>OY728133.1:1015908988-1020908988 GCA_963277665.1 Viscum album | reverse complement strand
TAGATAATCCTATGTAATATATTCATACTAACATTGACATTTAATTATAATGAAATTGATTTATTAAAATTTAGAAAAATATTTAATTAGTAATTATTATAATTTTTTTAATAATTATAAACATTTAATCATTTTATAAACTAAATATATTTCAAAAATTACCATTTAATATAATTTCAAAATATATGATTTATTTAATTTTCTTTAGGTTATTTAAATTTTTAATAATTAATAATATATCAATTCATTTATTGTTAATAACACAAATAATATCATATTTTGTGTTTAATATTTATTAGAATTTACTAATTTTAATTATACCCAAAGTTATATCATATTTTCAATTTAGTTACTTTTTTTTCAATATGTGCAATATCACCATTGTGGTATCATATGTTATGATATCATTATGTTATTCACTATGAGTTTCCAACTCAAAAAAACTGTTTGATAATAACAATACTATTGATGGTGATACATATATATATATACCATATCATATATCCATAGAATACACATAGATTAAATAAATCTATATCATATCAATTTTTATCGTTTTCTCTCATTGTATAATATTCCAGGTTTTTTTCATTGAGAATTTATTTTCAATTCAAAATACAATGGATAAAATTGGATACCACAATAGGGATTCAAAGGTACAAGATAGAAATATTCCATTTAATTAAAATAATTTATAATCTTAATGATATCTAAGATCATACTTTTTTAGAAATTTAAATTCATAAATCAATTAGAATAACATACATCTTCATATATATCTCATCATTTCCCCTTTCATCATTTTTTTTGATGAATTTCACTACATAGTTTCCAATGATATATTTCATAAAATGATATATATAAGATATAAAAATCATCCCACACATGGTAGGGATTTTCATTAAATTATAGTAAAAAATAATCAACATTAAATTATGGTAAGAAATATGACTGTCAATTAATTGTTACATTATGTCAATCATTAGCCTTCATTTCCAACACCATGTTTTTAGTCATTATATTTATGAAAATTTTAATGTTTACATCGTTACTAAAACATTTCAAAATTTTTATTAATGGATTTACATTGTAATTTTTTTAACAAAACAACTCTCAATAATTTATATTTAAAACAATGTTATTACAACGTTATTATATTTATAATATAATGTAAAATGTATTCTAACGGTAAAAAATATTGTAAGGTAAAAATTATATGATAATTACCATTAAATTATATATAAATAAGGTTTACTTTGTTATAATATACACATACATTCCACATTATAGGTCTAACCCATATGAATGCAATTTCTCTTATGTCATGCTATATAATACAATTAAATCATACTTTATGATAAATGTATTTAATTTATATTTATATCACATCCTATCATTTTTTTTTTGAAAAAATGAGTAATATATTAAGAATTACATGTTTATGTTGTGTTTGTTTATCATAAAAATAGAAAAAATACAAATAAATATGGTTAAAGAACGTGTTACCACTAAATAGTATATTCTATGTTGGAAAATTGATGATTTTTGGAATATGTTCTGGAGGATAATTTCTAAAAAATTATTTTGAGAGTTGAATTGTGTTTTCCTATGAAATATTTTCAATCTAACACCGTTTTCATGGTCATAGTTTAGCAAAAAAATGTAGGAATGGTGTGGACATTGATGGAATTTTAGAATGGGGTTCTAATTTTTATCTATATGTTATATTTTCAAGTAGATGATTTACCATCTATAAGGCCCCAGCCTTAAACCTTAATTAATATTGAATTAAATGAATAATTCACGTTGAGGATCTTTTCAGGTTTAGAGTTTTAGAGAATTAGAACGTAACTATTACATCTCAAAAGATTACAAAGTAGTCACTTCTACTAAGTTTCCATAATAAAAAAACTCTTAAAAAGAAACGTGTCTAGTTCCATGTTTTATATAGGATGACAATCCCTTGATCCCATCCTTTACCTTATTCCACATTAAGTCCTGTGAAAACATTTAAAAAAAACTTGGGGTGAGCATAAAAAGCTCAGTAAGGGATATAGAAAGAATGAAAACTGTTAGTTTTTCAAACATCAAGTAAACCATATATACTCTATCAAAGTAATTCCTTCACCTTCATGATGTAGTAAAAACTCTTCACTGAATAAAGTATCATTACTTACCTTTTTGTAACCAAAGGATTACCATAAAACCCATAACAAGAACACATAACATATATAAAGGTAACTTGGGACAAAAACATACTTAAGTGGAATAACCATACGGTCGACTTCCACACATATCACTTAATGGAATAGCCATACGGCCAATTTCCATACATACTTAATGGAATAGCCATACGGCCGACTTCCATACCCAATGCATTGGAGGTTATAACGTAACCACCCGTCCTGGTATTCACGGCACCACCCTTCATATGGTTTATAACATAACCACCCGTTAAAATGTCCAAGTACCAATATAAAATCATAAAACATAAAACCAATATAAAGGAATGATAACATTTCCACATTTCAATCACAATATATCATAAATATATTGACATAATAGAATCCTTTTTCAAAACCATTTTCAATACCAAAATACATAAAAGAGTATATGGTATTTATTTTATTCTAAAAACATTACGGCTTGTTGATAAAGCCAAAGACCAAATAATACTCACGGTGGCGGAAAAGGTTGTTGTCACCACGTACGTTAAAAAAACATTCCTTTTTATCGTTTAGTAAAATGCTTCGTAGAAAAAGATTCCTTTTGTATAAAAGTAGAAGTCAAAGGGCTTTATACACCATATAAAATAAAGTTTTGTATAAAACGACATATGTCTCAATGAAAGGAGATTGAGACGAAGTCCCTTACCTCGGGTCCGACTTGACTCGATCGTTCTTTAACGTCCTGAATAATAAACTTGAGTTAATTTATACTTGATTAAGAACCTTTTTAAAGTTCATTATTCCTTTTATATCACTTATTGACATGTTATAAACATTATGTAACCATTTAAGTTAATAATGTTTGTTTTGTCAATATTTGGTTCTTAAGTCGAAAGTGGACTTCTTACAATTACATGTTGTTCGTGTGGTCAAAGGTTCTTTATATCCAGAATTACATTCCCAATTTGGATATAATATGTATCATATATATCCATCATATACATGTATTTATAATATTACATAATCATTTAGAGGTAAGAAATGAAATGCACCGTTCATGGAGACGGTAAGCCGTATGTACGCATGAACGCTACTTTCATTTCTTTGTCATATTAATGGAATTAAAACTAAATGAGAGGTATGTATATTTTAATTCCAGAATTATATTCATCATTTAGATATATCATTAATTATATATATCCATTATATTCATGTACTTTTAATAGTACATTACATTTGGGGATAAGAAATGAAATGCACTGTTCATGGAGACGGTAAGCCGTACGTACGCATGAATGCTACTTTCATTTCAATCTCATAATTTAATGGAAAGAAATAACAATGATATAGAGGTATATTATAATTCCTGTATAACATGATATATAATAACTTTAAATCCATCCTTTACACGTCCCACATATGGCATTAACGAATCACATCACGTTGAGGGGGCGGTAGTCCGCACTTCATTAAATGAAGATATCGTGTTTACCCATAATGGAAACCATAGAGGTATGCCCAAAATGAAAAATACAGAAGATTAAAGAAAAAAAAACATATTATATATCATATATAAAAATAGTGACATCATAATGGCCACCTATGAAGGTGTTAAATGAGTATTGAACAATCATCATTTCGGGAGGCAGAATTTCGCCATCCACGGAAACCGTATGTTCTTTAACCATTTGATGTAGTTGTGTGAGAGTGTAGCTCGAATAAATCTTATAACAATATCCTAGTATATTTAAGATACTGTTGTTGTTATAAAAGAAGTAAATAAAAATAGTTTAGAGGGTTGGAGAAGAAAAATAAAACAAATGAACAAGAGAGAATGAATTACCTTTAAAAGTGTAACTCCTTTTGATTTGAGCCTAAAGGCTTCCTTTGAAAGGATTCTTCCCAAATGGAATCCACTAGGATGAGGAGAGGGATGTGGAGAGAGTAAATGGGCAGGGGTTGGCCGAGCCAAAGGCTTGAGGAGTGTGTGAAATGAGGTAGAGGTGGGGGCCTTTTATAAGAGGAGAGGAGGGGCACTTTTGGAAAGTAAAGAAATATTACTTTATTTGAAAATGTTTTTCGGTTTTAAAAGGTCCCACATCGATATAATTCTTGGATAAGGAGATAAGGGTTCTAAATCCACCCATCCAATAAGTTTTGGACATGTTTAGTTCATAGATTTTACATAATCTTTCCATTTTATTTAAATCGTTAAATAATGAGGTCATCGCTGCATCATCATGATGTCATACATAATTTAATTTATCTAGTGTATAAAAATTATAAAACAAATACTATGATATAGGAAATCTTTTTATATTTCCAATTACTATTTATAATCAATAATCTGACTTGTATAACCCCATTTAAAAATTGTTTTAGTAAAACATATCATGTTTGGGCCATTTTTACTTTTACATTAAATAAAAATATATTATTTTCATTTTCCAACTAAAGTGGCTCCATGGGATCCCCAAGTTGTCCCATGGCTTGTCTTGGTCGGACATGACACAAAAAATGATGGTAGGACATGTGTCAAGATCATCTTGTTTTATTAAAGCATTATTTTTACATTAAACTACACTAATTACAACTAATCGCGATTAAGAACATAATAAGTTACTATTCACCAAAAAATTATTATAATCTCATTGAACCACATTTTACTTCTTAATGACAACCATGTATGTTGGATTTTTTAAATTCAAAACACAATGATGGAAAAATTTCATTTAAACGGAAAATCAGTCTTTATAAGTACCACTTAGTGGTTTCACTATTCATCAAAAATTGAAGTTTTTCAGAAAATTACCAAAAATTCACCCTAAGCTATATTTGATATTACGAATTCAAAAATGAAGTCTATTTTTCAAAATTCAAAACATATAAGTCACATTAATTAATTTAATAATTAATTCCCGCTGTCAGAGCAAATAGCTTGTTTTTATGAAACAATAAGTATCAAAAGATTGACACTAGTTTAAGTCCGATTTCAAAGTGAAATAAATTCCAACAACCACTTTTGGATTTAATGGTAAAAATAATTTATAATTTCACATTAAAACCAATTCAAAAGATAATCTAATCATATAAATAAATTAGATTAAAAAGAGGTTTTGAATTAAAATACAACATTTTACACTATTCATTAAAAAAATGAACTTTATCAGAAAGGTACCAAAAATTTACACAAAGTAAATTTTTATGTCCTGATTATAAAGAAGAGTTATATTTGGTCCAATAGAATTTATAATATCGATCAAAACTATATTTAATGACGGTTCTCCGTCAAAAGGTGATAAGTGGACCTTTCGTGAAAATTAGGGTATAAATGCCTAAAATTGAACTCTTTCCGTATTTTAAGCCTTTATCTTTTATTGGGTAAATGTAAAAACATTTAAAAACATATATAATCATATTTTAGTTATTTCTATCCATTCCCGCCAGTACAACGGCTACTCGTTAACTAAAATTTAAAATAATATTATTTTATTACTTGTGTGCAACGTAAGTTTTCAATGAAACTCATCGTTGCGTACCGAGCACGCTATCGAACGTAGAAACCCCTTTTAATTAAAATTAATATTTAATTCGTAAATATTAATAAATATGAAAATTATTTATTCTTTATTTACCTGGGATGTTACATCCTTCCCCCCTTTTGGGAATTGCGTCCTCGCAATTTTATTCACTTATCAAAATAAGTGGGGGTATTTATTCCTCATAGCATTTTCAGATTCCCACGTTGCCTCTTCAATCACATGGTTTTTCCACAAAACCTTTACCTGATGAATCACCTTATTCCGTAACACCTGCTCCCTGTGGTCAAGAATCTGGACCGGTTGTTCCTCATAAGATAGGTTCTCTTCCAGCTGAACTACCTCTGGACTCAAAACATGAGATGGATCTGGCATATACTTTCTCAACATTGAAACATGAAAAACATTGTGTACCTGAGATAAACTCGGAGGTAAAGACACCCGGTATGCAACTGATCCAACTCTCTCCAGAATATCATATAGTCCAATAAACCTTGGACTCAGCTTTCCTTTCTTACAAATTCTCATCACACTTTTCCAAGGAGAAACCTTGAGAAAAACATGATCACCTACCTCTAAAGATAGAACCTTCCTCCGGTTATCCGCATAACTCTTCTTCCTACTCTGAGCTGTTCTCATGTGCTTCTGAATCAACTGAAATTTTTCTGCAATCTCTTATACCAATTCTGGTCCCATTAGCTTCCTTTCACCCACTTCATCCCAAAATGCTGGAGTTCGACATCGCTTCCCATATAATGTCTCAAATGGTGCCATCTGTATACTGGAATGGAAACTGTTATTATAAGAAAACTCAACCAAAGAAAGATGTTGGTCCCAACTTCCCTGATAATCCATAGAACAAGCTTGTAGCATATCCTCCAATGTCTGGATTGTTCGTTCTGACTGCCAATCTGATTGAGGATGAAAAGTTGTAATAAAATTTAATTCTGTACCCAATGGCTTCTGAAGGCCTTTCCAAAAGATAGATGTGAACTTGGGATCACGACCAGATACAATGGAGAGAGGAACTCCATGTAACCTAACTATCTCCTTAAGATACAAACGGGAAAGTTGATCTAGAGAGAAAGTATCTCGTATAGAAAGGAAATGATCAGATTTGGTCAAGCGATCAACAATAACCCAGATTTCATTATAACCTCGAGATGTCCTCAGTAATCCCACAACAAAGTCCATGGATATGTTTTCCCATTTCCACTCTGGCACTGGTAAAGGCTGAAGCATCCCTTTCGGTAACTGCCTCTCTGCTTTAACCTGTTGACATGCCAAACACTTCACAGTAAAATCAGCAATATCTCTTTTCATTCCATCCCACCAGTAATACTCCCGCAGATCTCTTTACATCTTAGTACTGCCAGGATGAACTAAAAACGGGGAACTATGAGCCTCACATAACAACTCATTCTTCAACTGTGAATCACAAGGCACACATAAACTCTTCCCAAACCTCAAAATACAAACACAAACTTATCCAAGAACTCATGGAAAATTTTATTCATAAGGTCCATGAATACAGCAGGTGCATTGGTTAACCCAAAAAGCATAACTACAAATTCATAATGGCCATATCTAGTACGGAACGCAGTCTTCGGAACGTCTGCTTCTTTTACTTTCAACTGATAGTACCCCGACCTCAAGTCAATCTTCAAACAATATTGAGCTCCCTGGAGCTGATACCACCTCTTTCGATGGCCCAACATCTGCTGACGTTGTTGCAAGGGATTTCACCACCCCTTTCTGCTTGTAGTCTGGCTGCATTCCCCCAATTGAGTTCTTCGTTGGACACTCGTTTGCATAATGACCCATTTCATTACACTTAAAACATCTTACCATTGGCTTTTCATTTCCTACTTGATCATCTTCCTTACATTTACGAGCAATATGACCATACTTACCACACCGAAATCACTTACTAGACTTGGATAAACATTCTCCAGGATGAATTATACCACACTTCTCACATGATGGATATTTGGTTTTCTTACCTCCTTGTTTCTTTGATGAATTCTTCCCCTTTTCCTGCCAACTAGACCTCTTATTCTGTTGTTTGTCATAGAACACCTGATCATCAGAAAACTCCATTTCTACCTTCTCGACACATCGAACAAGTTTTTCATAACTTTTGAACTCACGAGAAGCTAAATCCCTCGATACTTTGGCTTTAACCTTGAGTAAAAACGGTTTATTTTACTATCAAGATCTCGTATGAAGTTTGGAGCATACCTTGCCAATCGAGTGAACATTTCTTCATAAGCAGCCACTGAATCATCCTCCTGAATCAATTCTAGGAACTGTTTTTCTATCCTAAGACGAACCACCATAGGAAAATATTTCTCAACAAACATACCTTTGAATTCATCCCAGTGAAGATCCTCAATCTCATCACTATCCCTTATATTTTTCACCATCGACCACCACTGATCAGCTTCACCTTCAAAACGGTAAACCGCAAGACTAACCTTTTGATGTTCTGAACACCCCATGACATCAAAAATCTTCTACAGTGATTTAATCCACCCTTCAGCTTGCACAGGGTCAGATGATCATCTGAATGATGGGGGGTGTTGCCTCATGAAATGTTCCACCACTGACATGTTCCTCTGCGGTTGATCTGGCTGATCTCGTGCATGGATACCACCACCATTTATAGCCTGAGCCAACTATTCCATCACTGCAACAAACTGTTCAGTTCTGATTCCTACCATCTCAGGTTGCTGATTTGGAAGGTTATCTTCCTCCTGATGTCGTCCCAACATAGCTTCTTTGTTTCCTCTGCGGAAAACCATTCTGAACACAGAAATATCTTAGGCGAAGCAACATGGTAATCCGTAAATGCTATATCATTTCAATCATATTATAATTTAACACTTTTCTAACTCCTAATGTTGTCTAAACCGACCTCTGATACCATCTATAAGGCCCCAGCCTTAAACCTTACTTAATATTTAATTAAATGAATAATTCACGTTGAGGATATTTTCAGGTTTAGAGTTTTAGAGAATTAGAACATAACTATTACATCTCAAAAGATTACAAAGTAGTCACTTCTACTATGTTTCCATAATAATAATAAACTCTTAAAAAGAAACGTGTCTAGTTCCATGTTTTATATAGGATGACATTCCCTTAATCCCATCCTTGACCTTATTCCACATTAAGTCCTGTGAAAACATTTCAAAAAAAAACTTGGGGTGAGCATAAAAAGCTCAGTAAGGGATACAGAAAGAATGAAAACTATTAGTTTTTCAAAAATCAAGTAAACCATATATACTCTATCAAAGTAATAGCTTCACCATTATGAAGTAGTAAAAACTCTTCACTAAATAAAGTATCATTACTTACCTTTTTGTAACCAAAGGATTACCCTAAAACCCATAAAAAGAACACATAACATATAAAAAGGTAACTTGGGACATAAACATACTTAAGTGGAATAACCATACGGTCGACTTCCACACATATCACTTAATGGAATAGCCATACGACCAATTTCCATACATACTTAATGGAATAGCCATACGGCCGACTGCCATACCCAATGTATTGGAGGTTATAACGTAACCACCCGTCCTGGTATTCACGGAACCACCCGTCATATGGTTTATGATGTAACCACCCGTTAAAATGTCCATGTACCAATATAAAATCAAAAAACATAAAACCAATATAAAGGAATGATAACATTTCCACATTTCAATTAAAATATATCATAAATATATTGACATAATAGAATCCTTTTTCAAAACCATTTTCAATACCAAAATACATAAAATAGTATATGGTATTTATTTTATTCTAAAAACATTACGGCTTGTTGAGAAAGCCAAAGACCAAATAATACTCACGGCGGCGGAAATGGTTGTTGTCACCGCGCACGTTAAAAAAACATTCCTTTTTATCGTTTAGTAAAATGCTTCGTAGAAAAACATTCCTTTTGTATAAAAGTAAAAGTCAAGGGGTTTTATACACCGTATAAAAGAAAGTTGTGTATAAAATGAAATATGCCTCAATGAAAGGAGATTGAGACGAAGTCCCTTACCTCGGGTCCGACTTGACTCGATCGTTCTTTAACGTCCGGAATAATAAACTTGAGTAAATTTATACATGATTAAGAACCTTTTTAAAGTGCATTATTCCTTTTATAACACTTATTGACATGTTATAAACATTATGTAACCATTTAAGTTAATAATGTTTGTTTTGTCAATATTTGGTTCTTAAGTCGAAAGTGGACTTCTTACAATTACATGTTGTTCGTGTGGTCAATGGTTCATTATATCCAGAATGAAATTCCTGATTTGCATATAATATGTATCATATATATCCAGAATATACATGTATTTATAATATTACATAATCATTTAGAGGTATGAAATGAAATGCACCGTTCATGGAGACGGTAAGCCGTACGTACGCACGAACGCTACTTTCATTTCTTTGTCATATTAATGGAATTAAAACTAAATGAGAGGTATGTAAATTTTAATTCCATAATTGTATTCATCATTTAGATATATCATTAATTATATATATCCATTATATACATGTACTATTAATAGTACATTACATTTTGGGATAAGAAATGAAATGCACCGTTCATGGAGACGGTAAGCCGTACGTACGCATGCACGCTACTTTCATTTCTATCTCATACTTTAATGGAAAGAAATAATAATGATATAGAGGTATATTATAATTCCAGTATAATATCATATATAATAACTTTAAATCCATCCTTTACACGTCTCACATATGGCATTAACGAATCACATCACATTGAGGGGGCGGTAGTCCGCACTTCCTTAATTGAAGATATCGTGTTTACCCATAATGGAAACCATAAAGGTATGCCCAAAATGAAAAATACAGAATCTTAAATAAATAAACATTTTATATATCATATATAAAAATAGTGACATCATAATGGCCACCTTTGAAGGTGTTAAATGAGTATTGAACAATCATCGTTTCGGGAGGCAGAATTTCGCCATCCACGGAAACCGTATGTTCTTTAACCATTTGATGTAGTTGTGTGAGAGTGTAGCTCGAATAAATCATATAACAACATCCTAGTATATTGAAGATACTAGTGTTGTTACAAAAGAAGTAAATAAAAAGAGTTTAGAGGGTTGGAGAAGCAAAATAAAACAAATGAACAAGAGAGAATGAATTACCTTCAAAAGTGTAACTCCTTTTGATTTGAGCCTAAAGGCTTCCTTTGAAAGGATTATTCACAAAGGGAATCCACTAGGATGAGGAGAGGGATGTGGAGAGATTAAATGGGCAGGGGTTTGACGATCCAAAGGCTTGAAGAGTGTGTGAAATGAGGTATAGGTGGGGGCCTTTTATAAGAGGAGAGGAGGGGCACTTTTGGAAAGTAAAGAAATATTACTTTATTTGAAAATGTGTTTCGGTTTTAAAAGATCCCACAAGGATATAATTCGTGGATAAGGTGATAAGGGTTCGAAATCCACCCATCCAATAAGTTTTGAACATGTGTAGTTGATTGATTTTACATTATCTTTCCATTTTATTTAAATCGTTAAATAATGAGGTCATCGCTGCATCATCATGATGTCATACATAATTTAATTTATTTACTGTCTAGAAATTATAAAAAAATACTATGATGTAGGAAATCTTTTTATCTTTCCTGTGACTATTTATAATCAAAGATCTGACTTGTATAACCCCATTTTAAAAATTATTTAGTAAAACATATCATGTTTGTGTCATTTTTACTTTTACATTAAATAAAAATATATTATTTTCATTTTCCAACTAAAGTGGCTCCATGGGGTCCCCAAGTTGGCCCATGGCTTGTCTTGGTCGGCCATGACACAACCAATGAGGGTAGGACATGTGTCATGCTCATCTTATATTATTAAAACATTATTTTTACCTTAAACTACACTAATTACCACTAATCGCGATTAAGAACTTAATAAGTTACTATTCAACAAAAAAATTATTATAATCTCATTGAACCAAATTTTACTTCTTAATGACAACCATGTATGTCGGATTTTTGAAATTCAAAACACAATGTTGGAAAAATTTCATTTAAACGGAAAATCAGTCTTTATAAGTACCACTTAGTGGTTTCACTATTCATCAAAAATTGAAGTTTTTCTGAAAATTACCAAAAATTCACCCTAAGCTATATTTGATATTACGAATTCAAAAACAAAGTCTATTTTACAAAATTCAAAACATATAAGTCACATTAATTAATTTAATAATTATTTCCCGCTATCAGAGAAAATAGCGTGTTTTTAGGAAACAATAAGTATCAAAAGATTGACACTAGTTTAAGTCCGATTTCAAAGTGAAATTAATTCCAACGACCACTTTTGGATTTAATGGTAAAAATATTTTCTGATTTCACTTTAAAACCAATTCAAAAGATAATCTAATCATATAAATAAATTAGATTAAAAAGAGGTTTTGAATTAAAATACAACATTTTACACTTCATTAAAAAAAATGAACTTTATCAGAAAGGTACCAAAAATTTACACAAAGTAAATTTTGATGTCCTGATTCTAAAGAAGAGTTATATTTGGTCCAATAGAATTTATAAGATCGATCAAAACTATATTTAATGACAGTTCTCTGTCAAAAGGTGATAAGTGGACCTTTCGTGAAACTTAGGGTATAAATGCCTAAAATTGAACTCTTTCCGTATTTTAAGCCTTTATCTTTTATTGGATAAATGTAAAAACATTTAAAAACATATATTATCATATTTTAGTTATTTCTATCCATTCCCGCCAGTACAACGGCAACTCGTTAACTAACATTTAAAATAATATTATTTTATTACTTGTGTGCAACGTAAGTTTTCAATGAAACTCATCATTGCGTACCGAGTACACTATCGAACGTAGAAACCCCTTTTAATTAAAATTAATATTTAATTCGTAAATATTAATAAATATGAAAATTCTTTATTCTTTATTTACCTGGGATGTTACACCGCCAATCAGATTCATTTTATAGTCAGTTTCACCTTTAACTAAATAAATATTTTTATGAAGAATAGAAATGGTTTTTATTATTTAAAAAATTATTATTTATTTTATTAAAATATATCCAATAAAAATATATGTTAGTTATAATAAAATATTTTTTCTTCAAATGAATAGCATTGATCGATTTCTCTATGGTCTATTTATATTTATAATAACGTTTTTAATGATTTGAGTTTAATAGATTTTTTATAAGATAATATATTATTGATATGGATTGTACAATTACAAATTTAGTGCATTTATGTTTTTTAATTACTATATAGTTTTCATGGGGTATATGAGCTTGAAATTTCAACAACATCATGACTTGTTTATAATTATAATTATTTATAATATAGAATTCGTTATTAATTGAAAACAAAATCAAAACGATAGTAAAAAAAACGTTGTATCCATTGAAAGAAATTTAAATATTCTAAAATATTTACATGTAAATTTTTTTGGTATAGAGTCATTGTTTACTAGTTATATGTTATGAAAAGGTCTTATTTAAGTTTATAGTAACACATATTTATACTATATATTTTTACTCAATAGAAAATATTATTCATTGGATGTATTCTTGGCTCTATAATCTACTGAGGGTATTTGACACTAATTTTACTAATGCGGGAACACTTTAATAATTTATACCCAGGAAGAATAAAAATTTTCAGTAAATTTTTCACTCATAAATAATGGTCAAATAGTTAAATAAAATGACTTATATCATTGACTTGTTGGAATAATGTCACTATATTATATTTTTATTAAGATTGAATTATATTGGAACATGTATTTTCATTATAAATTGATTTTAATGTTATTTTATATAGAATGATGTAAATAAAATTAAATTTCTAAAATTATGTTATTCCTATGCTAGATATTGAATCGATATTTATTCTATTTATTTTGAAGAGGCATAATACCATAAATTAATTCTTCATACGATTTACATGTAATAATATATTGTTATATATCTTCACTATGTGTAATAGAATAATATATTAGAGAAGAAAATATGTGTTATAAAATTCTAATTGTAGTTTAATGGATTTTATTACTATTATTTGAGACCTTAATTTTACTATAGAGGAAATGGAAGAGATTTTGATTTCAATTTTTATCAATTTTTTCATTTTACCTTATTATATATTTCCATATTGGTTAGTTTATGTCACGTTAAATTTTATTCACATTTTCACATCAATGAAGAGTATAAGCTGAAAAGAATGTTTCTCAGATACATATTAATGATATAGTACACTTTTAATGATAAATTTAAAAAATTGACATTTTCAAACAACTAGGATTACATCCATGATTTTAATATAAATATATGAATGATTCATATCCCATATTCCCCCTATCACTATGTTAAATTTTAAATCACAAGAAAATTCATATATCATTAGTAATAAAGTTTACGATATTATACAATATTGAATTTAGGATTTGGGTTAATTATTGGAATAATATAGACCTTTAACTACTAGAAAAATTCCACATGTATATTTACCTTTTAGTATTTCATGAAATTTATTGTGATTTAGGTATATTAATTTTTTAATATTAAAATTTTTATATAGATATTTGAGGGCCAAAAAATATACAGGCTAATAAAAATCAATTATTATGGCCCTTATAATTAATGGGTAGTGCAAATTTTAGAGATGGAGTAACATATATACAAGTCTTATTGGCTCATTTATCTTGGGGAAATACATTTAAGAGGTGAAATATTAGTAGACACTACAACACTTGTTAGAGTGAGTGCTTGACACATTTGATGTTCATTTGGATTTTATGTCGTTTTATCAAATATTACATAGATAATGGTGGGATTATATATATTAAAATGGTCAATCTATATTCAGGATAAAAGTAATAATGATATTTAATTATGGATAGAATAATAGTTATAAGTGTGGTGCACCTACGATTTTTTTACAGTACATGAATAAGGGGTTCAATGATATAATAGGTGGGGTAAGAGTCAAAGAATTTGGTATAATACCATTATATTCAGTTACAATTATGTCATCGTTTTCCATTATTCCCTTGGTTAATGATAATTTATATATATATTAAATAATGGATTTTTGATTACTTATATTGAGCTTAAAACATTATTCATTTATTATCATATATCAATTCATTTTCGATAAATATTTTAAATTATGTATAGTGAGAATGTGTTTTAGATACAAAATTATTTGTTTTTTATTATTACATATTTTTATAAATTTTAAGGAAAATAGTTATTCTGTATAGGAAAGGAAATTTAATATTTTAATGAGATATTATGTAATAAAAATACAATTATGGCATGTGTGGATTTCAAGATTTTATATATCAATATATTAATTAATTAATATTATTTAATGTTATAGAAAAACTTATAATGCCCTAAATTAATTGGCATGAAAAAATAAAAAAGTATAGGATTCCCATTATAAGGGTGATTAAACCTATATTTTTTTAAAACATTAAAATATAGAATTCTAAAAATTAATGGTATAATATTTGATGAAACAGTCAATGATGTTTATGGGATGTAAAAATTGAGATCTTCTGGCCTATAAAGATTATTCAATATCTAGATGGCAGTGTTTTATTTTAATGTTTTTATGTAAATCATTAATATAATAGTGTAAATAATTTTAAAATAAATATTATGAAATTATATTCTTATGGAATAAAAATCAATGTATAGTTTTGGAATATTCTTCAAAAAATTTCAATTTATTAAAATTATATTTTCTCTACATAAAAATGAATTTTAAATAAACATATATGATATATAGATATAAAAATTAGAAGATGGTATGAGGAAAAAAAATTCACAATATTTGATTTTCTAAAGTTGAATATATGTGAATTTGTCTAATTTATTTCTTTTTTTTAAACATACATACATATATATATATATATTGTTTCAAATGATAATGAGTAATATTAACATTAACTATTCTGAAGAAAATGACCGTATCATTTTTTGGATAATTACCTCAGGTTGTTTTATTTATTAATCCTTTGGGAATTTATTTATATTTTAAATTATAATTATCATTGCATATTTTTATTTTAAATATATATATCTTTGTATATTTTTTTCAAATTATGTGAAATTTTCGTCATTATTTTTTATTTATTCATTTTAAAATCCCATAAATTCATTCTAAAAAAATAACTGGGAAAACCCTTTAATTCTTAAAATATTTCCATGTCAATGAAATATAGAAAATAAAGTTATTATAACATTTAGTAAAAAACCATGATCGATTAGATGCGTCGTGACATGATTGATTTTGAAAAACAATAAAATTGGGTGTTGAATATTAAATACCCATGATAAAATAGCTGCTGTTTAAAATCCTTCCTTTATTTATATTCAATCACTTGGAAGTATTTATTTTGAAATGAAATAGATAATTGTATAGTTATTTTTCATCCATTCATTTATTAAAATGAAATTCATAACCATGATACATTTAATCATTATCCATGTTATTTTATTAATTCACATTGTAAATACAAGTGAACCATGTATTTTAATCTTCCATATGTTGGTGAAAAATAAAAATTGTTTTATTTGTTTTTTGAGCTTATTTAATCCCCGATGTGTAAAAATATACTTTTTTTTATATTTAATAACTTGGAATTAAATTGATATTTTTCCAATATGAAATATATTAAATTATAGTTCCATATTTTTCCTATTTCTCATGGATATGGTATCTCTTGTTTTTTCATACATGGGTAGTATCATAAAATTTAATATTACTACATCGAAATATTTTTTTCTCTCTATCATATTAATTATATTAATTCTTTTTGTATAATTAAAATTTCTCTACAAAGAATTAAATCTTTTTTCAATTAATATTTCAACTTTTATTTTAGTTATTTAAAGTCACCATGAGTCACCTTCGTAAGAATTTATTTCAAAAATGTAGTACATACTCCAAATACTATTTTTTATTCAAAATCCTTCCCTTTTTTAATTTGGAAACATCATCAAAATATTAGTTAATATTCTCCTTTTATTTTCATATTTATTGTAATTAAACAATTTATTTTTGATAAGTAACCTATATATGGAATTTATTATATTACAATAATATAATTTAAAATTTTAATAAGAAAATTAAGTGAAAAAATATTTTCAATTTCATCCATTAAATTAAATAATTTTTCACAATCATACATATGGTAATGATTAAATTTTTTTGTCACATTTTCACAGACATTATTTTATATGTTATTTCATTTATTTAATGTATAAACTCATTAATATTTTATCTCAAAATGAATATACTATCCATTTTTCACATCCCATTTATTATTACCTATAATAGATTGTATCATATTCCATTATTCACTCCCTTTGAAGAGGACCCTATATTTTAATAATCCAAACATTATAATTTAAAAAAAACAAAATTAGTAAGTAAAATAATGATATTGAGTTTTTATAAATTCATTATAACAAAAGGGTGTGTTTTAACTCTAGGTTAAACATAAAACTTTTAAAACATTTATATTGAGAGAGAAAATATCATAATAAAATATAATTCATTAATAAAACATAATCATTCCATCTTCTAAATTCTATGATCCACTATTAGTATGAACAATAATTAATCTCAAAAAGTTATGCTTTCTGAGTTAGAATTTTTTGTAAACATCTATTATCACACATAATAATGATATGTGATAAACTCTCATCCACAAAATCCAATTAAAATTGTGTTCATCAAAATTAATTAACAGGGATTGCTTTTGTACTGGTTAAACATTTGGGAAATAATGTGTGACAACATATATTATTTTTTAATTCTATTAATGAGACACATTAATATAAAATATAGAATATTTATGAATGTTAATATTCAATCATCCACCATAACATCTTATTCCAAATCATTAAAGGATTTCAGTTTATAATTCGTTATCGAATTATAATGTATACCATATTCTAGTATCATTAATTATTTATATTGTACTTTTAACTATTAAAATATTGATATCATTTTGGTTAGTCTAACACATTTAGGTTGACAGGTTTGAGGCACACTATCCAATTCAGATTTCATTAAGTAAATTATACCCCCATGAGTATTTTTATGTTTTTTATATTATCTAAATTTTATAAAACATTTTTGACAAAAATAAATTGATTATATTTATTAAAACTGGTATAAATATTATATTTACTCAATGAAAGTGAAAAAATATTCAACAACTAATTTTTATATTTCAATTCAAAAAAATAGACAAACAATTATTATGATATACCATAATAAATATATTTATCACAAAAATAATAAAAAATATGAACCAAATTTCAATTTCTTAGAATATTTATTTAATCTATCATTAAATAATATTCTCTATATAATGTCATCTTTATAAATAAAAAACATTAATTTACAAAAATATGTAATATTTACATGGATTGTTTTCAACAAATAAATAATTAAATACAAATGTTATCATGAATAGTAGTATTTTTAATATTATAACATTGAATCTAGATTCGTAAAATAAAAACATGTTTTCATCTATAAATTTTTATTACATTCTTATCAATGAAGAAACCATTTGGTTTCAAAAAAATTTCCTTTTCATCTAACAAATTCTCGAGAATGTATGATTACAAATCCATTAAAAAAATATTCCTTATTTAGGAAAAAATAGATATGAAAAAAATTCCATCCATCTACAATACAGGTGTGTAGATTCATGAACATTAATGACTTTAAATTTATAATAGGACATGTATTCTAATATTTTATTTAATTCATTTCAATCACCATTAATCATGATCATATAAACCAATTTATTCCATGATATTTTTATACATTTAAATATTAACAAGTTCACATATATATTTCGATTAAATTAGGTCAAAATATCCACTCATTACGTTTACCATCATTTTAATTTTCACATAGTAAAAATTATTTGTATATGTACCATTTATCATTTGTGTTCATTGTGTTGTATTAATAGTTATTATTTATATACATAATAGTATTTCAAAATATTAAATAATTAGATATTGTTTTTATTAGTAATTTATTATTATTTTAATGAATTTCAAATCCATTGACATCATTTTATGTGTTGAATTAACATACACATTAGCATAACTTAATCTATATCATATGAATAATATCTTTATATTTCATTATATTTTGTTAATTTATTACCATTTGAATAAATAGATTATTCAAATTAAATATGTAAAAAATCCAATGTAATTATTCTCATTATAATATTTTTATTATGGAGACAATAATCCTTGACCCGAATTGTATAACCAAAAAACCAAACTTGTAACACCCTTGATATATAATGTTCTTCGCTTCTCATAATTTTTACGATATACCACTTCTTTTTAAACACATTTAAATGGATTATAAATTTTAAATAATTTAGGAAAATCATACATGTAGTTTTCAATTCACTAATTTTAATTTTTTTATTCCTTATATATTCTATTATGTTTATAATATTTTTCTATAATATATTTTATTTTCAAAACAATCCTATTTAAGCAGTTTTATATTATTTTATTTCATTTCAAATCATAATTCTTCAAGATTTCCACCTCGATTAATTTTTATTTTTTATTGACTGAAATTATATATATTCTTATAGAATTTTATTTATCACTTTCTGGAAAATATTTGATCATGTCATATTGTTGTTTTTATAGTCATCTTCCTTATTATTCAATGAAATCACTTTGAATAATATATAAACTCTTACTTGGTATGTATCTGTGTCATCTAGGTCATCCTTCAATATTGAATAATAAATATAATAGATTTTATTTTATTTTTATGATATTTCTAATAGATTCTCCTAGACACTTTGATATAAGAAATATCTTTAAATTTTTTCATCATTATATTTCTTGACCAAATTTTCATCTTCCTGAAATTACACTCATTACATTCCATATATGTGTGATCTCCGTATATTTTTATTATGTGTATAATTTTTAATGAATAATTATTTTTCACTTCACCCTCTATTAATTGAAAAATGTGATAATTTTATTTATTAGATTCTCTCAATTTTACTACAAATTATAGAAAATAACATATTTACTCACCTTCAATTTTATAAACTACTAATTTTAACCCTTTATTGTTACTTAATTATCTGACTATTATAATCAATATATCTTTTTCAATAAAATTTAATTATTGATTCAAAAAAAAAATTCCATAAAATATGATACAAATCATATCTTATAAAAAACATATACATTTCTTTTTAACTAATCTAAAATTTTATGTTTCTATTATTTTTAACTACATAATAAATTCAAAAATTCATAGATCCTTTCTTTTTGACAATGACATTAAATAATCACCCATTCCATGGTATGATCATCCATAATCATGAAACAATAAAAAATTGAAATCAGAACCCTTTGGAAAAACATTAACAAAAGATTAATTATCTATAATTATGTTTCTTTTATTCTTTAATAGGTTAACCTTCACGTAATATTAATCTCTTTCTGTTAAAATATATTTTTATTATAGTGAAAAAGTCTATCTTTTAGTTAAATTTTATTCTTTCGATATCTATATTGAATCATTAATGGATTTTGGTATATATATAAAAAGTATAAGATCATTTACATGATTGTTGAAATCTGTAATAATTTATGCCTATATCAAATATAATAATAATAATAATATCCATGAAAAAAATTAACCTTGAAATTAAATAGATGTGTTGATCTTTTAGTATATCAATTCAAAATAAATTATATTTATATACAATATAGTTTGAAATATATTCATTATGTGTATGAGATATCCATAAAATAAGCCTGAACTATATATTTTATTGATTAAATATTATTCTATGTCAATACATTCATTTTATTTCAAACAACCTAATATTTTTCATTGGTGTATAATTTTTTTTGACTCATCAAAAATATCCCATACTATTTTAATTAAACCTTTCACCATGATATTATGATTCCTTAATTAGTTAATAATATATTATCTTAGAATATTATTTTTCATTCTTCATTACATTCAAAAAAATAAAATCTGAAACCTTTGATTTTTCAAATATGTAATTATAGTTAAATAACTCTTTTTTAGAACATCAAATTAACTGTAATATTTATACTAAATTACAACACCATAACATCATGATTCTTCATCCATAAGTTAATTAAATTTATTTATAAATTCATACCATCAAAGATTATTTATTGTTCAGAAATATTTATATTAATTTCAAATACATTTTTTTAATCATTAAATTCTAAAAAATTAATATTTTCCATATCTATCATATATCCATTAAAATTTTCTTTTTTACTTATTTAATAAAAAATCATAAATATGTAATCCCTATATTGGCCATATTTTCTTGATATTTATATCCATCAATCTCATACGTGGATTTCTAATGTTATAATTAAAATTCATCTAATAGTTATTAATTATTGGTATCATACTTTACCTATTCTTAAGATTTATAGTAACTATAAATAAAAACTATTTATCAAAAAATGAATTTCTAAAATAATTATATTTTCAAAAATTAGAATAAATATAGTAATCTTTTTAAATATTGTAATGAATAGAAAGAGGTATCATGCATCCCATGACCAGATAAAAAATCAGCACAATGGGTAAAACACATTAATTTCTAAATATTAGTTGAAAACTGGGGATGACTGAAAAATACAATCATTTTGGAATTAATTTCTCTTAAATGAATCAATTATAATTTGAGTAAAAATTAAGATGTATCTTTTAAAATCCAAAATCAATATTAAAAAATAATAAAGATAAATAAAACTATATAAAGTATGGGATAAAACAAGTGGATTCATATATCAAATAATGGAATATATAGATAAATAACAGATGATTCACATCGACTAAGGATAAAAATAATCATTCTACATCACAGATGTAATGATACACATAATTATGTGTTGTGAAATTCAAGTGAAATTTTAATTTTTTTTAGAGAAGTGGGGGACATTATGAGTGTTGGTACATGGATGGATAATTTGAGGGATGTGATATCTAGATATAGATCCTAAAATAAATCCTTTTTGGTTGTGCTGATGAATTTTTTAGTGGGATCCATATGACCCCCTCACATTAATTCTATTTTTTTCATGAAATTAGTTGGGAAATGATACTTTGGTCACCTCACACTTACATAAATTTAAGAGCATCACAGATTATCCTGATGCACCGCACCATTTTAAGGAAAGATTGGTTATGATGGATTATGACTATATTATGTGAGTAATAACATGTAATTATCCATAAGGGTTACTCTATAATGTATAAAGTCAAGTAGAAATCCCCTCTAACTAGACTAGTCATGTCCAGACCCATGGAGAGAAAACATGATATTGTCATCCAATGAAACACCAAATCGAGACCCTCATGGTTCTGTGAAACTAGTCTGATGGAATTTTTTTAAAGGGAATATTGGTTATTTATTTTTCATGTCCTTATAATTTTATTTGTATGAGGCTATAGAGGGGAAACTTTTGACTGAATGTCCCCCTAACTCTATCTAGTTCATACTCCTTAAAAGGGATGTATTTTTTGTCCATTCCATGGTCAATTTGAATTCTTCTTTATTCCTTATCCTTTCATTCCAAATATCCATAAAAGAAATAAATAATCATTTAATATTTGTAGGTGATTCTATGATGATTCCACCAATTCTTTTTTGAATCATCAAAATGATATAGAAATTTTACTCAACATTGATAGATGATGTATCTAGTGGAATTACACAATAGGTTACATATGATTTAAGTGACATGGTTATTCTAGGTTCATTTTTCGTTAATTATTATTATTTGAATTAGTTTATTTAATTAATTATAATTTTTTAGTATTTTTTATTATAATTTTGTGATATGAGAAAATAAATCAGGAAATTATGTGAGGTTTTATGAGTCATATATAGGATTAGTCTAGGGGAAAATGAGAATTAAGAGAACAATAACTCTATATTGTACATTTGTGGTAACATTGATATAATGTAATATTCTTATTCATGTGGTAGTGTATAGGAATTCATGTTTTAATGGGATGTGGTAGTAGTTCTGGGATAATGTTCTCTCAAAGCTAGTAGAAAAATGGTGTCAAACCTCATAGAAATTGGAAACATACTAATTATCACATAAGGGAACTGGGATCACTTGGTGATATTTTCACCAATTAGACAATATACTGATTGAGTTAGAAATAAACCTTGGGTATGTTTCATGATGTCATAATATTGATAGTAATCCTATCTAATAACTCCAAAATCTAGATAGAAAACCCAGAGTAGATTTTTCCATGGAAGAGAAGGAGTGATGGTCATATATCCCATTCCATGTAAAAAAGGTCCCTCCTTCTTCTATATTGAATGTTTATGTGTTTTAATAGTGAGATGAGTCCTTCAGGCCTAGACATAGTGTGATGAATATTGGTTTCTTTTGAGTTATATTTGAGATCTACCGTTTGGGTTATAAGAATTTATTCCAAGGTGTGGGTTTCAGTTATTGTTGGTGATTTGATATGTAATTGAAAATGGGGATTAGATAAATATATAATTATATGATCAATTTTTAGAATTAAATGGACATGGGATAGATTTTGATATGGTTTTCAACCGGTCTATTGAAGCATGGGATAGGTTGGGCCTATAGTACAGATGATAACATTAGGGTGTATGAGATGTCTTAATACTACGGAGCAGAGAATGAGAAGGTCCTATAAGATAAAATTGATATTTACATGGATATGAAAAAATGTAATGAGTTACTACTTTCCTTTGGTAAGTTATAATTTTTATAATATGGCTTATGTTCAATATTTTATATTTTTTACATATTCTTGGTTTTTTATATAGAGAATAGATGGTTGGTTTATCCTACACAATAGAGGATATAATGGACCTTATATCAAACCCATACAAGAGAGAAGATTGGTTGTGTAATTTTAGTGTTCCCAATCCAATTATAGAAGGTATATTTACATCTATTCAATATGCATACTATTACATAAGGAATATGATTGGTTAATTTCATTCCACCCTTATCAATAATTTTAAAGGGATTGGGGTCTTAATAATGTGATAAATTATTTTAATGGAATATGGTTGGTTTTATTTATTTTCCATTCCCTAACAAGGAAACGGGTTTATTTTTATCATTTCAACATTCCATGTGAATAATCTGGTTTAGTACATTTCAGTGTTCCTATCCTAATTGATAATTGGTAGGATCTACTCAGTGTGGCCTTACCTAAGGGGACTATCTTTTTTAATTGAGTTTCAACCTACTCCATTCATTGGGTAGGTCTAGGACATGTTTAATTATGAATCTATATTATAGAAATAATGAGACTGGGTATGGATGGGTTTTTTGGTCTTGGTAAGCAGAAAATAAAGTAGTGTGTGTGTGTGCAGATATCATGAGTTTGGATTCTAGAACAACATGAATTTGGTTCCATCATGTGTTTTGGTGGACTTTTTAGCACACAAAAACCCAACATGGATGTTTAATATTTTATAAATTATCATTTTGAATAACAGATAGATTATATGTGCATTTTGATAACAGATAAATTAGATGAAATATGTGGAAGAGTGGAGGATCCTCACTCAGGGCCAGAATGGGAGGTATTTTCTCCATAATAGATAGTGAAATCCTGGATGGATCAAGGTATAGAGTTTTGATTGATCTGAACATGGACCTTAATATTGGTTTTTGTGGAAGAAGGAACATGGATTTGGAATAGAGTCATGTGTGAAATGTTAGAATTCATTGGGTGTTATTCTTGATGAGTATAGTATGGAATTCCATAAGTTGGGAAGAACGCCATTGGTTTTTGGAGTGGGTGACCTTTACTACTATTTTGTAATTCCAATTTGATATTTTATATGATTTTTGGATTAGATTTGTTCCAAGTAATTTGTATCATTATTTTTTATGGTTATAGGTGTTGTGTTATTTTTTATGAATAATCAGAAGAATGAGGATGGGAATGAAGCTATTCCAAATCTAAATGTGAACTTTAATAACATTACATAGTGTCTCACACTATGAAAAATCATATCCAATCCCCAGGGTTGTCTGGAATGAACATTCCTGGGATGGAATCATGTTTCAATATATGAGATGATCATAGGTATTTGTCTTATTTTTTTTAAAAAAATGGGGTGTCACATAAAAAATCCCCCATTTTCATCTTCTGAACTCCCTTTTGTATTATGGAATTTTGGATTCCATGGACTCCTAGTATTTACCTCTTATGATGTCAAGTTTCCATTATTTTCAATCTATTCCTCTCAGTATGTTTATGTATCTTCATTACCTAGATGTCTTGCTTCAACCCTATTTAGTGTTAAACATTTCATAAACCATAATATAGTGTTTATGGAGTAATATTTGAGTATATTGGTTAACTGGGTTTGAATTAGTTATTGATTTTTGATATTTAATCTCTATTTTTAATAATGAGGGTAGTTTATAAATTGATCTATATGTATTGATTTGTTTATTACTAATTATTTTGTTCAATAT
Organism: Viscum album; assembly: GCA_963277665.1. Taxonomy (NCBI): domain Eukaryota; kingdom Viridiplantae; phylum Streptophyta; class Magnoliopsida; order Santalales; family Viscaceae; genus Viscum; species Viscum album. The sequence continues at coordinate 1,020,883,646 of OY728133.1, read as the reverse complement.
TTTTAGATTACCATGAATTTATCCTAGAATAAAAATACATAATTATAAATATTGGAGGTTATATATATTAATGATATCGTGGGTCAACTATGAAACCTAATAGGAAGTTATCATAATGGTTTTCCTTGAGATATATTTCATCACAATTAATTTTATATAAAGTGTTAAACATGAATTTTATTCTCAATTTATAAAATTAAACTATTAATTTATAAAATATAAAATGATGATAATAAAAATGGTATATAATGATATCAATAACTGTGAGAAATTGTGTATTGAATTTAATAGAAAAAAGGGATTGTTTTCCCTTTTTTATTTCTATTATATAGTAGGGTGTTTTTAATGAAGCATTAAGAGAATTGTAAGTAGATGATTGATTTAAATGTGATTGGTCGTAGGGAATGGATCTATGGTTTGATTTTCCCTTGGGTATTTCATTAATGGTTATAATGATTGGATTTCCTATAGTTCAAATATCTTTTTCCTATATCGGTATATTTCAATGGGCATGACTTTGTTTCCAAGATGGGTATATCTCCCTATATTTAGAATTTATTTTTGGAGTGGATTGATGTCTCCATCTATGATCTATTATTTCCAAGGTAAATATATTTCCTCAAGAGTTATTCTAATCATACTGATTGGTATATTTCCCCTGATGGATTCATGCTATTGAGAGACATATGGAACATGCTGATATAGGTATAGATTGTATTGGTTACTATTATAGAACCACATGATAAAAATTGTATGATTATTAAATTTCTTCTCCACTTATACTAATTTATTTATATTTTTTAGACTTTATAATTCATTTTTGTAGATTGGGTACTTTAATAGAAATCATTGGTGGTGGCCTACTATTTTATGCACACAAAATTCTCATCATACCGACTTTTACCTAAGCTATATTCATAGGTGTGTAACAAGATGTAGACAACGCTCTATTAATGAATCATTGATTAGGTTCTTCGGTTGTATAATAGATTTTGGGGATTCATCAATGGCTCTGAACTATTTTGACGACTATTTCAGTTTTTGTTTTTATTATTTTTTCTTTGGAACTTTTTTTGATAAGTAAATTATATTTTTGACTGTTTGGAATAGATAAAATTCATTTTGTCATATCTCATGTTTTTATTATTTAACTAGAACATTTTATTATGTTAATTTACAATTTTATTTTGTCTTATATTTTTTTAGATATGATAATATCTCACGTTCATATGGGGTATAGTCTCCCCACTATATCACTATAGACTTTTGATTATATTTGATATACTCTAGTATCTGTACATTCGTACCATAGGTTACATAATGTTCTTTGGTCAATCCCTGATTAGATATCATAGACTAAGAGATGTTATAAAGTGGTATCTGGTCTTTCTCTTATTGTTGACTATATTCGTAAGGATAATAACAGATTTGACATTTTTGCAACAAGATATCAAACTCATTTCGAGAGATGGAAAGCCCACATATGAGGGAAGTATACATTTCAAGGGATTGTATTGATGTTCTTTCTTTTCAATTTTACTATAGACTCATTTCATATTGAGTGATTTTCATTTTTTTATAGATATTATTTTTTGGTATTTTCCCTTTATTTTGTGGGTTTTCATATATCAGACATAGAATATAGGATTAACATATAACATTCATTATTCATTGTGGTTTTTTCTAAGAATATGACATATGACGGTTATTTAAGGTGAATGTATCTACCTTTGTGGTGTTGAGATAAATAAATTCCTGTAAAACCTTACTTAAACATTTTCAAAATACAATAAAATCAATTTTGTGATCACATTATTTGATTATTACATTGAATCGAATCAATAAAATTCAGAATACAATTTATAATTTGTTTTACTCTAGAACTCATAATTATAATTTCATTTAACTAAACTTCAATTGTGAAATGTTAGAGTGAAATTAAATGATTAAAATATTATCTCATGGTAAATTTTTTAATTTAATATTCATAATCTAGTAAATAAAATATCATTTTGAAATTAAAATATTTTTTTCTCATTAAATCATAATAAATATCTTCTTTATTTATCCATTTTTGATGACATTATTTTTTATGTATAGATGAAATTCATGATGATATGGATCTTATATATAATATGTGGACAATTTTTTTATTATTACGACCTTATGTATGGGTAGTTTGGGATACTTATAATTCCAGACTTCTGATGTTTCTTATGTCGGATTAATAGGGTAGTAGTGAATTATTCTTATTATTTCAGTGATGAAATTGTGATACTAGGTGTTTTAATTTTATTTATGTTTTAATATGATTCATAATTATGTGTGACCTAATATTGATAAGTATTAAATGTAAATATATATTGATCTTGGGTTGTGAGGCCATTTTCAAATGATATGTATATAATTGTGAGATGTTATTTCTATTAGAACATGCATTTTAAATTATGTCATTTATCGTTGTGATATGTAATGACTAATTGGAATCTATACAATTTTTTTTTCTAACTACACAGTAGAAATATTTTACCCAACTCGAACCTGGATGTGAGACCCCTATATATTAGGGAATGAGAGGAGTTATGGGATCAGTTTCTTGCCAATTTATTACTTTGTTGTGTAGGAATATGACTTTTAGATAACCCAATATTGGGTATTTGGATTTGTTATTAGATTATTGAGATATAGGTGAATGCGAATGATAGAGGGTTTAGACTATGAGTTACCTTATGGTTTGATCTATGTATTTGGATATTGTTTAGTCCAACATTTTGATTATTTATGCTGGATGATTTCATTCTATTGTTGTAAATCAATGTTATAAACTAAGGTTACACAACTGAGTGGTTATTGGAGCATGTTTATTAGTTATATATGAGAAAAATTTATACAATTTATATTCATATATATGTATAGGTGTGGTAAATGTACATGGAATAGTAATAAAGATACTTTTTTTGTTAATGATGTTGATATTAAACATTTATATTCAATGTATTTTTGGGATTAAAATTGTGGGTATTTGTGAGATTCTTAACCCATCATGTTAAATGTTGACCCTAGATTATTAGATAATTAATGAGTAGATATTTCTAGTTTAATACCAATGATATAGTTACTAGGTAATTAGGTATATAAGCCTCTGTCTGATTGGATATAACTCGATATAGTCAAGTCTAATTATGAATCAGAGTGAAATTGGTGATTATGCTTGTTGGGTGTGCCTGGATGGTAAACTAGGCTATTGAGAATAGTTGCTAAAGGTAGAATGATATACTCTTTTACCATTTATTATTTTTTTGTATAATTTAAACATATATGTTATGTGGGTTTTTTAACCATTAAATGGCCCAATAGAGGTATGATTGTTATTGAATTTGTGTAACTATATTTTTTTATCATGTCAGAAAAGTCAATTGGTTGGTTTTTTTTGCAGATTCATCATGACATAAATTTTGATTTTGGAATGTAAAATGACTCTTCAGGTAAGGTTGTGATAATGAAACAAAATATTTGTTGGTTTCATTGGATTTTATCGTAGTGTGTATGGAGTGTTTTGGGATGTGTCAATTCTATCCCTTTCTACCTATTAGAATTGGATATATGAAATAACTTGTCACTTTTCTAGGATTTAGATTTCTATAGTTTACCCAAACAATATGAGGGGTGTCTGTGGGTTACCGATTGAATCAGTGTATTATTTTTATTAGATGGTGGTGGAATGGTATGAGTAATTCTGTTTAATCGGGAGCATTAATAGGGAGTTTATCTTTAAGGCTGTGATGTATGTTGGTTAGAGCAATATATTCTCTAGGTAATTACATAGTGTGGATTATCAATAAAATTGTATGTGTCATGGTATGACCAATGAGTTATATTATGTTCATATGAGTAATGATATACTCACTTTGGGGTTGTGAAAAAATTAGTACTATAGGGGATGTCATCTCATGTAAGATATGATTTATGGCCTCATGTGTAATGTGTGAGTTTTTTTGTGATAAACCATGATAGTACTGATAAATAGAGGTATCAAGACACCCTTTGTTTTGGATATATAGATCATAAAGTTCCACATATATGGAGAACATATCACTATATAGATTATAAGGGGGTTGAAGTACTTAGTAGGTAACATAGTGTAATAAATGTGATATATATGTTGTGGGGGGGAATTCATGGACTTTGATATATATTAGTCAACACTATTTGATTGTTAACAGTATTCTTAGGGAATTTAGATGTTATTGTGTGCGGTTCCACAGTTCAAAAGTTTCTTTAATGGGTTCAAGTTTATAACTTCTGCTAGTGATGTGGGAGGGTATTAGTAATGATAATGTTTGAATGATGATGTGTATCAATCAGGACCATTCCCATTAATAGAAAATATGGATATATTATGGTGAGATCACACCATTGAACATTTTAGGGGGGGTCACATATTTTGAGTCATTCATAGTGAACATTGTGCACAATGCGTTGATAAACACAATATAGATATGGTGGTGGTTTTATAGTGTCTGTTTTTTTAATGATAACGAGGAAGATATAGAAAATAAATAGAACCCAATTATTCCTATTAGTTGATTACATTTTGTGGATTTAGTGATATCATATTATTCATAATTTCTTGATATGTGATTATTGTCATGTGGTGTGTCATTGCTTCTTTATAGAAAGTAGGTTAGTGAGTGACTGATCCTGTGAGATTTATTTTCTTTAGAGTTACATTCCGATGATAATATATAAAATGGGATTTAGGAAATAATTAAATTTAAGAGGGATAATATAGGTTATAATAATAATAAAAGATAGATAAATGTATGTGTACAAACATATGGAAACATATAAAAAGTTTTTATGTTGGTATTTTTTGAGTTGAATAATTTCACGAAAAGTGGGGAATCATAGTAGAGTTGGTTGAACTAATCCATTGATTAGTGATTTGGCTATTTAGGTTTTTAACAATAGAGCTACTATTAATATAGTGTTGGTATAACTGTTCTCATTGGTTGGTGTTCATTTCAATTTTGTGCAACATGGTTTGGTGATCATTGTGGATCATGAATGATTAATGAGGAATGTTTTGGAGATAATTTCAAATAAATCATGCTACATTGGTACATTTTAGGATGTCCAGTTATCCATTGACTAATAGAATGTATGAGAAATAATTTATGATCATCAAGAATATGATGGGGTCAAGTATTATTGGCATTAGTAGATCTTATGAGAACTAATTCTCTATAATATATTCCACCACTATGTTGGTTACAAAATGTTGAATTACTGATGATTATGTCATGTTTTATTTAACTGTCATTAGAGTATGTTCAATTGATCTATGAATAAATAGTTTCTTCATATATTTATAAGATCCTGAATGTAGAATTTTGTTTTTTATTGAGTTTTTTGTATTTGAAATAAATTATTCTCATGATTTTGGGTGTAATATTATTCAATCACATGATTCTTGGTGTGAAAATGCTTCATATCTTGATTTAGTTTGTGATCCTCATTTCATTGTGTGTTTTAGGGGGTGAACCTTGTAAATAAATATCGATAAGGTTCTAATTAGAAAATAAATACATAAAAAAGTGAAGGAAGTTTGTGTGTGAGACAAGGGTATGAGTGGGGCCTTTTCTATGGTCCATTAGTAAGATCATACATGGGAGAAGAAATAATACATGAAGGGTGAGGGTAATAGTTCTTTACTAATGAGCCCAATGATGTTTTGGAAGGGTGAGCTATTATATAGTGAGGAGTATATAAAACCTCAAAATTCTTCTAAACCATTAACCCATTTATATTCTTACATAAATCTTGTGTTTTTCTTGGAGTGAAATTTTTAGGGCTTGGGAGTGGTTTGGGAAGGGATTTGTGATATTATCAAGGGAGATAAATGATAGTTCATGACATGATTTATGAGTTAAATCATGTGGTGTATCTTTGTGTGGATTATTTCATGAGTTTTCTGGTGTTAGGAGTGTATTTTACAATGGGGTTTTATATAAACAGTCATATGATGATACTAGAGGATAGTTTATCTATTATTGACCCATTAAAACACTTATTAAGGACTAACAATTCCTTAGGGGAGGTATTTTTAATTCCCCTCATATATTTTGAGGTGTTTTTTGGTTTATATTTTTGTCACATATATGTAACGTTATAGTTTTTAATTGTTTTACATGTTAGGATAGTTCAGAAGAGAGTTTAGGAGTAACCAGACACCCCTAAAGTAGTTCTAAATCAATAATTGGAGTTTTATAGAGTAAAATAATGTTTCACACTAATAAAAATATCTTTTATTCCCCACAGAGGGATTGTACGACCATTCACAGTCTAATAGATTGTTTTGAGTTTTAGATCCTAATGGAAACAATTTCATGTATTTTAAATAGATATGTTTCATGGGAAGATTCTCACTAGCCTCCTTCTTCCTATTCATTTTTTCAATGAATTTTCCAATCCTAGTGTTCTTTTACATTTATTATTTTCAGATTATGGGTATTATCAATTTTTATTGGTTCATATTAATAAATGTAGTCCTATTTGGTCCCTATATGTATATTTTATTATTATGTGTTATTATCCTTCTCCTAAACCATAATATGGTTTCAATATTTTATAATTTAGGGATCATTATTTATTTTGTTCATTATAATGGAGTTTCATTATTTTTAAGAAATTTTATTATTCAGGTAGGATGTTAAAAAATTATCTCATCTGTATTATTTTATTTATTGGTGTATGTGTTGTGCATTCTAACTAGATCACTAAGTTTCTTCAATATAATTAAATTATTTTATTTTAAATATTGACTATCATTCTAATAGATAGTTTATTGGGTTTTATATGTGCCATAATTATAATGGATTGTGAGGGGATTTCTTTAGGTGAATATATTTTCCAGAAATATGATAGATAGAATGGAGATCTCATATTTTCTCAATGAATTATGAATGGAATTTATTTATTTATAAAATGGCGATTATTGATAATTAAAAGGTTAAATAAAGATTTATTAATGGTTATAAAAGCTATTTTTTTAAAATGGGATAAAATGATTCTATTTCCCTTGACTTTAAATTTTATGGAAAGGGTAATTTTTTATGATGCACACTGACAATGGTGTGATGTTGATTGATTTAAATTAGTTTATGCTTAGGGAATATTTCAAAGGTAAATGTTTACCAAGTAAATTTATAATATTTTCCATGAGGTAGATTTCCCTCTAAGTGTGATATTTTTCACAGTTATGGTAATATTTTCATTAGGGTGACTTTTTTCCAATGATAAGTTTATTTCATGGGGTGTGCCATTTATTTTCACGATCGGTACACATCCATGTGAGTGAAATTTTATTTTTCGGACTGGAATATTTCCCCTTGATGTGTTTTGAACATGGGAATGGGTATCCTTTTTCATATAGATGCATCATATTTTTTGATTACAGTCAGTAGTTTAGTTTGGCATAGTTGGTATCATTTTTCATCACAAAACTCAACAGTCCATGTTTTTTAGTTGGTCACTTTTTACTCCAGCTATAAATATTTATACCTATTTATCACTTGAGGATGAAATTTTTAGGACATGATATATATATAGATGTCATTGGGGTGACCAAATATGTCTGGATCAAACTATACTTGGAGTTTTAATTGGTAACTAAGAATACCTAATTATTGAAATAGTTGATAGGGGAATTCCCCAGTTACTGAAGCATGATATAGAATTCTAGTTTAGAAAAATTAATATCGGGATCAATCTTGTTCTTGGGGCCATTATGAGGTGCCTTTTATTTTTATTTATTTTTTTATTCATGTAAATATTTTGGTTATTTTATACTACAGTATGAATGTTTGGAATGTATACAATATGGTTTTATATATCATTGGATGTGATTATTCATTTAAAACATGTTGTGATGTTTATTTATTAAATATTTTCATATTAAAATATGTTTGAGATAATTTATAATATTTCCCACTCTGGTATTCTAGTATAAAAACCATTTAATAAAATAATCCTAATATTTTGTTAGTTGGTAGACTATGTTTTAAGAGGAGTCATGCCTACTTCCATGTAGTAGTTTCTGATCAGGCATCGATTAGTGGACCCAGACCAAGTTATGTTATAAAATGAATCTCATTGCTTGTGGTGCATAATGTTACATGTGAGATGATAGTAAGTTGAGATGGGAGTTTTTTAATAGTAATGGGTATGAGAGTTTCATTTATATTAAATCATTATACATATTAATGGAAAAATCATGGTCTATTTAGACATGGATTTTTTGGTTTACCACTGTGGAAATATTGATAATCTATTGTATAAGAGAATCCCATTAGGCTTATTTTTCTAACAGCTTCATTTGTGAGGTTATGAATGTTGTGAAACCAATTTCTGTAAAATAAACACAGAAACAAGAATAGGTTTTGTTAGAAAATTCAATTTTATTGTGTCCTATGAGAAATAATAATATGGGATTGTATTATAATATATAGTGGAGTTCATGTGTTGGTATCAAGCTAGAGATGATGTTACTATATCCCTTCAGATAGATATACGATGTGTTAGTTCTCATTTAGAGAGTATGATAGCTAATGTTTATGGATAAGGTCTCTACTATGTAATTACATTGGGTGATGAATTTAAAATTTGGCATTTGATTATAGATGATTCTATGATTCCTCCAACGGTTAAGGCATCCGGAGAGAGATATGTCATGACATTTCATTGACTAAAATGTGGAATTTTTAGAATAGATAAAACATAGGAAGAATAAGTAGTGCGTTTAATTGAAATTTTGTACCATTAGTAGTAAATTTAATCAATGGTGTTAATAGACCCCTAGAGGTGCATTCTAGGTAGACGATTAATATGGTTTTGAGCATTATGAAAGAGATTCATAGATTATAAATATTGACTAATTGTTTAGAGGACCATTATATAGGTGAATTGATCAATGATGAAACTTTTTTGTCTCGTGATAAATGATTTTGGGCGAGTTATATATTATTTGTTGTGATTTTGAATAGTATAGGGATGTATTTTTTATGAATAGAGTGCACTAATGTTCATAGTTTTACAGAAGAATTTTGATTTGAAATCCATGATAGAATATTGAGAGTTATTTTTTAATTAATGAACACATAGTTTTGGGTATTTTTTTAATACCAAAAAATTTAGTGATCCCAATAAGTGTTTTATTGGGGAAATTTCAATGACCTATGTCATTATATGTTGTATATTATGATATAAATTTTAATTTTTCCTAGAGTTGGTGAAATTTTAGGAAATGTTACTCATATTTAGAATATGGTGGTTATAATGTCCCTTGGATATGTTTTTTAAATTTATATGAAGGCTCTACAGATGTTTTGGGTGCTGGGGTACATGTTAGAATGGGTTCAGGTTACCCCATCCCTTTGTAGGTTTTACTACAAGCCGCTAGTCACACCATGAAAATAAGAATCTTGTGGTACCCAACTATTGATGATTGATCACACCATGATGGTGTTTGATTTAAAGGTATCTTATCTATATAGGATGTTTATATCATGACACATATATTCCACTTTTGACCTATTTGGTAAAAGGAGAACAATGATTTGGCCCTTGTGGTTGGAAAATGAGAGACCTATTAATATTTATTTTAAATAGAAGTCCAATAATTTTCCAATCAACCCCCATTAGTATTCAATGTGATGTGTTGTCAATGAGGGATATTATTCTATCTCATCCGCTCATCTTAATATCATTCAACCTACTAAGAAATGGTTTGGTATGTGGTGTTTCTAGGGTGGTTTTAATTTACTTTAACTTTTTTATCCTATTTTTCATATGTTATATTTTATTTTATTTATTTATGTTTTATTTTTTGTATTATTTCTATGAATATTTCACTAGATCATAGTTGAATAACCCTAAAAATATTATGTTAATAAAATGGATTTATCATATGGGATAACTTTCTATATTTCATATGGTTTCAATGACATGATTATTCTTGATGAGTTTTTTGGTGGTTATTCTTCTTTGATTAATTATAATAATTAATTAAAAAAATGTATGATTAAAAATTTTATTTATTTTCTATGATATAGGATCTCAATATTTTATGTTAACTTGGTGGAGGCATAAACAGTCTTGGTTGATTATAAATAGGGAATTGCAAAAATGGTATCTCATTGTCAATGGTATGTGGTCACTTCAATAACAATTCATATACATGATGAAATATTAGTGTGAATGAGTTACTCTTTTTATAATATCAAGTTGACGTATTGTGAGTAATAGCACCATAGGTAATGATATATAATGGATTGAAGCATCCTAGACATGGGGTGTATTATTTTTAGACCTTGGGCCAGTAAGGTTCACATAGAGACCACATCAACAAGTGTTGTCGGTGAAGTCTTACATAGAAATATTCCTCATGTAGATTCCAGTATATGAGACAAATTTCATATAGAATAGGTTGAAACTAAAACTTCATATTTTGTGGAAATTATTAGCTTAGAATATCGGATTATATGTGACAGAGTTCTTTCTCATACATGGTATGAAACACTCTGATAATAGTGGATTTTTAGTTAGTTCATGTTATAAGCTGGATAATTCATCTATGAATAAATGTATTGGAATAAAGAGATATGTATTATAATTGATGTCTAAGATATCTTTTATGAAATATGTTAGATAAAACATTACTCTTGGTCATGGGTATTTTAAGTTGCATGTAATTAGGATTCAAATGCATCTAGGGGAGAGATAACCTGGGATGATACATGGATAGGGGGATTAAGATAGAAGAAATATTTTGATGATATTTTGAACTAGACTCTTTGGGATAGGGTTGGGTAAAGATTTTGAGATAAATGAACACAATGGGTGATTGATATGGATTAGTTATTTAATGTATAATATGTGTTAGGCATATGAGTCTATGTATTGGGAAGTGGATGTGGGATATAGGGATAGGTTTTGAGTGACTATATCCCTAGAGCATACAAGATGTCTTGTTACATCAATTGTGTCCCCTAGATAACCATTTCTATTTGTGCCTACCTATGAAATATTGGATGTAGATGGTGGATTTCTCTAAAAAACTACAAATGGATTTAGCCTTATAATAATCCATTCCCTAGGTGGGAATGGGTTGGGACATTTTAGTGTACCAAATCCTTTAAGATGTGGATATATGAGATCTGTTTGATTCACCAACATCTATAATATGTTTATGGTTGGTTACAATCAATGAATATTCTAAAATAATAAGAAGTGGTTTTGATTATATTCATTGTACCGAATTCTGTAAAATGTTATCGATTGGGTACCATCCGTAACCATTACATGTTGAGGGAATATGATGAGATCTATTAATGAACCATTCTCTATGTGTAATAATTTTCGGTAAATTCTAGTGCCCAATTCCTCAAGTATGAAAGAGTTTCAATATATCTAGTTTATAATTCTATGAGGTGAGTGGCTTGGGTACTTTACATGGGACCATCCTTGAGGCATCTGATTTAGGATGAGATATTTTTCATGGTAATACTAGATTATAGAAATGATTAAAGATGGTTTGGTTGGGTATCATGGTTTCATTGTTTGAAATTTATGACCAGATATCTATTGTTGCGGTTTTGGAGTGCGGTTGATATTAAATATAGGACAGAGTATGTTTTCATGTGTGTTGTTGTGTCCCAGTTAGAACTTCATGATCAAAAAAACATATTTATTTCTATATTATAATTCCTTCTAAAACACATATATTGTGGAATTTACTTCAAAAACATGGGGATACACTATTGGCATATATTTCTCTAAACATATATGGGATGTATAGTTCATGTATAGGCCTTTTGAATAGTAATATTTTGATCATGGACGGTGTTGTGTGTTGGGTTGTAGAATGTCCATGAGGATTTAGAAACTAGGTAAGTGAGCCTAATGGATATAAATATGTCCACCTATTTATTTGGAAATTTTATATATTTATACATGTGTTTTTCCTAATGGGTTATAATTTGATAGGACATTATTTATTCTACATTTCATGTATTTTTTTTGAATTTTTTATTCAATTTTATAAACAATGATTTTTATTTTTTATATTCATTTACTTAATATGATTCAAGGGTATAGACTCACATATGTATAATGTAACCTCTCAAATATAGTTCATAAGCATATAATATATATGGAGGTGTTCTTGTCGACATGTGGAACATATTTTAGGGACAATGACGAGTGGTCTCAATTCGAGGAACAACATCTTAGTCATGCACCACCAAATTCACCAATAAATAAACTAAATATTTATATTTCCAAATAATATATGATCATTTACCTTACCAAAGTCATGGAATATAAAATTTACACGCACTTCAATATTTTTATGTTGGGGTTTGTATCAATTTCCAATATAATTCCCCAATACTCTCATGGAATACCTTTAAGACCGGTATTCATTTATCTAAAAAATTACATTTAATATAGGATAGAATATTTGGAAAACAATACTACTTTATCATAAATACTAGTTTACCAATGTGGTAATGAATAAAATATTTTTAATTATATTATAATAATGGAAAACCACCCCAGTTCCACCAAACATATATATTCATTTCATGTTTAATATAATATAAGATGGAATGATTAATGGATAACAGATTTAAAATAAATTCTTCTATATGAACCTACCATACACTAAATGTGGATCATCGCATTCCTATGTGATTATGGAATATCATGAACTTCTTCATCATTATCAAATAATTGATATTTCCTCAGGTCTCTCTCAATAATAGAACCTTTACATCCATACCAGAAATATCCAAGTCATTTCCCATGCAAAAACCATTAAATTATACAAAAACATTTACATCACAACAACAGTTTACTTGATCCGTCCATAAAAACCAGCACTAAAAATATCCAGACTAGGTTTCCCAAAATATAGCTACCAAAACCAATCTGAAAATTATATAATGTATAAGATACCAAAAATATAATTTATATATAAAATACTATTTCAAACCAAAATCCATAGTTTAAATAAAAGTCTTGTAACTTGAGGTTGTGGCAAAACCATAATTCCGTAAACCGTATGATTTCCGAAAAATAAAATTTATAAAATTCATTTAGGATTTTTTTTATAATTTCTGAAAATAATATTATTATTAAAATACTTGGATATGAAATTATAATCTCATATGGAATGAATAAGATGCAGCAATCATAATTAAAAACAGAATACAATCCTAAATTTTTTTGTCTAATTTCCATGATCACAATCCAATCCACAAAATAAAAAATAAAAGAATATGTGACATGGATTCATCTATTTATGATCAAAATAAAAAATTCTATTTCAATATATATCATATAAATGTATTGATTTATTTGATGAAGACTAGGTAACCATAGAGAGAAGATAGACAATAGTTTATGAAAAATAACTCATATCCACCCTATTATTTGGTGTTAATCAAATAAATAATTTCCTAAAAACATTATTTATAAGTGGGGAAGCCTCAAATTTTCACGTAACTAGAAATATGGTTTTCCATGGTTGAGTATAAGGGTTAATATGGTTTAATGAAGTTATTCATGGAAATAAAAACCAAAATATTGTATCGTTCCCCAATGATCATAATTAGCTCACAGAGTTAGAATAATCATGCATGTAAATGTGCCACCATAATGGATTGGCATGACATCACACATGGTTAGAATTGACTATTGAGTATCTAAACATTAATTTATAGTATTTTTCAATGTGAATCATTAATTTGGTGGGGCGTCAACCCAATATTCACACATATATTATAAAACATTCCTTAATTTCCACTAAAATTTCTCTATATTCATTGGAAAAAACATTCCCACTAAAACCAAAAATTATTATTCATACCAACAAAGTAATTTTCATCCCCCAAAAATTTCTTGGTCCCATCCCCCATATACAAATATATTCACTCATATCACATCATTGATTCCCACCACCACGCCTCTCTCGAAATTAAAAAATACTACTATTACCACATCAATAGAGTAATATTCTACCCCTCCAGATAATTACTTTACTACTATAAATCCTTACTATCATTTCCAAAAAGGTCCCACCCATATGAAAATACACCACGTTATATGAAATAATTTATGGAGGTCAAGTTTGTACTCTCTTAGCTAGGAGACCTAAAATATATTTTCACTGTAGAGTACATAATTATAAGCTCTAAGTGATAATAAAAATCTCCAATTCAGTCAAAAATATTCTATTAAACCATATAATAGTGTGATATATTTCCTTTATTCTAGATTCAAATGATCCCTAGTACTGGTAACCCTCATAAGATGTCTTGATCATCAACTAAAACTCTTAAAATTTTCGACTATGGTAACTCTTAGAGACCTAGAGAATGAATTTATTCAAAAAAATATTTGACGGTATTTGAAGAAATTTTATCATATGTTATAATAATATTTTCCTGATATGATATTTCACAAATATTTTACTGAACATAGCATTGATTTTTATACACTTCCTAACGATTCCTCAAATGGATTCATTTAAATTTATAGATAATATATATTTTTGTAAATAAACACAACTAGAACCAATTGAACCTCCTCCAGTAATCCAAAAAACAACACCAAATAATGAATCGTTTAATCTGATTCCTATATGGTATACTCCATCTATTCTTATATCTAAGTGTGTTATAATGTACACATATTCAAGTGAGATCTCATGAACTTCTATAACATATAAAAAGAAAAAATGTTCATCTAGGATATCTACCATATGTAACTAATAAAAAAACTACATGAATATTTAACACATTGTAACCATATAGCTTACCCATGTACTCAAATTATTATGTCTCGATAATATGAACGAATTGTGAAGACTTTTTGATTTGATCTAATTTAACCCATATATCAACATGCTCTTATAGAGATATATGGAAATTCATTAGTAATACAATCAAAATGTGTACTCACTTAAACAAGATGATTTTAAAACGAGGAAAAATCTCCAAAAGTCAATTATGATCAGATTTTATTTGTCGATTGTTCATACATAGAGAGGTATAGTCACTCATTCCCTTCTTTTTCACTTTACACTAAAACAACTCTATGATTTAATGTTGATTATTCATCACTCTAGAATCAATATCCCATCTTTTTATATAAAATATTCATTACATAATTCTTCAGACTAAAAGGATCAACCACTCATTAAGAAATTTAAAGATTTAAGTCTACTATAAAAGTCCACCCATCCATAGTTTCCATTCCATTTATGGTTTCACAAATCTTCATACATTCAATATTGATCCTATGACTCTTTCATAAATTATATAAAATAGTATAATAGATTAATTTACTTTAAAATATAATAATAATTCACCTATAATTCACTAAGAGATGAAAAAATTCAATAAATTCCATTTGTTTATGTTACTAATATAATTCGTCTACTTATTGATCTTTCTAAATCAATCCATCTACCATAAAATAATTATTCCATGGTTTATAATATATTAAAAAAAATATAATATATGATAATAATAAACCCATATCCACTACCATAGGTTCTCTTCCCATGTAGTGAAACTGTATTTTAAACTCTTATGGTTAAAATATTCAATATAACACTTACTGAATATGAAATGTCTCTAATTATTCAAGGTACGATCAACCACCACATATCTCAAATAATATCTAGGATAATTACTATCAATCTTTTACTACATTACTAATCTATATGATAAATATTTATCCACTTTCATAAGCTCACATTACACTCTAGTTCTAGATGAATTGAAATACATATTGAATCCTTAATTCAAATTTGGAAATGCCACAACAAACATAAAAATAAGACACTTACTTTTTTCATCAAAAACTACATAAAAAATCAGTTAACACTCAAAATTTATAACCTTATTTGTCAATTATGTCATCAAAGAAGGAAACATTAAAATTAATTTAAGTAACCATTTTTAGTTTCATGTAAACCTGAGTAAAGTCAAAATCTAAAAGAAAATACGAGTTACTCATTGGACATCACTTCCACCACATTATCCATGTCTTTCATATCTCCATTCTAAAAAATTTCATGTGTTCTGATGTTAGATTCCCACATCTAAAACCAAAAAATTGATAGATTTCCATTAAATTAATGAACTCATAAATTCTCTTATATAGAATTCAAATTTCATGAATGATTCACATATTATATATAATAATATATGATTATATCTGCAAACAACATGATAAATGAGTAAAGGTATTTATAGTTATCACAATTAGTCAATCAGAAGAAAACTAATGAATATTTAGTAACCATAAATGGAATCCCCAAGATCATGTTATATAATTACTTACTCTGAAATGTGGTTTTCCAAATTTCCAACTCCTTCACTCACATCTGGTGATATCACAATCACAATTTGATCCATGAAAACCATGTATCTCCCTATAATTTATCAAATGGATCATAAATGTAAAGAATTCATAATTTATTCTTTCTATCCACATTATTAATCCTGTCATTATAAATTATTTACCCCATGATAACATTTATATTTTTATCAATTATAAATTTTTCTACCTATAATGTTACACATTTTTTAATAATTCTATATCCCTATAAATTATTTGAATATTTCTCAAACTCCCACAACCTTATAGGATATATATGGTATATATTCTATGAGAAAATAATTCTCCCATTTATTAATTTTATTGAAACCTCCAGATAACTCTCTTACAAATGTATAGATAATAATTCAAGGAATACATCAGTGAAATATTATAAATAATTTGAAAAAATTGAAAATCATATATAATTATGTTCTAATAAACATCCTCATAAAAATACACAATAAATCCATATGTTAATTAACATTCATCCCTTCTCAACTAGAATGAATATCACAGTACCAAAGAAAATTAAAATAATCCCATCCGTTATGAAAAAATAAAACATTTCGTTCATAGAAATTTACATGGTCCTTTAACTTCAACAACCAGTGTATCCCTATTATTATATAAAATGTATTAATACCATAATATAATAAGCCTCATCATATTTAAACATCATAGATCATAGTGGATCATGAGGAAAAACTAAACACCCATTCTTATGTTTCTATAAGAGGAGTCTCAATCCATATTGAATACAACATTAAGTCTTGATAAAAATATAATTTAAATAATACTATTATTGATAGAAATTCATAATATTAATCGATATTCACAATGTCTATAGTAGAAGAAATTAAAATATTACCTATCACTATCATTGGTCATGCATCTAACTCTTCCATCTCATTATACATGATAAATAACTATCTTTGAACCTTGTACGTATAACTCTAAAAAGGAACAAAAAATACTCATATGATTATTTAATTTTTTAAATTATGGTTTTATTAATTTCTTACATGAAATTATATATTTTTTGGTACCTCCAACGTTATCACCATATGAAATAATATTTCAAAATTTCTTCAAAATCCCAAGATTCAATCACTGATGAGATGTTTGGGCCCTATTACGATATTTATACATCAAGGGTGTAATATTTCCTCTCATAAATCTCACAAAATTACTCATGTATTTAAAATAAATTGATCCTATAAATTTCTTTTGAGTTCATTTATTTGAAGATCATCTCACAACCATTTCTACAATGATGAAAAATGATTACCTTCCAAAATACAATGAAGAAAAATAAAATCACACTCTTTACAATATCTATATACGGTTCATTAAAATATTATTTATTTCCCACCACTATATAGGTGGGTAAATTAAATAATGATATATATGAATTTATTTTGATTAATGGAATCATGTCAAATATTTTTGGCTGTGAGACTAAATATTACAATTAATTCCAGTGAAAATGAAACCAATATCAGAAATTGAGTACTGTAATCCACCACATTCATGTTACCTAGAATACTACCTAAAAACGCTCAATCCATTAACCAATAAGTGTGTCTAGATATAACTGATGATTGATTAACATCTATAGTCTCATCGATGTTAGATCTCCTTATATATATTCTTTTATCCCCATCAGTCATTGCATTTGTATTTCTCCCTTATAAATTTATGTGTTTAAATCCACCTTCAACATACCATTACTGAAAAAAACTATATTATTTTTTATACTCTATAACAAATCCAATTACACTATTTCACTAAAATTACATAAAAAATATAGATTTAGCATTTGAAACTATAAATAATGATATGTTTTTATTGGTCTCTCTAAAAATAACCCATTCCAATGTTCTAGGATATATTTAATTATTGTTCCCAAGTTCCTATGGAATTATTCACTGTTGTTATACCATTATTTTTAAACATTATCATCTCCCAAATTCATATAAATTTATATGTGAAATATCTATTCATAATGAGGCATTTCTATAGTGCAACACATAGTTCACTACGTATAATTTTCCTCCACTATACACATAAAACATAAAATGTTTGTTCTGTATTAAATGTATATGTAGATTGATTCTTTATATATTTATTCCCCATATGAATTATTCCACATAAGAAATAACCAATAATTTTTATAAATCTCATAAGAACAAACCATTTTTGAAAATATTCTTGAAACGACATAGGATATCCAATGGACATGTATTTAAAATTGTACATTCCTACCATATTGAAAATATATTGATTCCCAAAATAATATATTTAATAGAAACCAAAATTTTTTAATCAACCAATATCGTTCAATGGATAAATCTGATCACTTGCACTATCAAAACTCCATCGTAACTCAAATATCTCTATAATGAGGTTTACTGGGCATTGGTATGGGAACTAATTGAGTTCCAACCACCATTATGTATATTATTACTAACATAAATATTTATAAATTATAAAATCATGATCAAATAATTTTTCATAACAACCCTATCTTGAAATCCTACTCCAGAGACCAGAGATTAATTCAGTAAGAATCCTAAAATATATTTCATGATTTCTAGTGTTTGATATAATTTTTCTGGTGGAAAAATATAATAATTTTTATAAAATGTTCCGACATATAAACAAAAACATAATATGAGTTAAAATATTAATTTTCATTTAAAACAAAAAACATTCATTAAAAAAGTTAATTTTGAATACAATAGTGAAATGTGTAGTTAAAAATAAAACAGAATCATGACTCAGTTGAATAAAAAAACAATGAAATAAATGATGCTTAAGCACTAAGGGTGATAAATATTATCCTTAAATCCATATTCAATAACTCCCAAATACACAAAGAACAAAACTCCTAATATTTTTCTCTCATTAACATTAAATCCTTCCAAAAACCTACATCATGACATCCATAAAATGCATAAACACTAAGATGTGTAGATTGGGGGTTATTATGGATACCTTGGGGGATCCAACATCTATACCATGAATCCCATGTAGAATTATTGCAACAAGATGTAACAAAAACCATTTAATATATGTTAGAATATTGGAAAAATTAAACCATTTTAACATAATTTTAGTTTATCCCATTTTGGAAAATAAAAAAGTATAAAAAATTGCTTTATGAAAAAATGAAACACTTTATAAGTCCAATACAAATCAATAGAAATTTATCATTCAATATAATCCAAATTTACATGATAAATATATAAATTAATTTTTATAAATATTTATATATTATAATAGTATACACCCACCCTAAATCATCAAACATGCTATAATTTTTCTAATATCATCTCTTACACCATTTATATAATATGAGTGACCAAACATGGCATAAATCAAAACTATCTACCCTTAAAATATAAATATGAAACTTCCTGGATATTTCATATATTAAAAATTTTCCATTATCCAATTATTTTTTGATTTTGAAATTAGTTTACTCAATTTAACTATAGAAACCAAATAATAAATTTATATAATTTAAGCCTCCCATAATGATTCCATGAATACCTAATATTAAATTCATTCCATCTATGTTATAAATGATAAAAAAACTTTCAAAAAATATCACTTTAACTTTAATTCAATCATTTAGTTAAAAATACTCAATCCTAATGTTATTAAAAAAACATCAATTTTAAAAACCATAAAAATACAAGAAGTTTTAAAATGTCAAAATAAATTCATGGAAATAATTTCTAAATAATAAATACTCTAAAAAATCCCAAATATAATCAATTTCATTAACAAGAATTATTTTTTCATAAATATTTAATAAAATTAATCTACATTAGATGAATAAATGTGATAGTCCTAAAGCCCATGTTCTAAAGCCAATAATCGCAATCCAATCCCCATATCACAAATAATAGGAATATTAGTCCTATATTTTTCTATTTACAATTAATAAAATCTCATTTACTGGTATATATTATAATTTTATTGATATATCTAAGGAAGAAAAATAGAAAAATATAGAGGATATATATGGATGAAATTATATATAATATATATCAAACCCTAGATTGGGAGTTCATCTAATTATTCCTCATAAGAAAAGCATTTTTTATGGGTGGAGATGCACCAATATTGCAATAAAGAATCCCCATTATAATATTAAGTTTATATTGAGGTTTCATAGTTTTTAAATAAGTTAATATCATTATTAAAAATGAAAATTAATTTATAATTCCCAAATAAACATGGTTATCTCGCATTATTAGAGTAATTGATCATTAACAATTCCTCTTCACTAAAATAAAATTAAGTCATGTATAGTTAAAATTCATTAATATCCATAAAACCATGTATATGTCATATATATATTATTTATTTAGGACATACACTTAATAAAAACATTCTTTTAACCATTTATCCAACACTAATACCTCTAAATTGCTAAATGTCAAACAAAATTACCAAAAACCCAATTTGGAAAATACTTAATAAAACCAAGAACATCCTATAGGGTATAACATTATTTTATATTTTATAGTAAAACTAATTCATATCCATATCATTATTATTGTTGTTTTTATTTTTTGGTTTCATCACAAGTCCATGCAACCCTCTCCAAACCATTCAATATTCCAATGGGATAATTTATTAATATAACAAATTTTCAAAAAGTAGAATAATAATGGTTTTTATCTCCCTTAGATTTATAATTTTCCATTTTTTGAGATTGGTAGAGTGTAAATATATCACATCATCTTCATATTTATCATATTTACCATCATTTAAAATTATCTTCTCAATGGACATTAACTACATTGGTATAATGAATCATATGTGATAAAAATTATCTCATAATAAACCCATCTTAAATATATTATATGTCCAGAAAAACATAACCTAGAACCATGATTTCTTATTATTTTAGATATTATATATATATTAAATAATTTTATAATATAATATTATCAAAAATTCTCTTAATTAAATATAATATTACTCATAATTCTTGTCATACTTATATCATTTAATTTCATTCACATTGGATATACATTAATATATGGGGTGGTATAACAGATTGATGATGGGATAATCAAAGGTAAATCATGGAGATCAAAAAAAATGTGAGGCACCATAAGATCTTTAGGTAAATTAAGATATTAAAAAATTAATGAATCATAGTTCAATATATAAGAAAATTTCATAATAAGATATACTATACATATATATATAATTATATAATAAACCTTATATAAGGATAACTATTAAACATTCTAACATTGTCTTCTTGGATTACTACTTATACACCATTCACAACATCCCTTAAAATTTAATAACAACCCAAGCCATTTTGGGGTTGTATAATTGTAGACCCATACATTAAATCATAAAATATATTTGAATATGTGTTCCACACACAAAAATTAGTTGAATGTGACCATACATGAATCAGGAATGTATTAAATGATAAGTTGTGGGAAAATTTTGATTAATAATGACATCATAGTAAATAATTGATACATATGTGGAAAAAGAAACTTGAAAGTATCTAGTGGATAATAAATAAAAAATTAGTCAAATTTAAATGACTTGGTTAATAAAATATCAAAATAATATATTCATTGACTATAAATTACATTATGAAATACAAATTATAATTAAATAATTTAGAAAATATTTTAAACATTATTGTAATATTATATTATTTTATGATGTACGAAAGTAATAACTATTGTATTTTAATGAAATATATAAATAAAAATAAATAGGGGAAATTACTATAATATATTTAAATATAATAAAATATATTATTTATATAATTATATTATCAAGTGAAAAAGATTTTTTTAATTAGATTGTAGATAAAATATTTCCCCCTTACCACAACACCAAAATTACATTTTATTATTATCTAATGTGGTAAACTAAATTTTTATTATATTGTAATATTTATTATTATTTAGGATAAGTTATTTTTTGATGGGTTTTTTGGCTGAGGAATGACTATTTTTTTAAGGTATCGATTTTATGGAAGTTGTTAGGAAGAATCCATCAAGGTTACATTGAAATGTTTTTTTACTATTTTTTTTCAACCAATCAGGTTTCAATAATCAGTTTTGTATTTATAGGGATATTTATATCATTGTATGTTAATAAAGAACCAAAAAGGTACATGGATTCCCTAGAAGTAGTAGCGAATATTGTGCATACAAGGTAGTACTGTTTCTTAGTGTATTCTAAACTTTTTCGGTAAAATATTTGGTGGTTTCATCAATCATCATGAAATTGTGATTTTCATGAATACTTCATAAAAATATAAGAAAGGAATATGTTTCTAAAACAGGGAAGATTCGATGAGGTAAGGATATTTTCACTGGAATTCGTTGTCATGAAGGATGGGTTTCGTGAAGCTGTGAAGCATCACAAATGCGAGAAGGGCTAATTGTAATAATCATGAATAAGAGAAGTATAGAATCATGAATGCATGAAGGGGTGGTGGTAATATCAATGACAATGATAATGTATCATCAATAATGAATGAATAGTTAACATTTCTTATATTATTCTATGAAAAGCTTTACCAAATGAGACATTTTTCTTACATCATTGGGAAATAGAGAGCTTCAAAAAAAATTAGAGAGCTTCATAAAAAGGTGATGTCATTTATGTAAGCTTCTGAAATGGGAGAAAATTCCTATAATTATACATCTATACCAATATTAAAATAATATTGTAAATTAATGAAAATTTTGAGGCATCGAATTGATGATGTTGATTTTTGGTGGTTGTTTGTTCAAAAATATTCGTGAAAAGGACGATCAAGAATGACATAAGAAGTTACCTGAAAGTTGTTCTATTTGAGAAAGGGGGTTCTTTGAGAATAATGATTTATCTTCTTGAAAATGTTAATCTAGGAAAATTTGGGGCATCTTGATGTCTATGTATGGTTCATTAATTAAATGATCTTTGTGATGGTGGTGATCATTGCCCATGTATTGGAAAGGCATTTTCTAGTTAAACTATGGTAATGTGATATTTATAAAGTAGATGAAAGTGGGGATTCAAATTAGAATCTACCTATAGTTTCATATGTATTAATTATTGACAATATAGTAACATACAATTCCATAAAATATTTGTGAATACATTCAAAATTAGTGAGAAAAGGGACACAAAGAAGGTGATCCTTTCCACCAATAGTTATCTATTGATGGAATGATTGATGGTGTGACCCATGGTATTTAGTGATCTATCCATTAAAATTGTAAATTTAGTGATCATAGGATTTGAAGTGATCTTTCCTTAACATTATTTTTGTATTTTGCTAAATGTATTTAGTAAATCAGCATATAATCATTACATGCTCCTTAGATGTAGACTAGTGAGCGTAAATCCTGTAAAATTGGTGTGTCAAATTATTGATTTTAATTCCATTTGTATGTTTATATGGGAAACATAGTGAAGATTGTTTTTTAAAGATTAAATGAGATATTAATAGGAATTTGATTCAATAATTTATACCCTGATTCTACCTAATGTTATTTGACCAAGTTGGGATAACAAATAATGGTTGGTCGGTTTTTTTGTTTTGAAGATTTATTATGTTTACAGGACATTTAATGTAAAATATTTTAAAGTGGAATTTTTTTATGGTGGATTATTTTAAGGAACTAGATTTGGAATGTATATATTTCTATGTTTATTATGGTTTCAAGTTTAAATTTTTGGCACTAAATAGTTTTTTAAGGTATAAGTATTAAAGTATGTCTAGTGAATGTGAACTATAAAAATCACTTCCCTCATTGAAAGAGGTGATCTATTTTTTACAATTATGTTAAATATTTTCTAGTTATCATGGATAACCATGATATAATTAACCAAAAATAATAATTTCCTAAACACCCCTTCCTTACCACATTTTCATCCTAAATCATAAGATGGGATTATATGGCGATTTTCATGAGATTTTGAGTATGAAGACCCTATCCATGTGGATTTCATCCATTTTTCAATAATTAATGAACATTATTATGTCAAAATCACGATTATTTTTTTTTATCTTTTTTACTTTTACTTTTATAATAACACAAACATTGGTTTTTTGAATATAATATTGGGTAAATTGGAAGATAAAATTGATATTTTTTGTTTAGTTGTGTATTTAATATTATAGAAGGATATATCATGGCAATAAATATTTGATTTAGATTTAATATAACAATTGAGAAATGTGGTTTCGCACACAAAATACTATAAATTTTTTTATCATATTTGAAATTAGTTTATAAAATTAATATTCTAAATTTATATAAATTAGAAAAAAATATGGATTGATATATCTTGATATATTATTATAGTGTGTGTAATTTTGAATTGAATTTTATGTTTATTTTTCTAGTTCTGATTGTTTATATAAAAATATTGAATTGAGGTGATTATTATTATAACCATGTAATACTTTTTTTCAATGTATTTATAAAATGTTTTTATACTAAATTTTATGGATATTTACTAAATTTATAATAAAATTATCAAAATAAATAAGAGTTAGGGTTTATTTTTAGTTACGTGATTTTAATAAATGGATTTTATTTAAGTCTGTCATTAAATATGGTCTATAAGTATTTCAGATGATTGATCATAATTAATGTTTTAACGTGAATATTTGTTTAAGGGATTAATAATGAAACATTTTTTATCGAACATAAGTGGGGTACTTTTTAAGAAAAAATGATGATGGTTTAAGATTTTTGTAAAATATTTTTGCCACATTATTTTATAGGTTATTTTATATATCACACATTAGTGTAAGGACTTTTTTAGTTTGGAAATTCTAAAATAAGTGTAACTTATATACTAATGAAAAGGATCCATCCAGATAGTATAGGTCATGGATTCATGGTTTCTATGGGTTCAAAAATTGAAATGGGGGTGATATGATTTCATGTAAATCATGGATTGAGGAAACATTTTTTGTTTTATTGTTCCATAAAAGTCCTATAATATTATTTATTAAATAAATATTAAAATATAATTATAATAATTTTAATGAGCTAATCATGTTGATGATTCATTTACTATTAGGTTAATTAATGAGTTTTGGATATTTAATATCCTTCATGAATTTAATTTGAAATGGGGTAGTGTTTAGTTGTTCTCTATTGGGTCATGGTTAAAGAAGTGTTCATAATTACATTGATACATGGAAGGCTTTCAAAAAAATCATTTGATTCCGTAATGTTGTCTCTAAAAAACACTCACATTAAGAATATTCCATGACATTTTTCTATTGATAATTCAATAATGAGTATAAAATTTGGGTTTTTATTGAATTTATTAGAAGCATTAACATTCGTAAATTTTAATCAAATTAATACTGAGTGGCATCCAAAATATTTCTTCTTTTTTGTAGTCGGTAGCTATAAAGAGACAAGCAAGTTCATTACACCATTATTCAAATAATAAATAGATTAATTTACAACTACATATAAATAATGTTGCAACTAATTGATTTTTAAACATAGTGTTTCTCTAGTGAAATCCATAAAATTCGTGTATATAAAGATGATAAGACATTGTGACATCGAATGAGGCTATTTTAGAATAACGAGGACTGTCTTTTAACAAATATAATTCCATTTTATTATGGAACATCCCAAGTAAGTAATGAATAATAGATATTTTTATCTATGTCTATTAATGATCTAGATAGTGTTTTAGAGGCTTAAAATGAAAATAAATCCAATCTTAAGCATGGAATACACTAATATTTTTAAAAGATTGTTTTAATGCCTTTTGATGGGAAACCATTTTTAAATCTATCTTTTGACAATTTCATATGCTATGATTGTCAAAATAAACTTATTCATTATGATCGGGACATCAAAATTTACTTTGTGTGAATTTTTGGTATTTTTCTAACAATGTTCTTTTTTAATGAATAGTGAAAAATACTTCATTTTACATCAAAACTGCTTTTTAATCTAATTTATTTATATTATTAGATTATCTTTTGAATTGGTCTTAAAGTGTAATCTGAATATATTTTTACCATTTAATCCAATGGTGTACATTGGAATTAATTTCAATTTGAAATCGGACTTAAACTAGTGTCAATCTTTTGATACTTATTGTTTCATAAAAACATGCTATTTGCTCTGACAGAGGGAATTAATTATTAAATTAATTACTATGACTTATATGTTTTGAATTTTTAAAATAGACTTCATTTTTGAATTCAGAATATCAAATATAGCTTAGGGTGATGTTTTGGTATTTTTCTGAAAAACTTCAATTTTTGATGAATAGTGAAATCACTAAGTGGTAGTTAAAGAAACTGATTTTTCCGTTTAAATGAAACTTTGTCACTTCTGTGATTTTGTTTTAAAAAATCTGAAATACATGGTTTTCATTAAGATGTAAAATATGGTTCAATGAGATTAAAATAATTTTTTGGTGAATAGTAACTTAATAAGTTTTTAATCGCGATTAGTGGTAATTAGTGTAATTTAAGGTAAAAATAATGCTTTAATAAAAGGAAATGACCAAGACACATATCCTACCATTATTTTGTGTGTCATGGCAGACCAAGAAAAGCCATGGGTCAACTTGGTGACCCCATGGAGCCACTTTGGTTGGGAAATGACATAAATAACTTTTTATTTAATGTTAGAGTAAAAATGACACAAACATGAGTTATTTTACTAAAACAATTTCTACATGGTGTTATACAAGTTAGATGTTTGACTATAAATATTAATTAGAAATCTAAAAATATTTCCTAAATCATTGTATTTTTTTATAATTTTTATACTTTAAATAAATTAAATTATTTATGACTTCATGATGATGCAGCGATGACCTCGTTATTTAACGATTTAAATAAAATGGAATGATAATGTAAAATCTAAGACCTACACATGTCAAAAACCTATTGGATGGGTGGATTTAGAACCCTTATCACCTTATACTAGAATTATATCAATGTGGGACCATTTAAATCCGAAACTCATTTTCAAATAAAGTAATATTTCTTTACGTTCCAAGAGTGCCCCTCCTCTCCTCTTATAAAAGGCCCCCACCTCTACCTCCTTACCCACACTCCCAAAGCCTTTGGCTCGGCCAACCCCTGCCCATTTTGTCTCTCCACTTCCCTCTATTTCTCCTTAAAGCCTCACATTGGGAAGAAGACTTCCCAAGGATTCCTTTGAGCTCAAAACTAAGAGAGTTACCCGATTTTAAGTAATGTCATCACTTGAGTCCTTTTGTTTTATTTTGCTTCTCTAAGCCCCCTAAATTTTATTGATTTATTTATTTTTTAACAACTCCAATATCATAAATATACTAGGATGTTGTTATAAGATGTATTCGATCTACACATACACACACCTACATCTAATGGTTAAAGAACATACTGTTTCCGTGGATGGCGAATTTCTGCCTCCCGAAACGCTAATTGTTCAACATTCATTTAACACCTTCAATGGTGGCCATTAAGATGTCACTATATTTATATATGATATATAAGATGTTTATGTTTTCCATAAGCTTCTGTATTTTTCATTTTGGGCATACCTTTATGGTTTCCATTATGGGTAAACGCGATATCTTCATTTAAGGAAGTGCGGACTACCGCCCCCTCAAAGTGATTTGATTCTTTAAATACCATATGTGGGACATATAAAGGATGGAACTATGATATTATATATGATATTATACTGGAATTATAATATAACTTTATATCATTATTATTCCATTCTATAAAATACAAAATTGAAATGAAAGTAGCGTTCATGCGTACGTACGGCTTACCGTCTCCATGAACGGTGCATTTCATTTCTTACCTCTAAATGATTATGTAATATTATAAATGCATGTATATAATGTATATATATGATATATAAATAATGATTATAATTCTGGATATAATTGATACATGAACAACATGTACTTATAAAGGGATTATTTTTGACTCAAGTACCAATGATCGTTAAAATGACCGTTATTAACTTAAATAATTACATAGTGTTCATGACATGGCGATGAGTGATATAAAAGGAATAATGAACTTGAAAAAGGTTCTTAAAAAAGTATAAATTAACTCAAGTTTATTATTCAAGAGATTAAAGAACGACCAAGTCAAGTCGGACCCGAGGTATGGGACTTCGTCTCAATCTCCTTTCACTGAGGCATATTTTGTTTTATACACAACCTTTTTTTATATGGTGTATAAACCCCTTTTACTTTTACGTTTATTAAAAAGGAATCTTTTTTATACGAAGCGTTTACTAAATGACAAAAGGGAATGTTTTTGTCATACATATGCGGTGACAACGACTTCTCTATCGTCGTGACCGTTATTTGAGTTTCGGCTTCCTCTACAAGCCATACCTTTTTTTTAAAAGAAAAATAAATACCATGTTTTACTTTTCTATTATTTTGGTATTGAAAATGGTTTTCATAATGTCTTTATATCAATTTGTTGTATTGATATCTTGTGATTGAAAGGTTGAAATGTTATGTTTCCTTTATGCATGTTTTATGTGATACGATTATGTTGAGGTTCTTGGGAATTATTATGAAGACGGGTGGTTCGGGGATAAACTAAGGGCGGGTGAGCCCAATATAGCTCTCCAATGCATTGGGTAACGCGAAGGAGTGAATCGTTAAGGTTTATCCGAAGAGATTTAGGGAATATACTGTGATGGGTATTCCAAACGTAACCAAGAGGGTTACTCCCTACATAAGAATGTTATGAATGCCTCAAGTTACCTTTATGTCTTATGATTTCTATGATTTATTCATGATTTGAGGAGGAATGTTAAAGTGCTTATGTTTTATGGGTAAAGTATGATCTCACTCTTATGTATATATGTACCCATATTTCCTTTCCATATTTTTATATCCCTTACTGATCTTTTTATTCTCATCCCATGTTTTTTGAAATGTTTTTCATAGGTCAAGGGAAAGGTACATGAAATGATGATAGTGTCAAGGAAGTGTCAAGAAATAATCCTTGTTTTATTTTAAATATGTTTCCATTGATGGGAATGGAGAATAATATCTTTATGTAACCACATTGTTTATATGTGGAATGTAATGAATGTTTTATGATCTAATTCTCTAAAACTCTAAACCCGAAAAGATCCTCAATGTGTAATCTTGTAATAACTCAAGATTAAGTAAGGTTTAGGTTCGGGGCCTTATATTTGGTATCAAAGGTCGGTTTAGATAACTTTAAGAGTTAGAAATCTATTAAATGATTATCTAATAATATTTTTTTATGTGATATAGTATTTGAAGATTACCATGTTGCTTCATCTAAGACATGTTTGTTCAGAATGGTTTTACGCAGAGGAAACAGGGAAGCTGTGCTAGGAAGGCATACAGAATGAAATAACCTTCCGAAGCAGCATCCTGAGATGGTTGGAATTGGAACTGAACAGTTTGTTGCAGTGATGGCACAGTTGACTCAGGCTATAAATGGTGGTGGTATCCATGCACGAGATCATCCAGACCAACCGCAGAGGAACATTTCAGTGGTGGAGCATTTCATGATGCAACATCCCCCATCATTCAGAGGATCATCTGACCCTATGTTATCTGAAGGGTGGATTAAAGCATTGGAGAAGATTTTCGATGTCACGGGGTGTTCAGACAATCAAAAGTTTAGTCTTTCTATTTACCGTTTGGAGGGTGAGGCAGATCAGTGGTGGTCGATGGTTAAAAATATCAGGTACGCTGATGAGATTGATGCTCTCGACTGGGATGAATTCAATGGTATGTTTCTTGATAAGTATTTTCCTAAGGTTGTTCGACTTAGGATGGAAAAGCAATTTTTGTAATTGAGGAAAGAGGAAGACTCAGTGGCTACCTATGAAGAAAGGTTCACTCGATTGTCAAGGTATGCTCCAAATTTTATCCGAGACCTTGATAGTAAAATCAATAATTTTTACTCAGGATTAAATCCAAAATATCGAAGGGCATTAACTTCTCGTGAGATTAAATGTTATGAAAAGCTTGTTCGGTGTGATGAGAAGGTGGAAATAGAGTTTGTCGATGATCAAGTGTTCTATAACAACCAACAGAAGAAGAGACTGAGGTGGAAGGAGAAAGGTAAGAATTCTTCAAAAAATCCTGACAGTAAGAAAACTAAGTTTCAAGTTTGTGATAAATGTGGAAAAAGGCATGCGGGGGAATGTCTTCTGAATTCTGGAAAGTGCTACCGATGTGGTAATATGGGACATAAGGCTCGTGATTGCACTGAAAAGGATCAAGGTTAAGGTAAGACCAAATTTGATTTACAATTAGTGAAATGTTATAAGTGCAATGAGATGGGTCACTATGCAAACGAGTGTCCGAAAAAGAGCTTGAGTGATGGGAAGCAGTTAGACTACAACAAAAAAGGGGTGGTGAAATCTTTTGCAACTACTTCGGTAGACGTCGGGCCATCAAATGAAGTTGTATCAGTTACTTTGTTTGTTTTTTCAGATTATGCCAGTGTGTTGTTTGATTTGGGGTTTACACATTATTTCATCTCTGAATCCTATTCTAGTAAAATGGGAATACCATCTCAAGAAGTGACTCCTAAACTTGTGGTAAAAACACCTGGGGGAAATGTTGAGGAATAAAGAATTTAAAAGAATATTCCTATCCTTATCTGCGGAAAGGACCTACTTGCAAACCTTATTGGTCTAGCTCTAGTAGAGTTTGATGTTATCCTGTGTATGGATTGGTTCTCCATTTACCATGCTAAGATTGACTGTAGAGCTAAAGAAGTTTATTTTCAGAAAGACTTTCAGTTTTTGTAGAAGAATGAACCCTTACTGTTGATAACTTATCAAGAGGCCAAGAAACTTATAAAAGATGGAAATGAATGTTACCTTTCACACATCATTGAAAATAAAGGAACTGTTCAGATTAATGATGTGCCAGTGGTAAATGAGTATCCTGATGTTTTTGCTGATGAGTTTCCAGGAATAATACCAGATCAAGAAGTTGAGTTTACTGTTGACTTAGTTCCTAATGATAAGCCAATTTCAAAACCCCCTTATCGAATGGCTCAAATTGAACTTTTAGAGTTGAAGGAGCAATTGCAAGATTTATTAGAGAAAGGTTTCATTCGACCTATAACATCACCTTGGGGTGCTCCTGTTTTATTTGTTAAAAAGAAAGACGGTTCTATGAGACTTTGCATTGATTATACGGCCTTGAATAATATCATTGTTAAGAACAAATATCCTTTGCCTAATATCGATGATTTGTTTGATCAGCTCCAGTGAGATCAGTGTTTTTCAATGATTGACCTGAGATCGGGGTACCATCACTTGAAGGTAAAGGAGTCAGATGTTCCGAAGACCGCGTTCCGTACAAGATATGGCCATTATGAATTTTTAGTAATGCCTTTTGGGCTAACCAATGCACCTTCTATATTCATGGACTTAAGGAATAGAATTTTCTATGAGTTCTTGGATAAGTTTGTGGTGATTTTCATTGATGATATTTTGGTGTTTTCTAAAAGTAAAGAGGAGCATGAAAGACATTTAAGGGTTATCTGGAAAACCTTAAAAGAAAAGAAACTGTATGGAAAATTCAGCAAGTGTGAGTTTTGGTTGCAACAAATTTCTTTCCTTGGTCATATTGTTTCTAAAGATGGAATAACTGTTGATCCTGCAAAAACAAAAGTTGTGGAAGACTGGCCAAGACCCACAAATGTAACTATGATTTGTAGCTTCCTTGGTTTGGCAGGCTATTAACGAAGGTATGTTAGAAATTTTTCACGATTATCTAGTCCAATGACTAAG
Organism: Viscum album; assembly: GCA_963277665.1. Taxonomy (NCBI): domain Eukaryota; kingdom Viridiplantae; phylum Streptophyta; class Magnoliopsida; order Santalales; family Viscaceae; genus Viscum; species Viscum album. Next base: position 1,020,851,391 of record OY728133.1, on the reverse strand, counting down.
CTAACTTGGAAGGGTGTTATGTTTATCTAGGAAAAAGAATGTGATGATTATTTTCAGGAATTGAAAAGAAGATTGGTGAATGCTCCAGTTTTGGCACTACCTTCCAGGAATGGTGAGTTTGTTATATACAGTGATGCTTCATTGAAAGGACTTGGTTGCGTCCTAATGCAGAATGATCAGGTAATTGCTTATGCTTCACGACAGTTGAAAACTCATGAGGTAAATTACCCTACACAGGATTTAGAATTAGCTGCTGTTGTTTTCGCTTTAAAAATTTGGAGGCATCATTTGTATGGAGTAAAGTGTGAAATATATACCGATCACAAAATTTTAAAGTATATATTCACTCAGAAAGAATTGAACATGAGACAAAGGGTATGTCTAGAATTAATCAAGGATTATGATTGTACAATTCATTACCATCCGGGAAAAGCAAATAAAGTGGCTGATGCTTTGAGTCGAAAAAGTAATGCTTAATTAGCAATGTTGCGTTTGGAACGTGACCCTTTGGTTAAGGATTTCATGAACATTGGCATAGAATTTGTTGGTGCAGGAATTTCTCCTGTTTTGTTTCAGGTATCAGTGAGATAATCTCTATCAGATAGAGTCAAGCAAGCACATAAGCAAGACAGTGAGTTGCAGAAAAAGGAAGAGCTTGTTCAGAAAGGTAACTTTCCTGAATTCAAAATTGATAATGATTGTGTTTTGAGATTTGGGAAGAGATTGTGTGTGCCTTGTGATTCACAGTTGAAGAGAGAGTTGTTATATGAAGCTCATAGTTCTCTGTTTTCAGTTCATCCAGGGAGTACTAAGATGTATAGAGATCTGCGGGAGTATTACTGGTGGGATGGAATGAAAAGAGATATTGCTAACTTTACTATGAAGTGTTTGACTTGTCAAAAGGTTAAAGTAGAGCAGCAGTTACCGAAAGGGATGCTTCAGCCTCTACCAGTGCCAGATTGGAAATGGGAGAATATATCCATGGACTTTGTTGTGGGATTACCGAATACATCTCGAGGTAATAATGCAATCTGGGTTATTGTTGATCGCTTGACCAAGTCTGCTCATTTCCTTACTATACGAGATACTTTTTCCCTGGATCAACTTTCCCGTTTGTATCTTAAAGAGGTAGTCAGGTTTCATGGAGTTCCTCTCTCCATTGTATCTGATCGTGATCACAGGTTCACTTCTAACTTTTGGAAAGGCCTTCAGAAGTCGTTGGGCAGTTAATTAAATTTTAGTACAGCTTTTCATCCTCAATCAGATGGGCAGTCAGAACGAACAATTTAGACCTTGGATGATATGCTTCGATCTTGTTCGATGAATTATCAGGGAAGTTGGGACCAACATCTTTCTTTGGTTGGATTTTCATATAATAACAGTTTTCCTTCCAGTATACATATGGCACCATTTCAGGCATTATATGCGAAGCGGTGTCGAACTCCAGCTTTCTGGGATGAAGTGGGTGAAAGGAAGTTGATGGGACCATAATTGGTAGAATAGATGGCAGAAAAAGTTCAGCAGATTCAGAAGCACATGAGAACAGCTCAGAGTAGGCAGAAGAGTTATGCAGACAACAAGAGGAAGGATCTATCTTTTGAGGTAGGTGATCATGTTTTTCACAAAGTATCACCATGGAAAAGTGTGATGCGATTTGGTAAGAAAGGAAAGCTGAGACCAAGGTTCATTGGACCATATGAAATTCTAGATAGAGTTGGATCAGTTGCTTACCGGGTGGATTTACCTCCGAGTTTATCTCAGGTACACAATGTTTTTCATGTTTCGATGTTGAGAAAGTATATGCCAGATCCATCTCATGTTTTGTGTCCAGAGGTAGTTCAGCTGGAAGAGAACCTATCTTATGAGGAACAACCAGTCCAGATTCTTGACCACAGGGAGCAAGTGTTACGGAATAAGGTGATTCACCAGGTAAAGGTTTTGTGGAAAAACCCCATGATTGAAGAGGCAACATGGGAATCTGAAAATGCAATGAGAGATAAGTACCCCCATTTATTCGATAAGTAAATAAATTGTGGGGACTCAATTTTCTAAAGGGGGGAAGGATGTAGCATCCCAAGTAAGTAATGAATAATACATATTTTTATCTATGTATATTAATGAACTAGATAGTGTTTTAGAGGCTTAAAATTAAAATAAATCCAATCTTAAGCATGGAATACACTAATATTTTTAAAAGATTGTTTTACTGCCTTTTGATGGAAAACCATTTTTAAATATATATTTTGACAATTTTATAAGATATTTTTGTTAAAATAAACTTATTCTTTATGATTGGGACATCAAAATTTACTTTGTGTGTATTTTTGGTATTTTTCTAACAATGTTCATTTTTTAATGAATAGTGAAAAATACTGCATTTTACATCAAAACTGCTTTTTATTCTAATTTATTTATATGATTAGATTATCTTTTGAATTGGTCTTAAAGTGTAATCTGAATATATTTTTACCATTTAATCCAATGGTGGACATTGTAATTAATTTCAATTTGAAATCGGACTTAAAATAATCTCAATCTTTTGATACTTATTATTTCATAAAAACACGCTATTTGCTCTGACAGCGGGAATTAAGTATTAAATTAATTAATGTGTCTTATATTTTTTGAATTTTGTAAAATAGACTTCATTTTTGAATTCAGAATATCAAATATAGCTTAGGGTGAAGTTTTGGTATTTTTCTGAAAAATTTCAATTTTTGATGAATAGTGAAATCACTAAGTGGTAGTTAAAGAAACTGATTTTTCCGTTTAAATGAAACTTTGTCACTTCTGTGATATGATTTTCAAAAATACGACTTACATGGTTTTCATTAAGAAGTAAAATATGGTTCAATGAGATTAAAATAATTTTTCGGTGAATAGTAACTTCTTAAGTTTTTAATCGCGATTAGTGGTAATTAGTGTAGTTTAAGGTAAAAATAATGCTTTAATAAAATGAAATGACCTAGAAAAAAGTCCTACCCTTATTGGTTGTGTCATGGCCGACCAAGACAAGCCATGGGTCAACTTGGTGACCCCATGGAGCCACTTTGGTTGGGAAATGACATAAATAACTTTTTATTTAATGTTAAAGTAAAAATGACACAAACATGAGTTATTTAACTAAAACAATTTTTACATTGGGTTATACAAGTCATATGTTTGACTATAAATATTAATTAAAAAGCTTAAATGATTTCCTAAATCATATTATTTTTTTATAATTTTTAAACTTTAAATAAATTAAATTATTTATGACATCATGATGATGCAGCGATGACCTCATTATTTAACGATTTAAATAAAATGGAATGACTATGTAAAATCTAAGACCTACAGATGTCAAAAACCTATTGTATGGGTGGATTTAGAACCCTTATCACCGTATCCTCTAATTATATCAATTTGGGACCATTTAAATCCGAAACTAATTTTCAAATAAAGTAATATTTCTTTACTTTCCAAGAGTGACCCTCCTCTCCTCTTATTAAAGGCCCCCACCTCTACCTCCTTACCCACACTCCCAAAGCCTTTCAATCAGCCAACCCCTGCCCATTGTGTCTCTACACTTCCCTCTCTTACTCCTTGAAGCCTCACATTGGGCAGACGCCTTCCCAAGGAACCCTTTGAGCTCAAATCTAAGAGAGTTACCCGATTTTAAGGTAATGTCTTCACTTGAGTCCTTTTGTTTTATTTTGCTTCTACAGCCCCCTAAAATCTTTTTTTTAATTTATTTTGTAACAACCCCAATATCATAAATATACTAGGATTTTGTTATAAGAAGTATTTGAGCTACACATACACCCACCTACATCTAATGGTTAAAGAACATACTATTTCCGTGGATGGCGAATTTCTGCCTCCCGAAACGATTTTTGTTCAACATTATTTTAACACATTCAATGGTGGCCATTAAGATGTCACTATATTTATATATGATATATAATATGTTTATGTTTTCCTTAAGCTTATGTAGTTTTCATTTTTCACAATCCATTATAGTTTCCATTATGGGTAAACGCAATATCTTCATTTAAGGAAGTGCGGACTACCGCCCCCTCAATGTGATTTGAATCGTTAAATAACATATAAGGGACGTATAAAGGATGGAACTATGATATTATATATGATATTATAATGGAATTATAATATAACTTTATATCATTATGATTCCATTATATAAAATACGAAATAGGAATGAAAGTAGCATTCATGCATACGTACGGCTTACCGTCTCCATGAACGGTGCATTTCATTTCTTACCTCTAAATGATTATGTAATATTATAAATGCATGTATATACTGGATATATATGATATATACATAATGATTATAATTTTGGATATAATGGATACATGAACAACATGTAATAATTAAGGGTTTATTTTTGACTCAAGTACCAATGATCGTTAAAACGACCGTTATTAACTTAAATAATTACACAGTGTTCATGACATGGCGATATGTGATATAAAAGGAATAATGAACTTGGAAAAGGTTCTTGAAAAAGTATAAATTAACTCAAGTTTATTATTAATGAGATTAAAGAACGACCGAGTCAAGTCGGACCCGAGGTATGGGACTTCGTCTCAATCTCCTTTCATTGAGGCATATTTTGTTTTATACACAACCTTTTTTTATATGGTGTATAAACCCCTTTGACTTTTACGCTTATTCAAAAGGAATCTTTTTTATACGAAGCGTTTACTAAACGAAAAAAGGGAATGTTTTTGTCTTACGTATGCGGGGACAATGACTTCTCCGCCTTCGTGACCGTTATTTGAGTTTCGGCTTCCTCTACAAGCCATACCTTTTTTAAAGGAAAATAAATACCATGTTTTACTTTTTTTTTATTTTGGTATTGAAAATGGTTTTCATAATTTATTTATATCAATTTTTTTTATTGATATCTTGTGATTGAAAGGTGGAAATGTTATGTTTCCTTTATGCATGTTTTATGTGATACGATTATGTTGAGGTTCTTGGGCATTATTATGAAGACGGGTGGTTCCGTGATAAACTAAGGGCGGGTGAGCCCGATATAGCTCTCCAATGAATTGGGTAATGTGAAGGAGTGAAATGTTAAGGTTTCTCCGAAGAGATTTATGGAATATACTGTGATGGGCATTCCGAACGTAACCAAGAGGGTTACTCCCTACGTAAGAATGTTATGAATGCCTCAAGTTACCTTTATGTGTTATGATTTCTATGATTTATTCAGGATTTGATAAGGTATGTTAAAGTGCTTATGTTTTATGGGTAATGTATGATCTCATTCTTATGTAAATATGTATCCATGTTTCCTTTCAATATTTTTATATCCCTTACTAAGCTTTTTATGCTTATCACAAGATTTTTGAAATGTTTTTCACAGGTCAAGGGAAAGGTACATGATATGGTGATAGTGTCAAGGAAGTGTCAAGAAAGAATCCATGTTTTATTTTACATATGTTTCCATTGATGGGAATGAATAATACTATCTTTATGTGAGCACTTTGTTTATATGTGGAATGTAATGCAAGTTTTATGATCTAATTCTTTAAAACTCTAAACCCGAAAAGATCCTCAATGTGTAATCTTGTAATAACTCAAGATTAAGTAAGGTTTAAGGTTGGGGCCTTATATACTATATGGGATCTCATGCTAATAGAAGACTAGGTTATAAAATATTTATGTATGTCTAATTTTAAGGAGACATAAACTTCATTCCACAATTTATTTGGTCACACTAAAATAGCAGTCAATGATGATAATATTTTTTAAACCACCAAGATAATATAGAATGACTTATAATATGACATTATCATTTCGTATAGGAAATAAACAATTCACATCTCTATTTTAAAAATATTTTTGTGTTTTTGAATAATATGAGTCTTGAATCTAAAATTCATGATGAAATTTTGAGTTATAAAACCTCTAATTAAATAGTTCATTCCAAGAAAATTATTTACAATATTATGGAGGAAAATAAGGGTGCACTGTGATCCAATGTTTCTTATTAATTGAGATGCATGAGATCCACAACATTTTTAATGCTCATCCAGATCCTTTTAGAAATTCCATATTCAAGACTATCTTACTACTCCAAAAAAAGTTATTTTTTTAAAAAAAAATATTAATATAGATACATTGATCATAAATAATAAATTATAAGGATTTGACACTCAATAAAAAATTTAGACTAATAAACACCAATATTTTATATTTTTTCTTATTATCTTTATACCTTCTAATCAGTTGTTTCATTCATTGATCATATCCACTTACTAGTGTTGGTGTATTTTCTTTATTATTATCACTTCAATACCCATTAATTTACCATCCCAACCCACTACACACAAAAAATACATCTTAGGGGGCTAAACATCCTCATGGACCTGTCACATGGTTCCAATGCAAGGTATTTGGTGTTATATGAATTCCCCAATAATATATGTACATTTATTTATTAAAAATATATTTTTTATCTATTATATCAACTTAAAGAATGAACATATTCAAATAAATGAGTCAAACTTATAAATATATAGGAAATTTCAATGATTTAAGGAGAGAATGGTTCTATATTTTCTATCTCTTAGAAAGGATATTTTTGACTTCACTATGAATGGTGTTCATATTCCCAATGTTAGGAAAATCAATAATTTTGTTTAATAATAATATTTAAGATTCTTGGTTATTTTTAAATGTTTTACATTTATATAAAATATAGAATTATTTATTTATGTCATCTATGAAAATCCATTAAATGAAAATTTGAATAAACTACTTTATATTAATGAGGTCTATCATAATATTAAGGGGTCATGATTATGAACATACAGAGAATAATTTTTGAATTTTTTTTGAAACAATATTTAGTAATAATTAATTTTTTTTCTTAAACAAAATAGTTATCTTTATTCAATTTCATGGAATATTTCTTATGAATTCCATTGTAATAAATATATTGATAAAAAATATTCAATGAAGGTTAGATTCCCAAATATTTCAAATTGATGATTAATATATGGGATATTATTTCATTAATAAACTAATTTTTTTTATTTTTAGCATATGTGTTCAAGATAGGACCTTATATAAATAATATAGGAAAATATGAGAAGTAAACTACTTCTAAATATTAAAAATGATTAAATAACATTGACAAAAAAAATTTTCTTGAGGAATAATCTGAATGGTAAGATGCTTCCTTGGATTTTGATGATAATATATCTAAATTATCAATATATTCTAATATGGAAAATTTATGTAAAAAATCAAAATTCCATTTTGTTATTTTAATTTTATAATGATTTATGACTTTTCAGAGACTTTTTTTAAATAATATAAGATAAGGAAGGTATGGAGATTAAATTTCAAGACTGTTATGGAGAAACATGGTGGTGAGGGGTCAAAGTAGAATAATTGTTTTGATATGAAAATAAAAGTCCCATAATTCATCAAAAAATATTATATAAAATAATGATGTTGAATATTGTGGTATGGAATGTAAACTATTGAAATAGGTCTTGAAGTGTGAATATATAAAAATGATCATGGCTAAATCAAATAATTCAATATATCCTCTAGGTAAAATGTTGAGGGAAGCGGTAAAAAAGGGAAAATAAATTATAAAAAATGGAATGAATTTTTATTGTTGAAAGTTTTTCTAATATGACTATTATAGTATGAATCCAAATAAAGATAAAAATGAATTGATGACATAAAATTAATGATTAAAATCATTTAAATGATTCAAATTCATAGGAAATTATTAAGATTAAAACTATGTTTCCAAAAAATATTTAATATATCAATGTAACCCATAATGTAAGAGATTATATGATCGAAATTATATATAAAATAATATTTCAAAAATTTTATAAAATTAATTATCATGAAATAATTTGATATTTTAAAAGAAAAATATTATTGATAGTGTATAAGACAAGTAACACTGACATTAAATGAACCACAACATATTATATAAATTTTTTTATTTTAAATCAAAGTTATACCATAGATATAAAATTGGAAAGTATGAACAAGATTAACTAAATTATGAAATATAAATAAATGTTCTTATATATATAAATATATTTATAAATTCTTATGAAATAAGAACCTAATTTTTGATAAATAAATTTATTTAAAAATGGTTTTCTATTTCATTTTCCATTAAAACATAATAATTAATTTTTTAAAATTTTATAAATTCTATTTAAAAATGAAAATAATTTTTTAAATAATAATATGAATTTTCACATAAGGTGGATATTTTAAATTTTTCAGAAAATATTAATGTTTTATTAAATATTTTAAAATACAAATTATTATAAAACTATTATGTTTTAATAAATTATGTCATTTAAAACCTCCATATTATGTTAAATTTGATATAAAATTAATAATATTAATTAAATTGTATGTTTTCATCCTATTAATTACATTTAAATAATATTTATACAATATTTTAGTTTCAGTTTTTTTAGGCTTGATAACTTTTTTTTATTGAAATATTTTTAAAGTTGAAAATGTTTCTCCATAAAAGGTAATTAAAATAAATTCTAACAATAAAATATTTTAATGAAATATATATATTATATATCCAGTTTTAATATTTTTAATACATATAATTATTATTACTAAAATATAGTCAATGTAAAATTATATTATTCTAGAGAAATACATTTCATGAAAACCCATATTTGACATGTTCTATATGATAATTAATAAATTAACTTTTTCCACTAATTTTAATTTAATTTCATAAAATAGATTCTATAAATTTAATTAGAATAATATATATTTTATAATATGAGAAACACAATTTTTATTCATAAGGAATACTAAAAGTATTAAAAAAAATTTACCTGGGAAAAAATATTAAAATGGTAAAAGTAAGTAAACATAGAGTAAATGAGGAAGATAGGTATAAATAAGCTAATATTTAGTGGCTGAGGTTTGTATGTGACCTATATCTCATCATATAAATTTTCAATTTTTGAGTTACTTTTCTTGAGATTGGCTTCCCATTATTGATTTTTTTCTGTTTATTTTTAGAAATTTCACTCATCCTCCCTTATAAAAGGGAACCCATATCCTATCTACTTCACACTTAAAAATCATATTTTTCAACCATGTCTTGACCAAATACATTCAAAAATTCCCTCACCATGTCCTACAAGACATGTTTTTATCAAAAATCTAATATATGAATGCTTTTGGTATAATCATAAAGATGTTTTCTGAAGGGGAGGTATTGTTCTTTACAAAGGTTTCTATTTTGTAATCTCTTCGAAATCCTTCAAAATTTATTCAATCATGATAATATAATACCATAATTATCTACAATATAATTATATGCTATTATGTTAATGGAATAGCCCAAATCCATTACAACTTTTATAAAATAATAAATGAAGCCTGTATTAATATGTGAAGCAAACAACCGTCATGCAAACCTATGTAATTTGTATTCCATAATCACATATCACAACCATTTATGAAGAATTATTTACTGTTTTTAAATTATAGTAATTAAATATTAATTATTAAGTAAACAAAATATATCATACACTTTCTTACTTTCCTATCAAGTGAAAAATGATAACATCTTTTGTGTTTACGGTGGACTACCACCTCATGATGAAATGTGATCGATTTATTATTATGACGTCACCTGGATGGTATATATTAGTTTTAAATGAAAAAAATTTGATATTTAAAATATAATTTCCATTATTTATATATAAATATATATTTTTGTTATTTCCATCACGATCATTGGAAAATGGAAATGTTACTCATGCTTGTGTACGACCTACCATCTCCATGATTGTAACACAATTAATTTTTCATAAACATTTTTCATGATTGTTTTGATAATTAAAGTTTATTTATAAATATTATAATTATTTCATAATAATTATCTTTTATAACATCTATCAATGAAATCTTTGACCATATTCAACACACAGGTGTCATTTTGAATTTATGAACTAAACATCCTCAAACAACCTGATGTGGACATTACTCATTATGTAACTATAATATAATTAAAATAAATGAGTAAATGGTTCAAGTAAAATGGAATAATAATATAAATTGTTTAAATAAAACAATTTATTGATACATTCTTTTTTATAAATGAGATAAATTACATACACAAAAATGTCGTGACTCAATGTAAGAGGTTTTTCTCAAAAAATACTACTTTGAGACATGGGTTATTTTAGAACCTAATTTTATTTAATTATATATTAATTACTAAATTAAAAATAATATCATGAATTATTAAAACTTTATTATATATTAAGTTTCAATTAACTTACATCATTTATGAGAGTTATAGTTCAAATGTTGCAAAATAAGTAAGGGTTTATCCTTCAATCCCATTTTGGATCGGATTGTATTTTCTTGAATTTCAATTATAATAAACTAATTTGTAATTTTATTGTAATAAGATTAATTTTATTCTTATATAGATATTAATAAAAATTTTAGGTTAGGTCACCAATTTTTTATCTTTGGTAATAAAATATATCTACTAATTGTTTTTAAGAAAAATTAATTTTATTTTTCTCTTTGATCGAAAATTTATTTCCATCCATATACATGTTTTCAGAAATGATTTTAAAAATTCGTTTATCATTATAAAAATTAATTAACAAATACATTATTAACAAAATTTTAATTTCTAAAAAACAATTTTAAAGGAATATTCTCATTATTTTTTAAATGGTCTTCATTTAAAATTTTTTATAACATTATGAATGGAATTTTCTAATTATTTGTATGGCATAAAAAAAACTTCTAAATCAAAAATCTACTAAATTTTTTTATTATTCATTATTATGTTTTCTGATTCATTTTTAGGGAAAAATATTCTCGAATATTTTCGTTAAAAATTAGGTTTTGAAGAAATAATTTGAATGTTAATAATGTATATTCCATATACAATATTCCACATGATATGTTAAATGCATTTTCATCAACAACATAATTATATGATGTTATGGATTTCTTATAAATTCTGAATATATTTATCTCACTTATATACATATATTATTCTACATTAATTTTATTGGTCAATACATGCATTAATATCGTCTCTAAAATTCCATCATTATGAAATTCCCTTTGTTTATGATATGAGAATAGATTATGCAACCCATTTTATTCAACTGTAAATTCTTATGTTTATTTATTATGGATGAATTTATTTTTTAGAAAATTTAATAATGAAAATATAATGATGGGGGTACCCATATTTCACTATAATTAAATAAGAAAATCATTTTTTTCAAGAGGCTATATATATGGGAATTCGTAGAAAACCTAAATAATTATGGTACATTGTCTACCATTTGATATTATTTCTATAGTTATCCATGAAACATATTTTTTTCTAGGTTATATATTTATACCACAAATACTATTATTCCATGCTATTATGATAACATGTTATTTATGTAATTCTCACATTTGATTATCTTTGAGCCCACTCTTTTACAATATCATTTCATACCATCAACTCACACATTATGTTTCCTAATCATATTGAGTATCTTGCTGAGATATAAGCTTATCACATTGTTTTATTTATTCCCGTGGATGTACTATGTAGTATTAGGACCATAACAAGACATTGGATCTCATTATATAGAATTAAATAAGGGTTTCATGTATAATTTTCTCTCATGTGTTTTCAGAACCTAGTCGTCTAAAAACATTTTATAGTGATATTTGGGATGTAATTAATATATATTTATGTTAAAAATGAATATATAATATGTGTAAAAGGATTGTTTTCACTATAGGTTATGAGGATATTTTGGTTAATAGCTATACCATTTGGATATAATTTCACCATTTGTTTCAAAATATTGCAAATGATGCAATTTGTTTATCTAAATCATTATATAATGTTATTGGTACTACACAAAATTTGATATTATCTTATGAAAATAAGAACCTTTATATTTCAAAATTTAGTTTATAATATAAAAATTTCAAATCATAGGATTTCAATTTATAAAGATGATCAGTGAGAATGTTTTGGAAAATAAAACTACATATTGAACATTTTTTCATTAAAGATATTTTTTTAGAGTGAATGGGAACAATGTATGTGATTGTTGGTAGAGTACTTAACACTATAGAATTCCCCAAATAGAGACAATGAGGCCACTTACCCTTTTATAGAATGATGTCCTAATGTAAACTCATGCATAGATCCTCAACCATTAGAGGATGCATACACATATATCATGGGGTGGTATAAAATAATTATTATTTTTCTCATAATATTCCATAATTGTTTTACGTGGTCATCACTCTAGGGTATTCATTATTGGCCAACTCAACCACCCCATACTATAATTTATTTATTTGGATTTTATATTTTTTATATTTATTAAAATGAATAAATGAAATTTTATTTTTATAATTGATATATAAGACAAAATAATAATTATGAAAATCCAAAATTCATACATTACGAAGTTATTAAGAAATAATATGATCCAAATAGAATCATATTGAATTATCATTTATTTCCTCATTATTATTTTCATGACTAATTAATGAAAACACACCATTATATATGTTATTATCCTCTTTTACTCTAATTTTGAATAAAAAGTTCACCCAATGATCACCATGTACACAATACATCTTCATACTCAATGATAATAAAATTTTATGGATCTAGAATCAAGAGCACCACCCTTCCCCCCAACTGTTTTTCTTAGTATGCAATTGTGCTCATTCAAAATAAGTTATCCAAGACAATATCATATTACAAGAAAATATCGATATGGGAATATTTAAGAGGTATTTAGAGCTAACACAACCAAAGAGTGTACAAATAGTCTCTTTTTCCAAGTACAAATCATCCATTTTGAACCCTATATAGAAAATTAATATTAATGTATGACTGCAGAAAGTCTCAGATTCACCAATGGATTCCTATGATAGGATATTACTCATGTTTAGTTCTCTTAATAGTGAGTGTTAGAGATCAAATTGAATAAATAAAAAATATAAATAATGAAATATAAATGATATAGAAACACATTATTAAAAATTCAATAATGGGAAAACATAATGAACGAAATACCGTAGAAAAGAAAAAATATTTCCCTAACTCCATTTAATTAGGCCAACTCACATTCTCTTGTAATTCCTAGTATTTTTTCATATTCATATCCATTATCATTTAACTTTACATGATTTTTATGTTTTAATTTTAATAACCTTGAATTATTATTTTTATTTTTAATCCATATCTTAAAATATTTTCTCATGAACAACTATCAACAACAAAACTTGAGATTTCATTTTTTTCAATATTCTAGAAAACATTCACCCAATTCAACATTAAATATATTTTGAAAATAGAAAATTTTTAAATATTTGAATTTTTTATTGAATTTGAATTTATAGAATGAAACTGATGAAATATCCATTCCATTTACCTGTCTAAACCAATTATTCCACTACAATTTTCCGATGTCTTTTTCATGGTGAACATAATGGCTCAGAGTATGGACCTCTAATTTACCAATTTTGGAAATTGTAAAACATCACATATCATCACTTCCAAAATTTATTTGAGTAAAATATTTTATGTATCCCAATCCTTATTGAATATATGATACATATTTTTCACATCAGAATAAAATATATTATGTAACATTATCTAATTTTAAAAATATAAGAAATATTCACCAAAGAAAATTTTAAATAATTTAGGTGTCTCAAAAATTATCTTTGGGGTTATCCAAATTGAAAAAAATATGTTATAAAACCTCCAAATATATTAGGTATCACCGGTAGAGCAGGAATATTCAATTTTTCTATAGTTTATTTGAATGTATCACATAAAAATCTTATAGTGGGTTATGATACATTTAACTACATCTTCCAAAAACTATTAGATATTTTTTAAAATAACTCCAAAAAAATTATATGCACTCAGAGTTTTTACAAGATGATATGTACATATATATTTAATTCTTAAAAGATAAAGAAAGATGAAATTTCATGCTTATTCATTTCAAAGTACTTCCAAATTTGAATATAAATTATATATAATTAAATAAGTAATCAAATATCAAAATTAAATCAATATAATTATGGACACTTCTAGAAGGATTCATTAATTCCAAGATTGAAAAACAAAATTAAACATTCAAAACATGAACACTCAATCAATAAATTTTCAATTAAAAAGAATATAATTTTTAATTCATGTTATCAAAATCATGAGGAAATGATAGACAATTATAATTTATTTAACTATAAATACGTGATTTTGTAAAAAATTGTTGAAAATTAATCTAAACTATTGACTATCTATATTTTTGGTAATGTGGGATTACAAAATAAAAAAACACACCAATTATAGATGATATTGGTTCATGTAATTAATAATGGGAAAAGACCATGTTTCAATTATATTTTCATCAAAACCAATTTCAATTAGGCCCCTCGTTTTGGGAGGACACTATGTCTCAATAATCATACATTTTCTCAATAGTAATAATACTTTGGATAGATTACAATATAGGTAAAAACACCATTTATAATATAAAATTCACTCAATCTAAATGATATGGTGGAAAAATAGATATATTAATTTAATTTTTAAAAGTATATATCCCTTAAATGATATAAAATGTTCATGCATAGAAAAATATAATGAAAATAATTGGAATTATAAATGAAATGTGAATTCCCAATTTCAAATATACATTTAAACCCATGTTTTTAGTATAGTCTCCAATGAATTTTCATCTATTATAAAAAATCCATGCCCTATTTTTAGAAATGGGAGGGTGGTAGAAATAAATAAGTAAAAAATATTTTAATAAATATGGAGCAGGACTAGTGTAAAACTCATCCAAAACCATTATATAACCCAATTGCCCAAGTCTACAATTCTCTTTAGGTCACCTCTAACCATGTATTTATAATATAAAATGATCCTTGGGTGGATTAAATGATTGAATCATAAATTTGATTTTTCTAGGTCATACCTAAGGGTAATAGGAAAATTAGATACAGATATCAGTCAATGATTTCATAGTACCAAATATTTGAAAATTAGCCTACCAAATTTCATAGCATGAATCTTGTTTTGCACTATGAAAATGAGTTCACCACATCATGGATTGAATTTCGTTTCTTCCTTTCAAATCGTAGACCTCATTTTGAATTTTGGGACATCATGATATGAAATTAGTGTCAATATATGAAACATGCTTCATAACATAATTTTTATCCTCATTTACTTATATCCACTTCTTCAATCCATGGAATCATTCCCTGAACAACTAAAGATGTGGATATTCTATTCATTATTTGAATCAGGTCTATATTTCGTGGATTCAATAATTCATTTTCCTGATACATGATTTGAATAAAAATAGTAAAAAATAACATCAATAATGAATGAAATTAAAAGCTAAATATATTTTATATTCAAATATCTTTGTATCAATTGGATATATCAAATCCTTCCACAAAAAAACTCATACTTTTCCTCAAGTATGAAATTTGTATAAATTATAATCTATATTCACACTAAAATAATTAAAATACCAATATCAAAAAAATAAATTTACTAAATGGGTAACTAAATGATCAAGCATCACATGGAAAAATTAAATTGACTCCTCAATTTTCAAAGTAAATATACAATCATGTATTTTAATATTTTTCTTTCAAATTAATAATATATCTCATCCATTCTATTGGGATTTTGATATTCAAAATCAGGATTTATAAAAAACATAATTAAAATCATTTTGAATAATTTTCTCTCATCGTCAATTTAAAAATATAAATAGAGTTTTTCAAATTCCTCAAATCATGATACATAACATATTTTTGAAATACATCTACTTTGATCTCTACATAGAGAAAATAATTAAAAATCATTAATCTATCACACATTTCATAAAATAAATATAATCCATAAGGTGGATGTGTAAATGATTTATAAACAAGAAAATATCCAAATGGATGTTAAGATTGAAGTAATTTTTTTAGGATAACAGATAATAGAATAATGATTATTCTCCAAAAAAAATGAGTTTACCCTTTTCCAAAATACACAAAGTATGTTTATAAATAAGTAATGTGTAATAAATGAGACACTGTCTATTATTTTCATCCAATTGTTTTTAATATTTACTATGATATAGTGTCACATTCACCACCCAACCCCAAATGATAAAACCCATTGGTCAATTAAATGGTCATTTTTTAACCCTTTAAAAAAACTCTTATCATAATATTTTGGATATTTTTATAATTTTTTTTCCGAGTGGGTGAATAATAAATTAAAATTATTGAATAATCATGAAACATTACAATGTAAAATAAAAATTCTCCCATAGTTATATAATTTAATAAACAAGTCACTTCCACCAAGTCAAAAACTAACCCACACTCATTATTTGATAATCATGAAAAATATATTCTAACACCGTAATATTTGATGAATTACATTTTTTAAAATATATTGAATTTAAATGATTTCTTGAATTGAACACAAAACTATGTTGAGATTTATTACACACAAATATGTAGTATCTTTTACTATATGATGCACTTGTTTCCCTTGAATGACAAAATACATTGAGTTTTAACAATACCATTATACATTATTAATATTATTGGAACATGAATATTATAAAATATTTTTTAATAATAGTGATATGAATTGAAATAATAATATTTAAATTTTATGTGCAATGTTTTTTAATTAAATAATAATTATTGATAATAGTGTATATAATTTTTAGTAAAGTCTTTTTATGTTTTCAAAATACCATTTTCTAAAAATAATGGTTATACCATCTTTGGAATTAGAATTAAATTAATTTTTTATTCTATTTTCAAAAATTTATGATATGAAATATCATTTTTAATTTATAGTTTCAAAAAAATTTAAGGTGGAATAATTGGGTTTTCTCTTAAGTGTTTCATTTTTTGATGAATAATTAAAAATACATAGTTTAAATTTAAAACTATCATTCCTTTTAATTATTTATAATGATAAATTATATTTTAATTTATTTTTTAGGATTAATTAATTGCATAATAAATCTATTAATCCAATTTATTTGAATAAAATAAATTTAATAAATATATTAACATTGTAAACTTTTGATCATTCTTTCTTTATAAACATCCTTTCTTATCATGTCTGCAGGATTAATTTTTCGTTAATTTTTTAGACAGTAGTAATTATAAATTGGAACAACATATTCATTATATTTAATAATAATAAATTATTATTTATTATAAATCAAACATAACTGTTCACAAAAATGAAAGGTGAAATTAGAAAAAATTAACTATCATAGTTAAGGTAACAATGGGTTTACCAAGGGTTAATCTAAAGAGATAAGGGTAACGTCAAATAATAATATTGTCTAAATTAGATTTTATATTCAAATTTATACCAATAAATAAATTAGTTTATATAATTACCCATTTTTTATCCTTGTGAAAGATGAAAAATGTGGCTGGAATTATCTCATTTAAAAATTTATGGGTTTTTCACTAACCTCACTTATAAAAATCCACCCCTCACAAATCTCTTCACAACATCATGCATACATGGTTCAGAAAGTACCTTTCCAAATTAATTCAAAAAATATCTCCCATTATCCTATATTTATTATTTGTTACATAAATCCAACCATTTATGGTTTTTAGTGCAAGTCTAAGAATGATACTCGAAGAAAAGTTAGTGTTCATCAATGAATGTTTATATAGAATTCCTTAAAAAACTATTAAATTAACTACATATCATTATTATATAATAACATAAGTGTATTAGAAATAATGAGATGTTTTTTTTATTTTTACAACATATTAGGACATAAACATCTTTCAAATGGGTTATGAAACCAATATTCTTATGTTTGGTGGACTACAATCTTGTGAACCAATGTTGTACGTTTTTCCATTACAACATAACAATGATTGGAAATTATATTTTAAATATTATTAATATATTATATTAATTATATTAATTATATAATTATAATTATATAATATTTATATCACACATATAGTTATTCCTTCTATTTAGTGGGTATATGATAGTGTTTTTCGTGTGTATGAAAGACTTCTGCCTCCTGAAGGGATGTGATTCGATCATGAAGTACGTGAACTGTAAAAAAGCATGGTTTTAATAAAAATATTTCATATATACTAAAAATGACTAATTAATTATAATACATCCTTATTTTTTCTTTTATTGAAAGCAATTAAAAAATGAAAAATTGTGTTCATGCATATGTACGTCCTACTGGTTCCATGAATGGTGCATTTAATTTCTTATGAATAAATTTTATAGACTAATAAAAATAAATATATAATTAATTTATACTATATTTATATTTTGTGCTAAATTATATATATGAACAAATCAATATTTAATTATGTTGAACAAGAATAACATGTTAAAACAAGAATTAAAAACAAAGTAGATATTACATGAATCATAACATTAACATTGAATTGTTAATTGTTAGTCGGAGTGGACACTCAAGAGGGGGGTGAATTGAGTTCAAATTAAAATTTCTATTAAAAATATTACACTTAAAATACAACTATTTAAAAACAAAGTTAAACTGTAGTGAATTTATACAGTGTATAAATGTTCAATTATTCTCTCAAAGATTGATTAGGTCTCAGTAAATTTAATCTGATGATTAAATTGACTTTTAATACTAACTTACCGGTTTACAATAATTATAAACACATGCTAATTTAACTACCAAAGTAACATTAAAACAAATTATATTTCAATTTAGTTAGCAGAGGAATATGAAATATATAATATACTTATGACTTAATACCAAAATGCATAGAAGATGTAACCAAGATGTTCAGTCTCAAGTCGAGACTTAGTCCTCTCAAACAGTTTATATAAATTGATCTACACCCTGGATTGGGGTAAACAAAAGTACAATACTATCCAGGTCCAACAACTACTACCACAGTTCTACGTGGGAAAAAAAGACAACAACTCACAGCTGTCTAGGTCGTACTCAAACTCTACCACAATCCACAGTGGGATACAAAGGAGTTATAGAGCTTGAATAAGGATTTAAGAATCCTCCAGCTTAGGTCAGGGGACAGTGTGTGTGTAAAATAAACAAGGTGCACACACTGCTTGAAATGTAAATGAAAGAATCAAAAAAATAAGTATGAGGGTCTTTAGAAAATCTTTAGGGATTTGATGTGCAACTCTGGATTTGATTGATTTGCCAGAGAAGCTTCTGAGTCCTTCTCTAGTTTTTGTTCTGAAAAACAGCGTATCGTTTTTTTCCTTGGTTCCAGGTTTAGCTTATCAGCCTGAGTGTCTGAAGTGTTTGTTGTAGTTCTTCACTCAAGATGCATCTTATGTTCTCTAGAAAAGAATTGCTCTTTGTATTTCTAGTGTTCTTGGAGTATAGATGTATCCTTGTGTGAATGCAACACGTTTGAATGTTGTTAATCCGTTTTCTTTTTCACCATTCGTGTGCCTTCTTAGTTCCTTGATTCTAGCTATATGCACACCCCATGATCAATTCTATCATTCCTATATTTTTCAACTAGGTCTTTATCTTCCCTTTTATAACTTTTAGCATCGGTAACTGGGAATGATTACCTTTTGCAAAGGTACTAGGTACGATTCCCTAACATACCAACAGGAATCATTAAATAACATTAACAGAATTAAAAACATCAAATGTAACAGTTAGCTTAATAAATAAATAGTATTTAGAATATAGAGTTTGACTGGTTGGTCAATCATTAATAGCCTCCAGTTAATAGACATGTTCATTGGATTTTGTTTAACAGTGACCTTCCATCAGTATCTCTTTGAACTTGTATCGATAGCTCTTTGTGTTGGTAGCTCTTCGTATCAGTAACTCCTTCTATCAGTAGACATACTCTATCGGTAGCTCGATAGACTTGTTATATCGGTAGCTCAATTCTATCTGTAACATTCTTTATCAGTCGATCTTGGTCTATCGGTAACTATGGTCTATCAGTATCTCTGGTCTATCGGAAGCTCTTTCATATCGGTAGACTAATGCACATCAGTAGCTCCATTCTATACTATCAGAAAACATGTTCTATTGATATCTATCT
Organism: Viscum album; assembly: GCA_963277665.1. Taxonomy (NCBI): domain Eukaryota; kingdom Viridiplantae; phylum Streptophyta; class Magnoliopsida; order Santalales; family Viscaceae; genus Viscum; species Viscum album. Next base: position 1,020,831,237 of record OY728133.1, on the reverse strand, counting down.
ACATCAGTGACCCTGTTTTAGGCTTACTGTTAGATTTGTACATATCTGTAGCTATGTACATATCAATAGCTCTTCATATCGGTGACTCTGTCTATCGGTAGACTATGTACCCGTAGCTATGTATCAGTATCTATATGAAGATCAGTGACTAACACTATCTGTTTTATGCAAAACATATCGGATTTGATTGAATTACATCAAAACTCATACAAACATGGATAAACATTGATTAAAATATTTCAAGGATTATTTTAATATTATTATCATCTTTATAGTAGAATATCATAGATTGAGATAATTAGAATATAGATAAACCTTAATTTGGATTATCAAATTATGTAAAAGAATAATTGGGATTATCAAAATAGGTGAGGTCAAAAATCTCCCCCTTTTTGATAATCACAACTTATGATATTATAGTTTTAAAAAGAATGAGTATTTGTATCAGAGGATATATCATTAAATGAAATTATCTTAGAGAAAACAATATGTTATAGAACATAATGTATTACAGGTAGAATTAAATACAATGATACCAGAAGGGAAAATCATGTTAGCTCTTCCGTAGATAATAATGCTCCCCCTTTGAGAATATTCATCCCTCTTTGAAACTTAGATAAATTTCTCCCCCTTTGTGATAATAAAAAAGTGTAAAACAATAAATTAAGAGGAACAAAATGAGAAAGAAAACAAATCCTATTATATTTTATGTTGCAAAAAAGGAATATAAAGGGAAAACAAAATACAAGGGATTCCTATCAAACATTTTATCCACTTATTCAATCGACATCCTCAATGTCTAATTTTCTCTATGGATCAGAAGACAATTCAGACTGTGTGGATGCAGATGAAGGCTTAGGAACACAAGAGATGATTATAGGACGTTGAGCGACTGAAACTATTCTGGGTATGTATTGAGGAGTTCTTTGAGTTATCATAGGTGCAATGCTTAGAATGGCTTTAGCAGGAGTTATATGAACATGAGAAGCAGTAGAGGTAGAGGCAGGTAAAGCTGGAGGTACAATCACTGTCCTAGCATCGACATGTCGGAAAGACAGTAAAAGATTTTTGAAATCCATAATTATTCATCCTCCTCTCTCCATAAAATATATGAAATCATCCTTGTTCTCCATGAATTTGTCCAATGCTGGAGTCAATTCCCTTAGTTTGCTGACTTGCTCTCTGAAGTATTGATTGACAGGAGGTATATTTATGTTTTCCAACAAAAGTGTGAGGTGATTATTGAGTTGATGCTTGGTGTAAACCTTTTGAAAATAGGAGTCCACCTTTCCTTTCACTTTATTCTGAGAGGCAGAAGTTTCTCTAATATAATCTTAGACTATCTTCATTATTTCTCTTGCTGAATCTCTAGTAGAAATCACACCTTTTCTCAGGTCAGATGAGTCCACAGAGCCGCTGGTTGAAGCTGAACCAGGATCCTCCTTCATCACAGCTCGAATTTGTTTCAAATATACTAAGGGTTTAGAAGCAACAGAACCAATAGAGAATGTTTCTGTTTCCTTGATGTTTTTGGTCAACCCACTGATAAGATTTTGGACATGGAAATTCTGGGATTTAACATGATATTTCTTGGTGGTTTTAACAGCTTCAAACACTGAAACCATCTTACTCACAACGTTTTTGACATAGGCTACGTCCTTGTCTTCTTGGGATTTTGAACTCATCTAAGAGTCTAAAGAGATAACCGATTTCTTTAGAGCTTTAATATCAGCATCTAGTATAGATACTTGAATATGGAAGACTGTTACTTCATCCACTATTTCATCCACAAAGGTTGAAAAATTAAAACCGAGAGAGAGTTCAAAAGATTTTTCCAAATTACTCATCTCTTCAATAAAGCAGTGCTTCAACTCAGCAATAGAAGCACTAATGGACTCCTTAATCTCATCCTTTAAGGATTCAAGGTCATCCATGGTGATCAGATCAGCAGGAGCAACTACAATAGGTTCTCTTTCAGTTGCTATACTAGACACTCAGTCAGTCATAATCGATTGGATTAATGACAGCAGTGATGCTTCCATATTCTTTGTCTCTTCCACAAAACTGTCCTTAATATTTTTCTTCAAAATGTCCAAGTCATGCATTCTGACCACATCCTCAGGTAGCAACTCAGACTCAACATCATAAATAATCTTTGTTCTATAGAGGGATGCCTCATTATCGGAATCATGATAATCTCATCCACAAACCACAAAACCTAGGTCTTCTGCCCAGTCCTCAATCTCAATAGCCACTGACACACTTCCAAACATGGTTTGATGCTCCCCCACAATGGGTGCATTCTCTTGTACAGAAAGGGAATTATCAGTATGTCTTTCCTACTTAGAATAATCTTTTACTATCAACTCTTTCTCTACAACAGCTGGATGGTCCTCTAGATTAGGTAAAACTTCTTCCATTTATCCCACTACATCCTTAGTAGGCACAAAATAGCTTCCAATTAATGGACTTAGACTTAAGCAGCCATAATCAAAGGCTTATGATTCATTCTCTTTTTTTCATTATGATCAGGGGTGGCTGGTCTTCCTCATGAGTAGGTGTCTCTTCTTATACTAAGGCTTCCATTTATGAAGATACAATTTTTGCAGCATGAATTGCATATAATTCTGGATCTCTTCCATAATTCATAGAAGTCTCTTCTTAATCAGTCTCATCACTATACTCAGGTTCCTCTTCATCAGGTCCTAGACCTGGATCCCTCTCATCCTTAGGTCTTGAAGGATGATTCACAAGATAGAATTTATCATATACCTTCTGGTCATCATTAACCCACACTCCTCTTCAAGGGTTCCAATTTATCTTCATGTATTTTCACACTGTTCTTGTAATACAAAATCTGTTCATAACGACCACTGTCTCATCTTGAGACTCAGCTATCCCTTTCACTTTTATCATCACGGAGATTAACGTGGAAAATAATAGGTCATTAGTCTTTGATTTTGGCCTTGCCATGTCTTTTATTTGAATCATCACCAATCTACCCAGATTTACTTTTATAGAATGTCTCAAGAGATGTAGGAGATAGATATCCTGATATCTTAAATTAGAAAAGACTCATCTCCTTGGTATTAAGATCTTCTGAACAAATTTGAACAACAATATATTCTCTCCATCAATTTCAGCAGTCACTACTTGTCTTTGATTTCCATCATCGGTGAACTCCTCCAAGGTAGTCTCATAATCTAATATATCCCTGGTAGGTGGCATAGCATTAGAGATATATCCAGATACACCTTCATTTGGAACCTTCAAGAATTCATCCCACTCAATGGATGAAAAATACATCTCATATCCATTCACAAAAGAAGTCACTCAGTTCTCATCTTCTGATTTCTCAAAGCTTACGAACTCATAAAATTGTTCCACTATCTTTGGATAGTAGGGGCCTTTGTTATTAGAAAATCAATCTACCCACTTTTGATCTTCCAGCACTTCGAGCACTAACGACTTGCTAGGCAGCAACCATTCCACTCACATCTCTTTTTAAATCACAATAACTCTAATCTACAAATGAGGGTGAAATGGCCGCCTACGTAACCTAGTTCTAACAACACTACCACTTTCATCTAGCCCGGAATTCTACTTCTTTTCACTAGGCTCATCAGTTTCATCTCTGATGGTAGGAAGATTGGTTTTTTCCATCACAGGTTCAAGGGATTTAGGGTTTTCGAGAGATTCAGGAGCTAAGGTTTGAGGGTAAGGGTTTAAGGCTTGGGGGATTTAGAAGTATCTAGCAAATTGTTTTTATCATTTAGGAATCATTAAATAAATAAATAAAATGAAATAATGTAAAAAATGATTCATATTCTAGCGGCAGAGATAAGTCTAAAATAGTGCACTCCCTGGTATGGTTTATCGGTGACAATTCCTATCAGTGAGGTCCATCGGTGTGGTTACATCGGTGAGGTAACATCGGTGAGGTTACATCGGTGAGGTTACATCGGTGAGGTATTCACATCGGTGATGTATTCACATCGATGAGGTATTAAATAGGTGAGGTATTCACATCGGTGATGTATTACATCGGTGAGGTATTCACATCGGTGAGGTAGCTACCGATCAAGGGTAAACATTTCTAACTCATGTCTAATGTAGCTTAACCTATCCAAACATAGAGGATAGGTGAAAATGTCAGCTAATTGATGTTTAGTACCAATAAACACAAGAGTAATATCACCCTTTTGGTAATGATCTCTCAAAAAATGGTGCCTTACAACAATGTGTTTGGTCCTAGAGTGAGATACAAGGTTCTCTGAAATGTTTATTGCACTAGTGTTGTCAAAGTTGATAGAAACATGTTTAAAATCATATCCATAGTTCAAAAGAGGGTGTTTCCTCCACATAATTTCCGCACATCATCTACTAGTATCTATATACTCTGCTTCAGCTATGGACAATGCTACAGAATTCTGCTTTTTACTACACCTAGAATCTATGTATTTTCCCAATAAATGACATGTTCCAGATGTTCTTTTTCTATCCAACTTGAAACCAGCAGAGTCAGCATCTAAATAACTCAATACCTCAAAAGATATCCATTTTGGGTAAAACAAACCTAATTTTATAGTATGTTTAAGATACTTAAAAATTCTTCTAACATAAATTAAATGATATTATTTTGGATTATCTTCAAATCTTGCACACATACACACACTAAACATCATATCTGGTCGACTAGCAGTAACAAAAAGTATTCTTCCAATCATACCTCACTACATGGTTTGATCCACTACTTTCCCAGCATCATCTGCATCCAATTTACATATTGTACTCATAGGAGTATCACATTCCTTAATAGTATCCAAAACAAACCGTTTTAAAAGATCCATTGTATATTTACTTTGATTCAAAATAATAACATTTTCATTTTGAAAAACATGAAATCTAAGAAAATATTTGAGTTCTCCAATTAAACTCATTTCAAATTCAATTTGAATACTATTTGAAAAATCAGTACAAAAAGAATGTTTTGAAGATCCAAAAATAATATCATCAACAAAGATTTTTAATATTAAAACATCTTTAGAAATTATTTTAATAAAAAGATTTGGATCAACTATTCATTTAGTAAAACATTTTGAGACAAGAAAATTACTAAGCCTATCATACCAAGATCTTGGAGCTTGTTTAAAACCATATATAGCTTTATAATGTTTAAAAACTTGATTCGGAAAATGAGGATTAGTAAATCCAGGTGGTTGTTCAACAAAAACATCTTCAATTATAAAACCATATAGAAAAGCACTTTTGACATCCATTTGATATAACTTGAAATTCAAATGAGCGGCATAGGCAAGTAAGATCCTAATGGATTATAATATTGCTATAGGTGCAAAGGTTTCCTCGTATTCTATACCTTCCTCTTGACTATATCCTTGTGCAACAGTCCTAGCTTTGATTCAAACTATATTTCCAGACTCATCAACATTGTTTCTAAAATCCCATTTAGTTCCTATTATCAAAGTGTCCATGGGTCTATCAACTAATTCCCAAAAATTGTTTCTTTCAAATTTATTTAACTCTTATTGAATACCCATTGCCAAAAATTAATCATTGATTTAATCATTGACATTTTTAGGTTCTAGTTGTGAAAGAAAGGCTTGTTGTTCGACCTGGTTTATTAGAGAAGTTCTAGTCTTTGTCCCTCAATCAAGATTACCAACAACAGCATCTAAAGGTTTACTATTTAAAATCCTAGTTGATCTAATAAATGTTGGACTAGAAATTTCAGGTTCATCAATAGGTTAGGGTTCAACTGAAGCAGATTTTGGAATATGTCCAGAACTGGATATTTTTATAGTAGGTTCTTTAGTTTTATCTTTATGGTCTAGAACAGTCAAATCTTCTTCATGATTTTCATGAGGGGTTTTAGGCTCATGTGGATCAGTTTCATCAAACATTATGTGAACATATTCTTCCACACATTTGTTTCTTTTATTAAAGACTCTATAGAATTTGCTAGTTAAAGGTTAACCTAGAAAAATTTATTCATCACACTTAAAAGAAAACATGTCCAAAAAATCCTTTGTATTGAGAATAAAATCTTTGCAGCCAAAGACTCTAAAGTAACTAACTTTGGGTTTTCTATTATTCCATAGTTCATATGGGGTCTTCTTGAGAACAAGTCTAATCAAGACTCTATTAATAATATAAAACGCTGTATTCGTAGCTTTAGCCCAAAACAAAATAGTCAGATCATACTCATTAAGAATGGTTCTTGCAATTTATTTAAGGGTTTTGATTCTTCTTTCTACTACATTGTTCTGTTGAGGTGTCCTAGGAGCAGAAAAGTTGTGACTATATCCATTGTATGAGCAATAAGATTTAAACACATGATTTTCAAACTCATGACCATGATCACTTCTAAGGGTTTTATTCTTAAGTCCACAAAGGTTTTCTACAAAGTTGAAGTAATGAACAATGTAAGAACAAGCTTCACTTTTGTGAGCTATGAGGTATACCCAAATATATATAGAAAATCAATCTACTAAAACATTGACATAGTTCTTACCATTTAAAATTGAAAATCTACATGGTCCAAACAATTCCATTTGAACCAACTTTAGAGGTTGAGAAGTTGAAACATCTTTCTTTGATTTAAAATAAATTTTATGTTGCTTTCCCTTTTGACAGGGATTACAAACTTTTTCATTTGGGAATTCATGTTTGGCTAGGTCTCTAAGCAAGTAATTCATAGTAAATTTTCTAAGTGAATAGATGTTGCAGTGTCCTAATCTTCTATTCCATAGCCAATATTCTTTAGGAAATGCATTTAAACAAGTAACATTTTTCATAGCTAAAGAATTTAAATCAACAGTATAAAAATTTTAATTTCATAAAGCAGAGAACACTAAATCATTTTTAGAGTTAAAAACATTACAGGAATCATTTTCAAATTTCAAATTAAAGATATCATCACATAAATGAGAAATATTTAAAAGGTTATACTTAAGTCCATTAACAAATAAAACTTTAGAAATCAAAATTGAATCATTGTTAACAATCTAGCATAGGCCGATGATTTTTCCGTTATAATTATAACCAAATGTGACATGGCCTCCATCAACTTTGATTAAACTCTTGAAGTATGAGTAATATCCAGACATGTTCCTTGAACATACACTGTCCAAGTACCATACCTTCTTGTGAGAACCTTTCAGACATGTTTCTAACAAAACATATTTAGATAGAAAATGATTTTGGTACCCATATCTTCTTGGGTCTAGAATGGTTAGGAATCAAAGCATTAGGTACCCAAATCTGTCTTATGGGTCTCATATAATTTACAAAATCAAGAGATTTTTAAAGATAAACATTATTTTCTTTATAACCATATGAATAACTAGTTGAAGCATATGAATTTCCAGAACTGGAACAAGCAGAATTTTGTCCAGATTTAGGAATAACTCAAGTTTTAGTGAACAATCTTTTTCTAGGTTGGTATCCCAAACCAGTATTTTATTTTGGTGAAACATTCTCTCCTAAAATTTGATTAACTTTATCATTTCCCTTTGTGAATTTTCTATGTCCTTTCTATGTTTCTCATTAAACATTTTGAGTTCAGTATTTTTCTTTAACAATTGTGAATTCGTTTCCTTTTCTATATCAAAGGAAGATTTAACATCGGCACTGAGAGCATGTTGTTTCCTTGGTGAATTATATTTGTCTTTAAATTCATTACAGGTTTCTTCATGCATGTTACAATATTCAAACAATTCAGCCATAGACATATCGTAAGAATTAGAATCAAATTCTGTATCATCTCCATAATAATATGAATTTAAAACATGAGTATCTAAGGTTACCTCAGATGTGTTGTTCATGAAACACATTTTGGCATGATTGTTTTCAGAATCAAAAACATCATATTCACATGTGATGTCTCATGATGCACTCCATGTAGATTTCATAGTAGTCTTGTACATATTGTCCTTATAATCATGTTTCTTTTGGAATTTTAATTTTGGACAGTCTGCCTTGATGTGTCCTTTAATCTTGCATTAATAGCAGACTATATCATCTTCTTTATTAGATTTATTCCAATCCTTATTCTAGTGACCGATGTTGTCATACTTTCCTTTGTAATTTGATTTTCTGAATAATTTATTCTTCTTATAAATCTTATTAAATCTCCTAGCATTTTGTGCCATTTCAGCATCACTGTCTAAATTAGAATCTTCACTTATTGAACTTTCAGTAGGTACATGTATTTTCTCCTTGTCTTTGCTCTTAGAAGTAGTGGACTTAAAATCCAAAGATTTTAACCTGGGTTTATCATCATATTCTTTATTCACTTTATGTTATTCCTCATACATCATAAGCTAACCTATTAATTCCTTAACCGGGCGTGTGATGATGTCGCATGATCCTCTAATTGAAACAGATGTGCCCCTCAATCTTTCGGGTAGGCATCTCAAGATTCTCATTATTTGTTCCTTTGTAGGAAAAACATTTCCAAGAGAGCTCAAATTATTGAAAATCTCATTGAACCTGCGATACGTTTTAGAAATAGGTACATCAGTATTCATTTTAAAATTATCATATTTAATAGTATATGTATTTAACCTCATTTATTTAACATTGGTTGTTACTTCATGAGAAATAGCCAAAGTGTCCCATATTTCGTAAGCGGTTTCGCAAGTAGAAATTATATTAAACTCTTCATCTCCTAAAGCACAATATATGGTATTCATATATTTACAATTATTATTGTAAGCAGTCTTTATATGTTCATCAAAAGTTGTTCTTTCAGTTTCAGGAATTTTTTATTGTGACCCTATAGTAGTCCATATATCAAAACCCATGCTTTCTAAATGAATCTTCCTCTTAAGTTTCCACTGGGCATAGTTTTTACCATTAAAGAATGGTGGCTGACTAGTTACAACATTGTCTATTCTATTATCCATAACTAGATTTTAGAAAATAATTTTAAAGAGATAAAATTTATAACTAACAGAAATTTAAGATCTCTAAAGATGAAACGAAAATCACATTTGAAAAACAGAATGTTTGGAAACCTTTGAAAAACAAAAAACAACCTCTGATACCAAATGTTGGTTGGAGTGGACACTCAAGAGGGGGGTGAATTGAGTTACAATTAAATTTTCTATTAAAAATAGTTCTCTTTAATTCCCCCTATTTAAAAACAATGTTAAAGTGTAGTGAATTTATACATAGTGTAATTGTTCAATTAGTTTCTCAAAGATTTATTAGGTCTCATTTAATTTAATCTAAATATTAAATTGACTTTTGAATCTAACTTACTGGTTTATGATAATTATAAACACATACTAATATTACTATCAATGTAACTTAAAAACAAATTATATTTCAAATTAGTTAGTAGTGGAATATGAAATATATAGTATACTTATGACTTAATAACAAAATGGACAGCAGATGTAACCAAGAGGTTTAGTCTAAAGCTGAGACTTATTCCCCTCAAACAATTTATATAAATTGATCCACACCCTGGATCAGGGTAAACAATAGTACAATACTGTCCAGGTCCAAATACCTCTACCATAGTTCTACGTCGGAAAGCAACGACAACAGCTCACAAATATCTAGGTTGTACTCGACCTCTACCACTATCCACAATGGAATATAAAGGAATAACAGAGTTTTAATGAGGATTTATGAATCCTCCATCTTAGCTCAAGAGACAGTGTGTGTGTAAAATAAATAGGGTACACACACTGCTTGAAATGTAAATGAATGAATCACTAAAATAAGTGCGAGTGAGTTTAGAAAATCATTAGTGATTGGAAGTGAAACTCTGGACTCATTTGATTGTTCAGAGAAGCTTCTGAGTCCTTCTTTGGTTTTTGTTCTGAAAAACAGAGTATCGTTTTCTTCCTTGGTTCCGGGTTCAGCTTATCAGCCTGAGTGCATGAACTGTTCATTGTAGATCTTCACTAAAGATGTAGCTTGTGTTCCCTAGAAAATAATTGATCTGTGTATGTCCAGTGTTCTTGGAGTATGGATGTATCCTTGTGTGAATGCACCACATTTGAATGATGTTGAGAATTTTTCTTTTTCACCCTTCGTGTGCTTTCTTAGTTCATTGATTCTCGTTGTAAGCACACCCCATGTTCACTTTTATCATTCCTATCTTTTTTTAGCTAGGTATTTATCTTCCCTATTATAGATTTTATCGCCAGAAAATGGGAATAATTACCTTTTGTTTGGGTACTAGGTACGGTTCCCTAACATGCCAACATGTATCATTAGATAACATTAACTGCATTAAAAACATCAAATGTAACTGTTATGTTAATAAATAAACAGTATTGAGAATATAGAGTTTGAATGGTTGGTCAATCATTAGTACCCTGCGGTTGGTAGACGTGTTCGGTGGATTTTGTGTAACAGTGACCTTCCATCGGTAGCACTTAGAACTTGTATCGGTAGCTCTTTGCATTGGTAGATCTTGGTATCGATAGCTCCTTATATAGTTAGACTTACTATATCGGTAGCTCAGTAGACTTGTTCTATCGGTAGCTCAATTCTGTCGGTAACTGTCTGTATCGGTCTCTCTTGGTCTATCAGTATCTCTGGTCTATCAGTAGCTCCGGTCTATCGGTAGCTCTTGCCTATCGGAAGACTATTGCACATCGGTAGCTCCATTATGTACTATCAGAAAACTTGTTCTATTGATATCTATATGCATTGGTGTCCTTGTTCTATACTTACCAATAGATTTTTACATATCGGTAGCTCTGTACATATAAGTAGCTCTGCGTATCGTTGACTATGTTTATTTGTAGACTAAGTACCCATAGCTCTGTATCAGTTTCTATATGCAGATCAGTGACTAACAGTTATTTGTTTTATAAAAAACATATCTGATTAAATTATAATTACCTCAAAACTCATACAAAAATTGATAAACATTGATTAACATATTTCAAGAATTATTTTAATATTATTATCATCTTGGTAGTAGAATATTAGAGATTGAGTGAATTAGAATATAGTTAAACATTAATTGGGATTATCAATGTATGTAAAAGCATAATTGGGATTATCAAAACAGGTGAGGTCAATATTAATAAATGGGTAATATAATGTCATAATAAAATAATATATGGTATGATATATATTAATCTCTTTCTATGATGTATTTATAATAATCATATATTAATTATACAAAATGTTAGTACATGTATGATGTTTGTCAAGATATAAGGTTAAGGGATTTATAGTCTCACATTTATTTTTGAGAGACTTATTCTATATCGACTAGCAGTTTCATTTGTGTGGCGTAAAAACTAACCTATTTAAATACATATCATTAATAGAAACAATTTATTCATAATTAATTATTCCATTTATGTTATCCTTTAATGGATATTATGATTCCAAATTTACTCAAGTTGTGTTTGAATTTTGTCTTAATTATCATTTTTAGAGATATATGTTATGTTATGAACAAATATTATTTAAAATTGTGCATATACATCTCATTTAACATTTAATATCACGAATGTATTGAAAATAATTATATTTTATGTTTCATTATACGTTGTTCCTTTATGAGGCTTATTAATAAATGTTACAAATGTGGTAAAGATTTTATATTACAATCTCATTATTTATTGGTATTGTTAATTATTAAGTCAACATTATTGAAATATCCTGATATAAAACTCAATAATTATTATTAATTTTATTCTCCTATATTTTTTCTTCATATCAACATTTAATGGTACAATTTTACCACTCTTTGGTACATAAGATATTTATGAAAAAAAAATTCTGAAAATATGAAATTTTTTCGTTCATCACTTGGATATAAGTTTTAATCTAATACAAAGCCTTTTAAAAATGTTTTCCAATATTTTTAATTATTATATAATTATTTTTAGAGTAAATTTCAACCAAATTTTTAATTTTTACAAAAATAATTCAATGGGATAATATTTTCATTTTAAAAAACAATAGATTTTTATATTTTACTAAAAATGTTAAAATAATATTCATATTAATGTTTAAGACATGAATAAAATTCTCCATCATCATGGCCAAAAAAATTTTTAGAATCATAACTTATATGTTTTCAAGTTATTTTCCCATGATAATGGATTTAATATGGGTAGTTGTTTTAAAAATAATTTTTTCAAAGGAGAATGAATATTTTCCTGAATTGATAAATTAAATGATCATTCATAATTATTTTCCATATAAGAATGAATCTATTGGTGTTGAATATTTCTTATTGGGGATACAATACAATGATAACATTAATATTCTCTATATGAATATTTTTATTTTTTGTTACATGTTTATGGGACCTGTTTCTCATCCATGGGTTCTACTATGATAAAATATTTACGAAACACAATTATTTTCACATGTTATTGAATAATTAATGGACTATAAAACCTGTATATTTCCACTTGTTGTGATTTAATGAAAAAATATTTTACCCATTTCATATATTGGTTTATTATATAATGAAATTATTTGTTATTATATAATAGATAAATATGTTTTTCATTATGTGATGGTTGGGACCTATATCTCTCTATAACACATTCTGTAAGTATTTATATATCTCATTAGATAGGAATTACTAAAAAGTGGAGTGGACTTGGTATAGTAAAATAAGGCTGGAATGGGGAGTGAACCTAGTTCAGTAAGGAGAAGTAGAAATGAGGTGTGAACTCTGTACAATAAAGGACTTTTTTGTCTATGATGGTTTTTGTAGTAAGCCTTGACAAATATTGAAATGATTTTCTATACTCCTGTGTATTTCAAAAATTCCATGAATTATTTGAATGTTATAAACTTATTCATACTATTTGTTAATTTCATCTTGATTCTTGTCTTATGAACTATCAATATTTATTCAATGATTCGTGATTATGATCTTTAATATAAAATGTATCATTTATAAATATTATAATGATTTTATCATACACGTATTCTCTTGTTTTGATTCTATTTATCCCATGTTTAACCATATTAATCATATGAGATAACCCTTTATTATGTTTTCATTCCCCATGTTATAAATATTTGTATTATTTAGGATATTTAATTGAATAGTTCTTGTTTTGGATGAACTTATTTAGAGATAACATAGCTCACCTATGTACCAATGTTTATGTTTCTATGATTTCAAATTCACAAAACTACAATAGAGCAGAGATGTGTTTTTATTTAATGTAATTAATATCATGAAAAAATAATTAATATCTATTTATGTTAATTCAATATATGTATAGAGTATAGTTTCAATGAATAATATAGGTTTATAATTTATCTATTCAATATTAATTAAATTAATTGATTATATGAGCTTAAAAAGGATTAATCTAAATGTAGGTCCTAGTATAAGGTCATAACAAAACATTTCAAAACCATAGTAAATGTAATTTATACTATAATAAAATTAATAAGATGAAAATAATATTCTATAATAAAACATGTCTTTTTTGGAAATATATTCAAAAAAATAATATGAAATATTATGTTTAGAAACTATCAATCAGATGGGAACATATAATTGGGTTAATCACTCATGTAAGTGAACACTAAAATATATAGATTCATTAAAAATTAATAATTTCAGTTCATGGAAAATTATAGAAAAATAAAATTTTAAAAAAATTAACTACTCTCCCTAAATTATGAATTTTAAAATCAAAACCCCCATGTTTATCTTTAATAAATCATTCTTCCATTTTTCTTATTTAATATATTGAAAAAAAATAAAAGTTCTATAATTATTATCTTATGAAGATTTATTTGGTTTTCTTTGAATTGTAAGAACCCAGTTTTTAAATCATGAATGGATCCTTTAAATTTTGGTCTTAATATTTACATTGATCATAATATGAATGTTTTTTTCGTTAGAAAATGTCTCATGTGTTTTTGGAGATTTTTCAGAGCCCGAAACACGACTTTTTTAAGAAACTGTCTATATAGCACGATTGGCGCAATGTTTTTCTAATCGGGCATATGTTGTTTTTTTAGATAAAGCCACTTCACATAGTTGGAACACTATCATTCAACCTAACCATGAATGTGAACATTCTTCCAAGGTAATCGTGCATGGTTTTCAAATTGTTTTTCAAACTGTGCACATTCCATTTTTCTAGTTAGTTTTAAAAAATTCCTTTAATAATTTAATTATCCCCATCTTTCTTCGTGAATCTGATTTTATGGTCAATTTACCTCTATGACTCTCTTTTTAGGGCTTTTATATGGACATAAGGTATGAATAAAGATATCTCCTTCATCTTAGATCTCTTCAACCTTTCGTTCATCATGTTGGATACAAAATATTATGTACTCAAATATGTTTAAGACTTTCATATTCTCATTTTCTCTCAGCCTAGTTATCAAGGTATGAGTTTTTTTCTCTTTTTCATAGATCTACCCAGATCTTAGATAAATCAAGGAACAATACCATAGAAGGATATTAATAAAAGACTAATGTCGGTGGTCTATAAATCATTCCTCATGTTCATTGATTTTAGGATTGTCTTGTGGGGCCCACTGATTTCAATTAGTGTCATTTATAGAATTTATGTTCCACTCATATAATCATTAGAATCATATCATTATTCACATTACAAACATGTTAGGCCATAATTATTGTTTTAGTGTAATTACACATTTGAGCCACCATTCGGGTGTACCTTCATTTGATCATTCTAATGGTAAGCATTTTTATATTAAATGGCTTTTTTATAATGAAAATTTCATAAAATAAATTACTGTGTATACTCATCCCTTGACCCGATTAAGGTAAGATCATCAATTTGGAAATAAAATGTCAATTAGGGATCTAGGAATTATACTAAATATATAACATGGACATATATGTAAATTAATATTAGATTTCATATCTGTATAACCCCATACCACATTAATGGAAGGTTGCATAATGAACCTTGAATAATAAATATTATTTAAATGGATTAATTGAATTAAATGTATTGTTGCCTGCAACATGGAATTGTCTTACTAATAAAAGGAATGTCTTAAACCAAATGAAATGATTAATATATGGTATTAAATTTTCCTTTATCACAGTAATTAAAGGAAATACATTAAACAAATATGATATTACAGGACTTTAAATTTACATATGAGTATCCTGACTCTATATTACATTGGATTTTCAATGAAAAAATCAAAGAGCACGCAGGACCTCATTCTAAATCGAGGATACAGATTTCTTAGGTATAGCCGTACCTATATCCCCATCCATTTATATTTTTTTGGAGTCCCATAATGACACCATAGTATCACATTAATATCAATATAATATTCCTTGGATAATGTCCTTGGATCCATTATTAAGATGTTGGTGACATGGATACAGACCATAGGGCCCTGTCTCTACATAGCATCATTTTACATTTAATGATTACCTTGGACTTTGTGGGATTATTATTCTGTAATGCCATGGAATATTCTCCTGGGATTACACTCATAACCATAGTGAGCCTACAATTATTATGGAGTTGTAGACCATTTATGTATCAGATACCTTGGTTGTTACCTTGGAACAACATCATTAAATATCGTTATAGGATGCCTTGTTACATCTTGGGACCTTAACATTTTCTAACATATGACTTATTTATAAACTAGTAATTTTCCAATAATTAATTGTTTTCATATTCAAACACCAACTAATCGTTGAAGTAGGTACTTGGGTATTTAGTTATATTGTACTGCTTTACTTTATAAATTCATTCTTGCACACTATTACATTTCCATTACCAAGACCAGATGTTATAGACAACATTGGTGGTGTCCCAATGAGATTTATCTCACACCCTCCCTGGGTTCCATTTGGTACCTATATTAGATCACATGTTTAGATGTGTTTATAAAGGAAAAAATATGATTGTGAACACTTTATTGCTTAATTTTATGGATGGATCCTAAAAGTAGATGACTGAGATGGAGGTCGGGATTATATAGACAGTATTTTATATTCATCATACATTTGTGGAACATGTTCATAGTGATTTCATGTATCCATGATTTCCAGTTTTCTAGATAAATGTAAAATTATCAGTTGGTTAATGCTATTATAGTTGTTTTAGTTATTTTTATTAATGTCTCTATTTTTTAAATATTCATTCTTTTTAGATATATTGATTCAACTATTTACCCATGTCCACATCCATCCATTGCACTACCATTTGGTAAAAAGAAAATATTTGCCCCATGGACAAATCCATGGCCCTCTCTATTAATCGGCAACCTTTGGCATTTTGGGAGATGTGCTTGAGGCAATGTGGGACATCGGGCTTGGGGCATATGTTAAGTGGAATCTGGGTTTGGGACAAAAAAAAGTTCTATAAGAAGTGTCTTTATTTTATTTTTTTATATTTGGAGAAAATATATTAGAGATTAGGCAACTAGTCTTTTACTAATACATGGTCTACTAAGTGGGTAGTTGCGGTAGTATGCTTTGGGTAATATGTTTTCTTATGTTCAATATATGTTAGTGATGTTATCTTATATTTATGACTGTTTTGAGTCATGTGATTGGAAATTATAAACCAATGTCGCCACGACATCCTTGTATCATATTCAAGGAAGGTTGCGATGACCATACTCCATAAATAGTGGCCCATGAACCGCCAGTCTTACCTATAAGAGTTCAACATGAGAAACATATTAATGCAACTGATTTGGAAAACGATTCACAAGTTTATGATAGTTTCCCAAATCAGATGCATTCCAAGCATGGTTCTCCACAGATTGCTCCTACAATGGCTGATTTAACTCCGATGTTCTAAAAGTAACATCCCCTTACATTCTCTATGGATGGCGGTCTACAGGTTTATGAGGCTTGTCCAGAAGCCAGTCTATCTATCATTCAGAATATGTGGACGCCTCTAGAGAGGAGAGTGAATCTTTATATATAGAATCATTTTGATTTTTCTATAAATTGGTGGGATGTTATTAACCATGCATGTCATCATTAGAGCATGTTATAGGTTGATTCCCAAATTTCCTTCTATGATCAGTTATTTCTTCAAAAGTTTATATCTGTAAAAGATGGAGAGTTAATGAATAAAAATTAGGGTTCTATTTTATTCTTGCAGTATTTAGAACAGTTCATGGAGTTGCAGTTCAATTCACTACTTCTTGCTGGTGATGAGCTTTCACATTCATGGCATTTTGAGGATGGGCACTAGGATTCAGTATGTATACAGTTGAATGTGTTTTTTTCATTTCTACAATTTTTTCAATATTTAATTATGATCTAACCACTGGCCACAACCTGAGGGATAGGAATAGTACTGAGTAAATAGGATCACTGTTGCCTTAGGATAGTACTCCTTTCGGTAGTAAAAAATATTCCTTCAATGTATCTTATAAGGATAACGAAAATCATATTTGATGTTTCAAAAGTATTATAGAGTTATATCATTAAGGAAAATAGGAGAAAAGGAAGCCTCAATGTAATAGAGACACAATGGAATGTTATTTTTATGGTCGTATGGGGAATATCTATCATTTTTGCAGGACTATTATATAGGATTTGAGTTCAAAAGGATATGTTCCAGATCCACCATCAAGTGTGGGTTATTTTTTTCTGCATCAAGCAGGGAGTTGGAATAGAACATACAGGTCTAGCGGAGGTGGAGGTTGTCATCATGGAATCTATACCCTTGATCACCAGTAGTGCCACCAAATAGTTTTAATCATGTAATTCTACTTGTTTAATTAGGTCATGGATCCGGTTAGTAGCAAGTACTATATCCAATACCCGAGGATTAGGCTGCGAGATAATCTATAGTACGAGGTACTATCCTAGATGCATCCACTATAGTATTTTATTAATTTGTTACTGGGGAGTCGAACTCAATTATCTATGTATCTATCATGGGAAATCTCATACTGGAGATACAATATTACGATATTGTAATGAACCTAGATACATTATTTAGGGTATGAATAGAGGGTATACACCAGTGCATGGAATATCTCCTTGAGGTAAGATGTTACACATTATTATGTAAACAGTTTGTTCTCGACAATATAGGATTCAATGTCATTCTCTGGATTGATTGGTTGGTTTAGTATCATGATTTTTAGAGTTTTATCACCATAGGGGATCATTTACATCAACAGAGGGTTGCAGTTATATGCATAAGGGTGACTGGGATATCCAGGCCAGTAGAGCAGGACTAGAGCATCATGAGCTAGGTGGAATTACCACCCTAATCAAAATTATATTCAGTGAGGATCAGGGCATACATCATGTATATTTACTTCTAGTAGTGGATAATTTTAAGGAATTATTTCCAAACCAATTTTATGTATTACCTATTTATAGATAGTTAAAGTTGACAATTGATCACATTCTAGGAGTTTATTCAGTTTCAATTCATCTGTCTGGTATCGAACTAGGAAAGCATGAAGAGCTCAAGTATAAGTTATAGGATTTAAAGGAAAAAGGTTTTATATGCACAATACATCATCTTAGCATTCACCCGTGCTTTTTTCAAGAAGCTTAATAGTATCATACTTTTATGTTTTGGTTTCAGAATTTTGAAATAGATTTTGATCAATAGCAGGTATTCATTGTAAAAAATAGATGATCTATTTGACCAGATCGGAGGATAAAATGCCTTCTCAAAGAATGACCGAAGATCGGGATATCATCAGGTGTGAGTTTGGCCATCAGACATACCTCTTATAGATTTTCATCGAATGTATGGTCAGTATGAGTACCTTGTAATTTTGTACAGACTTACGAACAAGCCTTCCATTTTTACGTCCCTGATGAATAGTGTTTTTGATGCATATTTGAACTCTTTTGGTGTTGTCTTTGTAGATAACATAATTGTGTGTTCTAACACGTGTATCGACCATGCCAATCATAATTAGATAATTTTGAGTAAACTGAGAGAGAATTCGATTTATTATTAGATTTCTATGTGACATTAATATATCTAAAAAGTACACATATTGGGTTATATAATATCATAATATAGAGTATATATTGACCCTGAAATAGTTAGTGGTTTAGTGTCTAATGAGCTTCCCCAGAACATTTTTGATATACGAAGTTTCTTGGTGATGGATGGATATTACATGAATTTTATAAAAGACTTATCATGTCATACATCACCTCGTACTGGACATTCAAATAACAGTGTTCGGTTGATATGGCCAGAAGGACGTGAGAAAGCCATTCTGGAGAAAAAAGGGAGGCATGTATGAGTACATATTCTTACTCTTTTGGTTGCATGAATATGTTATAAAACCTTATGTGATGAACCATTGATCATCCTAGGAGTATTGTTGATGTAAGAAGATAGATTCATTGAATATGGTTCTTAGTAGATAAGGCCTCATGAGAGAAAATACCCATAATACGACCTTGATCTAGCAGTAGTTGTCCACAAGTTACATTATTGGAGACAATATCTATTGGGTGAGCACATTGTGGTGTAAACAGACCCTAAGATCCTCAAATATATCTTTTAACGGCATAAATTGAACCTAAAACAAAGGATATCGAATAAGTATCTACAATATATCAATTTTGAGCTTGCATATATGCCTAGGAAGGTAAATAAAATTATAGATTCACTGATTTGGAAAACTAAAACATAGGCCATATGAGAATCTAGTGATGAATAGAATTTAATAGACCTTTTTCCAAGATACATCTATAGTTTCATGATAGTCATGAGCAGTCTTACCTATCATCCTTAATAGTTACCTCTTCCCTCCATGAGAAGATGAAGATTAATCTTTATTCTGATCTTGATGTATTGGTTCTCCATGGGTTTATATCCAAAAATAACCTTTCACTAGATTGATCTATGGACAGAGATGACATCTTGTGTCTACATGGATGTATTTGTGTACCTATAAAATATGAGATTGGTGGTGATAAAAGATTCCCAAACCTACCAATGGTCATTTCATCTGGGAATCTCGAAGATGTATCAAGACATGTGATGTTAGTATTGGTTTCATGGGATGAGATTCTAGATAGTAGGCTTTATCGATAGGTGTTCCACCTATACATAGGTGAAATCAGATTACCAGTGACCTATAAGACTATTATAGTGGATTCCAATCCCATAATGGAAATGGGTTGATGTTGTAGTGAATATCTTAGTTTTCTTACAATGGTCTCTAATTGGAAGTTATGGTACTTTGGTAGTCATTTAACAACCAAAAAATAATCCCACTTCATAACTATTTAATATACTTTTTCAGTGGATGAGTTGAGAAAAATTGTATGTCGATGAAATAATACAACTACACAAATTTCCTTGTATACTCTTTTTAGATTGGGATTGTCATTTCAAATCACAGTTCTCATAGGGTTTATAGAGTGAAATTGAAATATAGGTGATTCAAGGAATATATTTTCACTCTCATACTAATATAAATTAGAAGAGACATTTTTAGTTATAGAGGATATTCTCTGATTATGTGTCCATGATTTTGGTGGTTCTTGGGAAAAGCTTACCCCCCATTGTTTTCTCCTATATTAATCACTTTCATCCAATAATTCAGATGGATCCTTTTTATTCCATATATGATAGGTTGTGTCATCCACCCATTTGATGGCTAGTGGTAGGTGAGGCAACCCTATTAATTCCAAATCTCATTTATGAGACTTAAAAGCAATTTTATATAATCAGAAAGTGTATCACAACTTTTCAGGCTAGACAAAAAATTTATAATGATTGATGTCAATGACCTCTATAATTCACGGTTATGGATCAGTTTTTTTTCTTGAGTATTCACATTCTAGGGAATTGATGGTTAATAAAAAAATTGAATGATGATTCCACATTATGTTGGGCCATTTGAGATTCTAGGGAGATTCAAGATGGTAGCCTATCTGTTACTGTTACATCAGAGGTATCGTTCCATGCAAGATATCTTTGATGTCTCCTAACTTCACCAGTTTCATGCTGATCAATCTCAAACTTTTTTTCTGGAGGAATATCAGTTATATGTTGATTCTACATTTTTGTAGTATCTAGTATGGATTGTTGAATAGACCGTGAAGGCTCTTTGAGGCTGGTCTATTTCTCTAGTATGGGTGAAAAGGTTGCATGGTCGCGTGCTGGATAAAACATGGGAATGGGAGGCTGACATACATTTCTAATGGACAGATTTGTTTTTCATATATTGTGTTTCACCACACATGGAAGGTAAACTTGGGGATAAGTTATTTTATGGGGGGAAGAGTGTATGAACCTGGTTTTTCACTAAGGTATGGATCATTTAAATTTAGATCTAGATCATTACTTTGGGACTAATATAGATTCATTTTTCATTTGGTAAAGGCCTCATGGGTGTGTGGGGAATGATTTGATCCTGGAACACATCTATTCTGGGAAACTCGCCAAGTCACACGGTTGGTGCAAGGTATGTTGAACCATGCTGATGGTGTTTTTCTAGATTGATCCACCTCACACGATTGGAACATGGTCATGCGGCATAACCATGTAAGTGACTCTTCTACCTAGGTAACCATGTAGGGTTTGTGTATATTTTTTCAAACTGTGTGGACAAATTGTGTATATACCAACTTTCAAGGAAATTTTACAAATTCTCTCTTAATGATCTAATTATCCTCCTTCTTCTTCCCTAATCTGATTTTATGAGGGATTTGCCTCCAGGGGTCAATTTTTTATCTCTTTGAAGACCTAAGGTACTTATCAAATGATCTCCTTAATCTAATATCCATTCAAGCCATCATTCATCATGTTGGATTCACAACAGTATGTACATGAGTTCATTTTTTCTGGTCCGGTTTTCTTTTTTCCATTACCTGCATATCGGTGTATAAGAATATTAATATTTTTTTATAGATTTACATTGATAAAATCCAAATCAAGGTCTAATAGTAGAGGTGGATAGTCATACAAGCATAAGTTGGGTTCTCTATAACTCATTCCTCACGTTCAATGATTTTGGAATTATCATGTGGGCCCACTGATTTCATCTAGTTTTGTTTATAGAATTTATATTCTATAAATGTAATCTATAGAACGTATGGTTATTATCTTTCGGAATATGTGATTGATTGTTGGTGGTTATTCCCAAAACTATATTCATCCCATATAGAATGTTATTCCATAATTGTCATTTTAATGTTTTGATGCATTTGAGACACCGTTCGGTTGTACCTCATCTTGATCTTCCTATGGGAAAGTGTTTCTATATTAAATGGATTTTTTACAATGAGTATTTCATAATGGAAAGTACCATGTATGCTCACCACTTTACCCAATTAATGTAACTGCTTAAATTGGTAAATAATTAGTTAATTGGGAATTGGGAATTATACAATGTATATGGCTAAGCCTTATATTTAAATTAATTGTTGGTCGCATATTTTTAGAACCCCATAACACACTAATTGAAGGTAGTGGAATGAACATTGAATATGGAATATTCTTTATATATATCAAATGAAAAGTTGCGTGCTACATGGCCTTGTCAAACTAATGAATGGATAGGCTTGACCAAATGACTTGATTAAATGGTTGTAATACACTTGACCTTATCATAGTAATTAAAGTAAACACTTGACCCAATTAATATATTACATGAATAAATAATTAAAAATGAGTGTCTTGACTATATATCACCTTGGATTTTGATCACAGAATTCCATGTGGTCTCAGGAGCCCCATTCTGATTCATGGATACGTCTTGGTTTGGTTAAGACCCCCATAAATCCCAATCCCTAACTATTTATTTGATTACCAGAATTCCACCATATGATCCTCTCAATATCATTATAGGATTCATGGCATATAATCCTTGTATTATACATTGAAATTTTTTTCCGACAGTTATAGTCCATAGGGACCTCTCCCTGCTCAGCCCCATTTTACGTTGTATCCAATGATTATTATTTCAATTTCAGGCTTACATGAGCTGTATCTATGAATAAATGGCTAAGGAATCGTCATTAATCTAATTCATAATATCCAATGAAAAAATCATAAAATACTTTGGTGGAGCCCAAGGGGAATTTCCATAGAATATCTCCACTGTATTCCAAGAAATCTAGATCACAAGAGTAGAAATGTCTCATGAATCCAAAAAAATACCGATCCATTGAGTATAAACTCACAATGAATCCAATAAAACCTAGAATATATAGATTAGAAAATTATATGTCATGCAATTTAATTATGATTTAAAAAATAAAAATTTCCTTGTAATTTGATATAATTTTAAATCCATAGAATAAAAATTTCAAAAGAATTAAAAATAGTCATGACAATTTAATTAATCATTCAAACCCCATTTGATAGTCATTAAAAAAGCCATGAATTAATACAAATCATTCCAAATTTTCCATTTAAACCATTTATCTTTTTTAATAACATGTAATCATATCGAAAATGAGGCATAATACCTCAAATAGTATCCCATTCAATTCATCATGCCTTCCACATAGATGGTGAGAGAACACTCACTCAAAAGGTTGGTATATCATGGGGAAGATATATAATCCTACATAATTGGTGGTATGGGTTGAGGTTGAAAACCTCCAATCACCACATGGTTCTAAGTGTAAAACCTATCACAGTTAAAATAATTTAATACATGGAATTTCATTAATTTGGGATCAATGCTTGAAATGACAATCATGAAGGATACTGAAAACGTACTATAAAATAACTAAACCCTACTTGAAAAGTATTTAACCACCTACCATATGTTCATGGGAGATCACTAATCTGATATCACATCCTAACTAAACCTGGATCAACATAAAAGAGAATTTTAGGTGTACACCCAAAAAATAAGACATAAAATATTGCACCAAAATAGCTCCATCGATGGAAAGAAAAATGACTAAATGGGACTAATTATTAAAACACTCACTAAAAGGAACCCAACAAGAAGATTAGATGTTAAAACTAACTATAGATGATTAAATGTAACCAAATTCCAGAATATACTTCAAAAAAGAGCCCCAAATCAATGTTCTGTTGATTGATGGAGTATATTGAGAGAAAATAAGAGTTATAAGGGGTTTAAGGGAAAATAATCATTTTCTATTTAAAAACTAGTTCTCATGGATTTTTCACATGGTTATTCAAACCATGAACCAACCATGTGACCTTAATTGTCTAAAGGGTGTACCCATAAGGATCATGAAAATGGTTTGGGAAACCACACACAAACAATGTAGTCTACCTCTATAAGAAACAACAAAAACCCAACCTGAGAATTTGGGCAAGGTTTCATGGTTTCCTCAAACTGTGCGGCCCCTAATAGTGGGTTGTACCAACCCCAAATGTTTACTCAAACCATGGGGCCTAGGCGGTAGTGTTTTAACTAATCATGGGGCCTAACTACCCCTTCCATAAACACACTTTATGGGCCTTGATTAAGTCCTAAACACACACAAAAAATATTTTGACCTCATTATTCATTGAAACTATAAAAAGACATGTAATTAAAATGAAATTAAAAATTCCCACACAATATTGAAAACATGTGATCTTACAGACTCTATTCAATGGATGACTCTCTAGAACAATGTTTGGTGTGTTTTCCACTTTTGTATGCATTGACATGTTTCCATTTTCGCATCTATTTTCTTTTACTCATTCACTATAATCATAATCAATAATCAAACAATTATTGATCCATATGCACATTTGAGTCATTCTTAGTGGGAGAAATATGGTACGACTTGGTGATTTCTCAATCATACGAGAGTGTTATGAAACGATGGGACACATGGGGTAAGAATTTATGAATTTTCCATTAGAGGTATCTAGGTTGAGAAGGTCTATGGGTGGAGATGAGACCCTATAAAATGTAGAATCTATTTTCAAATTTTTGGTGTTGAATGATTAGAGAAAATACAAGGGTGTTTTATTCTACCTAAAAAGGAAAATAGAAAATATGAATCATTGTGACCAATCTCTGAAACATATGGGAAGTTTCATGATAAAGGAGGATAAGTGCTGACAATGTTCAAAATACAATACCCATTATAATTTTTTCATGGGTGGGAAAAAGTAAATGTGGGTCGACAGATGACCATGTTTAAAAAATCAAACCATCTCCAAATGTCCTCTAAAGTCTTTCTGGGGGGAAAAGATGGTAGGTGATCCATTATAGAATGAGAACATTTTGTTTATAGGGACTCATTTAGATGTGTTGGAGGATAAAAATATATATAATGTGACACAAGAATCATGGAGATGAAGTCATGGAATGTTCATATGGGGTTCATCCCTCTCAGAATTATACCATCATGGATTTGAGTGCATTGGGTAGGCGTATCAGTTTGAAAAAAGGTCAAACTCATATTCTAGGGGGAGAATCATATCATATGTCGAGAAATGGAAAGGATATGAATTATTTATTAGTTGAATTGAACTTCATGAAATGGATTATTAGGAAACTTCCATTTGATTAACATCATTCCATGAGGATGATAGACATGTATTTGAACATCATATGGTGAGGAAATTGGATATCATAGTGTAATTTCATGCGATTGGGGCATGATCGAGTAGTTTAACATCATTTTACTGGGATGTGATCACATATATTAATGTGGTTTTATTCATATTTGATCATACTATTCAAAATAAAGTGACTTGGAATTGATCACATAGTTTAACATCATTAAATTGGGATGTGATCACATAGCATAACATCAAGTATTTTGGATGTGATGAAATAGTTTAACAACATGTGACTGTGATGTGATCACACAGTTTTACATTATGTTCTTTAAAAATGATTTCATATTTTAACAATATGTGATTGGGTTGTGATTGCATTGTATAATGTTGTGTGATTAGGATGTGATCACACCATTTATTGTTGTATTATTTGAATATGTGAACCAATGTGTATGGTACATTTAGTCATTGTGGAAGAATTCATAGGAGGGTTTAAAAATTGGGATACTTCCTTGAGGGAACTATAAGTAAAGAAGAGCTTCAATGCCCCTAAACCAAGAAAAGGAATCTGGGAATGATCACATAATGTTTTGTGTCATGATTCATGGGTCGTGACGAGTGAAATTGTTTAAGGAAATAATTCTCAAATAATTGATATGTATCAATGGGGGAACGTTTGGAATAGAAAATAGGTAAACTAATGAGAATATTCATTTTAGGAGTGCCTTAAATACAAAATATATTTTTTAAATCATTCACACACTTTAAGGTTGTGACACATTGTCCAATTCTCAATGTTTTATGTCATAGAGCATGAACTGTTGGGTGGGAGTCCTAAAAGGATATGTGTAGAGTATTATAGTCACAACATGATGTGAATGGAGGTACAAGGTGACCCTCGGGAATACAAAACATTTCCAAGAGTATTGTCACAAATTTTAATGACATGATTCTCAGACATCCACTCTATGTTTAGGTCACAGAGTTCAGACCATTGCCACCCAATTTATGGCCATAGTGTTCAGGACTATGGGAACCCTAAAGTGTTATTTAAGAAATGAAGAAGTTGTCACATGATGTAGATGCAGGGTCATAGATTTTCCTACATCCCCAAAAACATGAAGTGTGGGTTAAAAATATTCTATGGTCAGGATGCGTGGACCATATGGATTTTTTACTGAATGAATTTTACGGCATCAATGAAATATTACCATCGAGGAATGGGAGCCTAGGAGTCACCCTGACACCACATATAACATTCCAAAAACACATTTTACATGGATTAATGTCATGATTATTAGACCATAAAATTTAGTTTAAGGTCAAAAGTCTTGGAAGAAAGGGGGAATATTGAAGGAACATGTGCCACATCAAAGGAAGAATACCCAATATAAATATAGGGGCCTTAAAAGAGTTATAATGTAATAAAAGTAAAATATTGGACAACATGCACATAGATTAATGTCATGAATCGGGGAATATGTCTCATAGATTATGGATTTATTTCGTGAAACTGTTGAGAATATTTTAATGTCATAATTCTTGTAAAATGGTTACGAATACCAAATGGTTACATATAGTATGGTTGGGATACAAACCTCTTGTGTAATGAGGTATAGAGAGGCCCAAAATCATAAAACACATTCCTAGGATGACTTGAACATAGTTTATAGTTGTGATACATTGACACAGACTTATATTTTAATTTCATATG
Source organism: Viscum album (assembly GCA_963277665.1). Lineage (NCBI taxonomy): Eukaryota > Viridiplantae > Streptophyta > Magnoliopsida > Santalales > Viscaceae > Viscum > Viscum album. The sequence goes on along the minus strand of OY728133.1, from coordinate 1,020,804,087 downwards.
GATCTTACTATGGGGATCTTACATATCTCATCCTTCCATGGGGATAACAACCTCTCAACAATTAAGTACACATGAGGCTTGATCATTTTAATAAACAAATATTGGTATGGATTTCACATTTCATATAGTGAAAAAAACAATAAGGGGATAATTTGACCCAAAATCTCATAGGGGTGTTTGAATGCTTCATAACCTGGATAGTGGAAGATCATAACAGATGGATATGGAACAACTACTTTTTTTGTTGAAAACACAGGTTCTGTACCTACATCTTCTTAGATGGTGGGGTGAAAAAAAATTAGTATTCACTATTGAACAAGTTAAAATAACAAGATCTATTATTTACCATCGAATATCCTTTGAGGAATGAGGAAATTATTGTTGGTGACTCAGTGTGGCTTCAGAAAATTATATTAGAGATCATGATCATATCAGTAGGATGATGGTTATCCAAATCAGAGAAAGTGCATAGAAAGGGTTTTGGGAATTTCCCAAAGAGAATATTTTGGTTCATTGAAGTTATTACATAATGCTCTTGAACACTCAAAATAATCATTTTGGTTGGTGGAAATATAAACTATCCTAGAATAGAAATATTACCAAATTATTTGATAGTATGATTGGGCCCAAAATTGGAAATCCAAGTGTCACTATGGATCCCATGATAATGGGAATCATGCTATACATATTTTTGAAACATGGTTTGGTAGAATATTAATTCTAGTAGAGTGAAATCCTTTCTAGATTAGATATAAAATCATATCATTTTATAATGAATACTAGTTTTGTATGCTGCAAATAATGGTTTACATGATACTTATCATATGAGTTATCCCAGTTTTGCATGGGGTAAAATTATATCTCATTAAGAAGCTTCCTGATTTTTGTATGAGGTGAAATTATCTCTCATATGAGGCATCCTAGTTTTGTATGGGGAAAAATTATTTCTTTTTAAATGGTATACCAATTTTATACGGGTAATAATATAGTATATGGTTGTGCACCTGGGATATTGTTATTTTTATTTTATAATCATACAACTTAAACTATAGTACCTACTATATTAATAACATAGAAATAAAACTATTGGGGTAATTTTTGGTTTAAGGACATGTATACTTCACCAAAAGTGGGGTATGGGTGTCCAAATTGGTCATTTATGGAATCAAAGAGTGAGAAACCAGTGTGGAAGGAGGGAACATTTTCAATAAAAAAAGGGGACAGACCGTACCTCGGTTCGACACCATGCTGATAGGGAGAAGAAGACCCTACAACGAGATAAGGAGGTTTATTTTCCTCATATGAAATATTCAAGAATAAATTTGTCCCCTTTAGAATGGTATCCAAGACACACATAGTTCTAGAGAATTTCATGGTAGGAGACCGACACCTGTAGGGGATACCCTCTCAAAAGAGGATTTTGAATCTTATAATATTAGGATATGACAAATCCCGAATTTATACATGGTACATATATATTTTAACATCTTTTCATGTGGATGTTTTGATTTTTTTGATACCATATTTTTTATGGGGTATACTAGGTTAATATGGGGTAGAATATCTCACATTCAGAAAAAAACTAGGTTTATATTAGGTTTGGATATTGATTAATAGTTCCTATTGAAGATGTTGATGGAGATTATGAAATGAGATACCCATTGTTTTCTTTGTCATTTCAGGTCATGATGTCAACTCATATTACTATTGGGTCATGTTAAATGAATGGGAACATAAGAAATGTTGAGATCAGATGCTCAGTATGTGTAAACCATGGATATATGTATGTATTACATGAACATAATGTTGTGAGAACATGCTCATAATATTTTAAAACCAAACCCAACATATAAAAGATCATAATATTGAATTAGGGAATTAATATTGATTGTTCATAAGACATGATTCATAAGTAAATCAAAGAAAATAATCCACAAAAGAATAACATGCACAAAACACATTGAATTTTTGGCTTTATCGTAATCATTGAAATTAATTTCATATTAGTCAATCCTCACCAAAAATATCATCATAATGGAAAATAAAATTTAATGATCTAGGTTCACCCCCCAATAAATACCTATATTACTAAACCATGTTCACTTCCCATTAAAACTAAGTACTACAAACATATATTTCACATCTCCTTCCAACCTGATATTACAAAATTGAGCACACTCATCGATACAACACTTTATTACTTAACCGGGTCACCTCCCTATTCTAGTCCTTTTATCTCGTGAGATATATTAATATTTATACAATTCCCTGGAGGGATATATACATCCCACCAGAAACAAAATTAAATCATACATTTTTAGGCCACATAATCATAAAACATTCATTATATTTTAAACCATGAAATAAAAATGGGCATTATAAACATCTCAACATATCATAACCTATGGAAAATTCACATGTTTCATAATCATTTCATCATAGAATAACATGTGATAAGGCTATAATTTTATAAGAATTTATCATGGTATAACATGGGTAATAGAAACAAGTTTGATAAATAATATATAATCATAAACAAAATGAATTCATATATAGATGAAAAATGATATAATTATATCATAACCCTGGAATGGCATAGTTAACATCAACAGATAAAATATTAGATGGAAAATAATTTTGAAATATCATATAAGACATTTCCATATGAAAATTTCATTTTCATTATGAAAAACGTATTTTAATACATGAAACATTTTGAAAACTTTTTCATTGAAAATAACTTTAAATACTTATAAAGGAAGCTCAGAAAAATTTTCTAAATATTTTTCTTCTTAAATATGATTGAAATATATAAATGAAATTTTGAAATCCTATAAATCATTTTTGATGAAAATAATAATTGAAAACATATAAATGGGTATTTTAAATTCATTGAAATCATATTATTTGAAAATAACCTTTGATAATATATAAATGATGATTTGAAAATGAATGATATCATTATCATTGAAAATAAACATAGATAATTTATAAAGGAATTTATAAATTTAATTTAAATAAATTTAATTTGAAAAATAATCATAAAATATAATTTATTGACACTGTTGAAAAAACATTAGAATACATGGTTTTGGAAGAAAATAGATGTTTAACTGTAGATCAAAATAATATTTTGTTTTCTTAAAACCATTTTGTTAGTTATATCATTTTTAAAAAAATAGAAAATTGTAAAACTTCATAAATATATAATGAATAACAATAGAAGATGAAAATTTGAACAATTCATGATATATTTATCCTAATATTTAATAAATGGATTCATAATAATAAACAATCACAATAAATTGTGATAATATTTTAAGAAACTCTTACTACATTGATAGTAATGAGTTATAATTGCAATTATAGAATAAAATTTAATTATTAATAAATATAATTACAAAATGATATTCATTATACAACATGCCTTATTGTAATTATATACACATTCAATAATAATATATATGCATAACATAACATGGGTCTCGAATATGGTGAATTGAGACAAAATTATCTTACATATTTTGTAACTTTTGAACCGTAAATCCCAAAAAAAGTGATATCCTAAAATGGATATATAAATAATAATAATTTTATTTATAATAAATATAAAATATATTCAAGTGAATTAAATAAAAAATATAGAATAAATAGGTGGATAAAGTGACACATATCTCATGAAAGGAAAAAAAAGTGAGACAGAAATCTCATACCCTTATTATTGACATATTTGGTACACATGAAACACTCTTACATGATAAATATAATTTTATTATACATAAATCAAATAAACCTATTAGTATATATAATACCTTATATTATTTTGTTATGAATTTATTTTATGCCTTTTTAAAAAATTCCATTTTAATGTAATATTTTGTTTAATAACTACATTGTTTTTCATACATGTTTTGAATTGTTATTTGTTTAAAATTAATTTTATCATAAGTTAAATAATTTTTACAATGAATCCCATGATATAAATATGATATATAATAAATATATATTTATTTATAGTAATCCATAAATCTTAGGGATTGGAAATGAAATATACTATTTGAGGAGATGGTGGGATGTAAGTATGTGCAAACATTGTTTCAATTTTTATTAATATATTGAAAGAAATAAAAGTAAACCATATTGACATAGATATTATAATTAAAGATTAATTTTCATGTAATATATATCACTTAAGCATACTAAAGCCATATATACTACATTCTATGTAATGTGTTAATAAATCTCATCCCTTCATGTGGCAGTATTCCACCGCACACACAAACAATGCTATTGGATTCTCAAAAATTGAAAGCATAAAGGGAGTCATGATATAAAAAATAAAAAATAATAATAACAGCATAAATATCATAAATATGATAAAAAAATATTATTTCAGCCATTATTCTCAACTAGATTGTTGGTAATGAAATGACAGACGATAACAGTTCAAGAGGTAATAGTCTGACGTACACACGGACATTGATTTTGTAACTCAATGGATTTATGTGTTTGGGTTTTTAGGTCATAAATTTAAGATAAATTCATATAATTATGTTCAAAATATTTATTATATTATATTATTTGGACATAATAATAATTAAAGTGGTTAGAGGGAGAAAATAAACAAAAACATTCATTGATTAGCATCACATCTTCTTCAAATATCACTTTTTGGTTCTAAAAAAATTAGTTCCTTAATAGGATTAATATCTAATTAAAGGATTATAGGAGGAGAGTATGTAATTTCATAATTGATTTTGTAATGTCATTTCTGATCAAAATGTATTGAGATGTGTGAAGAAGTGGGGAGAGGGAGTTCATTTTTTGTTTAGGATGAGGGACATTATTATAAATACACAAAAGTAATCACTATTGGAACATAAACATTACCTAAAGTGGATGTAAAACTGATAATGAAAGGTTTGGAAGGATTATTTGGTCATGGAACACCACCTTAACACATTTATAACCATGTTTTAAATATTTGATTCCTTTGCTTATTAGTTTTCTTGTTTTTACCATCATTAGTTTTTCATTATGTTAACTATTTTTCTAATATAATTTTTCTATCATTTTAGAATAAAAAATAATGATATATAATATATACTTTAAAAAACTAATTATAAATTTTTAATACAATTTTAAAATAAAAAACCTATGTGTGTTTGAAATTAATTTTAACAAAGGCATATGTAACGTGCACAAACACCACTTTAACCATAACAGTGCTAACTATGTTTTAACTATTTAACGATCAATATATTAATCATAAAATGACCATTAATAAATGAATGGAAAATATTTTATATTAATTTCCATTTAAAAAAAACTTTCCCAAATATTTATATTTTAAATCATTTCCATCAATTAATAAAATAAAATTTATTATAAAATGAAATTAATATGATTTTAAAATTATTTTTTAATTTGAACATAAATATATGAAAAAAAGAATTTAATTTTAATAAATTAACTTGAAAGCTATTTAAAATAGTATATTAATCTAAAACCTTAATGGGAAAAATTAATTCATTCAATTTACCTTATGTTCAAAAAATTGTATCATTTGTTTTATTTAATTATTAAGTAAATAATTAATATGTTGGAATTTCTTATGCAATTGAACTAATTATTTCTCTCTGAAAATTAAATATAAATTTTTTTAATAACTAAAAATCCTTATTATTTCAAAATATTATTTATAACAAAATCTATATAGTTTTTTCCCTCATTCTAAATCAGTATATATATTAAAATCAACAAGGTAATTGTTTTGTATTTTGCATTAATTAACTCAATATGTGAGTGAATATCCAGGAAAGGTTCCCCAAAAAGTAGTAAATTTATATAATAATGTTTAAATGGATTAATTCTAGTAATAAAATGGGTTTCTTACTTATTTTGTATAATTTTAAAACAATATATTGTATGAATAACCACAAAATAATCTGGTTTTTACTTTATTCAACGTAATTAATTTAAATATATTCATCAAATCATTTTGGTGGAAAAATAATTTGGATAAATTAGAAGTTATAAACTAAAAAAATTACAAATATAGAGTCATTTTATGAAAATAAAATCCATATAATTGGTAGAAATTAACATAAAATTAATCCCACAGATGTGACACGAAATATGGATTTTAAACTGAAGATCAAAAAATGTTTATGATGTTTTTTTAATATGATATCGATATGAAATTGATTACAGTTTACTAAATCAGATTTATAGATGTATCATTGAAATAATTATACCTTAAATTCTTTTTATAATATAATTTACATTTATATATAAATTAAATCAAAATATAATCTTTAATTAAAATTATGTATTTCTCAATATTGATCATAAAATGCATCTTCAAAGATAGAAATCGAAAATAAACCCTAAATAATTTAAATATTATTATTTAAAAACTAATTTTTTATTCTATAAAATAAACTTTCTATAATTTAAAAAACAAATATCTTAAAGTATATGTTCTGATCAAGATTATCCCCACTTTTAAAAATGTAATGTATTTTGAAAAAACAATAATTTTAATTTCAATTATTCTTTTTTTTATTTCTAAAAAATATATTACTAATGAACATGTTAAATTTGATTCCTAATTACCCGACATTATCCAATCTTCTAAAGAAGGGTAGAGATCTACAATGACGATTTCATAGACTGAGGATGTAAATGATAACTTCCCAAATATTTAGGAGAGTTCCATAATGTGACCATTATATTCTTTATGAGACGTAACACTGGATGTCTTGATATAGTGACTTAAAAAAATTTATTCTCTAGATTCAACTAGTCCCCATGGTTCAGAAGCCGATTTGCACATTTGTTTCTCATTTTTTGTTTCTGACGCATCAACCTGTGTTCATGCACATTTCATGCATATATACTTTTTCACTATATTCCCACATTATAATGGTGGGTGAATTTTACCACATTAAATGTAGTTTTTTTCTCAGTGAATGAAATGGGGTGATGGGATACTAATTACACCTTCCATGAATTTCTCTTTGGATCTCATTGCCTAGTTCAAGTATCTCGCATAGATTATGTCGTGTTCAAGGAACTCATTCCCAATTCTATCTCTATGTGGACACTAATTAATTATACTAATTTAGTTCAATATGGTGACATGATTTATTTATTGTGAGAATTTTCATTGTGGACATTTGGGAATTTCAATACATGTGAACATTAGGAACCTATAATGTTTTCATATTTAGATGAAACCACATATGTGGCATTTTATGAACGGAACCAAAGGCATCATCTATTGGTAAATAGGTAGTTATGCGAGGGGGATAAATTTTCCATATTTTTTAACTCAATAATAACATGATTATTTAATAGGGTATGTATTCTGGACCAAAGAATGAGTTTATCATCTTTTGGGGATGGGTATGGTGTTAATGGAATGCAGTGTTAGGTTGGAATGTCTTATGGGGACCGATCAAGGTGTTGTGACACTAAGAGTAAATATTTCACACATAGACTAATGATATGAATTCTCCTTTGAGGATGAATCAGGGTGGTATATCCCTATAAGTGAAGATTTCACACTGGGATAATTGATCTGTACTCTTTATTGAGGTGGATAATGGAGGTGTATCCGGAGGTGGGATGATTTCACACCCTGATGGTAGACTAGAATTCCATATTTAGGAGTATGAAATAGGTGTAACCCTAATAGGGAATATGCCACTCCTTGTTTGTTTATTATAACTCCCTACTAAGAAAGATCAAGAAGTTATTTCCCTATGAGTATATATTTCAAACATTCATGTTTAATTAAAAATCCATATTGAGGAAGATCAGGGAGCTGTGTCCATAAGTGGGATGTTGTCACACATGGATTGTTAATAAAAATTCTCTATTTAAGAGGGTCAAGGAGGTTTTCCTCTATGATACAATATGTCACACCTGTATTTTTTGTTTTTTGGTATTGAACCTCAATAAAGATTTATAATTACACTATTTATGTGATAGGGATGATATTCCCCAAAGATTGATGTCACATATTATGGATTTCTAGTGGGACAAGACCATTATCTTTAACATCATTTCATATGTATGATAGTGTCATGGATAAATCTTCAATGAGGGATATTGTGGGGTTACACATGTAAAATTCCCCATTTGGATGTTCATACCATGCGAGTCATACATCAGGTATCACTTTATTATAACACAGGGTAGGAGATATTTGTTCATACCATATAAATCATACATGGGGCATACTTTGTTCATCACATAGGGAAATGATAATTTTTTACATCATTTTTTTAAGATTTTTTCATAAATTTTAACATTTCATGATTGTGATGTGTTGTTTGGTACTTTAATGCAATGTATTTTAGCAATGGATGGGCTCACCAATAAAGGAAGACTTTATTTAGGTGAGAGAAATATATGGAATAGAGAGCCTCCAGCAATATGGGTTCATATATTCCCTAAAATATTCCACTCTTGGGCCTTCTCTGAACACCACCCATGATCATTTGGGAGGGAAATAACATTATCACTACCATGGAAGAATTTTCATCAGCAGGCCTGACATTTGGGTGCCTATGTTTAGAAGAAACAGGCATTAGGGTACATATGCATAGAATCAATAGGTAGGATGGTGCCATAGGTTATACTTGGATGGAAGTGGGATGAGCCAAGTCTTGGTGGCACTCGTCACATAGGTATTTGTGGTTTGGCTGATCGGGTCTTGATTTTGGAATGGGGACGTTAAGCATTAAACCTTTACGAATGGGTGTCATCATAAATTAATCATTATGGAGAGCCCAGAGTATGTGCTTCCTGAATCATGGGGCCTAATGGAGGTTATTATCATGGAGCACATGGGCCTTTAATAGGTTATTTTTTTGATAAGGAATGGACTTCATGAAATAGAGTAACCCAATATCAGGGTAAATTACTGGTTCTTATGTGGTGTAGTTTTTGATGGGTAGATACCTCATGAAACTCCATGTTCTTTGAGGGGGTTTATTTTTCTATGAATGGGGTGGTCCTTCATGAATGTAATCTCCAATTTATTATGATATTATAACAAACCCAAAAATATGTACCTTCAGGAATTATGGATACCGAGGGAGATCCATTTTCTCTTTGACTCATGATGCTCGGGGGTATCGTAAACTCATCTAATTTCTCAAAAGATGACATGTAAAACATTCAATAAAATTTATTGATTAATGGATATTTATAGGTTTTGGGTTTCATTAATGATGGATAATTCATGAAACATTAGGTGTGTCACCAATGGATAGGGCTCTATGAACCCAAATGTTATCATGTAGAGGTTTCCTGCAACCCTACAGGGTGGATGGGTACTCCATGAATCCTGATTTGATGCTTCATAGATACAATCATCAATCCTCCACATGTTCATGATCTTTTAGAGTATTTTCCATTCCTAAAGGTGATGACCATACCAAATCTTTTCCCATAGAAGGATATTTGGGCCCATTTTGTTTCAGATTTCCCACCAACTAACCATGACTACCTCAAAAATGCTATGGAATCTGTATTTGGGGTCAACATTAGTATCGTAATTTATACCTTCATTTGTTTTTATGACCATATTATAGATTATTTTTCAACAGTGTAATATTTAATTATGGTGGAATATAAAGTCATATATTATTTATAACATCACCATGTGTTTTATTGCTTTAATTCCAACATTTATCATATTTTTAAAGAAAATTATATATTTATAGTATTAAGAAATAAATATTGATCTATTGTGGAAATTATTTATTTCATGGTAATCATTATTTTATTTATATTAATGATTAATTGGAAAATATATTTCTTTTTGTCATTTTTTTAGGATAAAGGGAAATTAAAAGAAGGTATGAAGAATTTTGGGATGCATCTCGGCAGCAGGATATAAGAAATTAAGCTATGTGCTAAATGAAAATAAAATTTATACTATAATTTAATATATTTTCAAATGGATTCTATAGAACTTTATATATTTCCCTTTACCTCTGCTTCATATGTAAGATAATATTTTTGTGATAAATTACATTCATAATATATTTTGTAGAATAAATAATATATTTTTCATGTTTAACTACTGATAAAAAGATATTTAGGATATATACCTTTTCTATAATCATGTTTCATATTTATTATCATTAATAACATTTTTTATCCATGCATCATATATTTTCCCTTTTACTAAAATAATACATATCATATTATCCATGAAAGGGAATTTTTTTAAAATAATAACATATATTCCTTTTCTAGTGAATTGTGCATGACATATTTTTTAATGGAGGAGGTGATATATAATATTTTTTGGATGAAACATATGCTTATTTAAATACGTAATATATTATTTGGAATGTCTGAAAGAAAAAATAATTTTTTTTAATAAATTCAAAAATATAAAAAAATTCCAATAAACTATTTATATTCAAGAAGAAAAAGGAATGGATAATAGTTATTACTTGAAATAATTTTTGGAAAGTACTCATTCTCCATATTTTACACTTGGTTAGGGAAACATATAATTATTCATTGGGACATTAATGTTTGGATAATTCAATGAAAAGATTTCAATATATAATAAAATATAAATCCATTCAAAATACATTCCAAATACTAGGTTGACCGTTAAAATTAGAATTCAATGTAAAAGAATAACATTTATAAGATAATGTGGATAACATAAATGAAAATTTAAAAGAAGGTAATGAATTAAAAAGGTACTTATAGGGGGAAATATATTACTACATAATTAAATCTCATGTGGATATAACCCACACAAATTTTAAATTACCATTTCTTTTTTTCATATTTTAGCTCCTCCATTGTTGATATTTTCTATTTGGACGGGTTTTTACTATTTAGTAGGGAATTTTGGATCCTACTGAAGTAGTCTTGGTTTAAAATAATATGTTACTTTCATTTTAATAACATTATTAATATTTTTTTCCTCTATTTTCAATCATTTTATAATTTTTCTATTCTCATTATTATATCCAACACTTTGGATGGTGAGTAACTTATTCAAGGGACCTTCTGTGCGATGGAACCAGTACTGGACTAGATTTCCTGATCATTTTTGTTATATGTATCTTTGATCTTTCTATGGTTATACATTGTATATATAAAAGTTGATAAAGGTAAAAATGTTTCCTCACTATTATTGAATACGGTTTATCATATTTTGTAAACCATTTTCCATCCAATCAATGAATATAAAATAATATAAAAGAACCTTTGAAGTATAATGATTATTTTTTGTGATTACATAGCATGGAAGTTAGATGGAGGGTTCTCTCAAATAAGTATTTATTTAAATTTCAAACCATTGATGGATTGGACAATTAATAGACATGAAAATTATAATGTATAATGTATATTCACAACTAAGGTATAATTGTATAATAATATACATGATATAGTAGGTTTTTTATGTAGGTATGATATTAATAATGAAGTAGTTATGGTTCACTCTAGATGATTCTCTTGGAATTTCCACTTCCTTACTGAACTCCCTCATTTTTCTATGTATTAATTTCATTTTTACATTTATATTTTGAATATTAATTTAACATACTCTCATATTACTATGCATCACAACTATAATAATTGAAATAACATTTTTTGGACACTATATGAATGAATTTTAAATCAAATGATATTATATAGAGCTGACTATATTCATCCATCATATCGTACTAGCGAAATAAATATTATTTTTATACATATTCATTTTTTTCAAATATGACTTTCACTCAGATATTATAGGGTTGTTATAAATATTCTTTAGATTTTATCTAGATTATAATAGTTGGAAACAATGTTGGTCTCTTATAAGGATAATATAGCTACCAAATAAATCACTAAAAATCACAAACACTAATTTTATATCTTTGTGTTTTTAATATTTTTTCATTAAGAATGGAATTTGAGTTTTCAAATTCAATCCAAAAATATAAAAACAAACATAAAAATAAAAGTAAGACAGAATGAATGATATTAGTATGAAATTAAATACTCCCTATTAAATCACATTATGGGATCATAATTTATTCTATGTCTAGTATCATATATATTTTATTCTCAAACTCAATCATATGTGTTTATATCCTCTACTACCATAGTTTTTAATATAAAAAATGCCTAAAAATAAAAAAAAGTTCACTATACATCCATCATGTTTAAGGTTAGAAAGTTAAATTGGTTCTCAATAAATAGTGATATGTAAATATATTTCCTAGAATACAATTACTTAAATTTGGAACAAGATTATCTAGGTTATATTTTGTGATTTGAAAATCATGGGAGGGAGGTTAATTAGTATTTAACAATACGTTAAAAATAAGATAATAATATCCATGAAATGTTTACAACTTTTTTCATTAATACTTATCCTATTAATAACCCATTATAGATATATTTCACGTAATAAAGAAATGAATCGGGATTCTGGTTTTTCAATGGTTTCATCCCCTTAGAGACCTGTTGATATTGGTCACCAAACTCCTAAGGAATTATACAAGATAAATAATAGGAGCTCCAATAGGATTCCAGTTTGGCTTGACTGGTTTAAATATAGCATTATCAAGGCATCCATGTCTCTACACATATGCAGGATTTGGAGGAACATGATTCCCACATGTGGGAAGCTGCAGTGGGATGATCATTATAGTGTCTCGGCATGCCCACTCGGTCTTTGAGCTATTGTAGATATTCAACATCTTTTCATTGAGGGAAGTTTTATAAATTTCATGTAGTGGAATAAAGGGTTCACTGTGGGATTAATCTTCATATAGGGGTGTCTCGGGAGGATTGGATGCTATTTTTTATATCCCAAGGTTAATAAATCAAGTGTATAACCTTTTGTTAGTGGTTGTAGCATCCATTATCACTATAGTTTTGAGGGTAAAAAATATGAAAATGTGTGATGATCAAGTGCCATAAACTCATGCTACCATGTTGTTGATGTATAGTAATGTCCATGATGGTATAAAAAGCTAGAATGGAGCAATGAACAAAGATATAGAAGATCTAAATATCCTCAGGTGATTGGTTGTTTCATGTAATCCACAAACAACCTCTGGTCCTAAAATCATAGATATGGTTTCGACCCATTGGGGGAGGCTCAATGTGAATGTTGATATTGCGGCCTCTGATCACCTGGTCTATTGGGATTTGGAGGCACCTTCTAAACATATAATGTTTTGTTATATAGTGATTTACTCACTAATTAGGGATTGGAACTTTATATGATTTTGATATGTGGGATATGATGATTTCCATAAAGTATATTTTCCATCATAAGTGAAATTCCATTTGGATTGAATCCGAATCTGAGACTATTGTATCAGATCTAAAATCATTAAAGAGGAGTATCCCATTAAAGCTTCTACTCTAACACCCCGAGATATTATAAGGTATATTATTTTTAATTTCATTGATGGCTTCTACTGTACACTACACCAAGATTGGAATGTACTATATGCAAAATCATATTAGCTTGCAGTATACAAAACACTATTCTTGGCTCGTGTTACACACAATTTCATGTTCATTTTGTGGAATTTTTTTTATGGAACATTAGGTATAGATTTTTTTTAATTTATAAATGAAATAAGTTTTCATTATGTTATACAAAACACCAAATGGAGCTTTCAATACATGTGTCCCTAACATGTCTTGCATTACATGCAATCAAGACCTTCTTCGATAGCGTGTGTAGTACGCAATACACTGTTTCACTAAACGAGATATTATTATAATATTATTATGAACTAGCGGTTATGAAAAGTAAAACCAAATTTTTGAAATTTTATAAATTTTATTTTAAAAATGGACTTCATTTTTGGATTCGAAATATTGAAATTATCCTAGCGTGAATTTTTTTTATTTTTTTGAAAACGTTCAATTTTTTATGAATAGTGAAAACACTGGGTTACAATTTAAAAACCGATTTTTTTAAAATAATTATTTATTTAATTTAAATTTATTTTAGGTCAAAATTGATATATAATACCTATATAAGTTCAATTAAATTAATTGGAGTCATTTTAAAATAATTTTAGATATATAAAAAATTTATTGAACATTTCAGCATCTTTTACCCACCACCTAGGAGAATTTGAAAATTTACATAAAACGTAATTTTACCGCTTCTGTGAGTGGAATTTCGAAAATCCAAGAGACATGTTTAATATCAAAGAGTAAAATGTGGTTCAATAAGATAAAAATAATTTTTGATGAATAGTAACTTTTTACTTTTTTTACCACTGTTAAAAAAAAATAGGATATTTAATGGTACAAATGATATTATTATTACCCTAACACATGTCCTAATTCTATTGGATAAGTTTAATTAGACCAAAAACAACCTTTGGAATAATACATGACCATTTAGGTTCACTTGGATTAGATTATGACATTTATTATTATTTTATTTAAATAAGAGTTAAAATAGTTAAAATCAAAGTTTGATAACAAAAACATTTTTAATATAGGGTGATACATAAGATAAATTCGACTATAAATATTAATTATAAAGATAAAAATATTTCCTACATAATGGTATTTTATTTATAAATTTTAGACATTAAATAATATAATTTATTTATGACACAATTATGATGTAGTAATTACCTTATTAATGAAATATTAACAAAAGTGATATTATAAATACCCACATATATGTAATTTGAGACTTTTTATGAATTAAACTAATTTTATAGGTTATTATGAAATGTTATTATTGTTTTAATTAAGTTTTTTAGAACTAATAATTTTGTTATAACATTAACAAAACTCAATTACCAAATAGTGTCAAAATTGACATAAAATAGTTTTTAAAACAAATATTATATTATTAATTGTTATTTTATTCCTAAAAATCAAATGTTCGGCCAAATGACTCATATATGGTAGTATATATTAATAATGAACAACTTGGGACTCTTTTGGCTTGTTATTGTATGTTTATTAACCATATAGTGTAAGAAGACAAGAAAACACGGTAAAAGTAAAATTATTTAACAAAACGTTAAATCTAAATGATAAGGTTAAAATAGTAACCTAAACTTGTCTAAATTCTATTGGTTGAGATTATTTCGACCCATATCCACTTTATCTTCTAAATAAATAAATCTGGAGCTATTATAAACCGAATATGACTTTATTATAAAATAATATTTTAAGTTTTTTCAAAGGTGCCCCTCTCCTCCCTTATAAAAGGGCACCCCTTCCCCCTTATCGTCACACCCTTTTGAGCCTTGAAGCTCATAAAACCCCTTCCAATTCCTCATATGAACCTCTCTAGTTACATCATAGTGGTTCTGGTATTCTCAAAAGACCAAATCTAGTTCCCTAAGAAGAAGTTTAAAGGAGGTGGGTCGAGGAAGAGGTAATTTCTTCTACCGACTCTTTCAAGTTTCATTCTTCTTCTACTTCCTCTTCATTAGTTGATTCATTATAAAGTAATAACATCAGTAATAATTATATATATATATATATGTTATTATATATATGAAAAAAACCTTATTTCACCTTCTATCCATCCTACGAAAAACAAAATCACCGCACATGCGTACGTACGGAATACCGTCTCCACGGTGTCGTGTAATCTGATTTCCACATCCAACTTACTTGTACGGGAAGAATGGTGTAAATTAAAAACTATATATGATTTATTTAAAAGTTATGTTTTCTCTGAAATATTATACATACACATCAATAAAATTTCATGAACATGGGAAAGATATCATCGCTCGTGCGTACGTACGAACTACCGTCTCCACGAACGTGATGAGATTATTTTTCCTTGATTAACCATTAAAGTATGATTATAAATTATATATAATAAATAATCATGAAATATATTAAATAATTGTGATTCTGGATTTATGTTCATATATGTTTCATTTACTTAATTCCATTTAATTCAATAAGGAAAAGAAAACAGCGTTCGTGCGTATGCACAACCTACCGTCTCCATGAATGGTGTGTTTCATTACATTTATTTATCTATCATATATATTTATATACTGAATATATATTATATATAAATCATGTTTTACATTCTTGAATTAATTAAATCAGGATATAAGTAATAATATCAAAAATAACATGTTGAAACATGTATGATAAATAAAATGATTTTACCCAAAACGTTGCTTTAACATCGAATTTACAAAAGAACGTGTAATATAAAGTCATAAGTGAACCATATATGATACCATAACAATGAATATGATTCTTTAATAAGTAAATGAAATTTTTTAAATCTTTATATAGGAGGTTCGGATATGTACGAATCATACAGGACATAAAGTAAGGGATAATTATTCCAATATATTTTTTATCCGAGATTGTATATTCATAAGTATTTACTGGGGTTATATTTATCATCCATGTCCCTATTTTCTAAAAATGGTTTCATGTATGTTTAAAATCCTTTTTACCCATTTTTACTTTTACTACATCGTATGTAAGGAATCGTTTTTTTCCATATGAGGTAATTTTTGACTTTTCTGTAAAAAGTATGAGAAGAATGTTTTTTTAACATATATGGCGTGAATAAATTTTTATAATTTCATAATTAATTATTTCAATGAACCTTCCTCTACAAAATTTCATGATTATTTCCAATAAAATCCTTCTCTTTTAAAATTTCATGGAATTTTGAGAAATTAAAATGATTTTGAAGAAGAAAGGATATTTTCCTCAAGAATTCATTTCAAGTGTTCTATCAAAACCATTTTCCATCTAAGATGGCATTATTTCATATGTGTATGTTTCAAGTATAATGTATTTATGATATACATGGTTTCACTTTTCTTGTGATGAAATTATATCCATTTTTTGTATGGATTATGTTATGATGGGATGATGTTTATGAACCCCATTTTATACGTTGGGTAATGATGAATGATTTATGTTCATGTTGTGGCACAAGAAAGAATGATTTCATTATGAGATGGGTGGGACATATATCTCCCTCCAATGTATTGGGTAAAGATTTAAATCTCATGATATAGACTTGGCTGGAATGGTAAGTTAATCTGGTTCAGTGATACAGGACTGGAAAGAGGAGTGAACTCGATTCAGAAAGGGACTTTGTCCACTAACATGGTCTTGGATGTAATTCCTTGGCTACTATGGAAATCATTTAATGTGATTAATGGTTTTCCACAATTAAATGATTTATTCCCATGATCTTTTATAATGATCAATGTTCCTTTATGACCAATGCCTTACGTACTGCCATGATTTATTTCACAACTCAATATTTTGATGTTTAAAATTTATTTTCATGTTTTGAAGTCCAAATGTATATGGTTTGTTTTATTTTGTAAATGATTACCCTTGTTGATCATTTGATCTCACCCTTTATATATTTTATTTTCCCAAGGATATAAAAAAAGTTTTAGGTAATAATACAAAAGGGGAAGATCTTTATGGGATATGTTGAAGATCATTCACCACGATTAGAAGATTATGTTACGTTTTTCCAAAGACACTAAACTATTAGGGTCCTTGTGTGTTTGTTTTTGTAATGTATTAAGTATTCCACAAAAGTAATGTAATGTCCATGTACGTTACGATTTGGGTCTTTATAGATGGTATTAGAGGAAATGTTTAGTCAACCTTTGGAAATTAGGATACGAGAAATTTAATGAGATCCCTAGAGATATGTCTAAGGTATGTCTAGCGATGTCCCTATAGTTGAGTATAAGTATAGTTTATAGTCCTAGAATTATGGTAACAGTCATAGAATTTAACCTAAGATGTAAGATATTTATGGTAATTTCCCTTTATTATGTTGTTTTCCCTAGCGTGATTTTTCCCCTCACACTATTCTGTTTGGGTTTTAGAAAATTGCTGGCAACAGGAAGATTCATGATAATGGAGGATATTATGGACAATGGAATGATATTCTTCATGAGAAAACAAATGAAATGGGATATGGAAGTCAAAATGTTGTTATTATGAATAATCAGAAATCTCATAACATGATCAATAATATCAACATTGGTAAGTTTCCTAACTCGACTAATAAGAGATATATGGAGTTTCATGATGATCATAGAGGAAAGAAAGTTCAATTTCTCTCATGTAAATCAAGTGGGATGAGTCATCAGGGAGAATGTTTCAAAGGAACTGGAAGATGCTTTAGGTGCGGAAAAGAAGGACAGAAATCTAGTAAGTGGAAAGGAAAAGGATCAGGTAACAACATGGAGAAGGACAATGGCATTGCTACTACATCAAAAATAATTAGATGTTTTAAATGTGGAATGAATGGGAATTATGAAAACCAATTCCCTAAGGGAAAATCTCCGGAATAGAATTAGCATGGTCATATGGGTAGTATTTATGTGGATGATAATGAGGAGACTACAAATGATATATGAGATGAAAGAAGTGTTGAAGCTTGGTCAATGGTTAAAGAAGGTAGTGGAATGATTGTATCTTTATCAAGAGTTGTGTTGAATAGGTAATTTAATGGTACTATGGAATAAATAAACATCTTAGGATTGTTACACTATTGGTTTTCCTAAAGTCTTTGAAAGTATATGTTGAATGGTACTGGTAACCATGAAAGGTTATTCATATATTTTTGGAAAGTAGATGATATGCGCATAATGAAGGGATAAAGAGAAAATGAAATTTTGATAGTATTCATGAGCTCATGACTGATATAAGGGAAAAGTTATATAATGGTTTGAGTATATAGAAATTTTTCGATATTGGTATGTGGAAAGTGTTAAATTTTGACAGCATTCATGTTTTCCCTAAGGGTCAATGGGTATTCATTTTTCAAGAGAACACATGATTAAGGAATTCATATGTTTTAATTAGTCCAACAAGATATATCGTATGATATATGGAGGATAAATGATGGTATTCACATGCTCGGAAGATGACATTTCTAGCAATTGTTTTCTTTATACTATGATCTTGGATAGAAGTATTTTGGATAAGCCTAAAGATTGGAATGGATTATGTTGTACATAAGTAATTATTATTTAAGGCTAGAACTTTTTTTGATATTATTTATGGAATGTTGTAATAATGTAGTTTTAGAAAATGGACAACATGCTGGACGGGTGACAACCCGTCGCGTCGGGCAAGGTTGTGGGAATCGAACCCACAACTGAAGTGAGACATGCCTTAATCGCCTACCGCTGACCTACAGAAAGTCCCTAGTTAGTAGAAACTAGTTTTATTATATTATGCAATATGATATATGATGTATAAGTCCATTTTAGGAACCATATATGATTAATCTCACTATAGATAGACTTATGTATTTTTGATAACTTTTTCTGACCTTTTGTTTGAGACAGATGGAATGACCCATCATTCTATCACATGATCAGCTAACACATCACAAATGACAAATTCAACTTCATTTATTTAAGAGATGAATCGGAAATTTTCCAAGGAATGACTAACGGTGAGATTGTACCAAAATCAAGAATGTATTTATTCCAATTCCAATTTCATCGTCTTTTGGGAAATGATAATGAAAACAAAAAATGTTGTCCTAGTGCCCTTATATATGATAAATTAGATGGTACCTTAGATCATAAAAAATTTATGTCTTTATGATTTTTGGATTTTTCATAGCCTTGTCCTCTACCACTCTTCATCAGAAGATCATGGTTATATTTCTCTTCTATATCCATATTTTCACCTATGTTTTCGTATGTGGAAACCCAGTGATGAGTTAATTTGGGTGAATGTTATGATTCTAACATATATTTATAAAATGAAGTTTTAGAATTCATTTTTTACAATGTGTGTTTCTATGAAAAAAACTTTCATTTAGTAAACCATTTATAACCTCGACAAATTTCGAGGGTGAAATTCAGTTTAAGGGGGGTAGAATGTAACACCTCGAGATTTTATGAGATATATTATTTTTAATTTCTTTGATATCTTCTATTATAAACTACACCAAGATTGTCTTGTACTATACGCATCACCATATTAACTTGAAGTATATGCAACCGTATTCTTGTCTTGTGTCAAACACAATATCAAGTTTATTTTGTTGAAATTATTTTATGCGACATTAAGTGTAGATTTTGTTTAATGTATAAATGAAATAAGTTTTGATTATGCTATACGAAACACCAAACAGATATTTCACAACATGTAGCCCTATCTTGTCTTTCATTACAAGCAATCAAGACCTTCTTCGATAGCATGTGCAGTACGAAATTCCATGTTTCAGTAAATGAGATATTATTATAATATTATTATGAACTAGCCGTTATGAATAGTAATACCAACTTTTTGAAATTTTATAAATTTTATCTTTAAAAATGGACTTCATTTTTGGATTTTGAATATCGAAATTAGCCTTATTTGAATTTTTGGTATTTTTATGAAAACATTCAATTTTTTATGAATAGTGAAAACACATGGTTACTATTTAAAAACTGAATTTTTATTTAAATAATTATTTATTTTATTTAAATTTATTTTTGGTCAAAATTGATACATATTTCCAATATATGTTTAATGTAATTCAATAGAGTAATTTTATAATAATTTGAAATATATATAAAAATTTTACTGAACTTTTCACCGTCATTTACCCACCTCCTAGGAAAATTTGAAAATTTACATAAAACATAATTTTACAGCTTATGTGACTGGAATTTCAAAAATCTAAGAGACACAGTTAATATCAAATAGTTAAATGTTGTTCAATAAGATAAAAATAAATTTTGGTGAATAGTAACTTTTTTCATTTTTTCCCACTGTTAAAAATAAATAGGGTAATTAAGGGTAAAAATGATATTATTATTACCCTAATGCATGTCCTAATTCTATTGAATAAGTTTAATTCGACCAGAAATAACTTTAGTAATAAAATATGACCATTTATGTCCACTTGGATTCGATTAGGAAATTTATTATTATTTAATTTAAAAAAGTGTTAAAATAGTTAAAATCAGTGTTTAATAACTAAAACATTTTTAATATAGGGTTATACATAAGTTAAATTTGACTATAAATATTCATTAGAAAGATAAAAATATTTCCTACATAATGGTATTTTAATTATAATTTTTATACATTAAATAATTTAATTTATTAATGACACAATGATGATGTAGTAATTACCTTATTAATGAAATATTAACATATTTGATATTATAAATACCCAAATAAATGTAATTTGATATTTTTTTATGAATCAAACTAATTTTATATCATAATATGACATTTTATTATTTATTTAATTACCTTTTTTTGAACTAATAATGCTTTTATGATTTTTAAAAAAATCATTTACCAAATATTGCCAAAAATGACATAATTGTTTTTTAAACAAATATTATATTATTAATTGTAATTTTATTCCTAAAAATATGAGGTTCGGAAAAATGACATTGATAAGATTATATATATTAATAATGGAGAACATGGGGTTCATTTGGCTTGTTATTGTATGTTTATTAACCATATAGTGTAAGAAAACAAGAAGACATGGTAAAAGTAAAATTATTTAACTTAAAGTAAAATCTAAATGATAAGTTTAAAATAGTAAACTAAACTTTCCTAAATTCTATTGGTTGAGAGGATTTTGACCCATCCCCACTTTTTCTTCGAAATAAATCAATTTTGTTGCTATTATAAACCGAGTATGACTTTATTATAAAATAAAATTTTAAGTTTTTCCAAAGGCGCCTCTCTCCTCCCTTATAAAAGGGAACCTCTTTCCTCTTCTCTTCCCACCCTTTTGAGACATGAATCTCGGCCAACCCCTGCCAATTCCTATTCTTAGACTCTCAAGTTACATCATAGAGGTTCTGGTTCTCACAAAAGACCAACTCTAGTTCCCTAAGAAAAAGTTTAAAAGAGGTGCATCGAGGAAGAGGTAATCTCTTCTACTGACTCTTTCACGTTTTTCTTCTTCTTCTAATTCCTCTTCTTTAATTGTTTCATTATAAATTAAAAATATAATTATTAATTATATACTGATATGTTATCATATATATATATTAAACAACCCTATTTCTCCTTCTATCTATCCTAAAGAAAACAAAATCACCGGGCGTGTGTACGTATGGAATTCCGTCTCCACGCCGTCGTGTAATCTATTTTCCACCTCCACCTTACATGGAAGGGTATAATGATGTAAATAATTAACTATCTATGACTATTGTAAAGTTATATTGACTCTTAAATATTATACATACACTTCAATAAAATTACACGATCATGGGAATGATATCATCGCACGTGCGTACATACAGACTACTATCTCAACGAACGCGATGAGATTCATATTCCATGATTAACAATTCAAGAATTACTGTAAAGTATATATATTAAATAATCATAAATTATATTACATAAAAATGATACTGGATCTATGTACATATATTTTTCATTTACATAATTCCATTTAATTCAATAAGGAAATGAAAACAGCGTTCATGCGTACGCACGACCTGCCGTCTCCATGAACGGTGTATTTCATTTCATTTATCGATCTATCATATATATTTTTATACTGAATATATATTTTATATAAATCATGTTTTACATTATGGAATTATGTAAATCAGGATATAAGTAATAATATTAGGAACAACATTTCAAAAAATGTACGATAAATGAAACAATTTTACCCAAAACACTACTTTAACATGGAATTTACAAATGAACGGGTAATATAAAGTCATAAATGAACAATATATGATATCATAACAATGAATATGATTCTGTAATCAGTCAATGACATTATTTAAATCATTATACAGGAGGTTTATATACGTTCGAAGCATATCAGACATAAGGTAAGGGATAATTATTCCAATATCGTTTTTATCAGAGATTGTTTATTCGTAAGTATTTACTGGGGTTATATTTATCATACATGTCCCTGTTTTCTAAAAATGGATTCATGTATGGTTAATGTACTTTTTACCGAATTTTAATTTTACTACATGGTATCTATGGAATCTTTTTTTTACAATACGAGGTAATTTTTGACTTTTCGGGAAAAGTATGAGAATAATGTTTTTTTAACTTATACGGTGTGAACAGGTTTTTATAGTTTCATAACGACTTATTTCAATGAACATTCCTATACAAAATTTCATTATTATTTCCAAAATATCATTCTCATTTAAAATTTCCTGGAATTTTGAGAAAAGAAAATTATTTTGAAGAAGAAAGGATATTTTCCTCAAGAATTCATTTCATGTGTTTTATCAAAACCATTTCCCATATAAGATGACATTATATCATATGTGTTTGATTCAAGTATAATGTATCTATGATTTACATGGTTTCAATTTTCTTATGATGAAATGATATACATTTTTTGTATGGATTATGTTATGATGGGATGATGTTTATGAAACCCATTTTATATTTTTGGTAATGATCAATTATTTATGTTCATGTTGTGAGATAAGAAAGAATGATTTCATTATGAGATGGGTTGGACCTATATCTCCCTCCAATTAATTGGGTAATGATTTATATCTCATGTTATAGTCATGACTGGAATGGTAAGTTAATTTGGTTCAGTGATAGAGGACTGGAAAGAGGAGTGGACATGATTCAGAAAGGGACTTTGTCCACTAAGATGGTATTGGTACCAATTCCTTGGCTACTATGGAAATCATATAATGTTCTTAATGGTTTGCCGCAATTAAATGTTTTATTCCCATGCTATTTCATCATGATTAATGTTATTTTATGACATATGCCTTACGTACTACCAGGATTTATTTCACAACTCAATATTTTGATGTGTAATCTTTATGTTGATGTTTTTAAGTCCAAATGTATATGGTTTGATTTATTTTTTCCATGCTTACCCTTAATGAGAATTTGAGCTCACCCTTTATATTTTTTCTTTTCCCCAGGATATAAAGAAAGGTTCTAGGTAATAATACAAAACGGGAAGATCTTTATGGGAGATGTTGGAGATCTTTCACAACGATTAGAAGATTATGTTATGAGATTCCAAAGACACTAAACTATTAAGGTCCTTGTGTGTTTGTTTTTGTTATGTATTAAGTATTTCACAAAATTAATGTAATGTCCATGTACATCGGGCTTTGTGTCTCTACATCTACATTGGTGTATTGAATGTATAAATAATGTTACCCAGTTCATATTAATTGTCTTGCATTAATATAGAGAATTCAGCATGGTGGTAGATTCCATATCAATGTGGGTGGTCCTTGAATAAAGCCCAATGTTATATTTTCAGGCACTCGACTATTGTTCCACTTTTGTGAATGATGTCATGTGTATATAGGTCCACTATTGGGTGTGTGAAACTATTTGTACCACCTAATATTTTCACATGTATTTATTTTCATTAATAAATCTTTTTATGATCGGTAATCCCTAGATCCTGGAATTCCTTTATATATCATTACCCAGTTAACAGGAAATTAAATTTAATCTATTAACTATACACCATCTATAAGCCTCTTTAAAAAATGTTTTGAAATCATTCTAGGTATAATAATTAGGTATTAGTGGTTATATTTCAATACATATTTCAACTCATGGATTATTTACTAATATATTCATTTATCAATCGTGTCAAAATTCTAAACATGGTAGATTTTTTTTAATGATATTTTAATTTCTCCATAATATTTGGAATTTCAGTTTTTTTTATTTAAATTTCAATCTATATGGTAAATGAATGATTTGCAAAATACATTAAATATTTATTGTATCATGGTTACATCTTGTAATAACATAAAAATCCTTCTGAAAAATAACTTTTTCATTCATTTAGGTGTAAATTAAATCACAAAATTTTATTTAATTTTTAAATGGTTGTTTGATTATAATCAATAAAAACCTATTTGTGTCATTGAATTTCCATCTACAATGATTAACACTTATTACTATGGTTCATCTTCTCTTATTTCCATGTGACTTTATTCATTGTAGAATAAAACATTTTGAGATCTGATTTGTAAAAGGAGGATAAACATATGTTAGTAGCGCAGTTACAATTTCCAATGGTATGAAGCATTATGTATAATTCATTGGATTTTAAAAAATATCTTCTCTTTCCTTAAAAAATTGTTTATATCACCACTATGCTACTTAAACTATATATTATGTGTCATTACAACTGAAAGGAATATATGATATGTATTAGTGATATTCATGAAATTATCTTATATATAAATCTTAGTTCATAAATGGAATTGTATAAAATATTACATATAGGTAAAACAATATGATTATGAGAATTTAGTATGATACATACTACTCTTTTTCTTTGTAAGGCTCCTTTTGGATCCTTTAAGAAGTGATCTAAGGTGATCATGGGGTCTTGTGGTGTACTGAATGTTTAGGAGGGGATATGGGAATATATAAGGGGATAAAATGAAACCTATTAGTTGGTTAGGGGTCATGTGATAGCTATACATAAGAAAAATTCTAGAGAGATACCTTATAATAGAGTATTGAACAGTTGGGCACACTAGCTGACCAGTTAGCCATTATGTCCTTTTTTGAAAAGTGTGAGAATATTCACTTCACCCATTTTCCCCTTTATTTATAACTAATTTTTCTCCTAGTTTTATGCATGTCCAATCATCATTGATTCCCTCATGATCCTCTCCCTCAAAATGGATAAATATATACAATCAATTCTTGAAATATATAATACATTAATAACATGATTTAAATAATCTGTGGTATAATAATTTTAGATAACCACAAGACTAAATGAATTAATTTCATGGATATTAGGTACATAATAATTTTATATTAAAAAAATAAGAAAAATATCTATAAACATGATCCTCTGGATGATTTTATTGATACCAAACATGACACATTCATATTCATTACCTACTGACTAAAAACATAATAAATGTTGTGATATGACACGTAGTAAGGTAATGACATATCATAATTTATCATGACATAAACATGAAGGATAATATGTGGATTAAAAAATTAAAATAACAAAATATCATAACACCATATATGATAATCACAAAATATGTTGGAGGAATATAAGATCATAAAGATATCATTATAGAATCATAAAATATATAACATGGATAAAAAACTCAATAACCATAGGTTTTTTTAGCATAATATATAAAATGAAGTATAAATTAAAAAAAGGTGTAATCATGAAATCAAGGAATTTTAAGGAAGTGAATTGATTTCTATAAAATATGATTTAAATTTATAAGAAACATGGGAATGTTAAACAAATATAAAAATATGAAAACGTGTATGAGGAAATCAATAATTACAATGCATGTGTGAACAAACTAATTATGTACATGCTCAAAATATGATAAAACCCATCATTCCCATGGACGGGTCTAAAAAAATTATATCAACAAATAAATATATCATGAGAAAAAATATTAAACCAATGTATTGAATGGTGGTAAGTTACCCCCCTATATTTCTTTATTTATATGTTTTCCACTAAAAAATAATCATGAACATATCATATTGAACCCATAAAAATAATAGGTTATATAAACATTAAAAAACATATCATAGAATTAGATGATAAAAGTATATCAAAAATCTCATTTCTTTCAATTAAATCACATCATAATTAAAAATAGGGGATGATCAAAACAATGAATCATGATTGATAAACTCAGAGAAAATATGTCAAAAAAAATTGTGACACAAACCATTTACACATGGTTATAAAAGATAAAGTGAAAATTATATTGGAAAATATTCCTTATAAGGTAAAGCGATTAAATTTAAAAAAAATAATGATTTGAGAATAATTTATCCATTAGAATATACAATTTTTATTAAGTTGTACTATGGTTTTAGGATTAGAAACAATTTTGATAGGATAGAAACCCCTTATTAATATTTTCAACTAATATTGTTTCATAAAACCCACTTCAAAAAAAGGGTACTATGTTTTCATTTTGAAAAGTGGTATATAGAATTATTATAATAATATAAAATAATATAAATTATCATTCCCATAAAAATAGGAAAACAATGGTCATAAGTATAAACATGGATATGAGGGAAAATCCATTACAATAAATTAGAATTGTTTTAACAAAAATTGAATTTTAACTGATAAATAGAATCCCTATGGAATAGGTATTAGGTTTAAAATAGTATTAACTCGTAAAATATTGTTTAAATACATCCAAAATTTATTAAAGGTTATAATATTTCAATACTTAATGATAATATATAAAGAAGAGTGTTTTTTACCCAAAGAGTAGACTTGATTCATGAAAAACCCTTGTTACTTTTGTAAAATATGTATCGAAACACCATGAGTGGTATATCATTAAATAGAACAATTAATATCATGAGATAAATTATTATCTTGATAAAAATTAGAATAAGGTAGTATTTATATAATTTAAAATGAAACATAGTGTATAACTTAGTCATGTCTCAAGGGATTCAAATATGAGATAGAAACCCCTTACTTTGTCTCATTGATTAGATGAATGTGATATATCCTCATATAAAAAAATATAACTTTATAAATACAATAGTTAAATTTCATATTAATTCTAGAAAATATTTATAATTTTAATTTATAATCATTATCTACATGAATATTAGTAATATTTTCCTATTTCCCATAATAGATGTATATAATTTTTACAATTTGCATTAGTTTCGAAGCTATGATGTAAATAGTATTCAATAATCCAAATTTTTTCATCCCATGATCAATAATTGTATTTATGTTGATGAATTTTTAATATCTATGAAGTAAGAAAAGCATTCATGGGTACATTAGTCATTATCAATGAATATAAAATCTAAAACATATACTTTTTTTGGTCATTTTCTTCCTATGAAGGGTGTATTATTGAATACTATGTAAAATATTGATTAATCCTATATAAAACCAAAAATAATAGTTATTTACATATTAATATTATTATTCCTAGAAATTAATATTTCATAATCAAACATTGAATAATTTCATAGCATTTTTCAATTATATGGTCAATACCTCCCAATCATGAACAAGATTTGATTATTTATAATTATGAGATGATTTGGTTTTAATATAAATTCAATAGTAGATAAATTATATAATTCAGTTATTATTAGTGTTATTTATCATAATTATCATGGAATTCTAAGAAGCCGTAAATGATGTAATAATATTTCCTAATTTAGATTAATGATTTTCCTTTTAGGAATCCAGTTTTAAAGAAATAAATTTATGATAATCATTGATTGATTATATCATTTATAAGTTATATAATTTTCAATAAAATAAATATTAATATATAATAAAAAACTAATTATTTAAAATAGTTCTTAGTACCATTCATTTATGGAAGTGATGATGTGAAAAATGGAATTCAATTGTCTCAGGACTATTGTAGTCCACATGTATACATTTTTGAAAATTTCATTTTCCCCTAAATACAGATAATGAGTAATATGTTCTATCATTTATAAATATAAAACATCCCATAAATAAAAAAAAATTATATTAAATTACTTGTTTTTACAATCATTTTTAGTGGTTATTGAAAATGAAACACATTGTCTGGTTGAGGGTTAGTATGAAAAACACACGATCCATGATATAATTTTTCATAAAGGAAAAGTATAGGGTAAATAATTCTTAAAATATGATTAAAATAAGATTGAGATATAAAAATGATATGTAGGTTATCATTTGAGTATGGAGAAATAAAATTTAATTAACAATAAAAGAACATAATTAAATTGAAAAATAATGATTGGATCGGAACATATACATCACTTATTATATTATCTCCTACGTGAAAGGGAATAAAAAATTAAGGGATGGTATTTTGAGATGACCATAACTTCATTAATATTTCTAGGATTGTGTAAGATATTTCTTCTCTGATTTTATGTCAATTTTTTGTGCTCATGGTGTGAGGTTAAGTGAGTAGAGTAGTGTCCCTTTTATAAGTTTAAAGGAGTGTAATTTTCGTAAATACCCAAGATGTTTCAATAATGAGAAGTAACAATCATGTAAGGTGGAACAAAAACTAAATAATAATGAATTAAGTTAAAGAAAAAACTAATAAACACATCCAATATTCAAATACAAACATTTAGAAAAACATTAATCCCTTCACCTTTAAAGTTACTCACTTTTACCTTTATTTTTTTCACCATAGTAACTAGTTTTTACTGAGTTAATTTTCTCCTTACATCAGAAAAAATGTTCTATATTCTGTTATTTGAAAGGAATGATTTTAAATTTGTAATAAATTTTCCC
Source organism: Viscum album (assembly GCA_963277665.1). Lineage (NCBI taxonomy): Eukaryota > Viridiplantae > Streptophyta > Magnoliopsida > Santalales > Viscaceae > Viscum > Viscum album. The sequence continues at coordinate 1,020,774,824 of OY728133.1, read as the reverse complement.
TGATTATATTTTTATAATTGATTAACAAAACATTAAATATATATATTTTAGTTAGTTTAATACACGCTTCTTAAGAAAATAACTTATATTCTAAAATGCCTAATAATTTTTTAGAAATTAAAAAGAAATTTTTGTAAAAAAAATAACTAACTTATAAATTAAATATTCTTTCTCATAAAACGGTTTCATAAATTTTAAATTAATTATTATATTCTAATAATTTCATAATGTCATGTGATTTTTAAAAAACGGTATAATTCACTATTTAATTAAAATCAATATTTTTAGAAAAATATGAAAAATTAATATTAATATAATGTAATCCTGACCAATCAAAATCTGTTTTTAAATTTTTACAATTTCACATCGAGAAAATCATATATATTATTATACAATTAAATAAATAAATGTTAAAAAAAATTATAGAAAAAATTATTTTTGTGTATTAATTATTGTTTTCCTATAAATTGAAAATTAATATACTGTAAGTATGTCATCTTATTATTCAACTGAAATAAACATAGTTCATTAAAATAAAATTCCAATTACTGAAAGATAAATTTATTAAGCATAAATTAAAATTAGAAAAAAATGACTTCTCACAATGTATATAAATTCTTGATATATACTTACCTCTAAATAATATATTACATTTTGATATAATCCAAATTTCTACATAAATAACCCCTTATAATCTATGAATAATACTGATTAATAAAATAATATCTTATTATATTTTGGATTTGAAGATCAATTAACATGGAACTTGTGGAGATCTCTTTGAAAATTAAAATCTCCCAAATATTATTTTTATCAAACTACAATTACTTGATTTCAAATTTTACATAGTCAAGGGAAACCCCTAGAGAAGTTACTTCATTCACAATATGTGTTAGATGATCTTCATAAGGGAGACTTCCACAACATGATTAAGTTTCCTCCCTTCATATATTTCCATGTGTGGTCACATGATTCTATACATTCTAAATTAAATATATAAATATTATAATATATAATTTTTATTTTAATATATCATATTTTTTTAGTTTTTATTTTTCAATGAAAAAATCAATTAACATAATATTTATTTAGAGTTAAATATTATTTTATTTAAATAGAAAACCTCCTCCATCCATTGATATTTTATTATCCTGATTTGGGGAAATTGAAGGCACTATGTAAGTCAATGATTTTGTCTCCATTGATTTTAATGTTCTTGGATACCTTCTGATTTCTCATAATTTATGGATAATGTGTTTTTTTATCAGATTTTTTCTAGTTTCGTACTTCAATAATTTTTTCTCAAAATATTTGTAGATACTGGATGACAAGATCCCTTCCATGATTGATGAATGGGGTCTTTGTTTTCTCCCTTACAGTCACATTTTCATATTTCATTTTATCTTGAAAAATCTCACTATTTTACCATATGCTTGAACTAAAATTAAATTCACTGGTTAGTTTCCATATTGATATCATTGAAACCCCCTTATTAATTTAAAAAAATGTTTCTTTGTTGGAAAATTAATCAATTCATGTAATGTTGTGAGATGTGGCTTGTGCCATGGATGTGTGTGAATTAAAGGGGTGTTTTAGGGATACCCAAAGTAATTCAATTACTTTTTAGAAATTTTGTTCATTTTAGGATTACTTCTAGGACCATATAGCTATCATTGACATATAAATCATAAAATTATCTTATACATTGAATTATATATAAAACATATCTTTCTTTGTGAAAATTTTAGATATTTTAAAAAGAAAAAATTGGTGACCTTTAACAAATTGTTACATGTTTTATTCTTAGGTCATATAATAATAAATTTTTTGTATTATCTAGAAATTATATCAAAAGTTTTAATGACATGAAGACATCCACAATTTACCTATTAAATTTAATGGTGTGTAATGTCATAGGATACCCTCTTACTCTACTAGGGGACTCATATAAATCTATTGAGTGAATATTTAGATGGATTCATTGAGGTCCAAAACTATTAAATATCATTAGTGTTCAAGTAGAATATACATACAATAATTATCAAGAATTCCATGGGAAGATCTCCCATGGATTTAGGGAATATAAAACTGCATTGAATGCCATGATTTTTTTTCTTACTCTTAAGGGGTTCCCTGATTAAATTACAATGGATGATCTCCCATGATTTTAATAGATCTTATTGGTTTATAATTTCTCTTGTGTTTTCCTTTATTTCCAACCAAGAAAGGCCTTTGAATGTCAGTAATAGTTAATTGAGTTCATAATAGTATAATTAATTATCTTTGGAATATTTGGAAGTGAATACAAAAATTACACACATTTATTCCCTTGTTCTATGTTCTTAATGATTCATCATTGAATTATCAATAAACCATGTTGATACATGATAATTCCACTCTTTCCAAAGACTGTTGAAGGCAAAAGTATGTAATTTTGGACTAGGATAGTCCAGTGAGACCTATGGCTGAAATTTTTCCAATTATTTATAAATATTATTATTATCATTTTGTAATTTATTTACTACACAGCTATATGATTTACACTTATAGAAAATATTTTCATTTTATCTGATTGTTAGTGTCCTACTAAGTTGTACTCACTCATGGTTTGGGTCACTGTTTGACACCCAAACTATATTAATTGATGTAGGTTTTGTAAAGGAAAATGATTCTATTATTGATTCTAGATTATATGGATTGGAAATTATTTGGGAGATAGGGTATGGGATAGATCTTATGAATTTTAGGGTTATTTTATCTTTTGGTATTTTCCCTTTTATTTACATTTGATCTATTTTTAAATTACAGATATTTTATATTATCCACTCCATACATCATATATACCCTCACTATAATTCAATAGTCTATTGTGTATGGAGGGAAATTTCTAAGACTATGTTGCAGACCTTCCTAGGGAAACAGTTCAATGGAATCCATTTCAACGAATGAAATGGTGTTATTAGCGCCTCTTTTCTTTTGACTTATTATTTGGGATAGGTACTTTAGAAAATGGTTTATTATTGGAGCATTTTTATTATGTAATTTATTTATTTTTGGACACACTTATTGGTTAAATACATGTTTCCACTATTGGTAATTATTGTTAAATCTTTACAATCATTTAGTTGAATGATTTAAAACATGAGTGGTACACTTGGTTGTGGTTTTATTGAATCGTGAGATTTTCACTCTTCACTCTTATTATAAGATAGTGTGTGAATTCATGCCTCATGATAGGAAAATATTATTTATACACCATCTATATGTTTAATTTGGTTAATAGTTTCCTAGGATTCACATATGATACAGTTTTGTATATTATAAGTTGTTATATCTGCTAATGGAATATATCTACCAATGGTTTTTATAATTGAGTGGTGTTGGTTATTTTAATTTTTCCACTCATATTGTTGTTTTCAAAAATAAATTTATAGTATCATTCTACATGAATAACTTCTCATGTGAAATCACTTTTAATATATAAGTATAAATGAGTTATAATGTAAAGGTTTTGGTTAAATGGAGTTCCATTATATAAATTATAAGGTGGATTACATTATAACCTTTGAATAGAATTCTACCAAACATGAATCTGAATGTGATATATAGATATGTGGTTAATCATTAAAATCTATAATCTTGCAGATTAATGTAATTTATTAATAATGGGAAACTTATAGGAATGTGGATAAATTAATTTTCATAGTTAATGGGGCTCGGAAGGGAAACAAAGTAACAAATACATGGGACTAATAATATATGATATTGATCTCAAATTGAAGCATCTTAATTATTATTCTGAGTTGGTTTCCATTATATGGGATTTAAATCAGAATATAAAGTGTTTTTTCCAATATAATATGTTATGGAAACTTCATATAATTTTACAATGATAGTGGGACATTATAATATAAGGGAATTGGACCAAGATAAATACATGAATTTATAATATATGTGATACCTAGATCAAATTAAATAATGGATTTCGTATCATAAAATTTCAATTAGAATGTTATCAAGCGTTTTTCTTCATTAGTTGTGAATGGAATCATATTTTTTCAAGGATGGTGGTGTGAGAAAAGATAAATAAACATAATAATGTGAAGAATTTAGAATAGTTTTGTTGGCCTTTATTCATTGGGGAGGTATGATGGAGAGCCAATATTATGATAATAGTTGAATGATGTAAATCATATTTAAGGGAAATTTGTGGTAGATATCTATCCTAGGTTATGATAAATTTATGGAAGGATTTTTTTTATGTATTTGTGTTATATTCTTTGTTTTGGGGGTTACTTTTTGAATGTATTGTATTTCCTAATATTATATTTTTATGAGGGTGTTTCCAAAGTTCTATGACATAGTTTTTTTTTAAGATTCTATACTAGGTGGAAGGATCTAGTGACCTCTAGATCTGACCATAGTGCTTATCGAGTAATTTACTAGAGATGGTTTTTGTTTAATTGAGAATGGTTTAACCTCTATTTGTGTATGGTTGGATACATTAATCATAGAGAGATTCTTTAGCTTATTTTATCATTTCATGGGAGGTGATATATATTGTGAGGTTTTGAAACTATAGTTTCTTTAGGATTTTTTAAATTGATTTCTTTGTTTTATTGGTCCTTAATATTTAAGGCTGGTTTGAGAGGGAGGGATATTTTGGATGCCAAGCCAATTATCATTTTTGTGGGATCTCACTAGAGTGGTTAGTGATTATCCTAGATGGGTATTTCTGGGATTGTTGAAGCATGGTGAAATGTTGTGGGATTGAACTAAGCCCAAAGAAGTTTGAAGAGGAACAGAGTTTAGTAGTGAAGATGTTGTGAAAATTCATTGCTCATGTGATTTAGTTCTGGTGAGGTTATATGCTAGTGTGGATACCCATAAAAGTGATTGATTGGTAAAAATGTCTACATATAGATCTGTGCTATATCATTTTGGTCTTATATGACTATGGGTGATGCAAGGGTGGATTCCAAATTTTTGGGAGCACAGTTATGAAACCATGGTGTTTTGATCATAAAGTATTTCTAGAGTTGAGTGTCCACGGAAATTTATAATTATTTAATGAATCACTTATTGGGGATTTACAAAGGAATTAATATTACCCCTCTAATGTGGTGGAGATTCCATAGAGGATTAAGGTGAGCTAACTTTATCAATCCAAATTTATCGTGATGGTGATATCAAGGGTATATGATATGGACGAGTATGGATAGGTGGAACTAGTGTGTGTATGGGTTTGATTAAGATATTTTTGGTTTACCCTTGGATAATGTTAGTGTGGAGTGAACCACTGTGAGTTTGGGGGTTTCACCCTTCTTCAAAATGAGGATGTGATGGACATGATCAATGATGTTCTTGTGTGTCGGAAATTATAAGTGACTAATGTATCATTTTTTGTACTAGGATTTTAGTATGGTGGTCATATCCATACAATGTGTCTATATATAGACGGGACATTATAGGTATAGATTATTTTTTTCATCATTGGATGTTAAAAATTACACTCCTATGGCCGCGAAAAGAAAATCATTCGTGAAACTATTGACCCTTGTGTAGGATGTTGTATGATAGAGTGACTGACTGTTGATTAGGTGGATCTGAATTAATTTGATTTAGTAGAATATTATAGTATCAAATTTTTATGTGATGTATAATAAATTCAATGTGTACATATTTTTTGGACAAATGTTAGAGATTTTAGTGTGAATCTAATCAATGGGGAATCAATTATCATCATTGAGTATCATAATGAGCTCATTTCATTGATTATTAAACATGGGGATAAATATAGGAGAATAAGTTAGGATTCAATTATATTTTTTCGGATGGTCGTGTAATACTCTAGTGTATAACCCTAAATGGATGGTTACTTAAGTGATTCATTCATGATATACTCAAGTATTCAAAATAGTCATCTAGTGAATTCCCAATTGGTATCTTCTTTTTCAAATGGACCCATTGAGTTATTAATTAATTTAGGTGTTGGGAAAAATTCCTCAAGGTTTTCTCTCAGTTTTTTCTGGGTATGATTGTGTTTGTCAATAAAGCCAAATGACTGGGAATGAATACAGTTGGTTTTTTTAATGTAGTTCTTTATAGTGGCCTAGTTTCTAAGTGTTTTCCAAATCATTGGCTCAAAAATATAGAGTTTGGGGTGCATTGTGGAATATTTATTTCATTGAAGATATCATAAAAGTATTGAGATAAAATATGTTTCATGAATATTGGCTTCATGAAGATTGTTATATGATGGATTAAATTATTTTTACTGAGAGCTATTAATGTTTTACTCGCATTGTGAAATGGAAAAGTTTGGGAGCATCATGAATGGGTCACTTTAGTTGTGTGATGTTTTTATGGAAGGATCCACGATTACGATGAGTATTATGAATGGGAATTGTCTATGGGGAATTGTGAAAAAATGGAGATTTTAAGTGGAAGTTTGGGGCTTTAGGAAATGATGAACAAGTGGGACAAAGGGTTTTGGAATCAGTGGAAACACCTATAAATAGGCCTCTACCCCCATCAGAAGAGTAGTTAAAATTAATGAAGATCTAATGGATCTTGAATCGTGAAGGTGGTTCATGAAGGTGGTTCGCTAACGAAGTTCTATAGAAAACATTTTTACGGACTATTATAGACAGATTAATTTTTTGAGCATCGTAAAAATGTTGTAATTTGTGAAGGCCATAAATAGATGTCCATAATTTGGGAGCTCTAAGAAGTGTGAATTATTTGCAAAGGATAGTGTGAGGTTTGATAAAGAAGATTATTCATGAAGGCTAGTTATGCTTTACGGGAAAAGTGAGCTCCATGAAATGTAAGGTAGTTCATGAATACTAGTTTGGGTTTCTTGAAATAAGGAGCTTCACAAAGTGTGATTTGAAAAAGTGTTTTAAAATGTATTCCCATGTGTTTTGTGGTAAATTGGTATTCATAAGAATATGAAAGTGGGAAATCAATATAAAGTATACATAAAATGGATGATGAATTCATTGTTGATGATTAAGGGATCTACAAGTTTCTAAAATGTGACTGGGTATTTTGGAATATTATTGAGTAAAAAACCGTTGAGAGAGTAGTGATCTTTAAAATAGTGATTGGTTGTGAACCAGGAGGGAAAATTAGTCCACTCCAAGACATGTAAACAAATGTTTTTTTTTCACTATATTTGGTACATCGACACATATTCTATGTATACTCCATAGATGTAGCCTAGTGATGGTTAACTTTATATAGTTTATTTATCTTGTTAATTATTTAATTCAAATTCATACATTTATATGGTAAAGAGATAGAGGAGTGTTTTTCTTAACAATAAATTAATATACAAAGGGGTAGTGGTTTTAATCTTTCGTACCCAGATTCACCCCCCTCTCAGGGTATTTTAAATGGAGGGACAAAAATTATATATTTAAAGTTAAATTTTATGTGTGAAATTAATTTTCAAACTTGGATTTCAAGGTAAATTGGCATTGTGGCCCCTATGAAAGGGACGTAGTGAAACTAATTGGTTTGTTCTAGGATCTGAAGTGAGGAATTTTACCAGCTCTTAGTCGACATCTTGTCTAAGAGTTGGGTGTTTCATATTAGAAACATAGAAATCATGTCATAGATTCCCTGGAAGTACGTTTTTGTGGGAGAATTTAGTATGGTATTGAACTATTGTTTGAAATTGTCAGTTTGGGTTAAATTCTATATATTCTAGCACCATATGCCTTGAAAAGAAATCAGTTGATAAAACTATTGAGTTTCAGCGTAGGTGACTACTGTGAGAACCATTATTTTTAAAATTATAATTGATGTTGGAAATGACCATTATATAATTGGATGAATGAGTCACACAATGTTGGAGGAGGTTATGAACCTTGTGTAGACATATCATGAGTGAGTGCCCAATAGATTTATGATTTAGTTGGGGAATTATATGCATATTGAATGACATTATATTTATAATCCATTTCGATATTTGGGTTTATGACTCAACAAATCAATGTGACAGAGGATTGGGAATACCAGTGTTATCAGATGTTGGTTTTTATAAAGTATCAAGGACATGGACATATAATAAGAAAGTATGATTATGGGGGAGTATACTTTGTAAAAATAGGATGGGAAGTTCTTGTTCCATGATGTTTTTAGTAAACATTTTGAATGAATTTTTAACAAACCTAGAGGGTGAGGTTTCATTTTTAGTATAATAAAAATGTATGAGTGTTATTTAATTTTAATTGGACAGATATAGATGATTATATATTAGATACTGGTAGTTGGGGTATAGTGTTCAAGTGATTGTGCATTGTGTGGTTACAAAGAAGCTACTAAGTGGTTAACTGGTTCTATTAAAATCTACTGTTATTGTGTGTCATGGTGATTTCAATATTTATGAGAAGAATATGAACTGGAATGTATAAGAATAGAGATGCGTCTTTTGATGTTGTTTTGTATGAGAGTAGTTTGGTGTCGATTGTTGACATGAACCAATGATGTCTCATAATGCAAATTTAGGCTTCTGGGATGTCATTTGTAGTGAGTCATCATGTTGTAATTGAGTTATTGATGAACACCATGATTCATGGTTTAATGGGGATTTAAAAAGTGAAACTCATTGTCTTTGTTTATTACGACCATAACATGTGAGATATATGAGTTTTTTTTGAAAATTGGGATTTAGGGATGCTTGGGAACATTGATCGGAGACAAAGTATTGTATAGTGGGGATATTTTAAGATATCTCTACTAAAATGAGTTATATAATCCATTTTTTGATAAAATTTATTTTTTTGACCCTTGATGAAGTGAACTATGGGGTTTGAGTTGACCTTTAGGGTGTATGGGATATTTAAGAGGTAATCTGGGCATGTAACATAGGGGATTCAATGTAACTAGCTAGTCATCTATAGTCCACTGACATTATAGTGGCCTTCCATATTGGGGTTCTAGTCAACATGGATTAATCTCCATCTAGATTATCAGGGAATCCTCTTTAAAATTATGAGAAATATTCTTTCAACATTTTTCCACACTTTCATCAAAACATGAATTTCACGCAGTTTTATACATATTCATTAATTTTTGGGCCCTCCTCCTCCACTATTTTCAATACTAAATACCCTTTCTCTCAATTGGTTGTTTACTTTTCATATTGAGGTGATCGACTGCCAACAGTAAGTGTAAGATTATATCGTCTTCCTATTTCTAGGATCTATGTTTTTTTTTTCTTTCTTTACATTAAGATTAATATCCTTATATTTAGAGCTTATTTTATGGTTTCTCTATGTAACTGATTTTTTCCAAAATTAATATTATATACCAAAAAATTGGATCCCTGTGAAATTGAATTCGGTGTTACAAATATTTTCCCTTTAACAGAATGAAGTTTTATTGAATTTTTTCATGTACGGAAATGCGGGTTTACTGGACAATTAACCAAAAATTAAACTAAATTCTTGGTTTCCCTTTTAATGCCTTGGACCAGCCCGTCTATTTTTAAAAACATTTTTTCTTAGTGTGTACCTTCCACAATTCTATTAAAGTGGTGATATTTCTCACATGAATTGGATTTCAGTGAATTAAATGGCTGGTTTTGGGCCACCCTTGGTAATTTTATGAATTTGTATGGATTGTGGATTTCCAAGGATTATCCATAGGGATTGGTAGTTTACATGTCCACGTAAATATTTAATGAGCATGTGAATAGAATTATATAGAAAAAACTTCCTAAAGTGTTAAAGTTATATTAATGTGACATGAACCAACGTATTTTTTTCCGAAATTACTAATTTTTCTAGGCTTAAATTATTTAATAATGACATTTAGGATTCTACTAGAATGTTTATGAGAATTGGGATTCAATTAAAATTTTCGTAGATTCCTTGTGAATTATATTGGGATGGAATACCCAGGAAAACTATAATATTCTATTATCGGAATCATATAAATTCATAGAAGGATGAATTATGTGGATTCAATGATTTCAAAATCTATGGAGTACCTCAAGTGAACAAGAGGATTCTACTACATTCATTGTTTTGAATTACATGTGGAGTATCCCCATTTTATTTTTCAATATATAAACATATTTAATTCCATGTTTCAATGACATGGATATATGGTGGATAAATTATTTTAATATCATGATATTACCTCCCTATATTTTCCTCATCCTTTTTTTGAGGAATTTAATGGGTGCGACCCTATGATTAGAAACAATTCGTGCCTCTAAATTCCAATAATGTTTCTATGGGTTTATACTAGAAAAATATATTCTATTGCGAATTTATTCAATATAAATATTGGATGATCCACATATATACACTCCATCTACTTGATTTTGGTTTACTTGGTGATATACCATAAAATAATGCGGATAAATGAATCTTACACAATTTTCCATGACTAGCTTTGTCTGATTCAGGTTGTATCTTCTAGGGTTATCCCCTGGAAACCCTAGGACCTACTGTGTTACATTTATTTCTGTAGTTTATTATTATTGTTACCCGACTTATTTACTAAATGGATTAATGATTTTAACTTATAAAATGGTTAATCATTAGTCACCAATGGTATTTTCCTTTTGAGTTATAATCTTAGAGTGTTTGGGACATCAAATGGCACGTAAATGGTTTTCTAGAATGCATATTTGGTAAATAGAATAGGTTACGTTGTTGATGCTAGATTGAATGGAAATAATTAATTTTTGGTGTTGGTGTCAGTATAGATCTTTGAAATTAATGTTTTATTCTATATTTTGGGATTTTCCCTTTTATAAATCTTTAGATGGTTTTACATAACATGAATAAAATATATTCCATTCCCATATGTTTATAGAATCATTCTGATGTTATGTTTTATGTGATTTAGTGTTATGAACCTAATGTTATTTTTTATAGATGTGATTCTTTATGATGTTTCCCTTATTTCCATTTTCATTTCCTCTAACCAGATGTTATTTTCTCCCCACCATACTACATATAGATCATTTCTACAAGTCAGCAACTTCTTGACTATGAGGGTGAACACATAAGCATATATGCCACACTGTCAAGGGGAAATGGTTCAGTGCGATCCAATTGGAGGTGGGAAAAAATGTATGTTTCATATGAATATTATATGTTTCAGGAATGAATTTTTCAATTAGTCTAGAACATTATGATTTTTTAGTACTTATATATTTTTTCAATCATTACTCTAGATAATTTGTTACATATAAAGCCTTTTTTACTATACATATCCAATTGGAACTATTCATTTGATGATCTGTTATATGGTCTATACATTTGAAAATTTAATTATAGAAAGAAAAAATAAACCATTTAGTTTTCAATATTTTTAAATATCATTAAAATATATAAAATAAAGTTATTAATCAATCCATACAATAAATCCAAAATTCATTATACAAACTACAATAATCATAACTACAAATAAATTTATAAAAAATGATTTGTAGAAATTTGATACATCTCTGGCCCAATTCAGAGACACGTGGCTGGTATGGTCTTCAAGGTGGCCATATGAAGGAATTATCATACACCAGCTGATGTCATCTAGCAGTGAGGGTAGATAATGATATGTTGGGAAACTATATGTTCTTGATTATAGTTTTAAACAACAGTACTAATAAAGAAGAAGTAGTAGAAATAGGTATAATAATTTGGTTGTTGGATATGGAAATCCTTCAATATCATACCCCAAAATGATGATCATTTTCTGGGGATTTTAAAATTTTTGATGTTTATGTTGAAAAGAGACATGGGAATATATAATGTGGAATAAAACATGAACAAAAATTCAAAATCCATCTCTAATTGCATCACCTATATTAGATCAGTCCTATACTCTCGTACTCAATCCTATAATAAAATTCAACCCTCAATAGAAGGATACTTACTATTGTCCCTACCCACATCAATAAAGTCTTCTTGGGTAGACAACATCATCTTGAACAAGGTGTGAAATATACTTAGTAGGACTCCACCAATTTAATTTATAACAAATCAAGTAAGTGAGAATATTTCTTAAGAGTTTTCATGTATAACGTATGTTATTTTTTGAAATATTTATCTTTTACAACCCAATATTTATGTAAATGTTTTGAAAAGAATTCTATAAATGAAGAAAATAGTATACAAGTGAAAAATAACTTCTACATCATACATTCGGTGTATCAATAATCTAATGTAAGAGGGCCATGACACAAGGAAATTGACCAAGGTATCCTCAACGAGTCCACTAAGCTCCTTCATTGAAAAATAGGTATAATGTTTAACAACATGGTCGAGGAACCAATGTTCATTGACCAAGTAATCCTCTTTGATTCCATAGATATCATCCATAGAAGATAATATAAATACATAGGTCATGCCCAAGGAGAATTTTTGTGGATGAGCAAGAAATTTGGATTGAAGATAAAAATATTAGGATCCAATATTTGAGAATTGTTTGTTCTATTAAGTGATGTCGGTGCCATGCCAAAGTATCCTTCATCAAAAATTTATAAAAGGATCCATACTTCCTAGTAAGTGTACATTCCCTTTTGAACAATTTAATTCAACACATTACATTATTTGATCAGTTCACTCTGAAGTTATAAAAGGGCATCCATCATTTTTTCCATTACTCATTAAAAACCATTTATATTAATATTCATAAGACAAGATATTATAATGACACAAAGTTTTTCAACGAAATTTCACTTCTTAAAATTATGTCATCAAATCAAATAAAACAGAAAATAATAAACTACTATATTCTAAGTGACCTTTGAACATAAGATTGCCACTTCTGTGATTAGAATTTTGAAAATCTGACATACACGGTTGTGATTAGGACAATTTTTGAAGAATAATAAAACAATAATATTTGGTGAATAGTAACGTACACTTGTGAATAGTAACCTACCCTAATTAATATTAATATGACCCTTATGAATAGTAAATTCATACAACATAAGAGCATTCTTACCCATGAATAATTAAATAAAATTTAGATATATTAGAAAGTGACAATTTAACATTAGTAAACGTTTTGGTATTTTGTAAGCCATAAATAATTAATTATAATTAATTACTTAAATTAAAAGAAAAATTATTTTCTTAAATTGTGTTCATTATTTTTCAAATCAATGTATTATAGTTTTTAAAAAACATTTTAAGACCCTACTTAATTTTTGAAAGCACTATAAAATTAGTTTTAATTTTATAAACAGTTTATTAAGTAAATTATGATTTTAATTAAATAATAAATTAATCATGTTTGGAAAATTATTATTGAAAAATGGACTCCATTTTTGGATTATACTTGTCGATAAATAGTATGGGAAATTATTTTGGATTTTTTTGAGTTACTTGAATTTCTGATGAATAGTGAAATACAATAATTTACAAAATAAGCTAAATAAGCTTATTATAGAGTCATGTGTGATGTTATACTGATGTAAGCCCAATTTTTCAGGATCACATGATAAAATTACTATTATTGGACATTTATGACTCACTAATACATGTCTTATGGGAAATTAATAAACTAATGAATTTTATTTTAAGGAAACCCCTCTCCACTCCACTATAAAAACCACCCTTCACACCCTCATTTTCTCACACCTCTCAAGATCCAAAACTTCCTTATACTCTTCATAAACATCCTCAATATCCCTTATCCCACGTTAAAGAGCTTATGGTCTCATCAAAATACAAATCCTAGCTTCTTTATGGTGGATCATAGGAGGAGGATTTGAGAGGTAATTTTTCTCCCACTTTTCATTTAATTTCTTTTCATGTTCAAGTTCATTTCTTGATCTCTCACCACCTATATTCATATAAATTGTATCTTAACTCTATTATTATAAATTTAATGTAATATTATAATGATAATGGGAAATTATATCATCCAACCCCCTTTCCCTCTTCCTTTTATTTTATTAAATAGAACGTTGTTCGTGAGGTGTTAATTTATCACCTTCAAGAATGACAAGTTTTCCTCTTCCATTTCTAACTTCATATATGGTCCTGAAACCATCTTTATGGTTGAACCAGAATAATTTATATTTATTATCTCCTACATAACGTTCTGGAACTATCTTATGACCATATTTCTTGTGATAAAATGAAACATGTTCATTATGATCGAAAAATCGCTCAAATTAACCCAAACAACCATAATTTAATTATTACCTAATGATTCATCCACATAGATCTAATATAATTAATTATAAGATCATGAAAACTCCTTTAATATCATAAATAACATGTAATATCAGTTCTGGATTTTTACCCAAGTTCTACCCAAACATCAATTTAAGAATACAAGTGAACCACTCAAGAAAACCATAAAAATAGACATTCCCAAAAATTGTTTTTTAAAATCTATAACTCATCCAAAGGCACATAAAATAACATAATAAAACCATAATGAACCATACTAATGTAATAAAGGTTTTGGATTTCTAATTAATGAATATAATGTCATTATACATGAAATTAAAGAGAAGGATGCATTCAGATACAATGTAAGGGGAAATTCTCAAACCCAACATTCATCATTCAGTTTATCCCTCTTTCACTCCAATTTTTTTGGTATGGTTACTACTTAATGATAATTTTTTTATCATTAACATTAATTCTATATTATATACATGTTTTTCACTAGGTTCTATGTCGAACAAAATGTTATCCAAAATAACTCTTCTTTCAAGAACACACCTTTTACTTCTCTCTCAAAGTGGACAGTTCTTGTAACATGTATGTTATTCCCTCTTTATTTTGGAAACCCAAATTTTATTAATGGGTTATTATTAGATGTAAACCATTACATTCCATGGGTTAGTAATGTTTACTTTTCATATATGTTACATGTGTAAATCATGGTAATGATAATGTTATTATGTGACTGGTGTTCCCGGAATTATATAACGCAATTTGGATGTTTGAATGTGATGGGTGCACCTGGAATTATACATCCCTCCAATAAATTGGGTAAAGTGATGAATCTCATGAGTAAATGTGAAATTATGTGTGGAAAATATTCTATCATGGTTAATACATATGTGTGGTATTTAACCACTAAGACATGATGTTTCATTTTTTAGGCATTCCCACATTTCAAGTCTTATTTTTATGCTTCCTCTCATGTTCATGATTATTTTTCCATGTTATGACTATGATCACCCCATGTTATAGTGCCGTTATCTATCCTCTTACTGGGCTTCTAGTTCACCCCTTTTGATCTATATCCTCAGGTGGCTACATGTACTAAGGAGAGGAAAAGTGCCATTAAAAGACTAGAGAAGAAGAAATTAAATACATGTTTATGATTGATGTTGTAATTGTTATGTATGGTCCTAGTTTCGACAAGACACTAAACCTTTCAACCCTCTATGTTTAATACTATTATGTTGTTTATAACTATAATGATGTAATAGTAATGTACGAAAAGGCAGGTCGATATAGTTGGTGTAAGAGGAATGGATTAGTTAATTTGGGAATTCGGATTAGTGAACCCTAGGGAAATACTCTATCATGAGACTAAGTACAAACATGCACACAAGAATATATACATAGGGATACCATATGTTATGTTTTTGGTATAAATTTTTTAAATGAAAAAGTTCTTCATGACTTTTTTACTTATGATTTTTTAACCTTTTTAAATTTTAGAAAATGGTGGGAACCAGGAGAAATCCAGCCAACAACTCGTGCAAGTGCCAATGCAATGATTGCCCGAACAACATACCCAATGATTTTAGTGGTGTAGTTCAAAACTTCATGGTTATTCTTACCAATTTATCTCATGTTATGAACAATAACCATAATAATGGGGAACATCCTCCTTCACCATATGGTGAGAAATTGGCTATAGAATGTTTTATGTGTCAACAACAACTGACGTTTAGAGGCTTTTCTGATCCACTAGTGGCAGAACATTGGGTCAACTCCATGGAGAAGATTTTTCTGTGCTTCACTGTTTTCAGATGGATAAAGTGACTCTTGTGGTTTATCATCTAGATGGAGAAGTCTATAATTGGTGGTACTTGATTAAGAACACCATTCCAATGGAGGAAATTGAAGAGATAAAATGGAAAGCCTTTAATATAATGTTTCTTAACATGCATTTCCCAAGAACTCTTCTCACGAAGATGGAGAGAGAATTCATAGAGCTCATGAAAAATGAAGTCGAATCTGTCACAACCTATGAAGAAATTTTCATAAGGCTTTAGAGGTATGATTCAGGTTTTTGTATCAACAATGATAGCAAAATTGATAGATTGTTTAGTGGAGTAAAACCACACCTTCGAAAGGCTCATGAAATTAGAGACATTGGAAGATATGAAGAAGTTTTTCTATGTGCTCTCAAAGTGGATATGGAGTTTGAAGAATGGTCCCATGGATATGGTGATATGAAACGAAATATGGAGTTTCAAGATGGAGGATCTAATGAAAAAAGTGGGAAGAAAACTCAATGGACCACATCCCAAAATTGTGGGAAGTTGCACCATGGGAACTGCCTCAAAAGGATGGGGAAATGCTTCAAGTGTGGGAAAATAGGACATCATGCTCAAGAGTGTCAAAATGATAAAGAAAGGGAGTATAATGTACCCAATTAAAGGAGATAACCACTCATGATTCAATGCAACAGCTGTAGGGAGCTGGGGCACTATGAAAACTAATGCACTAAACCTCGAGTTCTCGAGCGTAATCAATGTCAGCAGCCACCAAAGCCAAAGGAATAAGGGAAGGATTATTCCACCACTACATTAGAGGTGGAGCATGATAATGAAGTCGTACAAGGTACATTTCCTATTCACTCAATATTGGAAAAATTATTGTTTTTATTCTGGTTCTACGCATACCATTATATCTTCCATTTTTTCTAGAACTATAGAATCAAATCCCAAAAACCTTGATGTAGATATATCTATAAAAACATGATGTGGTGAAATCATTGAAACACAAGTGTTTGACACCTCTCCTATTGTCCTATGTGGGATGATTATTCTAGGGAATATTGTAATACATCCTTTGGTGGAATTCAGCACTACAATGGGAATAGATTGGCTCTCATTATATATAGCACATATCAAATATCTTGAAAATGAAATATCTTTTCAAATTTCGAAGCATCCCATGCTCTTCTAAAAATAAAAAGAAGACCATGAATATCCTTTGAAAAATCCTTCAATGGTGTGGGTGTTGATTCCCTGTGATGAAGCATACCTCGCCCAAATGGTTGAGTTGAAGGAAAGTTCCAACCTTGAGGAATTTCCAATCATGTTGGAATACGGTGAAGTATTTCCCAAAGAGTTACCTGGAATTCCCTTGGATCATGAGGTATAGTTCTCAATTGAACTCATATCTAGAGCTACTCCTATCTCGATGTTTCCCTATAGGATGGATCCTATCGAATTGGAGGAGTTAATGAAGCAGCGACAAGAGCATCTGGGCAAAGGGTTCTTAGACACTAGTGCATCACCTTGGGGTGAGCCAGTGCTCTATTTGAAGAAGTCTGATGGAACAATGTGGTTGTGTATCGATTATCAAGAACTAAACAAGATCACCATAAAGAACAAGTATCATCTACCTAGGATTCATGACTTGTTTGATCAGTTAAGATTTGATCAATACTTCTCAATGGTGGATCTTCATTCTGGATATCATCAGGTAAAGGTGAAGAAGGAAGATATTCAGAAGACTACCTTATGTACAAGGTATGGGAACAACGAGATTTTGGTGATTCCATTTGGACTTACTAATTCCCCTTCAATCATCATGGATTTTATGAATATAGTCTTTAAACATTACAACAAGAAATTTTTGGCAGTTTTTATAGATGATATTCACATCTACTCTAAGGGAAAGGAGGAACATTAAGATCATCTAAGACTTGTGTTGGCGACATTGAGAAAGGGTACGTTTTACGCAAAGTTCAACAAGTGTTACTTTTGGATGAAAAAAATCACATTTTTTATAAATTTGATCACAAGTGATGGAATTTCTGTAGATCCTTAAAAAATGTCGATTGAGGAATGGCCCTAGCCCTCTAGTGTCATAGAAATCTGTAGTTTTCTTGGATTAGCTAGTACTAACGACGTTTTGTGAGATACATCCCATGATTTTCAAGCATGTTAATTGTGTTAACAAGGAAAGGGGTAAAGTATGTCTGGACGGAAGAATGTGAGGGAAGCTTCAAGGAGCTAAAGAGAAGGCTGATCATTGTACCTATACTCACTCTACCGAAAAGAGGATATATATTTGTGATATACAGTGATTATTCAAATAAATTCTTGGGTTGCGCACTCATGAAAAATGATAATGTGATAGCCTAGACCTCACGAAAGTTGAAGATCCATTAGAATAACAATCCAGCTCAAGATCTAGAGCTGCCAGATGTGATTTTTTCCTTGAAAATCTGGCAGCACTACCTTTATGGCATGAAGTGCGACATATACACCGACAATAAGAGCCGAAATTATATATTCAGACTAAAGGGGATTACCATGCGTCAAAGGATATGGTTAGAGCTAATCAAATATTTTGATTCCACTATTCACTATCATCCTGGAAATGAAAAAAAGGTATATGATGCACTCAATAGAAAAGAACCTGCTACACTATCTATACTAAAGATTGAGAAAAACCCTCTCTTCTTGGATATGAAAAGGATGGATTTGGAAATCATAAGGGAAGTGGATACATCGTACCTTTCCCAATTTATTTCCAAACAATCCACCCAAGAGAAGATTAAATATTCACAAATGGATATATGGAGATACAAAAGACTGTGAATGCAGTAATGGAAGGGAATCTGCATGATTTACATATCTATGAGGATGGTTTGATTCGGTTTGGAATGAGGCTTTGTGTGCCTTCATCACCCCAGATAAAGAAGGATCTATTGGACAATGCACATAGCTCAACATTCTCTATCCATCCTAGGAGTATCAAGATATACTGTGATCTCCAAGAACCCTTCTTGTGGGATTACATGAAGTTGGATATTTTGGAATATATATTAAGGTGCTTGGTATGTCAAAATGTTAGAGCTGAGTGAAAAACGTTCAAAGGTATGATGTATCCATTGCCTATACCCATGCGGAAATAGGAAAAATGTTACTCTGGACATTGTCAAGGGTCTCCGGAAGACGTCAAAGGGAAATAATGTGATATGGGTTGTGGTTGATCGACGCACCATGGCTGCCCATTTTATTTCTATTCGGGAAGATCTCTCACCTGAAAAACATGAAAAGATATATGTCAAAAAAGTGGTGAGATTGCACGGTGTTCCACTCTCAATTGTCTCTGACCGTGATCCAAGGTTCACATCTAAATTCTGGAGGAGTCTTAAACAAGCTTTGAGTACTGAAATATATTTGAGCATGGCCTATCACCCCCAAACTAATGGACAGTCTGAAAGAAATATTTAGATGCATGAAGATATGATAAGTGATTGCTCTATAGAATTCATTGGTGGATGGGATCAGCATCTCTCATTGGTTGAGTTCTAATACAACAATAACTTCCACTCAAGTATTCAGATGGCTCCATATAAAGCTCTGTATGGAATGTGATGTAGAACTCTAACCTGGTTGGATGAAGTTAGAGAATAAAAGCTACATGGACCGGATCTTGATCAAGAGATGATAGAGAAGATTCAAGTCATCCAGAAACACATCAAAGAAGCTCAATGTCGCAAAATATCTATTTTGAGAATAGTCTAAGGGACATGGAGTTCAATGATGGAGAGAAAGTCTTCCTTCGAATTTCTCCATGGAAGAGAGTCATGAGATTTAGGAAGAATGGGATGCTAAGTGCAAGGTATATTGTCCCCTTTGAGATCCTTGACTGTATAGGAGCCATGGCGTATCGTCTTTCACTTCCATCAAATTTGGATCATGTTCATGATGTGTTTCACGTATCACTCCTGAGTAAGTACATATCAAACCCCTCACATGTAATAATCTCAAAGGTGGTACAACTGAAATATTATCTCCCTTATGTGGAACAACCAATAGAGTTTCTGGATCAGAGAGATATGGTCCTACTCAACAAGACAAGTGATCTTGTTAAAGTGTTGTGGATGAACCATATGTTTGAGGAAGAAACTTGGGAAATGACAGAGGAAATGAAAAATAAGTACCCTCACCTGTTTGTGTAAAGTGAAATTTCGGGGGTAAAATTTCTTAAGAGGGGAAGAATTTAACGACCCAATGTTTGTAAATGAAAATTTCCTTCTTAAAATTATGTCATAGAATCACATATCACAAAAAATAATAATCTACTATGTGAAAAGTGTCTTTTAAACATATGTTTTTCACTTCTGTGATTAGAATTTTGAAAATCTGATATACACAGCTGTGTTCACGATGATTTTTAGATTCTAATAAAACAAAAATAATTTTCGGTGAATAGTAATGTACCCTTGTAAATAGAAACTTACCCTTATGAATATTAACATAACCCTTATGAATATTAAATCATCCAACATTAGAGTAACATTACCCATGAATAATTAAATAAAAATTAGACATCATAGAAAGTGACAATTATACCTTAGTAAAAGTTTTGGTATATTGTATGTCATAAATAGTTAATTAAAATTAATTAATTAATTTAAAAGAAATATTATTTTCTTTAAATGTGTTCATTAATTATCATATCAATTTCTTTTAGTATTTATATAATTTTATAAGACCCTAAATAATTTTTGAAAGCCCTATAAAATCAGTTTTACTTTTAAAAAATGTTGTTTTAAGTAAATTTTGATCTTAATTAAATATTAAATTAATCATATTGAGAAAATTATTTTTGAAAAATCGACTTCATTTTTGGATTATACATGCTGAAAACTGTTAGGGGTAATCTATTGGGATTTTTCTGAGATAATTGAATTTTTAATGAATAGTGAAATACCATAATTTACAAAATAAGTTAAATAAATAATTTTAGTGTCATGTGTGATGCTCTACTGATGTAAGCCCACTTTGTTCAGAGTCAAATGATAAATTTACTATTATTGGTCATTTATGACTCACTATTACTTGTCTTAGTTTAAATTAATAAACTAATGAATTTTATAATAAGGAAACCCCTCTCCCCTCCACTATAAAAACCACCCTTCACACCCTCATTTCCTCACACCTCTAAAATTGAAAGCCTTCTCTAAACTCTTCCCAAAACATTCTCTCTAGAACCTCTCCCATGTTCAGGAGCTTCTGGTCTCATCAAAAGACCAAGTCTAGCTTCCTTGAGGAGGATCTCAAGAGGATGATTTAATATGTAATTTCTCTCCCTCTTCTCCTTTAATTCCCTATCATGTTCAAGTTCATTTCTTGATCTGTCACCATCTATCTTCATCCAAATGGTATTGTAACTCTATTATTATACATGTAATGTATTTTTATTAGTAAAATGGGATATTATATCATCCAACCCCATTTCCATCTTATTTTTATTTTATTAAAGAAAACATTGTTCGTGAGGTGTTAATTTATCACCTTCAAGAATGACAAGTTTTCTTCTTCCATTTCTACCATCATGTCTGGTCATGAAACCATTTTTATGGTTGAACCAGAATATGTCATATTTATTATCTCCTATTTAATGTTTTGGATCTAAATTATTCCCATATTTCTAGAGATAAAATAAAACAAGTTGTTTATGATCGAAAAATCGTTCAAATTAACCAAAATAATCATCATTTAATTCTTATATAATGATTCATCTACATGGATCTAATATAATTAATTATAAGATAATTAAGACACCTGTAATATTATTAATAAAAAGTAATATTAGTTCTAGATTTTTACCCATGTTCTACTCGAACATCAATTTAAGAATACAAGTGAAGCACTCAAGAAAACCATAAAAACATTCATTCCCAAACAATATTTTTTAAACTTTATAACTCATACAAAGTAACATAAATTCACATAATAAAACCATAATGAACCATATTAATGTAATAAAGGTTCTTTATTTCTAATTAATGGATATAATTTCATTATACAGGACATTAAAGAGAAGGACGCATTCAGATAAAAGGTATGGGGAAATTATCGAACCCAACTTTCATCCTTCAGGTTATCCCACTTTCACTCCATTTTTTTATATGGTTACACTTTAAAGATAATTTTTTATCATTTAACTTCATTTTATATTATATAAAAGTTTGTCACTGGGTTTTACTTCAAAAAAAATTGTTTCCAAAAGAACTCATCTTTTAAGAAGACACCTTTTACTTCTCTCTCAAAGTGGACTATTCTTGTAAAATGTATGGTATTCCTGCTTTATTTTGGGAACCCTAAGATTATGAATGTGTTCTTATGAGATATAACACATTATTTTACATGGTTTAGTTATTTTTACTTTTGATATATATTCCATGTGTCAAGCATCATAATGATAATTTTATGATGGGACGGGTGTGCCCAGAATTATATAACCCAATTTGTATATTTGAATGTGACGGGGGCGCCTGGAATTATATAGCGCTCAATGCATTGGGTAAAGTGATTAATCTCATGAGTAAATTTGAAATGATTTGTGAACAAGATACTATCTTGCTTCACAAGTATGTGTGGTATTTAACCACTAAGACATGTTGTCTAATTTTTTTATGCATTGACACATTTCAAGTTTTATATTTATTCTTCCTCTCATGTTCATGATCCGTTTCCCATGTTATGACTATGCTCACCCCATGTTTTATTGTTCGTATCTATCCTCTTACTAGTCTTATAGCTCACCCAATTTGATTTATATCATCAGGTGGAAACATGTAAAAAAGAGAGGACAAGTTCCAATAAGAAGCTAGAGAAGAAAAAATTAAATAAATGTTTATGCTTGATGTTGTAATTGTTATTTATTGTCCTAGTTTTCCCAAGAAAATAAACCATTGGATCCTCTATGTGTAATAATATTATGTTTTTTATCATTAAAATCATGTAATTGTAATTTTAGAAAATGCAGGGTCTCTATAGTTGGTATGAGAGGAATGGTTTAGTTAATTTTGGAATTAGGATTAGTGAACCCCAGAGAAAACCACTAGCATGAGACTAAGTAAAAATATGCACATAAGAATATATACATAGGTATCATATATGTTATATATTTTGTATAAATTGTTTAAATGAATAAGTTATTCATGAATTGTTTACTAATGTTTTGTTTTATCCATTTCTATATTAGAAAATCATGGGAACCATGAGATATCAGGCCAACAACTCGTGCGAGGGCCAATGCAGTGATTGCCCGAACGACATCCCCATTGATTTGAGAGGTGGAGTTCAGAACTTCATGGTGACAATTACCCAATTATCTTAGGTTATTAACAATAACCATAATAATGGTGAACTTCCTCCTTCACCAAAGAGAGAGAAACTGTCTATCGAATGTTTTATGCATCAACAACCACCGATGTTTAATGGATCTTCCAATCCACTTGTTGTGGGATAGAGGTTCAACTCCATGAAGAAGATCATTTCTATGGTTCATTATTATGAGATGGAGAAGGTGACTCTATCCATTTATCATCTAAATGGAGAAGCCGATCAATGGTGGGCTTTGATTAAGAACACCAAGATAATGGAAGAAATTTAAGAGATCAAATGGGAAGTTTTTAAGATAATTTTTCTTAAAAAAGAACTTCCCACGAACTCTTCACACGAAGAGAGAGAGAGAATTCATAGAGCTCAAGAAAAAAATAAAGTGAATATGTCACAACCTATGAAGCAAATTTTATAATGCTTTCAGGTACGCTTCGGGTTTTGTAATCAACAATAATAGTAAAATTGATAGATTCTTTAGTGGATTAAAACCACATCTTCAAAAGGCTCTTGCAATATGAGACTTTGGGAGTTATGAATAAGTTTTTCAATGTGCTATCAAAGTAGAGATGGAGTTTGGAGAATGGTCACATGGATATGGTGATATGAAATGAAATATGGAGTTTCATGTTGGAGGATCTAATGAAAAGAGTGGGAAGAAAACCCAACGACCCACATGCCAAAAATCTGGGAAGTTGCACCATGGGAACTGACTCAAAGGGATGGGGAAATTTTTCATGTGTGGGAAAGAAGGAAATCATGCTCAAGAGTGTCGAAAAGACACAAAAAGGGAGGATAATGTAGCCAATGAATGGGGATAACCACTAATGGTTCAATGCTAAAATTGTAGGGAGCTAGGGAACTATGAAAACTACTGCACTAATCCTCGAGTTATCGCGGGTAATCAACGTCAGCAGCCCCAAATCCAAAGGAACAAGGGAAGGCATATTCCATCGCTAATGCGGAGGTGGAGAATAATAATTAAGCCGTACAAGGTACACATCCTATTCACTAAAGAATGGAAAAGGTCTTATTTGATTCTAGTTATACACAGTCCTTTATATCAGGAATGTTTTCTGGAGCTATTGAATTGAATCCCCAAAACCTTGAAGTAAAGATATCTGTAAAAACACCAAGTGGTGTATTCATTACAACCCAAGTGTTTGACTACTCTCATGTTGTAATATGTGGGAATATTCTTACAGTGAATATTGTAATACTTCATTTGGTAGAATTCTATGCTATAATGGGAATGGATTAGCCCTCGTTATATAGAGCACATATCAACTGTCGGGAAAAGGAAATGTTGTTTCATATTCCAAACCATCCCATGCTCCTCTAAAAATTAAAGGAAGATCATAAATCTCCTTTGAAAAATCCTTCAATGGTGTGGGTGTCGATTCCCTATGAAGAAGCATACCTCTCCCAAATGGTTGAGTCGAAGGAAAGTTCAAACCTTGAGGAAATGTCCATCGTGAGGGAATACAGTGATGTATTTTCCTAAGAGTTACCCATAATTCCTGTGGATCGTGAGGTAGAGTTCTCAATTGAACTCATACCCAGACCTACTCCTATCTCAACGTGTACCTATAGGATGGATCCTATTGAACTAGAGGAGTTCAAGAAGAAGCAGAAAGAGCATCTGGACAAAGGGTTTATATGCTCTAGTGCATCCCCTTGGGTTGCGCCAGTGTTCTTTGTGAAGAAGAATGATGGAACAATGTGGTTGTCTATCAATTATCGAGAGCTCAATAAGATCACCATAAAGAACAAGTATCCTCTCCCAAGGATTGATGACCTGTTCAATTAGTTAAGAGGTTCTCAATACATCTCAATGGTGGATCTTAGTATTGGATATCATAAGGTAAAGGTGAAGAAAGAAGATATTCAGAAGACTGCCTTCCGTACAAGGTATGAGCACTATAAGTTTTTGGTGATGCCTTTTGGACTTATTAATTCCCCTAAAATCTTAATGGATTTGATGAATAGAGTCCTTAGACATTACCTAAACAAATTTGTTGTGGGTTTTATCGAGGATATTCTCATCTACTCTAAGAGAAAGGAGGAACATGAAGAACATCTAAAACTTGTGTTGGTGACATTGAGAAAGGATAGGTTGTACGCCATGTTCAACTAGTGTGACTTTTGGATGAAACAAGTCACGTTCTTGGGAAATGTTATAACAAGTGAGGTGATTTATGTGGATCCATCAAAACCAAAGGCGATTGAGGAATGTCCTAAGCCCTCTAGTGTCACAGAAATCTGTAATTTTATTGGATTAGCTGGGTACTACCGACATTTTGTGAGAAACTTCTCATGAATGTCAATCCCACTAACTATGTTAACAAAGAAAGGGGTACGCTATGTCTGGTGGAAGAATGTGAGGGAAGCTTCAAGGAGCTAAAGGGAAGGCTGATCATTGCACATGTACTCACACTACCGAAAAGTGGAGAAAGTTTTGTGATATACAATGTTTCTTTAAAGAATTTCATGGATTGCGTACTCATGAAAATTGATAATGTGATAGCCTACGCCTCAAGATAGTTGAAGATACATGAGAATAACAACCCAACGCATGATCTAGAGCTGGCATTCGTGATTTTTGCCTCAAAAATCGGGTGTCACTGCCTTTATGGAAAGAAGTGTGACATATACACCAACCATAAAACCTTAAAGTATATATTCACACAAAAGGTGCTCAACATATGTCAAATGATATGTTTAGAGATAATCAAGGTTTACTATTTCTCTATTCACTATAATCCTGGAATGGCGAACAAGGTAGCTGATGCACTGTGTACAAAATAACCTCCTACACTATCCATGCTACGGATTGTCAAAGACCCTATCTTCATGGATATGCAAAGGATGGATTTGGAAATCATAAGGGGAGGGGATACATCCTACCTTTCCCAAATGATTGCACAATCATCCATCTAATAGAAGATTAAAAAATTAAAAAAGGGTTGACGTGGATATACAAAAGAGGGTGAATGCAGTAAAGGAAGGGAAGCTGCAGGAGTCCTATATAGATGATGATGGTGTGATTCATTTCGGAACATGGCTTTGTGTGCCTTCATCACCTGGGATGAAGAAGGAGCTATTGGACAATGCACATAGCTCAACATTCTCTATCCATATTGGGAGTACCAAGATGTATTGTGATCTCCAAGAACACTTCTGGTGGGATAACATAGAGAAGATGATTGTGTAATATATATCAAGGTCCTTAGTATGTTAGCAAGTTAAAGTTGAGAAAAAAAGTCCAAAGGTATAATGCAGTCATTGCCTATACCCATGTCAAAAAGGGAAAATGATAATATGGAATTTTCCATGGGTCCCTAGAAGGCGACAAAGGGAAATAAGGCAATATGGGTTGTGGTTGATCGACTCACTATGAATTCCCATTTTATCGCTATTCAGATAGATCTCTTGATGGAAAACCTTGAAAAAAGATATGTGAAGGAAGCGGTGAGACTGCACGATGTTCCACTCTCAATTGTCTCTAACTGTGATCCATGGTTCATATCTAAATTTTGGAGGAGCCTTAAACATTCATTGATTACTGAATTAAATTTCAGCACGACCTATCACCCCCAAACTGATGGACAGTCTGAAAAAACTATTTAGATGAATGAAGATATTATAAGAGCATACTTTCTAGAATTTAAAGGTTGATGGGATCAACATCTCCCACTGGTTGAGTACTCATACAACAAAAACATCCACTCGAGTTTTTAGATGGATCTATATGAAGCTCTGTATGTAAAGTGATGTAGAACTCAACCTTGTTGGGATGAAGTTGGAGAAAGAAAGCTACTTGGACACGATCTTGTTTAAGAGACGACAGAAAAGGTTCAAGACATCCAAGAAACACATCAAAGATTCTCAATGTCAGAAAAAGAGCTCTGCCGACAACCATCTAAGGGGCATAGATTTCGACATTGGAGAGAAGGTCTTCCTTCGAATATCTCCATGGAAGAGAGTCATTTGACATGGGAATAAAGGGAAGCTAATCCCAAGGAATATTTTCCCCTTTGAGATCCTTGACCGCATAGGATTTGTGGCCTATTGTATTGCACTTCCACAGAATATGGATCAGGTTCATGATGTGTTTCACGTATCACTCTTGAGGAAGTACATACCAGACCCCTCACATGTACTAAACTCAGAATTTGTACAACTATAAGATAATCTCTCTTTTGAGGAATAGCCAGTAGAGATTTTGGATCGTAGATATAGGGTTGTACGCAATAAGAAAACTCATATTGATAAAGTGTTGTAGCAGAACCATGTGTTTAAGGAAGAAACTTTGGAACCAGAAGAGGCAATGAAGGAGAAGTATCCTATTCTGTTTTTGTAAAGTGAAATTTTGGGGGAGAAATTTCTTAAGAGGGGAATAATGTAATGACCCAAATTTTTTCAATGAAAATTCCCTTCTTAAAATTATGTCATAAAATCACATAAAACATAACATAATGAACTATTATGTGCTATGTGACATTTAAACAAAAAAATTTCACTTATGTGATTCTAATTTTGAAACTATGACATACATGGTTGTGTTCAAGATTATTTTTGAAGTCTACTAAAACAAAATAATTTTCAGTGAATAGTATCGTACCCTTGTGAATAGTAGCCTAACCTTATGAAAAATAACATGAACCTTATGAATAGTAAATAATCCAACATAATAGTAACCTTACCCATGAATTATTAAATATAATTTAGACATCATAGAAAGTGACAATTTGACCTGAGTAAACGTTTTGGTATTTCGTAAGTCATAAATAATTAATTATAATGAATTAATAAATTTAAAAGAAAACGTATTTTCCAAAAATATTTTAATTAATTATAAAATCAATTTCTTATATTTTTTAGATAATTTTATTAGACCCTACATTATTTTTGAAAGCACTATAAAATAAGTTTTAATTTTAAAAACTGTTTTTAAGTAAATTATGATTTTAAATAAATATTAATTTAATAATATGTAGAAAATTATATTTGAAAAATGGAGTTCATTTTTGGATTCTATACATCGAAAAATGTTAGGGGTAATGTTTTGGGATTTTTCTGAGATACTTGAATTTCTGATGAATAGTAAAATACCATAATTTACAAAACAAGCTAAATAAGATAATTATAGAGTAATGCGTGATGTTCTAAGGATGTATGCACACATGGTTAGGGATCAAATGATAAAATTACTATTCTTGTTCATTGATGACTCACTATTCCTGGTCTTAGGAAAAATTAATAAACTAATGAATTTTATATTAAGGAAATCCCTCTCCCCTCTAATATAAAAACAACCCTTCACACCCTCATTTCCATACACCTCTCAAGCTCCAAGAATTCTTTAAACTCTACCCAAACATCCTCCCTATACCCTATCCCACGTTCAAGAGCATCTAGTATCATCAGAATACCAATAATAGATTCTTTAAGGAGGATCTCACGAGGAGGATTTAAGAGGTAATTTCTCTCCCTCTTCTCCTTCAATTACCTTTCCAGTTCAAGTTGATTTCTTGATCTCTCACCACATATATTCATCCAAATGGTATTAAAACTTAAGTATTTTACATGTACATGAATTATATGATGCTAATGGGATATTATATCATCCATACTCTTTCCCTCTTCCTTTTATTTTTTAAAGAAAACGTTGTTCGTGAGGTGTTAATTTATCAACTTCAAGAACGACAAGTTTTCTTCTTCCATTTCTGCCTTCTGATCTAGTCATGAAACAATTTTTATGGTTTAAATAGCATATTTTATATGAATTATCTTCTATTTAGTGTTCTAATACTAACTTATGACCATATTTCTCGTGATAAAATAAAACAAGTTCATTATGATCAAAAATTCGCTCAAGCTAAACCAAAGAGTCATCAATTAATATCATCTAATGATTCATCCACATGGATCTAATATATTTCAATATAAGATCATTAAAATCCTTTAATATTATTAATGACATGTAATATCAGTTCTGGATGTTTACCCATGTTCTTCCGAAACTTCAATTTAAGAATACAAGTGAACCACTCAAGAAAACCAAAAAAACAAACATTCCCGAACAATATTTTTTAAACTCTATAACTCATCCAAAGGAACATATATTCAATTAATAAAACCATAAACAACCATATTAATTTAAAAAAGGTTCTTGATTTCTAATTAATGAATATAATTTCATTATAAAGGACATTAAAAAGAAGGACACATTCAGATACAAGGTAAGGAGAAATTCTTGAACCCAACTTTCATACTTTGGGTTCTCCCTCTTTCACTCCATTTATTTTGATATGGTTACTCCTCAAAGATCATTTTTTCATCATTGAATTTACTTTTATAGGATATACATGTCGGTAACTATTTTTTTTAAACAAAATGTTTTCCAAAATAACTCTTCTTTTAAGAACACACCTTTTACTTCTCTCTCAAAGTGGGTGGTTCATGTAACATGTATGTTATTCCCTTTTTATTTTGGGAACCCAAAGTTTATGTATGTGTTATTATGTGATGTAACCCATTACATTAAATGTGTTAGTTATGTTTACTTTTGATATATGTTCTTTGTGGAAACAATGATAATGATAATGTTATGATGTGATGGGTGCGCTCGGAATTATATAGTGCAATTTGATGTTTTCAATATGATGGGTGCGCTCAGAATTATACATCACTCCAATACATTGGGTAAAGTGATTAATCTCATGATTAAATTTGAATTGAAGTGTTAACAAGCTGCTATCTTCCTTCTTAAGTATGTGTGGTATTTAACTACTAAGGGATGATGTTTCATTTTTTTATGCATTGCCACATTTCAAGTCTTATATTTATGCTTCCTCTCATGTTCATGATCAATTTCCCATGTTATGACTATACTCACCAAATGATATATTATTCTTATCTATCCTATTACAAGGCTTCTAGCTCACCCCTTTTGATTTATGTCCTCAGGTGGCTACATATACTAAGGAGAGGAAAAGTCCCAATAAAAAGCTAAAGAAGAAGAAATTAAATAAATGTTTATGCTTGATTTTGTAATTGTTATGTACGGTCCTAGTTTTCCCAAGACACATAACCTTTAGATCCTATATGTGTAATACTATTATGTTGTTTATCTTTAAAATGTTGTAATATTAATGTAAGAAAATGCAGGGTCTCTATAGATATCTTCCATTCATTTACATATTACATTTATTTTGATTCACATATAATAAACATTTAAAAGAGGTATTTAACCTTTTATAACCCAATTAAATCTGTATATAACTTCCAATCATCATAGGAAATATCAACACACCCAAAGAGGTGGAATAATCATATAAATTCATATAAACCCACAATAAAGGGTGCTTTAGGTTGAGGTTTATGACTATCCACTGTTTTAATGGAACAATAAGAATTTTAATACAATCTTCACAACATTTAATTTATAATATCACTCATTTTAGATGAAATGTAATGAGGTTCTTGAGTGTGGCACTATGGATAAAGTAATAAGCATCAACTGAATAAGTTAAAAAGGCATAAACCACAAAAATTAAAAGGGTATCAGACTCCTCATCCATTATTGGCCCATAATATTTTATATAATGTGATAAATCAATGAAATTGAGGAATATTCTGAAAATAGGGAAACTTATAACACATATATTAGCTTTCCATTGGAATAGAAAAATGAAGTAATGAACAAATGCGATTTAAAATCATATTGGTTGATATCTAACATGACTAACAGTTAGAGAAATTGTTTACAGACAAATAAGGTGGAATAAATAATAGCATGATAGATAAGTGACCTCTCATGTGAAGTGGTAGTTGATGTGGTAGACATGGGAGACAAAAAATGTTAAGGGGATTTAAAGATATGGGTATAAAAATAATTTCACTTATTTTTAATATTCACATGGTTTGGATGCAATTTTTTTGACAAACCATGTAGAAACCATGCGGTCAAAAATCACCATCATTATACTGAGGTGTCACCACCTCACACATGGTAGGCACAATATTTGAGAAACTATGTGTAGCTCGTGCTTCTCCAATGATATGTGATGCACTAAAAATCGCAATCTTACAACCCCCCCATTAATTAACTCATCCCTAAGATTCCCTTTTGAGGGTGGTAAGGAATCGTCTGTGAATATTTTTGACAACTAAGCACATATGTAGGCCTATAAATCCAAATTTTATTCATCTATAAGACTATGCATTCATTGAAAATGTATTAAAGAAACTGACATACGTATAAGAGCCTTAATCATTCGATCAACACTACAAATAAGGTTCTATATAAAATAATGTTCTTCGTCTGGTTCAATTTCATCACCATCAAAACCATGAGATGGGTGAGAATATGATGAAGATAAGATACATGAAAGATGTTCTTATTAGAATTCAATATTTTATGTAATGTTATTTGATATGCTACTTGGAAAACTACCTCAATTATCTCGAAAGGATAAAAAATTTCTGGTTTCATCTTCCCTTTCCTCTGAATCTTTTGATCACCCAGCATTAGAAGAACATGTATGAGAACACAATATCCTATTTCAAACTCCAGGGGTTGGTGGTGAAGATAGGCTTATGAATTTTTTCAACACTAAAACGTATCCATATTATTTTTGATAAGTTATACATTCTTTTTTTACTCTTGAATGAGACGAGGTCACAGAAGCAATTATTTTCCTAAATCTAACCAGAACATGGTTGAATAGAATTTCCTTATATATAGGTCATTATAAGGATATATATAAAATGTTTCATGAAATCTGTTATAATTAGAAAATTTCGTGAGTGTCATGTATTTCTTCATAGAAACTATAATTTTATGGTTGAATTTTTGAAGCATGTCCCCAATTACCGTTATCTTATTCTCAAACATACCATTGTTCTATTGGTGGTAAGATGTCTGGCCAAGGTACAACATATGAAGATGAACTTTGGGCTTTGATCTATGAAATCAATTATGCTCCCTATCAAAACAGGTCGCCTCTATGAATAGAATCAAATTCACAAATTTTCGTGAAGGCTTTTGGAACAGGTACTAGAGATGTGCCTTGGTGCCTCCATACTCATTAGATTTCTTGTCTTACTTAGGCCATTTAACTTTAGACCTTCTTATCACATGCTTATATGGAGGTGAGTCAGATTTCTAATGCCCCCTTGAAAAGATCCATTACAGAACTGAGCACCATGTGGCCATTCAGGTTCCCTGACATTTGCGTTATCATGTTAGATGATGATATGCAGGGCGTGACATACTCCCATTCTTGTACGTCCCCCTGTAAGGCCTAATTTTGTGTACTTTACATTTATTTAATAAATTTAAGGTTGGCTTTATTGGAACCTTGATCATCTTGGTATATGTGGTAGGAAGTACTCAGTAGTACCTATGTTCCTAGATCCTTTTGTAACCCCTATTAGAACCATTAGTTGAAATAATCATATCTATCAAATCTGATAGTGTGTGGAACTCCATTAAGGTTTTTGGTCTCCCTGTCAAATAACCTCCTTATATCATGCATGAAAAATATTTATATGATAGGTCAGAAGTGGGACATCTTTTTCAACCTATCTACAATCAATCATGTTTCTTCATACCCCAAAGTTAGACTATGTAATCCCATTACCAAATCCAATGTAATGTCATCCCACTTACACCCAATAACACATAATGCATATAAGTGTACCGATGGTCATCGGTGCTTTTCCTTCACCTAGTGACATGTCAAACACCATGTTATAATGAATGATATCTGTTTTATCATCCCCAAACACCAATATTGGTAGTGTATGTCATGATACGCCTTGGTATGACCATGTTGAACTGCCCAAGCAGAGGCATGAGACCCTCAAATATGTTCATCTAACTAGTTAGATGGAACCAAGATGCATCCATGATTATGAAATATCCAATCCTCACAAATGTTCCAACTAGGCGGTGGGTCCTCACATATAACACACTCACATTGGACAAATCCTTATAGTTTAGAATTAATCCCCATTATCACCTTATCAAAAAAAGAAGAGGCTACATCCAAAGTTATAATAATTGTTTGCCATTGGTTTTCCTATCCTTCCTGGGGCATCATCAAAAACTAGGCCATCATTTAACACTCATTACACGCCTCCTACACTATCAGTGTTTTTTCCTTCTAGATCATATTTTTGGAATGAAAATTTCCTTTCCGTCTATAAAATAATTATCAATGACAATACAAGGTAGGTATTCGACCTACCTTCATTGTAAAATATTCTTTTCAAACTATATAAATATGTATTTTTAGATTTTTTGATTTGTTTATACAATGAATCCTTCTACAAAAAATTAATTCCTATAATAATGCAAGACATGATCCAAATTTTCGATATTCATTCCATGTGTGGATTAATTTCACTTGTGAGGCCTCATCTTACGATACTTTTATGTTATGATATGATTTCCCTACATTAGAATCGTTACCCACCCTATGTTGGGTGAATCAATGATAATCAATTTAGCCTATTCTAGGATTAGGTATAATGATGATGGTCATTGATGTAAGTCTTCATTTCAATTGCTAGAAATTTATTTCATGGTATGATTACCACGTAAATATAATACCCTTTGTTGTCAAACCTATGAGTGGTGTTTTAAGGGGTGATAAATACTGATTAGAGTGCCTATAATATCCATCTATCACTAAGAAAAAACATTGGTTAAAAAATTAATGATTTTTCTTAAAAATCATCACTAACCTTTTCTAGGTCCGTCGATACCCCAGAATCCCATAGGATTTCACCTAGTAAGTGAACGTTTTTAATATAGAAGTTTCAATTAGTGAGCTTGGAATATTAAATATTCTATATAAACATTACCAATATGATATCAAAATTTGTGGCATGATATTTTATGGTATATGAGTACACCAAGATTCCCTCCACAAAAACTACCACAAATGAATATTGATATGGTTGAAAACACCAATTCATCAGATCCATGAAATTAGAGCTATTTTTAATGAGATCGAAGGACATTACCAGATACATGTACAAGCGATATATGCTATGTAATATCATAAATTGAATATTTCAAGACACAACATATACCTGATGGTAGCCCAATCACAAATCAATGTACGGGAATACCCAATATTCTCAAATCGAAAAAATATGTTTTCTATTCAAGGTAATGGATATTGATTATTAACCATAATCTTGTCCAATTTTAGGTAATCCACAAATATCATGAGGGTTCCATCCTCCTTCTCCATGAAAATGATGGGTCAAACCAAGGGTAAAGATCTATGTCAAATAAACCCCTTATTTTCTCAGTCCTCTAACTATCTCTTGAGATCTTGAAACTTCGTATTATAAATATTGTAACGAGTAATGGATACTGATTCTACTCGTAGAAATATATCAAAATGTAAATTATACATCATTCTCATGAGGTACCCTCAAAAATATTTATTGAATAATACATGTAAAGATCCACCACAAGAGACAAATTTGGTTGATGTATTCCCATATCATCTAGTGTGATACTAGAAATGTGGTTTTTTTAATATTACCATACAATGATAATTCGGTGAATATTAACTAATCTATATATCCTATTAACCCCTTAGAATATAGTTAACACCCTCATATGAAGTGAAATCCTCCCTTCAGATATAAAATCAACATGATAATTGTAATGAAACAACAATTCCATCATGTGAATGGTATAAAAAACCAATCATTTTAAGGATGAAGAGGTCCCATACAAAATTATTTCCTCTTACCTCAATGAGGCACTCATATCACTAAATTAAAATTTATGATCAGATCCATAATGGAGTGTCAATATTAATTAACCCCATATAAATGATGATTCTCAATCCCAAGGCTTTCCAAAATATCCAATGATATGAAGGAGTAGCATGTCTCTGTTTCATACAAAAAGATACTAAAATAGATTCTATGAAAATTGTACCTTGAACTATATAAGTGTTGAGACACTTTCCCTCAGATATAGACTGTAATATATATATATGGGAAAATATGATTGCAAGTGCCACATCATTACCACCCAAAGTAGTTTTTGTCTATTAAAACTATGCATCCAAATAATTACACCCATAACCTCATCCACCTTCTCATCATGCATAGCATGTTGCACTCTATCTCCCTACATGACATAGGTCTATTGAACCAACTATTGAAGGTAGAGCTGTTGTGGATCCTCTTGCATGATAAATAGGTTAAATGTCTAAAAAAATCAACAAATGGACCATTTTTCCTTAATATCTTCACTTAACCTATTATTTACCACATTGGGGCCTTAAATGAACATTCTTACCACACTGATGAATGATTTCACGGATATCTAGGTGCACACTCTGTATATTTTCATCTCAATGGGAATGCTCAAAATAACCATTCCAAAGTACTAAACTAATATATCCCACACCTATATATTATTTAATGTTACACTCAATGATGAGTGAGTGATTTAATATCTTATTGACTATATTCAAACAAAACACAGTCAACTAAGATCAAATGGCTTACGTAGGTCCATCCTCAAAACATAGAACAGTCGATATCTCCCCACCATCGAGAGTATAAAAAATAAATTTCTTTATTAAATTAGATGAGTAATCTATAATAGATAGAGTTTCATGCTCTAGATTCATTAACACTATGGTTTTGTCTTCTCTCATTGTCTTAACAATGAAATAATCATACAAGGACGTATTAAAATCCCTTTGGACTATAACCTAATGCTGTCTAGAATGGTAAATGATATCCTAACATCTCTTAACTGACCCAGTAAGAATATAATCTACAATATTTACCATCATCTTATGAGGAATCTAAATTTTTTAAAAGTTGGATAGCATGGCCTCTATCCATGATCAAAATACTGAGGACAATCATCCCATGAAAATATAGGTGGATGCTAATACAAAAATTCTCATGTCGACAATACCATAGTATGGGCTCCCCTCATGGCTCCCTTCATGGCCAGAACGTTTCAAACAAAATAATCTCTAAAATTGGAATTAGTTTCCATGTTTGGTATAATAGAATGATTCATATGTGGTAATAGGGGATTTAATAACAGTGGATTGCATCCCACCACCAATGAAGCATGGTAATTGCCATACTCCTGGATCACGACGTGATGGCGTTGTGGGAAAATATCATGAAAATTTTGAAGAACATAGTTTAGAAAATAATTTATAATTCAACACTTAACTGTAACAAGTATTGGATAGGTGCGATCCTTCCTATATATATTTCAACACCTCTATTCCTACTCATAAATCTTGTTCTAGTTGGTATCAAAACACATTATGTAACCGAAGAGACAATCTCGACATCTCACAATTATAGTCTTGATGAAGGGGTTTTCTTTATTTCAGATCAGGGGTTTCGGTATATGCAGTTTCATGTTCATGTTATAGGGGAAAACACCCATTAAGTTGAAATAGCAATCATTATTTAAGAAAAAATTAATCATTTAATTTCTACAGAATATTCCAGTTCATGTACATATTTTATATATACATCGTGGTCTAGTTAGATGAGTTATCATTCCAAAGTTAAAAACTCATTGGCTTTATACATTCCAAATTTTACATCATTTAACTTTGAAAAAACTATTATATTGGGTATCAGAAGTTAAAAATTCACTTTATGATATCTCAATTAGATTGATCACTATTCAAAATTTATATATTTAATATCATTATAAATTAAAATTGGCATCCATATAATTGAATCTAACTAGCATTTCATCTCATATAACCACATTTTCTTTGCTCAATCGTGTATTTGTTAGTTAGTGGAGGTTCCACCATCGATGTATATGGAAAACACTATTTATATTATTATAGATACAAATATTACCCTATTATTTATCTTTTCCAACTATAATGGAAACAACAATTTCAATATAGAAATCATGGATGAATAAATTGATGTCTGAAATGCAAGAAATTAAATAAATATGACCTAATGTATGCTTGACATGTGAATAATCAGGTTCCTATAAGGATTCGTGGATAAGTATTTTATTTCTTTACCAAGAAAAGAATGAATGAGAATCTATAATAATAAAAATAATGAATTCTGTAAACCATGTATTTCACCCATTGGTAAAATCAATACAACTGTAATAGGAATAGTATAGTAAAATATTTCCCATCCTAGCTAATTTGGCATTTTATTGTATGTGGTTTAACTATTCCAAATCAAATGATCATTTAATAATTATAAAACATCTCAGTTATCCAATCTACTAAAACATATACTCATATAAAAGGTGACATCTCCTTTGATACCACTCTATGAAATATTTCTCACAGTATTTAGAAACGTGACTAGCACTGTTGGCAACATAGCCTCAAGTGCTCATCACCATACACTAAAGGATTCAAACTAAAAATGAGGGAATATGATGACATGATTGGAATAATATACCATCATGGAAAGAGTTCATTGGAATTGAATGATAAATTATTATGTTATCACATTATTCCTTTTTATTATATTAATTTCCGTAGAATTTTACAAATAAGGGATCTTTTAAAGTATACTGTCTTAGAAAATAGGTACATAATACATGAAAAAAAGAAACATTATTATATTACACATAAAAGGATTATCAATGTTTCGTCCTAGGTACATTTAATTCATCTCATAACATGGAAACATACATCAATGGAAAAAGTGATCAGAAGGCCCAGTAAGGGGAAACAAGCACAATAGTTTACATGTGATCTTGAGAAATATTGGTAAGAACATGAAGAATATCAATATGGAATGAAAAAGGGAGAATGAGGTGTATAATTGAAAACATAATATGAATAATAACATGGAAATGTATCTATAACCATTAATTGATTCATTAATATGCATGTCCCCAAGGTTTATCACTATGTTTTCAGAAAAACTACATAGGTTATTCCCCAAGGTATCATAAAAACTTATCATCTCTATAAATTAAATTATTTAACCAATGCACTAGAGAAATATCAATTTTCACCTTTAATATGTATTAATTAATGTGATAAACTTATATCAAAATAAAATATCTCATAAATAACCCGTGGAGAAAAAAATAAATTGGTTTCATTTCAAAATCATAGTGTTTCTTTAAGTCCATAACTACAAGATATTCTACTCATTTTTAACCCACAAAAAAAGAATGTGGGTTCCATTTATGTTAATCCTTGATTTAAAAATGATAATTTTTATCTCTATATGAATAACCCATGAAAATGTATAGTTATGTGTATTCACAATAGAAAATAAAATAATATCTTGGTTAAAAGAGAAAAATTTTGAAAAAAATATGGCCTTACAACTAGTATGAAACATGATTTTAGAAAGATTTAAAATTAAAACATACAAGTTTACCACAATAAAAAATAATGTTAATATATTAATGGGATTGAATTAAATTTATATCAGAACATGATATAGAAATCTAAAATTCATACCACATAAAAAAGGAAACATTACAGGGAAATAGATGTTGAGAGTACCCTTACATTGAAGAGTCACTTATAAAACTCGATGATTAGGATAATGCGGGATTTATGAATCCTCAGGTAGAATCTTTGTGAGGTAAATACATCAAAAAATCATGGTGGATTAATTTTATATAAAGGTAAATGATGTAATGGGTGGGTATTTATAGATAATATGATAGAGTTTTTTATTAATTTTTTAGGACACCTATGTAGTGGTATTTGAAAAATCATGGGCTAGGACTTAGTATTTTTAATATATATGGGGAACATGGTAATATTATTTAGTTAAGTTAACAAATATGAGCATGAAATAATTTTATATTAATCAATACATCAATATGAAATAGCTTTGACGTCATTAAACATACCAAAAAACTCAAACTGTATGTTCACGATTCAAGAAAAACTAATGTATTTTATAAAATTATCAGAAATTCACCCTAACATAATATTGAAATTATGAATTCCAAAATTAAATCAATTTTATGAAAATGGTTTTATAGATACGATAAATTTTTTTTATATAAAATCATTATTTACTCATAAAACATACTAATACCTAACTTATAATTTCTATAACATTTATTTAACTATACTATGATATAATTATATCACATTACCATTTAATATTCCTAAATAATATTTATAAATTCTTAGGTGAGGTTAATTTTCAATTGGTCAAATAACTATTGATAAGTGTAACATTACTATTCAAAAGGGTCATGTTACTAATCACCAAAAAATTAAGTCGATCTTATAAGACCCAAAATATCTTACTGACTGCAACTGTGTATGAATATTTTTCCAAAATCAATTTAGGTAATTAATTATTTAATGTATAATTATTTCATAAATGAAAAATTAATTAATTTTCACTATTTATAAAAAAATATGAAGCTACATATAAAAACACTAAAAACTCACCATATATTGATTTTAAAAGTTGAAATTGAAAAATTATGTTTAATTTACCTTAATAATTATCTTAGTTTGAGAAATTTCTAAAAAGTAATTTTTCTAATTTTTCTCAATAAAAAATTAGTTATATTAATAAAATGATATTATTAAATTATAAATGATGAAATAACGAAATTATTTAAATAAATGGTATAAATTTTATGTTAATATGGACATGACACATAACCCTTTAAAACACCATTAGATGAACTAAGGGTACGGTAGGTGAAGGTTATAGACTCCTGGGATAGCTTGGATAACATCTCCCGAGTGGTAATCTCTACTAACCTAAATATCTCCCATAGTTGATTTAATTTATGGTTAACATGGTGAATCTTGGATTGGGCTTGGTTAAGAGCGAAGACCAAATATGATACCTCCCTCCCATGTTATGATAAATGGGATTCATATGGAATGATCCTACTAGATGAGGCCATCAGAACATTTTTCTGTATTAATTATCCATTAAAATTATTATTTATAACACTAATTATATTGTTGAAATTATTATTTCCAATGTAAATATTAAACAATGGTCATAATTTACCAATGATCATATAATTGTTGAAATTAAATGGTCACATTTCAATTAAACTCACTTCCTTATTTATGGGAAATAGTTTTTTTTAGTATATAATAACAATACACACATTTGGTGGAATAATTATCAATTAAAATTTTGGGTCGTTATATTATTCCCCCCTTAATAAAATTTTTCCTCGAATTTTCAACACTTTTTCGTAGTCGATAAAAGGTGAAGATAATTCTTCCAGACTATTTCCTATTATTCCCATATAACTAATTCATACAAGTGGTTAATCCACAACACATTAATCTGGTGGGTAGTCTTCTTCCATGGAATCATGTCTCTACAGTCGAATATCTCCCTAGATTCACTACCAAAAATATGATATATACCAACGGTTTTGGGAAAACCATTGTTATTGTTCACTAATTTGGACCTATACCAATGGTTTTGGACATACCGTTAGTATAGGTCCCAAAATAAAAGAACCTATAACAACAGTTCTCAAAATTGTTGGTATAGGTACATGTATTTTTAATGTAATTATCTTACAGAGGTTATAAAATAAATCCAAATTTAAAATACTTATTATAATACATATATATATATTTATGAAATTATGTTTAAAAAAGTAAATTAGGTTAGTGGTTAGGTCGTTCAATCATAAATGGGAGGTGCTGGGATCAAAACCATCTGAATGATTATTTTTTGAATTACATATACCGAAAGTTTTAGGGAATCATTGGTATATAATTTCATATTACTTATACCAATGGTTTTCAAAACTGTTTGTATAGGTCTATACCAACGGTTTTCCCAAAACCATTGGTATAGAACTATCCCCACGACTTACTTGCGAATGGTCCTCCAAACCGTTGGTATATGATATACCAATGATTCCAAACTGATGGTATTGGGTATTTTTTAAGTAGTGATTATTTCTCATAAGAGAGTTCATGTTCCAGTAGTACCACCTTAGGATTCAGTACACGTGAATTCTAAGGTAAGTAATTCCTCATAAGAAATAAATGGATAACATCATGGTCGTGTTCTATATTTAGTAGATGTGAAAGCTGATAGGACACTATTCCTATGCCATTAGATATTTCATAGTGGATAATGTAAATAGGTATGTGCTTCTCCTTCATCAGAAACCTCATGATTCTCTTCAATGGTGATATTTGAAGGAAACCATTTTCACCA
The DNA here is from genome assembly GCA_963277665.1 of Viscum album. NCBI lineage: Eukaryota > Viridiplantae > Streptophyta > Magnoliopsida > Santalales > Viscaceae > Viscum > Viscum album. Next base: position 1,020,733,279 of record OY728133.1, on the reverse strand, counting down.
ACATAAAACTCCAAGTCCATTATATGGTTTTCAATATAACTCTTTTATCAACTCTTAGCACCCATTATGTATGGTTAGAGGGATTGAACCTCTTCTATTTTGTCTCTCACAATATCTGGCCTAGGAAGATTTGTCTCACTAGATACATCCCAAAAATTAGGACTACCAAATCACTTCCCATATAGAGTTTTATAGAGTTTCATTTCAATGCTCAAATAGAATCTATTGTTCTATGAGATCTCAACAAATTGAAGATATTTATCCCATACACTTAAATTTTATTGAGAATGTTCTCAACATTTTCTTGATTTTTTGAATAGTCCTTTCAGATTGTCCATTAGTTTAAGGGTGATATATCATAATGAATATCTATTTAGTTCTCAAAAAATGGTGATGAATTATTCAGAATTTTGATGTGATCCATATATCACAATTAGATCTGATATAATTTTGACCTCTATGCAGCCATACCACTTCCTTCACAAGTATTTTGGGGTGTTGGTCAAGAGAGAAATACACCAAAATTGAGATAATATGGGAAGTATTTGTGATATGGTACATTATAACCCATATCACATTGTATCATTTGTAAGTTATTGGGAGACTATTGAAAAATTCCATAGTAATATTTTCCCACTTCCATGATGGTATGGGTAGTATGTTTAATACACCATTAGGAGGTTTCATCTCTGACATCACTTCTTGACATGCCAGGAACCCTGTAGTTTATACGACAGACCCCATTTTTATGTAATCCCACTAATAATGGTCATAAAGGACCCTATACATTTTTATGATTCTATGATGTATAGAAATAGAAGATCAATGAGCTTCATCCATCATCTACCTCTTCATTTCTGGAATATATTGGACACATATCCTTGCACAAAATTTCACTACACCTTCTTAATCAATACTGAACTCAAGAAAATTCCAATTCTTCAAAGCAACTATATTCTTATATAACAATAAATCTTCTATTTGATATTTCATGATCTTTTATAGTAACTATTTGTGATAAATCATTTGGGATAGGTTTGTTGATTTCCCTTACATTATGATTCCCCTATCCAATTTTACTAGGTATTTGATCAAATGGATTCATTGAATACTCATCATTTCCATCCCTACGAGTAAATTCAAAATTATTTCATTGGTAAAAAAAATTTCTCTTTAGGTGTGACATTGAATTGAACAGTCCTTGTCTTTAAGAAATTCCAACCCTCTCATATGTCTCATGTTCAATTCCTTTGGTGTGAAAATATACATAGAATTTTAATGGACTATGTATATATCACATTTTTCCCCATACAGATAGTGACACCATATATTTAGATAAAAAATAATGGCGGTCGGCTCTAGGACATGATTAGGATAGTTCTACTAATGAGGAATCAACTGTTGAGATACTTAAGTAATCACCTTATCATTTTTCATGAGGACACACCCTATCACTTTTAGAGATGCATAAAAAAAATAAACAATCCTTCATCGATATAGGGTATAGTAAACACTGGTTTAGCAACCAATATCTTCATCATCTCTTGGAAAATTTCATAAAACTCCTTTTTCTACATATACATAACCCTTTTTGAGTTAACATGGATAGTGGAATATAATGACCAGAATTTTTTTTAAAACCTCCTATAATATCCTTTTAAGAAATGGAAAATATGAATATCAATTTCTATTGTAGGTTGAGGCCACTCCTCCACAACCATTTCTTTGGTAGGGTCAACAAATATTCCTTCAATAACGCCATGACCCCGGTTACCCAGAGTCGGTGCATTATTTTAATACATTGGTATAATTACAAGGAGTCACGTCCGGAAGGAAAGATCAGTTTAGAAGTCTTGGAAAATAGATTGCATACATTAACATTACATTATACTTTCTAACATACAACACAACATAAATAATCCTTTGAGAACGTCATTGTTCCCTTAGCTTAACCCTGCATCTTAATCATAACACCCTTCTTGGGATCCTGGGGAAACTAAAACATAGAAAGGGTTGAGCTCAGATGCTCAGTAAGGGAAAATAATTTAGCGGATGCTATAAACATTTAAGGAAAGATGTGTAATAAGAACAATGACCTTTTTAAACATAAACTTGAACATAATATGGTAAAAACATAAATCAAACTTTACCATATAAACATGCACATGAATATTCTACTAATAAATTAATCACATGTAATAACTAATTTTATAATGAGGGAATGCATAATGTTGAACATTAATTTAAGTGTTAGGGCCACGTGCCAAGACCTAAGGGCTAACTGTAACCGGAACCCAACCTGGAGAGCCTTTGTAACCGGACGCCAACTCGGAGTGCCTCTAATAACCGGACATGAACCCGGAGTGCCTCAAATAACTGGACACCAACTCGGAGTGCCTCTAATAACCAGACACCAACCTAGAGTGCCTCTAATAACCAGACACCAACCCGGAGGGCTTACTTTTACCAGTCCCCAATCCGGAACAAACTTGTTCAACAGATTCATCTTAATAACAGGTTGATATATAACATAAACATTGATATTAAAACTAACTTACGAAATGTCAATACATTAACCATAAACCATGAATGACAAAAAAATAACTCATCCACAGTCAAACATGTCACAAAACCTTCAATACAACATGGAAGTTTTGTATCATAACAAATCAACTTCAAATAATCTTAAAATCGATCAAAGGATGTTGACATAGATGAAATCAAAACAATTTGAGAGAAATATGAATTTTTTAAATCATTTAAATATTATATAATTATATAGAAAACCATTATTTTGAAAATATCCTTATAATATTTTAATAGATGCTTCAATTTTGTAATAAAGGTGGAGAATAACCACACCCACCATATAAGTTAAAAAAATTATTACCTTAATTTTGTTGAAAAGTTTATAAAGTACTATCTTTGGAAAACGACAGAATGATTCCTTTCAAAACATTTCATAAAAAGTCAAACAAGGGTATAAATGACTTTAAATCATTGTCTAGTAAATAGTAAAAATGTTTTGAAATATATTTTTAAGAAACATGGATGGTGATGATAAAGATGTCCCAGTAGATAATTACGAATAAACAACCTCGGATAATAAAGAGATTCTGAAATTAACCATTACCTCGTAGTAATCAATCATGTAATATGAACAATAGTCAATAAACACCCAAGTAATCATATAATATCATGAATATAAATAGGATCATGACAATACATATCAAATAGAAAAACCTAATACACCACATGCAATAAATAAGTGATGAACAATGGAAATCTCACGGAATTAAAAGTGAGATAAGAAACCCTTTACCTTGAACTTTACTTTAGTCGAGGGTATGTTTAACCTCCTCTATGAGGACTATAGTATGGTATTAAATTATACCAGAATCATATTAATATTTATAATATCATACATTATTCATTTATGACCTTATATTACCCATTTAATAATAATTTCCATATTATATTAATATTTCGTGTAATAATCACTTTCTTTAACGTACGTGTTTTAACTTGTTACTCTTGATTTTATCACATAGGTCATGATTTAAATACTTCCAGAATATAAATCATTATTTATATATCATATATATTTATAATATAAATATGTATAATAGAATTATATATGAAATGGAGAACACCATTTACGGAGACGGTAGTCTGTACATACGCGTAAATGTTATTTCTGTTTTCATACAGTATTGAACGGAAGTAAGTGAATAAGATATATAAAAGTACATAAATACTTATATATATAAATATATATCTCTCCATTAGAATTATTATTTCATATATTACTTACTTGTTAGTAATATGTATTTTTATAATCGTCGATGAATGGTGAACATGGAAATGAATCTCATCACATCGTGGAGACGGTAATCCGTACATACACACGAGTGAAAATATTATTCCTTAAATATTAAAATAATATATAATTGGATGGTATATCATATATACAGAATACTTATTATGTTATATTTATTATTTACATCAAATAAACATCATTATTATACACATCCAAATATTAATGTATTGAATAACAATTACACCACGACGTGGAGAAGGTAAGCCGTTCGTACGCACGTATGGTGACATGTCACTGAAAGGTTGGATAGAAAAATGAATTTGGATGTACCATAATTATAATAACATCACAGAATATAGAAGATATTGTAGTTGTTATTATATAATGGAAACAACAAAGAAAATGGAAGTGTAAGAAGAAAGGAACTTAAAAGAGGGTGGTGAAATCATTACCTCTTCTTCGGCTTCTTCCTTTTGATTTGATAAAAAGGGCTCCATAGGTTGGCTTTATGATCAAAACAATGCATCTAGGTTGAAGTGATGGAAGATCGTAGAATAATTGGGTAGGGATTGTCCGAACCAAAATTCTTGGATGTTGTGAATAATTGGTTAGAAGTGGTCTCCTTTTATAAGGGGGAGGAGGGGCTCTTTAGAAAAAACTTAAAGTATTAATTTATAATAAATTCATATTCGGTTTCTAATGGAACCAAAGTGGATTATTAAAAGTATAATGTAGGTTTGGGTTGAAAAACATTCAACCAATATATTTTAGATAGGTTTGGGTCATTATATTAACATTATCTTTTAGTTTTAACTCTTAGTTAATTAGATTGACATTTATCATGTCACTTTGTATTTTTATATTATATAGTTAATAAACATACTATATACATCAAAGAGATACCCAAGTGGTCCATTGAAGACACACCTATCATTTTATAAGTCTTTTGGATAAACATTATATTTTTAGGAATATAATATCAATTCATAATATGACATTTGTTTTAAAAACTCATTTATGTCAATTTTGACACTATTCAATAATTGTGTTTTGTTAAAGTCTTATAAAAGTTATTAATTCAAACCAAAATCATTTAAGAAATACTATAATGTCATATTAACCAATAAAATTCATGGATGTTATCAAAATGTTCAAATTATATTTATTTTAACATTTATAATACCAATTATTTGATTCTTTCATTAATAAGGAAAATACTGCATCATTATTGTGTCATAAATAAATTTAATTATTAAATATCTAAAAATTATTAATAAAATACCATTATGTACGAAATATTTTTATATTTCTAATGAATATTTATAGTTGAAACGAAAACATAAATAACCCTATGTAACAATTGTTTCTCTAAAAGATATATGCTTTTGTCATTTTTTATTTATTTTAACTTAATTAATATAAAGTGTCATTATAACATACAAGTGGCTCCATGGGGTCCCACAATCAACCCAAAGATGCCGATGTTCGGAAATGTATCAACCAATAAGGTTATGACATGTTTTAGGGTAATTTAGTATTATTATTATATTATTTTTTTACCCTTATTTTCCGGATTTACCCTTTAACCATGGTAAATAAAATATTTACCGAAGTAATTATTCAAAATGTCTGAAAAAAAGGTAACCTATTTACACAATTTGGACATCCTGATTCCAAATATGGAATCATCTTTTCCAAATTCAAAACATAGAAGTGGAAGAAATTAATTTAAAATTAATTCTCGTTGTTAAAACAAAAAAAAAGTGTTTTTAAGGGATATTAACTATCAAAAGATTGACACTTGTTTATGTCCGGTTTAATTGTAAAATTATGTCCAAGGACCGACATTGTATTAAATGGTAAAACTGTATTATAAATATATTAAAAATAACTCAAATTCATAATTTATCACTGTTAATTATTTCTATTAAAAATGTTTTTTTAAATAAAATTTAGTAATTTTCATTATTCATCAAAATATAAAAGTTATCCGAAAAGTACCAAAATTTTACCCTAGGCTAATTTCGATATTCCAAACTCAAAAATAATATCCATTTTGAGATATAAAATGTATGAAATTTCAAAAGGTTGGTATTACAATTCATAAAGACTACATTGATTGGTCGAGGTGTGTTAGAATCTCAAAGGTTAGTACAACACATGCTACTGTATTATTCAATGAGAAGCATACCGTGGAAGATTTGGGTGTTACATTCTCCCCTCCTTCAATAAATTGCATCCTCGCAATTTTAAATTGTTCTTTGAAAATAAAAGGTCGAAAATAGAAAATATCTTTGTGGGAAAACCCACATCTAAAATTGGGTTAATAAAATTTAGTCTTAATAAAAGGAAAAGTGAAATGAAAGGGTCACCACCAAATTATGATCTCGATTAGGAGAATATTCTTGGAAAATAGTGACATACAATTGGATAAAAAATGTAAATATTTATAGGTAATGATTGACTTCATCAATCAAAAACAATTGTAAAATTGTGGGCCTTAAATTTATCAATCTATGATTATTTAATATACCATCGGTTCAACAAAACATATGGTATTAGGATAACACATTTTTGGTTTTAAGATCCCTTAACTAAAGTATAATAATTAATTTCTTCACAGAATAAGAGAATAAGAAAAAATATATACTTGACAAGTAGATTCCCATCCTCTAACTAATTTCTACCACAAACTTATCTTTCAATCTAAAAGTTAATAGAACATAAAAATAATATTCTATTTATCCTATTCTTATAGAGTTAAAAAATGAATTTATAATTCATCTACTAGATTTTTTTAAAAGACTAAATTATTCAATCCAGGACATCACATGGGCTAGTGGTAGGTGATACACCCTTGTCACCCTTCGATTGCAGGTTCAAGTCTCGCGGCCTTGTCGGATGCGATGGAATGTCGCCCGACCTCCGGGATGTCCTTTTATGGAAATCCCAAAATAATCTCAAACTAGAAATATCCCAAATACTTATATCCAAACTCACAGTCCAAAATTTATAAGGTAGGTAAACACAATGAAGATCATTTTTTCCACATAATAGCATGTGAACACCATCAACATGTATTCTTTTAAAATAGTGCAACATCGTGAAATACCATAAAACCTTATTGATTACATTCCTGATCCTTTATTACTTATAGAATACTGAATATACTCCTTCTATCCAAAAATGTGTTAAACTCCATCAATTATGGAATATACAAATAATTAATCAGTTTCAAGGTAGTCATGGATATTCAATATAATTTATCCAAATCAATCATGTATTATTCCAAAATCACTACCTTGGTATCAGAACCATATTATGGTTTATCTCTTTCTCAACCATATATTTTCCAAAAATTTAACATGCTATTGAGTGAATTTTCTTTGTTCCACACAATCTCAAGTCTTCAATGAAATAGTACTGCTGGGCAATCCTTTTATACTCCATAATTATTATAACTAGTACATTGTTGATACAACAATCAAATGACATAATTCTCTAATAACAACATAAGAACTCTAATCATTTCTCTTCATCTATGGTAGTATCATAACATGATTATTATCCCATAGCATCATTTGGGGCATACTCTGATGATTTTTACCTTGGTTCGCGTAGTGTCCCAACTCATTGCAGAAGAAGCATTGTAAATTTGAAACCATTATCTTACCCTTGAAGTTACATACATGGTGTCTTGTTTCTCTACACTTATATCAAACTCCCATTCATTTCAGGAATGTTCCAGGGTGTTTCTTCCCACAGTTATCACATATGTGAAAATTATTTTTTACCTTCTTCCCTTTATCTGTCCTTGTATCTACCATCCTTTCCTTCTCTGGCTTCCCTTGAAATCCATAGGACTCCAAAAATTCATTACTTATCTTATCAACAGATGATACTATTTCTTCATATGATGATAATACATGTGAGAATATTTCCCTTCTTAATTTTGGCTTAAGACCATGAAATATATGATCCTTCTTACTCTGTGGATCATGTGTATTGCTGGAGTTCTCATTCCTTCTACTGGGTTCCATTTATAAACAATGGCATAAACTAGATTAGTTTATGAATAGAAATAAATCATCCCAAACTTGTAAAACATTTATAAAAAATTGAACAGTTTCTGGATATAATCCATAATCATAAAAATGTCTTCTTTGAGGAATTATATAATTATAAACCCTTCATAATGATTTGTAAAGGAAATGATAATTATCCTATGCATATCCCCCAGGAGTGTCGTAACCAAGAGTACAGAAAGTCCCATTATTGTGCACCAGTTCCCATTCGAGTCTAGCTCAAAGTTGTGTTTTCGTGTTTTTCCCTCAAGGTACATATGTGCCAGAGCCGCTTCTACATGCTTGTATCTAGAAAGGGATGTATTTATCGTAAAACTAAAAAAATCTCTACATTACCAAATTTTCATGAAATTCTTCTATAATAATCCTCAATGTCTATCTTAGGTCTATGTGAGCTAATCAAGGCTTTTCTAAATCTAGATTCCAAGGTTATTGATAAACTTCCTCTGATAACAACTATAACACCCCGACCCTAGTTACCCAGAGTTGGGAATTATTTTAATACATTTGAATAATTACAAGGAACCAAGTCCTAAAGGACTGATCAGTTTTGTAGTCTTGGAAAATAGATTACATAAATGAACATTACATTACACTTTCTAACATACAACACATCATAAATAATCCTTTGAGAATGCCATTGTTCCCTTATCTTAACCCTGCATCTTAATCACAAAACACTTCTTGGGATCCTGGAAATAATAAAACATAGAAAGGGGTGAGCTCAGATGCTTAGTAAGGGAAAATAATTTAGCAGAATCTATAAACATTTAAGTTAAGATGTGTAATAAAAAAACAGATTTGTAAACATAAACATGAACATAATTTGGTAAAAAAATAAATAAAAAATTACCATATAAACATGCAAATAGATATTCTACTAATCAAATAATCACATATAATAACTAATTTTATAATGAGGGAATGCATAACTCTGAACTTTAATTTCTGTGTCAAGGCCTTATTCCATGACCTAAGGGATAACTGTAACCGGAACCCAATCCAGAGAGCCTCTGTAACCGGACTCCAACCCGGAGTGCCTCTAATGATCGGACACAAACCCTGAGTTCCTCTAATAACCAGACACCAACCCAGAGTGCCTCTAATAACCACAAATCAACTTGGAGTGCCTCTAATAATTGGACACCAACCCAGAGGGCTTACTTTTACCAGTCCCCAACCCGGAACATACTAGTTCAACACATTCATCTTAATTACAGGTTGATATAGAACATAAACTTTCATATTAAAACTAACTTACAAAATGTCAATACTTTAACCATAAACCATGAATGAAATAAAAATAAGTCATCCACAGTAAAACATATCACACAAACTTCAATTAAACATGTAAGATTTGTATCATAATAAATCAACTTCAAATAAGCTTAAAATCCATCAAAGGATGTTGACATAGATGAAATCAAAACTATTTGAGAGAAATATGTTTTTTTAATCATTTAAAAATCATATAATTATATAGAAAACCATTATTTTGAAATTATACTTCTAAGATTTTAAGGGAATCTTCAAAGGTGTAATAACTGCGGAGAATAACCACACCCGCCGTATAAGTTAAAAAACATTCTTGCATTAATTTTATCGAAAAGGTTATAATGTACCTTGTTTGGAAAACGACAGAAATATTCCTTTCATCACATTTTATAAAAATTCAAAAAAGGGTAAAAATAAATTTAACCCATTGTCTAGTAAATAGTCAAAAGGTTTTGAAATATATTTTTAACAAACATGGATGTGGATGAAAAAGATGTCCTAGTATATAATTACGAATAAACATCCTCGGATAATAAAGAGATTGTGAAATTAACCATTACCTCGTTGTAATCAATCGAGTCATATCAAAAATAGTCAATAAACCCAAATGAATCATATAATATCATGAATATAAAGAGGATCATGATAATACATATCAAATGGATGTACACAATACCCCACATGCAATAATTATGTGATGATCAATGGAAATCTCACAGAATTAAAATTGAGATGAGAAACCCCTTACCTTGAACTTTCCTTTAGTTGAGGGTGTGTTTGACATTCTGTATGAATACTATAGTATGTTATTGAATTATACCAAAACCATATTAATATTTATACGGTCATAAATTATTCATTTATGACTTTATATTACCCATTTAATAATAATTTCCATGTTATATTAATATTTTGGGTAATAATCACTTTCTTTATCATATGTGTTTTAACTTGTTACTCTTGATTGTATCACATAAATCATGATTTAAATAAATCCATAATATAAAAAATTATTTATATATCATATATATTTAGCATATAAATATTTATAATATACATATATATGAAATGAAAAACACCGTTTACAGAGATGGTAGTCCGTACGTACGCATACACGTTGTTTCTGTTTTCAAACAATATTGTACGGAAGTAAATGAATAAGATATATGTAAGTACATAAATACTTATATATAAAAATATATATATCTCTAGTATCATTATTATGTCATATATTACATACTTATTAGTAATATATATTTTTATAATCGTCAATGAATGGTGAAGTTGGAAGTGAATCTCATCGCGTTGTGGAGACAGTAATCTGTACATACACAGGAGCGAAAATATCATTATTTTGATATTAAAATAATATATAATTGGATGGTATGTCATATATAAAGAATCCTTATCATGTTATATTTATTATTTACTTCAAATAAACATCATTATTATATCCATCCAAATAATAATGTATTGAATAACAATTACACAACGACGTGGAGACGGTAAGCCGAACGTACGCACGTATGGTGACATGTCATTAAAAGGATGGATAGAATAAGTAATTTGGATGTACCATAATTATAATAACATCAAATTATATATAATATTCTCGATTTATTATTTTACAACAGAAACAACAAAAAAAAGGAAGTGGAAGAAGAAAGGAACTTTAAAGAGGGTGGTGAAATCATTACGTCTTCTTCGGCTTCTTTTTTTTTTTGATTTGATCAAAAGGGCTCCTTAGGTTGGATTTTTGATCAAACATAGGCCTCTAGGTTGAAGTGAGATAATCTTATAGAATAATTGGGAAGGTTTTAGACAATCGAAGAGGCTTTGAAGGTGTGAAGATTTGGTTAGAAGTGGTGTCCTTTTATAAGGGGGAGGAGGGGCTCTTTTGGAAAAACATAATCTATTAATTTATAATAAATTAATATTCAGTTTCTAATGGCTACAAAGTGTATTATTCAAATTATAATGTGGGGATGGGTCAAAATACTTTTAAATTATATATTTTAGACTGGTTTGGGTCATTATATTAACCTTATATTTTAGTTTTAACTATTAGTTAATTAGATTGACATTTACCATGTCACTTTGTATTTTTATATTATATAGTTAATAAACATACTATATAAATCCAAGCCACCCCAAAGTGGTACATTAATGAAACACCTATCATTATATACGTCCTTTGGAAAAACCGTAGATTTTTAGGAATATAATATCAATTAATAATATAATATTTGTTTTAGAAACTCATTTATGTCAATTTTGACACTATTCAATAATTACTTTTTGTTAAATACATAAAAAAATTATTAACTCGAAACAAATTCATTTAAGAAATCCTATCATGCAATATTAACCAATAAAATTCATGTTTTTCATCAAAACTTTCAGATTATATTTATTTTAACATTTATAATACCAATTATTTGATTCTTTCATTAATAAGGAAAATACGACATCATTAATATGTCATAAGTAAATGTAATTATTAAATGTCTTAATATTATAAATAAAATATCATTATGTAGGAAATAATATTAGCTTTATAATGAATATTTTTAGTCAAAAATCAAACATATAAAACATTATGTAAAAATTGTTCTTCTAAAAGATATATGCTTATGTCATTTTTGAATTTATTTTAACTTAATTAATATAAAGTGTCATTATCACTTACTAGTGGCTCCATGGGGTCCCAAAATAGACTCAAAGATGCCCATGGTCGGACATGTATCATCCAATAAGTTTAGGACATGTTTTAGGGTAATTTATTATTATAATAATATTATTTTTCACCCTTATTTACCGGATTTACCCTTTAACCATGGTAAATAAGATATTTACCGAAGTTATTATTCAAAATGTCTAAAAATAAAATTTACCAATTTAAACAATTTGGAAATCCTGATTCCAAAGATGGAATCCATTTTTCCAAATTCAAAACACAGAAGTGGCAGAAATTAATTTAAAATTAATTCCCGTTGTTAAAACCAAAAGCGTGTTTTTAAGAGATAATAACTATCAAAAGATTGACACTTGTTTATGTCCGGTTTAACTGTGAAATTATGTTCAATGACCAAAATTTTATTAAATGGTAAAAATATATTCTAAATATGCATTAAAACAACTCAAATTCATAATTTATCAGTGTTAATTATTTTGATTAAAAAAAGTTGTTTTTTAATTAAAATTTAGTAATTTTCACCATTCATCAAAATATAAAATTTATCCTAAATGTTCCAAAATTTAACCCTAGGCTAATTTTGATATTCCTAATTCATAAATAAAGTCAATTTTGAGAGATAAAATTAATAATATTTCAAAAGATGGGTAATACTATTCATAGCGTCTACTTTGATTGGTCGCGGTGTGTTAGAATCTCGATGTTGCGTACAACACACGCTACTATATTATTCAAAGATAACTGTATCATGGAAGCTTGGGGTGTTACACCTTCATTAGTTAAAATGTGACCCATGAAGGAAACTTCGTGTAACCAAAATTCAAACTTTCCAAACATCTGAAATAATATCTCCATCCTCAATGTTTTCTATATAAACCTTAGACGATATTTTTTCTTCTCAACTATTTTGTAATATATCATAATATCATTAATAAGAACTACAAAAATGTTATGAAGGTAGTCCTTAATAATCTATTCATATAATCCATAATAATATCACGAGCATTAGTAAACCCGAATGGCATAAAAACAAACTCATAGTTTCTATATCTTGATAGGACTTTGGTCTTTGAAATATATTCTTTCTTGACCCTCAATTGATGACAACCAGATAAATTTTAAAAATTAATGAACAATTGATCCCTACAAAACTGGTCAAATAAATAATCAATTCATGGAATAGGGTATATGTTATTCACTATGATCCATTTAAATTCTCAATAATAAATGCCTAACTACATTATTCTATCCTTCTTCTTTACAAAGATGACATCTAATTCCCAAGGAGACGCACTCAGATATATAAAACCCTTATCGAAAAACTTATTGGATTTTTATCTTTAATTACTCTATCTCAACAATTTCCATTCTATATGAGGGTTTTTTATTATCTTTGAACCAAGAATGAGTTAAATGGTGAACTGTAACTCTTTTTCTGGGGGAGGACAAAGAAAATCCTAAGGAATATTTTTAATGTATTCCTGAATGATGGGTAAATATTCTATTCTTATACTTTTATCCCCTTGTTTATCATCATTGAACAACTCTATAAATAAGGCTATGAGTGGTGATCATTGACAAGGATTAGGTCAATGATATTATAATTAGGCATTTTGAACCAGCCCATAGTTAGTATAGTTTTTAATTCTAGAATATGAATTACTTCTATATTTGTGACAGATTGTGCTCACCAAAGAAAATAATGGGGTTTCTATACACTACTGATTCTTGGATAATCCCACTAGGATTCCTGATAGGGAACATTACTTCTATATGTTTAGGAATTGATTCTATATTCTTTTCAAACAAGGAGGAAACAATGGAATATGTAGAACCCAAATAAAACAAATTACTTTCATACATTCAACGCTTCCATTTAAATCATTAGAATTCAGGTAGGGATTTCACCATATTCCCTTTGTCGTTAGTGTTGGAATGTTGAGGCTTCAACTAACTATGATAATTCTGAGAAATATGGTCGTCACATCAATACTTTCAATGCTTCCATTTCAAGAGAAGAAATTTTTTTGAATTCATATTACCACATTTGTTTCATGTGGAATGTTGAACATTCTTTCCTCCTATTACATGGTGAAAGATCCCCCCCCCCATGATTGGCTCTAGATATCTCTACATCTAATTCAATTTTTGTGACAATTGCATCTCAATAAACTCCAATTAAACTTTGATAGAACTCTGTACAATTTTATCAGTGATATCATAGTCTTAGTTGGATATATTCTTCCATAGATGTGGAATTATTTAACCAAATATTTTTACAACCATAAAATTATAATCCATGACAAAACTATATATATAAAAAGAAATTATTGTGATGTTAATATCATAGCTACCAATGGATTCATTCTTCTTATACTTTAGTATGGGGAATTTCATCTCCATTATTATTCTCATTAAATGAGGGAAATACTTATTAAATAATATTTCACTAAACTCTTCCCACTTCATAACTTCAATATCCCTTCTTGGCCACATGTTTTTAATTAGTTCCCACCACCTATCATATTATTCATCTAAATAGTACACATCCCATGTGAATTTCTCTTCTTCTGAACAACGAAGTAGAAAAAACTATTTTTCTAAAGAGCTTATCCACTATTCCACAATCAATGTGTCTGTAGATCCACTGAATGTTGTTGGTCATTGTTCTATAAAAGACACAACAGAAAATTGATCCCATTATTGTGAAACTAAGTCTCATTGCTTGAGTCAAGATATTTCCCTATAACTTGAGTTAGTTGAGTAATAATTCTCATAAATTGTTATCATCTGTCATCCATAGAAAATTTTTCATCACCAGGTCTATTGTGATCTACATTTACACAGTTTTTCCTATTTCCCTCCATTTTATAAATGAATAAAACATTAGTGAGAAACGTGTTTCATTTAATAATTTAAAAATTCCAGAGGAATTTTTATATAACAACATTCTTAAATATTATATTCATTCTATGAATTTTTTTCAATAAATCTTTCAAAATGGATTATAAAAAATCTTGTGATTAACGAAAAATATCCATTAGGAGAGTCAAACTAAGAGTGCAGCAAGGATCATTCTCATTCACCAGTTTATGTTTAAGTTTTGCTCAAAGATGTGTTTTTAGGTTTTATGTCTAGATACATTTGTTCTAGAGCCATATCCACTTGATTTTATCTAGGCATGGATTTTTTTGTTGAGAAACCACATAATTAATATTTCACAAAAATTCATAGAAGTTATATTATATGAAATCATTTGTCTTGTGTTAATCCTAAGGTTTTCAAATCCCAATTTCCACAAATAACTGAACCATCCTTTGATACCATCATTTTCATCCCACCATTTAATTGTATATAATTACATAGCATTTATCAAATAGATAATATTTTAATGTTTACTCTCTTAGAAAAAAGATACCAAATAGATGGAAATGTAAAATATTAATCTATTCCACTTGAAATTATTTTTCAAGGTTCATCCAAACAATATATATTTCATCTCATAATCTAGGGACATACCTCTAAGGTTAGTGTGAGTATAAGGCCTAATAAGATAAAATAAGTGAAACAGTTTACATGTGATCTTTAAAAAAGATGACAAGAACATTAAAGAAAATTAGTATGGATTGAAAAAGAAAACTTAAATAATATCATAAATAGAATAAATTTAAACATGATTTGGAAATGTTTATAAAACATTTAGTTAATTTATTCATAATCATATCACAATGATTTATCACCGAGGTGTATTAAATATTACCATGGTTATTCACTAAGGTATCATAAAAACATGTCATCCTTAGAGATTAAATTCATTACCCAATGAACTTGATAACCATCTGGGTAAAACCTTTAGGTTTATTAATTAGTGTGATCCAAATATATACTAATAAAATATCTAATAAATAATCCATGGAGAATAAAATAAATAGGTTTCATTTCAAAATCATGGTTTTTTAAAAAGTGCCTAAAAACAAGAAATTTTTGTCACTTTAAACATATAAAAAATGAAGGTAGGGTTCATGTTATTTAATACCAAAATTATAATAGATAATTTTGACATCTATTTGAATACTCCTAGACATTATAGTGGTTTTTTTATTCACCAATGAAATTTAAAATAATTTCCTGATAAAAAGAGAATACTTTGGAGACAAAAATCATATAGCAAAACGAGTACGAAACTAATACATAGAAAACATTAAAAAGAGAAAGATAAAGTGTATAAAATTCATAAATTAATCTTAATATATTAATGTTATAGAATAAATTCATATAAAAATATATATGTATATCTGAAATACATACCGCATAAAAAAGAAACATTAAATGAAAAGATAAGTTGGGAGTTTCTTTACCTTAAAGAGTGACTCATTAAACTCAAATATCATGACCTTGGAGGATTGAGGACACATTTGGAGGATTCATAAGTTAATATAAATATTATTAACTCATGTTGAATATATTTTTAGTGAATTTAAATGAAGGAATGTATGATTATTTATAGAAAAATGAGGGATTTTTTTATTAATTTCTTAGGACAAATCATCAATCGTATTTCAAAACCATGGGAATTCTCATTGTATTTTCAGATGGTATTGTCCACTTGGGACACATATTGAGTTAATTTAACACATAATAGTCGAAAATTATTTGAAATTAATCGTTATAGCATTATGAAATAGATATGATTTCTTCAAACTTATGGATAAACTCAGTATGTATTTTTACTATTCATAAAAAACTAAAGTATTTTATAAAATTCTTAAAACTTCACCTAAACCTAATATCAATGTTCTGAATTCAAAAATGAAATTAATTTTACGAAAATTATTTTCTATATTTGAGAAATTTAGTTTTTAAATAAATTCATTATTTCCACTAAAAACATTCTAATACTTAAGTAAAAATTTCTAAAACATTTATTTACTTATACAATGATATAATTATTTCACATTACAATTTAGAATTCCTAAATGATATTTATACATCCTTAGGTGAGGTTATTATTCAATTGGTCATATTACTATTCATATGGGTAACAATATTATTCCAATGTGTCAATTTAATATTTACAAAAAATTATGTTGCTCCTATCAAACACTAAATATCATATTGATCACATTCATTTTTGTCAATTTTTCATATATCATTTCAAAAAATTAATTATTAGTATTATGATATTTATTTTAATGATAAATATATTATTTTATACTATTCATGAAAAGATATGAAACTTCATAGATAAATACTAAAAATTTACCATAGATTAATTTTTTTATTTGAAATTCAAAAATTTTGTATATTTTACCATAATAAATACTCTATGATTTAGAAATCAATGAAAATTTATTTATCAAATTTTCCTCAATTAATCATATATTTTTTGAGAAAAACTATTCTTAAAATGATGATATTGAAATAAAAATTTTATTTAAATAATGGGATAATATCTAAGGTAAGAATGGCCTTAACACATAACCCCTTAAAACACCAGTATACGACCTAAGGGTAATTTGTGCGATGGTGATAGACTCATGGGGTGGCTCGGATAACATCACTGAAGTGTTAATCTCCATTAACATGAACTTCTCATATATGAGAATTTATTCATGCTTAACATGTTGAATCTCGGCATGGTATTGGTCAAGAGTGAAGCCCAATGAAGCTACCCCCTCCCAAATTTTGATAAATGGGTTTCCTACATCATGATTCTTCAGGATGAGGCTATAAAATAGTATTTCTGCATTAATCTACCATTATCATTTCTATTTATAACACTAATTATAATGCTAAATGTATTATTTACAAAGGTCATATTGACCAATGGTCATATAACGGTTCAAACCTAATGGTCACATATTAATTACACTCATTTAACTACTGAAGGGATATGGTTTAGATGAGCACAAAATAATGTTAAACACATTTTGAGGAAACACTTTCTATTAAAAATATTGGGTCGTTACATATGTAGTGAATATAGATATAAAAAAGAACCAGAATACTGAAATCATCCAATATCATACACAAAAATTATGTTCATCTCATGGTGGTATATTAAAAGGGTAATTTCATGTGTAACACATAGTCCATAATATACTACATGCTATACAAAAAATTGATAGAAATTCCAAATCCCTCAATAATAGTATCATGATTATAATATCAATCCTTATATTCTAAAATATTTCTTTGTACAAAATCCCATCATCTATGGTAGGTCACTTCAACTTGCCCCTACCTACAACCATGATGTCTTCTCGAGTATGAAATGAAAGCATTAGTAGGCTGTGATATATACACTTTATGTCACCACCAATGGTGTCTATATCAAGTCCAGTAATAACAAATAAGATGTAGTAGAGTTTAGGTATAAAAAAATTAATTTTTAAAATTATAATGTAGAACAACCAAAATTATAAGTATATGTTTTGATTAGAATCCTTTAAATGATGAAAAATTGTATATAAGAGTAAAAAAAATCCTATGACAGACGCCAGATGCATTATATATCATACCAATGAGGACCATCACCCATGTCCATTGACCATGGTTTCCTCTTCAATTCAACATAGAAAAAACATAAAACTAAATTTAATGTTGACTTGCATGGTTCATTAACCGAAGTCCATTTACTATGACATACTCTTTATGTATATGGAGAACATCCATAGAAAACACAATGAAGAGAATGTGGGACACATAGATCTTGTACAAGAAGGTTTCAATAATTTTCATACATGTTAATATTATAGGGAATACAATATATGTGAATAATTTGTGTAATTACATGATATAAATATCATACTAAAGTATCTTTCATTTAACATTTATACAATCGATAAAAGCGTCATATTAGTGTCCATTCCCTTTTTAACAATTTACTTCATCGAATTATATTCATAGATTGATTCACAAAAAAGTGATATAAGAATGTTGAACATTCTTTCCTCCTATTACATGGTGAAAGCCCCCCCCCTCCATGATTGGCTCTAGATATCTCTACATCTCATTCAATTTTTGTGACAATTGCATCTCAACAAACTCCAGTTAAACTTTGATAGAACTTTGTACAGTTTTATCAATGATATCATAGTCTTAGTTGTATATATTCTTCCATAGATGAGGAATTAGTTAACCAAATAATTTTACAACCATAAAATTATAATCCATGATAAAGCTATATATATAACAAGAAATTATTGTGATGTTAATATCATAGCTACCAATGGATTCATTCTTGTTATACTTTAGTATGGGGAATTTCATCTCCATTATTATTCTCATTGAATGAGGTAAATACTTATTAAAAAATATTTCACTAAACTCTTCGCACTTCATAACTTCAATATCCCTTCTTGGCCACATGTTTTTAATTAGTTCCCACCACCGATCATATTATTCATCTAAATAGTACACATCCCAAGTGAATTTATCTTCTTCTAAAAAAAGATGTATAAAAAACTATTTTTCTAAAGAGCTTATCCACTATTCCACAATCAATGTATCTGTAGATCCACTGAATGTTGGTGGTCATTATTCTATAAAGGACTCAACAGAAAATCGATCCCATTATTGTGAAATTAAGTCTCATTGCTTGAGTCAAGATATTTCCCTATAACTTGAGTTAGTTGAGTCATAATTCTCATAAATTGTTAACATCTGTCATCCATAGAAAATTTTTCATCATCAGGTCTATTGTGATCTACATTTACACGGTTTTTCCTATTTCCCTCCATTTTAAAAATGAATAAAACATTAGTGAGAAATGTGTTTCATTTAATAATTTAAAAATTCCAGAGGAATTTTTATATAACAACATTCTTAAATATTATATTCATTATATGAATTTTTTTCAATAAATCTTTAAAAATGGATCATACAAAATCTTGTGATTAACCAAAAATATCCATCAGGAGAGTCAAACTAAGAGTGCAGCAAGGATCATTCTCATTCACCAGTTTATGTTTATGTTTTACTCAAAGATGTGTTTTTAGGTTTTATGTCTAGATACATTTTTTCTAGAGCCATATCCACTTTATCCTATCTAGGCATGGATTTTTTTTGTTGAGAAACCACATAATTAATATTTCACAAAAATTCATAGAAGTTATATTATATGAAATCATTTCTCTTGTGTTAATCCTAAGGTTTTCAAATCCCAATTTCCACAAATAACTGAAACATCCTTTGATACCATCATTTTCATCCCACCTTTTAATTGTATATAATTACATAGCATTTATCAAATAGATAATATTTTAATGTTTAATCTCTTAGAAAAAAGATATAAAATAGATGAAAATGTAAAATATTAATCTATTCCACTTGAAATTATTTTTCAAGGTTCATCCAAACAATATATATTTTATCTCAAAAACTAGGGACATACCTCTAAGGTTAGTGTGAGTATAAGGCCTAATAAGATAAAATAAGTGAAACAGTTTACATGTGATCTTTAGAAATGATGATAAGAACATTAAAGAATATTAGTATGGATTGAAAAAGAAAACATAAATAATATCATAAATAAAATAAATTTAAACATGATTTGGAAATGTTTATAAAACATTCAGTTTATTTATTCATTATCATATCACAATGATTTATCACCGAGGTGTATTAAATATTACCATGGTTATTCACTAAGGTATTATAAAAACATGTCATCCTTAGAGATTAAAATCATTACCCGATGAATTTGATAACCATCTGGGTAAAACCTTTAGGTTTATTAATTAGTGTGATCCAAATATATACTAATAAAATATCTAATAAATAATCTGCGGAGAATAAAATAAATAGGTTTCATTTCAAAATCATGGTTTTTTAAAAAGTGCCTAAAAACAAGAAATTTTTGTCACTTTAAACATATAAAAAATGAAGGTAGGGTTCATGTTTTTTAATACCAAAATTATAATAGATAATTTTGACATATATTTGAATACTCTTGGACATTATAGTGGTTTTTTTATTCAGCAATGAAATTAAAATAATTTCTTGATAAAAAGAGAATACTTTGGAGACAAAAATCATATAGAAAAATGGGTACGAAACAAATACATAGAAAACATTAAAAAGATAAAGATAAAGTGTATAAAATTCATAAATTAATCTTAATATATTAATGTTATAGAATAAAATTCATATAAAAAATTATATGTATATCTGAAATACATACTGCATAAAAAAGAAACATGAAATG
Source organism: Viscum album (assembly GCA_963277665.1). Lineage (NCBI taxonomy): Eukaryota > Viridiplantae > Streptophyta > Magnoliopsida > Santalales > Viscaceae > Viscum > Viscum album. Next base: position 1,020,712,196 of record OY728133.1, on the reverse strand, counting down.
AAAAGATAAGTTGAGAGTTTCTTTACCCTGAAGAGTGACTCTTTAAACTCAAATATCATGACCTTGGAGGATTGAGGACACATTTGGAGGATTCCTAAGTTAATATAAATATTATTAACTCCTGTTGAATATATTTTTATTGAATTTAAATGAAGGAATGTATGTTTATTTTTAGAAAAATCAGGGGTTTTTTTATTAATTTCTATGGACAAATCATCAATCGTATTTCAAAACCATGGGAATTCTCATTGTATTTTCTCATGGTATTGTCTACAAGGGACACATATTGAGTTAATTTAACACATAATAGTCGAAAATTATTTGATATAAATCGTTACATCATTATGAAATAGCTATGATTTCTTCAAACTTATGGACAAACTCAGTATGTATTTTTACTATTCATAAAAGACTAAAGTATTTTATAAAATTATTAAAACTTCACCTAATCCTAATATCAATGTTCTGAATTCAAAAATGAAATTCATTTTATGAAAATTATTTTCTATATTTGAGAAATTCAGTTTTTAAATAAATTCATTATTTCCACTAAAAACATTCTAATACTAAAGTAAAAATTTCTAAAACATTTATTTACTTATACAATGACATAATTATTTCACATTACAATTTAGAATTCCTAAATTATATTTATAAATCCTTAGGTGAGGTTATTATTCAATTGGTCATATTACTATTCATATGGGTAACATTATTATTCCAAAGTGTCAATTTAATATTTACAAAAAATTATGTTGCTCCTATCAAACACTAAATATCATATTGATCACATTCATTTTTGTCAATTTTTCATATATCATTTCAAAAAATTATTTATTAATATTATGATATTTATTTTAATGATAAATATAGTATTTTATACTATTCATGAAAAAATAGGAAACTTCATAGAGAAATACTAAAATTTTACCGTAGATTAATTTTTTTATTTGAAATTCAAAAATTGTATTTATTTTACCATAATAAATACTCTATGATTTAGAAATCAATGAAAATTTATTTATCAACTTTTCCTCAATTAATCATATATTTTTTGAGAAAAACTATTCTTAAAATGATGATATTGAAATAAAAATTTTATTTAAATAATGGCATAATATTTTAGGTAAGAAGGGCCTTAACACATAACCCCTTAAAACACCAGTATACGACCTAAGGGTAATTTGTGCGATGGTGATAGACTCTTGGGGTGGCTCGGATAACATCGCTGAAGTGTTAATCTCCATTAACATGAACTTCTCATATATGAGAATTTATTCATGCTTAACATGTTGAATCTCGGCATGGTATTGGTCAAGAGTGAAGCCCAATGAAGATACCCCCTCCCAAATTTTGATAAATGGGTTTCCTACATCATGATTCTTCAGGATGAGGCCATAAAATAGTATTTCTGCATTAATCTACCATTATCATTTCTATTTATAACACTAATTATAATGCTAAATGTATTATTTACAAAGGTCATATTGTACAATGGTCATATAACGGTCGAAACCTAATGGTCACATATTAATTAAACTCATTTAATTACTGAAGGGATATGGTTTCGATGAGCACAAAATAATATTAAACACATTTTGAGGAAACACTTTCTATTAAAAATATTGGGTCGTTACATATGTAGTGAATATAGATATAAAAAAGAACCAGAATAATGAAATCATCCAATATCATACACAAAAATTATGTTCATCTCATTGTGGTATATTAAAAGGGTAATTTCATGTGTAACACATAATCCATAATATACAACATGTTATACAAAAAATTGATATAAATTCCAAATCACTCAATAATAGTATCACGATTATAATATCAATCCTCATATTGTATAATATTTCATTGTACAAAATCCCATCATCTATGGTAGGTCACTTCAACTTGCCCCTACCTACAACCATGATGTCTTCTCGAGTATGAAATGAAAGCATTAGTAGGATGTGATATATACACTTTATGTCACCACCAATGGTGTCTATATCAATTCCAGTAATAACAAATAAGATGTAGTAGAGTTTTGGTATAAAAATGTAATTTTAAAATTTATAATGTAGAACAACCAAAATTATAAGTATATGTTTTGATTAGAATCCTATAAATGAAGAAAAATTGTATATAAGAGTAAAAAAATTCTATGACAGATGCCAGATGCATTATATATCATACCAATGAGGACCATCACCCATGTCCATTGACCATGGTTTCCTCTTCAATTCAACATAGAACAAACATAAAACTAAATTTAATGTTGACTTGCATGGTTCATGAACCTAAGTCCACTTACTATGACATAATCTTTATGTATATGGAGAACATCCATAGAAAACACAATGAAGTGAATGTGGGACACGTAGATCATTTACAAGAAGGTTTCAATAATTTTCAAACATGTTTATATTATAGGGAATACAATGTATGTGAATAATTTGTGTAATTACATGATATAAATTTCATACTAAAGTATCTTTCATTTAACATTTATACAATCGATCAAAGGGTCATACTAGTGTCTATTCCATTTTTAACAATTTACTTCATCGAATTATATTCACAGATTGATTCACAAAAAAGTGATATAAGATGGGGAATATTAGAGTCCATTCCTCCTCAATAACTATTTACATTACTATTAATAATCTAAGCGATCATCTAAAACATTTGAGAATTAAATTTATTCTATTTCATATATAATTAATAGTGCTAGGATGTAGTCAAAAAATTTCATCCCAATTTCATTCAATTAAAGCATACACTCATCTGTGTAAAGATCCACACACCTAAAGGGGTGGCATAATCATAGGAATTCAAATTATCCCTCATTATGTGGTGGATCATAGTTAGTTTGACGACCTCCATATCTGTTAGAGGCAAAATATAACAAAAAAACATGTTTCACAAAAATTAATTTAGGATATAACTCTTTTTAGATGATACAAAATGGGGGTCCAGTGTGTGGAACTATAGAGAAATATATATTTTTTAAAAAATTTATGGTAAAGGAATAGAACACTAACCATATATGGGTAGTAGACTCTTCAATTGTTATTTTCCTTTATTCGGGATTGAATGGGAGAAATTGGTGAAATTAATAAATTCAATAAAAATTGGTCATATGAGATCCCACTGATTTATTATTCTATAGAAAGAGGAAAAAATGCAAAAATGTAGTTAATTGATGATATTTCTAGGGGATATACAACTTGTCAAACAATGAGAGAAACAGATGTAAGATGAAAGAGGTTGCATGAAGCCTAGATTGATAGCTGAGGGATATATCATGCAAAAGGTGTGTTGTTGTGTGTGATGTGGTAGGTGAAAATGAGAATGAGATTTAAATGAAAGAGGTGTACAACCATTATTTCCCCTCATTTTAAATGGAACATGTTTTGGCTGCATGGTTGTCCAACCCATTCAATAACCATGCTCTACCATTATCCTAATATCTCACCCTATCACATATTTTAGGCACATGGTTTGACATACCCAACACAGCCAATGAAACTCCACCCCAAATTTCTATATCACTTTTACAAGGCCATTCATCAAAAATCACATGGTTTTGTAGTCCATGATCCACCTTCTTAGGGTGTCATGGTTGAGCCACAAGGTTACTAATCACAGTGATTTAATAGTGAACCTAATATATTTTCTATAATAAATGATATTTGGGATATTAAAAACCCTTATATGCTACTAAAACCTCCCTAAAACACTAAGATACATTTATTATAAGGGAAAAGTGATATCAAATGTAATTTAAATTATTCTTACTACATTGAAGAAGTTTGGATATTACAATAGACATTTAAATTTAATGGTATATACATAGAAATACTAGATATTTCAATCACCCACATGTAATCATTTTAATTCTATAAAATCATTTAACACTATGGTCATAAAATAATTACCAAGGTATTAATGGAAGCACAAATAAATTCAAATATGAATAGACAATATCATTACTCCTCTATTGATACCAATTAAAAAACTCTACAAAATAATCATAGGAATTTATTCATTCTCATTTTAATCATCAAGTTAATGTTTTACTTACCTAAATGAAAATATATCTATCTATACTAATGAATTTTAATATATTTTTTTCATTCACAATGAAATTGATGATCTAGAGTGATTTTCTACTTTAATATAATATCTACATCATTGAGTCATAATTTTTTTATATCATGGGTAAATGTGAAGGATTATATATGGATAAGTGTTGTCGGGTTTTCAATTTAAAAAAATCATAGTTAAAAAAAGGATTCATAGATCCATGCTTGAAAATATTTTTCCTCAAGAATTATTTTCTCATGACTCTCCTATTCAAAACATCACTAGAAGAAAAGCCACTTGATCAAGACACACAAAGAAAATTTTAGTATAAACCTAATTTTATTCCATCTTACATTCTTTTTAGTAGCGTTGTTTTTAACATTTAAAATTTTGAATTTTGTATAAAATCATGTTTTAGAAACAATTGGATGTATTAATGGTTCAAACAACTATAGTGAACTAAAATACCAACATTAAATGATAATATATTAATCATTCCATATTCCAAAAATTGAAATATTTCCCTGATGAAATAATAAATAATTTAGTACCCACAAAATAACATCAACATATTTCCATACACTCAACTACCTCCCACCAATAAATATTATTTCAATAAAAATGATTCTTTTTTTACTTATAGATAAATTTCGAATGGGATATATTGTTTATTATTTGGATTAATAATAGTATATTTAATTAATACATGTGGGTTAACAAAAAGATCATAAGTACCTGGAAAGATAAAAATTGAATATTAATATAAAAGGGTTTATTTAAATACTTTAAATTCATAAATATTTATGAAAGATAAAAAAAGCATGATTTATATCTCACAACATTCATCAATACTCTCAGGAAAAATATAAATGTAAATAATTTGTAAAATATGTTTCAAATACTTAATGATAAAAAATATATTCATCATTTTTGACAAATAATATTACACATGTGTTTCATAGTTGGCGAATGTTTATTAAATGAGTTGATTACAAATCAACAAATAAAATTCCATTTTATCAGTTATTTAGAAAATTATAAATACAAACCAAAAATCAATACAAAATTATCAATATGTATTAAATTTCCCAAAAAATTCTGTGAAGCTCTACGTATCTAACATAAATTCAAAAAAAATTCAAAGATGATAAATAAAACATGTTATCCTAAATATATTAGTACCACTAATAAACACATTTGGTATTACAACTTTTTGGGATTGAAATTGATCGAAATATGATTTCACAAAGAAGGTAATTGTGAAGGAAAAAAATTATGTAGAAAGGTAAAAAATATATAACTTGTTAGTTATGGAATCATTTAGTTAATATCTTTAACGTATCCTATAAAAAACTAACATGTAAATATAATCCATTATTAATTTATTAAAATAAAAATATTTTAGAATATATAAAGGGAAATCAAAGGTATAAGTCTTTGTTAAAACACAATGTGGGCCTTAGGATTTTACTACCCCTCAAAATAAATTTCAAGAGGCTATCAAAAATATGATAGTGGGTGGCCTTTAATTTACAAAAAACACTTCATGTATTTTCCTCCATTATGAATTCCTTCAAGGTAGATGTATAGTATCACAAGGATACAATACCATTATTCTATCATTATAGCATCTAGATACAATTTTCATGGTTGGAAGAATATAAATAATTGGTATTCATCCTTTTCTGCTACTTGTATATATTATTTTTAAATATCTATGGATTCATCATCTGATATTAAATCAAAATATTATTTATGGGGTGAGATATAGTAATGGTCAATCTGAATAAAAATAAAACAACATTACTCTATATTAGAATCTTCCCACTTAAATTGGATCACATAAAAATATGTTTCTATAAGAAATCCACTAGAAATTATAATATTACTCCCTCAAACAGATGTTTAATGGGTTCATGGAGCTTCATGTATTCCTCATCAAGTGAATCAACCTATTATTCTTCACGTTCCTAGCCAGTCCATTAACATGATGACTTTTAAATTACTTTACCAAGGATTTAATTTAAATTTAACTTCTAATTAAATAAATAATATTGATTATATGCAACAATTATCTTCTTGTATTTTCTTCTGCATAAATTTCTCATCTATCAAATTTACCTATTGGAGTTGATAGTGTTAGAGTTGAGTAGTAAATATGATCCATATATTCATTATATTCAACCACCATAGTGGATTCACCTTCGAAACATAAATAATGATAGATTTGTGTTTAATATTCTTATTTAATGAAAAGAGAGACATTATGTAGTTTACCTTCTATAATTTCATTCTTTTGTGAACAAAAAAACAGATGATATCCAACATTTTTATCCACATACATTGGATCATTTGTAATATCCTCTAGAATTTTTTTGGGTATTTTTTATAAAATATCTTCTAATATTTCCTCATCAACCTTTTTAAATACATATACAAAATATATCTGTAGATATCACTCTTTGTCCACTAGTTTTGGTTCCTATCTCCCAATTTTTTGTTTACAAAAGGCAATGAGATATTTGCTATAAAATTCACATGGTTTATAACTTCATGAATGTTTTTCTATGGGGTTTCAATTGTGATTAATATATTTAAACAATTTTTGTCTCTTAATATTAGTTATTCTATGAAGAATAACATAAATTTTAATGCATCATGGATGTATGTTTTTTTGTATTTTAATGAAAAGAATAAAACAAAAGATATAAAATGTGATATAAATATATAGTGATCCAATGGGATGGATCCTCTGAAATAATTATAGATTTAGACACACCTATTGTGGAATGGTATTCAATATTATTTATACATCACTAACTTCCACATAGTGGATAAACATGGTCATCTCTCATGAAGATCCCTTGGATACCAAATCAATCCATATCTATCCAAATCAATTACATTTTTTTAATTCAATTTTATAAATAGAAAACGAATAGGGTATTAGAAACTAAAATGTTAAAAACATAAAAATGAAATGAAAATGAAGATATAATGAGCCATGATAGTATGAAATGACAATATTTGAATAGATTAACATTTTATAGACCTTCCTTGTCTTATATCTAGTCACACACCTACATAATGAAAAAATTCAACCATATGTGTGGAATTACTATTCTACCATGGTTTTGAATAAATATTTCACATAATCAATTATACTTATAATGAACATAATCCTCAAAAATGGATAGAAATTTAATGATTTCCTCAATCAATATTGCATTATAACTCTACTTTCTAGTAAAAAATTGCATCAATTTGGAATTATATTTTAAGCCTCAATTATATACACTAAAATTAATATAATGGTGTGAAAATTTTGTAGAAGAATAATTTATGTCCAAGAAAACCATATTAAGGAAACACTAGTAGCTTTCCTCACTTATAGTTATCATTGGATAAACCCTATCCATAAAAATATAAAAAAACTAGTAAAGACCATCTTTTATCATCTAGGAGATCCATTGGGTTATTCATTCCACGTCAAAAGTGTTATAGAACTAAATGAGAAATAATATGGTGATAAAATTATATATAATGCGGAAATATATAACAGTTTATTAAAATATGGGGAATGTTATTATAGATAAATAAAAATATAGATAGAAGTAGAATGGCCTAAAGGAAAGTGATTTGAATCTAATAAATATCCTCCTCTAATAAAAATCATTGAATAATTTTGATATTTAAATATATTGGAGAATAATAAATAATTTATTTAGTACTAGGGTTCAACACATGTTGACATTTACCTCTCACATTCATGGCTTGAACCAATTGTGAATCCCCTCATGGAATAGTTTTTTAGTAATCTTTAACTCACCCCCATGACCATAAAAATATTCTTGAATTTAAATTTAGTTTCAATTAAAATATTCAACCATGGATTTTGAAATTATTTTAAATATATCAAATGTTAGGGTTTTTTTATTGTGAAATAAAAAACCAAAAATGTATCATATTCTTCATTTTTCATGTGTGAAGAAACTAAAATAACTACGTCACAATGAATCCTAAAATGTAAGTGTTTCTTAAATTCATCAAAAACTCTTTGTATTCAATACTAATCTTTCTTTGTGTAATTACAATCTTCCTATGGCTCATTATTTCTTATTTATCCTGACTTTATTCATTGTGGAATAAAATATATGTTTATTCAATTTTATCATGGAAGAAAAAAAATAAGAATAACTAATTTTTAATATCAAAATATAAAATTTTAAAAAATAGCACAAATTTTATTTAATGACATATTAAATTTTTCTAACAGAACAAACATATCTCTTATGTTCCACCTGAAAAGTATATTTGATATTATTTTTGGGAAATGTAAAATATGTTTTTTATATGAGAATCATGGAAAATTGTCTCACGTATCAATCATATCTCTTTACTGTCTATGATTAAAATTTTACATTTTTCGAAAAAAATATGTTTAATATATAAATTATACTTATTAGATAATATTATATATATTAATATGAGAACATTATATTTTACAATACATATCCAAGTTTTTTATATGATCGACACACTAAAAAATAATGTTATAAATATAGAATTATTTTCCATGAATATAAATCATCAAATATTAAACTCATAATATATATATATAGACCAATATAGATCCATATTTATTTTTAGAAAAAATATAAAATTAAAGGATGTATTTTCAAATATATCCTAACATCTATAAAAACACTTTAAAACTAAGAATTAATAAATTTTCATAATTAAGAACATATTATCCATAAAATGGAAAAATATGAAAACTACCCATAAAATAAATAAACTATGGTATTTATGATAATAAAATACAAAGTAAAATGTATATAAATATTCAATTTATCACATACCAAAGAGCAGTAATAGTCTAAAGAGATACCATGGTGAAACTATATCCTTCTATAAATGTCAAAAAAATATAGGAAATAATATATAATATCCATAAAATTAATTTTTCTATGCATATACAATTTAAAATATCTATTTTATATTTTTTGAAATGAAACATATGTCATATATCCCAACTTATCATCCTATAAGATGATAACATATAGAAATAATGAAAATAATAACATATAGTGAGACTCTACTACCATCACTATAAATCGTCATATCTGAGTATCCAAATCCCAATAAAAGGTATCTATCCTGATATTTCAATCTATATCCAATGCACTATAAGATATTGAAGACATGTGTTTTTTTCAGGTACTAATGTTCTAGGGACACCTTAAAAATTTAATAGTAAATGTTGGTAGGAAACCACTAATTATGTCCCTAATAGAGGCAGTGAATATTTTTTATACACATTTGACATTCCTAAAATAAAATTTATAGTGATAAAATTCAATAAAACAGACATCATTAATCCTCAGGTTTTATAGTGAATCATGGGATTTCCTATACGTATTTTGGCTAGTTATGGATTTATTTAAACATAGTGCACACGACCTAGGGAGCTACATCAATCCATGGAACCGTAGTAGAAACATACAACTTGAGAAAGATCAGATCACCTTGCGACCATATAAGTATCACTGATGGAGGACTTTATCCTTCAATAGAACCATATCAATAACATGTACTTGATATCAACTCATGTCAACATATATCCATATAATAAACACATTGTGGGAACCACATCCTTCCATGAAAATATATAACAAACACTTAGTTGGGAACTCTCACTAGAACTATATCGCATGCACTCTGGAGACACATTTCATGCTTGGAATATCAAATAACAAACCCATTGGGGAATACACCCTCCATTAGAATTAGTATGTGGCCATAATTACTCAAGATTTCATCTTATCCCAATTCATAAACCCACATTAACATATATAATATATATTAAAACTTATAAACCACATATAGATATACATAAATACCTGGGCTAAACTCTCTCAGTGATCCTCATTTCATATATCAAATGGGTTTTCCAATCACCTAAATGGGTACACATCTAATATGTTAATATATCTAATGAAAACAATTTAGACTCATTATATTGTCATCTTCAATTATTGAGTACTAATGTTAAACATGTAATCGACTAAGCATTCATCACTTTACTACACCTCTCTAGGTTCAGTAAAAAATTATGACACCCACAAAAAAAATGTTACAAAAATCATTAGACACCCATAATATTCTCCTCTTTTCCTGTAACCCCTTTCCTAACTCTTAACATAAATTATGTTATCAAAATTTAGAAAAATCATATGTTTCTACTCAATCTCACTAAAATTGGATTGTTTTGATCAGACACAGAATAAGTCCCTTGGTATCCACATTCCATGTCATTTAATAATACTCTCAACCCTCACATGTTATTTATTATATCTCCCTTAGGAAAGATCATAACCCATCTCCTTGAGTAAACCCATCTACATTATAACTTCTCAAGTCCATGTGGACTCATCCCACTCATTTTTCATCACCAAGTATCTACTCAATCCCAATAAGATAATTCCCTACATGAGTGATACGTATGACCAAATCACCTATCAAAATATGCTTATTCCTATAATACCTACTCAAATTGAAAAAAGAATATATAATTAAGCTATCTGTATCTCAAAACATTTATTCAATGTAAAAGTAATATCCATTTTTGGATGAATAATTAAGCTAATTCTCAAGGATCCACTACTGATACTGAAAATTTTCATTTTTAATGTTTTTTTCATGATAGAAATAATTTTTTTAATTAAATTATAATATAATAAAATATTGATACCACATATTACATGACCCATAATCACCAGAAAACACAATTGGTTGTCTCAATGCATCCAAATAATAAATATCTATACTTGAAATTTCTATAGAAAACTATTATCACTATTTCACGAAAATTGCCTATTTAACAGCACTTGATTGCTCTCCAATTTTGTCCAAATTAATGAATATCACTAAATAAATTCATAGGCTTATGTAGCTACAAATAAATATTTTTAAATAAAATCAAATAATTCTCATGGTATTTTTATTATGCATGTCATAAAAATCCACATAATTCAAGATGATTCGACCATGATTATATGAATCCCTTACACAAAAACATAATTTAGTGATATTGATATTAACCATAAACATGGAATATGTGTATATATAGAAAAAAAATAATGAAAATTTTATCAAAATTAATCCATAAATTCCACCATGAACACCCAATAACATGGGAAAATCGAAGGACTAATTTGACTAGGGAAGCTCCCCTAGTTTTCCATTGTCAGTTCAGAGGAAAAGGAAACGGAGAGAAAAAATAGATAAATAAATTTGGTTATATCAAAAATATTATGAAGTATGGGATGATAAAGGGTTTATCGACATGGTTTTCCAAAAATTACAGCATTGGTTTAAATTTCAATAAATCAAGTGGCACACCGCCATAAAGTTAGGATGTTTTATTTACCAAATTATGCATCAACTATCCAAATCGCATTGAAATCATTTCACACACTTTAATGATCTCGCCACATTTTTTAATAAAATATCATCCAAATTTGAATCTGTCCCTTATAAATTAAAATATTATTCACGGGACTCCACATAATGTGCTCCCTAACCATGCTCTCGTATTATTCTATCACCACACACACAAATTCCCTCACAGTGATTTCAAAAGATCTCAATATATTTTTCAATAACCATATGATAATAGTGCATAGAGAAAAAACTCCATCTAAAAAAATATTTATCTCTGATTTTCATACATAAATATAAAATTGTAATAGATGAATATTCAATTAATTATATAAAAAATCAATCTAGAGGACCATATAATTTTATTGTATTTAGATACTAGATAAACTATCCTTCTATTTCATGAAATATATTGAAAATATTTTATTTTGTTATCACCCTTTATCACTATTCATTGACATAGCATAAATAAAACCTTTCCTCCAAATGTTGGTAAATTTAATACAATAAACGATGAGCTAGATACTCATCAAAGGTAGACATGAGATATATCTATCGATAATCATATCCAAGTGTATGATAAACATAAGGGTATGATACCATAATAGATAATGTTTATTCCCAATTTACCAGGGATAAATAACATAACTCGTGATATTAATAGTCAAAATTAATAACATATGAATCATGATGTAATTAATGAACATAATCGATGATAGTGTGGCGCTGAAACTAGAAATGGAATAGTGGAATAAATTTATAACTTTGAGAACATTTAAAAATAGAAATAGTTTCGATCATTATTTTAAGGACGTGAAATCATTACCTCACCTAAATTTATGGACATGAAACTAGGTCACTCATGATCTCAAGGAAATGAAATCTCGGTTCATGCATAAACATATGATCATGAAATCTGGTTCTATGTATAAATTTATGAACATGAAATATGTGTATATTCATAAACATATGGACATAAAAACTAGACCCACATATAAAATTATGCACATGGAATTAGTTTTATTGAAAAAAAAAATTACACCATGAGTAATCAATATTTGGTAAATTCATTGGAAAGATATATAAGTGTTACACCTCACATAAAGAAAATAATATATTTTTATGGAACAAGATCATGAAACATTAATCATCTAATGACTCATTAATATATATGAATATCACACACATTCAATAAATATTTAATCCATGGAAAAGGGAATAGGTTTAGTCAAAATTAGGCCATATTAAACCTAAACCATCCAAAACAACAAAGTGTATAATATCCTTGGATCATATCCATGTTAAATCTTAACTATCATGGAATGATATAATCTGAAATGGAAAAATTATTTTTAATTTCCACTTAGAATATTTCTTATGGGAAATTACTTTTCAATTTTAATATAACTTTTCCATTCAAATAGTTGAACACATATTAATGAAAACATTTTATTTAAAAAAAACTTCTAAAATTTTAATGTATGATTCAAATATTTGAGGCATAAAGGAATAAATAAAATCTTCTCTTTCCATTTAATTTAAAATAACATTCCTCGTATATTTTTATCTGAAAATTCAGAATGTTTTTATTAGTAAAATGATAAAAATAAATAAATTAAAAAAGTTGATTAAATATGTGTTTGGTAAAAAATATTTTAAACACATATAAAAGAATAGAAAAAAAATTCTCAAAAATATTTTTAGATCACATGGGAATGGAAAATAAAACATCCCATCAACAACAAAATTAATCTCGAATAATGAAGACATTGTGAAACAAAACTCGTACTGCTTTAGTTTCATTTTAATCATAATCCCCAAGAAAGAAAGAAACCTAGATAAATATAAAGATGCTTTAATTTTCATAATAAGAATTATAAAGGAAAATAATTTGAATTATATACACCTACCAAAATAAAAAACTGGTAGATAAGACATATATCCCATATAAAGAAAATATAGATGAATATCTCATACTTTATGCCTCGCACTCCTTTAATGTTTTTCCACCGCCTGTATAATAAATTTAAATTTTTTAAAAATTTATACCAAAAAAATTTAAATAATTATAATTATATACATATATTTATTATATATATAATTTCATCCATAATGATTGAGATACACAATGATATACATTATTAATGGAGATGGTATGCCTTACATGCGCATGAATGTAGTATTAATTTTTGAAGGGTGGAAGTAAGGAAAAGTAAATAATAATTCACCTTTACATAATCATAATTATATTTATATTATATATATTCAGTATATGAATCCTCCTTATTAGAAAAATAAAATAAAAATAAAAAACACATCACATCGCTTTATGGAGGTTGTAGTTCGGACGTATTCCTGATCAACATTGTCATTTTCCAATGGTTTTGATGGTAAAAGGTATATATTATACTATAATTTATAATTTATAATAATTCTATAAATATTATATATAAACATTAATCATATCATAATACTCATCCATAAAAAATGGTTATGAAAATTGAATTTTATCGCCATGTGGAGATGGTAAGTTGTACATACGAGGGAGCGATACATTCACACAATGTTTGTTATGAAATCGGGTTTATAATGTCATTTTAATAATAATAATAATATTTATTAATTTTTATGATACTGAATATATTATTTTATGATAAATATAATATATTTAGGAGAAGATAAATATGGTTAGAAAAATAAAGTGATCTTTTTGGGTTGTTACCTCTTCTTCAAAATGACTCTTATATATATCATCTAAAGTCCCTATATTTGTAATTTTGGAAATTAAAAAAGAAAATAAATGTAACAAAATAAGGTAATAATTGAATTTTTAGGGGCTTATTAAGATATAAGTCTCAAAGTTGTGTAAATAATTGAGGATATAGGGGACCCTTTATAGTTGAGGTGAAGGCCGCTTTTGAAATTTCTCAAAAGATTAAATTTCCTTAAGACTATTCAATAGGAAAATTATTTTAAATAGAAAATAAATGAATTGGGGATATAATTTTAGACTATATTCTTATCCCTTTTTATATATTTTTAATTTATATAGTTTTTAATTAACTTAATAAAATATTATTTTTTATAAAATATCATCATTGTTAATTTTGACACTTTTCATTACATTGCTAATAATAACATCTAGAAAAAATAAAAATTTGAAAAAAATATTTTAATTCAACCGTAACATGTCATGTTATTCTATAAAATTCATGGCTCACAAAAACTATATTAAAGTATAATACATTTTATAGTAATCATATAATATATTTTATTTTTCCCTTTTAATTAAATAATTATTCCATCTGTGTTGTATAAGAATTTCAGTTAAATATTTTTTCACTAAAAAGTAAAAAAATAAATAACCATAACAAAGATAAGTAAATTATAATTGAATATAATATTTATAGTCGAGAAATACCTGTGGATTATAGCACATTAAAACAATTTTAGTTATTAAAAACCAGAGTGTGAGATATTTGACTTTTCATTACATAAAATATTATATTATTTTTAATATCATCCATGTTGGCCAAAATGGTCCTAAATTCAACCATTTGATGATCATATACTATATATAAGCATCAAATAAGGATTATGAATTTTTAATGTTGGGTTGGAGTCCTTATTATTTTATTTTTTAAATATAATTACCAAATTTTCCTTTAACCTTATTAACAAATGTTATTAGGTTACTATTCATATTTACCAAAAAGAATATTTAACTATTAAATAAATTTGGGCTAAAAAATTAAAACATTTGAATAAATATTACCAAAAAAACAAAAACAAAATGTTGTATAATTTAATTTTTAATTAATTGGGAAAAATACCACGAAATCAGTTTTTCATAAAATTTCCCAAATAAATATAAAATTTTTTTATATAAAATTTTAGTATAAAACCCAGGTCAAACACTGTAATTGAAATATTTTAAATATAAATGAACTGATTAGATTTGATTATAATTTAAAATATAATTTTACTTTTTAAATACATTAAATAAAAATACAGTTTTCAATAAAAAATTATACTTTTTACTATTTGATGAAAAATTAATATCATTGGAAAATTGTGAGAAATTTATATTAAAATATTCATTGTTCTAAAACATAACATCACCCTTTTCCCCCATGTTAAACCATAAACTATTGAATTTATTTCAAAAATACAAAATTTAATAATCATTATCCAAGTTGACGTCAATCACTATCCAATTTCATGGTTACAAATATTAGTACATTAGTTTCAATCATCTCTTAATCTAATATAAACATTATTATCTCCAAATACACAAATATTATGGGTAGTTATTCCATCAATCTTATGTCTTCCAAAATATAATATTTCCACCAAATCACTATTATTGGTTATTGGTACCATTCAACATAATTTTAAATTCCTTAAATAAAAACAAGTGAAAAACAATCCATCGATTTTTCATGATTCTTATAAATTATAATATTACTCAAAAAATACCTTTACAACCTAATTCTCAAATCCTAATACATAAGTATTTAAATTATTCTCATTCCTTCTTAATACATTAACCATGATTTTTTATCAAATTTTTTTAACACTTTTCTCCTTTCATATTTCTCTAATTGTCTTTTAATCATCTACAAAAAAGCCATTACTCGTACAACCTTGGTGATCCTTTATTACGCTTTTCCCCTAGGGAATAGATTTTCATAAATCACATAATTTTATTTTTTAAAATAGTACACTATCAATGACACCTTATTGAAAAAATTATTTCAATACATTGAGATAACTAAACTATTCACTCTTCCTCATAAATTACATTCTCTATGGATTTCCTTTCAACGCCTAAAACATATTTCTATTCATTTGAACTATTATCCTCCATAATTCTTCCTACATTATTGACATGATAAATATTGAACATTAATTTCGATGACGTCATCATGAAACTCCATTTTCATCTTTCTAGGACTGATTAGAAACTCGCCTATAGTATGATTTTTTATCATATTATGATACCGATGATTATGTTTACAACCATGGATTCTCTTATATATCTTATTTATCTTGGTTTTTCAATAGGAAAATAATTCCATTATCCATTACATTCACCATTAACAATAATCCCCATAGTTCCATCCATTATCTAAAACAAAAATCATATTGTGAGAAACCATAATCATTGTTGGAAACCATATTATCATTTATAGGATGTCTTAATCATGAAAACTTCATTACAATCTAGGATAACATTGATTTAATATAGGTCACCCATGATTATAATCTATTCAAAAGCCTCAAAATGGTTTGTAAATATTTTGTATATAATCCCAAAGAATATGCATCGATAGTTTGAAAATAGTTGTGCATCATGTCTTTTTGTCATGTACCTAGTGATGATCAAGTCTATCTCAATATGCCTTTTTTGGTTTTATTAACCCTATGTAATACTATAGCATATCCATATCAGCTTCTACTGTCCATATAGGGAATTATTTTCTTGGAGAAAAAGATAATATATCCCTTAAAAAACATTAGGATTACATCCTATACTTAGACTTATCCTATAGGTTTTCACCAATATTTTTCAACCGTAATATCTAAAGGATGGATAAACCGTTATCTAATACCAACAATAATGGACCATGATTTTCATATATTAATATGCCATCTTAATAGATGAAATTTCAAAATATTATACAAAAACATTATCATGGCCTATACAAGTTTATTATCTTTAGATAATATATACACAATCCTCTTATTTCATATAATATCATAATCATCTACCATAATGATATCCCACTTTATTAATCGTTATAGATAGACCCTACATAAAATATTTTCTTCATAACCTAGTTAAAGGAAACATAAGAATTGGTGAGTTCAAATGATCAGTAAGGGTAAACATGAGATATATATATCCATGATAATATGGAATCATAATATAAGAATAATGTAATGATATTACTACGTACAGTGTTCATACCCAATATATCATGGACATAAACAAGAATCACAGAATTAATCATAGTAGTTCATATGACATGAAGCATAATTGAATCCAGGAAAATAATCTATGATAGATTAATATTCACATAAGACGTTTAATTTTTTTATAGACTTATAAATTTTCAATCATATATAAATACATTGAGGTTTACTCATTATGTTAAGGACGTGTAATCATTACCTTCCATAAATTTATAGTCATTAAACTATGTCCACCCATAATCTTTTGGACATGAAATCCATATCCATTCATAAATAAATAGAAATCAATGTCAGGTCCATTCCAAAATTTATATACATAATTTCCACTTTCACACATGTACATAGTTACATGAAAACCATATCAATGAAAAAAATTATTATAATCAATTTAGGTTCACATATATAATTTTTTCCCCATCAGTAATAAATATTTACCCAATGAAAAGGAAGGAGATATAAGTTCTACAAAAACATAAATAAAATCATACATATGTGTTCCAAAATATCACAATAGAATCTTTATGTCATAACTCATGATGGGAAATAAATTTCATTGACATTTCATCAATTTATAACCTTTGGAAAAAGGGATGAGTTCCATCAACATATTTTCATCATAAAAATAAACCAAGGAATAACCGAATAAGGATGTTATCCTTTTATTATACCTATAGTAAATATTAAATATCATAAATGTATTTCATCATATATTGAATATTATTTTAAAAGACCACTTTGAATAATTCTTATGGAAAATTGCTATTCCATTTGAAAATCACTTCTTTTTTTTAAAGTTGTGCACTTATAGTTCAGAATATTTTTTTTGGAAATAAAATTGTAAAATTATAATGTGTGATTCAATAATTTAGGAATCATGATGGTTGGAAAATATGGTCATTCCACAAAGGATTTAAAAATCATTCCTTCTGTATTTTTTTGGAAGAGTTATAAAGTACCATTTTTTAAAAAAAATGGAAAGATTCCTTTAATATTATTTTTTAAAAATTGAAACATGGGTAAAACATATTGTACACAATTATAGATGAACATAAAAAACATTAAACATTTTTATAAGACATGTACATGGAATATAAATATCTTTAATTGAATTCATAAAAAATAAAAAATAATTATGATATTTTTAAATAAATCCTTAACTTTTTGGGATCATAAGCCCCATGAAAGAGAGAAACAAAGACAAATTTCTAAATCAAATAATATTTATGATAAGAATGGTAAAATATATTCATGAATAGTATATACACCACACAAAGTTAAAAAGTTGTATAAATGATATGTTCCCTATAGGGATATAACTAAGATGAAAATATCTTACCATAGGGTCAAATTACATTAGAATATATTTAACCTCAAGTACAATAAATTTAAATTTATTACACATATTTACCAGATTAATTTAAATTATTATTATATCATCAATATTTATTATATATATATATATATATATATTAAGGCATCTATAATGATAGAGAAAAAAATTAATTATGTGGTTTTTAGAGACTGTTGGTCGTATGTACACATGAAGTTTTTATTAATTTTATCAATGATTGAATAAAATATGGGAAAATAATAATTAACCACTATATAATAATTATTATATAATTTATATCATATATATTCATCATATAAAACCTTATTATAATGATAAAAATAATGAAAAAAAATTTAGAACATCTCTTCATGGATGTGGAAGTTCACATGTATGCACGAACGACTTTATCATTTTCTAAAGGTTCGGATGTTTTAAAGGTATATATGATATTATATTTTAATAGGTATAATTATGATATAAACATATAATATATATAAAAACTAAACACATCATAATATCTGTCTATAAAATATTTTTGAGAAAAAGTTAATTGTATCCCTACATGGAGATCGTAAGTCAAACAGATGCACGAGCGATACTTTCACTAATTGTTTGATTGTAGAGAGGGTTTACGATGTTTTTTCATAATAATTATAATATTTTATAATATATTGGATACTCAATTTTTTATTTTATTATAAATATACTAGATTTTTTTGAGGTAAAGAACAGTATAAGAAGAAATAGATCTGTTAGGAGGATTACCTCTGCTTTAGAACGACACATTTAGATCACCTCTAAATGTATATTGCGGTGGTATTCTGAAAAAACATGATTTTAAAAAATGTGAATAAGGTAGCTGAGAATCGAACATGGCTTGTTATGTGTGATTTATAAGGCTCAATGTGGTGTAAATAGGTGAGTGATAAAAGGCTCTTTTATAATTGAGATGAGGGTCTCTTTTTGAATTTCTCAAAAATATATCTTATAATAAGAATATTAGGGAGAAACATTATACATAGTGGTCTATAAATGAAATTTGTATTTCATTTTAGACCATATATTATACCCTTTATTCTTATTAAATTTAATTTTTTCTTTTAAATAATTTAATAAAATAATATTTTCATAAAATATTAGTATTGTCAATTTATACACTATTCATTAATTGACATTAATTATTTCAAGAAAATAATATAAATTAAGAAAATAATATTGTAATACATCCCTATGAAGTCCTTCTCATTAATAAAATTCACAGGTCAAATTAATTATTTCTTATTATAATACTTTTACTATTTTTTATATCAATTGTTTTATTTTTCTAATTTATATAATAATTACTACATCTATGTTGTGTAAGTATGTATGTAATTATGTATTCACTAAGAGTTAAACACAATTTCAAATGAAGATGATAATTGATCTATACATCAGAAAAATATTTATATTCGATCATTTATTCTAGAAAAATGCATGTTAAAATTATTTTAGTTGTTAAAAAAAAGAGGGAGATGTGTTTCAATTTCCATTCAATAATACATTAAGAAAGACATAATCTCGACCATCTGGCCTATGAATGTCATAAAATCGGCTATTGGATGATTATGGATGAGATATAATCATCTGATAGTATTTAGACTTGTGTGATGTTAATATTACAGTCTTTAACATTATATTTTTCACGTATAATTTTCTGATTGACCTTATAATGTGATAAAAAAATTACTAACTTCAATATTTATTTTGAAAAAAAACAAAGGTGTAACTGTTTAATAAATTTTAAAATTGGATTTAATATGTTTAATACATTTCAGAATATTCAATACACAAAAGTGATTGAATTTAATTTATAATTAAATAGAAAAAACACTATGATTATTTCTTTTTCAGAAAATTTTCCATAAAAAATATTACTTTTTTTAATAAATTCAAGTATGTAGTCCTTTTAAAATTCTTCAACTGACTAATAATAAATCAAAATAATCTAATGAAATTTTAATTCTAATGTATAAAATAATTTTAATTTGTAAATACATTAATATAAAAAATATAGTTTTCAATAAAAATCAATGAATTTCACTATTCATGAATAAAATCATTATTTTTTAGAAAGTTTTAAAAAATTAGTCTTAAGATAATTTTTTTGATTCATAATTAAAAAATATAATTAATTTTTGAAATATATTATTTTAATAAATTAATTTTAATATTTCCTCAATAGAAGAAACATTTTTTATGAAAATGATTTTTTCCAAAATAAAATTACTTCCCTAAAAATTGAATGATTATATACAATTTATTTTGCAATAAATTTATATTGGGTATCAAAAATAAATATATTTCATAAATTAGTTAATTGTATTCATACATCTAAATTAATGGCTAGGTTATTACTATCACAATAAATAAGAACATTTTAATATTGTATTGTGGTTCTTTTAAACACGGTTCTCCGTGTAATGAAATCCATATAAGAAATACAAGTATTTAGAGAAATAGATTACGAATTTTCATAGTGTTACAAACAAGATAAATTATTGTTCAAAAACACTAGAAACTTACCTCAACACTCAATATTTATCCCAATACATGATCAATATTCAAAAATACTCCTTTAGATACTCCAACTATTAAAATTATAATCAAAATCTCAGTTCATAAAATATTCCATAATATGAGACCAAAATACAAATAACCACTAAATTTAAAAAGGACATGTAAACATGGGTCTTTGAAACCTAACCAACATTGAACTTTTAATCCATAGGAAGACTCACTATCCATTCATCTATTAATCATTCACTACCTTGGTCATCAATTTATGAGTAACTCAATACATTTATCCCTACACACTGAAGGGTATTCTAATACGCAACTCCAAAAATAAAATCACACTATCCATCCAAAGATGATCTACCCTCTCCTCAATATGACTAATGGAGAGGTGTTTCTCAACCACATCCATCTATATTGAGACACTACAGTGTTGTCTATAACCACACTTCTCTTTATTACACAATTAAAAATAATTTATTACATAAAGTATTAACTTTATAAAACATGTATGATTGAGTGGTCTATTGTATTTGGGGCT
Organism: Viscum album; assembly: GCA_963277665.1. NCBI lineage: Eukaryota > Viridiplantae > Streptophyta > Magnoliopsida > Santalales > Viscaceae > Viscum > Viscum album. The sequence goes on along the minus strand of OY728133.1, from coordinate 1,020,690,264 downwards.
TAAGAACATTACATGATGACGGAAAACATAAAATACAACATTTTTATAGAAAAAGTCCTTTACATGACCACTACATTCCCCCATATATAGCATTGCATGGGATAACATGAGGACATGCATAAAAAAAGGGGTGAGATATAAAGATGATTAAGGGATTAAAAAAGTTATTAAATTATGAATACAATACATGTTAGTAAATAGGCATATCAATGGATCATAAAATAAACATAAACATAAAGACATGATATAGCAATATTATCATAACATAGAAATGATGTGACAACACTTAACATGGTATTAGAATGAGCCAAGGATCATTACACATGAAGCATAAGTAAGCCCTCATTGATCTTTAATTATAATGAGTAAACCCTAATTTGACTTTTAGTAGCATTAAATTAATCATTACCCAATTCATTGGAGCGCTATCAGGGAACACCCTTCTTAAGCATTTCATTTCATGAAAAAGTGTGCCACATGGATCATACAACCTGAAATCATTCAAAATAATGATTTATTCCATGATAAAGGAATGTGGAAAACAAGAATTAAACTATTTAAACAATATGTAAATATGAATAAATGTTAATACCATTGATATAGAAATGTTCATGGTATTCACTACATAATGACATTGTCTTGGAAAATTGCAGTGCAATTTCGGCTGCATAACGACGTGACATAAAAATTCAAAAAAATTGTTTTTTTGAGAGAGAAAGGGGTATATCATCATATGTAAATTAAATTTCAAGTAAGGTTATAATATAGATAAATTTCCGAAAAATTTTCATGGAATTTATATTCATGATACAAAAGAATTGCTTTAATGTAAATGAGTAGAGATAAATTCTTTACAAAATTTCAGCATGGTAACAAGTGTTGATGCGAGGAATTAATGAGAGAGATATGTGGTCTCTCATTATTCAAATATATATATAAAAGTACGGTGGAGTTGGGAAATCGTACCCTAACATTTGTAATTGAAAATAAAATGGTATAATTACGTAAAGAAATTTGGACAAAAATGAGAAAGGAAGAAATCCCTTACTTGGAAGTGTGATACCAAATGCATGGGAGGGGCTTGGGAGAAACTTATTGGAAGCTTGGGGCGCCTTTAGAGAATTACAGAAAGATTATGGAAGTAATAGAATTAAATACAAAGTCTTTTAGTGAAGAGTAAGTAGGACATTGTGTCAGTTTATATAGGAAAAGAGAGTTAATTGTTTATTATTTAGGTTTGGGGCACAACACATTAAACTAATCAAAACCCCAAAACAACCCATTATTTTTTCCCATAGGTTTTTATAAAGGGGATTAGAAATCATTATTTTACAAATCCAATGGATGAACTTATTAAAATAATTGGGTTACTTATGTGGAGGTGAGTCACACTATCAAGGAAATCAATTTATAAAAGTTAAGCCTTCTAAGGTTCCTTTAAGGCTTTGTAAAATAAATCAAACAAACCTAAAATAAAATTATATGATTCATAAAACTTATATTATACAAAACTAATGTTTATAGTATTATATTACATAACTATAGAGTCATTATGATGTCATAAAAAACATTTAATATTTAAACGGTGTTTAATTTTTACCCAAAAATTCGACTGTCTTAGAAAATTATAAAAAATTCAGCATTGGATAATTTCGATATCCTGATTCCAAAATTAATATTCGTTTTATCTAAATAATTTTCTAAATATATGTATTTTTATTTTTCAAATAATAACTAACATTTATAAAAAATTTATGGGTATTGAAAAAAATAGCTTTCAAGCATTCATAAAAATCCCAATCTTATTCATAATAATTATACGATCATTTATATTATATAAAACGTAATTTAGTAATAATATTTAAATAAAATATTAGTTCATTAAAAAATCCATTAATTCATCAAAATAGATTTCTTAATTAACTAAAAATGCTATTTCTTCATTAAAAACTATTTAAAAAGTAACAAATATAAAATGAATGTATATTTTCTATACAAAAATAATGTACGTTATCATAATACTATGGCCTTTTTTCATAACCCCTTATAACACATTAATAAGAATGAAGGGTATTTTTTGCAATGGTGGCAGACTCTTGTGGTGGCACAGATATCAATGCTTGGGTGGCAATCTCTATCAATATCCACTTCTCCCATAGACGGTTCCATTTGAGCTTTTCATGTTGAAGATATTCTTGGGCTTGGACAAGAGAGAATCCCAATAACGCCAACTCCTTTCAGAGCTCCAAATAATGGTCTTATTATGGATAAATTCCACAGGATGAGGCCATTTCTTCCCTTTTCTATGTAAATTGGATATGTTAAAACACTGTATGTTTACTAATCATGTGATCACTTCGGAAGGACTATATTAGCAACGATCAATATTTTTAATTGAATTTTGAAATCCTATAACATAATCCCAAAAAAAACTAATATTTTATAAAAACATTTCACATAATAAGACGTTTAATTAAATCAAGACGAATTTTCATTAATAAAAGTTTTTTTTGATACATTATGTATGGATTCATTTACTGGATTATGGTAAACCTTAGTAGAGTACTCTTCCCATGATAAGAATTTCAGCTCATGATGTACCCAAAAATTGAAATCGACTAATGAAATGATTAGTTAAATATTTATACAGATGATATAGAATTTTTCCACCTCAAAATACCAAATTCAACTCAAAAAAATTGATCAGTTCTTCTTTGGATGATCGTTCACAAAAACACTCTCCCACTACAACCAATGAAATGTACATCACCCAATCACTATTATTTAATATGTTAAAGAATCCATGAATTATCCACCCCCTACATTAATCTATGAACCTAAAACATGGTTTAATTACATGTTTATATCATCAACCAGAAACCCAAATCATTACACTCTCAACCCAGGCATCGGTATACCTTCGATCCAACTCACCGCGGGATCACATCAAATCCTTATTGAGCCTAATAAAAACATATGAAGTCCAAATCAATCCACATCTAAAAACTAAAATTCAATATCTACCAATAAGTGAAATTAATATTTGATACAACTTCTCGCCGGGATTTTTATTCCATCTCAACCATCCCCCCAAAAATTTCACCTCACCCACAACAATATTGATATGAGGATCCTTCCTCTTGGTTGATTCAATAATCCCTACAATGGAGTGTCCATATGATCACACTTCTAAAAACTCATAGTATCCATATCCAATCTTCAATCCATTACAAATTTAACTATTTTATGTGGTTTTCCCACTTATACACATGTTATGGAACAATAAAAAATCACATCCTCAATATATAACGATGTGCACCCGACCATATGTCTTCCCATTACAACTTCAAGATCCCAACCCCATATGGGTCCCATCATCATATGCTTGTCACTGCTCCCAAACCTCAGTCACCCCGCACTAAAAAACTATCACATGACACAATCAGAAATAAACCAATCCACAAGACCTCAATCCATGATTTCTTTTCTCATCATAGTGAAAAATTTATCATTCTCATCCAATTACTGTGAAACCTTTCCCACAATCACCTCGTAAAAATCATTAGTCTGATTCCCATAAATTCCCATTCACCAATACCCAAACCTAATGGGGATTTCATAAAACCAATGCACACTCACCCTTTTGTAACAATAAATTTCTCAATAACTCATTTCTGCCACCACACACCTCTCTCAACGAAGAGTGACCTTGAAAAGAACCTTTTCAATTTTTCTTACCAAAAATCCTACCTGATCACTTCTAAAACTAATGTGTCTAGACTTTTTTATAAATATATTGATATATAAAACTCATATTCCAACTTTTAAAATTCCATTAAACATCATACCACTCATCAAAACATCTAACCATGACCCTTGGAATCTCAATTTAATATAAATATAGGAACTCTCAATGATTTATTCCTAACAACCATGATTAATCTCAATGATTATATGGAATATCACATAGTAACATACTTATAAGGTGATATTATAGGACTATAAGAATCTACTTAAACTCCATATATCCTGGACCTAGCCTTTTTGGATCATGATCCATGATATTATGAATCAAAAAATTCATGCCTCAAAATACTACCTCAATTCCTAAAGCAATTTCTAGGATGACATAAAAAAATTGAATTCTATATGAATAATCTCTATACTCATATGGGTATATTCATCATCAAGGAAACTCATCTTCCATCACACTGATCCAAGGGTTCTCACATATACATATAGGTAATCTTATGTATAAAAAAATTCATACTATCTATCTCCCATCCTAGTTGGGATTTAGTATACCTGACTACCCCCTTAGGGAATATGCCTTATCCATGTCCATATAATGACATTACAATATAGAAACTAATATCATGTGAAACAATTGTGGTTGGATAATTATATTTTCATAAAAAATAGAAAATTACCTATGATTTTTTGTCCATTTTTGTAACCAAACTAGTATCCCAATCACCCATAATGGGTTCATCATCAATGAATGAAATACATGAACCATAATATAAATGGTCCCCATACAATTCATATATAGAGGGGATATATATCCAAAATTAGTTAATATCACCCTAAATGTTCCACATGAATTTTTAACTGAGAAAATATATTTTGGTTGTGCTAAATAGAAACACTCAAAAATTTATATAGGAAAATGACATGTGAATTATTATTTCCATTTTGAAAAAATTGAATGGTATGCCTTCGGTGACGTCTATTTGATATATTGACACAAATATCATTTAAAAAAACTTGGAAATAATTATTCATATATATATATTCATCTTTCTAATGGTAGAAGAACAAATATCAAAAATAAATAAAATCATTTTCATTGTATTTGGAATGATCCACATCTTAATTATAATAGTTGGAACAAAAAAATCTGTCATTCATCCCTAGTAACCTGAACAATCATTTTAAAAATGTGTCTGTAATGCTCCAAGATGTAGTCTATAAAAATCTTTGATTTTTCCCTATTCTCTTTCAAAAATAGATCTTAATTATAAGATAAAAAAATATTCCCTCCTTATACTTTGTAGATTCCCTAATCTAAATACCAAGTGAATACTAAGTTGTCTCATGGTCATTGTTTCCACATGACATCAGGCATTGGTCCTCTTATTGAAACAGAAAAATTAATATTATATAAAATATTATATAATTTCTCCAATCATAATAATCGAATTTATAATTATTTTTAATATATATATATTCATAGGAATTATAGTATATTTTAAATTTATGTGATGTTATGTTTCATGAATTATTATTTTGAGGAATACTTTTACATTAAACATTCTTGTTATTTCATTTTCATTGATGATTGTTACCAGGTTTAGATATTTATAAATGATTTCTACATTCTTAAACCAATTCCTTCGATATGGTATTCAAGGAAGGTGACCCAAACACACACATTATGATAGTATATTTGTTTGAAATTATTTTTTATATAAATAATTAGATAACATTTCAGTACTTTTTTTCCCAAATAATGAACCAATTTTGGATGTCAATTATCATTAACATGGATTTAGTTTTCAGTTTTTCATGTCAGAAACAAAACATGTTATATTTATTATAATAAATATATACTACTTTTTTGTTAAATAATATTATAATGGATGAATTATAAGTGGTTATAACCCAAATAACAATTGGAAAAATGATTTTCATGGATCAAAAAGTAAGCAATATGGATCAAGTGGTGTTGTAAAGTATTAATAGTAGCCTACCTTATTTTAGGGCATATAAACTAGGCATTATGTTATCTATTACTCAATTTAAATTATCTTAAAGCGACGCTTTGGAGTTGTTTACTTTAGTAGAAACATTCTTTTTTATCTATATTAAAGGGGGTAAAAATGAAATTTATTGTATGGAAATGAAATGTTCAATAATCTCTATAGTTTATATAATATTTATTGTTCATGAGATATAGTTGATTGAAATTTCATTATTATATTTCAATTCTTTAATAATGTAAGGTTCATTTCTTTGCACTCCTAGGAGATAAATTCAATCGAATTGATGGAATCATATTATGAATATAATACAACATCATAATACATTACATAGATGTTGTTAATGAAATTATAGCATGAATACATGTGTAAGTATATTTCAGTGCCATTATAGATTGGGTATGATAATAAATGTAAAATATATCTATCATATAATTTAGTACAAAATTTATGGTTAGAGCATATTGATATCAAGTATTAATTCATCATGGATATGTTGGAATACATCTAGATTACATTTATATATATTTCAAAAAAGGCGCTAGTGTGGAATATATTTATAATTAATCAAATGAATGATTCCTTCATGAACATGAGAATTTGTTGGCATGAATTATCACCCATTACCCTTATACAATATATATATTATTTTCCCAAATACATTTATTTTTTATTTATTTATAAAAGCAAATAATACAAATTAGATTTTTTTAGAAGTGGGGAGATTCATGGTTTATTTTTAATGGTGATAAAAAATTGAGATGATTTGAGATAATTTCTATATTGGGGGAATCTTGAGGTTTCCATTGTTGACGCTTTGGTAAGAGAAAATAAATTTTTTTCATATTAATCTAAAAAATATAAAAGGGTTATATTGATGTTCGGAAATTAATTGGGTTGATTTATGAATTGTATTTATTATTTTTTCCTTATGAATTAATATATAACATATGAGATTTTAGTCAATCTCAATTATGACACACAAAAAAATCAATTGATCATTATGTTAATATTTAAGGAACTCTCAAAAAATAATAATTTATCTTATGAAATGGTGTTTATGTAACACTTACAATGGAATAATGTAATGGAATGTTTTTTTAAAAATTTATTCATTAGTTTTGTTGATTCTTTCATATTATATTTTTTAATGGCACAGACCTCTCTGGTCTATTCCTTTGTGAAAATATGGTGCTTGAGGTGTTCTTGGAGTTCAAGGTGACTTATCCCCAACACTTTTCCAATTTTTCCTTTTATGTGTACAGTACCATCGGTGACCCTTGGTGAACAGTTCCAATAGTAGAAAGTCGTGAACACTGCAAATGGTGAGGTCTAACAGTAACCTCTCTTTCCTTTTCCAAATTTCCAATTCTACAAACAGTTCTATCAGTTAAATTTTCTATTAGTAACCTCTAACAGTAACCTTTAATTCCTTTTCCAAATTACCATTTCTATGAATAGTTCCATTAGTGAACAGTTCTATCAGTAACCTCTAACAGTAACCACTCTTTCCTTGTCCAAATTTTGAGTTCTTGTGAGTAGTTCCATCTCTGAAATGTTCTATGAGTAACCTCTAACAATAACCTTTGTTTCCATTGCCAAATTTCCAATTCTATAAACAATTATATCGGTGAATAGTTCTATCTGTAACCTCTAACAGTGACCTATATTTCCATTTCCAAATTTTTAATTCTATGAATAATTCTATTGGTGAAAAGTTATATCAGTAACCTCTTACAGTAACATCAATTTCTTCTTCCAAATTTCCAAATCTATGAATAGTTATATCAATGAACAGTTCTATCAGTAAACTCTAATGGTAACCTTTATTTTCTATTCCAAATTTCCAATACTATGAATAGTTTCATCACTGAACAGATCTAACAGAAACCTCTAACGGTAACCTCTATTTTTTGTCCAAATTTCTAATTCTATGAACAGTTTTATTAGTGAACAGTCTATCGGTAACCTCTAATGGTATCTTTTATTTCCTTTTCCAAAATTACAATTCTATGAACAATTCCATCATTGAATTTTTCTATCGGTATCCTCTAATGGTAACCTCTTTTTACTTTGCCATATTTTGAGTTATGTGAACAGTTATATCAGTGAATAGTTCTATCAGTAACCCCTGATAGTAACCTCTATTTCCATTACCAAATTTCCAATTCTATGAACTATTCTATTAGTGAAAAGTTCTATCAGTAACTTTTAATGGTAACCTCCTTTTCCTTTTCCAAATTATGATATTTTTTAATGGTGTTTCCAGAACGGTTGGTGTACAGTGTTTCCATAATGGTAGGTGTACATTGTTTCCAGAACAGTTGGTGTACAGTGTTCTATCGGCGAGGTTCTAATGGTGAGGTTGATTAACAGTGTTCTATCAATGAGTTTCTTCCGGTGATGTTCATGAATAGTGTTCTATCGGTGAGGTTTATAGACAGTGTTCTACCAGTAAGGTTCGAACTGTGAGGTTCATGAACAGTGTTCTATCAGTGAGAATCATAATCGGTGTTCTATCTTTGAGGTTCTAACGGTGAGGTTCACGGACAATGTTTTTCTTTTGCAAAATTTTGAGTTTGTGAATAGTGTTTCTAGGTTCTTATAGTTTCGCCCCTTTAGCATTTTCATTTGATGTAAAATGAATTTAAAGCATTATTTTAAGCACTCTAACACTACACTAAAAACACTGTTTTGTGTGGGTTTTTCTTCATTTAGCGACAGTTTAAACCACCGCTACAAGGTTTGGAGGCAGTTTCTGTAATCTGCCAGCAAATATGGTGTCACCAATCTATTAGTGGTGGTTATTTCCATTTCGCAGCGGTTTAAGGATAGGTCGTAGCTACCACATTTCACGGCGGTTTTTCTGAGTTTAGCATCGGTTTCTCCGAGCCATTGATATCAGTTTATTTGTGGCGGTTATAACTGTCATCAATAAAATCAAATCTTGCAGCCGTAAACCCACAGCTAAAGTCACGAGAACTGCCATGGAATGAGGAAGCTATGATGCGACTATGTAGCGGCAATTAAGACCACCGCGAAACGTAATTTATTTTTACATTTTGAGGTTGTTTTAACCGTTTAGGGGAAGTTTAAACCGCCACTAAAAGATGACCAGAAAAAAAATTGCTTCCGCTGCACCACTTTACTGAAGGACAAATCAAACCAGAAATACCATATTGTACATACCAACTGAAAATTGGAAACATCAACCTAGGAAATAGGTATGGAATAAATAGAAAAAAAACAAGTAAACATTGACATGCTATAAAAGAATGAACCATACTGTACATACCGACATACAACAAGAAACATCAACCATGGAAATCAGTATAGAATAAATTGAAAAAAATATATGATAGAATCAACTACAAAACATAGGTCCATTATTTTACTACTCTCCAAACAAACATCTAGCCGACATTTCTTGATCATCCATAATATATATCTCTTGAAAATGAAACATTAGATCAACATGTGTGTCGGTGTTCCCATATAGGGAGTGAGCATAAAACACAGTTAGATTTACCATGTGTGGGCCTCATACATTGTTTAATACCACAAATATAACATCACCACACACATCTACTATACCAAGTGTCATAGAGAAACTAATTTGTTTGCCTCACTCAATACCTTATTGTGAACTTTTATGTAAAAAAACTAATCTTCTATAACTTATTTCTAAAAAATCATGATACACAAAAGCATTATGTTCTATTTGATCATAATTTAAAATAATTATTTAGATACATTATAGTAATCACCTTCTAAACCTTGTAGGATGACTCAAAAATTAATTACACAAGTCATATAAACACAATTTTAATCTACGATGAATCATTTCACATTACCTTAAAATCCATGCCTTCAATTATATTGTATTTTATTCCTCTTAACTAGGTTACAATATATTCCCCTCTGAGGTTCAATCCCAACATCAAGAAAAATGCAATTATTCTTATGCAAGAAGAATAATGTGAATCACTTTTACAAAATACCATAGTTGAAGACTCTAGTATTAGATTCTTTATATAGTCCTTAATTATAGATACCCCTCATAGTATCACAATATCATATCCACCTTCAAGTTTTATGCCCCATCCCCTTAAGAATTCATCCATTATCATTATACCAACATATATGATATCGAAAACAATATATGGGCCCTCTAATAGGAGTAATACTCAACCATAACTTATCCAAATTAGTCATTGAAGACCAAGAAGAAACTGAAATGGAAACTCATCGTAAAGTCAAACATTATATACTTCTAGGTACCTTTCACAAAGTGTTCCCCATCACAAAAAGTTAAGATTATTGAAATATTCTATTTAAATTGAACATAAATGGTATGATGTAACCCACTAATCATTAATAAACTATGTGTTTTATGATTCTATTTATAGAGATTCATATGATGCTCATCGCATGGTCCTGATCCCAACAATGTAATCACCTACGTCCTCTTTGTATCCCAACAATGTAAAAACATATGACCTCTTTGAAGAATCTATATTATGAATCACTAGTGAACACCTTTCACAATACTTTAGTTCTAAAAGGACATAAAAACCAAATATTCTTATACATGGAAGCCCATTAGAGGTTTTCATCAAAAAATATATAACCTAATGTGAATGCATTAATGTCGAATTGGATTGATAAACAATGAACTATACCATTTGATGATGTATTGATGGGTTTCTTCATTGTGATTCCTTTTAAATACTGTCATCACATCCTTCAATTAAAATTGAATTACCAAACCCTACCATACATATGACTCATTTTCTATGAATATATGTTCCCCATACCCTGCCAAACATTGTCTCTTAGCCTTTTAAAATGAATGCATGATGGTTCACAACTTATTTCAGAAATACCATCTAAATGGATCTCTCCTGAAATTATATGACACTCATGAAAAATAAATACGGGATAATGCCCCATAGGTTTTACAACTAAAAATATTATATGGCAAAACCATTGGTCCATAATTTCACATCCAACCTTTTTGTATCCTTTCAATTGATCATGAGAACACGTTATTCACTTATCATATTGATTTGGATAAATATGTACACCTTAAATTATAAATCACCTTAGAACTTCATTATGAGTATCATGTTCACTATAGTAATTTTTATAAACATGTGACCCTGAGTACTCAAGAAGATATAACGGTTGTTTTTCTCTATTTTCTATACTCAAGCATCTAAAAGGTGATCCCACTGGGCATATCCAACCACTGACACTCAAGAGTATATTTATACCCCTACTAGTTTAAACACCCTTGAATAAAATTAGAATATGTAGGTAATATACTAGGTATGGTTATAATGCCCTAATATCTAAAAGCATCAGAATATATCCTAAGTGGCCCTTGTGATAATAAAATTACAATGGAAAAAATAACCCACATGGGTGGGGGATTTTTTATCATTTTCTCCACATGGGTATCTCTAGTATCATTCATCCAATGGGATCACCCACAACATTATTGCTTTATCTATAGTTACCTTTATGGGGTATATATCTCAATCAATATAAGTAAATTATCCCAATGGTATTTTAGTATTTAGTACCCTAGGAGTCGGTGGATTCCATCACTTCTCATATGGATTACATTGAGTTTTGATGTGAATGAGTACAACCTTATTGGAATTCATATCTTTAGTGTGTGGATTAAAATCCTATACCACCCATATTTGGAACCTCCATCCTATTGATATTCAATATAATGGAAGATTTATATTAGTATATTAGGTGTTTTTAATCCCAATGTGTCACAATGTTTGGTTCCCTAGAACATAGACATGATTCACTACAAGAGAAACACCATTTAGCAGCGGTCAATTACCACTCACAAGGGCCTCCCAGTAAGATAAATTATAAGGGCCTCACCAAAGTGTCCACAACACTATCCCCTGGATCACTATGAAATGTCTAAATTTGTTCAACACATCAGCAATGGGTTTAACTCTTAGTCATCCAAAATCTCGACTACCAATTCAAACACAGGCCTAAATGGAATGATGTATACCACACTCATAAAATTAATACATAAAAAGAAAAATCAGAAATCAATGAAATGCATAAAAGGAAACATGAGAAATCGAGGAAATTTTAGGACATCAAAATGTTTGGTGGAAACTATGTGCCATAAATATTACATATACAAACCAATTGTTCATGTATTTGTTCAACACATCAATAATACAACTACTCCTGATATGATGATGCATTGTCACCCTCACCACATTTATCACCACATTCTGTTGTCACCTGTAATAACATTATTTGGAAAATTAAATATGATTGCATTTTTATATTAAAACATAAAACTAATTAATGTTATAAAACTAAATAATTGTGAATTTTTTAGATTTACCTACATACCACCAACTGATTCACTACCACCGGGGGAATATCTGCTCATATGCTGACTTATTTCAATCAACTATTTCTTCAAAGCAGATATCTGATCCCCTACTGGTGAACTATGTCTCATAGAGAAACAATCTCTTTCTGGGCATCTCCGGGTATGGGCTGACTAAACCCAAGAGTATATGCAGCTACCATACCAGGTGGCCTTCTAAAAAACTCAGATGGTATGGGTCCCAAACTCATCCCGCTCACTCTACTAGGATGCTCCTTCCCAAGGACTTTAGCAACCGGTACATCCTGGTAAACTGCGTAGGACTGCACAGGATTGGCATCCCATAGTTCTTTAATTTTTACCTATAAATCAAATATCAATATATATTAACACAGTAAATATTGATTATAAGTTATTATAATAAAAAATTGGCTTCATACTCCAACTTCTTTAGCAGGCTAATTAACAAAACTTCCATCTGATTTCTTGTGAACATCAAACCACAGTTCAGTTCGGGAGGCTTCGTGCCCTAAACTCTATGACTGCATTAAGCAATGATAAATAAAAAATTCAATATATTAAACAGATAATAATATATTATAAAAATTTAAACTAATTAAAATATTGAAAATGTCGTTCGGCTTCTAGAAAAGAATTCGGAGCCCGTATTGTGAGGGATGACTTGCGTAGCCTGATTTGATGAATTATCTCTTAAGAGATCCTGAAATAAATAAAATTCAATTTAATTGTAATGTATTCAATATCGTGTACTCTTCATATACATATATAAATGTAATATGAGGATAATATAATAATATATATTTCAAAAAGATCCGCTTCTCATCACGATGTCTTTTAACAAAAACATTCCATTGTTCTTTCGGTACCCCACTGGGTAGATTCTCATACATTTGTTGCACAGTCAACGAAGTATCGTTGACATCACAACACAATCTACATTTGAAATCTTTCCATTTCTTTCTTGGATTTTTCAACGTCCACTCCCATGCTATCATATCATCAACTGTAAAGTGGAAGAACATATGTATACAGAAATTCATTATGAACATATTAGTAACATGACATTTAATCAAACAATAATGTAATACAATTACCTTTATTTTAGAATAAAAAACTTCATTTTTCCTTCATGGAGGAATATGTCTCCAATCATCATATTAAATAGGAAGGGAAATGGGCTCTGCTGCTAGCTAGCCTAGAATCTGGCCAAGTAACCCCACGACATCATCCATAGGGACCCCATAAGAATCAAATGGCATGACTATATTTTCGCCAGTCATATTCCAAACATCTTCACTTTTTATTTTTTTCTCCACGGTTGCATTTTTATCATCTTCAATTAGAAAAAAATTAGTATAAACAAAATTCAATAAATTTATTTAATTAAATTTTGTACCTGTGACAGTGAAACTCCAGTTTGCCTGTAATGAACTGGACGGGGAGTATCGTTGCCCCACTGTCGAGGCTCCTGAAGGGGTATTTGACGACTCAGCCTCTAATGCGACATCCAAATATGGTGTAAGAGATGGTGCATGGGTGTAGGCAGTTGGTGCCTCAGATGTCATGGGGAGGGAGCCAGATGGACCGTCATCTGCCGCATAACAAGATGAAATAGTGTGTCGTTTCCTCCTTGGAATTCCAATGATTTAATAAAATAAAATCAAGTTCAAAATATATATTTATGAAATAATATGAAGAAAAAAATTAAAATTGATAATAGATTCCCAGTACTAACAGACAAAATATATATAATTATAAAAATGAATGACTACAGAAATGAAACAAGTGGTTGCTGAATAAATATATAACTATACATACAATCACTTTCCCCTTCAATCATGTCGCATTCCTGATCCATTTCATAATCCACATCATTCATCCTGGCTAGAATAATATTTTTAATATCATGATGGACAAATAATTCTTCTTCCTTTTGTTGATTAAATTCATTTTCAGAGGTCAAATTTTCCACATCATCACCCATATCATATAAATCTATTTGTATTACATGAGCAACTACACTCCACCCTTAATCGACAAAATCATCCACATAATATACCATTTTCTCTTGTGATGCTAAGATATATGTATCATGAAATTCATGATCACCAACATCCATCAAGTGAGAGAAGTTCACAGAATTAAATTCCATGGAATCTCTTTTAATAACTCTGATAATATCGACCAATTTCCATTTGAATAAAACAACAGAAAAATGTCTGTGGTTGTTTAATTAAATAATATCAAGCATCTTTCCATAGTATCCCACCTTAGAAAATGTAAATATACCACTATTCATTGTTTTCAAACCCACTTCTCGATCGACTGTACGAAATCTAAATCCATTCACATTATAAGCGTCAAACTTTCTATCTTGTTTTAGAGGACCTCTAGCAAGAATATTCAAATATTCTGACACCTCTTCTCGAGTATCAGTATTAATGATCTGAAAAAAGAAATATAATTTATTGGATTTACAAAATATATGTGTCAAACTAATATTCATATTTACTGAAATATATATGAACTTACACATCGTGCAAGCCATTCTACAAGCTCTTTATTAACAGCTTTCTTTATATGATTCTCATTTCGTGTTTGGCCTCTCATTCGTCTCTTTTTTGGTATCCTCAACTCTTCAATAAATGGATCTCCAATTTCACTATTTAGAATCACATATCTATGTGCCTGTAATAATTCCAATTCAGTCAGTGTCACAATTGAGGTCCTTCCAACTAATCGTCCAATAGCAGGAAATATTTTGGATTTCTGATGTATTTGAGATTGATTCGATGTGTCATCAGCATGTCCAACTCTATTAAACATTGACTCAATTTCATCCAAGTATTGAGAACAAAAGGTAAGACAATCCTTATCCAAATATCCATAATTAATAGAGAATTATTGTTGAGCTTTATTTCTCACGTAGGATTTCAAATGCCCAAGATATGTGTGAAATAAAATAAACATAATTATGCATTTAATTAAGTACCAAAAATTGTTTACTTATCGGAAAAACTTATAAATAATGTACCTCTCAATTGGATACATCTATGGATAATGAACAAGGCCTCAAAATTTATCTTCCTCTTCCAAATGCACAGTTAAATGCATCATTACAGTAAAAAATGACAAAGGAAATATCATCTCCATTGCACAAAGTGTAAATACTAACCTCTCTTGGAGGCTGTCAAGCTGAAATGGATTTAGATATTTCTCACATAGTTGTTTGAAAAATGTAAATAATAGGAGTACAACAGTAGTAATTTTTCAGGGAATAATGTACTCAATGCCAATGGAAGTAACTGTTGTAACAAAATATGTGAATCGTGACTTTTCAATCCATGAAACTTACAATTATTCAAGTAAACACACCTCAAGATGTTACTTGAATACCCATCAGATACCTTATAACTCTTTAAAATTTGAAGGAATGTATATTTATCCCAATTTTTTATTGAAAAAATTACTGGAGGTTACTTTTGACTCTCATCTGGCTAGAGATCGCGTTTTATGTTCATTGCTTGTAGGTCTTTACAAGCATTGAGATAATCCTTCGACTTTCCATTCTCATTAAGCAATGTGAAAATCAAATTGTCACAAACATTCTTATCAATATGCATCACATCAAGATTATGCCGCAACAAATTAAATTCCCAATACAGATGTTTGAATAATACACTTTTTTTCTTCCATTGTTGCATTCTGATTTCACTTGAAAATGCACTTTGGACCCGTTTTCCACTATCATTCAAATGATGAACCTTCCCAAATTCTGTTTCAACATTTTCAAGCTGTGTCAATATTTCAGAACCAGTTAACAACTTTGGAGGTGGTCTATGATCAATGGAACCATTAAATTTTAATTTGTTGAGCTGAAATCTATGAGATGCATTGAGAAATCTTCGATGACACAAGAAACACCATTTTTTACTGTGAGGTAGCCGTTTGGGTTCAAAATAAAAGTTATAAACGGGATAACCCAATCCCATGTAAGTGTTCTAACTAGATAAATTCCCAAGCCTAGGGAAGTAACTAATGGTCCAAATTAAAGCATCATGCATTTTGAACATTTTTTTAGAAGAAGCATCAAATGTCTCAACACAGTTTCTCAATAACTCATACAATTCGTCAATCAAAGGCTGTAAGATTACATCAATATCATTTCCAGGAATTTATTTTCCTTGAATAATCATCGAAAGGAAAAAAGATGTTTGTTGAAAACACATCCACGGAGGTAATTATAAGGGATCAAAACAACTGGCCAAATGCTATAACTGGTACTCAAAGTCCCAAATGGGTTGAATCCATTGGCAGCCAATCACAATCAAAAATTCATAGGATCAGCTGAGAAATCTAGATGTAATGAATCAAATATCTTACATGATTGGGAATCTCATGGATGTATCATTAACCCATCATTTTTATTACCTACAGAATGCCACTTCATGTATTCAGTGGTTTTCGATGACATGAATAATCCTTGCAATCGAGGCTTCAATGGAAAGTAATGAAAAACCTTTACAGGTGTGTTCATTTTTTTCATCTCTAGGAAATTATGATCATTCGGACTTCCAACATCACCCTTTTCCTTCCATCTAGAAGAAGAAAATTTCTTGCAATTCAGTCCACTTGAATCCTCTCCCCAATAAAGCATACAATCATTGGGACACGCATGTATTTTTGTATAATTTTGACCAAGCTTCTTAACAACTTTTTCATATCATAAAAAGATTCTAGGATTTTTGCTTTTAGAAATGTATCACAAATCAGTTCCAATATCATGGACATTTCCTTATTTGTAATTCCACAAAGACATTTGATGTGGTACAACTTCAGCAGAAATGGAAGCTTTGAATATTTGAAACACCCATTATAGAACTCTTGATTTCCATCGTCAACTAAATCATGAATTTCATTTTCCTTGGTGAAGTTTTCTCTTCAATTTGGCTCCACATAATCAAGAGGAAGATCCAATGATATGTTACAATCTTGATCTGTCTATGTTACAGTCTCAGAAACATAACTTGTCACATTGAAAATTTTACCACCCAATTCTGGTTGTTCAGATATGTTTTGATTCAGATAGTGGTGTCTTGCAGTGTCGAATGCATAATTTATGAGGTTTTTCATATAATTTTCCATTTTCTACGAACATGGGACCTCATAATATGGATTAAAATCAGTGCTTAATCTTTCTATAAAGTTTGATTCTCCACGCCAAATCCAACACATATATTGACCAGGGAATTTATTCAGTATTAAATGTTCATAAACATCATCTCACTTCAACCAAGTTCGAAATATACATTTAGGACATGGACATTTTATTCTCCCTTCAACTAATCTATTAGAAATTGAAAAATCTAAAAACTAATTCAATCTCTTAACATACTAAGGTGTGTACTTCGGTAATGTGATCCAGCATTTATCCATGTATATCTCAATGTGCCTACACAATAATAAAAAAAATTAAAACACATAGTTACTACTAAATAGAGAAAGAGAATCATATATATGATATTATAAGATTACAGAAACGTAAAATAATAAAGATGATCCCATGAGATAGATATAAACCACATAGTGTTTGGGGTTGGGGAAGTTTCTTTGGTAAAGAGAAACAGTGTACTAACAACGTGGTAGCTAATTTACCATGAATACCAAAGCACATTGTTAATTTGGAATAACTCCAACCTAAGTTATCTGTAGGGTATTCATATAAAACTCTAATATCGAATAAATCTATTATAAATAATGTTTATGGAAAACCTTATGATACTTAAAAAACTCAACACATTGTTAATTTGGAGTGATAAGAACCACGTGAGGGATGGTAGTCTTGAGGCATGATAAATTGTGGTGTTCATGGAAATGCATGATGAAATAACTTGGTATATTAGGTTTTGAGGTTATAAGAACCTTTTGTGGATTTATTTCCTAGACCTCTCTTTGGTGTATTCACATAGAAAAGAGTGGTGGTGTTACTTGAGGGTGATTTGGATCATATATGTGTTAGTGCTCATGAGTGGAGAATTATGGTTAAATGGGACGATCGAGGATCTAAAGTGGCCCAATATTTATGGGGAGATATGATCCATGGGGTGGACATGCTAATAGAGTACATTATATTCAACTAAAATAAGAACTGATTAAATCCAAAAAATGCATGAAATAAGTGAGGTAATAATTATTTCAAGTCTCATTTGATATAAAATATGATAAAAAAATGTCATGGTTGATCATGAATCAGAAAGTGGTGTTAACAAACCACTTTTTTTCTTCAAAACATGATCTAGAATTTTCATGATGAAGTAATGTCACTTGTTGAATCTAGAAATGCATAAAAGGGGATTATTCTAGAATAAAAATTGGTTTCCAAGTTTTCGCTAAGAGAATCAATGATGTCATAGTGAATCTAGTTTATAATACGGGATATCAAGCACTAAATTTAGTAGAATTAGACCACTAATAAGAAGAAAATTATATAGGATGTAGTTATTCCCTTACTATCATTAGTGTTGATTAGGTGTGATTGGTAAGTTGTTATTGACATGATAAATCTAATTTTGAAGTTATATTGATATTTTGAAATTTGATTAATGTGGATGATAAAGACACCAGTTACAGTTCTATTCCCTAGGTATCTCACCCGTACCTAAGGGATAAATGACTGTCAAGAGCCACATTCCCAACTCATAAGGTTTGAGAACCTATCATTATCCATATAGTCCATATTGATTGCTCATCGAGCAAAGGATCCTAACTTTGTTCCATACCGGGTCAGTCATATGTTCTCATATATTATCATACCATAGATAACCATTACCACACCATCCCATAGCCTTGCCCCTAGAAATTTCTTTAGGAGATAATCAATTACCTTAAACAAGACCATTATAGATAACATGATCAACATATACATTATGGACACCCTATTGGGGTTTTAATTTCCCTATAGTTAAGCCTCTCACATATATAAAATATCCATCAATGGTTATATAATCAATGCATCATACTAAAGAGAAATCTATGAACCCAACATGAATCTCTATACACATGTATCATAAGGTAAATAACTCATTGATCCCATTCATGTCACATACACACCTACATGAAATTTCAATCAACACAATAAATGCATAACCATATCCTATCAAAATATTAGTCATAAACTACCTTGACCATAGAGTTATCCCCTTAAGAAATCTCATTCTATCCTCATCAAAGCCATCTCTAGGAACAAACACAATCTCAATCCCCTAACTCATAAAATTACAACATATATTATAAAGCAAAAATAAATAATTAAGATAATTAATCCAATTTAATCAAATTAGTCATACTTTAGGGACATCTCATCAATTATGTATCATCACTATAACATCAAGAAATGGGGTATGGGTCACTCTTGTCACACCACTGAGATCATTTCTAACCAAAACCCAAATATATGAAGTCAATCCATTAGATGATTTCATCCAAATTTGATGATAAACCGAAAAAAATTATGGCAATGACTCAACAATAATGAAACTACATAAAACCTTATGCATTTTTCCTCCAAAATATTCCTCTAACCATTACACACATAAAATCCTCCATAACATGATGATCCAACTACTGACAGGGGAGGGGAGCATAACTAGGGTATGAACTTGATGGGGTCGGGTGAGAAGCTGGTGTCGCGGGTGTTCGGGGGAGAAGTGGGTTCAGCAGTGACCGGCGGCGAGGTCACTGGCTGCACGGGAGGGCAGTGGTGGGGACCTAAGCTAGGGTTCGCAATCGTCTGGTGGGAAGCATAGTGGGGTCGGGGATGGCTCGGGTGGGGGGGGGGCATCGCCGATGTAAAAAACTAATTGGGTATCGCGGTGGTTTTTAATAAAGCGCTGCTAAATCTTTTTAATGCAAGATTTAGCCACGGTTTTGTAAACTTCCTCTACAAAACTTCCTCTAAAAGCGTTATATGTTGTAGTGTAAGGCCTATTCAAAGGACATAACTCATATATTAATTATTCCTATGGTTTAGGATGTTCTTACTTGGTCAACCCGTGTGGTTTAATGTGATCTACTTTTAAGAGGAAATTAAGTGTATCGTAAAACATTGCACTATTAAATATTTTAAAGGGAAGTTATATCATACCCCCTAATTTCTTTTCCATGTTCTTAGGTGTGAGACGCTCAAACATCCCATTCCTTATCATAGGTTTTCACCATCAATCTTTCCCCCTTGGATTGGTTCCACTCGGTTTTGATGCATCCAAGCTGTATCGATCAATCTTTGATATATGGTATTTTTTTATCATTGTTCCTTTAGGGTTCATATCCTCGTATTTATCCTTTCCATATTGTATCATGTGATCTCCATGATTCTAATGGAGTTTTCATGTGTTTTGGATGGTGTGGTCATACCGTGGAATCCCCATGTGGATGCAGTTGTCGTGAGAGGATGATCTTGACCCGTTGTGTGGACTATTCTCATATAAATAATGTCAATAACTATTTGAGGTAGGGGATTCATTGCTTCTTATTTTGTTTTATGTGAAACTGTATAGTTAGAATGTTTTATCCCACAAGATCACAATGGAATTGACATAATAAATATTTGAACCAGATAAATAAATTGATATCGATTGTATGTTATTGCCTCTTGTTTTGCAAGATAGTGTGATATCTATTCTTGATTTTTTTAGATAATAGTTCTTGATATAAATTGGTAACAAACATAAACAACAAATAATTGATAATTGTTTGTTTAGATGATAACGAATCAAGTAAATGAATCTGGTTCTCCTTGTTGTAATTTGATGTTAATAAAATTGTTGTTGTAAGCAGGTTTAGTTATTTTTGATTGATTACTGATTTGGTCTCCTGAATTTGGAACCTAAGAATAAAAAATGGTTAATATAAGATGGATTGAAGAACCTGTTGATCGATAAAAGATAACTCCTTGTTGGGTTCTGAGTTTCCCTATTGTTTTTATAGGGACAAGAGAACAACTGGTAAAATGGTTGTTTTCCCGCTTCTTGTGTTGTGATTTCAGCCTGGATGGCTATTTTGATATGTGGGGGCATGGATCCCTTTTGGTTGTGGTAGAAGATGATTCCTAGAGTGGCAAGATGCATCGGTTTATGCATGTGGGTGTCGGGGAGGACACCAGCGATGATAGAATGGGGTGGATGTGATTGTTAGATGTTTTTTGTTTTGTACTAGTTGATTATCTACTTTACTTTTCCCCAATATGCAAGGAATCTGGTCTTACATACCCATCTTCCAAAAGAGGTAAATATTCATAGAGTGTGTCACATGCTTTCTATGTATAGCTTCTCAAGGGAGGATGGGTCTACGCTCTTGCTATAGGCGGCAAAGACCGGATGGGTAGTACATCTACTCACCGTGTTGAGCCCCCTTGTGTTTAGAAGAATAGAATGTTTTTCTAGAATCATATTGAATGTGGGAAAGTAATAATGTAATGAATAATTTAATAAATGGTGTTAACTCATGGGGTTGGATTATTTTGGAACATAATGATGAGATTGTAATTTTATAAAGGGATAGTGGTCATTGCATGTGATGCTAATGAAATTTAATGTGGAATTATGTTTGGTTAATTATTGTTTACAAAATTAATTAATGTAAAGATAAACTGATAAAAATGGAATGAAGTAATCTAATAAATCGCTTTAAATGGTTGTGTGCTTATAGGAT
This sequence comes from Viscum album, assembly GCA_963277665.1. NCBI lineage: Eukaryota > Viridiplantae > Streptophyta > Magnoliopsida > Santalales > Viscaceae > Viscum > Viscum album. The sequence continues at coordinate 1,020,668,391 of OY728133.1, read as the reverse complement.
ACCTAGTCTTAGAAGTGGCAGCCCAGAGTCTGAGAGACGTTAGCTACAGTTGAGACTAAGATAGGGTTATTCCCATAGTGTGGTTATGAGATATAGTATATTCTATACTTTTTTGAGATTCTATACGCTACTCCACCATTTCAGTAAGGGAAACTGTCACACCATTGATTTTGAGCCTTGGGGGGTGTTTTCCAAAATATTCTGGTGGGATGATGAATGGTTGACTACCCCCTTTGGCCCTTCTCTCATCTATTGGTAGTTACTTGTGATGGTAGGCACAGTGGTTAGTTTTCCCCATATATGTGTGTAGAGGTATTTAATGGCTTGTGGTTATTCACACACATATATTCTGCATATAGATTCCTATAGACTACTATAGGTGTAATGTGTACAGGATGTGATGGCTTTAGGATCCTTACTCAGTGTATGGGCTGTTATGGCTTGAGATATAATACCTGATTTATGATACACATTCTGCGAGCTATGTTAACACCCAGAAACTACCTGGTTACTTTTCTTATGTGGACGTGGTGTTTTTGTTTCATGAGTTTCATGTTTTGGTGCTTTTCCTCGTTGTTTGTGGGAAAGCCTTTTGGAGGGAGATGCTTAGGACATACAACGTTAGGGAAAATTGTAAAACAAGTAGGGAAGTAGTAGAAGGATACCCTTGATATTCTTTGTTATATGATATATTCTTGTATGAGTTAGTTGGTGAGAGTAGCTATGGTGAGGATGGGACCTTAGTATACCTATTTTGGTGATAAGTTAGTTTCACTTGTTCTTCTCTATGCTTTAGCATGCTTTCGATACATTTTCACAGGAGGCTTTGAGGAGGATCCTACTAAGTATACAATTATACTCACCCTATTTATATATATAAATTTTTTCTCAGGTCACTTGGAGCATGTTGTAGATCAGGATGGTTACTAATAGCTTGTGGTTGCAAGATCTGTTCAGGCTTGTAGTTACTGCTATTTTACTTTCTTTTGGGTTCTTGATGTTTTTTCCATTTATTTGTAGTATTTTTGTGTGAAATTTCATATGTGTACATGGGATTTCATTTATCTTATTGGTTGAGTTGGAGTTGGTTGGTGTCTGTCTTATCTCTCTCTTCTACATGTGTTCTCAAAGAGGGTAATTCCTCCAATTTTTGTGTTTTCTATACCCTCGGTTCTAGTCACAATCGGAGGCCTATAGGAGGCAAGACTCGGGCTTCATTATCTCCCATATCACAATGTCAACCATGTGGGGTACTCTTTGTGGGGAGGGGTTCATGACAGAGTTGTATCAGAGGTCTGTTTGAGGGATAGGATGGAGATTGGAGTTATGCACATGTGAGGTTGCATGGGTTGGTAGGGAAATAGTGTCATTCATGTTTAGAAAGTGATGTAAACATGGGAGACCGGCTAAGACATAGGCATTTAGGGACCCCAGTGATTTGATGTACCAACCTTTATGTTTTCAATGGGTACTAAACAAGGTGATACTAGTTTCATGGTAGAGACCTAGAAAGGGATCATGCATCATTCTTTTTTGTTCCTGTGTTTGAATGGGTACACCTTGGGATAGGTTAACCTAAAATCAATGAAATAAAACAACTAATTAATTAATGTTTATTCTTCAATATTCTAGGTTTTGGAGCTCTAACAGTTTGTTATTTTATAGTTATGGCTCCATGTTGATGTCCTCATCAGGTTTTCACAGAAAATGACAAACATGTTGTTCCAACATATCACTACAGGGAATGGGTTGACAACGGAGACACTTGGAGGAAGACATTCTAAGTGTTTTAGTGCCAAAATATGCAGAAGTATGAGGGATTCGTTTCAGATGCAGTCACGGAAGACTGGTTAGAGGAGGTTGATATCGGCTTCAGTTCGATCTATACCCGGAAAGAGCACTGGGTGTCCTTTGTTGTGACGATGCTGCATGGAGCAGCGAGGTAGTGGTGGTTTGTGTTCTTCAAGGATTGTGGGGTGTTAGCGATATCATTGGAGGATTTCTAAGACATGTTTATAGTCGAGTTTCTTTCATCAATTGCGAAGGCGTCCAGTCCCAAAGAGCATCTTACCCTTCGACATGGGAGCTCCATTGTTCAAGAGTTTGGAATCCATTTTAGGAACCTATTATGATATGCTTCGGACCTGCTGCCAGATGGGGAGGCCAGGGTGAGGCATTTTGAGGAGGCTTTGAATCTAGAGATCCAGTGCCAGCTCACCCCATTTATGTTGAATACATATCTTGAGGTGTCGGCGAGGGAATAGATTGTCGAGAGGACCTTGGACTGGACTAGATCATCATGAGAGGTGAATCATCATGATTCTTCACGAAGAAAAGATGTGGTCTAGGGTTACCATTTTTCAGGGTAGAAGAGTTTCCATTCCGTCGGCGGTAGGTCCCAGCCCTTCACATCTCGTTTCTCCAAAGTTAAAAACTCTTAGTACTATGACAAGGGTTAGGAGATTCTTTTTCTTGTGGTGGTCATTTCCATCAGCAGCGGGAGTGCCCGACCATTCCGAGTAATCATCGTGCACCTATTTCTACGCTCCTGGTTCGTCCGTCGAGGCAGTTCCAGCTGAGGTAGAAGAAGCAGGTTACACTAGATTCATATCAGCAGAGGGTAGATGGGGAAATAAGAGGAATTCCCCATGATTCTCCCCATCATTAGAGAGCATAGTGCGTCCATGGTGGTGGTCTTCATCAGGGTAAAAGAGGGTATGGATGAGGTCGTGGTCAACATCACGTTATAGAGTTGTCAACTACAGTTGATCCAAACAACATTAGAGGAACCCTTTTCTAGTTTTTTACCTTGGTTTATGCTTTGTATGATTCAAGAGATACACACTCTTTCAAATCACAAACCCTTTTCAATTCATGGGGACTTCAGGTAGAGAGGCTCCGAGTGCCCTTGAAGTTGACTATTTTAGTTAGAGGTCGAGAAGACTTGTCTAAAGTATGTAGAGATTGTGAGATAGTGTTGGGGTAGCACCTCTCATGGGGAGATTTCCTATTTTTATGAATACAACCATATGATTTCATCCTCGACATGGATTGATTGTATTTGTTATAGGCTATCATGGATTGCTTCAGGTAGAAGTTCATTTTCTTTGGTGCGGATGGAGAGATGGTGGTGTTTTTTGGTGAGAGAAATCATCTAATGGGTCAAAGGAATGTTATATACTTATATTCCATGATGGATGAGATGATGTTGGGTTGCTCATAGGCTCAAAAGTTGGCATTTTTTATGGTCATAGAAGAGTACACTAATGTCTTTTCAGAAGTGTTTGTAGCATTACCCCCTCGATGAGAGATCATGTTTGGGGTCGTGCTACATCCAAGAGCATCTTATATATCTATGTCACCATATTGGATGTACCATTCAGAGTTACGAGAGCTACGTGTACTAATTTATGGTCTGTTACACTGCAGTTTTGTTCAGCCAAGGGCGTCACTGTGGGGTGCGCGACTTTTTTTTGTGAAAAAGGATGACAACATTTTGAGGTTGTGTGTCGATTATCATCACTTTAAAAAAGTGAAAATAAATAATTGATATCCTATTCCATAGATTGATAATTTATTTGATCAACTGAAGGGTGAATGTTGGTTCTCAATGATTGACTTTCGGTATAGATATCATCAGATGCGTGTGAAAGATGAGGATATCCCGAAGACGGCTTTCCATTGGTCTCATGGGCATTATGAGTTCGTTTGTAATTCTGTTTGGCATGATGAATGCTCTAGCTCTGTTTAAGGGATTGATGAATTCTTTGTTCCGTGAGTTCTTAGACATGTTCGTTGTAGTTTTCATCGACAACATCCTTGTGTACTCCACATCTAAGGAGGATCATGTACAACATCTAAACTCTATTTTGAGAGTTCTTTTTCAACATCAGATGTTTGGGTAGTTGTTGTAGTGTGGGTTTTGGGCTCGAGAAGTCCGTTTATTGGGGCATGTTGTGTCCATGCAGGGAGTAGTTGTGGATCTATCGAATATTAAAGCAGTTGTATCTTGGGCATCCCCCAAGATAGTGTCAGTGATGCAAAGTTTCCTTAGACTCATTGGCTACTACAAAAGGTTTTTAGTCAATTTATCATGAGTTGCGACTCCTCTGACAGATTTTACCAGGAAGGATCAGACATTCATGTGGACTGATCAGTGTCAATAATATTTCATGTATCTAAAAAAGAAGTTAGTAAGTGATATAGTTCTTTCTATTCCAGTTGAGAGAGAACAGTTTCATGTTTTCTACGATGCTTTGCATATGGGGTTAGGTTGTGTTCAAATACATAAGAGATCAGTTGTTTCTTATGGGTCTCGGTTGTTACATCCCCATGAATGTAACCATGAAACTCATGATCTGGAGTTGGCATCAATGGTTTTTTCTCTGATGTTTTGGAGACATTACCTCATTGTTGAGCGCTTTCTGGTTTTCACCAATCATAATAGTTTGAGGTATGTTTCTCCCTGTGTGACTTGAACATATTACAGCTTCTGTGGAAGGAATTATTACAGGAATATGACTTCAAGATATCATATACACCTGGAAGGTGGAATATTGTACCTGATGCGCTGAGTCGAAAGTCACGTAGTGATGTTGTGCTTGAATCTGGTGATTCTTGGATAGTAATGAAAGAACTATCAGCATTACATCTTGATGTGGGAGAAGATGGGGGAAAAGGTTTTCTTTTCCATATGATGATGTAGTCATCTCTATTACAAAAGGTAGAGAAGTCCCAGTTGTGGGATCTTGAGGTGGAGGTATGGAGAGACCGAGTTCTTTGTAGTGAGGCCCCAGATGGGTGGTCTGAGGATGAACAACACAGAGTGTTATATCACAGAAGGCTTTTTGTTCCATTGACAATACTTGATATGGTTCTAAGAGAGTTTCATAGTTTGCCTTTAGCAGTGCATCCTAGCATGACAAAGATGTACCAATCCTTGAGGAGCCAGTTTTGGTGGCCTGGGCTGAAGCGTTCTATTGCGGAGATTGTGTCTCGATGTTTCGTCTTCGAGAAGGTGAAGGCTGAACATTGTGTTCTTGGTGGTCTTCTCCATCCATTAGAGAATCCTCAGTCGTAGTGGGAGGACGTCTCAGTGGACTTCGCTAATGTTTTACCTTGAGCTCTAGGAGGAAATGATGCTATTTGGGTGGTAGTGGGTCGCTTAACAAAATTGGCCCAATTTATAGAAATCAAGGAGTTGAGCTCTTTGGATGTTTTTTCAAGAAGTATCTAGAGGAGGTGGTGAGACTTCATGGAGTCCCATGGAAAATCATTTCTAATCGAGATCTTTGCTTTACTTCTAGGGTGTGTAAAGGTCACCAACATGCTTTTGGTTCTCAACTATGCCATAGTACTAATTTTTATCCACAAACTGATAGTCAGAAAGGGCTAACCATCAAGACTCTTGAAGACATGTTATTTTCTTTTGTCCGGGATTTTGGAGGTTCATGGATGAGGCACTTACCATTGTAGGAGTTTTCTTACAATAATAGTTTTCAGTCCACCATCGATATGGTGCCATTTGAAGCCTTATATGGCGGACCTTTCCATTCTCCATTGTGCTGGACTGTGTTCAAAGAGTCATCAATTGTCAAACCAAATATAGTGTAGAATACAACTGAGATAGTTCATGTGATTCATGAGAGGATGAAGACAGTGCAAGAATGTCAGAAATCATATTCTAATCAAAGGACGATACCCTTACATTTTAATGTTGGGGATCATGTGTTTCTGAAGGTGAATCCCCATTGTGGGATGTGATGGTTTGGTCATGTGAGTAAGCTTTTTCCTGGTTTTTTGGGCCTTTCGAGGTGTTAGCATGTGTTGGTGATGTGGCGTATCGAGTAGCACTTCCCTCGCAGATGAGTCGGATACATGATGATTTCCATGTTTCACAGCTTCATTGTTATCTTCATGATGACTCTCATGTCATGGATTGGGGATAGATCGATACTGATGATGATGCAACTTTTGAGTAGCAACCTGTGGAGATACGAGACCCCAAGGAGAAGTTGTTGTGTGGTAATTTTACCCCCTTGTTTTGTATCTGGTTGTGAAATTGTTGCATGGAGGAGAGTACCTGAGAGCGTGAGTCACAGATACTTGCTCAGTACCCCTATTTATTTGATGCTTAACTCTTTTCGTGTATCAATGTAGCCTTTGTGGTTATGAAACATTCATGTTTATAAGAAGGTCCCCTTTGTTTCTTTTTCGGATTTCTCTCTTTTGATATTTATCTCGATGGGTGGTTGTTTAGACCACGTTTTGTTTAAACATTAGGTGGGTTTTCCCTTCTCGAGGATGAGTATGTTTCGAGAGGTATCTGATGTAATGTCTCGGACCTCTCTGGTCCATTCCTTTTTGAAAATATGGGTTCTGAGGTGTTTTGGGAGAGGTGATTTATCCCAAACAATTTTCCAATTTTTCCCTTTCTGTGACTTGTAGCATCAGTGACCCTTGGTGAAATGTTCTAATAGTAGACAGTTGTGAATAGTGAAAATGGTGAGGTCTAACGGTAACCTCTCCTTCCTCTACCAAATTTCCAATTCTATGAATTGTTCTATCGGTGAACAGTTATATCGGTAACCTCTAATGGTAACCTCTATTTCCATTTCCAAATTTTCATTTCATTGAACACTTCCATTAGTGAGTAGTTCCATCAGTAACCTCTAATGGTAACCTCTCCTTCCATTTCAAAATTTTGATTCCTATGAATAGTTCCATTAGTGAACAGTTCTATTAGTAACCTCTAATTGAAACATCTCTTTCTTTTTCCAAATTTCCAATTCTATGAATAGTTCTATCGGTGAACAGTTATATGGGTAACCTGTAATGGTAAACTCTATTTTGTTTTCCAAATTTCCAATTCCATGAATAGTTCTATCAGTGAATAGTTCTATTGGTATCCTCTAATGGTAACCTCTATTTCCATTTCCAAATTTTCAATTCTATGAAAAATTCTATCATGGAACAATTCTTTCAGAAACCTCTATTGCCTTTGTTAAAGGGCCAAGTGCCCAACTGTTAAAATGTTTGTTTTCCTACTACTTGTGTTTGGATGTGAGCCTAGATGGTTGTTGTGATATGTGGAGGCATGGAGGCCTTTTGTTTGTGGCAGAAGATGATTCCTATAGTGGAGAGATGCATCAGTTTATGCATATGGGTGTCGGGGAGGACACCAGCGATGATGGAACATAATGGATGTAAGTGTTTGATTTTTTTTATTTCTTACTGGTTGATTATCTACTTTACTTTTCCCCACTACTCAAGGCATCTGTTCTTTCTTACCCTTCTTCGAAAAGAGGTGAAGACGTGTGAGGTATGCCACGTGCTTTCCCTGTTTATCTTCTCAAGGGAGGATGGGTTTACACTCTTTCAATAGGCAGTAAAGACTCGATGGGAAGTATATCTACTCATCTTGTTGATCACCCTTGTGCTTAGTATAATTGAATGATTTTCTAGAATTATATGGAATATAGGAAATTAATTCTGTAATGAATAATTGAATAAATGGTGCTAACCCTCCGGGATGGAGTATTCTGATACATAATGATGAGGTTGTAATATTAAAGGGATAAAGGACATTGGGTGTGATGGTAATGAAATTTAATGTGGATTGTGTTTGGTTAATTATGGTTTGAAGAATTAATTAATGTAAAGTGGAATTGATAAAAAGGGAATGAATTAATCTAATAATGCTCTTTAAATAGTTGTGTGCTTATAGGATACCTAGTCTTAGAAATGGAATCCCTGATTCTAAGAGATGTTAGGTGCAGTTGAGTCTAAGACTAGGTTATACCCATAGTGTAGTCATAAGATATAGTATATTCTGTACTTTTTGTGTTTCTATATGATACTCCACCCTATCAGTAATGGAAACTGACACCCCAAGGATTCTAAGACTTGGGGGTGTTTTCCTCAACATTCCAGTGGGAGGATGAATGGATGACTACCCCCATTGTCCCCTCCCTCTTCTCTTGGTAGTTACTTGTTGTGGTAGGAACAGAGGATAGTTATACCCATATATGTGTGTAGGGGGTTGTAATGTCTTGTGGTTATTTAGAGAAATATATTCTGAATGTAGATTCTTATGGATTACTATAGGTGTATTCTGTAAAGGCTATGATGGCTTGAAGATCCTTACTCGGTGCATGGGCTATGATGGCTTGAGGTATTATACTCGATGTATGATAGACATTATGTGAGCTGTAGTGGCTCCCATAAACTACCTGGTTACTTTTCATACATGATCATGGTGGTTTTGTTGGATGTGGTTCATGTTGTGGTGCTTCACCTAGGTGTCTGTAAAAAGACTTTTTGGGGCGATATGTTTAGGACGTATGGTGTTGGGGAAAAGCGGAAAACTAGTGGGGAAGTAGTAGCAGGGTAACTTTTATATTCTTAATTATATGCTATATTTTTCTATGTGTTACATGGTGAGACTGGGAACATAGTATACTTGTTTAGGTGATGAGTTAGTTTCAGTTATTCATCAATGTGCATTTGTATGCTTTCTTCATTTTTTCATGAGAGGCTTCAGGAAGGATCCTGCTTAGTATACTATAATAATCTCCCTATGTATATATATAAATTGTTTTTCAGGTCACTTGGAGTGGGTTGGAGACCAGGCTGGTTACTACTAGCTTGTGGTTTCAGGATCTGTATGGGCTTGTAGTTTCTATTGTTTTACATTCTTTTGGGTACTTGAAATTTTCCCCCTTTCAGTTGTAGTAGTTTTGCATGAAATTTCATATGTGTACTTGGGATTTGTTTTATCTTACTGGTTGAGTTGGAGTTGGTTTATGTTTATCTTATCTCTCTCTTCTTCTTATGTTCTCATAGAGGGTAATGCCTCCCATTTGTGTGTTTTATATACCCTCAGTGCTATTCTCCATCCCGAGGCCTAATAGAGTCGAGACTCGGGGGTCATTATCTCCCTTCTCCAAATGCTGGCCATGAGGGGTAATATTTTTTGGGAGGGTTTCATGATATACTTATTGAAAGCATGATAATTGATGCTCAAAAATCAAATTATAGTTTATTATAATTTAAATGAAGAATAAATTAATGTGTTTGAGAAAAATATAACATAATGGAGTTCAATGAAACATTATTTGTTATGTTAGGGGATTATTTTATTGTTACATGGAAACCACGCCACAATAGGTGGGTATTGTACCTTGATTTTTCATATGAGATTTTATATGGTTTGACATATTATGTGATTATAATCCATACATACTATATTTTGGTATTTCAGATGTAGTGGGGGAATTTCATGCCTCAAGTAAGATACCAACCCACAAAGGGGTTGTTAAGTCAAAATGTGGATAGTATATCACATATTTATTTATAACCACTATCAAAGATATAAATGTGTCATGTCATAAAGTACCTCCTCGTAACATAATAAATTTCAAGTCTAATATTATATTTATGAATATTATAGATAATTTAATTTTAGATATAATCTAAATATATTAGATTATGTTTTTAATACATAACTCACATCACAAACCATTATGAGTGTGAGGTATATTAATACGAGGAGCCTCAAAGATCATGTGAGATATGAAACTTGAAGATAGTTGACCACAGATTTCAGGGGTAATCTGTGATGTTTCTGGCAAGGATTAGGGAGAATAATGAGGAGCTACACAAAATCAAATGTCTGGTGGATTATGATCTCCGTTCATAGGATCGATTGACATGTTAATTATAACCAATATTTCTTTATCACTAGTTTAGGTTTATATTACAATCCAATATCAACACATTATTAAAAAAAAGATTAATTTACATATTTATACATTAATACCATTAGACACTAAGGATTTTCACCTCAAGAAACAAAAACAACAGAACATTGAAAATTTATTTTTTTTCATTTGTGATCATTATCTATTTATATCATTTAATCACCGGTTTTATTTTTTAGTCATATGAACCAATTGTAAATGTGAAACTTTTCTTTAAAATTAGTGTCTTGGAAGCCACTGATTCACCCATAGTATCTAGGTGGTTTATACTCTCTCAATGTCCCATTGCATGATTTAAAAAAATAAAAATAAATAAAATTACATCATCATGTAAACAATTTATACAATAACTTTTGGGGATACATGATAGGGTTAAAGATTATTTTTTGGGGGTTAACACATTTCCAATATCATTGAAAATAATAAAATAAAACAATTTTTACTATAATATCGACTAATCTATATGAATTGAATTAATTTTATGAACATTTGAAAAATATTATCTATATCTCTAGTATTTCCACGATCGTAAATTGAATAATAAAATAGATCATATAGAATAAACTCATTATTTTTTTCTTAGTTGGGTATCTATGGAATATACAAATCTCCTCAAGCTTGGGAAGTACCCCCTTCAATCCATTATAAACCATAACCATTGGTTAAAGGATTTCTGAAAACAACAAATTTGATTCATCGAGTTACGAGGAACTATCCAATGGAAATCACGTGAATCATTTTTTTCTATAAAGATTTTTTTTTATTTCAACCAACAAAACTCGTTTGGATTTAAAATTTTCCAAAATATTTAAAAATTCATGAAACATTTCTCAAAATGATTTTAACCATTATAACCCTATATAACATGAGTTCAAATACAATTATAAATTTTTTAATGTTTATATAATAATTTTGGATATTCATACTTCACTACTCATTTGCATATAGATATTCAACCGAACTTGATAGATTATTCCAAGATAATTTTTTAATCACTTTTTATCACATAATGTATATATTTGTTTTAATAAACTATTGTTTAATGAAACTAAATACATTATTATATACACTAGTACAAATAACTGTGTGGTCAATACTAAAACCCAATGGTTTTATAATTGTTTTTTAATTGTTATAGTGATTACATGAAGGAATAAAATAATTTAGAGTTTATGGCTGTTTTATTAGGTCAATTTACATATTGATTTAAAAAATTTACATTGAAAATAATTATAAATATTAGTTATCATTAAGTATGGATTTATATATATATTGAATACATTTAAATAAGTTATTCAATTTTAGTATAATTAAATGAGATGCTAATATTCTTAAATTATTATTAATAATAGAATATTTTTTTTATCTATCAATTCAACTACTTAATTATTTGAGAGAATGATTACAAATAAATAAAAATAATTAATAATGGTGGAAAGTCACTAGTTATAACTTATAAGATTAAATTGAGAGTATATAATATATGAAAAAATAAATAAAGAGGTGTGTCATTTAGATGGAATTTAGACAAATATGAATATTATTTATTGAATTACTTAAAAAGTAGAAGGAAAAAATTTTAGATGACTGACACAAAAAAAGAATATTAAATATTTGTTTTCATACTTGAGATGTAAATATAATCTCGTGGATAAATGAAATAAATGATAGCATTTTGGTTGAATAGATCAAATCATGACAATCTAAGATGGAAAATATTGGAGGAGAGATATTTTTTCATTGATACTCATGTTGTTGGAAATTAGTAACATTGTGTAACTATTTTTATTTAAAGTATTTTGTCATTATATTTTTTATAATGGTGATATAGGTTGAGATTTTGGTGAAGAATAAATACTGGTTCCACGAAGGGCATATTTTGTTTGAGTTTATTTGGATTACTCAAAAATATTAATACTCATAAGTGTTTGGTTAAACATTAATTACTTATATTGGATGGAAGATGCATAAACATGATAAATAGTGGTTTAAAGAGTTTTATATAGCTTTTGTGAACATGGTTGGTGAAAGACCTATAAAAGTTTATTGGGTTTTTTAAACCATGTTCATGCAAGTAGTTCGTGATAAAAAACTTAATACACTATATACATGAATATTGTTCATACATGATATAAAATACCTTGTAAACTAGGATGAACCATGTTCATGAGGTACTACTATAAATATGATGAGATACGATTGTGTAGTTCAAGAATACAATTTCACCCTTATAAAAAGGGATCTCCACCCATTTTGTTCAACACTGGATATTGATATTGTATTTTCTAAAAAAGAATTGTTTATCAAATATCATAACTTCATGAAGTAAATATTTATTTTTATATTTGTAAATTTTTTTGTTTTTTTCTTCTTATATATACCTATTAGTTTTTATTATTTAATTAGATGAATTTAGCATGTTTTATTTAATAATTATTTTATTTGGATGGTTTTATTAATTATTATCTATTAATATATATTATATAAAATTAATAATAATATAATAACATCAATTTAAAAATAACTGTAATAATCGTACAATTTCTTCTATATATTTGGATTGGGAAATATCAAAACCAAGATCGATCAATGGATTTTTTTTCATAAATAATTTTAAGTATAATTTTTTTTAAATAATTTTTTAATTTTTTGTTGATATTTAGTGTATTATACAATTAAATTATATTAAAAACACATATATGTCCATGGATAAATTTTTGTATCAACTTACCCAGGGATCTTCTAATGTTTTTAAGAGTGTACTATATAAAATGACGATTTAACTACATATAATGTTGTTTAATTATTGATATGGGGAAAATATGAATAATATGACTCCAGTGAAATGGTATATATTTTAGTCTTAGACAACAATGTCTAATAATTACTTTCTCATAGGTCTATGGTGTTTTATCATCTCATGAAAAACCAAATACTTGAAAATAGATCTAGACAATTGGATAAATTTTAATGTGAATAATTAAATATAAGTTCTTGTTTTTTCATATGTTATAATAAATTAAAATTAATAGATACATTAGTAAAATGATTTGATGGTTTCTCATCTAGAGATGAAATACCAAGCAATGATACTATTTTTTTAACTTTTAATTCAAATGAATGAATGGTTACTAATTTGTAATAATTTATAATAATTTTCTTATTAATTTTCATTATATCTAAATAACATAGTGAAATTACTAAAGTTTTTTGTACATTTTTCAACCATTATTATATAGCTTTGTAAGGTGATAATGTATGTTTTCATGTTCGATTGAATTTTTTTGAGATGTGCTAATTCTAATTTGAGGAAATTATAAATTCATTCTATGTTTTATAATTGGGAAGAAAAATTTCTATGTATTATTTTAAACAAAGATTATATTAATTCCATAGGATTCATCTTAGTACATAGAATAAAATTATTAAAATCCTAGAACTCTCCACAATATTCATTCTGACTCCTTATAAGAGTTATTTCAATTCAAGAATTAATAATATCTAATGAAATTCAGACTCTATAGTGTCATTTGAATATTTTAAGGAAGATTTATATTTCATATGATTCATTTGTATTCCATAATGTTAATCCTAATATTTATATAATTTATTTTTACTCTTCAGAAGGTGGAATATATAGGAAATTCTATATGGATAATTAATGTTTTGGGTTTTCAAGAAGAATTTAAAAACTATATCTCATTATTCTTATCTAGACACGAAATCTTGAAATATCATTGTATATTAGAAAAGTCATGAATATATTATATGATTTTAGTGAATTAAATTAGATTTTCAAGAGGAAATTTTATTAGTAATTTCAAATTAAAAAAAGTAGAAATTCATTATCATTATGAAATTCGGTAAAAATCATGGATTACATTTATGTGTAATGCTATTTTAACTAAGAATCATAGATAATATGTCATAATAAATTATGGAATAATTATTAACATAATTACATGATTATTAATGTAAAATATAATGTAAGGTAGTAGTAATAAATAGATGATAATTAGAGTTTCAATAATTTTCCGAGTTATAGAATAATTGTATCAAATAGATAGGGAAGATAAGATTGAGAAGTGACTTAGTTTATTCATCATCATTGTCGGGGAAATAATATCTATTTCTAATAAAATTTATTATTATTTTTATGAGGAAAATACTATGTTTTTTTTCATGATCTAGTGAACATTTAATTCATCTTGGATGCCTGAGAATGATAGTTAACATGAATGTTTTTTGTTTGATCCATATATAGTAGTGGAAGACCTTTCCTAAACAAATAAATTATTTTTCTGATTTAGAGACTTCGAAATACACGCTAAATATTTCATTTTCACAAAATTTATTAAGATCATATGGAATCCTGGTGTTACTTGTATAAATAATTCCATCTACAACTAATAATTAGATGATACATACCTCAGAAAGTGTATGACACCTACACAGCTATTGTGTGTGGTTTTTATGCTCGTGTAATCACTCAAAACATGAAATAGTGGAAGATATATTATTTTAAAAAAACTCAAAACACATAAAGATGTATGATTACTCATTATATATGATCATAGTAAACATTCATTTTTTAATAATTTGTTTTTCATTATTATAATATATTTGAATGGGATATGAAAGATTGTTACTTATTTCCTGAAAAAATAATGTTTTGTATGTCCCTTTGAATAATGAATTTACCCAGATCATTATTGAGGCTTCGTTCTATCCTGTAGTAGTGGATCCTCCCTATTTTCCATTGAAGGTTCTACCTCTAATATCATACCCTTACTCTAATTCTATGGATGCCTAGTTTCATGTGTTTCTACGTTATACATGGTGCCTTAGATCTCATACCATTACAACATGACTCTTTGAAAAAAATACATACATTTTGTGTTTAATGAAAAAATCAAACTATGATTAGGAAAATAATTTTCAGAAAATAAACAAATAGTGTGATGTTTAATAAATATTGTATCATGAAATTAAATAGTCACTGATGGTTATTTCAAAGGAACGTGGAAAAATATTTCCATTGATTCAGCCCCAAGGGGATTTCATATTAACCTAGGATCATCATGTGATTTCAATGTGAAGTAGGTTACCACTGATATCCTATTCTAGATAAAAATTAATGAATTAATGAAAATTAATCGTGTCAATCATAGAGGGGTTCCATTATTTGATGTGATGATGTTACCCAGCTAGAAAAATATAATTTTATCATATAATTTATCTAATTGATTTAAAATTAGTGAAGATATGATTACGTTTTTATATTATATGAAATAGATAGACCCAATAAATTTTAATACAAGACGATTCTAGAGGTATTTAGAAATGATAGAAATGTAATTATTTTATTAATGTATAATAAATTTTAAAAAAAAATTAATGGGACTCAAATTAAAAAATTTTGAGATAATCATGGGAACATGTTTGAGGTGAATTTTAATAGAAAGGTATCAAAATTATAAATATGGATGGATACATTTTAATTCATTAGAATGTTTGGATATTAGTCTGATGATTACTATATCACATGGGTGGATGATATAACTAATAACCTTGGAGGATTTAGTGATTTGTTGGATGCTTCAACTATGATCTTGAAGAAAATTTTGATTTCTTTTTTCTCATAGATTGTTTCCAACTATATCTCCATTTATGACAAAATTTATTATAGTCAAAGAATGAGTTGAATAATATTCTTATAAATTGTGAGATAAGAATATATCGTGTATTAAATAATAAATCCAAGGAGTAAATGGAATTAAAAGCTCTGAAAGATATCAAAATAAGCATGTATAAAGTTTAAACCTCAAATTAATTAAAGGAGGATGAGGAGAATGATAAAGAACATTATAGAATAATAACCCTTAACTATAAAAATATAAAAAATTAAATGGTGAGTTAAAAGTAAATATTTTACCCACGTAATATCTTTTTACAATAATTAATATATAATCATTGTTTTTTATTGGTTTAATTTGTTTTTTTTTCTTCTAGTTTCCATAATTTCATGGTTATACCTGTTGTTTCCATGTTTTTTACCATTATTTTATATAGGGGTGTGGGGGAGTGTTTATTTATTTTTTAATAGGTTGGGAGGTAGCTGGGAATTATATGTGTAGTGGGAATACTCATGTATCTGGATAATCTATGAGAGGCCCATTGGATAGTCGGTGAAGGCCACTTTCTAGTCGATATAAGGCAAAGAGAGGTGATCTTATACTGGAACTCCACCAACTACTCATTCAGATCCCATCTGCTAGCTAGTGGAGTGGCCATTGGTTAGGTGTTCTACAAGTACAATTAGCCAACTAGTTGTACTTGTGATGGCCTTGGGATTCTACTTTTTTCAACATGATATCTAGCTGGACCGAAAAGTCTGATAAAATAATGGGTAGAGTCAATTGTATTCATAATTTAAAACTAAAATAGCTCCCACAAATTTCATTTATCCCTATAGTATTTGTAGGTTATTTATAGACTATTTTGGCTCTCCTAAACATGTTTTTTCATGGATATATACGTATTATGATGAGTTAAATTTCTTCTAATAAGTGTAATCTCAATTTAATCATGAATTATATATTCCTCTTCCCTCTCCCTCTTTAATATAATTTTATCCAATAATTGTTGATGGAATTATATCTTGACATTATACATTTTTATATTATTCTCCTTTGATTGATCATATCCTCTTCCCCCTCCTTTGGTTTTAGTCCCATGTCGAATGTTCTTTAATTTTTCAAATTGTGGTAGGTGGTATCATAATTCTATCACTATAATTTTAATCCATTAATTATTTCATAATTTAATTTTATTGTCAAATTTATTTCTACGTTATGATATATGTCTCTTGATAAATTATTTGAAATGCAATTGTGTGTGTTATGGGATCCCATGGCAATGGCCTTTAACGATTAAGTGTTGATATCAAAAAATGATCTATATATGTAACAAATGATTTTAATAATGATTTTTATTTGATAAAAGAAAGGAAATGTTATATTATTTTTAAATAGATGATTCAAAATTGAAGGTATGGGTTTTAAAAAAAACATGAAGTTGGTTTTTTAAATGAACAGAATGTTTTGAAACATAAACTAAAGGATGATTCGAAATTATTGAATGTATGACTTTAGTTTTAATGAAATGATTGATATCCAAATTTATGTATGATTGATTCCATGAAAAAAATGGGATCTTATGTAGTTGGGTGGGAATAACATGTTCTAGTCATGTATTATATATTCCTAGAAATAGATTTTTGATGAAAACACTAAATAAACAATAATATAGATTAGAAGTTCATTCCATGGGGTGTTCACCTATTCAACGTAAGAATATGGATCATAGAATTGTGTGGACAATTAGAGATATATTTCTTAGAGATATGTTATTATATGTATAATATAATAATCTTTGGAATCTTAACTGTGGTTATACATTTATAAATGATTTATACAGGCCAATAGTTGATCAAAATTTTTCACTCCTGTTATTTTTATTGGAGTTATTATTCCTTTCTAATTTAAAAAATATTTTTATATCAACCTATATTTAAAGAAATTTAAATTATTAGTTGTTTTATATTATCCATATTAATTAATTTCTTGATAAAAACATCCAAAATATATTCATACCATGTTTTATTCAAAATTTAGAAATGATGGTATTTTGGTTATAGATTACTTATCAAATGTGTTGAGATCGCCTAATAGGATTTGATTCATACACAGTACAATTTCATTTAAGAATATGCATATTTTTATATAAAAATTCTAGGAAAATGTAAATAAGTACTCAGAGGTATTGTGTGCACTTCACTAGTAGGTCCTTGGGAGTTGTTTGTGATTAGTGGAACATGTAAACACTTAGTAAATATGTATTTTTTGATAATGTCTTATTGGTATTATCTTATGACAGTGGAAAACACATCTATTATGGGAATTTTATAAATTAATGTTTGTTAATTTTTGGTAACATAGTGGGAAGTTTGGCCACAAAAATTCGATCCAATATTATACAAGGATCAGTCTACACCAATCAAACACATCGTTTTCATTTGGAACTGATATGTGGTTATATTGCCTTCAAGTAAAAATGTGATGGATTATTATCCAATTTTTTGGTGTGAAGTAAACCCGAGCACAATTAGAATATTTTATGATATGAGTATTTGATTATCGTGTCCAGGAATGTGATGAGACATTTCTCATTGTTTTTATCATTGTCATACTTATCATTATATTTAAGTTGAGAAACAAAATTCTTCTGGCCCACTTCAGACACTTCCATCTCAAACATGACCTTAGGATGATATTTGAATAGATTTTATGGTTTATACTCTATGTAAACCTTTCATAAATTATGAAATATGGTTGGTGAATTGATAACTGACCAAATATGTTTACTTTATTCAAATTTATGATACCAAAAAATTGAAGGACTTGGGAAAAATATATGTATTAGAGATCACCATGTTGAATGGTGTTCTATCTACCATATTTTCTAATATAGATCTTGTAATCACTTCACATTTTTTATGTAGTCTCAAGGAAGACATCAGATCCTTGGTATATTTGATAGTAAAATTCCATCAAAAATTGATGGATAGAAATAATGGGAAATATAGATTCTTGATTACATGATTCAATATTATATTATTGACTTTGTTAGAGCATTGGATTTCCATTTGTATCTTGTTTAGTTATATTATAATAATAGCTACATATGTTCTATAAATATTCCACCTTCTGTTGCTTCTATTCCCTTGTAGATCTCCTCTATATGGTTTAATTTTTGGTGAAGCAACTTGGGTTGGAGCTAACATCATTCATGTGATGACAGTAATGATTATGTCCATTCATCATATAATTTAAATATAATAAACCTATTATAAACCCATTTGTAAAAATTATTGATTACCTTTGGAGTTCTTGGTATGTTATATTGGATTTTTATAGTTTATATTATTTTTTTCATTAATGTATTAAAAGATATTGAATGTTATCACCAAGATTCAAGGTAACTTCTTTGTTGTTTTTTTTTTGAATATTAGCAAAATTGATTTCCATTTGTCCATTACACCATAGATGACATTGATCCATAATGTTTTCCATATTTTACATCTTATAGTGTATATTTCTAACCCTTCATTGATCTTATGTTGTATTAATATTTCATTTGAACATAATTTATCCATTACTGAGAAGATATTTTAGATTATTGAGTCATTGCTAAAGGTTCTCTAAAGAGAATATGTCCTATTATTTTCAATTATTTGGAAAAAATGGTTCTGATTATCATAAGGCTTCGTAGTTCAAATAACTCATGAGATATGGGGGGCCTCACCACATCATGTGATTTTCTTCTTTATAGGATTTTTAGGGGTAAAAATCAATTTTAATGGAGTGATTACAACATCCTACTAACATATTTCTATTAATATCCTTTTTTCATGAATCCATTTTTTAATCTTGGTATCTAGATGCTTCTACTATTTTGTGGTTTTATCTTTTCTTCCATATTTATTTTCCCATCATTTTAGTTTTGTATTTGATTATGGGTGAGTTGTTTTTTCTAGTTTTGGATTTTCAAAGGTGGAAGGGACTTTTATCATGGGATAAACAATGTTCTGATAGTTCTAAATGATATAATACTCCTACTAAATAGTCAATGAAGTCCAATAGAACTAATGGGAGGCTAGAAGTAGCGTAATCCAACCTAAATGGAATTTGTGAGCTGTTGGGATCCCACTGACCAACTAGTAGAACAACGAATAGGACAATAATTCTCCCTCTCACTACAGATAGACAGTCAGACATGTACTAGACATATCATTCTATCAAGTTACAGAAGCCATCTAATGAATGTAACTAGATAACTGAAGGTTTCAATTGGGTAATAAAAATATAATATTATATCATCTATTATTTTTTTATTCTCTTTTATAAAACTATAACACAACCCTACAAATTCATTCAACCCTAATCATCTTGGAGTCACTCTAGACATCAGTTTTGATCTTCCAACCTTGTTTCATCATGAATAAATGTTTTATTTAATACTGTGTATCTCTTATGGATTTTATAATCTCAATTTTATCATGGATTCTACTTTACTCCTCTCACTCCCACTTCACGAATATTTGATTCTGAAGTTATTAATGGATTTATATATTTACATTTTGTGATGTTTTTTTTGGAATTCTCCTTTGATCATTCCTAAACTTTCATTCCTCCTATGGTTTGGATCATGTATTGGGTGATTGTTGATACTCTAAATTAAGGTTGGTGTCTTCCTAAGGATATCTATACCAATTGAATACATTTTTTCTTGATTAATATATATTTATTATAATTTATTTTTATTCTTTAATTCCAATATCCTGATATATTATTAGAAATGGAATGGTGTTCATGATGAAGTACCTTGTAAATGGTTTTTAATGGATGACTGATGATTTTTGAAAAGTGATCTTTATATTTAATGAATGACTGGAAGAAGATTTTGACATGATAAAAACAAACGAATTTATTTTAATTTAAAAAGTGATAATTTTTAATGAATGGCATGAGTTTTGATAAAAAAACATTTTTGAAATTGATATTTGAATTGAGATTTATTTTTCTTTACATAAACTTTTGGACGATTTCAAATTCTTGATTTCATGACATGATATTTAAGGAAATGGTTTATATAACCATGTATGTTGGATTGATTACTTGATGAAATTATTAGCATTGGTAGTTAGGTGGGATGAAAATACTATATTATATCTACCTATATGTATATTTCTGATGATAAATCTAACTAAAATATAATGAGGGTAAATAGTTAATTCATTATAGTGTTCACCCATTTCCCATGTGCTAGTGGATCTGAGGAAGTGTGTTCATAACTAAATCCATATTTTACTGTGATGTGTAATAAACCAGGTATTATCATAACCCTAGAATATTAAACATGGTGTTTTGATTGTTAATCATTTATATATGAACATTATTTATTTAAATGATTTACTAATTTCTATTTTGATTGATTTTATTGTTAATGTATTATTTGAAAAGTATACTTATATATGCCTCCTTTGATGGAAAGTTTTCCATTAAAAAGTTTTATTTTATCTATTGAAATTTTATATAAAGCATGTTTTGATACAAAATGTGGTAATATATCAATTACATTGTATCATAAAAATTGATAAATTTTGTTTTTATTGATATAGATTGCTTAGAAAATGTTTGGTGAGATGTTATTTTTTTTTCTTTTCACAACCACCCTTTTCATTTTCAAAATTTATATATTTTTTATTCTACTTATTGTAAAAGGGAAAACAGTAGTCAAAGGTGATTGGTGTAAATTATTAGTGGGACTATGGGAGTTGGGAGGGATTGGTTAAATATATAATCCACATATTATCTATGGATCTAGTGATGATGTAATGAAGGTATTATATGATGAATTATGTTAACCTATATCTTTTATGGCTTGTGTGTGTGTGTATGTTAAACCATTTTCTTGGGGATTGTTTTGTTATACCGCTTATTTATTCATTTATGTCTAATACATTTTTTGATGTTTTATTCTTATAGAAAAATCATTCCCTATTTATTTTAATTGAATCCATTAAACTAGATGTCATCCCATTGGGATTCCGAATGTTCTTTACTACATATCATAATGAATTCCATTACCATTTAGGTACATTATCTGATTAGTTCATGAAAACTCAAATGCATTTTAAATAATGAAATTTTATTGCTTAATAATTGTTTCTTAAGGAATAATTGTTTTAAATTTTTATATGATTACAAGGAATAAATTACTGATGGAACAATATAGTTGATGTATAAAAGAGACCAAGAATTATACTAAGAATAAGAAAAAGGAACAATGAATAAATACTATAAGCGTGTTGATTAAAAAAGGTGATGACTTCTTAGTTTCATGTTTTCATTATAATGAATATTTTATTAGAAAAGATTGTAATGTCATTAAACATAATAAAAGGAAAAAAGATAGATCATTGGTAAGGAATAAAGATAATAACCCTACACAAAATATATTTTAAATTTCAATCATGATGATTTCCTTGATAGAAACACATAACACAATAATGAAATAAAATCATTATTGAAAAATTATGTGAAGTTGAAGAGATAAAATAATGAATTATATAATAAAAAATTTGGCTAGGTTGAAAAATTGAACTTATTAAAGTGAAATTTTAAGAGAAATTTAAAATTTTAAGGGTGTGTGAAAAGAAATATTCTGATTAAAAAAAAGAAGTCCAAAACATGGAAGAATAAAGGTTTAATAAGGATGATAATACCATAGGAAAAATAAGAAAAAAATTCTAAAGTCTATTGAAATAAAGGTTGAATCATCACAGATAGCTAATAAATATTGTATTGAACCTTTTGTAAATATTGAATGTGCGATACACAAAATGATAAAACTATCCCAATAAATAGAATAGGTTCTTAAAAATCATTAATCTTTTATTTATAGAAAATAAATAAATATTAATTATATATATTTTATAGGTGTATTCATACGTAATGATTCACTCATTATCTTATTATTTTTTATTAATAAATAATATGTTTTTCTAAAAAATCTTAAATCCATTGAATAAGAGATAGAATGAATATTAAGGGATCTATTTATATAATAAGAGGATAAAGTTTTTTAAGGATAAAATAGCTTACTTAAGTTTATCTGATTAAAAAATCTAAAATAAATTTGAATTTCGTAAAGAATATTTTGGATACTGTTTCAAACATATTCATTTTTCATAATAATTTGATATTTTTCTCCTAGGAAAAATCAAATCATCAAGAAAAGAAAACTTGTAGAATAAATTAAAAATAAAGTCATTTATTATATATGTGGATCCGAATGATAGTAAAATAATAAAAACATGAATTACTAATAGTGGTTTATCATAATATATGTCTATTGATAAAAATAGCTTAAGTAACAATGAGTAAAAAATTAGTGGTGGTGTTAATTATTTAAATGAATGATTATTGAAGGTTAAAATAATTGATTGTGTAGAAATAGTGCCTCAAAAGGTAAAGTATAAAGTTGATTGGTATTTTTGGCCTCAAACATAATATAATAAGTAAATTCAGATATATTATTAATTAAATTTGGTTATTTTACATATAAACCAATGAATCATCTAAATAATTAAACATATAGGGGTCATCATAAAAAATGTAAGGAAAAGTGGAGGTTATTTTTAGATTAGTGACCAATATAATTTTTGTAACCTCATCCCCAAATAAGAATATAATATTAATTACATGAAACATGAAAATATCTATCAGAAGTGTTTGAGAAAAAATTTAAGATATAATAGTGTGAGAGATCGACACCAATTATAAATATATATAGTATTATTTTTATTTCTTGTTAAATAGGTTTGATGATATAGGGGAAACATAAAAAAGGGAAAATCAAATAAACCAATACACTTGAATTAAAACACTAAAATTTTCGTGGTGTTATGATAAATCAATCCACTACAAGATACTAATATTTCTTCAAATTTATATTTTAAATTACACTGATAATTAATGTGTTATTTGAGAATAATAACTCAGGGGAAATGGATGTAACATCTCAGTATTTTAAAAAAAAATTCAAATTAATTTCATTTTTTAGATTGCCTCTGTTCTACGCAACACCGACTTATAACATTTTTATATGTAATTGGGAATTCTTTTATAGCATTGATGACATGCGGCCGAGAGCTTCAAAGAACCATAAAATAATATTGTCTTAAATTTGACCATTATAACATACTTATTAAGTAAGATGGTATGAATATTATAAACTAATGTGTTAAGATTAAATGTCTTACTAAATATAGAATTATTTATTAAATCCTAGTAATTAATAAATCATTATTTATTAAAGTAATTATACCAAGATAACTTTTCATAAAAATTGATTTGTATTGATTTTTATGAGAAAATAATATAATTACTTTATTTAGATTTTAGAAAATATATTTGATAAAAATAATCTCATTTTCTTAATCATCATATAAAAATTAACATTCTGTGAATTATTAAGATTTTTTAGAAAATATTTATTTTCCATTGAATAGTAAAAAATATCTATTTTTGTAAAAATATCATTTATATTCAATATTTTAAGTGATATAAATTTCCCATTATTTTTTAAAGCTGAAAACTTATTAATTATTGATATTTAATCTACAGAATTACTTTTTTATAAAAAATATATTTTATTTTAGTATATGTTTATTATTGGGTTTAAAAGACTGTGTTCAAAAAACCATTTTAATGTGAATTATGTTTCTTCATTTTTATTAATTAAAATATCTACTAAAGAGTAAAATTTTATAAAAAATTCAAGGAAAATATATCAATAGATTTTAATTTAAATTCAGAGAATGACTATCAATAGACATAGGGTTAAAATAAAATCATCAATGTACTTGAAATATATACTTGTCGAAATCCAATTTTTTTCACATCTATGGGTTTTGTTTTGATTTTAATTTTCCCCTCATTTAGAAAATATTATTTAAAATTAATTTTTTTAAAATAATCATGTAAAATTAATTTTATTTTGAATTTTATAATTTCATCAGAAATGTTTAATTTTTTGATGAATAGTGAAAAATTGTGAATATTAATTGAAGAATACATTTTGGTTTGAATTTTTTATGAATTTAGCACATATTAAAACTTGGTTTTAATGTACCATTATTTCAATTATATATCCATTAATCCAATTTAGATAATTTATATCATTTCATATTGAATTTTTATATAAAAACTTTTCAAACATCATACTATTTCCTCTTAAAACCCTACTTTCTCGTCACACCACTTAGTGTAATTTAAAATTAATTTTTTTAACATTTTTATGTGTTATTTTAAGAAATATATATTTAATATTATTATTCACAATAATTAATATTATATAATTTTTAAAGATTCATTTTTTTCTAAAACGGTTAATGAAAATTTTTAAAATCAGTTACGGTGATTAATGTAGAAATGAGTTTACAAGGGGAGTTAAAATAAAAATATAATGATCAAAATGTTTTAAATAGTTGTATAAATACTATTTTCATGAAATAGTTTGACCATTCCACTTATAAGGTTATATAGTTTCTCATTTTGGACCCTTTTTTCATGTGAAAATTGTTGGAGAAGTTTATTCATTTCAAAAATGATAAGTGTGTCCACTCCCCTGATTATAATAGCTGCATATTATCCTCTTATATTCACCCCTTAAAAACATTTTTATGGAAAATACCTGCCCAAATAAAAACCCAAATTTCATCCTCTCATCCTATAACTCTTACTTTCTACAAGACTCTAGTCTATCAATTATTTGGTGGAAACCAACAATTGACACCCGAAGAAGAGGTAACATTCATCAAATAGTGTTTTTTTTATCCCAACCTCCTTCAGTTATTATTATACCAATTTGTTATAATGACTTTAGTATATTACCAAAGAAAATTTGTTTTATGATAATTTCTTAACCAATAACTATCTCTACTTCTATCAAATGGGTTATGAAAGAATCATTCATCTGTATAGAGGACTACCACATCGCGAACCGATGTGATTCATTTTTCCATTACCACTTATAATGGATGGGTATGATGATCAATATAGTGTATATATAAGTTATTTAAACAACAATTTTATATATTTAGTCTTTATACAATCTATAGCTTTTCAAAATTTCTATACTATATGAGATATGATAATGTCACTCATGTGTATGATAGACTACCAGATCGTGAATCAATGATATTCATTTTCCATAAAATTTCATAAGGATGTTAATTAAGATAAATATATTTGATATAAATGAAATAAAAATGATACTAAATATGTATTCATCAATATTAAAAGGTTATATATTAATTTATTTCTTACATTTTCACTCATGGAATGATGATAGTGTTGTTCTAGTATGTATGCACAACCACCTATGAGAAGTGATGTGACCCTATTTTCATGAACACACCATGTTGATTATTTGTATAATTATATTTAAAGAAATAATATGATATTTATTATACTTTAACTGTTATGGATAGATAATACATTACTTTCTACCTTTCCATAATGATATTTCAACATGGAAGCGTTACATATGTGTGCGTACAGTGGACTATATCTATGTTTGTAATGTACATAATTTCTCAAAAACATATTTAATTATTGATCATAAAAGTATAATTAATATGATTATTATTTTAGGATTGTTACACTAGATATTATTTATCCATGTTCAAAGTATGATAATCAAAAAACAAATCCATATATATGTGTGTAGGAAAAACAAAGAGTTTGTTATAAGTAATTTATCGTCTCTCCCATCCTCATTAGATTGAGACAATAATGAATTTCATATTACCCTTATGTGACATCCCCAAAGCTCTAAAGGCTCTAAATAAATTCCAATGACTTCGATGTGATTTGGGGACGATTTTTCCGTGGGAAAAAATCATACACCACCAAACATATTATAACCTAAACCACTATATAATGCATTATAAAAATGTATTAAAAATAAAGGACATACCATTAATATTAAAACCAAACTACAAAAAAGTAATACTGTATAATATATCTTGCATCAATGTGAATAGTGGAATACAAACCAACAAAACTCAATTACACCAAACAAGACGACAATGATCCTAACATGCTCCATGACATAACATAACAATAAATCCTAGGTATCATGAAGCACCAATAAAAAAGTGTGATATTTTACCCTTTCCAATTTCTTGATGAAAAATATCTATAAAAGAAAAAGTGTACCAATGAAATGGTTGGTCATTGAACTAAATTAATGATCAAAGAAGGGGGTTCATATTATATAGGTAAGTGAATGGTAGAACAACATTTCAAGGTAGTATGGGGTTGGCTTCCAGATAGTGGTAGGATCATTATTTTTGCATATCATGGTAGTAGACTAAAAACGAAAAGAAAAACTAGAGATTGTGATATTCCAGTAACTTATTTCCTTAAATATATTAATGAATTTGTATCCAAAATTAAAAAATCAATAAATGAAATGAAATTAAAAGTAATTCTACAAAAATTATTAGGAATAAAAGAAAAATGAAATTTTTTAAAGAATTGATTTTGAAAATTTAGAGTCACCATGATGTCATAAAATATTTCTCTTCAAAATAAGTATTTCTCATAGAGAACTATTAAGAGATTAAAACAATAAAAAAGGAATTTTTAAATGTAGTGACCATGGCTCCCAGTTTCAAAATCAATATTCCCCAAATTTGTTCAAACCCATAAAAAACTACTCCATCATACTCTATTAATTATGTAAATTTTTGTATTAAAATTTGAATAATAATATATCACCACAAAATCCTCCACACTCAATCAATATCACTCCTAAGAAATCCAATTTATATTGTTTATTTATATATGAATACTCCAAAAAACAAATGGATAATCTCTCCCTAGTTAAAAAACACTCTACAAATTACATGAGGAATTTAACAATCCATTATAAAAAATATGCATGCCTCTAGTGATATTATCACCCAATTCCTAACATTAATCCAAATTCAGTTACCAATTTTAGGAATGATATGGATTATATAAAAGTGGAATTAAAAATTTAACAAGAAG
The DNA here is from genome assembly GCA_963277665.1 of Viscum album. NCBI lineage: Eukaryota > Viridiplantae > Streptophyta > Magnoliopsida > Santalales > Viscaceae > Viscum > Viscum album. The sequence continues at coordinate 1,020,640,943 of OY728133.1, read as the reverse complement.
AACCACCAATTTTCACTATCACCAAAGCTAAAAAAAGAATATATCTATATTCATTTCATTAATTAAAGTAAAATTATTATTTTATTTGTTATTTTTCACCTTCTTCATTTAAGGACAAATATTACCATCAAAATAAGGATCTAATTTTTTAAAAATAAGAACATAATTGATATTTCATATACATGTATTTCTGTCTAGTCATGTTCAAATCATTTATCTAATTTTTAAATGGAAATTATTTATTTATAAAACACCCCCATAGACTAATCACTCATCGCTTCACGATGGGATCCAAATGACCCGTTTCACTCTAATTTTAAGGGATGTATTTGATTTTCATATGAGTTGGCTCCCTAAGGTGTTTCTTTCAATAAATGGTTATTACCTTAGATTCATGTTTAGACATCTATTTTCATCAATCACAAATTATAATTCTAAAAATATCAATCCTATAGAATTTCATATCCTAGTTCCTAAATAGAATTTCCATAAAATAAATGGATTTAATTAACTCCACATTTATTTAAATAAAATAATTTCATAACTAGTATAATTCCCTAAAAGTAGCATGGAACATTCTCTGTGGGTGGGATAAATTTAATTTTAATTTACATAGCCTAGAAATACACAACATGTTTTTTTATACATAGGGGGGAACCTTAATTGATGGTAAAAGGGGTGATTTTTTGAAAAAATGGGGGTTTTCATGTGTATATCATTGAAACATAATTATTTACTAGAGAAATACCCTTAGTTCCCACAGTAAAAAAAATTGATAATGCTATTCTATTATAAGGATGGAGTCTATATCTACTAAAAAATCAATTTATTAGTTTTGAAATTATATAAATGGGTTCAATTAAAGTTCAAAAAAAATTATACATATATATGTCAATTATAAAATTATTTTATATTTTATTTAGTATTTTCATTAAATTAAATATATATGAGTTCTTAATCATCGTCACAATGGAACTATTAAGAACATTGGTGTGTGGTAACAAAATTAATTTTAATAGTTATACCCAATTTTATAAAAATTGACTATTTCATTAGAAATACACTTTCAATAGGGTATATCGACACCCATCTAGGAAACCAAGATCATAGTCTTTAAAATATGAAATGGTAGTTCAAACACAAATAGTTTCCACTAGTGTGTAATAAAATCATTAATCGAAATATAATTGAAACTCTCCTGTTGCAGTATATTTATGCATTGAAATCATATAATACACTCCCCCAATTACATTATAATAGGTCCCATAAATCTTCAATTCTATTGGGAAAATATCGAAAACATATCCCAGTTATAATAACAATGATTAAACTCAAAAATAAAAACAACCATTTATTATTTTAGGAAGTAATAATTTATTTGATCTAGTGTGTATATATTCTTGGCCATTATTAGCTTCCTTGTGGATTCAAATTCCTCATTATTATTTCTATAGAAAATACAAACAATCAAAAATCCGGACATTTAAAAAAATAGGAAAATAAATATGATAATATTGGGATAACCTATTAAGGGGTGTTTTAGATAGACAATCCATAATACAACCCCAATAATATAAAGGTTTTTTCTTATTTATTAAAACTACAACATTTTCATCAATCCATATATAGTAAATTGTATAGTGTATAGTCCCTTCGGAGTGGCTTCTTTAGGGTCCTTCTCTATGAAAATAATTATCTTATGGTATTGTGGATTGTAAATCCAAATTTAAGAAAACTTCACTGAATGTTCTCATTAGAAATGGTTTGAATTGGTTTTGGAACCCATCACTTATTATTTATCTAATATAAAGGTTCAATCAAATCATTCATTTTAAAATTGTAAACAAAAAATGTGTTAGATTGTTTTATTGACATTTTATACATGACTAACACTTTCTCTTTATCTATAAAAAATAGGATTTTATAAAGATACGACTCATGTTGTTTATTAGTACCTTCAATTTTTTCTCGGATGTTACACAATACATCATATTAATTACTATCTAGGTTGGGAAAACAACCAATATAATGAACTTTTAAAAGAGAAATATTAAAACTATAAAAAAAATCCCATAAAATATCAACTGCCTTGAAATATTGAACATGTATGGATCCTAGAGTAATTAGTTCTTTTAGGATTATGTTAAGAGTATAAGTGAAGTACTGAATCTATAATATATGGTTATCATATTTCACTTATTTCCATTCTCTTATTTGTTTTCCTCATAAATTGGGTGTGTTTGTGGACTCTCATGTGTAGAGATAATTTTCAAGGAAATTTAACCTAATATTTGGGGATGTATTTTTTTTAATTCATGGATTATGAGTAAAAATGTGTTAAAAGATTTACGAGGTTCTCCTCATGTTCAGAGAAAATTGGTTTTCATTTAATGTTTTATTTTCAAAAATAGTATTTTCATAGTATATGTGTGAAATAAATGATGTGTAATGATATTATACACCATGTAAAGGTTTCCAAGAATATTATATGAACATTTTATAGGGCATGAAAGGATTATGCAACACATATTTTTTATTGACATTATTTCATAGTAAAATCAAGGTTTTAATAAAAATATGGTGTCATTTTCATAAATTTTGGGTTTCTTAGATTACATTAGTGTTTTCTTATTAGACACAATTTAATTCAAAATATTTTTTGTTTTTATAGAACATAGATACTGAATCCTTACATAATTTAGTCATAACATCTTTTATCGTGACATTAGAGCTCCTAAAATTCATTGTTGATACCTCTGCACATTCTAGATCACTTTTTCATCAAATAATCTCTGTTGTGGTTGTGTTTTATCTCCTCAAGAAATAAATCCTTATTCTTATTTTATACCATTTATTTTAGTAGTGTCATTTCATTTTTTAATATAAATTAATCCATTATGATGATTCTTATTATTCTTCTAGATCTGTCTTGTGATCATCCTCTGGAGGATAACCCATGGGTTGGTTGTGGTTCAGTGTGAGAGTTTCTAGAATTTTTAGTTTTTATTCAACTCTAATGAATATTATTCATGTGTAATTGAATTGAATATATGAGTATTTGATTATAAAATCTCCATTTTTTCATTGTGTTCATTCTTGTTGTTGTATCCCATTGTGGGCATTTGTGACATGATTTTGTGGTAGGTGGTTATATCTCCTTCAAATGTTATAAAAGTTTAATTGAACTAGTTTTATAAAATTTTATATAGAATAAATTTAATGATTTAATGATTTATATTTCTGTTAGGAAATGGGTTTTTTATTAAATACAGGGTTTCACATGTTTTGATGAAAGAAAATTTATTTTCAATGAATTAAGAAAATGATTTAGGAAATTGTTTCAATGAATGATTTTGATGAAATGGTTTGGAAAATATAGAACACAGAAATCCTTCAGTACTTTTTTGAAAGCTGTAGTAATTGGATTCATCAATTGATATTATCCGAGGGTGCACTCAAGTAGTGTATCTCAACTCTCTAGACTTGTTTTCTGAGGATAATGTTATATTTTTTTGGAGGATCAATTTATGGGATGTTACTATACTCTATATATTCAATGAATATATTTAGAAACATGATGTTCATGTTTTTCTATACCGAGGGAATGAGTGTCCTAATTTTCCTAAGCTAGTGGAATCCTTTCTATGAAATTACATATTCTATTGATTATACATTTTATCTTCTACATAAATGGATTTGACATGATATGTTATTAATTTATATGATATATTTTTATACAATGATTTATATGAAATGCCTAGAATTTTTTTACACAGATTCTTGTAAAAATGTGTAAACATGTAAAATTTAATTTTTTTTCCATGATTTTGTTATGAAAAAATATTAAAATATTAATTTTTTTTGTTTTTTTAATGATTAGCATATTTATATATTTATAAAAAAACATTCTATAGAACACCTAGGCAGGATCCTATTGATCTTGTAAGCTCAAACCATGCACATCCCTTTATTCATGTGTATTCTATTGTATGAATTACATTATATAGAATAAAAACATTCCACAAGGGGGAAGTGGGTTTTCATTATGTTTGGGTCGGTGGAGGTGAAATATTGGGAGTTTCCCCACACTATCATATAGAGAAGTTAGTTTCTATCCTAATTTTTTTATGTTATACTTGTAATTTGTGATGTTCTGAAAAAATCGTGTTGTTTCATTATTTATATCTTTTTCTGTTATGGAATATGTTTTATCTTTCACTATTTTTATTTATTATATAGATATATATAATGTTTTTTCATTGGTTACTGAATAATAATTCAATATACATGTTTTTTCATGGATGAGGACTAGTTGTAAGCCTGTGAGAATTGAGAATTCCCTTTGAGTATGTATAAATTCAGATTGGGGACCATTTTAAGAGGGTATATGGGTCGGGTATGTCACGTTTTGTTATCAAAGGTGGGATATCTATATTTTTTCATTCCAAGGGACATCTATTAGATTAGAGATAATATTTTCATAACATGAGAGGTAGGTTGTAGTTAGTTCTTGTACAACTCTTGTTTTGATGAGACTCAATTTACCATGGAGTGTTTGTATGTGTGTCTCTTGTCTTTGGATCTTAATCATAATATGATTTTTCATAGTATGTATTTTTCTTTTAACTATGATTATTCTACAATATTATCTTCTATTATATTTTCTTGTATGCCTCCAAGATGTATTCCATGGCTTCCTTGGGAGGGTGTAGTGGTTGCACCTCAAGAGAACCCATCTCTAAATAAGAATATTATTGAGATTATTTAGATGGTAGTTAGTGATGTCCAAAAGAATGTTCCACAAGTACAAAATTCATTTGTTGACGTATATCCTAGATATATATGAGAAATTAATCTATCATTTGTGTTCTTATAAGATAATGCATCATCTTTTAAAAGTATGAGTGATACTCATGAGGTCGACGAAAATATAGAAAATATTGATTAAATATATGAATTCATGGATACACATAAGAGTATCACTGTAAAGTCTATGGTTTTCATACTTGAGGTTCCCTGAAATCCTTGTGTGATTTCATATTATTGGTGGATAATCAAGGGGGATTTGACAAGAAGGTTTTCAATACTCACTTCTTTGGGTAGTTTTTTTCCAATGTTGTTGAAGATAGATAAGTCATTTGAGTTCCATTAATTGTATAAGATTTATTGTTTGGTATTTTCTCACATCAATCATTTTTATGAGATGGTTAAATTTTCACCATAGGTAGTAAATAATGACCTGGTGATTTATTTTAAGTACATACAGGGTTTATAACTGGGTATCAGATTGAAGGTATTTATATTAAATATTTTAACCTATGTGGAGATAGTAGAAAGTGCTATTAAGGATGATATTAATATAACATGTAGGGTTTAATATTATACACATTCTACTCCACCATGTGGTTCCTTGAATGGTGTTTGGGGGAAGAAGACAATGTTTCATGATCATTATAAGCGTGGTGTGGGTGGTTCTTAGTGACAGGCCTCCTCTAATCCTTTATTGATTATAGATATTGTGTCCTTGACTTAATATTAGTGTGGAAAGGTTAGAAATAACAGACATTATTGTCCTTTTCAAAAAATTATGTTCAATAGTTTTGGATTTTTTTGTCACTAACAATGCCTCTTTTAGGGTATCACAACTATAAATATATTCTATAGTCATGATTTGCAACTGAGGCTATAGAAACCAAAACCATGGATATAGGTTGTAGCCATATTTTCACCAACCAAGACTCCTATTCACATGGTTACAATGAAATCACTATATTCATGGTTTGTGAAAATGGAAATAGACCAATATCTATATTCCAAATTGTGGCAGTAGTCTCTGTCAAGTAGATATATTACCATGATTTCTAACTATGTCACTAGGCTAATAGCCTTGCTTCAAACAGTTACAATATTTCTATTTCAACAATTTTAAATAGTGGATGCATACCCTTATTTCTATTTAAGAATATCTCTACAGCCATTGTCATCAATCATGGATAAATCCTTAAATTTCAAGAAAATATAGAATGACCATATGCCCATCCACACCCTTGTGTCCCTCTTCACCCCTACACCGCAACACCCCCTACATCCCCAGCACCCATACTACATTGTTTTCATTAATGCACCTCCCACACCCTAATTTCCCCCATCACACACCCATGAATCCATAAACCCTCTTACACCTTTGTTAAATCCTCTTCCACACTACACCCCTTCACCGCATTGCACCCCTTTTCCCTACAGCACCACAACACGCCTGGACACCCCCCACCCCACCCCCACCCCAACACCCCACTGAACCCCAATTCCCTACATCCATCTTTCTCCCCTCTCCCACAGTGTATTGAGTCACCCCTCTCCCCACTTCACCCCCATACCACCCAACCCCCCCCCCCCCCACACACCACTTTATAGCCAAAAACCCCTTTGTACACCCATAAACCCCCATAAAAACTCATATAGAACGTCAAAAAAACATTCAACATGAATACTGAACCCCGTAGCCCATAAACCCATGTAAAACTCATAAAGAACATAAAAAAATTAAAAACACGCCTGGATATCACCAAAAAACATAAAATGTTCCCAAACAAGTGCACAGTAGAGAAAAAATAATATTCAAATAGTCATACCTCAATAGTTCTAGAGTCACCATCAAACATAAAAACAATCATCTAATTAAAATATCATCATGTATACAAGAATATCATGTGATGTTTTGTAGAAAATACCTCCAATTTCAAACATATATAAACAAGAAACTTTATAAAATTATTTGAGCATATTACACAAAGTGAAATTTTTATTAAATTTATAATGATATAAAAAGGGTAATATTATTGAAATACATTGCATATATTTTTGTAAAGATGATATAAATAGTTTTTGAAGTAAATAAATGAAATATAAAGCATGTGTGCATACAATAGGGGTTCTATCTAGTTCATATAATGGAACTCGTGATTACAAGAACACCATTACTATAACATGATGTTCCAATAGAGACATTCACCTAGTGGTGGATGGTGTTTAATTTAGGAATGGAATATGGTGAAATATTTCTTGTACACATAATATATTTTATGAAATATAAAAAATGATAATATATTAAATGTAATTATTTTATTTCAGAATACTAGTTATAAGGAAAAATTAATGGATAGAAAATGTCGATGGATTCTATCATGGGTCTTCATAATCCATATTGGAAATTGGACAGCTTATAATAGTTGATTGTACTATGGTTATGGACTCACTGATGAATAGATAAAGTATGATTATAGAGTTTCCCTATATCATGGTAATAGTTTTAGATAATTGTGGATCTAAATAATAATTTGATATAGGAAAGGATATCATTTTGTTGGGTATTATGTAGAGATTTTTTTGTGGAGATTAATTTTTCCATGTTTATCCCCATATTATGTCATGGTGTGTAGGAAAAATTATTATTATGACGTAATGTCCATGACATGTATTATATGTTCAAGTGAAAACATATATAGTACACTATATATTTTTAATGGCTATTTTATAGAGAATTATAGTTAAAAGACTCATAGGATTCAATTTTCTATCATTTAGGAGGAATTCCCTATATTCAAATGAGTAATTTATACTAATAATATGAGGGGTATAAGAATGAATTTTCTCCACATAACCAATTATTATTTATGATTTATATAAAATAAATCATCATGATTTTATTATGATATGAGAGATATCATTTATTTAAATCGGTGGACAAATTTTTATTGGAAATATAAAGAGAGAAATACTAAAAAGGAGAGTTTTGGACATTGCCTCAAAAGTTAATTGAAGGAAATCCATGAGTTATTCTTGTCATATTTTCATAATGTTAAACAGTGTATGTAATTGAACTATAATTGATATGCACATATTATTGTAAACTCACTATTTGTTCATAAATATCAACACATTAACACTCATGGATTCAATAAATTGTCCAAATGATTGAGAGTAGATATTTATGTATTTCTATGACGGTTGTAAACCTGGATGTCAGTGCATTTGTTCTGAATTTTATTGAAGAATCAATTTTTTAGTGTGCCTTGTGCATGAAATGTTATTTAATGTTATTTCAATTAAAAATGGGTTTTCCCTATTTTGATACTTTAACATTTCATATTAGTTATGAGATATTGTATTTTTTCTACTGTCTGTGGAACAAGATCACTAGTGAGTGTTCATTTAAGAAAATTTGTTATTAGGTAAGATAAAACATTACATTTCATTATCCATTGAATATTTTATCCACTGGAAATGAATGTGTATCATTTTTTAGGGAATTCATTCAGTTCAATTGATGATACAATACCCTCCAGATATTATATTTAGAATATAATAGATAATATTTGAACATGAAAAACAACTAATTAATTTTTTACTATCATATAATAACCTAAATAACTTGAATCAAAAATCTACCAAGTCAAATAGTTAGAGGATAAGTGTAACAGGTACATCAATAACATACCATATGCTAAAATTTGATAATGGTAAAAAACCATTTTATCTTATTTATATAATAGTATGGAGTCCTTGTGAAACTAACAATCCTTCTAAGAAATAATCCTTTAATGAGTATTGTTTATATAACTGGTATATTTAGTACATGCCATCCTATCATGACATACATTAATTATAATATAACATATCACTCACTAAAAAACATTGGTCAAACCCTGGTAAACTAAATGTATTATCTATCCCACTTCATACATGAGTACCTATCACACTTTTTATCATAATATTTATTTAAATTTCATACCTATTAAAATAGACTCATTTCCATATCATACATGTTTATTACATAGTCTATAGAATGTACCCATTTTCAAATCAAGAGAACAACCATGTCCCACTTTTAATATAAATAATTCAATACTACTTCATTAGTGGTTTATTAATGAAGTTATATTCCAAATATAATATCACTTATCTATGAATTTTAGCAATCCCTTCAATAAACAAACTCTTCATCCCACCCTCAGGATAATTTCTAACCCACTCCCACTGGGACACTAAAGAATTTCCTTCCCCATTCATGCCATAATGATCATTATATATTTCTCAATTTAGATCTCATCAATCATGTATCTAATTATTTCAATATGTTTTCATTTGTTCTAGACGAGAATTCATTTTCATGAAATTAGATGATGGATGGTGTGGAAACACCATAGTTTATTCTATTTCTCACACAATTGAAATCACTTTGAACCCTATTACTTTTTCACATTAACATTGATTCTTCAATACAATATGCGGAAAATATAGAATAATCGATGAAGGTTCTTCATTTTGTTCAAATAAAATTAATTACTTAGGCACTATGTGGTGAATTATTCATGGTAAGGTAGTTGAATTTTATCTAGTTCAATTTCATAGTGATGTTATTGAAAAATGATTTTTGTTTTAATGATTTTTGTTTTTATTTTATGTAATGAAAACAATTATTTTCTTTATTTTTTAAATTTTAATGAGGGTTCTCAATACATGTTTTCTCAAAATGAGGATACTATCATGTCCAAAGTGATTGAAATTTCATTTTATGCTATCGATTTGGGGGAAATTGTTTACTGCCCACATGATGGAAGATTCATGTGTTTCCTTCTGATTAAGAATGATGAGTTTTTTTCCATATAATGTTATATTCAATCCATTTGGATACCATACAATCTTGATTAATATTTTAAATAACATATAATGAGAATAGAGGGTACTTGTTATGTTGATTTTGGAAAGTATTTCACAAATGGAAGGGGACTTTTGAAAATTCTTCTTTCAGGACATATATTTTGATTAATTTCTAATAAATTAGGAGAGAAAGTAATCCTAGACTGATATTTTTTCATATACATATATAAATTCTCCCATAGATCAGTGAAAATTAATTTCAACCCTTATTCCCAATTGTAAATCCATCAGTTTGAAAAGTTAGATGTAGATTCAAATCATCTAATAAAAGTTAAACATAGTTTCATTTTATTATCCTAAAAATGTTGAAGTAGTATATCCTTATAAAATTCATCCTAAAAAAAGATTGTGGTAATTATAAATGAAGGATATTTTAAATAAAATGCTGATTATATCCTTATAGAGGCTCCGGGAAAGCATCATTCAGATGATTCTTTAGTCCCTGCATTACCTATAGGGGTTGAGGTAGAGATACCTACCTCCCTAGGTGTTGACGTTAGATCTGATGGGGTTTAAGAGACAATTCATGAAGATAAACATAATATAAAATGATTTTATATTCGAACTGGTAGTATTATGTGATGATGTTCTAGGGATGAAAGTTGAGGAAGGATGGATGTCCAATATCATCAGGAGATGATGATTTAGTCTATTTAAGATGTCATAAATAAGAAGTTGAGGTTCAAGTAGAATTATTTTTTATATATTCATAGTTTCAATATTTCTATCTTATAAAATTAAACTAAATGTACTGAGTATTATGATGTTTGGGTTGATGAGATTCCATTAATAAAAATTAATGATGTAATTTGGAATGAAAATATCCCAGCTTATTATTTATGACAGATAAAAAGTTTCACCATCTATTAATATAAATGAATGAATTTTGAATACCACTAAATATGTTTTGATTTAGAGATGGAAACTAGTCCACGATAAAGGCTTAGGGAAATCATGTAAAATTGGTGAAAATACCATTTCAAAGATCCCTAATCAATTTTCACAGAATATAAAAATTATATAATAATGAAAACATGTTTTAAAAATAATAAAGCAGTTATGGAATTATAATTAAAGGTTTAGGCATAGGGAACCGTCCTCAACCTCAATTCATACTAGTTTTGATGATGACTACATGAATCTACATTTTTCTCTATCTCACATATGCACCTTTACATATATATAAGATACTTATCCATTATGAACATATTTTTATGTCCATATATGTTCAAGGTTTGTCCATAGATATATGTTTATACATGCAGGTACCCATTTACACTTACGCATGTATGAATTTTTTATATCAATATATAAGCACACCTAGCCCCAATGTATATATTAATACTTCCATGAGTGAAGAGATATAAGTGGTAAATTATATATTAATATTATAACGTATGGATACACATATAATCCTCGTTCAACAATGATGGCTCAAGTCCACCTCAATGATAATCGAAACACACTACAAAAATATACGGACCCCAAAAATCACAAAATCCCTAATTTAAATTTGGCCAAAAAATATAAATGGAAGAAACAATATATTAATATAATGTCAAATACACCTCCTTATAAGGTGGTGTATAGAACCATCCTCATCATAAAAACCCACTTGTACATAGATAAATGGAATATAAGTGAGAGTAAATGAATTCTTATATATATATATATAAGTGAATACTGTGTAAAATGTACCCATTAAATGACTTCGGACTACATAACCAACAATAAACCATGAATATTCATAATTTTATGTACATAATAATACTAAATAACATGATCATTAATAATGGAATTATGTTCAAATAAAATCTCTTATCATTCAATACATAAACCACGGAGTGATATCATAAATCATTAGACAACAAAAGCTACAATACGATGGATTTTACTACAACATAACTTATACATTGGTGCATATTTACACTAATCTGCGACATTTAGGTATGCATCATAGGTATTATTCAAACCATTGAAATTCATTATGAAATTATTCTAAATATTTTAGAATTTAGTTTTATATAAACTTCCCTCTTTCATTAGGAGAAAACATCATACCAAATGTTATGTTATTTATATTCCCCCAAAAATTTTTTTATGAATTTATTTAAAATCCCCAACAAGTATACAAATTTTACAATTAAAATATATATCAATAAAATTTAAAATTATACGTTTCATAATCTCTCATGGACTAATAATGTGTTTTCAAAACACTGTGTATAGACCATTAAAGCTTTCTACCCTATAATAATTTCCAATCCATGTAAAATTTCCTATAGATCGCTTCCTTGATTAATATTTCAAAAAAATAAACATCAATTAGAACGGAAAATATTGAGTATTCGGTTCTCCCTTCAATTTTTAGTGGGAATTATTACTCCACTAGGAAACTACTACATGTATTATTTTTTATTTATATTATAATGGGTAACAAAAATCCATGTTTATTTATTTTCATGTCCCACCACAACCTTGAATAAATAAAAAATCAAGTAAAAGAAGCTATTATATTTATTATAGTAGATAGTTTGTTTTAGTTTTTTATCATATTATAGTTGATTATACCCTTTTATATATTTTCTATATAGTAATTATTGATCGTTTATAACTCACATATTTCCCTAGTATAAAAAGAGTATTCTAGTAACAATATACATGGGTAATATTTTAATGAAATTTCAATAATCTTTAGGATATTATCAATTTATAGCTCAGCAGATACTCACATTGGATTATCTATGAGTAATAAATTTGTAAGATTAATATAGTATTTTTTTTTACAATATGTTTTGTGAAAAATAAATAATACATTTATTATAAATTATATATTTTTTAAAAGTGATATAAACCATTTATAATAATAGAAAAAACATGATCCAATAACAAATATATCATAAGAGTGACATAAAGTCATATATTTTAATATACAAAATAATTATATTTTTTCATATTTGGAATATCTACATTCTTATGTTCATATTCTTCATGTAGTCCTCATCATTTAATGTATTAAATATAATCATAAATAAATCATCATGTATCATTGTATAATTGATTAATTAAAAAATAATGTTAAAGATAATCATTTAAAAAAATAAACTATGTAAATTATATCAACCACCCCTTAGAAATAATCTTTAATATATTCAGTAAATCTTTATCATACTAATGAAAAATCATGGAGAAATATTTTAGTTTAAAATTGTGATATATTGTATGATTATTAGTTAAAATACAATTAAAATTTGATTCATATTTGACATTAGTAATTTTTCTAAATGTTGGGGTTGAAGCCTCATTTATTATTAAAGGAAATCAAAGACCTCTTTATCTTGGTAGAGGGACACCCATTACATAGCCTATAACGACCCAGACCTTAAATACATTGTTATTACATCAAAATTGAAGCATAATTATTACAACATATAACAATACCGTGAAAGGACTGTATAGGTATTGTGTCTTTAGAAACTGGGAATCATAAACAACTGGTTCAAAATTATCTACATTGTCTCCCATTTATTTCATCATATATAGAGTCCCTTTTGTAATATTTTATTTAATACCCTTCTTCCAAACCTGGGGAAAATAAAACATACAAAAATTTGAGCTCAAATTCTCAGTAAGGGTATGAAAAAGAAATATCAATCAGAACATATTCTTAAGAACATAACATTTTGAAAATCTTATCCTTCAAAAGAGATCATAACATCATGACATGGGATCAATCATAATAGTGAAATGTAATCCAAATAATCATAAAATAAAACATGAAACTTTGTTTCATAAACACATAATCATATGGAATCATTTGTTACTAGTCAATACTCATTCCCAAGACAATCTTAGCTGACAAAGTCAATTTCTGAACCGAGTTCACACCTCATTTCGGTCATGTTTCACTGAACCAGATTAACCTACCGTTCCAGCCATGTCTATATAATGAGATATAAATATTTATCCTATGAATTGGAGGGAGATATAGGTCCCACCCATCTCATAACGATACCATTATTATTGTGCCATAAGATCATAAATCATACATCATAGCATAACCCATGTAATAAAAAAATGGGATTCATAAACATCATGCCATCATAACATAATCCATATAAGATAAAATGACATCATAAAATTAATTCCATCATAACATAATCAAGTCAATGTAAAATTAGGGATAGAAACTGAACCCTGTATTATCTTAAATGGAAAATAATTTTGATAAAACACATGAACTTCATTCTTGAGGATGACATCATTTCTACATCAAAAACGTTTTTCCTTTATTAACATGTCATAAAATTTTAAACTAAAAGAATTTGATTAAAAATAAACTTGAAAAATTGTAAAGGAAGCTTCATGTAAATAATGTTTTATAAAATCATAAAAATCCATTCATGTCGTATAAGTTAAAAAACATTCTTCTTGTAGTTTGGCCGGAAAAGTCAAAAAGTACCTCGTACTAAAAACAACAAAAGATTCCTTTCATATCATCTACTAAAAACTAATCAACGGGTAAATTTGTATTTAAACAATTTTAGGAGTATATAAATAATATTACATATTGATGAAACATGGATGTGGATGATAAATATTGCCCAGTAAATTCTGAAGTATAAACAATCTCGGATAAAAATGAGATTGCGAGATTTTCCCTTACCTTAGGTCTGATTTGCTTCGTACATGTCTGAACCTCCTGTATAATGATTTAAATAATGTAATTTACTTATTCCATAATTTTACTCATTGTTATGATATCATATATGGTCATATTCTTAGCTTCTAATTAGTAATATTTCATTGCTACTTGTTATTCGGGTGTTTATTGCTTTTTTGTTCTTATGTGTGTTTTGTCGAATAAATTATTATTATTATTTTTAGGTTATAGATACCTCGTTTCCAGAATTTTATTAGTGTATTATATATCATATTTATTCATTAAATTCATTTATATAATCGTTGTTCAATGAAGATCATGTAGAATGAGTCGCATCACATCATGGAGACGGAAGTTTGTACGTACGCACGAGCGATGATATCGTTCCAATGATCTTGGAATTGTATTTATGTGTATGTATACTATTTTAGAATCAATATAACTTTACAATAATCATATATAGTTATTATTTATACCATTATACCCATCCATGTAAAGTGGTGGTGGAAAACAGTTTTCACCACGGCGTGGAAACGGTATTCCGTACGTACGCATGCGCGGTGATATCATTTTATGTAGGATGGATAAAAGGTGAAATAGGGTTATTTAATATTTATAATAACATATCATTATATGATAAATACTGATTTTATTACTTAATAATTAAAAAACGAAAGAAGAATAAGTATAAGAAGAAATAAAGTTGAAAGAATTGGTAACAGACATTACCTCTTCTTTGAAGAACCACTTCTTAACCTTCTCTTAGGAAACTAAAGATGGTCTTTAAAGATAACCATGACCTCTAGAATGCTTCTAGTGAAGTGGAGAAGAGAAATTATCAGGGTTTGGGTGAGATTCAAGGCTCAAAGTGGTGTGATTAGGAGAGGGAAGAGGTTCCCTTTTATAAGGGAGGAGAGGGGCATCTTTGGAAAAACTACATATATTATTTTATTATAAAGTAATATTCGGTTTTTAATAGCTCAAAGTCGATTTATTTAGAAGCTAAGGTGGGTATTGGTAGAAATACTCTCATATAATATAATTTAGACAAGTTTAGGTTACTATTTTAACCATATCATTTATATTGAACTTTAAGTTAAATAATTTTACTTTTACTGTGTCTTCTTGTTTTCTTACACTATATGGTTAATAAACATAGAATACTAAGAAAAACTAACCCCAAGTGGTTAATTATTAATATATATAACCTTATCTAAGTCATTTGGCTGAACCCTATATTTTTAGGAATAAAATAGAAAATTAATAATATAATATTTGTTTTAAAAACTATTTTATGTCAATTTTGTCACTATTTGGTACATGATTTTTGTGAAAATCATAACAACAAGATTATTTTGATGAAATGTAATTTAATCAATACTAACATGTCATATTAACCTATAAAATTAGTTTAATTCATAAAAAGTCTCAAATTACATTTATTTTGGTATTTATCATATCAATTTTATTAATATTTCATTAATAAGGTAATTAATGCATCATCACTGTGTCATAAATAAATTACATTTTTTAATGTCTAAAAATTATAAATAAACTACAATTATGTAAGAAATCTATTTATCTTTCTAATTAATAGTTATAGTCTAAATTATCTTATGTATAACCCTATATTGAAAATTTTTTAGTTATTAAACATTGATTTTAACTATTTTAACTCTTCCTTAAATAAAATAATAATAAATGTCATAATATAATCCATGTGGACCTAAATGGTCTTATTTTATTCCTAAGGTTTTTTTTGGTCGAATTAAACTTATCTAGTAGAATTAGGACATGTGTTAGGGTAATAATAATAACATTTTTACCCTTAATTACCCTATTTACTTTTAATTGTGGTAAAAAAAGTAAAAAGTTACTATTTACCAAAAAAAAAATTTTAAGATATTGAACCAAATTTTATGACTTTATATTAACTGTGTCTCTTAGATTCTAGAAATCCACACACAGAAGCGGTAAAATTATGTTTTATGTAAATTTTCAAATTCTCCTAGGAGGTGGGTAAAAGAAAGTGAAATGGTCAATAAAATTTTTATATTTCTAAAATTATTATAAAATTACACAAATTAATTACATTGAACGTATATAGGTATTAAGAATCAATTTTTACCAAAAATAAATTTTAATAAAATAAATAATTATTTATATAAAAACCCGGTTTTTAAATAGTGACCTAGTGTTTTCACTATTCATCAAAAATTGAAAGTTTTCAGAAAAGTACCAAAAAAATCACCCTGGGGTAATTTCGATATTCCAAATCCAAAAATGAAGTCCATTTTGAATTATTAAATTTATAAAATTTCAAAAAGTTGGTATTACTATTCATAACGGCTGGGTTTAATAATATTTTATTAGTATATCGTTGTTTTGGGAAACTCGGTATTGCGTATAATGCAAGCTATCGAAGAAGGTTGTGATTTCTTGTAATGCAAGCCATGTCAAGGAAGTGTGTAGTGAAAGATCCTTTTGGAGTAGTGTACAACACATGACATCGATGAAATTAAAAAGAATATTTTTCATAAAATATCAAGGTGTTACATTCTACCCCCCTTAAAATGAATTTCACCCTCAAATTCGTCACTTTGTAACAAACAGATGAGGATACCTCTCCCTCATAATATCCTCAAGCTATCATGTAGCTTCTTCTTATTGGTGGTTCCCCCATAAAACATTCACCATGTGTGTTTTCGTGTTCCATAGAACTTTTTCGCAACGATCCATAATAACTATCGATTGTTCTTCATAAGAAAGATCTTGCTCCAGCGGTACAACCTCTGAGTTGAGTACATGTGATTTACTGGGTATGTACTTTCTCAGGACAGATACATGGAACACATCGTGAACTTGAGAGAGATTCTGTGGAAGCACAAATCGGTATACTACCTTCCCAACACGATCCGGTATTTCAAAAGCACCAATATACCTAGGGCTCATCTTGCCCTTATTTCCAAATCTCAATACTCTCTTCCAAGGAGATATTCGTAAGAACACTCTATCACCCAGTCCAAACTCTATGTCTTTTCTTTAGTTGTTGGAAAAACTTTTTTGTTGACTCTGAGATTCTCTAATGTGTTGTTGAATAGATCGGACCTTTTATACCATCTCATCAACAAGATCAGGTCCAAATAGATTCCATTCCCAATCTTCATCCCAGCAAGTTGGAGTTCGGCATTTCTATCCATAGAGATCTTCATAAGGAGCCATCTGAATACTGCAGTGAAAGATATTATTATATGAAATTTCCACAAAAGATAGGTGTTGATCCCAACCACCTTGGAAATCCATACAACAAGCTCATAACAAATATTCTAGAGTTTGAATTGTCCTCTCAGACTGATCGTATGTCTGAGGATGATAAGCAGTGCTGAAACTCAACTTTGTATCTAGAGTATGTTGAAGACTTCGCCAAAAAATTGAGGTAAACCACGGATCTCGATCATATATAATGGAAGGTGGTACTCCATGCAATCTTACAAATTCCTTTACATATATCCTAGAAAGCTGATTCAGAGAGAAATATTCTCTAATAGCAATGAAGTGTGCCATATTCGTAAGACGATCAACTATGACCCAGAAATCATTATTGCCTTTGGATGTTTTAGTAAGTCCATTGACAAGGTCCATAGTGATGTTTTCCCATTTCCATTCTGGTATGGATAATGTTTGTATCATCCCCTTAGAATTCTATCTCTCAACTTTAACTTGCTGACAAACAAATCATCGAGAGACATATTCAGCAACATCTCTTTTCATGTCATCCCACCAAAAGCACTCTTTCAGGTCCCTATAAATCCTCATGCTTCCAGGATGAATAGAGAATGAAGAACTCTAAGCTGCATCCATGTGCTCCTTCTTTAATTATAGGATGGGAGGAACACAAACCCGATTCCTAAACCTTATTATCCCATCATAATCAAGGTTGAATTCAGGAACATTTCTCACCTTGTTTTGTAACTCTATATCTTCTTTTGGTGCCTCTTTAATCATCACATGTATAGATGGTTAAATATTAATTTTATAAAGATAATACTTTTTCCCTTCTATTATAATTCCAAGATCCATGCTTTGTAAATCCATAAATATTGGATCTTTTTTTATCCTCATCATGGATAAGCTAGCATGGTCTTGTCGACTTAATGCATCTACCACCTTGATTTCTTTCCCTGTGTGATAATGAATTGAGCAGTCGTAATCCTTAATCAGATCCAACCATCTTATTTGATGCATATTATTTTCCTTTTGTGTGAAAAGATACATTAAACTTTTATAATCATTATAAATATCACATCTTTCACCATAAAGATAATGCCTCCAAATCTTTAATACAAAGATTACCACAGTTAACTCAAAATCATCAGTTGGATAATTTTTCTCATGGATTTTCAACTGTCGTGAGGCATAAGCTATAACCATATCATTTTGCATGAGAAAACACCACAATTACTTCTTGGATGCATAACTGTAGATCACAAACCATTCTCCACTTCAAGGCAGTGTGAGCATAGGTGCACTGGATAACCTTCTTTTCAACTCCTTGAAATTCTCTCCACACTCCTCTTTCCAAACGATCTTAACTCCTTTCCGAGTCAACCTGGTGAGTGGATTAGATAATTGTGAAAAATCATTCACAAAACGTCGATAATGTCCATCCAAACCAAGAAAACTTTGGATCTCAATTACTGTTGTTGGTCTCGACAATATTTTCATAACTTCTGTTTTTGCTGGATCCATAGATATCCCATCTTTTGAGATTGTGTGACCCAAAAATAAAACTTTTTGAAGCCAAAATTCACACTGGGAAAATTTGGAATAAAGATTCTCCTTTATCTGGGTCTTCAATAAAATTCTCATGTGATCTTCATGTTCTTACTTTCTCATTGAATAGACATGAATATCGTCTATAAAGACTACCACAAACTGATCAAGATAGTCTCTAAAGACTCTATTCATCAGATCCATGAAGACAGCAGGGGCATTAGTAAGACCAAATAGAATCACAATAAATTCATAGTGTCCATACCTTGTATGGAAAGCCTTCTTTGGTATATCCTCCCTTTTGACCCTTAATTGATGATACCTTGAACAAAGATAAATCTTGGAAAAGAATTGAGCTCCGCATAGTTGGTCAAATATGTCATCAATGTGTGGGAGAGGATATTTGTACATGATAGTGATCTTGTTAGGTTCTCGATAATCAAAGTAGAGTCTCATTGATCCATCTTTCTTATTAAAAAATAGAACATGTTCTCCCCAAGGTGACACACTAGGGCGTATGAATCCCTTATTAAGATTCTCATGGAGTTTCTTCTTCAATTCCTGCAACTCAATTGGGGTCATTCTATAAGGTGTCTTTGAAATAGGCATAGAACAGGGTATGAGTTATATTGAAAACCCAACTTCACGATTTTGTGGAAGACCTGGAAATTCCTTCGAAAATACATCATCAAACTCCCATATAATGGGAATATTCTTAATTGTGAGTTTCTCTCCAATCATTTGAGATAAATAACCTTCAATTAGTGGAATCAAGACCCATAAGATGGAAGAAATTACCACTGGAAGGTTATGTTCATTCTTGAATTGATATACGATCATAGATTGATCTGGAATATGAAATGTGACTTCCATTCTATGGAAATGGATATGAGATACATATAAAGAATGCCAATCCATGCATGCAATCACATAAAATCCCACTATAGTAAGGATCACAAGATTTGCAGGATATACATTCCCACAAACATCAATCGGAGAAGAATTATAAACTTTTGATGGGACTTTCTGCCATTAGGGTTTGTCACTGATAAATCAATATCTAATTGTTTAGGTAATACGACGATACCCTTAGAAAATTCCTCAGAAATAAAAAAGTGGGTGGATCTAGAATCAAATAAAACATTTTCTATTTTAGAGTGCATGGTAAGTGTATTTTCACCAGTTCATTATCACACTCCACATTGCTGATAGAAATTGCATGTGACATTCCTTTTTCTTTAGCATTAAGAGTTTGTTGACGTAGATCATCACCACCAACACTTGGATTAGGGCATTGATTAGCAGAATGCCCCATTTCCTTGCACTTGTATCATTTAAGTGTAGGATTTGTACTCTGTGTAGCCTTTTCTTTGTTCGCATCACTAGACATCTTCTTCCCATCATTTCCGCATTAAAATCACTGATGACCTTCCTTTCCACATTTTAAACATTTACTTGTCCCATTAAGACAACTCCCTCCATGTTTCTTTCCACACTTTGAGCATAAGGGGAAACTCATCTTCATTTCAGTGTTCTCTTTATATTTCCTTTTAAATTCCATTTTCATCTTCTTATAAAACCCATATGACTGATGGGTTACTCCAATATCCATCTCAACCTTGAGAGAACATCAAACGATTTCCTCGTAGCTATTGAAGTCCTTTATGACTAATGCCCTTCGGAGACTTGGTTTTAAGCCACCAATGAATCGATTGATCTTACTCTCATGTTGGATAACAATTCCAGAAGCTTACCTTTCAAGTCTTATAAAATTTACTTCGTAGGTACCAACAGATTCACCATATTTTTTCTTCGGTTCAAGAAACTCCTTCTCCATCTTTTTTCAAAGAATACGATGGAATTACTTATTGAAAAATAAGTTCATGAACTCGTCCCATTCCATGGACTCAATTTCATCTCTTGGCCTAGTATTATTGATAAGATTCCGCAATTGATCAGCTTCACCTTCCAAATGATATACTGCTAAGATGACTTTATCATGTTCAGAACATTGAAGAACTGAAAATATCTTTTCAGTGGTACGGATCCATTGTTTAGCCACTAATGGATCAGTAGACCCGCTGAATGAGGTTGGATGCTGCCTCATGAAGGATTCAACAGAATGTTGCTCCTTCCTTTGCTCATTTGGATGTCCTACATTATTCATAGCTTGAGAATGTTGTGTGAGAATTGCTACAGGATTTTTCATTCCAACTCCCATAACATTTGGTTGTTCAGGGGGATAATCGCTGCATTGCCAATCGCATTCCACATTAACACAGTTCATTTGGCTTCCAGACATTGACTAAAACCAAGAATAATAATGTGACAAACACTAACTATAATAGGGAAACCACATAATCAAGAATAAAATTTCACACTTAAGGTCTTATCATAGGTTATTCATGGCCATTTCTAAAACACTAAGATTGTGTTCTATACTTAGATATATCCTTAGGGTTCTTATTAATGATTTCACTTCCTAGTTTCCAAAGTTTGACTGTACCTTTCCTCTGATACCAACTATAACGACCCATAATTTACATACATTGTTATTAATTTAGAATTGAAGCATAATTATTACAACATATAACAAAACCATGAAATGACCGTATAGGTATAGTGTCTTTAGAAACTTGGAAACATAAACAACTGGTTCATAAATCATTTATGTTGTCTCCCATTTATTTCATCATATCTGGAGTCCCTTTTTGTATATTCTACTTAATACCCTTCTTCCAGACCTCGGGAAAAAACATACAAAATGGTGAGCTCAAATGCTCAGTAAGGTTAAATAAAATAAATATCAATCATATCATATTCTTAAGAACATAACATTTCGAAAATCATATCCTGCAAAAGAGATCATAATATCATGACAGGGATCAATCATAATAGTGGAATGTAATCGAAATAATCATAACATTAAACAGGAAACTGTGTATCATACACACATAATCATAGAGAATCATTTTTTATTAGTAAAGACTCATTTCCAAGAATATCTTAGCGGACAAAGTCCATTTCTAAACTGAGTTCACTCCACATTTCATTCTGGTTTCACTGAAACAGATCAACCTGCCATCCCAGCCATGTCTATCTCATGAGATATATAAAATTACCCAATGAATTAAAGGGAGATAATGGTCCCACCCATCTCATAATTATACCATTCTTATGTTTTCCACAATATCATAAATCATATATCATAGCATAACCCATGTAATAAAAAAAATGGGATTCATAAACATCATGCCATCATAACATAATCATATAAGATAAAATGAAATCATAAAAATAATTCCATCATAACATAATAAAATTATTGTGAAAATAGGGATCGAAATAGAACCCTATGTTATCTTATATGGAAAATAATTTTAATAAAACACTTGAACTTCATTCATGAGGAAAATATCCTTTCTACTTCAAAAACATTTTTCATTTCTTAATATGTCATACAATTTTAAACTAAAATAATTTGATTAAAAATAAACTTGAAAACTTGTAAAGGAATATTCATAGAAATAATGTTTTATGAAATCATAAAAATCCATTCATGCTGTATAAGATAAAAAACATTCTTCTCGTACTTTGGCTGGAAAAGTCAAAAAGTACCTCGTACTAAAAATGAAAAAATATTCTATTCTTATCTTTTACTAAAAACTAAACAAAGGGTAAAATTGGATTTCAAAATATTGTAGGAGGATATAAATAATATTACATATTTAGGAAACATGGATGTGGATGATAAATACTACCATGTAAATTCTTAAGTATAAACAATCTCAGATAAAAATGAGATTTCAAGATTTTCCCTTACCTTAGGTCTGATTTTCTTCGTACGTGTCTAAACCTCTTGTATAATTATTTAAATAATGTTATTGACTTATTCCAGAATTTTAATAATTTTTATGATATCATATATGGTCATATTCTTAGCTTCTTATTAATAATAGTTCATTGATACTTGTTATTCGGGTGTTTATTGCTTTTTGTTCTTTTGCGTGTTTTGTCGAATAAATTTTTATTATTATTTTTAGCTTATATATACCTCGCTTACAGAATGGTATTAGTTTTATATATATCATATTTATTCATTCAATTCATTTATATAATCATTATGCAATGAATATCATGTTGAACGAGTCACATCACATCGTAGAGACAGTATGTCGTATGTATGCAAGAGCGATGATATTGTTCCCATGATCATGGAATTATATTGAAGTGTATGTATACTATTTCAGAATCAATATTATTTTACAATAATCATATATATTTATTATTTACAACATTAACACCCTAGGGGTTTAAAAATAAATATACAATGTAATTCACACAACGCCAAGTCTCTGTGAGAAAACAAATAGTTATTATAATAGTTATAATCCAACCATTAAATATAGTATATTAATTTTAATAACTACTATTAAATTTTATTTAAAATAGAATCTCATAAATAAAATATATTTAGAAAAAAAATTATGTTCTATACAAATGAACATTATTTTTAAATTTAGAATGTCAAAATCAATTTTTGGTGAATTTTTATTAATTTTATGAGATATTATATTTTTGACGAATAATGCAAAATATTTTATATTATTCAAAAACAACTTTTATAGTTTAAATAATGGTTTTCATTTAAATCGATTCTTAATGTCACAATATGTCAATCATACATATACTATTCTAATGTACATCATTGGAATCCTTATTTATATTGAAATTAGATATAAAAATCTAATGAACTTTAGAACATTATTTTACCTACCTTTTTTGCTACATTTTTGGGATTATAATTAAACATTAATTTTCCTCTTTTGGGATGTGAATTTTGAAAAATGGATATACATCGTTGTGATCTGTTTGATTTTTAGAGTGTAATAGTGTCTACTTAATTTTTAAGTCAATTGTATCTTCACCATTATTAATATTAACATAAACATTATGATAATTAATGTTACACTTATGAATATTAATATGACCCATATAAATAGTAACATCTCCTAAGAAAATATAAATAAAATTTATGCACCTCACAATTGAAAGAGATTATTTTAGAAATTATTAATTAAGTCTTCCTATTTTTTTGAGTAATAATATTTAATTGATATTAAATAATTCATAAATATATATATGAAAGAAAAATCAATTTCATAAAATGCATTCGGAAATACATATTTTTTTCCGATTATTTTAGAATAATTTAATGATATCTTATTTAATTACAGTGTGTCATAAAATCAATTTTAATTTTTGAAACCACATTTTTTATGTAAAATGTAATTTTAATGAAAAATAAAATTCTAATATTAAAAAAAAAATTGATAAATTTTGTCCATTTTTAAATTTTACATGTCAAAAATGGTTATGGTGATTTTTTTTAAATTTTTCTAAAATACATGAATTTTTTATGAAGAGTAAAATAATATAATTTATAGTTTAAATACAATAATTGCTAAACATAATATTCCTTTAGTCCTATCTGAGGTAAGAACCCAAATCCCAAACATCCATTCATTATATTAGTATATTTTAATTATAATACACCAAATATTCATATTCATGGGCCAAAATAATAAACAAATGAATATGATATTAAAAACCCACCCCTCTCCTCCACTAGAAAAAACACCCCTCGCCCCTCTTATCCTCACTGATATAAGCAATGAATTTTTTAAATGTTCAACCATAATTTTATTCCCTTTTCTATCCCCACATCTAGGAGATAATGGTTTTAGTAAAGACCAATGCCCTTTTCTCTTGGGATGTTCTCAAGGAAGACTATTCAATAGGTAAAACCTGTTCTTTTTTCTTTTAATTTTATAATCAATTTAATTTATTTTCATAAATTCTTCTAAAATAATCTATAAAAATGTTCATGACATCCCTAGTATAATATATAAAATATAATGATATAATATTAAGGTAATATACATCATTAATTTCCTTACTCTATTTTATTTTAGAAATAGAATCATCATCTGGGTGGTGCTAATTTACAACCTTTTCGGATGACAAACATTCATTTTTAAATTTCTTCATCAAGGAAGGTCATGAAAAAATTTTAGGGATGAACCAAATTATGAAAATTTTATTATATATTTTTTAATGTTTTAGAACCATTATATATACTTAATACTAATTTATAGGACAAAACTAGTTCGTGATGTTTGAAATACAGCTGTAATAATGTAAACGATTTTCCCTAATGTTTTATCTAATAACTCATCCTCAAAAAATATAAACAACTTAATTATATAACCATTTAATCTTTTTTATATTCATTAATATCATACAAAATAAATTCTATATAATTATATCAATTCCACATGAGCTCCATTACTTATAAACAAGGAAACTGACCATGAAAACCAAGAAAATGAATGCTCCAGAAAGATGACATTAGACCCTATAACTCATCAATAAGGCTATAAATAAACTTAATAAAACAATAATACAAATAATAAATGTCGAAAAAGTTCCTAATTAATTAGTTATTGTTTTTAATTTTATTACCTTAGATATTAATGAAAACATGAGAATACGTTCATGCATAAGGCAAAGGTTTCCACCTCTCACTTCCATTTTTTATGACATATTACTTATTCACCACTATTTCTTGTCTGTGATGTCTGAATACATCCAATTGATGAATAATTTAGTACCCCCAGTTTCTAGTATGTATCCCCTTTCTTTATTCTTTTCAGGGTTTTAATGTTAAGGGTGTTGAATGGGAGAGTCGGGAGAACTAGGGATGATGTTTTAAGGAAAATGGGAAGTTGCACGGTCGGCGCACAGTTTGTCTAACCGTGCAGACAAACCATGTGAAGTGGGTATTAGAGGTAGTGTCTTATTCATGGTTGGCACACAGTTTTTCTAACTGTGCGGCCAAACCATGCGAGAAGGGTGGCAGAGGCAGTAGC
This sequence comes from Viscum album, assembly GCA_963277665.1. Classification (NCBI taxonomy): domain Eukaryota; kingdom Viridiplantae; phylum Streptophyta; class Magnoliopsida; order Santalales; family Viscaceae; genus Viscum; species Viscum album. The sequence continues at coordinate 1,020,614,855 of OY728133.1, read as the reverse complement.
CAACGCACAGTTATAGCACGGTTTGTCAAACCGTGCGGACTAACCGTGCGGTCACTTAAAGTTAGATACTAAAATTGTGGATCTAATTCGTTATTCCATTAATTGACTCCTTAAACCTCCTAAGTAGCCCTAACTCGGGATTATTCTCCCTTGAAGGTTGGAAGACTTCTCCCAAGCGTTCCAAAGGTGATCTGAAGGCTTCTCTTGGCGAATAGAAGCCAAATTCCAAAGGTATGTGATCATTCTTGATGGGTTTCTTAGATCTACATAGATCTACTTCTCCTCTTCTCTCATTTTCGAAGATCTAAGCCTGTTATGGGTATATATAAGGGTGTGGATGCCAAATATGACAACATTTGCTCTTGTTTATGTTAGGAGAAGAGATCTAATGAGGGTTTTTGGAGTTTTGACCCGGTGTTCTTGGCGTTCTTCATCCGTCAGTTGGTTTCTCCCAATTTGATGAGGTAGGTGGATACACTATTGATTCCTCTTTCTTAGAACTTGAAGGATTAGTTTCAATTTGTTTTCCTCGATTGAAATGGTTTGGTTATCTGATGTGAAAGAATGGTTGAAACCCCTTTTTAGTAATGGTTGATTGAAATTGTTTGTTTTTGGGAAGTGGTTGTTGAAGTAAATTTAAAATGGTGATTTTAAATTGGTTATGTTTTACTGCTTGAATGAAATGGTTTTCAATAAAAGGGTGGTGATTTATTGAATGGTTTTGAACACAAATGGTTTTGGGCATGGATTGCATGGGTTGTGGTGTGTATTCATGTGCATTGGGATGGATAAGGGAGAGAAGCCCCTCCATCAAAAGGTTGGGATGGATAAGGGCGAGAAGTCCCCCCATCAATAGTATGGGAAGAATAAGGTCTTGAAGTACCCCTATCAAGGTAGTCCACTAAGTGACAGATTAGTGGAAGGATATCTCACCACTCGCGAGTATAGGGAGTTCCAGGTTGCATTCATGGTTGGTTTTGTGGATTGGTGAAGTGGGAAAAATGTGCCAAATGGAGGTGTGAATGGAATTGGGAACATTGCTTGATTTATTTTCTGTAGAATGATGGGTTTTTTTGGAAAATGGTGTTGACATGGAACTGTTTATATTGTGAACTATTTTTGGAATTGTTTTATATAAATTATTTTATATAAAAGTGCTAACATGTTTTATCCTAGAGGCATGGGTTGGGAATTAATAGGGGAAAACCTAATGAGTTTTATTACTCACCCCCTGCTTTGGCACGTTGGTGCTTTTGCAGATTTTATGTACCGAGGCGTTGGAAAAGGAAAAGTGTCACATATTTAGAGCACTACTTCGTGATACTTGGGTTGGTTCATGATGTTGGAGCTTGGAGCGTGTGGAGCATGGAGTTGGGATGTTGTTTTGGTGTCTTTGAGTTGTCTTTCCTTAGTTCACTCTAATGATTTAGTGTTGGATTACGTTGTGGTACTTTTGGTTGGTTGTTGATAAAATAAATGGTTGAGTTTTCTTATTTTTTATCATGCATCATTTTAGTAGATCTGTTTTGTTATGCTTTTTGGATCTGTGGCGTATTCTTAAAGCGTAAATCGTCCCACACTTGTTTTTAAACCCTTCGACATTTATTTCCAAACTTTGGCACCTTGGGGATGTTGCTTAAGTCCAATTAATGTCTCATTGTACTCTCAAGGCAATGAGAATTTGCGGGTCATTACAAATGGTATCATCTTGTCCGGTCCTTACCAAACAAGTAGTCATCGATGTTCTTGGCCTTGCAGCTGAAATTTCTTCTTGTCTATCCCTTGGGTGATCATCTTAGACAGGAGAAGGATTGTCAGAACGTGAAATGTATAGCATAAAAGGATGTAGCAAACCTGTTTATGCTGAACTTCATGTTACCAGGGTGTTGGGTACATAATTGTTTTGGATACACTTCTAGAATGTTACAAATCTCATTATCATGGGTTTAGACAATGAGATGTGCATGGAATTCATTAGAGGAATGACTTACCTCTAGGATGGAATATCTCATTGCGAATAATGATTTCTGATTTTGGGCAAGGTACAATTTTTTTTTTGAAAAAAAAATTATTTTCAAATGAATTCTTTTGAAAACTTGATATTTTGTATATTGTAAAAATGGGTGGATTTTCAAAATCGTATGTGGGATGTTTTCTAAAATGGGTGAACATGTGGATATGTTGGATGGTTGGAAAACAGTTATCTGAAATTTCATGTGACATAAATTCAATTACTAAGCCTTCAGTTGCTATGAAGTGAGACTAACAGCGTGCATGTTTGTATAGAAAATCCCATTTGTTCGGCATCATAAAAACCAACACGAAGAAGCTGCACAGAATGTGGTTGCACCTGAACCACATGTGAACAAGGATCTAGTTCAGATTATTGTTCAAGCATTCCAGGTAATGGACATAGGGAATTGGAGGGATGATTCAAGTCATATAGACAATTCCATCCAGTCCTAGAAACAGAATCCACCCATCTATCAGGGTGATTATGAACCAGAATAGGTTGAGGTGTGGCTGAGAAGGATGAATCGTATCTTCGATTTCATCGGCACACTAGTAGAGTTGAAATTATAGTTAGAGACATATATGCTGGAGGATCTTTCATGACAGTGGTGGGAGCTAGTGGTATAGGCTAAGGTGGATCAAGGCCTAAGCTGGGAGGAATTTGAGGAATTGTTTAATAAACAATTCTATTCTCACACGTTCAAGATCCAGAGGACAACTAACTTTTTCATCCTGAAGCAATAAAATCTCTCTATCACAGAGTATATATCTAAATTCATGAATTTAGTATGTTTTGCACAGGAAGTTGCTGCAAGTGCTTCTATGAAGGCATGGATCTTCGAATTGGGTCTAAGGCAGGAGATTCGATCGAAGAATGTGGAACTCTGTATTACGGATTATACAGAAATGGTAAACAGAAAAACGGTACCTAAAAGTGACATCTCGGGAGTTATGTGAGGAGGAAGTATGATGGTACCCACGGGAACAGGTGGGAACATTAATGCTGGAAACAAGAGGAAGAGGGACACCTACATCCAAGGTGGGAGTGTGAATCAGAACCAGACAGCGAGATCAGTCAACCATCTTCCACGACCCCAGACCCAAGCAGTTTGCTTTCAATGTGGTTTGATTGATCACATAAAATGAGAATATACAACACCATCGAGAGCATGCCACAATTACAAGCAGATGGGGCATCTTTAGTGATATTGTCGCAATGCTCTGAGGTCGGGTGAACATGACACTTCCCAGGCGTCGCAAGCATCATATGCTTCGATAGGACGAGGATAGCAGACTCATTCTCATCAGCATGATAGAGCTAGTCATGGTTATTCTCGAAATACCATGACTCCTCAACCAGGGAAATCTCTGCAAGGCAATAAGGAGATCAGTGCAGCGATGAAGAAATTTTATGGAGTAGAGAAGATTATTGTTGATGATCACACTAGACCATCAACAACATGAGGTACGATTATTTTGAATTATACCGTTGTACAAGTGTTTTTTGATACCGGTGCATCACATTCCTTCATTTCTTCTTGTTCTGTTGAATTTCTATGTTTAAATCTAGAAATTATGCCTTCTGGGTTGAAACTGCAAACTTCTCTTGGTGAAAGAGAATGTCAAGCCTTAGTGTGTCGAGCATGCACTAAAAATGTTGATGGAGCTGAGCTGGAATGGGACTTCTCCATATTGGATATGGATATCTATGATGTAATCCTGGGTATGGATTTGTTGACAAGGATTAAGGCTGAAATCGACTATTATAGGAGAATGGTTAGGTTCACAAGGGAGGATGGAATCGACCATCTCTTCAGAGGAGAGAGGATGGTAAAGAATTATTAAAAGAGCTTGTTGACACCAATGGTGGGAACGACCTCTTACCAATTGGTAGCGTTGACTTTGGAATCATTAGAATAAATCGTGTAAAATATTTTTCCAGATATGGTGGATCAATTTCCTGATGTTTTTCCTGAAAAATTCTCAAAATTACCACCTGTAAGAGAAGTGGAGTTTATGATTGATCTCCTTCGTGGGACTAGTCCTATCTCACTTCCATCTTATAGGATGGTACCAATAGAGTTAATGGAATTGAAGGTACAGTTAGAGGAGATGGGAAGTAATGGTTTTATTCGACCAAGCGTGTCTCTGTGGGTAGCACCAGTTTTGTTTGTAAAGAAAGCAGATGGAACTCTTCGGCTGTGTGTTGATTATCGTAAAATTAACCAAGTTACGATAAAGAACAAATATCCAATTCCCCGCATTTATGATTTGTTCAATAAATTAAGGAGAGATCAGTGGTTCCCCATGATTGACTTGCTATCAGGATATCACCAGTTGCGAGTTTGGAAGGAGGGTATTCTGAAGACAGCCTTCAGAAGTAGATACTGCCACTATGAATATGTATTCATGCCTTTCGGTCTAACGAATGCACCAGCAGTCTTCATGGCTTTCATGAATCTGATATTTCAGCAATATCTGGATTCTTTTGTTGTGTTTTATGTAGATGATATACTGGTGTATTCAAGAACAAGGTCTAAGGATGAGCAAAACTTGAAGATAGTGTTTGAAATCATGAGAGTCCATCAGTTGTATACCAATTTATCAAAGTGCGATTTTTGGATACAAGAGGTATGTTTTCTGGGCCATGTTGATTCTTAGAAAGGTGTTTCATTGGATCCAGAAAAGATGGAAGCTATTATTTCTTGGCAACCACCGAAGAATATCTTTGAAATACAAAGTTTTCTTGGACTAGATGGTTATTGCCGACGCTTTGTCCGTGACTTCTCACGACATGCTTCGCCTTTGAAAGAATTGAAAAAAAAGAACAGTGCATTTCAATGGACCGAGGAATATCAAAGATCATTTCAAGAGTCGAAACATCGCCTTACATCAGCACCCATATTCATCTTGCCTGAATCAGGACAAGGGTTTGAAGTGTATTGTGATGCTTCAAGATCAGGGTTGGGATGTGTTCTCATACAAGTAGACCATGTTTTTGCTTATGGTTCATGATAGTTGAGGGTGCATGAAAAGAACTACCCAACACACGATTTGAAGTTAGCTGCAGTTGTCCATGCTTTGAAATCATGAAGACATTATATCTTTGGTGATAAATTTACTATGTTTACGTATCACAAAATCTTAGGACACATTTTCTCACAGTGAGATTTGAATCTGAGTAATAGGAGAGGGATGGTGTATCTTCAAATGTTTGACTTTAAATTAATATATACACCGGGTAAGGGAAATTCGGTGGCTGACTCATTAAGCAGGAATTCATATGCTCAGTTGGAAAAGGAAATTTCAGATGAATGGAAGTTGATGTCGGTCTTAGCTGACATGAATGTGGAATGAGAAGACCGAGGTGATGTTGTGATTTTCTTTTCAGCTACGCTTGTTCCTGTTCTGGTAAAATTGGCCAAAGAGGGACAAATATCTGATGCGTAATGTCTGGAAATGAGTTCAAAACTCAATGGTGGGGAGACCATTGATGGCTGGAAACTAGAAGCAAGTTCTGTTTTGTGTTTTAGAGATCGGATGGTTGTACCCATGGTTTTTCAGGAGCAACTCCTTCATGCTTACCACCATTCCAGATGGGATATACATCCTGGTACACAGAAGATGTATAAGGAGCTGAAGGTGCAGTTTTGATGGAGCGGCATGAAAAGGAAGGTGGCTGAATTCATCTCGCGATGCTTAACTTATCAGCAGGTTAAAGCAGAACATCAGAGACCAGCTAGTATTTTACAGTGTTTACATATCCTAGTGTGGAAATGGTATCATATAGCAATGGATTTTGTTACAGGTCTTCCAAGAACGGTCCGGAAAACACGATTCCATTTGGGTGATAATAGATTGTCTAACCAAGTCGGATCATTTCATCAAAATTCATGAAACCCATACGGTGGAAGATCTTTCAAAAATCTATACCCGGGAAGTCGTAAAGATACATGTTGTACCTGTATCTATCGTCTCAGATAGTGATCTGAGGTTCACATCTCAATTCTAAAAATCCTTACAAAAGCCCTTGGGACTCAGTTGATGATGAGTATGGCGTATCATCCTCAGACAAATGGGTAATCTGAGCGGGCGATACAAACATTGGAAAAAATGTTTCGGTCTTGTGTAATGGACTTTCGTGGCTCATGGGAGGAGCATATACCCTTCGGGGTGATCTCAAACAATAACAGTTATCAAGCCTCGATACGCATGGCTCCATTTGAAGCATTGTATGGGCGTCCTTGTCGTTCTCTACTATGCTGGGTGGAAACTAGTGAAACATCACTATTTGGGCCAAGCCTTGTCCAAGAAATAATGAAGAAGATCCAGTTGATTAGAAATTGGATGGAGATAGCTCAAAGTCGTCAGAAATATTATGCGGATCATCGTCAAAGACCGTTATCTTTTGCAGTGAGTGATCATGTATTTGTGAGAATCTCTCCAAGTCTTGGAAAACGTCATTTTGTGAAGCACGGAAAATTATCTCATCAATATATAATCCCTTTTAAGATACTGGAATGGGTTAATGAGGTGGCGTATCGGTTTTCATTACCACCATGGTTCATTGTAGTGCAAAATGTGTTCCATGTATCTCAGTTAAAGAAGTATCAACCCGATCCTGACCATTTGATCAGATGGGATCATGTTTACCTAATGTCGGATGCTTTGTTGGTACATATCCCAGTATGGATAGTGGATAAGAAATAGAAAGACTTGTGTGGAAAAAGCATCGGTCTACTGTGAGTTTTATGGAAGCATGGTCAGATTCAGGAAGAGACTTGGGAACGCGAGAAATAAATGAAGGAGTAGTGGCCAGAACTCTTTCAGTCAAGCTGTGGTTTTCTAAATTCCGAGGACGGAATGGTCAGTGGTGTGGAGAATGTATTACCCTTGGTTTCTGTTATGTAACCCCTTTATTGATGGGTTTCTTTGTTTTAAAGTTAAGGGTGTTGAATGGGAGAGTCGGGAGAACATGGAATGATGTTTTGAGGGAAATGGGAAGTCGCACGGTCGGTGCATGGTTTGTCTAACCGTGCAAAAAAATGGTGCGAAGTTTCTATTGGAGGTAGTGGTTTCCGCACGGTCGGTGCACGGTTTACCTAACCAAGTTGCCAAACCGGGCGAGAAGGGGGGGAAAAGGAAGTATCCAACGCACGGTTATCGCACGCTTAGTCAAACCGTGCAATCACTAAAAGTTAGATCCTAAAATTATGGATCTAACTCATTTTTTCTTTAATTGCCTTGTTAAACCTCCTAAGCATCCCTAACTTGCTATTACTCTCACCTGATGGTTGTAAGACTTCTCCCACGTGTTCTGGAGGCGATCCGAAGGCTTCTCTTGGTGAATCGGAGCCGAATTCTTATGGTATGTGATCGTTCTTGATAGGTTTCTTAGATCTACTTAGATATACCTCTCCTCTTCTCTTGTTTTCGTAGATCTACGCCCGTTATGGGTAGATCAAAGTATTTGGGTGCCAAATATGACACGTTTTGGTTTTCTTTATATTAGTAGAAGAGATCTAAGGAGGGTTTTTGGAGTTTTGACCTGGAGTTCTTGGCATTCTTTGTCCGTCAGTTGGTTTCGCCCAATTTGTTGTAGTAGGTGGCTTCACTCTCGATTCCTCTTTCTTAGAACTTGAAGGCTTAGTTTCAATTTGTCTTCCTTGATTGAAATGGTTTGGTTATCTACTGTGAAAAAATGGTTTAAACCCCTTTTTAGTAACGACTGATGAAAATTGTGTGTTTTTGGAAAGTGGTTGTTGAAGTAAATTTAAAATGGTTATTTTAAATTTTATGTGGTTTTACTACTTGAATGAAATGGTTTTCAATAAAAGGGTTAAGACTTATTGAAAGGTTTTGAACACACTTGGTTTTGGGCATGGATTTCATGGGTTGTAGTGTTTGTTCATGTGAATTGTGATGGATAAGGGTGAGAAGTCCCCCCGTCAAAAGGTTGGGATGGATAAAGGTGAGAAGTCCCCCCATCAATAGGTTGGGACAGATAAGGTTGTGAAGTACCCCTGTCAAGGTAGTCCACAAAGTGATGGCGTATTGGAAGGATAACTCACCACTCGCAAGTTTAGGGAGGTCCAGGTTTCATGCATGGTTGGTTGTGTGGATTGGTGAAATGGAAAAAACGTGCCAAATGGAAGTGTGAATGTAATTGGGAACATTACTTGATTTCTTATCTGGAAAAATATGGGTTTTGTCGGAAAATGGTGTTGACATGGAACTGGTTATATTGTGAACTGTTTTTGGAATTGTTTTATATAAATTATTTTAGATAAATGTGCTAACATGTTTTATCCTAGAGGCATGGGTTGATAAGTCATCGAGTAAAACCTACTGAGTTTCATTACTCACCCCCTACTTAGTCACATTGGTTCTTTTGCAGATGTTATGTACCGGGATGTTGGAAAAGGTAAAGTGTCACATGTTTAGAGCACTACATCGTGATACTTGGGCTGGTTCGTGATGTTGGATCTTGGAGCTTGTGAAGCATGGAGTTGGGATGTTGTCTTGGAGTCTTTGCGGTGTCTTTCCGCTGTTTACTCTGATGTTTTAGAGTTAGTTTCCATTGTGGTACTTTTGGTTGGTTGTTGATAAAATAAATGATTGAGTTGTATTAGTTTTTATCATGCATCATTTTAGTAGATCTGTTTGTTTATACTTGTTGGCTCTTTAGTGTATTCATAAATGGTAAATTTCCCCCCACTTGTTTTGAAACCATTCGACATTTACTTCCTACCTTTGGCGCCTTGGGGATGTTGCTTAAGGCCATGTAATGACTCGTTGTACTCTCATGCCAATGAGAATTGGTGGTTCATTACAAATAACAACATGAATCTCATTATTTTAATGTTTTTCAATGTATGTTTTTATTATTATTAATTTTGGGGCAAAATATTTGATTTATTACAATGTTGTAATGGATTCTACCTGAACCCCCCATCTTTCCTTCTGGTTACTCTTTCACTACAATTACTCAAATTTAATTCATAATTATTTGTTTAGATTTATTATATTATATATATATATATATATATTCAATACAAATATATTTATATCATATCATCCTTATTTTATTTGTACATGCATGTTTTTAAATGGTTCCTTTCTAAATTCTTTCTAATAAACATGCCCGATTAAAGGGAATTTCTCGAATTATTATATATTTTAAAGTGAAATATATAATATATTTTCATCCATAATTATATTTATAAACTCCCATATTTTATCATGGAAATGTTTCTTGGTATATTTCTGGTTTTATGAAAACAAAAATTTCATTCCTCTTTAAATTCACTTTAAAACATTCCTTAAACCACGCTAAAATATTTTATTTCTAATGTTTAATAAAAACGCATTTTAACATTATTTCTCTTCATTGAGATGTAATTTATGACTAAAATGTAATTTCAATGTTATTATATATTTTTTACTTGGATTTACATGTTAAAAATTTTATTTTATGACAAATACAAATGATTTCCCAAAAGAACTCTCTGTTGTCAAGGTAAAATGGTTTTTATCATCTCACTTTTACTTATTTGAGATATATTCCTTGATAACCACTTATTTCATGTATGTGGTGTATGTACTAAACTTTTATATATTATATCAATTGTATAATTATTCCCATGATATTCTAATAGATTATGATTTGAATGTTTCAAAGTGTTATCAGACACTTTGGAATGTTTAAATATAATTTCCTCAAGAACTTTTCAATATTGTCATTTAAAAGTATCATCATATATGTCAACACATTATGTATAATATTTTAATTAATGGATTTTTATCTCTTATGATTCCATATATCATATTTTATTGAATTATTGATAATTATTTTGAATATGAATGTTCTATTTGATACCATTCATAGTATATTGGTGAATTATTCACATTTTGTATGTTATTTTTTTAATATGAATGTCTATGTTATTTATGTTTCGCCTTTTTTAAATGAGGAATGTATTAGACTAATTAAATGATATGTGGAGCCAAATAATTCCTCTTGATTCATCTATATGTCTAATTATAAAAAAATATAATTTGGTATTTGTTGTGGCATTATCCTAGAATTTTTAGATATTATGTTGAGGCATTTACATCAATTTCATGTTGTCCCACTCATGTGTTTCCTCTTTATGAATCTAGTAATTGATAGCCCAGGAGATTATTTTAATATTATAGTATCCATGGTTATATTTTATTATGATATTATTTAATAAACGTTTATTCTTACTATATAATGATAATTTATATTTTCAATGCCATGTTTACTTTTAGTTCTTCCATGTGAGTTATTATTTATGCTTTATCTCTGTTACATACACTTACAAAGTGTATTATCTCACCCCTTTCATATTTTTACATTCCATAGAATATTATGAGGAAAAGTTTTTATATACTTCTACATATTTATTTAATTTAATTTTATTAAGTATCATGGTTTTTTTTTCAATGTATTATTGGTATCATGAATTAAATATAGGATTCCAAGTCACCTAACCTAATCTATAATTTTGGAATTGATTTATTGAAACCATGCCAATGTAATAAAATAATAAATTGGCTTCAGGCTTCTGGGTTCTGGTGTTATAAAAAATTTCACACTTATCCCGATAGGAACAATTAAGAAATTACCCTGAAGCGCACATTTTTTTAGCATTCCAAATGATAATTGCACCAACTTGACATGTTCATGAAACATGTAGGTAAGAATAAAATTAAAGAATGAAGACTGGTAACTCATAACATGATCCACCAACCCACCATTTAGATTTAAGACACAATTTCCCAACTCACATAACATCATAGAATACTCAATTAGACATAATGAAGATTGTTTAATGGAATATTAAAGTATGAGATCTTAAGAAAATCATGAAAATCACACTAGAAAATAAAAGGAATACCTATACATGGGATAAAGTACCTTTAGAAAGGGGAATAAGAACTGGTTTACCCCTAATACTAGTCTGGTATGCTGAAAAGAGTTTCACCATTGTGGCCCGACTAATCACATAATTAATTACATAATTACATGACATATGAGGAAACACATAAAATATATTTCGAATGAAAGCCTCTCAGAAAAATCAATAATTAATCATGTAAGTAATAATTGACTTCATAAAATGGAATATACTAAACTAAATATTAACATTATCTAAAACAAGAACTCTTGGTTATGGACCGAACACAGAGAAAGATATAGTTCTACAACTATAACTATAGTTTGGGTAGGGTCAGTAACCATGGAGGAACACAACCATAAAATGGATGACAATACCCAAATAAAAATCCAAAGACTCATTATAGAATTATGTTTAGATCACTTTAATTTTAAAGGACCATAAAGAGAAACAAATATAATATATTTTAAACACATATTCATGGAATATTATGACCATAAAACTATAACTCTAAGTAATTTATCCTTTAAAAAATTAAAAATAGAGGTTAGAATACCACACACTAGTCTCAAAACCATACATATCTACCAGAAAACCTGTTGTAGTTTTATAAATTCAATGATGAAATAATTTTTCAGGATAAGAAACATTCAAAACCTTTCAATTCTTTTTAGAAGATTCCATTATAATATTGAAAATAAATATTTCCACATTTGAATCTAAACATCCTCCAAAATAACCACAAATCAACCTAATTTTCTGTTCATTTCATCTTACAATTGAAATTCTAAATACCTCATTCCTATAGAAAGTAGAAAAAATCTATATTGAAGTCAAATAGTTATTAAAAAAATCTTTTTTCAAACAAATTATCAAATCATGACATCATGTTCATCTCATTTTATTTTAGAATATCACTTTTAAAATTTGTAAAAAATACATTCAATGCACATTCTAATTTACCCATTCAATTATCAAAAATATTTTCGAAATGTATAATATCTATATAATTTCAAATAATAATAGAAAAAACATAATCATTTTATAAAATTAAACATTAACATTTGAATCAAAATTTCTAAAAAATCATAAAAAACCCAACCAAAAAACCTAGATCATCATAAAAAATATTATTAATTCATATCAAATAGAAATCATTCATTAATAAATTTACCACAAAATAAATATGGGTCCAATATAATGATTAAACATTTATTACAAGCTATGACAAGATTTATGATCCTTGTGAAAACTATGTAATAACCTTTAATAACTTATCAAAATTATACACAAAGGCTTCACACGTTTAACTATAATATTACAGCATTCCATAAACAACTAATTAGACACCCATTTTCACCAAAAAACCTAGAAAATATTTAAACAACTCACAATATTTCATTATAAAAACACTAGAAACATAAAAAATGATAAATTAAATTTAATAGAATAAAAATATCAACAACATGGTTAAAAACATGACACTACATGATAATGTGAGACATAAAATGAAAGAAGACAAGTTAAAATCTTCCCATGCCTACATCATGGGATCCAATAATTATATCTCTAGTCTGTCATAACATTCAAAATAAAAAGGTTCTTTGGTGCCATTTTTCATGAACTAACTCTAGTAACCCCTTATCTATCAAATCGATCCAGCACATGGAAAGGACCAATGGCTAATAATAATCCCCATTGTCTTGAAGTAAATTTTAACAATCAAACATCATTTTATGAGATAATTTTTACATATAAATAATAATAATTATCCCTTAAAAAATACTAGAAATGTCTCATCTTCAAATTGTACATCCGTAAAAACTAAATAAAAATATATATATTATAAATAAAATAAAGAAATAAATAAATAAACAGGTAAAAATCCATATCACCTATTTATAACATTGATAATATATTGAACACCAAAAAATAGAGGTTTGAGGAAACTAAAATTATCATTACACAAATCAAATAATCAATAAAATATTAAACCAAAAAAACCCAAAACAATTGTAAATATTCTTTGGAATCATGGTCACCATTCAATAACTTCACTAATCTCATATCATATGAAACTAGATAAATAAGAACCCATGATAGAAGCTATTTATAGTAACAAAGTGCAAAGGAAACTAAAATATATATATATATTGATGGGAACAATACCTAATCGGTACTCTCCCCACATACCATTAGTAATAATTATAAATAAAATGGCATCTTGATAAATTGAAAATACGCATCTAAAAATATGAATTTAAATTTAAAAAAACAAAATGAATATAACAATTTTATAATTTCTCCTTCCACCAAAAAAAATTCTCCCATTTAAACTAGAACGAATCTTTGAAATATTTTTTTAATAGAAGTATGTCTAAAGTAATGAATATATTTTGGAAAAACCTTTACAGTACTATCATTTCCCTAAAAATGAAAAAATGAATTTTATTAAAATACCTATTTTTCTGTAGTTTGATGGAATAAAAATGTTATTTAAATATATATGACAAATAGTTAACTACCAAAATAAAATAGGATAACAAAAAACAATAGAAACATAATCAAGTGAAATATTTATTAAATATATGTAGCATTATTGTCTCTCGAGTGAGTAAAATGAAACAAACTGAATCATACAGAATAAAAGGAACGATACTGAATAAAAATCATAATTATGGTAGTTTCCCTAAGGAATGAAGTTTAATGAAACTTAGGCCCTTGTACCATCTCATTAAATGAACCAATCCATATACAATTGTGCGTAATCACTATGCGGAGTATTCTAAGTTTCCAGTTGAAGTGGCCACCCCAGAAAGAGATTCTCTTAACATATAACTGAAATGTAAAGTTTGTTTTTAAATATATTCAATAGTATGGATCAATTCACCATGCCTAAAAATAATTTTTTTTACTTCACTTTTCCATGTTCAAGTGTTCCCCTGTAACACCATGATATTTAAGTATATATTATCCTTCATATATATATATCTTTTAGATGGCCTTTCATAAACATAGCATTAATCAAAATTCTATAATTATTTATTATAATTAACGCTAAAATAAAATATAAGGAATAAAAATGAAATATTATTATCTAAATAAATTTATTTAATAAATTAAAAATATATTCTAATTCACATACAAAAATACCATTGATACTAGATAAATCATATTAAATGGTTTTATGTATTTACATTTAGTAAGTGATGTTATAAAAAATTATTGATAATTAATTAGGTAATTAAATGTAGAATAATTTAACAAAATCCTTTTAATTATTTTATTATTATAAGGCATACTGGTAAAACAAATTCATAGTAAACAGAAATGTTTTTTTGCGAACATTATGTTTATCAAATATTATATTTTTTTTACATCAAAGATAAATTTAAACTATTTATAGTTTTATACGTATTTAAATTTACTATTTATACAAATAAAAAATTAATGGTGATGTATTTATTATTAAAAAATATTCATAAAATAAAGAAAAAAATCATTTAATGGTAAAATTAGACATTTTTGAGAAAACATATTTTATATGTGTATTTTATGAGGTCATAATATATTAAATTTATTAGGGGTGAAAATTGAGTTTTTTGAAATATACTAAAAATATATTTAGTAAAATAAATTAAAATCATCGAATTTTTTTATTGTACAAAGAATGTGAATAAGATTATTTTTAAATGTAATGTTGTGTTTTTTATAAAGATAATATTTTATAAATTTCTAATTATATGATTAAACTTAATTTATTCCATATATAGAAATGTAATAAAATGTTATTTTTTAAAAGTTTATTTAGAATATTTTTTTGATGAAGATCAATTTCATTTTTCTATAAAATTATGTAACCCTGGAAAACATTTGTCTCCATGAAAAAGGATAAAAGGGTTTTTAGTGGGGTCAAGTGATGGGATAATTCAAAAAATATAAAAAATCTAATTTGATTGATTTTTTGGATAGAAACCCATGATTATATTTATTTCTAAATTGGGATAATTTTGTATCACGTTCATTAAGAATCACATTTATCATATGTTATGAAATTAAGTATTTACAAGAGTTCCACTCCCATCACTAATAAAAATAAACATTCACCACCCCACCTATCTCCACTATTTGAGCATATTATCTTTACCAATCCAAGAAAATCTATATCCCCAAATCACATTTTCAAAACTTATAGGAACTACTCTTCCCAGAGACCAATCTACATAGTATTATGGTGTGGTTTATTGGCGGAAATCACATACAAGAGGTAATTATCTATACCATGTTCATTCAATTTCATTTATTCATACGACACTATAATATCTAATTTAACCAAAAAAAATATAATTTCATCAGTTTCATTAGTATACTAATGTTTTCTTAGGTCTTTAGAATTTCAATTATCTACCATCCTTTAATTCCATTGGAAAATGGAAATTCCACTTGTTTTACGTGTCGACTACCACCTCCATGAATGATGTATTTAATTTTTCATTACCTCATAACATGGATAGATATAAAAAATAATTTAATAAAAAAATATGATATTTATAACTTAATTATGGTTTTGGAAATATATTTTTCCATTCTATTAGTAAATGTTAATCATAATATTTAACCACCTAAAATGAGCAAATTGATAAACTTTGTAAGTAATAAATTCATACCATAAACTTTTATTTTAATTATTCATATACCTCTTATTTAAAATTATTTATCCACATAATAAATAAAATTAAATCATTATGAATCTGTAAATTTAATATCATCACTATAAAAAACATGTTCTTTCTCATTCAATCGTTGTAGAAATGTCTTATTTTGGTCGGATTTACTAGCTATAAGAATTTTGTTATAATACTTATCTTATTATTTATGAGGAATATTTAAATACATTTTTACAATATGGGATAATGATAAATTTAATATGTTTTCATAATTAATAATTGTTAATAATAAAAATTATATTTACCAATAAATTTAATTCTTTTGTTAATTTTATAATCATAAAAAAATGGATTTGTTAAGAATTCTCTTCGATCTGTCATGGTATGTTCTATGAAATAGATACGGGAATATAATAATATATCAAACAAATGAATAAAATTGTCTTTAAAAATAAAAAGATGTCTAATCTAGGAAAATACATAAGGAATAGAACCACCAAACAAGAGCATGTTATAGAAATGTAACAATTTACAGATATATTTTTATCTCAACCAAAAAAATATATTGGTAATAAGGAAATATAAATTGATCAAATATATTATAATAAATATGATTAATATTAATATGTATATAAATAATAAACCTATATTAATTTCATATGAAAGTAAAGTAATTCTTTTCTATGAATAAGTCATGTGTAAGGCTTCTTAGTCTCAAATTTGATTCTTTGAGACATGTTACATTTTTTCATGATTCATTTTATTTGGATTTATTTTGACACAAAAGAAATTATTTTATTTTATTATATTTATCATGTAATTCATAATATTTACATATCTAATTTACATTATTTCTTTAAAATTTGATTCACCCATAATTTTATAAAAACTATAATGGGTTTTAATCTCAATTTCACTTCATTCAGATATTCATCATATTATCGACCTATTTACATTTATATAGTGTATATAATTCCTCTTATACATGTTCTCATTGTAATCATGTTATTTTATGTGATTTATAATATAGTTTTGTTCAAGTGGGTTTTGATTTTAAATGTCGTAATGGGTTTATTTTTAAATCATTACATTAATGGTTTTGAATTGTTTTACCCAACTCATTTTCCTCTTTGTCAATATTCTGTAAAACATTCCCATAATTTTCATATCTATATTTAAATTAAAAATAAAATTTATTTTAATGTATATTTTACTTCCATTATGAATGATTTGAAATGGATATTTTCAACATTTTCCATATGGGTTATTTTTTTATAGCGGTGTGAAAAGAATGTTTTTTTATGGTTTACCACATGAATGAATTTTCTTTTCATTATTTTGTTCCTTCGTTTTAAATAATAATTTCTATTTTTACACGGTTTCCATGAAAAGTCATAATTATTTCATTTTATTTATATTTATTTATGTAAATTTTTCTAATAGTAAATGATATTTCATCGTGTATTTCTACTCATATTTATTTGTCTTTTAAAAAAAATATCTACGTCGACAACATTAATTATTGTTAGGATTTATTAAAAATTTGATCTAATTATACAGTCCATATCACTTCCCTATATGAATTATGATAACATTTTAATGTAATTTCTTAGTGAATCATTTCATTACAATATGTTAATATTTTTATGATAAATTCACTTATCGTCTTAGGTTAATGTGTTGAAAGGTACGTTTCTATTCATTAAATGGTAAAATTAAACACCATTATGGGTTTTATTCAGGATATAATTCATAAAAATTGTATATTAATATGGGTTATCCTAGGTTATATTTCATTACTACATTGGGTAATGCATTATTTTTCATAGATATTGTGTTGGAATTAAATGGTTGGTTTATTTTATTATGGGTTTATGGTTTGGGAATTAAGTGGGTATGGAATTCCATTCAAAGAATGAATTGAATATGATTTTCAATTCAAACATCATGATTATTCTCTTTATATTATTCCTTATTTAGATATATGTTATGTAATTCTTTAATAGATAATTATAGATATATTTATGTTATCTTCTCATTGATCATGGTTATTAACTCATGGTTTTTCATTCCTTTAATAATGTATTATTATACAACTTATTATATGAACCAAGATTTATTATCCATGTTTTTTGGGTATTATTTACTATAAGATATGTGCATGTATATTGATCATGTTTTCATACCCATTTTATCCACTTATGATCACTTTTAATCTATGATTGTTAACGGTTATGTTTACCATTACGGAAAATTTGTGCTCACTATTTTTATTTTTATATTTCCCTATGTTTTGAATAATATTCTTATGTGTGATATGTCTCAAAGGGTATGATGTGTGGATAATTTTTGTGGAAAATTTTGAAGACCTATTTTGGAATAAGAATATCTTTATATAATGTAAAATATTTCCTTTTTCTGTCCAGGATTTTAGTTTTGTTAGTTAATGGTTTATTTAAATTCTGTAAATCAATAAGAAAAATGTATTGGTTTTTTAGGTGACTCTGTATTTGTAATTTATATTGTGATTATATATTCTTAATTATAGGATTCTTTTGTTGGTATAAAATCATGTCTATAAAGACTATGTTTTTATTATGTGATCCAGGTGTACGGCCCTCGGGTGTTATATACCATGAACAAATAAAAGGTTTGAATATGTGTATAAGGTAGATACAAATACAAGAAACTGAAATAACATTTAAAATACCCCTCACCTACTCTCCAAAACCACCTTTAAAAAATTATCCTCTTAATAAGCAAAACACATCATGCATAGTGTAAGCATTGAACCTGAAATAATGAAGAGAAATGGATAAACATAAAAAAATTAATACAGTTCGAAATAATATTTTATACCATATTTAGAAACTCAAACCATTAAATTACATTAATATTTTTCCGATCATGACATAAATCTATAATCCTCATATTGAAACATTGAATTCCCCTTTTAGAAACAAATATAATTCCATAAATAAAATTAAATGTTTTAAATAAAAATTGAAACTTAATTCCCCAATGAAAAATATCTAATCACTAAATAAGAAAACCACACTATCTTTTTAAATTATTGATAAATTTTATAAGAACAAAACCAAATAATAAGAATCATGACATTACAGCAAGGAACACAAAACAACTTCATCAATAAAATCCCCTTTTAAAATAACCATATAATTTAAAAGATAAATTTTATTCATTAATAATTACACCTTGAAATTTTTTCACATTCATTAGTTTACTCTAACTCTTTAAAAAAAATTACATTTTCTTGATGAATATATTAAATAATTTTATCACATTCTTATAGGGATTTAGAAATAGGTTTGAAATCTAAACAACCTAAATGCGATTAAAATCCAATTTTCAAGACTTATAAATCCAAATGTATAAGTAAATTCCTATTACACAAAAAAATATGAAATTAAAACCAAGAATTTTTTTTAAAAAAATAGTTAATCAATGAAGGTAATTAGGTATAAATAACTATGTAGGAGAAACCCAAACTCAAATCCAGAGAAACATGTCACCTCCAATGAAAATTACCATAAAGGACCTCAAGGTGATCTCCATGATACCAAGACTCCCCAAACTGAAATATTAGAAATACCTTTGGACCTAAAATTCATCCACCATCAACCCACGTTTTGGGAAGAGGGGGAAAGTTTATAAGAACGTGATAGGAATAGAGTAAGATATCTCTAATGTAATATTCTATGATTTTAGTATGTAATATTTCTTTATAAAATATTGTTTTAAATTGATTGTTTCACTTGAAATATTAATCTAAAATGATTCACACTATATAATATGAACACTAAATGAGGAATAAATCACTTGGTAAATAAAAAGATAGATTTTGAGTATAAATAATCAAAATAAATTAATGTTCAAAGACACTATTTTAAAAGAACAATATTTTAAAGTGTTGTGTATTTTATAATAATGAACTAAATAAATAACATTATAAGGATAATTATGATAACAATATATATTCATATTTATCAATTATTATATTAAAATTCATTTAATCATTAATTGGTAATAAATTCTATTACAAACACTTAAAGTTGAAATTTTCCATATTTATATTAAATTAGTTTTTCCTTATATTTTTTATTTTCATTTGAAAGGGGTACATATAAATATTAGAATTTGATTTTGGTGAAATGAAATTAATTTTTTAATTCATCTTGGAAAATTATATTAAGGAAATTTTTTATATTTTTTTTGAAATCGTTTCTTTTTGGGAGAATATTGAAAAATATAGTTTTTACAAGCACACCACTTTTATGACATCATCATGATATAATCAGGTCTAAAAAATAAAAAAAAATGTTCTTTATGAAATATGTGTTTAATGACTAAAATAAATCATTTAAAATCATTATTTGAAATTTTAATCCTACTATAGAAAATATAAGACCTAAATTACTCTCTATTCTAATAAAAATAATATTTTGGGTTCATTGCATTTAATTGAGTGGTTGATGGTAAATTTTGGTTTTCTATGACACTAAGGTAATGTAAATATCATTTTTCATTCATATATTAATAAATTTTGTGGGGAAAAATTATATGCATAATTATTAGTTGAATTCATATATATTATTAAAAGGGAATTTTAAAAAAGAACTTGTTCATTGATTTTCATACTTATATTGAGATTGATTTTTATAAATTCAAGAAATTTAATTTTGTATGATTATTTTAATTTTTGTTATATTAATATTAAAATTAGGTAATAATTTCCATTTTATTTGTACACATAAAAATATATTACTAAGGTAAAATAGGACTAACCAAAGAGTATGTAAAATGAGGTAAAAATGCTTAAATTATCTACTAAATTATTAAAATATAAAAAAGACCATCTTTAGATTAATTTTTGAAGGATTTAATGTCCTCAAAAAAATATTTCCCACATAAATTATCAATTTAGGTTTAACTTTGCATAATAAGTAAATCCCTTCATATATTATGAAATTATGTTTATATGAGTGAAAATCCTCTTACATATAATTGGATCCCCTCACACCCTCACTTATCCACAGCCCATTAGAAACCTATCCTGATCATTATATTACAAAATAACTTCCCAATACCCTTGTCCATGTCAAAGAGGTTTTGGTTTACAAAACAATTACATTATAAATGGTTTAATATTTTTCAAAGGTGCTTATCAAAGGGGTATCTATTTGTTCTTACCATGTTCTTTCGTATTTTATTATTCCTAAACATTATCGAAATATTCTATAACCACATTGACATACTTCAATCAGTTTTGTTATCTTATTTTATTTTAATTGTTTTAATGGAATACCCATAATTGACCTCATTTCCTTCCAATTAAAATTTGAAAATGTCACTAATGTGTATATTCATCCAAGTATCACATGGATGACATATTTCATTTTTCATCACAGGATCCCATGGATGGTTTTAAAACTGAATTTAATGAATTATAATAGTATTTAAAACATAATTATGTCTGTGGAAATATAAATCAATGTCTGCATTATTTTTCATTTAGCCAATATAATGAAAAAAATGTAACGTGTGTATACATGTGGACTACCGACTCCATGAATGAAATGTTTCATTTTCTATCTTCATCATACATGGATGGTTATAAATATATATTTAATGAATATATATGATTTTAACAAAATTATTATATCTCCTAAATATTATAGAACCATTTTCTGATCACTTCTACCCTATTCAACTCAATAATGTTTTTTCATTTGAATAAACTCAAAATGTGTTGTGAACCAAGATTTTCATACAAAGGCATTACTTCTCATACATTAATATTAATTATATTTCACAAAAACATAACTATTTATCATATTTTTTTAGTTATATTTTCAAATAGACCAAAATTATTTTTATTTCTTGAAATATATTCAATATATATGTTGTAAATATCATAACAAATAGTATTATTCTTAGACATACCATACATAAAACCAGAATTAATGACCAGGGGAAAGGAAACATAAGAAATGGTGAGCTCATGTTCATATTAAGGGTTAGTATGGGAGATACATGACAATATCCTGAGTATAAGCGTATCAGAACATGAGCATGACATTTAAATACAAAACCCTCCATATCAAAGAACATAATCTTGAGTCATTGAAAAAATATTGGCAGTTCATAAGTCTTGAATCATTAGGAACTCAAATTAATAGTGCCATTAGAGCATAGATGTAATGTACCAGACCAATCGAGTCACCTGAACAGTGCTAACAGGAAATGGGATTCTAAATTTAGGTGCAACTCCTCGAACTCCAAAGGATACTAACTAGATGTGATAGTGTAAAAAGGTATAGTGGGGAGGATATACCCTCTCAGAAAAATATAATGCACAGGTCCGAGCATAATAATATAACATGCATTAGAGGTAAATGACTCAGCAGACTCAAACAAAACCCACAAAGCGGAAGAACACTAATATCAAATAAAGAGAAGTATCGATAAAAAAATGAGTGTAAAGTCAACCGAAATGAATTTCAACAATTACTTATAGTAATTAAAAAATCCAAACATGCATCCATAATAGGTCATAAATATAAATAAACAAAGGGAACCAATGTCTAACCATAGTAGGTACATATATATGTAACATTATAGTACCATAAATAGATATATAAAAGTAAAACTCTTTTTAGGCATGACCTCAAAGTCCATACCAATATTCATTCCAAAAAACACTACAATCTTTACCCAAAAGATGATCCTTTAACTATATATAAAACCATAAAGCCTACTTGCACCTAGATGGGACCATGTTTTGTGTGAGATAGGTCTCAACATGATTCCACCCAATGGTACATAACAATTATATCTGTTTATGTAGACATGCATCTCTATGTAAGGTAAACAGTATGATGAAATAATAAACATAATCTCCACTACTTATTAGCTACCACTACGGAGTTTCACCTTCTTCGGCCAATGCCACAATATTAGTATTAAAGATATTCATTGTACCCTAGCCCAAGGTACCCCTGTAGTCACAAAGTCTTGGTGAACCCTCATATTCCACCTCTAATATGTAACCTAGCACCATGTGCCTCATATCACCACGAGTCTCAACTACTGACGTCTCGAAGTCACACCCATAAAAAAGTATCTCGATCCCACATACCCCTGCCCAAGAAGCTGAGGTCAACCCATAGCACAAAAACCAGAGGAATAGAAATGGTTTTCATCAAGTAATAACTAGAGGTATAGTTATGTCTGTCATCAAATGAATAAACGGATGAATATCAATGTCTTCCATTAATCACATTACCTAGTAGCCTCATCACTTCCAACCGAAGGATCCTCACCATCAATGTGGCTTCCTATAGAAATCACCCCCAAACAAATAGTAACTAAAATAAAACTATTGGGGCCCACTACCCTCACAAATGGTTAGAACCACCTCATCACAGAGTAAACATGTGTGCACACGACTCAAATCGTTACTTTGACCATCACGGATGAGTTGCAATCACCAAATAAGAACCAAATACACACCATCTATGACACATCATATCCCTAATATGATGTCACTCAAGTCTAATGTTCTCACCATCCAATTATCCTAGGTCACGCACTAACTGAAAATCACACTCCCTCAAACTAATTTCCATTATTCCCAATCCTATGGTCAAAACAATCCATGAAAATCTAAGCCTCTCCCAACCTCTGATCAATATCCCCCAATCCTGATGGCCATTACTTCCAACCTTGGGCCAAGAACCCCACAATATCAATTGCATCATCATATGTAATCCCAACCATTACATTTATACAATCACATGAAAACCCTTTTAAACAAAAAAAATATTTAAACATTTGTGTTTCACTAACTACTATCCATTATATTGGAGCATTGAGGTCTTGAATGCTTATAAAAATCATATACAAGCTCAAAAAACCTAAACATACCAATATAAATCAGTAAAATTCATTTAAACCCATTTCAGTACTGAAGGAAAAAATTACATGATGACCAATGACATCTCACCTAGCCTTGATCAAGAATAACCGGTAAGGAAATACCCAACGACATACCCCAAAGTAGAATAGTCAAATTAAAATTCAATAATTGGGTACCTCTCAAAATCCCATATTTTCACTAAAAGACAGAACCCCCAAATTCCCCCAAAAACACAAAATATATGTACACACCACCTACATTAAAGTAATACGATGTTTCTCATACATTATTTCCCTCTAATAAGGTCTAGAACAAGGTAGATCTGCACAATAAGCATAAATGATCAGACTCTTATAACATGGTAAAGAGAAGAAATTTAGAATAACGATTCCTTAGAAATCGAGAGCTTACTGATGGGGTTATAATGGATTTAACGATGTTTGAATCAGACTCCAGATAACGAGTTGGAAGAAAAATTAAGGTACGAGGACTAGTTTAGGTGGTTCTATCTAGAATCAGAAAAATTAGGTGACTACCCATTATAACCAAAAATTTCAAAATACCCAACTCGTACATGGGAATACATACAATATGGGTTTTTTTTTATTCCAAAGAAGACCAGGATTCACTGAATTACTTTCTAGGTCTCTCCGACATGACTACATGATGCGTGGAAATAAACACACAATGTTAACATGTTTAGTTCTCTCTACCCCTTATAACATCCCAACACACCATATATACCCCTTACATGGTCAGAGAGTAAATAGTGTATTCTTGGGATTACATGATGAGTAACCCTATTTTGGAACATATGAATGACTTATTCCTTTACATACCTAGTTTTCCCCAAATTTTCCCAAAAACGACTCAAAAAGAAAAAAAATTAACCAAACCTCAAAGGAAGAACCATTTTCTTACAAACTCCCTCCTTAATGTAATATGTCCTTGAATATCCCTTACAAGGGTGGTGATGAAACAATCTTGAATAACACTAGCCCAATGCGAAAATCAATCAAAGTTCTATCAACCTATTTCTCAAACCCATGGTCCTTCTGTGATGCTTCATCACCCAGGAACCTTTTCAGGTACTTCCATGTCTTTTCCGACACCCAAACATATCTTGCACCGTATACATTCATGCTACGAGCTAGTGTCATCTATGGCACCTTCATGGATCTACATCTAATGGATTCTCAAAACAAACGGGTTCCTTTCACCTCAATCACAACCCACATCCTTGACGCCCTGATTCCCAAGGCACCTCAGGTAAACCACATCTAACGATTATCATGATTTCAAGAACCTCATACATATATAATAAATCAACCCCGATGGTTCCAACCTACTAACCATCTTTGGTCAGTCCATATATATCATATGCACCTCATGCACTCAATATTGACAAGCCTCGGTAGGGAATGCCAAAAGAAGAAAAAGAAATAATATCATGGGCATGCCTTCAGCGTACCTATAACCTTCATCGAATCCCCAGACTACTCATCCCCTAACTGCTCCATAGGGTGAACCTAGCCTGGCATAGGTCTTCCTAAAGCATTTCCTCCCTACGATGATACACTAGCCACCAGCCACTTAACCCATTGATGAGTCTAACTATCTCTTCTATATCATTTTCATATAGTTAAACCTTGTCTACCCTCACCTAGTACCAATCCTAATCCAACCACAGAACCATGCACCTTATTCAGTCCCTATCTACTCCCTATCTGATAAGGCTACTTGTAGAACCTCTCAAGTTGACCGACCTATCTGTATGCTCATCACTCCATTGGATGCCTATCAAACTGAGTTTGGGCATGCCATGGATTCCAACAATGATAAAAAACAACTGTTTAACTGCCAAGAGGTGGTCTAGAAGAGTCCCTGGCCTGACCATCATGCGGGAAACCATACCCACCTTATTTCTGACCATATGAACCGTCTCCTAAAGTCATTGTCGGGCCTTAGTGTGACATGTCCATCATGTTTCCCTTGTCAATGAGAAGCTGATTCACCACCTTTGATAATGAGGCTAGCCTAAATATATTTACCTACACCCAAATAGTGTGTTGTAATACATCTTTGAAGAACCTAACCCTCAGGGGATAATCCAATATCATACCTAGTGTGAAACAAGACATCACAGTAGAAGTAGTTGTGTAGTCCATGATAGATATGTCACCCAACAGAAGGCTCAAAAACTCTCAATCTCTCTTTATCCTCATTATCTGTAGAAAAAATTTCTCAAAGAATCGGTCCTCAATGTCCTTCTAGTCTAGTCCCTCATTTCTACGAGCCTGAACCTACACATCGCACCATTTCTTCACTGGTCCTCTCATCATGTACATCACCAAATTGAACCTCTGCCCTAGATATATCTAGAGCATCTCGAAAAACATCTTCATGCTCTTTATCAGGTTCTCAGCCACATGTGGACCACCATCACCCAAAAAAATCAGAGGGTGTTGTGACTAGAACTCTTGATTTTGGTAATACATAGAGGGTTATGATCCCTATGTGACTATATTGATCCCCTGTGAAACACGTACCAGAAACGATTGGAGTCATTCATCAAACCAGAGCCCAAACTCAACCAAACAATGACTACTAATATTCCTGCACTATAACCTGAACCTAATCATGTCCCAAAGCATGTACCTATGGTTCATGATCTTCTTGACCCTCAGGTGTCTGAAATTGATCGTGCTATTGCAACACTATATCATCACCAGTGTGACGTTCCATTTGAGATGTCTAAGAGAAACCCAATGAATGACATAATTTTCCTACATCCCATATATATAAAAATATATACAAATAACATAGATAGGGAATGAAGTAATGAGGTAGCACATAACAACTACCCTTAACCTCCCCTAATGAAACCATGCCCCATGGCATCCTGGCCTCATGGACTCCTCACCCTACCTCAACAAAGCTACATATCACAATATCATTAGGCCTCTCCCACCATGACAACCAACGTTACATCAATTTGATGACCATGATGCCTAACTATGGTGATCAAAATCTCCTCAAACATTGTACCTAACTACTTCTATAAGTGTCAGGTCCATCACTTGCCACACGTAATTTTACAAAAAATTAAATCATTTTATATCACATTTCCAAAAACAAGAAATTCTATACGTCATTTCACATTTTTCACATGGAATTTGTTACTATTCAAATGGTTTCATAACATCCCAAGAAATACCTACATATATGAAATTGAAATACAATAAAAATTAGTTTTTTAAAAACCAAACAACCTCACCTTTCCTTACCGTGTTAATGTATACTTCTCCCATACTGCATCTGGTCATCAGTCACATATCCCAACCAATAATCATCACAAACCAAGTGAACCACCTTGTTGGAAACCATATAAAAAATAATATGAAAAAAATAAAGAAAATAGAAATTCCAACCTAATGCAACGTGGTCTGTCCCTTAAACCTAGGGTTGCAAGCACCCAAGAACAAGCTAGAAACCAAGTTCCAACTACAACCTATCTCTAGCCTACCATATCCCAAATAGTCTACCAGAAAAAAAGGCATCCTTGAACTCAATAGTAACCATTCAAAAGATTCTACTAAATCCCAGTCAAGAACCCATATTATACCACATTATAACATCCCAGACCCGATGATTCACTTGAACAGTGCTAACGGGATGGGTTTTACTGACCTTATGAGCACCCCCTCAAACACCAAAGGCTACTAACTAGAAATAAGGGTGTAAAAGGCATAGTGGGGACGTTATACCCTCTAAAAGGAAGATAATGTACTAGTATGAGCATAATAATATAACATCATGTTGAAGTTAATGACTTAATATACTCAAAACAGACCCACAGAGTGAAAGCACATCAATATAAAATAAATTGATGAATCAATTTATAAATTGAAGTAGAAGAAAGTAAATAGAGTAGCATGCCATCAATCATGTGTAGCCACTATACAGACCAAGGATGCATCTATAGAAGGTCCAACATGTAAATAAAGAAATATCACCCATGGATAACAACAGTAGGTATATAAAAAATTAAGCATGATGATACATGAAACAATGCTAAAAAATACTAATACTCTAGTTAGAAATGACCTCATGGTCCATACCAATCTTTGTTCCAAACAGTACCACAATCCAACTCTTAAGGTTGATCCTTTAACTGTATGTAAACCCATAAATTTTACTCACATCAAGAATGGATTGTGTAGGGTGTGAGACGAGTCTCAATAGGATACCACCCAATAGTACATACCTATTATATGTGTTTAATCAGAAATTCATCTCTATGTATGGTAAATAATAAAATGAAATAATAAAGACAATATCTACTTGTGATTAGTAGCAAACAGGGTGTGTCACCTGCTTCAACCAACAGTAGAGTCTCAGCAA
Organism: Viscum album; assembly: GCA_963277665.1. NCBI lineage: Eukaryota > Viridiplantae > Streptophyta > Magnoliopsida > Santalales > Viscaceae > Viscum > Viscum album. The sequence goes on along the minus strand of OY728133.1, from coordinate 1,020,586,908 downwards.
TAAAGACAGTCCGTGTCCCCTATCCCCAGGTACACATGTAGTCACAAATTCTTTCTGAACCCCATGGTTCCACCTCAAATACGTAACCTGACACCACATTCCTCCTAAAACCTCATGTCTCAAGTATCGGTATCTGGAAGGTACTCCCAAAAAATGTATCTCGGTCCCATAGACCCCTATTTGGAAGCACACATTTGCCCATGGAATAACAATCAGAGGAAGAAAAATTCTTATCGTTAAATAATAATAGGTGGAACAATGATATCTTCTCTCAAATAAATAACCATATTAACCATGATATCTTCCTTCAATCACATAACTTGGTAGCCTTATCACTACCAACTGAAATATCATGACATTACCATGTGGCTTCCTACAGAAATCACCCCCAAACCAATAGTACCTAAACCACAACTATCACTGGCCTCTACATAGACATTTGGTCAGAACCGTGCCATCATGGAGTAAACCTATGTGCACATGACTCAAAACGGTGATTGGTCCATCCTGGGTGAGTGGGGATAACCAAATAAAAACCCAAACCACACCATCTCTGAAAAATCATGTCCCTTCGACTGTATCACTCATGTCCAATGGCCTTACCATCCATATATCTTGGGTCATGCCCAACATGATTGTAACACTACCTGAAACCATCGTCCTTGATGCCCAATCACGTGGTCAAAGCAACCCACGAATATTAAGGCCTCGCCCAACCTATGATCAAAATCACACAATCGCAATGATCATTCCATCCAATATTGTGCCATGTCCGCCACTATATCAAGAGCATCATAAAATGTAATCCCAAACATTACATATATATAGTCACATAAAAACGCTTTTAAATAGGCAATTCTACTTAAATACTTGAGATGCAATAACTACTAGCCATCACATAGCAATACTGAGGTCATGAATGCCCCTAACAAGCTTAAGCAAGCTTAAAAAATTTATATATACCAATATAAATGAAGAAAATTCATTTAAAACAATTTTAACACCCCAACCAATATAACCAAATGACCAATGGCCTCTCTCCTAGCCTCACACAAGAATCATTAGTAAGGGAATTCCCAAAGACACCCCATAGAGTATAATAGTCAAATTAAAATGAAATAATATTTTTCCACTTGAAAACCATCCATTTCGTTAAAATCCAAAACCCCCCAAATGTTCGTGAAAACACAAAATAAATAATGAACCGCCTACTAAGAACTAGTACGATATTCATTATCGAGTGTCGCACTCTAATTCAATCATGAAAAATGTAGATCTAGAGAAAGAGCATAATCAATCAATCTCTTATAACTTGGTTAATAGAATAAATTTTGAATAAAGTCTCAAGAGTAATCAAGATCTTAGTGATGGGGTTATAATGGATTTGATGGTGTTTGAATCTGACTCGAGATGAAGATTCAAGAGTAGAATGAAGGATCAGGTGTTGGTTTTCGGGTGTTCTTCCTAGAACTAGAAACATGAAGCTACATCCCAATTTATGAAAAAATTATAAAATAAACATCATGTACTTGGGACTATACACTATGTAGTTTCTTTTACTATTCTAAAACAGGCATAGTTTTACCCAATTATATTCTAGGTCTTGCTGACTTGACTACATGGCATGTTAAAGGAAATATGTGGGGTGTTACTATTTAATTCTATCTACCCTTTATAACATCCCAAAAATCCATGTATACCATGTACATAGATAGAGAGTACACAACATGTTCTTCAGATTACACGGCGCGGAACCCTTTTTTGGGTCGTATGGAAATCTGCTTCCATTACTTGCCCAGTTTTCCACCATTTTCTCAAATAAAACTCAAATGGAAAAAAGAAGAAATTAAAAGTGACCCTACCTCAAAGGAAGAATCAGGTTCATAAAATAACATTAGAATAATTCAAAGATGTTTGGAATAGATATAATTATAGAAAAGAATTTCAGCAGTATTCAAGGACCATTGTTAATTATATTAGAGTGGAATAGGCTTACACCTCAAACCATTATATATTAATGGTTTACTCCCAATAACATCATAGCAGACAAATTCCCTTATTGAATCTGTTTCACTCACCATTAAAGTCATATATTTTTCATGAGATATAAATAATTACCCAATTCTTTGGAGGGAGATATAGTTCCCACTAATCAATTAATTAAAATCATATGTATGTGTGCCATTAGATAATAACACATTCATCATATCAAAAACCATGAAATAAAATGGTTTTCAAAATCATTTCATTGTATCATAACATATGGAAAAAATAATATGTTTCATAATAATTTCAACATTTCTTCATAGAATAACCCATGAAATGAAGTGATTTTTATTGGTTTTTTCACATTGTGTAACCCATGGAAGACAGACAAGTTTCAGAATCATCAATAAATCATCAAAAACCAATTCAGTAAAATAATAATAATGTTATCCATGAATCATACCCTAGTAAGCCATAGGTTACATCAACTATAAGGGCACATACTTAAAAAAATCATAACCTTGAGTTACATCATGAATTTTAAATTATCTCACATCGAGGATCCTTTCATGATTGTGATTTTAGATAATTAGTTCATAACACATATATAAAAAAACCATAAAAGAAAAAGTATACACTTCTTATCCATATCCATATTTTCACCATATAAATCCTTAAAAAATAAAACATAAAAATTTTTTGGAACACTTTTTAAGACAATCAACATAAATTATTCCAATCCCTTACTCATCACTATGTCCTATGAAAGAACATGAAAAACATGGGATGAACATAAAAATAGGAGTAATACATATAAAAATAAGGAAACCATTATTCTGTTTATAAATTTCAAAAACTTATTAAAACATTAACATGAAGTAATATAATTCACCTTGATATGTAGTAAATACTTTCATTAGATACATTTTTTATAATCACAAGAGTAACCTAAATACCATAATAAGAAAATAAAATACATAATGGTAACTAGAAACATCCTTATACGTTTAACTCTTATTAATGGAATAATTATACGGTTGACTTACATACATGTCACTTTTTCAAATTGAATAGCCATACAACCTACATCCATTACAAATCCATTAGAAAGATATCACAGCCCCACCCAACATTGGTATTTCACAAAATCACCCATCATTTGTTTGTTATAGAACCAAAAATAAAATTTCAAAGTATAATTTATATTATCATAACAAATAAAATATTAAAATTTTCAACATTTCAATCAGAAAATTTATTTTTCAACCACAATAAAACATTTCAAGATATTAGAATAATCAATACATTTTGAGAAAAACATAGAAATTAATAAATAAATAATAATAATAATAAATATTTACCTTAAATAAAACGTGAAATATAATAATGTAATCCAAAAATAAAATAATTCCTATAGTGCAAGAAATATCATTATCCTAGTGTACATTAATACATGAAAATTTCTTTTATTGTTTCTTAATATGTTTTGCATAAAGCATATAAAAAAGATTACATTTTGAAAATATGTTAATAAAATTAAAAATATAAATAAAATTATATTTATAACCATTTTATATCTATTTAAATAAATATGTAATATAATATCAATAATTTTTCCATGGAATAAATATTATGAAATTAAGTCTTTAAACATTCAAAGTGCATTATACAACCCTAAAAATTTAAATCATATTTCCCATGGTGTATTAACATTTAAGAAGCTTTAAATAATAATATATGAGATAAAATATTGATATATTTTCTCAATGTGGTTGTATATAAACCTTATAAATAAATAAAGTTTCATATAATCTAGAAATTCCTTGATGAAAGGATATTGGGACAAAATCTATTACCATGGGTCCAACTTGTCTGGTGTGTCTTTATATTCTTGAATAATAAACATATAATAATTATTTACTTTCTTGATAACCATTTAAAACATTATTTTTAATTTTATTTCATTTATTATGATGCCTTATGAAACTACTAAAACAATTATGTCTATGTCGGTTATTTTGGAAATATTCAGTTTATGTTTCAAAACAACATTGGTAGGTCGACTATAGTCCAAGGTATTATCTTATAAAAATAACCCAAATAATAATAGTGAAATAATTATCATATATATACATAAATTACTCTTTTAATACCAAAACTGAATTATGGTTATGAAAAATTAACCAACATTACAATCATCAAGATGGTAGGTCATACATATGTATGGGTAATGTTCTAATTTTTCAATGATTGAAATATAAAGATTGTAAGTGTCAATTTATATTCCCATAATCATAATTATATCATATATTCAATATTATTTAATCATATATACTTTTGTATATATTTATCAGGATGTAATATTAATCACATTGCTTCGAGTTCGCGGTAGTAAACACGTCTATGAACGACGTTATCAATTTTCAGGGTGTAGAAAATTTCTAAAGAAAATGATATGTTAAATTTTAAAATAAACTAATTATGTGTTGAATATCTTATATATGATATTTATGTAAAATTTATTTAATTAATATCATCCTTAATTTTTTCCATGTAGTGTGTGAATGTATCACAATGCTTTGATTAGGCGGTAGTCCATACTTCTTCAAATGATGTTATCTTATTTACAAAAAAATGAAATTTATATTTTTATATTATCTAACATAATTACAGAAGTATAAATAAATAATAAATATCATATATATAATATATAAACCTATTGTACATCATTATTCCCAGCCATAAATGTTGGTAATGTTAAAACAAACAACATCATTTCGTGAGGCGGTAGTTCTCTGTACACAAGAATGATAAGTCGGTTACCCATTAGATGGATGTGTCTATAATATCATGTATAAATATTATCATAAAAAATTCAAGTGAATTTAGATTACTTATGTTATTATTTTTTCATGGAATAAATATATTTTAGGTTGTGGTTAATGGATATAAAATAAAAGTGTTTGAGGAAAGGTGATACTACTTATTTGGGAAACTCTATTTGATTTTCACAAAATGCTTTCCTGGGCATATTTATAAACAAGTTGAAAAATACAATAGTAGGGGAGGGATTTTTATAATCTATATGATATGATATTTTTTTATAAATGTGTCTTTATTGGTGTGATGAGGTGGATGGGAAGAGTGCTTTTTTATATTAGAGGAGGAGGGAAACTCTTTTAAATTTTTGAAAATGAAATTTTACCCATGTCATTCCCTTGTCAAGTGGATCTTATAATAATAAAAATTCCATCCACGTGATTGTAGGGTTTAAATATTTCCATAAAATTCCTTTGAGATGGTTTTCTTAGCTATTTTTGTAATTCTGTTTAATGTTTAATCTTTTGTTAATAAATTTTTTCTCTTAATCGTTGTCATTAATTTTAGTCACATTCACTAATATTTTTTGGTCTAAAACTATGTTGACCTTACTGTAAATTATAAATTATTCTGATTCCAAATATATAATCATTTTTTAAATTTTAATCACATATTTTTCAAAAATAATTTTAAATTTAATCATGTATGTGGGATGGCAATTTGGAGTTTTTAAGTAAAATTGTTCAAATGTTTTCTATGTATTTATATCCAATTTCAAATTAAAATTGGTTCCAACTAATTAATTTGATTTAATGATAAATAAATTATATAATTATACTTTAGAAATAAATAAATAAATAAATTATTTATACAATTAAATTTTATGAAATGTTAGTTTTGACCTAAAATTCATTATTATTAAATATTCATCAAAATATGAAAGTTCCCAAAAGAATACCAAAAATATACCTCTAAGTAAATTTTTATATTTATAATTAAAAAAATAAGTTCATTTATTAATATAAAATTTATAACAGTTTCAACCCTTTTATTTAATGTGTGTTCTCCCTTAAAAGGTGGCAAAACCACCATTAAAATTTGGCATTTTTTATGCTTAAAATTGGATCGATTCTTATTTCAAGAATATAAAATTTATTGGTTGAATGTAATAACATTTTATAAGAATGTGTAATAATAATAAATTATTCCATGTTTATTCCCTCTAATGAAATGTCTAGTTGATTACTACCAATTGAAATAATAATATTTAAAGTATGTTATTGTTCAGTGTAACTATGTCTTGTGTGAAAAGTAATATTTCAATGAAACTAGTTATTGTGTGTCATTTATAGTATTGGGTGTAGTATCTATTTTATGTTAAAATTACTATCTAATTCATAAATATCATTATATATGAAAAATAGGCATTCTACCATTACAAAGGATTTTATATCTTTTCCCCCATTTGGAAATTTCATCCATGCAATTTTATTAACTTATCAAAAAAGTGGGGATATTTTTCCCTCATAGAATTTTAATATTCCAATATTTCATATTCAACTACAAGGATTCTCTATAAAACCTAAACATGTTAACATTATATATTCCTAAAAACAATCTTTCTGTTTTTAGGAATCTAAATTGGTTGTTCCTTATAAGAATGATTCTCTTCCAGTTAAATAACTCAAGGGCTCAAAACATGACATGAGTCCAATATATATATCATCTACATTGAATCATGGATTCTATTGTGAAATTGGTATAAACTTAAAGGTAAGGCCACTCAGTGGGAAAATGTAACATGTTTTTCTAGTATTTTATACAGTCTAATAAACATGGGACTCTACTTACCCTTCTTACTAAAACACGTCACAAATATCCATGGAGAAACTTTTAAAAAGACATGATCACCTACCTCAAAAGAATGAGGATTTGTCTAGTTACCTACATAACTCTTCTGGAATCTCATAACTATCCTCTTATGTCATTGAATCATGTGAAATTTCTCAATATTTTTCTCAAAAAACTATGGTCCCATTACATTCCTTTCCCCTACATCATTCATAAATTGTGATTTTGACACCTCTTTTAATATAATTCCTCAAAAGGTGACATTTGTATAAAAGGATAAAAAGGATTATTATAAGAAAACTCAACCAAAGGATGATTTCAATCCCAAATTCCATGGTAATTCATTGATAACGAGAAAATCATATCATCTAATGATTGAATATTCTTCTCAAACTAACTACCAGGTTGAGGATGAAATAATATACTAAAATTTAATTCAATACCAAACATATTCTAATGTCCTTTCCAAAAAGAGGATGTGAATCTAGGGTCACAGCCTAATACAATGGAGAGGGGTACCCCATGGAACCTTGTAATATCATTTATATATAGACTAAAAAGATCTTATAAAGACATTGTATCTAAAATGGAATGTAAATGTGCATAATTTGTTAATATAGAAACAATAACACGAATAAAATAATTACCTGGATATTTCTTTGGAATTCACACCACAAAATGCATTGATATATTCTCCCATTTCTACTCTAAAATTGTAAAAATTTTTAGCATCCCATTTAGTAATTGTCTATCTATATTAAGATGTTGACAAGTCAAACGAATCATGGTAATTTCAGAAATATCTATTTTCATTTTGTCCAACCAATAATACTCATGAAGGTTTCATTACATCTTAGTGTTACCCAGATGAATAGAAAATAGAGAACTATGAGCTTCAATCGACAACTTTTTCCTCAATTGAGAATCATAAGGAAAACATAATATTTTACAATTTTGAAAAAAATCATCATAGATATTAAATTCACGAATCTTACCATTATTAATCGATTATACCTTTCATTTCAATGATTTATCCACCTTCTATGCCCTCTAAATTATTTTTAACAATGTTTCCTACACTAAACATGAAAAAAAATAGGGGATGTCTCCTTATCCAAAACTTCTGGGCCAAAATTCATCAAATCATTATCAAAAGGATCATGATCCAAATGTATCATGGTATATGTAGCCTTACTTTTTAGACTCGTATCATTGGACACCATTTTATTATTTTCCCTGAAGATAATGAATCATTCAATAATAATCCATGAGTAGTTCCATACAACATCTCTATCTCATGTTCAACTCTTTCTAATTGAATATATACTTCATAATTTTGTAATTAAAATATATATCACACTTCACTCCATAAATAATATATCTCTAGATATTTAATGCAAAAATAATAAATTCTAATTCCAAATCATGTGTTGGGTAATTTAACTCAATAGTTTTCAAATGGGGTGAATCATAAGAAATTACCATGAAATTATCCATAAAAAAACACCCAATCCCTTTCAATAGAGCTTCACTTTAGATGAAGAAATAACAATTTTTGGAAGGTGGGGCAAAAACTAGAATATTGACCAATATTCTTTTCAGTTCATCAATACAAACATTGATTTCTTTTTTCCAGATAGAGCTAACACTCATTCATGTTAATATAGTTAGGGGGCTTGAAAAGCAAGATACATTTTCAACAGAACATTGGTAATAAGCTAAAAATCATGGATAAATATAAATCTCAATGAAATTGGTAGTTCATGTCCCCTCTTAAATAACTTATCATTTATAAAGGTTGACAGTTATCCAAAATTTAGAAACAATAATTAAAATGAATTAATTTTTTCATACCATAATACACACTTAATTAAATTTTCATATAGTTTATTTTTATATAATTTTTCATAAAAATACTTAATTTCCTTTTATATTCCTCGTGGTTATTAGAATATACCGAAATAAAATCCATAAAAACAACCAAAAACCGATCCAAAAATTGATGGAAGACCCTTCTCATAATATTCATAAATACATCAGGTTCATTATATAGGCCAAAGGGCATAACTACAAGCCATAATGCCCATATCTCACCAAAACTTTTTCCTTCAAAATGCCATCCTCCTTCACCATCAGCAGCTGGTACTTGGACATGTATAAAATCTTAAATAAAAACTGATCTTCATAGAGATAATAAAACTAATAATAAATATGTGGCAAAGGATACTTGTTATTAACAGTGATGTTATTTAGGGATCTTTAATCAATGAAATTTCTCATGGAACCATCTTTATTTTTTAATAAATAAAACATGAGAAACCCATGGTTATGATATAGGTCATATGAATCATCGTTCAAGATAATATTATAACTAGTTTTTAATTCCTCATGTTCTACATGAGAAATTCTATATTGGGGACAATAAAAAGGCTTAGACACATGAACCTCAGTCCAGTTGGTGAGGACTCCTTAAGTGCATCCAGACGACCCAGGATCAAATCATGGCAGAGTCTAATTTTTGGGTACTGTAGCAGACGGTAGTAGGGACTGTGTATTACTGTAGTAGGTAATGTAGCAGACACTTTTTGGAAATTTAGTATCTTGGAATATTCCCCCATTTGGGCCTTTGGGCCACCGATTTTGTCCCCAAGTCCTTTAAGGCCTTCGAGCCACCCATGCCTTCAGATCCGTAAGGCCTTCGGGCCACCGCAAGGCCTTTGGGAAACTTCATGTGTAGATGCAAACAAGAAAACCTACAAGAAATATACTTTAGAAGGAAGAGGAGCTTGGAGCTTTCACCTCTGTAGAAGCTAAACAAATCTCAAGAATGAGAGGATATGACACCTGCCAACGGGACAAGCCTGTGCATGCACAGAAAATACTAGACGAATAGCAATGCAATGGTGGAGAGCTAATTTTAAGATTAAGATTCTAGGGAGGAGAAATTTATAGTAGTTAGTATGGGTTGTATGTAATGTTTTAAGCCTATGGGCAATAAATTCCTCTAAGACATATGGTTCATGTAATACATACACCTACGGGTGTTATAAGGGTTCCACCTTACCCCTTGAAAGGTGGATTATCAAAAATGGATAAAAAATGAAGGCCTTTGGGCCATTGGATATAAAAAGTCTTAGCATCCAGAACTAAATCAAAAACTAATAAAACATACCAATCAGAAACAAATCCCATGAATTCATTTGTAAAAACATCTATTAATTTATTCACTATTGAGATGTCACTAATCAGAACTATTTCATTATTTTGAACAACATGTTCTAGATAAATTTCTTTTCCATCATTCATCAATTTAGGAGCTTCTTGGTTTTTTAACAACGATATGAAATCATTGGAAAAAACATTCTTGGAATTAAAAATTATTTCATCATGCTAATAAAAAATCAATCTTCTCCTTAAATTATATCAAACTCCACTGTGGGTAGTTCAATAGGATTTTTCGGAAATACCATACCACTAGTTATAATAAGAATTTTCTTATAAATATTTGTTACTATAAAACTTCAAGACAATGTTTTTAATGTTCTTTCTTACATTCATGAGGTGATATTCCCAATTTTCTAGAAACTTCCCATGAAATTTGAGAATGTGGAGAGCTAAAATTAAATAGAGTATTGGAATGATTCAAAAAAAAACCATTAACACACCTATCACCAGTTCATTTTTTGGACTAATATTAACTTTATTATTAGAAAAATATTTTACCTAACCCTTTTTCATTCGATCTTGTAAATTTCCACCCGTTTAATCAATTTTGCACACACATTGGCATAATGGTCTAACTTAATTCTCTAAAAATGTATTACTCTTATACTTTTGTTCCTTTTTTGATCATCTTTATTATAGTCACTAACCATGTTTCCAATATTGAAACATTTAAATCCCATCATAGAATTTTAAATACATTCTTGAGGATTATTTTTACCTCGCTTCTCAAAAGATGGCATGTTGGTTTTCTTACCTCCAAACTTCCTTGATGAATGGTTTCCCATTTCCTTCCAATTACACCATTCATTTTTATTTTTATCATGCAACACATTTTTATCGAAAAACTCTATTTCTACCTTCTTCGCACATCGAACAAGTTTCTTATGGATCATGAACTCACAATAATCCAATTCCCTTATATATCTTAGATTTAATCCTAAGTAAAACTGATTTATCTTACTCTCAATATATTAAATAAAATTTTGGACGTACCTATCAAATGGAGTTCTATTTTTTATATATGATTCCATCTAATCTTTCTCCTTTTCTCCCAATTCATGGATTTCTTCTTCATGAAAATTTGAACATCCTTTAAAAATATTTATCAAAGAAAAAATTCCCTAATTTAACTCATTCCATGGTATCGTTCTCTTCTATTCCCCTGATATTCTTAACCAATGACCACCATTGATTGGAATCAACTTCAAATGGATAAATTACAAGTGTTTGTTTTTTATGATCTGAAAAAAAACCTTGAGATTGAATATCATGTCTAGGTCTTTAACCCATCCGTTATCTATCGAAGTTTAAGATGATCCAAGCAATGATGGGTATTTTGTCACATAAAATGCTATAATATTATCATTTCATTCTTTGGTAAGTCATGTTTATCTATTTCAGATACAAGATTACCATTTTTATCCTGGGTAAATTGATCCACATAGAAAAAACTACTTATTTCTGAGATCAACCATCTTAGGGTGGCGATTCGAAAGGATATTTTCCTCTTGGTTTCTTCCCACTATATCTTTCTAGATTCCTTTATTCAAAAACATTATGATCAAACATACTTTATATGAAGAAACATTCTAATATTCAAATTCTATATCATTTTGACTTAAAAATAATGTAAAATCTTTTAAGGGCATGCTACTGATATTTACATAAACTCAAACGTTTTCTAAACCATCCCTCTGATACCAAATATAAAGGCACAACCCAAACAAATTACATTATATTGAGTTAAGTCATGAATTTTACTTTATCTTACAATGAGGATATTTCTAGGTTTAGAGTTTTATAGAATTAGGTCACATCTCATACATAAAAAACCATAAAATGCAAAGTTGAAACATTCAATCATTATTCATTTTGTTAACCATTTAAAACCACAAAAACCTGATCCATTTTTGGAAAACTCATTACCACTATAAACATTAGATCTTCTAATCCCTAATCATTTGTAATTCATGTGAAGAAAATGAAAAAATGTTGGATGAGCATAAAAAAGATCAATAAGGGATATAAAAAGAATTAAACTGTTAGTTATTTTATAAAGATTAAAAAATTATGAGGACATTAACATGAAGTAATACTTTTCTCCTTGATAAGTACTGAATATTTTCTATTTATAATAAGTTCATTTGATTTTTTTATAATCAAAAGATTACCATAAAACCAATAAAAATCATAGAAAATATATAAGGGTAACATAGAAAATCATTATACCTATCACTCTAATAAATGGAATAATTATACGGTCAATATCTATACAAGTCACTCTTACAAATGGAATATGCATATAGCCAACATCTATAACCAACACATTGGAGACCTATCACAAAATCACTCAACATTGGTACATTACAAAACCAACCATCATTGGTTTATTATAGAACAAATCATAATATATCCAAGTAAAATTTATATAAACATAAAACATAATAGATTCAAATTTTTAGAATTTCCCTCATAAAATTTCATTTTCCATCAAAAGAAAAATATTCAAGATATTAAAAAAAATCAATCCATTTTAAAACCTGAGTTTGAATAAAAAAATCCATAAAAAGAAAAATAATTTTTTTATTTAAAAATACATGAAATCGTAGAATAAAATCAACAATTGAAATAATTCCCATCATGGTATAAAAATCTTTTTTTCGTGTACATTACAAATAGAATATTCTATTGTGGTCTGTCAAAAAGTTCTATATAAAGCACTTAAAAAGTTTAATTTTAAAAAATACTTGAATAAAAATAAATATATATATATAATTCCTTTTATAATTCTTTATATATTTATAAATAAATATTTATAATAATATCAAGAATATTTCCATGGAGAAAATATTTCGAAAATAATTATTTAAAAATTCACGGTGTCTAATATAAATTTAATCATTTAACTAATTATCCCCATGAAATATTAAAATTTAATAAACATTAAATAAATGTGAAGGGATAAAATGTGGATATATAATGTCATATTTTTTTTAATACCCCATATAAAATAATAAAGCTTCATATAATCAATACATTCCTCACCAAAAGGAGATTTAGATAAAATCATGTACCATGGGTTCGACTTGTCTTGTGTGTATTTACCTATAAGAATAATAAAATTATATTAATTATCTTTTTTATTTATAACATTTTCAAGTATATTTTTTCTTTTACATAACTTATTAAAATGTTTTAAAAAACTACTTAAAACAATTATATTTATGTCAGGTGTTTTGACCATATTCGGTTTATGTGTCAAAATGACTTTGGTTGGTCAATTATGGTAAAATGGATTATTATATGAACATATAAAAAATAATAATAATCAAATAATTATAATATATATATATATCAATTAATATTTTAAAACAAATCATGAATTGTGGTTATGAAAAATGAACCATTGTTTCAATCTTGGAGGCGGTAGGTCGTACATACACATTAGTAACGTTCTCATTTTTTAATGATCATTATTCAAAGAAGGTAAGTAAAATATTTATCTTTATTGAATGATAATTATATAATATATATACCATAATATTTACAAATTTATAATTATATATATTTAATTCTTATGATGCATATATAATTACATCTCTTTGAGGTGGTGGTATTCCAAACATCCACGAACGACGTTATCAATTTTTCATTTTATAGAGAAGTGTGAAATAAAATGATGTTTTATATTACATGAAATGTATTTGTGAAATTAATATAATATAGAATATATTTAAGTCACATGTATTTAATTAAAACACATCCTTAATATCTTCCATGCAGTGTGTGAACATATCACATCTTTTTGAGCAGGTGGTAGTCCACACTTCCACAAATGATGTTATTATATTTACAGAAAATGGAATTTATAATGGTATATGTCATAAAAGAATTAAATAAGAATAAAGAAACAATAAATATCTTATATATAATATAAAAAAAATTCCATCATAATATACAACCATGAAATGTGGTAATGGAAGATAGCAACATCGTTTCATGAGGCGGAAGTTCACCATACAGAACGGTAAGTTCATTACCCATTACATGGATGTGTGTGTAAGGAAAGGAATAAATATTATGATAAAAATTTAAATTATATTTAATATAATTATGTTATTATTTATTCATGGAATAATTATATTTGAGGAAGTGGTGAATGAAAATAAAATAAAAGAGGTGGAGGAAGGGTGTTACCCCTTATTCGGGTAACTCCTTTTGGTTTGCACCAAATGATTTCTTGAATGGATTTATGACCAATTTCATTATTCTAGGATGTTGAGATGTGTTTTTAGGATCGATTTGGGAGGATATTGGTCATTTAAAATTGGATTTATATGTGTGATAAAGTGGGAGGGTGAGTTTCTTTTTTATAGTGGAGGAGGAGTGGCATTAGTGTGAATTTTTTAAAAGAGAATTCCACAAATATTTTCCAATTTCAATTGAATCCAATAATGATCCAAATTTTCAATATAATAATATAAGGTTTAAATATGTCCATATAATGGATTTAATTAAATTTTCTATTTAATTGGAGCTTTAATGTTTATGATTTAGTCCCTTGTTATGTTAATGTTTCTCTTAATCATTGTAATAAATTTTAATCACTTTCACTAATATATTTGGTCAAAAACTAAGTGAAAATATTTGAAAATATAAATTATTATTATTAAAATTATTGAATCTATTTTTTCAAATTCTAATTAGTACAGTGGTAGAAATTTATTTAAATGTAATCCTTTAGGTGGGAGGACAATGTGGGTATTTAATATAAAAATGTTCAAATGGTTTTTGAGTTTTTATGTCCAATTTCAAAGTAAAATTGAATCCAATGACCTAAATTTTTTTAAATGATATAATTATAATTTAATGATTATTTAAAACATAAATTAACTATACATTTAAATTGGGAAAAATTCAGTTTTATACTAAAATTCAGTATTATTCACTATTCATCAAAATATAAAATTCATAGAAAAATACCAAAAAATTACCCAATGTAAATTTTTTATTTATCTTTCATAAAATAAGTTTATTTTTCCATATAAAGATTAAAAATGTTTCAAAAATTATATTTTAAATTTATTCTCCATTAATAGGTTGTAAAACTACCATTTAATAATATGCAGCTTCTTATGCTTAAAATTAGATCGATTCTTATTTTAAGCCTATAAAATTTATTGGATGAATGTAAAAAAATAATAAAAACATTTGTAAACATCATATATTTATCCATTTTCATTCCCTTAAATTTAAAGGCTTGGCTATAACTCTTAATTAAAATAATAATATTAAAATTATATTATAGTTTGGTATAACACAGTCTTATATGCAACATAAGATTTTGAGGAAACTCATTGTGGCATGTCATGTACAAAATTGGAGAGAAAATATATTTTAAGGAAAAATTACTGTCCATTTCATGAATAAAAATAAATTTTAAAAGACTATTTCAACCATTTCCTCATAATTTTCATTAAGGTACATCATATAACATTGAAAATTATTTTTAATGATGATTAAAAAAAATTCCTCTAGAGAATAACATTTCTTTAAGAATAAATTTATTTAAACAAAAAAATATGAAATCATTTTGGAAATATTTTTATTTAAAAATAAACTTTGGAATATATAATAAAGTCTTAAAAACATTTAAAATTTAATTGAGGAAAGTTAATTTTCTTTTAAAATCCCATATTAAAAAATAAAATTCTTAAAACATTTCAAAAATAATTTTTATTGAAAATGAAATATGTAACGCCCCGACCCTAGTTACCCAGAGTCAGTGTATTATTACATAAAATTGGAAAGATCACATGAAATATCAAATCTCGAAAGACCTATTAGTTTAGTAGCCTTGGAAAAACTAGATACATTCATAAAAGTTACATTACATCATAAAGTGAAAAACTAAAACAATATAGTCTCCATAGTCCACACTCTTATCCCCTCAAACTATCCCTGCAGGTCATTCATAAATTACTTCTTCACATCATGTGAAAAATAAAACATAGAAAAGGGGTGAGCTCAAATGCCCAGTAAGGATAACAATATAGCGGAAACATTCATAAATAAGAATAAACATTGTATGGCAATGTGTAATTAAAAAAAAGCCTTTTAGACTTGAAATTCAACATTGTATGGAAAAAATAAAATGAAATAACGCCATTTACTTATTCACATGGATATTATACTAATTGAATAATCACATGAAATATCAATATCCACTTTCATAATGATAGAATGCATAATGCCAGACTATCATAACCACATAGCCAAGGCCTCGTGCCAAGACTACAAATAAGATTTTGCCAAGGACTTGTCCCAAGACACTAGTTTGTCTCATGAGACCTACCGATGCATCAAGGAGCTATAGTTGGCTCCACCCGTCACATATTAAGTCCAATGCATTCCGATATGAAAAGGTTTAAACATAACATAAAAATTCGTATTAAAACTAGAATACGAAATGCCAATACATTCACCATAATAATTGAAGAGTATAAAAATAACATATCTGTAGTCAAACATATCACAAAACCTTCAATACAATATGGATGTTTTGTTTCATAATAAATCAGCTTCAAATAAGATTAAAATCCATCAATGGATGTTGACAAGGATGAACTCAAAACTCTTTTTAGAGAAATATAACTTTTTATTTTGAAATCATTTAAGATTCCTATAAAATAAAAAATTATCTTTGAAAATATTCTTATAATCTTCTAAGGGAAGCTTCGATGATTTTATAACGGTGGAAAATAGGAGCACCCGCCGTATAAGTTAAAAAAAACATTCTTACCTTAATTCTGTCGAAAAGGTTAAAAAGCACCTTTTCTGGAAAATGACGGAAAGATTATTTTATAAACCTCTTATAAAATTTCAAAAAAGGGTATAAATGAATTTAACCCATATTATATTAAATAGTAAAAAATTTTGAAATTCATTTTTAAGAAACATGGATGTGGATGATAAATAAGTCCCAGTAGATTATTACGTATAAACAACCTCGGATAATGAAGAGATTGCAAATTAAACCATTACCTTGTACTATTCATTGGTTGAGGGTAGGTTAACCTCCTGTATAATCTTGAAATAATTGTTAGTAAATTATTCAAGAATCATATACATTAATATGATATCATATATGATCTTTTAATATTGCTTTGTTAATAATATCATAGATTTATCGTCATTTCGGGTGTTAGTTTACTCGTTTTATTTTATATGTTTTGTTATATAAGTCGTGTTTTATATTGATAGGTTGTATCTTATTCATATCCATAATTATATAAATTCCTTAAATACTATTATTAATCATCAAATGATATTTATACTTCAATGGATTCGATGGAGAATGAATCTCATCGCGTTCGTGGAGATGGTAGTCCGTACGTACGCACGAGCGACAATATCATTCTTTTCATATTAAAATAATATATAATTGGATTTTATATCATATATAAATAATAATTATCATGTTATATTTATTATTTAAATTAATTACAAATCATTATTATACCCATCCAAATAATAATATATTGAATAACAATTACACCCTGACGTGGAGACGGTAAGCCATACTTACGCACGTATGGTGACATGTCATTCAAAGGATAAATAGAATACTGAATATGGATGTACCATATTTATAATAATATTACATTATATAGGAGATATTGGAGTCATTATTTTATAATGGGAATAACAAAGAAAGAAGAAGTTGAAGAAGAAATAAATTTGAAAAAGAGTGGTGAAAACATTACCTCTTCTTCGGGTTCTTCCTTTTCATTTGATCAAAAGGGATCCTTAAGTTGGCTTTCTGATCAAACTAAGGCCTCTAGGTTGTATTGAGGTAAGTTGAGAGAGTATTTAGGCCAGGGTTAGCCAAACCAAAAGGCTTTGAAGGTGTGAATTTATGAGAAGGGGGAGTGCCCTTTTATAAGAGGGATGAGGGGCACCTTTGGAAAAGCTAGAAATATTATTTTATAATAAATTCATATTTGAAATCTAATGGATCAAAAGTGTATTATTTAAAGGTTAAGGTGGGTATGGGTCGAAAACCACTCAACCAATAGAATTTAGATAGGTTTTTGTCATTATATTAACCTTATCTTTTAGTTTTAAATCTTAGTTAATTTGTTTGACATTTACCATGTCACTTTGTATTTTTATATTATATAGTTAATAAAAATACTATATACATCCAAGAAACCCCCAAGTCGTCCATCAATGATACAATTATCATGATATAAGTCACTTGGCTGGACCTTATATTTTTAGGAATTTAATATCAATTCATAATATAATATTTGTTTTAAAAACTCTTTTATGTCAATTTTGACACTATTCCATAATTGATTTTTTTGAAAATCATAATAGAATTATTACATCGAAAAAAGTTAATTAAGCAAATCCTAAAATGTCATATTAAACTATAAAATCAGTTTAATTCATAAAAAGTGTCAAATTATATTTATTTGGGTATTTATAATATCAATTATTTTAATTTTTTCACTATTATGGTAATTACTGCATCATCATTGTGTCATAAGTAAATTAAATTATTTTATGTCTAAAAATTATAAATAAAATATAATTATGTAGGAAATATTTTTAGATTTATAATTAATATTTAAAATAGAATTTATCTTATGTATAACCCTTTATTAAAATTTTTTAGTAAATAAACATTGATTTTAACTCTTTTAACTCTTCTTTGAATTAAATAATAATAAATGTCCTAATCTTATCCAAGTGGACCTAAATGATAATATTTTATTCCTAAGGTTGTTTTTTGTCGAGATACACTTGTCCAATAGAATTAAAACATGTATTAGGGTAATATTAATATCATTTTTACCCTTAATTACACTATTTACTTTTAACCGTGGTAAATATAAGTAAAAAGTTACTATTCACCAAAAATTGTTTTCATCTCATTGAACCACATTTTACTAATTGATATTAACTGTGTCTGTCGGATTTTTGAAATTCCAATCACAGAATCAGTAAAATTATGTTTTATGAAAAATTCAGTATTTTAACAACCACTTAGTAGTTTCACTATTCATCAAAAAATGAAGTTTTTCAGAAAAATACCAAAAATTCACCATAGGATAATTTTGATATTACAAATCCCAAAATGAAGTCCATTTTGAAAAATAAAATTTATAAAATTTCAAAAAGTAGGTATTGCTGTTCATAACCGCTAGTTTGATTGGTTGTGGTGTGGTAGAACTCGGTGTTCTGTACAACACACGCTATCGCATTATTCAAAGAGAAGCTTACCGTAGAAGCTTGGCGTTTTACATTCTCCCCTCCTTCAAATAATTTCATACTCAAAATTTCTAGAATACTACCGCATGAAAAGACTCGGTTGGTTCTTCATCATATGTTCCTCGGGTTCCCACGTTGCATCTTCCTTCTTATGGTTTGTCCACAAAACATTTACCAGACGCGTCATCCAGTTTCTCAGTACTTGTTCTCTTGTATCAAGAATCCTGACGGGCTCTTCACAATACGATAGTTCGGGTTCTAGTTCTAATTCCTCATAGGTGAGTACATGCGTTGGGTCAAGCATGTATTTCTTTAACAGAGATATGTGGAACACATCGTGAACTTTTGAGAGACTTGGCGGCATTTCCAATCGGTAAGCTACACCCCCAATTCGTTCTAGAATTTCAAAAGGTCCGATGTACCTGGGACTCAATTTACCTTTCTTACCAAAACGAATGACTCGCATCCATGGAGGTACCTTCCGGGAAACATGATCACCGACTTAAAATTCCAAATCCTTCCTTCGATTATCGGCATTGCTCTTCTGCCTAATTTGAGCTGCTTTGATGTGATTTTGGATTACCTTCACCTTTTCCATTATTTCCTCCACCAGTTCTGGACCTACAAGTTTTCTTTCACTAACATCATCCCAACGGGTTGGTGTGCAAAATCTATTTCCATATAACGCTTCATATGGTGCCATATGAATACTCGAATGGAAGCTATTGTTATAGGAAAATTCTACCAAAGGTAAATATTGATCCCACATACCCTGAAAGTCAAGTGAGAAAGATCTCAACATGTCTTCTAAGGTTTGAATAGTCTGTTCTGATTGTCCTTCTGTTTGAGGGTGGTAGGCAGTGCTCAAATTATGTTCATTATCCAAGGCTTTCTAAAGACTTTTCCAGAATCATGAAGTAAAACGGGGATCACGATCAGAAACAATCGATATGGGTACTCCATGAAGTCTCAAAACTTCATTAATATATAGTCTGTCTAGATGTTCCAGTGGTAGATCTTCTCTTATCGAAAGAAAATGTGCTGAATTGGTAAGATGATCTGCAATAACCCATATTGCATCGTTCCTTATAGAAGTCTTTGGTAGTCCCATTACAAAGTCCATCGTAATATTGTCTCATTTCTACTCAGGTGTGGGAAGAGGTTGCAACACTCCTCTAGGATATTGCCTTCTAGCTTTCACTTATTGACAAACCAAACATCTTGACACAAAATCAGAATTATACCTCTTCATTTTGTCCCACCAAAAATGTTCCTTCAAATCTCTATACATTTTGGTGCTCACAGGGTGTATAAGGAAATTGGAACTATGAGCATCATCCAGCAATTCCATTTTTAGATCTGGTATATCGAGAACACAAAGTCTCTTCCCGAATTTCAAAATTCCTTCTCCATACACAAAGTCTCTCAATCTCCCATCATTCACAGCTTTAATCTTCTTTTGAAATTCTTCATCATCAGTCTCTGAGGACTCTTAATCCTCTCTAGTAAAGATGGTTTGGCAACCATTTGAAAAAGCATTGATGTTTCACCTTCCCTGTTTATTCCCATGTCCATCTTCACTAGATCCATGAAAATTGGATCCCCTTCAATTCTCATCACGTTCAAAACTCCATGGTCTTTCCTGCTCAAAGCATCTACCACCTTGTTTGCTTTCCCCGGGTGGTATTGTATCGTACAATCATAATCCTTGAGTAATTCAATCCATATCCTTTTCCTCGTGTTGAGTTATTTTTGTGAGAAAATGTACTTCAAACTCTTGTGATAAGTATAAATCTCACATTTTTCACCATAGAGGTAGTGCCTCCATATCTTCAATGAAAAGATCACAGCAGCTAACTCGAGATCATGAGTAGGATAGTTTTGTTCATGAATTTTAAACTGTTGTGATGCATAGGCAATAACCCTATCATTCTTCATAAGGACACAACCAAGTCCTTTCTTCGATGCATCGCTATAAAAAAGGAACCCATCATTCCCCGATGGTAGAGTCAATATAGCAGCATTGACTAATATTCTCTTCAGTTATTTGAAACATTCTTCACACTTTGTTGTCCAAAAAAATTTAACCCCATTACGTGGGATCTTTGTTAATGGGTTATCCAACCGGGAAAAATTAAGGACGAAATGCCGATAATAACCTGCTAAACCAATAAAACTATGTACCTTAGTTATACTCGTAGGTGATGTCCATTCTTGGATTGCCTTGGTCTTAGAAGGATTAACAGAGATTCCATCATTAGAGACAATATGGACAAGAAAAGAAATCTCATGAAGCCAAAATTCACAATTGCTAAACTTCCGATATAAATCATGTCTTCTCAGCATCTTTAGGATAACGCACAAGTGATTTTCATGATCTTCGTAGATTTTTGAGTGTACCAAGATATCATCAATAAATATCACCACAAATTAATCAAGATATTCCAGGAAAACTCTATTCATCAGATCGATGGATATAGAGGGTGCATTAGCCAATACAAAAGTCATTACTGTTAACTCGTAATTCCCGTACCTTGTTCGAAATGCTGTCTTCGGAATGTCATCCTTCTTCACACACAACTGATGGTATCCAGATCGATGGTCAATCATTGAAAATTATTGAGCTCCATGCAGTTGGTCAAATAAATCATCAATGCGAGGTAGGGGATACTTGTTCTTTATTGTTATAGCATTGATCTCCCTGTAGTCGATACATAACCTCATTAATCCATCTTTATTTTTAACAAAAAGAATAGGGGCTCCCCATGGGGAAACACTAGGGTGAATAAATCCATTATTACTCAATTCCTCTAGTAGTTTATTTAGTTCAACTAATTCTATAGTGGCCATTCTATAAGGGGTCTTTGATATAGGCCTTGATCTAGGAATTAAATCAATGGAAAACTCAACTTCTCGTTCTGGAATATCTCCAAGTAAATATTCCGGAAACACATATACATATTCTTTCACAATAGGTACATCCTCTATTTTAACAATCCTTTCCTCACCCATAGTCATTTCATTTTCTTCCTCCCCAATAATTGATTTTAGTTGACCTACTAGGGTGGATCTAGATAAGAATTAGGTGGTGATGATTCTACTCTAAAGATAAGGTGTTCTGTATCATCGTCATCAAGAATCGTAACCTCTTTCTTCTTACAATAAATCTACACATCATAGTCTGAAATCCAGTCCATACAGAGGATTATATGAAACTCAATCATAGGTATGAAGATGAGATCAGAAGATAACGAACATTTATGTGCTCTAATGGGGACTGATTCAAAAAACTTGGTTGCAATGATACAT
Source organism: Viscum album (assembly GCA_963277665.1). Taxonomy (NCBI): domain Eukaryota; kingdom Viridiplantae; phylum Streptophyta; class Magnoliopsida; order Santalales; family Viscaceae; genus Viscum; species Viscum album. Next base: position 1,020,564,438 of record OY728133.1, on the reverse strand, counting down.
CCCTTAGGAGTTTTAACTCACAACTCCCTTGTTAAATCAAATTGGAAAAATCTAATTTTTTTAGTAAAATGGGAAGATATGAAACAATGAGATGATCCCGAATCAAATAATGCATTTTCTAAACTTGAGGAAACCATTAAATTACCTGCCACCACGTCTTTCAGAGCTTCTACCTCAGTAGTACTGATAGCATAATCTTGACCCCGATCCCTTGGCCTTTTCTCAGGTAAGTTCCCCTGAAGCTTAAGACATTCATTTGCATAATGTCCCTTCTCCCAACAATTGTAGCACTGAACATGTGTAGCTTCCTTCTTCCCTTTGCAGTCACGATCTTGGTGGCCTTTTTCACCACACATGAAACAGACACCCATTCCCTTCAAGAAAGTAACGGGGTGTTTCTTCCCGTATTTACCACAGGATGGATATTTAACCTTTCCATTCTTCCCGTTATTTCATTTCCTAGATTTATGAGTATATCTCTTCTTCTCTTGCTTTGCTTTAAAGTCATAAGATTTAGAAAATTCCTTTTTTGTCTTGATAGCACATGAGACAATGTCTTCGTACGACGAGAAAGATTGTGAGACTAATGCTCGACGGAGAAATGGTTTTAACCCATCAAAGAAATGATCAATATTACTTCTTGGGTTACATATATAATCTCTAGCATACATTTCTAACCTTGTAAAGTTAGCCTCATACCTTGTGACATTCTCATCCTCCTTTTGCCTTAGACTCAGAAATTGTCTTTCCATATCTTCTCGATGTTCACAAGGAAAGTATTTTTATAAAAATAGATCTTTGAACTCCCTCTATTCCATATTTAATACTTCATCATCTTCCTTCGTGTTTTGAATGAATGACCACCATTGATCAGCATCTCCAGTGAGGCGGTAAACTACCATGATAAATTATCCCTTTCACTACTCCCCAAAGCCTGAAATATTTTCTCTAGGGAATTTATCCATTGCTCAGCTACTAAGGTATTTGTACTCCCATTGAACGTTCATGGTTGTTTCCTCATGAATAGATCTAACATTGATCCTCCACGTTGTGGATCATGGTGCTTCATACGGGTAAGGTTATTATTCATAACCTGAGTGAGTTTTCCTAGTATGGTGATTAGCTGATCGGCACCAGGTACATCACCAGCTTCACTATAATTATCTTGATCAGGATGGAAATCCCTACATGGAGTGTGTGTATTGATACGGTTTCCATTTCATCCACTATGCGCCATTTCTAAACAATCGCATAAACTAGATCAGTTTATGAATCAAAATATATACTTCCATACATATAAAACACTTAAAATAAATTGAATTATTTATGGAAATAATCCATAATCATAAAAATGTTTTCTTTTAGGAATTATATACTCATAAACCCTTTATAATGATTTGTAAAGAAAATGAGAGTTATCCTAAGCATATCCCCCAGGAGTGTCGTAACCAAGAGTGCAGTAAGGCCCGTTGTCGTGCACCTATTCCCATTCAAGCCTAGATCAAAGTGGTGTTTTCGGGTTTTACCCCTAGGTACATCTGTACCAGAGCCGCCTCTACCTACTCGTATCTAAATAGGGATGTATTGCTCGGAAAACTCACAAAATCTCTACAACACCAAAATTCTAGGAAGTTCTTATATACTAATCCTCCAAGTCCATCTTAAATCTATTTGCTTTAATCAGAGTTTATCTAAATCTAGCTTCCAAGGATAGTACTAAACTGACTCTAATACCAACTGTAATGCCCCGACCACAGTTACCCAAAGTCGGCGTATTATTACATAACATTGGCATGATCACAAGAACGATCAAATCTCGAAATACCGATTAGTTTTGTAGCCTTGGAAACACTAGATACATTAACAAAAGTTACATTACATCATAAAGTGAAAAACTAAAACAATATAGTCTCCATAGTCCACACTCTTATCCCCTAAAACTACCCATGTAGGTCATTCATAAATTACTTCTTCACATCCTTGGAAAAAATAAAACATAGAAAAGGGGTGAGCTCAAATTCCTTGTACGGATAACAATATAGCGGAAACATTCATAAATAAGAATTAACATTTAAGGCAATGTATAACTAAAACAAAAGCCCTTTAAACATGAAATTCAACATAGTATGGAAAAAATAAAATGAAATAATCCCATTTACTTATTCACATCGATATTCTAATAATCGAATAATCACATGCAATATCAATAACCACTTTCACAATGATGGAAAGCATAATATCAGACTATCAAAACCACATAGCCAAGGCCTCGTGCCAATAATACAAATAAGATTTTTCCAAGGCCTTGTTCCAAGACACTAGTTTGTCTCATGAGACCTACTGATGCATCGAGGAGCTATAGAGGGCTCCACCCTTCACATATTAAGTCCAATGCATTCCCATATGAAAAGGTTTAAACATAACATAAACATTCGTATTAAAACTAGCATACGAAATGCCAATACATTCACCATAAACCATGAAGTGTATAAAAATAACATATCCATAGTCAAAAATATCACCAAACCATCAATACAATATGGAAGTTTTGTTTCATAATAAATATGCTTCAAATAAGCTTAAAATCCATCAAAATATGTTGACATAGATGAAATCAAAACCCTTTTAGAGAAATAACTCTTTTTATTTTAAAATCATTTAAGAGTCATATAAAATAAACAATTTTCTTTGAAAATATTCTTATAATATTTTAAGGTAAGCTTCGACGATTTTATAATGACAGAAAATAGCCGCACCCACCTTATAAGTTAAAAAACATTCTTACCTTAATTCTGTTGAAAAGGTTAAAAAGCACCTTTTTTGGAAAATGACAGAAATATTCTTTTATAAAACTATTATAAAAAGTCAAACAAGGGTATAAATGACTTTAACCAATATTCTAGTAAATAGTAAAAATGTTTTGAAATACATTTTTAAGAAACATGGATGTGGATGACAAATAATTCCCAGTAGATTATTACATATAATCAACCTCAGATAATGAAGATATTGCAAAATAAACCCTTACCTTGTACATTTCCTTGGTTAAGGGTAGGTTAAAACCATGTATAATGGTGAAATAATTGGTATTAAATTATTTTAGAATCATATACATTAATATGATATCATATATGATATTTTAACATTGCATTGTTAATAATATCATAGAATTATCGTCATTTCGGGTGTTACTTACTCGTTTTCTTTTATATGTTTTGTTACATATGTCATGGTTGTTATGGATAGGATGTATCTTATTAATATCCATAATTATATCAAGTTCTTAAATACTATTATTAATCATCAAATGATAATTATAATTGAATGGATTCGATGGAGAATGAATCTCATCGCGTTCGTGGAGACTGTGGTCCGTACGTACGCACGAGCGACAATATCATTCTTTTGATATTAAAATAATATATAATTGGATGTTATATCATATATAAACAATCATTATCATGTTATATTTATTATTTACATGAATTAAAAATCATTATTATACCCATCAAAATAATAATTTATTGATTGACAATTACACCACGACATGGAGGCAGTAAGCCGTACGTACGCACGTATGGTGACATGTCATTCAAAGGATGGATAGAATACTGAACATTGTTGTACCATATTAATAATAATATTTCATTATATAGTAGATACTGGAGTCGTTATTTTATAATGATAATAACAAATAAAGAAGAAGTTGTAGAAGAAATGAATTTGAAAAAGGGTGGTGAAAACATTACCTTTTCTTCGGGTTCTTCCTTTTGATTTGATCAAAAGGGATACATAGGTTAGATTTATGATCAAAATAAGGCCTCTAGGATGTAGTGAGAGAAGTTGGGAGAGTATTTGGGCAGGGGTTGGACGAACCAAAATTCTTTGAAGGTGTGAATTGATGAGAAGGGGGAGTGCCCTTTTATAAGAGGGGTGAGGGGAACCTTTGGAAAAGCTAGAAAAATTATTTTATAATAAATTCATATTTGGTTTGTAATGGCTCCAAAGTGTATTATTTAAAGGTTAAGGTGAGTATGGGTCGAAAAACACTCTACAAATAGAATTTAGACAGGTTTGGGTCATTAAATTAATCTTATCTTTTAGTTTTAACTTTTTGTTATTTAGTTTAACATTTACCATGTCACTTTGTATTTTTATATTATTTAGTTAATAAACATAATATATACATCTAAGAGACCCCCAATTGGTCCATTAATGATGCAACTATCAGGATATAAGTCTCTTTGCCGAACCGTATATTTTTAAGAATTTAATATCAATTAATAATATAATATTTGTTTTAAAAACTCTTTTATGACAATTTTGACACTATTCAATAATTGATTTTTTTGAAACTCATAACAGAATGATTACTTCGAAAAAAGTTAATTAAGTCAACAATAAAATGTCATATTAACCTAAAAAATAAGTTTAATTCATAAAAAGTCTTAAATTATATTTATTCGTGTATTTATAATATCAATTATGTTAATTTTGTTACTATTATGGTAATTACTGCATCATCATTGTGTCATAAATAAATTAGATTATATCATGTTTAAAAATTATAAATAAAATACCATTATGTAGTAAATATTTATAGATTTCTAATGAATATTTAAAATCTAATTTATTTTATGTATAACACTATATTAAAAATGTTTTAGTAAATAAACATTGATTTTAACTCTTTTAATTCTTCTTTGAATTAAATAATAATAAATGTCCTAATCTAATACAAGTGGACCTAAATGATAATATTTTATACCTAATGTTGTTTTTGGTCAAGATAGACTTTTCTAATAGAATTAGGACATGTTTTAGGGTAATATTAATATCATTTTTACCCTTAATTACCCTATTTACTTTTAACCGTGGTAAATAAAAGTAAAAAAGTTACTATTCACCAAAAATTATTTTCATCTCACTGAACCACAATTTACTACTTTATATTAACCGTGTCTCTCGTATTTTCGAAAAATCCAATCACAAAAGCGGTAAAATTAAGTTTTATGAAAAATTTAGTTTTTTAACTACCACTTAGTAGTTTCACTATTCATCAAAAAATGAAGTTTTTCGGAAAAATACCAAAAATTCACCCTAGGCTAATTTTGATATTCCCAATCAAAAAATGAAGTCCATTTTGAAAAATAAAATTTATAAAATTTCAAAAAGTAGGTATTACTATTCAGAACGGCTAGTTTAATTGGTTGTGGGGTCTTAGAACTCAATGTTGCGTACAACACACGTTGTCGCATTATTCAAAGAGAAGTGTATCGTAGAATCTTGGGGTGTTACAAAATATGAAACTTATAATGGAGTCTATAATAAAATTAAAACATTTATTCAGAAAAAAATCATTCCTCTTAGAAAAAAAATTAAATAAATAAAAAATAAATTATTTTCTAGGAAAATGACCTTGAAACAGATAAATTAATATTAAAAAATAATAACAGTCCTAATGGTGGGAAATTCGTTTCATGTCTTACATGTTAAGAAAAATATTCCATTGATATTTTTTGGAAAATCCAAAATGAAATTGTTTAGAAAATTACATGAAGAATACATAAGAAACAATTGATTAAAATTAAGTCATGGGTAAGAATTTCATTAATGAACCATTTAGATAATGATAAAAACATTTCTATAAAACATGTTTTTGGAAGAAAATGGTTTTTCCCCTAAAGAGAGTAGTAAAAATGATTTGTCATCAAAACATTATTTTATACTATTGATTATATATATAAGGGATAATTAATGAAACAAGTGTATTCTCATGAAATGACTATAGAATAAGAAAATTCATTAGTTTTTTGAGATATATTTTATAATATTTCCCCATCAAAATCATAAACATAAAAAATCATGGTAACCAATGAGATTTTATTATAAACAACTTAGAATTATGGTAACATTGAATAATAAGCCCAATGAAAGAATAACATTGAATAAATAAAAAAATATCATGATAAAAATATATTATTTATATACATGTCAAAGGTTTTATATATACACCTTATAAAAGAAGATAGGTGCACAAGATAACACATGTCATAAAGAAGGGAAATTCTGGAAAAAAATATCTTACCGCATTGGTAACTATTAAACCATAAAACCCATGAAAGATAGATAATAAAATTGATATTTAAATCTCAGAATTTTTTTGTATTATAGTCATGAAAGACATTAATCTGTAATTTTACCCCATATAAAAGAAACATGTGGTGAATATGGAATTTGTCTCATATAAAATAAAAGTTGGACTGAAATCTCATACTGCTAATGTATTCTCATTGATGGTAAGCACCAATAAATAATAACATAAAATTAAACTTTAAATATATTTAAAATATTTATATTAATGATATTAAATTTCAATGTTTTCAAATATAAATCACACAAAAGAAAGGATTTGTGAATTTTCATATGTCACTCATAAATAAAATAGAGACTAGAAATCCCATACATTAAGTATTGACTTCAATTTTAAACATTAAAAAAAATTATAGTAAAAATATATTTATTATAGTTCTATTTTAGAACCAATATCATATTTATTATACAATATTTTATTTAGGTGTTCCATTTTTTCACTCATTTATTATTAATTCTTTGTTAAAATCATGTTTCGGGTAATAAATGATGTGTATGTTTTGATTTCATATTATTATTTGGTCCCCTTAACTTTTATTTTTTACCTAGTATATATAATGTTAATATTTATATAAGTATAATATAAATTCATTATTTATTTATTTTTCAAAATCCATAAAATTTATAGATATAAAATTTTATACACCGTTCATAGAGACCATAATCCGTAAATGTGAAACTATATTGTTTCCATTTTCTTCACAAAAAGAAAAAAATAATTTTAATTGATATATTACCATAAAAGAATAATTTTTCTTTCATATATATCAAATAATTTTATTTAAAAATATCCTTATTACCTTCTATTAAAATTTCATGTTAAAAACAAATCGCATTTCTTTTTTGTAGTAGTAGTTCGTCGTACGCACGAAAAAAAATATCGTACCCCTCGCGATATAGAAAATAAGTTGGTATATTTTATATAATAATTAAAAAATTATAATTATTATAAAAATATACTATTTAATAATATAATATATCCATATTAAAATCAAATTAAAACTAAAATGAAAAAACATCACATCTGCTTGTGAGGTGGTAGTCGAACGCACACACGAGAAGTGTTGTTGTTTTTCTAGTGGGTTTGGGTGTAATTAAAAAGGTTTTGTTATTATAATTATAGAGGTATAATAATATCATACATATTATATCTAAATAGTATGTCTATTATTACATCCATATGTCAGAGGTGTTCATTGAAAACTGTTAACATCGGTTCGCGAGGTGGTAGTCCTCCGTACACACAAACAGTGATTTTGTATCAAATTTGATGAAATATTATATAGATATTGGCCATTACCTAGAAATAAAATAAATGATTATATTTAATATACATTGGTTATTATATCAGTGAGTTTTAAGGATAATTAAATGTGGTAGTGGAATATATATAATAGAACAGCTAGTTAGGGACGTTAGTTCTTCTTCATTAAAAAACATTTAGTATGCACCAAAAGACTTTCTGGTATGGAATTATGACCAAAATATGACTTAAAGGGTGTATTTATGGAATTTATTACGTTATTTATTCAGTATTGGTCTGATCCAGTTTCTGTTTTATGTTTTAAGAGGATACGAGAAGGGGTGACCTTTTATAAGTGAGGTGAGTGGCAGACATGTAAATTTTTAATATGAAAAAGGTGAACCCGCATTATTTTACATGAAAAAAGGAACATAAATGGACCATTATCATAACTAGATGATATGGGGTCGATATTTGACAATAAAATGTGTGTTCAATAATTTTTGGTTCAAACTTAACCCCTTTTTTTAGTTTAACACCCTGATAAACACTTTATAACATTAACCACAATAAATATTTTTTACAATTTTCACAATCCATTTTTATTAAAAGTTTACTTAAAATTATTGGATAATAAATATTATTATAATTTAAAATATATTATATATTTTTTAAAATTTAATACACATAATTTAAAAGATAAAATTTTAAATTAATCCAATAAACGAGACAAGAATGGAGGGTTTCCGAAAAGCGAATGTTCAATGGTGTTTAAAGATTTTTTATCAAAATTAAATATGAAAAAGAATAAAATGTAAAATATTTGTATAATTTAAATAAAATTTAATTAATTATAATTTTAAAACTATTTTAAAACTATTTTTTAAATTATAAATTCTTTAAACGAAAATGAAGTATTCATTAAAAACCAGTATTTTTCATTATTCGTTGAAAAAAAAAATTTCAAAACAATTAACAAAAAAACACAAGTAGGATAATTTTTTTATTATGAAATAAAAAATAATGTTTATTTTTTATAACAAATTTTCTTAAATTTTTGAAATTTATATTTAAAATAATTTTTAATATGGAAGCAAACCATCTTTTTAGAAGGAAAAACTATTTTTAAGAAAAAAAAATAGATTTATTCATATCTCTTATCTATAAAACACATGATATGAATGTTAAACATCTCATAGAATATAAAATATATAAATTTCATTTAAATAGTTCCCCACAAGTTAATTTTTTAATTTATATATATCAAACATATTTATATGCACAAAAACGGGTTTTTATTAAAAATATTTCTATTATTATAAAATTAATTTTATTTTCATTTATAATTAATTTCTCACCAAATAATTAATTTCATATACATATTTAAATAGTTTCTTTTCATAATTTACATAATATTATTCATACCCACCATTCTATCTACTATCTAATAACAATTTTTTTAAATAATAATATTTTAGTTGTATGTCATGTTTTTTTTAAAGTCGGTGTTGAGTGGAACACAAAATAAACTCAGGGATACATGTAACGCAAGATAAAAATAATATTTCATGTAATGAAAAATATCTAAAATCTTAAATTTATTTGAAAAAAATACATTTCACAAAATCCTAGGGTGTTACATTTTACCTCCACTAAATAAATTTTTTCCTCACAATTTGAACTTTATCATGGTAAACATGGATTTACATTTGAAAAAAAACTATGGGTGTTGAGTCCCACATTTTTTCTAATAAGATTTTTTAATATATCGACATATATTTTTAGATTAAGGTGATGAGACAACATACAAATCTGAGGCCCTTGTCATCAAAATTAATTTTATAAAATTATAAAATATATCTAATATTAAATAAGAATATTTTATTTAAGAAATTGGGATTACTCTTAAATTGAATATCGTATCAGAATTTTGAGGGAATGGTTGAGTCCCGAAAGTGATTTTTTAAACAAGGCACGACATAAAAATGGTCAATATGGGGTTTTCTAAAATAGAAACCATTAGTGATAGAATTTAGTTAAAATAAAAAAATATATTTATTTTAATTAAATTAACCTAATCCAATTTTCTATAAATCCATGACTATTGATAATACTCCATGCTTACCCACATAATCATGGGGGGATTCTAGAGTTTTCTTCCTCCTTTTATTAAATGATATCATTGGACAACATCGAGACGTTGGATTAGGGAAGATTGGGGCATAAAGAACACAATGAATTCCTCTAATTTTTTAAAATAACGTTCTTTGATAAATAATAATCCAATATTTAGTTAAGACTCATTAATTATTGGATGTTAATTTTTATTACTAAATTGGTTGAGCATGACCTTCCCTTCTATGATTTATGCCATTTGTTGGACATTTCATCCACCCTTTTACTAAAATTATTTTTGATTTATTGTCTTTTCTCACCATGGATATTTCTATCCATGTTCATTGGCTATGATATATTAGTAAATGATTACTTAAACCTTCGATGTGTTTATTTTTGAAACATGATTCTTCACTTTCTTCATCGATGGCCCTATGTTGATTTGGTTCACTGTTTCTAGTCGTACCAAAAATAATCGGACCCTAGTTTTGGAATAAAATCACATGTGACAAATGGAATACTGAATCTGAGATGATATTAAGGGATTTTAGCTACTTCGGGTGATTGTTTTGTTGAGTTGGATTTTGAATATGAGATAGTGGTGAGGCATATCATACAAGACGGGCGACGAACAATGATCGATCAATGGGTACCACTTTCAATCCCCAGGATGGTTTCAAATGAATAAAAAAAATCTAGATCCACCAATTTTGAGAAAAAGAGAGGTATGATTCATTGTTGTGATGTTATACATGGACATGCGGTCACAGATCTGAAATTGTGAAAAAATCCCAACCACCAACAATGTAGTTCAAAAAACACACAATGTGTTGGGCTCTAGATGTGGTGGCTAGTGTTTATATGAATTATAAGTATCACAAACCCTATGGGACCCCCACATGTAGTGTGACTTTGAACAATAAAGGATGTACCCATGCCAAGTGCCAAGATATTTAAACACAGCCAGAGACACTGAAAGAAACCAATGTGGAAAGACACATAGTGTACCAAAGTACACATACATGACTTGGATACATAGACACTGACAAAGAGCACATGTTTGATTGCTGGTGGATCTCTCGCACCATGGAGACCCTCTACATGTTGTGTATGGTTACCTGGTAAATGAACTATATAACTCTTGATAAATGATCAGGTGATGTTACAGGACCACATGACAAGTGGGTCCCCTCCCATGTTGTGTACCCCTTGGTTCTTTTTTGAAGAAATTTAAAACTCTAATGTATCCTTCATTTGGAATCAATATTTGTATATAGATTATCCAATCCTTAGTATTTTCCCCCAAATAACATGATAGTTCCCTCTGTTGTGGATTTTGGGATATTATGGTATATTTTTGGAGTATGATTCTTATTTAGGTGACTCTTGATGACAGCAGTGATGAAGAAGAGGATCATTAGACATGCAAGATTAGAACCACTCCTCATCTTGGTTGTGGTTCCTCTACCTACCAAGTGGAAGCCCCCTATTAGAGAGGTAATGGGTCTTTAATTACTAGATTCTAACCCCCATGTAACACTACGCTTGGTTCCTCAAATTATTTATTTTTGAACACCCCCCCCCATCTGCTTGAGTGTAGGTCCTATACATACCAAGTGGAACCCCTCTATCATATATGGTGTGAGTCTTTGTTGACCAGAGAGGGACCCCCTATCACACTAGGGAACATTTCTACTACCTTCTGAGTTGAACCCCCTCCCCAATCAGATAGGTCACGAGTCTATGATGACCTATAATACAATGGGGTGTGGGTCCTTGAACTATAGAGTGGAACCCTCCATCAACCTAGGTATGATTCATCTACCTTCTTGAGTGCAACCACCGATATTATTAGGCCTCAGTCCTTTATGATCAATGTAGACCCCCCTGATGCACCTGGATATTGGTCCTCTGCCTATAGAGTGAAACCCCCTAGCACATTAGGGTGCGAGTCCTATATGGGTACTTTTTGAATAGAACACCCCTGATTCACTTGGGAGTGGGTCTTCTACTTGGAGATTACACCCCCTTAACTATGTGGTATTGTGAGATGTTAGGCATTATTGATAGACATATGTAACTATAAGAAACTCTTTTCCTATGATGGGCTATAATATTGAGATATTAGTCTCTCTATTTTTATTTTCTTTGGGTTGAGAATATATATATATATCCATATAATTGGATTTTTTATCACTTTATATGGTTTTTAGAGACAAGTAAAGTGTTCCACCTACATGATGTGTTGTGTTCCCTATGGTCGCATGAAGTTACTTTCTTACATTGTACTGAGTTGTTCATTTCCTCTTTACCCTTTATTCTATTATGACTCTTACTACTCCCCCTTCAAAATTTTGAGAATCCTAATGGGTATGTATAAACACTCCCCTGCATGGTACTTTCTTCACATGTCATGTCTTATACAGATGATGGACAGGTTGGCAATGATTATAGATGAATTTAAGAATACCTTGGTTCATAGACCAAGTACGGTGGTTGGATCATGGAGATTTAGATCTCGGCTCTCTCAGTAGTAAAATTTGATAGTTTTTTTATTTTTGGACATCATTCTAGTTGGGTGTTCAATTCTTCCCTTTACATTCAGTTTACACTATACTACTCTTGTACACCATAGAGGTTTTTCGTGAGTCATTTATAGTCAAGTTGTTTCTTTTTCATTTATTATTAATATTCTCTTAAACATTATTATGGTCAGGTGTGTGAACATAATTACATTATTTAATGGCATCCCCATGTTAAATATTCCTTTGAAAATTGGTATCCATCCTTTGACCTATGCAGTTGGGCTTGGGGTAGTTTCGGATCGAGCCTTATTGGGTCGGGTCATGCCAGATTGATATCAGAGATGGTTTGGTTTTTATGGTTCTCTTTAAAGTTGTAACATTGTGAGGATTTTTTTGGAATTTAGGTCAGTGTTTTAAATGTTTCTCGGGTGTGTCTTTCATTCCAGGTAATCAAGTGATGGTATAGGCATCCATTGTATACATTCTCCTGGACCTTGACTAACTACTTGTTAACTTGGTATACTGATACATTAGTTTCAGGGATCAATGGTACATGAATCATATAGGATTGAGACTTGTATTATCCTTATTGAGTTATCTTTCCATTGAATATATATATGTATATATTTATTTATTTATTTATTCTCATATATTTGTGTTAAATATTTATTTAATATTTAGGATTTATCTGTGACAACAATCAGCTAGGATAACAGTTTCATTTCATGGTGACAATCAGATAATTTTTTAGACCTCAATTTTCGGAACATACAATGAGATTATTCTTCTTAGAGGATAGGTAGGATCCCCTACCCCTAGCTATTGAGAAAAAGATCATACTAGTATGACAGACTAAGGATGCACACAATCTTATCACACTCGGTGTGTTCCAACACCAAAGACCATATACGTTTCATGGTGAGACAAATCCCCATGCATTGGAGGATTAGAAAGAGTCGGTGGTCCATGTATTTAGGCTTATCTGTAAACCAATGTATTATGATTTTTCACTAGAAGATATAATTTTCTATAGAGATACTGGGCACTGGTGGAGTCTGGTTACCCAGATGCATTATGAGTCGACACACTCATGGCCCAACTTCTTAATAGTTGTTTCCTATGGAGTGTGATCCATCCTTCTGATTAGTCTTGAATCGTGTTCTTCTATAGATTTATGAGAATATGATGACTATAGGATTATGTGAATTTTGGTTCACAAACCATACGCAATAATCCCTCAACATGATCTGGTGTGACTACTTCCAAGAATAGATGTTTTAGCTGGGATTTTGTGAGATATATGTGCTAGTGTGGTACCATTTTTCATTACCACATATGTTGTGATTTTGTATCATGGAATGGTAAAAGGTAATTTGATATAATATGGATTATAGGTAGTTGGAGTTGGCACATGGTGTTACAGGACTGAGTCATCTCCCATAGGATGTAGCCTCAGTCGATAGAATCTTGATGCAGGAGACTTACTTGTGATCAGAAATAGAAACATGGACAAGGACAGCGAAGTGGAGTATAAGAGATTTAAGAGGGGATGTAATATTATTTTGACTTGTGAATTTACATAGCATGATACTGGATGAAAAGATATGATGATGAGTGCAGGCACATAAATATGGGACCTCAATAGAAGAGACATCATTGGGATCAGGGACCTCCCTTGTGAGGGTAGGGTGGTCCCCAGGTTGGTGGAGACAAAAGACGAGAAGCTGGATATCTAGGAAAATAAGTTTTGGGTTATAGAAGACACTATGAGATTCTCCCACCACCACAACCAACACGACCAGGTTACCTACATCAGGCTCAGGGATATCGCGGTCGAGGACACGGATAATTGCAGGCTATAGAGGGTTAGGACCTCGTGGCACATTAGATGATTATTGGTATGATCTGTACTTATTATACTCTTTACTCAGTATTAGAATACATAGATTTGATTCGTTCTTCTGTATATATTCTCCTATTATAAGAGTTGGATATCACAGTAGGGGACTTATCAGAGTTCCTTCGTCTGGCGGATCCCATATAGAATGATTATTCTATATCTTTCATCTAGTGAGAGTATGATATATCTCTTGGTGGAGGTAGGTTTACCTATGACCTTTTAGTCATCATAATAGAACTCTATGACATCATACGGGGTCTGGATTGGTTTTCCATGTTCTAATCCTAGATTTAATAACACCACATACAATTCATATTCCATCTTCCCGATGACAAAATATTCTCCATTAGGGGGGAAAGACCTATCATACATGGATGAGTGTGTTTTATGTGTCGGAATCCTCATCCCATCACCCATAAGTTGGTGAGTGTGTCCCTTGGTGCAGAACTCTTTTTAGGATTTCAGATTCCTTCAGTCATGGAGGATTACATGGATGTATTGCTTATGGATGTTTTAAGACTACCTTCGAGGTGGGATATGGAGTTTTGTATCGACTTGCATCCCAAGACTTCTATTATATCTGTTGGGTCATAACAAATTGCCCTTACGAATCTCTAGTATTTGTGGGTTTTTGTTAGAGTACCATTAATAAAAGGGTTTCATCTGGCCCAGTGTGTCCCCCTATGCAGCTCTAGTGATGTTCATGAAAAAAGGTAGATCAGATATTATGGAATTTCATGGATTATCATTCCACAAACATGAACTTGATAAGGAAGAATTACCCATTTTTAAGGATTGAGGACCTATTTAACCATTTTTTATGTCTGATAGGGTTCTCAATGATTGATCTGAGGTCTTGTTACCACCATTTGAGGGTTCAAAGAGCTGATATTTTAAATATGTAATTATGATGTCACTACAGACACTATGAGTACATGGTGACACCCTTTTGAGTGATGAATGTCGCTACCATGTTTATAGATTTGATTAAACTGATCACCTAGTCATACGTGGACCGGTTAATTATTTTTTTTCATTAAAGTGATACTCATATACTATGCATCAGAGGAGGAGCATTAATAACACTTGAGGATGGACCTAGATATTCATTGGGAAAACCAACATTATTGTAAGCTCTTGAAGATCATGTTTTGGATTCAAAAAGATCACTTTATGGGGAACTTATGCTCTGATAATGCTTTGGAAATGGACTAGTAAAGATCGATGTAGTGCTTTAGTGGGATACACCAAAGATATTTTAATAGGTGTGGATTTTTCATAATGTGTAAAGGTACTATATTAGGTTTTTTGAAGGATTCTATAGGATTGTAGCCCATTTGACAACCCTGGCATTGAAAGAGATTCTTTTTATCTATACTGATCAGTCCCAAATAGCCTTTGAGGAGTTGAGTCTAAGGATTAATAGCTTACATGTTTTGAGACCATTGGAGGAGGTTGTGGTGTACATAAATTATTGTGATGCATCGGGAGCTGGTGTCGGTTGTGAGTTGATGTAGTGGTAGGTATTTATCGAATACAGGTCGAGGTAGTTAAGACCCCATGAGTATAAAAACATTAATAACACTGTAGAGCTGGTATCAGAAATCTTCTTTCGAATGGTGTGGGGCACTACCTTCATGGAGGGTTCTTTTTGGTTTACATAGTCCATCATAATCTTAGTCATATCTTCATGTAGATAGAATTTAACCTGAGGTAGCTGTTTTGGTTCGATTTCCCACAGGACTATTACTTTTTGATAGTATATTCTCCAAATAAATGAATTGTGGTACATAATTCCCTTAATAGGATGTCTAAGGATTTCATGGTAAGGATGCTTATATGAATTTTTCTTCCTTACATCTAACCCTAGTGATGTGCGAGGGGGCATTTTTTTCGTTAATCGATGGTGTTGAATCCTATACTCCTTTATTTTGAGAAATATTCCCATAAAGGGACATTATCTATGAGTACTTTTGTGACTATAAATCCATAGGATATTCACCTAATGGATACTCAGAAGAAGGGAATCATGTCACCCTTTTCTACTGATATATGGTGGTCCTAGTATTGATGGAGGAGGAGATGATGTGAGAGTTCCACACTTAACCTTTAGTTGTGCATCACAGTATGGGTATGATTTACTGATACCTTGAACGGATTTTTGGGTGGTACATAATGAGATTGAGTGTGGATGCGTTCATTTCTCAATACCTCACAAGTTTTTAGTTTAAGGATGAGCACTAGGTTCATGCCAGTTTGTTACAGCACCTTGATATCACATAGTGTAAGTGAGATGGAATATCCATGGACTACATGATTGGGATTCCATGTATATAAAAGATCCATTATGCCATATTTTTTTATAGTAGACTGATTCATGAATAATGAAGAATTCATATCTATCAGGGATCAAA
This sequence comes from Viscum album, assembly GCA_963277665.1. Taxonomy (NCBI): domain Eukaryota; kingdom Viridiplantae; phylum Streptophyta; class Magnoliopsida; order Santalales; family Viscaceae; genus Viscum; species Viscum album. The sequence goes on along the minus strand of OY728133.1, from coordinate 1,020,548,088 downwards.
TTTTGATGGAGAGTTTGTGGTAGATGTTTGTATGGGATATTTTTTACCTTTATTGGTTTCCCTCAACTATTTTCTCATACCGTGATGTGTGGTATACATCATGGTTATGGAGAGGCATGTAAGAGGAATTCAAGACCCAAATGAGGATGAGTATAGGATTTAACCCCCAATCCTATGTGTAGTCTGAGTATACTATCAAGGTGTTGGTAAAAATGACGAGTGCTTGCATGTTGTACTCTGGTCAGAGTTCATAGGATAAAATTCCTCTGGTATATTTTTTATACAACAACAGCTACAATTCTACAATTGATATGGAACCTTTTCAGGACATATATGGGAGACCATGCAGGTTACCCATCTGTTTGATAGAGATTAGAGTGGAGTCTCTAGTGGGACAAGAGATGGTTTATGTGACAATGGATAAATTCTATGTCATCTATGAGTAGATGAGGACAGCCCAGATCAAATAGAAATATTACATTGTCTTCCATTATAGGCCCTCGGATTTCAAGTAGGCTTGCCACATTTTCCTGAGAGTCTCCCCATGATGAATATTTTTTAGGATTATCCAAAGAGTTAAACTATCCCCAAGTTCCATCATTCCATTAATTATATTTTTTAGGGTTGGTGAGGATGCTTACCACATATACCTACCTCCACAGTTAGAGCAGGTGTATAACATCTTCCATGTGCCACTAAGAAGATACTTGCATGACCCCATGCATGTCATCGACTATAGAAATATGTACATTGAGGATGGATCCACATTGTGAGAGCAGTCGGTGGTGATAAAGGATTGATAGGAGAGAACATTTTTTGGATGTACCATCTCATTTTTTTGCATGTTGTGGATGCACGGGAGAGTTCAAGACAGCTCTTGGGAGCGGGAGAGCCCAATGTGGGGTCATTATACCATGTGTTTTGTTTACTATTGATTTTGTTTTGAGAAAATTGAAGGATAAATATTTTAGAGACATATTCTTCCCTATAAGTCATTGAAGTATTTCTACATATAATTTTTGAGCTGGGGGCTAAGATGATATGAGATTCTAAGGCCTGGTGTTCCCAAAATAATATTATTAAATTATTAAATATATTTTATACCACATGAATTAAGTATCTCAAATAAAATGGGACAACAATAGCATCGAATCTTGAATACGGAATATGAGACCAGAGTTGTTTTTGAAAATCCTTTTTGGTCCTAGGTGTGACCTAAAATAGGTCAGCATAGGTCATTCAGAAATAGAGACTTTTTGTGGGTGTGTTTAGTTATAATAATTAAATTTATTTATTTTACTTTTATTATCTGAATAAATTTTTCTATAAATTTACCACTATATAGAATTCTATTGGGATATTTGGATAAACAATATGATGATTCTAGTGCATCATTCTTCTTTCCATTGGTAAATCACATTAGACAATAATGGGACTCTGAATAAATGAATATCGGGATGTAGTGAGCGCATCGACATCCATAAATAATTGAATAGAAAGTTCTTCAACAAAAAACAATCCAATATCTTGGTAGGACTCATAAAATCAATGATTTTATTCCATTTTTAAAAAATTTGTTGGCTAGTATCATCCCTTCTCTAATCTTCTCTAGTTACTATAATTTTTGTGGGACCATGTACTAAAATTATTTTGATTATTCATTGTTTCTCACCCTAGATATTCCTATTCATGTACATTGGATAAGAGATCTTATGCAAGATTTACTAATCCTTTTTGTAGAGATTTTTCTCCCTTGATTCTTTATGTTTCTCCATAATTGGCCTATGGGAATTTTATTTGATGTTTTGGACTGGTATCGAGCCTGATCGGACCTCAAGATTCATGATGAAAACATGTATGGAAAATGGAATACCAAATTTGGAATAATATAGTTTGGTTTTTAGGTTCTGGTTGATCAATTCATTGAGTTAGAATCTAAATATAAGATGGTGTTGTAGAGGTTCATGTTGGACGTGAAATGAACCTTAATTGATCAACAGGTACATCTTTCTGGCCACTAGATGTTTAGAAACAATGAAAATGGCTTGATCCACTAATTTTGAGATACGGTGGGGCTTGATTCAATGTGAAGATGTCTAATATGTATGAATAGTTACATATATTAAATTTTATAAAATCCTGACTACATGTCATGTAGTTTGAAGAAAACCTGGCGTGTCAGGCCCTAGTTATGATGGATAGTTTTTTATAGGATTATAAGTATTACATTCCATGCGGGACTCCCAAATGTCATGTGGACTTATGATGGTGGGTATTCATGTACATAGATAGTACACGGGCATGTTAATGGCTACGAACATTCCATATTCTGAGGTAAATAGACACGTCAAGGGACATGGGGAATACTCCATGTGAATGGACATGATGTGTACCAAAGAACACTAACCATGCTTGGATACATAGACATGGCTATAGTGAATAGGTAGGACCTCCAGTGACTCGAACACATAGTGTAGACCCTCTAAACCATATGTATGGTTACATGGAATGTGATTCATGTACCTCCAGGGACATGAATAGGTAGTAGAGTTGGACCACATGGTGTTTGGATCCCACCACTTATTTTTTAGCCCATCGTGTCTTTTTTAAGAAACATCAAACTCTCATATCTCGATTGTTTGGGATTAGATTTTGGAATGTGAGTATCCTATACCGCTTTTTTCACATAGAATCAAATTCTTACATCCATTGACAATTTCAAGATATTTTCTAATATGTTCCATGTGTAATTCTTATTTAGGTGACACCCGGTGATGGTAGTGATCAGGAAGAGAATCATTAGAGATGTTATAGTGGAACCCCAGTCAACATAATCACGGTTCCTTAAATATTCGATTGGAACACCCCTATCATATAGGGTTTAGGTCCTAGATAACCAAAGTGGAAGCCCCATGCCACACTAAAGTGCAGTGCATCGATGTATAGAGTGAAACCCACCATCAGCATGGGATTAGTTCTTCCACCCACTATGTGGAACCCCTTATCAGTTAGGGTGTGGGTCATTGATTACTAGACTGTAATCCATTATCAAACAATAAAATAGGTTCTCTACCTACCGATTGGAACCCTATATGAGATAGGGAGGAGTTCCTCTATGAACAAAGTGGAACCCCCATGTCGCACCAGGGTGCAAGTCGTTAACCTATAGAGTGAAATCCCCTTTCAGCTTGGGTGGGTTTCCTCTACCTATATAATCTAACCCCCTATTGGATAGGGAGTGGTTCCAAAAATAACCATTGATTAACCACCATGATGCCCCTAGGTTAATGTCCTCACCCTACAATGTGGAACCCATGTAACATTAGGATTGGAGTCCTCTACAGATAAATTTTCAATGGAACACCCCTAATGTACTAGGGAGTGTTTCCTTTTATTAAAAATCATGCCCCCTAGACTATGTAGTATAGCAGCGGGGAGTGGGCCTCTAAATAGTTACTTATGGGAATACACATGATATGTTAGGAATTGTTGATGGATTCCTATAACTATTTGCGACTCTTTTCATTGTCTGGGATATGAGTTGGATATCCACTTATATCTCATTTTTATTTATTTTGTTAGAAAATATATATATATATATATATCAATTGGATTTGTTATGGCTTGTTATGGGTGGAATAAACAAGAACTATAATCTACCTAAAAATGCACTGAGATTCATATGGTTGGATGAGGTTACTTTCATTATTTGGGTTGAGCTATTTTTCTTATTTACTATCGATTCATATTGTGCCTCTCACTTATACAACTTCATATTTTGGAGCATCCTACTGGGTATGTATATACTCAACCATGATTGGGAATTTCCCAGATGTTTCATGTCTTTTTCTGACAATGGATAGGTCGGGGATGATTACAGATGATCTTAGGAATACCTTAGTCCATAGACCATGTATGGTGGTCTAAGTTATATATTTAGAGTTGGGATCTTGTCTTCTTTTACATCCCTCGTTTTTTCATGTTGGGACATATTTATAGTGTGTTCTTTATTTCTCCCATTCACATTTCGTTTTTTCTCCAGTACCATTGTACACACTAGAGGTTTTTCATGCATGGTTTATTGTTTTATTGTTTTTTATTTTAAAATTAATATGAACTTATATATTGATATGTTTAGATGTTTTTGTATACATGCATTATGTAAAGGCGTACCTTGGATAATCATTCCTTTCGGAACTAGTCTCCACCCCCAGGACTATGGATGTAGGCTTGTAGTAGTTTCTGCTAAAACCTCATTGAGTCGGGTCACAATAGTGGGAAACCCATATAATAAAAATGGTTAATAATTATTTCACTTTAAAAGAGAAAAATCATTTTCGGAATGTCATCTATAATAACACAACCTAGGTTTCCAAATATTATAACATTTGTGGGAAGTTAAAATAATAACATACAAATGAAAAATAACACCCAAATACTGATATAGAATGATATAGAACATTGTTAATAGAAGGTTAATAGATAAAATTACATATAAATTTGACAGGTGAAAAGACCATTAATTCTTTAAAATATAAGGAAATGTTTAGAATTTTTTTTCAAGATCATTTTATTAATGTTACAAATTTTCTACGAGAAGATATTATTACAAAATTTCAATCCATTTTATAGGAATAATCTCATCCTTTGATTGTGCCTTGTTTAATTTCTACTTATTATCTTACTCTAAGAGATGATGTTTTCATATCTAAATAAAAAATGGTCAATAACATCCATCAATAAATTGATAATTTATTTCTTCTATCTCTATTTATTATAAAAAAATGGAATGGTATATCCAATAACATACATAGCTAAACATTATCAATTCCCTGAGTAGTCAACCATAAGGATCTTCCATTCCTGGAAGATGTTGATATCAAAAAAATTTGAAATAAGTTTACAAAATTTTTCAAAATATACTTATCATTAATCCCCCCAATATAATAATGTATCTCTTGGTTTTTACATACAAAATAATTGAATAACTTAATCATAAATTATCATGAAATATGGTTCTAAGTAGAGTTTCCTTAAAATGATAATAAAATACAATTATATCGTTATTCATTGAACAAAAAATTTTATTATTTAATGTATTCCATAAATCTAATAATAGTTCAAACATCATCAACGATAACATAAACAAATATTTCCTTAAGTGATTAATTACTTGAAATTTCATAAATCTGATCTAATTTAAATTATTCATATCCATCATCCCTTTGTCCTAATATCATTAAATCAACATCAGAAACATGTAAAAGGTTATATACGATAAATAATAATATCACCTTGCCATTAAATTACATTTCATGGAAGTCAGAACTATTTAACATATTCTTGCAAAACCATAATGAAAATCTATTCTGGATTAATCGATTGGTGTTTCATGATTATAATAAACAAGATACCACTAATAAAAATATAATTATTTGATTTCCAATACATAAACATATCAATAATTCCAGTTTATTCATACACCAAAATCTAGGCTTCATATTATTATTCCTTAATACTTTTTCCTTTCTTATGTCATTTGTAGTCTCCTCATCACCATCAATATAACCTTTACATCTAAATCCTTTTCAATTTTCATCATGAGCATTCCTGTTAAGAAATAGAGTTTTATAATCCTTATAAATTCTAAATTTCAAAAATTATATTTTCAATGATATAATAGAGAGTCCATTATTATCAACTATTTCATTAACAAAAATTTTCATTTTTCTTTGCAGTAAATTTCTTTATTTCATTCTTTTCCAAACTCATAAGATCTTATTATTCCTCTAATAAATCTATGGTTGATTCATCCCACATTATTGACATATAAGAAATAGAATATTCATTTCATATATTGTTTCCACCACCCAATCTATTACTAAACATTATCCTTATCTTCATTGGTAAATCTTATAGTCAATTAAGGTTAAAGTTGATAAGCATATATCATTATTACTGATTACACGTAATCACAATATCCTTCACTCCAATAATAATACCATTTGGATTATCATCAAAACATTATCTATCACATTCAACAATAATCAACTTCCTTTGAGTTCCATCCATTGACTAAAACCAAAAAGCATAGTGTCAATAATAATAATCATTGTCGGAAACCACATAATATTGTATAATCACTTAATGGATGTCTAAATCATGACACCTTATTATCCATATATTATTACTTGGGAATATATGAGTTCATTCATATCAATAATCTATTTAAATCCATTGTTATGGTTTATAAATATTTTTTGAATTTATAATAAAATCCCTTGAGAGAATCAAACTAGGTGTATATTGAGGCCCATTGTCATACACCAAGTGATGATTCAGTCGAGAAAATTATTCCCTTTTCAAAGTTATTACCCTATATACCTATGAGAATGTGCTAAATCCACTTTTATTATCTATATAGTGATGTAATTTCCTTGAAATGACTTTTCTATTCTTTACCATAATTCCAAGACATTTTTCTATATTTTGAATTTCCATATACTTATCCTCTGACCTATCCGTAGAGTTCTCACTAACATTTTCATATAATATTTTACAAAGGGTAACTAAAAATTTCCTCGGATATCCACTATAGTGACCCAATATTTCCATATATGAGAATTATATCTTATAGATAAATATGCATTGAATTACACAAACACACACTTGAGGGTCGTTATGGTTTACTAAGTTTGGAGACTAGGCATTAATTCTTTTTTATTTCCTAAAATATATTTAACATATCCCATAAATATCTTCCCATATAGTACTCTTGTTATAAACACCCAATATTAAACCATTTTTCATAACATTGGGAAAGAAAACATCATAAAGTTTGAACTCTGATGCTCAGTAAGGGTAAACAATATAGATATGTAAGTATAAAATGTGCATTAAGGTAGGAGAACATTAGCATAACAATTGAAAAGAACACCCTACATATCGAAGATCATAATATTGACTTATGGAATAAATATTATAGTTTCATAATACATTAATCATAATTAAAACAAAGAACATGATCCATGAAATCATAAACATTTCATCGGAAATAAATTTTTTGCATACACATAAGCCCCGGAAATCAATTCCATTGTATTCAAGGATCACTACCAATGATATCATTTTAGAATGGGTTCCCTCATAAAACCATCATAGAAGTCAAGATTCACTCCAAATAACATCGTAGTGGACCAATTCCCTTACTAAACTAGGTCTACTACACATTCTAGTAATTTTTTTATCAGCAGACATAGTTATGTGCCCAATGCATTAGAGGGAGATATAGGTCCCACCAATCACATAATTAAAATCATACGTATGTCTACCACAAGACAAATAATTATTCCTCATATCATTACCAATAAAATGAAATAGGTTTCATTTACATTTTATCATAACATAACCTATGGAAATGTGATAGGTTTCATAATCATGTCTTCATTTTATAAAAGATTAATCCATGAAAATAAGAGAGTTTCACAATTATATCCTCATGGTGTATTGTGTGGATGATAAATAGGATTCATAAACATCATTCAATCATAAACAATAAAAATAAAAATAAAAGATAATAATGGTATCCATGGATCATATCCACTCTAAATCATAGGTAACATCAAGATATTTCATCGTTGATAGAAAATGGCGTTCAAAGGTCATTTAAAACATATCTTGAGGAAAATAATTTTCATTGAAAATAAATTCTTAAAACATAAAATTCATAATACATTTGGAAATCATTTTCTTTGAAAAAAACATTAAAAAATATAATAGAATAATAAAAAATCACGTAGAAAAAATGATGAATAAAATAAAATTTATTTTAAAATATCATATCTAAATTCATAAAACATTTTGAAAATAATTTACCTGAAAATAAACAATGAAAATTATACAATAATCATTAAAAATAATTTAAAAAATTCTGTGAGGAAAATTTCTTTTACTCATTGAAAAACTGTTTTTAAGGAATTTTTTTTAAATCCATTACTTTGATAATAACATTGATAAAATTTAAAGTAATCATCAATGAGAATAATGATAATTCTAGTGGGAAATTATGTTCATGTCATACATGTTAAAACAAATATTCCTTTCACATATTAAGAAAAATCCAAACATAAAATGTTTGAAAATTACATGAATATTCCCTTCAAAAAATTATATATATATATATATATATATTGGATTATATTTATTTAGAAAATAATTTTGAAAATTTTAAAACATTATTGAAAACATTTTTAGAAAACATGGTTTTGGAATAAAAATTATTTTTGACTAAAGAGCGAAAATAAATAGATTTTTCATAAATAATTATTTCAGGCTATTATGAACATAAAAAGAGGAAAATTAATGGGAAACATTTATTTTAAAGAACTAACAACATGATAAGAGTATTAATTACTTCATGAGAGATAGTTTATAATATTTCATTATTTGATGAATAAACCTAAACAATCTCGATAAGAAACAAGATTGTAATATAAAACTCTAACCACTTTGGTCACATTGATTCAAAAGCCCCATGAAATAATTAGATTAAATCAAAGAATAAATATCATGATAATAAAAATAATTATGAACAACATGCCAAATTTTCATTATATACACCTCAAAAAATATGTTTAGTATATAAAAATACAATATGTCTAAATAAAGGTGAATTGAGGCAAAAATATTGTACCACATTGGTAACATTAGAACCATAAACCCAATGAAAGATATATCTTCTAATGAATATCTAAACACTATTAATTTTTTTTATAAAAGTCATAAACTAAATTTATGGTAGTATATAAATCACATAAAAGAAACACATGGTGAATATGGAATTTTTCTCATAAAAAATAGAGGTTAGGTGAAAATTCATTACCACTATAACGGTCTTTTTTATCCTAATACCCTATAAATATAGAAATAAATTTTAATAATTAAATATCCTTAAAATAAGTATATTCATTATATAACATAAAAAATGGGCACTATATTCTTAAATAATGAAACGAATGGTGAATTTTCATATGTCTCCGTGAAATAAAAGCGAGACCAAAAATCTATTTAATTAAATATCAACTTCCTTAGTATGTGTTAAAACCTCTCATATAATTAATATAGGTTTATTATATCTATAATAAATAAAAAAATAATAAATATCATACTATAAGTTATTTAGTTATCACCGTTTACTACCCATTTATCTACAATTCCATGTTAAATTACCTTTTTAGGTAATAACTGGTGTGTATGTTTTGATTTGTTACTTATTTTAGTCCTCCTAGATTAATAATGGTTACATAATATACACAAATTAAAAAATGATATTAATATAATATATAATCATTATATATGAATTTATCAAAATCTATAATAGATTGAGATTGAAAATTAAATACCTCGTTCATGGAGACAGTATGTCATATGTACGAATGAACTCTACTTCAATATTCACGACGGAGAGAAATAAAGAAGGGTAAATGATATATTGACATTCTATAATCCTTTTTTTCTCATATATATCACATATTTTTATTTAAACCAATCAATATTTTCATCCATGTAATGCATACCTGAAAAATGAATCACAACGTTTCAAGAGAAAGTAGTCTTCCATATACATGAACGACGTTATCATATCCACCTCATAATGAAAATTAAGAAGTTATATGTGATATCATAATTCATTAAGTATAATTATATTATAAATATAATATGTATTCAATTATTTTATGCTTATTAGTACACAATTAAAAAAATTATAAACATATCAATTTGGTTCATGAGGTGATACTTCATCATACAGACATGCAATGCTATAATTTTAAAAATGGGATTGTATATATGCAGGTAGATGTCATATTATAATTATAGTGATGTAATAATATAATAAATATCAAATATAAACATTAAACTTATCATTATAGCCCTCTGTTATAGTTGGTGATGTAAAATGAATACCATTAGTTTGTGGCCTCTCCTGGAATGGGAGGTTATACCAACACTCCTATTCCAACGGTTTTGTAAAATTGTTAGTATAGGGTGTCTTCTCCCAATGGTTTAGTATAACCCTTTGTATTTTCCATTTTAGTAAATGATATCCCAATATTTTCAAAAAACTATTGGTTTAGTGAAAGATAAACAAATGGTTTAAAAAAATTATTGGGATTAAGTTCCCCCATATATTCATGTGGCAAGGCCCGCTTTAGTAGTGAATCCATCCACATTTTTCCCTACACCATGCTCCATTTTATCCTAGTTTTAAATCCATAGATTCGTTCCGTCATTCAGTTTCTTACACATTAATTTGATGAGTTTTAAATTGGTTATATCTTCTTCCTATAATTTGTTTTATTTTTTATCTATGACATTTGGTTTCACTCTCCATCCGAAAATCTCTCATACCTTAGTAATTTTATTCGATTATTATTCAATATCAAATTATTATGTTCCAAATACAATATCTCTTCTATCAATAGTCATTTTTAGTTTATTTTATAAAGGAATAATAAGGTTTTTTTTAGATTCTAGATTCATTGGACAATGTTTCTTTTAATTGTTATTTTATTGAATTTCTGAATAAATCTGATTGTGTGTGTTGTATTTTTTTATTTTATCTACATTCTTTTTGCATATAAATATAATATGAAATTATTATTTTTATGATCATTATATAATGAATTCATGTGTATTTAATGATTTAAACATTCTATATGATTAATTGAATAAATATTTTATTATGTATGGATATATAATATATGAAAAATCATGATAGTATTATGTTTCATAAAAGTTATTACGTTTTGGGTTTTATTATGAAATGATTAAGAAAAATATAGTTTTAGTGTGTGATGTTTCATAGCTAGGATCTAATGAAGTAATCCAACAACATGGTGTTTTTTATCAATTCCCTTAATATTAGATACATTATACACCTTAAACTCATCTATACTAGAATCAAAAATATGTTACTAAATATTTATAAAGTAAATATAAATTAACATGGTGATGGAAAATTATTTTTTATTATTGTATTGTTAAATATAATTACCCTTTATTATAAAAAAATCTATATATAAATATGGTCAATCAAGTTAGCATATTGAATAATCCTTCACTATTATGAAAATCCATTGGAAGGGGAATTCTATTGTGTATTTTACAAGCCTCAAATATTAGGGAATTTCTAGAAAAGGAAATTCATTGAATGAAATTATGTATTCGATTATATATCAATATTAAAATTCTCATCACATTATTAGATAATACATAAAAGTTAATTAATATTCATTCAAGGGTAATCTTATCTTATCTTATAAGATATCTAAGATTATTAGAATACTCGTCTATAGAGGAATTCAAACTCAAAAAGAATCCTATATAAAACCAAATGAGGCCCATGAAACTAATTAACAATAAATAGAATAGAAATGATAAATACAAATAAAAAAAATGAATTTTTTTCACAATGGATCCCTTAAAAACACACCATATAAAAAAAATTCATCATTAATCATGTTTAAACTATTTAACATAAACATTGTATTGTGATAATATGTTTATCATATAAATATCCATCTATGAAATCATTAATCACCAAAACTAAAAAATTTATTCCACACACTTATCAAATATTTGTACTTGAGGGTCACCAATGATTAAAAAAATCATTAATTATACAATATAATGATCTCAATAAATTTAGACTTAATCTAAATAGTTTTATCAAAATTATCCTAGATATAAATTTCTTTACATAATGATTTTCCAACATATCCACTATATTTCACATAATTTCCCAATGTATTCCTTACTATGATGACCATGTAAATAATCTAAATTTAAATGAATTGATCCAACCCAAAGAAATATAAATTGTACCAAATCGACCAAATTCATCTTGAAAATAAATGAACTGAACTTTTACACCCTTTACACACTAAAACCTAATCGAACTAACTAATCACATATATATTATAACCAAACTGACATGACAAAACAAAATGGATTGAATTGAAATGACTTGATATGAACTAAGTAAATGTGATTTGACATGAACTACACAAAAGTACATCAATATTAACAAAGATAAATATTATTGAAATAAATTGAACCTAAAAATATGAAATCCCATAGTAATGGTAAAAATTTAATTGACTAGACCATTATTTAATAAAACCATAATAGGTATGCACAAACTCAATACAAATAAAAAAACCAAAATAAATTTACTATAACTAAACTAATAAAAAAATAGAACTGGCCAAGACTAATCTGAAAGAAATAGAATATCATAACCTAAAATTTGTAATATTTCATAGAAGAATCTGTTAATTAAGTATAATATTAGTTAAAATTTTAATAGAATAATTGAAAAACAAATAATTATATGTGAAATATTTCTCAAGTATTATTTATAGTAATTAATCATTGATATAATTTAATTCACTTTCATTATTTTATATTTATAGAATTTTATAATATATATTATTCTTTCAATTTATATTATGGTTTTCATATAGTCCACTATTTATGTTATGGTTACATAAAATGTAAAAAGTTCTCATTTACATAAATTGTTATTTGATTAAACATCAATATTATTTATTTTCATTTAAAAAAAGAAAAATAAAATATATTACATAATGGATAGAAGTTGGATGTATGAGACCGATCGGATCTCATGTTTTTTTCAAAACATGTTAGAGACCAATTTATCTTTTTTATTTGAAAATGCTTCAGATAGTGGTCACATACAATGCCTATGTTATAATAAATATGGAATAACATTGTTAAGCCCTAAATAATTGATCTACCATATAACCAAAAATTCTATTCAAAAATATTTATATATGTGGTATCAAAATATGGATAAAATTAAATCTCAAAATGGTAATGATCTAAATAAAATTATTGGATTTGAGAATCTGTTAGATGACTATTTTCTATTTATTCATCATCATGAAAGAGAAATAATGTTTTCCTAAGAATACTTTGATACAATAACACCTGATGAATCTAATGAAAATGATGATTTTTACATGGCGAAGAAATTGAATGATCCTTACATGAATCTATTATATCAGCAATGTGGTAAAATGAAAATTCAAGAATTTTTATATAGAATTTTTCATTTGGAAACCATGTATGGGATCTATAGTAGTGAAATCTATTACATTTATACATATCTTAATTACTTAGTTCTTGATGATGTAGATATTACCTCAAACCATTATATGTAATCGAATTTAGATGAGGAAATTACATTTTCAAAAAAATCAAGCTTGTATGAAATACTGGGGAATATTTTGGGAGGACATTCAAGAATAGAATGATTGTATAAAATGTTTCACATCCCATTAGAATCCAAAAACTAATGGAAATCCATCCCATGTACAACATAATGTAATTTGAAACTTTCCATTAATCCATGGACTACATTATCTTTTCATGTCTAATGAAATAACAATAAAAATGTGATGGAATGATACCGATAGAAAGAAGAATATTAATGAGTTAGTTTATCATTAATACAAATTTTCCTAATAGAGATTTGATTCTTAATACCTTTATTTCATATTTGGAATGCATAATGTAAGGTTGGGTCTTTGATGTGACAGTATTAGTCTATTTTGGTAGATGCTTAGTTCTTACAACACATGTCCAGTTTTCATACACATTTATAACCTTCCTCCTAGGATGTGTATAAAAATATTCAATTTCATGATCATAATCATATATGGACCGTCAGATCCTGAAAATGATATTTATTTGTACCTATAACCATTAATAAAAGAGTTTAAATACCTTTGGAATGAGGGTGTGCACACATATGATGCTTGTTCAAAAGTCATATTTCATATGTGTGTTGTAGTTATGAGGATGATCAATGATTTTCCTTCTTATGAATAGATTCATGGATGGAGAATGAATGTAATGCTATAATTTCCTACTTGTATAAATAATATAGGTTTTGGATGAACTATATATCATCAAAATTTCTGTTCTATGGGACTATGGTGATTATTTCTAGGGCCCATCCATATAAGAATAATCATCAATGATTTGTTAATGATATAGTGACTAATAATAATCATCATCATATGTATGGAATTTATGTGCCTATTAAATTTCAAGATTTTAGTTTTTAATTTGGTATGGGTGAGATGAAATATAGATAGAAAAATTATATTTTCACAAAAATAACAATTAAAATTAGAAGAAGAGAAATATATTTTTTAAGTTCCCTTATTTTTCAAACTATTATATTAATTTATTTATTAGACATCATAAATATTGAAAATAATATATGTGAAATATTGATTTCAATTAATTTAATATCATGTTAAAGAAAAAATATGATATATGCTCTTTTCATGAATTGAGGATTGGGGAATATTACTTGAATTTTATCTTGTGCATGTCGGGGAAAATAAATGGAAAGTCATATTTTATTATTATATTGGGAAACCTATTGAAAATAGTTGATTTCAGGAAGTACAAGAGAATAATAAATGTTTTTGATGTCTATTCAAGAAACAAATCCAAATGGGTTTATAGAAGAGAGTTGAAGGAGAAGGATTTGAAGACTCATGACAATCACATCCATCTATATGACTTTATTCCAAAATTCAATATTCCATGTTCTTTCTATTAATTTATGGGTTTCAGTTATTTTTTTGTGCCATTTTTATAGAGATCATTATACTAAGACATTTTCCAAGCCTTTCTTGTAAAAAAAGGTATGTAGCGGAACTGCGAATTTTGTGTGAGTTACAAAAAATATTTTCTCTATAATTTTTAAAATGCATAATTCATATAACTATCCATATTATAACCAAAATACACTGTGGAGGACCTATTTACTTTAATATCATTTATCCAATTCAAATACAAATATACACTTTAAAATATTTTTTCCAAAAAAATCATCTCGGTGACTCTATTGTGTAATGTTACATTATACAATAATATATTTAATTCTTTTCAATGTATTTATTTAATCAAAATATGATATTGAATAAACCAAGAATAAATTAAGAATAATAGTATGAAAAATTTGAACCCAGTTTTCCATCACATCCCCAAATAGGTTTAATTCCTAGATCATATACATTTCCCACATTAAACCATGAAGATAGGGAGATGGCACAACATACTATTTTGATTAAAAGATATTTCTATGATGATAACATCAAGTAAATAAATTAAATATGTTTATCTTATCTCATCTAATGTAATTTTACATATCTATTAAAATAATTATATATTTTTGGATGGGAACATAAATAAATGATAAATACAAATAATTGTTCTTTATCTTTGAGAAGGAGAGATACATTTTATTGAAATTTTTTTTCTTCTTGGTTTGAAATTCAAGGTAGAAATATTCCTATAATAAATTAATAAAATAAATTTTCAATTAACATTAATATTCAATCATATATCAGGTATTGAGTTTTCCTAATGAATATGTCTCTAAAGAAATAAAATCATTGGCTTTTGGTCTAAATAATGTTGTTCATGAATGAAAATCAGTTTTGATCAATGAGTATAAATTTATTAGCACTGAGTGAGAAAATAATTTTAGTAGGAAAATAATGGTGTTATGGTATCTTCCACAATAGGTGTCTATTCCATTTTGTCAGATTTTAGACCATGATTTAAAAGCATATATTATTATGAATTTGTTGAAAAATACTAATACATGATTATAAATCTCTTGGTCACATCACTATGATGTAATGATATTGGTTTGACTTGATGATGAGGAATGGGACATTTATTGATGCTTGTGGATTTCATGTTATTGAAATTAGTCACACTCCTGCCACTGATGAACCATGTGTATTGGTATTAATGGTAAATTTTTTTATATGAAATATCATCCTTGAATTAAATTTTGTGTCTTTGTTAATTTAATCCTAGGACAAATTTTTGATAGTGGTGATGATGAAATTTACACCATCCCCACTCCCATTAGCCCAAATCCATTTATTATTTATTATGACCCAAATAATTCAATTTTCATAATTAATTGTGTACTTGAAGTTATGATGGGAAATATATAGAATAATTCATATATGTTTTCTATTATTTTGTTTTATCTCAACTCAGGATGTCGATATCAGTGCTATATAGATTTTTTTCTATTAATTATAGATATTTTCTATGAAACTTGACAGTTATTTGAATATTCAATATTTACCGATTTTAGTTTCCCTTGAGTTTTATTTTCTAATATTTAATTGAATTGTATCTAAACTAACCAAACCAAAAAAACTGAAACAATTAATTTAAAAAAACTAGATGAACTGAATTGGGAATATTAAAATAATTGATATGATAATCAAAACTAATGGATATAATGACATAACCACGAAAATGTAAAAAAGACCTAATTAATTAATCCAAATGAACCCAATGACCTAAGAAAAATAAAAATAAACAAACGACCTAATAAATTGATTAGAATAAAACAAATTACCTAACAAAAATTGAATTAGATCAAATTAAATATAGAAGAAAAATATATCATACCTATGCTAAATATATTAATTTGAATGTGATTTTTTCTATTAAATGTATTATGTTTTGATATTTTTCACACTAAATATGAAATTTTTATTATATTACTATGTATACTATATTTGTTCTGGTAATTAATATGCGTTAATTAAGTCATGTCTCATCTTCTTTACTTTTTGGGTTACACATTAGTTATATTTTTATAATTAATTTTTTACTTGTTTTCAAATGCATGAAATTAAAAACATTATGGTGATACAAAGAAAAATAATGACAAACAATAAAAGTCAATTGATTAAGAAAGTTGTCCCACCTCTAGTACCTTTTGTAAGTATTTTATTTAAAATGTATATATCAATAACATATAATTTCTTGTGATTAATTTTTTTAAATTATTTAATTTGGATCCACAAATTAGGTTCCAATTATTCTATGAATATTCTAGTAGTCTATGTACTTAGGATGACGATGTGAGGGGGTGGTACTAAAATTAGGTTCCCCAATCTGTGTACTCGAGGACACGCTATCCCTCTCACTCACATACCATAGGCCACACCTTCCGCGCCTACGGTATCATTAGAGACACCTGGGATATTTATCCTATCAATTTTTTAACCCCTATTTGCATTTGAGCCTCCTTGGATAACTTTTCCTTATCAAATGATGACTAATACTCCTAATCTATATTATTAATTTTCAAATCCATCTCTGTTATCTTATATTTTGTTTCCCTCATTATCCATGAGCTTTAACATTCGTGATTGTTCAACTCATTATCATATAAATTCTATGCATGTGGATCATACACTACGACCCAATTTATATATACAGGTTGATGTTCTATCATAGCCAATGGATCTAGATGTTTCCTCTATTCAAATAGACTCACATTTATTTATATAACCATTAAAAAATTTATTACCATATTTTATTTTCATTATAAGATGTATTAATAAAATATTTTTCTTTCTTCATTAACTACATTATTTTTTAATAAGAGGTGTGGGCATGCACGCTTGTATGCATTGTGAAACCTAGGATCATAGCTTATGGTTTATTACAACAAAGACAACCATGTTATAGGGAAAATTGGGAAAAATGTAGGAATGTTTTAAAGATTATTTCTAAATAACCCATTATTATTCTCATCAGGACACTCTCCTAGTGACACTTTCCAAATAGTGTAATGGATAATGAATGGAAACATATTTTAGTAAAAATAATTATTCATATTTATTACGATAATATTATTTTACTTATATGAATTAATATTTTGTATATAATTTCTTTTTATTTCCAAAAGGGGAGGCTATAAGGCCATCAGGGATCATGGAATTAGGTGAGATATTGAGAGTTTATAAGAATGGGTTGTAAAGTGTATAACATGCTAGATTTAGTATTGATTTAGAGGAAAAACCTATTATGGATGAGTGTCTGGTAAAATATTACTGTTAATTGATTTCTTACGGGATGAGTACCGAATTCGAGTTATTAATCAAATTTGATCTTTTTAAATAAAAATTACCACGATTTTCCTGAAAACATTCTATTTTATTTTTGAAAATTATTATTTAAGAATCATTGAGAAGAAATAAAAATACAGAGATGCTAAAAAATACCTCCACCATCTGGGGAAAACTATGACGTCGGTTCATGATAGAAATAAAGTATGAAAATCATTTATAATTATTCATTAGGACATGCACATTATTTTTTTTATTTTACATTTCATTTGATTTTTAATTGGGAAAGAAAATTATTTTGTAAAATATAGAATATTCTTGAAATAATTTTGTGTGTACATAAATTTTAGGATTAGTATTGTTATGTTTCTGACCATATCATGATCCTATACAACAAATGGTCATTTTATTAAATATCCCTTCATTTAATATGAAAGGAAACTACAATACTGGGTCCAATTACATTTAAATTTTTTATGGATAGAATAATTAATACCTTAGGGTATGAAAAAAAATTCATGAAAATATTCTAACATATTATATAAATATTAATGTCCCAAAATTAAATTACAATATATAAAGAGACCTAGTAATGAAAAGTTAGAATACCTTAAAAATTGATATAGTAAGTAAATCATGTTTTTTTAAACCCATTTTTTTAATCAGAATCATTATAATTAAGAAATATAAAAAAATATTCAAATAGATATTTAGAACATAAATATATGTCTAGATTAATAGGTTTCAATCACACCATGTTATCTGATATCATTGAAATTGTGATCTATATAGTATAGACCAATTGGAATACAGAATCAGTTGTTTGTTAATTACCTTTAGTTTACCCTTAAATACATTATTTCACTGATACATATCTTTATTTTACACATACCTAAATTTTTTACTCTTACAAAACATTTTTTACCCTTACATAACTTTAGTTGATCCTTACATAACTTTAGTATAACCTTACCTCACTTTAGTTTTCCAAAATTACCATTTGTTTACCCAAACATAAATTTATTTTAACCTTAAATAAATTTATATTACCATTAATTACCTTTAGTTTACCTACATATGACTTTGTTTTACCTTTACCTAGATCCTGTTTACCCTAATATGACTCTTTATTCCATTTCTTAATTTTTTCAATTCTTAACATTTTTTCACCTCTATATTACCTTGTTTAACATTTCCTAACATTAGTCCACGATCACATAAATTTATTCCACCCTTAATTAACATTTCATTACCCAAACTTTACTTTTATTTAACATTAACTAACTTTGTTTTATACTTTCTTAACTTTTTTACCCTTAATTAAAATTGTTTTTACCCTTAACATTCCTTGAAGCATAATTAAATTTATTTTATCCTAACATATCATTATTTATCCTTTATTTTCATTTTTAATGACTAAATAATATATAATGAAATAAAAAAAATTAATTCTATTTAAAATTTTAATTAATTAAAAATATAGACTATTTTATTATTATTTTTATATCATTTCTTTATTTTTTGAATGGTTGTTGAGCACTATTATTGTAATACATATTCATATTTTAATTAATTATGGTGATCACATAGCCACCTTATTATTTATTTTTATGATAACCAGTTAACTTATATATAAGTTATATCTATTGAAAACTGGTTTATTGATACTCAATAATAATTCATTTACCATATATTTTTCTTTTCTACTTCAATTAAAATTAATTTCCATTTGATTTTAGTCATGAAATTAATTATTAGTAACCTTTTTCTCAATTATGGTTTTCTAAATGAAAATTAATTTCATAGGGAGTTTTTAAATATTGAAGGGTGTGTGACTCAAGAAAAAAAATGTTGAGAAAAAATAAAAAATTGTAATAATGGTAAATGAAACAACAACATAGTTGTTTGTAAGTTTTAAATAATTTAATGCAAATGTTTTTACCTATTTTTGAAACATAATTATCTATTTATATTTGTAATGGTGTCCTTTTGAGTCCTTTTATTACTAGAAAGATAAAAACATTGGTCTAAAAGATAACATAAATTATATTTTGGGAGATAAGCACCACGGAAGAGTATGTTGTTGATCAGAGAATTATATTACCTCAATGAGGTATTGACCCATTCATGTGCCAATTATGGTACTACCATGTTGGAAAAAATTAATATATGGAAATCATAGGTTTAGGATGAGGCATAAAAGGATGAAAAATGATAATAAATTTGGATGAATAGAATCAAAGGTCATACACTAAATTTATGAAACTGATGGAAGTTTTATGTCCATCACTTATATCAGATACCTTCATGGATTATGATGCATATATATTGATGATGCCTATGTTATATAGTGCACTGGGTAGCTGTATGAGTGGTGATCTAGATAATGATGTTCTTGGGGATAGAAATGATGTCTAAGAAGAATAGGTAAAGGAAGAGGGTGGGTAAGAGTGCCAAGGTGAGTCTTATGATGAGAACGAGGATCAGAATAAGGTCAAGGAAAAGGATGAGTCTAGGGATGATAATAATGATATTGATGGTGAAGTGAGTAATATTGATCCTTTACATTATATACTATAATTAATTTAATTTTATCTTTGATAATTTTTTCTAAATGAATATATGTGATGTTTTATATTTTTTGTAATCACTAATTTAATGAATTAATTTAATTCCTATTTTATAATTATTTCTTTATTGGTTTTTGGCTCTTTGATGATGGTATTTTGTTTCATTGCAAGTTTAATTTTCTTTGTAGGTTATAATTACATTATTTTTGGGTTCATTGTAAGATCTATTTGTTGATGATGTTGTATTAGTTGCATTATATGTTCTGTTTGATGTGTTAACAATTAGATGAAGGTATTATTGGTTACACCGTTGTTTATTGGAGGTTCTATTTTCATTTCATTACAGGGGTTTTTTAATATTTGTAGGTTTTGTGGGTAGGTTGGGGTTATTGTTGGATTTAAATTTGTGGGGGTCTATACAATGGGTATTATAACCATTATTATATATTTAAATCAATAGTTATGAACCATTGGGATAACTCTATACCAATGGTTCATAATAAAGGGTTGGTTGAAATGAAGATCAGATCACCCTATGCCAATGGTTGCAAAAGATCCATTGGTATATTCCTTTACTAGAATCACTATATCGACCTGTTTATAGAACCATTGGTGTAGGCTATAGCTATGGTACTCCATCCTATACCAATGGTATTTTTCCATTAGTATAACCTTTAATTCCAGTAGTGGTGGCGGTAGTTAACCGTACACATGAATGATGATTTTTTATCCCATTTGATAGAATGGGGGATTTATATAGGTCATGACCTTAAAAAATATATTTATATGGAATATAATTTGTTTGTAATCAAATAATGTTTTTATAAGGATTTATGGATGTGGAGGATGAAAAAAATAATATTCTTTGTTAGGGATGATGCCTCTACTTCAGACAACATATTTTGGGTTGCACTAACTGACTTTATAGTTTGTATTTCATCATAAGAAACGTATTCTATGATTGAATTGTTAATTAAGGAAATTATTTTGGTATGTTTGTGATGAAACAATGGGTTCTCGAAATGTGGAGATAATATTATAATGGGTATCATTTTCTAAGTGAGGTGAGTGGCACATTTTTAATTTTTTATAATAAAAATGGTGCACACACAATTTCAACTTTTCACAGGGCTCCAATATAAACCCTTAACAATACTATAATATATAATGTTTAAATATTTCTATAAAAAAAATATTTGATACATTTTTTGTTATTTTTAATCATGATATGTTTAGTTTTACCCCCTCACACAATCATTTTTACCATAACCATGGTAAATAAGTTTTACAATTTGTAAAATTAATAAAGGTGAAAAGTTAAGTTTATTTTATTAGATAATATTAATTATGATGATTCCAAAATATGGATTCAATTTTTCAAAAATCAACTTACAGAAGTGGAAAGTTTAATTAAGATATAAAATGATCAAAACATTAAAAGGTTTTATTATAAAAAGTAAATATATGAATAATTAAAATGACCTAAATTATATTGATTGATAAATAATTTAATTAATTATATCATTAAACCAATTTTAAAATAATTAATTAACTCTTAAATATTTAAACAAAAAGGTTGTTTTTCAATAAAAACTGTGTTTTCACTATTCATTGAAATTTAATCTTTTCTAAAAAATCCAAAAAATTTACCCTATGATGGTTTTTATATTCTCAATTAAAAATAAATTTTATGTTTTAAAATAAATTTTCTATATTTGTAAAAAATTAATTTAAAAATAGATACTCAAAAGGTGAGGAAACAGTTTTTTTGAAAAAAACAGTTTTTAAATGTAAATTTGGATTTATTCATATATATTATCTAGAAAATAGATAAGACAAATTATAAAATTTTAAATTTATATATAATATATTATTTTAATTAATATCATTGGAAAATGGTATTTATTTAATTTATTAGTGTAAATCACATTTGTGGACATAAAAAAATTTCTTATGAAAAAGATTTCCTTTATTTTTAAATATAAGATTTTTAATAATTTATTAATTAGTCCTCAAATAATTAATTTTATATACATTTTTAAAGAATATAGTTTCAAATTTTAGTTAATATTTTTTCTACATTCCATTCCAATGTCTAGATGATAATAATGATTTGAAAATGATAATATTTTAATAGTATTTCATGTTTTATTTAATTTTAAGTGTTGTGTGGAACACAATCTAAAATCAGTGTCAAATGTGACGTAGTGTAAACATAGTGTCGCATATAATGAAAAATATTTAATAGATTTAATTTATTTGAAAAGAAAATATTTCCAAAAATATCAGGGTCTTACAAAACATCTGACGTCAAATTAACAGATTTAGTAACAAATTAAAACATGTTCATAAATTAAACAAAATGAATAATAATTAATTAATTAAATGAGGACGGATTATATGTATTTAATTGTTTATTATATGTTTATTGTTAATCAAATTCAATGAAATGTATGGATATCCTGGACACTAGGTAAGGTATTTTTTTATTTATCCTTTTTTAAAATATTTTAATCTTTTCATCTTCTATGTAGATGTTAATTAAAAAAAGTCATGAATGCTCATATTTACACACAAAAGGAATTTTTAAGTTCATTTTCAACTAATATTTCCTTTATTACAATGGGTTAGAATATAAACCTCGTAATATCTTCCTGGCATGTCATTTTTTATTTTCATTATAAATTTATGAAAAGTTTTATGAAAATTAATAACATGACATCCTTTTCTCACCTTCATTTAATTTATTTATAATTAATCATACTTCACTTCTCCTATGGTTTTTAAAAATTATTTAATTTCATTTTTTTAAAATTATAATTTTGATTTTGATTTCAAAATAAAATTATATTAATCACTTTTTTTAAGATTAGTCAATTTTCTTTTTATTACATGATAAAATGATTGTTATGATTAAAACAAAAATATTATATATGTTTCTTCATGTAATGGTTCCTAGAAATAAATGATGATGGTGGTTGGACCGATTATTTTTTCCTCTAATGCATTGTGTAATGATGATGGGGTTAATTGGACAAAATAAACTACTATATAGATATTATATTTATTTACTTATTTTATTTCATTATGAGTTTACAATGTTTGAATATAATTTTTATGGTATTCCATTTATGGGTTTATAATTTTGGAATTACATTTTTATGTTATTCCATTGAAAGTGAATATGGGTGATTAATATAATGTCAACATGTTATTATATATTAATTCTATTATTTCTATGAGTTTTATTGAAATATCGTGATTTACTGTGTTAGGAAAATATGTTCATGATCCATTAAAAGTCAAATGTATTTTCTATAACGAATTTTTTTCTTTTTAGGAGTTGATATGTTTCTATATAATCATCAATATTTATGATTTATTATGACATTTATTAATGGAAATTTATTTTAAATAAATTTATTTTTGTATTTGAAGGTATTTTTTAATGAATATAAAATTTTATTGTCCAAATGGGTGAAATTTTTAAAGGTTTAATATCATATAAATGTCTTAAAAATTTGTTGTTGTTTTTTTACATAATAAGTATTATTTTCCCATCCCATATCTTAAAATGTTTTCCATGAGGTCAAAGGATATGTAAGAACTCTATAATATTTAATCTAATATTTACAAAGACTAATCCTGAATGGAAAAATTGTGTCAGGAATTAAACTAGAGTGTTAATTTAAGGAAATATTTTTATTTGAATAATGTACACTATGTAGAAGTTTCCACTTTGTTACAAAATTATTTTCCTAATTCCCTAAAAATTTAATCCTAAAATATTATGGGAATGTAATAATGTAAAATCATTATTGATAAACTCATAATCATGGGTTCTTTATGTTATAGGTAGTTACTCCTAAACATGTGGGATCTACTTGTAATAGAATATGAAGGTATTAAATCTAAGTGAGAGAGTGAAGAATCTATTATTTCATGTGAATGATTCTTTAATGGAGGATAAAGGGTAAATTATATGAGAGGTGGAATGTGGATTTCAAAATATAATAAACCAAGGAATATCGCATGGTTTGGACACATGGTTTTATAAACTCCTCACCAACAATGTTCACTTCACTGTACACACCTATAAAGCCACATGCCTTGGGCCTATAGTTTTGAAAACTATGTTCCATCCATAAAAATTACCCATGATAGTCTATTTTAGTCTTTCATGAGATGGTGTCTTAGTTAAAAAATATTATGATCCAACCATAAAATATGATCTAAAACCTCATTTTTTTAAAATCCAATGGAATTCAACTCAAAACTCAAGGAAAAGTACTTAAATAAATAAAAAAATAAATAAAACAATGGTAAATGTTTTTCCATATTATGATACATATAATCTAGATAAAATAATTAGGTGATTATTTGAGGGAGGATATCGATATTCCCCTTAGAATATCATTTTAAAATTGAGGTGTTTTTTACTTCTCTTAAACCCATATACAATCATCACAATCTAAGAACATTGATGTGTAGTATCAATTTGTGAAAGATAGGGAATCCAATAGATTATTAAAATAATAATTCATTCCTAATAGAGATAAACTCATTGATATCTATAAAAAATAATACTTAAAGGAAAATATTATATTTTTGGGGTGAAATAATAAATTTCACCCATTCCCAGTCACTTAATAACTTTTTGTATAACCCCCACTATGCTTGGATTCAATTTTCAATGGGGGGTAGATGTATAAATATTGATAATTTTATTTTATGAATCTATATTTTAGTTGTGGTAAAAATGGGGATAAAATATTACTATGGGTTCAAATTTGGGGGTAGATAAATTGGATCACTTAGAATATTTACTCTCATCACTAAGGGAAAGAATTATATCAAAAAAATTATCTTGTTTTGTGGTTTCAAAAGTTTTCATAAATATAAATGGTATGATTCTTTTAATTAACTAATAGAGTTTTTAATGTTGAAAAAAATAGAATATGGGAGTGTGAATAACTCAATCAAATTATTGAGTCGTATTACAGAAATTTTAAACCTTCCGTATGAATATTATTATTTGAATAATTCTGTTTTTGAAATGTCGTAAATTTTCAGAAGATGGATTAAAGGTATGTTAGGTAATATTTTAATATATTTTATGTTGTAAAATATTGAAGAGAAATGGTTACAAATTTAATGTTCTATAATTTCTGTATAATTTTATTTAATTATATATAATTATTTTCAGATTGGGAATTCTGATGTCACACAGTTCTATGGCCCTGAGTGCCCAGAATGATCCATCAACGTTTTGTAAAGATCTAATTAGAGCGTGTAAGCAGTTTTCCTGAAAAATTTCAATAACACCTAAATGGTTACTCAGAACAGAAATCTGAGGGAACCATTGCGCTCAGGATGTCGAGTTTACCCTAGGCGCATCCATCATTTAGTCAGCATAGGCCTTCTGTGAGAAAACCCAAAAATGTCATAACCGTAAATAAAATTATTCATAAAAATTATTATATTTTTCAAATGCTTATAACAAATAAATGGAAACTCAGATTAAAAATCTTAGGCAACCACTAAACTCATGAGGGTATGATCTCTTTAGTAAGATACTAACATTGGTCAGCATGGTCCACAAGTGAATGTTAATTTTTGGTTGTAAATAAAATAATTATTTTACAATTATTTTATTATAAAATCCATATCTTTAAATGGAATCTCATATTGGAATATGAGAGTACAGTTGGGTTCTTTGGGTCATGTTTTACTTTATAAGAGCCTAACCTCAACCGACACAGATCAAGGGTGACTATTAATAATTTTCTAAACTTTTTTTCAGATACGTTCAGTAAATGCTTGTGCGGTGTTTTTTAACTTTTGAACCGGTGCTCGAAATTGAAATCTGAGAACACCATTGAACTCGCAGCATCGATATTCACTTAATGAGACCATTACCTTGACCACAGTAGGTCAAGGGTGGAATTTAGTTTTTTTTACTTTCATGGGAGGGTTGGAAAATAATAAAATAATATAATTAACCTTTATTTTATTTATTTGAAACCTCCCTTTGGAATTCTGGTGGTGTGGACCACCAGAACAAGAAATCCTCTCTTAATATGAGACAACTCTTGAAATTCCTCAAATTAATGAAACAAAAATAATTTATTAATTAATTAAGTATGCTTAAATAATAGGGTCTCCTCAACTCTCGTGGGGTTGGGGGAAAATCTTTGGCAAACAAATTTGGTAAAGAACTCTCTAAGGAAGAGCTTTCTCCAATGAAGAAGAACATCCAATGAAGAATGGACTCTGAACGAGGAACTGGGATCCAATGTTCAATAATTACTTACACATAATCTTCCTCCTCATGCTACCTCTAACAGATGATCGAGGTTGGGGGTTTATTATGTTGTATGATAAATATCAATTTGTTGATTCCTTATATTTTTTATTCTCAATGATGACGACCAAATAGACGCATCCATCAATCCACACATATACAATTATATTTTCTATTTCATTCTTCACACATTCTTCGTGTGTTATTCATCACCAAATAATTAAGCTCCCTAAAAACACAATGTTTTGTTGAGCGCAACATACGAACATAAAGATCTCAACCCGATGATCACGAATCTACGATTGTTACATTTTTCAG
Source organism: Viscum album (assembly GCA_963277665.1). Taxonomy (NCBI): domain Eukaryota; kingdom Viridiplantae; phylum Streptophyta; class Magnoliopsida; order Santalales; family Viscaceae; genus Viscum; species Viscum album. The sequence continues at coordinate 1,020,520,903 of OY728133.1, read as the reverse complement.
ACCTTGAATGAAGATTTAGTGGCCCACAGAGAGAAAAACGTGGAGGAGAAATTATGGCGTGTCTTTGGGGCGTAGCTCCGGGTGAGATAGGTGGTGTGATGGAGGTCTGTCTGGAGAGTCAAGGAGGCTTCACACTAGAAACAAAGGGCAGGCTGAAGGTAAGCCTACATGAGAGAAATAAGCGACTATGGTGGTGGGGTAAGTTGGCCAGGGGCTGTTCGGTCAGTGGAACGATGTAGCAGAGCGGGACGGCCCGGTGCGGCTGGTGCAAGCAGTCAGGCAGCCGAGCGAACAGTGGTGTGCAATTTTTCCAGTGCAGTTATAGGGATATGCGAGCAGGTTTGTGTTCATCATAGCGGAAGCATGATCAGCGGCTAGAGGGTGAGAGTTTTCATTGGTGATGGAACTAGAAAATTGTGAAAGGGGTTAATTGGAGGGTGAAATTAATTAAAAGGAATTATAATTACATGTAAAATGAATAGAAACATTAATGGGTGAGGCGCTATGTGGACTTTCATGTTGCAAAGGACACCCATGCTTGAATCACAATTGAGATTAGTTAAGAAAAAAAATAAAAAAACATAATAATAATATAAACAATGTTATTATTATTTGTGGTTGTAAAACCATTTTTTCTGTGTAACATATTCGTGCGACCTCAGTTTCATGGTCATTTAGTGGCAGTACAACCCTGATTCCGAGACGGACATTCTGAGTCAAATATTGGATGCCTTTTTTTGGTTTTTTGGATTGGGTACCTAAAATGCTCGTGAATTAAAAGATTTAATATTATGATTAAATCTTCGACCAGCCATAACTCCTCCATGATAGGTCTGATTAACTTGACGTCAGTGGCAATGTGATACTTTCATTGATACATTTGATTCAAGTCTAATGTTGGATACTTAATTCTGGTCTGTGGCTCAGTTCTAGGAAACAACCAATAATAGTAATATTATTATTATTATTACAAGATCTTTTATTCAACATATCTCCCTCATACGGTGTGGCAATGATGAAAAGTCTCTGACATTGAGACATAGAAATTAAGACAGATGTTTCAAGACCAATTTTGTATATTTATGTCACGGTCAAGGTGTGGGACCCATGAGGCCCGGTTCGCGCGTGTTGCCGTGAAATTCAAATTTTTCTCTTCGTATTTGGTATGGACAAATGGGTAGTCTATCTAGAATGTTTTTTCATGTGAATAATAATGGTGTGACCCATTTGGTTATATTGTGTTGTTTGATGTATTGTTGGGTTGGATCGAACACAAATCCAACTAGGCCCTCGACACTGAAATTCCTATAGCTTATAGACTGGGTTCCCATTTGACAAATCGTCTACAGAGTTGGGACACTTGGAGCATGATAGTCCTTTTGACTTACTCCGTTATAGTTATAGAGAAACTTGGAGTTTGGTTGAGTTGGATCACACTAGAATCCAATCGGGCCCTTGGATATGAAACACTAATAACTTACCGAATGAGGGTCTAATTTTGCATCGTCTGTTGAGTTGGGTCCCTTATGACATGACTAACCATTTGGATACTTTTTCGTGGAACATCATGGTGGTTGAGTTATTATTGACAGCTTGAGGATCAGTTCTCCCAAATGTGCTATTAGCGGGAACCTAGTGCATGGCAGTGAGGCAGAGGTTGGAGACAGATCATACATAGGTTAGTATAGAGTGATCCTGTGTGGGTTAGATTAAATCAAATGTAAGTCAGATCCATTGTGTGTCACCGCTCAACGATCCTGTGTGGGTCGGTGCATACCGATCTTGTGGGGGTCAGATCTTGTGTGGGTCATTGTTGGGGTTAGTACATATCGACTTTGGGTGGTTCGGATCTTATGTGGGTCATTGCAGGGGTTACTAACTGTTGATCCTATGTGGTTCAGACTCTGTACGGTCTGCAACAGTTCCTCTTGACATAATACGATGATCTAGCCTCGTGACTGATCATCTGTACTTTTATACATCACTAAAAAACCTTGTTTGATCAGAGACTCTGTTGGAACTAAGACTTTTACCTTCGTAGTACTATCTTTGTGGTGATACCGATGGGGTAATTTTACCTTTGTGGTACTATCATCCTGGTGGTACCTATGTGATACTTTTACCATTGTGGTACTATCTCTGTGGTGATACCTATGTGGTACTTTATCTTCATGGTACTATCTTCGTGGTGATACCTGTGTGGAACTTTTACCTTTGTGGTACTATCCTTGTGGTATTACATATATAGTTATTTTAAATTCTTGGTACTATCTTCATGGTGATACCTGTATGGTATTTTTACCTTTTTGGTATTATCATCGTGGTGATACCTGTGTGGAACTTTTACCTTCATGGCACAACCTTCGTTTTGTTACATGTGTGGTAATTTTACATTCATGGTGTTACCTTGATGGTGTTACCTTTGTTGTTTTCTATACTCATGTATGGGATGTGTATATCTAGAAAACATAGCTGTATGTATGGGCATATACCTACGTAGAATTGATGTCTTACATTGTGGTTTTCCTTTGTGAACCTTTAGGAGACCTACAGGGTTCTGGGGTCCCTAATGAGTATCATTATACTCACCCAAGCATGGGATCCACCCGCACCCTGTTGTGTCTTGTGTAGATGACGCACAACATTGATTGATGATGAGGGATCCAAGACTGGACGGTACTTAGAGGCGGACCATTTGGTGTGACGTGACATGGGGACTACTGATCGTGAGTTTTACCTACCCTTCAGGAAGGATCCGTGGTGGATGGACTAGGAGCTTCTTTTCACTTTTTAGTTGTATTTTTACTTTGGTGTTGTACTCGTACTTTCATTTGGGCTTGTATTCCGACCCCTTTACTTTCAGCACTCTTTTTACTATATCAGTTCACATAGTGGTTTCTTCTTGTTGAATTCTACTCGGTGTGTATGTTACTACTAAAAATTTGGGCTATATCAATGGACCAATTTCCACGGTTTTAATGGTCCATGGCTATATCTTTTTTATTTCCATTGTTAAATTCCATCTCCATTGTTAAATCAATAAAACACTGTGAGCGTCGTTTTTTTCCCAAGCTGTATCGGGCTCCTCCTCCTCCCCCAATATGCATCCCTCCTCCTCCTCCCCTGATTCTCACCCCTTCACCGTGTATCCCTCCTCCCCAACGATGTTTCCTCCTCCCCGCAACCCTCCTCTCCTCCCCCGATTCGCAGCCCTATCAACGCGTAGCCCTACTCCCCGACAACGTCTCCTTCTCCCCGCAGCCCTCCTCCTCCTCCCTTGGTTCGCATCCCTATTACCACACATCCCTCCTCTGGACAATGTATCCTCCTCCCGACGATCTCTCCGACAATCTCACCATGCAGCCCTCTCTCACAGCGGCTCCATCCTCCCTGAGAACTCTCCCACAACAGCGCCCTCCTCCCTGACGACCTATGCTCAACAGTCTCACCATTTGCAGGTAGAAGCATATCGCTCTTCATGAAATTGATTTCATGTGTTATGGTGGAATTTGGACTATGATTGCTACGTATTGGGTATGGTCTGGATTTGTCTTTGGGGGTTTGGGTTGGTGGTAATCCCTCAAGTTGGTGGTTCTTTGTCGGGGTTTTTCATGATGTTTTGATGTAAAACACTCGATATAGGGAATTTTAGTGATTTCTGTGTGATTTGATTGTGTATTTTTATTATGAAGTTTCTTGTTAGATCATTTAAGGGGGTGGAGGGTTTCTTATTATCAAGGGTGAATGTGTGGGGTATAGTTGTTATGATTGGTGTGTAGGAGAGTAACCCTTACACTATTATGATAAACCATAGGGTTTGGTGTTTTGGAAATTATATTTTGTTATGAAGTAAGGATTAAAGGTAGTTTCATGATTTTGTGGTAATAAAGCATGCTTAGGATTGTGGCACGATGGGTTTTAAATTTCTACTATTTTTATTATGAGATGATTTTGAGTCAAAATTCATCAACAAAACATCTAATTTGGATTACATTGTGTTTTCATGGGAAATATTCTCAAGTGGTTGTTTCCCTCATATTATGTTACAACTACTTTTATCCATTGACCAAGGCCTTCGAAAAGGAAAAGCAATGGTTTTCTAAGTAATCCATGAGTTCTAGGAGTAGCAGTATCTAATTTTCAATAGTGACATGGGATCGTAGGATGTTTATAATATATTGTAGAAAGTTTAGTTCCTATTTGAAATGATTGGAACTATATAGGATATATGAATGAAACTAGAAGTTTCTAAATTCAAAGGAGAAGAATCAAAATGGATAAATACATTTGATCATAAAATAAGCAATGAGGAGGTTTTATGGATCAAGTTTCATTCCCTCTTTTATGAGAGGCTATGGTGGATTTACAGAATAAGAGCATGTTTTGGGGATTCATGTAGCTATATCATTATGGGAATCAGTAATGGAGTATTCCACTAAATTTTAAAGGTTTATTCATTTCATTCCATCCTTCAAATTAAATTTATTCATAAAAGAATTCTATTTTTTAAATGGACTTATGTACCCATTATGGGCATGAGTAGCTTCCTTTTATCTGGAAACCAACTATGAGATATTCACGAAAGACTGGGCTATCTATGTAGATACATTCATTGTATAGGAAGGTGCATGGAGAAGGATGGATACCAGGTAGGAATGAATATTGGTTGGTGAGCCTCGGTATGAGGGTGATAGAGTAAATTGAATAAGTAATATATCAACTCAATATTAGAAAAACAAATGAACTGTGGTCTATTTCTCATGAATCTAGAATGTTCATGCATTCCACTAGTATTGGGATGGGAAAATAGGTTTCATGTATGTGTCGAGATGTGTGTTTCTATATTATTTAATTGGGATAAACCATCCTAGGTTAAGTGACTTTTATTACCATACTTAATGAGTTATTACTAATGTTATTAATTTTTTATATAATATGGATTTCTCTATTTAATATCTTTTAATGTATTATTTTTGTTTGATATAATGTTTGTTTTAAAGATTATAGTTTTTAAATGAAGAAATTTTGTTGAGATTATTGGGCTAGGATCTTCTATAGTGATCATAATTTGATATGAGGCACTAGACATGTGTATGTAGGATTGATGATGGTGTTGATAATACTATAGTGGGGAGATTCATACTTGTCCTTTTTGAGTGAAATCCATATTAAGGGATGTTGATCATTATCAAGGTTGTGAACTGTATGTACTTAGAGAGTAAATGGATGAATTTAGGGTCACGAGATGGATGTTGGATGAACCATATTTGGTTCCACGACCACACAAAAATTATTGATTTACCTATAGTGGTTGGTATAGTCTGTGTGTTCAATTAATTAGGAAGATTTTATATTGGTAAATATTCTATTTATAGCTTCTGTATTTGTAATATGTCATTCAGGTCAATGTGTTGGGCTAAGTATCAATATTTGATATTGTAGTGGGCTAGTGCTTGACAATTCTAGTGTGGTGTTTGAAAGGGAGCCTAAAAAGGTACTCTAAAGGCTATTGAACGTGTGTGCGGAATGGAAACCAAGTAGTCCAAATTGTTAAGAATTTATGACATAGATTCAATAAGAATAATAATTGTTGAAGGAGAAAAGGAAAGAACCAATTATTTCATCTTCGGAAATAGTTTCTACAAAAAAAAATATACAATTAAGAATAAGGAAGATCATACACCAAAAGATTGTCTAATAATATTAGAAAACTGTATTAAAAAATACAAGAGGATTGAGTAAGAATAAAGAACTAAAATTCTCTACTCTATATAATTTATAATCCTATATAAACTATGAATAAAGGTAAATTCCAGAAGAAGAACCTGCTAAAAAATGAGGTTTTAGTCTAGAAAATTAAAAAGGATATAGGCATGAAGAGTTTTAGGTATTTTATACATTCAGGGACTGGATTTTCTAGGTTAGGAACAATATCTTATACCTATTTCTCTCTTTTATGTGATGATTGAGGTTTACATTATTCTCATACTTTGGTGACTTTTGATTTTTGAATTGGAAATTGAAGGTTATGTTTTAAAAATAAAGATCTTTCTTAATGATCTTGTTATTTAGTATTGGGATCTACATATCAATTTGAATATTATTTTTTCATTTTTGGTTATGGATTCATGTATAATTTATCATGTACAGTTGAAACATTGATCACATATATATAAGAAGTTATTATATCTCATTTCTTTTCCAAATATTTTCTTATAGGTGGGTTCTAATGATAATATTGGTTCTATCCACCACCTTCGAAGAAAATGAGTTCAAGATTTGGGTAAGGTTTATTTTATTTTTATTCTTTTCCCCAATTTTAAGTAGGGATTTTTTGATTTTTCGGTTCCTTATATTTTTGTTCTGTGTTTTGGATTTCATTGAGGTGGATTCGAGTCGTTCTTGACGAAGGCTTACATGTGTATGCATAGGTAGTCATATGCATATATAAGTTCCCCCTTTATATATATTCACTCATGGAAGTATGAATATATATATTGGGGCTAGGTGTGCTTATATATAGATATGAAAAATGCATACATGTGTAAGTGTAAAGAGGTATATGCAAGTATAAACATATATCTAAGGACCCCCTTGTGCATAATTTTCCATTAAAATATGTACATAAGGGCTAGGTGTCCTTATATATATGTTAAGTTTCATATGCGTTCAAGCGGAAAAAAAGAATATTCGAGTTGTCGTCGTCAAAAGAAAATGCGCCTTGAGGTTAAGGTAGGGTCTCTCTACTAGCCTATTTAATTCATGAATGTTTTAAATTACATTTAGTTGCACTACTGTAAAATAGACCTATACCCACAGTTTTGGGAAAAACCATGGGTATAGGGGTTCCCTATACCCACAGTTTTCTTAAACCGTGGGTATATGTATAGTGTGGGAACCTATACCCATGGTTCTAGAAAACCGTGGTTATTAGTCACCTATACCCATGGTTTTTCTAAAACCATGGGGATAGAGTTTTTTTCGAAGGCCTATACCCGCGGTTTTGTAAAACTGTCGGTATAGGTATATATTTTAAGGCATATCCCCACGGTTTTTTAGAACCATGGGGTTAGATTACCCACATTATGGTGGGAAAAAAAGACACGGGAAAACAAAAACAATTTGGAGGGAAAATTTATACCCACGATTTCAACTAATATATTTAAGTTGATAGAAATTTATAAACAAATAAATTCCGCGGCTTGGTTGGTTAGGTGTTACACATTTGTTATAGCGATTTTGGTATCCAATCCCTCTGGCTTATTTATTTTTAATATACACTTGAGGATTAGTATAATATTAAAAATACAGATTTGAATTGGCCAAGTCGAATCATATTAGTTTGTTAAGTGCTGTAAGAATGTTGCGGCAGACGCTGGTTCGAAACCTGCTGGTTTTTTTTTGAAATACGTTCAATGATTATTATATATTTAAGAATATAAATATATATTCATATAAATATGTTGGCTGGAGTGGTGAAGTCTGTTCAATGAATTTTTCAGTTCGCGGGATGATGCGGGTTCAAGACATAGCAGCTGCGTATTTCCAATTTTATTCTCCACGGTTTTTAAACCGTGGGGAGAAGACATTGAAAGCATGGAGGATGGTTTGACACCGTGGAAAAAAATACCCACGGTTTTTCAAACCGTGGAGATAGCTTAAGACCCCTATACCGATGCCACTCAGCCCCACGGTTCCCAAAACTGTGGGTATAGGCTATACCCATGGATTTGGGGGCTATACCCACGGTTTTGAACATTGTGTATAGGTAGTGTTTCTAGTAGTGTTTCCTTATTAATTTATCATTTTTATATTAAATTTTAATTCTTTAATAATTGTTAGTTAAGATAATTGTTTCATTTGATAAATGAGTCATGGTTTTGTAATAAAACCCCTCTAACAGAGGTGCGCTGTTTGCGAAATCTAACAGTGGTATACCTTGATTAACATTATTTCATTTATGTTTTATTTATACTTGATGTCGTTGTTAGTCATAAATCACACATCGTACTTCACCCTTATTATATCCCTTTAGGGGGTTTCTCTCTTTTTATTAAAACGATTGTTTGAACCAAGACACTCTTTAAGTGTTGCTAGACTTTAAGATGGGTCCTATGCTATGTGACCATGTCACAAGGAATGTGATATTTAAATCCAACCAAAATCCTAGTTCCACAGCCTAGGGGTCCCACAGTACTAGTAATGTTAGATTACATGTTATATAACATGTGATTTTCCTGATCCCATGGGGTATTCCTCTAGGTATTACTACACATTGCAAGATCTCCAAACCTCACAGAATTAGGTATATCAGGGGTCATCCAATCCTTTAGTCATCACAAATTAGCATTCATTTCTTTAAATCATCTGAGAAAACATCCTCTCATGCCATTCATATTATACTATTTTAAACTATGTGGAAGATGTTGCCCCTTGAGTGTCGCTGGACCGGGCCAACACACTGCGGTTAGGCAGCGGTAACGCTACGGTCTCACCGCGGTCACGTTGCGGCCACGCCACGGTCACGATGTGATTTGGCCCTACTCTATTATGAAACCCTATGGTAGTTCACAGTGATAGTATTCCATGAGTCTTGTGATCATTGTTGAGATTGACTAATCACAATATCTGTCGGTGGGGCGATGACCGAAATGTTGCCCCGCCTCCTCTCGCTCCCTTCGCTCGTTGTCGGAAGATGATGCCCCGAGGATGTCGCTGGAATGGGCCAACACGTTGTGGTCACACTGCAGTCACGCCACAGTCACGTCGCGGTCACATCGTGATTTTTCCCTCCTCTCCGATGAACTCTCTCACTACAGCGCCCTCCTCCCGACGACCTCTCTCACAGCGGCACCCTCCTCCCTGGAGACCTCTCTCACCACGGCGCCCTCCTGCTGGCTTCAAATCCACATAGGTATTTTATACCATACTATTTCATCAATGTTCTTATTTTAAGGTTATATTGTGATCTGAAATTCATGTGATGGTCATTTAGTTCTCCCTTCCTCTTGTATTTATATAAGACAGGGGTAGAGTATGAGTAGAAATTGAAGGCATATTGGTGTGATGATGTTGAACATATAAGGGAACCACACACAGTGATGGTGATATAAGAATTATTGATTATAAAATATATGTGTTTCTTATGTTCATATAAATGAATTCCAGTTCATAGAAATCTTCCAACATAACCATACATAGTAATATGATTACTATGAATCAAATTTCAATCGTCATTATGATGTGTTCTCTACCAACAAGGATTTCAAAGGGATTATACCTCATGAACTTAAGAGATATCCCCTATTACAATGAATTTATTTTAATGGATTTGGTATACTAGATGATATTTACACTCCTTTAGAGGGTTATAATCATTCATCTTACTGACTGTCATATCCCCTTGATTTTATTCAAACAATGATTTCTAAATACATTCAATTTTTCATACCACTCCTCCATGGGTTATCCAACATGTTGGTTAACTCCCCTCGAGATCTAGAAGGTTTAAATATTTTCCACAAACCAATTGATCAAATTTATATGAGCACACTCATCTCCTCATTGAATTCTCTTACAAGTGGTTGGATCTCTAAGTGGGACTTATGACCTAGATGTAACTTCTCCGATGAATGTGCATGATCTTTTTATGTTAGGAAGTGATGATCATAATTCTCTGACCAATTAATTGTTATCTATCTTTATGAGGTAGTATGGACTTCTCATTTCCTCATGTATTATCAAAAAAAACATAAAGAGATAATTATCCATTGGTTTAATAGAACTAATTCCTTTCTTTTATCCCATGGAAAAGTAGGGATTGATGTTTGAAATTTTTTTTGATTAGGTAGAATACCTCCTCTATGGGAGATGTATGAAGAAAATATTCCAGTTAAAGATGTTTGGGACGACACCTCACGAGATTTGATATTGGAATGGGATGTTATCAACATTGTTAAGGATAAGTTAAGGAAGGATCTAAACCTACATTCACCTGTTTCTTTTAAGGACTAGATTAATATATTTCTCTACCACAATAGGTCTCGACCAACTGCTATACACCCCCATCGATGCTCTTCCTAGTAGGTTCACGATAGAACATGATTTTATTGGGCCATCCTTAAAGTAATGGAGTATACCACATGGGGCCAATGACTGATACTAGAGGTATCCCCAAGCCTTCCTCTGGAGGGGTTTATAACCATGTTTTATTAATAGATGGATTTTACTACATGGGCACACATTATTTGGAATTCATGTAATCATATTCAAGGCATTGTGCATTAATTTAAATAGTTGAAATTCAGTATAAATGATCCAGAATACTCTCTTTGTAGTTGGTTCTTTTCTTTCAAACAGCCAAGTTAGAAACTCTCCTGAAAAATTCTCTGCTTGGCATATCTATTAACAAGGGTGAAAAAGATTAAAATTTAATCCAACTAATGAAAGTCAAAAAAATAAAGACAAGTTAAAAGGTGAGATGATATAGCAATGAATCCAAGTCATTGATGAAAGAAATGGGAGAACATGGAGATAAGATCAATAAAATAGGGAGGTATTTTTACTTAAAAGAAAAGAAACAAACAAAATAATAATAATAAACTTTGAGTTTCCTCTCATGTAATGATAGGTTTAAAGTCCCCAACTGTACACCGCTAAAAATCTATCCACAGTCACTTGGGGGTGTAGTTTTTTTTCAATAAACCACCATATATGTTTGGTCCATTCATTTTTAGGTGATAATTTATTTATTTCTACTTTATGCTATTTAGGGATAAATCTAAATCCCTTAATAGCTGCAAAATAACCCTGAATATACTCTATAACAATGTTGGAAAGCATGATGTCTAGTTCTGGAATTTTTCAATAACTAATGATTTCCATACCCTCTTGAAGCTTCCATATTTTTCACTTCTGTGATTTCAATAACAAATGTGGAAGTGGATTAGTTTTGAAGAAACAATCCAAGAAGAGGGCTTTCATGTTCAGTTTGAAAAGATTTATGGGCATTTAAAATGAATTTAAAATCCATTTCCACTTTTATCTCATCTTCAAAAAACAAATTCAGCTAACCTGGTTCCAAAATCAGTGGAAAATATAAAGTTTTTTATTGATAATTGACTAAAGAGTTCCATTTAATATTCCATTAATACAAACTCCACAAATATTTTATTATCTACCAAATTTTTAGATTTTGGAGGTGGGATTGTCTTCCAAAGCAAAATCACTTATCTGAACTTCATCAAATTCCAAATTTTGATCAATTTTTCCTCCTTGATTTTGTAAATATTGAATTGTAGTGTGAGTTTCTTGAAATATTTTATCTATTAAACTCTTAAAATTGTTATACATTTGATCATTTTTTTCAAAAATCTACTTCAATTTCACAGTTCTTTCCTCAAATTCAGAGATTTCAGCTTTGACAAGTTCAGAGAATGTTTCTTGTCATAATTTAATCCATCAAAGAGGAATGTAACGAGACTCTCAAGGAAAAACCGGGGTCTGGACATTGAATAAGAAATTCATTAAATCTATCTCATGCATCATTAAATCTCTCTTTGATAACCTTTAATGAAATTTGTGATCATGATCCTATGGTGACAATGTCTCTGACTAGTTATTCTATGAATTTTTGAAAAATTTAAAAGCTGTTATTAAAAGGAAAAAAGATTCTACAATAGAAAATTCAAATAGAAAAACAGATGAAAATACAACTGTAGAAGATAGAAACAATTTCTAAAGGCAGTTTTATGAATTTCAGGCCCAAAAACAGCATCAATTTTTTTATTTGTTTTTTTACCCTAGACACTCATCACCAAACCTTCCCCAGAAATGATGCTAGGTTTTTGATAGCTTGTCATGTGTACTATAAAATAAAATTTATATCCCATGCTCTTACTAGATAGTGGCAACTAGAGTTGAACCACATGAACGATAGATACGAGTCTAAGGGATTATTTAAAACCTAAAATACTAAAATAGGGGAAAATAATAATGGAAAAGTTAAATAGTGTGATAAGAGTAGAAGAATGATTGTATATATATCTATGAATAGAATCAGATAAATACAGTGGAGTGGAAGAAGAATGGAGAGGACACTTTGAGAGTGAATGTGCTCCCCGCCCCAGCAAGAAAGTCGATCCAAGACGAAGCTGATTCCAGGTTAATTCTCCCTACCTCATCTCACCCCCTTGATACTTATTTATAATAGCTCCCCTATCCTTCACGTGGTCCCTTCCTAGAAAAATACTAACCACAATCTAACAAATAATATTCATCGACTATAATGTCATTTTTACCCTCGCTCTCCTATAGTCAGGTGTTAATCACTCGCACCACCTTGAAAAGTAGTCTTGTCCTCAAGACTTGGGATGGTATCTTGTATACAAAGGAGTTGGGAGATCTTCAAAATTCTTCTCCATATGCATATGTGCTGAGCAGTACCAAACATCAGCTAGATGCCCAGCACTGCTAATGGAGGACTCTGTTGTTGATGTCCTTGAAAAAAAATCATGCACTCACTTGGTGCCAAGAAATCTCCCATATTCATCGTCCTTCATGCTTGCAAATATGATTTGGTCCTTCTCTACAGAGCTAGAACCCAAATCCCTCCTCTGTCACAAAATTCCTAAATTCATGAGTGGTGAATCAAAGTCATCAACAAAGGAATGAACTGTCATATCCGGCATAATTGAATCCACCATTGTCACCAAATAAGACAGTGTCAGTGCAACACGCTTCTGCACCTCTAAATCACTAGACATCTCGGGATCTACTGCAGGCAGTGCGAAGGAGTGAGGCAGTGGAGGCGGATCTAGGCGATCTTAGGGATGCACATGCGGCCCAGAAAAAAATTGATGGTCCAAGAACTTTTCCCATACATTTGTCTCGATCTGTGGAATTAGCTCTCGGTGACGTCCTACAGCTTCAAAGAATTCTCGAACTATTGTTCCAGAAGTCATCACAAGTTCATGGTCCAGCTGGCATTGTTGGATCGATATGAGATTTTCTTGAATCTTCTTGAGTTGTTGGAGCACCTCATCTCTCGATATCGTCATCATCCCACGAGAGCAATATTCTCCTCCAAAAAAACTCGGAATACCATGTTTATATCCCCTTGTTTTTTCAATGGAAATATCGAGCTCCACAGTCACTATTTTTTTGTCCTTCCCAAAAAACAATTCGGGCAGCCACCTAGGGGTGTGCATGCCGTCTAATGAGTTGTGGCCATGTGTGCCATTACTGAACACGAGGTGTATGATGAAAATAAATCTCAGTAGCATGATCGTCTGATGAAGGGAACTAGCAGCGTGTTGTGGATAAGTATAGAAATAGATAATAAGAATATATTTTTAGTAATAAACCAGAAGGATCATATCAATAGGATCATCAAGATTTTGGGAATGAATAGATGAGAAACAATGACTACCCATCTTACATCCCACTTCAACTTAACGAAGGCATAAGAACTCACAATGGAAGAAAAGTGCCAATACATGGATGAAAGTTCCATATTCCTCAGGTTTTGGAATTTTAATGTATACAATGATATTTACTCAATACTTTTTTGTGCTTATAGTGGTATTTGTTATCATATTCATGAAAAAGCATGCAAAGGGTCATTGGGATGTCATTATATAGAATACCAACCAATTTTTACATGTCTATTACAGAATTTTTATGATAAATAACATAATAATATATTCAAGGATCTAAATATTTAGTATCATAGGAATATTAGTTTCATAAAACACTTGTACATAATACAGAAACATTATTTATCAATTCGGAATGGATGGTTGAGGGCTGCAGGGGGGCAGTGCAAGCTAGGGGTTAGTGGGTTGGGTTGAGGGGGGGCAAGGTAGAGGGGGGCAGGGTGTAGAGGGCAGGGGGCAGGGGGCAGGGGCAGGGTGCCGAGTGGAGGGGTGCAGGGGGTAGGGGTGGTGTGTAGGGGGTAGGGTGCAGGGGGCAGGGTGTAGGATGGAGGGGGGTAGGGGGCAGGGTGGAGGGGGTAGGGGGTAGGGGGAAGGGGGGAGGGTGGAGGCGTGATGTTGTGGACAAGTTAACAACGTCCCCGGTTCGGGGTTTGAAACCTAAAAATTCTTTTCCCTTTTGTTTTATTTTATTTCCTTTAGTAATTTTACTATTTAATATCATTTTTATTGTTTTTTCTGGGAACAAAAAATGTTGGACAGCACCTCATGCACTTTTTAAAGATCGAATCATACTGTTGTAGGAAGCATAAACAAACATCTAGGTTCATGTTTCTACTTTGTTTTCTATGTTTTTTTTATAATGGTTCATTATAATTTTTCCCAATTGCTTGTCGGTCATTTTGATTTTAATGTACGTAATAGAAAACTACTACCAATTTGGTAGAACATTTTATACGACAATGGTTGTGAGCTTTACAAAATAGGAATGGGGGAGACTGCATTAAAAAAGGTGAAGTTATTGAACTTGACAAGTTTGGTTGAGAAATGTTTACAAAATGAATTATGATATGAATTTTGGACAATTGCTATTTTTGATTAAATTGTCTCACTAACAAGCTTGTTGTGATATTTTTTAATTAAATGCAGTAAGTGGTGAGAATCTCAGGCATGTGTGCAGGCAATGGAGAAGCATTTTTGTGGTGGGATGAACCCTTGCGAATTGGGTGAGTAATTGTATTTTTAATTGTGTATTGAAATTATTTTCTAAAAAAGTATTAAAAGGGGTGATTGGTGAAGATGTAATCTTGGTGAATGTAAGGAGCTTCCTTGGTTGGCCAAGTTTTTATGAGAGCGTGTATTTTGTGTCAGTTATAGGTCGTCGTAACGACAAAGGATTTTGATGAAAACAGGAGACCGGTTTTTTTAAAAAAATAGGAGTTAAATAATTGAATCATTCCACTGTTATCACCAGAGGATTACCGTGTAGCTCATTTCCCAATACTATCACTCTAGGGGGTTATAATAGCCATAAATATACAAGTATTTTAAAGTACCTTTTTATTGAATGTTCTTTTTTAACAATTATTTTGTGAAAGAAATATGCAAAATGATTATTGTATTATTATAGAAAAGAAAAACTGAGAACTCTTGTTCAAGGAATGGATTTTCTAGGTTAGGAACAATGTCTAATCACTATTTTTCGCATTTAAGTGCTAATTAAAGTTTACTTTATTCCTATAATTTGGTGATTTTTGATTTTTGAGTAGGTAATTGAAGGTTATGTTTTAAAAATAAAGTGGTTTATTAATGATCATGTTATTTAGTATTGGGATGTACATATCAATCTGAATATTATATGTTCATTTTTGGTTATGGATTCATGTATCATTTATCATGTACAGTTGACATACTGATCAAATATATATATGAAGTCGTTATATCTCATTATTTCCCACTATTTTTTTATAGGTGGTTTTTTATGATGAGTTTGGTTCTATCCACCACCATCGATGACAATGAGTTCAACATCAGATTTGGGTAAGGTTTATTATGTTTTTATTCATTGGCCCAATTTTAATTAGGGAATTTTTGATTTTTGTGTTCCTTATATTTTTGCAATGCGTTTTGAATTTCGTTGAGGTGGATTCAAGTCGCCATTGATGAAGGCTTACATGTGTATGAATTGGTATGCATATACATATATAAGATCCCCCTTTATATATATTCGCTCATGGCGGTATGAATATATATATATTGGGGCTAGGTGTGCTTATATATGGATATGAAAAATGCATACATGTCAAAGTGTATAGTGGTATATGAAAGTATAAATATATATCTAAGGACCCAGTTGTGTGTACCTGGCCATGAAAATATGTACATAGGGGCTAGGTGTCCTTATATATTTGTGAAGTTGCATATGCGTGCAAGTGGAAAAAATGAAGATTCGAGTTTTTGTCGTCAAAAGAAAACCTGCCTTGATGTTGACGTAGGGTCCCTCTCTTGGCCTCCTTAATTAAATAATGTTTTAAATTTCATTTACATGCCTTCTTAATTATACATTTTTATATTAAATTTCAATTGATTAATAAGTGTTAGTTAATATAATTGTTTCGTTTGATAAATAATTCATGTTTTTGTATTAAATCCCCTCCAATGTAGGTGCACTGTCTGTGAAAACTCACAGTGGTATACCTTGATTAACATTATTGCATTGATGTTTTCCCTATACTTGATTTCATTGTTAGTCATAAAGCACACATCATACTTGACCATATTTATATCCTTGTAGGGGGTCTCCCTCTTCTTATTAAAACAGTCGTTTGAACCAAGACACTCTTTAAGTGTCGTTAGACTTTTAAGATGGGTCCCATGTTGTGTGACCATGTCACATGGCATGTGATATTTAAATCCAACCAAAAGCCCAGTTCCACAGCCCAGGGGTCCCACAGTACCAGTAATTTCATATTACATGTTTTGTAACCTATGATTTTCCTAATCCCATGGAGTATTCATCTAGGTATTCCTACACATTATCTATTATTTGGCACCTTGAAGTCTCATTTACCCTCTTCTTCTAAGTCTTTTTTCTTGGGGTTCAACATGCATCAATTTTGAAATCACTTCTTTCAAGATCGATCACTCGTATTCAGGTTAACCAGAATGTTTCAGTATTTTTCAAATGTTTTCCCTTAATGAGTTCTCCTCGATTCTTTCTCCGGTTGCATGATGTGGTGGATTTGGCTTTGTCTTTGTCCAAATATTCATGTTCTTTCAACTGTTAACCATGTTTCCTCTACTAGTGGAACCTAATTGTTCACTCTAGCAGAGACTCTCGGTTTTCATCCCAATAGATTTAGATTATCAAATTGCATCTACCTTTTTAAAATCCTTCTTTTCTTAATATTTACAGCAACATTCTTAGAAATATTTTAGGTCGATCAGAAGTTGATTAAGGGAAACATATCATTCATTATTTTTTGTTTGTAGAGATTGACCTGTATAAGAAACATCTAGAGTTTATTTTCCCTGCCTCCTCCCACTCCCTTAGCTCCTCGCTAGAAGATGCTACCCCACGGATGTCACTGGACCGGGCCAACACACTAGGGTCACGCTGCAGTCATGCCGTGATTTGGACCTGCTCCAGGACGACACCATGTGGCGTTTCGCAGTGATAGTATTCCAAGAGTCTTGTGATCAATGATGTGACTGACTAATCACAATTTTTTCTGGTGGGGTGACAGTCGAAATGTTGCTCTTCCTCCTCTCGCTCCTGGATGGAAGATGCTGCCTCGCGGATGTCGCTAGACCAGGTTAATACATCGCGGTCACACCGCAGTCACACCGCGGTCACGCCGCAGTCACGCCGTAGTCATGTCGTGGTCACACCGTGATTTGGCCCTGCTCCAGCCCCCTTCCACCTGTATTCGAGCCCGCACCATCCCCCATCCACCTGCAATCCAGCCCGCACCAACCACCACACTACCCACCACCCCCCAGCCTCCTACAAAACACTCATGCCAGCCCTCTACCACCAGCAAAACAGCCCCATCCACTAGTTCCAACTCTCTACCACCTGAAAAACAACCCCACCTTCAATAATTTTACTAATGATATTTTTAAAGGTATTCCCAACAGGAATAGATCTAAAATTCATTTGATCCCCAACATTTTCCTTCTTTGGGATCAGGGTAATAAAATTGGAGTTGATTTCATAGGGCATTGAGGCATGGTTAAAGAACACCCTCAAAGAGTTAAGGATATCATCGTGAATTATGTCCCAGTAGAAGATAAGTAATTAATCGGTGAACCCCTCAATACTATCCACACTCTCAAGATTTAGAGAAAAAAGGGCACTCTTAACCTCTTTCAAAAGAATGTACATTCATGAAGGCTCTATCTAATTTGGAAGAGACCACTCTATTGTAGTACTTTTTATACCAAGTGTATTTTCCACCAGTGAGATTAATTTCCAGGATATTGTTGTCTACAATCAAGGATTTAAATTCTCTCATGGAAATAAAGGCATGAGAAGGTCCAATTTTCTCACATGAGTTGAGAATGGAATTGAAGTCTCCAAGAATAAACCATGGGTCACTAATATTATTTCTTAGGTAAGAAAGGTCATTCCAAAGAGTTCTCCTTTCTTGGTATCAATTTTTTTCTTAGAAAAAAGAGTAGAAGAGGTGTATTCTTTCAGTATTAAAATTTCAATTAAAGATTTTATCAGAGACATTAAAAGTGTTAACATTTTGTAAGAGTGCGAAAAAATCCATAGAGATTGATCATTGTAGGTATTTGAGATTTCATCAGTAAAGATATAATTGTGTTGACACAAGTGAGAGTATTTAGGAGAATAAAAAAAATTTTGTTCAACAATAGCAAATAACATGGGATGGTGAGTGTTAAAAATTCCTTTTAGAACATTGAACGTGTTAGAGTTGGGAATACCCAGATAATTAAAAAAACAAATCTTCATTTAAACATGTTTTTGGAGTTAGAACTCCCTTTTTTCTTCTTTCCAAAGCCTTTATTTCTAAAAGACCTTATAATGTTTTGAGCATTGTTATTATTAGTGGTATGTTCCTGTTTTTTGATTGTAGTGATAGGGTTCTTCTTTATAGTGTCATTTCTTGAAGCATTCATAATTGAGTCTGTTCTATTTGTATTACATAGCATCAAAGAAGTGGTTTTTTGTTTATATAACAGAATACTAGGCTGTTCAGAATAGTTATTATTATCTACATATTGAACACCATCAAAAGGTAAATTAATAGAATGAGGAGTAGTAGTAACTCAGTCCTTTGAAGCATCTATATCCTACTGTTTGACATCGTCCAGAACTAATGTAAGGTGCCTCTGCCTTGTGGATTCAAGAAGTGCCTACATAAGCAAGGGGACCTATACCGAGGGGTGATTTTATATGTTTTATAGGCTCCAGTGTTATGAAATCTTGTTTATTAGTGTTAGTGTGTTTGTTTTGTGTATTATCCTGAATAGACTTCGGACTAATATTAGGACTCCCAAAATTTATAGGACAACCATTGGTCTCCATCTCATTATAACTGTTGACAGATTTAATGTAATTAGGGTGAGAAGTATTTAGAGTTGATTCTATAGAGTTCAAATTTCATGGAATCAAGGGATCAGTACTGTCTTTTCCTACATCTTGTGTAGCTGAATAAGGAAAAGTGGTAAGCAGCGTACCTGGAATCACTTCCACATCAGAAGCAGCTGTTACATAGATTGCCTGGATAGTGTCCAAAGCATCTGTGGGACACTGTTTCTGATCACCGGAGTCACTGTCATCCGGAATTAGTAGAGGAACTTTCACCAGAGGTGTGTTCTGATTTACAAATTTAAATTATTCTGAGGATTTAGTACCAGAATTAACCTTGGCGATATTTGACTGTGTCATTGTTTGAATAGAGGAAAGGGAACCTAAGCCACTTTTCTGTTTTCTGGTCCCATTTATTATCTCTTGAGTAGCAGTATAAGTCAGTAGGGAGGGTTTTTGGTTTTTTCCAGAAATCATATCTGAGAAGTTGGGTTCAACCACATCTTGTAGAAAATGATCAACATTGTGCTTAGTTGCAGTGCTTAAGCTGTAATCATTTCCTTTTATGTGAACATGTGGAGATGTTGTATCCCTCCTACCCAATGTGGGTTCATCATTAATGGTGAGGTTAGAGTTGGGTACCTGCTTGGATGGACAAGTAAAGAAGCAAGTACAAAAATTCCCACACCCAGAATCTATTAGATGAATTCCATGTTGTATTCTCTTTCAATGGTTTTTTAGGTACACTAGAAAAATTCAATGTTTACAAAACCTGAAACATAATGATGTATTTATATCATAAGTACAAACAGCTAGAAAATTAATAGATCATATATACGATATACACCATAACAGCAACCCAAGCACAACACAAGCACCAAAATCACCACCAAATCACTAAATTGGGCCTCACAAAGCTAGGAAAAACTTAAAAATGAAAATTGATTCTTTTATTACACTCTTTTGTTCAATGAAGAAGACTATCACCAACAACAATTCAACTTCTCCCAATCAGTCATGCTAAGGCTGCATTTTTAATCGACATCAGGCCCATGGCATCACCCTTCCTATCAACACTACAAGGAGATGAACAGTTTAGTGGACCAGTGAATGACCAGGTAAGAATACATGTGGAGAAAATAATTGGCAGTAGTGTGGGCCCACATTAACAGAATGGGTTATGATTAGAAAAAATATGATTTCTAGATGAGAAAGAACAGACAAACCCAAAAAATCTTGTTAGCTAAGTGGACCAGTCAGCTAGGCCGGTCCACATGCAAACTAGACTAGGCACAATTTTCTTATCCCAAGCCCAGTCCATGTCAGGTTTCGCCCAGCCTTTCAAACAACCATACCTCTCACCACATAAGGACTAGTACTTGTCAGCAGTTATGTATTCAAATAGATTATGGCTTTCATCTTCACATTTTTACCTCTTCTTCTTATTCGCCAACCGCCTAGAAGGAGAATCAACACCTTTACTAGAAAAGGTGCCCTTATCTCTCTTTCTCTTGTCTACGTAAAACCCTGGATCAGAGTGTGAATTTGAAGAACCTTCAATTGCATCATCCTTAATTCCTAAGTTCAAATTCAAAACTTCTTCAACAGTAGAAGGAACTTCAAGTATTAATTTCGGCTCATTCACCCACTCCTTCACTTCACCATTGCCTTCCTCCTCATTTTCATCCCACTTTTGTTCTCAAAATCCATTAGATTGATTCAAATGTTCTGCTGTGTCACATCATTCATCTTTAAATTCAGATATCGAAGGAATTCCATCTTTCCTCTGTGCAAGATTCTCATGAGAATTCTTAAATATTAGATTAGCACACTGCTTGACCCATCCAAAATGAGTTGCACTAGAAGGAGACTTGCTGTCTATTTTAAGATATGAAGGCACACATGCCGGTGAATCCACCTTAGGAATCTTCTTCATTGATTTTTTTTCATATACACTTGGTCGGATGCCACCCAAACCAGAAATCTCCATCTCGACTGAAACTAAACTGTCTGAAACCAGTATCACATTCTCTAGTTTTTTCAGACACTCGAACTGACCAATAATCCTTTCATTGTCAGCATGCAACGATTCTATCTGCTAATCTAATTTCCCCTTCTACTATTTAAGTTCCTAAATCGAGATTCTTGAATATGACCATTCTACTTTTAACAGAGTTTCTATTTTCCATGATGTCATCAAGTGCTGCTATTGGTTTTTCAATTCATAAATCTTTTTTTCTATTGGGTTGGTCTCTAGAAGGACTCGAAGGGGGAGGGGGTAACTGGCAGGGGGTGAAAGGGGTGGGGTGTCCAGGTTCTGGGGGGGTGTATAGGGGTGGTGTCCAGGGTCTGTGAGGTCAGTCTCGGGGGGTCTATCCAACGTCTATCTAGGGGGGGGGGGTTGTCCAGGGGGTCTGGGGGTGTCTAGGTTTTTTTTGGGGGGGGAATGACTGGAAGGGGGAACTAGCAGGGGGAGGGGGGGAACTAGAAGGGGAGTGGAATGGTAAGAGGAGGGGGTAACTGGAAAGGGGGTGCAAGGGGTGGGGTGTCAAGGTTCTAGGGGGGCAGGACTGAAAGGGGGGAGGGAGAACTGGCAGGGGAGGGGGGAATTAGTAGGTAGAGGTTACTGGTAGGGGGGTGGTAGGGGGAGCGGGTAACTGGTATGGGGGTTCAAGGGGTGGGGTGTCCAGGTTTTGGGGGGGTGTCCAGGGTCTGGGGGGCTTTCCAGGGTCTATCTAGAGGGGTTGCCTAGGGGACTGGGGGTGTGGAGGTTTGGGGGGGGGGGGGCGGACTGGCAGGGGATCCACCAGGGGAGGGGGGAAACTAGCAGGGGGAGGGGACTGGTAGGGGGAGGGGGTAACTGGAAAGGGGGTACAAGGGGTGGGGTGTCTAGGTTCTAGGGTGTATGACTGGAAGGGGAGGGGGGAATCAGTAGGGGGGAGGGGACTGGTAGGGGACTGGCAGGGGGTAACTAGAAGGGGGATACAAGGGGTGGGTGTCCAGGTTCTGGTGTTGTCCATGGGGATTTTTCCAGGTTCTTGGGGGTGTGTAGGTTGGGGGTTCAGGGTCTGTACAGGAGGGTGGGAGGGGGGTCTTTCCAGGGCAGTGGGGGGTATGTGGGTGTCCACGTTCTAGGGGGGTTCAAGGGTCTGTCCAGGAGGGTGGGGGCTGGCTGTCCAGGGGAGTGGAGGTCTGGGCTGTCCAGGGGATCTGTCTAGGGTCTGGGGGGGTCCATGGTCTGGGGGGTGTCCTGGGTCAATCTGGTGGGTGTCCAGGGTCTGTCTAGGGGGTGTCCAGGGTCTGTCCGGTGGGTGTCCAGGGTCTGTTTGGGGGGTGTCCAGGGTCTAGGGGGTGTCTAGTGTCTCTCTGGGGTTGTCCAGGGTCTGTCTGGGCGGTGTCCGGTGTCTAGGAGGGAGGGGTCTGCAGGGGGTGGGATACTACAGGGGGTGTGAAGGGGTGGGGGCTATTTTTTATGGTTTTCCAGACCCTATAGCCATGATTTTTAATCGTGGCTATAGGTCTATTTCCACAATGAAAACCCGTATCTAAAGGTTAAATTCCATGGTTTCTAACCATGGAAATAAATTGTACCCCTCCTCTAGTATTGCCACGGTTCTAAACCGTGGATATAGAGATATTACCACAGTTTGAACCATGGATGTATACCTAGAGCCATGGTTTGAACTGTGGTTGTTGACCTACAGCCACAGTTTGGAACCTTAGCTGTATGTCTAGGCCTTTATACATGCCCAACATAGCCATGGTATCTCAAAACTTGGATATTATCTATAACCACGGTTTGAGGACCTATAGCCACAATTTTGAACCGTGGCTATAGCCTGAATTTCCAGTAGTGTTTGTTGGTTTAAAAGAAATTTCATCCCATTTTAGGGATATTCCTTTCCGGTGCTAGTCTCCAGCCTCTAGCCAATGGAAGGAGGGCTTGGGGTGGTAACGACACGAGCCCTGGGGGACGGTTCCTGAGAAAATGGTATCAGAGGAGTTTGATTCTACCGAATAACTAGGACTCTGATCTATTATGTGTGGCAATAGTGTAAATTGTTATGATTATGGTTTTCAGTTTGGGGAGTCCAATGTTGGTGTGGAAGTTGAATTATTCATACAACTAGACACTAAAATTCTAATTTACAACCCAGAGCCCCAAAACACTAATTGTGTGTGTTTTTGAAAAAAAAATTATTTATTTGGAGTTAGATCACCAGTATAACTTAATTTAGATGGTTCACATGTTCTTTATCAGGATTCTTCCACAAAGATAGCCGCCCAGGTTTTCTGAGAGAGTACATGATGAAGTCTCACCGAGTGATGAGGCACTGGTGCTGGGCCCTCTTACTGCATTGTCACCTTCTGGTGGTGTACCAGTAGCAGCACCACTCATTGGGAATCAGTTAAATTAGCAGTACCGGTAGAGGACATATTTATTCTTAGTTCCTTACACAAGTTTCAGCATTAGATAGCCCTCAGGTTCCAAGGTGAGACTAACTCACAGGTGGATGAGGACTGTCTTGTGGAGGTGGTTGAGAGTTCTATAGAGATTCTTCAGCTTTGACAGGATGACGTTTCAGTAGCTGAGTATTCATCGGTGTGTACTGAACATTCATGGTACTCAATGAATATGATACGATCAATGCTTCGGGGCTCGGACTTCTGAGCATAACGTGTTTAAGGACATCCGAGCCAACACTATTCCTCTATGCATTCCTAACTATGTTAAGCTACTAGATAAAACCTTTAAAGCTGAATGTTCTTTGGAAGAGTAGGTATAGATATTAAATGTTTGTAGTGGGGAAGCCAAAAACTGGGACCAGTCTCAGAGACTTAGGTGTGTAAAAAAATTTTGGGAAAAATAAGTGATAGGGACAGATTAATCTGTAGGGAAGCAGATGTGGAAGGGGACCTAGGAGAGTAACATGAGGTGGTATACAATTTAACATGTTACAAACCCCACCTCAATGTCGTCCCCACTAGGCTCGGGGAGCTGGAGGATAGGGGAAGAGAGTTGCTAAATGTTGTAATGAAGTGTGACCCATGGACTCCACAAATGATTAGAGGTACGGTATGTGTCTACTACTAGCTATTGTATCAATATACATAGGTACCAATAATTCCTTCCTTCCATGAATCTTGTCCAAGACCTTGAGTTTCTGGTTAAACCATTGACTTGACCCTCACGACTGAATATAACTTTGGGAGGAGACATGATAAGCACAATTACGCCAACTGTGTGATCTGACCCTTGAGGTGAGAGTTTCGCTTGAAAACTCTTGGTGGCAGAGTCGATGACTTATGAAGTTTGTTTGGGTATGTATTGGACATCCACATTTCATACTCAGATTTACTGTATTAGGAAAAAAGGTTGTGGTTTACCTTCAATGTTGGGATGGGATTTTTCTTGGTCAGTAAAAAAGGAAACACAGACAGCATAGGAAAAGCTAATGCAAAGGGTGATGGTGCCGATCATGCTTGAGGTGGTCATCCCTAACCTCGTGGTAGAGGGAGTTTTAATTTTTCAGTTCCCAGCAGATGTCTTATGCTGAAAAGAGACAGATACCTTTAGTGTTGGAGGAGGGGGACCACGTTTTCTTGTGAGTCTCCCCTCGATGGGGACTACGAATATTTTTCTGAGGTGGAAAGTTATCACCGAGGTTTATCGGACCATTTCTGTTACATTGGAGGATTTGCGATGTGGCATACTGCATGGAACTACCACCACAGTTGGAGTGGATCCATGACGTCTTTCACATATCCCAGCTGAGGAGATACGTCCATGACCCTTCTCAAGTCATCGACTATGGTGAGATAGACATAGAAGTTGAGGTGATGTTTACGGACGTTCCAGTGGAGATTGAGGATCCACTAGAGAAGGTCCTTTGTGGGTGGTCGATACCACTAGTAGGGATTTTCTAACAGCACGGGAACCATCAAGATAGCACATGGGAGCGAGAGGATCAGATCCATGCTCAAAACCCCCATTTGTTTCATTTTTCTATGTTGTGGAATTTATGGACATAAAGCCTTAAAGTGGGGAGAATTTAATGTCCCAAAGTTTAGGTATAATTTTTTTTATTTACATGGAAATATTTTGAAACTGGAAAATCTAACAGCATGAAATTGCATGGCCCAGAGTTCACAGAATGATCTGTCAAAGTTTTTTTAAGCTCTAATTAGTGCACGTAAGCAGCTTTCCTAAAAAAGTTCAATAACTCTTAAAAGGTTACTCAGATCAGAAATTTGAGGTATCCTTTGCGCTCGGGATGGCGAGTTTACCCTAGGCGCGACTTATGTTTAGTCGGTGCCGGTCAGCTATGAGAAACCCCGAAAATGGCATAACCGTAAATAAAATAACTAAATAAAATTATTTATTTTTCAAATGCTTATAACTCACGAACGGTAACTCAGATTAAAAATCTGAGACAACCGCAAAAATCCTATGGGTATTCTCTCTTTAGGAATATAATAACATTGGTCGGCATGGTACACCAGTGAATGTTAGTTTTTGGCCGTAAATAAAATAATTAAGTTACAATTATTTTATTATAATATCCATAACATTTAAACGGTAAATTGGACTGAAAATCCAAGAGTACCATTGAGTGTGTTGGAGTGTGTTTTGCTTAGTTAGAGCCTAACCTCGACTGATGCGAGTCAAGGGTGACTGTTAATATTTTTATGAACTTTTTTCCGGGTATGTTTAGTAAACGCGAGTGTGGTATTTTGTAACTTTTGAACCGAGGCTCGAAATTGAAATCAAAGGACACTGTTGAACATTTAGCGCTGATATTCACATAAAGATACCTTTACCTTGACCGTAGTAGGTCAAGGGTGGAAGATAGTTTTTTGGTTTTTCGTGGGAGGGTTGGACAAATAATAAAATAAAATTATTTTATTTTATTTTATTTATTTGAAACCTTCCATTTGAATTCTGGTTGATGGGACCACCCAAACTTAAACTCCACTTTTAATGTGATATAAATCTTGAATTTCCCCCAATTAATGAACCAACATTAATTTATTATTTAATTAAGTATGCTTAAATAGGAGGGGTTCCTCAACACTCATGGGGTTGGGGGAAAATTGTTGGAAACCAATTTTGTGGATAACTCATGATGGAAGATCTTTCTCCAACCAAGTGGATTTTCCAATGAAGAATGACCTCTAGACGAGGAATGAGGAAACAATGTTTGAGAAGCGTTGACACATCATCTTCCTCCTCATGCTACCTCCAACAGATGATCGAGGTAGGGGTTATTTTGAAGTATGATAAATATCAATTTGTTGATTCCTCATATTCTTGATTCTGAACGATGATGACCAAACAAACACGGCCATCGATCCATAAATATACCATGATAATTTCTATTTCGTTCTTCACACATTCTCTGCTCATTCTTCCTCGCCAAATAATTAAGTGCGCTAAAAACACTATGTTTCGTTTAGCGTGACATATGGACATTGAGATCTCAGCTCGATGATCACAAATCTGTGACTGTTAAATTTTTCAGTCCTATAATGAAGATGCAATGGCCCACTGAAGGGGAAATGTGGAGGTGCAATTCTGACATGTCTTTGGGGCACATCTCTGGGTGTGATAGGCAGTGTGATGGTGGTATGTTCAAGGAGTCATGGCGAATTCACATGGACAAGAAGGGGCAGGCTGAAGGGTGGCCTGCATGAGAGAAATAGGCGACTGCGGTAGTGGGGTTAGTCTGCCATGGGCTGTCCAGTTAGTGCAACGATGTGGTAGAGTAGGGCGATATGATGTAGCTGGTGCAGGCAATGAGGCGGCCAGGCAGACATCACGGTGTCGTTTTTTCGATGTCGTTTTTCCAGTGCAGTTACATGCAGGTGCGAGTAGGTCTATGTTCATCATAGTGGAAGCATGATCAGTGGTTGGAGCTTGAGAGTTTACATTGGTGATGGAAGTAGAAAAACGTGAATGGGGTTAATTGGTGAGAGGGAGGAATTGAAATTAATTAGAATTAAAAGTAAAATGAATAGAAAAATCAAAGAGGGAGGTGCTATGTGGACTCGTGTGCAGCAAAGCATACCCATGCGTGAATAATAATTGAGATTAATTCAGGAATAAAATAAAAATAAAATAATAATAATAATATAAATAATATTATTATTATTTATGGTTGTAAAGAAATTTTTCATGTGTAACTTATACGTGTGACCTCGGTTTCACGAAACGTCAGTGGCAGTATGACCCTGATTCCAAGACGAACATTCCGAGTACAATGTTGGATGCCTTTTTTGGGTAGTTGGATTGGGTACCCAAAACACATGTGAATTAGTAGATTTAATATTATTATTAATTATTTAACCCGCCATAACTCCTACGTGCGACGTCCGATTAACTTACCATTACTGCTGATGTGATCCTATCATTGATACGGTCGATTCAAGTCTAATGTTGGATACTAATTTATGGTTCGTGACTCAGGTCTAGAAAACACCCATTATTATTATTATTATTATTATTATTATTATTATTACTATTATTATTATGGGATCTTGTATCTGACATATCTCCCTCATAGAATTTCAGAATGATGATCTGTCTATGATGTTGCGACCCTGAAATTAAAACAGATGTTTCAAGAACAATTTTGGATATTTATGTCAAGGTCAAGGCATAGGCCCCACGTGGCCTGGTTCGCTCGTGTTGCAGTGAAATGAAACTTGTTCACCGTGTATCCATTATGGAAAAATGGGTAGTCCATGTCATGTGTTTTTCACTGTGAATCATAATGGTGTGACACGTTCTGTTATCTAGTGTCGTTTGAATTACGTCTAGGTAGGATCGAAAACAAATCCAACTGGGCACTCTACACTAAAATTCATATAGCTTACAGACCGGATTCTTTTTTGATGAACCATCTATGGAGTTGGGACCCTTTTAGCAAGATGATCCTTTTGACTTACTCTATTAGTGTTTTGGAGAAGCCTAGAGTCTGGCCAAGTTGGATCACACTAGAATCCAACCGGGCCCTTAGAGCAAAAATGCTAATAACATACAGACCAATAGTTCAATAGATGTAATGTATATTATGTTGGGTCCCTTTTGACGTGATAGACCTTTTGGATACTTTTTTGTGGAAGTTCATGGTGGTTGATGTAGGAACGATGGCATGAGGTGAGGTTCTCCCAAACGTGCTACTAGTGGGAACCTAGTGGCTGGCAATGAGGTGGAGGTTGGAGACAGATCATACAGAGGTTAATACTAAGAGATCATATGTGGTTTAGCATCGATCTTGTGTGGGTCATATCCTTTGTGGGTCAGCACTCTACAATCCTATGTGGGTCAGCGCATACCGATCATGTGGGGGTCAGATCTTGTGTGGGTCATTCTGTGGGTTAGTACCTATCTATCATATGTAGGTCAAACAATGTATGGTCAGCAGCAGTGCCTCTTGAGAGAATAAGATGATCTAGCTTCACGAATAATCATTTTTACTTATATACATAACTGAAAAACCTAGTTTGATCTGAGACTCTATTTGAACTAAGACTTTTACCATTGTGGTACTATCATCATGGTGATACCTATGTTCTACATATACCTTCGTGGTACTATCTTTGAAGTGGTACATGTGTGGTAATTTTAACTTTGTGGTACTATCTTTTTGGTGATACCTCTGTGGTACTTTTACCTTCCTGGTTCTGTCTTACTGGTGATACTTGTGTGGTACTTCTACCTTCGTGGTACTATCTTCATTGTGATACATGTGTGGTACATGACATTCGTGGTACTATCTTCTCGGTGATACCTGTGCGGTATTTTTACCTTTGTGGTATTATCATTGTGGTGATACCTGTGTGATAATTATACCTTCGTGGTGTAACCTTTGTAGCATTACCTGTGTGGTACTTTTACCTTCATGGTGTTACCTTCATGGTGTTACCATTGTGGTATTCTTTCCTCATGTATGAGATTGTATATCTTGATAACTTATGTTTATGTATGGGAATATACCTATGTAGAGTTGATTTCTTTCTTTGTGGTTTAATTTTGTGGAACTTTAGGAGACCGAAAGGGTCTCGGGGTCTCTACTGAGTATTGTTATACTCACCCCTGCATGGTATTTGACCGCAACTTGTTGTGTCGTGTGCAGACGACATACAACATTGATCAAGGCTGGGGGATCCAAGACTAGATGGTACTCAGAGGAAGACTATATAGTTTGATGTGACGTGGTGACTACAGATCGTGAGTTATACATACCCTTCAAGTAGGATCCGTGGTGAACAAACTATGAGATGATTTTCACATTTTAGTTTTATTTTTAATTTTGAATTATACTCATACATTCAGTTTGGCTTTTATTCTTGCCCCTTTACTTTCATCACTCATTTTACTACAGCATTTTACTTAGTGGTAGCTTATAGTTTCATTCTACTCTTTCTGTATGTATAGGTTTAAAGGCAATGCCTTACCATTTTAGGGATATGCCTTTCTGATGCTAGTTGCAAGCCCCTGGCCTATGGAAGGCTTACTTAGGGTAGCACGACATGGACCCCGGGGGACGGGTCATGACAACGAACTCATGTTGCATGATTCAGTTCATTCTAAAAGAGTACACCTGATACTCATAGTGATAATTTGGAAAACATTGGTTCTCTTTATAAGAATCATATAAACTCTATATAAAATTAAATTTAGATTGGGGATTAATAACTACCAAATATATTCATACTTTATAAGATTCATTTGAATTTTATAAGGATGATTCAGATAGTTTAAGAGTCAATTATTGTATGAAAGGATAATATAGAACTATATAAGAATCATTTTTTCGCTTATTGATTAAAAATATACTGGGAATTACATAGGGATAACATTAGTTGAATTATTTTTAGAATAATTTGATAACTAGATCTATTGATGTTTACCTGGAGTTAAAATCATGAATTATCATAGAATTTTAGATAAACCAATATTATCTCCATATATTTTGGGAAACTAAATGAGAATATCCTTGAGAAATATTTTTTGTACCTTTAAACCTATGTGTTTGAAATTTTTTATTGCATTCAATGTTGGAGAAACTATCAAATGAAATTAACTTGTATTAATATTTCTATTGAGAATGAAGGATAAATTTTCATAACAAAATTCTAGAAATTATACTATTAAAATTTTATGAATATAAAATAGATAAAAAATGAAGGGTAAATATGATCACGAGTTGAGAATTATATTATTGATATATTTTTTAGAAGAAGAACTATTGTATTGTACTGGGATAAAAAATATTTGATGAATAATTTCCATCTATAAGATTTATCATTTTTTATACTATTAGAATTTTTCTGAACATTTGGTGGATTTTTTTGATGTGGTAGAATACCATGATATATTTTCATTCTCTCAATAACATCACATTAATCTTATAATCCCGATAATAATTTTCGATTTACATGTTTTTTTATGAAACAACTCTAGTAGTCAAATCCCTTTCTTAAAGAATAAGATTTTATTTTCTAATACTGATACATATTGTTATAAAAAAGTAAATATTTCAAAATAAATCATTAGAAAATATGTAACACGAGAGGTACTAGTATAAATAAGACTCGTTGAGACTGAGAAGAAAATGATACCTTCCATGATAAGTGGATGATACATTCCCAACAATTTTTGTGATTTTTTATGCACTTGTAATTACTAAAAACATGATATAGTGATATATTATATTTATTAAAATAACTCATAACACATAATGGATCATGATTCCTCATTGAAGCTTAACCTTATAATAAAATTTATATCTTGTGAATATATTCATTATTTTTTTGGATAAAAATTTAATGAGTTTTTAAAGAAGTATATATTTTGACTATAAAAAGTCAAAGAGGTTTGTTTCTAGCTAAATTGTGAAGAAAATTCCAAATATTCACCACCCAATAGAATACCTATAAATTCAATCACTTCGTTTTCATCCCCCTATCTTTTATTTTTAGGATCTACATTTACCTAATTAATTTCTTATATCACCATAACTCCCGTACAAGTAAAATTAATATTTACAACATTATTAAGAAAGTTGTATCCCATATGAGGTAAGTTGGTAAAATTTTGAAGCTTATTTTAATACAAAAAAATATGAATGAATGTAAAATAGTAGATTCAATAATAAGATAAAATTATTTCTCAAAATGACTCAACATAGGTAAAGGTTGGTTTCTCATTTCATAATAAACAAATAAATAAATATATTCATAATAAAAATCTGTGTTAATTTTAGATTTAAAATTTAGTAATTTATTATCATCTCATATATTAACTATAAAAATTGATATAATAAATTTTATTTGTCTGTAATTATGTCTACGTACATATATTGAAATTTAGAGGTAATTATGAATTAAAAGTGTTTTAGTTACCATCTAAAACTAATAAGAGTTGTTAATAATTGATACATTAGAACATTTGATGTTATGAATATGAGGTTTCATAATTTCTTGATACTAAGGTATGAGTAGTTAATAAAATAAATCACTTATAGAAATATTTAAATTATTGAAAACATATTGTATATATCCTATCCTTTTCACTATTATGTGGATTATATTCAATAATTCTCATTTTTTATGTAATATACTAGACATGGTTTAATAGAATTAAGTATTAATACATCTATTATTTAGGAATTAAGACCTACATTTATAGATAATAAATATAAAACACCAGTTGTAATTAGACCTTCAAAAAATATGATATAATAAATTATCATATAAATGTGATAAATAAGAATCTCGATGAACCTCTTTTTAGGTATCTACTGTTAAATATTACTTATTTCAAAAATAGTATGAAAAATATAGAGATAACAATTTGATAAATGCAATTTGATACCCCATATTTAATAAATGAAATTGCACTAATGATGAAGTATTTTATTATTGGATGGTAGATGAGTAAAATAAAGAAAATATAGATATGGTTTTATAACAATAATTTGATTTTTAATAATAAAACAATAATTATCATCCTTTTTCGGACACTTCACTTAGAATTTATCAATCAAAAAACTAGTCATCATGTTATGTTTTCCCCATTGGTTGAGGAAATTACAGGAATGTAGAATTTTTATTAGAATAACATTAAATTAAAATTGTAATTCCCCATAATCATATGTAACTCATCTCTGATCACATAATATAAATAATATTTGATAAGTGAGATTGAATGAAAAATATATAATGA
The DNA here is from genome assembly GCA_963277665.1 of Viscum album. Classification (NCBI taxonomy): domain Eukaryota; kingdom Viridiplantae; phylum Streptophyta; class Magnoliopsida; order Santalales; family Viscaceae; genus Viscum; species Viscum album. The sequence goes on along the minus strand of OY728133.1, from coordinate 1,020,488,676 downwards.
AAATAAATATTATGATGTATCACTTCAAATATAACTTTACTTCAATGATTTAATTTTCTATATATTGAAACTATATAAGTTAGTTTAAAAATTATGGGATAAAAACATTATATTTAATAAATATAAATTACGTGACAAAAAAATATTGATTTTGGGAGATATCAACATTATATTCCCCCACACATTTATTTCCACCCAATCCCTTCAAAATATTACTCTATATTACATATAAAACTCATGTCAGCTATTATTATTGAGATGATTTGAACATTTTTGGTTTTTTCATGTGTCTCTCATTCACACGATAGTACATTTGTTTTCCTTAATATAGGATATAAAAATATAAGTCTTGTGTTGTGAATTAGAATATGATTTTAAATGTGTATAGTCCATGGGATGAGTCATATAAGGTTTCCCCCTAACTAATGGGATTATTGTGCTACATTAAAAATTTATTTAAAATTTATACACTATATAGTATGTCTCTAAAATAAAATGGTTTTAATTATAAATTATAAATTTACATGTGATGTTTTAATCATTTAGGTTATAAAATATTTCATAAATATAGTCAAAATAATATTTTCAATTCAATAGACTATTTTTATATTTAATTTATATGGGAATCTTTTGATTACAACTACATATTTAATAAATTATGATCGCATACTGATGGAACTAATCATTATTGAGAAATATAATTTTGAATCTTTGTTTTTTTCTTGGAATGTATACTCCCCATTTTTATTAATATCTAAAATGTAAATTTATCACATGATGGTCATTGAGATATTATTGATAATTTTATGTTCAAGGGATTATCTAGGTAAAAACCTATTAGTTATCATTAATTATTCATATAGAATATATTTATTAATTTTTATAAATATTCTCATAAAGATTCAATAAATAATAAGATCATTAATTTAGGAATTTTGCTATCCATATATAGTTATATATATAAATTTAATTTAAATTATCATAGTAATTATTCAAATATTAATCTTTTCAATAATAGGCATCAGAATATATCATTTTATGAGTAAATTATTGAAATTTGAAAGAGAAAATTAATTACAATATGACTTTAAAAATTAGATTTAGAATGACAAAGGGGTTTTAGCAGATAATGATTTCCAGAACAATGAAAATATAATCACAAAATTTGTGGACTGAATCAATAGGGATGTTAAAGGTGGTTATAAAAAATCAATAAAAATATCACTAGAGGATAAATGATATCATTGTGTGAGGAAAATTGTCAACCGAACCAAATAGGAACGTGAGGTGATAAAACCAAGGATGTGTTTTGTTTTGTAAATTCCAGTGGGACCTTAAACAAAGATTCATTTTTTATGAAGCATCATCCTTGAAGGAATTTGATTTTAGGTAACTGGTTAAAATAACCCCCACACAGAAAATTATGGTAATGTGTCTGTGGTGGAACTAAAACCAAGATATTGTGAGAGTGGAAACAGACAGACAATGTGGTGTCACAATACACATGACATTATAACCTGATCATCAATAAAAAAATCAGGGGAATCATATGTTGATATAATGTACGATATCACCACATTAGTTTAATTTTATAGTTCACATACATTTCTTACTGGAGATTTTTTATATTTTAATGTACCTATTAAGAATATATCATATTTACTACCTTGAGTAGTTTTTACAAAGCTAAGGGTCAAAGTAAACATGTTTGTGAAATGAGATGGATTGGTCTCAATAGTTGTGGTAGTACAAAGATGCAATATCTATCAATATAAATGATAAAATCATAAATATTTTCCTAATATAGTAGGTATAAGATTAATCTATAATCATTATTGAAAGGTTTTGTTGAATTTTTACCTGTTATGTAAAAATTTTATCCTTATTCAATTAATATTATCATACGTAATTCTGTCTGAATGAATACCTTTATTAATTACTTAAAATAATAATTTATATTGTTTAAAATATTAAATAATTAATGTTAAAAAATATAAATGATGTCATATGTATATTGGAGAATATTGAATTCCAAAATGCATAGGAAACCCATTTTTTATGTGATTTCTTAGTGGGTTATACCTTTCCATATCTGAGAATAGGAAAATCCCACCATTTTTATCACAGTTTGCCTCCTCCTATTATCATTTAATATATTTGATTATATTGCTTTTAAAATATATCCATCGATGAATTCAAATATTTGGGTCACAATCTTATTAAAGGACTTTTGAAGTTCTAGAGACCTATAAGGTATAATTTTCAAAGACCATATGGATATATAACAATTATATTAGTGTAATTTGTAAATTATAATAAGACTTTATTTTAATGATACTGCTATGATATAACATATAGTTTTTTATTTTCTTTCTATGGTTGAGTAATTACTAGGTATAATAATTATAAAGAAATTTATGTCCATCAATGGTAGTATTCTAATCATGACATGGATTGATAATCACTTCCCTTAACTTGTTTATAATTTGGATGAAATAACCATACTATGATGTACACGAGTTATATTTTATAACTTATTATAGTCAAATTATTCATCATAAATTCTACAATATTTTTCAATATTATGTTCTTACATTTTCTTGGTGATATTAATAAAATGGATAGAAACAGTTTGTGATCAAATGTTTTAGCAAAAACTAATAGATAACTATGTATAGAATGTCACTCTTATTATATATAGTATGTAGGGTGTGTAATATTGATATATAAGTCGCTGTGGGAGAATATTTATTACTTTTATCCTTGTCTTATTATAGTATTTTCTATGAATATTTGTCAGAATTTTCCTTGTGTACAATGAAACAATTATGTAACATTTTTATCAATATTCAGTTCCTAAGAAAAATATTTAAATAAATATATTTATTATTGGATTTTTTCCCATCATAATGCTCTTTTTTGCATGATGTTCGTAGCTATAAAATTATTCCTGATTTTATTTTACTAAATTATGCTCATGAAAATTTAATTTCTTTTTTAAATTTTTAATTATCTAATTATATGGATTAATTTTTAATAAAAACAAATAGTTATTTTCCAGTTACTGGATTATTTGATTGGTTAATCCCTTTTGTACTTCATAACACAATGGGGGTTTGAATCTTATTTTACACAATTTTTGGGTTACATTACAGAAGGTTTGTATGGGGACGTCATTGTGGATGGATGATTCTTCACCCATGATGATTGGGTGGGATGCTGATAAAGGTAGATGATGTAGTTGTTGGGGATGGTTGGATGACTGGATGTTAGTTCACTAGGTAAAAAGGTTGTAGGCCGCATAGACAATGGATAAAGGGATCTTGGGAAGGTCAAATGATGGGTTGTTGATTCACTATAAAATGGTTAGTCTAGATCGATATGTCATTTGAAATGGTTTAGGCTGTAGGTGGTGGAACATTCATGAATATTGTGGGACCTCACAATCATAGAGGTTGTGACGAGTAGGTATGACCCCCGACAGCCCAAGGGGTGGGAGGTGGACTCAACAGAAGAAAATCAAGGTGGATAAGCATGATGGATGGGAAAACTGGCATAGGGACATGAAAAATATTATAACATTAGTAATTGGGGTCTTGGGCTATGTACATGGGCCTACAGGTTTTTGTCTTTTAGGCTATATAATGGGATCCCTTTTCCTAATAAAATAGTAGTTTTCATTCAATATAAATAAGGGGAATCCCCTACATGTAAAAATTAAAAATAAATCATCCATGTATTTTTATATAATTTATCATCAATAGAATATTTTGGTATTATATTATATGTATACTTTAGTACTACACTCAGATGCATTAATTTAGCACATTCATGGTACCTCCCATCTATTTTCAAATTTTTCTGAGGAATTAAATAAACATTATTATGAGGTATTTCATTTTTATACAACAAATTATAGCTCTAAAAATTTATTTTAATGATATTATTCCATAAACAATATTTGGGGTTTTAAGTATAATGGTGGTAATACTTTATAGCACACATCATGAATGTGTTATATGTAAGGAGTCACATTTATTGTGGAACGTAGAAAAAACTATCATTCATCTGAAATGTTTGATTTTAAAAATTAGTATACAATAGATTTATTATTGTGTAATACATGACAGAGGAGTATCATTAAAAACATGGTAAAGGAAATTTCTCTTCTAAATTATACATTTTAAAATGTATGTAATTTCCCTTTTTTATATATATTTATTGTGTGACTTTCTACATTCATATCTCAATTTGGTGAGATCCAATAGATTAGAGATATTATATAATTTTTATTATCAGTTATATGAATACTTTTAATTATTTTATGGGATATGTATATTCCCATAAACTATGGAATACATCATAAAAACACTCCAAAATTGACATAGAGTGGAATCAATTAAAAAATTGAAAAACCATAACATAGGGGTGCCTTACATTAATTATTTTAAAACATTACTTGAAGTGATGTTGACTATGTTCCCTTAGAAAAAAAAATGTTTTTCTACTTCTGAAGGAATTAATTGGTCATTAGATTCATTAAACACTTTGGTAAGACCTCATATCTACGGAGGTGTAATGGAACCTCCTCCATAGAGTAAAATAAAGACAGTATAATTTGATAGAGTTTCAACTGACCAAGAATGAACTATATTAAAAAAAAATAAAGATAAATCACTTCCATAAATAGATTAAAGTAATCAAATAAATGATCCATATTATTTTTTAATGTTTCATACATTATAAAATGGGGAATCCCTTTATATTTACTCTACTTTTATTATATTACTCTTCAAAACTACAATTAACTTTCACTTAATCTACACATATTAATGTTATATATATTATGATGAAATAAAAATTATAATCAAATTGGAATAATTATATTATGAATTTAATATATCCTTACACATGATCAATATAACATCATAAAATGAACCATGATGAGAAACAGACCACCATTTGGTTACTTTTACCATGGAATGGTTTATGCTTCTATTCATAATACACAAAAATATTCTACTTTCACTAAATTTGTAATGTATTTAAAACAAATTCTAGCTATTTGTGGATTTAATTAAACTCATATATATATGATTATCATTTGAAATCTCTAAATAATTACAAACACAAAATGTATCTAATATAATATTCCATTCTATAACTTATATATAACCTTATGGGCCTCTTTATAATTTAAAACAATCATTAATTCCATAATAAATAATTGTATGAAAGTATTATCCTCTAGAAAAATTTAATTAATACTCAAGCTATAAAGGGTTTTAGGATGATCATAATTAAACAAAATAATATTCCTATATGAAACTTTCCATCACATGATTTTTATCAATATAGCATACCCATGAATATATAATTCATTTTCAGTACACATCATAGGATTACTATATATATATCATTTAAATCTACTTTAGGATATGTTGTACCTTCATTATTCTATAAAATGGGATAACCTATTTAAATGAATAAATTTACTGGCATTCATCTATGAAGTTGAGCACATCAAATTTCATTGAACTAATAATTTCAATCAAATTTCTTTTTATAATTTTATCAAGGTGCCATTTGAAATAGTTTTCAAACAAAAGGAAAAAAAGAAATCTTTATTAAACTCAATTGAATGCATGATGAGAAATATACCCATCCAGATAGTGAGTAAAAAATACATGTGGTTTCCATAAGAAATATATCAATGTATAAAGGATTAATGATATATACTTTATCAACCTCAAGTAACGGGGATTCATTATATATACACCCCTATGTATAAAAATTACTGAATTATATTCGAAGTGGTATAATTTTATGGATCAATCCAAAAAATAAGTCACAACTTATTATCTCATGAGTTTACTTTCGTTCATATGCAAGATTCTACTCACACTATTTATATCATATCATCAAAACTCAAAATACTCAGTGATCATCATAAATTGGGTGGAAATAAAATTAATAATATGAGAGAATTGCATTATTCAATTATTTATGAAATATATTAAACAAACATAAAGATGTTAAATTCTAATATTAATTATTATAAACCCATGGTACGCTTACATTGAAAAACAAAATAGTTACATCTTTTCAATCATATATCCAATAATAAGATACGTTACATTACCCTTTTCCTTCTTTTATGATAATTTTATTTTCAATTGATCCAAAAAATTCATCTAAACCCACCTAATAGATAATTACATCAACCCTCTAATGTATTTTTTAAATGGGAAGGTATATGTTAAGAATTTGATTTTTATTTTAATAAGATTATGGTTCCATCTCCTCATCAACAGCTTAATTTTTTTCATAGTAAATCTCAATTTCTCCAATTATGACATGTAGAAGCCCAAGTTAAAAGTGTAAATGCATGATCTTAAAATCTTCCATTGAATCATCTAATATAGAAATCTACTATAATTATATTATTTATTTCACCATGGTGCCTTTATAGAAACACCTCAAACAAATAACTCTACTCTTGAGGAATAAATGAAACTATATAGAGATAATATATCAAACATATCAATTTTGAAATTAAATTTTGTGTAATAATTTATAATTATGTCATCGTCATCTCAAAAAAACCATGAATATATCCTTATTTTTTATGGATGTTTTTAATAGTAGTATAATGACTCTTAATAGAGTTTTCTTGGAATATACATGTAATTTTCAAATAATATGTGACATCGGATCAATTGTATAAAACATAAAATATGAGAAATACAATAGAGAATATGTAAAGAGTCATAACCATCCATTTTAACTCAATAGAAATATTTTTTATTCTCTATAATATTTATTCAATTCAATGTTGATAAAGGCATTTTTTAATGTTCTCCATGATAAACTTATTAATCAATTTTAAAATATATTTTTTTCGACTCAGTCCAATAAACACCTTTGATATATCTCTATATATATCCTTACTTAGTTTGTAGGCTTCTTTACCCATGTCATTCATCAAGAATCTCTTGTTGTATAATAAATTTACAGAATGTAAAGTGGGGATATTATTTTCAAAAGTAGAATGTATTCAAAATAAAAAACTAAAAAGAAAATATATATCCTACTACCATACTTTTATAACCAACAATGATGTACATTAATAATAATAATAAATTTTATGATTACAATATAAAACTACATATCCCAACTCCAATAATTTTTCTTGAATAGTAAAATACAATTAGAAATTAAAAAATTGTCATGATTATTTAGAACTTCAAAAAATCATAATGTCATATTATATACACATCCCTAATTAAATTACCATTATGTATAATAGTTTTATTAGCTACATTATATATCACATAATCTGAATGATAGGATTTGTGAAGAAATATACTATTGAATTATCATTATGACATGTTAATGAAATTTTTTATAGTCCACAACATGGATATACACAGAATAATTTCCTATCAAGATGTATTTATTGGTTGATACACAAACATCCATGTTACTTTTTGTGTTAAAAAACCAGTTTCACACAATAGGTTTCTTTCCTTTTAGGTGAATCTGCCAATTTTCCAACATATCTATGGTATATGAAGTTCATTTCAGAACTCATGGCCTCTAACCTTTAAAAAAAATCAATACTCACACTGGCCTCTTGGTATATAATAGGTTTATTAGATATGAATACTATATCATTGTCATTTTATATAAGAAACCTATAAATCACATTCTCTTTATGAGTCGTAACTAACCTTCATGATTTTTATTTATCATTGGTATTTTCAACTTCTACAACCCTTTATGAAACTTGATAACTTTCCATCAAATGAAAATTTACCAATAGATGTTTTAAAACATCACTAGGTTTAATTTTTTTCCCATAGACACCTCGATTTGGGTAATATTTTTCAAGAAAATTACATATAGGAGAAAAAACATTCAATATTATATATAATTATAAAATATAAAATCCCATTGTTTCAATAGGATAACTAAAAAATTTATATTTATAAATTTTAGAAACATATTTTTCTAAATCCAAACATCATGATGATACTTCACAACCATAAATAAATGAAAAATAAAAATTATAATATCTATTAGTATATATCATATAATATTCTATTATAAATTATTTCAACTTAATATGGATTTGTAAGAATACAACTATTTATATAACATATTTTCAAAATTATGTACAAAGGTCACACATACTCATAAATAATAAAAGAGTGTTTAACATGGTATTATTCCACCTTTCAAACTATTTATTTCATTATGGAATTCTTGGAAGTGTCTGTTGATAATGATTTTTCTCTCTTACATGTGATTAGTAAATTTAATGATCAAGTATTCACTTCCTCGATATGATAAAAAAATTAAAACATTAACTAAATGATTTTTAACATTATTTTTATACAAATTAAACTATTTTGAGGTTTCAATCATGTATGCACTCAGAAAAACATAACCATATGGATTAAAATAATCATTAATGTTTACAAAGTATCCATCCCACACACTTTCAAAAGTACTAGTCGTTGTATATACATCATTTTCTATATGATCTTATAGTCCACATTAATATCACCTTTTCCACTAAAAGATTAATTTTTTCATTATTTATAATAAAAAAATATAATTTTAAACTAATTCATAATAGAGTAATTTTAAAAATAATATATATATAATAATTAAAATAATTTTTCATTTATATTTCATATGAGAAAATGAAAATGATAAATGGTGTTATAATCAAACCAAACATTCGTATTTTGAATGTTATATAGCATATTATCTGTTTATTAATTTTTTAATATATTAACCATATTATATATTTTATAAAACATTTCATTAATTAATAGAATAAATTTGTTGTTCTTATAAATGAATAAATTTCCTTTCTTCACCAAGTATAATATAGAAATAATATTTCTTTATTTTTGAATAACATCAGGACGGTTTTCATTCTCTATAATAAATACACTATGTAAATTAATGTTCTAAACAAAAAGTTTAAAACACTTTATCCATTTGAAACACAAAGAACAAAAAATCATTTCATCAATTTTATATTATTTCTAAGTCTCTATTTATCTGGAAAATTATGGGATGTTCCTTGAGAATCTTATACCCATGTGGCACAATTAGAGAAATTAATACTAGAACATTTACATTTATATTCCCAAAATGATTCTCCTTTACAATACATTTGATCCATTTTCACTAATTTGTTAAACAATGAAATTTATAGAATGTTCTCCCATAAAAAAATATAAACCAATAAATCATTTCCATTTAGTGAAGCAAGGACAATATTTCAATAAAATTTTAGTATACATTAATGTTTCCCAATAAAAATCATCTATTTAAGTATGCCATAATTCCAGACATATTAGACATGATTCTCTAATTATTGAGGGGAAATGCATTATCAAACTACATCTTATGAATAAACCTGGATCTATTCCTCTAGTTTCATAACACTTTGGATTTATTATCTATGTCTTACTAAAATTTTACATTGGGACATAGTAACCTAAATGTTATGGTTATACATATCCATAATGCATTAAAAGAGATGATCCCTAATCACTGAGTTATATTTGAACATACATGATTGGATAATTGATGTCTTCATATGTTTTTTCTATAAAATAATAAATAACTTGTTATTTACTGGGTTTCCATAGTCTAGATATTTTTTATGTATCAAGAATATATTTTAAATAAATATTTCTATAAATACAATATTTTTATCTCATATAGTCCCTATAAATAATAATGATCATTTTAAATTAGTTTTCAAATATTTTATTTTAAACAATAATAAAATATTCCATATATACAATTTTATTAAATTCTATACAACTCATGACTTTTATTACTCTCACAAAAATAAACACAAATTATATCTACCCAAATTCAAATTCATCCATTACATAATTTTTATGAAAAAATATCATCTAATGAATTAATTTTTTATAAAACCAGAATCTCAGTAAGGGTAAACATGATGTTATATGTTGCCAACCTACACTTCTCATAGAAAATTACTATCCTCAAAATATAGTGATAATATCATCAATCAGTACTTGATATGGACCTTAATTAAAATATTAATCTAACACCTAATATCAATAAATCAAAACCCACTATTATATTTTATTTATATAAAATAATAATAAATCATTATCATGAATAAATTAAAAAAAATCATTGATGTCATATATAGAACATAACTATTATATGTATATCATGATGATTTAAATGAATCAATTTAAACAATTTAAACTCAATCATACACCTTTTATAATATAAAATAGTAAATATTTATATATGTATTTCATAAATAAATGAAATTTTTATATTTAACATGCGGTATAAAGACGTTTGGAAAAATTATTAATCAAAACTATTTTTTATAAAATTTAAATTCAAATAAATTTAGTCCTACATCTGTAAAGTTTCTTCTCAAAAAAAGTATTCGTTTTTTATGAAAAAAAAACTTCCAAGCATCCAACCATGGATTCATTACCCAGTATATTTTTTAAATTTAATTACATTAATATATTTTATTAAAAATGACAAATTATATTGCCCCAATACATTTTTTATGGTCTTACCATAAACCCAGACAAGTTGACATCCATGTAATAGCCCGAATATTTTTCTCAGTTATGGATTTTAATTTCTAGTGTTTTTTATAAAAAGAGGAGTTTCCAAATATTTTATGATTACACATTGTGTACTCAGTAGTACACATCGTGTAGTAGGTGGTTGTGGGTAGTCGTGTACAAGACATGTAACAGTCGAGTACATGGCCATGTGGGGTGAACTGGAGACAAAAGAAAGCAGGGACCAGGAAAAGAATATACATGATTCGTATCCTTAGAGAAAGCACTGTGTATTTTTATTTTTATTTGATAAATCTGACTGGGGAAACATATCGTTCACATAAAAAACTTCTTCTATCATCGCCTTTCCCAAGAGAGACCGAAGATCTCAATTCTTCTATAAACCCCTAATTGACCATCTATTCTTTTATTCAACCACCATCGATTGTGTTGGAATCACTAAGGTGAGTTCTTCCTTCTTCTAGAGTCTCATCTCAGGATTTCTACTCTTCTGTGACATATCCTTGGTTGATCTTTTTAGATGTTTTTTAGATATATGGCATTATAGATCGATTCAAAGGCTGAGGTTCAACAATATCAATCATACAACATCGAGGTAGGTGGTTAGTGCCTTTATATAGATTGTATTTGAATTATATTTACAAGAGTTCCCAATATCCTAGTTTAGGGTATTGCGTGTTTCAGAAATTTAACGTTTTTAATGTGTGCTATGCTTTTTTATCATGAGTAGGGATGTTGTATTGTGAATTTGGTTCATTTGAAATGTTATGGATGTTGTTTCCCATGTTTGATCTGATATTTGTCGTTCTAAGTAGAATAACATATTAGGATACTTTTTTTCCTTGCCTTGTGTTGTTAGGATAGAGTTATTTTATCTGATTTGTTGTGATATGCATTGTAGCTGTATATCCAAGTATTATATTGTGATTTACATTGGCTGTTGGATATCGTCTAGGCTTGATTGACTTACACTAGGTATAGGAACCTGTTGTAATTTGACCATATGGGAAAATGGGCGTTGAGGGCTTCCCTAGAGTGTCTGTTTACTTTTATGTTGTTAGACCATGGGGGGGATGAACTTGTGTTCTCCCTCAGAGTGTCTATAGATCCACGTTGTAAGACCACTGGGGGAATTGGACATGGAGTGCTTCCTCATAGTGTCTATAGTTATCTTTATGAGACCACAAGAAAAATTGACAGTGATTTATTCCTCAGAGATTCCTTCCAAAGCTAAACTATTGGGGTAAGACAATGAGAACATCTAAGAGGGTTTCTTTTGATTGGTTTTTTGACTAATTTGATAAATGTAAAGGAATGTAATTGAAAGTGTAGGTTTATTTACTTTTGAGTACTTACTTGTTTATTGAATCATTTCACATATTGATTGCTATATATATTCACTAATGGTTTGGCACATATCTTTGGGTGGTTTCTTACTAGGATTCATCAAAAAAAATGTTTGGGTCATGCTTTTGGGCCCAAAAGGATTATATTCCTAATGTTATAGATAAGGGATTGTTCCCTTCTATATCAGATACTTGATTTCTATGGAGTTTGGTAGCATGGGACCCAGTTGAGGCTTGAGATGTTGTTGGAGTTTTTTACTTATTTGTTTCCTTATATTTGGTTTAGTACTGTATTTTAGCATTATGAATTGTTTGGATGCTATCTTAGACATATGTATCTTTCATAATTTATAAATGAGCTACATTTGTTTATTTACTCGTTTTCTTACACTGTTTACTATTGTATGGTATTGTTACATATTCCAATATTGTTATCTGTTTGTTTCTGATGTGTTACTCTTCCAATGAGGGCATAGTTTTCCCACTATCACACCCAATGACCTCGCTTCTATTTTGCAGCCTCTGGAATTTGGGGAAATGATCTTGAGGCCATGTGACCAACCGGGTACATGGAACCTCTGGGTGGCACCCAGAACTGATACATTACAATGTTCTATAAGAAGAATTATTTTCTTCTTTAATTAATGATTGGAGCCTATAAAAATATATAGAAAGGAAAAGGTGCTTGGTAATAAGCTATGCCTAGGAGTAGTTAACCCGTGTATTGAGAAAAGCTAATTTACATCGATTATTTCAATTTTTCTGGTTTTGAAATATTACAATTGATTTGATTTCACCTTTGGTTGATTCACATTTTTTGTCATTGTTGATTCTATTGAGGTTCTATTTCTATTGAAACATGATGATATGAGGGTATGCTATCTCAGTAATCATATAGTCACTTGCAAGAAATCACATGTCATGAATTTTAATCATGTTATTTAAGGGCATTATCGATTTTATGTTGTTGTGATAGATGTTGTGCTAAATATGCATGCTGTTGTGATAGATTCCTTGAAAGAATACCTACTATTTGAATGGGTATTAGATAGTGTAAGGTTTTGTTTGAATGAATTCCATACTTTGGTCCCTAAGGTGTTATGGTCCCTCATGTATCGTAATTTGGTGGATCATTTCACTATTATACTATGATATGACATGAATTTAATGTAATGATTTGATTTGCGGGGAGTATGGGCCCCCACCAATCCGAAACTATCACATTATTGTTCATTACAACATTTAATGGGGTTCTGGAGTAATTATTTAGGATTAAAATCCATAAAAACCTAGAATACATGGTGTTTATAGATGAATTCATGCCATGTATCCTTATACATGGGAAAGAACTTTTTCTATTAGTAAACTTTGTATACTATATGTACATGTTGTGTAGTCCTTATCCATGTGAATGCATGCGTGGGAAGAAACACGAGGCTGGAAAATCATTGGAGGAATACGCCATTTACCATATGTACACGTCTTGTTATAAAGACCATGTATCTATTCGTGTGACTAATTACAAGGATGGATGAAACTTAGGAAGTTCACACTATTTCTAGCTTGAACAAATCATGTATAGTTTGTCATGTAACCTTCCATGTGACCAATGACATGGATCAGTGTAATCCTTCTAGTACATTCCATGTTTGGCACAAACAATCCATGTAGTCTTGCTCTTGGAGAACTATGTAGTTTGAACTGTGTAGTGGAACATGGGTAGGGAAAATGATTCAATTGCATGTTCTGTCATTAGGGTAACACGACGTGTGTATGGGGTATTACACAACTTATGTTGGAAAATGTACACGCCCGTGTAAAGGCATAAGGGAACATTCCATGTAGGGTTTATACATGTTGATTATCCACTTTTAAAAAATCTTGAATTTTTTCTTCTTCGGTTCCTTCCTGCACTTCTAGTTTTTAGTCCTTGATATTCATGAACATAGGCATGCGCTTGAAATTGTATAGTCATGCAACCATGATATCCTCCGGTTCTACACCATATTTAGGGTAGTGATCAGACACCAGACATGGTAGATCAGGGATAACTAGTAGACCATCCTATCATGTCTGTATTGGTACCAGCCTTTATCCCAGATACAGGTGCTGATTAATAGTTCTAAGAGGGATTCACATGGTTTATGCAGTCCTTCAGATGAGCAAGACATCCTACCGCATATATAGTAGAGTTGACGTGGGTTTTCCAGTAGCAGCATCCTCCAACTTTCTCAAGGGTTGGAACACCTTTTGTTGTTGAGTCATGGTTAGAATCCATGCTATCTATCTTCAATCTTCTGGAGGTGCCTCCAGAGAGGAGGATGAAGCTCTCTACCTACATGCATTGGGATTCCTCCGAGAGATGGTGGGATGTGATCTCATAGGCGATACGCAAGTAGGTTATGGCTTGGGATGAGTTCTATCTTGCCTTCTAAGATTACTTCTACTCCGATACTTTGTGGGCTGATTGAGCATGATAGTTGATGAGTCTGGAACATGGTACTCTCTCAGTCTTAGAGTACTCATCTCGCTTCATAGATCTGCAATGCTTCACTTTTGTTCCATGGGGTGATGCATTATTTCTGGAAAGGACGTTTCACGATGGTCTCAGGAACGATATATGATCTCTAGTGAACATCTTCAGGTTGACTTCCATCACTTCTATAGTCAACCAGGAACTGATCACATAACACAATATGAGCGATTCTGAAGAAGTGAGAAAGGGAGGATCAGTATCTAGAGTTGGTACCCTTCCAACTGAAAGTAGGAAGCACCATAGGGTGCCTATGCACAAAGACTGAAGGATACATGATACTTCTTTAGGTTCCTAGGTGGTATGATTCTAGTGTGGGAATAGATGGAATGTGAGGCCACATTTCCCAAGAGACCCAGTGGAGGGCTGAACATGTGGCAATATGGTTCATCTTTAGCATTTCTTCAAGTTTTTCTCACCATCAGTTGGTGATAGGGGTTCTGTTTCGACTCCTCGTACCTGAGCCAGTCCACTAGTCCCACATTAGGAAAGTGTTGGATTTATTGAGGATATTTAGGTCAAGGTGTAGTTCATGTCTGTAGTTGACTGACATAGGGATTTCGACTACCACAGGGTTGATCCGCTCAGGGGTCTCACTCAGCTTCACAGGGGTACAGTACAGGTTAGGCTTTTGTGATCGAGCATATCCAATATGAGTAGGATCTTGAAACCTCTACATTTTGTGGTATGATTCTAGTTGCCTCAGTTTTTCTACTACACTTTTTGATATAGGGGATTCCCATAGTTTCATATTTTTTTGCTTTGGAGATCCTTAGGCTCTATATCTTTACATTTGTGGATATCTTGATGCTAGACACACCATTGGGGACAAGAACGGCTAGTACACGTCAGAGCAAGGAGTTTCGTATTAAGGATTGTGGGTGTCACTTCTTATGAGAACTCTATGTCTTAGAGATGACGAGGTATGACATCATTCTTGATATGGACTGGTTAGTTCCCTTCTAGGTTTTTGTTGACTTCTATTGTCATAGGGTGGGTTTTAAATCCCCATAGGGTGGTTTGTTTCTACATAAGGGTGAATGGAAAGTCTATGTGAGTAGAGATGGACCCAAGAATCGTTGGTTGGGATGAGTCACATCCCAATTTTCTAGTTTGTATCTGGATGGCCAGGGGACTTCAAAAATAGACTTTCCTCCAGTAGTGGACTGTTTCAGGGATGTCTTTCGAGAAGAATTTTCAGGTTTTTCTCTAGAGAAAGATGGAGACTTTTCTATAGATCTTGTTCTGGGGGTGGCACCAGTGTCCATTACTCCTTATAGGATGGCTACAATAGAGTTACAGAAGATCAAGATGCAGTTAGAGGATTTATAGTCATAGGGTTTCATCCGACCCTGTACTTCTTCATGGGGTTTGCTTATCTTGTTTTCAAGTAAGGTAGATGGAACCCTCACAAATTGTGTGGATTATAGAAAGTTGAACAAGTTTACGGTCAAGAAATGATATCCTTTGCCAATGATCGATGATCTCTTTGATAAACTTAGAAGATCTGGGGTGTTCTCGATGATTGAAATGAGATTAGGTTATCATCGGTTTCATAGTAGACCATTTCATATACCACATATAGCTTTTCATAGTATGTCTGGTCTATACAGGTATGTGGTTAATCTGTTCAGTCTCATGAACACACATGTAGTTTTCATGGCACTGATGAACCGAGTGTTCCAACAATACATTGATTCTTTCGTGGTAGTCTTCATTGAAAATATCGTGATGTACTCTCTCACTTGACATGACCATGCCACACATCTTGAGATCATTTTGAGTACACTGATAGGGAATCAGTTATATGTTATGATCTCAAAATTATACTTTTGGATGGACTAGATTCACTTTTTGGGTCTTTTAATATCTGGGACAAGAGTATGAGTACTCATATAAAAGTGAGAGCAGTAGTTTCCTGAGAAACTTCAAAGAACATCTTTGAGGTACAGAGTTTTATAGGGCTGTATGGTTACTACATATGCTTCATTTAGGACTTCTCATGCTTATTTTCACTACTGAATGGCCTGAATAAGAAGGTTGTGATGTACCTATTGTCATATTCCTACAATTTAGCCATTCAAGTGTTGAAAGGGAGGTTTACTTCATCACCGATACTAGTTTTTTCAGATTCTTTAAAGAGCTATACTATTTTCTGTGATGCATTAGGTATCAGGATGGGAGAATTGCTTATCCAGTGGAAAAGAGTTGTTGTGTATGGTTCTCAGTAGTTGAGGCCACATGAGATAAATTACCCGACGAACAATCTCGAGATGGATGTTGTTGTTCATTCCATTTTTTTCGATAAATTATCTTTTGGGAGATAATTTGGTTGTTTTCACAGACCAAAAAAGTCTTAAGTACATCTTTACTGAGTCCGATCTGAATTTGAGGCAGTAAAGGTGGGTTGAGTACCTTCATTCCTTTGATTTTGAGCTTGTCAGCATGCATGGGAAAGGAAATGCAGTGGCTGATGCATTGAGTAGGAGGACTCAAATACTGGTAGTTCAGGAGGCCAGTAGTGAGTGTAATATTATGGATCTATTCTCTGAGATGCATTTGCAGGTGCACCATAAACATGGGTAGACGTTTCTTTCTTCTATAGTTGTTACATTTACTCTACTTTATTGAATGAAAATGAGGCATCTATCTGGTTATGAAGGCCTAGTCCTACGGGAGACTGTGTTAGGAGGGGATCCTATTCTTAGATGAACCATAGGTGGGGATGAGATCTTGCGTTTTCATATACGAGTGTGGGTATCAACAGACATACATGATGATATTTTGTAGGATTTTCATTCATCAGTTTGGACAGTTCATCCCAGTGTCACCAAGATGTATCGATGCATACACTGTTACTATTGGTGTCTAGATATAAAGATAGGTGTTGTTGGTTTTGTGATGAGGTTTTCCACTTGGAAGTAGGTGAAGGCAGAACATCAATGAACAGCATGGCTTTTACAGTAGTTACCCATTTTTGAGTGGCAGTGTAATGATATTGTGATGGATTTCTTGATGAGAATTCTAAGGTCACCTCAAGGGAATTATTCATTTTGGGTTGTCATTGAATGAATCATGAAGGTTACACACTTTTTACTGATAAATAAGACCTTCACTTTTGATGAACTGGGGAGGTTGTACATCTGAGGGATTTTATGTTTACATGGGGGTCCTGTCTCCATTGTTTCGGACATGGATGCTCATTTTACTTCTTGTGTCTAGGAGGGACTACATAGGGCTTGGTTACATAGGTACTTCTGAGTAGATCATACCATACTTATATATATGTCCAATCTAAGCATACGATTCATGTGCTACAGGACAATATTCGATCATGAGCCCTAGTTTTTAGAGGTTATTGGGAGAAGAAGATACTTCTGATGGAGTTTTCCTCCAATAATAGTTTTCAAGAAACTATTCATATGGCACCATGTGAGGATTTTTGTTATAGTTCATTCCAATCACCCCTATATTGGTAGGAAATAGGAGAGTCAGCTATGCTAGGACCTCATCTTGTCCATAAGAAAACTAAGTAGGTGGAGTTGATTTGAAATAAGATGGGTACTAGATAGTCACAATATAAGTCTTGTGTTGATCGATGGAGATGGACTATGGATTTCAAGGTTAGAGATCAATTATTCCTACGTGTCTCACTGATGTTGGGACACAAGAGGATTTGGAGACAAGGCAAGCTTTCACCAAGATACGTATAGTCATTTTTGGTTTGGGAGAGAGTTGGGTTGGTTGCCTATCAGTTTTAGTTACCTCAGAGGTATCAGGCTATGCACAACGTATTCCACATTTCTCAGTTGTGGTGACACATCTCATACCCATCTCTTGACTTCCAACTTGAGGAGGTTGAGTTGTAGGTGGATGAATTGTTCGAGCAGCATCCTATCCAGATTGCTGATTGCATCATGAAGGTTCTCTATGGTCATTCTGTTCATCTAGTATGGGTGATATGGTAGCACGGGGGAGTATAGGATGAGACATATGAGAGGGAGGCCTATGTGCGATCACAATGGTCGGAGCTATTTGAGGTTTCTTATTTTCCTCCTTCATATGGAAATTCAGGGTCTAATTTCTTTAAGTAGGATTTTTGTAATAACCTAGATATCATTTTTCAAGAATGGATCTCTATTTATAGTGAATTGGTTATAAATAATAGTTTAGGGAATTTTAGTAGTACACATCGTGTATGCTATGGTACACACTGTGTACTAGGTGGCTGCAGGTATCCGTGTACTGGACGTGTAATAGCTGAGTACATGGCCATGTGGGGTGACCAGGAGACTAAAGAAAGTGGGGCTAGGTAAAAGAATATACAAACCATGAATCCTTAGGGAAAGCACCATGTATTTTTATTTTTATTTGATATATCAGACTGGGGTTGCGTCTCATTCATAGAAAACACTTCTTCAAATATTGTCTCTCCTAGGAGTGACCAATGACTGAGATTCTTCTCTGAGGCCCCAATCGACCACTCGTTATCCAATTAAACTGCCTTTGATTGAGTTGAAATCACTACGGTGAATTCTTCCTTATTATAGAATATCATCGCATTATTTCTCCTCTTTTGTAAGATATCCTTGGTTAAATGTTTTAGATGTTTTTGTAGATCTATGTCATTCTAGGACGATTCAAAGGTCGTGGTTCAACAATATCAATCGTGCAACATCGAGGTAGATGGTTTGTGCCTTTCAGTAGGTTTTCATTGATTTATATGTGTAGGATTTCCCAATACCAAAGTTTAGGGTATTTCTTGTTTAGGAAATTTAACCCTTTCAATGCCTTATATTCTTTGTTAGCGTGATTAGGGATGTTGGATTGTGAATAGGGTTTCTTTTCCATGCTATGGTTGTGTTTTCCAATATTTGATTTGATATTCATAGTTGGGTCTAGAATTTCATTTTAGAAAGATTTGTTTTCCATGCCTAGTGTTGTTAGGATAGAGGGATTTTATCTAATATTCTGTGATATGCATTATAGATATTTAACTAATTAGTATTATGTGATTAACTTTGCCTGTTGGATATTTTTTGTTCACCATTGACTTACACAGGGTTATGGGAACCAATTGTAGTTAAACCATAGGGGAATAGACATTAAGGGCTTCCCTAGAGTGTCTGTTTACATTTACGTTTCAAGATCATAGGGAGGATGTACTTGTGTTATCCCTCATTGTGTTTTTAGTTCCACATTGTGATAAAACAAGTGGAATTGGACATTGAGTGCTTCCTCAGAGTGTATATAGTTACTGTTATGAGAGAACAGGCAGAATTTATGGTGAGTGCATCCTCAAAGAGTCTTTGCTAAGCCGGACTAGATGGGTTATATTGTGAGAATCTCCTAGAGGGTTTCTTGTTTTTGGCTGGTTGATAAATTTTATAAATGTAAATGATTGTAATTGAAACTGTATGATTGTTTACTATTGAGTACTTACTTGTTTATTTCTTCAGTTTGAATATTGCATGCTATATATATTCATTGACTGTTAGGAATAGATCATTGGGTGGCTTCCTACTGGGATTCATCGCACACCCTGTTTGGGTCATGCTTTTGGGCCTGAATGGATTATATTGCTACAGGTATAGATAAGGGAAAACTCCCTTCTACTTCAGGTACTTGATTGTTGTGGAGTTGGAGATAATGGGACCAAGCTGAGGCTTGTAATACTGTTTGATTTTTTTAATTTATTTCTTTCCTTGTAAAGTTTTTAGTACTATATTCGGGCATTGTGAATTTTTGGCTACTTTCCTAGATATATGGATCATGCATCATTTATATATGAGATCCGGTTTTTTATTTACTTGTTGACATCTGCAGTTTACTATTGAATGGTATTATTACTGCTTCATCATTTGTTATCTGTTTGTTTCTGTTGTGTTACACAGCCAATGAGGGTATAGATTCCCCAATATCACGCCCAATGCCCTCACTATTAGTTGTCTTCCTCTTGCATTCGGGGAAATGTGCTTGAGTCCATGTGACCAACTGGGTGTGGGGCACCACTGGGTGGCACCATGAACAGGGACAACACAATCCACCAGGATGTGCTTTTTCCACATTGTCAATATAAAATATACATAATAAATGACATATTGTTTTCTAAATAATAACATGATGGTGATAAAGAATGATTAATTATTTTATAATGGAAAAAATGTAGTGTTTTTCAAAACAATAATCGTATATATTAAATGATTTTACAAACCATGCTATTAAATGAAAAATATCAGAGGCCAAGATATATTTTTTTACCAAAGAATGTGGTTCTGAAAAATTCAATGATGATTTTTAAATTCAATTTTAGTCATATTGATATGTTATCATCAATGGATCATAAAAAACTAAAGGGGCTTCTGGGAAATCTCTATTCCCATAACAAAAATTAAAAATTAAATACCTATTCCATGATTGACCTAGTCTGAAATAAGAAAGATATAAAAGAAAAATAATATAATTGATGTACTGCATAGTTCATGATTTATATCTTGAATTGAATAAATTTTTATCTAGTCCCATAATAATGAAAAATTAATTCCAACCTCCTAAGGTATCAACTAGTCTGCATCATCATAAATTTATCCTATAAGTCTTTTTTTTAAAAAATTATTTCACCACCTCCTCGAAGTAAACTAATGTGAAAAAAAATTAAAGGTTTTCATATAAAAATTATTTAACTAAATTCATAGTGAATGAGAATTACAGACACCCTTTATCAAATAATTATCATTATATAAATATGACGGTATGGGTTTTAATATTTTATATGTAATGAATTGGTCAGACCCATTGGATTTCTACCTCTCCAATTAAATAACTTGAGAAAATATTTTTTAATATTCATTTCATCACATGTCACCATATAATGTCTCTAAAATTTAAATTAAAATGATGATTAAAATTGATGAATTGATAAAATGATATCATACACCATGATATTTTACAATAAACTAGGAAACAATTAACCATAACATGGAAAATTTTTGCATGTAATGGTTTATGATTTAGTAAATAATATCAATATGATGTAATAATATGATGTCCCACAAGAAGGGAACATTTACTAGGATTAGCTAGATTATTATCACTCTAGTGCTGCAAATCATCCATGATGTGGACATAAAATTCATCACATTCTTTACAATACACCATTAGTTCAGCCCAGAAAGTTAAGTGTTTTGTTATCTCTAACATAGGCATCGGTTACTATGACACAATTATACTATATTTTTATTCTATTTCACAATATCATTCTATTTCATATTATGAAACAATTTTAGATACTATGTCAAAAAAATCTATATTTTTCATGTGCGAGAAGATTCTATGGATATTTTATCATTTTATACGAAATAGAAGGTTTTACCGATCAATAGTCTTCTTTCCATGTGGGAAAAGATTATATCAAGTAGTAATTTTCATTATATGTTGGAGAAGAATCTAGAAATGATACTTTGGATCCCATTCCTATTTTTATAAAAGTGTATACTCATTTACATTGACAAAGACATCATTAATGATATTTCCATTAATCATGAATTAAATATTCATATATATATATATATTTGTGTGTGTGTGGATAATTATTTGTCACATTTTTTTCATTTAAAATGCTAAATTATACTTTATAATATTTCTAAAAAAAATTTCTAAAATTTTAAATCATGTTAATATTATATAGGTTTCAGTATATGAAAAACCTAATTTAATTAACTATTGATAACATGGTTGATATATTCCTTATTTCTAGGAATTAAACTTAATCTCCTAAAATTTTTCTCAATCGCATATCCTTATCTATATGGATATCTACAATGTTCATGGGATGAAGCGTCCTTGGATTTACCTCAAATCCTCGTGTCTGTAGGTGGTCAATTATAATGAAATTATTGTATTAGTCAATGTGTCCATCTCTATTTGTGTTGTCAAGTAAAATATTGATATATTAGTTGTAATTATTAAAATATAAATAAATGTAAGACATGATGAAATATATTGCAGTATTATGATGATTGGGATTAATCTTGAATTTTTATAAAGTAATTATTAGACTCTAAATTGTATTTCTGAGATTCACCAATTGGAATTTTAATAGAATGAGTTATTTTAGAGTCACAAATCTCACTCGATTATTCACTCATTGGTGAATTATGTTTAAACACTTGATAAGGATACAGGTTACTTCCACCACAAGTAATAAAAAAGGTATAGGTATAATCATATCCAATATCTCTAAAATAATACATTATATGGGTAACTAAAAATTCCACCATTGGAGGAACAATTATTTATTTCTATAAAATAATTTCTTCTAAACCCGAGATAGATAATTTTGATGTGGTTCATTATATGGTCAAATTATTTAGACATGTGGAAAATTATTTTTTTGAATAATCCCTCTTTTAATATAAGGTGTTTGTATCTATTAAGAGCATGCATCTATGAATGTTTTTTTTCAGATAGAACTCTTATTATATTATGTCAATTAAACTGTTATTTATTAAAATCTATTTTTATATATCATTAAATAAATAGTGGTAAAAGGAAGTTACATTTTTAAAATAATAATAATATACCTTTTATTCTAATTTTTTAAAAAAATATTATCCTTATAAGGTGAATAATTTTAACCCCATTGTTCATTCTACTATATTTTACAATATTTTTCCAATGTCCCATAAAAACTGACATAGGTTGATCCTCCTTGTGAACATTTGTGATAATAAAAGTGCAGTAATAACCTGTTTGATGAACACTTTCGGATATAAAATATCTATTTTCATTTAAAACAGCTTTTTTTAAAACAATAATAACTCAAAACATGTTAAATAAGGTTTTCACTTGATTAAAACAAAAAGAATACAATATTCATTTAATAGTTATAGTGGAAAGAAAATTAATTTTCACCGCATATGTCAAAACAAAAAATTCCCTATTTTGTTTTTAATGATAATCAAACATTATATAGGAAGAACATAATTTTCCATAAACATTGAAATAATGTCAAAAAAATAATTAATTAAACTCTCATTTACATAATTAAATCATTTTAAAAATAATATGGAAATGAAATAAAAATATCATTATAAGGAATGCATTAAAATATAATTTTTTTATTGAAATGTCCCTTATTTCTTTAGAAATATTTGAATCATAAGGCCCATGAAACAATAACATTGAAAAAAACTTTAAATAGCATTTTAATAGAGAAATTAATAATATTACATGTTAATAGGGCTAATTATAGATAATATAAAAGAATATAGGTACATAAAATCAAAAATTTTCTGAATAAAAGGAAATTTTGATGAAGTCCCTTAACTTCAGTCAAAATTAGAATGTATATTCTGTATATTCATGAATAATATATATATATTAATTATTTACTCATTTGAGGACCTTTTTTATGTTTAGTAT
Source organism: Viscum album (assembly GCA_963277665.1). Classification (NCBI taxonomy): domain Eukaryota; kingdom Viridiplantae; phylum Streptophyta; class Magnoliopsida; order Santalales; family Viscaceae; genus Viscum; species Viscum album. Next base: position 1,020,464,755 of record OY728133.1, on the reverse strand, counting down.
TTCTTTTATTACACATATTACCAGGTTTTTTCAAATTACATAAACAATTAAGATTACATTGGGTGTTTTAGTGATATTTATTTTATGTGTTAAAAATGAATTTGGTAGGTTGACCAATCGTGAAAGATGGTATTGAGAAACTAATTATGTTACAATCATGGATATGGTAGGTCGTATGTGGGCTTGAGAAACGTTTCCATTTTTAAATGATCATTATTGAAATGAGGTAAGTAATATTTTATGATTCTATAATGATAATAATATCATATATACAATATTTTTTTTACATAAAAATATATATACCATTAATTTATTGTTGTGATGGGAATTAACTCACATCTCTTCGTGAAGGAGGTAGTCCACATATACACTAATGACATTATCATTTTTGTAGTGAGTGAAATGGAAAAAAATATAATGATATATTCTATCTTAAGAATGATAAATATTTCATTAATATCTTAATTATTTCATTTATATCACATTTATTCACAAAACTGTTATCCTTATTAACTTATATGTAAATCGTTAGTGAAAAAAAAATGAATCACATCATTTAGTAATGTGGTATTCCGTCGTATACACATGCGATGTTATCGTACCTCCAATAGAATGGAAAGTAAAAAAATGTATATATTATTTAATGAATCCCAAGGTATAATTTTGTTATAAATATAAAATACATACTTTATTTTCATCATCATACCCAACTAAGAGAGGTGTTGACTAAAAATGTGTCACCTCGGTTCGGGAGTTAGTAGTGTGTCATACACACAAGCAGCATAATCATTTCCCATTTGAGGGAATTGGAGATGGATATAGGTATTTACCTTTATATAATAACATAAAATCATATGGTAGATAATTATTTTTTTATGTAATCGTAAACTAATAATATTTTACGTCGGTCTAAGTATAAACAAAAAATATGCATAGTTAGGAATTTTACCTCTTCTTGGACAACAAATTTTGGATTAAACCTAATGTATATCGGGGAATGATTTTTCAAAAAAAAATTAGCGAGTTTGATTTTATGGAATTTTAGAAGTGATTTATGTAGTTATTTAATGATAAATATATTTTTATTATGTAAAAAGAAGACGAGACAGGGTGGGCTTCTATAAGTGAAGTAAGTGGAAAACTTGTAATTTTTAAAAGAAAAATGTGTATCCCTTTTTTCCACATTCAAAAAGGGTCAGAATGGATTATTATTGATACATAAACATTATAAGGTCTAAATATTTCCATTAAATATATTTTTGAACTATTTTTATTCTATATTCTCCCTTATATTGTTTATTTGAACCCTTGTAAACCCATTTTAACATAACTGTGGTAATTAATTTTTACTTTCTTCAATATTCATTATGGTCAAAAAATAATTTTACCTCAATAGAAAATATAAAATTTCATGATTCCAAATAAGGAATCCATTTTATCAAATTCTATTTATAGAAGAGGAAAATTTTAATTTAAAATAAAACAAGCAGACGCGATGAAATAGATGTTTTTTAAAAACAGTGTTTTTCAAGAAATGTGATTTAATATTAACTATATTATGAATTATAATAATTTTATAAATAAATATTAATATTTATTAACATATAATATAAAATTGTAACTTAAAACATTTTGTATTAGTGGTTATATAAATTAATTAAATTAGACAAACATTGCACACTTTAAAATAGTTCTAAAAAATAATATTTTATTAAGACAAAAAACATATAATAAATTCATATTTAAAGTTGATTAAAATTTAATTAAGTAGATTAAATATAACAAAATAGTACTTATTATACTTTAAAATACATTAAAATGTAACAAATCTTTCAAATCAGTTAATTTATTTAAAATTAATTAATTTTTTTAAAAAAATCATTATTTTTCAATTTTTAATAAAAAGTCTATATTTTATAAAAAATACCAACAATTCACCCAAAGTAAAATTTTACATTATGAACTCAGTAATTACATTAACCTTTTTAAATTCAAGTTCTAAAATTTAGAACTTTTTTTAAAATAAAATTATAAAGGAAAATTTTTTAGTTAAAACTATTTACTTTTTTATTTTAGAATTGTATAAAATATTTATGCTGAATAAAATTGTAAAATTGTTTTATTCATTTAATACATGGATTTTTACGTCATTATAAAAAACTTAATTTCATACTAATAATTTTATTCACTTATTTAATAAGTGGGTTTATTATTCATTCATATAATTTTCAGATTCCCAAGTTTCCTTTTCACCCATAGGGTCATTCCATAAAACCTTGACCAAGTGAATCACCTTATTTTTCAAAACATGCTCCCAATGGTCAATAATATGAGCTACATATCTCTCATAAGAAATATTTTCTTCCGATTTAACTAATTCCATTTTTATAACATGATATGAATTTGTCACGTATTTTCTAAACATTGAAACATGAAATATGTTGCGTACCTGAGATAAATATAGAGGAAAAGATAATAGGTATGAAACTGATCAAAATTTATCAATTATTTTATATGGTCTACTAAAAAATGGAATTATCTTCACTTTATAACCAAAATTCATGACACTTTTCCATGGAAAATCATTTAGAAAGACATTACCCCCTACATCAAAATAATTTTCTTACCTCTGGTTATCTGCATAACTTTTCTTCCTACTAGGATTTGTACTCACACGTTATTGAATCAAATAGACATTATCATCAATTTCATCTACTAACTCAATTTCCATAAACTTCTTTTCTTCTACTACATCCCTAAACTATGGTGTCTGACACAGATTTTTATATCCTAAAAAGGGAGTTATATGTATTTTGGAATGGAAAATATTATTATAAGAAAATGTAAATAAATTAATTTATTTATCCAAACATCCCTTATAATACATTGAACGAGAATGAAGAATATATTAAATAGTCTAAATTATCCACTCAGACTAACCATCTGTTTGAGGATGAAAATAGTTTCTAAAATTTAATTTAGTACCCAATGATTTCTAATGTAATTTCCAAAAATTATATGTCAACATGTGATCATAGTCTAATACAATGTAGATAAGAACTCCATGTAACCTGAGTACCACCTTTTGATATAGTTTTAAAATTTATCTAAGGAAATTGTATCTATAATGGAGAGATAATAATTAGATATAGTTAATAGACAAATAATAACCCGAATCAAACTCTTTCATTAATATGCCTTTTTTAATACCACCATAAATTCCATGGATATGATTTCCCATTTACACTCAAGCTCTCAAATAGGTTTAAGCATACTTATTGGTAATTTTTATATTTCTTTAACCTACTGAAAATTAAAACTCTTCTTGGTGAAGTTTGTATTATCACATTTCCTTCCATCACTTTAGAAATACTCTCGAAGGTATCTATACATCTTAAGGTGACCTAGATAAATTGAAAATAGATAACTATGAGCTTCACTAAAAAAACACTTTCTTCAATATGGAACCATAAGGAACACATAATAATTTTCTTAATTATAAAACTACTTCTTGATCAATATTAAAATCTGAAAACATACCTTTATTAATATATTCTACCTTTTCTGGTAAATATTTTTATCCCTTTTTAGCTTGATTAATTTTTCTTGAAAAAATTTGACAACACTATAACTAGAAACAAAATTGAGGATATACCCACATCCAAAACTTATATGAAAATTTTTATCAAATTATTAACCAAAGTTTCATGTTCCAAATGTAAAATAGTTATTCTAGCATTATTTTAGGACTCAAATCATCAGCCGCTTTTTTACTATTCATGGATGATAATAAATATTTAAATCAAAATCCTTGATTTTTTCCATCCATATTATATATCTTGTGTTTAATTTTGTTTAGGTGAATATATACTTCAATCATTTTTTATTACTATATTTTTCACGCTTTATTCCCTAAAAATGATGCCACAAAATTTTCAATGAAAGAACCACTATTATGGAATATATATAATATTTTAGGTTATTTAACTCATAATTTTTAAACTAACACAAAGTATAAATAATTACAGATAATTATTTATTATTAAACAACTTTTTCATTTAATATAAGCATTATTGTAGAAAAAAAAATTCCATTTTTGGAACGCAAGTCCAAAACAAGATAATTATCCATTATTTTTTTTGTTTATAAAAACAATTATCACATTATTTTTTCCCAAAAAAAATAAATTTAACACCCCTATCTTCCACGGTATGCTTCTCTTTGAATAATGCAGTAGCGTGTGTTGTACGCAACTTCGAGTTCTAACACACACTAAAACCAACCAAACTAGCCGTTATGAATAGTAATACCCACTTTTTGAAATTTTATAAATTTTATCTCTCAAAATTGACTTCATTTTTGGATTTAGAATATCGAAATTATCCTAGGGTAAAATTTTGGAATTTTTCAGATAACATTTATATTTTGATGAATAGTGAAAATTACTAAATTTTAATTAAAAACAACTTTTTAAATAGAAATAATTAATAGTGATAAATTATCAATTTGAGTGGTTTTAAAGTATATTTAGAATAAATTTTTACCATTTAATAAAATTTTGGTCATTGGAGAAAATTTCACAATTAAACCGGACATAAACAAGTGTCAATCTTTTGATAGTTATTACCTCTTAAAAACACGTTTTTTATTTTAACAACTGGAATTAATTTTAAATTAATTTCTGCCACTTCTGTGTTTTGAATTTGGAAAAATGGATTATATATTTGGAATCAGGATGTAAAAATTGTGTAAAAAGGTAACTTTTATTTTTAGACATTTTGAATAATTATTTCAATAAGTATTTTATTTACCATGCTTAATGGGTAAATCCGGTAAATAAGGGAAAAAGAATAATTTTATTATAATACTAAGTTACCCTAAAACGTGTCCTAACCTTATAGTTTGATACATTTCTGACCATGGGCTTCTTTGGGTCGATTTGTGGACCCAATGGAGCCACTTGTACGTGATAATGACAGTTTATATTAATTAAGTTAAAATAAATACAAATATGACATAAGCATATATCTTTTAGAAAAACAATTTTTTACATAAGGATATATATGTTTTATTTTCGACTATAAATATTCATTATAAAGATAAACATATTTCATACATATTGGTATTTTATTTATAATTTTTATACATTTTATAATTTATATTATTTATGACACAATAATGATGCAGTATTTTTTTAATGAAATAATCAAATAATTGGTATTATAAATGTTAAAATTAATAAAATTTTGAAGTTTTGACGACATAAATGAATTTTATTGCTTAATATGACATTATATTATTTCTTAAATGAATTGTTTTTGAATTAATAAATTTTTTATGACTTTAACAAAAATCAATTATTGAATAGTGTCAAAATTGACATAAAAGAGTTATTAAAACAAATATTATATTATTAATTGATATTAAATTACTAAAAAATCTAAGGTTCATCCAAAAGTCTTATATCATGATAGTGGTATCGTTAATGGACCACTTGGGGGTCTCTTGTATGTATATAGTATGTTTATTAACTATATAATAAAATAATATAAAGTGACACGGTAAATGTTAAACTAATTAACTAAGAGTTAAAAATAAAATATAAGGTTAATATAGTGACACAAACTTTTCTAAAACCTATTTTTTGAGTGGTTTTCTACCTATCATCACCTTAACCTTTAAATAATACACTTTGTATCCATTAGAAACCGAATTTGAATTTATTATAAAATAATATTTCTAGCTTTTCCAAAGGTGCCCCTCACCCCTCTTATTAAAGGGCACTCCCCCTTATCACTAATTCACACATTCAAAGCCTTTTGGATTGGTCAAACCCTGACCAAATACTCTATAAACTTCCGTCACTTTAACCTAGTGGCTTTATTTTGATCATAAATCCAACCTAAGGAGCCATTTTGATCAATTAAAAAGGAAGAACCCGAAGAAGAGGTAATGTTTTCACCACACTTTTTCAAGTTCCTTTCTTCTTTCACTTCTTCTTTCATTGTTATTTACATTATAAAATAATAACTCCAGTATCTTATATATACTTTGATGAAATTATAAACATGTTACAACCATATTCTGTATTCTATTCATCCTTTGAGTGACATGTCACCGTATGTGTGTACGTACGGATTACCCTCTCCACGTCGTGGTGTACTTGTTATTCAAAACATTATTATTTTAATGGATATAATATTGATGTGTAATTAATGTAAATAATAAATATAAAATGATAATGATTCTTTATATATGATATACCATCCAATTAAATATTATTTTAATATCAAAATAATGATATTGTCGCTAGTGCGTACGTACGGACTACCGTCTCCACGAACGCGATGAGATTCATTCCCCATCGTATCCATTCAAGAATAATTATCATTTTATGATTAAAAATAACTATTAGAGACATGATATCACTATGTATATGAATAATATAAATCCCATCCATAACAAATATGGCTCACATAACAAAGAATATAAAGGAAAACGAATCTGTTAACACCAGAAACGGTGACAGTACTAAGATATTATTTTCAAAATAATATTAAAAGATCATATATGATATCATATTAATGTATATGATTCTTTTATAATTTAATAAAAATTATTTCACCATTATACAGCAGGTTAACTTACCCTCAACCAAGGAAAATTACAAGGTATGGGTTTATTTCGCAATCTCTTCATTATCCGAGGTTGTTTATACATAATAATATATTGGGACTTCTTTATCATCCACATCCATGTTTCTTAAAAATGTAGTTCAAAACATTTTTACTATTCAATAAAACATGGTTTAAAGTCATTTATACCCTTTTTTGACTTTTTATAAGAGGATTATAAAGGATCCTTTCCATCATTTTCCAAACAAGGTCATTTTTAACCTTTTTTACAGAATTAATGTAAGAATTTCTTTTTTAACTTATGCGATGGGAGTGGATATTTTCCTCCATTATAAAATCATTGAATCTTCCCTTACAATATTATAAGGATATTTTCAAAGTAAATTTTTTATTTTATAATTATGTAACTTTTAAATGATTTCCAAAAAAGAGATATTTTTATCAAATAGTTTTGATTTCATCTATGTCAATATCCTTTGATGGATTTTAAGCTTATTTGAAGTTGATTTATTATGATAGAAAACTTCCTATTGTATAGAAGGTTTTGGGATATGTTTCACTGTGGATGTGTTATTTTTAATCCATTCAGGGTTTATGGAGAATGTATTGAAATTTCATATGCTAGTTTTAATACGAATGTTTATGTTATGTTAATACTTGTTCATATGAGGATTGTATTAGACTTAATAAGTGATGGGTGGATCCCTCTATAGATTCTCGATGCATCGGTAGGTCTCATGAGACAAACTAATTTCTTGTCACACGGCCTTGAAAAAATCTTATTTATAGTCTTGGCACGAGGCCTTGACTATGTGGTTATGATAGTCTGGAATTATGCATTCCATCATTATGATAGTGGTTATTGATATTGCATGTGATTATTCTACTAGTAGAATATCAATGTGAATAAGTAAATGGAATTATTTCATTTGATATTTGCCATATTATGTTGATGTTCAAGTTTAAAAGGCTTTTGTTTTAGTTGTACATTGCCTTATATTTTTGTGCTTATATATGAATGTTTCCACTATATTGTTATCCTTACTTAGCATCTATGCTCACCCCTTTCAATGTTTTATTTTTTCCAAGGATGTGAAGAAGTAATTTATGAATGACCTTCAGGGATAATATGGGGGGATATGAAGAAAAGACGTTGTTTTAGTAGTTTTCTCTTTATGATGTAATGTAAACTTTACGAATGTATCTAGTTATTCCAAGGCTACTAAACTAATCGGTATTTCGAGATTTTTCCTTTCTTTTGATCATGTCAATGTTAGGTAATAATGCACCAACTCTGGGTAACTAGGGTCGGGGCATTACAGTTTGTATCATAGGAAGTTTAGTACAAACATTGGAAGCTAGATTTAGATAAACTCTGATTAGTGCACATAAACTTAGGATAAACTTTGAGGATTAGTATAGAAGAACTTCCTAGAATTTTGGTATTGTAGAGATTTTGTGGGTTTTCCGAGCAATACATCCCTGTCTGGATACGAGCAGGTAGAAGTGGCTCTGGAATAGATGTACCTTGGTGTAAAACACAAAAACACTGCTTTGAGCTAGAATCGAACGGGAACTGGTGCACGACAATGGGCATTGCTGCACCCTTGGTTATGACACTCCAGGGGGATATGCTTAGGATAACTCTAATTTTCTTTACAAATAATTATGAAGGGTTTATGAGTATATAATTCCTCAAAGAAAACATTTTTATGATTATAGATTATATCCATAAATAGTTCAATTTATGTTAAGTGTTTTATATGTATGGAATTATGTATTTTGATTCATAAATTGATCTAGTTTATTCCATTGTTTAGAAATGGTGCCTAGTGGAAGAAATGGAAACCATATCAATTCACGCACTCAATGTAGGGATCGCCCTATTCCTTATGATAATTATAGTGGAGCTGGTGATGCAACTGGTGCTGATCAGCTAATCACCATACTGGGACAACTCAATCAGGTTATGAATAATAACCTTACCCGTATGGAGCACCCTGATCCACAGCGTGGAGGATCAATGTTAGATCTCTTCATGAGGAAACAACCACCAACGTTAAATGGGATTACACATCCCTTAGTAGCTGAAAAATGGATAAATTCCATAGTGAAAATATTTGAGGATTTTCGGAGTAGTGAAACGGAAAAAGTTATCATGGCAGTTTACCGCCTCACTGGAGATGCTAATCAATGGTGGTCAATGATTCAAAACACGAAGGAAGATGATTAAGTATCAAATATTGAATGGAAGGAGTTCAAAGATCTATATTTAGAAAAATACTTTCCTCGTGAACATCATGCAGATATGGAAAGACAATTTCTGAGTCTCATAAAAAAAGAGGATGAGAAATGTCGCAAAGTATGAGGATAACTTTACAAGGTTAGCAAGGTATGTTAGAGATTATATACGTAACCAAAGAAGTAATATTGATCGTTTCATTGATGGGTTAAAACCATTTATCTGTCGAGAATTTTTCTAAAAATCATTCTCATTGTACGAAGACATTCTCTCATGTGCTATCAAGACAGAAAAGGAATTCTCTAAGTCTTATGAATTTAAAGCAAAGAAAGAGAAGAATAGATTTTCTGATCAATCATGGAATGTAAATAAGGGGAAGAAGGGAAATGTTTAATATCCATCTTGCAGTAAATGTGGAAAGAAACACCCTAGTACTCTCTTAAAAGGAATGGGAGTCTGTTAAAAGTGTAGTGAAAAAGGCCACCAAGCTCGTGATTGCAAGGGGAAGAAGGAAGCTAATGATGTCCAATGCTACAATTGTAGGTAGATGTGACATTATGAAAATTAATTTCCTAATTGTTAGGGGAACTTACCTTAGAAAATGCCAAGGGATCAAGGCCAAGATTATTATATCACTACATCTGAGGTAGAAGCTTCCAAAGATGTGGTGGTAGGTAATTTAATGGTTTCCTCAAGTTTAGCAAATGCATTATTTGATTCTGGATCATCGCATTGTTTCATATCTTCCTAGTTTTCTATGAAAATTAGATATTTCAAATTTGATCTAACAAGGGAGTTGTCAGTTAAAACTTCTAAGGGAAGTATCATTGCAACAAAGTTTTTTGAATCAGTTCCCATTAGAGCACATAAATGTTCTTTATCTGCTGATCTCATCTTCATTACTATGATTGAGTTTGATATAATCCTTGATATGTATTAGCTTTCGGACCATGATGTGAAGATTTATTTTAAGAAGAAGGAGGTTGTGATTTTTGATGATGATGATAAGGAACACCTTATCTTTAGAGCAGAATCATCACCACCTAATTCCTATCTAGATCCACCCCTATTAGCTCAACTAAATTCAGTTATTGGGGAGGAAGAAAATGAAATGATTGTGGGTGAGAAAATAAATGTTCGAATAGAGGATGTACTTATTGTGAAAGAATATATAGATGTGTTTCCGGATGATTTACTTGGACATCCTCTAGAATGAGAAGTTGATTTTTGCCTTGATTTAATTCTGGGATCAAGGCCTATATCGAAGACCCCTTATAGAATGGCCATAGTAGAATTAGTTTAACTAAAGAAACAACTAGAGGAATTGAGTAATAAGTGATTTATTCTCCTATGTGTTTCTCCATGGGGATCCCCTGTTCTTTTTGTGAAAAAAAAAAGATGTATCTATGTGGTTATATATCAACAATAGGTAGATAAATGCTATAACAACAAAGAACAAGTATCCCTTACCTCGCATTGATGATTTATTTTACCAACTGCATGGAGCTCAATACTTTTCAAATATTGACCTTTGATCTGGATACCATCAGTTGTGTGTGAAGAAAGAAGACATTCTGAAGACAGCATTTCGAACCAGGTATGGGCATTACGAGTTTACGGTAATGCCTTTTGGATTGACTAATGCACACTTGGTATTCATTGATATGATGAATAGATATTTCAAGGAAAATATCGATGAATTTTGGTGGTATTTATTGATGATATATTGGTATACTTTAGAAGCTACGATGATCATGAAAATCACTTGCGCATTATCCTGAAGACTCTAAGAAGACATGAATTATATGGGAAGTTTAGCAGTGTGAATTATGGCTTCAGGAGATTTATTTTCTTGGCCATATTGTCTCTAAATATGAAATCCCTATTGATCCTTCTAAGACCAAGGAAATCCAAGAATGGCTAGCACCTACGTGTATAACTGAGGTACACAGTTTTATTGGTTTCGCAGGTTATTATCGACGTTTCGCCCAGAATTTTGCCCGATTGGCTAACCCATTAACAAAGCTCACACGTGAGGGGGTTAATTTTTTTTGGAAACGAGAGTGTGAAAACTGTTTTGAAGAACTGAAGAGATGATTATCAATGATTCTATATTGACTCTACCATCGAAGAATGATGGGTTCGTTATTTATAGTGATTCATTGAAGAAATGAATTGGTTGTGTCCTTATGCAGAATGATAGGGTTATTGCCTATGCATCACGACAGTTCAAAATTCATGAGAAAAACTATCCTACTCACGATCTCGAGTTAGAATCTGTGATATTTTCATGGAATATATGGAGACACTACCTCTATAGTTAAAAATGTGAGATTTATACTGATCAAAAGAGTTTGAAGTATATTTTCTCACAAAAAAGTACTTCAACATGAGGAAAACGAGATGGCTTGAATCACTAAAGGATTATGATTGTACGATACACTACCACCCGGGGAAGAAAAATAAGGTGGAAGATGCTTTGAGCAGAAAAGATCATGGAGTTTTGAAAAATATGATAATTGAAAGGGATCCAATTTTCATGGATCTATTGAAGATGGACATGGTAAAAATAATGGAAGGTGAAACATCAGTTCTTTTTCAAATTGTTTCCAAACCATCTTTACTATAAAGGATTATGATTTCATAGACTGATGATAAATAATTTCAAAAAAATATTAAAGTTGTGAATGATGGTAGATTGAGAGACTTTGTGTATGAAGAAGGAATTTTAAAATTCGGGAAGAGACTTTGTGTTCCCGATATTCTTGATTTAAAAAGGGAATTCTTAGATGATGCTCATAGTTCCAATTTCTTTATACACCCTGGGAGCACCAAAATGATTAGAGATTTAATGGAAAATTTTTGGTGGGACAACATGAAGAGGGAGATTTATGATTTTATGTCAAGATGTATGGTTTGTCAACAATGAAAGCTGGAAGGCAACAGCCTAGAAGAGTCATGCATCCTCTTCCCATAAGTGAGTGGAAATGGGATAATATCACTATGGACTTTGTCATGGGACTACCAAAGACTCATAGAAGGAATGATGCAATATGGGTCGTTGTTGATAGTCTTACCAAGTCAGCACATTTTCTTGTTATAAGGGAAGATTTACCACTTGAACTTCTATCAAGACTATATATTAATGAAGTTGTGAGACTTCATGAAGTACCCCTATCGATTGTTTCGGATTGAGATCCCCATTTTACTTCAAGATTCTGGAAAAGTCTTTAAGAGGCCATGGATACTTAACTTCATTTGAGCACTACTTACCACCCTCAAATAGATGGACAATCAGAAATGACTATTCCAAACATAGAAGACTTGTTCAGATCTTTCTCACTTGACTTTTAGGGTATGTGGGATCAATATTTACCTCTGGTATAATTTTCCAATAACAATATCTTATATTCAAGTATTCAGATGGAACCATATGAAGTGTTATACGGAAAGATATGTCTCACACCAACCTTTTGGGATGACGTTGGTGAAAGAAAACTTGTAGGCCCCGAACTAGTGGAGGAAATGATGGAAAATGTGAATGTAATCTAAACCCACATCAAAGAAGCTCAAAGTAGGTAGAAAAGCTATGCTGACAACCAATGAAAGGATTTGGAATTTCATGTGGGAGATCATGTTTTCTTGAAGCTATATCCATGGATGGGAGTTATACGTTTTGTCAAGAAAGGTAAATTGAGACCCAGGTACATCGGTCCTTTCAAAATTCTAGAACGAATTGGGGTTTTAGCTTACTGTTTGTCAATGCCTCCAAATCTCCCCAAAGATCACGATGTTTTCCACGTATAACTGTTGAGAAAATACATGCCTAACCCAACACATGTACTCACCTATGAGGAATTAGAACAGGGACCCGATTTGTCTTATTGCAAAGATCCCATAAGGATTAATGATACAAGAGAACAAGTGCTGAGAAACAGGACAAATCATCTGGTAAAATTTCTAAGGAGAAACCATAAAATAGAAGAGGCAACATGAGAACTTGAGGAACTTATGATGAAGAACCACCTTAGTCTTTTTATGTAACAATATTCCTGAAATTTCGAGGATGAAATTATTTTAAGGAGGGTAGAATGTAACACCCCATGCTTCCACGGTACGCTTCTCTTTGAATAATACAGTAGCATGTGTTGTACGCAACTTCGAGTTCTAACACACACCACAACCAATCAAATTAGTCGTTATGAATAGTAATACCCGCTTTTTGAAATTTTATAAATTTTATCTCTCAAAATTGACACCATTTTTGGATTCGGAATATAGAAATTATCATTGGGTAAAATTTTGGAACTTTTTGGATAACATTTATATTTTGATGAATAGTGAAAATTACTAAATTTTAATTAAAAACAACTTTTTAAATAGAAATAATTAATAATGATAAATTATGAATTTTAGTGGTTTTAAAGTATTTTTTGAATATTTTTTTACCATTTAATACAATGTTGGTCATTGGACATAATTTTACAATTAAACCAGACATAAACAAGTGTCAATCTTTTGATAGTTATTATCTCTTAAAAACATTTTTTTTGTTTTAACAACGAGAATTAATTTAAAATTAATTTATACCACTTATGTGTTTTGAATTTTAAAAAATTGATTCCATATTTGGAATCAAGATGTCCAAATTGTTTAAATAGGTAACTTTTATTTTTAGAGATTTTGAATAATTACTTTGATAAATATTTTATTTACCATGGTTAAAGGGTAAATCCAGTAAATAAGGGTAAAAAATTATAATAATAATAATTTACTCTAAAAAGTGTCGTAACCTTATTGGTTGATACATGTCTGATCATGGGCATCTTTGGGTCGATTTTGGGACCACATGGAGCCACTTGTAAGTGATAATGACACTTTATATTAATTAAGTTAAAATAAATACGAAAATGACATAAGCATATATTTTTTAGAAAAAAAAATTTACATAGGGTTATATAAGTTGGATTTTCAACTATAAATATTAATTAGAAATATAAAAATATTCCCTATATAATGGTATTTTATTTTGAATTTTTATATTTTTAATACTTAATCTTATTTATGACACAATAATGATGCAGTATTTTCATTATTAATGAAAGAATCAAATAATCTGTTTTATAAATGTTAAAATTAAAATAATTTGAAAGTTTTGATGACATACATCAATTTTATTTCTTAATATGACATTATAGTATTGGTTAAATGAATTTTTTTCGAATTAATACAGTTGTTAATACTTTAACAAAAATCAATTATGGAATAGTGTCAAAATTGACATAAAAGAGTTTTTAAAACAAATATTATATTATTAATTGATATTAAATTCCTAAAAAATCTAAGGATCGGCCAAGAGACTTATATCATGATATATATATCATTAATGGACCATTTTGGGGTCTCTTGGATGTATATATTACGTTTATTAACTATATAATATAAAAATACAAAGTGACTTGGTAAATGTTATACTAAATAACTAAGAGTTAAAACTAAAAGATAAGGTTAATATAGTGACCCAACCCTGTATAAGGCCTATTGGTTGAGTGGTTTTAGACCTTCCCCCACCTTAAACTTTAAATAATCCTCTTTGGAGCCATTATAAAACGAATATTATTTTATTATAAAATAATATTTCTAGCTTTTCCAAAGGTGCCTCTGACCCCTCTTATAAAAGGGAACTCCCCCTTCTCACTAATTCACCCATTGAAAGCCTTTTGGATCATCCAAAACCTACGCAAATACTCTCTCAACTTACCTAAATTCAACCTAGAGGCCTTAGTTTGATCAGAAACCCAACCTACGGATCCCTTTTGACCAAATCAAAAGGAATAACCCGAAGAAGAGGTAATGTTTTCACCACCCTTTTTCAAGTTCCTTTCTTCTTCCACTTCTTCTTTCTTTGTTATTCCCATTATAAAATAATAACTCCAGTATATTATATATACTGCGATGTTATTATAAACATGGTACAACCATATTCAGTATTCTATCCGTCCTTTGAATGACATGTCACCATACGTGCGTACGTACGACTTACCGTCTCCACGTCGTGGTATAATTGTTATTCAAAACATTATTATTTGGATGGGTATAATAATGATGTGTTATTCATGTAAATAATAAATATAACATGATAATGATTCTGTATATATGATATACCATCCAATTAAATACTATTTTAATATCAAAATAATGATATTTTCTCTCTTGCATACGTACGGACTATCGTCTCCACGAACGCGATGAGATTCATTCCCCATCGTATCCATTCAAGCCTAATTCTCATTTTATGATTAAAAATAATTTTTAGAGACATGATATCACTATAGATATGAATAATATAAATCCCATCCATAACAAATATGGCTCACATAACAATGAATATAAAGGAAAACAAATCCGTTAACACTTGAAACGATGATAATACTAAGATATTATTAACAAAGAAACGTTAAAATATCATATATGATATCTTATTAATGTATATGATTCTTGTATAATTTAATAAAACTTATTTAACCATTATACAGGAGTTTAACCTACCCCCAAGAAAAGAAAAGTACAAGGTAAGGGTTTATTTCACAATCTCTTCATTATCCGAGGTTGTTTATACGTAATAATCTACTGGGCCTTCTTTATCATCCACTTCCATGTTTCTTAAAAATGTACTTTAAAAAAAATTACTATTTACTATAATATGGGTTAATGTAATTTATACCATTTCTTCACTTTTTATAAGAGGTTTATAAAAGAATCCATCTGTCATTTTCCATACAAGGTCTTTTTTAACCTTTTCAACAGAATTAGGGAAAGAATGTATTTTTTTACTTATGCGGCGGGAGCAGCTATTTTCCACCGTTATAAAATCTTTGAAGCTTCCATTAAAATATTATGAAGATATTTTCAATGTAAATGTTTAATTTTATAATTATTCAACTTTTAAATGATTTCAAAAAATAGATATTTCTATCAAATAATTTTGATTTCATCTATGTCAACATCCTTTGATGGGTTTTATGCTTATTTGAAGTGGAATTTTTATTATACAAAACTTCCATATTGTATTGAAGGTTTTGTGATATTTTTGAATGTGGATGTGTTATTTTTATACCATTCATGGTTTATGGAGAATGTATAGGCATTTTGTATGATATTTTTAATACGAATGTTTATGTTATGTTTAAAATTGTTCATATAAGGAATGCATTGTACTTAATAAGTGACGGGTGGAGCCCACTATAGCTCCTCGATGCATTGGTATGTATCATTAGACAAACTAGTGTCTTGGCACAAGGCCTTGTAAAAATATTATTTGTAGTCTTGGCACGAGGCCTTGACTATGTGGTTATGATATTCTGGCATTATGCATTCCATCATTATGAAAGTGGATATTGATATTGCATGTGATTATTCGACTAGTAGAATATCCATGTGAATAATTAAATGGCATTATTTCATTTTATATTTTCCATATTATGTTGAAGTTCACGTTTAAATGGCTTTTGTTTTAGCTATAAATTTCCTTAAATGTTTATGCTTACTTATTAATGTTTCTGCTATATTGTTATCCTTACTGAGCATCTGATCTCACCCCTTTCAATGTTTTATTTTTTCCAGGATGTGAAGAAGTAATTTATGAATGACCTGTAGGGATAATATGAGGGTACATGAAGATAAGATGTCGTTGTAGTAGTTTTCACTTTATGATGTAATGTAAACTTTATGAATGTATCTGGTTATTCCAAGGCTACTAAACTAATCGGTCTTTTGAGATTTGATCTTTATTGTGATAATGCCAATGTTATGTAATAATTCACCAAATCTGGGTAACTAGGGTCTTGGTGTTACACTAAATCCTTCTCGATTTGACATATTCACTGGGATATAAGACTAAGAAACTTTTTCAAAAATCCACTAGTATTAAACAGATGGTCGAATAACACTACAAATATATATCATATTTTTGGGTCTTGGACATTCTTCAACAAATTTATTTTAATTATCAATAGTTATGATATCTTTATAAATAATATACCCAAGGAAAAAAATTTATGCAATAGAAATTTATAATAAATAAATTTTTCTATAGTTTCTATTCTTTTCGGGTTTTCACAAGAAATACTTAGTTGTCTTTCATGTCAATAATAAATTTTAGAAAATACCAAAATATAATCAATAAACACAACCACAATCTTTTCCATGAGCTCATGAATAAATCTATTCATGGGGTCCATAAATAAAATAGGTTCATCAGAAAACATAAACTTAATAACTATAAATTCATAGTGCTCAAATCTAGCATAAAATGTTTTCTTCTAAATGTCATTATCCTTCGCCTTCATCTGATTATACCAACCCCTAATGTCAACCTCCAAAAAATATTTTACTGTCTATAGACAATAAAAAACATCATCGATATAGGGAAAAGGATAATTTTTATTAATAGTGATGTTAGTCAAGGATATATAATAAATGGAAAGTCTCATTGAAACATATTTTTAAAAAAAGGTTAACCCCATGGTCAAGTAATATTAGGGAATAAACCGCTATCTACCAACTCCATCAATTCCTATTTCAATTCTATGAGTTCCACTTAAGCTGTTATGAATGTGGATTTATGAATAGGCTTAGTATTAGACACTATATCAATAGTAAACTCCACCTTTCGATCGTAAATAAAATTAGGAAAATATGAAATAAATACATACATATTCATTTACTATTGGAACATCACTAATTGGAATAGTTTCTTTATTTTCAACTTTATGAGCTACATAACATTCACTTCCATCTCTAATATGATTCTAAACTTCTTGTTATGTTTTAAAAGTCTTGAAATAATTGAATAAATCATTCCTTGATATGAAACCTACCTTATCAAGATAATTTAAAATTCAATCCATGCTCAAAATGATATTAAACTTTCCTATGGCCAATTAATAATTATTTAAAGGAAAGTATATCCAACTAATAAAAATATAAATATTCTTGTAAATCATGGTTACTTTAATACTTCCATGCCTATATTTCATTAAAAATTTAGTCTTAATTCTATGATAAGGTATATCCATTTTACTTGAAATTTTGTTAGAAGAAAAATAAAGACATGATAGAGTGTCAAATAGGGTAGTGGAATAATTTGAATACACAAGAAACATAGCTTTAAACACATCATTTGATGGCCCAACATCAATTTTAATATTTGAAAAAGATTTTACCACACACTTTTTATTTCGATCTTGATGATTTCTATCCTGAGTAACAAACATTGGGAATGCCTTATCATAGTGGAACAACTCGTTGAAACTAAAACACCTCACCATTGGGTGCATAATGGTTACCCCATTCTCTGATTCTTTGTAATTATTTTCCTTGTAGTCACATACCATATTCCCAAACATTACACATTGATAACACTTCCTTGATTTAATAAGACATTATCCAGTGTTATTTTACCACAATTACAACAAGATGGGAAATTCATTTCATACCTCCATATTTATTTTTTATAAGTTTCCCCATCACCTTCAATCTTAACTACTTTATACATTCGTCATCACGAGGTGAATAAGTGTCAAAAATCCCATCCATAATTTTTCAGGACAATGAAAAAAAAATTATAGATTTTAAATTCCCATTTTTCATATACCTTCATATACATGGATTCAATCCTGAGTAAAATATATTAATTTTATTATCAATTACCCAAAGAAATTGGACATACCTATCCATTCATATTAAATTGGATTCATTTGTGGCAACCAAATCATTATCATTTTTCAATAATTATCGTAATTTTTTTTCTATACATAGTAAAAAAACATTGGGTAATATTTCTTGACGTAAATAACTAGAAATGTTTCTTATTACTTGGAATCAAGATCATATGTATCTCAAGTTTTCTCAACACAACATAACCATCAATTGGTTTCTCCAGCAAACTGATAAACAGTAAGAGTTTCGTTTTGATGATATTAATGTCCCATGACATCAAATGTCATATCTAGACCATTGATCCATCCTTCGAATACAACAAGGTTATATAATAAAATGAATTGTGGTGGAAATTTACTTATGAAATGATCCAATATAGAAATGTTATTTCATGCTAAATCGGGATCCTCCAAGATATGGATGCCAACACCATTTATATCTAGTGTCAACTGAATCATTACTGCAACAAACTATCATATTCTAATTCCAATTATCTCAAGATGCTTATTTGGAAGGGTATTTTTTTCTTCGTTCATTCCCACTATAGCTACCATGTTTACTCTGAAAATATATTCTAAACATAAATAATTTAGATAAAGAATCATTGTAATCTTATAATTGTATATTATTTCACCATAACCAAAATGTAAAATTTTTCAAGTTCATAAAATTAAAATTATCATATGATCTAATGTTATTTAAACAATCCTCTATTAGCAACTATAATGACCCATCCTTGTACATTAAATAATCTTGAGTATTTTTTTCAAGAGTTCATTACATTACATTTGAGCATCATTTCTAGTTTAATGTTTTACATTATTATTTCATAACACATATTTAAAAAACCATATAAAAAAACTAGACACTTATGATTAGTTTCTATTCGTCTTGTAATATAATAATTTTAACAAAACATGATTTATTTTTTAAAAAAATAATCACAAATTTCAACTGGGTATGATCCTTTTCCATACCCCTCCTTAAATATTATGAAAAGAATTTTAGAAATATGGGATGATAAAAGAAATATTTATATGTGCCATAAAAAGAAGAAACTCCATAGTCTTGTGAAAACATGAAGTCCCATTAAAACCTTTTTCTAATAAACAAAATGTTTTACCCAGAAATGGTATTATAGTTGTTTTAAAAATATCATTTATATTAACTTTTTTAAAAAATGTTTTGTAGGAGAATTAATTAAAAAGAATATAAAATTTATGCAAGTTCTATACGACATAATCTCATATAACCCTTAATAGACCCTTACAAATTGGAATAACTGTGTTGAAAAATTCCAATATAATTCTCTAGAGAATATAATCATTCCTCATTGCATTGGAGTGATATCTAGGCACACCCATCATATAAGATAAAATTGGATAACCTATAACCATCTAGGTGTACCAGTAATAAATAATATCCAAGGAACAAAACATTAATAATACATTTTATGATTTAAATTTCTCATTATGAAGCCCATTAAAACACATTTAATCCTAATTTCAGAGCACTTTCAGATGTCAAAACTACAATTTTCTTTTGAAAATCCATTTCAAAATCATAAATTACTTAGAAAATTGGAAATAGGGCAATTATTTGAAGAAAATGTGAAATATTTTCCAGGAATAAAATCTTTAAATAATTTTTATGGTAGCTATAAATGTCATTGTCACCGTATACGCTATAATAGAACATTCTATTTATTTTTTGTAATGAAATTGAAACATTCTATAGAAATATTCGTTTTTTACAAGTCAAATTAAATAAAGTTAAAATTTTCATTTATAGAAATCCCATTTCTATGATTTAATCACTCTAAAAAGAATGAAATTATAGAAAAATGTATTTCTAAGGAAAACATTAAATGAATTTTTTAAAGATAAGTCCCTTATTAATTTGAAAATATTTTTATCATAAGACCCATGAAAGAATAACATAAAACAAGAAGTAAAATATCATAATAATATATAAATTTATTATATAACATATAAAAGGGGATTTATATACAACTTATAAAATAATTTATGTGTATAACAACAAAATATGCCTCAATTAAAATAAATTGAGACAATATCTCTTTCCTTGAGTTTAACTTGTTATGTATGTTATTTATCTTCCTCAATGATAATCATATGTTGGTTATTTATTTTTTTGATTAAAATTTTCAATTTTTTTATTAATTTTATTTCACTTATTACCTTATTATGTATAATTACTTAATCAATTATTTTTATATTTGGTATTTTGAAGATATTTGGCTTCTATGTCAAAAAATTCATTGGTTTGTTGACTGTAATCAACGATGTCATTATTTAAAAATATATATAATTATGATGATGAAATATCTATTATATTAATACATGAATTATACTTTTAATACCAATTTTCAAATATTTTTTTGAGAAATGAAGTGCATTGAGATCATGGAGACGGTATCCTATATGTATGCATGAGTAACATTTCCATTATTCAACAATCATTATGGAAACAATGTAAGTAATATTTTATCTCTTTATAGTAGTAATAATATCATATATACCATATAAACAATTAAAATATACTTATATATGTCATCAATGTGGTTTGGTGAGGAAAAGAGTGTTACATCGTGTCATTAAGATAGTAGTACACATGTGCGTAAACTACATTATCATTTTTCAGTGAGTGAAAAGGTAAGACACAAAATGATACATTATCTTTTAATAATGATAATTTTTTATTTATATCATTATTATTTCATTTATATCCAATATATTTATTAAATATATTCTCTTGTGCTTCCATGTAAGTCATTAATGAAAAATAATTGACATCGCTTTATCAGGCGGTAGTCTGCCATACACATGAGCCAAGTTATCATATCCCTAAAAAAATTGAAAGTAAAAAAATGTATATATATATATGTGTGATATAATTAATAAGTAGGTATAATTTTTATATTTATATCATATATATACTCTTATATCCATCATCATATCCACTTGTGATAGGTGTTGATTGAAACCATGTAATATCAATTCTTGGGATGGTAGTCTGTCGTACACATAAACCATATTATCGTTTCTCATTTCAAATAATAAGAGAGTTATATAAGAAATTACACTAACATAGTAATATTGAATTATATTTAATATATATTTTTATTATATAATAATAATTTAATAATATTTTAAGGCTGTGGAAGATGGAATAATACAAAAATGCATAGTTTGAAATTTTACCTCTCATCGTACCCCCTCTTTATGATTATACCTAAAGTATTCCTACAATGGATTTATAACCAAGATGATGATTCTAGGATTGTGAGATGGAATTTTAGAATTTATTTTTTCAGGGATTTTCTGAACAAAAATTATTTGACAGATGAAAAAAGAGATGAGAGAGGTAGCCACTTATAAGTGAGGTGAGTGGCACACCTGTTATTTTTGAAATTAAAAAGTTGTACACATGTTTTTCACACGATAAAAGGGTAAAAATGGATAATTCTATAGCATTATACATTATAAGTTCAATATAAATCCATTATATTAATTTTACGGAATTGTTTTTGTCATTTTGACCCTTATATTTTTAGTTTAACCCCCATTGAAAAAACATTTACCATAAACATGGTAATTAATATTTACTATTTTAAAGATTTAATAAGGTAAAAAAATGAAGTTGTATTTATTAAAAAAATATTAATTATTATGATTCCAAATTTGATATCTATTTTACCCAATTCAATTCACAAAATTTGCAAAATTATGCTTAAAACAAAACCCACAGATGAGATGAACAAGCTGGTTTTCAAGAAGTTTAATTTTCAATAAAATGATTATTTAATATTAACTCTATGATTAATAATAATAATTTTATAAATATCAATTAAAAATTATTTTTATGTAATTTATACATTTAATTTAAAAAATTTCTCATTAGGTATTATATTAACTAATTAAAAAGGAGAAACATTGTGCTCATTAAAACAGATTTCCAAAAAATCTATTTTTATACCCAAAATCAAACATATAATAAAATACATTATAGGGTTGATTAAAAAGTAACTAATTGTATTAAATATAACTAAATAATAATTATGTTACTTTAAATTATATTCAAAACATAAATGTACTTTAAATTTACTTAATTTATTGAAAGTAAATTACTTTTGTTTAAAAAATGATATTTTTATTATTCACTAAGAAATAAATATTTTCAAAAAAACCCAAAAAATTAAAAATTTAAAATAATATTTTATTAATTCAAATATTATATTTATTTTTCAAAATTATAAATATAAAATTTAGAAATTAATATTTTATATAAAACCTTATAAGAAATGAGTTTAGTTTAAACTATTTCTTTTTAGATTTAAAAATTACATACTATTTTTATGATGAATAAAATCATGAAAGTGTTTTATTACATAATTATATAGATTTTTATTCCATTTAGAAATGTTGAAAATTTTAATTTAAAATTAAACTTGCAATCCAAATGTGATCATCTTTTTTCAAAGATAAATTCCTCAAAATTTTAAAAAGTTTTTTTAAAAAAACATAAATATGAAATTGATTACAATGATCGAAATTAGATTAATTGATATATATTTTAAATAATGTTACTTTTAAAATAATTTAAAATTTAACCTAATTAATTTGTTAAATTAAAATTCAGTTTAAAAAACATTATTTTTCATGATTCATCAAAAAAATTAAACATTTTAGAAAAATCACACAAATTCACCCTCAGCTAATTTTGACATAATGATTTCAAAAAAGAAGTTTATTTTATCAAATAAAATTTTAATATTTTAATAAATTTATTTTAATATTTTCCAAAAAATTGAATAAGGAAAATTATTTTTAGAAAATAGTATTTTTGAAATGTATAATGCTTTTACTGAATGTAATTTATTTTTTATCAGTATATTTTATTTATATAAACCCTTTATACATATTATATAAAATATATATATTACTATTCATTATTAAATGTTTCATGTTTAGGTAATAATGGTATTTTTTGAATAGTAATATTATTGGTTTTCTATGGTTCGTTAAAACTCGGTATTCCGCACAATTGTAGCTATCAATAAAATTTTATTTATTAAAAAAATAAAAATTCCTAAAAACCAATGTTTTTACATTCTACCCCAATAAAAAAGTTTCTAATTTGAGTCTTTTTTACTTTGATACACTTATATAGGGATAGTTTTGGGTCATCATTTCATCAAGTTCCCACATAGCTTCCTCTAACTGATCATCTTTTCAAACAAAAACATTGACAAAGTGAGTGCTATTATTTCATATAAATTTCTCAATATATCATGTCTCTCCAAAACTTATTCCTCAAAATAGTAATTTTTCTATATTTTTACAACTTCTTATTTTTGTACTTGTGAAGGGTATGGTTTTTACTTCCAAAAGAAAGATACAATGAACATGTTGTAAGATTATGAAAGGTTTGGTGGAGGTGCCAACTGATAGACTACCATCCCAATATGATAAATAATTAAAAAGTGAATCATATACAATGTTCTTGGTTTTCTATTATTTAAAAATTATACTACCTTATTCAATAGTGAAATTCCTAGAAACACCTTATAATCAACCTTAAATTTTTTTTTCACCTCGGCAATTGAAATATTTACTTATATTCCATCTCTGAGCTACACTGATGTGTTTCTAAATGGATATAACCTCTTATACCATTTCTACAGCTATATAATGTCCATATATATTTATTTCATAAACTTCGTTCAATATTGTTGGATATATACATTTATTTCCATATTAGGATTCTCAAGTAGCCATATGAATGCTTGAATGACTGTAATTATTATATAAAAAATCATCTAGATGAAGGTTTTGATCCCAAACATATTTGAAAAACCAACTATAAGATTTAAAAATACCATTTATGATTTTATTTGTTCTATTAGACATACCCACTATTTGGGGGTGATATGTAGTGATGAAACTCAACTCTGTATCAAGATCATGCAGAAGGATTCTCCATAACATTAAGTTAAACCTCATATCCTAATTAGACACAAAGGAATATTGTTATCAATTCAACCTTACCACCTCCTAAATATATATTATATAAATCTAAAATAGAGAGAAGTCTTCTATGATAGTGATGAATAGTGATGACTTTGTAAGGATATTGACTAAAAGCCATATAGAATTATTCGATTTAGAGGTTTATAGGAGTCCAATGACAAAATTCATGGTGATGTTTCCCCATTTCTATTCTAGTATGGGTAATGAATATAATATCCCCTTATACATATGTCTTTCATCATAGTCTTTCTTACCCACTAAACATTGTTATAGGAACATTGTGATATCTATCTTCAATCCATCCCGCTAGAAATATTCTTCCAAATCTCCATAATTCGTTGTACATCCAAGATGAATGGATAATGAAATACTATGAGATTCCTTTAACAACTCCCTCCTAAAATATAGTATGTAGGAAACACATAAATATATCAAATACCATAACCTTCCATTATAATAAAGGGTAATCGTAGAAACGTTTATAACATTCTTGTCCACCTATTCATCTTCATTCTATGCCTCTTTAAAATTATTTTAAATTGATGGATTAACATATATCTGAGGTAGGAAATATTTATCCCCTTCCTATAAAATTTTCAAACCCACAAATATTGGATATTTTGTGGTCCAAAACATGTACAATATATCATGATCCTTTCAATTCAAAGAATAATCTATCGTGTTCACATTCCCTAAGTGATAATGTATTGTTTAGACATATTCTTTAATCAGCACTAAACATCTTCTCTAGCACATATTCAACTCCTTCTATGTGAATATATGATTTAATTTTTATTTATTAGTATATCTATCACAATTTTCTCTGTAAAGATAATGCATCCATATCTTTAATGAAAAAATTACTACAATTAACTCCAAATCAAGACTTGGGTAATTTATCTCACAAAAAATTAATTATCATGAGGAAAAAAATATATAATCATGACTTTATACAAAATAATTAAAACCAATTCATTCTCGGATGCATAACTGTAGACTACAAACTCTTCTTCTCTTTAGGTTAATGTAAAAACATGTGTTGTCACCAATATTTTCTACAGTTCCTTGAAATGTTCCTCACATTCATCTGTCCAAAGGAACTTGTCTACCTTCTATTATAACTTTCCCTGTGAATAACATTATTATGAGAAATTATTAACAAACTGCTAATAATACCTAGATATTCCAAGAAAACTATGGATCTTAATCACCGTGGTTGGTCTGGGACAACATTCAACAGCCTCTATCTTTTATGGACCTATCGATATACCATCTCATGATATTATATGACCCAAAAAATGAATCCTTTTGTAGATAAAATTAACATTTTGTAAATTTTTTGTATAGTTTCTTATTTCTGATAGTGTTTAGTACAATTATCAATATATCTTCATGATCATAAATTCTCTTTGAATAAATAGAAATATCATTTATATATACTATCACAAAATGATCAAGGTAATATCAAAAATTATATTAAATAAATACATGCAGATTTTTGGGGAATTAGTAAGACCAAATGGCATCACTATATATTCATAGTTATCATACCTTTATACATAATGTTTTCTTGGTTTTATCCTCTTTCATGACCCACAATTAATGATATCCATAATGATGGTCAATTTTTCAAATGTATTGAGCTCTATACATTTGATCAAATATTTCATCAATATAGGGAAGAGGATATTTTTTCTTGATTGTGATCTTTTTCATATCATGATAATTAATATAGAGTCACATAAATCCGTCTTCCTTTTAAGAAAAAATTGGTAAGCCCCAAGGTGACACAATTAGACAAACTAATCCCTTATGGAGGTTCTCCTAGAGTTTTTTATTCAATTCATAAAACTCAATTGGGTATATTCTATATATATTTTTTGAAATTGGTGACACACCAAGTTTGATTTCTATTGAAAAGTAAACTTCAATATTCATTGGAAACCGTAGAAACCCTTTTGGAAATACATCAATAAATTCCAACATAATATGTATAACATTGATTTTTATTTTTTCCCAACCCATATAAGATAATAAAAACCAATTATAAATAATAATCAACACCCATACAATGTATGTAATACTTATCAGATGATCATACTTATTATCCCATTGATATACAAGATTATTTTGTTTAGGATTCAAAAAATGTCTTCCCTGCCTAAATCATTGATATCGTATTTCTGTAAATAATGTCAATCCATGACTAAGATATCATAAAATTAAATAAAAGGTAGAACTATATGATTTATAGGAAGCACATTCCACAAAAATACATCTTGAAAGGAAACATATACATGTGATGAGATAATCATTACCATAGGGGTTTTCATAACTAATTCAACATATTATATTTTTAGTGGAATATTTATAGACATAAACATTATTTAGATACCAAAGAATGTGTCTAACTATATTCAATTAAGATATTCCCAATTTTATAGTGGATGGTATGTATATATTTGACCATGTGGTACTCACACCCCTCAATAGAAATAGTGATTTCAGGATATTTTTCACTGTTTCGTAGACTAATAGGTTTCTTACATTGATCATAATCATTAATTGATATTTTAGGGAATGGGTTAGCATAGTTTTTATACTCTATAAATTTGAGACATTGGATTCTGGGTGCTTAATTTTTTAAATCGTTCTCTACATTCGTATCATGACTTAACATATTCCATTACATTGGATATAAATTCCTCAATGAACCTCTTTTCCACATTTAAAATATTTTCTAGTCCCCTTAATAAAATTTCCTCCATGTTTCTTTCCACACTTAAAACATGAAGTAAATATCATCTTCTACTATCCATGGTTTTTGGAGTTTCCTTTCCATTATATCATCTTTTTCTTGTCAAAACCATGATATTGATAGGTAAATCTATTCTCCATTTCCACCATCAGATAACATCAAAAAATATCTTGATATATAGTGAAGTCTCCTGGGGATAACTCCCTTCAGATAATTTTTTTATTCCACTGAATAATCGATCTACCTTATATTCATGTATAATGATAATTCCAAAATCATACCTTGAGTGTCTTGTGTAAGTGGCATCATAAGAACATAAAGATTCATCATCCTTCTATTTTAGCTCAAAAAATTATTTCTCTATTCTTATGTGGAGGATTTGAGGGAAGGACATAGTGAAAAAAAATCTTAAATTTATCCCAATCCATAGAGTCAATTACATCATGTTTCATTATATTTTTTATGTGAGTCCACCATGGATCTCCATTATTATCATAACAATAGATAAAAATATTATTTTTTCATTATCCAAATACTAGATAAGGGTAAATATATTTTTAGTTGTTTTGATACATTTTTTAGAAGCTATAATATTAATAGATCCACTTTGAGAAGGAGGTTGTTAATTCATAAAGGACTCCACATAATGTATAAATCTCTTTTTCTAGTTTGGAAGTTCAACATGAGACCTTGCATGTGACAGTTGGGTGAGAATTGTAGTGAATTTTGTTTTTCTAGCTCCAATAATGATGGGATAATCAGTAGGAAAGTCATTTCATTTCCCATCTTACTCAGTGTAAATGCATCTCCTTTTGGTTACATCTATTTAATTAAACAAAAAATAATAGTGTAAAAAACAATAATAGTGGGGAACCACATATCTATGAATCCTTATTTATAGGATGTATAAATCATGAAAACTTTTTTTATCTATGAAACATTATTTATTTTCTATTTTATTAATAGTCATCATCAATTTTAAACATTCATGATGGTTCATGAAGAGTGTTAATTTTAAAATCACATCCCTTCGGAGTGTCAAACTAGGTGTGTAGCAAGTCCAGTTATCGTGTACTAGGAAAAACAGAAGTCACGCTCAATGAACCTTTTTTAGATTTATTACCACTTAGAATCATTATTATACAGCCACATACACATATAGTATCCAGAGAGGGATGTAAATACTTGGAAACCACTCACTATATACTTTAAAAAAATTATAAGAAATTTTCCTCTACTTTGTATAATTCTTAAGATTATCCTTAAATATATACCTAGGTTTCTCACTTATGATTCCATGTCTTGATTTCAAAATGTGAAATAAACCATTCTATGATACCAAATATAAAGAACCAATCATCTCATAAATAAATATTACATCTTAATAGATGATTATTCATTACATTGCATATTGATCCAGGAAGGAATCATTTAGGTCTATTGCCTTTAAGAACTTGGACACATAAAAAACTAGTCCATAAGTTAGCCATATCATCTCACACTATGTTGTTCATAACTATAACCCCTCATAGACATATAATAAATAATAGGTTTATTCATAACCCAATGAAAGGTTACATAAGAAAATATGATCTCAGCTTCTCAGTGTGTGTAAACAAGTGAGATATAAAAATATCATTAGAATAAGGATATCAAGACATGAGAATAACATTTCACAACCATACCATGAATATCTTATATCATAAACATTTTTCATGGAATAAATCAAGGTAGTTCATATTGCATGAATCATAAAGGAATCAAATGACATGAAGCATGATAGAATAGTGTAACGTCCTAACACGGTTTACCACTAAACTAATAGTAGGACTGGTTAGCCACATAGCCTCAAGTGCTTTTCCCCAAACACCGGAGGATGCTGACTATCATTGTGGTCCTAGGGTGTGATAGTGGGGAAGCTATTCCATCAATGGCAGAGTGTAGCACAGTGGTATAAATATGAACAATAAGTGAATATAGTAAATAGTATACAACTGAAACAAAATAGTGGAAGTATGATAGATAAATATCCAAGTCTCACACAATAAAAATGATAATGAAATATGTTATATGTTCTAGGAAATAGCCAAAATAGGATAAATTGTAATCATTTGAAAATACAATACATGTGCAGAAGCCGAAACAAAACTCAAAATCATCGCAAGCCTCAACATGGTCCCATGTTGTCCTTCTCTTAAGCTGCAATCAAGTACCTATATAAGGGAACTTTCCCATGTCAACACCTATAGTCATATAATCTGTTGGCCCCAAAATAATGACCTAAACAAGGTGTGAGACTAATACCAATTGGAAACCACCAAAAATATTTTCTTAAAAGTTAGTCAATATATAAAATAGAATTAAAAGAAAACAACAACTAAGAAGTATTAAAATAAACTATACATTTAATCTTTTTATGTTCTTTAGTTGTTCAGTTGCATTTAAGTGAAACTCTCTCGATATTCATCCTTAACCTGCCAATCCCCCGTATAGAATAAAACACATCAGATGTCTCAAAATATCAACTAGGTAAATAGATGAAGACTGAATCCAAAATTTTTCTTGGGATTGGAAGATGTGTTGTAAGTCATCCCATTTCATTTAACAAGTCATGTAAACAAAGGTCTCGAAGTCTGGCTTAGGCCCTTTGACTCTCTGTACTAATGTAAATATCAACTCATGACATAACCATTCGTAGTTAATCATATTAGAATTTCAGTATTTAAACACTTGTTTAGTTTCCAATATATCACATTCTATGAATCCCTCAATGGATCAAAGATTCAATCATCATTTATAAAGAAAACTCAATGAGCCCAACCACCAACATTATGGCTCTCTCATGTCCTTTAAGTAATTATCCTCTGGAGTTTGTCCATTTCCTTTTAACCAAGACAATGGTTCACCCAAGGTATGAAAGGTGTGATTAGTCACATGAGCCCAATCTATTCTTTTAACTAATATTGTGGCTCTCCCATGGCTAACTACCTGTCTTAATCATTTATCATTCCATTTCAAAAACAACACATGTGAATTAAACTATCACATGGCTTTAAACATAACAAATCATGTAGGGCATTTCAAATGACAATATATAATTCTATTCACCCCCAAAAGAGTATAATATTCACACACCTCAAAGTAATTCTTTACAAGAGGCTAACAATGGGTAACTCACCCATGGGGTGTCCCTAAATAAACAATTTAGCAACCACATACATCAATTTCATACAATCAATTAACTAAGCATTGTTAGTAATTAACAGGTTTAATTTATAAGGCAAAGCAATACCCAAAAGTGGTTTCATACCATTTTTGGCACATATAATCAACTCGACTTTTAATGAAAGGAACGAGACCACGTACCTCGATGTTCCACGAGAAATATAAACTGAAATCGGACCTCGAATCAGCCGAGATAGGAGTAGATCTAAGAAAATAGGCAAGTCCATCAACCTTGAATAACATTCTACTGAACAAAAGTCAACAAGAACAGCTCAAGGAGAAGAAACCTCTTACAGGGTGGAATCCAATGAGCCTAATGACACTTGGTTTGGGATCCAGACGACGACATGAGAGAAGGAAATTTTGTCAAGGATCCATCTTCTTCACATGGTAGCTCCTCTATCTAGAAGAAGAGAAAACAAGGATACTACACATTATAAGCCTAAATTTAGTTTTACATGGCATGTAAATCCATATACATAGAATGTATATCATTTCACTATTCATAATTCTACCAATATACTTCACACATCCCTCACTGACCTTGATGGAATGACTACACAACATGTAATAAGGATTAAACAACATGTGGTGTCTTTTTCTTCACTTCCAGGCCAACAACATAACACACCGTGTATCCCCATCATACCCGACACGATTACACAGTGTGTACATAGGATTACATGGAATGTTCTACTAAAACCTTACATTTGTCCAGTTTTCCTTGTTTTCTCAGAAATAACTCAATTGAAAAGAAAATCGAAGAAACAGTACCTCGTAAGAAGAACAGGGTTCTTACAACCATCCCCCTTAATGAAATTCATCCTCGAGTATCCCTTCCAATGGTGGTGAAGGAATATTTGAGAATAAATCTGGTTAATGAGCATGTATGTCAGCCTCCCTCTCTCAAGTCTCATTTTGTACTTGGCAGTACTGTCATAGCAGCTACACAAGAGGATCTGGATGGCCTCATAGAACCTTTGTGCTCCTATCAACTATACGAATTGGATGCTCCTCGAAGGATGCATCATCTTAATGCTCAACCTCCTTGGGGTGAAAACGTGATATGGTTCCAAGTGATAACGGTGTAGCTGAGATATGTGGAAGATGTCCTACGTGGCTCAGTACCTCTGAGGCAACTACAACAGATAGGCATCAAACCGGACTCATTCGAGAATCTAAAATGGTCTGAAATATTGCTGTGAAATCTTACCCTGTCTCTTGATTCTCATGTGACTCAATCTCAGTACGACATGTAGGAAAATGTAATCCCTAACCTCATACTACATGGTTATTATATGGTGATTGGCATAATAATTCTAAAAAAACTATGCAGTATCCATCCATCTCTGAATCAAGTTAACCTTTTCCATAGTCTCCTAGAAAATATGAGGTCCCAACATAGTTGCCTCTCCTTCCCCCAGCCAAAACAGAGGTAATCGTCATGGCCTACAATATAAATCCTCCTATGGCGGCATCTAAATAGTAGCCTAAAAGCTATTATTATTGATGAAATCAAATAGGGGTACATGTCTCTCCCAAGAACCCCCAAAATCAAGGACATGGGAATGCAACATGTCCTCTAGCACCTGAATCATACGCTCAGATTTTCCATCGGTTTGAGGGTGGTATGTTGTGGGTAGAAGCACGTGTTTACCCAGCACCCTCTTAAAACACTACCAAAAATATGACGTAAATCAGGAATCCCTATTTGAAATTATGAAACAAGAAACCCCATGAAGTCATACCACCTCTTGAATATGTGGATTTCCAAGCTCATCCACACCAAAAGTCGCTTTAATCAGAAAGAATTGAGCAACCTTCGTAAGCCTAACAACCACCCCCTACACTTCATCATTGCCTCTAAGATAACTCAGTAACCCTGTCAGGAAATCCATCATGGCATCATCACATTTCCACTCAGGAGTGCATAATTGCTGTAGAGGACTAACTAGACACTAATATTCTGCTTTCACCTACTGAAAGTTGGAACACCTCATAATAAAACCTGCTACTTTTCACTTCATACCCGGCCACCAGTACTAGGGGCATATGTCACGGTACATCTTGGTGACTCTGGGATGCACTTGTTAATTTGAAGCATGAAACTCCGTCATCATATCCTCGCGTATATCCTTTAGAACCCACACACATTCATGGACATGCGGAACATCATCCTCTCCTATCATCCATCCAGAAAGAGGGTCTTCAACTGCCACACTCTCCCGTAGAACTAGTCCTTTGGAATATGATTGTTTTCTCATCCTCACTATGTCTAGTAGGGTAGAGTTAAGAGCCAAAGATGACAGATAATTTAGTCCCTAACAATTGTGCATATTTAAATTCATCTTAGGGAAAAAACCAGTATCTTCCACTCACCACTAGCCACATGCACTGCATGTATCTGCATCCTCCTTCTCAGTGCATCAACAACTACATCACCTTTTCCAGGCATATAGTGAAGCTCAAAATCAAACTATTGAAGGCATTACAGCAACCCTAATTGTATTAGATTCAAATCACACTGATTGATGTTTTATTTTAGACTGTTTGTTCTGTTTACACCACAAACCACTCCCCCAAAAAATAATGTCTCTTGCAATGCAAATCATGAACAACTGCATCCAACTTGAGATCATGCATTGGATAATTTCACTCATTTGGCCTCAATTATCTAGAACCATACTCAAAGACTTGATATCCCTAAAAAATCACAAATCCTAGACCAATACCTAATGTATCATAGTACACAGTGTAACCCTTTCCCGGCTCAAGCAATATTAGCATCAGGGCTGATGTCAAATGTCCCTTCAACTCTCGAAAGGCTGCGTCACCAGAATCTAACCACTCAAACATCACACAATTATTAGTGAAGCACATCATTGGAACGGCTATGTGTCATAAGTCATTTATAAAATGGAAATAGTAACCAGTTATCCTTAAGAACCATTGCACCTCAAAAACGTTCTTGGAATACTCTAAGGTAACTACGACTCTAACCTTCTCTAGGTCTACTAATACTCCTATATCTATGATAATGTGACCTAAAAAGTGAATCGGATCCATCCAGATGTGGTATTTTGCAATCTTATCACATAAATGATGATGTCTATTTGTATTCAAAATGATCTCGTGGTTTTTGGCATGGTCTTCTCAATTTTGAGAATACACCAAGATATCGTCCACAAAAACCACCACAAAGGAATCTAGGTAAGGATGGAACACTCGATTCATTGGATCCATGAAAACTGATGGCACATCCATGAGACCAAAGGGCATAACTGAGTACTCATAGAGACAATATCTGCCACAAAAGGTTTTACGATGTATTTTTATAGGTTGAACACACACCTTGTGATATCCTGACCTTAAGTCAATCTTTTATAACACTCGAGCTCCTCTAAGCTGATCAAACATTCCATCAATCCATGGTAAGTGTTACTCATTTTTAACCATCAGATTTTTTAGTTTTAGATAGTGCACACAATGTCTGAGAGTATCATCCTCCTTATTCACAAAAAGGACTGGAGAACCCCATAGAGAGGTAATAGGTCAGATAAAACCGTTAGCTTCTAGATCTTTCAACTACCTCTTGAGCTCTTGAAAATACATCGTAGCCATCCCATAAGGAGGAAGGGATACTGATATAGCTCCTCGTAGTAGCTTGATATTGAACTCCACCTCTTTAACCAGAGGTATGCCTGAGAAGTCATCCAACAAGATGTCCCTAAAACAATCAACCACTACTGGAAAATCGTCGAGACATGTTCCTTGATCATCTAGATGTAAACATGCAATCTAGGTTGCCATCATGCCCAATCCATGATGCTCAGGTTTAGCTCGACTCTCCTTGACATTCCATTCATACTTGTATAGAAAGTATTGGCCCTATGGTGTAGTAAAACTCTACCTACGGCTATACCAGTCAATGAAGGCCTGATTGGATACTAGCCAATCCATTCTAAAGATGATATCAAACCACTTAATCTCTAATACATATGGGTTCTATAGAATGTAACACCCTCCAATATTATGGGGAACTCCCTGAACTGACGCACACATGCTGTTCTGATCCCTAGTGGGGTCTCAAGCAGCATAACATTCTTAGAGGGATAAACACATATCCAAAGGCTCTCCACAATGGGAATAGGTATAAAACTATGTTCTTCATCAATATCAAAAAGTGTAGAAGATGAAACAAAGGTAACTAGAATAATACCTCTGATAGTAGAAGGTTCGGGATATTTCACCAGTTGGGTCTATTGCACAGCATATGTCTGACCTGTACCATGGCCCTGTGACATAGCCAGGATACCCTGAGATAACCCATTCTATTATCACTGAGATCCTGGGGTCTAGCTACCATGTCCATGATCACCTCCTTGGCTTGCATGCCACGACTTTTTCTAGTTTCCAGACTGGTGAGAAGATGCTGACCCAAATCATGCACCTGGAGTCTGTACAGAACCTATCCCTCTTTCCATTGGTGGAAACGTCCTACGGAAGCATTGTAGATGGCCCAACATTCCACAAAATCAGCACTCAATTAGGTCCTTCACACATTAGGGACTCATGTATACAACTCTACCACACATACAACATTTCATATGCCTACCAAAATATACATCCTAACTTCTCACATTCCCCTGAGAAAACTCTATATGATGCGCTTTACTTTAGTTGAGAGAGTACCAGATCTTGGTTTCGAACCACCTTAGATCATACCCCTAGATTCCCGTAATATGTTCTTGGTAATTAGCACCTGATTCACAATAGAATACATAGTAGAAAACATGAAAATATTCACTATATTTTTGATGTCATATCGAATACCATCTTCGAAGAGCCTAGCTCTCAATGACTCATAACCCGTTAGAACAGGCATGAATAAATGAAGCTCTGTAAAGAAGGGGGAATAGTCTTATACTGACATACTACCCTGATCCAAATTCATAAACTCTAAGGATCGATCATCCCTAAGGGTTTCAGGAAAGAAGTAGTCGTTGAAGACTATCTGGAAGTCTTCCCATGTCATATCCCTATGGTGCATTGCCTTCCTGATGACACCCCACCACCTCTGGGAAAAATCACATAGCATATAATTCACAATCTTGAACCTCCTCTAAAGAGGTGTCTCAAGATGCACATAGATATTCAACACTAATTCCATCCATGATTTCGTAGCCTGTGGCCCTACATACCGAGAAAATGTAGGCGGATGTTGCTACTAGATTATACACCTCATCTCTTCCATATTCATGGCCACCTATGGTGCTCACTAGAAGGTCTTCATGAACCTCACAAAACCTTCTCGGAACTATGCATCTGCACCTGGGTCTGGTATAATGGATGGTGCCACACCTGGCACAATTGGAGGATCCATCGGTAGCCCATGGCCTACCTCCTCTGGTGTATACTCACTGCCACTCTCCTGGTGTACTGCTCGATGTCGTCATGCTGGCATTACTCTACAAATCCCATCACACACACCTCAGCATAGGTTTAACAAAGAGAAAATTACATCTCTGAAGTGCAGAGTGGGTCAAAAAAGAAAAACACTCAAATTTATCACAATAGGAGTACATGCATGTATAACTCCTCATCAATCGTGTTATCCTAAGCCTCTACCTAGGCATGTACTTCTATCTAACATGGCTATGTACCACCCCATTTACACAGCATGTTCCCTAAGAGACACATCATATAGTTGGATTTTCCTTCCTACCAAGACACTTCTACATGACTAGAACTACACGGTTTAGCCTGTATAGCACTACACAGCGTGTTCACCATTGACACGACATGTACATAACAATTTGCATCCACCCATGTCGTTAGTCAAATGGCTGAATAAAAAAGTCAACTTCTATATGATGTGTACTCAATTTACATGGAGTGTCTTACTCAAAGCTCGACAAATGTGTACCCAACTCATATAGAAGGTTACAAGGTCAATGATGACACTGTATGTATAGATGGTACACCATGTGTTCTTCTAAAAACATAAAACACATTATTCCCCAAACAATAAGAACACACATAATTTTTTTATAGACTACACACCATGTATACAAGGTTTTTCAAGAAAGAAACTCCATATTTCCATGAAAACTCATGTTCTTCTGAAAACCAACTAGAGGAATACCAAATTATGATTCGTTAGGGCCCATACACCCCACAGATCAAAGTTTGGAACCCATGAAGAAAATATCATAATACAATTATAGATGAAACTGAATCATGATCCACAAATTTCTATTCTAAGAGGGCACATACACCTTTAGAACCAAAGTTCGGAATCCATTAAATCCAAACCATTGTGCATACCAGTACACCTATCACAAAAGCTGGCATAGAAATCACATCATCGGTCACAACAACATGTGATAACTAATGAATTCTAGATAGAATGGATTAATACATGGAATGTGATTCTAACAAGTATCTATATAATGAATGATGTGGCTTACTCTTATCTCATCGAGCTATAAAAAAATATAACCCACAATTGCATTAATATTAATATCAGAAATCAAGTGCGTCACCCAATGGTGAAATCAAATCAAATGTAAAATTAGAAAATTATAATTCATTTGAGGTAATTCTGATTTTCCCAGTACACAGGTCAGATTATCCCAAGAATAGTTTATTAACAAATCTTTTTTCTTTCCTATCTAGTCTATTGGATTCAAATAGTTAATCAATGAAGGGCGAAAACTCCTGATACCACTTTGTAATGTCTCGACCCATCTTACCACTAAAATGATAGCCGGATTGGTTGTCTACATAGCCTTAAGCACATTTCCACAAACTCTAGAGGCATCCGACTAGAAATAAGGTCCTAGGGTGTGATAGTGGGGAACTATGCCCTCATTGACCAAGTGTAAAATAGCAGTATAAATATGAACAAACAATGAAAGCTGTAAAGAGTATACGACTGAAACAAATCAGTGGAATTCTGATAGATAAATATCCAAGTATCAACCCATACAATTAAAAATGAATCATGTTATATATTCTAAGAAACATAAAAATAGGATACACTTAAATCTAATACAAATACAATACAAGTGTAGAAGAAAAAATAAATATCACAAGCATCGGCAGCCTCATCTTGGTCCCATGCACGCCTGCTCTTAAGAAACAATCATGTACCAGTATAAGGGTGCATGCCCAAGTAAACACCTTCAATAATATAATGTGTTTGGGACAAAAAGAATGACCCAAATAGGGTGTGAGACTAATCCCTTATGAAACCACCAATGTATGCCTAATAGTTAGTGAATATATGAAATATCAGTAAAAGAAAACAGCAACTAGGAAGAACTCAAATAAACAATACATATATTCTGTTTATGTTCTTTAGTAGTTCATTTGCATTTAAGTGTAATTATCCTATGATTTTTTTTAGATTGTTAATCCCCCATATAGAAGAAAAAACATCAGATGACTCAAAATATAATTTTGGTAAATAAACAAAGACTGAATCGAAGCTTGTGATTTCTCTTTGAAGAAGTGTCATAAGTCATCCCATTTCATTTAAAAGTCCTAGGAACAAAGGTCTCGATGTCTAGCCTAGGCCCATCGACTCATCAGAACAATGTAACTGTTAACTCATGACATAACCATTTTAGTTAATAATATTATCATTTCAGTATTTAAACACTTATTTAGATGCCAATAGAGCCCGTTCTAGGTATCCCTCAATGGATCAAAGAGTCGCTCGACCTTTATAAAGAAGATTCAATGAGCCCAACCACAAAAATTGTGGCTCACTCACTAACTTTTAATAATTATCCTCCTGAGTCTGTCCATTAAATTTTAACCATGATAATGGTTCTCCCAAGGTTAGCAAGGTGTAACTAGGCACGTTAGCCCAACCGGGTCTTTTAACTGATACTATGGCTCGCCCATGAATAACAACATCTCTTAATCATTTATCATTCCATTTCAAAAACAACACATGTGAATTAGATTACCACATGGATTTAAACATAACAACTCATGTGGGAATTTCACATAATAACATATAATTCTAATCAACCCCAAAAAGGAAATAGTATTCCCACACCTCAAATGCATTCTTTCTAAATGGATAAAAATGGGGAACACACCCATGGGGTGTCCCTAAAGAAACAATTTGGTAACCACTTGCTTCAATTTCATACAATAAAATACTTAATCATCATTAGGCATCAACATGATTCATTTACAAGGAAAAAATACCCAAAAATGGTGACATACCATTTTTAGCACATATAATCAACTCGACTTTTACTGAAAGGAACAATACCACATACCTCCATGTCGCATGAGTGATATAAACCGACATCATCCCTTCAATGATCCTAGAATGGCCTAGATATAAGAAAAAGGTAATTCAATCAACCATGAATAACTCTCTCAATAACATAAATCAAATAGAATGGCTCAAGGACAATAAATATTTTATCGAGAGGAATCCAATGAGATTGAAGACACTTGATTAAGGTTTTATATGACAAAATGGGAGAAGGAAATGTTCTCATGGATCCTTCTTCTTCACCAGGCAGCTCCTCTATCTAGATAATGTAAAAATGAGGATACTGTCCATTTTAAGCCAAAATTTAGTAGTATATGGTGTCTAAATTCATATACACTATGTGTATATCATTTTACCATTCCTCACATCGCTGACTTAATCTACACATCATGCACTGACCATGCTGACATGACTATATGGTGTGTACTAAGGATTACCTGGAATATAGTGGCTTTTTTTCTCTTCTAGGCTAAAAACCTCACACAATTTGTATCCCCATCATACATGACCCAATTACAAGATGTGTACATTAGAGTACATGGTGTGTTCCACTAAAACGTAAAATTTTTCTAGTTTTCTTTATTTTCTCAAAAACAACTCAAAGGAAACGAAAAACAAAGAAATAGTACCTCATAGGAATAATGGGGTTCTTACAAATAATATTTTAATAAGAACAAGATTTTGGTCCCATACATAAGAATAGAAAATTATTTCCTTATTTTTCCAAGGTACATTTCTCAAACTATAATTTTGGAATTGGTTCACCACCCAAACCATCATAGTATTCAAGGTTCACTCCAAATACTATCATAGTTGACAAAGACCCTTATAGAACTGGGTTTACTTCTAGTTCGATTGATGTTTATATTATGAGATATCAATAGTTACCTGATGAATTAGTGATATATATAGGTCACACCCATCACTTATGGAATATAATGCATATATTTTCCACAAGATCTTAAAACACTAATCATATCAGAACCCATGAAATTAAATGGGTTTCATAAATATTTCATCATAACATAACCTGTATAAATGAAGCAGGTTTCATAAAAATTTCATCATTTCAACAAATAATAACTCATTGAAAAAGAAGTGGTTTTCATAACCTAATTCCATGGTATATATCATTAATGTGAAATGGGTTTCTTAAAAATATTTCATTCATAATTATAACTCTTTTAGAAAAGGAATAATAATGGTATCCTTTGATAATATCCCCAATAAAATATATTTACCATCAATGGATATCAACTTTGATGGACAATGATTGAATAAAAAAATAAATTGGAATGTATCATGAGGAAAACATCATTTCTTAAAAAATAATCCATAAAAACATCTAAATTAAACATCAAATACAATAATTTTCATCTCATAAGATAATTATTTCCATGTTAAAATGATAAAAATAAATTCAATTCACACTTATGGTAAAAGCTAAATGAAACTTATTTTGAAAATAACATAAATATTCTTCTAAAAAATTTTATAAATAGTCACGTATGGGTCAAAAGGTCTCAAATAAATAAATTTAAAAATGTTAATAAATTTTAAGATATTTTTAGAAATCATTTTTTCATAATTAAAAGGGTTTTCAAGTGAATAGTTAAATAAATATGGTTTTTAATAAAACATTATATTGAAATCTTGAGTAAATAAGGTGATGAAAATTATGGAAAAATGTATTCTCTAAAAATAACCAAAAGAGAATAAAATAACAGACTTAATTTAGAGATAAATCATAATATATCATCATTGGAATTGTAATCATGAGCAATCCCAGTAAACTGTGAGATTGAAACATAATACCCTTACCACTTTGGTAATATTGAATAATATTCACCACGACATAATAATATTAAATTAAACTTATAATATCATGAAAATAAATAAATTCAAGATATTACATGAAGAAGGAGTTGCATATACACCTCATAAAAGAAGATAATTTCAAAACATAACATATGTTTCAAGGAATGAAAATTGAGATAAAAATATCTTACCTTAAGTCCTGACATCCATCGTACATGTTCAAACCTCTTATATAATAAATATATATTTAATATAAATAAATTATATAATCATACATATATATATCATACCATATATTATTTACATATTTTAATTCACATGTTGTGCTTTTGTGGTATTTTTTGTCAATTGACCAATATGTATAATGTTGAGAATAAGTAAATATTTGTTTTTTGGGATGTACGGGAAAACAATCTTGATATTGAATATCAAACATAGGTTCTAAGAAAGAAGTTAAATGATGATTATCTATTCTTTTCTATTATTAAAACATCATGAATACATTTTAATACATGACAGATTTAGTACAAGAAAAGTGAAATTTTAATTTATAGAGTTTTCTAAAATAAGTGTTTCTGGCATAACTAGTTATATATAGAAGAAACAGAAATTTAATTTATCAAAATACTAGAAGTATAAATTTTTTGGAATATAAATAAATTCATAATTTATAATCATACATGGTGTATTAGATCAGGTACACCCGATTGTATGTGGATCTTCATATGAATAAATTGTTATAAGATGGAAAAATTCGATTTTGTAATCAGAAAAATATAATCAAATAGTATTTTTTTCATTGTTTGAATAAAAATGTGTGTTTTTTAACTAAGTTATTACATGAAAATCATCGAACAAGTCTTTAAAACAGTTCCATCAAATAGATATTTTTATTGAAAAATTATGTTGATCATGTTTGAAAACCTGATCAATGGATAAGGGGTGGACATGTTTTTAATTAAACTCTATTCTCCCAGAAAATAATCGGATGGTATTTTTAT
Organism: Viscum album; assembly: GCA_963277665.1. Classification (NCBI taxonomy): domain Eukaryota; kingdom Viridiplantae; phylum Streptophyta; class Magnoliopsida; order Santalales; family Viscaceae; genus Viscum; species Viscum album. Next base: position 1,020,423,000 of record OY728133.1, on the reverse strand, counting down.
AAGAGATTGGAAGCAGTTTAGAAAATAGATCCTCTGAATAATGAAAATGAAATAAATGATTAAGTTTTAATAGGATATACATTGAAGGTTTTTTGAATTATATATAATCATTATTATTGTAGTCAACCATTTATTATTTCCATTGAGAATCAGTGTGGGAAATTATATATTTTTTCCTCAGTCTGTCAAATATAGAAATTGTGACTTATCTAAATTAGGTAAAAATTATCTTATAGATGATTTTTGAAGTGAATTATTGTGAAGATATAAATAATTTCCATCGAATAATGGTTTGGGCTTTAAAATCCATTGAAGTGACTATAAAAATAATAACTTATAAAGGTTATAGTTTAAAATTGTCTAAAAGACACTATTGGATTAATAATAGTGAATAAGATAAAGAAATTAGTTTTTATAATGTTTTTCCCTATGAAATTCAATCAGGATAACTTTTTCAATGGATTCTATTTGATGAAAAAATATACCTTAATAACACATGAAAGAACCAATAGACAGTGAATTTTTTTTTTGAGTTCATCAGATGAAGGATGTTGAGAATGTTCCACAAGATGGGCATTTTCCATACATAGGAAAATTGAGATATTTTTCAAATACTGATGTATTTGAGAATAGATTACTAGAATCATTAAGGTTATTGTTTACTCTAGAATGATTAAAAATAGATTAATTGGTCAAATATAAATATCAAAAGAATGATTAATTTAAGGATCTAAAATTTTAGTGAGTAGGAAAATAGAAATTGGTTCCCTGCTAGTTCCTTCTCTAGACCACATATAAATAGATGTGGAAGGTATATCATATGTTGTTACTATTCATGTTTGTGTAAAGATTCCACTCTAGTAATTTTTTTACAAGTTGATATTCTAACAAAAAAGTATCATTCCAGTTGAGGGAGAGAAGAGAGTATGGAGATTTGTTAGAAGAAGGACCTCCCATCAAAGTTTCATCAGAAATATCTCTAACTGGTTTAGAAGTTGTGAGTTTCCAATTGAGTTCCTACTCATATGAATATTAAAGTACAAAAGGTTATTCATGTTTCATAAAAACATAATTGGATGATGGGATTTAGAAAATTATCTATAAATGTAGAACATTTAAATAAAGTAGAGTAATGAGAATCAGACATAGGTAAATAAAATCGAGCAATCATATGGATTCAAATAAGATAAATACCATCTGACTGAGGTTATAGGATAATGGATTAATAATGTTTATATTGAGAATATTCTTATTTTCTAATGATTTGGAGGATGTTTCGAGACCCATAGATTCTGAAGAGGATTATTGATGTTCCTGAATATTGTAAAAAGGTATATTTGATCTTTCATACATGTGGATGAAGTGAAGAACATTCATAAGTGTATAAGAAAAAGAAGAATAAATAACTCGTATTTGAGGGTATAACTAGTTTCTGAAAAGGCTTTTCCACTAGGGTATATAACCAGCTATAATGAAAGTGGATATAAAAAGGATAATCGGGGTGTATAAAAAACTATTGTAGGAAAGCTGGAAACTATGTTGTAGAACTATTTCCCACATTGGCATATAACTAGATCTAATGAAATTGGATATCAAAATGATATTTGGGTTGTATAAAAAACTATAGAAAGAAACATGAAAATTGTGCTTTATAACTCTTTCCTAATTTTTCCTTTGTATTTTGGAATTCATTTAGTAAAATAATCCATGTTGGGAGGACTAACCAACATGGAAAGGATTGGGTATTTTAACTGAACCTTATAAATAGTTTAAGTTGTTATCCTTTTATATTTGTATCCTATTAATGGAGAGGTTAATATTTGTATTTGAACGGATCGTAACTCTAATAAGTTTTTAGAGGATAAAAAATATTCCATATAAAGTTAAAATCACATTCTCATAAAATATATTTGATCACTTATTCACCCCCCCCCCCCACTCAGAGATATTGATCATAAGGGAAAATCAATTAGTATCAAATACATGTTCCCTATGAAATATTCGAATCAAAAAGTTGAGAATTTAAATTCAGTGAATAATAGTGATATTCCTAATTATAATGGAAAGATCTTTTATTTTTGGATGAACATGATATTATATTATCTTCTATCTCTCATCCATTTATTTAAGGACCCAAAAAATGTAAGATTTCCTCACAATAATTATGTTTCTATGATAACTGCTGATAAGGAATTATTATAAGTTGATTGAAATGATCATAATTTCATTTTGATGGCTCTTAAAAAAATTCATATACAATTATTATGGTGTTTCCAAAAACTAATAAAAATTTTGATAAGTGAATAAGTATCTAGAAAAAAAAATTAGAATGTTAAATAATTCAAGTCACAAATCTAGATAAGTGTATTTGAATATGTTAAAATATATGATAAGGATGAAATTTTTGATGATTAGATTAAATTATTTAATAAGATTGTGAGAAACATAAATGTTTTTGGTGAGAAGCTGTAAGACTATATCAATGTTAAGAAACTGATGAGAAACTATCTAGATAGATTTGATTCCAAAGTTTCATCGATAAAATATCTTGAAGATTTATCATTGGATGAACCTTAGAACATTATTATGGAATATTAAATGATAAAATATCTTATTTTAAATAAAATGTATAAGAAATAAATTTACTTCAATTATTTGTTAAAGGGAATGAATAAAGATATCAAATTTATAGAGGAATTATGTAATTCAGATGAATATAGAAAAATAGAATATTTTAACTCAGTTGTTTCTATCCTTTCTAAAAGATTAAACCAAGGAAATTGTAAGGGTAATGTTAATATTTATATAAAATGTTAAAATTTTGGAGGGATCGGTCATTTTTCACAAATTATTTCTAATAAGAAAAATGAAAATAATTAGTATAAGGAAGATGATAATAAATCTTTTAAAAAAATTAAGTAAACATAAGGAAAACATTTCTTATGATCAGAAAATAAAAATTCATATAAACATACTAAATAGAGATTATTTCTCATCTAGTGATGAATTTGATCATCATGTCAAGTACCTTATTTGAGTTATAAATAGAAGTGTTTCATTAAGATTTAATGATGACTGTGAAGAGAGAACATATTTGAGATGATTCTAATAGAAAAAATTGAGAAATAACATCAGTGGAATACACAAATCAAGAAAAAATGAATTAGTTTCATGCAAGATGTTAAAGAGATAACTGTTTGGGAATGCTGATAGGATTAATAATGAGAAAATAATCCTTAAATTTATTATAGCACATTAAATAATGATTGGTGAGATTGAAAGAAAACCGAAAGGTTATGAATAAAAAAATTGATTATAATCTCAACATTGTAGAATATACAGTTGAAAAATAAAATAAGAAGAAAACTTTAAAGATAGTTGTATCATTGAATATGATAAATGTTCAAAAAGATAATTGGGCTCTGAAATAAGAGGTATTGTTTGAAAAACAATCATTTTTTCTTACAACAGAACTTTATATAAAAAATATAAGACCACACTTCATTAAATAACTATAGGTAAAGTGTGAAACTTATAAATATGGAGAAAATAGAGGTTTATAGAAGTAGGATATTTCTTTTCCTAAATAATCATAGTGTAAATATGTTTTTATTAACACTATAAGATCAAAATTAGAGATTTTTTACAAATAATCATTCATTAAGGAAGAGTGAAATTTCTCACGAAATTATCTTCCTAATAAAATTGGTTCACTCATTATGAAGAAACATCAACAAAAAAATAAATAGAAAAATTACAATTAGTCCAAAAGATCAAGATTCAGAGGTCCTTGTTGGTGTTATAGAATTATAAAACATAGATATTATTCATGATGGTACATCATTTCTCTTCTAGTAAATAGGTATTAATCAAGGGAGAGTTATTATATGAAAAGAAGATTAAATTTTCCTAAAAAAATTTATAACCAGAATAGAAAGTTCAGAAGGGGAAGAATGTTGTGGCCTCAACAATGAAAAAAAATATAATATTATATAGTACATTAAGAAATTTGATAAATGTAAAAAATTATGAGTATTAAAGTAAATAATATTTTTTAATTTTGATATAAAAAGTGACTATGGGGAAAATTTTAGATGTATCACAAAAAATAACTAAAGAAAATGGGAAGAAATATTTTTCTAAAGATGATAAGAAAATATTATAAAAATTTATCAACTGTTGTTGATTTTAATACTTATAATTGGTTTATGTGGTGTGAGAAATAAGTGAATGATATTAAATGTTTTATTATAATCTTTCCAATCCAAGTGGAAAATGCAAAATAAGTCAAAAACTCAAAATAACAGTGTTATTGAAAAAAATAGAATAAATGATTACATCCTCATTGATGGATTCTCTAGATGAGAATAAACCTATTAAAATATGAGAAGGATCAACATAAAAAATAAAACATATCCAATAAATAAAATAATAAAATTAATGAAAATTATATATTTAGAGAAGACTCTTATTCTAAAAATTATTTTTAAGAAACTACTAAGATTTATATTTATTCCCAGTATACATGTTTATGCATAGTAACTTTCATGGAATTTAGTGATAAAAATGAATAAAATCTAGGTTAGTGTTATATATTTTTTATAGAAAGAAATTTTTTCCATCATATAATTTGTTTAAACCATGATGAGAAGTGGTGTTCTGGCTTTGATGGGGAGAAAATCTATACGTAATATATGAATATATTACTATTATTAAAAATGAATATAATGAGGTTAAGGAAACATAGATGATGGGTAAATTATTTTTTTATATGGGAAATATATTGATATGTTTATTATGATGTTTTTAGGTTTTTCATTAACAAATAATTTTCAGTTTATCCTTAATAAAAAGATGTTGGAAGAAGCATGTGGAAAGTATTCCATGAAAGTGGTGTTATAGAAAACATTGATTACATTGATTTTTAACACTTTTTTTCTTTAGCAATTTCTTCCATGTAGTCTTATAGATGTTTATTTAAAGTCCCATTGTTATGTTACTTATCTGATACAATTATTCCCCTAAAGAAGATCTTTTAAATTTTGAAATGAAGAAAAATAATCACTGGTGACCCCATTTGATTTTTTTTCAATATGGGGGAGAAGAAATATAGGGGATAAATATAATGAAGAAATGGACAGAGATAGATATACATATTTACACTGAATTTTGTGATTTTTTTATAGGGTATGGGAGAAAAATCACATAGGGGGTATTGTAAGGCCCAAGTTGTGGTTTGGTTTTATTTTTTTCAATTGATCAATATATAGAAAGTTTATAAGAATTAAATATTTCATTTATAGAACATCTAGAAAAACATTAATGATACATGATATCAAATATAGGTTATGATCAAAATGTCATATAATGTTATTATATTAATTGAAGTTCCTAAAATATAATTAAAGAAGTCGTGATGCATGCTAGAGTTAGTTGAAGAAAAGGGACATGATAATTTCTAGGGTTTACAAAAGGAATTATTATAAATGTACTTGATTAGACATAAAAGAACTAAATGAAAGAGTTCTCATAATATATTAAGCTTTAATTTTTATAAATCTAGAAAAATATATAATTTATAATTAAAAATATTTCATCGGATTGGACACACATTGACATATGTGGCTCATTAGATGCAAAACATTTTCTAGAAATTGAAAAAGTTCATGTTTTTCTATCATAATGATCTGATTTGAATGTATGTCATTACTATGTTAATGCAAAAGAAACATTTTGAAAAAAAAGGATCACATGTAGATCACTAAACAAGTATTTAACCTAGATCCATCAGAATTAATTTTTTTAGGAATATTCATGTTTACCTGGCTCAAAAACATGAGGAAATACAAAGGTAGTGATCAAGTTTTTAATAAAACTCTATCCTTTATAAAAACATGAAAAGATGATATTTTACTAATTGTTTAGATGCGGTTGAGTTAATGGATCCTCGTAAAATTGAAAATCTATGAAATGATGAAATTTTTATCCAATATACATTGATGGATTCTGATGTATATGGAATTTTGAACATTTTATTCCCCCTTTTTTGTTGTATTTGTGCATCATAGTGAGTAATTATATATGTTCTTTATTCAATAGATCAAACAAAATTTGATATTTAACTCAACTAGGTCAACAGTATCAAATAGAATAATGTTAAAGTTAAAATTTGTGAGGTTTTTATTAATTTACATGAAATAGAATTCCCATGTTATAAAATACATAGAAGTGGTTTTACAAAGATTGAGTTAAAAATGTTATAAAAGAGAATTATTGGATAGATGTTATCTGACTGATGAAAATAATAAAGTCTAAGAAATTAGATGACATAAATTCTTACTAATGAGAATATACATCATAGGAAATTTTTTAATTGATTTCATCATATGAAAAGGTCCATCAGACTGGAAATTGAATTATCCAATAGAAAATTAATATTTTTCAGTTCATTGGATGAACAAAGTTTATAATGTACCATGGTAAAGGAATTTTAAGAATATTGGAAGATTGAGACATATTGGAATCACTAAAAAATTAAAAGGAAAGATAAGATTAAATAAGGTTCTAATGTAATCTAGAATATATCATAATAGTTTAATATGTCAATGATAAAGCTCAAATGAATGAGTAATTTTGAGTTATAAAATTTGAGTGAGCGGGAATATGAAAATTAGCTTCCAGTTATTTATTTTTCCAAATCACTGATAAATATATGGGAAAATTTCATCATAGACTGTAATTATTCATGAAGGTGAAAATATAACACTAATTATCTTGTGATATGATGAGATTCTAACAAAAAAATTTCTTTCATGACTAGGGTGAGAAGAATGGATGGATATTTATCAGATATAGGAACTCTCATCAAAGGTCCATCAGATGGAGTTCTATTGAGTATAGAATTTTTGAGTTACCGATTATGTTCTGGAATAGTTGAAGATAAAATTTCACATGTTTAAAATTACTTCATAAGAAATAGATTCATTGGATGATTAAATTTAATGGAGTAACTCCAAATGTTGTCAAGTTTAATGAATAACAATGAGTAGCATCAGATAGATGAAAACTGGATCGAGAAATCTGACAAAGTAATATCATACAAGGATCATTGGATTGAGGTTACAGAATGAAGGATGAATGATTTCCATATTGTTTATATTCATATTTTAAAAAGATAATTAATATGTTTTAAGACCATAAAATTATGAAAAGTATTTATAAATTTCATAAGTATTTTACACATATAAATTTAATTTAGCACATCTATGGATGAAGTGAATAAAAATATAAAGTGGATTAGAAAATAATACAAAAAATCATGTACCTGGGTGTATAACGATTTTATAAATCTACCAATTTTCAATTTTGTATAAATAGCTTTGAATAAAGATGATAAAAAGGTACAGTTTGCGGTATAACCGATAATAGTAGTATTGTTGACATTTGGGTTATTGAAATGTTTGTGGCTTAATCCGTTTTATCCAGGAAAGAATTTATTAAAGGAATCCACATTGGGGTAAAATAACCATCATGGAAAGTATTAGATCTTTTTACTGATACTTTTAAATATTATGGGATTCTTCCACTTTTTATTTGTTTCATTTGAAAGGTGTAGTTGAGATTTATATTTGATTGGATCATAACACTAACTTGTTTTCACATGTCGAAAAAGATTCTTTAAGATGTTAAGAAACATAATCATAAACAAAATTAATCTCTAGTTACCCCCCCCCCCAAGTGATCATTATTCTAAGGTAACTACATTAATTACCATTTATTACCCATTCATTAAAAATTCCATGTTTAATTCATGTTTCTAGATATAACCTCTATGTTTTTCCCATATGTTTTGAATTGTTATTTTTTAGGCCCTATTACTTTTATTAGCATTAAAACATCTCTATAATTTTTACCATTATATAAATATCATATATATTCATTACATATGTATTTAGAGTAATCCAAAAAAATTTTATACATAGAAAATAATGTAGACCGTTAATGGATATAGTGGGACATATGTACACATGAAAGTTGGTTCGATTTTCTCAAAGGATTGAAAGAAAGAAAGGTAAATAATATATTATCATTAAAGAATAATTTTTATGTGATATTTTTCACATATTATTATTAAATACATCATTAATTCCATCTATTTAATGATTCAATGAATCACACAGCTTCGTGAGGCGATAGTCCTCCATACACACAAGTGACGTTATCGTATTCCCACATAATAGAATGTAAGAAGGTATATATGATATAACAATTCCAAACTTATAATAACATCCTAAATATCATAAGTAACAAAATTTAGCCTATAATTATATATATCTATGAGATGTGGTGATGGAAAATGAATAACATTAGTTCACAATGAGGTAGTCCTCTGTACACATGATTTATCATTTTATATCCCATTTGATTGATGTGAAGATGGTTATTAGTCATTACGGTGACCTATAAAATAGTATATAGAAGAAAATGATTTTATTATGTCACCATGTTTTAATAATAATTTAATGAGGTGGAGAAAGAAATAAAATAAAGTCACTCGTTAAAGAATTTTATCTCTTATTCTAATAACCTCCACAGGTTTTCACCAAAAACCTTCCTAGGATGTATTTCGGACAAAAATAAGGCTTATATTCTGAGAGGAGGAAATTAATTATGATATTTTGGTGGCAATTGGATAATTCAAATGATTTTTTATGTGTGAATAGTAGAGGGGAATGGGGTAATTGTATAATTAAGATGAGAAACATACTTGTAATATTTAGACAGAAATATGTGTACCAACATTTTCCACAATCTAAAAGGCTAAAAAATAGACCATTATTAGGTCTTAGACAGGATCGGGACTAAATATGTCTATAAAATGGATATTTTATTAGTTTTTGGTCATTTATAACCCATATATTTTTATTGTAACCACCTAGTAAACCAATTTCTACCTTAACCATGATAAAAAAAATTTAGAATTTTTATATTAATTATGTTTAAAAATTGGTGTTATCTTATTAGAGAGTGTATATTATTATTATTACAAATATGAAATCCATTTTTTCAAATTCCATTCACATAATTCAATAGTGTAATTTAAAATTAAACTCGTAGATGAGCTGATAATGTGGCCTTCCAAAGAGAAAATATCAAAAAGATTAAAATGTGTTTATTTCAAAATTCAATATAAAAATGAATAAAATTAAACATATTTGGTTAATTGAAATATTTTATAACTAATTTTTCTTTTAAACCTATTTAAAATTAAATTTATCATTAAAATTTATTTAAATTAAATGGTTGGTTTCAGTAAAAACTAGTATTTTTCACTATTCATCGAAAAATTAATATTTTTAAAAGAATCAAAAATAATAATCCAAAGATAATAATGATGATATAATTTGAAAAATGAATTTTATTTTATCAAAATATATTTATTAATGTTTACAAAATAATTTTTATTATTATTTAAAAAATTCCTGAAGAACATTTTTCAACACAATAGAATTTTCAAAACATATAATGAATTTAAAAATAATAAAGTATTTTCTCAATATGTTTTCATTTTATAAATAATTTATATTTTTCAAATTAAATCTATTTGTTTCTATTCCTTCCTCAATTTTTTATAGCTTGTTAAAAACAGACTTGTATAAATAATAATATTAATTGTTTTCTATAGTTTGTTAAAACCCGATGTTACATGTAACATAAGTTATCAATAAAATTTAATTTATTCAAAAAATAATAATTCATAAAAACAAAGGGTGTTACATGGATTGAATATTTTGGGTATATATGGGTTTCAATGATAATGGAATTTCTTTTTCAATTATATAATGAATTATTTTCAAAGATGGGGTTTTTTATATAATCATTCGAACAATAGGAATAAGTAAATGAAACCCTATATCACCTTATTTTTTATTTTATTAAATGATATTATTTATAGAAATATTTATGTTGTTTCCTCATATGTATTATTTCATGTTTTAAAGTCTATAAAGAATAGAACAACTATTACTTACCTATTCATTACTGATGAATTTATTCTTCTCACAAAATCTACACAGGCGAGTTCTCTTGTCATCATCAATATCCTAGAAAATTACCTAAGATATTACAATAAAAACAAATCATTATAAATCATAAGTATCCTTTAATAATATATTTTAGGTACATTGGATGGTTTATTTTTCTATGATAATTAGGATTAAATGGGTTGTTATAATGATAACTATTTTGGTAACAAATATATCATGGAAGATTCAAGAAAGTGGTGACCACTCATCTATTCAATTGAATTTTTAATAGCAATAAAAACTAGAATAATAGAAATATATCTAGTGTAAATAAGGTTTTATAATTAATTTTAGGAAACAATTAATCTCTTCTTATGTGATTTAGTTCTTTTAATCTTCTCAGTACTTTTACACATGATATTAATAATCTTTTCACTAACATTTGATAGGGTATAATAGGATATTGTAGATGGATTAATTTGATTTCATGGAAAAAAATAAACTCCAAAGAACCTATCAATCCTTATATTTAATATTTTATTCATTTTTAGTGTGGCCCTTTTATCCAAATAGATGCAAATATTTTCACCCAAAAATCATATTTCTCAAAACCACTTAGAGAATAATAGTTTCCCAATTCAATTGTAAATGATATTTGTTTAGCCCTAGTATCAGTTTTTATTTATCATTGTCATTGGTAATCTAATTCATTCCTACTATATGTTTTATGTTAGTGTATTTTCAATAGAGCTCATGTTGTGTTTAATTGTGTAATGCATACATAATATGATTAATATGCCTTTGTCATTTGGCCCTACAGAATTTGAAGACTTTTCATCCTATTATAATATTAAAAATGATGCATATATTTGGAATATTTATTTAATATCATAATAATTTATTGATAATGGTATAAACCTTGTAATATTTATTTTTAATAGATCAATTATAGACTATATTTTCATTTTTTTACATTCTGATGGAAGAAAATATTTGGGAATGATGTGGTTATCATATAGATAATCCACACACTAAAAATTATCTAATTATGTATTATAATTTAATCTAGAGGATAAATATCCCTCTAAATATGATGATTTTTTCTATCAATATTTTTATAATATTCACCATTCCTGTGTGGTTTTCATCCGATGATATATTATGAATTATGATATAATTCAAAATTATTATAGAGGATATAAACAAATCACCATGAAATTTTTTATTGTGTCAATGAATTGATCATATTTCTCTATGTCTTTAAATTTGAATTTTTAAAATACTAGATATCCCATATTTTATTTCCATCCCTTTTTACTCTATGAACTATCTTGATTCTAATACTCTTCAATTGACTAGTGTCCTGCCATAAACCAGCAAATGAAATTGTAATCATAAAATTTGAAACCAATGGTCCTTCCATGATATTATATGGATTTAATGTTCTCATATCACCTCTCTGTTTTGTTGGATTATAAATAAATTTATAGGTTTTTTGAATTCGTCTCAACTTACATTCAACTATTTAAGACTGGTTTCCCCCTAGTTCATTATTACTGTTGATGTCACATTTCTACTAGAATTAAGGGTTCCAAAAAGGATTTCTTAACAGAGCCATATTAGTGATGAAATTTTTTCATGTGTTAATGTTTCTAGGATTTATTGTAGTGTGACCATTTTGGATGTGACTGTTATCCTTTTTGAAGCACATATCAAAAAAAATTAGGGATTGACATGTTATGTTATTTAATTCAAAATTCAACTATAATAAAATTCATTTTTAATTAAAAAATTCCAAAAATATACTTATATGAGTGTAGTTAAAATTTATATTCAAAAACATTCAAAAAATTTCATGTTATAAAAAGAAATATTTTACAATATATATATTTTTCCTGTTTTAATTATCCTAATTCCATGGGAAGTAAAAACATGCATTATAAGTGTATTTTTATATGTAAGAAAAAAAATAAAAAAGTTTTGTTTTAATATATAATTGTATTAAAAAATGTATCAATTTAATTTATGTTATCATTAATTTAATTACTTATAAATTTATTACAAAATTTTAAATCAATAGTTTCTTATTAATCAGTAAAATATGATAGTCGAATTTTTTTTAAATAATTATAAGAAAAATTTTATATAATAAAAAATTTAAGTTAAAGTTGATTTATAAAAATAATAATATATTTTGTAAAATAAAACGTATGAAGTATGTGTGTGGTGTATATTCAATGAGATATATGGTCATGTGAGATTTATACATTTCCCTTAAGGAATCATTAGATCAATATATTTATCCCTAAAAAACTAAAAACCGTAACAATGATAAACCAATACAACAATGGGAGAGGGGATATATCACACCTCATAGATGTAGTGTGGGTTTAAATTTGTTGCATTTTTTTTTGAATACTAAATCATATATTAATATGACTTATTTTTGTGGAATTTTTATTTTGCACAAAACCTTGTTGATCTTGAGCTAACCTGTGAAAATATATTTTTTCTAGTTGATAAAACTGTACTTATTTTAAATTCATTCATTAATTTTCTTAAAATATTCTCTAAATTAATCTATATAAATCAAAAATAAATTTATAATCATCTTAGAGAATATTTGAACACACTTGTTTTAAACATCAATTTTATGATAAATTACTTCTTCTTAAGTAGTTATAACTATATTTTCATATATTTTATCATGGATAAAATATTATTATTTTTTATCATTAGTTTTATTTTTTGGTAAATCGTTTATTAATATAAAATATTTTATTATTATTATTTTAAATTTTGATATTTAATAAATAATGTTTTAAAAAATAATATCCATTTATTATGATTTATATTAATATAATTATGTTTATATATTATACATTTATTTTATTAAATAATATGAAAATATTATAATTTATTAATTTTCTTTTTTTATATTCACTTTATTGATAAAAAAATTATGGCATGGAAATTTACTTATTTTCGAATAAATGATATTTTAATAAAGTACTACTATGTCTGTTTTTAGTTTTTGGGAAGTTACATTACATTACACTTAATTTAATTACTCCCATAATCAATAAATTTGTATTTTGATTCTGATGTAAGGATTATTCATATAATTAAACTTGATATTATTGAATGTGATCAAGATAAAAAAATCAGGTCTTCAATAGTGTGTTCTTACATTGAATTGTGCTTTTGATTATTGTTTTCATCCATCTAAGTCATAATTTTATGTTATTATACTTTATATAATTCATAATCAGGTTTTAATTGATCATATTGTACATTATATTCATATAATTATTAGTCATCACTTCATTTTCAAAACATATCGTAATTTCAATGGGATTTAGTAGGTAATTTATGTGAATTTTTTTAGATTCTAATTTAGTTATATGGATTATTCATTTCATATTGACATAAATTTTAATATATAAATTTAAAAATGTAAATTTTGTACATGTATCATTAAATTTGAGGTCACTGGTCATATATTATACTAAATACAAAATTTATAATTCATTTTCATGTGTAAAAGCTATTTATGATTTGAGTCCATGTTTTTTTTATAATGGGTAGCATACATTTTACCAAAACCTAATATTCCATTTTTTTAGTGAAAGGGAGGCATAAAATGTAACACCACGAGCTTCCACGATACACCTCTATTTCAATAATGCAATAGCTTGCATTGTACGTAACTTCGAGTTCTAAGACACCGCGACTAATCAAAGTAGCCGTTATGAATAGTAATAACCACTTTTTAAAATTATTGAAATTTTATATTTCAAAATGGACTTCATTTTTGTATTCGTAATATCGAAATTATCCTAAGTTGAATTTTTTTTAATTTCCTGAGAACTTTCAATTTTTTTATGAATAGTGAAAAATACTTAAAAACAACTTTTTTAATCAAAATAATTTATTGTGATAAATTATACTATCTAGTGGTTTTAAGTTATAATTAGAATATATTTTTAACATTTTATCCAATGGTGGTCATTAGAATTAATTTATCATTGAAATTGGACATAAACAATTGCCAATCTTTTGATAAAAATTGTTTCTTAAAAACACGCTATTTGTTGTGACAGCGGTAATTAATTATAAAATTAATTAATGCAACTTATATGTTTGGAATTTTGTAAAATATACCTCATTTTTGAATTCGGAATATCAATTATAGCTTAGTGTGAAATTTTGGCATTGTTCTGAAAAACATCAATTTTTTATGAATAGTGAAACCACTAAGTGGTACTTATAAAAACTGATTTTTCGTTTAAATGAAATTTTACCACTTCTGTGTTTTCAATATAAAAAATATGACATACATGTTTGTCATTATGAAGTAAAATGTGGTTCAATGAGATTAAAATAATTTTTGCTGAATAGTAACTTTTAAATTCTTAATCACGATTAGAGGTAATTAGAATAGTTTAAGGTAAAAATAATGTTTTAATAATATGAGATGAGCTTGACACATGTCCTACCCTCATTTTATGTGACATGGCCGACCAAGACAATCCATGGGTCAACTTGGGGACCCCATGGAGCCACTTTAGTTAGAAAATGACATAAATACCTTTTATTTAATGTTAAAGTAAAAAATGACACAAACATGAAATGTTTTACTAAAACAATTTTTACATGGGGTTATACAAGTCATATTTTTGACTATAAATAGTCATTGGAAAGCTAAAACGATTTCCTACATCATAGTATTTTTTTTATAATTTTTAGACATTAAATAAATTAAATTATTTATGACATCATTATGATGCAGTGATGACCTCATTATTTAACGATTTTAATAAAATGAAAAGATAATGTACAATCCAAGGACTACACTTGTCCAAATACTATTGGATGGGTAGATTTCGAACCCGTATCACCTTATCCATGAATTATATAAGTGTGGGACCTTTAGATTCCGAAAAGCATTGTATAATAATGTAACATTTCAATCTTTCCAAAAGAGCCCCTCCTCACCTCTTATAAAAGGCCCCCACCTCTACCACCTTATTCACACTTTCAAACCTTTTGGTTCGGCAAAAAGCTTCCCAAATACTCTCCCAACTTCTCTCCCTTCACCCTAGAATCTTTACTTTAGTCAGAAAGCCATCCTAAGGAGTCCTTTTGATCAAATCAAAAGGAAGAACCCGAAGAAGAGGTAACGTTTTCATCACCCTCTTTCAAGTTTCTTTCTTCTTCCACTCCCTCTTTGTTTATTATTTCAATTCTAAAATTATAACTCCAGTATATTCTATATACTGTGATGTTATTATAAATATGGAACTACCATATTCAGTATTCTACCCATCATTTGAATGACATGTCATCATACGTGCGTACGTACGGCTTACCGTCTCCACGTCGTGGTGTAATTGTTATTCAATATATTATTATTTAGATGGGTATAATAATTATAGCATCCCGCCTTTTAATCACATAAACTTTCATTACATTTTACAAAACCGAGGATCTTTAAGGTTTAGTGTCTTGGAAACCAGGAACATAATAAATGAAAGAAAAAAAAACATTCTTCTTAAACACTTGAAAGGCTTCTCCTCAAGTTCATCCTAGGTTCATTACTGCATCTCATAACCTGGGAACACACATCAAAATAAAGGGTGAGCAGAAGGCCCAGTAAGGGAAACAAGAGGAACATTTTACATGTGAACTTGATATACTTCAATAATGACATGAAAAGAACTTTAAGGCATGAGAAATAAATCATGAGGCATTTCATAATAAAAACAACATTTTTCATAACTTGAAGATGTGGCTACATCATTTAACATAGACAATCATGAACATATCACCAAGGTCCATCCCCAAGGTGTCATTTGAAAATTACCAAGGTTATTCACCAAGGTATCGTGAAAATTGTAATCTCTAGTGGTTACATCATTACCCAATGCATTGGAGCGCTATCAGGGCGCACCCTTAAATTTGCCTTTATTATCATGTGAGCCACATATATCATCATCAAACATTTCATAAATAACCCACATAGCATAAAATAAATGGGTTTCATTTCATAATCATAACGTTTTAAAAACTGCTTTAAAGACATGATCTTTACGTCACTTTAAACCCACGGAAAGGGAAAGCGGGTCTCATGTATGTAGATCCGAGAATTTAAAATGGAACATTTTGATATATATGTGAATACCTTTGTATAAATAAGAGCTTTGAGTATTCACTTTATAACATAAAATAATTTTTGAGAAAAGAGAGAGGCATTTTGAGGGGAAAATTCTGCAGCATAACGGCTAAGTTTCGGGGTTTTAGAAAACGTTGAAATGAGAGGGGACATGGGTCACCCACTCATAAATGATCCATAAAACAGTAGGGTGAAAGAATAAGAAGGACATATGGGCATGGTAACGAAATTTTAGGGACATACCATTTGAAATGAAAAACATGGAAGGAAAAAGATTAGATTTCTCTTATGAAAATTCGGCAGCCTTACGGCGTCACTTAACTTCAAAAGAAAATGATTTGACAAGATCAAAAAGGGTCGCTCATCATATGATCATAAGAGATCAGTATGATAAATTTAGAGATCATGCCCCAACATAATACAAAGAAACATGAAAGGCTTGAATGAAAATAGAACTTGAAAACGAGGAAGGTGAAAGAATCCCTTAAAAATTCGGCAGCCTAACGGCGCCACTTAAAAATTCTTAAAACGAATTGATGAGAGCAAGGGGGGGGGGTCTCTCATCATATGAACATGAAATAGGCAGTAGGATTAATATAAAATAACATCCTCCAACATAAGAACATGGAGTATAAAAGAAAAGACATAAAAGAGATTACTTGAAAAGAAAGAGAGAGGTCGGATCCCTTACCTTAAAATGTCACTCTTAAACCTCAAAGGTTGGGACCATGAGGGCTTGGGGCACCTTGGGAGGACTCCTTGGGAGGTAATGAGACCATAAATTCGTTGGTAATGAGTGGGGAGTCGAATGGATGAGAGGAGGGCTTGGTATTTATAGGGAAAGTGAGGGGACACGGCATTAATGGCCAAGGGACACCTCACATGTGCTTTTCTCAAACCCATGTGCTCTCCCTTGTCATTTATCATGGAGTTAGGCCACATGGGGCCCCCAAAACAATAATTCATCACCCTTGGCCGGCCAAACCTCAAAAGATCTCATGCAATCATCATGACACCATTATGATGTCATTAAACATACCGAAACCCTAAAACTGTATTTTTACTATTCACTGAAAATTCAACTTTCTCAAAAAAATCCCAAAATTTCACATTAACCAAATATCAATGCTCTGATTTCAAAAATGAAATCCATTTTATAAAAATAATTTTCTAAATATTTTTAATTTAATTTTTAAATAAAAACACTATTCATCGAAAATTCATTTTTTTCAGAAAAAACCCCAAAAATTACCATAACATAATATCGATGCTCTGAGTTCAAAAATAAAGTCATTTTTATAAAAATAATTTTCTAATTATTTTTAATTAAATTTTTAATTAAAAAACACTATTCACCTGAAAAAAACTAATACTTGAATAATAATTAATGAAACCGTTATTTAACTATTTTATTGAATCACATTACTTAATCAAGGTGCCTAGATTATTTTAAAACTTTCTTTAAGTGAGATTACTAATCCATTTGGTCATATTACTAATCCTAATCATAAAGTCACTATTCATAATTTACTATTCATCAAAAATCAAGTTGATCTTATTAGACTCTAAATTTAGTACTGAACATAATTGCAGAAGACCATTTTTTGAAAATCAATACACATTTTATGTTATTTAAGTTTTACACAAACATTTTTTTAAAATATCCTTTTGAAAATTCATCAAAAATATGCATACTATTTTTATCCAGTCATTTGAAAATTCATAAACTTCATCATAATAAGAAATCCCAATTTTTATTTAAAACAAGGATTACACAAGGCAATTACGGTCTCGTTACATAGCCCCTTATAATACCAGCATAGGACCTAAGAGTAAGGTGTGCTAGGGTGATAGAATCTTGGGGCGGCTCGGTCAACATTGCCCGAGTAGTAATTTCTATCAGTTTGAACTTCTCACGAAGTCGATTTCGTTCCAGCTTCACATGATGAAGTTCGGCTTGGATTTGATCCAGAGCAAAGCCCAGTGGTGCTACCTCCTTCCCAAGCTCTGTTAGATGGGCTTCGATCGGTCCAAGACTACTATGTGAGGCCATCGAATCTTCTTTCTATAATAATTAACCAAGATTACTTAAATTTAGAGACAATAATCAAAACATTTTGTTCACGGAGGTCATATTGACCGATGGTCATATAACACTCAAAAACCAATGGTCACATTTTATTTATAATCATGTTTATCAAATAAAACATTTTTTTTTAGTATAAAAAAAATAACACATGAAATTAGGAAACAAAATTTATTCAAAATTTCGGGTCGTTACAATCTTCCCCCTTAAGAAATTGCGTCCTCGCAATTTTTTTTAAATTGGGTTTTGAAATTTCGTTGAAAGTCCCACATCGAAAAAAGAGTCAGTAACACCATTACTTTAAAAGAAAGAAAAGGAAGTACAAAGGCCACCCGAGTTAACCCACACTCGGGTTCCATGTAGGAAAACATGGACATGGAGGAAAAAACAAAGGGTCAGTTCTGAGCGAGAGTGATAGAGAACATGATTAGGAGAAAGTTAACCATGAGAAAATCCCAAACTTATGATGTGTGTAAACGGTCTTTGATTACCTAGTAGGAAACGTAAACCAACAACATTTTTGTTTTACGTTTCTTTTCATAATTTTGAGGATTTCATTTACTACATAGAACAAAAACATAAAAAAAATATACCTACCTTCAAGTAGAGTTTCATCCTTTAACAAGTCCCTACCAACACTAATCTTTTCTCCAAATGCTGAGAATTCAAAAACACTTGGTCTCATAAAAGCACAAGAATCATCTTCTATAGAATCACATAATCCATAAAAGATTAACTATCTATTTATTCTATCTTTAAACATTATCCCAAAAACTGAAAGGTTAAGGTAAAACAACTCTTCAAAAAGAAAGAATCCCATAGGAATGGAAACTACTTTTAAATCATCAAAGTTCCATGGTACTACCCAAATTTCATCATAGGCTATTCCCTAAATAACGGTCCTTAAAATTCCTCAAAACAAACCAAACTAAGATTGAAACCCAAATACAATAAGGATTTGATAACATAGTCTTCCAAAACAACTTCATTGTTCATCTCTAGACAACATCAACCACTCCTAACATCTTATAAAAAAGTAGCTAACCTAAACATATTTTACCCAAGATAGGTTAATCATTCCCGTAAGTAACCTAAATTACTATAAGTCCACCTTAAATTCATTGATTAATCAAAATATAAATCAACCTTACTCCTCAATGAAAATACCGTAGTAATCTATTTACCTTGATCATATATGGTCCCCAAAATAGTGAACGTCTTCCAAAATAATAATCATCTTTTAATCCCCTAATCATCTCGGTCGTATTAATACGGCAATCATAGCATTTCCTATCACATTGGTTGTTGGGACATGTTCTTCCATTTCCCGCCATTAACTAAGAAAAGAAGCTATAGTTAGGGGCTTAAATACATAGCCAATAATCATGAAAAGAAACTTAAAGCATCTAAGGATAACATGTAGAAGTAAAGTATACCCTAACTTGTGATCCCCTAGGTTCCCTTCTAGGTTATCCATGATCATATATTCTTATGTAAGCCTTTATTTTATTTTATCTTTGTTCCTTTAACAATGGTTCATACTAAGCTTATGAATTTACCAAAGCATATCCCCCGGGAGTGTCGTAACCAAGAGTGAAGCAAGGCCCGTTGTTGTGTACCAGTTCCCGTTCGAGTCTAGCTCAAAGCGGTGTTTTCGGGTTTTACCCCTATGTACATCTGTGCTAGAGCCACCTCTACCTGCTCGTATCCAGACAGGGATATATTTGCTTGGAAACCCCTTACTCAATACTCACCAAAATACCAGGAAGATTTCCTATATTAAGCTTTTCTATAGGGTTCCTCCTAGAGTTTTCATATCCTAATTTCCACAAATAACTAAACCATCCTTTGATACCAACTATAGCATCCCGCCTTTTCATCACATAAACTTTCATTACATTTTACAAAACCGAGGATCTTTAAGGTTTAGTGTCTTGGAAACCAGGAACATAATAAATGAAAGAAAAAAAACATTCTTCTTAAACACTTGAAAGGCTTCTCCTCAAGTTCATCCTAGGTTCATTACTGCATCTCATAACCTGGGAACACACATCAAAATAAAGGGTGAGCAGAAGGCCCAGTAAGGGAAACAAGAGGAACATTTTACATGTGAACTTGATATACTTCAATAATGACATGAAAAGAACTTTAAGGCATGAGAAAGAAATCATGAGGCATTTCATAATAAAAACAACATTTTTCATAACTTGAAGATGTGGCTACATCATTTAACATAGACAATCATGAACATATCACCAAGGTCCATCCCCAAGGTGTCATTTGAAAATTACCAAGGTTATTCACCAAGGTATCGTGAAAATTGTAATCTCTAGTGGTTACATCATTACCCAATGCATTGGAGCGCTATCAGGGCGCACCCTTAAATTTGCCTTTATTATCATGTGAGCCACATATATCATCACCAAACATTTCATAAATAACCCACATAGCATAAAATAAATGGGTTTCATTTCATAATCAGAACGTTTTAAAAACTGCTTTAAAGACATGATCTTTACGTCACTTTAAACCCACGGAAAGGGAATGCGGGTCTCATGTATGTAGATCCCAGAATTTAAAATGGAACATTTTGATATATATGTGAATACCTTTGTAGAAATAAGAGCTTTGAGTATTCACTTTATAACATAAAATAATTTTTGAGAAAAGAGAGAGGCATTTTGAGGGGAAAATTCTGCAGCATAACGGCTAAGTTTCGGGGTTTTAGAAAACGTTGAAATGAGAGGGGACATGGGTCACCCACTCATAAATGATCCATAAAACAGTAGGGTGAAAGAATAAGAAGGACATATGGGCATGGTAACGAAATTTTAGGGACATACCATTTGAAATGAAAAACATGGAAGGAAAAAGATTAGATTTCTCTTATGAAAATTCGGCAGCCTTACGGCGTCACTTAACTTCAAAAGAAAATGATTTGACAAGATCAAAAAGGGTCCCTCATCATATGATCATAAGAGATCAGTATGATAAATTTAGAGATCATGCCCCAACATAATACAAAGAAACATGAAAGGCTTGAATGAAAATAGAACTTGAAAACGAGGAAGGTGAAAGAATCCCTTAAAAATTCGGCAGCCTAACGGCGCCACTTAAAAATTCTTAAAACGAATTGATGAGAGCAAGGGGGGGGGGTATCTCATCATATGAACATGAAATAGGCAGTAGGATGAATATAAAATAACATCCTCCAACATAAGAACATGGAGTATAAAAGAAAAGACATAAAAGAGATTACTTGAAAAGAAAGAGAGAGGTCGGATCCCTTACCTTAAAATGTCACTCTTAAACCTCAAAGGTTGGGACCATGAGGGCTTGGGGCACCTTGGGAGGACTCCTTGGGAGGTAATGAGACCATAAATTCGTTGGGAATGAGTGGGGAGTCGAATGGATGAGAGGAGGGCTTGGTATTTATAGGGAAAGTGAGGGGACAAGGCATTAATGGCCAAGGGACACCTCACATGTGCTTTTCTCAAACCCATGTGCTCTCCCTTGTCATTTATCATGGAGTTAGGCCACATGGGGCCCCCAAAACAATAATTCATCACCCTTGGCCGGCCAACCCTCAAAAGATCTCATGAAATCATCATGACACCATTATGATGTCATTAAACATACCGAAACCCTAAAACTGTATTTTTACTATTCACTGAAAATTCAACTTTCTCAAAAAAATCCCAAAATTTCACATTAACCAAATATCAATGCTCTGATTTCAAAAATGAAATCCATTTTATAAAAATAATTTTCTAAATATTTTTAATTTAATTTTTAAATAAAAACACTATTCATCGAAAATTCATTTTTTTCAGAAAAAACCCCAAAAATTACCATAACATAATATCGATGCTCTGAGTTCAAAAATAAAGTCATTTTTATAAAAATAATTTTCTAATTATTTTTAATTAAATTTTTAATTAAAAAACACTATTCACCCGAAAAAAACTAATACTTGAATAATAATTAATGAAACCGTTATTTAACTATTTTATTGAATCACATTACTTAATCAAGGTGCCTAGATTATTTTAAAACTTTCTTTAAGTGAGATTACTAATCCATTTGGTCATATTACTAATCCTAATCATAAAGTCACTATTCATAATTTACTATTCATCAAAAATCAAGTTGATCTTATTAGACTCTAAATTTAGTACTGAACATAATTGCAGAAGACCATTTTTTGAAAATCAATACACATTTTATGTTATTTAAGTTTTACACAAACATTTTTTTAAAATATCCTTTTGAAAATTCATCAAAAATATGCATACTATTTTTATCCAGTCATTTGAAAATTCATAAACTTCATCATAATAAGAAATCCCAATTTTTATTTAAAACAAGGATTACACAAGGCAATTACGGTCTCGTTACATAGCCCCTTATAATACCAGCATAGGACCTAAGAGTAAGGTGTGCTAGGGTGATAGAATCTTGGGGCGGCTCGGTCAACATTGCCCGAGTAGTAATTTCTATCAGTTTGAACTTCTCACGAAGTCGATTTCGTTCCAGCTTCACATGATGAAGTTCGGCTTGGATTTGATCCAGAGCAAAGCCCAGTGGTGCTACCTCCTTCCCAAGCTCTGTTAGATGGGCTTCGATCGGTCCAAGACTACTATGTGAGGCCATCAAATCTTCTTTCTATAATAATTAACCAAGATTACTTAAATTTAGAGACAATAATCAAAACATTTTGTTCACGGAGGTCATATTGACCGATGGTCATATAACACTCAAAAACCAATGGTCACATTTTATTTATAATCATGTTTATCAAATAAAACATTTTTTTTTAGTATAAAAAAAATAACCCATGAAATTAGGAAACAAAATTTATTCAAAATTTCGGGTCGTTACAATCTTCCCCCTTAAGAAATTGCGTCCTCACAATTTTTTTTAAATTGGGTTTTGAAATTTCGTTGAAAGTCCCACATCGAAAAAAGAGTCAGTAACACCATTACTTTAAAAGAAAGAAAAGGAAGTACAAAGGCCACCCGAGTTAACCCACACTCGGGTTCCATGTAGGAAAACATGGACATGGAGGAAAAAACAAAGGGTCAGTTCTGAGCGAGAGTGATAGAGAACATGATTAGGAGAAAGTTAACCATGAGAAAATCCCAAACTTATGATGTGTGTAAACGGTCTTTGATTACCTAGTAGGAAACGTAAACCAACAACATTTTTGTTTTACGTTTCTTTTCATAATTTTGAGGATTTCATTTACTACATAGAACAAAAACATAAAAAAAATATACCTACCTTCAAGTAGAGTTTCATCCTTTAACAAGTCCCTACCAACACTAATCTTTTCTCCAAATGCTGAGAATTCAAAAACACTTGGTCTCATAAAAGCACAAGAATCATCTTCTATAGAATCACATAATCCATAAAAGATTAACTATCTATTTATTCTATCTTTAAACATTATCCCAAAAACTGAAAGGTTAAGGTAAAACAACTCTTCAAAAAGAAAGAATCCCATAGGAATGGAAACTACTTTTAAATCATCAAAGTTCCATGGTACTACCCAAATTTCATCATAGGCTATTCCCTAAATAACGGTCCTTAAAATTCCTCAAAACAAACCAAACTAAGATTGAAACCCAAATACAATAAGGATTTGATAACATAGTCTTCCAAAACAACTTCATTGTTCATCTCCAGACAACATCAACCACTCCTAACATCTTATAAAAAAGTAGCTAACCTAAACATATTTTACCCAAGATAGGTTAATCATTCCCGTAAGTAACCTAAATTACTATAAGTCCACCTTAAATTCATTGATTAATCAAAATATAAATCAACCTTACTCCTCAATGAAAATACCGTAGTAATCTATTTACCTTGATCATATATGGTCCCCAAAATAGTGAACGTCTTCCAAAATAATAATCATCTTTTAATCCCCTAATCATCTCGGTCGTATTAATACGGCAATCATAGCATTTCCTATCACATTGGTTGTTGGGACATGTTCTTCCATTTCCCGCCATTAACTAAGAAAAGAAGCTATAGTTAGGGGCTTAAATACATAGCCAATAATCATGAAAAGAAACTTAAAGCATCTAAGGATAACATGTAGAAGTAAAGTATACCCTAACTTGTGATCCCCTAGGTTCCCTTCTAGGTTATCCATGATCATATATTCTTATGTAAGCCTTTATTTTATTTTATCTTTGTTCCTTTAACAATGGTTCATACTAAGCTTATGAATTTACCAAAGCATATCCCCCGGGAGTGTCGTAACCAAGAGTGCAGCAAGGCCCGTTGTTGTGTACCAGTTCCCGTTCGAGTCTAGCTCAAAGCGGTGTTTTCGGGTTTTACCCCTATGTACATCTGTGCTAGAGCCACCTCTACCTGCTCGTATCCAGACAGGGATATATTTGCTTGGAAACCCCTTACTCAATACTCACCAAAATACCAGGAAGATTTCCTATATTAAGCTTTTCTATAGGGTTCCTCCTAGAGTTTTCATATCCTAATTTCCACAAATAACTAAACCATCCTTTGATACCAACTATAGCATCCCGCCTTTTCATCACATAAACTTTCATTACATTTTACAAAACCGAGGATCTTTAAGGTTTAGTGTCTTGGAAACCAGGAACATAATAAATGAAAGAAAAAAAAACATTCTTCTTAAACACTTGAAAGGCTTCTCCTCAAGTTCATCCTAGGTTCATTACTGCATCTCATAACCTGGGAACACACATCAAAATAAAGGGTGAGCAGAAGGCCCAGTAAGGGAAACAAGAGGAACATTTTACATGTGAACTTGATATACTTCAATAATGACATGAAAAGAACTTTAAGGCATGAGAAAGAAATCATGAGGCATTTCATAATAAAAACAACATTTTTCATAACTTGAAGATGTGGCTACATCATTTAACATAGACAATCATGAACATATCACCAAGGTCCATCCCCAAGGTGTCATTTGAAAATTACCAAGGTTATTCACCAAGGTATCGTGAAAATTGTAATCTCTAGTGGTTACATCATTACCCAATGCATTGGAGCGCTATCAGGGCGCACCCTTAAATTTGCCTTTATTATCATGTGAGCCACATATATCATCACCAAACATTTCATAAATAACCCACATAGCATAAAATAAATGGGTTTCATTTCATAATCATAACGTTTTAAAAACTGCTTTAAAGACATGATCTTTACGTCACTTTAAACCCACGGAAAGGGAATGCGGGTCTCATGTATGTAGATCCCAGAATTTAAAATGGAACATTTTGATATATATGTGAATACCTTTGTAGAAATAAGAGCTTTGAGTATTCACTTTATAACATAAAATAATTTTTGAGAAAAGAGAGAGGCATTTTGAGGGGAAAATTCTGCAGCATAACGGCTAAGTTTCGGGGTTTTAGAAAACGTTGAAATGAGAGGGGACATGGGTCACCCACTCATAAATGATCCATAAAACAGTAGGGTGAAAGAATAAGAAGGACATATGGGCATGGTAACGAAATTTTAGGGACATACCATTTGAAATGAAAAACATGGAAGGAAAAAAGATTAGATTTCTCTTATGAAAATTCGGCAGCCTTACGGCGTCACTTAACTTCAAAAGAAAATGATTTGACAAGATCAAAAAGGGTCCCTCATCATATGATCATAAGAGATCAGTATGATAAATTTAGAGATCATGCCCCAACATAATACAAAGAAACATGAAAGGCTTGAATGAAAATAGAACTTGAAAACGAGGAAGGTGAAAGAATCCCTTAAAAATTCGGCAGCCTAACGGCGCCACTTAAAAATTCTTAAAACGAATTGATGAGAGCAAGGGGGGGTATCTCATCATATGAACATGAAATAGGCAGTAGGATGAATATAAAATAACATCCTCCAACATAAGAACATGGAGTATAAAAGAAAAGACATAAAAGAGATTACTTGAAAAGAAAGAGAGAGGTCGGATCCCTTACCTTAAAATGTCACTCTTAAACCTCAAAGGTTGGGACCATGAGGGCTTGGGGCACCTTGGGAGGACTCCTTGGGAGGTAATGAGACCATAAATTCGTTGGGAATGAGTGGGGAGTCGAATGGATGAGAGGAGGGCTTGGTATTTATAGGGAAAGTGAGGGGACAAGGCATTAATGGCCAAGGGACACCTCACATGTGCTTTTCTCAAACCCATGTGCTCTCCCTTGTCATTTATCATGGAGTTAGGCCAAATGGGGCCCCCAAAACAATAATTCATCACCCTTGGCCGGCCAACCCTCAAAAGATCTCATGAAATCATCATGACACCATTATGATGTCATTAAACATACCGAAACCCTAAAACTGTATTTTTACTATTCACTGAAAATTCAACTTTCTCAAAAAAATCCCAAAATTTCACATTAACCAAATATAAATGCTCTGATTTCAAAAATGAAATCCATTTTATAAAAATAATTTTCTAAATATTTTTAATTTAATTTTTAAATAAAAACACTATTCATCGAAAATTCATTTTTTTCAGAAAAACCCCCAAAAATTACCATAACATAATATCGATGCTCTGAGTTCAAAAATAAAGTCATTTTTATAAAAATAATTTTCTAATTATTTTTAATTAAATTTTTAATTAAAAAACACTATTCACCCGAAAAAAACTAATACTTGAATAATAATTAATGAAACCGTTATTTAACTATTTTATTGAATCACATTACTTAATCAAGGTGCCTAGATTATTTTAAAACTTTCTTTAAGTGAGATTACTAATCCATTTGGTCATATTACTAATCCTAATCATAAAGTCACTATTCATAATTTACTATTCATCAAAAATCAAGTTGATCTTATTAGACTCTAAATTTAGTACTGAACATAATTGCAGAAGACCATTTTTTGAAAATCAATACACATTTTATGTTATTTAAGTTTTACACAAACATTTTTTTAAAATATCCTTTTGAAAATTCATCAAATATATGCATACTATTTTTATCCAGTCATTTGAAAATTCATAAACTTCATCATAATAAGAAATCCCAATTTTTATTTAAAACAAGGATTACACAAGGCAATTACGGTCTCGTTACATAGCCCCTTATAATACCAGCATAGGACCTAAGAGTAAGGTGTGCTAGGGTGATAGAATCTTGGGGCGGCTCGGTCAACATTGCCCGAGTAGTAATTTCTATCAGTTTGAACTTCTCACGAAGTCGATTTCGTTCCAGCTTCACATGATGAAGTTCGGCATGGATTTGATCCAGAGCAAAGCCCAGTGGTGCTACCTCCTTCCCAAGCTCTGTTAGATGGGCTTCGATCGGTCCAAGACTACTATGTGAGGCCATCGAATCTTCTTTCTATAATAATTAACCAAGATTACTTAAATTTAGAGACAATAATCAAAACATTTTGTTCACGGAGGTCATATTGACCGATGGTCATATAACACTCAAAAACCAATGGTCACATTTTATTTATAATCATGTTTATCAAATAAAACATTTTTTTTAGTATAAAAAAAATAACACATGAAATTAGGAAACAAAATTTATTCAAAATTTCAGGTCGTTACAATAATGATATGTAATTCATGTAAATAATAAATATAACATTATAATGATTCTGTATATATGATATACTATCCAATTATATATTATTTTAATATCAAAATAATGATATAGTCGCTCGTGCGTACGTACGGACTACCGTCTCCACGAACGCGATGAGATTCATTCTCCGTCGTATCCATTCAAGTATAATTATCATTTGATGATCTAAAAATAATGTTTAAGTACATGATATCATTCTGGATATGAATAATATACAACCTATCCATGAAAACACGACTTACGAAAACGAGTAAGTTAACACCCGAAACAACGATATATCTAAGATATTGTTAACAAAGCAATGTTAAAAGATCATATATGATATCATATGAATGTATATGATTATTGTATAATTTAATAACAATTATTTCACCATTATACAGGAGGTTAACCTACCCCAAACAAGGAAAAGTACAAGGTAAGGGTTTACTTCACAACCTCTTCATTATCCAAGGTTGTTTATACATAATTATCTACTGGGACCTCGTTATCATCCACATCCATGTTTCTTAAAAATGTCTTTCAAAACATTTTAACTATTAAATGGAAAATGGGTTAAAGTCATTTATAAACTTATACGTTTTGAAAGGAATCTTACCGTCGTTTTCCAAACAATGTACTTTTTTACCTTTTTGACAAATTTAAGGTAAGAATGTTTTTTTAACTTATACGGCGGGTGAGGCTATTTTCCGCCATTATAACTTCGTCGAAGCTTCCCTAACTAGCTTATAAGAACATTTTCAAAGTAAATGTATTATTTTATAATTATGGGACTTTTAAATGATTTCAAAAAGGAGAGATATTTCTCTCAAATAGCTTTGATTTCATCCATGTCAACATCCTTTGATGGGTTTTAAGTTTAATTGAAATTGATTTATGATACAAAACTTCTACTGAACATTTTGTGAAATATTTGACTGTGGATGTGTTATTTTTATACCATCCATATTTTATGGAGAAATTTTTGACATTTCGTATGCTAGTTTTAATACAAATATTTATGTTATGTTTAAACCTATTCATATGAGGAATGTATTGGACTTAATAAGTGACGGGTGGAGCCCGCTATAGCTCCTCGATGCATCGGTAGGTCTCATGAGACAACTAGACGTGGAATTGGCCGAGGCCCTTTCCCAATTTGATTTATGGTTTGGGCCGAGGCCTTAATCATTTTAGACGTCTTGGCCGAGGCCTTGACAAAATGCTTCAGAATGTCTGGCATTATACATTCCCTCATTATGAAAGTTGTTATTGATATTGCATGTGATTATTCGACCAGTAGAATATCCATGTGAATAAGTAAATGGAATTATCTCATTTTACTTTTTCCATATTATGTTGAAGTTCATGTTTAAAAGTCTTTTGTTTTAGTTATACATTCCCTTAAATGTTAATGTTTATTTATGAAAGCTTCCGCAATATTGTTATCCTTACTGAGCATCTGAGCTCACCCCTTTCAATGTTTTAATATTTTCCAGGATGTGAAGAAGTATTTTATGAATGACCTACAGGGATAGTCAGAAGAGGATATGAGTGCGGACTATGAAGACTTTGTTATTAGTTTTTCACTTTATGATGTAATGTAACATTTATGAATGTATCTAGTGTTTCCAAGGCTACTAAACTAATCGGTCTTTCGAGACTTAATCTTTTGTGATCATGACAATGTTACGAAGTAATGCACTGACTCTGGGTAGCTGGGGTCGGGGCGTTATGGTTGGTATCAGAGGCAGTTTAGTACTAACCTTGGAAGCTAGATTTAGATAAACTCTGATTAGAGCACATATCCCAAAGATAGACTTTGAGGATTAGTATAGAAGAACTTCCTAGAATTTTGTTGTTGTAGAGATTTTGTGAGCTTTCCAAACAATACATCCCTGTCTGGATATGAGCAGGTAGAGGCGGCTCTAGCAAAGATGTACCTAGGGGTAAAACCTGAAAACACCACTTTGAGCTAGACTCAAACGGGAACTGGTGCACGAAAAAGGGCCTTGCTGCACTCTTGGTTACGACACTCCCGGGGGATATGCTTAGGATAATTCTCATTTTCTTTACAAACCACTATGAAGGGTTATGAGTATATACTTCCTCAAAGAAAACATTTTTATGGATTATATCCATAAATAGTTCAATTTATGTTAAGTATCTTACAAGTATGGAATTATGTATTTTGATTCATAAACTAATATAGTTTATGCCATTGTTTAGAAATGGCGCCTAGTGGAAGGAATGGAAACCGTATCAATGCACGCACTCCGTGCAGGGATTGCCCTCCTGCTCAAGATAATTATTGTGGAGCTGGAGATACAACTGTTGTTGATCAACTTATTACCATACTGGGACAACTCACTCAGGTTATGAATAATAACCTTACTCGTATGGATCACCCTGATCCACAACGTGGAGGATCAATGTTAGACCGCTTCATGAGGAAACAACCTCCAAGATTTAATGGGGGTACAAATCCATTGGTAGGTGAGCAATGGATAAAATCCTTAGAGAAAATATTCCATGCCTTGGGGAGTAACGAAAGGGAGAAGGTTGTCATTGCAGTTTACCGCCTCACTGGAGATGCCGATCAGTGGTGGTCACTGATTCAAAACACAAAGGAAGATGATGACATATCGAATATGGAATGGAGGGAGTTCAAAGAGCTTTTCTTAGAAAAATACTTTCCTCATGACCATCGAGAAGATATGGAAAGACAATTTTTGAGTCTGAGACAAAAGGAGGATGAGAATGTCGCAAAGTATGAAGCCAACTTTACAAGGTTAGCGAGGTATGCTGCAGATTATATACATAACCCAAGAGGTAAGATTGATCGTTTCTTTGATGGGTTAAAACCATTTCTCCGTCAAGCTTTAGTATCACAATCGTTCTCAACATACGAAGATATTGTCTCATGTGCTATCAAGACAGAAAAGGAATTCTCTAATTCTTATGACAACAATGTAAAGCAAGAGAAGAAGAGAACGGTGGAACAAGAGACAGATAAAGGGAAAAGGGAAAGAAGTATTTTCCATTATGTGATAATTGTGGGAAGAATCACCCTGGTACTTGCCTAAAAGGAATGGGAGTTTGTTATAAATGTGGGGAAAAATGTCACCAGGCGCGTGATTGCAAGAGAAAGAAAGAGGCTATCAATGTTGAATTCTACAATTGTAGAGAAATGGGGCATTATGCAAATGAATGTCCTAAGCGTCAGGGAAACATACCTCAGAAAAGTCCAAGGGATCAAGGACAATCTTATGCTGTTACTAAATTTGAAGTAGAATAACTAATGCATTGGTGCTTTTGGACTCATGGATTATATCGTGGTTATTAGAATAATGTGATTTATATATATAAGGATTGTACTGTAGTACTTGTTGATTTCAGTAAGGTTTTAATATGATGAAGGTAATTATATTTTTAGTATGTGACAATAATAGAAACTTTACTTTGTTTGGGGAATCTGATAAATTGATTTTGGAATTAAGAGACCTTTTAGAGGAAGTCTGGACAGAGGTATTTTGGATAACTATAAAGGTTGGAGTGGATTAAGCTGATCTTTGGATAGTATTGTTTAAGGTTAAAAAAATTTATGAAGATTATTTTTGAATATTATAATACTATAGTTTTAGGAAATGGACAACCTGCAGGGTGGGGCATAACCCGTCGCGTCGGACAAAGCTGTAGGAATCGAACCCACAATCATAGTGCGACAGGCCTTTATTTCCTACCAATATCCTACAGGAAGTCCCTGCTTATTAAATAATAATTTTACTCATCTAAATGGTATGTGTTAACATTTGGAACCTTATACAATTAGGATAATTATAATATTTTTGAGTTCTATTATCTTTTGAGTGAAAGATGAGTTGAAGGTTGAAACTCTAATTGTCAAGCAAAAATATATATATACCTATCTCTTATTCAATGAATGAATTAATTCTTAAACTTTAGTAAAGGGATATTAAAACAAAAAAAAATTATCCTAAAACCTTATGTCTTGTTGAACTGATGATATTTTAAATTAACATAGATTGAAGGCTTTGAGGCCCTCAATTTGACAGTTGATTGTGATTGATGACCTCAATCACTCCCTACAAATATTTACATTTTTCCTCCAATTATATGTCTCTAATTGCCACCAATTTTCTCCTTATCGAGATCATAATTTGGTGGTGACTTTCTTATTTCCATTTCCCTCTTATTAAGACTAAATTTTATTAACCTTATTTCCGATGTGGGTTTTCCACAAAGGTATTTTCTATTTTCAACCTTTTATTTTCCAAAAAAAATTTCAAATTGCGAGGATGCAATTTATTGAAGGAGGTGAGAATGTAACACCCCGAGCTTCCATGATACGCCTCTATTTCAATAATGTAATAGCTTGAATTGTACGTAACTTCGAGTTCTAACACACCGCGACTAATCAAAGTAGCCGTTATGAAAAGTAATAACCACTTTTTAAAATATAGAAATTTTATATTTCAAAATGGACTTCATTTTTGTATTCGTAATATGGAAATTATCCTAAGTTGAATTTTTTGTAATTTTCAGAGAACTTTCAATTTTTTTATGAATAGTGAAAAATACATAAAAACAACTTTTTTAATCAAAATAATTTATTGTGATAAATTATACTATTTAGTGGTTTTAAGGTATAATTAGAATATATTTTTACCATTTTATCCAATGGTGGTCATTAGAATTAATTTAACATTGAAATTGGACATAAACAATTGCCAATCTTTTGATATAAATTGTTTCTTAAAAACACGCTATTTGTTGTGACAGCGGTAATTAATTATAAAATTAATTAATGCAACTTATATGTTTGGAATTTTTTAAAATAGACATCATTTTTGAATTCAGAATATCAATTATAGCTTAGGGTGAAATTTTGGCATTGTTCTGAAAAACATCAATTTTTGATGAATAGTGAAACCACTAAGTGGTACTTATAAAAACTGATTTTTCGTTTAAATGAAATTTTACCACTTCTGTGTTTTGAATTTAAAAAATCCGACATACATGGTTGTCATTAAGAAGTAAAATGTGGTTCAATGAGATTAAAATAATTTTTGGTGAATAGTAACTTTTAAGTTCTTAATCACGATTAGAGGTAATTAGTGTAGTTTACGGTAAAAATAATGTTTTAATAATATGAGATGAGATTTACACATGTCCTACCCTCATTGGATGTGCCATGGCCAACCATGAAAATCCATGGGTCAACTTGGGGACCCCATGGAGCCACTTTAGTTAGAAAATGACATAAATACCTTTTATTTAATGTTAAAGTAAAAAATGACACAAACATGAAATGTTTTACTAAAACAATTTTTACATGGGGTTATTGAAGTAATATTTTTACTATAAATAGTCATTGGAAAGATAAAAGGATTTCCTACATCATAGTATTTTTTTTATAATTTTTAGACATTAAATAAATTAAATTATTTATGACATCATTATGATGCAGCAATGACCTCATTATTTAACGATTTTAATAAAATGAAAAGATAATGTACAATACAAGGATTAAACTTGTCCAAAGACTATTGGATGGGTAGATTTCGAACCCTTATCACCTTAGCCATGAATTATATAAGTTTGGGACCTTTAGAATCCTAAAAGCATTGTATAATAATGTAACATTTCAATCTCTCCAAAAGAGCCCCTCCTCTCCTCTTATAAAAGGCCCCCACCTCTACCACCTTATTCACACTTTCAAGCCTTTTGGATCGGCAAACCTCTGCCCAAATACTCTCCCAACTTCTCTCCCTTCATCCTAGAAGCTTTACTTTAGTCAGGAAGCCATCCTACGGAGTCCTTTTGATCAAATCAAAAGGAAGAACCCGAAGAAGAGGTAACGTTTTCATCACCCTCTTTCAAGTTTCTTTCTACTTCCACTCCCTCTTTGTTTATTATTTCAATTATAAAATTATAACTCCAGTATCTTCTATATACTGTCATGTTATTATAAATATGGAACAACCATATTCAGTATTCTACCAATCATTTGAATGACATGTCACCATACGTGCGTATGTACGGCTTACCGTCTCCACGTCGTGGTGTAATTGTTATTCAATATATTATTATTTAGATGGGTATAATAATGATATGTAATTCATGTAAATAATAAATATAACATTATAATGATTCTGTATATATGATATAATATCCAATTATATATTATTTTAATATCAAAATAATGATATTGTCGCTCGTGCGTACGTACGGACTACCGTCTCCACGAACGCGATGAGATTCATTCTCCATCGTATCCATTCAAGTATAATTATCATTTGATGATCTAAAAATAATGTTTAAGTACATGATATCATTCTGGATATAAATAATATACAACCTATCCATGAAAACATGACTTACGAAAATGAGTAAGTTAACACCCGAAACAACGATAAATCTAAGATATTGTTAACAAAGCAATGTTAAAAGATCATATATGATATCATATGAATGTATATGATTATTGTATAATTTAATAACAATTATTTCACCATTATACAGGAGGTTAACCTACCCCAACCAAGGAAAAGTACAAGGTAAGGGTTTACTTCACAACCTCTTCATTATCCAAGGTTGTTTATACATAATTATCTACTAGGACCTCGTTATCATCCACATCCATGTTTCTTAAAAATGTCTTTCAAAACATTTTTACTATTAAATGGAAAATGGGTTAAAGTAATTTATACCCTTATACGTTTTTGAAAGGAATCTTACCGTCGTTTTCCAAACAATGTACTTTTTGACCTTTTTGACAAATTTAACGTAAGAATGTTTTTTTTAACTTATACGACGGGTGCGGCTATTTTCCGCCATTATAAGTTCGTCGAAGCTTCCCTAACAAGCTTATAAGAACATTTTCAAAGTAAATGTATTATTTTATAATTATGGGACTTTTAAATGATTTCAAAAAGGAGAGATATTTCTCTCAAATAGCTTTGATTTCATCCATGTCAACATCCTTTGATGGGTTTTAAGTTTAATTGAAATTGATTTATGATACAAAACTTCCATTGAACATTTTGTGAAATATTTGACTGTGGATGTGTTATTTTTATACCATCCATAGTTTATGGAGAAATTGTTTACATTTTGTATGCTAGTTTTAATAAGAATATTTATGTTATGTTTAAACCTATTCATATGAGGAATGTATTGGACTTAATAAGTGACGGGTGGAGCCCGCTATAGCTCCTCGATGCATCGGTAGGTCTCATGATACAACTAGACGTGGAATTGGCTGAGGCCCTTTCCCAATTTGATTTATGGTTTTGGCCGAGGCCTTAATCATTTTAGACGTCTTGGCCGAGGCCTTGACAAAATGTTTCATAATGTCTGGCATTATACATTCCCTCATTATGAAAGTGGTTATTGATATTGCATGTGATTATTCGACCAGTAGAATATCCATGTTAATAAGTAAATGGCATTATCTCATTTTACTTTTGCCATATTATGATGAAGTTCATGTTTAAAAGGCTTTTTTTTAGTTATACATTGCCTTAAATGTTAATGTTTATTTATGAAAGCTTCCGCAATATTGTTATCCTTACTAAGCATCTGAGCTCACCCCTTTCAATGTTTTAATATTTTCCAGGATGTGAAGATGTATTTTATGAATGACCTGCAGGGATAGTCAGAAGAGGATATGAGTGTGGACTATGAAGACTTTGTTATTAGTTTTTCAATTTATGATGTAATGTAACATTTATGAATTTATCTAGTGTCTCCAATGCTACTAAACTAATAGGTCTTTCGAGACTTGATCTTTTGTGATCATGCCAATGTTATGAAGTAATGCACCGACTCTGGGTAGCTGGGGTCGGGGCGTTACATAAAATTTCATCTAATGATGATTGTATAAAAATCTATTGAATTAGAATGTACTTCTCAGTATCCCTACCAATATCTCTATGTATCTTTAACCCTTACCCACAACAACACTCTCACTCAATCAGGAAATCTTGTACCCAATCTAATTAACATAATACCATGGTCCAAATAAGATTAATTAATTCACTTTTCCTTTATAAATAGTTATCAAAGAATGGATTTTTTTCTTCATATTGAAATACTCTTTTGGATTTTTTTAAATTTATTTCATTTAATATTATAGTAGGTTATATAGTTATTATTTTGATAAATAATTCTTTTTGTTATGTATTTTACTAAACATCACACTCTTAGTTAGTGAAGCACAACCTTGTCCATTTTTCATTTACCCAAAAACCAATTGTCATTACCCCTATTGTGTACAAGAAAAAATTGTATTTCCCAACCCTAGTTCAGTCTCCAATAATTAGATCATAGTGTCACTAGACCTCAGGTGTGCCTCTCCATACACCAAAGGCCACCTACTAGCTGTGACAGTCAATGATGATTTTGTGAGGAGACTATACCCTCATATTAGTGTGAGAAATAACAATGTAAATGATAAAAAACAAATATATCTATATAAATAAGTTAAATATATATTTTCTCAAGATTAAATAAAATCATACATGATCCATGTTATAATAAAATAGAACTATAAAAATGTCATTCAAGTGATCCATATACAATAAATACCTCATGGAAAGATCACATGTGAATAGAATCCCAAAATAACAAAAATATAAAAAACTGGGAAAACTACAGAACATGACCTAAGTCCATGCCCGATCTAATGTCTTATACTCTACCCTAGTCGATACAGGTCAACTTTCAATCATAAGGAAGCCTTATATTCCTATACTATAACCAAGAATAATTATTGGGTACCAAAGGCAGACCTTGCTAGGAGTGAGTACAACTTAGTAGTCCCCCAACAATTACATCAATAAACATATTCAGTCTAGGTAATAGAACATGTTAACGGTTAAAATAATACAAGAAATCATAATAAATAAACCACTATCAATCAATGGGTTTCAATTTTACACATAGGATCTACCTTAAAAATTTTAACTACTATGGGAGAACTCTAAAAATGGAATCTTTAATTTGAACATCGAAGAATACATTATCCTTTCTATAAAATAAGAACATGACATCTTGAATTTTTGGTAAGACACCACATATAAGGAAATAAGATCCACCCTAGGGAACATAATTGAAGAAAATACCTACCAAGAAACATGAAAAAAACATATAGAACTCAAGGTTTTCATGCCCTGTCAGGAAACAAGAACTAGCATTTAGAGACTCAAGGTAATACACTCCCATATGGGATATAAAAAATGATCTAAAAACACCGGGTTAGACAATCACAACTAGTAAATTAGAACTTCTAATGTGTAACATAGTGGTGGATACTCCTCATGAGGATACAATAACTAGTCAGTTTTATACAACCAAGTGTCTAGACCAAACCAATAATATTTCACACATATAGTGACTACATATATAAAAGGATGCATATTTATATTTATTTATAATTTAGGTTAAGCACATTGTAGTTCATCCTGACCACACACCACAATCACTATAAATAAGTTTGAATTTAAGGGATATTTAAAAGGCCACCTGACATAGTCTCATAGTACTATACTCATTTGATTTCGACCTATAATTTTATATAAAACTTTATGAATTTAATAAGAATATAAAAACATTCAAATAGGGAAAATGGATAAAATCGGTGTAACAAAACTATATATTGAAACAAAAAAAGAATAGGTAAATGATGGATTATTAGACTTACCTCTACCTATCTCCTAGATTGAATAATTTTCAAATACACCAAGGTATGACGGAGAACTCCCCAGGGAGAGGTAATATTATGGTGGATGTAATGGTATGTTTCTTATGTAATAGAGAATAATAAATCTCTCTATAACTATTAAATAAATTTAATTAATGAACTAAGTTTAGAAAATCATAAATGTTGTGGTGTGTCCATATAGATCACCTTGTGACAATATAGGTCACCACACTACCTATGCCAAGCCGAGGGACACACCTCCATCAATCTTTCATCAAAGAATGACCCTTAGGTTTACAACACAATGATCCCCTTTGTGGAATGAAATTACATGTATATGATTCATCATTCCACTATCTACGAGTCATCTCCAAGTCCAAGCAAGACTTATGTTTGTAAGAGACATCAATAAATTGTGTCTAAGTCATGGTTGTGGTCAAAATTCTTATCACAATCCATAAAACTCTCAATAAATGGATGAAAATGTTACTATGATGTATCTCATACAATATGAATACCCCTCCTATGTAAATCATACCTAGCTTTTCAACTAAAACGGATTTATGGATCCAGATAAAATAACTCAATTCAGAAAACTAACCCTCAGTAACCCATACTATGTCACTTTCTTTTGGTGCCCTTCAAAACCCTGTTGCAGATTGGAGAGTCATAGTATCCAATTTCTACTCATGACTATGTAATTCTTGTAGAATAGCAGCAAATCAATGGTAGATAGGTTGAGAACTCAATGTTGAACCTGAAAATACCATTCTTCAACCTTGGACACTAAATCTTCCTGAGTATATCATGAAATAAATTATTCAACCATAGGTGTATCACCCACATCTAGGAGTGTGATTTCTTTATCAACTCATCATGCATGATTGTATCAACTATAACACGGCCTCATATATATAGAACCACATCATAATCAAGGTAATATTCTGGTGGTGTCTATCAACCCTATATACATTTCCTCATGACCAAAAAATACAAATTTTAAATTTTACCATCATATTAAACTATTAAATATTGAATATGTGATAGATAATTATGTAAGGGTCACTATACCCTAGTACTCCAGAACATCATGTAAAATATTAAGAAAGATATTCATCATCTTTAAATAAATATTGAACTCTTAGACTAACAGAGTTTGAGATTTCTAGTTTAATTCATCTAGAAATTTGTTACACTTTTCAGTGTATATATTGGGAAAAACTAAAAGTTTGTAAATACTCATATCACCTTTTTTCGAAGTATCAAGTACCATTTTGATAAAATTTATCACGTAAACTTATGCTCAATATACACCATCAACCACTCACCCAATAGATAATGTCCCCTGCATCTCAAGGAATTCAATACTACTTCCATTTCGAGACATGCATCATGTAGTTCCACTTATGTGGTTATCTTGCCCTTATCCATAAGAGACCACATGATAATCCTACATCAAAAATTCCTCCATCCCAAACTTTTTTGTGTCACATTTCATGGTATAACCCCTTCTCATTTCATGTAGTATCATGATTAGTGGTGTAGTCAAGATCTATTATAGCTCCTATAATGTTTTCTCGTAATCATCAATCCCAAATAATCCTCATTTTCTTGTGTTGGTGAGTCATCAGAACTTCCAAGTAGGAGAACCGTAGAAGAACCGTAGAAGAAATTTATGGTCATAACTGGAAAAAATATATATATATGGAAGTCATAAATGTTTTTTTTCACCCCTATAATACCAATGCTATTAACATATCAGGTTTAATAGATACACAAACATCATATATAATATTCCCTCTGAATTACACATGTTCAATCCAAAATTGGCATGTTGAGATACTGTAATGTAGAAAATGATTCCAAGGTGTTTCCAAAATGATCTCAAAATGTCATGTGTACTCCTCATTCATATTGGATTACATGAGAATTTCATCAATAAAAAAACATGTCCAAATACAAGTGGAACACCTAATTAATCATTTCCATAAATACCTCTGGTGTGTAAGTCGTCGTGAAGGGAATGACAATGTAGTCATACAAACTATACCTACTCTCGAATGCACTATAAGGTATGTCTGAATGTCCCACCCTTATATAGTGATAATTTCATCTCAAATAAATCATAATAAATAATCAATCTCTCCTAATATGATCAAATGAACTTTTTGTTAAAGGAAGAATATATCATTTTTTACTATAACCAAGATAATCAATTTATAGACCCCACACATCATCGAGGATCCAAAGTCCTTCTCAGTGGTTGATATTAGATTATCCCAAATATATTTAATCATTTATTTGAATCCATTGGAATACAAGTACTATAACTAATCATTTATCTCATTGATCTCTATAGGATATGTCAAGTATAGTGGTATCAAAATAAGCTTTTTACCAAGTGTGATCTTGATAAAAAACTCAACCACTCACTATACTATAAACCTCGAGATATCATTATAAATGAAATCATTAAACTAACCATACACATGAGAAATAACTACTTATTGTATATCCTCATAATTCAATATAAGACTAATGACATGATCTATATTCATACCAATTAGTAATGGTTGATTACTCAAAAAACCACCTGTAATTCCTATTCCCTGACATGAACATAACTACCACCCTTAGAATATATAAATGTCACTCATTGAAGATATTAGTTTATATGGTATCAATATGATACTGAAAGTACATCCCAATGATCATGTTAAAACTAATCATTTATAGAATAAAGAGATCCAATAAGAATCTGTAAACACAAATCCTAAGGATGCATTATTTATAATGGTGAATTCCCTCCTACCTCACCCTTAATGGTGTGTTAATCTACATAAATCCATTTGAAAAATATATTGTTAGTTTATATCCATTCAAAACATGAACTGATATGAACAATCTTGATAATATTATATCAAACAAAGATCAAGATAAAGTATATGAAACTAAAATTATACATCAAAATATAAATATTTCTATATCCTAGTCAACTAGAGAAGGTTGAATTGTGTGAAACTATATTATACCTCGACCTTTAGGTCTTACTTGTGTCCCTATAAAGAACCACTATGATGGAATTGTAACCTCTTTATTTTATCATCACATCATACACCCAAACCTAAAAGACATGTAGAATTCCAACTATATGACTTCTTTAATTCCATGGGTCTAGCCTAAAACCATAACTAGATCCACTATCTATGAAGAACCACTAAGTACATTGGATGAACTCTGTAAATTTCCAATCCTACGACATGATTAAAACTAAGGTTTGGTGGATCACACTAAGGATGAATATAGCTACTTCTTCCAGAGTGTTTATATTTCACTAAACTATAACTTTATATAGGAATAGATATATCCACACACGAGACTATTTTTCCAAAATTTCCTTTGAACGAACCATAAAAATGGTTCTTGCTTCATCCTAAAGAAAATATCTCAGTCCTTCTTATAGAATTCACTATCCCTAAGACATATCCGTCTCTCAGTTTTCTCTTAGTTATAAGTGTCTAGTTTACAACCATTGAAATAGATGATAATATAAATACATTCAAATGTATTATGATCCCATATCTAATTCCAACTTCAAAACAATTCACCCTTACAATATCGTCATCAGCCAGCATTGAAGAAAAAAATTATATGTCAATGAGGAAGTATATACTCTCCATCACTAACACTCCTCCCTATGTGAGGCTCACAAACTACTTCACCCTGACTACTCTCATTTTCTCATTGAATAAATTATCAAATAATTTAGTCTATACGTCCATCCCAGACAACCCTATATATTATTCTTCCTAGACTTGAGCATCCCACCAATACTTCACTTGACCTATAAGAATACAGACTGATAGTTTCACACTATTCTAAATATGTTACTCGAGATGGTCGAATACTATTAGGATATACTCTATCAAGAAATATTCTACAAATAATCCACCCATTCTTATAAACAATGGTGGGTGATATATCTGAAACTCTCTAATTATATCAGACATCATAAGAATAGCTCATGGTGCCTCCCTCTACATTGAATAAATAAAATGCATTAATCTCTTATGGAATTGAGAATCTATAGCCTATCTGAGATCCACAAGATGCTCTGACCCAACCATTTGGAGTACAATCTCATCGCCACCATTTTGGTACTCTATATGAGTCCATGTAGGACACTAAGATTTTACTATATATCATTCATTTAAATAAATCTATTTTTTTAATAGATTTATTCTCATGTAACACCAAGATAAAATTAACCACTGTATAATAATATGAAAATTATAATAATAATAAATCCTATAGGTTATAAAAATATATTACTCGACTAAAATTTCTTACATGTTGTGGGTAAATTATTAATATGATTAAATTTTAAAAAGGAATTTTCATTCCCAAATAAATACATTATTTAAATTTTTGTATATGTTATCCCAATAAATATAATTCACTATTTATAAAATATAATTATATATGAAGAAATATATTAAAATTCATTAAATTATAATTTTGTAAGAAATAAAACTAAGAACACTTGAAACATAATTTTTTAGTCAAATCATATTTTCTTTATATTTTTTAATTTTTATTATTTTACATTTAAAATAATTACAACATATTTTAATTTATTATATAAAAATAATGTTATGATTATTTTTTGATATTTTTGGAAAATGATTCATTTTGGGGTGACTAGTTAAAAATGATGATTTTTCAAATACTGACACTTGTATGAATTTGTCACTATAATATAATGATTTGAAATTTTGTAAATATTTTTTATAAAAAATATAAATTTAAATATAAAAAAATTAAACATATAGTGGTGAATTTATAGAACAAATTTTTAAAATTTTAGAAACATAAGTAAAATTTTACTCAAATAAAAACAATTTTTGGTATGATTATTTTAACGAAGTATCGATAAGGTGGAGTCAAGATTTGGATTGCTTTTAAAGACACATATATATTATTTGGATAAAAATAAAATGATTAATGTCTTATAAATCAATAAAATTGATAATTTATAATTATTATAATTTTTAAGCAATAAAATAAACTTTTTCTAAAATAGTTTTTATGTGTTTTCTGTACTGAAATTAAATTTAATTTTCATCACCATTATAAATTTTAAATTAAAATATTTATTTAATATTATTAACCATGACTAAAAAGTTATTTAACAATACCCATTATATTTATAGTCATTAAAATAAAATTACCAAGATAAAACTTAGTTACCACAGTATAACCCATAAATGGTAAAAGTATTTAAAGACCCATATTTTTCAATGTAAATTTTTTTTATTATATGGGAATATTAAGAGTCCACAAAAATTGACAGCGGGTGATTCCAAGCCCTGAGGTGCCCGAAATAAATTTTTGAACTTTTTTTGGATACATTATGTAAATATGTGAGCGGGTTTTTGTAAATTTTGAACTGGTACATAGAATTTAAATCTAAGGACATCGTTGAACTCGCAGCCCCGGTATTCACTTAAAGAGACCATCACCTCGACCGCAGTAGGTCAAGGGTGAATGTTAGTTTCTCAATTTTTTTTTGGAATAATAGAAAACTAAAAATATTTAACATTTTTATTTTTCATGTAAACTCCTTTTGAGTTATGGAGGTGGGGACCAACTGAACTAAAAACCACGAATTTGATTTCTTGGTTGTC
Source organism: Viscum album (assembly GCA_963277665.1). Lineage (NCBI taxonomy): Eukaryota > Viridiplantae > Streptophyta > Magnoliopsida > Santalales > Viscaceae > Viscum > Viscum album. Next base: position 1,020,379,719 of record OY728133.1, on the reverse strand, counting down.
AGGACCACCCAAACCCTCTTAATGGGGGAAAACCTCTCAAATCCCTAAATAATTAATGAAGCCTACTATAATTAATTAAATGTGTCTACATTAGTTAATTTTTTATCTTATTTTAATGAATATTGGCTCCCCATTTTGATGGTTGGGGGAATCATTTTCAAAGGGAGAGGATTTTAGAGGAGGCACCTTAGAGAAACACTTTCTCCAACGATGAACTCACCATCTCCGATGAAGTATTCGCTATATCCATCAAAGAATTCCCTCTCTATGAGGGATGTCTTCAATGAAAATGAACTAAAACTCATCTTTTCCTCCTCACTGACACCAAAAAACCTTCAAGGTAGGGTTTTCTATTTTTAATACCCCCATACTTATTCTTGATGTTCTTCGTGTATAAAGAATTATTGAGCAACTTTCTACCACCCTAACGTGGAGGGTTTTGGCCAAACGATCATGGCCTGACCTCTCTACAATCCTTTGAGGTTTTTAATTTGTTCTTAGTGATGGAGGAGGATGGTGACAGGTGCTATCGATTGGCATCGGTGGGACTCGAGAGAGGCGGTCCACACCACGGTCGACCGCGAAGACGGTGGCCAACACTCCGGTCGACCACACAAAGGGAACGGTGGCACTGGTCAGCACCCCCGACATGCAAGAGTTGTGGGATTATGTTGTGGTGGTAAGAGGAGGGCGTTAAACTCACTATCGGCTACCAGCAAAGGCACGGTGCGCGAACGCACCGTGCGAGGGGGGGAGGTTGGCCTTTAGGCAAGCCGTGGTGGGCTGCCACACTACGAGGCCAGCGGGCCTCTGCACTATGGGCAGCCGCACCGCGGACCGCCACACCGCGGGCTGAGCCTGACCCAATGGTACGGGAGGACCTAGGGCCAGACCCGGGTCGGGTTGGCCCAGGTCGGGTCGGGCCGGTTTGGACTAGACCAGTACCACCGTCGACCCATTTTGTGCTTTTGGCCACATCTGGAGTTACAAGTGTCCATTTGAGAACCATATGCTAAGACAGAAACCTTGGATCGAGACGGTCCTTTTGGTATTCCACAATAGAGTTTTGGATAATTTTAGGGTATGGCTATGTTGGATAGAACACAAATCCAACTGGGCCCTCGGAACTAAAAGGCCAATAACTTACGGACTGAGCGTCTGATTGATGCACCATCTATTGCGTTGAGACCCCTTTTACATGGCGGTCCTTTTGGATAATTCTTTGTGGGACTTAATGGAAGTTGGAGTATCGACTGTGGCTTGAGGATCAGACCCTCTTGGAATCAAGCGAGCATAGTACGGGAACCCTGTAGATGGATGTAACATGAGAAATGGATCATATGTTGGTCTATGCTTCGGGATCCTTTTTGGGTCTTTTTTTGAGAGTCTCAATGGGATCCACCCTAGGAATCGACATGAGACTACTCTAGGATGCTACAAGGGTCTGTTGTACTAGGATCCTATGTGGGTCTAATGATTTAGGATCCTACGTGTGTCTACCTCATAACAGAATAAGATTATTCAGTAGTTACATCTAATCATCTTTACTACCGTACCTAATTTATACCTGGTGTTAGCTAAGTCTTTACATTTGTGGTAACCTTCTCTGTGGCATACCTTTGTGGTACTTACCTTTGTGGGGATACCTTTGTGGTATTCTTCTGTGTGGAATTAACATTGTGGTACTTACCATTGTGGGGTTACCTTCATGGTATTCTTCCCTTTCTTTGTGGAACAGTTGAGCTCTTGTCATTTGAGTTGGGCCTTCTGTTTCCTCATGAATGATATGGGTATACTTGATAACATAGGTATATGTATGGGAATATTTCTATGTAGGGTTGTCTGTTGTTTCCATGATTTTTGGTTTATCCTTTGTGGATTTTGAGACACCTTCAAGGGTCTCGGGGTCCCTACTGAGTATTGTTATGCTCAACCCTGCACGGGTTACACCCGCACCTTGTTTTGTTTGGTGGAGACGATGGACAACGCTAACTAATGACGTGGGTACCAGGACTGGTGGTACCTTAGAGGTGTACCTTAGATGAAGCATACCGCAGAGGAGACCATTTGAGAGCTATACCTACCCTTATGGAAGGATCCTTGGTGGCTGTTCACAGGAGATGTTGAGTTTACTTGTACATTCATGTTTTCTTGTACTTTCCAGTTGGCCTTTTATTCTGGCCCCCTTCAATTATTGTACACACTCTTTTTACTATTTGTTTCAGTCATTTTATTATCCTTTTGTGTGCATGGTTGCATTAGTTTATAGTTTATAAAGGCAACTCCTTCCCAATTGTAGGGAATACACCTTCGACGCTAGTCGCTGGCCCCTGGCCTATGGAAGGCGGGCTTGGGATGGTCATAGCACGAGCCCCAGGGGACGGGTCATGAAAAATTGGTATCATAGGTGGTACCCTGCCTTAAGTGCGATGCACTACCTAGGCTGAGTAGTAGGGCCCATAACATGGACGTTGTGCTCTAAAGAGGGGGTGACTGTAACACCCCCAAATGATAAGGGGATAAATGACTAAATGATATGACTCATGTCAACAAGGTGCACCTTCCTATTTGAGAGCCTACCAGATTTGAACTCTACAGTTAAGCGTGCTTGGTATGGAGTAGTAATTAGGATGGGTGACCTTTTGGGAAGTTTACCTGGGTGTGTGTACGTGAGTAAAAAACACACTGGAAAGGACATGTGTTGGCCTGTGGGGACAGTCATTCGTATGATGACATGTTCTCGTTCAGGCACATGGTTGGGCCCCAGGGTAGGGACCTGGTGTCTATGGGGCTACTGGTGGTACCTAGCAGGCCAGGACCCGATGGAAATGTTAAGACGGGGAGTTTGTGATGTCACTGGGGCCCAGTTCTAACATTTGGTATCAGAGGAGTCGGTTCTACCATATAACATTGGACTTTGATCTTTTTAATGGTAATAGTGTTAAGTCTAGTGAGTGTGGTTATTAGTTTTGGGAATCCTGCTTTGGTGAGGCGGTCAGCATATCCATACACACGGACCATGAATTCTGATTTTTGACTCAGTGCAAGAAAACAGTGATTGCATGTGTGTTTCAAAAAGTTTACTTTTTGATCTCTTGAGTCATCTCACCGGGTATAACTTATTGACCAGGGCGCACCTTTTTTTTCAGGATGCCTTCACACAGATAGCCAGCTAGGGTTCTGGGTATAGTACCCAAGGGTATCCCACTGAGCGACGAGGCCTTGGTGCGAGGACCTTTATCAGTAGAGGCACCAGGGGAGGCACCAGTGGTACCATTACCCATTGGTCCACCGATGCCACCAGCCACAACAGCAGAGTGTGCACTTCGCTTCAGCGCTTTGAATGAGTTATAGCACAAGAGGCCACCCAGTTTCATGGGTGAGATAGACCCACAGGCAGCTGAGCATTGGTTGGATGTCGTGGTGAGATTCTTCTAATTGGTAAGGATTCGAGCTGATTCAACAGTGATCCTTTCCACCAGTATTCTACAGGAAGCAGTAGGTAGATGGTGGAGCATGATGCTCTAGGTTCACGATGATGTGACACTTCTCTGCGATGAATTTGAGATCCTTTTTCAGGAAGATCTTGTCCCAGCGACCCTTTGTGCAGTGCACATACTTGAGCTTCTTCATCTGTAGCAGGGCAGCATGACTGTGGCTCAGTACTCAGTGAGGATCACTGACCTCTCACGCTACTCTACTGATATAGTACAAGACCAATTATTCACGACCTAGACCTTCGAGCAGGGAATCAGGTGGGAGATCAGGGATTTGATGATTTCTCTCAGCATCCCTATGCAGGCGGGGGTGTTAGAGTGATCCCTCTTAGTGGAGAGTTTTCTTGCTGAGAAGTCACCAGCAGCGAGACCCACCATCGGGCATCACGTAGCGGAGTCTTCTGCATCTGCAAGCAGACAGATGTCACAGAGGTCCAAGAGGACCAAACCTATAGGAGGACGACCGTAGGATTCAGGTTTGGTCATGCGGGGCACTGGAGACAAAGCCAGTCATGCGAGGAGCACGTAGTGTTACATATGTGGCGGGTAGGCTCACATGGCTCTTGAATTCCCGAATCTCAATACAGATGATCAGAAGAAGGTTGAAGGGCCACCCATGCAGAGATAGAGGTTTGAACGAAGAGGTCTTCATAGAGAAAGAGGATGTGGCAGAGGAGCTGGTCATGCAGCTGGTGGTGGGAGACAATTCGAGATGTTACCGCCACCACTACCAGGTGGTCCACCCCAACCATAGGGAGCACGTGGGTAGGGGCGAGCTCAGATCCAGGAAGTTGTGGCCTACGACCATGGTACTCCAGAGATGATATGAGGTACGATATGTGTCTAATATACCTTAGCTTAAATACTCATAGAAACTTGTTCCAGTCATTGTTTTATTGCCACTACCTTGGTTTGGAGCTTGGAGATTCCGGTGGAGTTGTTGGCTCAATCCTTATGGATAGAGACTCCTACAGGAGGGGATTGGATGATTACACACTGGTGCTGGCACCGTGAGCTTACTCCAGGAGGAAAGAGCTTCGGCTAGGATCTCCTTGTAGCGGCGTCGAGGCCTTATGACGTCATCTTGGGGATGGACTGGTTATATATATCCCATGCTCATATTGACTATATTAGGCACAATGTGCGGTGTGTCCGCGTGGATGGAACTAGGTTTACCTTCACCGGAAAGAAGGGAGCCTTTGGATCACTGGATGGACTTACCCGGAGGAGAGTTTTGCCAATCACTCATCAGTTGGCTAGCCTTACCCTCAGAGTGGTTGATGTGGAGAGTCTGAGCTATCTTGTAGTGCTAGTCATGTACGTGGATGTCTTCTCTGATAATTTTTTCGGCCTACCTCCTCACAAAGAGGTGGACTTTAAAATTGACTTGTACCTTTGGATGACACCGATTTCAACACTAATGTATCGGATGGCTCCCACAGAGCTTCGTGAGTTGCGAGTACAGCTGGAGGACTTGCAGGGAAAGAGGTTTATTCAGCCTAGTTTTTCTCCTTGGGAAGCCTTAATTTTGTACGCGAAGAAGGTGAATGGGGGATTGATACTTTTTTTGACTATCGGCACCTGAACCAGGTGACCGTGAAGAACTTGTACCCACTTCTAAGGATTGACAACCTATTTGATCGGCTGAAGGAAGCACAGTGGTTCTAGATGAAAGACCTCAGATCAGGATATCGCCAACTCAGAGTACATGAGGTAATGTGAAAAATACGGCTTTCAGATGTTGGTACGACCATTATGAGTTTTTGGTCATGTCATTCGGTGTAACCAATGCTTCAACAGTGTTTATGGGACTCATGAATAGGATCTTCTTGCCATACCTTGATCGCTTTGTTGTAGTCTCCATCGACAACATTTTGATCTACTCAGCTAGATAGGAGGAGAATTCCTATCATTTTCATATAGTTTTGGACACACTCTGAAAGAACCAACATCATGGAAAGATCTCAAAGTGCCAGCTCAGGATCCGAGAAGTTCACTTTCTAGGACATGTCATCTCGGAGGCTAGAGTTGCAGTGGATCCAGTGATGATTGAGGTGATAATTTCTTGGGATACACCCAGGAGTGTGATGAAGGTATGGAGTTTACTAGGTTTGTTCATAAAATACAAGAGGTTTGTGCCAGATTTCTCCATATTTTCAGCACCTTTATCGGTGTTGATGAAGAAGGGGAAACCCTTTGTGTGGTCAGAGATATGCCAGTAGAGTTTTCAGAAGCAGAGGTAATGTCTTACAAGTGCCCCCATCATGAAGCTGCCGGAGGAGGTCATTGGGTATATAGTCTACTGCGATGCATCAGGGAATGGGCTCGGGTGTGTCCTAATGTAGGAGCGAGAAGTTATCGCATATGGTTCTCAACAGCTGAGACAACATGAGAAGAACTATCCTACCCATGACCCGGAGTTAGTAGTAGTGGTCTTATCCCTAAATATGTGGAAAAATTAATTGACGTGATAATTTTTTATGGTTTACTCTGATCAAAAGTGTCTCCGGTATATCTTCTCTCAGAAGGACCTGAACCTGAGATAGCGAAATTGGCTTGAGTTATCAAGGACAATGACTTCAAGATATTCTATACTCCATGGAAGGGGAATGTAGTAGCAGATGCACTCAGTATGAGATCTGGTATATAGCTGCTAGGTGAGGTGACGGAGTAGCTGGCCACATTGTAGATATCCTTTGTAGATCAATATAGAACATCATTTCTTCAGTCTCTTACAGTCACTCCCCCACTCCATCAGCGAGTCAGGAAGGCGCAGTGTGGGGACACTGACTGCAGGGCTTAACGTGTTTAGATATCCTCAGAAATGGAACCTGATTGATTTTCTTAAGGATGGGTGCAAATCATCCTCTTTAGATGATGTACCATGGTACCAGTGTCGCTTCGTGAGGATGTGTTTAGGGAGTTCCATACGTCCCCCCAAGTGGTACATCCAAAAGTGGCGAAGATGTACTAGGACCTCCGACAACAACATTAATGGCCATGAATTAATGAAGGAGTAGCAAAGTTTGTCTCTTGGTGACTCACTTGTCATCAAGTAAAGGTGGAGCATCAGGTAGTCGCAGGATCAGTTCAACCATTAGAAGTCCCAAAGTGGAAGTGGGATGTTATATCCATGGATTTCATGATAGGACTTCCACGTACATCCAGTGGTCATGATTCTGTCTAGGTGATCGTCGACCAACTAACCTAGTCATCCCACTTACTAATGATCGGGGAGCAGGGTTCAGTAGAGATATTGGGATGCCTCTATGTGCAACAGTGTGCTGCTACATGGAGTACCCTCGATGATTATCTCTGATCATGATGCCTATTTCACTTCTCATGTAACGACCCAAAATTTCATTAATGGAAAATCCCTCTTGATCCAGTTAAATGTTTCTTTAGGAAAAAAAATGTTTTTATAAGATGTCAACTTCTTTAGTTTAACGTTAAGATTTGTGACTGTTACTTTTATAGCCGTTGAACAGTGATCATCTGGGTAGTTTAAATATAAGGCTTTAACGAACCAATTTTCTACTCAGACAAAGGAAGCGATGGCCTCATCCAGTAGAATTACCCCTTACGAAGCCCATTTGTCGGAGCTCGGAAAGGAGGTGGCGTCTTTGGGCTTTTCCCTTGACCAAGCCCAAGCTGAGCTTCATCAAGTCAAGCTCGAACGTGATCGTCTACGGGAAAAATGGAAGTTGATAGAGATTACCACTCGAGCGATGTTATCCGAGCAGCCCCAAGAGTCTGTCACCATCGCACACCTTACCCTTAGGTCTTATGCGGCTATTTTAAGGGGTTATGTAACAAATAAGTAGCACCATGTTCCTGTACATTATTTTTGTATATAATAATGAATATAATTTCTAGTCATTTTTGATACATTGTAATTAGTTTTTAAAGTACAAACGGTGTTTTTAGTTATTATTTAATTAAGAATTATATTTAATTAAATTAAAGGATTTTTGAATTAAATAATATTTTAATAAAATATTATTATTAATATTAAATTAATTTTTATTAAATATAAATGATCTTATAATTTTATGAATGCAATTAAAATTTTTATTAAGGTTTGAAAGCCATTTCTGTCAAAACCCGTGAATTTTTTATAAATGTCGGTTTTTATTTTAAAAGTGAAAATTCACATATTTAAAAAATTATTTAGATAAAATAAATATTATTCTTGGAATCAGGACGTCAAAATTATCTAACGGTGAATTTTTCATTATTTTCTGAGACAGTCAAATTTTTGGGTAAAAAATAAATACCATTTTAATATATAATGTGTTTTATGACATCATAATGACCCAATGGTGATTAATAAAATACCATAATCCTTATGTTCGGGCAATATATGTTTAATCATTAAAATAATGAGGTTTTGGGTTTGTTTGACTCACTTTTCAAAGCATTAATGGAGCCCTCAAGACTTATTCAACACTTTGCCTTTTTAAATTAATTTCCATGGGAGTGTGACTCACCTCCACATAAGCAACCCTAATTTTTTAATAAGTTCGGACCTTGGACATGTGAAATATTGTTTTCCTCTTTCCTTTTCCAGAATCCATGGGCAAATACCATGGGATGGTTTGTGGTTTGGATTATTTTAATATAAGGGGTCCCAAACCTAAATAATAAAGAATTCTCTCACCTTTCCTATATAAACCCACCCAAGCTCCCACTTCCTCTTCACTCAAAGCCCTTGAAGTTCGTCCAACCTCTAACCTACTCTCTCTAGAATCCTCTCCAGGTTCCCCAAGCTCCCAAGAATCCTCTCACAAGCCTCTCTCTAGCCTTTGGAAGCACACTTCCAAGTAAGGGGTTTTCTTCCTTTCTCATTTTTTGTCAATTTTCTTTAAGTTGTATTTCCCTTTTTATTTCAATTATGAATGTTGGGGTATGGTTTCACACCTCCCCCATACTGCCCTCTTATTGTTTTAATGATGGGAGAACCCTTTCTCTCTCATTAAATTCCTCCCATGTACACCCGTTACTATGCCGAAATTCCGAAAGGAACTTCTCTCTCGTCTTTTACATTCAAGAAATACTTTTGTATCATGAATCTAAATTCCATTTCTATTGTTGGGACATGTATATATATGATCTCCTTACTTTCCATTACATGTAAATATGATGAGGAACCCCTTTCTCTCTCATCAACCTTTTTTATGAATTCTTATGTCACGCCGTTATGCTGCCGAAATCGCACCGATTTTCTAAGCCAATGTCTTTGTGTAGTGATTACCATGCCCATTTCTCCATCAAGGGTATTCACCTTTATGCACATTTACATATTGATTGTAAAGTTTTATGTATGAATTCTACATTCCTTTATCGTGGAAGAAATGATTATGTTTTATGAATCCATGTTTTATGATCCATGTGGCACACTTATGCATGAAATGAAATGTTTAAGAATGGTGCGCCCTTTATAGCGCTCCAATGCATTGGGTAAAGTATAGTATCATGATACGTCATGTGCAATGAGTGTTTACTCATGATAATTCAAGTGCAACGAGGGTTTACTCGTGCTTCAAGTGCAATGAGGGTTTACTCATGCTCCATGTGCAATGAGCCTTGGCTCATGCTAATTCAATGTTAAGTGTCGTTGCCACATTTTCATGTTATGATTATCATGCTTTATCATGCCTTTATGTTCATTTCTCTCTTATGCTCTATTGATATGCCTATTGCCTAACATGTATTGTACTCCTCATGTTATTCATTGTGTACTCCCTTACTGGGCTTTATAGCTCACCCTTTTCTTATGCATGTCCTCAGGTTATCCCATGCAATGCTAAGTACGAAGGAATGTAGTGGTCATGTAAAGGAAGTTTTCAATAAGGATGTTGTATTTCAAGTTTAAAGTTTTTATGTAATGATCCTAAGCCCCAAAGACACTAAACCTCTCGATCTTCTTTGTTGTATCAAGTGAAGTTTTATGTAATAAAGCATGTTTAAGTTGTAATAAAAAGCAGGGTTGTCATAGTTGGTATCAGAGGATAGGTTTAGTTATTTTTGGGATTAGGAAACCCTAGTAAAGCCTTAGATAGAAGACTAAGCATAATAAAAACATCCCTAAGTTTTGGTAAATACTAAGTAAGTGGTTTATCAAACAAATACATCCCTGTCTGGATACGAGCAGGTAGAGGCGGCTCTGGCACAGATGTATCCTAGGGGTAAAACCCGAAAACACCGCTTTGAGCTAGACTCGAACGGGAACTGGTGCACGACAACGGGCCTTGCTGCACTCTTGGTTACGACACTCCCGGGGGATATGTTTTGATAAATTCACAATCTTAGTATGAACCCTTATTAAGGGAAAAATGCCCCTAAGAATATATGTTAGAACAAAGATCATGAAAAGCCTGGATTGAATCCTATAGACTCATGAGTTAAAGAGATTAAAGTTTATTTATAAGTCATCAACTTTTGTCTTTGGATTACCCTTTATGTGTTACCCCTAACTTTCCTTTTATTCCAGCCAATGGCCGGTAATAGGAGAACTCGGGCTAACAACTGTTGTGAAGATCAGTGTGATGATTGTACTTATGAGATGCCCAATCCAATGGGAGCGGTAATCGCGAACTTTGTCACGCTTCTCTCTCAGCTAACTCAAGTTTTGAATAGAAACACTGGTCAAGAGGAACGTTCAACCCCCCCTAAGAATGAACAAGTCGTTATTGAAAGCTTCATGATACAAAGGCCTCCTACTTTTAGTGGATCATCTGATCCCATGATCGCTGAACAATGGATCAACTCCATTGAGAAGATATTCTCCATCCTCCAATGCTCTGAAAAAGAGAAGGTTCTCCTGGTGGCTTATCGTATGGAGGGTGAAGCTGATCAATGGTGGACGTTGATCAAAAATACGAAGCCTGAGGAGGAGATCGAGGCTTTGTAATGGAAGGTATTCCGGAAGATGTTTTTCGATAAATATTTTCCACACACCCTCCGTCTTAAGATGGAAAGGGACTTCCTTTCCCTCAAGCAGAAAGATGAGGAATCTGTGGGAGCGTACAAGGCAAACTTCACAAGGCTTGCACGATACGCTTCCGGCTTTTTCGTTACGCCCGAATGCAAGTTTGACCGCTTCTTTTGTGGGCTGAAGCCTAGCTTGCGGAAAGCATTAGGGATCCGTGACTTCGACAACTATGAGGAAATTGTCCTATGTGCCCTCAAGGTTGAAATGGAGATCGGAGAATCACAGGGGTATCATGGGGACAAGAAGCGGAAGGTGGAATTCAATGCTGGTGGTCCGATGGATAAATCCAACGGCGCTAAGAAATTCCAGCACCCCACTTGCCAAAAGTGTGGAAAAAAGCACCCTGGAAATTGCCTTAGGGGGACAAGAAAATGCTTTAAGTGTGGAAGAGAAGGGCACCTAGCTGTTAACTGTCAGCAAGAAGGACCCGCGGCTGCGACGGAGGGGAGGAACGCTCCGTTCGAACCTCAACGCGTTGTTCAATGCTTCAAATGCAAAGAACCTGGTCATTTTGCGAATCAGTGCCCTAATTCAAGGGTTATCGGAGGCAATCAACAACCTCCAAGACAGCAAGGAAGAGCTTTTGCCATCACTTCTGCCGAAGTTAACCCCGACAACGAAGTGGTGACAGGTACGCTAGTTATTCATTCAAGAATAGCGAACGTACTTTTTGATTCAGGTTCTACGCATTCCTTTATATCTCAAAAGTTTAGTAGAACAATCCCTGCACCACCACAAATCATGGAAGTAAAGATGTCGGTGAGTACGGAAAATGGGGCAATCATTGCATCCCATGAGTATAAGTCCTCCCATGTTATAATCTGTGGATTGAATTTCCCAGTGAACCTCGTCATACTCCCTTTGGTGGAATTTGATGCAATTCTTGGCATGGATTGGCTTTCCTTATATAGAGCCAACATAAATTGTCGGGAGAGGGAAATCACACTCCATTTGGAGAATCGACGCCCGATTCTTTACATGTGTCAGGAGGAAGATGAATCTCCTTTAGCTCCATCATCTCAAGCATGGATATCACTGCCTTATGAGCACGCATATCTGGCTCAGATGATTGAGTCCAAGGAAGAAACCACCCTTGAAGAAATGCCTATTGTGAGGGAATTCGCTGAAGTATTTCCCGAGGAACTTCCTGGTCTTCCTCCAAGAAGAGATGTTGAGTTCTCAATTGAACTTATACCTGGGGCGCTACCAATATCCAAGACTCCATATAGAATGGCTGTGGTTGAGCTTGAAGAACTGAAGAAACAACTACAAGAGAATCTGGATAAAGGGTTTATACGCCCAAGTGCATCACCATGGGGTGCACCAGTCCTCTTCGTCAAGAAGAAGGATGGGTCAATGCGGCTTTGCATCGATTATCGTGAACTTAACAAAATCACGATAAAGAACAAGTATCCTCTCCCAAGAATCGATGACTTGTTTGATCAGCTGCGTGGAGCACAATACTTCTCCAAGGTCAACATGCGGTCAGGATATTATCAAGTAAGGGTGAAGAAGGAAGATATCCCCAAGACTGCTTTTCGTACAAGGTACGGGCACTATGAATTCATAGTAATGCCTTTCGGACTCACTAATGCTCCAGCAATATTCATGGACTTAATGAATAGAGTCTTTAGAGATTACCTAGACAAATTTGTGGTAGTCTTTATAGATGATATTCTAATATACTCCAAAACCAAGGAGGACCATGAGGAGCATTTAAAAACTGTACTAGAGACTTTGTGCAAGGAGAATCTCTATGCAAAGTACAGCAAGTGTGAGTTTTGGTTGAAGGATGTCTCATTCTTGGGTCATATCATCACAAGCAATGTGATATCTAGGGACCCCTCCAAAACAGATGCAATTGAGGGATGGCCGAGGCCAACATCGGTAACTGATATCCGTAGCTTCTTGGGGTTAGCTGGATATTATCGATGATTTGTGAGAAATTTCTCACGATTGTCCAACCCTCTTACCAAGCTAACTCAAAAGGGAGTAAAGTTTTCTTGGAGTGATGAATGCGAAGAAAGCTCCAAGGAGTTGAAAAGGAGGCTTATCACTGAACCTGTGCTCACTTTACCCACAAGTGGGGAGATTTTTGTGGTATTTAGTGATGCTTCGAAGAAGGGCTTAGGATGTGTGCTGATGCAGAATGATAAAGTGATATCCTATGCCTCAAGACAGTTGAAAATCCATGAGCGAAACTATCCAACGCATGATCTGGAGTTGGCGGCGGTGATATTTGCCTTGAAAATCTGGCGGCATTATCTCTATGGAGAGAAATGTGAGATATATACTGACCACAAGAGTCTTAAATATATATTCACACAGAAAGAGCTTAATATGCGCCAGAGAATATGGATAGAGCTCATAAAGGATTATGACTGTTCAATACATTACCACCCTGGGAAGGCGAACAAGGTGGCGGATGCCCTAAGTAGAAAGGATCCAGCAATTCTATTAACGATGATAATTGAGAAGGATCCAATCTTCTTATACTTGATGAAGATGGACGTGGGAATCATAAAGAAGGGAACATCATCATTCCTTTCACAAATGATTGCTCAACCATCTCTTTTGGAAAGGTTAAAGGATACTCAAAAGGATGATGCGAGAATCCAAGAAAAAGTGGAAGCTATCAAAAAGGGAAAATCCTCAGAGTTTAATGTTAATGAAGAAGGAATTGTGCGGTTTGGGAAAAGACTATGTGTCCCATCAGGTTCGGAGCTAAAGAAGGAACTTTTGGATGATGCACATAGTTCAAATTTCTCTATTCACCCAGGGAGCACAAAGATGTATCGAGATCTCCGAGAAAAAATTTGGTGGGATAATATGAAGAAGGAGATCGCCGATTATACATCAAAGTGCCTGGTGTGTCAGCAAGTGAAGGCAGAGAGGCAGAAGTCTAAGGGGATGATGCAACCATTGCCCATACCAGAATAGAAATGGGAGAACATCACCATGGACTTCGTCACTGGACTTCCAAGGACATCCAAAAGCAACAATGCAATCTGGGTTATATTGGATCGTCTTAAAAAGACTGCACACTTCATTGCTATTCGAGAGGATTTCTCTTTGGATCAACTGGCACGGATATATATCAGGGAAGTGGTACGGTTGCATGGAGTACCACTATCTATTGTGTCTGACCGAGATCCAAGATTTACCTCTATGTTTTGGAAGAGTCTTCAACATGCTCTGAATACTGAACTGAACTTCAGTACGGCCTATCATCCTCAAACTGATGGCCAATCCGAGCGGACTATCCAAACACTTGAGGATATGTTGAGAGCGTGCTCAATGGACTTTAAAGGAGGATAGGATCAACATCTTCCTCTGGTTGAGTTCTCTTATAATAATAGTTTCCACTCGAGCATCCAAATGGAACCATATGAAGCCCTGTATGGGAAAAGGTGTAGAACAGCGACATGTTGGGATGAGGTCGGTGAACGTAAGCTGCTTGGACCAGAAATGGTCGAAGAAATGGTGGAGAAGGTGAAAACCATTCAGCAGCATATCAAGGCAGCCCAGAGTCGACAGAAGAGTTATGCAGATAATCGTCGATTAGACCTTGAGTTTAAAGTCAGAGACATGGTGTTTTTACGCATATCTCCGTGGAAGAAGGTCATGAGGTTTGGAATGAAAGGGAAGTTAAGTCCAAGGTACATCGGCCCCTTCGAGATTCTTGATCATGTTGGGGTTGTGGCCTATTGACTAGCACTTCCACCAACTATGGCCAAGGTGCATGATGTCTTCCATGTATCCCTCTTAAGGAAGTACATACCAGACCCTTCACATGTACTCTCTTCTGAGGTGGTACAATTAGAAGACAATCTTTCTTATGAGGAGCAACCAGTGAAGATCTTGGATCGTAGAGAAAAAGTTCTACGAAATAAGACAATGCCCCTCGTCAAGGTGTTGCAGAGAAACCACAAGTTTGAAGAAGCAACTTGGGAGTCGGAGGATATGATGAAGCTATGTTACCCACATTTGTTTTAGTGTGGGAAAAGGAAAATTTCAAGGGCGAAATTTCTTAAGGGGGGAATGTTGTAACGACCCAAAATTTCATTAATGGAAAATCCCTCTTGATCCAGTTAAATGATTCTTTAGGAAAAAAAATGTTTTTATAAGATGTAAACTTCTTTAGTTTAACGTTAAGATTTTTTATCGTTACTTTTATAGCCGTTGAACAGTGATCATCTGGGTTGTTTAAATATAGGGCTTTAATGAACCAATTTTCTACTCAGACAAAGGAAGCGATGGCCTCATCCAGTAGAATTGCCCCTTACGAAGCCCATTTGTCGGAGCTCGGAAAGGAGGTGGCGTCTTTGGGCTTTGCCCTTGACCAAGCCCAAGCTGAGCTTCATCAAGTCAAGCTCGAACGTGATCGTCTACGGGAAAAATGGAAGTTGATAGAGATTACCACTCGAGCGATGTTATCCGAGTAGCCCCAAGAGTCTGTCACCATCGCACACCTTACCCTTAGGTCTTATGCGGCTATTTTAAGGGGTTATGTAACAAATAAGTAGCACCATGTTCATGTACATTATTTTTGTATATAATAATGAATATAATTTCTAGTCATTTTTGATACATTGCAATTAGTTTTTAAAGTACAAACGGTGTTTTTAGTTATTATTTAATTAAGAATTATATTTTATTAAATTAAAGGATTTTTGAATTAAATAATATTTTAATAAAATATTATTATTAATATTAAATTAATTTTTATTAAATATAAATGATCTTATAATTTTATGAATGCAATTAAAATTTTTATTAAGGTTTGAAAGCCATTTCTGTCAAAACCCGTGAATTTTTTATAAATGTCGGTTTTTATTTTAAAAGTGAAAATTCACATATTTAGAAAATTATTTATATAAAATAAATATCATTTTTGGAATCAGGACGTTGAAATTATCCAGCGGTGAATTTTTCATAATTTTCTGAGACAGTCAAATTTTTGGGTAAAAATTAAATACCATTTAAATATATAATGTGTTTTATGACATCATAATGACCCAATGGTGATGTAATAAAATACCATAATCCTTATGTTCGGCCAATATATGTTTTATCATTAAAATAATGAGGTTTTGGGTTTGTTTGACTCAATTTTCAAAGCATTAATGGAGCCCTCGAGACTTATTCAACACTTTGCCTTTTTAAATTAATTTCCATGGGAGTGTGACTCACCTCCACATAAGCAACCCTAATTTTTTAATAAGTTCGGACCTTGGACTTGTAAAATATTTTTTTCCTCTTTCCTTTTCCAGAAACCATGGGCAAATACCATGGTATGGTTTGTGGTTTGGTTAATTTTAATATAAGGGGTCCCAAACCTAAATAATAAAGAATTCTCTCACCTTTCCTATATAAACCCACCCAAGCTCCCACTTCCTCCTCACTCAAAGCCCTTGAAGTTCGTCCAAACTCTGCCCTACTCTCTCTAGAATCCTCTCAATGTGCCCCAAGCTCCCAAGAAGCCTCTCACAAGCCTCTCTCTAGCCTTTGGAAGCACACTTCCAAATAAGGGGTTTTCTTCCTTTCTCATTTTTTTGTCAATTTTCTTTAAGTTGTATTTCCCTTTTTATTTCAATTATGAATGTTGGGGTATGGTTTCTCACATCCCCCATACTTCCCTCTTATTGTTTGAATGATGGGAGAACCCTTTCTCTCTCATTAAATTCCTCCCATGTACACCCGTTACTATGCCGAAATTTCGAAAGGAACATCTCTCTCGTCTTTTACATTCAAGCAATACTTTTGTATCATGAATCTAAATTCCATTTCTATTGTTGGTACATGTATATATATTATCTCCTTACTGTAAATTACATGTAAATATGATGATGAACCCCTTTCTCTCTCATCAACCTTTTTTATGAATTCTTATGTCACGTCGTTACGCTGCCGAAATCGCACCGATTTTCTAAGCCAATGTCTTTGTGTAGTGAATACCATGCCCATTTCTCCATCAAGGGTATTCACCTTTATGCACATTTACATATTGATTGTAAAGTTTCATGTATTAATTCCACATTCCTTTATCGTGGAATAAATGATTATGTTTTATGAATCCATGTTTTATGATCCATGTGGCACACTTATGCATGAAATGAAATGTTTAAGAAGGGTGCGCCCTTTATAGCGCTCCAATGCATTGGGTAAAGTATAGTATCATGATACGTCATGTGAAATGAGTGTTTACTCATGCTAATTCAAGTGAAACTAGGGTTTACTCGTGCTTCAAGTGCAATGAGGGTTTACTCATGCTCCATGTGCAATGAGCCTTGGCTCATGCTAATTCAATGTTAAGTGTTGTTGCCACATTTCCATGTTATTATTATCATGCTTTATCATGCCTTTATGTTCATGTCTCTATTATGCTCTATTGATATGCCTATTTCCTAACATTTATTTTACTCCTCATGTTATTCATTGTGTACTCCCTTACTGGGCTTTATAGCTCACCCTTTTCTTATGCATGTCCTCAGGTTATCCCATGCAATGCTAAGTACGAAGGAATGTAGTGGCCATGTAAAGGAAGTTTTCAATAAGGATGTTGTATTTCAAGTTTAATGTTTTTATGTAATGATCCTAAGCCCCAAAGACACTAAACCTCTCGATCTTCTTTGTTGTATCATGTGAAGTTTTATGTAATAAAGCATGTTTAAGTTGTAATAAAAAGCAGGGTTGTCATATCTCATCTATGTAAGGGGTTGTAGTGGGCTTTCGAGATGTTGCTATGTATGAGCACCGCCTTCCATCCTCATACAGATTTCCAAAATAAGCGGACCATTTAGACCCTTGAGGACATGTTGTGTGCTTGCATCCTCGACTTCGGTCATAGCTGGGAGGATCACTTTCCCTTGGTGGAGTTTGAATACAACAACAGCTATCACTCCACCATTGGTATGGCACTATTTGAGGCTCTGTATTGCCAACCTTGAATATATCCTTTGTGTTAGGCTGGCCTAGGGGAGTCAACACTCATGGGACCAGAGATGGTACATGCTACCACAGAGAAGGTACAGATCATCCTGGAGGGAATGAAGACTAAACAGAGCATGAAGAAGTTATATGCCAACAAGATACAGATACCTATGGAGTTCGAGGATGGCAACCAAATCTTTCTACATGTCTCACCTCGACGAGGTTTGCAAAGATTTGGTCGGGGTGGGAAGTTATCTCCATGGTTCATCAGACCCTTTGAGGTCCTCAGTAGAGTTGGCAAGGTGGCTTACCTCTTAGCTCTTTCACCTTAGTTACACTAGGTGACGATGTCTTCCATGTATCCCAGCTGACGAGATACATGCATTACCCATATCACATCATTGACGGGGGCGAGCTGAAAATTAACTATGGGGAAACGTTTACGGAGGTTCCAATGGAGATTGAGGATCTACAGGAGAGAGTCCTTCATGGACGATTGATACCATTGGTGTGTGTACATTGGTAGAATAGGAACCTACAAGAGAGCACATGGGAGCGGGAGGCTCAGATTCATGCTCAGTACCCCCACTTTTTTTTCATGTTTTTTTGATCTGGCTTTTGAGGATGAAAAACACTGAGGTGGGGAAAATGTAAAAACCTGGATATTTCAATATATTTATTTAATTATATGGGAATTTTAAGAGTCCACAAAAATTAACTGCGAGTGATTCGGAGGCCTGGTGTGCCTGGAATGAATTTCTGAACTTATTTTCGGGTACGTCCTAAAAACATGTTGGTGGGTTTTTTTATCTTTTGAACCATTGCTCGGAATTCAAATCCGAGAACACCATTGAACTCACAGCACTGATATTCGCTTAAGGATACCTTCACCTCGACCACAGAAGATTGAGGGTAGAAGTTAGTTTTTCACTTTTTTGTGGAAGAATAGAAAAATATATATTATTTACCATTTTTATTTTTCTTGTAACCTCCTTTTGATTCATGGAGTTGGGGACCACCCGAAATAAAAACCACCAATTTTATTTCATGGTGGTGGGGACCACCTAAACCCTCTTAATGGGGGAAAACCTCTCAACTCTATAGTCAATTAATGGATCCAAGGATAATTAATTAAATGTGTCCACTTTAATTAATTGTTAATCTTATTTTAATGAATATTGGCTCCTCATTTCATGTTTGGTGGGAATCGTTGGAAAAGGGAGAGGAGTCTGGAGGAGAAACCTTGTAGAAACTCTTTCTCCATTGAATAATGTGCCATCTCCAATGAAGAACATCCCAGAACCCATGAAGAATGCCCTCTCCATGAGGGATGTCTTAAACGGAAACGAACCAATGCCTCTCTTTCCCTCCTTACCAATGCCAAAAAACCTTCGAGGTAGGGTTTGTTGTTTTGAATACCCCCTTACCTGTTCTTGACGTTCTTCATGATTCAAGAATTATTGAGTCGCTTGCTACCTCCCTAACGCAGAGGGTGCAGGCTAAACGAACATGGCCCAAACTCTCCAAAATATTTTGTGGTTTTTGATGTTTTCTTCACGATATAGGAGTACGGAGACCGGTGCCAGTGATTGGCACTGGTGGGACTCGAGAGCGGTAGCCAGCACCATGACCCACTGTGAAGTCCGTGGCAGCGCAGCTGCCCCGCCGGAGAAGAGAATCAGCCCACCAGTCGCGGCGGAGCAAGGGCGGCGGCCGACACTCCGTTCGGTCACACGAAGGGGAAATCGGCTCACGTCTACGCCACCCGATGTCAAATATCCATAGCTTCATGTTGTGACGACATAAGGAGGGCAGACGGCTTTCTATCGGCTGTCGGTGAAGGTGTGGCGGGCAACCGCGCCATGCGGAGGATGGGGCTAGCTATCTGGCTAGACGTGGTGGGCCGCTGCACCCCAAGCCCAGCGGGCCACCGCATCGCAGACTAGGACATGCCAGTAGACCGAACTAGACCCAGTGGGCCGAGTTGGACCTAGAGCCAGACCTGGGTCGGACTTGACCCAGACCAACTTCGACTGTTTTCATTCTTTCTACCATATCTTGAGCTACAGGCGTCTGTTTGATGAATTGTCTATGGCACCAAAAATCTTGGATCGAGACGGTTCTTTTGGTATATTGTACATGAGAATTGGATAAATTTGGGGTATGTCTAGGTTGGATCCATCACGAATCCAACCAGGACCTCGGGACTAAAATGATAGTAACTTATAGACTAGGCATCTGTTTGATGCACAATCTATTTCGTTGAGACCCATTTTATGTGGCGGTCCTTTGGGATAATTCTTTATTGGAAATTGTTGAAGTTAGGGTATTGACATGTGGCATGAGGAGAAAAACCTCCTAGAATCAAGAGATCGTAGTGCGGGAACCCTTTAAATGGTTGTAACATAAGAAAGGTATCCTATGTGGGTTTGTGCTTTGGGATCCTTTGTGGTTCAGTGTTTGAGAGTATCACTTGGATGAGCTCTAGGAATCTACATGGGACTACACTAGGATCCTATGTGGGTTTGTTGAACTAGGATCCTATGTGGTTCTGATGATATACTAGGATCCAATGTGGGTGTGATGATTTAGGATTCTATGTGGGTCTACCTCTTAACAGAATAAGAGGAGTCTAGAAGTTGGTCTAGTGTGGTTTGATTATAGATAAATGTTCATAATTATTTCATAGTTTGTTACCTATGTATCTTATCCTAAAAGGCAATAATCCTTCAATTTTTGGGAGTTTGTGATTATTGTGATATGTAATTTTTTACGTAAAATAAAAATATGTATAGGTTGGGATACCATAACATGTTTAAAATACAATGATTAAATATTTTTTTAACCCCAAATCTAGGAGCACTATTTTGGGGTTCTTCAGTGGGCATCAGGGAAGGGTTTATTTAATTTTGAGGAATAGTTTATTTATTATTTCTCTTATGATGATATAACTTTAGTGGAAACCCTAGGGATAAGACTAATTGTATTATATCATCCTAATGTTTTATTAAGAATATATAATGTGTTTTTGTAACCAGAAAATCCCTATCTATATACTATGAGTATATGAGGGATCAATCACTGAAGTACCAAGAGGTTGTGACCCTAAATATAGTATAGTTGTTATAAAATCAATCCTCACTAATTGCATAAAAAATTGGTATAAAATCACACCTTGTTTAACACTCCTATATTATATTATTTAGTTATTACAATACCCATTACAAACCATTATGAAGGATTTAATTGAAATTTAAAGATTTACAATGCAGCTAGTTATTTCAAAAAACCCAATAAAAATGACAATGGACAACCTAGGTTATACTAAAGGAGTTATAGGTTGATATTATTATGGAATAGTAGAAAAAAATTGTCATAGGGTGAAATTATGTTTTCATTGGATAATACAACTTTGTATTGAGTTTTCATAATCAGAATATCGTTTATTCGGATTTTTTATAGTATCAGAACCATTTTGTATTTTATATTCTGTTGGTAATAGGATCTTGAAATTAAATATAAGAAAATAAACACTCTAGAAATTCCTAAATAATTTTATTTTGGATTAAAATACTCCATGTGTTACCTAAGAGAGTTATATTTATATCTCATTAGAAATTGTATCATAAGTCATTAAAATACACATTTAAATGGTTTTTATGAGTTATGTGTGTTAAAATTAAAATTAATTTTTATCAATCATATAAATATTATTTGAAAAAAATGATTTTATATTTTTAATTATTTCATAAAAATTATCTAGTAAGAACCATTTTATTTTTTGGCATTAAAAGTAAATAACAATGTTAAAAATTAGTTGTCATGGTAAAAACCTATTACGGTAAAAGTGAATAACCTTAGACTAAAAGACATAGAAACATAATAAAATACTGTATTAAAATTTATAGTTAAGGATTTATTTACCTTAAAAGTTACCCCACCCTATTATTGTACATTATTGGATCCATGTTACCTTTTAATAGTTACTTTAACTTTTATATTATTAAAAAACTTGCACTCCTCCACATTATAGAAAGCACCACCAATACTCATATTCTCTTCAAACACCAAGCATCATATATTAAACATAAAATAGGATAACTGACTAAAAACACTGTTATATGTATCATAGATGTTCTGTAATTCTCAAAATCCAACATCTAAAATCCCAAATCCAATTTTGAAAAGTTCCCTTCTAAAGAGTAAGGTAAAATTTAAAATTACTACTTTTCCATTTATTTTACATTATTTATTCATATAAATCCTCTAAATATAATATAACCATGTTTAAATAGATATATATTTGTCATTATTATTATTAAATGTTATAATTTTTATTTTATAACAATTTTTTACCTTCCTCTCAACAATTCAAAAAAATGACCCTTATGTTACCCTAGGACTATCACCTCCCAAAGTGACTAATATATTTTTTCATAAAAAACTGACATAGATGGTTCAATGGGGTATATAATTAATAAATATAACATTTGAGAAATTATTAATATTTTGAAAATATAAACCAATTATTACCCTCTTTCTCTTTAATGGAAAATTAAAATGTCTCATATGTGTACTTATGCACTAGCACCTATATGAAGAACTGTATTTTGTTTTTTCATCTATAATTTTATTCATTATTAAAATATAATAAAATATAAGTAAATAAATTAATTAATATAAATAATATAATTATAATTATATAATAATGATATTATTCTAATATAATAACTTTTTTTACCATACTTACCCATCAGTTTTTACACGTTCCTATTTTTTTTTATTTAACCACCTACCTGAACAATGATAACAATTTGTATCATGGATTAATATGGAAACAAAAATAATGGTATTATTAAAAAAAATATTATAAAATAATAGTTTTTATGGTTCTAGAATTCATATATTAATGTTTAAGTTATTATTCATATATAACTCTATATTCATTAAAATTTACCAAAACAAGAAAGCCACTGATGTCATCTCTATGGAATGTAACCAAAAATCTCATGGA
Source organism: Viscum album (assembly GCA_963277665.1). Classification (NCBI taxonomy): domain Eukaryota; kingdom Viridiplantae; phylum Streptophyta; class Magnoliopsida; order Santalales; family Viscaceae; genus Viscum; species Viscum album. The sequence continues at coordinate 1,020,357,281 of OY728133.1, read as the reverse complement.
ATTAAATATTAACATTATATGTAACTATAAAACATCTATTATAGTGACATAAATATTATTGTAATAATTAAATTGGTTTCAATTAATATGTATTGACATCAACATTACAAATCATGTGCAAGACAATTAAAATTAAAAACATCTGATCATGAAAATAATCTATAAATAACTAGTAAATATAAAATATTGAATAATAATTTAATAGTAAATAAGATAATATATTTGAATATGGTTTTGAAATAATTTATTAATTGATTGATGTTTTTTTACAAGAAGTTATATAATGTTCGACTTAGAGTGAATATAAGGAAATGTTTTTTTTCATAAAATGATTTCATTTCATTGAGTTATAATGATTATAATTAAACCCCATTCATCTAAGTTGAATTATTTTTACCTATAATGTTATAAATTTTTATTTATAATTTATTTTTTTCTGATTAACAATTCATTCTCATAAACACATTTTTGAAGGATTTTCACTTCAATAACTGTGATATTTGTAAGGGATTCTCATCTCAATTTTCATAATTTGAAACTTATTCCATATTCAACAACTATTTATTTATTTATTTGTGTATATCATACACACATATTTTTTTGTAGATTTTTTATCATATAATTAAAATTATTTACAAATATAACATAATTTATACTATTTAAGGGATTATTATTCAAAAGATAATGAAGTTATAATGGGTTTCATCAACTTCTTTTCAAAACTCATAATAATTCATCATTGGATATTTTTTTACAATATGGTTTTATTCTATTATAATTAATTTTTTACTTTTATATAATTAATTTAATTTATGAGTAAATTTCTTTATAAAAAAATAATATGTTAAAAATAATTCTTATTCTCAGCAAATGGGATATTTTTCTCCATATTCATGTTCACTCGTCCCTTCAATGCTCCCCATTCATAAACTATATTAATAATTTGTTTTACTTCTATATATTTTCCAATTTTCCTTTACTTATTTAAAAATTAAGTATTTATCATTTTAACACCCCTATATTTAGGTACTTTACCCTTTTTTGTGTCTTCAAATTATATAATTATTCGATTATGTTTACACAGAATCATAATGTTTTTTAGATGTTTTGATAGTGTTTCTAGAGGTGAATAGTTTGATAATATCTTGTATAAACTATACACTATCTCCATGAAACTATAAAAGGTGACATTTAGAGTCGCCATCCAGACCCATTGTTAGAGCATGGTTTCCAAAAACCATGTGTATGCCAGGGGAAACCATACATTTGGAGACAAAGGGAAAAGTAAGGTTGCTTCATTGTTTGTCAAACCATGTGACCCAATACTCTATGGGTATTGAATAAGGATAATATATCATCATATGGATGATGAAATTCTTAGAAAACCATCTGGTATAAATAGTGTGACTCTATGGAACTTTTTTAGTAACACATGGGTGGTTGGAATATGGTTTAAGAAACTGTGTGACCTAACTATGATTCATGCAGTTAATGCTATGAAAATACTATTTTTGTTTATATTAAGGCCCCTAAACCCCCATTATCATGATATTCATCCATGTTTTCAAAATACTTTTCTACTATAGGATCCCAAGACAATTAACATTGATCCAGATGAAACTATTTGGAGAATAAAATAATGTTGGAGATCCTAAAATTATAATAAGACTTTATTCTCCCTTGTTATTACTTATCTAATTATATCTACTTTTCTACTTTATCAGTCACTCATGTTGAATTATATATATTTCATTTTGGTTATATCTATGTGATGTTATATTCATATTTTTGGGATCCTGTTTAATCTAGTGGAAGGGAAAGTGTTGTGAGCATGGATCTAGAAGTTCCAAGTTTCATTATTCATTTTCTCTATTAGTTGAGATGTAGGTGGATTCTCTATCATCTAAAATATCCTATAAATATGTGTCCTTGATTTTTTTAATGGGTTTAATTGTATTTTATATGGTTTTTAGTTTTGATTTTATAAAGGAAACATTTTTTATTTATACCTTTAGATGTGTGGAAAATTGGATGTATTTTGGATATCCACGTTTCATATAATTTTTAAATGATTATATTAAAATTATATAAAAGAATTGACACATGAAAAATTATTGATTAAATGTTTATAAACTAATATTTGTTGTATGGAAATAAATTGGCATAATATTTTGCATAATTGGGATGGTGTGTCTTCAAAGTGGATGGGTTGGGGCCGAAAGTCCCACAATCATGGTAAGATGGACTATAGTCATGGATTATCACCAACAATGGAAACACAAATAATTGGTGTATGTATGGATTTGTGTGTGTGAATATGGGATTTGTTATTCCAAGTTTGAATTTGTGGTAATGATCTTAGTTATGGGAATTTGTCACATGGATTTCACTAATGGATATGTGTGAATTGTTAAACTATTTTTCAAAGGATTCATATAAAATCTGGTAACCAGTTCTTATCATATTTTTGGTTTGTTTGAAAGCCTCTCAGGCTTCCATATTGAATTTATACTAATTCTTTTCATATGAACTTTTGTTCATTTGTAGATTTTGTATACTAAGACTGAGGAAAGGGAAAGGTATCTTATTTATTTTTTCTTAAGATGTATTTTGATGACAGATTCTGGGAATGTATTGGTTGATAAACTTTATGACCCATATCAGTTTTTATATATAGTAGTTTATTTTCATATATTCTAATATATTGAACAATATATTTAAAATATAGTTGGATTTTAATGAAAAAATAGGACCAATGGTATCGGTGGTTGGGAATGTCTATTATAAGGTGGTCATGGTCACATTGGAATCTATTAATGGGAAAAATTGAGATTTTCCAACCATTATTGATTAGTTTTTTGATATTTTTTCAAAAAATTTCTATGGGATTACACACAAAAGAGTTGTGTATTTTATAATTGATCTTCTATAATAGACCAATCCTATTTTTGTTCTGTATTATAGGATGGTACCAATAGAATTGATGGAATTAAAAATCCAACTGGAAGAGTTGGAAAACAGAGGGTTAATTCAACTAAGAACATCTCCGTAGGAAGAACCAATTATTATTATAAATAAGAAAGATATAACTCTTAGTCATTGTGGATATTAATTTAATATTAATTTGGTTATGATAAATAATTGGTATCTTATTCCATTAATTAACAATCTTCTTGATCAATTGAGGGGAGCATAGTAGTTCTCTAATATTGGATTATGATTAGGGTATCAACTACTATGAGATTAGAAGGAGGATATTGTAAAGATAGAATTCAGTAGTCCTTATCCCCATTAGGAATATATGGTTATGTCATTTAGTCTTATGAATACAATATATGTATTAATGGAATTGATGAATTGGGTATTTTTATAGGTATCTTTATTCATTTATTAGGGTGTTTTTAGATGATATTTTGTTTTATTATAGTACTATTCCTGATCATGAAAAACTCTTAGCTATATTATTTGGTATATTGTAGAAATATCACCTTTATTCTAAGATTTTAAAGATTGATTTTGGGATACTTGAGGTAAATTTCCTTGTCTATGTCATTTATGAAAGTTGGTTTTTTCATAGATCCAGGAAGGATAGTGGTTTTTATGTCTTGGAAAAGAGAAATTATTTTTTTATATACATAGTTTACTTCTCCTAGTAGGATACTATCCATGATTCGTTTATTATTTTCCAGATCTTTCCACACCGATGATAAATTTGAAATAGAAAGGGGTTCCTTTACAATGGATTTATGAGTTCTATAAGTATTTCAAAGTTATTATGTTTTAGTTTACAACTAAACTAATCCTTACATTTCTAAAATTAGGGCAAGGATATGTGGTTTATTGTGATATATCGTGATCTGGGATGGGTTGTGGTCTCATGTAGGGGGATCAAGTTATTTCATATGTCTCATGAATGTTACAGGTTCATAAGAGAAAATACACAACACGTGTAATGACCTGTAAAATTCAAGGAAATATTTTTCTTAATTTTCTTGGGAATTTTACAAGAACTCATTTTCTGACGGCACCTGATTCCGAGGCCCGGTGTTCCCGGAATCATTTTCCGAAGTTTGGCTTGGGTACATTCAGTGAACGAAAAAGCGGGTTTTTCTAACTTTTTAATCGATGCTCGGAATCAAATTCTGAGGGCACTGATGAAATCGCAGCGCCGGTAATTGCTTAGAAACACCTTTTCCGGAGTTTCATTTGCTCAGGTGTGGTTTTTAATTTTTGGGGTTAAGTTAAGGAATAAAAATAAAAGTGGTGCGACATTTATTTTACTTAAGTGGATTAACCTAGGTTAAGCGGATTATATGGGACCCATAATATCCTACCCACTTTGTAGGATATTTGTGAGGTGGGGCCCTCACGAGCCCCACCGTTTCTTTCCCTCTAAGTAACGCACCCGCGAAAACCTCTTTTTAAATAAAGTCATCATGTGCGTTTAATTAAATATTAAATTCCCCTATTAATTGAACGGTTTAAGCATTTCAATTAATTATTTTAATTGATGGATTCTTTTTATGAATTCTAAAACCTTGGCATGGGAAATAAAATAAGACCAACACATATTTTATTTAAGGGTTTATTGTTGAGAGGATTAAGAGAAAGCTCTAAGTCTTGAAAATCTTCATCCTCCTTCATTGATGAACGCAAAGAACGCGAAGAATGTGAATAACGCATCGTCGCCGACGAAGAACGTCGGCCTCCGATGAAGGGCGACGAAGAACGCCGAACCCTCGGAGATCAAAGACGCAACACCGATGATCCTCCTTCCGCGATGCTTCTTCCACGATGTTCGTTCCCCCGCGACAATATTCGATCAACAACCGATTCAGAGTTTGACTACGCAACGCCATGTACCGCGACGACAGGGACGCCCCTTCCGCGATGCGATGATCCTCTTCTTCCGTGACGATTAATTCCGCGATGAACTCACTTTCGACGAAAACGTTGAGGTATGGGTTTTTGATCATTTTAATCTATGTGATTATATCCGCGGTTTGTTTAAATATTTTTTGGAATACTTTTAAAACCACTAACGCGGTGGGTGCGGACCAACGAACAAGTCCGAACCCACCATCCTTTCGTTCTTGGTGTGCGGATCAGCGGACGATGATGAAGCAGGCCGCACGAGCATTGTGAGGTACTCACAGTGAAGGATGGGTCCCGGGAGGCCCGTTGGCAATGACGGTATGCAATTCCAACCACTGGAACTCATCTAGTGGTCCGCATAGTGGCCCACCGGCGCGCCTCGCCGGCACGGCGGCGTCGGCAGCAGGGGGCGGCGACACCCGACACACCGCCGAGAGGAGATGTCGCGGATGAAGCCGCGGCGGAAGGCCACGGTCCCGTGACTGCGTGGGACCGGAAGGAGGGGGACGTGGCAACTGGCCGCATCCGCTGGCAAGGGTGGCCCCATGCGGGGTCGCGGTCTCTCCATGCGGGGGCAGCGCGCCCCCCGCTTCGCTCGGCCGTAACAGCCTAGCCGACCCGCTGGCCACCCGGCATGCGCCAGCAGGGTCGCGCACAGGCCGGGCCGGGCCGCGCTGGCCGGGTCGGGTCGTTCCATCCGGGTCGAACCCGGACCCAGGTCGGGTCGACCCGGTTCGGGCCGACCCAGGGGGGTTGGGCCGGGTCGGTCCGGGCCCAGACCCCCCATTTTCAGACCGCTTTCAGTCTTTTGCCCATATCTTGGGCTACGGACCTCCGATCGATGCACCGTCAGTGGAGATGTGATCCTTGGATCGATACGGTTGTTTCGGTAGATCGAACATAAGGTTTCGGAGTACTTTGCATTCAGCCGGGTTGGTTCGTACACGAAACCAACCGGGCCCTCGGAGCGGAAACGCTCATAACATGAACTCCAGACATGCGGTTGACATGCCGTCGACTTTGTTGGATCTCTCTTAGTGAGACGGATCTTTTGGCTTACTTCGCTCGAGGTTTGGATGCAGGTGGAGTACGGTCGGGTTGGTTTTGACTTAAAACCCAACCGGGCCCCTAGGACGAAAAAGCCAATAACTCTCAGACCGGGCGTCCGATTGACGCGCCGTCTGCGACGTTGAGTTCCTGTTGACGATACGGAACTTTTGGATACATCAACTCTGGACTTTGTGTCAGTTGATGTATCATCCCCTTGGCTCGTGGAGTGGACCCTCCCGAACGAGCTTGCTGTGTGTAGGAACCCTAGAGTTGGCTGCGACTGCGACGACCACGACGATGACTGTACATAGATCCTCAGTGGATTCGACGGCGACGACTTCAGCACTCAGCGATCCTACGTGGATCAGTGCTATAGATCCTGTGTGGGTTCGATCCTATGCGGGTCAGCGATCAGCAGTCCTATGTGGGCCAGCACCTACCGATCCTGTGTGGGTCAGCGCTCAGCGGTCCGCTGTGGGCCAGCGCCTACAGATCTTGTGTGGGTCCGATCCTATGTGGGTTATTGCGGGGGTTAGTTACCTATCCATCCTGTGTGGGTCAGATCCTCTGTGGTTCATTGCGGGGGTTAGTTACCTATCGATCCTCTGTGGGTCAGATCCTTTGTGGGTTATTGCGAGGGTTAGTACCTATCGATCCATTGTGGGTCTGACGGCTAAGATGAATCAGTGGAAATATCTGATCATCTCTATCGTCTTACGAAGAAGTATACCTGTGTGAGATCAATCCTTTTTTGCTTTCCTATGTGGATGTTGTTGTGTTATCCTGTGTGGATTTATGTTTTTCTTTCCTGTGTGGACTGGGTTGTACTTGGGCTCAGATGTTGGAGCTGAATGTGAATTAATGACTTAGGTATATGTATGGTCATATAACTAAGCAGTATCGGATGTTACTTTGTGATTGTATCTTTCCTTTGTGGATTATCCTTTGTGGATTCTGGGAGACCTTCGGGGGTCTCTGGGTCCCTAATGAGTATCTTATACACACCCCTGCACGCGCTATGTCTTCACTACATTGTGTTGGTTGCAGACAATGGACAGCGCTGATCGTGGTTGAGGCTTGTAGAGTAGGATGGTACCTGGAGGTGGGCCACTGGGAGGGACATACTCGGAGCGGACGACTAGACCCAAAGAGCTGTGGAGGCCATCTGTACTCACCCTTCATGTGTGATTTCCAGTGGACGGCTTGACGATGCAGCTTTACTTTTAGTTGTTGTTTTCCCTTTCTAGTTGTACTTTACATTCAGTTTGGGTTTGTATTCTGGCCCACTTACATTTCTGCACTTACTGTTGTACTCAGTTCTTACTTAGTGTATACTTCTGATTGCTTGCTCTGTGGTGTTTTCTTTTTACATTACAAAGGCAATGCCTTCCCTTTTTACCGGTATTTACACCTTGGTTCTAGTCGCCAGCCCCTGGCCTATGGAAGGCAAGCTTGGGGTAGTCATCGCACGGGCCCCGAGGACGGGTCGTGACAAATTGGTATCAGAGGAGTTCGGTTATATTGCAGAACATTGGACTCTGGTCTTTTTCTAAGTCAAGTAATAGTGTTAAGCGTATTGGGTGTGGTTATCAGTCTAGGGAGTCTAGTGTTGGTGTGGTGGCTGACGTATCCGTAAACCAGGACCCTGACTTCTGAATTTCCGACTTAATGCACAAAAACATTGATTGCATGTGTGATTCATGTTTTCTTTGTGATTAATTTGTGTCAGCTCACCAGGAATACTATTCTGACCGTGGAACACCTATTTCCTTTTTAGGATGGCCCCACGATGGCAGCCAACTAGGGTTTTGAGAGGTAAGCATGGCGACAACCCACCGGGAGACGAGGCCTCGTTACAGGGCCCTTTGACATTAGAGGCACCGGCGGTACCTCTACCAGTCGTGCCACCGATGCTACCAGCCCCAGCCGCTGACGATGCACGTCGCCTTAGTGCACTGCACGAGTTTCAGCGCTAGCGACTGCTGAGGTTCGCAGGGAGACGGACCCCCAGGCAGCCGAGGACTGGCTGGAGGATGTGGTACGAGTTTTCAGGTTAGTGAGGACACCAGCCGACCTCATGGTGATCCTCCCAGTGAGCCTACTGCACGCGGCAACGGGCCGATGGTGGAGCTTGATGATCCAGGTGCACGATGAGGCATCTCTTCTCGGGACGGACTTTGAGAGCCTCTTTTACTCAATGTTCGTCCCAGCCAACCTCTGTGTGGTGTGCATCCAGGAGATTCTACAGCTGCGGCAAGGAAACTTGACGGTCGCCCAGTACTCGGCGAGATTTACCGATCTCTCGCGCTACTCGAAAGACATGGTACAGGACCCATTCTTCCAGGCCTGGACCTTTGAGCTAGGATTGAGGCATGAGATCAGGGCATCGCTGATCTCCCTCAGCATTCTGACTCAGGCAGGAGTACTGGAGTGAGCCCTTTTGATAGAGAGCTTCCTTGTTGAGCCTTCTTCAGCAGCGAGACCTACCGTGGGGTAGCACATAAGAGAGTCTTCTACAGCAGGCAGCCGATGGATGACTCATGGGTCCAGGCAGACTAGACCCTTAGGCAAACGACCTCAGGACACTGGATCAGTAGTGCGTGGCACAAAGCGCGGAGTCAGTCCTTCGAGAGGTAGACAGTGCTACACATGTGGCGGGCATGGCCACATGGCTCGTGACTGCCTGACCCACCGTGCCGAAGAGCAGCAGACGGTTGAGGGGCCGCCCAAGCAGAGGCAGAGGGTCGACCATGGTGGTCCCCAGGGACCAGGCAGACGAGACAGAGGAGCTGGCCAAGAAGCAGGTGGTGGGAAACGCTTTGAGGCTCTACCACCACCACCACCAAGAGATCCACCCCCACCACAGGGAGCTAGCGGGAAGAGACAGGAACAGCTCCAGGCAACGGAGGCCTACGACCACGGCACGCCTGAGATGATTCAAGGTATTATCTTTGTCTATTCCAACCTTGCTGCAGTTCTTATAGACACAGGAGCGAGTCATTCTTTCATAACCTCTGCCCTTGTTCGCAGCTCGGGGATTCCGACAGAGCCGTTGTCTTGATCCTTACGGATAAAGACTCCTACAAGAGGAGACTCGATGATTACGCACTGGTGCCAGAAGTGTGAGCTTACTCTAGGAGGCGAGAGCTTCAGTTGGGATCTTCTTGTAGCGGTGTCGAGGCATTATGACGTCATCTTGGGCATGGATTGGTTATCTACAGTCTATTCTCATATCGACTGTATTAGGCGCAAGGTGCGATGTGTACGCACTGACGGGAGCAGGTTCACCTTCACCGGCGAAAAGAGAGACTTTGCAGCACAAGATGGAATTCAATAGAGGAGAGGAAAACCCATCACTCATCAGTTGGCTAGCCTCATCCTAGGAGCAGTAGATGTGCGGAGTCCTAGTTTTCATATAGTGGTGGATCAGAATGAGGATGTTTTCCCTAACGACATTCCAAGACTACCTCCTCACAGAGAAGTAGACTTTTATATTGACCTGTGCCCCAGGACAACCCCGATATCCACTCCAGTGTATTGGATGGCCCCCGTTGAGAATCGAGAGCTACGGGTACAGTTGGAGGACTTGCAGGTCAAGGGATTCATCCGACCCAATGATTCACCCTGGGCTTCCCCGATATTGTTCGCCAAGAAGGCGGATGGGAGCTTGAGACTTTGTGTCTACTATCATCACCTGAACTAGGTGACAGTAAGGAACAAGTATCCTCTACCGAGTATTGATGACCTCTTCGATCAGCTAAAGGTAGCATGGTGGTTCTCAAAAATAGACCTCAGGTCAGGCTATCATCAGCTCGGAGTTCGGGATGAGGACGTGCAGAAGACAGCCTTTAGATGTCGGTATGGCCACTATGAGTTCTTGGTTATGCCATTCGGCATAACCAATGCTCCAGAAGTGTTCATGGGCCTCATGAACAATATCTTTCAACCGTACCTTGATCGATTTGTTGTGGTCTTCATCGACGACATTTTGATATACTCGATGACTGAGGAGGAGCACGCCTAGCACTTGTGGGTTGTACTGGACACACTCCGAGAGCACCAAATCTATGGTAAACTCTAGATGTGTTAGTTCTGGATAAGTTAGGTCCACTTCTTGGGGATCGTCATCTTTGAGGAGGGAGTTGTTGGGGATCCTGCGAAGATCGAGGCAGTGCTAGCTTGAGAGCCACCCAGGAGCGTGACGGCGATGCAGAGTTTCATGGGACTAGCTGGATACTACCGGAGATTTGTGCCAAAATTCTCCAGAGTTTTGGCACCACTCTCATATTTGACGAAGAAGGGGAAACCCTTTGTGTGGTCAGACAGATGTCAGAAGGGCTTCCAGGAGCTGCGACATAGATTGACCAGTGGCCCTATCTTGAGGATTCCGGAGGAGGAAGTAGAGTACGTAATCTACTTCGATGCATCAGCGGCCAGACTCGGATGTGTCCTAATGAAGGAGCAGGAGGTGATCACCTATAGATCACTTCAGTTGAGGCCGCATGAGCAGAACTATGCTACCCATGACTTAGAGTGAGCAACAGTGGTCTTCGCTCTAAAGGCACGGCGGCACTACCTGATGGGCGAGCGCTTTATAGTATTTTCTGACCATCAGAGTCTCAGGTACATATTCTCTCAGAAGGACCTGAACCCGAGACAATGGCGATGGCTCAAGTTCCTCCCGGACTATGACTTTGAGATATTCTATACTCCTGGGAAAGGGAACGTGGTAGCCGATGCTCTCACCAGGAGGACGGGCATTCAGCTACTTGAGGAGGTGACAGAGCAGCTAGCCGCTTTACAGATATCCTTCGTTGATAGAGATGGAGCAGCCTACCTTTAGTCACTCACAGTCACTCCTCCACTACTACAGCGGGTCAGAGAGGCATAGTGTGGTGACGCTGACTGTGAGACGCAGTGTGCACAGATATCCTTAGGACAGGCACCTGATGGTTTCTCCTTAGGAAGAGAGCACAACGTCCTTTTCAAAGGACGTACCTTGGTACCAGTTGAATTATGGTAGGAGGTGCTGATAGAGTTTCACACTTCTCCTTTGGCAGTACATCCTGGAGTGGCGAAGATGTGCCAGGATCTCAGATGATAGCACTGGTGGCTGGGCATGAAGAAGGATGTGGCAGAGTTCGTTTCTCGGTGCCTCACTTGCCAGCAGGTGAAGGTAGAGCATCAGGTACCAGTAGGCTTGGTACAACCCTTGGACGTCCCGGAGTGGAAGTGGGATAGAATATCTATGGACTTCGTGACTGGACTTCCACGCACTTCTAGAGGTCATGACTCCATTTGGGTGATTATCGACCGACTCACCAAGTCGGCTCACTTATTACCCATCAGAGAGCAGGGCTCAGTGGAGAGCTTGGGATGTCTCTACGTTCAGGAGATTGTAAGGCTTCATGGTGTGCCATCATCTATCGTCTCCGATTGAGATGCTTGCTTTACTTCCCGGCTTTGGAAGGGGTTGCAAGAGGCGTTTGGGACACAGCTACGTCTGAGCACCGCTATTCACCCTCAGACAGATGGTCAGACGGAGAGGACCATACAGGATATCGAGAACATGTTCCGCGCATGTGTCCTCAACTTTGGTCGCAGTTGGGAGGACCACCTACCCTTGGAGGAGCTCGTGTACAACAACAGATACCACTCCACCGTCAGGATGGCACCATACGAGGTGTTGTACGACTGACCTTGCAGATCTCCTTTGTGCTGGACAGACCCTGGGGAGTTAGCACTTGTGGGACCGGAGATGGTCTAGGACAAGACAGAGAAGGTCCAGGTCATCCAGGAGCGGATGAGGACAACTCAGAGCCGGCAGAAGTCTTATGCTGACAGGAGGCGAAGGCCACTGGAGTTCGAGGATGGCGACCACATCTTCTTGCGGGTCTCACCTCGATGTGGATTACGGAGATTTGGCCGAGGTGGCAAGTTGTCTCCATGATTCATCGGATCATTCCAGGTCTTGTGTAGGATTGGCGAGGTGGCTTATCACCTGGCATTACCACCTCAGTTGCACCGGGTGCACGATGTCTTCCACGTATCTTAGCTGAGGAGATACGTGCACGACCCGACGCATATCATTGACCATGGGGAGCTAGACGTTGATGATGGGGAGACTTTTGCGGAGGCCCTGGTGGAGATTGAGGATCAACAAGAGCAGGTCCTACGTGGACGATATATTCCTCTAGTGCGCATCAGATGGAAGCACGAGAACCTCCAAGAGAGAACTTGGGAGTGGGAGGCTCTGATGTGTGCTCAGTACCCACATTTGTTTCCCTAGTTTATGATGAATCTTTACGGGGACGTAAAGCCCTGAGGTGTGAGTGATTTAAAGACCCATAAAAATAAAGGAAATTTTTTTCCTAATTTTCTTGGGAATTTTACAAGAACGCAATTTCTGAAATCACGTGATTCTGAGGCCCGGTGTGCCCGGAATCATTTTCTGATGTTTGGCTAAGGTACATTCAGTGAACGAACGAGCGGGTTTTTCTAACTTTTGAACCGGTTCTCGGAATCAAATTCTCAGGGCACCGATGGAATCGCAGCACCGATAATTGCTTAGAAACACCTTTTATGGAGTTGTGTTCTCTCAGGTGTGGTTTTTAATTTTTGGTGTTAAGTTAAGGAATAAAAATAAAAGTGGTGCGACTTTTATTTTACTAAAGCGGATTATCCAAGGTTAAGCGGATTAGATGGGACCCATTATATCCTACCCACTTGGTAGGATATTTGTGAGGTGGGGCCCGTACGAGCCCCACCATTTCATTCCCTCTAAGTAACGCACCCACGAAAACCTCTTTTTTAATAAAGTCAACCCATGCGTTTAATTAAATATTAAACGCCCCTATTAATTTAACGATATAAGAGTTGCAATTAACTCTTTTAATTGTTCTATTATTTTTATGAATTCCAAAACTTTGGCATGGGAATTAAAATAAGGCCAACACTTATTTTATTGAAGGGTTTCTTGTTGATAGGATTGGGAGAAATCTCTAAGGCTTGAAGATCTTCATCCTCCTTCGTTGAAGAATGCGAAGAATGCGAAGAACGCGAAGAACACCTTGTCGCCGACGAAGAACGTCGGCCTCTGACGAAGGGCGACAAAGAATGCCAAACCCTCGTAGATCGACGACCAAATGCCGACGATCCTCCTTCCGCGACACTTCTTCCACAAAGTTCTTTCCCCCGTGACAATATTTGATCAACAACCGTTTGAGAGTTTGACTACGCAACGACGTGTACCGCGACGACAGCGACGCCCCTTCCACGACGCGACGATCCTATTCCTCCACGACGGTCAATTCTGCGACGAACTCACGTTCGACGACAATGTTGAGGTAGGGGTTTTTGTTCATTTTAATCTATGTGATTATATTCGTGATTTTTTTAAATATTTTTTGGAAGACTTTTAAAACCACTAACGCGGTGGGTGCAGACCAATGAACAAGTCCGAACCCACCGTCTGTTCCTTCTTGGTGTGAGGATCGATGGATGATGATGAAGCAGGCCGCACGGGCGTTGTGAGGTCCTCGCAATGATGGATGGGTCTCGGGAGTTCCTTTGGCAAAGACGGCATGCAATTCCGACCACCGGAACTCGTCCGGCGGTCCGCGGAGCGGCCCGCCGGCGCGCCTCGCCGGCACGGCGGCAGGCGGCGGCGGCGCCCAGCGCGCCGCCGGGAGGAGACGTCATGTCTTCAGCCGCGGCAGTAGGCTGCGATCCCGTGACTGCACAGGACCAGAAGGAGTGGGAGGCGGCAATCGTCCGCGTCCTCTTGCAAGGGCAGCCCCACGCGGGGCTGCGGTCTCTCCACGCGGGGCCGCGGTCTCTCCACGCGGGGGCAATACGCCCCCCGCTTCGCTTGGCCGTAACGGTCGAGCCGACCCGCTGGCCACCCGGCCACCGCCAGGCTGGTCGCGCGCAGATCGGGCCGGGCCGTGCCAGCCGGGCCAGGTCGCGCCATCTGGGTCGGACCCGGACCCAGGTCGGGTTGACCCGGTTCTGGCCGACCCAGGGGGGTTGGACCGGGTCGGTCCGGGCCCAGACCCCCCATTTTCGGACATCTTTTGGCCTTTTTCCCATATCTTGGGCTACGGACCTCCAATCGACGCACCGTTAGCAGCGATGTGATCCATGGATCGATATGGTCATTTCGGTTAATTGCACTCAAGGTTTCGGAGTACTTTGGGTTCGGCTGGGTTGGTTCGTACACGAAACCAACCGAGCCCTCAGTGCAGAAACGCTCATAACATGAACTCTGGACGTCCGGTTGACTTGCCATCGACAATGTTGGATTCCTCTTAGTGAGACGGATCTTTTTGCTTACTCTGCTCGAGGTTTGGATGCAGGTGGAGTATGGTCTGGTTGGTTTTGACTTAAAAACCAACCGATCCCCTTGGATGAAAAAGCCAATAACTCTCAGACCGGGTGTCCGATTGACGTGTCGTCTGCGACGTTGAGTTCCTGTTGACGATATGGAACTTTTGGATACATCAAATCCGGACCTTGGGTCAGTTGATGTATCAGCCCCTCGGCTCACAGAGCGAACCCTCCCGAACGAGCTTGTTGTGTGCAGGAACCCTAGAGCTGGCTGCGACTGCGACGATGACGACGACTGTACAGAGATCCTTAGTGGATTCGATGGTGATGACTTCAGCACTCAGCGATCCTATGTGGATCAGTGCTACAAATCCTGTGTGGGTCCGATACTGTGTGGGTAAGTGCTCAATGGTCCTGTGTGGGCCAGCGCCTACCGATCCTGTGTGGGTCAGCGCTCAGCGGTCCTATTTGGGCCAGCGCCTACAGATCCTGTGTGGGTCATTGCGGGGGTTAATTACCTATTGATCCTGTGTGGGTCAGATATTTTGTGGGTCATTGCGGGGGTTAGTTACCTATCGATCATGTGTGGGTCAGATCCTTTGTGGGTCATTGCGGGGGTTAGTTACCTATTGATCCTATGTGGGTCAGATCCTTTGTGGGTCATGGCGGGGGTTAGTACCTATCGATCCTTTGTGGGTCTGATGTCTTAGATGAATCAGTGAAAATATTTGATCATCTCTATCGTCTTATGAAGAATTTTACCTGTGTGAGGTGATTCATGTTTTGCTTTCATATGTGGATGGTGTTGTGCTATCCGGTGTGGATATATGTTTTTCATTCCTTTGTGTACAGGGTTGTACTTGGGCTCGGAAGTTGGAGGCGAACGTGAATTAATGACTTAGGTATATTTATGTGCATATACCTAAGCAGTATCGGATGTTACTTCATTATTGTATTTTTCCTTTGTGGATTATCCTTTGTGGATTCTGGGAGACCTTCGGGGGTATCGGGGTCCCTACTTAGTAGATTATATTCACCCCTACATGGGATATGCCCGCACTACATTGTGTTGGTTGTAGACGACGGACAACGCTGATCGTGGTTAAGGCTTGCGGAGCAGGACGGTACCTGGAGGTGGGCCACTGGGCGGGATGTACATGGAGCGGTCGGCTGGACCCTAAGAGCTGTGGAGGCCATATGTACTCACCCTTTAGGTGGGATTTCTAGTGGATGGCTCGACGATGCAGATTTAATTTTAGTTGATGTTTTCCCTTTCCAGTTGTACTTTACATTCAGTTTGGGTTTGTATTCTGGCCCACTTACTTTTCCGCACTTAATGTTGTACTCATTTTTTACTTTGTGTTTACTTCTGCTTGCTTGCTCTGTGGTGTTTGTTGTTTACTTTACAAAGTAAATGCCTTCCCTTTTTACTGGGATTTACGCCTTGGTGCTAGTCTCCAGCCCCTGGCCTATGGAAGGCGGGCTTGGGGTAGTCACGGCACGGGCCCCGACGACGGGTCGTGACAATACGTGACTCGGAATTCATTGTAGTAGTTCATCCCTTAATGAAATGGAATTAATTTCTCTTTTATTAGAAATTTATGGTTTTTAGGAATCAAAATGGATTAAAACAAAATTTCTCACTATGTGATTTGAATTTAAGTAAACACATATGTTCACAATATCTATAGATTTTTTTAGTTTTACTTGATGTATACATAGGGAAAATTGAATTATGTAGCGGATGCATTGGGAATAAAGTGATATAGTCAATCAGATAAAGAGTCTTTAGATCAATGGTGGCTAATATTTTTTATACCTGATATGCATCAGGATGGTGCTAAGAAATGTGATGTTGCATTTCTATTTCATATTTATCTTATTCATTATTTATTTGATCATTTTAGTGATACTACAACATCTGAAACATAATTTTTATCCCTGATTTAAAAATAAAACAGTGGGTTTATCATTGTGGTATGGATTCTTGATTAAAGATATATGCTACATCTTAGATATCTTATTGTGGTTTCTATAACCTATTAGGAATAACTTCATTCTAGATATAACCATTCGAGATGGGTAGTTCATCTTTGAATCTAAAAGATTAATAAATCATTGAGAGAATAGTTTTAGTGGGATGGAATTAAGAGGAAGGTGGAAAATTGTCTCTAGAGATTCCACACCTATCAGCAGGTCAATTCATACAACCAATGTATATACGGTATATTTCATTTTTTAATGATTCCTATGAGTAAATGGAAGTATATATCCATATATATTTTTAGAGTTATTTAAATAATGGTTGGGAAAGATGATTTCATAGGGGTGGTTTGGATCATCTCTTAAATTCAGAACCCTTTATCTATATTGTTTATTTCAATACACCATATGACTTGTCCCAACTCTAAATTTATTAAATTTTAATGATTTATGGAATAATGGATTCAATTTTTTCTAACTGGGACACCATGTTTACATTCCAATTATGGAAGTACTTATAGCAATCCCCTAGAACATAGTTGACCATGATCTCATCTTATCATCATGAAATGGATTAAAAATATGAGTGGGTGATCCAAACATTTGAATACATTCTTGGTGATTTATGAATTAATTTAGATTCTTGAGGGAAGATCATATACCATTAGTGGTGTTGTCATATAATAACATTTATTTGACCTTAATATTTATGCCTCTTTTCAAAGCATTGTATTGTCTTCCCTGTGAGTCAGAACTTTATTAGGTGGAAACATGTCATACATATTTTATCATACCTAATATTGTGAAAGAGATAATGGAAATTAATTAAATTATTATAAATAAGATATAATTTTTTGGATTCATTTGAAATAGTGTATGAATAACTATTGAAGATTTTTAACATTTGATGTTGGTGATAATGTTTTCTTTAAATCTCTCCTAGGTTAGGACATCATCATTTTGGTAAAAATAAGAATGTTATATCCATGATACATTGACCCTTTTTAGATACATGAATATGTGGGTGCTGTGTCATATCAATTGTCTTTATCATCAATGATTTATGTTTCATGCATAATGTGTTTCATGTATCTCAATTGAAGAAGTATCAACCTTATAAAAACAATGTAATTCAATGGGACCACACAAATTTGAACTGTATTTTATATTGATTCATGTGATGATATAGATTATTTATATTAAATATAATCACTTTCCTAGGAAAATAATTGATTTAGTATTAATTTTATGTAATCATTGTCAAATAAATGAAGATATGGTGGGATATATAAAAGGAAATGTAGTACCAATGGCCCAAAATCATCTAAATCAAAGTTGGAATTCCAATTTCTGGGGATGGAAATTACTACTTTGGGAAGAATGAAACACCCTTGGTTTTAGTTAATTTAACATTATTTTTGTTTAAATTTTATATAATTATGGGGTTATATATTGGAAGAATCCAAATGGTTCATAGATTCTATAGAAGTTTTTCAATAGGTTAACATTTTAAGGACGGTTGGTAAAAACCATTAACTATATACATGAATCTATAAAATATGATGCTATGTGTCATAGATTAGTCAAACAGTTGGATCATGGTTTTCCAAAACCATGTTCATTACATGGGAAACTGTTCATTTGGAGACAAACAGAAAATTTGGGTGGGCGCACTGTTTTTTCAAACCATGCGATCCAACCATAAGGATTTTTCTCCTTGGGATAATAGCACTATATGGTTGAATTATAGTTTTCCAAAGCATGTGTCAAAAACTCTATGTATTTTTATACCATGTTCAGTAACACACATATAGTTGGACCATGGTTTTTAAAATAATATGATCTAACCCTAAAATGTGAAATTAATTATCTAAAATATCATTTTAATACAAATTAAGGCCCTGAGGGCCTCATTAATATTAGAATCTTCTATGGTATTGAACTAATTTTTTCCCTTAAGATCCCAAGACAATTCCATTTGATATGGAAGAAACTTTTTACTAAATAAATGTGTGTTGTAGATCTAGAATCAATGTTATGTATTTTTTTCACCCTTGTTCATCATTTTTCTTTAATGTTTTACTCTCATACTCTCTCTTAGGGACATAGATCTAGTACATTACGAAAATATCTATATGTTGGGACATGAATATTTATGATATATTTTTAGACTTAATTAATGTGAGGTATTGTGATCTTGTATCTATAATTTCTATGTGTCATTCTTTTTTCACTATCTATTGATATGTAGACAGATCCTCTCTCATATACACTATTCATTAACATAAAGGGCTGATTTTAGTAAATGATTTTTATTTATTTTTCTATAGTTTCACTCTGTGATCCCATGAAGGAAACATCTCTGATTTTTTATTTTTGAAATATGTAAATTTTGATAGCTTTAAGAAACCATTTTTTCTTATAAATTTAATATAGTGATATTAAAATTATATACAGGTTTTAATGCATGAAAATTGTTTAATTAAATTATTTTAAATTAAAATGAGTTTTACAGAAATAAAATGTCCTGTTATTGTGAATAATTAGGTTAGTGTGTGTTAGAAGTGGACGAATTGTGGTTGGAAGTGCCATTGTAATGGTAGGATGGATTTTGGTCATAGAGAATCTATATCAATTCTAACACCAAGATTGTGTGTATGGATGGATTTGTGTGTGTGTGTGTTAACATTGTATTTTTTATTCCAAATATGAATGAGTTTTAATGTGTTTTTTATGGGTTTTTCTCACATGGATTTCACTTATGGATTTTTCTAAATTGATTGTCTATTTTTCAACTATTTTATGTCAAATACTCTAACCAATTCTTATCCTACTATAATGTGTTGTGAAGTCTCTATGGATTACCACCTAAGTTTATAGTCATCCCCCTTCTTAGAAACATTAGTATATTTATATATTTCATAGCCCAAGACACATGAAAGGTAAAGGTATCTTATTTATTTAGTGATTAATCTTGATGTTGTGGGCATGGAAGGTGGGTGGAGCATGATGATAGTTTGGGTGATTATAGGTATGATACAACATTGGTGTCTTTTGTTCATGTTTTATGTTTTTTTCTTTTTTTCGTTCCATTATAACTCTAATACTATGTTTTATTGGTTGGAAATTAGGATTGTATCACTAATATTAATGCATCATAAAGGTGGATTGGATGTTTATTATTTTCTGTTGTCGGTATGTTTTAACTTTAAAGTGATAATCATCCACATATTTTTTCTAATTCATTGGAATTTTTTATTGTCATTTGGTTACATGGGGATATTACATAAGTTTAGTGGAACTACATCTCTTGTCAAGACAATGAGCTCGGAAGGAAGTTACAATCACTCTCATTAGAATTTCGGTTTCAATAAATGTTTTTTTAAAATATTTTGATAAGTTTTTCCTTTCCCAATTATACAATTCATCTTCCAATCCAAATTTATATGGGAAACCATTATGTATTTTCCACAAATCCATTATTGAACATTATTTTTAGTATTAAAGGTTTTCAATTCACCTTTTTGATGATGAATTTTTAATAGGTCCTGTAACATCATCATTTATAATTATGGTTTTTTTAAACATCATTCATTATTTCATTCATTTTTATAATAATTATTGCTTTGAATATTCATATACAAGATTTAAATTTTTTTAAAAAAATTTAATCAAAATTTTATAAAATCAAATTAAATGTTGTTATATTCTTCAAAAGTAATTGTTTTATTTTTTATAAGGAATATCCTTTATTTGAAATTGATTTAAAAGGCTTGTGTTTTTTAGAAAGATTTATTCTGTGTTTTTTTGTATTCAAAACAAAAAATTGTAAAGAATCATTATATTATGAATTTATTTTTATAAAACCCCTTTTTTCTATTAAATTACATTTTAAAAAATATATCCATCGCAGTGTATATCTTTTTAATGAAATCATTTTTTAGTCCTTTTCAAAAACATCAAAAGGGGATAATTATTATTTTTTCTAAGTGATTTATCTAATAATAAGAAATGGGTTTTGTCATATATGTCAATATCCTTCGACGATCCTTATTATAAAATTGGGATATTTTCTTATGATTCCATCAATATCCTTTCATTGGTTGGATAATTATGATTCCGTTTTAAATATTTTTTCATGAAACCTATTATTTTCCCACATGTAACTTAAGATATGATAAAATGATGAATACTTTTTAAACATGTGGCATATTTTATATGTTTTTCATTAATTTAAAATTTGTTTCTGATAAATCCTTATGAAGGTTGACGTCTATTAGTAACCTCCAACGCATTTGATAATGTATTATGAGATAATGATGTTATTCACAGACATTTTTTTCACAATAATAAGCATAGGAATATTTTTGTTCGCAATATGAAATGTGAACATTTTTTTTACAAAATGAACAACATACATTTTTTAAATTCATAATAGTAATCCTGGAAAATTTTTAATTAACAATATGTAGTTTGAGAATTTTATATGTTAACATCATGAATCATGGGGATTTTTCTCATAAAAGATATTGTGAGCATTATGTTTCTTCCCAATATAAATTGTGGGAATCATTTTTTTTACTACTATGGTATCCTAGACATATTTTTTGTTCCATAGTTTCTTTTTATTCTATGTTTCAATGGAATTGTACATTAATATCCATGATGATAATGATGATTTTCCATTAATCATGTTTATTATCACATTTTTCTACAATCTTAATCTCTGGTAATGGTTCTTAATTTGAGATTCTATATCCTTATATTGTGACATATAGAAAACTATTAATATCTCAAGTTCATTATAATTATATTGTTCTCTCATGCTAATGTTTTATCATATTCTTATTATCTAACCCATGTGTTCATATTGATATTTCCTCCCTTACTAAGCAATTGAGATGATTCATTTTTTATGTTTCCATTACCAAGGTTAGGAATATGAATACGACTTATGAGGAGTATATAAGGGGGTATAATATTGATATAGTGTAGATAAATGTTCAAAATTATAAAATATTAATTTTATTATATTGTGTATCTTTAATGACAATAAACTATATATTCATAGGATTGTGTTTTTATTGTGAGATATAATTTCATAATTATAGAGACTATTTAAAATAAAAATATTTTTATCATGGGTGGCCTTAACTTTTATCAAATTTAGTAATTAAATAACTTTTTTAGCACCATATTTAGGATTTTACGTCTACAGAACCTCAAGCCATCATAGGTATATCTCTATATAATTTCAAACACACACCTTATAAAAAATTTCTACAATTTTTCTATGTAACCTAGTTTATAGAAATAAATTATAGATATTGTGTCATGTTACTAATTTAACCTTACATCATAGAAATAACATAACTTGGGAACTCTCACTCTACCCATATACACATACCCAATGTCTGTTTCACATACACATAGGTTCCACATCCTCACTCTGTTTCCTTTTATTAAACTTTATCATAGGTTTCATATATGACAATTTGTTAAATGAAATATCAACAAATTTTTACAAAGTAAACATTTTATAAGTGTTCTTCTACATTTTATTTTACTAAAACCTTTGGGTAAAAAGAATAAGATGCCATTGTTGAAATTTTCAATAATTTTATGTGTTAGTTTGATAAGATGTCGCCATCAGATTTTATAGGAAAACACTATATTATTTGATACATCCACTTTAATTAATTAACCTAGACATCAAGATAATGTAACTAATCATAGGAAATCATATGAATAATATGTGAAACATATTTTCCTAGAATGATTCATGTACTGATGATTTCTTTCAATATTGGTAAAATTATTGATATCCTCAAAATCATAAATCTAAACCCTAGTGTTTCATACTTGGTGAAATTGATCAAATTTGAAAAAATTAAATCTAAAAGAAAAAATCCCATCTCTGATAAAATTAATTTACCTCATATATGGTTTTGATACTCATAAAAAATATCAACAACATTTTTACAAACAAAATATGCATTTCGTAGAAACAGTCGAGGAAGGAACAGCTGGTTCATGGAGAATCTAACTTATAATAGACCCAAAACCCTCTAAGGGTTAGTTTGTTAAGATATTTAGATTCAAGAATGGTCTGACCATTTCAAGCCCCATGTTTAAGATTCTCATTCATCAACTAATTCTTTATTTAATGATGGGTTGGTGGTAAAACTCCATGCAATGACATTTGGAGTGGCAGAGTGATTTGTGAGTGTGAAAGTTATAGATTGTGTCTTCACAATAGCGAGTCTTGAACTAACAGATCCCCTTACCCACATGAAGCTCATGAATCTTTGTGAAGGCCTCCAATATTCACAATACCCCTATCATATCAGTACACCATTTATTCTGACATTTAATGCCAGATCACCAACCTTTTGACTTCGAAAATTAATCATAATTTCCAAACCTTTGGAGATTGATGAACTACAAAGAAAATGGATCACCCAAGGTGTCTAGGCTTCAATAAAAACATGCCCTTGTGTTCTTAAGATCCTTCACCCTTGGTGAATATTCCATTCATGAAGTCCTACATCATTCAAGGTGGTCTAAGGCCCTCTGAGGAGCTTAGTGTATCATAAAGAATTTATCCATCATAAATCACTCCCCTTCTATATCAAGACCTTACTATATGGTAAGGGAACATTGTTTCATGAAGAATACCTCGTTACAAAAGTCTTGTTCCTTCATGAGGCACTTTATATTCATGAACCTCCCCTATTCATGTCTCTATTCTTAATGAACCACCTCTCATGGGGTTCTCTATGGTGCCTCCTTTCTGTTGACAACTCTTTGAGAAGGTTGAGTTCACCGAGCCCCTATACCAATCCAGAACTAGTTTAAATACACCTCAAGTCCCCATGAGACTAGTGACCCCCACTCATGTGTCCACAAACATAACCCCAAGTGTTGCCCAAGACCCCCACCTACCTCTTGATTCTAAGGATATGTACATTAACATCTTTTTGTTCTATGCTTAGTAACCATAAGGTGGAACCCATGACTAACCACTCCTCTATGATAGTGCCAATGTCATGCCCCCCCCAAAGACACATGATTGGTGGTCATATAATCCCAAACGGTAGGGAGTGAATCCACCCATATCTAATATTCATGATGTAAAATGTCCATGTTCTACATCCATACAACATGATGTTAAATTGACCCATGTTCTAGTGGTACAAAATCAAACTACATAACAACATCCTTAGAATATTACGTAAAATAATAGCCTTATCCAGTTTCATAAACACATTATTCTACATGTGGGACCCACAATGAATGGGATTCTCTGAGAAACTTAATGTGTAATCCCCATTCCATTCCAACCAATAGGAATCCTCTTTGGAAGGACAGATTCAAAGCATAGTCCCCACACCTTCCCTCATCAAACAACATTTTGCAACACGGGCATCCTTATCGCATGATGTTAAACTGCATGGATCAGCCCAGCCACATGATGTTAAACTGTAACATCAAAATATGTGGTTTTTTATACCTATCTTCTAAGTAGTCTACATAGGACACATCCCTGAGGTTCAATCCTGACAATGGTAAACAAATAATGGTGTTTACCTCATAGGGACACACCTC
This sequence comes from Viscum album, assembly GCA_963277665.1. Classification (NCBI taxonomy): domain Eukaryota; kingdom Viridiplantae; phylum Streptophyta; class Magnoliopsida; order Santalales; family Viscaceae; genus Viscum; species Viscum album. Next base: position 1,020,333,437 of record OY728133.1, on the reverse strand, counting down.
CTTGATCCACCTCAATGGGTGTTCTGAAAAACCTTCTCAATATTTCTGAGAGGTCATTATGATACATTCATCAGTAAAATTACATGTGTGTCATCTTCCCTCCAAGGGACACATCTCTATGATCAGCCTCATGGGGAATTCTGATCAACCTCCCAGATCATTCAAAATATGTTTTCTGATCCATCCATCAATAAACTAACCTCTTGTGACATATTCTCTACTAGGGACATATATCCATGATCCACCTCAAGGGTAATTTTGATAAACCCCTATGATCCTTATCAAGGGGTGTCCTAATACATCCATCGGTAAACTAACCGAGTCTGGCATCTTACCTTTGAGGGAAAAAACCTCCTTGATCTTCCCCAAGGGGCATTCTAGTCCACATCACGAATCCCCGTTAGGGGGCATTCTAATCCATCCCTCAACAAACTTACTTGGTGTGATATCTTCTCTTCAAGGGACACATCTCCTTGATCCTCCTAAAGGGGAATCTTGATCAACCTCCCATGTCCACCTCAAGGGGTGTTCATCTATTCACCAGTAAACTAACCAGTTAAGGCATCTTTCCTCCTAGAGACGCTAGTCCTTGATCTACCACCATGGGTTGTTCTAGTAATCTAATCCATCCCCACAAGATATTATACACATTATCTTATATGTCTCATCCATACATACTAATACATCTTCATAGAATATATAATGTATGATGAGACCCAAGATACATACTCCATGGGAGTACCCATGGGATGCCTGAGGTTAAAATCCTTGGAAGGATTATGCCCCTAGTATCAACTGCCTCATGATCAACATGTTATGTCTTGAGTTCCACACCTAAGATTCCTCATATGAGATTCCCTCCTAAGGGGAATATTAATAGGTGACTACTATGTGAAATGTCTAGATATTTAGAGCGATTCCCAATGTTACTACTCTCTTAATCAAAGGTTATCGCACTTCTAAGAGAGAATTAGTTTAATTGACCAACATCCACAATGATATGTTACTGGGAATGGGTTACATGACCAAAACATAAATCTATGGGGGAGGCATGTAATTGGTGATGATATCCAAGGAAGAATCCATTGAAGGATGAACCAACATCTCATCATCTTATTTTTATCATGGAGAAAACATCACCGATGAATGTAATGAATCTTTCCAACCTTAGAAAAGTTTTAATATGGGGCTATAGTAGCTAGAACATAGATGCATCATGTTGACATATAGTAAAGGCCACGAGAAAGCATTAAAAATACAAGTGGTGAACCCAATGTGAATATATTATCCTTCAACCATGGGGACTAGTTGTGTTCAGGAATCAATAGATTTGTGTGTCCATATATACCAAACATATATAATTAGGTCTATCTAAGAAAATGGTGATCCCATCTTGGAAGACTTCTGGGAATTGGGGTCATTAGATTTGATCATCATTTGTCTATGATATTGTCATCATGGATCCCTCTCAGTCTTCAGAAGATTGGGAAATGCTGGGGTATTAGGAAATTATTTCCTTCTACCTATACTGATTGATCAATATTCGTCCCATTCAGAAATGAAGCTTCAGGAAACTAAAAACCCAACACCCTCTTGTGTCAATGTAGGAGAAATGTATATACGACATCCTCACATAACTCCAACACCACCACAACTTCTTTCGTGACTTCAAATGCAAGGTGATCGCACCCTATATCACCCTCAAAAAATATTCATAGGATGGTGGTGGACACCTACATTCACCGGTAGTATAGAAATAGGTTTTTCAAACTTGAGATATGGAATTATAGGACCTACTAAAATTAGCGCCTCACCAAAACTACCACCCCTGAGGGTCACGCCAGGGGAAACCACCACCCATTTCAACATTAAACTGCTTTGGGAGTCTCTCTCTAGAGTGGTACTGTGACTCACTCATCTACAACAAGGAGGTGAGGGTTCTTGAGTTTCCCTGATTGTGACTACTATACAATATCTACTAAGGAGGGAACACATCCATCTATGTGAACACTAGCAAGGACTAGTCCCTCAGGCTAATAAAAAAGTGTAAATACTCCTGGTTACTCTAGACGTAGTCCAAATCACCTAACACTAATGTTGGTGGATGTCTCAGAAGAATTCCCATCAAGGAGAATCATATTCTATTACTCCATTTTCTCATACCACCAACAATTCATTATGTGAAGTCCCTATGATATGTGAACAGGGATATGTTGTTGACTGATTAGGATTGAGACCCTATCTACCTCCTAGGTAGTCCGAGTTGATCTTGTTAATCACTGGCACCAACAGAAGCCATTACAAGACAACTTGTGACAATGAGTCCCAATGTAGAGCTACTCCCCACACAATAATCAACCCAACAAGAGGTCCTCCCTACTCTTTCAATAATCAGTATGGAGGTCCTACCCATACTGTCACTATCCAGATTTCTCCCCACTTCTCCAGCACCAACACATGTGGTGGTCCTCCCCACTTCACTAAAAACCAATAGAGGGGTCCTTCATATACTATCACTTTCCAGCATGAACTTCTTGATCTTTCTCTAATAAGTCAAATTATAATTCCTCCCTGGTCTTACATTAAACATAATAGAGGTATTTGTTGTGCCAAAGAGGTGCCTTGCCATGAATGTTCATTCATGGACATATGGTTAAACACTTGTCCACAACATCAAAATTTAGGGAAATGCCATGTTTTAATCAACCTTGTTGACCTATCAAAATATGAGGACATAGATGAAATGATAGTATCATATCCTCCCCGACTGTTAGACCTTGGGGTAGGAGCCTGATAGGTAAGATTATCCATCTCAGAAGCTGATATCCGTAATGTCCTCAAATATCTATATAGGTACATTCAATAGGAGGATATTTTATCCATCTTTGAGGGTCTCATAATGCATCCATACCCATCACCACCATATTTTTCCACTCTTCTTATATCCAAGATATAGGAGAGTTGTTCTAGTCTATCCTGACTCTTCTATATGGTGAGAACCCTATTAAAGAACAAATGAGCATAGCCACCCTCATATATGAAGAAGTGGTATACACACAATACAAAAATGATGTGATAATGCAGCTGGTACCAACCCTGAGAGACATCCCATCATTCCGAAAATAGTGTACACACATAGTGGCTTATCTTTCGTTCAAACATACACATAATGAATCTATATAATTTTCACCTCCTATCTCCCATCTGTCATCATTTAGAGTTTGGGATGGCCAAAAAGTGGGACATACCTATATAGAAGAGGGCTTATGAAAAGCTCTATTTTCCGATCAGATGTCTGTGACCTTTAGGTTCTATCAAACCACAACATTGACATCTCAGATTCCTTTATATAGGGACATGCCTCATGTTTCTACTAGATCATCTATAGAACACTTTCTCACCTTCGCAACGATCATTTAGACAACCTAGAAAGCCTAAAGAACATTGAAGACATCGATTAGAAGTCATTAAGGTTTTAACTAGAATAAATCCTATGGGATTAGCATCCCGATACAAACAAATACCACAAGACTATCCAAAATAAATGTATCAAGATCCTTACAGTGCTCCATATGATTAGAGAGGTGGCATCCCCACATGTACAGATCAGGGGAAGGGGATCATACAATGCTCTCAAATTATTCTATATATTGTGACAACCTGACCTACCCTTTGAAAATGAGGGTTCTCCACTGAGTATGGTTTTTATAAAAAAGTTTATCCCCATCCTACTAGTGGATTAGGGTTTCAAGGTCATTAATACGCATCAAGATAGGCATGATCTGCCTCAAGAGGTAGGGCATTTATAGATAAACCCTCATACATGTGTTCATAATCTCCACAAAAGGAAAGTACTCAGCCACGGTTATCCCTCTATTAAGGAATTATTTCCTCCTATTCACCATCTCAATAAGGAAAAAGAACATGTTGGGCCCTCTGATCCATCCAAAGTTTCACCAAAAATAGAGGTAGGCCCTACTGTGGTATCCTTGCTTCAGTAGGTTGAAGAGAAAAAAAGAAACATTTATGAGCCCATTAATTATCGATGTACAAACTATGGGACTTCCCAATATGAACCCATTTTTCCTCTAGTAGGGAAAAAAGTTTTTCCTAGTCAGTTACCCCTAATTGGGATCGGTGATCTCGGGGATCCAGACAGTGCATAGGTAAGGGTATATGGAAAGATACTATAGAGTGAGTCCTAAAACCCTCTCGATCAGTGTAACCATCCTCCCCAAAATCCATGTTTTGAAACTCTACATGTCATTGAAATTTATTATCAAGTGGATGATCTTGTTAGTGGATTGGTGGTATGAAAACCTCATCCTGATAGGGACCCCATATAGGATGATTTTATAGCTGATATCTCATCTCTCTCTAAGGACCTAGAGACATAATAAGTGGTGATACCACCTAATGGAATGTCTTACCCGACATGGGTGCATGGCATATGAGAACCCTAGAGTTTGAAAACCCCAGTTTCACCCCTTAAATGGAATGGGAGACCCATTGCTATATTTTTTCCCCTTCATCTCAAGGTGTGTCCTATATTGGGAACCACATATTAGTTTGAGGCCACAAATCTTTGGTGTTTCTTCCCGACATTGAAAGGAACTACATTTGTTTCGTACATCTGGCTACTCCTAGGGTCTATAATGGGTTGGTAATACCTTCACATGTATTTTGATTTCCATTTAAGTTCCACAATTTGTAAGAAAAGTATTTCTGACCTCGTCAAGTGAAATAAAATTCATGATGACCAAGTCATGGGTTTTATAACCTGGTTTAAAGGACTCACATTGTTTCCTGATATGTCTCTCACTTGGGAGTAGTGGATAGCGATGTAACTAGGAATTTTAAGACTAATCTGGTCCCCACCCACATCACATAGAACATTCTAGGAGGTTTCTAGGTGTTTTCTGAAAAGGCACAGTGTCTGAAAGAATTTTTAGAATAGATTAAACAGTCGTTCCCATTTCCTCTTCCATATCTTGAAAGAAGGTCTTATATAGAATATATCATTTTTATAATTTAAGTAGAGGCCCTAGAGGAATTTTAATGATTCTCCCTTTTCAAGGAAAATATTTCTTACCGTATCCCCATCAGGAACATCCTTTCCCAGCATAAAACCATCAGTTACCACCTCACCAGGAAAAACCACATAGACAATATAATGTGGCTCTATCCCATTGTCTAACGTTATCCCCTCTTAAGGTATAGGCTCTCAGAGCACCCATCCCAAATAGAAAAATTCATACCTGTTTTTTTATTGAGGTAAATGTTCAAGGATATTTTTTCTATGACCTTGAAAATGGGATTTTGATGTTTTTAGAGTGAAAGAGGCTATAAGAAGATGAATACACTGACCGGACCAACCATTAACCTTACCATAGGATCCTTGGACATAACATCAAGGAATTATATGTGTTCAGGTATTTTTTCTAGGACCATGTGGATAATGATTTGGTCAAGTTGGCTAGCATCCTAGCATAAGTGAAATATATATCCACCAATACTAATAGTATTAGTGAGGGTTTAGATGAATTAGAATCATGTATCCAATCATGGGACCCAAAAGTACAATGACTAGTTGTCTTGTTGTGCAGTATCTCGCTCCCACTATGTTATTTGTGACAACCTAGGTAGGATAGAGCCTCCCATGGCCACCAGAACATCCTCGACAACAAATTTCACATCTATTTTGTGGCCTTCCAAATCCTAAAAGGGATTTCACTGACAGAACTAGGGAATTTAGAGTCCTCCACTGGTGATGAATCCATATTGTACCATCAGTTGTATCATTCCCCCCATGCTGGGAATTTCACCCTAGGTCTACCCAGCACTTGAAGGCCCATATTATTATTATCAATAGTATGCCTCAGTGAATTTCATTGACCTAGTAGGATGCTTCATAGTTCCCAATGAGGTGAAATGCCTTATAGATACCCATAATACCTCTAACTGAAGTCGTCGAAGGAAATGTCATGGATGTGAAAACTTCTATAATTCTCAATTCATTGCCTCAAACTAAGTTGTACATGCTACAGAGATGAGGTAGTAGGTTTTTCATATAGCTTAAAAAGTACAATCCTCCTAGCCCTCTCAACCAGATACACCACCATACCTGATTATGTTAATTGACCAAGAAGAACAGTAATGACCACACCATGATTAGTGACATACAACCAAAGATAGTCCTCGGTCAGCTAATATTCAGCTAGAATTATTTTGGAGTGACTTACCTTGTCATAAATTAGAAAGTTCATGTACCATAAAAAACCTAGTAGTTGATACAAGAGTATCTATTATGCCTCCTTCCAAAAATGAAACCTTCAAAAAAAAGGTATGCCTTCATCATTGAAATATTATCTATTGATGCAAATCTAAAGAATATTCTCATGTATCTCAACCCTTGAGTCTTTAATCTTAACAAAATAAATGTGTGAGGCCCTCACTTAATCCTTGAAAAGCCCTGTCATATTAAAACAAGTGTTGGATGAAACTTAGGCCTAATATATGGGTCTAACTGAGAATGAATGATCCCAAACCAATGTATAATTCTCTTGGGAAGATGAAGTAACCCATATATAGGTTAATTTACATCTATTGTACATCATAAGACACTTAAATGGAATGTAAATTGTTTTTATATGTTCAAAATAGTTTTTCGGAATAGCCTCATCCTAACATGAATTATTTGTAAGTTAGGGATGACCAAAGTTAATTTTACTCTCTCCCACTTGAACATTCATGATTATGATAGCACCATGAAAAAACCATGTAGAATTATTTGATTGAAAATTCATTTTTATGTATTGGTATAAAGTACCAAATTCATGGTTGTCTCATATGATACCTCTGACAACCCATGTTTGGTAGTACCTAGATTTACCATCATGTAGAGGTTTTGTCATATCCCCAAGGCCTCATTTACTCCCTTAGTGGTTTATTAGGGGTTCTAAATGGTGTTTTTTCACCCTTAAACTGCTATAAATTTTTCTATTTAAACATCGGCTATTACAATAGGGTGGGGAAGCAAGCTCTAAACAATAAGCTTGAGCACACAACTACCATGACTTGTTTATGGTAAGATTTGGATGATTATTTTGTTCTATAGATTCACTGTTAGTAGGAAATAATTTCAGCCCTAGGAATTTTCTTTGTGGCCTCCAAGAATAAGGGTTTTGGTGTCCCAAAAAATAAGGACATATGTATATTAAATTTTACTCTTACATGGTTCAGGAATAGGTGTTACCAGAAGGCCTTACAGATGTAAATTTTTTGGATGTTTTCTATATGAAAACTATTAAATGGAATTCCCCTCTATTCCGTAGAGTATGGTTTAATTGATGAAAGCCCACTAGTTTTTATTTATTTGATATAAATCATGGACCAAGTAGTCGAAGGCTCGATGGAATTTGTTCGACAAAATCTATCTCTATGTCTTTATCTGAATAGTAACACCTCATATGATATTTCATGTTCTCCCAAGTAGGATCTAGTCCCCACTTGATCCTGTAAACCAAGATAAAACTCCTCCTACTATGTTTTCTGCCTTAAATGATGAAGTGGGTTTGGAATATGCCCCTCTTACATTTGTAGAGGGTGTCTCCACCACCATCGACGAGCTAGTTCGGGTGAACCTAGGTACCAATTCAGATATGATGATAATTATAATTTGTTAATCCATACCTCTAGAAGATAATATTATTATATTTATTTCCTAATGCAGTACCATGATGAATTGACCTAGAACTATGATGAGATCCTTGGGATGGACCCTCAGGTATCCATCCACTATCTTAGTCTCACAGGGAGTCATCCTTGGTTCAAGTAGCCTACCAAAAAGATAAACCCCTATCATTGTTTCATGGTTAGTGATGAGGTTTATAATATTATAAAATCCAAATTCATCAGTAAATTATACTACCCCAGATGACTAGCTTACATCATCCTGGCTAGGAAGAAGAATGGGAAGAGCAGAGTCGATATTGACTTCTAGAACCTAAAATACCATTTTCTCAAGAATGGTTTTACCCTTCTTGTGATAAATCTTTTGATCAATGTCATAGTAGGGTTATAGAACCTATATTTCATGGTTTGATACTCTTAGTATGACTATATCCAGATTGATACTGAGTATAAGGAGACTACCACATTAAGGGCACCACAAGGGACTTTATACTACTAGGTAATTCCCATCAGTATGAATAATCTAGGACCCACTTTTTATTTATCCATGAACCACATATTTAAACCAATCTATGATATGTTGGTGTAATTCTACATGTAAGACTTTCTAGTCAAATCTCACCAATGTTAGGACCATTACAGAGAACATGAGAAGGTTTTAAACTTCTTATACTCTAGGTATTTGAAGATGAACCCCTTGAAGTGTGAATTTAAGGTTACCTCTGGAATGTTTATTAACTTCATCATTAGATATAGAGATATTTATATCAACCAAGAGTAGATCAATTCCATCTACTAGATGCCTCTCCAACATAACCTCTAGGAGTTTTGGGGCATCTAAGGCCACTTAGCCTATATATGCATATTCATCTTGAACATGGAAGGAATGTGTAATCCCTTTTCAAGGCTCATGAAGAAAGTAACCTTCTTCCTGTGGGATGAGGAGGTATAGACATTCTTTGAGGGAGTCAAGAAATATCTATTGTAGCCTCTAGTTCTGATTCCACCCATCTTCGGGAGGCCCTTGGTCCTTACGTGACTCACTTGGTATGGTCCTTCGACACCCTTCCCTTATATAGAATCAATGAGTTAAAAAATAATTGTTTATACAATCTTGGTCAAATTATACATGAAATAGATACCAAATAATTCTCTATTTAGTAGAGCTACTTTATGTTGATTTTGGTAGTGCAGGAGGTGCCAAATTTTCTGCAACATCATTAGATATAGATGGTGTACCATGTTTACCGATTGAAGTATATTCTGAATTGTCCAATTTCGATTGGATGTTTAATTTCTTGTGCATTTTTTATTTAGTAGTTTGACACTAGGATCATTACACAAAAAATATCAAATTTCAAGCATCGACAAACATTTTGGATGCCCATCCGAACCCTAAATAATTTTCCCCAGATATTGATTTCCTAGATGCATCCATCCTCTCAGTAGACCATGATATGACCTATTCGAACATGAATTTGGATGGTTCTTCCTGAAGCCTGATTGATAGAAGGTTCAATTATCCCAATATTAATTGAGTAGTCCTCGAAATCATCTTCATCAATCCAACATAGTTTTTCCTTATATACTCATTCCTATAATCAAAATATAGAACCAAAAAATGAGGCAGAGTAGCATGAGCTCATTACTAGTCTTAATATGGATCTTGAGATTGATTCCCTATGCATTATTTTGAATGGATACTCTTATATTTTCATTAAATATATCAATAGTGACTACATAATTATAAATCCATAACTCATGCCTCTATTATAGTGAACTTGTTAGCTAATGGTCCAGTTCTCTTCTCATCCAGAAGTGACTCATGTCATGTGATCATATAATCTTTAAGCCTTAACCTTGTTCATTTTGGATAAATCTCTTAAATAGGTTGACTAGGAAAACTATTCCATTCATGAGGCACATTAGAGGGACGTCAATACCAATGTTTTAGATGATGTTGATAGGCCGTAAGTAAACCAGCTTACTATCTATGCTTCTAATATAGGGCCATCATGTCCCCTAAATTAGAAGAAACTCCTAATTGGCTAGATTTATTCATTTAGTATCTCCATCATTGAATTTTCCTACCAGTCTGATCCAAGAATGATCATATTCTTTAGCGTGTAGTGAATCTCAATCTTTATAGAAGTCCCAACCATGAATAAACTCTCTAAATATGTGGGATTGATGGGATTATCTTCTATTTTATCCATATATATGATATCCTTCATGTTTTGAAAGAATTATATGTTGGTTATTGAGGTAACCATTAGAAATGATTGATGTTATTCCATAATATTTAGAGGTAGGGATTCTTATTTCCCACCATATTCCACTAATGTATCATGTTTTCCAAGAGGTTTCATGCATGTTAAATCTATGCCAACATTATGCATTAGTCATGAAATCTGCTTTATGCCACCATGTTTTCTTATCCCTTTGTAGTATGGGGACTCGATATTGTGGGACTGTACCCACCAGTGATAGCTCAATAATTTAGGTTCATTATAACCATGATGGATTTCTTCTCCTATTAGAATGAATCAATTAACCTTATAAAATTCAATGCCTAATATTTGATCGAGTTCATGAACTCTCATATCAACTTTTGATTTAGAGTTCCTCATATTATTATCTTAGAAAATGGTACCAATTTCTATGATACTAAGATGAAAAAGTATTATTCCAAGTATAACATTTGGTTAAACAATACTTCCCACTATCATGCACATGAAAATGGAAAGATCAAGGTATTCATAAAATCTCTCCCTAATATTCTGAAAAAGATGGTGGGATAGAATAAGAAAATTTAGCCAGACAAGATTCTAAATGCCCTCTGTGCCTATTATAGTAAAACACCAAATTTTACCCAGGTGAGTCCATAATCCTTGGGTTGTGGAATAAAGGATGTATTTTCCATCAAGGATTATTTTTCATCACTCTTAACATATATATAAAGCCATAATATGTTTGACATAATAGAATAATTCCATATAGTTATGTAGAAATCCCTCAATGAGAATTGGATCTCGGACTTTCATAATCTAGAGTAGCACCAAAATAGAAAGATCATTTAACAAGAATGTTTTATCCCAATATTTTTTCTAGAGTGATATGGTACTAGAAATTAGAATGATAATGATACCCAGTATGAATCCACCAATGTTGGACCCTATAGGGAAGGACCTTACATCATTGATAAGTTCTATTCCAATAGTGTATACTCTTCGATCGACATGGTTAGAGAGTGTAGCATGAATCCAACTAATGACAAGTTCCTTAATAAGTTCTTTGTGTGAGGGGGAAAAACTTCCAATATTTATGACCTTAAACAAGGATTTAACTTCCCAGACAAATGAAATTTAACTATCCACCAGTTTCGGCCTCTACAACCTTAAAATATCAGTTCATGTCTGAGAATCATGACTTTAAACTATGTGAACGATTCATCAGGTATGTGTTGTGGAATGTGAGGGCCTCTTTGATCATCTATTCAAAATTGGTTTTCATTCATCTATGATACAAATAACCTATTCAAAATTCTCTACCTCTTTTATTCTGAACTCTATGACCTTAAACTAGGATTTCGAGTCTATGTATCATGACTTTAGAATGTATGAAAGTTCCCTTAGGAATGTGTTTTATGACATTGGGCCTTCTTAGTCCTCATTCAAGACGGGTTATTCTTGTCACACTACATGTATCCCTCTTGGAGTAGCCACCCCATTTTTAATAATTTAAGTCCTCAAACAAATATTCAACTCATAGTCTAAGTACCAATACTTTAAACTATGTGTGAGACACCTCAAGAATGTTTCTTGTAGTGTAGGCCTCCTTGGACCTTATTCCCATTGGGTTTGAAACACCTCTATGACATATATATATATATATACATCCATTTGAGGAGCTTTTATCCATGGTCCAAACTATATGACCTTAAACTAAGAGCCTTTGGTCAATGAAATATGAACTTAAACTATTTGAGATAGTTCTACGCATTATGAACATATACTATTTGAATCCCTTATGGTTCAAGTTAAATGAATTTAAACAATAAATCGTGACATCCATAATGGATGATGTTAAACTGTGGTCTTACCAAATTTTAAACATGGATGCCACTTGAATTTTACAAAAGAGATGAGGATAACCCCTTCTTAAATAGGCTTTCCTCTGGATGAGATATAATCTATACCCCATTCCCCAAACATGGAATGACCCATAATAATCATGGGAGGACTCAAATACCATCATTTAAGAGGATATTCTCCTATTATTTATTGTCTCCTACCATGCCATGTTCCATAACATTGGTTTCCTTGACTCCCATTCCAATAGGATACTTAACGATGCATAGAAATTTTGTCTTCAGGTCCATCAGAAAAATTACAATCCCTTTAGACCCTTGACCTCATATATGGTTTATGATTTAAGACCATAAACTATATTTTATTCTTTACAAGGTGTTAATGTGGTGCACAATCCTCCATGGCTTAATTAATGTTAGGTTTTAAAACAATCATACCACACAGACACAACTAATAGAATCACCTCTTCTATCATCCATGTAAAATGACCTTAAAATACTTGTCATGGTCCTAGCATTATAACCATAAACTATGTTCAGTTTCTTTCTGGGTAAATGCTTTGGTCATAAACCTCCTTGGATTCATTTATGTCATGTTTTAAATCTTTCATTCCATACATATACCCCGTAATAAACCATCCCCATCCTAGTCCATTTCATAAAATTTAACTAATTTCCCATTAACCAATTGACAAGACCCTAAACTATTTTTCAAATCCTAGACTTTGTGACCTTAAACTGTGAGAAACCACCATATGAACTATGTCTATCTTGATTTCCTTTCTTATAGGATATGTAGTGATACCAAAACTATCTTCCTCTTGGGAAATATATACATTCAACACAATACCATATTTTATATGTGGTGTGATCATCCCAAAATGTCCCACTAGCATCCTTACAAGTATAAAACCTATTCAATTACCATGACACACAAGTGGGATGATATTCCCTCATATCTTGACTTGATAAAGAAAATGAAAATAAATTTGATGTGAAGTATTGAAAATTTCTACGTAGCATGACATTAAACTACAATCTTAAAATGGAAAAATTTGGGATGTCCCATATCTATGTATGGGAGGATTTAATACCTTAGTCTGATAGGGTATCCCCATATCAGCATCAATCTTTGACCAAGTACTATTTCAGAACTATGTCTCTATTTATTCCTATCATCATGGGATACCCAGTGACACCGATATATTTCATCATGGGTCCATCCCCTATGTTGGCTCTTTATGATACATTTTCATTCCCCAGTTCCAAAGCCCAAACATTAGGGCTTTAAAATAATGTCCACAGTCTAAGATGTACAAACTTAAACTATTGAAACCTACCCCTTCTATTTCACATGGCATCTGGACATCCTTTTTCCTCATTCACATTGGGCTAATACTCTTTAATTCCATTAAAAACACTTTAAGTCACCCCATGATTCATGAAACATGTCATAAAACTATTTTCAATGGGTCTAGCCTTTATGATCATAGGTTGAAATCCATGGTCTAGGTAGCACGGATTTAAAATATATTTGACTATCCTCAGATCATGTTTCTTAGTGTAGGTTCCCCTATCATGCTACCCTTATTATCCTTCATCTCTTGCGGCCAGGTGTGTACCATTCAAGTCAGTTCACTCTAACCTTTATAGATGATTTTAAATTATAACCCTACCCCGGGAAATGGACATTGTATTCCCTCTTGACCAGACAAGAGGAATGAATTTTTGGTATCACAGCTCATAAGTATGATGAATTCCATATCCCAGTCACATGACATTAAACTATGAGATATTTCTAGATCTCATGATGTTAAACTATGAAATATATCAATATTGCCATATGATTTTAAACAATGTGTGAAAAAAAATAACTATATGATACCATGCTACATGTCTATAATCCAAATTTGATTAATTCAAATTGAAAGGAATCTTAGGCCCTATCCCAGTATTCCATTTCCTCTATTGTCATACATCTACTTAACCATTCATGTTCTCCAATCGTTTCTCAGCATCTGAGATGAAGCACTCCAAAGAGGAAATTTGATTCCTTTATTTAGACTGATATTCTGACTACAATGCACACTAAAACATGGTGGTGAAATTCCAAGAGTGTTGGAATCTATTTGAACATCCCATCACTTCATTTACATGAAACAACTTCCCCTTATTTGGATCTTTATCCTCCTCTGCATCTGAAAAGACCCCCCCCCCCCACCAATGGCATGGTGCCTTGATAAAATGGATCACCTACCATCCTAGTCCAGCACCCTAGAATAAATTGGATGACATTCTCATATAGGTCCCATATTTTTTGAATATTTTCAGTGGTTGGCCCTCAGTTGTTTGTCCCCATTCTTAGAAAAGAGATATGTATGTTGTGTTTTGATCATGTTCAGTAGTTATCCTCAATCCTGACACCACTCCCATTGTGATCCATATTTTGGGTGTCATGATTCAGACACTTCATTCCCCTCTGTTCATGTAGAATTTAACTCCCCCTATGTTATTCCATTAATACACTAGAGCTCATTAGAAAAAGAAATTTGATTGTTTAGAGAGGCCCGTTCTCCAGCCACATCCTCTATCACCCCCAACAACCTCTATGATTAGTCAATAATAGTATACCAATGAGTTTTTCTATTTTTTTAAAACTCTCATATGAATGAGAAATCATATGGTCATCCCTTTTTTCTCACACCAAGCATTAATAATGTGAGTTATAGATTTATTTTTCGGCTATCTAGTAACTATGATTGAAGCACAACGTAAAGAAAATGATTTTTGTTCAATAATGAGTGAGTTTTAAACAATACAAAGTTTTAGAGGGTTATCCACATATTAAAGATTATCATTCGAAATAATCCATTACAGATTGACCCTAGCGATCAAGCATTTCAGCTCGTCCTGCATCTATTGATTGGAATCTAGGATCTGTAACTGCTCTATTAGGTCTTCTTTCTCCTCATCAGCTATGAAGAAGACATATTCAGATCTGATCCACCATCTGTTCTACTCAACCTAGAACTTAGCAATTGAGGATATCACCTCTTCCACCTTTTCCTCAGTCATCACCAACTAGGCCTTCAAACTGTTGATGAACTCATTCTGGGTTTTAGTAACCTTTGCAGGATCCTACGTTAGGCCCTTTATATGGGTGATCTTCTCATCAATCACATTGACTGCCTTAGATCCCCTTAATCATGTTTCCTACAGGAAAGGTCAATCAATTTTCATTCTTCATGAACCCACTCAACAAGAATATCACAGTCTAGTGGATGTAGAATTCTAGATTCAAGACCAAAAATCTCTAATTTGACTAGATAGTAGTAAATAGATCCCTCTCGGTTTTTAATTTTCATGTATCTAGGTTTGGGTGGTGATGTTATACACACATCTCAACACCTTATGAATGATCAAATTGTTATCCTCAGAGACTTATGATCAGATATACTAGAAATATTCTGGCAGTGTGGTCTATTAAACATGGAATATCTCAAATATATCATCATGTGGTTCATCCTGGTGTAGGTATTTTTGATTGACTAGATGGACATATACATTTTAATACAAGTAATATTCATCCTATCTACCTATGATAGAGGCTTACACTGTGCATCACAATACTTCTAAGGTGTACGTAACCATCCTAACTCCCACAGTTGACCATTCTTATGATACAATCTAAGAATCAGACACTATAGTTTACATTTCTATAAATTACAAGGAAGCTGCATCCCATGCACCACCCAAGTTATCTAGGCTCCCATCACAATGGTCAATCTTCCCATCAAAAAGTTGTCTCTAATTTCTACCTTTAGTGGAACCTCTATAATTAGATCCACCCCCACACCTCTTCTGGATGACCCAGTCACAGGCCTTTCCATGACCCACTCCATGTGGGAAGGTCTCATAAGTCCCCTATAGTGACTCATATATGGTAGGTGTGACCACCACAATTTTCATATCCATTCGCACCAAGAGAGTATCATCTGAGATTGCCATTACATATCCTGGAATGGTTAATTCAAGAGTCGATATTGGTGGTTTAGTTTATGAGTAACATTGAAACTACTTCTCTAAAAATCCCATTCAAGCATAATATGTAAATGAAAAGGGAGACATGTGCCTAGAGGAGTAAGATAGTTATTTGAATGTTACAACCCAATAATGATTTCTGGGAGGTTCACCAAAAATCCCCCTGGTGAGGGTGTTCCCCCAGTTGATGTTTGGTCACCCATGGCCACAATATTATCAAGGGGCCCCATACATTCCCCTTGAAGGGTTTAGGTCCCATCACCTTTCTTTTTTAGCTATGTCAAAAACATCACCCTCATCTATATTTGATTCATGCATTATTAAAAAAGGATTTAGGAAAAAATTCTAGGAACAAGTTATATCTGAGCAGTATAAGATTCAAATATTTACCGGGTCGGAAGTAGAGCTTCCTCCTATAGAAGACCCTCAGTAGTTATCTATTCCCCAATAATCATTTGACTCCTCTATAAAACGTACAAGCCCAGCCAGCTCAGATGCCAAGAATTGTGGGGGGGGTTCATGTAAAGAAACAACCTTACTGAGTCAGTCCAAGGGCATGTGGTGACTCGAGAGTGAATGAAGTCCTTTATCCCTACTGCATATCGCTCCACCTCATCCTAGGGCACATGAAAGCTAAACCGTACATGGCCAATACTAGTGAGATGAATCGCTATCATTTTTAAGATGTTTACATTTCCCATTAACACTGGATAAATTTTTGTATATGTCACATTTATCCCTTGATTTGAGAAATAGGTGGTTTCTTGGAATATCATTTTAATGCAACCGCTTACTGGGAGCATGTATGAATATCCTCATGACCACCCTAGAGGGATAAACTTATTAATTCTTTTTCTTTACCATAAGATTCAATGCCAATATTACTACTCTCCCCATGGATCTTTCTTGTTCCAGGACATGAACTACCAAAATCGCTATTGATAACCTTCCTCTTGGGATATCTCGACCCCCACGGCGTGCTCCATCCACCACTCACCCTCGACACCATTGTTCTGGAGACACTACTTAATTTCATTAGTTGGTTTGATTCCCCAGCATCTCCCCAGTATATATTCTCCCTAGATCAGCACATAATCATGAATGATTCTACATAAGGTGGTTGGTGGTGAAATCTTGTTTCCCATTTTCCCATATTCACAAATGAACATGTGCCAAATATGACTCAAAACTAAAGGTTTTAACTCATGGTGCACCTTTGTGTACATCTTTGGTGTCAGTCACTATATAAATATAAACTACCTCATGAATTGATGTAGGTTTCAAGGCATATATATTAGCTCATAATAAACCCTCACCACTAGTTCCCCACATCAAGAGGCCAAGAGGATGCATCACTACTCGATGGTCCATGTTACATCATCATTCACCATCCACATTGGAAGGGGGAACTGATGAAATATGAAGTGATACTCTAGTTGTACATTCTCCAACATGTACACAAAACCCAACTTGAAAAGGTGACTCCAAGTGATATTTAGGATCACTAGACAGTTGTTTTCGTAGGAGGGTAAATGGGGTTCAGGTACTCATAACCCCCCATGTGTGTGGCCACCTAACTATATAGTATATAGTGGGGAACACACATATGAAGTAGAATATTTAGTTCACTGATGTGTTGAAGAACCTTGTACAACTTCTCCATTACTATGATATCCTAATTGACTCAATTTTTCATCACCATTATTCCCAACATGAAAATAATCTTATTCTCATTCATCGTAATGGCAGTACCACTTTCTAACCAACCTAATATTAAAAAATTCAGCTTATTCCCACGGTTCAAAATTGTGGCTCTATGGTCCAAAACCATGGTAGTTTTCCACATATATGTTTTTCTAAACTATAGATTCTATAGAAATTGTAAAAGGGTCTAACCTATTTCCATGGTTTAATCTATAGAAATATGTGTTTATAACTACGTTTTACACCATACAAAATGCGGTATATATCCATAGTTAATGTTGTGGAAATTGGTGGCTATAGAAACTGTTTAAACTATAGAAATAGGGGATATAGACACCTTTTAATATGTGGAAATATGTGGTTATGGCCATATTTTAAACAATGACTTAGGTTTCTATTTCCATGGTTTTAAATTTTGTAAATGGACATAAAACAATAATATATTTCATTGAGGTTTGATCCTCAGGGATTTTATATATTCTTCCCAACACATTATCACTACACTTATCACTAATATATGTATATATATAAATATATTTATATATATACATATAACTATTTCAATAATTATAATTAATTATATGAATAATCACTTAAAAATTAAAAAAAACATATTACCATGGTTTAAACAATAGAAATGGGTTGCTACATCAATTATTGAAAACCGTGGAAATGGACAGCTATAAACAAAGTTTAAACCATGGAAATAACATTCTGTAGACATAGTTCAAATTGTGGAAATAAGAGACTATGGACATGGTTTAAAACATGGATATAGAAGGCTCTGGGAACGCTTTATGCCATGGAAATTGGGGGTTATAGCAAAGATTTCAACCATGGTAATAGTCGGTTATGGTAATGTTTTAAAAATGGAAAATATATCTATGAACATGCTTTAAACTATAGTTGTCGGTTTCTAGGGTCATGATTTACTAAACCATGGATTTATCCCATTACACTAATTTCCTTTGTGTTTTGGGTTTCCCCACGAAATCTATCCCCGTAATTTTAGATAACCATGGAAATATGTTGGCCTATAGCCACCATTTTCAGAAACCATGGCTATAGGATACTTATGGATGTGGTTTTTGAAACCATGGGAATAGAATGTGTGCCCATAGACTATTTTTTATAGTTGTTATTTCACCCATAATAAAATTGTTCAGCATCACCCCCATGTGTAAATCCATCACAAGGATAATTCATTCATAGATGATCACGGTGATAAAACCCACCAACTTGACTATAGGCTGAGTTAAGGCTTGATTTAGTATCCCTGTAGCTATGATTGGGTCACATAAAATATTCTACAATAGGAGTACTCCTTTCCCTTCTACTTTCCCCTAAGACAAATGTACAACCTCTTTAGAAACTTCTTTTTTGCCACCTTCCCCTAAACTAGTTCCTTTATTGGATCATTAAAAATGTAACTAAATAATTTCTTAAAGGGGAAATCCCATCATCCGCAACTTCCCCTTGTTGTTTTACTAGTCCAAATCTAGAAGTTCCTTTTCTAGGGAAATCAGTTTCTCTTGGTTACCCCATACATTCTATCTATGGAGGAACTCATCTTACATCACCCCCAAGATTGAGATCTTAGTGATTTGATGAAGGTCTTATATGTGACATTTACCTCCCCATTGTGCATATGGAATGTGTTATTCTCTAAGGACCACCTTCTCAGCAACTTGGTAATGATTTCATTAGGATAGTAAAAATGAAACTGTGAGGCCCATGTAGCCTTATAAAGTTCTACCTGATTTTACTCTACCTCGAACTTAGCACATGATGTTCATTCTTAGTAGGCTCAAGCCTAGTCATCTATAAAATGTTCACCCCTGTGAAAATCCCAATTTCCATTCAATCCCTTGATCAGATTCCCTAAACCTGCCTTGAGAATCATATCATATAGTGGGTTGGGATGATTCATCCTCAAAATTCTACCCCTGAAATTTAATTATGTGGTTGTATAAAACATACGTTGTGATTGGTGAATTGTCTTTCCAGATGTGTCTTGCAGCACCCCTATGCCATTGGTACTACCCTAGTATGCCTCTGAAATAGTAGGATGGTTGATATCTTCTCACTGTATAGATAAAAATTCCATCCCTTACCCGGAATTTGTAAACGGGTAGCTACTTTTTCAGTGGGTACTCACTCTGAGCCTCTATCAGTAGTGTCATGAGTGATTCATGGTCTTAGGTGCATCGAACGCAGTCCCTGGTCAGGTTGTTCCTATTCATTTCCTTCGTATGATTGGAAGCCCAATTGACTCCTTGGGAAGCCATTTTCATCAATACATATGGTTTTTAGTTTGGTTCGTGAAGATCATTCACGAATCATGGTTCATGAATTTCTATTTCACAGAGCTCATGTTCGGGATGTTTGGTACACTAATTAGTATTCACAAATCTTGGTTCATAAAGAATGGTGAAATTAACAAGTGATAGAAATCTATATATAATGAACTCATGAATTATGTATGATTTTTGGAGAGATATCGCAGGATTTTAGTCTCATGAGAGTCTATTGATTAATCTAAGGGGACCCTCCAAAATTTATAGGTGTACATGCCATCCCCTCATTTCGTTATGAGATTCATAAAAAGAGCATCGTGAATGGTCTTTAAGTGAGAGATTCATGAATATGAGTATATTGCATACACTTAGGGATTATCACTCATCATCTGAGTATAGTTTTCCCTATTAGCTCTCATTATGAGTGTGGAATTTGTTGGCACTGAATTACACATTCTAGAAAAATTTACATGGAAGGCATTACTGGTTCTTGGATAATTCGAGCCAAAATGGACCCAAAAACCCTCTTAGAATCTTGTTCACAAATATATTGAGATTCATGAATAGTTGAATCATGAAAAGCACCTTGGTCTAGATGCTCCAACATGATTTAGGATGCACTTCGTTCGCATGTGAAGGGTTTATGGTAAAACTCTATGCAACAACATTTAGAGTCATTGAGCACTTGGTGAGTGCATGAATGGTTGATGGTGCCTTCTTCAGAGTGACTCTCAGGCTCACAAATCCCCACCCACTCTTAAATATCATAACAATTTATGAAGGCCTCTAATCTTCATGAAACTTCTAAACATTAAATACCCCCCTTAAATCTCACATTTTAGGGATGATCCCCAGCCTTCCAACTTGCAAAATCAATTCAAATTCATGATCCTCTAAGGCCTCATGAACAAAAGATAAAATGGATATACCGGGGTATTCAAGATTCATGAAATACACTTCTATATATTCTTAAGGTACTCCACCCCAGTTGTAGATTCTTTTGTAGAAGGTATACTCTCTTTGCGGAGGGAGAACAGCCTCTGAGGAACTTGTGTCTTCTCAAAGCATTCATCCTTCATGAAGCACTCCCCTTCATTTTCAGGACATTACTACGAGGTAGGGGAACCTAATTTCACAAATATTACCCCTTCCTAAATCCCATGACCTCAGTGAGGCACCTCATCTTCACGAACCACCCCTATGAGATTCCCTAAGCTTTGTGAAGTACCCATCCTGGGAGTCTCTATGGTGCCTTCCTTCTACTGACACATCTTCACAAGGGATTTGTTCCCAAAACTCCAATACAAGTATAGGACCAGTTTCATTTCATATTGATTCCTCATGTGATAATTTTCACCCACTCATGTTTCCACCCACTTCACCCCATGTAAAGCTTGATACCCCAACCTACCCATTTATTCTATGCGTAAGTATCGTATCACATTTTTGTTCTCATAATAGGGACTATAACATGAACCTAATGACTACCCACTCCATTTAAATTCCAATTCCATTCCCCTCCCAATGTTTTATGAGTAGTGGTCACATAATCCCACAGGTTAAGGAGTGATTCCACCCCCTTCTGAGATTCTTGACATAAAACTTCCTACTTCCACATCCTTACATAATCATATTAAACTACTCCATGAACTAGTTGTTTGATGTTAAAATACATGATAATTTCTTTAGAACAGAATGAAAAACTATAGAGTTACCCTTTGGAATAAAAAAAGGAAAATCCATGTGAGACCCACATTGAATGAGATACTCTAGGAACCACAATGAATAATCCCCACACTAATATATCCAAGGGAAATCCCCTTGAAAATGGAAGCTTTATTGTGCAACCCCACACCATACATCATTGATTTTCCTTTCACAACATGAAAATACTTACCACATGATGTTAAACTACATGGATCGGCCTAATCATGTGACCTTAAACTACAAGATTGAACATTGTGGGTTTTGATCCCAATAATCTAAATATGGTATGTGGGACACCAGCCTAAAGATCATTCCCAAAAATGGTAGACAAATCATGATGTCTCCCTCCTAGGGATACACTTCCTTGATACTCCTCAAGGGGTGTTCTAATCTACCTCCTCAATCTGCCTTAGGGGGTGTTATTATCCATTCATCGATAAACTAACTAGGTATGATGTCTTCCCTTAAACGGACACATCCCCTTGATCTACCTCACTGGGAATTCTAATCATGATCATCGTCAAGGGGCATTTTGATGCATCCATTGGAAAACTAACCGGTATGAGATCTTACCTCCTAGGGACACACTTCACCAATCCACCATAAGGGGTGTTCTGGAAAACCTCTAAGATCCACCTCAATGGGATTTTTGATCAATCCATTTGTAAAATTACTATGTATTAAATTCTCCCTCCTAGGGGCACATCTCCTTGATCTTCCTAAAGGGGAATTCTGATCAACCACCCAGATCTTCCTAAAAGATAATTCGGATCTATTCATCATTAAACTAAACAGGTGTGACATATTACCTCCTAGGTATGTATGACCTTGATCCATCTCCATAGAGAATTCTTATCAAAAAATATGTCTCTAAAATATTTCAAACATGTTCCCCAATTTATCTCAACCTGATGTCCTAATTTTTCTTCACAATATGTAAAACATATGTCCTAATCCAAGATAAATACTTTTTATAGATACCCATGGGATGCCTGAGGTAAAAATTCATGGAATACATATTCCCTAGAATCAACTACCATGTGATTGATACGGGACTCCTTGTGTTCAGGGTGTAAAATTCCTTATATTAGATTCCCTCCTAAGAGAAAGACTCACTCTTTATCAATGCGCCCAACGTCTAAACCTGCATAGTGATATCCAATTTTACTACTCTATTGACAAAAGGTTTTTTCCCTATCAAAACAGATGTTGTGTAATTAACTAATATCCAAAAAGAGATGGCATTATCAATGGGTTTTTAAATCATATCATAAATCTATTATGGAGACCTAGACTATGCGACGATCTCCAAGGAGGAAACCATTGAGGGAAGAACCAAAATTTTATTATCCTATTTTGTTCTTGGATAAAACATAACCAATGAATGTGATGAAATATTCCTACATTTTCAAAGTAGGAATGTCGAGATATAGAAACCAGAGAACACATGCATTATGTTAACATGTAAGTGGGCCACGGTGAAAGAATTGGAAACATCCATATACCAAAAACATCATATCTCTCATCTAACTTTCCCAAGTATTAATATAAATAAATATTCTTTGATACATCATGGTAATGTCCCACCCCAACTCAGACTAAAATGACCAAATTGGAGTCCCACTAGACCTCAAGCACACCTCATCATATTCCAAAATTTTGAAAATAATAGTGAGAGTTTATGGTGGTACCATGTGAGAATTTATCCCCATATTAAAGTGACCAACAATAATAGAAATATTAATAATCAGTTTCATAAAAATAAATAATAAGAAGACATATCCAAAACAGTAAATAATAGTATAAATGTCCCATTATATAAAAAAGTAGCTTTAAAAATTACATGAAATTTAAACATATAAAATGGGACCCCCATTGTTGGATAATATATATATATAATGTCTGAAAAGAATAAAAATATAAAAAATAAAGAAAATTGAAAACCTGGATGTGAGTCCTAGCATGGGCCTTTGTTCTACAATATATCCAAGTAAATACATATCAATTTTTGATCAAATGGAACATTTCATTATCCTATTTTATAACCATGGAGTCTGATTAGGTACTAAAGGATGTCTGGGCCAGTTTTGAGTGTAAATCAGAAGGATATCACCATCGTCTTCTATTAAAATATTGAATTTGAGTAATAGTGCATATTGATGTGCATAATAATATAGTAAATCATAATAAACAAACCACTATTGACTTATTGGTTCCATGTTGACACCGGGTATTAATAAAATATGATTTACCAAGTGTCATATGTTTCCTTATAGGGAATCTTAATTTGGAGCTCTTCGGTATACACTTACCCCACTAGGAAACAATAACATTTAATTTAGAACTCGAGGTAAGAAACTGTCAGTCATGAAAAAATATCGAATCCTCTAGAACATGGTGGTAGAAATTCCCTCTCATGAAACATGAAACTAATATCTACCACTCAATCTTATACAATTCCCACTCGTAAAAAGAACCATTATCTAGTAACTTAACGTTAGATACTCCCCACCTAAAAACAACAACCAGCCCTCTAAAAGCGTTAGGGTAGTCAATCCTAACTAAAAAATAGAATACATAATATAGAAACTTGATAGGGTTATATACTCCCCACTATAAAATAAATACAAGTTTATTTTTTACTACTCAACATTTACCACTACCATAGAGTTTTACACTCTTGTAGTGGCTAAATTCAAAAAAACATATTAATGTTTATTTATTATTACAGTCAAGTGCATAATAAGTTAAAGATACCATAAACAAAAAACACTATAAATAAGTGATACATTGATTAATAGTTCAAGTACCACCTCAATTTTATCAAATATTTCTACTCCTTAGGTATAGGCCTCTAATTTTAACACAAAAGGTTTGAATTTAAAAAGAAATAAAAAACCCAAAAATAAGGCCCAAATAGATTAAATTGGAATGGGAATTCTTTATAGAAAAAAAAAAGAAACTAGAATAAGTATAAGAAGGATTGTGATTAATACCTCTATATAAATCTAAAATTTAATGGTCAATTAATTAACCTTCTAATGAAGGAAAACACCCTTGTATTAGGGAAGCTTGTGGAGTAGCTGCTTTGTAGCTTCATGCGTGCTGGATGAAAAGAATTTACATCTTAATTTTTAACCCATTTTAATTAATTAATGAATTTTAAATAAAAACAAGTAGAAATTTTTTT
Organism: Viscum album; assembly: GCA_963277665.1. Classification (NCBI taxonomy): domain Eukaryota; kingdom Viridiplantae; phylum Streptophyta; class Magnoliopsida; order Santalales; family Viscaceae; genus Viscum; species Viscum album. Next base: position 1,020,308,716 of record OY728133.1, on the reverse strand, counting down.
GCATCGTCATATAGGCCAATAAATAATCAATGCCAATTCTAGGGAATTAACTCTACCTAGGTGTTATTATGGAATGGACACTACAGTCACAATATAATAAACCCCCTCATAGCATGTCCATAAGTTTATAAGGTTCGCTACACTACTAAATATATGTCATGGTCATGGTATGTTGATCCCCTTCATAATGAAACTTATATTTGTAAGAGTCATTTTTTCATGGAATATAAGTAATGGTCAAAATGTGATGTCTAGGGATATGGTGTAATCATCTTAGGAATTTACCAAAAATATTACACTCAGGACCCACCATGACTTAACCCACCCATCATGTGGTGATGGTTTCCTATAGTAGTTGACTTTAGTTTTCATCTCTAGCCTACATCTAAGATCCGAGATGGCTAGACTACCCTTCCAACAACTCAAAAAAAATTATAAACATGAGGTTTTGTGAAAATTAAATGAGTTCATACTTTAATAAGTCATGGGGTTTTTTAATCATGGTGGCGTTTCATTAAAAATGTTCAGTATATACATTTGAATAAATAAAACTGTGTATACAATAAACTAATTGATTATTTCATGTTAAATCTTATATTTTGGTGGAATATTTACAATTTATACTCTTTATCTCTCTTTCACATCCCATATTTTCCATTATTTAAGTCAACTTTTTTACTTTATGATTTTGACGGCATAAAAATTACTAAAAAATATATTTGTGTCCTAATTTCTTATATGTATTTCATAGTGCTAAAACTTTTAAAGTATTAATTTCGGACTACATTAAATATAAAAAATTCATATTTCTGCATTTATATGATATGTCTGCCTATAGAAATAACCTTTTTAGGTTGTTTTTAAAATTTTCAAGGGTAAGGGATAAGTCAGTATAAATAGGATAATGATTTATCCTATAAAATTATTTGTAACTCTGTATTTGGTTTATATGTAAAATACTACATCAAACAAGACTTGTTTATTATTTTAATAAATTCACTAAATTAAATCATTTTCATTATAAAAAAATTATTTGAGACCTGCCAATTGTAAAAAAATTGACTGAAAAATGTTTTTCATGATGTGATCGAATGTTGAAATACAACTTTTCAAGGGTTACTAAAAAAATTATAACCATGTCTAAATTTATTATCTTTAAATTCACCTCAAATGTCATGGTTGGATTGATAATAAGATTTATTAGTCGGATTGTGAGATCAAATAGCATTGATGATCCATCATGCGTTAAAATTCATTCATTTATTAAAATTTTATTCCATAAATTTGATTGTTTCTTAAGATAATGTGTGTTCCCTATTTCTATTCTATTATGACTTCATCATATTTTTATTTGATGGTCTCATATTTCATTCTTTTTTAATATATGTTATGTTTCTTAAAATAATTTTTAGAATTTTTATTTTCTCATCTATATTATATATTTTGTGGCTTTATTTATATTATAACATCTTACTCACTATTTTTTCCCTTTCTAATTTCTAATTGTAAAACCTTTTATCATTTTCAATAGATGGAATAATTGAATATTTTTTCAATTAATCATAATATATGTAATTTTTAATAAATATATGGTAATTTGTTTCTTCTTATATAAAATATTACCAACAATTTTAGTGATTGGAATTTTGGTATATCATTAAATCCAACATTCACATATACATATTCTGTTGGTTCTTCATTTAATATATCACCCTATACAACATATTATTCCAAATAATAGGATTCACTTTAGAATAAAAAAATAACTTAATTTATAGTAACCAATAAATATATTCCAATATCAAGATTGAGGTTGGATTTCTATATCTCGGAATGTTCACTATTGTGTTAAGGATTCAGATATGGTCGATTGAATAGGTAGATAGTGTGGAAAATCATATGGATTTTCTCTCTTTTTTTAACTTTTTGCATGAATAATGATGAGTTAAATATCCTTATTGATTATTTTCAATAATGTTTTTAGAGGATGGAAAGATGATGAAAATTACAAACCATATATAGGTGTACTATCACACAATCTAGGACATATAACATTTTCATTTTTTATTAAATGAGGTGGAAAATCTATTTTCAATATAACTAAGGATAGATATTTTCTGCTAGACTACTTCTATTAAAGTGGATCACCCAACTCCTAAAAAATATTTTTGTTAAAATTAGTATCTAATTTTATGACCCTTATATTTTTTCCCCTTATGGGTATTAAATAAAAAATGATATTTTTGTCTTTATATTCAGATCCAAATTTATTTATCCTTATATTTTTTACCTTCTGATAGTCTTTTGATGTATGTTCTCTTTAATTTTAATAAAAATGATATTTAGGATAACTTTTTGAGAATTAATTATTATTAATAAACCATTTTTGTTTAATGTTAGTTTTTTTTAAGTTTGTATACATCAATGGGTGGAAATTGTTGTCCAATGTACATTAAAATCTCAATGTATATGAAAATAATAGTGGGTTATTAGAATATAAAATTTTTTGATCTCTTACTTTATTACCATTGGTATATGGTAGGATAATATTAATGTATATACATTAGAATGCCTTGTTTATTCGTTCTCATGTGTGGATGACATTATAGTTTTCTATTTTTCATTACATGGTCTATTAATCCTATATTTTTCTTATTTTTATCTTGATATGTTATAGATCCTTTTTTGTTTCTCAAATATTAAACATATTGAAATTTATTGGATATGATAGTTTTGATGATGTACAAATGTGGTGGGGTTAATGACAATATATCATGGTAGTGGGCTGAATCTAGTTGAAAAAAGTAGTTTTTTTATTAAAAGGAAGAGGTTATGCCGCAAAAGCATGATAACAAATAAAATCATGTTTTTAAACTAAATATATCCTAAGATGCCTAATTTTTCATTTTAATCCCTTATTTATGTCAAAGAGTATGAAATCGACATTATGTATAAAAAAATGGTTCCTCAATGTAACGACATGATACCAAAGTAATTTTCTCATCTCTATATCTTCATAGCTTAATGGTACCAAGTGATGTATATTATAGATAATAAAAATATTCACCATATCTCCATGATCATCATTTATTGGTTTTCATGTTATATAATGAAAGATAAAAATGATTTATTACATCCCTTTTATCGTATAAAGAACGCAAAGTCAATCCAAAAAAAGAAGGATTGATTTGATCTTTTTATTCATTCTGTTTCACTCTAAAACATGAGATATATTGTGCGATACAACAAAAAACTCATGAAAATGGTATGTGGTTCTATTAATTTATTAATAATGATCTAAAATAGATTTTCTAACTCTCTATAATAGAATTTAGATCCCTAGATAGTTTTAACCATTATTTTCACTACCTTCTACAAATATGACATATTTAAATTTTTTATATTTTCATACATATTTTTTCACTCTCTTGTAATACTCCAAGTTATCATGTGATAAAATAGGAACAATTAAGTTATCTTTTTACCTCGTGTAATTACAGAGATAAACTGGAATGGGTAACATTCATTCAAAAAAAAATTCTAATATTAACATTTATACATAAATTACTTTTGAATACCCATAAAAATTAATTTAATCTTATTTATATTAAACATTTGAAATATATAACTATATTTATTAATTAATTTACATATGAACATTCATACTTGAATATTCCCCATCCCACACATTGTGGTCACTTCACCCAAAACTCTAGTCCATCCAAATTATTGAAAATTCATGATACACATTAAGTGTGGCCCTCTAGAACCATATCTGAATTGTATTGATCCATAAATAAAGACCAAAATAAATTTATATAAACACATAATGTTTCTTAAAGAGATAAGGATAATTAATAGATATGAAAATCACTACCAAAAATCTATTATGTAATAAAATATATTTGTCTCGTGATATATTATAAAATACTATGCATACATTATTTCATCATCCCTTGATGATTTATTAATTTGTTTTCAATGTGATTGATGGAATTTTCTTATTTTACGATGTCCATAGATTTAGTTGATGAACTATCATCCCATTAAAGTGGAAAATGATATCTTCTTAAATATATTAAAAGTAGGAAATAATGTCTTCATCATTGAACCAATATCATGCCATAAATGACACACTTGAAACAAGATAACTCACCACAATAAAAAAATATAATGAATTTCATATTTTATGAAATTATATAACAAAATGATACACATTGACAAAAATCTAAATGTTAGATACAAATACACATGGACAAATATAGGGAAATCCAATTACACATGAATCATGTGGCATTCTTCTTAGTGGGTGGGTCCTCATGATCATATTTACCCATGAATACCAAGTAAGAATATCATGATAATAAGTCTTAATACTTTTGATCCCTCAGCACCAAATATCAAGACATTATTATTTTTCTTGATAGTATGATATATCAATCCCATAGGAAATTCATTTAAAATTACTAACATAGTAACATGAGTTTCTCATTATTCTTGTAATTATTTCAATTTTATAATATAATAAATTACCAAAGGATATTAACATGTAAATATTATATGAAGATGTAAAAACAATTTATGATAAAAATTCATCATTAATAAATCTTATTATACATACTATTGTAATTGAAAAGTAATACTCAAGTAACATCTAATGATCCATTTTAAGATCATTATTGTTTTTATCACTAAGTTAATTGACTAAAATTGTTTTTAAAAAATTATTTTTTTACTATGATTTTGACATTGAAAACATTTTAAAGCATAGATAAATATACAATGTATATTATATATGATGATAATTAATAGGTTCTGTAATATTATTTTTTTAAATTCTATTTTTCATCAAATATATATTTCAAATAAATATTAACTATAATTATATAAATATTTTTTGAGATTATATTAATAAATTCTGATTAAAAATATTACAATAAATATATATTTTCATGAACCAAACCATGTTACCCCCATCATAGTAATCAAGATAGCCCATTATATAGCCTGAGGGACATTTTGATAACCCCAAAAGCTTTAACCAAATTTCTAAGAATCAAGGACACACCTTTCGAAATATTTTTACCCATTATTTATATCTACCACGAGAGGGTCCTAACATTAACCCTACAAAACCCAACTATATATTGTAATGTCAAGGAAAAAAATAACAAATATGGAAAAATTTGGAATAAACAATAATATAAAAACCTATATAAAAACAATATTATGAAGTAATAATGAATATAAAAACATCATATAGAGGATATATATGATGATTAATCCAAAATAATGTGGGGATAAAGGTGTTGGAAGATGATAATTCTACAAAAGAGTATGAGTTTACTATAAAAAACTAGAATTACTACTATATATCATTATGTGTCATGAGGTCTCCCCCCCACTCTGTCACCATGTCCAAACATAATCTATTTTAGAATAAGTATCCACCACCTCCAAGTACTTCCTTGCCTTTAAATATATTCAATAAAAATAAGGACTATATACACCCAAAGGATGTTTTAAAGTGGTTCACATAACTATAATAGCATGATCCAAACAAGTGTTCTAGAATAAACCATTGTTAGTTATCCCAAACATTTTATTTCTAATAAAAACATATAAAAACACTCCATAAAATCATTAAGATAAGTAACATGAAATAATATTTTTTAAAATTATATATATATAATTAAAATTATTGTAAAAAACTATTTAAATATAAATGACATGTGATATTTTTTAAGGTATAAAAGTTTATGGAACGTCAATATTCTCATAATATATTGTGTTCCAAACTATTAATACCTAATTATTTGTGGGTTTCTAGAAAATTGGAATCCTGAAGTTGTAGTTAAAGTAACTTCATAGACAAATAAATATAGGGGAAGAAATAAACCATGATAAATAAGAGAAATGAACCAATATAGAGAAGGATAACCATTTACTAAAATATTTGTTAATAAATTTTAATGAAACTGCACTAAAAACAAGTTTGGAGGGGGTGATAGAACCATTTTTTATGCCTAAGATAGTTTCAATGAGGATAAAATAACTCCAATAGTTTATAAATTCAAGTGGTGGAGATGTGTTAATTTCATATCTTTAATTTTGTAGTAATGACCAACATTTAGGTAGAACATTTTAATAAATTCTAACAAAATTACATGATATCCACTATAATGGAACCCCCTACCCCTAGCCTCTATATATAATGATAATCTACTCTTTTTGAAAATGGATTTTAGTAAATAATTTGAAAACAATTGTGTAGAAAATATGAATAAATCCAAATAAAAAGGGTATCCTATATGTTTTGGCTTCATGTCTTAGGAAACCATGTGATAATTGTGTGGTAGAAACTGGAAACAACTACATGTTTCAGGGTAGGTTGCATGGTTTCTCCTTTATAATTAATAGAATCTCCATGTTTTAGAAAACCACACACTAACCATACATACACTACTAAAGAACTTCATCTCCATTCACTAGGTCTTGGAGTAGAGTTAGAACTAAACATGTGTTATTAATCCACTCTTTCCTAATTAACCATTTTTAAATAATTTAAAGGAAAATACACCAATGAAAAATTTTGATAATAAATATATAAAAATATTTAATATAATTCCTAAAAATAACTCCATGGGTTTGTAAATTTTCTCCCCCATATAACATGATACCCTCATAAAATAAACCCAAATATTATTCCGATAAATGATAAGGTCACTACTCCCTCACAAACGATCCATTCTCTCATAACTCCTAAGAATCACTCTCATACTTTCATAATAAAAAAATCAAAGAAATATAATTCCCATATCGCACTTTATCTTCTATTTTTAAATGCATACCATCTTCTCAATCACCAAAACATTTGAATCTAATTTCATTGCTTCTTAATCCAACACATTGGAGGGATATGTATAATATTTCTATTACTAAGATAAAAAGAAGATGTTCTGAGTCAATATCATCCAATGAGTTAAATGTAATTGATTTTTTACTTTTTTGACATTACAATGATATTTAAAGGGTTCTATTTTTACTTTTGTGTTATTCTATTTCTTAGTGATTTTTGGTGACCCAAATGATGTTACAATTTCAAAAAAACACAGTCATAAAATTAAAAACCCAACGGATGGTGTCAAAAGTGTTCATAAAATTCCTAGAAACTTTGATCGATCATTAGTCACTTTTGTATAGTCTATACATTTTTAGTCATCTCATGGACGGTGTTCAATCGTACTATAGAATATTCACCCACCTTGATCCGACAAAGGAGACACTAGCATAGTTGACCATATGAATAATTAAAAGGATAAATTTTCATATAAAATTGATATATATTATTATAAATAAACTCCACTAATTTCATTTGTTTATCACATGATCTTATAAAATCCACGTCATATGAAAAAAATGTCTTTCAGAATCTATATCGCTCACTTAGTCTACCCCACCATTTTTTGGATAATAATTTTTTCTCAATTTTACTTGGAATATTATACCCTCTTGATGGCCTTTAAATATTTAAGATTTGAATTAGGGTTCGCTATCCGAAATTATAACAAAATTCACACCATGTAATTTCAAAATCACTTATATGTATAGATTATTGATATCCTCCATCCTGAAGATATCATTGATTATATTGAAATATGTTCAGTTTTATAACAATTAAATCAAAAATTAGTTAACATTAATTCCTTAATAATGTATTAGGTAACCCAATAATGACGTCCAGGGATACATAATCCCATTTCATAGTTGGGACTAGAAGAGGCTAAATAAAAAAATGTTTTTATGATGCTCATGTTTTATCAGATGATGGGTATAGACTTGAGACATTAATTCAACTATGTAACATATAATATCATACAACCAATATTAGTGTATCATGTCATAATACATATTTTTGTAACCTTGACAGATGACCCAATAAGAGTGTTAAAAATCCTTCATCGCTTCTTTCCTTATGGATAAAAAAACAACATAACATCTCTTAAAATAGAAAATTCTATTTAGAGATAGATAACACTTGTAGGTGGTCTCCCCACAATTAAAAATATTCCTAACTCACCGAAACTCCTCATCTCTTGGATTGTACTAATGAAAAATATCAATGAGATATTCCATCAACTAAACAATAGAAAGAAATATATTTTCATTCTTTTCCTTCACCTCCAAGTGAATTTTAGAAAAAAAACCACATTATGTTCCACTATTCAAAATATTCCTTCAATCCATATGAACAAATAGCATATTAAGAGAACTGGAAACCACATTTCCATTTCTATTTTTATAGTATAGGTTGATATAAAATTTTTAGGGATATTTTACCCATAACCAATGGGTAAGGTTATACTTCTTTGGAGAGAAAATATAAACTAATATTTTATATTCAGTGTACACCATGAATTTATAACTAAATAGGTAGTGTTGTTAACAGCTAAGAGAATTCATTGACACTACTAGATTGAGTTCATGGGTTGGCTAAATCCATTCATGGGAATGAATTTGGAAATAACCACACACCACCACATGATCACTCCATATAAACATGATATCAAAACCCATATCTGATGTACCATATTAAATGACATATCCTAGTCTATAATCAGGTAGAACAAGAATATGGGATGATGTAAAATGAATATTTAACTTATCAAAAGAGGCATGAATATCTGGGATCCATTGAAACATCACCCATTTCTGAGTGAGAGAATAAAAAAGTTATCCAATCCTAGAAACTTCTTTAAAAATCACTAGAATTAATCTTCTAGACATAATAATCTATGTATCGTATAGATATTCATAGGTTTTTCCAATGACATAACATCCTTAACATTCTATATATCAAAAAAAATTCAACACCAAATGTCCCAATAACATGACTTTAAATATCCATATACTATAATTTGATATTATTTTATAGTGTTGATGATCACAATGATTTCTTAATGAAATCCTCAAGTAATGATCTTGCTTATCTTTGATTTTGGAATCAAATCATATTCCATACATAAATATAAAGATAAATTATTTGATCCATCAATGAAATAACTAGTTTTAAATATTTAATAATAAAATATAAACCTTAATTTAATTAAATTTCATTAATAGGTTTTCATGATGACTATTTTTACAATTAAAATAATTTCTTATAATATCATACTTTTATTCTTTGAGCTGATGATACCTCACTGAAACTAAATATTTGATAACAAAATATCACTATTTAATTATTCAAATATGTCATTAATATCAGTCATGGGTTATTTAAAATTTATATTCATGTTATTCAACTTTATTTAATTGATTAAAAAAATATCATTCCATATATTTTCATAGATAAGAATACTAGATAATCCCATAGAGAGACACTTGGTCAAATAAGTACATCAGTTACCAAATCATAAAACCAAATATTTAACACTTTCAATTTAATTTGTTTTATTATATATAATTAAAATGAAATCAATTGCACCCTAGTAATCAAATTGATAAAAAACATGACTTTTGGCTTGGAGGTAACCTTAAAAATTCATCTGATAAAACTTCATGAAACATCATAATCACTGAAGGAATATCACTTCCAAAGTTACTTTAATTATTCAATATCATAAGATATATTATCTGACATATCAACCCTCAAACCTCAGAAATATGATGGCTTGATCAACTAGACTATGACTCATATACTCATTGAAATAAATGATAGCTCCCATTAAGAGTAGTTAAAGTCACCCATTGACGATAGAAATAAATTTATAACTGTAATTTGGTTTTCCAATCCATCATATAAATAATATTCAATCAGTTTATCACATGAATTAACAAATCCCATGGTAAATCTACATGTGATATGAATATAATAAAAGTTGGAAATCAGAATCCACCCTTTTTTTCTTCCAGAGTGTGGGTATCATTATAATATAAGTCATAATCTCATATATAATATAAAAAATAATAATACAAACAAATATAAATCAATAAAGGTCACCCATATCAAATAAAAGAATAATTCATAGATAAGGATGTAAGAATGGTACCCTTAGCAGTCATATATCCCCCCTTGGTTTCTAATATGGATTGCTCTATCAAATGTAATTTTTTTTCCTCTGAGTTTTCCTAATGAATCAAACTATTCTAAGGTTCATCTCTTAATTGACTATATTTATTCGATGAACCAATTATTCCTCCATTCTCATGATGATGAGATCTCATTTCTTAAGAAGTGTCTAATTTCTATTGAGATCCCTTAGGATCCAATGAGCCTACAATACATTAAATGGAGGAGTGATTTTTTTAAATAAACTCTTAAGATATCTCATACACCAACAAGTATGGAAGGTCTTAAGGACCTCTATGAAATATAGTCTTATAAGACCGACCCCATCACATTGATAAAAAACTATTGGTTTTCCTTTTACTAATCCAGAAAGGTATGACTAAGAGAAATTACTTTAGTGACCATTACCAACCTATATAGGTTCTTCACACTTTCTATTATTATCAATAAATAAAAAACCACCCCCACCAGGAATGGATGTTTCATCAATCATCTGTTATATACCAACCTATTCTTTCTATACCATCACATATCGGTCCCAAATTTACACATAGTTGGTAATAATCAATAAGAAGTATTTTCATTGAATGGTAAGTTGGAAACCCAATTCAAAATATTAATCTTTCAACCTATAATGAAATATCATCTCAAGAGAGAAAATGATGATCTTGAAAAACTTGTTTGTATATTCCATGATTGTGGGTTTATCCATCTAGAGGAAAAAAGATCTAAATACATCTCCAAACACATCATATCCTTATTGAAATATTGAGTGAACACAACACTAAATTATTTACACTTGAGATTTTTATTCATTTTGTCTTGAACAATGATCTACCATTACTTTAGGTTGGGGCCTTCAATAGAAAAATTACCACTCTGAATAGTTATATAGAATAGTTTCCCAAATTTTTCTCCAACCTTGAACGTATCATTGGATGGATGGGGTTTTGATAAACATTTTTTTAATGGTTTTATAAACCATGAACCAGGTATGCAGAGAACATTATAGCTCCCCTCCAGTATGAGTCACATGGTTTGTCCCATAGTCTAAAACTCATGTTATTTAACCATTCAAACTATATAGTCTCTAAACCTCCATTATTTGACTCAAATTTATTAAACTCATAAAATTAGTTCAAAAAATCAAAAATAACCATTTCTAGATATCACATGGTGAATTAAGGCCCATTATGTTGATTGTTTTTAGTATACTCATGCACAACAAAACCCTAAAGTCCTTAAAATATAATATCATATTCATCTAGTCATCCACAATATGAAAACTAAATATAAATATATAATACCATATTTTCATAAACTAAACTAGACTACCCCTTTTTGGGATTCAGATCTGGCCTTCGATTAGGCCTAATGGTAGTTCTTGACTAAATTGGATGAAAATTAGTGTATGGGAATCAAGGAAACACCTTTTAGATCATTTTCTCCCAATAAACAAATATATCATGAATGTTTCATAGTAGAGAAAAAACCAACAACCGAAAAAAATTTAGTGTTTCAAGAATAATTGTAATAGATACGGATAAACATAAAATACACTTTCATGTTACAACCTAATCAAAAAACACATAATAAATAATAATAACCATAATAGTATCCAATTGAGAAAAATATTAGAGTATGTGTTCACTAAAGAGTTAAACCTAAATGAAATATACCCATATCTATAGGGTGTGATGGATAACTACCCACCAGAAAACCACAACTACACTAAATCTATAAAATAATGAATATCCACCACCTACAAATAGTTCCTTACCTTTACTTGTATCAGTCAAAACATTGTTTCATTGATCCAAACGAGTATGTAGTGTGTCAGAATAAATAGCCCAGTATGATCCTACAAAGTGTTCCATGAGAAATATTTTTATGACAATACAATCATGCTAGTTTTAATATAATCCACATTAAAATAATCTTTTAACAACATAAAGATAAGTGATATGTAAAAACCTTTTAACAATTTTTAATATATTTGGAAAATCCATGTAAATAATCTATTCATGATAATAATCATATGATATACCATATGGTAGCTAAATTAAATTAACACTTGTATACATGTATTATATTATGTTCAAACCCAATCATACCCAACTACACGTGGTATGCAAGACAATGTATAATCCCACAATAGAGGTTAAGGTGTTATGCTGGTTAGGTTTGCATCATAACTAGCAATGTAATTCTAGTCTAGGAATAGTTTTATAATTGTATTGAAGATATAAGTTCTAGGTTCTATATCCAATAATAATGGGTTCGCATGAATAGTTATCATTTCAAAATACCACAATTTCATTGAAAATAATTTTCCCATAATATTGTAATATTGCCAAGCACATGTTAGGAAAGATTGATCTCCATATATAAAACCTTCTTTTAAAGTCACATTAATTACTCACATCACATGAGAATATTTTAGAAAATTAATATCATATAAAAATCTATCCTCAATGGTGGTATGAAATAATTTTTAGCAGTGAAACCGCCATTAATGAAATTCAGGCATCCATAGTTATTCCATAAAAAGTAATACAATGAACCACCAACTATATATTAATGAAACCATTATAGAATATAGTGAATACAATTTATAATAAAAGGAAAGAACATTATATTGTTATATAAATCCTTAAAAATCAAAAACCTTATATTTAAAATTAGAATACATAAACTCTAGGCATCCATGGAAAAGGGTAAGTAGTAAAACATGATAAAGAAGAGAAAAGAACCATATAGGGATGTAAAATAATAAAATGGATGGTTTTTTGGAGAATATGGATGATGATGTGATAAAAAATAATTAGTATTGGGGGAGAAATGAGATATATAATTTTCAAGCTATATATATTCCAAATTAGGGTAAAATAAATAAAAATAGGTGTTTAATTTGAGCAAGGTTAAGGAGGTAATTTTACATTTTTATTTCCCTTAGTTGGCCACACACTTTAAAAATTCAAGAACCAACCATCAAGTACCTAATATTTGGTAAACCCATATATGCTATTTTTAATAATATTTAAGGTTCTAGATTCAATTCACTTGAAGGTGGTAGTGACATCAAGACTTTAAAAGTTATCGGTTGATCGGTATGAAGTTCTAATGGGAATTTCAGTTTAATAAATAATCAATCACTTAGTGATGTAAATTTTTTAATGTTTTTTAATTATCTTGTTCTATAGATTTTATAAATTATATATGAGTATTTTTATAATATATTTGAATTTTCTACTTTAAATTGATAGATTCCATTGAATATAGGAGGTCGATGCAATCGAATGATAGGATAGCCACCACTATATATAGGGGTAGGACAACCTACTAATGTGTAATGTGAATACGTAATAAGAGTAATACACATTGAAAAAAATTCATTGTTTCTAGTCTTAATACATAAATATAAATATACCATTGTAGTGTTCTCCCTTGGAAATAATCTGAACATTTGAATAAATTAATTCCAAAGTGTTCTTTACTTTGTTGTCATTTTTGTTAGTTTGTATTCTTATGTATGTGTTTATCAGATGAATTTATATAGGGTGATTTAGGGTGTATTCAAGATTCCTATATTTTAGATCTCATTTTCTACGAGGTGTGTCATTTCTGTTTCACGTGACATATAGAATTTATATGTATAGTGGATTCATTAACATTGTTCTAGTATTCTAACATCAAGTGGTTTTATGATTTACACCTGTCATATTTTTTATATTTATCATCAAAAATTGGTAACAAATTTTGGTTCATGAAATACATATAATAATAATTTATCTTAAATTATATTCATACATTATGTTATTTTATTGATTGGTAGTTATGAAATAAGTGTAATGGAATCAAAATATTTCATGATCAGGGTTGATATGTTTGATGAAACAGACGTCAGCATCTCGAGGATCTATATGGAATAATATCTCATCCAACAGGGATTAGATTATACATTTATCATAGTAAAACCATAGAATATAGAGGAAGTAAAATGGGAAAGGATTAATCATAATGAAATCATATTGATTTTAATGTCATTATAAAATAATGTTTCTTTCAATATTTGGGAGATGAAAACAATAGTAGAATAGATGATAACCGTGAAAGATATATAAGAGAAATTCACTTCCTTAAACAAATTTTTTATAATGAATAGGTTCTTCAGTAAGATATATTTATAATTTATACAATTTGGTAGAATGTAAATGATTTTAACATGATCGAGAGTTATCTTTAGTCAGGGAAATACAGATTCACTGATGGTGTTTTTTAATTACTTTTATTTGTGCCACTAATGGAGATTTTAGTGGTGATGGAAAATCCTATTATTAATTCTACAAAAAACATATGAGTAATTTTTTAGGATTTTTAAAACCTAATATACAATTAATATATGATATTAAAGGATGTCTGGTAACCTAATATAAATGAATTGAATATATAAGGTATATGATGATTATCCAACTAGTAGTTGAGTCAGAATAAACAAAATAAGGACAGAGATGAGGGTAGGAATAAATATTCCCAACATAAATGAGTATGACATAATTATTTGTAGTGGTATAATATTAAGAAATACTTTAATGAAAATACAGTTATTTCTACAAAAAAAATCAAGAGCACCAATTAATTAAATTAAGTGTAAGAATGTAGTATCTTTAAATTAAGTGTCTATTTTTTTATGATAAAATTGGTGGTTGATTCTGGAAAATCATTCCAATCCCCATGAGATAAGGGGATAGATAATAATATATTAGTAATATTTATAAAGTTATAAATTGTTGGTTATGAGGATTGAGATGTTTTTCTAATGGGTTATATGAATATTCATATGTTGAATGGGGACATACTTAAGATAAAGGGGTGATAGACATTTCAGTCCTCTAGAAAGAAACACTATTATATGGGATAACTAGATGAATAATTACATAAAAAATATTTGTTAATGGTGTTTCTTAATTTTACCTAAGGATTAATGCTCATTGTATTTGATGTTAAGGATGGTACCTTGTATCTATCTAGATGATCATATAGATCTTTGATGGCCAGAATAAAAAACTATTAGAAGTGAATATTTAAGTGAATTTCATCTTGGTCATATCAGTAAAAATAATTTGAAGGATTGAGTGGAAAATATTTCAATGAGGCTTGATTATACTAATTTTAGAACTTGTGAGAGTTTTATACTCATGAATGAAAAAAAAATCAACTAAATTGAAAATAAGTAGAAAACATTATCATATTCTTAAAATCATTCATCCAAATGTTGGGGTCTTAACCATAGTTCATTCTCATGGAGGGTCATCATAATTTTTTATGTTTTTTAAAAATTAAATAATAAAATCATGGGTACATTTCCTACAAAACAATTGAAATTTTCTTTTTGTTTTCACCCAATGGAAAACTATCATTAAAATAGCGACCATTAGTATAGTTAAATGAATTATGTTAGAATATAGTGGTGAATAAAGGTAGAGGGAATTTACTACTTATAAAAGAAAGGAATTGATCCTGAGAAAACATTAATATGAATAATATAAGAAATGTTGTGGTTCAAATAATGAATAATAATTGACTAAAAATTAATATAGTATGAGATTTAAATATGGTGTGTATAAATATATTTGGGTAGAAAAAATGAATTGGGTTGTGTATCTAGACAACAGAATTTCATCAGCACTTATGGTAATGAGATTCATAAGTATTATTTGTCTAGTATACCAATGGAAATTAATCATGTGAATGTTTTTAAAAGTCTATCATATGTTCACATTAATGTTGAAGAAATGGTTAAGTTTGAGGTTGAGTCCCATATTTATTTATTTATAGGATATGAGGTTGATTACATTGGGTATAGGATATTATATAAATATAATCGGAATATAGTAATAGCATGAAACATTATCATTAATGAGAGGGTCTTATAAAAAGACCAGAACTTGGCAGATGATAATGTTTAGTTCATAGAATAAATATTCCATGTGTATATTGATTTGGATAAAAGAACCAGAAGTACACTAGTGATATTAATTTTAGATTTTGGCACAATTTTTCTAGGAGATAGTTCAATAGATGATGTACCAAAATGAAAAGGGGTTATAGGTGTGAGAAGAAGAGCTTTATAAGTTCAAAACCAATATATAAGGGAATGATAAGTTGTATTGTAGAAAAAAGTATACTTTAAAGATAAATTATTAAGGTCCTCCAGAGCTACATGATGATTAAAAATATTTTTTCATTAATTTCACTACATAGTTATAATAGATATAATATAGGATGAGATCATAAAGTAGTTTTATTGCTCAGTGAGTATGAATAGTTGAATTTAGATATAAAAGAGTTAATTGAATGATTGTATACTAATGACACATATGATCTAATGGGTTTACCATGAGAAAATAAAGTGCATGAGAATAATCATATTTTTTATTGATAGAATTAGATAGAGGTATAATGTATAAAGGTAGGCTTATAAGGAACCAGTCCTTATTCAACATATAATTTAATATTTCAACAATAATTCAAGTTCCTACATTCCTAGAGGCCATTAATGTTTATAGTTCTACAGAATTATGACATAACTCTTACATAACAAATAAATTCATTAAAAAATATACACATAAAGTTAGTATCTATTTTTCATAATACAAAACATCTCAAATGAAACATTTTCTCTTTTCATGAAAAAATTCCATGATTCTCAATGTGACTTCATCATTGTTCATAGTTATCCTTAAACCCTATGAAAAAATGTTAAAATATGGTATGACCAGAAATAAATATTTAAATTATATATAAAAATAAGAAAATAAATACATTATTCCATTTCATTAAGGTAAAATCATAATCATGGGGTTTCTATAAAAAACATGATAACCCATGAAAAACACTTCCTTATAAAAAATAATAATTTATCATTAAAGGGAATAATTATTCCTTTAATAAATTCACTATCATACCTTATCAAATAAAAATATATCAATTACAATTATCTTGTTATCATTAAAATAAAAATTTATGTTCCTCAGGACATCAAATTCCTAAACCACCAATGAGAACCCATAAAATGTATTAAAAAACTCTTTTAACATCAACATAAATATCTAAAGAATATAATAATAACCCAATTCATTAGAGAGTAATATAAAGATAAAGTATTAACCATAGAAAAATTGAATATACCAAAAAATTCTAAAAACACAAAAAAAATTATTTACATCATCTAACTTATAAAAATATACTTTTAAACCATTAGAAAAAACATTTTTTAAAATTCATATATTTCTTCCATTTAAAACTCAATTTTAAAAACAAAAATACTTAGAACAATGGAAAGAAGGGTTTTTCTTCCAATGAAACGTGTAGGTTTTTAAATGAATCCCAATATCAAATATCAATTATTGTGGTGTGAAAATTCATTGGTCTCATATACATTAAAAAATGATTTTGTACTTATTAAATAATATCATAAATTACATACGAAATAAGAAAAAAGATTATTTTTGATGAAATTTTATAAGAAATTCAAAATGAATGGTAAAATGAAAATTTTAAATAAATAATTTTATTATTTACACATCTATAAAAATATGTACATGGAAGATAAATATTGTAAATAAATCATCAAATAATTTTAAAATTGGGTTTTAAGATAGAATATTTCTTACCTAGAGTTCGACTTGTCATATATGTTGTTTATATTTCTAAATAAATTATTTATTTTAATTAAATTATTTATTAATAATATTTTTCAAATTATTTATATAATTATTATTCCTTTTATTTCACTTCTTACCATCTCAATATTAATCACTTAATTGATTAAGTAAACTTTAGATGTTTCAAGTGTGTTTGTTTCATATATCTGAAATGAATTTGATGGGTTGAATATGGTCAAATAGATCATATTTATATATTTTCCAAAATATTAATCTTTTTATAATTATAAATTTTATAAATAAATTACACTTTTAGGACAAAATATGTATGGTGGGTATAAAAAATTAGTGATGTTACATCATGGAGATGGTAATCCATGCGTATAGATATGTAATATTCCCATTTTTCAATGTTCATGAGGGAAAGAAGAAAGTATTATTTTATTTTACTATAATGATAATTATATCATAAATATCATGTTATTTTTAAAATCCACTTGTATGTACTATCTTTTTTAGGTGCCATGAAAAATAAAATACATTGAATCCCAAGGAGGTATTTTGCACGTGCATATGAGAAATGTTTTTATTTTCTAGTGGATGGTAAATAAAAAATTAGAAAATTTATTTAACATTATTGAATGAAATTTATGTCATATATATTATATTATTTCATTATTATCCTTCATTATTGGCATCCATATGATTCGATTATGAAACATGAAATATATCCTCTTCATAAGGTTGCAGTCTGCATGCACCAATGAAAGATGTTTTCATTTTCCATTAGATGGATAAGTTGTTGAAATGGGGTTATTATATAAACCTAATAAAATTTTATTATATTTTGGATTATTTTTTATTATATAAAAATAGTTAGTAGAGGTTATTATGATTTAAAATTTAAAATAAAAAATAAAACTCTTGGTTAAGAACTATGCCTCGTCTTAGGACAACCTTCATAATTTTATACCCATAATCCATCTTAGGATGGTATTATGAAAAAAACTAAGACCTACAAGACATTATGGGAATGTTAGGAAATTATTTGGGTGTGTATTGGATAGTATAATAGGATATTAGAGCATGGATAAGAGAAAATATTTAGTGTCCATTTATAAGTGAGTTAGAGGGAACACATGGAATTTTTCAAAAAATTAAAATATATTAATGTATTAATCAAGAAAAATAGATCTAGAATGACCCTTATTATAATTCTAGATGATAAAGGGATGAAATATAAGAACAAAATAGGATTTGGACAAGTTTGTTAATCATATTAACCCTTATATTTTTAGTGTTAACCCTCATTAACTCTAACTTAGGTAATTAACTTTTTTACCAATGTTACTATTCTTAATAAAAAATAAAAATGGCCTCATTAAAAATATTAGAGAGTATGATTAAATATATTAGTTAAATTGTTCCAAATTAAATTTCTATAATTTTAAGAAAATAATTAAAAAATAGACACAAAAAGTGTGATGAAAAAACTTTTCTGGAAAAATGCCTTTATAAGTATAAAGAAACATTATATACAAAAACAAATGTATTTTTGATCCTAATGATACTAAGTGTATTAATTTTATTCAAAAGAAAATAGTAAAATTTTAAAACCAATTAAAAATATAATTTATCATTATAAATCTATTAAAATAAACCATTATTTTCTTTAAAAATGATATTTTCTATTATTTACCCAAAAAACTACTTTTTTATAAAATTATCAAAAATTCACTTTAAGAAAAAAAATTAATTTATGTTTTCAAAAAAGAAGTTCATTTTTTCAAATTAAAATTCAAAAATTTTGAAATTAAAATTTTTAATAAAAGTTTATAATACATGAAACTTAATTTATTTAGAATAAAAAAAATCCTTTTGACTAAGAAAGTACCTAATATTCATATAATGAATTTGGTTCTATGAAATAAAATTCATGAATATTAATATGGAATAAAATCAATATATTATTAATATTAAATTCGTTGTTTAATCACTCATAATTTTTTAAATTAAATCCTCACAAATTTTATTCAATTCTAAAATAATTAGGTATATTTTTTTGTCATATCATTTTTAGACTCAAATGTTCCTTCTTCAATCTTGTGTTTTTTCTTTAAAATATTAACCAAGCGAATCACCTAATTTCATAATATGTTTTCATAGAAATATAAAATGTGATTAGGTTGTTCCTTATAATAAATATTATATTCTAATGGAAATAATTATGAACTCAAAACAAGAGATTCATCAGAAATGTACTTCAAAAAAATGTAACATTAAATGCATCAGGTACTTAAGATTTTCTTATAGGAAAAGACACATGATGAGAGAGTAATGAAATATTCTCCAAAATTTCATATAGTCTAATGAATCATGTACTTTACATTCTCCTATTATGAAAACATATAACTCTTATCCATATAGATAAATTAAGAAAAACAAGGTTGACTAACTTGATTGAAATATCCTTCCTCTAGTTATCTCCATAATAATTCTTCCTACTCTGAACATGTAAACACCTGGATATTTTTCATGTAATTTTTTTTATTATATGGAATTATTATGAGTTTGAAAAAATGGATGGAACATGATTCTACGGCCCTGTGTGACTAGATAGAATTTCTGAACTTTTTTTCAGGAACGTTCAATAAACGCGTGAGAGGTGTTATGTGATTTTTGAACCGATGCTCGGAATTGAAATCTGATGACACTATTGAACTCGCAGCACTGATATTTTCTTAAGGAGGCCTCTGCCTCAACTACAGTAGGTTGAGGGTGGTAGTTGGTTTTTCGGATTTTCATGGGAGAATTGAAAAAAAAATAACTTTTATTTAATTTTTCTTGAAACAACAATTTTTAATATTTTCTGGTGGGGACCACCCAAACACCTCTTTAATATGAGGAAACCATTGTAATTCTCCCAAATAATGAGCCAACAATTAATTTATCTTGTAATTAAATAAGTTTTCTCATCCCCTTTCTTGAGGTTGGGGAAAACGTTTGCAAAGGAAAAATTTTGGTGGAGAGGAGAACATTTTGGGAGAACCTCCTCTAACAAAGAACATCTTCAATGATGAACGGACCGACGTTTGAGGAAATACTATTGTCACCATCATCATTTTCATCCTCACGACACCTCCAATAAACGATGCAGGTAAGGGTGTGTTTATGTTTTTCATCGTAGTTTTATGTTGAAAATTTCTCCTCAATATCGCATGCTATCGGTCTAACGCGGAGGGTGCAAACCAAACAAACATAGCCCGATCCCTCCACATATTTAGTGTTGACGTGTTCTTTACATGATATGATTATGGAGGTAGCACAACCATGTTTCAGAAGGATACTACGACCCTTAGATCATGGTGGAGAAAGGTGGTGGTTGGCACCCAGCTGGCTGCGTGGAGCCGGGGTAGCGCATCCGCGCTACAAGTAACGAGGGAGTTCACAGCCTGTCGGTCTCGGTGGTGGGAAGTCAGTGGCCATAATTCCGGCTGGTCTCATAGAGGTATGGAGATGCATGTCTGCATTACTGGTTGATCAAGAGGCTGCGACCCTCCAGCCATGGCAGAGTAGGGTGGTGATCGACACACTTGTCGGTCGCGCGGTGAAGCGGCGGCGAATGCCCGCGCCGTCAGAGCTGGAGACCGCAGCCGCTTTACCGCGATGGAGGTTGGAGGATGGCTGGAATCTAGATGGTTGTGGTGGAGAAGTGTCATTCATCCACATCGCAGGAAGGAGGGCGCTTCATTTTTGTCTTCCACGTCACACCAAACGGGACCCCTCCGGTTGGTCCTGCATGCTAGCTGACAGTGCCACGTTGCGCCGCCAGGTTGGCCAAAACCAAACGTCCAATGGGCCATTAAAATGACCTGGGGGAGCACCTCCCCTCCCCGGTGGTGGCTATGACACACCCCACCACAGGGGGCCACCCCAGATGTGGGCTACACCGTTGGTCGTGCCCAGCGCTGGTTGGGTCACGTTTAGCGGGCTGGACCGGGCCGCCACATTCGCAGGTCAGGCTGGACCATGGCCCAGCGAGCTGGGCCCGCCGTGGGCCAGGCCAACCAGGATGAACTCAAACCTGGTCAGATCAACCCAAACCAGGTCGGTTCGGGGCAGGCCAGGTCGGGCCATGTCCGTCCGACTGGGTCGGATGAGACCTGGACCCATTTAGACCTTGATACACCTTTTTGTCTAGATCCTGAGAACCGGGCGTCTGATTGACGAACCGTCTAAGGTACCAGAATCCATGGATCGAGACTGTCATTTTGGAGTACCCCACTTGACTTTTGGATAAAGTTGTAGTACAGTCAAGTTGGATGGAACCCAAATCCAACCGGACCCTTAGGACTAAAAGGCTAATAACATACAGATCAGGCGTCTGATTGATGTGTCGTCTATTACGTTGGTTCCCATATGATGTGACAGCCCTTCTTGAAACTTCTTCAATGAAATTTGTAGTAGATGACGTATTGACCAATGGATTGAGGAGTAGAACCTCCCAGAATCAAGTGTGCTTAGTGCAGAAACCCTGTGGTTGGATGTACTTGAGGAGACATCAGATCATGGGTGGGTCATCTTTGGATCTTGTGTCGGTCAGAATCTACAGATCATGTGTGTGTCATCTTCAAATACTATGTGGGTTATAATCTCCATATCATGTGTGGGTCATCATCAGATCTTGTGTCGGTCCTCTCTAGATCATGTGTGGGTCATCTTCAAATCCTTTGTGGGTAATCTTCGATCCTATGTGGGTCAACAACAGATATTCTCGAAGAAGTAATATGTTCTAGCAATATAGATAATAATCTATACTACCTTACTTAAGTTATACCCGGTGTGAGCTGAGACTTTACCCTTGTGGTATGCTTTTGTGTGGTGATTCCTTTGTGGTAATATTTTGTGTTTGGAAACCATTTTGGTAATCTTCTGTGTGGCCTTACCTTTGTGGTACATACCTTCGTGGTGATAACTGTGTTGTATTCTTCTGTGTCACGCTACCTTTTTTATACTTACCTTTGTGGTGTTACCTTTGTGGTATTCATTCCTTTTTGGAACAATTGTGCTTTTGGTTAACAAATTGGGTATTGTTTTCCTCATGAACGTGATGTGTATACCTGACAATTTAGGTATATGTATTGGTATATACTTAAGTAGGGTTAACTATTGTTTATGTTCTTTGAGGTTTTTCCTTTGTCGATTCTGGGATACCTTATGGGGTCTTGGGGTTTTTCCTAAGTATCATTATACTCACCCATGCACTGGTTACACCCTCACCTTGTTCTGTCTTGTGCAGACGACGGACAGCGCAGATCAAGGTCGACGGTACCAGGATTGGAGGCTTCTCGGAGGTGCACATTAGATGAGACAATCCTAATAGATGACCGTTCAAGATCTGTACCTACCCTTCAGGTAGTATCCTTGGCGGGTGTTCACAGGAGTTGTTTTTAGTTTTACTTATACTTTCAAGTTGGGATTGTATTCTGTCCCCTTTACGTACTGTACACACTCTTTTTTATATACAGTTTACTTTGTGCTCGTATATTGTTGTGTGCTTGGTTGTGTGAGTTTATAGGTTATATAGGAAATGACTTCCCAATTTTATGTATATGACTTTCTGGTGCTAGTTGCCAACCCCTGGCCTATGGAAGGTAGTATTGGGGTTGTCATGACACGAGCCCCGGGGGAAGGGTCGTGAAAGAACATCCCCTATATGCTTCATAATCACATACACTTTCTCAACCATAATTTATAATAATTAAATTCCTAAAAATATTATTTCACCAACATCATCCAATAAAGTTGGATTCGAAAACCAATTTCCATATAATGTATCAAAAGATGAAATATGTATATTTGAATGAAAACTGTTGTTATAAGAAAATTCTTTAGTGAAAGATGTTGATCCCAGATTACTTAATAATACAATTAAAAAGCTTTAAGAATACCCTATAGTGTCTAAATATTTCCTCAAAAAAATCATCAAATTTATTATAAAATGTTTTACTAAAATTTAATTTAGTACCCAATGACATCAGAAGGATTTTCTTAAAATTATGGGTAAATTGGGGATCATGATCAGATGAAACAAAAAGTTGGATAACCTGCAATCTATTTATCTCCTTAATAATAATTCTATAAATTTAATCCAAATACATATTATCTTCAATAGAAAAAAATGGGAAGATTTAGTCAAATTATAACAAATAAATCATATCATAAATTTACATCGATATGGATTTAGTAATCTAGCCATGAAATCCATGAATGTATTCTCCCATTTCTATTCTGGCACTCTAAAAGGATGAAACTACCCATTAAATTACTTTCATTCCTCTAACCTATTGAAAAGTGAAAAAATTTCAAGATAAAGTCTACAAATATCTTTTTTCGTTTTATCCCACAATAAATGTTCCAAAATATCTCTATATATCTTATAATTTGGGGGATGAATAGAAAACAGAGAGCTATGAGTTTCATTGAACAATTCTTTCTTGAATAGGTAATAACAAGAAACAAATAATCTTTTATATAATCATAAAAAATATTCTTTATTAATGTTTAATTTATGAAACTTATCTTCTCGGATAAATTTACCATTTCTGGTAAATCTTGATCATCCTTATAAGATTTCATAAATATGTCTAACAGTGATGACTACAATGATACTTGAAATAAAATAGAGTAAGTTTCTATCTGAAATATTTATAGTCTTATATTCAATAAATAAATAACTAAATTGTCAGGTACCCTTTTTGGAATTGTTATTGTTTCATTATCATTCTAACTTAAACCATTAGCTACCAAATTTTATTTTCTAGGATCATAAATAAACATGTAGTGATAATATTTGAAAATTTCAAGTCATCTTATTTGTCTCATGTTTAATTATTTTTAAATGATTATATACTTCAAAAAATTTACGATCAATTTATATTTAACATTTTAATCCATTAAATTGATGCCTCTATATTTTTAGAAAAATTATAACATCAAGTTCAAGGTCGTGTGTAAGATAATTTAGCTCACTATGTTTTAATTTTCATGAATCATAAGCTTTTACCTAATCATTCTACTTCAAAACACCACCAATTTCCATCAAAAAATAATATTAATTGAAAAAAACTCAGCATTTCTGGATGGTAGGGTCGAAACTAGAGTATTAACTAATATTTTTTTTCAATTCCTTGAAATATTCATCGCATTCATTTTTCTAGATGAATTTAAATCCATTTCATGTTAGTTTAGTTAGTGATATAGATAACCAAGTAATGCTTTCCAAAATCAATTTTTTGTAACCTTATAATTAAGGAAAACTAAAATCTATGTTCAATTATATGTAATTTTCATTAGTAAACCACATTAATTTTTATCAGATCAACCATTATTAAAATTTTATGTAAAATATGTCCATGGAATGAAATCTATCACTACTAGAATTCAATATTACTAAATTTTCCATAAAAAACTTTTTTTAAGGTCTGTAACACAATTCTCAAATGTTTCTCATTATAAGCATAACATTTATAATATATTATAACAGCATCAATAAACACAACCAAAATTTTATCAAATAAATAATGGAAAAATATATTTATAAGGTCTATAAATACAATTATATCATTTTTTAACCCCAAGGAAATAACCACAAAATGATATTTCCTATACCAATTTTAAAATGTAGTCTTTATAATTTCATCCTCTTTAACCTTCATTAGATGATACCTGAACCTTAAGTCACCCTTCAAAAAATGATAGACACCATAGAGTTGATCAAAAAAGTTATCTATATGATGAAATGTATTGTTATTATAAATAGTGATTTTATTAATTTCTCCATAATCAATGAAAACCCTCATTGAACCATATTTATTTTTAACAAACAAAACATTATCACCCCATGGTGAAGTTATAAAATGAACGAATCCTTTATCAAGAAACTATTGTTAAAACTTTTTCAATATAAAAATTTATACATGATCAATTTTAAAAGGATATTTTGAAATTTTATTATCATAATGAACTAATTCCCTGTTAATTTCAATCCCCTAATTATGTATAATACTAGGAAATTCATCAATAAATATATCATGATATTCACTAGTTTCACTCTCTATAATAAAAGTGGAATATGTGGTCATAATGTATGTAACAATGGACTTAGTCTACTTTAGATATTTATTATTTGTACTTATAGGGAACAAGGATTGTTGTGTACATTTCTATGACTAATAAAATATTATTCATTTGGTGAAAATACATTGTTTTATTCAAGGAAAAAACATATCAATCTAAAATACCACTACATTCATAAGTTTCTTGAGGGTAGAAAATTAGAGTTGAGTAAGATTACAGAAATAAAAAATATAGCTAAAAAGATCATTATGGTTCTATTCCATGTATGTTTGAGTTGACTTCCAGCCTTAGTGGGATTGGGGTACCCATAAAGTGGAGGAGGGAACTATTTGTATGTGGAAAGAGGAAGAGTGTTTTTAATGTTTATAAGATATTAAGGTTTTTTAAATATCATTGTGAAAGCCTTAAATTAGAATTATATAATGATTCTGAAGCCTCTTTAAGGATATAGATTCATTTCACTAGATGGAGGCATCACCATAAATATATTATCTTTGGCTAGTGTCTTGGGAATAATTTCTGTTGGGATTCTTATTTTAGGGGAATTTGGGTTACTTGATGACGTAATCTACTCAAAAGATAGTGATGTTTTTGGTTTTCCAATTGTAGTCATCATAAATTTGATTTTCTATTGGAGATCAGTGGTTACTATTTCAAATGGATAGACGCTTAAGAAAGTAGTAGGTTGACATAAACAAATGACTGTCAAGATCCAACTCTATGTATGGGGTGAGACAAACTACTGATGTGTAATGGTATTAATTTCTAAGAGTGATCCACAATGATGGAAATTCACTAATTTTATTCTTTTTACATCCTGATAAATATACTTTTTAGTGTTCTCTAGTGGATGTAGGATTAAAGTATGAACCATATAAATCCAAAGTGTTCATTACTTTTTCTCATAGCCATAATTATTGTATATTTATGTATGTGTTTGTCAGAAGTGTTTATGAATAGTGATTTAGGGTTAATTCGGGCTTCTTAAATTCTAGATATCATAGTCTTGGTGGTTTTTCTTGCCCATTTTCTATGAAATATAGACTTTAAATATCTTGTGTATTTATGATACTATTTCCAATGGTTAAACAACCGATGATTTCCAGATTGGTTCCGGTCAGTTTTTTTCCGCTCCCCCATACTAATGTGTATTCTATAAAAAATTGTAATGTTATTATAAATAAAATAAATGTTTTATTAATATTAATAAATTATATTTTATATATTTATATTCATTAAAATAATAATATGTAATTTTTCTATCAAAATGAAAAAAGCTTTATTTCTAAATATATTGGGTTTTCATGTATTATATGATTTTATTTACAATCATGACATAAATATAATCTAATTTTAAATTGAAAAAATTAAAAATATTTTTTAATTAATAATTTCAAAATTATATTATGATAAATGTTTCATACATTTCAAAAAAATATTCCTTAATAACTGAATAATGAAAAAATATAGATTTTTATGGAAAATTGTCTTTTTGTTTGATGAATTTACAAAGTTACATTTTATTTTAATAAATATTTAAAGTTAAATTAGTTCAATTATATTATTTTCAATGAAATAGTAGTAATTTTAATGGATTTTATAATTTAATTTTGAATGAAATTATTTTTATACATAAAAAAATTCAAAAAAAACACTTTCTCCATCACATTTTATGGATTTGATTTTAAATTAAACTCTACCTATTCTGTAAAATTAATTTGACAAAATTTATTACATATATGGAAAAATAATAATTATAATTAGGTGATAAGGGAAATTAAATTTCTTAATCACAATTAATTTTAAAACAATTAAAAAAATTACCCCAACTTATGTTAAAACAATTTTACCTGGGGTTAAACATAAGTGATAAGGGTTAAATTTACATAAAACATTTCTAAATATTACTATATGGAAATATTTTAACCCTATATCATATTATATTCATCAATGGTCCATTTTGGATCCATGTTCCTTGAGTAAGACATTTATATATTTTATTCTTTTTAAAAAATTCCAGGTCTGTCCTATCAAAAAGTTATAAAAGGACACACCCTCTCTCTTTTATCGACACCTAAAAAGAACATAGTGTTGGATCGAATATGTAGATGTATATGTATATTAGATGGAACAATACAAGAGGTGGGGGTGAATTGTAGGTTTAAAACTTTGTTTAAACACATAATAAATTAGTTTAAATGATCTTAAACTAATATAATTCACAATAAAAACTAGCAACAACAATTGTATTGAATATAAAGGTATGATATGATTTAATAATATAAGAAAAGTAAAGCAATTGTATTCAACATGAATACAATAATTAGAGTAAAACAATAGTGAAGGATTCTACCATAAAGCGTATCGAATCAATCGATACAATATGTAACAGTATGTTTGTAATTGAAACAATTACAAATGAATATGAAATGAAGAAAGGAAAAAATATGATTCCCTTTATAAAACAAAATGCAGTGGAAATGTAAATGTATTACAATTATTTTGACCCAAAGAGAAGGGTTATCCTTCACCTAGGATAACAGGTCTATCTACCAACACCATGGTAAGCCCTCGATATGATGATCTGTATGTCCGTCTTACTATCCCCGCAAGCCCTCAAATTTTTAGGTAATCGGAACCTCTGTCTTTCAATCACTTGAAATATCTCGATATGATGATCGGTAGCACCGTCTGCCTATCCCTAGCAGCCCTCGATCATTATCACCTGATCGGATGCACAAAGAAAAACAAATAACTTATAGAAATAAAAAAACTACGAACGAGCCATTCACGTTTTTGTAATCTCAAGACTTTCACACGAAGCAGGAGAGAAATCACAACATCTCTCTCTAGAGCTTGATAGAAGAAAAGTATCACACACTTGTTCTTCTCAGCTTCAAATGACCTCCTATTTATCGGCCTCAGGTTCCAACGGTCACATTTCCACCAACGGTCATATTTCTCCGGAAAACTAGGAGGGACTTGGACACCTGGAATTATAACGGTCATATTGAAATAGAAAACATGAGATCGTTTTTATTAGTTTATAACTAACTCCCCAACATCATTTTGGTTAAAAAAAATATATATGAAGATGATAAACATTAGTACGATTAATATGAAACTTGTGTTTTTGATAAAGGACCAAAACAAGCAAGTAATGAAAGTAAAGTATGAGTACTATAAGTATCACTTAGTGTAATGTATTGATACGATGCAAACTGTGTTTGATTTATAAACCTTGGTATGATTAATAGAGTCAATACGATTTCTAGAGTTCGTATGATAATTATAGTTAGTATGATAAACATGGTCAGTACAATCACCATGATCAATATGATCAACATGGCCAGTACGATAATCCTGGTTAGTACGATAAGCATGGTTAGTATAATAACAATGGTTAATACGATAATCATGGTCAGTACGATAATCATGATCAATACGATAAGCTTGATTAAAAGACATTTGTGATTTCCAAAACAAGATATAAAATTCAAAATAGAAATTTTGTGTAACACCCCAAGCTTCCACGATACACTTCTCTTTGAATAATACAGTAGCATGTGTTGAACGCAACTTCGAGTTCTAACACACACCACAACCAATCAAACTAGCCGTTATGAATATTAATACCCACTTTTTGAAATTTTATAAATTTATCTCTCAAAATGGACATCATTTTTGGATTTGGAATATCTAAATTAGCCTAGGATGAAATTTTGGTACTTTTCAGATAACATTTATATTTTGATGAATAGTGAAAATTACTAAATTTTTATTAAAAACAACTTTTTTAATCGAAATAATTAAAAGTGATAAATTATGAATTTTTGTGGTTTTAAATTACATATAGAATATATTTTTACCATTTAATACAATTTTGGTCATTGTACATAATTTCCTAGTTAAACCATACATAAACAAGTGTCAATATTTTGATAGTTATTATCTCTTAAAAACACGCATTTTGTTTTAACAACGGGAATTAATTTTAAATTAATTTCTACCACTTCTGTGTTTTGAATTTTGGAAAATGGATTCCATATTTGGAATCAGGATTTCCAAATTGTTTAAATAGTTAACTTTTATTTTTTGACATTTTGAATAATTACTTCGGTAAATATTTTATTTACCATGGTTAAAAGGTAAATATGGTAAATAAGGGTAAACAAATAATATTATAATAATAATAAATTACCCTAAAACGTGTCCTAACCATATTGGATGATACATTTCCGACCATGGTCATCTTGGGGTAGATTTTGGGACCCCATGGATCCCCTTTTAAGTGATAATGACACTTTATATTAATTAAGTTAAAATAAATACAAAAATGACATAAGCATATATCTTTTAGAAAAACAATTTTTATGTAGGGTTATATATGTTGGATTTTTTACTATAAATATTCATTAGAAATAAAAAAATATTTCCTACAAAATGGTATTTTCTTTATAGTTTTTATACATTTAATAATTAATATTATTTATGGCACAATAATGATGCAGTATTTTCCTTTTAATGAAAGAATCAAATAAGTGGAATTATAAATGTTAAAATTAATATATTTTTAAATTTTAGATGACCTATATGAATTTTATTGCTTAATATGACATTATAGGATTTCGTAAATGTATTTGGTTTGAATTAATAAATTTTTTAAGACTTTAACAAAAATAAATTATGGAATATTGTAAAAATTCACATAAAAGAGTTTTTAAAACAAATATTATATTATTAATTGATATAAAATTCCTAAAAATATAAGTTTCGGCAAAGAGACTTATATAATGATATTTTTATCATTAATGGACCACTTGGGGTCCACTTGGATGAATATATTATGTTTATTAACTATATAATATAAAAATACAAAGTGACATGGTAAATGTTAAACTAATTAACTAAGAGTTAAATACTAAAATATAAGGTTAGTATAGTGACCCTAACCTATCTAAAACCTTTTTTAGTGTTTTTAGACCTATTCCCACCTTAAAATTTAAATAATCCACTTTGGAGACATTATAAACCGAATATTAATTTATTATAAAATAATATTTCTAGCTTTTCCAAAGTTGCCCCTCACCCCTCTTATAAAAGGTAACTCCCCCTTATCAAAAATTCACACATTCAAAGCCTTTTTTATCAGACAACCCCTACCCAAATACTCTCTCAACATCCATAACTTCAACATAGAGTCCTTAGTTTGACCATAAAGCCATCTTAAGGATCCCTTTTGATCAAATCAAAAGGAAGAACCCGAAGAAGAGGTAATGTTTTCACCACCCTCTTTCAACTTCCTTTCTTCTTCCACTTCTTATTTCATTGTTATTCTGATTCTAAAATAATAAATCCAGTATCTTTTATATACTGTGATGTTATTATAAATATGGTACAACTATATTCAGTATTCTATCCATCCTTTGAATGACATGTCACCATAAGTGTGTACGTACAGCTTACCGTCTTCACGCCGTGGTGTAATTGTTATTACATAAATTATTATTTGGATGGGTATAATAATGATGTGTAATTCATGTAAATAATAAATATAACATGATAATAATTCGGTATATATGATATACCATCCAATTATATATTATTTTAATATGAAAAGAATGATATTGTCGCTCGTGCATACGTACGGACTATTGTCTCCACTAACGCGATGAGATTCATTCTCCATCATATACATTCAAGTATAATTATCATTTTATGATTAAAAATAATGTATAAGTACTTTATATCATTCTAGATAAAAATAAGATACAACCTAACCATAACAAACACGGCTTATGTAACAAAACATATACGAGTTAGTTAACACTCGAAACGACGATAATACTAAGATATTATTAACAAAGAAATATTAAAAGATCATATATGATATCATATTAATGTATATGATTCTTGTATAATTTAATAGAAATTATTTCACCATTATACAGGTTGTTAACCTACCCCCAACCATGAAAATTTACAAGGTAAGGGTTTATTTCACAATCTCTTCATTATCTGAGGTTGTTTATACATAATAATCTACTGGGAATTTTTTATCATTTGCATCCATGTTTCTTAAAAATGTATATCAAAGCATTTTTACTATTTACTAGAATATGGTTTAAATTTATTTATACCCTTTATTGACTTTTTATAATAGGTTTATAAAGGAATATTTCCATCGTTGTCCAAACATGGTCCTTTTTAACCTTTTCGACAGAATTAAGGTAAGAATGTATTTTTTAACATATGTGGCGGGTGCGTCTATTTCCGCCGTTATAAAATCTTCGAAGCATCACATACAATCTTATGAAAAAAATTTCAAATTAAATGTTTCATTTTATAATTATGTGACTTTTAAATGAATTCAAAAAAAGAGATATTTCTCTCAAATAGTTTTGATTTCATCTATGTCAACATCCTTTGATGGATTTTAAGCTTATTTGAAGTTGATTTATTATGATACAAAACTTCTATATTGTATTGAAGGTTTTGTGATATTTTTGACTGTGTATGTGTTATTTTTATACCATTCATGTTTTATGGATGAAATATTTACATTTCGTATTCTAGTTTTAATACAAACGTTTATTTTAAGTTTAAACCTTTTCATATGGTAATGCATTGGACTTAATAAGTGATGGGTGGAGCCCGCTATAGCTCCTCGATGCTTCGGTAGGTCTCATGAGACAAACTACTGTCTTCGCACAAGGTTTTTACAAAATCTTATTTGTAGTCTTGGCACAAGGCCTTGACTATGTGGTTATGATAGTCTAGCTTTATGCATTCCATCATTATGAAAGTGGTTATTGATATTTCATGTGATTATTCGATGAGATGAATATAAATGTGAGTAATTATATGGAATTATTTCATTTTATCTTTTCCATATTATGCTAAAGATCAATTTTAAAAGGCTTTTGTTTTAGTTATACATTTTCTTAAATTATTATGCTTATTTATGAATGTTTCTGCTATATTGTTTTCCTTACTGGGCATTTGAGCTCACCCCTTTCTATGTTTTATTTTTTCCAGGATGTGAATAAGTATTTTATGAATGACCTGTATGGATAGTATGAGGGGATAAGAGTGTGGACTATGGGGACTATATTGTTGTAGTTTTAATTTTATGATGTAATGTAAACTTTATGAATGTATCTAGTTATTCCAAGGCTACTAAACTAATCGTTCTTTCGAGGATTGATCTTTCTTGTGATCATGCCAATGTTATGTAATAATGCATTGACTCTGGGTAACTGTGGTCGGGGCATTACAGTTGGTATCATAGGAAGTTTAGTACAAACCTTGAAGCTAGATTTAGATAAACTATGATTAGAGCATATAGACCTAAGATGGACTTTGAGGATTGGTATAGAAGAACTTCCTAGAATTTTGGTATTGTAGAGATTTTGTGAATTTTCTGAGCAATACATCCCTGTCTAGATACGAGAAAGTAGAGGTGGCTCTAGCACAGATATACCTAGGGGTAAAACCCAAAAACACCGCTCTGAGCTAGACTCGAACGAGAACTGGTGCACGACAATGGGCCTTGATGCACTCTTGGTTATGACACTCCTGGGGGATATGATTAGGATAACTATAATTTTCTTTACAAATCATTATGAAGGGTTTATGAGTATATACTACCTCAAATAAAACATTTTTATGGTTATGTATTATATCCATAAATAGTTCAATTTATGTTAAGTGTTTTTATAAGTATGGAATTATGTATTTTGATTCATAAACTGATCTAGTTTATTATATTGTTTAGAAATGGCTCCTAATGGAAGAAATGGAAACAGTATCAATGCACGCACTCCATGTAGGTATTTCCCTCCTTCTCAAGATAATTATAGTGGAGCTGGTGATGCAACTGGTACTGATCAGCTAATCACCATACTGGGAAAAATCACTCAGGTTGTGAATAATAATCTTACCCGTATGAAGCACCCTGATCCGCAGCGTGGAGGATCAATGTTAGATCTCTTCATGAGGCAACAACCACCAATGTTAAATGGGAGTACAAATCCCTTAGTAGCTGAGCAATGTATAAATTCCCTAGAGAAAATATTTCAGGCTTTGGTGAGTAGTGAAAGGGAAAAAGTTATCATGGCAGTTTACCGCCTCACTGGAGATGCTGATCAATGGTGGTCATTGATTCAAAAAATGAAGGAAGATGATAAAGTGTCAAATATTGAATAGAGGGAGTTCAAAGATCTGTTTTTAGAAAAATACTTTCCTCGTGACCATCGAGAAGATATGGAAAGACAATTTCTGAGTCTGAGACAAAAGGATGATGAGAATGTTGCAAAGTATGAGGCTAACTTTACAAGGTTAGCAAGGTATGCTGGAGATTATATATGTAACCCAAGAAGTAATATTGATCATTTATTTGATGGGTTAAAACCATTTTTCTGTCGATCATTAGTCTCACAATCCTTCTCGTCATATGAAGACATTGTATCATGTGCTATCAAGAGAGATAAGGAATTCTTTAAGTCTTATGACTTTAAAGAAAAGCAAGGGAAGAATAGATCTACTGATCAATCTAGGAATTGAAATAAGGGGATGAAGGGAAATGTTGAATATCCATCCTGTAGTAAATGAGAGAAGAAACACCCCGGTACTTGCTTAAAAGGAATGGGAGTCTGTTACAAGTGTGGTGAAAAAGGCCACCAAGCTCGTGATTGCAAGGGGAAGAAGGAAGCTACCGATGTCCAATGCTACCACTGCAGAGAGATGGGACATTATGAAAATGAATCTCCTAAGCATCAAGGGAACATACCTCATGAAAGGCCAAGGGATCAAATCCAAGCTTATGCTATCACAACTGCTGAGGTAGAAGCCCTGAAAGACGTGGTGGCAGGTAATTTAATGGTTTCCTCAAGTTTAGACGATGCATTATTTGATTCTGGATCATCGCATTGATTCATATCTTCCTAGTTCTATAATAAAATTAGATATTTCCAATTTTATTTAACAAGGGAGTTGTTAGTTAAAACTCTTAAGGTAAGTATCATTACAATAAAGTTTTGTGAATCAGTCCCCATTAGAACGCATAAATGTTCATTAACGGCTGATCTCATCGACATACCTTTGATTGAGTTTGATAAAATCCTCGGTATGGATTGGATTTCGGGCCATGATGCGATGATTTATTGTAAGAAAAATGAATTTATGATTTTTGATGATGATGATAAGGAACACCTTATCTTTACAGTAGAATCATCACCAGCTAATTCTTATGTAGATCCACCCCCAGTAGCTCAACTAAATTCAATTATTGGGGAGGAAGAGAATGATATGACTGTGGGTGAGGAAAGTAATTTTCAAATAGATGATGTACCTATTGTGAAAGAATATGTAGATGTGTTTCCGGATGATTTACCTGGAAATCCTCCAGAAAGAGAAGTTGAGTTTTGCATTGATTTAATTATTGGATCAAGGCCTATATCAAAGACCCCTTATATAATGGCCACTGTAGAATTAGTTGAACTAGAGAAACAACTAGAGGAATTGAGTAAAAAGGTGTTTATTCACCATAGTGTTTCTCCATGGGGATCCCCTGTTCATTTTGTTAAAAAGAAAGATGGATTTATGAGGTTATGTATCGACTACAGGGATATCAATGCTATAACAATAAAGTACAAGTATCCCCTACCTCACATTGATGATTTATTTGACCAACTGCATGGAGATCAATACTTTTCAAATATTGACCTTCGATCTGGATACCATCAGTTGTGTGTGAACAAGGAAGACATTCCGAAGATAGCATTTTGAACCAGGTATGGGCATTACAAGTTTACAGTAATGCCTTTTGGGTTGACTAATGCACACTATGTATTCATGGATCTAATGAATAGAGTTTTCAAAGAATATCTAGATGAATTTTTGGTGGTATTTATTGATGATATCTTGGTATACTCCAAAATCTATGAAGATCATGAAAATCAGTTCCCCATTACCCTAAAGACTCTAAGAAGACATGAATTATATGGGATGTTTAGTAAGTGTGAATTCTAGATTCAGTAGATTTCATTTCATGGCCATATTGTCTCTAAAGATGGAATTTATATTGATCCTTCTAAGACAAATGAAATCCAAGGATGGCCTGCACTGACGAGTATAACAGAGGTATGCAGTTTTATTGGTTTAGCAGGTTATTATCGATGTTTCGTCCAGAATCTTTCCCAATTGGATAACCCATTAACAAAGCTCACACATAAGGGGTTAAATTTGTTTAGACAAAAGAGTGCGAAGAATGTTTTGATGAACTGAAGAGAACATTAGTCAATGCTCCTATATTGATTATACCATCGGGGAATGATAGGTTCGTTATTTATAGTGATGCATCGAAGAAAGGACTTGGTTGTGACCATATGCAGAATGATAGTGTTATTGTCTATGCATCACGATAGTTGAAAATTCAGGACAAAAACTATCCTACTCAGGAACTCGAGTTAGCAGCTATGATGTTTTCTTTGATGATATGGAGACACTACCTATATGGTGAAAAATGTGAGATTTATACTAATTACAAGAGTTTTAAGTATATTTTCTCACAAAAAGAACTCAACATGAGGAAAAAGAGATGACTTGAATTACACAAGGATAATGATTGTACGATACACTACCACCCGAGGAAGGAAAATAAGGTGGCAGATGCTTTAAGCAGAAAAGATAATGGAGTTTTGAACAATATGAGAATTGAAAGGGATCCAATTTTCATGGATCTAGTGAAGATGGACATGGGAATAACAATGGAAGGTGAAACATTAGTTATTTTTCAAATGGTTTCCAAACCATCTTTACTAGAATGGATTAAGAGTTCTCAGACCGATGATAAAGAATTTTAAAAGAATATTAAAGTTGTGAATGATGGGACACTGAGAGACTTTGTGTATGAAGAATGAATTTTGAAATTTGGGAAGAGTCTTTGTATTCCTGATATACCTGATTTAAAAAAGGGAACAGTTAGATGATTCTAATAGTTCTAATTTCTCTATACACCCTGGGAGCACCAAAATGTATAGAGATTTAAAAGAATATTTTTGGTGGGACAACATGAAGAGGGAGATTGCTGATTTTGTTTCAAGATGTATGGTTTGTCAATAAGTGAAAGCTGGAAAACAACATCCTGGAGGAGTCATGAAACCTCTTCCCATACCTGAGTGGAAATGGGATAATATCACTATAGACTTTGTCATGGGAATACCAAAGACTCATAGAAGGAACGATGCAATATGGGTCGTTGTTGATCATCTTACCAAGCCAGCACATTTTCATACTATAAGGGAAAATTTACCACTTGAACGTCTAGAAAGGATATATATTAATGAAGTTGTGAGACTTCATGGAGTACCTCTATCTATTGTTTTGGATCAAGATCCCCGTTTTACTTCGATATTCTGGAAGAGTCTTCAAAAGGCCTTTGATATTGAACTTCATTTGAGAACTGCTTACCACCCTCAAACAGATGGACAATCAGAACAGACTATTTAAACCTTATAAGACATGTTGAGATCTTTCTCACTGGACATTCAGGTTATGTGGGATCAATATTTACCTTTGGTAGAATTTCCCTATAACAATAGCTTCCATTCAAGTATTCGGATGGAATCATATGAAGCATTATATAAAAAGAGATGTCACACACCAACCTGTTGGGATGATGTTGGCGAAAGAAAACTTGTAGGCCCAGAACTAGTAGAGGAAACAATGGAAAAGGAAAAGGTAATCCAAAACCAAATCAAAGCAGCTCAAAGTAGGAAGAAGATCTATACTGATAACCGAAGGAAGGATTTGGAATTTCAGGTAGGAGATCATGTTTTATTAAAGGTATCTCCATGGAAGGGAGTTATACATTTCTGTAAGAATGGTAAATTGAGACCTAGGTACATCGGACCTTTCGAAATTCTAGAACTAATTGGGGCTATAGCTTACCGTTTTCCAATGCCGCCAAGTCTCTCTAAAGTTCACGATGTGTTCCACGTATCTCTGTTGAGGAAATACATGCCTGACCCAATGCATGTACTCACCTATGAGGAATTAGAACTGGAACCCGATCTGTCTTATTGCAAAGATCCCATCAAGATTCTTGATATGAGAGAACAAGTACTATGAAACCGGATGACTTGTCTGGTAAAAGTTCTATGGAGAAACCATAAGATGGAAGAGGCAACGTGGGAACTCGGGGAACTTATGATAAATAACCACCTGAGTCTTTTTATGAAATAATATTTATAAATTTCGAGGACGAGATTAATTGAAGGAGGGGAGAATGTAACACCCCAAGCTTCCACGGTACGCTTCTCATTGAATAATACAGTAGCTTTTATTTTACGCAACTTCGAGTTCTAACACACACCACAACCAGTAAAACTAGCCGTTATGAATAGTAATACCCACATTTTGAAATTTTATAAATTTTATCTCTCAAAATGGACTTCATTTTTGGATTCAGAAAATCGAAATTATCGTAGGGTGAAATTTTGGTACTTTTTAGATAACATTTATATTCTGATGAATAGTAAAAATTACTAAATTTTAATTAAAAAAAATTATTCGAAATAATTAATTGTGATAAATTATGAATTTCAGTGGTTTTAAATTATATTTAGAATATATTTTTACCATTTAACAATATTTGTGTAATTGGACATAATTTTACAATTAAACCAGATATAAACAAGTGTCAATCTTTTGATAGTTATTATCTCTTAAAAACGCTTTTTGTTTTAACAACGGAAATTAATTTTAAATTAATTTCTTCCACTTCTATGTTTTGAATTTGGAAAAATGGATTCGATATTTCGAAACAGGATGTCCAAATTTTTTAAATAGGTAAATTTTATTTTTAGACATTTTAAATAATTACTTCGGTAAATATTTTATTTACCATGGTTAAAGGGTAAATCCAGTAAATAAGGGTAAAAAATTAATATTATAATAATAATAAATTATGATAAAACGTGTCCTAACCTAATTGGTTGATACATTTCAGACCATGGTCATATTTGGGTCGATTTTGGAACCCCATGGAGCAACTTGTAAGTGATAATGACACTTTATATTAATTAAGTTAAAATAAATACAAAAATGACAAAAGCATATATCTTTTAGAAAAAAAAATTTAAATAGGGTTATATATGTTGGAATTTCAACTATAAATATTCATTAGAAATATAAAACAATTTCCTACATAATAGAATTTTATTTATAATTATTATAAATTTAATAATTAATATTATTTAAGACACAATAATGATGTAGTATTTTTCTTATTAATGAAAGAATCAAATAATTGGTATTATAAATGTTAAAATTAATATAATTTAATGTCTTGATGACATCCATGAATTTTATTTCTTAATATAACATTATAGTATTTATTAAATGAATTTTTTTCTAATTAATAATGTTTTTAAGACTTTGACAAAAATCAACTATTGAATAGTGTCAAAATTCACAAAAAAGAGTTTTTAAAATAAATATTATATTATTAATTGATATTAAATTCCTAAAAATATAAGGTTTGTCCAAGAGACTTATATCATGATAGGTGTATCATTAATATACCACTTGGGAATTTCTTGGATATATATAGTAAGTTTATTAACTATATAATATAAAAATACAGAGTGACATGGTAAATGTTAAACTAATTAACTAACAGTTAAAACTAAAAGGTAAGGTTAATATAGTACCCAAACCTGTCTAAAACCTATTGGTTGAGTGGTTTTCGACCTATCCACACCTTAACCTTTAAATAATATACTTTTGAGACATTATAAACCGAATATGAATTTATTATAAAATAATATTTCTAGCCTTTTGACTCGGCCGACCCCTGAACGAATACTCTCTCAACTTCCCTCACTTCAACCTAGAGGCCTTAGTTTGATCAAAAATCCAACCTATGGAGCCCTTTTGATCAAATCAAAAGGAAAAACCCGAAGAAGAGGTAATGTTTTCACCACCCTCTTTCATGTTCCTTCCTTCTTCCACTTCTTCTTTCTTTGTTATTACCATTATAAAATAATAACTATAGCATCTTATATATAATATTTTTTTATTATAAATATGGGAAAACCGTATTCAGTATTCTATCCATCCTTTGAATGACATGTCACCATATGTGCGTACGAACGGCTTACTATCTCTATGTCGTGGTGTAATTGTTATTCAATAAATTATTGTTTGGATGGGTATAATAATGATGTGTAATTCATGTAAATAATAAATATAACATGATAATGATTCTGTATATATGATATACCATCCAATTATATACTATTTTAATCTCAAAAGAATGATATTGTCGCTCGTGCGTATGTATGGACTACCGTCTCCACGAACGCGATGAGATTCATTCTCCATCGTATCCATTCAAGTATAATTATCATTTGATGATTAAAAATAATGTTTAAGGACTTAATATCATTCTGGATATGAATAATAAACAACCTAACCATAACAAAAATGGCTTATGTAACAAAACATATACGAGTAAGTTAACACCCGAAACGACGATAATACTAAGATATTATTAAAATATCAATGTTAAAATATCGTATATGATATCATATTAATTTATATGAATCTTGTATAATTTAATAACAATTATTTCTTATTATACAGAAGGTTAACCTACCCCCAACCAAGGAAATGTACAAGGCAATGGTTTATTTCGCAATCTCTTCATCATCTGAGGTTGGTTATACGTAATAATCTACTGGGACTTCTTTATCATCTACATCCATGTTTCTTAAAAATGTATTTCAAAACATTTTTTCTATTTACTAGAATATGATTTAAAGTAATTTATACCCTTGTTTTACTTTTTATAAGAGGTTTATAAAGGAATATTTCTGTCGTTTTCCAAACAAGGTCCTTTTTAACATTTTCGGCAGAATTAAGGTAAGAATGTCTTTTTTAACTTATGCGGTGGGTGCGGCTATTTTCTGCCGTTATAAAATCTTTGAAGCTTCCCTTACAAGCTTATAGGAAAACTTTCAATGTAAATGTTTTATTTTATAATTATGTGACTTTTAAATGAATTCATAAAAAGAGATATCTCTCTCAATTAGTTTTGATTTCATCTATGTCAACATCCTTTGATAGATTTTAAGATTATTTGAAGTTGATTTATTATTATACAAAACTCTAATATTGTATTTAAGGTTTTGTGATATGTTTGACTATCGATATCTTATTTTTATACCATTAATGGTTTATGGATGAAGTATTTACATTTCGTATACTAGTTTTAATGTGAATGTTTATGTTATGTTTAAACCTTTTCATATGGGAATACATTGGACTTAATAAGAGACGGGTGGATCCCGCTATAGATCCTCGATGCATCAGTAGGTCTCATGAGACAAACTAGTGTCTTGGCACAAGGCCTTGACAAAATATTATTTGTAGCCTTGGCACGAGGCCTTGACTATGTGGTTATGATAGTCTGGAATTATGCATTCCATCATTATGAAAGTGGTTATTGATATTTCATGTGATTATTCGACTAGTAGAATATCCATGTGAATAAGTATATGGAATTAGTTAATTTTATATTTTCCATATTATGATGAAGTTCATGTTTAAGATGATTTTGTTTTAGTTATACATTACTTTAAATATTTATGCTTA
The DNA here is from genome assembly GCA_963277665.1 of Viscum album. Taxonomy (NCBI): domain Eukaryota; kingdom Viridiplantae; phylum Streptophyta; class Magnoliopsida; order Santalales; family Viscaceae; genus Viscum; species Viscum album. The sequence continues at coordinate 1,020,267,178 of OY728133.1, read as the reverse complement.
TTTATGAATGTTTCCGCTATATTGTTATCTTTACTGGGCATTTGAGCTCTCCCCTTTCAATGTTTTATTTTTCCTAGGATGTGAAGAAGTATTTTATGATTGACCTATAGGGATAGTATGAGGGGATAAGAGTGTGGACTATGGAGACTGTATTGTTGTAGTTTTAATTTTATGATGTAATTTAAACTTAATGAATTTATCTAGTTATTCCAAGGATACTAAACTAGTCGGTATTTCGAGACTTGATCTTTCTTGTGATCATTCCAATGTTATGTAATAATGCACCGACTCTAGGTAACTGGGGTCGGGGTGTTACATTTTGAATCAACAATTTCCCCCTTTTTGGAAAGCATAAAACACAAACAAAAAAACTTATCTCCCCCTGAGTTATTGGAAACTCTTCTGTAAATGAAATTGAATACAACTCGCTCCCCCTTAGGAATATACATCCCTAAGGATTGTATTCGTAGATTTTCCTTGATTTAGACGTGTTTGATTAAATCATTCTTCCATGGATAAAACATTCTCACCCTTTTTAAATCATTCTCCCCCTTTGTGAATCCTTATCCCCCTTTTGTGAATCATTCTCCCCTTTGTGGTTTTGAAAAATAATGGCATAATCTTGAGTTGCCTGAAAGAGTTAAAGAAAAAAAACAGGACAAAGGAAATGGTAACAAAAGTCTCATTACGATAACAAAATTTTAGAGTTCATGAAAATAAAACAAATACAACAATCATTTGTTTTATCTTTCCTTTTCCTTCTTTATCAACTCATGATGAATGGCTATCATCATTTTGATTTCCTTCTTTTCTTCAGATATAGAGTCACCCTGAAATCTGAGAAGCTCTTGTTGGTCGGAAAAAAGCTAATCCTGATTCTTGATGGTATTCTCTTGGACTCTGATTACTTCTTCAAATGTATCAATTTTGTTTTGTAAAATCCGGTTGTCATTGGATAACATAGAATTTTGTTTCATTAAAAAGACTAATTCATCTTTAAAATATTAAACCTCTGAAAACACATACTGAAAAACATTCATTCTCTCTTGAAACTCTTTCACTGAAGGAATATCGAATCCATGGGTATTTGAAGATTGATTCAACCTTTAAATAGTTTCTTTATCAAGCTTATTGAAAGCGATTGCGAGATCATTCGATATCCTCCTTCGGTCTTGAATTGACACTTCATGATCATTCACTGAGCTTTCTATTTTGTATGACCACTTAGACATTCTGCTGCAAGCCTTCTTATGAGAAGCCAAACTTTCAGATAGAACTTTAAAATCAGCTTCAACTGACAAAACATTCTTTATCAATTCTCTTACAGAGCCAAACATCTTTCTCTGATTTTCAGTATTGAAATCAATTTTACCTTCATGACTTGGAAAATAAGGAATGGAATTCTCAATACTTTTTAAAACATGAACAATGTAATCACTCCTCTTGAGAGAGATTGTGTGTTCTGAGTCAGTATCTTCATCGTATGAATATAGTTCATTTGATCGGCTTGAGTCTACAACTGGCTATTTTCTTTTTTCTTTTTCTTTCTCCCTTCTTTCTTCTTCTACTTTTTCACTGATGACAATTAGTTTTTCATTATGAGAGGATTGATCACCTTTTCTTATGAGAATAAATTTTAACTGGAGTTTCAAAAGATTGAGCTAGAGTTTTATCGGCATGACGAGTTTGATGAATACATTCACTTTTCTTTTGAAACAATTCTTCTCTACTTTTCTTTGAGCTCTGAAAGAATTCAAAATAAAAATCTACTTCTTCTTCTTCAACTTCCTGTATTTCTTACAAAATTTGTTTCCCTTTCTCTGACTCTGGAAGAATCTGTATGATGGGGTCTTGATATACTACATCAGTTATTTGTGAACTAGCATCCTCGACCATTTGCATAATTTTTGAAACATCAACTTCTTGAGATTTTCATTTTAAAAGAGTCTTATTTGTCTTTTCAGCCTAAATGGTATCCTCAACCCTTAACCTCTCATCAAAAGCATCAGCTGGATACTGAGAAAACTTCGAATCACCTTCCTTTCTCTGTTCTATTTATTTTCTCCACCTTTCCGCAACCTCTTTACTGTACTTAGGTTTATTCTTTGTCTTTGAACTGGTTTGCAGATCTAACTTTTGAGGAGCATGATCATTTGGGTTTTCTTTTGCTAGTATAGGTGCCGATTGATTCTGTGCCGATTGATTTTGTGTCAATTCAGCTTCTATATCTCTGATGAAAAGTTTCTAATTCTGAAGAAAACAAACATTCAGCTTCTTCAACATACCCTTACTTATCCATGAAGGCTTCAAGTATAAAAATTTTCCTTTCAAAGGAATATTAAAAAACTACATTCTCTCAATAATGAACATTGTAAGAATAGCAGGATACATAATCAAATGAGATTTTATCACTCCTGACTTTACATTGTTGACTGTTTCAAAGATGTATCCCATGAAATTTACCTTTCTCATATTAACAAGATAGTCCAGCATGAAGATATCAGAAAATATCAGAGTTTCCCTATCCCCTTTTCTTGGGATAAGAAATCCTTGCATCTAAAGAGTCACGAATATGTTATCTAGAGAAAGATGAGCCACATTCCTCTTCTCTTTATTTATAAAAAACAATGACTTTTCAGCACTATATTTATTAAATGTACCAAACTCCTCTGGTAGTTTATGAGATGGACAGAAAAAATCACCTTCTGTTGGAACATTTAGAAAGTGGACTAATTGTTTCACCAACATTGATATATTTCTATCATACGCAGAAAAGTTGATAGTCATGTTTTTTTTCAAAAGATAAGGTTTTGTAGAATTGACTGACTTCATCAATAAGAACTGTATCTTGAGACACTGGTTTTTCAACACACAAATGCTCCCAGCCTTAAAATAAAATAATTATTCTAATTGTATAATCATATGAATCAAAGAAGCCCCAAGAAACTAACCTTTCTATGAAAAAATCTTTCTCTGAAAAGGCCTTTGAAGACATTTCGGCAGGACTGTTGGCAGAAGACTGATACATAAACGTGATGCCAATGAAAGATCCTACAAAGTCTTAAAACAGGGGCAGAGTTTTGCCACAAGATTTGAAAAAACTAGTGTGGGTTTGGGAAGGGGATGGGTCTATTTATAGGAAAAAAATGACCGTTGATATTCTACGGTTGAGAATAGAAGGAAAAAAATGACGGATAATATTAAAAGGTGTTTTTTTAAACAATAAAAAGTAAAAGCAATACAAAGTGAGGAAAGAATGTACTTGCCGAAGAATGTAAGGAAACTATTGGTTTAATAGAAAAACCCAAGCGTAAGAAGAAAAATAATACGATCGGTTTTCAAACTGGTGGAAAATAAAGTCATTACAATAGACTGACGTGCCGATGGAAAACAAATTTGTTACCATGAACTGACATACCGATGGAAAATAAATTCGTTACTATGGACTAATGTGCTGATGGAAGAAAAACTCGTTACCATGAACTGTCGTGTTGATGGAAAACAAAGTCATTACCATGGAATGACGTGCCAATGGAAAACAAAGTCGTTACCATGGACTGACCTGCCAATGGAAAACAAAGTCATTACTGTCACGACCCGCCCTCGGGGCCCGTGCTGTGACTACCCAAGCCCGCCTTCCATAGGCCAGGGGCTGGCGACTAGCACCAAGGCGAAAATCCCCACAAAAAGGGAAGGCATTGCCTTTGAAAAGTAAACAAGCACCACAAAGTAAGCAAGCGGAAAAGTAAACACTAAGTAAAACTGTACAAGCTGTGCTGAAAGTAAAAAGGGGCCGGAAATACAAGCCCAACTGTAAAGTACAACTGAAAGGAATAACAGCAACTAAAAAGGGAAAACTGCAGCGTCGGGCCGTCCTCCAGAAGCCCCACCTGAAGGGTGGGTACAGATAGCCTCCACTGCTCCTCGGGTCCACCTAACCGCTCCGAGTACGTCCCGCCCAGTGGTCCACCTCCAGGTACTGTCCTGCTCCGCACGCCTCCTCCACGATTAGCGTTGTCCGTCGTCTGCAACCAACACCACAAAGTGCGGGCATAGCCCGTGCAGGGGTGAGTATAAGCTACTCAGTAGGGACCCCGAGACCCTCTAAGGTCTTCCGAAATCCACAAAGGATAATCCACAAAGGAAAGATACAATCACGAAGTAACATCTGACACGGCTTAGGTATATGCCCATACATATACCTAAGTCTTCAATTCCCCGATCGGCTCCAACGTCCGAGCCCAAGCACAACCCAGTCCACACAGGAATGCAAAACGCATACCCACGCAGGATAGAACAACACAATCCACAAAGGAGAGTAACACAAGATTCAGCTCACACAGGTATACTTCTTCAGATAACGATAAAGATGATCATTTAACCATCTAAGTCGTCGGACCCACGAAGGATCGATAGGTACTAACCTTGCAGTGACCCACACAGGATCGGGCCCACGCAGGACCTGTAGAAGTTGGCTCACATAGAACCGCTGAGAGATGACCCACACAGGATCGGGCCCACGCAGGACCGGGCCCACGCAGGACCTGTAGGCGCTGGCTCACACAGAACCGCTGAGCGCTGACCCACGCAGGATCGGACCCACACAGGATCGGGCCCACACAGGACCTGAAGCACTTATCCACGTAAGATCGCTGAGTGCAGGAGTCGTCGCTGTCCGCTGAGGATCTCTGCACAGTCGTCGCCGCAGTCCACTGAGGATCTCTGCACGGCCGTCGTCGGAGTCCACGGAGGATCTCAGCACAGTCGTCACCGCAGTCCACTGAGGATCTCTGCACGGTCGTCATTGTCGAAGTAGCAGTCGCAGCCAGCACTAGGGTTCCTGCACACAGCAAGCTCGTTCGGGAGGGTCCGCTTCACGAGCCGAGAGGCTGATACATCAACTGACACGAAGTCCGAAGTTGATGTATCCAAAAGTTCTGTATCTTCAACAGGAACTCAACGTCGCAGACGGTGCGTCAATCGGACGCCCGGTCTGAGAGATATTGGCATTTTCGTCCTAGGGGCCCGGTTGGTTTTTAAGGCAAAACCTACCCGACCGCACTCCATCTGCATCCAAACCTCGGGCGGAGTATGCCAAAATATCCGTCTCACTTAGAGGAATTCAACAAAGCTGATGGCACGTCAATCGGACGTCCGTAGCTCAAGATATGAGCGTTTCCGCTCCGAGGGCCCGGTTGGTCTCGTGTACGAACCAACCCGGCCGAACTCATGGTATTCCGAAACCTGGAGTGCGATATACCGAAACGACCGTCTCGATCCAAGGATCGCGTTTCCGCTGACGGCGGGTCGTTTGGAGGCCCGAAGCTCAAGATACGGGCGTTTGAACGAAAAACGTCCGAAGATGGGGGGTACGGGCCCGGGCCAGCCCGGCCCGACCCCCCCCCCCCTGGGTCGGCCCGAACCGGGTCCACCCGAACCGGGTCGACCCTACCCGGGTCCGACCCGGCTGGCCCGGCCCGGCCCGGCCAGGGCCGGTCCGGCTCGGCCGGCTCGGCTTGGCCGAGCCGCGCGGGTGGAAGCTGCGGGCGCTGACCCGCGGCTTGAGGAAGGACCGCGGCCCGCGTGCGGGCCGCGCTGGCGAACCGCGGACGCGCTGAGCCGCGTCCGCCTGGACGAACCGGACCCGCCGCCGCGGGTCCGTTGGCCGCCGCCGCCGCGGCTAAAGCCACGGCGGATCTCGTCCGGCGGCGCGCCGGGGCGCCGCCGCCTCCGGCCGCCGGCGACTTCCGTGGGCCGCCGGCGTCGCTCCGGTGGCCCGTTTTCCTTCCCGTCTGCGCCGTTGCTCCTCCCGGGATCAGTTCTTTACTGCGGGATCGTCAAACATCCGCTGCGGCACGTTCCGTCGTTGACCGTCAAATCCGCACAAAACAAGAACGGCGGAGGGTCGTCGGGCCGTGTTCGTTTGGCCCGCGCCCTCCGCGTTAGAAATAAACAACTGGGAGAAAAAGATTCCACACAGGAAACAACAATTTTGATAGGATTAAAATTGTTCACAAACGGTTCTTTAATCTCTTTAAAGAAACAAAGGCAGGAATTAATTTTAAAGGGGTAACTCCCATAAAGAAATCCCTACCTTGATGATCGACGTGCGCGGGCGTTCTTCGCGGAAGAGATCATCGCGGAAGATGTCGATCGTCGCGTCGTCGCGGGGAGGCGTCGCGTCGTCGCGGAAACCGGCATTGAGTCGGTGAACTCAACGAACCAAGAACAACAGATTTAAATTATAATTAATTAAATCTGTTTTTAAAACCAAAAAGAACCTTGAGCGGAAATCCGAAAGCACTTACCTCGAATGGTCGGTGATCGGAGATCGGAGATCGGGGATCGGAAGAACGTCTCGGACGAAGGCGTCGTGGATTTCTGGGTTCGGTGTTCTTCGCGTTCTTCGCGTTCTTCGCGTTCTTCGCGAGGGAGACGAAGAAACAGGGATCCTCTCAATCTTCCCAAAGGATTTTTAGGTTGGTCTTATTTTATTAATATGCCAACACACGAAACCGGTTAAGAAACGATTGAATTAATTCGTTGAATTAATTCAACGAAAGAAACAGGACATTTAATTCACGAAAGAAACAGCCCATTTAATGTTCTATTAAGAATTTAGAAAACGCGTCAGTTGACTTTCATTAAGACGGGTTTTCACGGGTGCGTATCTTAGAGGTAAGAAACGGCGGGGTTCGTGCGGGCCCCACCTCACAAATATCCTACCAAGGGGGTAGGATATTTCTGGATAGCATCTTATTCAGTTCAACTCAGTTCAAGCCGCCTTTAAGTGGCTTCAAGTGGCTTCCAAGTGGCTTAAGTGAAATAAAATAAAGTTGTCGCAAAATTATTTTATTTCTTAACTTTAAGCCCGAAAATTAAAAACCACACCCGAGCAAACGCAACTCCGGAAGAGGCGTTTCTAAGCAAATACCGGCACTGCGATTTCATCGGTGCCCTCAGAATTCGATTCTGGGCACCGGTTCAAAAGGTATAAAAATCCGCTCGTCCGTTCACTGAACGTACCTCAGTCAAACTTCGGAAAATGATTCCGGGCACATCGGGCCTCGGAATCAGGCGCCGTCAGAAACTGCGTTCTTGTAAAATTCCAAAGAAAATTAAGAAGAAAATTTCCTTGAAATTTACGCGTCTTTACATTACTCCCACCCCAGGACTTTACGTCCCCGTAAAGATACATCAAAAACTAGGGAAACAAAAGTGGGTACTGAGCACGCATCTGAGCCTCCCGCTCCCAAGTGCTCTCCTGGAGGTTCCCGTGCTGCCATCTGATGCGCACAAGAGGAATCGATCGCCCACGTAGGACCCGCTCCTGTCGATCCTCTATCTCCACTGGGACCTCCGCAAAAGTCGCTCCATCATCCACGTCTAGCTCCCCATAGTCAATGATGTGCGTCGGGTCGTGCACGTATCTCCTCAGCTGGGATACGTGGAAGACGTCGTGCACCCGGTGCAACTGAGGTGGCAGAGCCAGGCGATAAGCCACCTCGCCAACCCTGCTGAGGACCTGGAAGGGTCCGATGAAGCGTGGAGACAACTTGCCGCCTCGGCCAAATCTCCTCAAACCACGTCTAGGTGAGACCCGCAAGAAGACGTGGTCGCCATCCTCAAACTCTAGTGGCCTCCGCCTCCTGTCAGCATATGACTTCTGCCGGCTCTGTGCTGTCCTCATCCGCTCCTGGATGACCTGGACCTTCTCTGTCGTGGTCCGGACCATCTCTGGTCCCACAAGTGCTTACTCTCCAGGGTCTGTCTAGCACAAAAGAGATCTGCAAGGCCTGCCGTACAACGCCTCGTAGGGTGCCATCCCGATGGTGGAGTGGTAGCTGTTGTTGTACGCGAACTCCACCAAGGGTAGGTGGTCCTCCCAGCTGTGACCAAAGTCGAGGACACATGCACGGAGCATGTCCTCGAGAGTCTGAATGGTCCTCTCCGTCTGACCATCCGTCTGAGGGTGAAAGGCGGTGCTCAGACGTAGCCGCGTCCCGAACGCCTCCTGCAACCCCTTCCAAAGCCAGGAAGTAAAACGAGCGTCCCGATCGGAGACGATAGTCGATGGCACACCATGAAGTCGTAAAATCTCCTGAACGTAGAGACGCCCCAAGCTCTCCACTGAGCCCTGCTCTCGGATGGGTAAGAAGTGTGCCGACTTGGTGAGTCGGTCAACAATCACCCAAATGGAATCGTGACCTCTGGAAGTGCATGGAAGTCCAGTCATGAAGTCCATAGATATGTCGTCCCACTTCCACTCCGGGACCTCCAAGGGCTGCACCAAACCTGCTGGTACCTGATGCTCAGCCTTCACCTGCTGGCAGGTGAGGCACCGTGAAACGAACTCTGCCACAACCTTCTTCATGCCCGACCACCAGTGCTGTCGTCTGAGATCCTGGTACATCTTCCCCACTCCAGGATGTACCGCCAAAGGAGAAGTGTGATACTTTCTCAGCACCTCCTCTCGTAAAGCGACTGGTACCAAGGTACATCCTTTGAAAAGGACTTCGTGCTCCGCTCCAAGGGAGAAACCATCAGGTGCCTGTCCCGAGGATATCTGTGCACGCCGTGTCTCACAGACAATGTCCCCATGCTGTGCCTCTCTGACCCGCTGAAGAAGTGGAGGAGAGACTGTGAGAGACTGGAGGAAGGCTGCTCCGTCTCTATCCACGAAGGATATCTGCAAAGCGGCTAGCTGCTCTGTCGCCTCCTCAAGTAGCTGGATGCCCGTCCTCCTGCTGAGGGCATCAGCCACCACGTTCCCCTTCCCAGGAGTATAGACTATCTCAAAGTCATAGTCCTGGAGGAACTCGAGCCATCACCGCTGTCTCAGGTTCAGGTCCTTCTGAGAGAAGATGTACCTGAGACTCTGGTGGTCAGAAAAGACTGTGAAGCGCTCGCCCATCAGATAGTGTCGCCATGTCTTCAGGGCGAAGACCACTGATGCCAACTCCAAGTCATGGGTAGCGTAGTTCTGCTCATGAGGCCTCAACTGACGTGATCCGTAGGCAATCACGGCCCGCTCCTGCATCAGGACACACCTGAGTCCGGTCCCTGATGCATCGCAGTAGACTACGAATCCAACTCCCTCCTCAGGCAACCTCAAGATAGGTGCGCTAGTCAACCTCTGCCTCAACTCCTGGAAGCTCTGCTGACATTTGTCTGACCACACGAAGGGTTTCCCCTTCTTCGTCAACGCTGAGAGTGGGGCCACAACTCTGGAGAAGTCTGGCACAAATCTCCGATAGTATCCGGCTAGGCCCAAGAAACTCCGTACCTCTGTCACGCTCTTGGGTGGCTCCCAAGCTAGCACTGCCTCGATCTTCGCGGGATCCACTGCAACTCCCGCCTCAGAAATGACGTGCCCCAAGAAGTGGATCTCACGTAACCAGAACTGACACTTCGAGAGCTTGCCATAAAGCCAGTGCTCTCGGAGTGTGTCTAGTACAACATGCAGGTGGTAAGCGTGCTCCTCCTCCGTCGTCGAGTACACCAATATGTCGTCGATGAAGACCACGACAAATCGATCGAGGTATGGCTGGAAGATCCTGTTCATGAGGCTCATGAACATTTCTGGAGCGTTGGTCACGCCGAAAGGCATAACCAAGAACTCATAGTGGCCATACCGACACCTGAAGGTCATCTTCTGCACATCCTCGTCCCGAACTCTGAGCTGATGATAGCCTGACCTGAGGTCTATCTTCGAGAACCATCGTGCTCTCTTGAGCTGGTCGAAGAGATCATCAATCCTGGGTAGCGGATACTTGTTCCTCACTGTCACCTGATTCAGGCGATGATAATCGACACACAGTCGCAAGTTCCCGTCCGCCTTCTTGGCGAACAAAATCGGGGAAGCCCAGGGCAAAACACTGAGTCGGATGAACCCCTTGCCCTGCAAGTCCTCCAACTGTACCCGCAGCTCTCGAAGCTCAGCGGGGGCCATCTGATATGCTGGAGTGGATATCGGGGCTGTCCCGGGGTACAGGTCAATATAAAAGTCTACCTCCCTACGAGGAGGTAGTCCTGGAACGTCGTCGGGAAAGACGCCCGCGTACTGATCCACCACTGCAGGAAAACTGGGACTCCGCACGTCAACTGCTCCCAGGATGAGGCTAGCCAACTGATGAGTGATGGGCTGACCTCTCCTCTGCATGAGTCCATCCTGCGCTGCTAAGGCTCCCTTCTCGCCGGTGAAGGTGAACCTGCTCCCGTCGGTGCGCACACATCGCACCTTATGCCTAATGCAGTCAATCTGAGCATGGACCGTAGATAACCAATCCATGCCCAAGATGACGTCGTAAGGCCTCGACGCTGCTACAAGAAGATCCCAGCCGAAGCTCTCGCCTCCTAGAGTAAGCTCACACTGCCGGCACCAGTGCGTAATCGTCGAGTCTGCTCCCGTAGGATTCTCTAGCCGTAAGGATCGAGCCAACGGCTCTGTCGGAATCTCCGAGCTCCGAACAAGGGCAATGGCTATGAAAGAGTGACTCGCTCTTGTGTCTATCAGAACTGCAGCAAGGGTGGAATAGACACAGATCGTACCTCGAATCATCTCTGGCGCGCCGTGGTCGTAGGCCTCCGCTGCCTGGAGCTGAGCCTGTCTCTGCCCTCCAGCTCCCTGTGGTCGGGGCGGGCCTCCTGGTGGTGGTGGTGGCAGAGCCTCAAAGCGTCGCCCACCACCTGCTGCTCGGCCAGCTCCTCTGCCTCGTCCGCCTCCTCCCTGCGGACCGCCACGGTCGGCCCTCTGCCTCTGCCTGGGTGGCCCCTCCACCGTCTGCTGCCCCTCGGTACGACGGGTCGGGCAGTCATGAGCCATGTGGCCCTGCCCGCCGCACTCGTAGCACTGTCTGCCTCTCGGAAGGCTGGCTCCGGGCCGGGTGCCCTGCACTGCTGAGCCAGCGTCCTGAGGTAGCCTTCCGGAAGGTCTGGTCCGCCTGGAACCCTGAGTCATCCGCCGGCTACTAGCTGTTGAAGACTCCGCTATCTGCCGCCCTGCGGTGGGTCTCGCTGTGGACTAAGCCAGGAAGCTCTCGATCAAGAGGGCTCGCTCCAGTACTCCTGCCTGGGTCGGGATGCTGAGGGAGATCAGCGATGCCCTGATCTCGTGTCTCAAACCCTGCTCGAAGGTCCAGGCCCGGAAGAAGGGGTCACATACCATGTCTGTCGAGTACCGAGAAAGGTCTGTGAACCTTGCCGCGTACTGAGCGACCGTCAAGCTGCCCTGCCGCAGCTGAAGAAGCTCCTGGATGCGCACCGCTCGGAGGGTGGCCGGGACGAACTCTGAGCGGAAGAGGCTCTCGAAGTCCGTCCAGATGAGGGTGGCCTCATCGTGTACCTGGAGCATCAGGCTCCACCAGCGTCCGGCTGCGGCGTGCAGTAGGCTCACCGCGAGGATCACCATGAGGTCTGCTGGCGTCCTCACTAGCCTGAAAACACGGACGACCGCCTCCAGCCAGTCCTCGGCTGCCTGGGGGTCCGACTCCCCACGAAACCTGGGTGGTCGCTAGCGCTGGAACTCGTGCAAAGCTCCGAGGCGTCGTGCATCGTCAGCTGCCAGTGCTGGAAGCATCGGGGGCTCGGCGGGTAAAGGTACCGCCGGTGCCTCTGCTGTCAACGGGCCCTGTACCGAGGCCTCGTCGCTCGGCGGGCTGTCGTCGCGCCCTACTCTAGGAACCCTAGCTGGCTGCTGTCGTCGTGCCATCCTGAAAAGTAAACAAGTATGCCACAGTCAGAACAGTATACCTGGTGAGCTGACACAAGTAATCACAAAGAAAACTTGAAACACACATGCAATCAATGTTTTCATGCATTAAGTCGGAAATCAGAAGTCAGGGTCCTGGTGTATGGATACGTCGGCCGCCGCACCAACACTGGACTCCCTGGACTGATAACCACACTCAATACGCTAAACACTATTGCTTCACATAGAAGAAAGATCAGAGTCTGCGGTAGAACCGACCACCTCTGATACCAATTTTTCACGACCCGCCCTCGGGGCCCGTGCCGTGACTACCCCAAGCCCGCCTTCCATAGGCCAGGGGCTGGCGATTAGCACCAAGGCGAAAATCCCAAAAAAAGGGAAGGCATTCCCTTTGAAAAGTAAACAAGCACCACAGAGTAAGCAAGCGGAAAAGTAAACACTAAGTAAAACTATACAAGCTGTGCTGAAAGTAAAAAGGGGCCGGAAATACAAGCCCAACTGTAAAGTACAACTGAAAGGAAAAACAGCAACTAAAAAGGGAAAACTGCAGCGTCGGGCCGTCCTCCGGAAGCCCCACCTGAAGGGTGGGTACAGATAGCCTCCACTGCTCCTCGGGTCCACCTAACCGCTCCGAGTACGTCCCGCCCAGTGGTCCACCTCCAGGTACTGTCCTACTCCGCACGCCTCCTCCACGATCAGTGTTGTCCGTCGTCTGCAACCAACACCACGAAGTGCGGGCATAGCCCATGCAGGGGTGAGTATAAGCTACTCAGTAGGGACCCCGAGACCCCCGAAGGTCTTCTGAAATCCACAAAGGATAATCCACAAAGGAAAGATACAATCACGAAGTAACATCTGACACGGCTTAGGTATATGCCCATACATATACCTAAGTTGTCAATTCCCCGATCGGCTCCAAAGTCCGAGCCCAAGCACAACCCAATCCACACAGGAAAGCAAAACGCATACCCACGCAGGATAGAACAACACAATCCACAAAGGAGAGTAACACAAGATTCAGCTCACACAGGTATACTTCTTCGGATGACGATAAAGATGATCATTGAACCATCTAAGTCGTCGAACCCAAGAAGGATCGATAGGTACTAACCTTGCAGTGACCCACACAGGATCGGGCCCATGCAGGACCTGTAGAAGTTGGCTCACAGAGAACCGCTGAGAGATGACCCACACAGGATCGGGCCCACGCAGGACCGGGCCCACGCAGGACCTGTAGGCGCTGGCTCACACAGAACCGCTGAGCGCTGACCCGCGCAGGATCGGACCCACACAGGATCGGGCCCACACAGGACCTGAAGCACTGATCCACGTAGGATCGCTGAGTGCAGGAGTCGTCGCAGTCCGCTGAGGATCTCTGCACAGTCGTCGCCGCAGTCCCCTGAGGATCTCTGCACGGTCGTCGTCGGAGTCCACGGAGGATCTCAGCACAGTCGTCGCCGCAGTCCACTGAGGATCTCTGCACGGTCGTCATTGTCGAAGTAGCAGTCGCAGCCAGCACTAGGGTTCCCGCACACAGCAAGCTCGTTCGGGAGGGTCCGCTTCACGAGCCGAGAGGCTGATACATCAACTGACACGATGTCCGAAGTTGATGTATCCAAAAGTTCCGTATCGTCAACAGGAACTCAACGTCGCAGACTGCGCGTCAATCGGACGCCCGGTCTGAGAGGTATTGGCATTTTCGTCCCAGGGGCCCGGTTGGTTTTTAAGGCAAAACCAACCCGACCGCACTCCATCTGCGTCCAAACCTTGGGTGGAGTATGCCAAAAGATCCGTCTCACTTAGAGGAATTCAACAAAGCTGATGGCACGTCAATCGGACGTCCGTAGCTCAAGATATGAGCGTTTCCGCTCCGAGGGCCCAGTTGGTCTCGTGTACGAACCAACCCGGCCGAACTCAAGGTATTCCGAAACCTTGAGTGCGATATACCGAAACGACCGTCTCGATCCAAGGATCGTGTTTCCACTGACGACGGGTCGTTTGGTGGCCCGAAGCTCAAGATACGGGCGTTTGAACGAAAAACGTCCGAAGATGGGGGGGTACGGGCCCGGGCCGGCCCGGCCCGACCCCCCCCCCCCCCCGGGTCAACCCGAACCGGGTCGACCCGACCCGGGTCCGACCCGGATGGCCCGGCCCGGCCCGGCCAGGGCCGGTCCGGCTCGACCGGCTCGGCTTCGCCGAGCCGTGCGGGTGGAAGCCGCGGGCGCTGACCCGCGGCTTAGGAAGGACCACAGCCCGCGTGCGGGCCGCGCTGGCGAACCGCGGATGCGATGAGCCGCGTCCGCCTGGACGAATCGGACCCACCGCCGTGGGTCCGTTGGCCGCCGCCGCCGCGGAGGATCTCGTCCGGCAGCGCGCCGGGGCGCTGCCGCCTCCGGCCGCCGGCGCCGCCGCGCCGGTGACCCGCGCCGCCGGCGACTTCCGCGGGCCGCCGGCGTCGCTCTGGTGGCCCGTTTTCCTTCCCGTCTGCGCCGTTGCTCCTCTCGGGATCCGTTCTTTACTGCGGGATCATCAAACATCCGCTGCGGCACGTTCCGTCGTCGACCGTCAAATCTGCACAAAACAAGAACGGCGGAGGGTCGTCGGGCCGTGTTCGTTTGGCCCGCGCCCTCCGCGTTAGAAATAAACAACTGGGAGAAAAAGATTCCACACAGGAAGCAACAATTTTGATAGGATTAAAATTGTTCACAAACGGTTCTTTAATCTCTTTAAAGAAACAAAGGCGGGAATTAATTTTAAAGGGGTAACTCCCATAAAGAAATCCCTACCTTGATGATCGACGTGCGTGGGCATTCTTCGCGGAAGAGATCGTCGCGGAAGAGGTCGATCGTCGCGTCGTCGCGGGGAGGCATCGCATCGCCGCGGAAACCGGCGTTGAGTCGGTGAACTCAACGAACCAAGAACAACAGATTTAAATTATAATTAATTAAATCTGTGTTTAAAACCAAAAAGAACCTTCAGCGGAAATCCGAAAGCACTTACCTCGAATGGTCGGTGATCGGAGATCGGAGATCGGGGATCGGAAGAACGTCTCGGACGAAGGCGTCGTCGATTTCTGGGTTCGGCGTTCTTCGCGTTCTTCGCGTTCTTCGCATTCTTCCCGAGGGAGCCGAAGAAACAGGGATCCTCTCAATCTTCCCAAAGGATTTTTAGGTTGGTCTTATTTTATTAATATGCCAACACACGAAACCGGTTAAGAAACGATTGAATTAATTCGTTGAATTAATTCAACGAAAGAAACAGGTCATTTAATTCACGAATGAAACAGCCCATTTAATGGTCTGTTAAGAATTTAGAAAATGCGTCAGTTGACTTTCCTTATGACGGGTTTTCACGGGTGCGTTTCTTAGCGGAAAGAAACGGCGGGGTTCGTGCGGGCCCCACCTCACAAATATCCTACCAAGGGGGTAGGATATTTCTGGATAGCATCCTATCCAGTTCAACTCAGTTCAAGCCGCCTTTAAGTGGCTTCAAGTGGCTTCCAAGTGGCTTAAGTGAAATAAAATAAAGTTGTCGCAAAATTATTTTATTTCTTAACTTTAAGCCCGAAAATTAAAAACCACACCCGAGAAAACGCAACTCCGGAAGAGGCGTTTCTAAGCGAATACCGGCGCTGCGATTTCATCGGTGCCCTCAGAATTCGATTCCGGGCACCGGTTCAAAAGTTAGAAAAACCCGCTCGTCCGTTCACTGAACGTACCTGAGCCAAACTTCGGAAAATGATTCCGGGCACACCGGGCCTCGGAATCAGGCGCCGTCAGAAACTGCGTTCTTGTAAAATTCCAAAGAAAATTAAGAAAAAACTTTCCTTGAAATTTACTGGTCTTTACAATTACCATGAACTGACGTGCTGATGGAAAACAAAGTCATTACCATGGACTAAGGTGTCGATGGAAAACAAATTCGTTATCATGGACTGACATGCCGATGGAAAACAAAGTCATTACCATTTACTGACGTGCCGATGGAAAACAATGTCGTTACCATGGACTGAAATGCCGATGGAAAACAAATTTGTTACCATGGACTGACGTGCCGATGGAAAACAAAGTATAAAAACTATAACTAAACAGTTAATAAGATAGATAGATTAACAAAAAAATAACTAAATAGTCAATAAGATAAATAGAATATTAAAACAAACCAAGAGAATAAACAAATAAAAGTCATAAAAATAAGACACATTGTGTAAAAATGTTCTCCCCCTTACTGAGAGGAATTTTTTAATGTAAGGAGAAGTGTAAAACATGAAGTAGATATGAATGATTATTTTAATGTAATCATTCTTAACTTCTGTTTTATAAACTCAAATAAATCAGAAGGTAATGGTTTTGTAAAAATGTCAGCAAGTAGTTCTTGCATTCTGATGAATTGTAAAATAATATCTTCTTTTTGTGTGTGGTCTCTAAGAAAGTGATGCCTGACATCTATGTATCTTGCACGAGAGTGATGTGTTTGGTTCTTAATAAGAGCTATAACACTAGTATTATTACAAAGGATTTGAGTTTTGGAAAAACTCAATCCATATTCATTGAGTGTGTGTTTCATCCACAACACTTGAGCACAACAAATTCCGGCTGTTACATATTCTGCTTCAGCAGTGTAAAGTGCCACTGAGTGTTGTTTATTGCAAGGCCAAGAAACCAAGGAATCTCCTAAGAAATGAGATGTTCTAGATGTACTCTTTCTATCCATTCTACAACCACCAAAGTTAGCATCTGAAAAACTTTTTAAAACAAAATAATTTCCAAAAGAATAAAAAAGACCTAAATCCATAGTTCCTTTTAAATACCGAAATATTCTCTTTACGAACTTTAAATGAGACTCTTTTGGATTAGATTGGTATCTCACAAATAATAATACGGAAAACATTAAGTCTAGTCGACTGGTTTTCAAGTATAACAAACATCCTATCATACCTCTAAAAATTGATTGATCTACTGGTATCCCAGTTTCATCAAGATCAAGTGTATTTGAGGTTCCAGTTGGAGTGCTAATACTTTTAGTCTTTTCGTAACCATACTTTTTGAGAAAATCTTTTATATACTTATGTTGAGATATATATGTTCCTTCTGGTTTTTGTGAAATTTGAAAACCTAAAAAGAATGTTAACTCACCCATCATACTCATTTCAAACTCCTATTTCATTAAATTGGAAAAATAATTAGTTAAAGACTTTGGAGTTGATCCAAATATGATGTCATCAACATAAATTTGAACAATCAAAACATTTTTAATTTCCATTTTTATAAAAAGGGTTGGATCCGCTGTACCTTTTACATAACTTTTTTGTAAAACAATCATGTAATTCTATCATACCATGCTCTAGGGGATTGTTTAAGGTCATATAGAGCTTTGGTGAGTTAAAATACATGATTACGATATTTTGAGTCTAGAAAACTAGGGGTTGTTCGACAAAAACTTCTACTTGAACAAAACCATTTAGAAAATTACATTTAAAATCCATTTGAAATAGTTTAAAATTAATGTATGCTGCAAAGTCTAATAGAATACGAATAGATTCAATTCTAGCTACCGGAGCATAATTTTCTTTGTAGTCTATTCCCTCTGGTTGATTATATCCCTTAGAAACAAGTCTTGGTTTATTTCATACAACGATTCCATTTTCATCACATTTGTTTCTGAAGACCCATTTTACACCAATTACATTTCTTTCTTTAGGTCTTTCAACTAATGTCCAGACTTGATTCCTTTAAAATTCATTTAGTTCATCTTGAATTACTTTAATCCAATCTTCATCACCTAAGACCTCACTTGGAATTTTAGGTTCAAATTGGGAAAGAAAGGAAAGATGTTCTATTTCATTTCTCAAGAAATTTCTGGTCCTTACAGGTTGATTTACATCACCAATGATATTATCACTGGGATGATTCCTAAGAAACAATTGATTTGGGTTTTGTAAAACACATTCATCAACATATAGTAGAAATTATTCTGGGGTAAAAGTTTCAGGAACACTTTCTTGAACATTTTCAGTATCAGAAGAATCTTCTAATAGTGGTTGATAAACATTTTTAGAAAACACATCCGAAGATTTAGGTTGGGTTTGGTTGAAAACAAAAGGATTGTTTCATCAAATTTAACATGTACTGTTTCTTCAATAGTATAGTTGTTTTTATTGAAAACTCTATATGCCTTAGAAGTTATAGAATAGACTAGAAAGATTCCTTCATCATATTTTGGTTCGAATTTGTGTAGATTATCTTTAGTATTCATAATGAATACTTTGCACAGAAAAACTTTGAAGTATGAAACTTTAGGTTTTCAACAAGTCCATAATTCATAAGGTGATACATTAAGAGAAGGTATAGTTAAGAAAAGATTTATATTATAACAAGCAGTACTCACAGCTTTATCCCAAAAGTTCTTAGCAATCGAGTATTCACTCAACATGGTTATTGTCATTTCCTAAAGAATACGATTTCTTCTCTCAACAACACCATTTTCTTGAGGAGTTAATAGAGGTGATAAATTGTGAGTAATACCTTTCTTACTACCAAAAGTTACAAAATCTGAATTTTGAAATTCACCACCATGATCACTATGAATAGTTATCAATGGTAGGTTTTTCTCATTTTTAACTTCGCCTCTTATGGTTTTGAAATAGGAAAAGGAATCAAATTTCTTTGTTAGAAAATAGACCCATGTAAACCTAGTAAAGTTATCAACTAAAACAAATACATAGTATTTTCCTCTAATGCTTCCAGTTTGTGAAGGACCAGAAAGATCCATATGCACTAGCTGTAATGCATTAGAAGTTGAAACTTCATTAATTGATTTAAAGGTAGTTTTATTTTTGTTACCAAATTGACAAGGATCACAGAATTTGGAAGAATCATATCTAAGATCCGATGGTCCCTTTACAAGTCTTTTCATTGAAAGTTTGTGTAACACCCCGAGATTTTATGAAAAATATTCTTTTAATTTCATTAATGTCTTGTGTTTTTTTCTACACCAAGATTACCTTGCGCTATACGCAACACCGTATTAGCTTGCAGTATACGCAACACTATTCTTGGATCGTGTTACACACAATTTTGATAATAGTTATTCTACACAAAATTGAGTATATATATATATATATATATTCAATGTATAAATGAAATATGGTTGGATTATGTTATACGAAACATCGAAGGATTCTTTCACAACACACAACCCTGACTTGGCTTGCATTACACGCAATCGCGACCTTCCTCAATAGTGTGTGTTGTACGCAATACCGGGTTTTAATAAACAACAATATATTATTATAATATTGTCATGAACTAGCTGTTATGAATACTATTAATTAAATTTTGAATTTTATAACATTATTATTCATCTTACACATTTTCTAGAACATGGTATAAGAACAAAATAAGCTTTTTGGGTAAAATAAGTATTTTTCAAAAAATGCAGTTTTGCCACCTTTTGATGGCACACCCACTTTAAATCTAGTTTTTGACATGTTTATATGTTCAATTTGACAAAATAAAATTCTTATTTTGAATCAGGATATAAAAATTTACATTAGATAAAGTTTTGATATTTTTTCGATAACTTTCATATTTTAATGAATCGTAAAAACACGCTATATTTTAATTAAAAACAACTTTTTTCATCGTAATATCTTATGTGGTTAAATTATAATATTGAATGGTTTTAAAGTATAAATATAATATATTTTTACCATTTAATATAATGAATGTCATTATCATTGATTTTACCTTGATTTCGTAGGCTAAATCAATTCAATCTTTTGCAATGTTTTAAACAAAAACCCGTTTTTATTCGACAACGGGATTAATTTTAATTTAATTTCTGGAACTTCTGTGTATTGAATTTTAAAAAATGGATTCCATATTTTGAATCAGTGGGTCCCAATTATGTTAATAGGCTACTTTTTATTTTTGGGAATTATGAATAATAACTACAGTAAATTTTATTTACCATAGTTAAAGGTAAATCGGGTAATTAAGGGTAAATATAATATTTTAAAATTACCCTAACAAATGTCAAAATCCTATTGGATGACTAAAAGTCGACCCATATCACCTAAGGGTCGGATTAGATTCATTTAATTAAATTTTTTCAATCAAAATAATTTAATTATTATTAAAACCAAAGAATGTGACAACATGTCACTTTCTTAAATCTTATAAGTATAATAATTTTTATCTAGTGATAAAATTCATGAATCATCGAACATGAATAGTCTCCAGAAATATAATAAAATTATATATATCATAGGAATTTATTTAGAATTTTTAGGGATTAAATAATTATCATTTATTATGACACAAAGATGATGTAGTAATTGTCTTATTAATGAAATATTGACATAATTGATGTTATAAATGCCCAAATAAATTTAATTTGAGACTTTTTATGACTTACACTAATTTTATAGGTTAATATGAAATTTTATTGTGGATTTAAGTAACTTGTTTCGAACTTATCATTCTGTTATGAATTTCATAAAAATCATGTACCAAATATTGTAAAAATTGACATAAATTAGTTTTTAAAACAAATATTATATTATCTATTTTTATTTTATTCCTAAAAATCAAGGTTCAGCCAAATGAATTAGATAAGATTATATATATTAATAATAAACAACTTGGGGTTCTTTTGTCTTGATATAGTGAGTTTATTAACCATACAGTGTAAGAAAACAATAAGACACGGTAAAAGTTAAATTATTTAACTTAGAGTTAAATCTAATTGATAAGGTTAAAATAATAACCTAACCTTTTCTAAATCCTATTGGATGAGAGTATTTAGACCCATCCCCACCTTAGCCTAGAAATAAATCAATTTTGAGCTATTTAAAACCGAACTTGACTTTATAATAAAATAATAGTTTTAGTTATTCCAAAGGTGCCCATATCCTCCCTTATAAAAGGGCATCTCCTCCCTCTCTTCCTAACACAACATTGAGCCTTAAATCTCGGCCAACCCCTGACAAATTCTCTTCTCCACTTCCCTAGCAACATCCTAGAGGTTTTGGTCTTCCTCAATGACCAATTTTAGTTCCCTAATAGGAGGTCTCAAAGAGGCGCTTCAAAGGAGATGTAATTTCCGTTACCAATTCTTTCAGCTTTATTTCTTCTTCCACTTCTTCTTCTTAGGTTGTTTCATTATGAAGTAATAACATCAGTATCACTCATATAATGATATGTTATTATAAGTATGAAACAATCCTATTTCACCATCTATCCATCCTACGAAAAATGAAATCCTCGCGCGTGCGTACGTACGAAATACCGTCTCCACGTCGTGGTGAAATCTATTTTCCACCACCAACTTACTTGGATGGGTATAATGGTGTAAATAATAACTATATATTATTATTTTAAAGTGATAAAGATTCTGAAATATTATACATACACTCCAATACAATCCCACAATCATGAGAACGATATCATCGCTCGTGCGTACGTACGGACTACCGTCTCCATGACGCGATGAGATTCATTCTCCACTTTAACCATTCATGAATGATTATAAAGTATATATAATAAGTAATCATGAAATATATGACATAATAATGATACTGGATTTATGTGTATATATATGTATGTCATCTACTTAATTTCATTCAACTCAATAAGGAAACGAAAACAGTGTTCATGCGTACGTACGGCCTACCGTCTCCATGAACGGTGTATTTCTTTCCATTTACTGATTTATTATATATATGTAGATTCTGAATATATATATATATATAAATCATGTTTTATATTCTGGAATTAATTAATCATGATCTAAGTAATCATATGAATAATTACAAGTCAAAACACGAACGACAAATGAGACGATTTTACCCAAAATGCTACTTTAACATGAATTTACAAAAGAATGGGTAATATAAAGTCATAAGTGAACAATATATGATTAAATTACAATGAATATGATTCTGTAATAATTCAATGACATTATTTAAATCATTATACAGGAGGTTCGGACACTTACGACACAAATCGGACCTAAGGTAAGGGAAATATCACAATCTCATTTTTATCTGAGATTGTTTATACTTTGGTATTTGTTGGGGTGTATTTTATCATCCAAATCCATGTTTCATCAATATGTAATATTATTTCCATACAAATAAAATAGTTTATATCCAATTTTACCCTTCGGTGACTTTTTAGTAAAAGATATGAAAGGAATCTTATGTCGTTTTTCATACAAGGTACTTTTTGACTTTTCCGACAAAAGTACGAAAAGAATGTTTTTTTAACTTATACGGAATGAATGGATTTTTAAAACATTATTTCCAAGAAGCATCCTTTACAAGTTTTCAAGTTTATTTTTAATCAACTTCTTTTAGTTTAATGTTGTATGACATGTTAAGAAAGGAAAAATGTTTTTTTAAGAAGAAAGGATATTTTCCTCAAGAATGGAGTTCAAGTGTTTTATCAAAATTATTTTCCATCTAAGATAATAAAGGGTTCTGTTTTATCCCTATTATTACATTTATTTGATTATGTTGTGATGGAATTATTTTTATGAATTCCTTTATGAATTGTTTTATGATGTCATGATGTTTAAGATTCCCATTTGTATTACATGGGTTATGCAATGATGTATGATTTATGATTTTGTGGCACACATAAGAATGGTATCATTATGAGATGGGTGGGACCTATATCTCCCTCCAATGCATTGGGTAAAGATTTTATATCTCATGAGATAGACATGGCTGGAACGGTAGGTTATACCGGTTCAGTGAAATAGGACTGAAACGAGGGTGACTCGGTTCAGAAAGGGACTTTGTCCACTAAGATAGTTTTGAAAATGAGTCTTGACTAACAAGAAATGATTCTCTATGATTATGTGTGAATGCCACAAAGTTTCATGTTTTATGTTATGATTATTGTGATTACATTTCGCTGCCATTATTTACCCCATGTTATGAAATTATGATCTCTTTTGCATGTTATGATTTCCAAAAGTTATGTGCTTATGTATATGATGTGATTGATATTTATTTTGTTTACCCTTACTGAGCATTTGAGCTCACCCTTTTATGTTTTCTTTTCCCCAGGATATAAATAAAGGTTTTAGGCAAAAAAAAGGAAGATCTTTATGGGAGATGTTGAAGATCTTTCACCAGGATTAGAAGATTATATTCCGAGTTTCCAAAGACACTAAACTATTACGATCCTTGTGTGTGTGTTTTTGTTATGTACTAAGTATTCTGTAAATGTAATGTAATGTCAATATACTTCAAGCTTCGGGTCTCTACAGTTGGTTTCAGAGGAAAGGTTTAGTCAACCTTTGGAAACTAGGATGCGAAAACGTTAGTGAGATCCCTAGAGACATTTATAAGGTATGTCTCGGGATGTCCCTAAGGATAATTATACGTATAGGATATAGTCCTAGAACTATGGTAAAGATATTAGATTAAACCAAAAATGTTAGATATTGAAGTTAGTCCCCCTTTATTATGATTTTTGTCTCTCACACTATTCTTTTTGGGTTTTAGAAAATGGCTGGAAACAAGATGATTCACGATAATGGAGGATATGATGGACAATGGAATGATATTCTTCATGATCAACCAAATGAAATGGGATTTGGAAGTCCAAACATCATTATTATGCCGAATCAGCAATCTCATAATATGATCAATAAAGTAAAATTTGGTATGTTTCCTGACTCGGCTAATAAGAGAAAGATGGAGTTTCATGATGATCATAGAGGAAGGAAAGTTCAATTTCCCCTATGTAAATCATGTGGGAAGAGGCATCAAGGAGAATGTTTCAAAGGAACTGGAAGATGCTTTGGGTGTGGAAAAGAAGGACACAAAGCCAGTAAGTGAAAAGGAAAAGGATCAGTTAACACCAGGGATGAGGATAATGGTATTGCTACGACATAAACAATGGTTAAATGTTATAAATGTGGAATGTACGGGCATTATGCAAACCAATTCACTAAGGTAAAGTCTCGTGAAGAGAATCAGTATGGTCGTATGGGTAGTATTTATGTTGATGGTGATGAAGAGACTACAAATGATATTTGAGATGAAAGAACTGTTGAAGCTCGGTCAATGGTTTAAGAATGTAGTGGAATGATTACATGTTTATCATGTGTAATGTTGTATAAGTAATCTCATGGTACTATGGAATAAAGAGACATCTAAGGATTGTTACACTGTTTCCTTTCCTTGAGTTTTAAAAGTGTATGATTAATGTTACCAGTATCTATGAAAGGTTATTCATATATTTTTGCAATGTAGATGATATGCGCATAATGAAGGGATAAGGAGAAAATTAAATGTTTGATAGTATTAATGAGCTCGTGACTGATATAAGGAGAAGGTTATATCATGGTTTGAGTATATAGAATTTTGAGGATTTTGGTATGTGAAAAGAGTTAACTTTTAACAGCACTCATGTTTCCAATAAGGTTCAATGGGTATTCAAGAGAATACATGATTAAGGCCATTGAATGTTTGGAATGTGACCAACAAGATATATCTTATGATATATGGGGATAAACGATGGTATTAAATCTCTAAGAGTGGACTGCAGTATTATGGATAAGCCTAAAGATTGGAATGGATTATGTTGGACATATGTTAGTATTGTTTGTTTTTCGATATTATTGATGGGATGTTATAGTAATATAGTTTTAGAAAAAGGACAACCTGCAGGACGGGCGACAGCCCATTGCGTCAGACAAGGCTGTGGTAATCGAACCCACAACCGAAGTGCGACTGGCCTTTATCGCCTACCACTGGCCTACAAGATTCCCTAGTTAGTATAAACTACTTTTATTTTATTAAGCGGTATGATATATGAAGTATAAGTTCATTTTTGGAACCATATACGATTAATCTAACCATAAGATAGACTTATAACTTTTTCTAACCTTTTGTTTGAAAGAGTTGGAATGACCCATCATTCTATCACATGATCTGATAACACATCACAAATAACAAATTCAACTTCATTCCTTTAAGGGATGAAGTGGAAATTGTTCAATTCACGAACAACAGTGAGATTGTACCAAAATCAAGTAAGTATTTCTTCTAATTCAAAATTTTCAACTTTAGGGAAATGATATTGAAAACCAAAAATGTTGTCCTAGTGATCTTATATCTGATTAATCGGATGGTACCCTAGATCATCACAAATCTATAGCTTTGTGATTGTTAGCTTTTTCATAGCCATGTTCTCTACCACTCTCCATCAGAACTTGATGGTTAGATTTTTCTTCCATATCCATATTTTCACCTATGTTTTCCTATGTGGAAACCCAGTGATGAGTTAATTTGGGTAACCACTACTTTTCATAATTTAGTTTTTAAATCCATGTTGTGGTATTCCTTTTTACGATGTGGGTTTCTATTAAACAAACTTTCGAGTAGTAAACCATTTATAACCCCGACGAATTTCGAGGGCGAAATTCATTTTAAGGGGGGTAGAATGTAACACCCTGAGATTTTATGAAAAATATTCTTTTAATTTCATTAATGTCTTGTGTTGTATTCTACACCATGATTACCTTACGCTATACACAACACCGTATTAGCTTGCAGTATACGCAACACTATTCTTGGATTGTGTTACACACAATTTTGATAATAGTTATTCTACAGAACATTGACTATATATATATATATATTCAATGTATAAATGAAATATGGTTGGATTATGTTATACGAAACAACGAAGGATTCTTTCACAACACACAACCCTGACTTGGTTGCATTACACGCAATCGCGACCTTCCTCGATAGCATGTGTTGTACGCAATACCGGGTTTTAATAAACAACGATATATTATTATAATATTGTCATGAACTAGCCGTTATGAATAGTATTAACTAAATTTTGAATTTTATGACATTATTATTCATCTTACACATTTTCTAGAACATGGTATAAGAACAAAATAAATTTTTCGGGTAAAATAAGTGTTTTTCAAAAAATGCAGTTTTGCCGCCTTTTGATGGCACACCAACTTTAAATCTAGTTTTTGACATGTTTATATGTTCAATTTGACAAAATAAAATTCTTATATTGAATCAGGATATAAAAATTTACATTAGAAAAAGTTTTGATATTTTTCCGATAACTTTCATATTTTAATGAATAGTAAAAACACGCTATATTTTAATTAAAAACAACTTTTTTCATCGTAATATCTTATGTGGTTAAATTATAATATTGAATGGTTTTAAAGTATAAATAGAATATATTTTTACCATTTAATATAATTAATGCCATTATCATTGATTTTAACTCGAATTCATAGGTTAAATCAATTCAATCTTTTTCAATGTTTTAAACAAAAACCCATTTTTATTCGACAACGGGATTAATTTTAATTTAATTTCTGAAACTTCTGTGTATTGAATTTTAAAAAATTGATTCTATATTTGGAATCAGTGGGTCCAAATTATGTTAATAGGCTACTTTTTATTTTTGGGAATTATGAATAGTAACTATAGTAAATTTTATTTACCATAGTTAAAGGTAAATCGGGTAATTAAGGGTAAATATAATATTTTAAAATTACACTAAGAAATGTCAAAATCCTATTGGATGACTAAAAGTCGACCCATATCACTTAAGGGTCAGATTAGATTCATTTAATTAAATTTTTTCAATGAAAATAATTTAATTATTATTAAAACCAAAGAATGTGACAACATGTCACTTTCTTAAATCTTATAAGTATAATAATTTTAATCTAGTGATAAACTTTATGAAACTTCAAACATGAATAGTCTCCAGAAATATAATACAATTATCTACATCATAGGAATTTATTTAGAATTTTTAGGGATTAAATAATTATCATTTATTATGACACAAAGATGATGCAGTAATTGTCTTATTAATGAAATATTGACATAATTGATGTTATAAATGCCCAAATAAATGTAATTTGAGACTTTTTATGACTTAAACTAATTTTATAGGTTAATATGACATGTTATTGTTGATTTAAGTAACTTGGTTCGAACTTATCATTCTGTTATGATTTTCATAAAAATCATGTACCAAATAGTGTCAAAATTGACATAAATTAGTTTTTAAAACAAATATTAATTTATTTATTGTTATTTTATTCCTAAAAATCAAGGTTTGGCCAAATGACTTAGATA
Organism: Viscum album; assembly: GCA_963277665.1. Classification (NCBI taxonomy): domain Eukaryota; kingdom Viridiplantae; phylum Streptophyta; class Magnoliopsida; order Santalales; family Viscaceae; genus Viscum; species Viscum album. The sequence continues at coordinate 1,020,240,317 of OY728133.1, read as the reverse complement.
AGATTATATATATTAATAATAAACAACTTGGGGTTCTTTTGGCTTGATATAGTAAGTTTATTAACCATATAGTGTAAGAAAACAAAAAGACACGGTAAAAGTTAAATTATTTAACTTAGAGTTAAATCTAATTGATAAGGTTAAAATAATAACCTAAACTTGTCTAAATACTATTGGATGAGAGGATTTAGACCCATCCACACCTTATCCTCGAAATAAATTAATTTGGAGCTATTTAAAACCAAACTTGACTTTATAATAAAATAATATTTTTAGTTATTCCAAAGGTGCCCCTAACCTTCCTTATAAAAGGTCACCTCCTCCCTCTCTTCCTCACACAACTTTGAGCCTTCAAGCTCGGACAACCCATACAAAATTATCTTCTCCACTTCCCTAGAAACATCCTAGAGGTTTTTTTCTTCCTCAAAGTCCAATTTTAGTGCCCTAAGAGGAGGTCTCAAAGAGGCGCTTCAAAGAAGAGGTAATTTCCGTTACCAATACTTTCACCTTTATTTCTTCTTCCACTTTTTCTTCTTAGGTTGTTTCATTATGAAGTAATAACATCAGTATCACTCATATAATGATATGTTATTATAAGTATGAAACAATCCTATTTCACCATCTATCCATCCTACGGAAAACGAAATCACCGCGCGTGCGTACGTACGAAATACCGTCTCCACGTCGTGGTGAAATCTATTTTCCACCACCACCTTACTTGGATGGGTATAATGGTGTAAATAATAACTATATATTATTATTTTAAAGTGATATTGATTCTGAAATATTATACATACACTCCAATACAATCCCATGATCATGAGAACGATATCATCGCTCGTGCGTACGTACGGACTACTGTCTCCACGACGTGATGAGATTTATTCTCCACTTTAACCATTCATGAATGATTATAAAGAATATATAATAAGTAATCATGAAATATATGACATAATAATGATACTGGATTTATGTTTATATATATGTATGTCATCTACTTAATTCCGTTCAACTCAATAAGGAAACGAAAACAGCGTTCATGCGTACGTACGACCTACCGTCTCCATGAATGGTGTATTTCTTTCCATTTACTGATTTATTATATATATGTATATTCTGAATATATATATATATATATATATATATCCTGTTTTATATTCTGGAATTAAGTAATAATGATCTAAGTAATCATATGAATAATTACAAGTCAAAACACGAACGGCAAATGAGACGATTTTACCCAAAATGCTACTTTAACATGAATTTACAAAAGAACGGGTAATATAAAGTCATAAGTGAACCATATATGATATAATAACAATGAATATGATTCTGTAATAAGTCAATGACATTATTTAAATCATTATACAGGAGTTTCGGACACTTACGAAGCAAATCGGACCTAAGGTAAGGGAAATATCACAATCTCATTTTTATCTGAGATTGTTTATACTTTGGTATTTACTGGGGTGTATTTTATCATCGAAATACATGTTTCCTCAATATGTAATATTATTTCCATACAACTAAAATAGTATATATCCAATTTTACCCTTCGGTGACTTTTTATAAAAGATATGAAAGGAATCTTTTGTCGTTTTTTGTACAAGGTACTTTTTGACTTTTCCGACAAAAGTACGAAAAGAATGTTTTTTTAACTTATACGGCATGAATGGATTTTTAAAACATTATTTCCAAGAATAATCCTTTACAAGTTTTCAAGTTTATTTTAATCAACCTATTTTAGTTTAAAGTTGTATGACATGTTAAGAAAGGAAAAATGTTTTTTTTACGAAGAAAGGATATTTTCCTCAAGAATGGAGTTCAAGTGTTTTATCAAAATTATTTTCCATCTAAGATAATAAAGGGTTCTGTTTTATCCCTATTATTACATTGATTTGATTATGTTGTGATGGAATTATTTTTTTGAATTCCTTTATTAATTGTTTAATGATGTCATGATGTTTAAGATTCCCATTTGTATTACATGGGTTATGCAGTGATGTATGATTTATGATTTTGTGGCACACATAAGAATGGTATCATTATGAGATGGGTGGGACCTATATCTCCCTCCAATGCATTGGGTATAGATTTTAAATCTCATGAGATAGACATGGCTGGAATGGTAGGTAATACCGGTTCAGTGAAATAGGACTAAAACGAGGGTGACTCGGTTCAGAAAGGGACTTTGTCCACTAAGATATTCTTGGAAATGAGTCTTCACTAACAAGAAATGATTCTCTATGATTATGTGTGAATTCCACAAAGTTTAATGTTTTAAGTTATGATTATTGTGATTAAATTTCACTTCCATTATTTACCCCATGTTATGAAATTATGATCTCTTTTGCAGGTTATGATTTCCAAAAGTTATGTGCTTATGTATATGATGTGATTGATATTTCTTTTGTTTACCCTTACTGAGCATTTGAGCTCACCCTTTTATGTTTTCTTTTCCCCAGAATATAAAGAAAGGTTTTAGGTAAAAAAAAGGAAGATCTTTATGGGAGATGTTGAAGATCTTTCACCAGGATTAGAAGATTATATTCCGAGTTTCCAAAGACACTAAACTATTATGATCCTTGTGTGTGTGTTTTTGTTATGTACTAAGTATTCTGAAAATGTAATGTAATGTCAATGTACGTCAAGCTTCAGGTCTCTACATTTTGCAAAGGTTTCTCAGGTTTCAGTGTCCTAGTCTTCTTTGACATATCCATGATTGGTCTTCTATTTCACTTAATAAGGGTAAATTTTGGATTCTAAGGTCTTCTAAGTTAATACTGTATACATTCTCTTGCCTATGGGCAGATAGAATGAACTCATCCTTGGAATTGTGAAATAAACACCTATCATTTCTAAAATTCACATGTTAACCTTCATCACATAATTGACCTATGCTGATGAGATTGTGCTTAAGACCTTTAACTAACAAAACATTTAAAATAATAACTTTTCCAAGAAAAACAATATTACATTTTCCAATAATATTTCCTTGAGCATTATCTCCGAAGGCAACCTTTCCACCTTTTGTTTCGATGATATTTTGAAAGAAATCATTGTTTCATGTCATGTGACGAGAAAAACTACTATCCATGTACCAAATGTACTTATTGGTACACTTCTTATTTTCCTGAAAAAGAAATAATTAGTTTTTTGGATTCCAAACTATTTGGGATCCAGAATGGTTAGATAAAATAATTTTAGGCATCCAAATTTGTTTTTCAAAATGAGATTTATGAAATCCTAAGGACTGGGTTCTATTAAGAGAACAATGTCTTTTCCAGTGTCCTCCACATTGAAACTTAGATAAAAAAGTCTTATTTTGAGGAACAAAATAGTTATTACGAAACACCTATTTAGAATGTGTATATCCAATACCAGAATGATTACTCAAAGGTCTAATTTGATAATACATTTTATCAAAGTTTTCCATGTCATAAGTAAAGTTTGAAAAACAATTTTTCAAGGGAAAAATTTATGACTTCCGTTTCAAAACTATGTTCTTATCATCCAAAACATTTGATTTTAAACTGGAGTTAGGGTCTAAAACATTTTTCTTATAAATTACATTTTCAAGATCCTTAGAAAGTTTATCCTTATCATATTTGAATTTCTCATGGTTTTTTAAAATAATTTCAAAATAAGAAGTTTTCATATAAAGATCATTAGAATGATCTGATACTTCTTTAGTTAAAATTGAAATTCTTGAATTTTCTTTATCAAGCTTTTTCTTGAGTTTAGAATTTTCATTCTCAAGTAATTTAGAAAACCTAGATACTTCTTCAAAAGAATTTAATTTATTATCTTTTGATGATGAAGACTCATATGAAGATTCATAATACGTATTATCAGTATAATTTGAATTTAAAGAAACATTTGTAATAGCTTCAGCATTGTGTACCTTATCCATGAGATAATTATCTTCAATTGGTAATCTGGATATAAGTCTAATATTCCTTTGTCATGAGGACTCATATTCTGAAGAATTATCTGATGAATCGCTACCACATTCACTCCAATTATCATTTTCCTTCAATATTTTCTCTATATTTTTCTTGTAATACTTTTTCTTAATACTTTCAGAATGTTTTTACTTTCTGTCTTTTCTCTTTAGTAAAGGACAATTAGGCCTTATATGTCCTACTTTCTAACATTCATAACAAGTTACCTCTGAATCTTTCTTATTCTTCCTATCTTTATTTTTGAATCTGTATTGGAAGTCTTTTTTCCTAAAATCATATTCATCCTTCAAGCAAGATTGGCTAACTCATTATCTGATTGGTCACAATCACTTGAATAAGACATAACAGCTTTCTTGGCTTTGGATCTTGTTATCCTTTCAGGTGTTTTAGCTTTAGATGTAGTGGTAAAAGCTACACTTCCATTTCCATTTTTATTCTTATTCAAATCAGTATCTCTCTCCATTCTTGTCTCATGTTGTAGAAGAGTTCCAAAGAGTTCATCAATTGTAATCTGGGAAACTTTTCTATTTTCATAAATAGCTGTCCTTTTTTACTCCCACTCATTTGGAATTATATCAATAATTTTGGCAAAAAGAGCTTCATCATCAAGAACTTTTTCTCCCATAGATTTTAAGCTGTTTACAATTATCATAAATCATTGTTTCACTTTACATACCGTCTCTCCATAAGGAAAAAATAAATCCATGGACTCTACTCGAATCATTGCTGTTCTTGTTCCTATAACCTTGGACGTACAAAAATCTGTGATTTCCAATTTCTTCCAAATACAGTTGGCTGCTTCACAAGAAGATATTTGACAGTATATATTCCTGGTTATAGAACATAGCAAATTATTGGGTACCTTGTAATTGATTTGGTACTATTGCTTCTCTTGATTACTGAAAGTACTGACTTCTTTTTCAGGAAATTTGTAACCTCCAGAAAGCATAATAAAATTGTCTACACCAGTATTGATAACTAATTTCTCCATTCGATCTCTTCATTACTCATAATAATTACCATCGAAGATAGGTGGTCTAGAAGGATTTATATTGTCAATTGGCCCAATATTTATTCCTTCCGTCTAATAAAATATTTTCCACTCCACGCGTTAGTGTAGTAAATAGTTGAAACAGATATTTGAAAGAAAAGACCTAGTAAAGAAAAATCAGTGGAAACCTCCTCTGATACCAATTGTTGGATCAAATATGTAGATATATATGTATATTAGTTGGAACAATACAAGAGGGGGGGTAAATTGTAGTCTTAAAACTTTGTTTAAACACTTAAGAAATTAGTTTAAATGATCTTAAACTAATAAAATTCACAACAAAAACTAATAACCACAATTGTATTGAATATAAAGATATGATATAATGTAATACAATAAGAAAAGTAAAACAATTGTATTCAAGATGAATACAATAATCAGAGTAAAAATATAGTGAAGGATTCTACCATAAAGCGTATAAAATCATTCGATACAATATGAAACAGTATGATTGTAATTGAAACAATTACAAATGAATATGAAATGAAGAAACGAAATAATACAATTCCCTTTCTTAAACAAACAGCAGCAGAAATGTAAAAGTATTAAAATTCTTTTGACCCAAAGAGAAGGGTTATCCTTTCACCTAGGATAACAGGTCAGTCTACCAACACCTTGGTAAGCCCTCGATACGATGATCGGTACGTCTTTCTGGGTATCCCCGCAAGACCTTGATTTTGTACGTAATTGGAACCTCTATATTTCAATCACTTGAAAGCCCTCGATATGATGATTGGTAGCACCTTCTGCCTATCCCTGGCAACCCTCGATCGTTATCACCTGATCGGATGCACAAAGAAATACAAAGCACTTATAGAAATACAAAAACATGGAACGAGCTGTTCACGTTTTTTGTAATCTCAAGGCTTTCACACGAAGCAGGAGAGAAGTCACAACGTCTCTCTCTTGATCATTATAGAAGCAAAGTCTCACACACTTGTTCTTCTCAGCTTCAAATGACCTCCTATTTATAGGCCTCAGGTTCCAATGGCCACATTTCCTCCAATGGTCATATTTTTCCGGAAAACTCGGAGGGACATGGACACCTGACATTATAATGGTCATATTGAAATAGAAAACACGACACCATTTTGATTATTTTATAACTAACTCCATGACATCATTTTGTTTAAAACAAATGATATATGAAGATGATAAACATGAGTATGATTAATATGAAACATGTGTTTTTGATAAAGGACCAAAACAACCACATAATGAAATTAATGTATGAGTAGTATAAGTATCACATAGTGTAATGTATTGATATGATGCAAACTGAGTATGATTCATAAACCTTAGTATGATTAACAAAGTCAATACGATTGCCAGAGTTAGTATGATAATTATAGTTAGTATAATAAACATGGTTTGTACGATCAGCATGATCAGTACGATCAATATGGTTAGTACGATAATCATGGTCAGTACGATAAGCATGGTTAGTACAATAAACATGGTTAGTACGATAAGCATGGTCAGTACGATAATCATTGTTAGTATGATAATCATGGTCAATATGATCAGCATGATTAAAAGACATTTGTGATTTCCAAAACAAGATATAAAAGTCAAAAGAGAACTATTGAATCGACAATTAGTTTATAAAATACCTACCCAAATACCTTATTTAAATCCATACCCATTTTATAGAGTCATTTTTTTATCATAAAACTATCCTAGTAAGTCTTTAGGTAAAACCTATAGAGCTTATTTTAAGAAGAGGTAAAGTTATTAGAAAAGATTTTTTATTTCATTTATTTTTCTACCTCCTTCTAATATTATTTGAACATGATGAATTAATAACACAAGTATATTAAATATTATGATATGTTTCTATGTTAATTAAATAACCTGTATCCATCTCATTCTTTCATGAAATGGGAAATAAAAACATTATTCATGTGTATGAAGGACCACCGCCTTAGGAATCGATGTAATTCATTTACCATAACCCCATCTAATGGATGATTATAATTATGTATTTAATCTATATATATGATATTAATGAAAAAGTTATCTTTTTATAAAACTAATATATCATTTAATTTATTTCATTTCCTTGTATTGAAAAATGATAACATTGTTCATGCGTACCTGTGGATTATCACTTCCACGAAATGATGTGATTTATTTTTTTAAACACATTACATGGATTACACATATAAGTATATGTACAGAAATAATATTATAATTATGATATAATAATAATTCTATAAATATAAAATAATATTTTCATTATTTCCATCTTTTTATTGGAAAAATAGAAATGTTCTTTATTCATTCCTAGGGCATATAATCTCCATGATTGTAACAAAATTTATTTTTCCTAACCATATTTCATGGTTGGTTTTAAAATAATTAATTTATGTGTATAAAATATTATTATTTAATGATTAATATTATTTAAATGTTTTAATAATTACCCATATAACCATATTCAACCTACCAAATTCATTTTGGATATATGAGTATAATATCATCAAAATGTCTAATATGAACATAATGTATTAAGTAGTTCATTATGAAATTATAATAAATAAAACAAAAAAGAATTATAAAATAGAAAAACTATTCCTAAAATTTTGAATAATTAATATAATTTTGTTATTTAAGAGGATAAATAATGTGTGTGATGAGTCCGACTCGAGGTAAGGGAAACTTTATCTTAACACCTAGTTTTAAATGTTTTAATGATTTATTTTATAAATAATTTTTCTTCCATGACCAAATTCAGAAAATTATTTTATAGATATAAATATAAGAACAAAAATGGATTATAAAGTTCATTATATGTAACTATTTTATTTATTAAATTTTCAATCAGAATTAATCTTTTTTATTTGTTTTAAATGAAATATTTTGACAAAAATGGAGAGTAAAAGTTCTATTATAATTTTTACTACATCAAAAAAATTTGATACCTTAATAACTATTATTTTACTTTGGGATTCCTTTAAATTTTTTCATGTTTTCTTAAATGGAAACCCATATTTACCTTTATTCTATTTATTTTCAGAAATCATTTTAAATTGAATCATCATTTTGATATCCATAAATTTTATTATTATGGGTGCAAAGAATATTCTTATAAGTTTGATGATGGATATTCAAGATTGAATACGTTATGAAAATTCTCTGGTATATGGTATTTTTTCGGATTTAGGTTGATCCCAATATATATCATGATGATAGGTGACTCTAATATAGATCTCAAATGCATTGGTTATATGGATAAAGTTATCTGGTTATGTTTCTCCTAATATATTATTGAAATTTATCATGTAAGTTCTACCATTTGGAAGATTGATTGTAAGAGTGATGTGGGAATAATTACCCAAGTTACCTTTATTATTTATCTGGTATTTCTATGGTTTTTCAGATAAACTTTATTATTTCACAAGCTAATCTAATGAACTTATGTTTAAATGGGAGTTTTTCATAATTTGTAATGGTTAAATGTATAACATTGTGAATATGTTTTCATTAATTATTCATTATTGAAAACAATCCATTATGAGTTTAAATTTTCAACTAATATTTCTTATGAAATTATTTTGGGAACTTATTTTTCATCGATGTTGATATTTTGGTTAATAAATTTATTATTTTGAGTCCAAATATTATTTTTAAAAAGGAAAACAATCCTATTTTCATAGACTAACGAGTTTATTTCTATCATTTTATATGTCCCTTGGTGGGATTTTTCTTCTCATAACAAATTTTAAAATGTTTTTCATAGTATTTTAACAATGAATGGGGATAAGGATAAAGAAAAGAAGAATATTGTATTGATATTTCATGAAAAAAGCTAGATATATCTTAAAATGTTTTATTGTTTGAAAAATGGATACTAAATAAAAGTGTCTACCATGTGGTGTAATATTTTTTAATGCATGGGTGATTAATAATTTCTATAAAAATGTAAACCAAAAATGTATCTTGGAATTCCAGAATATAATTCTTGTCTAAAGATTAAAAATTTAGTTTTTTTAGTATGGTTTGTTATTGTTGGTATTTGAGAAAAGGTTTATATAATTTTAAATGTTAAGATAATGGAAGTAAATTCCCTTATTAGATTACAATTTATGGTAATAATGATAGATAATTTGAAGATTATCATGTTTCTTCATCTAAACAATGTCTATTTAGTATGATTTTTCATATAGAAAATAGGTAAGCTGATGCATGAATGAACCATGAGGACAATATCATTCCCAATTAGTAACCTATAGTGGTTCGAATTGGAACTGAGTAGTTTTTTGATGTGATTTCATGGTTGTAATAATTGACAAACGGTGTTCTTATCCATTTTGGATATAAAATAGATCTCTTATAGAGTAATATTTTTATATATAATCATTTTATGAGATAATACCCATTAGCATTCAATAGATATTATGACTCAATGATAGACAAGGGATGGATTAAATCTCTATAAAATATTTTTTATGTCATGGGTTGGATACATCATTAAAAGATAACTCTTTCAATTTAATACAATGAAATTTAAGTTCCTCGATGTTGTTCAATGGTTAAGAATACCTTCGTAAGAGAAAATATTGTTGTCATGAAATTGGATACATTTAATAAACTTATTTGTGATAAATATTTTTTTAAGGTCGTTTCAATTAATATGGAAAAAAATTGGAATTGGGGTAGAATGATACTGATTCAGTGGGGTTATATAAACCAAAAATCACTAGATTGGAATAGTACTCACCAAATTTTATTTGGGATGTTGAAAGTAAAATTAATTGGTTTAGTCGGGACTAAACCCAATATACTAAAGATAATTGGACTCTCATGAATGTAATAGTTATAATAAAATTGTATGCTATGTTGATAAGGTTTAATTGGACTTTTTTAATTACCATGAATTCCAAAAATATAAGAATTACAATAGTTATATGTGGTGGGAAAATTGGAAGAGAACATCAATGAAATTTTAAGGTGATAAAATCAAGTTTTTTGGCTTGTGATAGGTGTAGTAAAAATCCCGTTTGGAAATATCTTATCAAATCATAGAAGTACTTTCAATGTGGTAATTTTGGGCATGTGAATCATGAATATCAGGAAAAATATATTAGTATTTGAAAGACAAATTTTGATAAGCTATAAAAAAAGGTGTTTTTAATTTCATAAGATGGGTCATGATATAGATGTGAGTATAGAGAAGGGCATGAATGATAAGAAGTATCGAGATAATAAGAATAAGTGTTTGGTTAAATCCGTTAAAAAAATTCTTAATATGTTGTTCCATCAAATAAAGTGGTAATAGATACATTACCTATTTATTTATATTATTCTAACCTGTTTTTTTAGTTTAGGACTAATTTTTTTTTATTTATATGATATTTGCTGGAATAATTAAAATTTATACATTAAAAATGTAGTGATGACTCTTGGTAAAAACACATGGGGTAGTATTAAAGAAAAACATTTTACAAATATCATCATGTTATTTTCTATAGAATAATTATACATAAAAAAATATTTTCACTACCATTGTATAAGTTTATGTTAATATAGGTATGGATTATCTTTCAGTTTATCAGGATGTGATAGATTGCAGAGACAAAGAAGTTATTTTCATAAATGATTTTCTATTTGTATATAATAATCTATTCATACCTTTGAAAACATATCAAAAATTTGAGAAATTTTTATGGAATTCAAACGAAATTAATCTTACACGTATTGTTGGAAATAAGGGAACTGTTTGGCTAAATTATGTTATTGTAGTGAAAACATATCAGGTGTTTTTTCCAATGATCTACCTAGTATTATACCTAGTCAGGATGTTGAGTTTACTATTAAATTTGTGATTCTTTCTAATCCAATTTAAAAACACCCTTATAAAATGTCTCATTTATATCTTCTATAATTAAAAAATAAGTTTCAAAAGTTTCTTGATAAAGGTTTCATTTGACCTAAAAAATCATTATATGGTGCTACAATTTTATTTTATAGAAATAATTATGGTTCTATGAGGATTTACATTAATTATAGATAATTGAAAAAATTACTATTAACAATATGTATTTGTCTCCCAATATCGATGAATTGTTTGATCTTCTCCAGAGATCATAGTATTTTTTTAGGGTTTATCTCAGGTTCGACTACCATCAACTGTAGTTAAAGGAGGATGGAATACCTAAGATAGTGTTTCATAATATGTATTGTCATTATGAGTCTATGGTAATTCCCTTTTTGTTGATTATTTCTCTAGCTACATTAATGGATATTATGAATAGGGTTTCCATGAATATTTGGATAAGTTTGAGGTTGTGTTTATTAAATATATATGTTTTTATTCAAAAATTTATGTGGATTATTAAAAACTTTGATGTATTATTCTAAAAGCCCTAAAATAAAATAAATTATTTAATAAATTTAGTAAATGTGATTTTTAGTTATAGTTTATTTTATTATTTTGACATAAAAAAATAAATATGAAATAAATATTTAACCTAATAAAACTAACATGGTTGATGAATGGATAAGAAAAATAAATTTTGTGGATATTAATTTTTTTCTTTTATTAGTCATATATTATTGGTGGTTTTTTGAAAACAAAATTCATGGTTATCTATTCCTCTAACCAAGTCAAAATGAAAATAATTTAGGTTCATATGGACAAAGTAATGTGATTAATGTTTTCCGAAATTAAAAATGAATATTATTGAATTCTCTAGTTTTGGCCCTACCATACAGCAATGGTGACATTATTATCTTATATGATTCTTTATTGAAGAGGCTGAGTTTTGTTTTAATATATAATTATTGAGTAATTTCTAATGTTTCATGTCAATTAAAACCTCATGTTGAAAAATATCGTACACCTGACATTTAATAATTGAATGTAGTGTTTTCCTTAAAATTTTAGAAACAACATTTATATGGAGTAAAGTGTTAAATATATATTGATCATAAAATTTTAAAGTACTTATTCAGATTGAAAGAGTTAAAAATGTGATATAGGAGACATCTAGAATTGATAAAGGATTATGACTACATAATTCATTACCGTCGATGTGAAGAAAAGAGGTTTTTTTATACTTTGAGTTGAAAAGATAATGATACATTTACTATGCTAGTCTAGAACATGATCATCTGGTTAATGATTTGATGAATTTTTGGATTAAAAATATTTCATAAAGAAACCTTTATATTTTGCTTGAGGTTTTAGTACAATCAATTTTTTAGAGTGGATTAATTAAGAACTAATGGAATATAGTGTTTTATAAGAAAGCATAATAATGGTTTAGATAGGCCAGTTTCATAAATTTAATATTTACCAATAAAGTTTTTTTAGATAATGAAAAAGGTTGTGTATTTCATGTGAGACCAAATTGAAGAAATTACTGTTGAGTGAGGCTCATAGTTCTCTATTTTTTGTCCTAGCACAATAATAATTTAAAGTGGTCCTTGGTAAAAATTTTGGTGCGAATGAATAAATATAGGTATTTTTTATTTTATTATGAAATGTTTCACTTATCAATATGTTAAATACAAAATAAAATTACCAAAGGGTGTGATTCATCCTTTTACATTGATATAATTATAATGGGAGAATATATCCATGAATTTCATGTTGGGGTTACCAAATACATCTTTAGGTAATAATTTCATTTGGTTTATTGTTGATCATTTAAGAGAATATTCACATTTTCTTCCTGTTCAAGGTAATTTAAATTTGGAACAACTTTCTTAACACCATTTTAAATATAGGATTAGATTAAATGGATTCCCTCCCTCTATTGTATCTAAATGTGATCCCAGGATTACCTATAATTTTTTAAAATGTATTTAGAAGACTTTGGGTACTGAATGAAATTTCATAATATATTTTCATCCTCAATCTGAAGGAAAATCATAGAGAATGAATAAAAAATTGGAATATATTCTTTAAGATTATTCAATGAATTATAAAAGGAGTTGTGATCAATGTATCATTTTAGTTTATTTTTATTATTATAATATTTTTCATTATAGTATATTGATGAAATATTTTGATTCATTATATGTAATGTAGTGTTGAACACCAGTGTAACATCTCACTTGGGAGCCACTAAAATAGTTCTCCAATCCTATACACCATATGGCTTCAAGCACACATCCCTATAAATTATAGGATGAAAATAATTGGTGAGTATAAAATGATTGTACAATGGTGAGACTATACCCTCATAATCATAGTATAAAAGTGGTAAAATAAAACAAATCAAAGTAGAGTTAGTTTAAATGAAGGGTAGTGGAAATAAGTCATCCTAAAAATAATTAACATCCCAGTTTATTAATAGTATCATATACAGAATGTTTTCATGATAATACCAATAAAATAAAACAAGTATACATAGAATTAGTTATACAATATAGGCATAAAAAAGGGATAAATCCCAAAGTCTATCGCTATGATAATCTGAAGTATCGTCTCAATATTGTGCTCCTAAGTCGAAATATATAGGTGTAAAGCACATGATACCATTGAAATAAAGCCAAATACACAATACAAATCTAGTAAACAGAGGTCTTCCTAGGTACCAAACAGTAGCCTAAATAGGTTGTGAGATAAACTCAGTAGGCCACCTCTAATGGTTTCCGTTTCGATCTAGTTTGTGAGTATAAAATATAGTAGTGTATAGTTATATTGCCACAATCCTATCATAGTGTATTCCAAAAGAAAATTTCTAAATGTATCTTAGTGCATTACAGAGGCTGACTAGGGTGATCTCACTTGTAGAGCATTAAATTCATTCAAACACTAAATTATAAGTCACCTAAACTACTTTTTTTGTGTTTTTTTATTTATTGATGAAATCATTGGAATTTTAGGTTTCTTGGAAAACATGTAATTAAAATAATGAAATTCAGAATTAAAACCTAAATAAATACATAGATAACATATAGATTTGGAATAATGTTTTTGGTCCTAGGGATTGGTTATGTGTGTTATTTCATTATTTATTTTAATTCAAAAATCCATTACTTTTGGTAAATGACATGATATTCTATACCCTGATCATGTTTTTTAGCATTCCTAAGAAACTTATATTACTAACCATATATCTCTACACATTATAGAAAATAGAAATTAATTTGAGATCAATTCAATGGTAGACTACCACAACATCCATGAAATTATCTCACATCCACAAAAAATTGAATTGAAATAGATAAAAATTAAAGCACAATAATTAAAATGTTGTGAATCCTCTCCCAAGGCCAAGCCTCAGGTTATATAGTTTTCATTTCTAAGTGGAAAGAGATCATAATGGTAACAGGGAAGAAAGAGAGAATAAAATTAGGGTAAGAAGATACTTAGACACATAAGAATAAATATATGGAGAATGTGAAACATGTCAATAAAAAATGAATTTATGTTATATTGGGAAAGTAAACAAATGAAAAATAAAAATAAATAAAAAACTAAAAGTAGAAGAATCACTATAGAATAACATAGTAGAAAATCATCAAGAACTTGTCTATTCTATTATAGCCTATGATTAAATTTATAGGCCTCAATTCAACTCAAGATCCATCCATGGCATCATAAATGGGTCTTCAAGTCATCATGGGGTCTTGGGGTCATAAAAGTGGTTTTCTCCATTAATTGATTTGGATATTCCCATTAATGATATTGTATGATAGTTTCACATCATGTAATTATATTAAAAGATTTTTAATGTGTGGGGATGAATTAATTCATGGATTTATTCATGTCTTAGCTTAACACTATGTAATTATTCATGTTACACATTGTGAATATATTACACAACATGTAAAGTTTATTTCAAGCCATTTTCACTCTGAACCATCCTAATTATAAGTTTTAAAGATTTATACGTGGTCATTAAAATTTACAGTCAACACGAGCCATCAAATACATCATCGAATCGTCAAATTTTTGCTTCAAAAATCTATTATTTTGATGTGATGTTCTTAATTCGTTTATTCTTTTCATTTTCCAAAAATTTATAGTATACGACCAAAATAAAAAAACTTTTTAAGTATCATCAAGAATAATAACTTAAATTATAAAAACATAATGTCTTATAATAAAATATGCATGAGAATTATGACTATTTCATATATCAAAAAGGAAGTAAATAAATAAATACAAACAAGTTAGGCTAGGGTTCCTCAAGGATTCCTCACTGGCTATACCTTCTTTGGCCTAGGTTGAAATGTGTAATGACCCGCTTATCCTTATTGTCTTAAGAATACAAAAAGTAATTACTTGGCCTTTAGTAACATCCCCAAGGTGCCAAAGGCTGGCAATAAATGCCAAAGGGTTTCAAAACAAGTGGGGGATGATTTAACCATTTAGAACATAACACAGAACCAAAAACCATAAACAAACTAATCAACTAAATGATGCATGATAAAAGCTAAGACAACTCAACCATTTATTTTATCATAAACCAACCTAGAGTACCACAGAGGAAACAAACACTAAATCAGAGTAAACAACGGAAAGACAAACTAAAATACTACAAGACGACAACCCAACTCCATGCTCCACATGCTCCAAGTGCCAAAATCATGAACCAGCCCAAGTATCACGAAGTAGTGCTATAAACATGTGACACTTTTACTTTTCCAACATCATGGTATATGACATCTACAAAAGCACCAATGTGCCAAAGCATGGGGTGAGTAATGAAACTCATTAGGTTTTCCCCGGTGACTTCCCAACCCATTCCTTTAGGATAAAACATGTAAGCACATTTATATAAAACAATTTATATAAAATAATTCCAAAATAGTTCACAATATAACAGGTTCCATGTCAAACCCATTTTCTAACAAAAACCATCTTTCTCAAGAAAAGAATCCAAGCAAGGTTTCCAATCAAATTCAAATTACAATTTCAAAAAAAATCCTTTTTTGGCACACCCAACCATTTCACAACCTGTGAAATCAACCATGCATGCTTCGTTATGACAGTTCCATAATCATGAGAAGTTTCTCGTCGATCTACCAAGTCTTCACAAGGTAATTTTTCCCATGTGCCATTACACTTTGGCGCTGAGCACAAGGTCATATTTTAACCAAGCCCCGTATATAAAACATGAACACACACCACATATTCACAACAATCATGTCAAAACCATCTTTTAAATAAATCACATTTTATTGAAAACAATTTACATCAAAACCAAGTGTGTTCAAAACCATTCAATAAAGCATCAAACCTTTTATTGAAAACAGTTATTATCAAGCAGAAAAACCATAAACAGTTTAAAATTACCATTGTAAATTCACTTCAACAAACACTCTCCAAAACACACAATTTCCATCACCCGTTACTTAAAAGCGGTTTCAACCATTCTTTCATAGCAGATAAACAAACCTTTTCAATCAAGGAAAAAAATTAGAAACTAATCCTTCATGTTATAAGAAAGAGGGATAGAGAGTGAAGCCAACAACCTCAAAAAATTAGGCGAAACCAACCAATGGACGAAGAACTCCAACAAAACCAAGTCAACTACTCCTCGAAACCTTCTTGGATTCCTTACCCTAGTAATAAAAAAACCAAAACCAGACATTAAAGACATCCACTACCTTAGACCTACCCACATTGGTCATAGATCTAACGATCCATCAAGAGGGAAGAAGGAGATCTAAGAAAACTAAAGGATACAGGACTTACCTCGATCAACCGGCATCTAAACGCCAAGGTAAACCTCCAGGTCACTTCCAAAATACCTAGTAAGTGTTCTCCCACCTTCACCAGAGAGAAATCCTGAGTTAGGGCCATCTAGGAGCCAAAACGAGTGGGTTTAATTGTAAAACAGATTAGATCCTTAAAAATATGATCTAAGTTGACCCTGCACACGGTTATTCCACACGGTTAGTCAAATCATGAGCTAACCGTGCGGTATTCACTACTTGGAAGGGGTGCTCTGAACGACCTCCTCGCATGGTTTTCCCAAACCGTGAACACACCGTGCGGTATCCTCTTTCCAAAGTTACAACCACATCCATGGATTCTGCACGATTTGGGAAAACCGTTCAAAGCCCGTGCTTCACCACATATTTTCCCTTTAACCCTTTAAAATTATCAAAAAATTCCCAACTATTTGTCATATACTTCATGTACTTAAAAGCATAAAACAAGGGTTACTTACCAGAAACTGGGGGTACTACATTCTCCCCACCATTGGCCTTTCCATCCCGGGAAAGTAGAAAACCATCGCTTTCCTGAAAGTGTTCTGGATACTACTCTTTCATTTCTTTCTCATGTTCCAAAGTCTCTTCCTAAATCTGACCATGTTGCCACAAAACCCACACTAAACCGTTTCTTTTTCCACGCAAGACTTTCTCCTGCCTATCCACATTCTGCACTGGAATATATACCAACGAAGCATCTGCCTCTAGGTCAATGTCATCCCATCTGATCACATGGTCAGGATCTGGCAGATACTTCTTCAACTGAGATACATGGAACACATTATGAACTACTCTTAACTATGGTGGTAATGCCAACCGATATACCACCTCGCCAACCCGTTCCAGTATCTCAAAAGGGCCTATATATCGAGGAGATAATTTTACCTACTTCCCAAAATGACGATGTCCAAACCTTGGAGAGATTCTCAGAAAGACATGATCACTCACCGCAAACGACAACGGTCTTCAGCGATGATCCGCATAAGATTTCTGACGAATCTATGTTGTCTCCATCCTCTTTTTTATCAACAGAATCTTCTCTGTTGTTTCTTGTACAAGGCTCGGCCCAACTAGTGAAGTCTCACCAGTTTCCACCTAACAAAGTGGAGAACGACAAGGACGCCCATACAATAATTCAAATGGATCCATGTGTATCGAGGCATGATAACAGTTGTTATATAAGAACTCCACCAAAGGCATGTGCTCTTCCAACGAGCCACCAAAATCCATTAAACAAGCCTGCAACATATATTCCAATGTCTGTATCGTCCTTTCGGATTGTCCATCCTTCTGAGGATGATACGCCACACTCATATTCAACTGATTTACCAGGGATTCTTATAAGGATCGCCAGAAATGAGATGTGAACCTCGGATCTCTATCTGAGAGTATAGACAATCGTACACCATGCCTCTTTACCACTTCTCGGATATAGATTTTTGAAAGATCTTCTATCGTATGAGTTTCACGAATAGGGATGAAATGGGAAAACTTGGTAAAACAATCCACTATCACCCAAATGGCATCATGTTTCCAGACCGTTCTTGGAAGACCTGTAATGGAATCCATAGCTATCTGCTCCCATTTCCACACTGTAATTGTTAGAGACTACAACATAACTGATGGCCGCAGATGTTCAACTTTAACTTACTAACAATTTAAAAACATTGAAACAAATTTAGCTACCTTTTGTTTCATGTTTCTCCACCAAAACTGTTCCCTTATCATCTTATACATCTTTTTTATTCCTGGATGAACAGCCCATCTAGAATGGTGGTAAGCATGAAGTATTTTTTCCTGAGCAGTTAAACGTACAACCATCCAATCATAAAACCGAAAAACTGAACTCCAATCCAGCTTCCATCCCTCAATGGTCTCCCCACCATTGAGTTTTGAACTCATTGAAACATAGTATACATTGGATGCATGTGCCACCTTTACTCTCTCCATCAATTCACGAACAAGCGAAACTGGAAAGAAAACCACAACAATGGCTCGGTCTTCAAATTCCATACTCATCCCAGCTAGGACTGACATCAACTACCACTCATCTGAAGCTACTTGTGCCAACTGAGCATACGACTTTCTGCTCAATGCATCGGCCACCAAATTTCCCTTACCCAGTGTACACATCATTTCAATGTCGAACATTTGAAGATACTCCATCCATCTCCTCTTCCTCAGATTCAAATGTAGTGGTGACAAAAAAATAAATGCTTTTGTGATCTATAAACACAATAAATTTCTCACCTAAGAGATAATGTCTCCATGTTTTCAAGGCATGGACAACTGCATCCAACTCCAAGTCATGTGTTGGGTAATTTTTCTCATGCACCATCAACTTCCTTTAGCCATAAGCTACCACATGGTCTCCCTGTATGAGAAAAAAACCCAACCCTATCCCTAATGCATCACAATACACCACATACACCTGTCCCGATTCCAGAAAAATCAAGATGGGTGCTGATGTAATGCAAAATTTCAACTCTTGAAAAGATCTCTGACATTCCTCATTCCATTGAAATACATTGTTCTTCTTTGTCAATACTGTCATAGGCGAATCTAGTTGTGATAATTCATGCACAAAGTGTTAGTAATAACCAGCTAGACCAAGAAAACTTCATATTTCAAAGACATTCTTCAGCGGTTACCAAGAAAGAACAACTTCTATCTTTTTTGGATCAACTGAAACACCATTCTTAGAAATAACATGCCCCAGAATTCGTTCATATTGTATCAAAAAATGTCACATTGCTAATTTTTCATTCAACTGATGGTCTCTCAATATTTGCAACACTATCGCTAAGTGTTGCTCATGCTCATCCCTTGTTCTTTAATACACTAATATGTAATCCACAAAAACCACAACAAAAGAATCCAAATATTGCTGAAATATCTAATTTATGAATTCGATAAAGACTGTTGGTGCATTCGTAAGACCAAAATGCATGACTATATATTCATAGTGGCCATATCTTCTTCTGAAAGCTATCTTCAGAATATCGTCCTTCTGAACTCGCAACTACTGATATCCTAACCGCAATTCAATCTTAGAGAGCCACTAAGATCCCCTCAATTGATCAAATAGTTCATCAATGCATGGAAGTGGATATCTATTATATATCGTAACTTGGTTAATTTTACGATATTCCACACATAGCCTCAAAGTTCCATCTGATATCTTTACAAACAAAACCGATGCTGCCCACGGAGACATGCTTGGCCAAATAAAACCTTTGTTTTTCAGTTCATCCAACTACACTTTAAAATCCTTTAACTCCATTGGTGCCATCCTATAAGGTGTAAGTGAGATAGGACTGGTTCCTGGAAGTAGATCAATTGTAAACTCCACTTCTCTTACAGGTGGTAACCATAACAAGTTTTCAAAAAAACATCATGAAATTGATCCACGACTACTGGAAAAATTTTATTCGTGGTCTCTTCCATTGATTACAAGTTTAACACAACCAACTAGTAAGAGATCGTTGCCACTACTGGTGCCAAAAAGCCCATTGCACCTGCCTTCACCACTTTCTCTTCTCTAAAGAGATGCTTGACACCATCCTTAGTCGCAAAACTGATTTTTCTTGTATAACAGTCGATGTGAGCCTTGATCTTTGTCAAAAAATCCATACCCAAGATTATATCATAGACAATCATCTCCAGCAAAGAGAAATCATATTTCAGCTCAACTCCATCAATAGTTATAGAACATGCTCTACACACGAAGGCTCTACACATTCTTTCACTGAGAGGAGTTTGATGATTTATCACAAAAGAAATCATTTCATGTTTTAAGTTCAAAAAATCAACAATACGAGAAGTAAGAAAAGAAGGTGATGCTCCAGTATCAAACAGAACTTACATGAGGGTAGAATTCCGAAGAATCGTACCTCTCATCATAGATGGTCCAGACTGGTCATCCACAATCACATGTTCCGCTCTATACAATTGCTTTGTTGCTGCACTTTTCTCCTTATTGACTTGTTGAGATTGCCCTGCCTGAAGAGTCATGGTATCCATAGAATCACTATAGCTAGCTATGTTCTGCTGGTGAGACTGATTTTGTTGTCCTTGCCCTGTCAAATCAAAAGATGCTTGTGACACCAAAGAAGTGCCATGAACACCTAACTGTGGAGCAATGCAGTAATATCACTGAAGATGCCCCATATTATTGCAATTATGGCATGCTCTCAGTGGTGTTGTACATTCTCGTTTCATGTGATCAATCGAGCCACATTGAAAACAATGTGCTTTCATCATGGGTCGTGGAGGAAGATTCACTAATCCATCCGTCTGATTCTGATTCACGCTCCCACCTTGGATGTAGGTTTCCCTCTTCCACTTGTTCCCAACATTAGAGTTCCCACCCGTTCTCGTGGGTATCATCATACTTACTCCACCCAGAACTCTTATTGTTTCTATGTTTACCATTTCTGTATAATCTGTAATACAGAACACAACTACCTTCGAGTGAATCTCTTATCGCAACCTTGATTCAAAGATGTGTGCCTTCAGCGATGCACTTGCAGCAAATTCCGTTGCAAAGCACACTAATTCAATGAATTTAGCCGCATACTCTATGATAGAGAGATTCTCCTGCTTCAAGCTGAAAAAGTACTTCATCCTCTGGATCTTGAATGTGTGAGGATATAATTGTTATTGAACAATTCCTTAAATTCCTCCCATCCCTGTCCTTGATCCACCAAATCCTGTACTACTAGCTCCCACCACTATCATGCAAGATCCTCCAGCATATACGTCGCCAACTTTACTTTTAGTTCTCCTGGTGTACTGACGAAATCAAAGATACGATTCATCCTACTCATCTACACCTTTACCCGTTCTGGTTCGGAATCACCCCAAAAGATTAGTGGATTCTACTTCTGCAACTAGATGGAATGGTCTACATGCCTTGACTCATCCATCTGATTCCCCATGTCCACAGCCTAAAAATATTGGACTATACTTTGGACTAGCTGCCTGTTTAAATGTTGCTCATGTGGGACCACATTCTCTGCAGCCTCTTCCCTTTGGTTTCTATGACGCCTAACAGGTGCCATTTTCTATACAAAAAATGCATTCCGTTAGTCTCACATTCTAGAAACTGAAGGCTTTGCATTTAAAATTTTATCACATCATCTATCACAACATAGTTTTTTTCCAAAAATTACCATTTTCCATGTTCATCCATTTTTTAAAACATTCAGCATGATTTTTTAAAATCAACGCATTTTCAAAATATACCAACTACCCTATTTTTAAAATCTTTCACTTAAAAACAATTTCTACATTTTTCAAAAATTCACACCTTGTAAAAAATCCTTACTCATTCCTCACAATGAGATATGAAATCCTAGTGGGAATTCATTCCTCTAATGCATGTCATGTACATCTCATTGGCTAAACCCATGACAATGAGATTTTTTATTCTATAAGTGTCTCAAAAACACTTATATACACAACTCCTTGGTAACTTGAAGTTCAGCATAAAAAGGTTCACTACATATTTTTATGCTCTACATTCCAAGTTCCAAAAATCCTACTCCTTCCTAAGATGACGACCCAAAGAATAGACACGTAAGAATTCAATTCCAATACCAATAAAAACTAATGACCACTTGTTCCACAAAGAAAAGAAAAAGCCGATTCCATTTATACCTCAAAGACCAAACAAGCTGATACCATTTGTAAGGACCTGCTTACCCTTATTGGCTTAAGAATACAACAAGTCATTACTTGGCCTTAAGTGACAACCCTAAGGTACCAAAGGCTGGAAATAAATACCAAAGTGTTTCAAAACAAGTGGGGATGATTTCCCTTTTAGAACATACCTCAAAACCAACAACCATAACCAAATTAATCAACTAAATGATTCATGATAGAAAGCTAATACAACTCAACCATTTATTTTATCATAAACCAATCAAGAGTACCACCATGGAAACCAACACTAAATCAGAGTAAATAGTGGAAAGACAAACTAAAAGAATGCAAGACGAAAACCCAACTCCATGCTCCACAAGCTCCAAGCTCCAACGTCACGAACTAGTCCAAGTATCATGAAGTAGTGCTAGAAACATGTGGCACTTTTCATTTTCCAACATCTCAGTATATGAAATCTGCAAAATCACCAATGTTCCAAAGCAGGGGGTGAGTTATGAAACTTAGTAGGTTTTCCCTGATGAATTCCCAACCCATGCCTCTAGGATAAAAAATGTTAGCACATTTATATAAAGCAATTTATATAAAACAATTCCAAAACAGTTCACAATATAACAAGTTCCATTTCAAAACAATTTTCCAAAAAATACCATCTTTCTCAAGAAAAGAAACAAAGCAAGTTTCCCAATAAAATTTACATTTTCATTTTAGAAAATCCCTTTTTGGCACACCCAATCATTTCAAAACCTGTGAAATCAACAATGCGTGCTTTGTTATGACAATTCCATACTCATGAGTGGTTTCTCGTCAATCTACCAAGTCGTCACAAGGTAATTGTTTCTCATGTTCCATTACACTTTTGGCACCGAGCAGATCATCATATTTCAACCAAGCCCAGTATATGTAACATGAACACACATCAAACATTCACAGCAATCATGCCAAAACCATCTTTTCAATAAAACACCTTTTATTGAAAACCATTTCCATCAAAACCAAGTGTGTTCAAAACATTTCAATAAATCATCAAACATTTTATTGAAAACCATTTCTTTCAAGAGGAAAAACCATAACCAGTTTAAAATCACCCTTTTAAGTTCACTTCAACAAACACTCTCCAAAACACATAATTTCTATCACCTGTTACTTAAAAGGGGTTTCAACCATTCATTCATAGTATAAAAACAAACCATTTCAATCAAAGAAAACAATTTGAAACTAATCCTTCATGTTCTAAGAAAGAAGAATAGATAGTGAAGCCACATACCTCAACAAATTAGGCGAAACTAACTAACGGATGAAGAATGCCAACAAAACCGAGTCAAATACTCCTTGAAACCTCCTTAGATTCATTCCACTAGTTCCAAAAAAACAAAAACTCAACTTAAAATACATCCACTACCTTAGATCTACCCACCATGGGCGTAGATCTAAGGATCCATCAAGAGAGGAAGAAGGAGATCTAAGGAAACCAAAGGAAACAAGACTTACCTCGATCAACCGGCCTCTAAATGCCAAGAAAAACCTTCATATCGCTTCCAAAATTCCTGGTAAGTGTTCTCCCTCCTTCACTAGAGAGAAATCCTTAGTTAGGGCCTTCTAGAAGCAAAAACGAGTGGGTTTAATTATAAAATGGATTAAATCCTAAAAAATAGGATCTAATTTGACCCCGCACATGGTTAGTCTGTATGGTTAGTCAAATCATGCGCTAATCGTACGGTAGTCACTGCTTGGAAGGGGCACTCTACATGGCCTCCTTGCACTGTTTTCCCAAAATGTGTGCACACCGTGCGGTCTCCTCTGTCCAAAGTGACCCCCATAGTCACGGCTTCTGCACGGTTTGGGAAAACCGTGAGAAGCTCGTGCGTCACCACGTTTTTTCCCATTAACCCTTTAAAAGTCTCGAAACTTTCCCAACCATTTCTCATATGCTTCATGTACTTAAAAATCATAAAACAAGGGTTACTTACCAGAAACTGGGGGTACTACAACATGTTTTTGAAATGACATCATGTATATATATTCATATATGTAAACATATATTTGTATAAATATGTAATCTTTAGTGAGGAAAAAATGTGTAAAAACAAGGAATCTACATTATAGTAAGGGTGATGGTAATGAATTGATACTATGACCCTAGGTGAAACAAGGTTTCCATGTGTCATGATGGTCAAGAATATAACAAATTTCATTATTTTTACTGATCCCATCCCAGTAATTTTATATCAAAACCCAAATTATTCCAATGGCATATGAAATTCCAATGAAGCTTATGAGTTCATCTGAGTAATTAAAAATAAGGAACCTAGGTATCGCACATGGATTAGCATAATTAAATTTATCATGTGAGTGTGTCAAAGCAATCCCATAGAAAAAACCTGAGTGTCACTCAGGTAAAATGATTATTTCAATTAACCTCGAATACCTTCAAAGGATTCCCATACAAGAGGAACCTAAGTGTCTCTCGAGGTGTAATACAATTCACCTAACCTCAGAGCATGTCAAAGTAATTTCATATAAGAAAACCAAGTGTTGTTCAAGGAATAATAAAATTCGAATAACTGTTAATCCCGTATAATGAATTCTATAAAAGGAACCCATGTTTCACTTAAGGTGTAATACAATTCACCTAACCTCTAAGCCCATCCAAGGCATTCCGTATAAGGACCCAAGTGTTGTTTAAGTAAAAATTCAATTAACCTGACCTCTAAGAACGACCAAGGAATTTTATAAAAGGAATCAAAGTGACTCTAGAGTAATAATACAATCCACCTAACCTGTTATCCCATCCATGTAATTATATATAAGTAATCCAAGTGCCTCTCAAGGAATAATAATTCATCTAACTAATGAGTCCATATAATTAATTCCTACTTGGAAACCCAATGATCGCTTAAGGTGTAATATAAGGGCGTAAGCTCCTTTCCTTTAATATGTAAACATTTTCCAAGATATTGTCCATGATATTAGTCTATTTAAATTTATGTTATAAATAATTAAGTGTTATTAAGAATTCAATATTAAAGTTTAAGTGTAAATGAAAATGGGGTCATTTCTATAAGAATAAAATACACAATTCAAGTATGAAATTTGTTCCATTCCATTTATAAGTAATCGAGAATGATTAGGGAAGGTCCATACCATTCAAATTTTCAAATAACTCTACTTTATTACCAAATTTTTTTAAATAAGATTAAACAGCTCCATGGTGGAATTATTAAAAAATAAGTCACTAAGGTTATACAAACTCATTTAATTGAATTTAAACATATCCTACATTGTATTTAACCCAACACTCAAAAAATATGATTAAAATGTAGAAAAATAATTATAATTCAACCATTTGAAACACACCCAAAAATGGTGATTTAATTTCTAAGATAAATAATAGTTTAGATCCATATAGGTAATGCACCAAAAGGGGTAGTTGAATTGAGGTCAAGAACCCCCAATAGTGAAATTAAATTCACAATAGGAATTTTAATCAAAGTCATTAAGTTCCCCAGAATTAATTTCACATTAAAATGTAAACATATAGAAAATGTGGATCAATTGCATAATTTATGAAACAAAAAGTATTTGCGGTGAAATCCATATGCCACCTACCTCAATCTTAATAATCTTCACTCAACTAATATCTGTCATTGATTAGATCTGAAATGAGAGATAATGAATGAAATAAAAAAATCCTACTGAATAGGGTATATGAGCCCACATGAAAATAGAATTCCATATGGATACTAAAACCCAAAAATTACATAATATGATTCATAACCTTACCTATACACTTCCAATGTGATGAAAGAGGGATAATTCTGAGATATAATTATGGAGAAACCCCAAGGAAGAGGAGATATTGAAGGGGGTGATCATGGGGGATCCTCCTTGCCAAATAAGGGTGGAAAATGGAAGAAACCTCTTTAAGGATTGTAGGGGGAATTATAATTTTTTTCATTTTAATAACATTCATTTTTTGTCAATGTAGTTTTTCAAATTGTGTTCCAAACCATCGGTTCTACTACCTAAATACACCAACACCTCAAACGGTTGTGCGTTATTAGACTAACCATTCATATCTTGTGTGCTCACGTCTATAATTTTCTTATGAAATTAAAAAATACTATGTTCCCACCTTTCATAGTTTATCAAACAATATTCCTCTATTTAGAGGAAGCATGGTTAGACAACATAGTAACAAATAATGGTGATCCAAATGTGTGCCTCAACCTATTCCCTCCTTGTAAATATTTTTTGAAGCCCAATGCTTCAAAAACTCATCTAAACTAACGAGACACATCTCAGGCCTTATAACATCATCCAAAAAACACTTTTAAGTGTTCTAACTCCCAAATTCACATTCTGATTCCCAATTTAATTATTTTTTTACCCACTAAACGAAAAACTATTCTCTTGGAATTATATTCTATTTCTAACACAGGATGTATATGGACCCAGCAATAAACATTATATAATCTTGAATTAAGTGGATAATTCCCATTGAGGATCTTTTTAGGTTTAGAGTTTTAGATAATTAGGCTATGACAATTACATTAAATCTCAAATATTACAAATTAGACACTTCTACTCAGTATCCATTTTTTCATAAAAAACACTTGAAATAAAGTTTCATGTCTAGTTCCATTTTTTAGATAGAATGAATTTTTCTTGATCCCATCCTTAACCATATTCTTCTTTAAGTCCTGTGAAAAACATTTCAGAAACATGGGATGAGAATAAAAAGATCATTAAGGATTTTAA
Organism: Viscum album; assembly: GCA_963277665.1. Classification (NCBI taxonomy): domain Eukaryota; kingdom Viridiplantae; phylum Streptophyta; class Magnoliopsida; order Santalales; family Viscaceae; genus Viscum; species Viscum album. Next base: position 1,020,213,197 of record OY728133.1, on the reverse strand, counting down.
AATAAAGAACGAAAATGCTATTCCATCAATACATACAAAGAATAAAATATTTATCATACCTCATGAAATCATAATATTCATGAATAACACATAGAAATCATAAATTATAATGGTAACTTGTGGCATCCATATCATACTTATGTTGTATCATTCACAGTTATGTAGGAAGTAACATTTGGAGTACCCATTATAGTATATTCCCTAAATCTCTTAGGAGAAACATTATTTTTTACCTCCATCATGTTACCCAATTCATTGGAGAGCTATCTTGGGCTCACCCACCCTAGGTTTATCACTGAACCACCCGTATATGTAAATAATTCCCATGAACTATAACATATTCATAACACATAAAACAAACATAAAGGAAATATAAAATTTCCACATTTCAATCATAATATTTCACTTAAGTATATTGAAATAAAAAATCCATTATCAAAATTATTTTAAATAGAAAAATACGCAAAATAGTATATCGTATTTATTTTCCTTTTTAAAAAATTCATCTTGTTAAGGAATCCAAATATCAAATAATACTTGGGGCAGCAGAAAAGGTCGTTGTCACTGATTACGTTAAAAAGAAACATTATTTTTTTTGTTTAGTAAAACTACTTGTAGAAAATTATTCCATTTGAATGAAATGAAAATTCAATGGTGTTTATACACCGTATAAAATAAATTCATTTATAAAACAAAATATACCTCAATGAATGGAGATTGAGATGATGTCTGTTACCTTATGTCTAACTTGACCTATTCATTTTTTAATCTCCTAAATAATAAAATATTGTTAATTTATACTTTCTTAAGAACCTTTTTCAAGTTTATTATTCCTTTTATATCACTTATTACCATGTTATAAACATTATGTAATCATTTGTGTTAATAATGGTTGTTTTGTTGATATTTGGTACTTGAGTCAAAAATGAACTTCATATAATTACAATTTGTTCATCTGGTCAAAATTCCATTATCTCAAGAATGATATTAATTATTTAGATATCATATATATCTATTATATATATGTATTTATAATAGTACATAACATTTGGAGGTATGAAATGAAATGCACTGTTTATGGAGATAGTAATCCATATGTGCGCATGAATGCAACTTTCATTTATATTTCATATTTAATGGAATGAAAACATAATGACACATAGGTATATTATGATTCCAATATAATATCATATATAATTTCAGGAAATCTATCATTTATACATTCCACATATGGCATGAATTAGTCGTATCACTTTTAGGGGGCGGTAGTCCGCACTTCCTCAAATGAAATTATCGTATTTACTCATCATAGAAACCATAAAGGTATTATACGATTGAAAAATAATGAAGTATAGAGACAATATAAATATAATATATATCACATGTAAACAAAGTGACATATTAATGGCCACCATAAGAGGTGGTAGTATAAGATTGAACTATCATCGTTTCGGGTTGTAGTAATTCACCATCCACAGAAACAGTATGTTCTTTACCCATTAGAAGGAGGTGGGTGTAAGTGTAGTTAGAATAATTCTCATATAAACAACATATTATATTGAGTATACTTGTTTTGTTATAAAATAATGAAAAAAAATATTTTTTGTGGTTAGATAAGTAAAATAAAAGAAAAGAACTTACGAGAAGATGTTGCCTTTAAATCTGGTAAATCCCATTGGATTTAACCAAAAGAATTTATTGAAGTGCCTTCTGCCTAAGGTAAGGCTTATTGGTGGAAGAGAGAGAATTTTGAGGGATTATTTGGGGAGAGGTTTGATGAGCCAAGGGGCATGAGATGTGTGAGTAATGGGTTAGAGGTGAGTGATTTTTATATGGTGGAGGAGGGGATCTTTAAGAAAGTATGAAAATATTATTTTATTATACAATGATTTTTGGTTTCTAAAGGTCCAAAACTTATTAAAGTCAAATATAAGATGACTCTTGTTTGAAATAAAATCGTCCAATAAGAATGAGACAAGTTTTGGATATTTTTTTAATTTTTATAATCATATTTATTTAAATCATTTATTAATGAGTTAAACACTACATCATTATTGTGTCATAAAAAATTTTAATTATTTTATGTCTAAAAATTATAAATAAAATAACATGATGTGAGAAATATTAAAAACTTTATAATTAATATTTATAGTCAAATATATCAATTATAAAACCCAAAAATAAAATTCTTTTAGCAAAATAATACATTTTCATGATATTTTTATTTATAGTTTAAATAAAATGTTACTAATGTCAATATCTTACCCAAATGGATTCCAAAGACCCCAAATCACACCCAAGGATTTTATTGTTTGGTCATGACTCATAAAATAAGGTTAGTACAAGTATTAAGGTAATTTTATATTATTATAATTTTATTATTCCCTTGAATTACCCTTTTTACCTTTAACTACGGTAAATAAAAGTCAAAGATACTATTCACCAAAAATTAATTTCAACTTATTGAACAACGTTTTACTTACTAATAACAACCATGTATGTCATATTTTTGAAATTCAATTCACATAAGTAGTAAAAATTGATTTAATGAAATAGTTGCTTTTTAACTACAACTTACTATTTTCACTATTCATCAAAAATTGGAGGTTTTCAGAAAAATACCAAAAAGTCAGCTTAAGACATATTTGATATTTGGAATTCAAAAATGATTTATATTTAACCAAATTAAAAAAATAATTTATATTAATTAATTTAAACTAAATTCTTTTTTTCAAAACAAATATCATGTTTTTAAGAAATATTAACTATCGGAAAAATGACATTTATTTATGTATAATTTAAAGGTGGAATTACATCCAATGACCAACATTGTATTGAATGGTAAAAATATAATCTGATTACACTTTAAAATCAATTAAAAATATAATCTAACCATATAACTAAATTAGATAAAAATAATGTTTTAAATTAAAATACAGTATTTTTCACTATTCATTAAAAAATAAATTTTATCAGAAAAAAACCAAAAAATTACCCAAAGTAAATTTTTATGTCCCGGTTATAAAAAAGAACTTTATTTTGTCAAAGATAATATAAAAAAGTGACTAAAACTATATTTAAAGAGGGTTATCCGTCAAAAGGTGATAAATCGACCTTTTAAAGAATATTAGTGTATTTATGCTTAAAATTAGATTCATTTAAATTTTAAGCCTATAAATTTTATTGGAAAAATGTAAAAAAAAATTAACAAACATGTAAAATCATATTTTAGTTAGTTCTATTCATTCCTACCTATACAATGGCTAGGCATTAACTACCATTTAAAATAATATCATATTATTGTTTTTCAGTATGACCCAACATTGTGTGCAACGTAAGATTTCAAAGAAACCCATTGTTTCGTATTGGGTACGCCATCGAACATAGAATCCACTTTAAATTAAAATTAATATTTAATTAAAAAATATGAAAATGTATTATTCTTTATTTTCCTGGGATGTTACATCCTTCCCCCCTTTTGGAAATTGTGTCCTCACAATTTTATTCACTTATCAAATAAATTGGGGTATTTATCCCTCATATAATTTTAAGATTCCCACGTTGCCTTTTCAACCATATGTTTTTTTCACAAAATACTTACCTGATTAATTACCTTATTCTGCAACACTTTCTCTCTTAGGTAAAGAATCTAGACTAGTTGTTCTCCATAAGAGATATTCTCTTCCAACTGAACTACCTCTAAGCTCAAAACATCCGATGGATCCGGTATATATATTCTCAACATTGAAACATGAAAAAAAATTTGTACCTGGGATAAACTTTGTAACACCCCAAGATTTCATAGTATATTATCTTTTCAAATAAATTCAATAAATTGTGCTACACACAACACCAAGTTCAAGCGCACCAAGACTTTCCAAACTAACCGTTCAAAAAGCGATTATGAATTTTATTAACAAAATTTTAAATTTTATATACTCTATATAATTTTAGAATTCATATTTTGTGTTTCATAGACTTAATATAAGGACAAATTCAATTTTTCAAATAAAAGAAGTTTTCATCAAAAAAATGAAATTATACTGCCTGTTTAATGGACAATACTTTCTAAAACCAATATTTGAAACTTTTATATACTCAATTTAATGAGATTAAATTCTTCTTTAGAATCAGTCCACAAAAATTTAGTTTGGATAAACTTTTGGTACTTTTCTAATAACTTTAATATTTTGATGAATAATTAAAAATAATAAATTTTAATTGAAAACAACATTTTTAATGGAAATTATTTACAGTTTTAAATAATAAATTTTAATGGTTTTTAAGTATAAATAGATTATATTTTTATAATTTAATAAAATTTAGTTCATTATAAGTAATTTCACATTTAAATTTCAATAAACACATGTCAATCTTTTGATAGTTTTTACTTTGCAAAAACCTGGTTTTCAATTTTGATAACGGGAATTAATTTTACGTTAATTAAGGAAACATATATTTTTTTAATTTGGTAAAAGTATAATTTATTTTATAATTCAGAATATCAAAATTATCTTAGGGTAAATTTTTGGTATTTTTCAGAAAACTATCAATTTTTTATGAATAGTGAAAAACACTACATTACTGTTTAAAATCAAATTTTTATTTAAGAAATTAATTATTTTACTTAAATTTATTTTAGATCAAAATAGATGTATAATACCTATATATGTTCAATTTAATTCATTGGAGTCATTTTATAATAACTTTAGATATATAAAATTTTATTGATCTTTTTACCATCTTTTACCCAACTTCTATGAGCATTTGAAAATTTGCATAAAACATAATATTACCACTTATGTGAGTTGCATTTCACGAAACTGAGAGACATGGTTTAACTTATTAAGTAAAATTTGGTTCAATAATATGAAAATAATTTTTGGGAATAGTAAATTTTGACTTTTATTTACCTCAACCAAAAGTAAATAGGGTAATTAAGGGTAAAAATGAAATTATAATTTCCCTAACACATGTGCTAATTCTATTGGATAAGTTTAATTCTACCAAAACAACCTTATAAATAAAATATGATCTTTTTATTCCACTTGTATTAGATTATGACATTTATTATTATTTTATTTAAAGAAGATTTAAAAGTGTTAAATTCAAAGTTTAATAACTAAACCACATTTAATATAGGGTTATACATAACATAAATTCAACTATAAATATTAATTATAAATCCAAAAATATTTCCTACATCATGGTATTTTATTTATAATTTTTTGACATTAAATAATTAAATTTATTTATAACACAATGATGATGCATTAATTACCATATTAATAAAATAATCAAATAAATGGTATTATAGATTTTCAAATAAATGTAATTTCTATGTTTTTTTGACATTTAGGAAATTTCTAGGTTAATATTTCATGTTAGGGTTGATTAAATGTATTTTGTAAGAAGTAATCATTTTTTGATGACATTCACAAAAACCAAATACTAAATAGTGTCAAAAATGACATAATTGAGTTTTTAAAACAAATACTATATTATTAATTGGTATAATATTCCTTAAAATATATTTTCATCCAAAGGACTTAGATAAGGTTGGATATATCAGTAATTAACCACTTGGGGTTCTCTTGGTAGTTTATAGTAAGCTTATTGACCATATAATATAAAAATACAAAGAGACATGGAAATTGTCAAACTATTTGACTAAGAGTTAAATCCAAAAGATAAGGTTAATATAGTGACCTAAACCTATCCAAATTATATTGGTTGAGATTTTTTAGACCCTTATCCACCATATCCTAGAAATAAATTATTTTTGAGTGAATATATACAAAAAACGATTTTATTATAAAATAATATTTCAAGCTTTTCCTAAAGTTGCCCCCACCTCTGTTATAAATGGGTACTTCCCCTTCTCATAATTTCACACCTCCAAAGCCATTTTTCTTGGCCAATACCTACCCAAATATCCTCCCAACTAACCTAATTTTGACATATAGGACTTATTTTGATCAGAAAGCCAACTTAAGGATCCCTTTTGATCAACTCAAAAGGAAACACCTGAAGAAGAGGTAATAATTTCACCACCCTCTTTCATGTTCTTTTCTTCTTCCACTTCCTCTTTCTTTGTTGTTTCCATAACAAAATAATAACTCTAGCACCTTCTACATAAATTTATGTTATTATAAATATGGTACAACCATATTCCTTATTCTATCCATCCTATAAATGACAAAGTCGTCGTACGTGCGTGCGTACAGCTTACCGTCTCCACGTCGTGGTGTAGTTTGTTATTCAAACACTTCATTATTTAGATGGGTATAATTGTCATGAACCATCCCATTGGGGCCTGCACCATGACTCCCCAAGCCTGCCTCCAATAAGCCAGGGGCTCGTGACTAGCACTGAGTAGGCATATTACTAACATGAGTGGCATTGCCTATGTACCTGTACACATGCACACATTTCCAAACCCGCAATGCTGAAATATAAAAACCAATAAGGAAAAAAAATACATGCATACAACTAAACCTAACCAACATATTATGATGAAAGGTAGATTAAAAAAAGTAAACTGTGCCAGAATACAAGCCCACCAAAAATAAGAGTTTGAAAACTACAAAGTCCAACCTGTAAACACAAAAAGGTACTGGGATTGTTGCTCGTAGCCGTAGGAACGCCTCATCCTGTAGGGAACTCAGAAAGCTCAGTCTTGTCCTGGTCCATCCTGGGCTCTGTCAAAATGCTACTCATTTTCACAAGACACCAGACATACGGGAAAGGCCCGTGCAGGGGTGAGTATAACTATACTCAGTAAAGGACCCTGAAAACCAAAAATAGTACACAAAGTAAAGGTACAGTCATCTATGCACAGTATATGTCTACAGAACATATAGAAAAAACCAGATATACTACAAACCTGGAACCATGGTCTAGAGACAAGTCACACAACCACATACCCTTGTTAGGGATTCAGTTCTAAGATTCCAAGAAGCACTCATCCCGGGAGAACACACTCCACGAGTCTTACAGCTCTGATGACTTCCGTCCGAGAAGTATCGTCCGTCGGGAACCGTAATGAGAGGTAGTCACACTCATTACGGAAGGCACACCTCTGAGTGGGAATATTTATGATAGATAGAATCACTCATTATGGGAGACACACTTTTGAGTGTGAAAGATCACGATACACGGATGAGGATCAATGCCAGGGACATGGCGGATATCGCGACTCATCCAGATTCACCAGTTAGGTGATACACCGGCTAGGTATAAGAGCAACACCCTGTAGAGTTGGTTACGTCAATGCCTGACTCTACCTAGGGTCAATAATGGATAGAGGATATCGATTCGGGACTCTCGGATGGATGCCTGACTCTATCACAGAAATTACTACTGAAGGTATCATACTCCTCCGTGAGGAAATGATGTCTGACCTTCTAGGGAACAAGAAGAAGGGGCACTAACCCAAACGAATGTTTTCTAGGATATGGTGACCTAGAGAACCATACTGATTTCCAAAAAAGTACATGGCATGTAGAAAGTTACATGTCATGTTGTCTGACCCCGGGTGCTGCTCGTGTACAACGGTTCGTGTCGTAGGTTGGTCGTGTAGAAAAACTGAGTACACGATGTCTAGTACGATGTACACGCCGTGTTTGAGTGACTGGGGTTGGCCCCGTGTATGCTGGCCATGTGCTCATACACGGTTATCAACCCACTTACTCTAACTCATGTCTGTGTATCCCTAGGATACACGCCGAGTCCTGCTTATACGCTCTTGTCATGTTGTACACGCCGTGTTCTGAAGCCGTGTAGATCATCCCGTATTCGTGTACTCCACAAAATACAAGGCGAGCTTTGCAGAAATTCCAACATGCCATTTGACCAGGGTCACCTGCTGTGTGATTCTTCTCTAACCCCCGAAACCCTAGCTGCTGCTATTACTACACGGTGTGTTCTTCAGAAGTACACGCCCTGTATTCTAGAAATTTCTAGAAACACTGGCTTCCACCGTCGCGCCTCTGGAGATGATCAGTTCGTCAATCCGGTCATCCGATCACCGTGAAACTTCCATGTTTTGGTCGACCTGACACCACGAAGCTGCTCCTGATGTTTTCGTACCTTCGATCGGCTCCAAAAACATGATTTGATCTTCCCAACGAAGAACTCTCGAAGAACGCCCTTTTCCGATCTGGTTCGATTCATCGTCCTCCATCGTCACCGCACCTCGGCAAGGTCGTTGCGGTGTCGAACCTTCAATTTGAGATCATTGCATCCTGGAACAGATGTGCAATGATCTGTTGTTCTTCACCCCATAAATAACATGAAGAACGTGTGAGAAAAGAAAGGGGAAGAAATCCAATAAACAAAGTGAGGAACAAACTCCCACCGTCGTTCGTCACGACGTTGATCCGCTCCCGTTAACAGGCTTAAACAGAGCAAGAATCAATAATAACAAAACAACATGGATCAATTCCCCAAATAATCCCAATGAAACCCTCTTGCAAGAATGAACGAATATGTGGATTAACTTTTTCATGGTTGATCCGCGTTCGTCATTTAAAATCAAAAAGGGGGAAAAGATTTCAAATAAAAAACCCCTACCTCAGCTGGGATCGGTCGCTGATGAAGGTGTCACGTTGCCGCCGTCATCGAGATCCTTCAACGTTGTTGGTGCAACGATTCTAAACTCCGATATGTCATCGTTTGTAGTTGAGTGTTCGCTCCAGTTCTCTGTGGATCCTCCAGCGATTTTTCCCAAAAGTTTGACCACGACCATCAATCACTTAACCCATTAAAAATGGAAACATGATTAGAATTTAAGATAAGTTGTGGTATTAATTACTCCATATTTCCATTCTTGAGTCGTTATGATGTCTCATTAAAAAATAAACGGATGTCTCGTCGCTGCGCTACAGCTGATGTTTCCATAAAAAAATAAACATTTAACAATTTATTTTATTTTCATTTTACAAAAAACTTCCAAAAATCAACATTTTCCCTCAACCCACACCGGGAGAGGTTAGGATCATTCTTAGGTAAATTCACCATTTTGGACGCAACGGTGCCCTCAGATTTTTGATCCGGGCATCCATTTGGAATCTTACAAAACTGCACACAAGTGACGAACCACTTAACATAAAAAGTGAAAACCACTATTCTGGGCTCACCGGGCCTCGGAATGATGTGTCGTTTTCGTGCCCAGTTTCAAAATAATTCCACATAATTTAAAAAAAAATTATACATATAAAATCCAAGACATTACATTCTCCCCACCTTGGGGATTTACTTCCCTGAAAATCCAAATCAAAGGCTACCCAAAAATATGAGGGTAATGGGAACAGATCTAGGCCTCCTGCTCCCACGTTCTCTATGAAAGATTCATGTGCTGCCACCGGACGCGCACCAAGGGAATTGATGACCCATGAAAGATCATATCCTTCCGATCCTCGATCTCCATCGAGTACACAGTAATGGTCACTTAATCGTCGATGTCCAGCTCACCCCAGTCGATGACGTGCGACGGGTCATGCACGTACCTCCTTAGCTGCGACACGTGGAAGATATCATATACCCGATGCAACTGTGGCAGTAGAGCTAGGCGGTATTCCACCTCGCCAACTCTGCACAATATTTGGAAGGGTCCGATGAACCTCGGAGATAGATTGCCTCCGCGGACAAATCCCCGTAACCCTTGTCGAGGTGAGACCCGAATGAAGACGTGGTCTCCCTATTCGAACTCTAGAGGCCTCCATCCTCTGTCAGCATAGGACTTCTTCCAACTCTGTGTAGTCTTCATCCACTCTCAGATGATCTGCACCTTCTCTGTGGTATCTCGCACCAACTCTGTACCCATGAGTGCTGACTCTCCGGGGTTGGTCCAGTAAAGCTATAACCGGAATGGTCTCCCGTACAAGGCCTCGAACGGTGTCATACCAATGGTAGAGTGGTAGCTATTGTTGTACGCAAACTCCACCAGTGGAAGGTGGTCCTCCCAGCTATGACCAAATTCCAAGATAGAATCTCTCAACATATCCTCCAGTACCTGAATGGTCCTCTCCGTCAAACCATCATTCTGGGGATGAAACGTTGTGTTCAAGCGTAGCTGAGTCCCCAAAGCCTCCTACAATCACTTCCACAATCGGGAATGTGAAGCGGGAATCTCGATCTGAGACTATAGTCGAGGGGACGCCCTGATGCCAAACTATCTCATGCACGTAGAGGAGTCTCAAGCTCTCTACGGAACATTTCTCCCTGATATCTAGGAAGTGGGATGACTTGGTGAGTCGTTCAACGATCACCCAGATAGAATCATGCCCCTTGGACATCTGTGGTAAGCCTATCATGAAGTTCTTCGATATTCCATCCCACTTCTACTCTGGAAATTCTAGGGGGTGAGCTAATCCTATTGGAACTTGGTGCTCATCCTTCACCTACTGGCATGCGAGGCATCGATAAAAGAACTCTACTACTGCATTCTTCATGCCTAACCACTATAACTGTCTTCGAAGATCTTGGTAAATCTTTTCCACCCTAGGATGTACCTCTAAAAGGGATGTATGAAACTCCCTCAGGACCTCCTCCTGCAATGCCACTGGTACAACAGTGCGTCCTCTGAAAAGAAGTACGTGCTCCCAACCTTTTGAATATCCACTATGAGCATGTCATGTGGATAAATGAACATGTAAATCCACACAGTAGAAATCCCCAAGTTGTGCCTCCATAACTCACTGTAAGAGTGGAGTGGTGACAACCATCGATTATAGGTAATATGTATCCTCTCCATCCATGAAGGATAACTGCAATGCAGCTAACTACTGTATTGCCTCACTCAACAGATGTGAGCTTGACCTTCTTCTAAGAGCATCTGTCATCTTGTTCCCCTTTCCAGGAGTATAGATGATCTCAAAATCATAGTCCTGGAAGAACTCCAGCCATTTTCTTTGCTGAAGATTCATATATTTCTTCGAAGAGATGTACTTGAGGCTCTTGTGGTCATAGTAGACGATAAACCGCTCGCCCATCAGGTAGTGTTGCCACATCTTCAACACAAATACCACCGCTGCCAACTCAAGATCATGGGTCGCATAGTTCTTCTCATGTGGCCTAATATGGTGCAAACCATAAGTAATAAATTCATTTTGCTGCATCAGGACACAACTGAGCCTAGTCCTAGATGCATCACAGAAAACTAAGTACTCGACACCCTCCTCTGGCAATCACAAGACTGGGGCGCTCGTCAAACTCTATCTCAGCTGCTCAAAAGAATACTGGAACTTCTCCATCCATATGAAGGGTTTTCCCTTCTTGGTCAAGGCCGTCATTGGTGCTGATATACAGGAGAAATAGGGGATGAATCTCAAGTAATATCCTTCTAACCCAAGGAAGCTCTGCACCTCCGTCATGCTTCGAGGTGGATCCAATGAGAACACTGCCTCCACCTTGGATGGGTCCATAGATACTCCGTCTTCTGAGATGACATGTCCTAGAAAGTGGTCCTCCGGAATCTAGAACTGGCACTTCGAGAGATTCCCATAAAGCCGGTGCTCCCGGAGTACGTCCAGAACCATTTGCAAGTGTCCCGCATGCTTCTCCTTTGACGCTGAGTACACAAAGATGTCATCGATGAAGACCACTACACACTGGTCCATGTATGACTGGAAGATCTGGTTCATCAGTCCCATGAACACTTCGTGGGCGTTCGTCACGCCAAAAGGCATCACAAAGTACTCATAGTGACCATAGAGGCATCTCAAAGTTGACTTCGGTAGATGATTGTCCAGAACTCATAGCTGGTGATAGCCTGATCGAAGGTCAACCTTCGAGAACCACAGTGACCCTCTTATCTGGTCAAAGAGGTCATCGATTCTTAGTAGTGAATACTTGTTCTTCACTGTCACCTTGTTCAGGCGCCGGTAATCCATGCACAACCTCAGACTCCCGTCTGCCTTCTTGGAAAACAAGACTGGGCCGCCCAAGGTGAGACTCTGGGTCTCACGAAACCCTTGCTCTGAAAATCCTACAACTACACCCTCGGCTCATGAAGCTCTATGGGATTCATCCGATATGCTGATGAGGAAATCGGTGTCGTCCCGGGGTGTGTGTCGATGAAAAAGTTGATCTCACGATGGGGAGGTAATCTTGGAACATTTTCGGGAAATACATCCACGTACTCCACCACAACTGCTAGGAACTGGGATCTCACAACATCCACTGCTCCAAGGCCAAGGCTAGAAAAAAAATATGAATGATTAGATGCACCCTCCTGCACATAAGTCCATTCTTTGTTTCCTAGGTTTCCTTCTCTATGACAAAGGAAAACATCATTCCATCAAGGCAGACACACTGCACTCTTCGCTAAAAACAGTCAATCTGGGCATGGACTGAAGATAACCAATCCATACCGAGAATGACATCGTAAGGCCTCGACGCTACCACTAAGAGGTTCCAACCGAAACTCTCACCTCCAAGGGTAAGATCACACTGTCTTAAATGGTGCGTGATCATCGAGTCTCCTCCCGTAGGTGTCTCCAAACATAAGGATCGAGTCAACGGTTATACCGGAATCTCGAGGTTTCGTATAGAAGTGTGGCTATGAAGGAATGACTGGAACATGTGTCTATAATCATGGAAGCTAAGGTAGATAAGACACTGATCATACCTCGAATCCTCCCTGGAGTCCCTGGGTCGTATGCCTCGACCGCATACAGTTGTCCCCACCCCTGCCCCCCAGCTACCTGAGCCTGGTGCGGACCTCCTGGGGGTTGGTGGTACAAGTAAGTCGAAGCGTCTGCCACCACCTATAGCTCTCCCTAATTAACTTCTATGTCTGCCGCGTGGCGGGTCTACTTGTTCTGTTCTCTTCCTCTGCCTCGATGGTCCGTCCATCACTTCCCTGTCAGCAGCTCGACGGGTTGGGCAATCTCTAGTGAGATGTCCCCTACCGTTGCATGTGTAGCATCACTTCTCCCTAGGCTTACTATATCTAGCCTGAGATCCCTGGACTGTCGATCCCCTATCCTGGGTCCTCCTATGACGTTTCCCACATCCAGGTCCTTGTGCCTGACGTCGGCTCCCTGCTGCCGGGGTCTCTGCACCTGTCTTCCTGCTACTGACTGCCGGCGGCTGTCTCTGCTCCTCCAAGAATCTCTCGATCACCAAGGCTTGCTCGAGCACTCCAGCATAAGTCGATATACATAGAGTTATGACACTAGCTTGGATGTCTCATCATAGACCTCACCCGAAGGTCTGATCTCTAAAGTACGGATCCCGTACCATATCCATCGAGTACCAGGCGAGGATGGTGAACCTCGATGAATAGTCATATATTGTCATACTGTCCAACTGGAGCTGAAGAAGCTCCTAGATGAGTACAGCTCTCAGCGAAACTGGAGAGAACTCCTCCATGAAGAGTCGCTCAAACTCCGTCCATGAAAGTGTCTCCTCGTCATGATTCTATGTGTTCAGACTCCACCATCATCATGTAGAACCCTGAAGAAGGATCTCTCTTAGGATCACCATCTGGTTTGCTGGTGTCCAGACAAGATAGAAAACTCTAGACACCACCTCAAGCCAGTCCTCAGCCGCCTGATGGTCAGGCTCGCCTCGGAACCTGAGGCATCTCTGTCTCTGGAACTCATGGAGAGCACTAAACCCACACTCCCCGCCGGTCGGTACTACAGGTACCACTGGATGCTTCACTAGTGGTGGCATAACTGGTGCACCACCTGGTAGAAAAACCTGGGGAACTAGTCCCTGTATCGAAGCCTCTTAACTGAGCGGGTCATACTCGTGATCATGCTACTAAATCATAGCAGGTATGCGTCATGGAGGCATCCTGTAAGGAAACTAGATGTACCATGGTCAAAGAATATATCTGGATAGCTGATACAAAGAACACGGAAAACACAAACCATTCCTATTTGATGAATGTACATTTTATTCCCCCGCAACCAATGTTTTCATGTACCAAGTCGAAAAGCAGGTTATCAGAGTCCGGGTGTATGGATAAGTTGGCCGCCGCACCAAAAATGGAGTCTCTGGCCGGAAAGCCGAACCCGAAACATTCAACACTGTTTCCCCAAACCAAACTCACAGACTCTTGGTCCTAAGGTAGAAAAGACCACCTCTAATACCACTCTATCATGACCGGTCCCAGTGGGGCCCACTTAGTGACCCCCCATGCCTTCCTCCAATAGGCCAGGGGCTGGTGACTAGCACAAAGTAGGCTTATTACTAACATTCTAGGCATTGTCTATGTACCTATACACATGCACACATCTCCAAGCCCAAAATGCTGAAATGTAAAAACCACTAAGGAACAAAAATGAATGTTTACAAATAAACCCAACCAACAGAGTACGATGAAAGGTTGAGTACAAAAAGTAAACTGGGCCAGAATACAGGACCACCAAAAACAAGAGTCTGAAAACTACAAATTCCAATATGTAAACACAAAAAGGCACTGGGACTGCTGCTCGTAGTCGTAGGAACGCATCATCCTGTAGGGAACTTAGAAAGCTCGGTCCTGTCCTAGTCCACCCTGGACTCTATCAAAAGGATGCTCATCTGCACAAGACACCAGATGTGTTGGCAAAGCTCGTGCAGGGGTGAGTATAACAATACTCAATAGAGGACCCCAAAAACCTCAAAACAATACAAAAAGTAAAGCTACTGTCAGCTATGCATAGTATATGTCTACAAAACATATAGAAAAAACCAGATATACTCCAAACCTAGAACTGTGGTCTAGAGACACGTCACACAACCACATACCCCCGTTAGGGATTTAGTTCAAAGATTATGTAAAGCACTCATCCTGGGAGAACACACACCAAAATTATTACATCTCTGATGACATTCGTTTGAGAAGTACCATCCTTCGGGAACCATCACGAGAGGTAGTCACACTCATTACGGGAGACACACTCCTGAGTGGGAAAGATCACGATACACAGATTAGGATTACTTCCAGGGCCATGGAGGATATCGTGACTCTTCTGGATTCACCAGTTAGGTGACACACCAGCTAGGCAGAGGATCAACGCCTGGTAGAGTTGGTCACGTCGATGTCTGACTCTAACTAGGGTCAGGAATGGATAGAGGATCTCGATCTGGGCCTCTAGGATGGATTCCTGACTCTATCAAAGAAAGCCCTGCTGAAGGGATCATACTTATGTGTGAGGAAATGATGCCTGAACTTCAGTGGAATGAGAATAAGGGAAACTAACTCAAATGAAATATTTCCAAGATACGGTGTACAAGAGGACCATTCCATTTTCCAAAAAGTACCCTGCGTGTAGAAAGTTACACGCCGTGTTGTCTGACCTCGGGTGTTGCTCGTGTACAACGGTCCGTGTTGTAGGCTGGTCATGTAGAAAAACTGAGTACATGTCGTGTAGTACGATGTACACGCCATGTCCGAGTGATAGGGGTTGGCCTCGTGTACACTTTCCATGTGCTCATACATGGTTATCAACCCACGTACTCTAACCCATGTCCGTGTATCCCGGGGATACATGTTGAGTCCCACGTAGCTGCTCCTGTCATGCTGTACACGCCGTGTTCTGAAGTAGTGTAGATCATCCCGTGTTCATGTACTACCCAAAATACATGCTGAGCTTCGAGGAAATTCCAATACATCGTGTGACTAGGGTCACACGCCGTGTGATTCTTCTAAAACCCCTGAAACCCTAGCCCCCACCAGTACTACATGGCGCGTTCTTCATAAGTACAAGCCGTATATTCTGGAAATTTCTAGAAACACGGTCTTCCGCCGTCGCACCTCCGGTGATGATCCATTCATCGATCCGGCCATCCGATCGTCATGAAACTTCCAGGTTTTGGTCGCCCTGACACCACGAAGCTACTCCTGATGTTTTCAGACCTCCGATGGGCTCTGAAAATTTGATTTGATCTTCCCACGCGAAGAATTCTTGAGAACGACCTTTTCCAATCCGGTCTGATTCGTCGTCCACCATCATCATTGCACCTATGTAAGGTTTTTTTGGTGTCTAACCTTCGATTTTGGATCTTTGTGTTTCTGAACAGATGCGCAACGATCCGTTGTTCGTCGCCCCGTGAACAACATGAAGAACGCATAAGAAAAGAAAGGGGGAGAAATCTAATAAACAATGTGAGGAACGAACCCCTGTCATCGTTCATCACGATGTTGATCCGCTCCTGTTAGAAGGCTTAAACCGATCATGAATCAACAATAACAGAACAACATGGATCAATTCCCTGAATCATCTCGATAAAACCCTACTGCAAGAACGAACGAATCTGCGGATCAACTTGTTCGTGGTTGATCCACGTTCGTCGTTTAAAATAAAAAACGGGGAAACGAATTCAAATAACAAACCCCTACCTCAGCCGTGATCAGTCATTGACAAAGGTGTCATGTTCCCACCGTCATCGGGATACTTCAACATTGTTGGCACAACCATTCTCAACTCTGATCCATCATCATTCACTATTGAGGGATCTCTCTAGCGCTCCGCGGATCCTCCAGCAATTTTTCCCATAAGATCATCCACAACCACCAATCACTCAACCCATTAAAAGGGAAACATGATTGGCATTTAAGATACGCTGCGGTATTAATGACTCCATCTTGCAATTCTTGAGTCATTATGACAAGTCATAAAAACAGAAACAGATGTCTCGTCACTGAACTGCAGCGGTTGTTTTCGTAAAAAGAATAAAATAAACATTTAGCAATTTATTTTATTTTCATTTTACTAAAAACATCCGAAAAATAAATTTTTCCCTTGACCCATGTCAGGCGAGGTTAGGCTCATTCTTAGGTAAAGTGGTCGTCCCAGATGCAACGGTGCCCTCATATTTTTAATCAGGGAATCCATTTGAAAAATGCCACAATCGTGCACAACTGACGACTCACTTTACTTAAAATGTGAAAACCACCGTTCCGAGCTCACCGAGCCTCAGAATGATGTGCCGTTTTCACGCCCGGTCTCAAAATAATTCCATATAATTTACAAAAATTATACACATAAAATCCGATACATTATGATAACATTGAGTATAACTGATTTAAATAATAAATATAGCATGTTAATGATTCTTTACATTTGATATACCATCCAATTACATAAGATTTATCCATCAATATAATGATATTGTCAGTTGTGCATACGTACAGACTACCGTCTCCATGAACGTGATGAGATTCATTCTCCATCGAAATCATTCAAGAATAAATTTAATTTTATGATTAAAAATAATATTTATGAACACAATATCATTATTTATTTGAATAAAATACATCCTATCTATAACTAACATTGCTTACCTAACCAATTATATAAAGGAAAATGAATCTGTTAACACCCAAAATGATGATACTACTAAAATATTATTAACAAAGTAATATTACAAGATCATATATGATATCATATTTATGTATATGATTCTTTTATAATTTAATAACAATTTTTTAACTATTATACAGGAGGTTAACATACCATCGACTCAGGAAAAGTACAAGGTAAGGGTTAATTCTACACTCTCTATACTTATCTGAGGTTGTTTATACATGAGTATCTACTGGGACATATTTATCATCCACATCTGCGGTTCGTAAAAATATATTTCAAAATATTTTTACTATTTCCTAGACTATATGTTAAAGTCATTTATACCCTTGTTTTAATTTTTATAAAGATTTTATAATGTAATCTTTCCGTTGTTTTCCAAACAAGGTCCTTTATGTCCTTTTCGACAAAAATAAGGAAAGAATTTTTTTTACTTATATGGAGGGTGTGGCTATTTTCCGCCATTATAACACCTTCAAAGTTCCCCTTACAAGATTATAAGATTATTTTCAAAAAAAAATGTTTTATTTTACAATTACATGACTTCTAAATGATTTCAATATAGAAAGTGACATTTCTTTCAAAAAGTTTTGATTTCATCTATGTCAACATCCTTTGAAGGATTTTAAACTTGTTTGAAGTTGATTTATTATGATACAAATCAGTCATACTGTATTGAAGTTTTTTTTATGTTTTTGATAGTGGATGCCTTATTTTTACACCATTCATGGTTTATTGATAATGTATTGACATTTCATATACTTTTTTTAATACGAATGTTTATGTTATGTTTAAACCTTTTCATATGAGAATGCATTAGACATAGTATGTGATGGGGGGATCCTGTATAGATCATTGAAGCACTGGTAGTTCTCATGAGACAAATTAGTCTCATGGAATAAGGCCTTGACAAAATCTTATTTGTAGTCTTGGAACAAGGCCTTAATTATGTGGTTATGAAGTCTGGTATTATGCATTCCATCATTATAAAAGTGGCTATTGATATTGCCTGTGATTATTCGACTAGTAGAATATCCATGTAAATAATTAAATGTAATTATTGTATTTTATATTTTTCATATTACGTTGAAGTTTAAGTTTAAAAGGATTTTTTTAATCTTATACATTATCTTAAATTTTTATCCTTATTTATAAAAGATTCTGCTATATTGTTATCCTTACTGAGCATCTGAGGTCACCCATTTCTATATATTATTTTTCCCAGGATGTGAAAAAGTATTTTATGGTTGACCTGTAGGGATAGGCTAAAGATATAAGTGTGTCAAAAAGGGTGGGAGAAATTATGTTGATATTATTATTTCATAATATAATGTAAAACATATGAATGTAAATAGTACTTCTAAGTCTACTAAGCTAATCGGTCTTTCAGAACATGATTCTTGTATCATACCAATGTTTTGTATTAATGCACTGACTCTTGGTAACTATGGTCGGGGAATTATATTTTGTAACAGATGAAGTTTAGTAAATACCTAGGAAACTATATTTAGATAAACATTGATTAGAGCACAATACCCTATGATATAATTTGAGGATTGGTATAGAATTACATCCTATAATTTTGGTAACGTAGAGATTTTGTGTACTTTCCAAGAAATGCATCCCTATTTGAATACGAGATGGTAGAGACGGCTCAAGAACATGTGTACCTCGGAGTGAAAACTCTGACAAAGAGTTTCGGGCTTGACCCGAGGAATCTTGGTACACGACAATGGGCCTTGTTGCACTCTTGGTTACGACACTCCTGGGGTATATTCTTTGGATAATTCACATTTTCTTTACAAACCATTATTAAGGATTTATGAGTATATACCACCTCAAAGAAAACATTTTTATGATTATATATTATATCCATAAACTATTCAATTTAGGTTAAGTGTTTTATAAGTTTGTAATTATGTATTGCAATTCATAAACTATCCTAGTGTAGACTATTGTCTAGAAATGGTGCCTAGTAGAAGGAATGAGAACTCTATCAATATGCATGATTCAAAGATTATGAAATATCATATCTTTCAAGGAATTAATCCATAATTTATAGGGGAAATAGTCTCTCACATATTCTCATCATATGAAGAAATAGTATCATGTGTTTATAAGATAAGTAACTAATTGTCTATGTGTTGTGGATTTGAAGTGAAGAATGATAATAAAAGGTTGGAATAGAGAAAGAGGGATAATGGGAAGAGGGGAAGAAGAATGTTCCAATATGTGATAATTGTGGAAAGAATCACCATGGTAAATTATTAAAGGGAATGAGAGTTTCTTATAAGTGTGGATAAAAAGTAAAAAAATTACGTGATTTCAAGGGTAAGAAAAAGGTTTCAAAGGTATAATGATTCATCTGCAAGGATTTGGGACACTACATGAATTAATGTCTAAATCATCGAAGTATTCCCCAAATGATGATATTGGATAATAATAAAGTTATGATACTAACATAGATGAAAAGGAATGACTAGTGTTATTATGTTGTTATCAACGAATTATTTCATTTTATTATTGTATCAACGATATAACAGTTATATGAATTATAGAATTAAATAAGGATTTTACTACAGTACTATTTAATTAAGTATTTGAGATTATATGGTTCTATGAAAAGTCACTCAATAGAAAGATGAAAATTTTGGAAAAAACTTGGTTGAAGGAAATATAAACCTTAATATGGTTCTGATACTGAGGTAGTGATTTTGGAATAAGATATGATTGGTTTGAATAAATTATATTTGATATTCCTTACTACCTTAGAACTGATTAATAATTTGTTTTTTCCATCAGTGTTAGAGTATTAAAAAAATTAATTATAAGGAATATATCTAGTATTCTATAAGGATTAATGGATAATGAATGTAATCAATAGTTTTTATGATAATTCAGGGTGCTACCATGTTTTAAAAGAATACAAGATGAAGGTAATCACATGTTATTACGTGGAAAAAAAGATCATCATTGTGTTTACCATCCTTATAAATTTTGGAATGTGAGTTTGGACAAAAGTATTTTGGATAAGTCTAAAGGTTGGAATGGATTTTGTTTGACATTGGATACTATTGTTAAGGTTAAATCATTTCTTAATATTATTTTTGTATTGTTATAAAAGGGACAACCTAGAGATTGGTTGACAACCAGTCGCGTCCAGCATGGTCATGAGACTTGAACCCGCAGTTGAAGGGCGTCAAGCATGAATCACCTACCATTGGCCTACGTGATGTCCTAGTTTGTGTAATGTAATTTTTTAAGTAGTCTAACAAATGAATTATAAATTCATTATTTCCCTAACCCTATACAATTATGATAAATAAAATATTTTTGAATTCTTTTATATTTTGGATTGAAAGATGTGTTTGCGGTAAGAATTAGTTCAATGATGAAACTCTACATATCTTTTAATTTTTTCATTATTATTCTATGAATAAATTAATTATTCAAATTTAGGGAAGGAATCTTAAAAACAAAATTGTGTTATCCTAATACCTTATTTTTTTAACCAATGATATTTTAAATAATCATAGATTGATGGCCTTGAGGCCCTCGATTTTACACTTTTTTGTGATTGATGAACTCAATCACTCCCTATAAATATTTATACTTTTCCTCCAATTATATGTCTCTAATTTCTACCAATGTTCTTGTAATAGAGATCATAATTTTGTGGTGAATTTTTCATTTCTCTTTCCCTCTAATTAAGACTAAATTTCATTAACCCAGTTTCTGATGTGGGTTTTCTAAAATAGACACATAATACCTATATATGTTAAATGTAATAAATTGGAGTCATTTTATAATAAGTTTAGATATATAAAATTTTACTTAACTTTTAACTGTCTTTTACCCACATTCTAGGAGAATTTTCAAATTTGCATAAAACTTAATTTTACCACTTCTGTGAGTTGAATTTAAAAAATCGGAGAGACACGGTTGAAATAAGTAAATATATTGAGGTTCAATAAGATAAAAATAACTTTTGTTGAATAGTAACTTTTGACTTTTATTTACCACGGTTAAAAGTAAATAGGGTAATTATGGGTAGAAATGATATTATAATTACCCTAACTTTTATTTTATAAATGTAATTTGACCAAGAAAACCTTAGGAATAAAATATGATCCTTTTGGTCCACTTGGATTAGATTAGGAAATTTATTATTATTTTATTTAAAGAAGAGATAAAAGTGTTAAATTCAATGTTTAATAACTAAAACATTTTTAATATAGGGTTATACATAAGATAAATTTGACTATAAATATTAATTAGAAAGCTAAAAAGTTTTCATACATCATGGTATTTTATTTAGAATTTTTAGACTTTAAATAATTAAATTTATTTATAACACAATGACGATGCAGTAATTACCTTATTTGTAAAATAATCAAATAAATGGTATTATAAATATTAAAATAAATATAATTTCAAAGTTTTTATTACATAAACTAATTTTATAGGTGAATATGACATGATATGGTTGATTTAATGTATTTTCTTTATGTAATCAGGTTGTGATGACTTTCCCAAAAACCAAATACTAAATAGTGTCAAAAATTGACATAATTGAGTTTTTAAAACAAATACGATATTTTTATTTTGGGTAATATTTCAAAAAATATAAGTATTGGTCAAAGGACTTATATAATGTTAGATATATCAATAATTAAACACTTGGGGTTATCTTGGGAGGTTATAGTAAGTTTATTAACCATATAATATAAAAATACAAAGAGACATTGTAAATGTCAAACTATTTAACTAAGAGTTAAATCTAAAAGATAAGGTTAATATGGTGACATAAACCTATCCAAATCCTTTTGTTGAGAGGTTTTTGACCCATACCCACCTTATCCTCGAAATAAATTATTTTTTATCCATTATAAACTGGAAATTATTTAATTATAAAATAATATTTCTAGCTTTTCCTATAGTGACCCTCACCTCTTTTATAAAAGGTTACTTCCCCTTCTCTTAATTTCACTCATCCAAAGCCATTTGGCTCGACCAAAACCTGACCATATATCCTCTAAAATATATTCTCTTCTACCTATAGTCCTTAATTTGATCATTAATCCAACTTATGTAGCCTTTTTTATCAACTCAAAAGAAAACACCCGAACAAGAGGTAATAATTTCACCACCCTCTTTCAAGTTCTTTTCTTCTTCCACATCCTATTTCTTTGTTGTTTCCACACCAAAATAATAAATTCAGTTCCTTATATATATTGTGATGTTATTATAAATATGGCAAAACCATATTTTTTATTCTATCATTCCTATAAATGACAAAGTCATCATACGTGCGTACGTACGACTTATCTTTTCCACGTCGTGGTGTAGTTTTTTATTCAAACACTTCATTATTTGGATGGGTATAATAATGTGTATTGATTATTTAATAATAAATAAAACATTTTAATGATTATTTATATATGATATACCATCCAATTACATACAATTTCACTATAAATATGATGATATTGTCTCTCTTGCCTACTTGCGGACTACCGTCTCCATAAACGCGATGAGATTCATTCACCATCGTAATCATTCAAGAATAATTTTCATTTAATGATTAAAAATAATGTTTATGAAAATATATCATTCTTTATATGAATAAAATATATCTTATCCATAACAAATATAGCTTATGTAACCAAGCATATAATGGAAAATGAATCAGTTAACACCTGAAACGATGATACTACTAAAATATTATTAACAAGGCAATATTATAAGATCATGTATGAAATAATATTTATGTATATGATTATTTTATTATTTAATAACAATGTTTTAAATATTATACAAGAGTTTAACATACCATAGACTAAGTAAAAGTACAAGTTAAGGGTTAATTCTTCAATATCTTTCTGTATCCGAGATTGTTTATACGTGATTATCTATTGGGACCACTTTATCATCCACATCCATGTTTCTTAAAAATATATTTCAAAACAATTTTACTATTTCCTCTACTATAGGTTAAATTCATTTATACCATTTTTTGACTTTTTATAATTTTCTTAAAAAGTTATCTTTCTATCATATTCCAAACAAGGTCCTTTACAAACTTTTCGACAAAATTAAAAAAAGAATATTCATTTTAACTTATACGGTGGGTGTAGCTATTTTCCACCGTTATAACAACATTGAAGATTCCTTTACAATATTATAATAATATTTTCAAAATAAATGTTTTCTTTTATAATTATGTGACTTTTAAATTATTTCAAAATAGAATGATATATTTCCCTCAAAAAGTACTGATTTCATCTATGTCAACATCCTTTGATGGATTTTAAAATTTTTTGAAGTTGATTTATTATGATACAAATATTCAATATTATATTGAAGGTTTCGGAATATGTTTGACTGTGGATGTGTTATTTTTACACCATTCATGGTTTATGGATAAAATATTGATATTTCATATGCTAGTTTTAATAGGAATGTTTATATCATGTTTATACCTTTTCATATGAGGAATGCATTGGACTTAGTAAGTGATGGGAGGAGCCCGATATAGCATCTAGATGCATCGGTAGGTCTCATGAGACAAACTAGTGTCTTGTAACAAGTCCTTGACAAAATAGTATTTGTAGCCTTGGCATAAGGCCTTGACTATGTGGTTATGGAGTCTGGCATTATGAATTTCATCATTATGAAAGTGGTTATTGATATTGCATCTAATTATTCGACTAGTATAATATCCATGTGAATATTTAAATGGAATTACTTTATTTTATATGTTCCATATTATGCATAATTTTATGTTAAAAATTATTTTGTTTTAGTCTTATAAATTGCCTTAAATGTTTTTGCTTATTTATGAAAGTTTCTGCTATATTGTTATCTTTACTGAGCATCTGATCTCACCTCTTTCTATATATATTTTTCACAAGTTTTAAAGAAGTATTTTATGGTTGAACTATAAATATAGAATAAAAATATATGTGTGTTCAAAAGGGTAAAAATTTTGTTGATGTTTTTATTTTATGATGTAATGTAAAACATATGAATGTATCTAGTACTTCCAAGTCTAATAAACTGATCGGTCTTTTGGGGCATGATTCCTTTTATCATGACAATGATATGTAATAATGTAGTGACTTTGGGTAACTGGGTTCAGGGTGTTACAGTTGTTATCATAGGATGTTTAGTACAAACCTTGGAAACTAGATTTAGATAAACTCTGATTAGAGCACATTACCCTAAGATAGACTTTGAGGATTGGTATAAAAAACTTCCTAGAATTTTGGTAATTTAGAGATTTTGTGTATTTTTTAATCAATACATCCTTTTATGTATACAAGCAGGTATAGGCGGCTCTATCGTAGATGTACCTACGAGTGAAAACTCCACAAAGGTGTTTCGGGCTTGACCAGAGTATCCTAGTACACGACTACAGGCCTTGCTTCACTTTTGGTTATGACACTCCTAGGGGATATGCATAAGATAATTAACAATTTCATTACATACCATTATGAAAGATTTATGAGTATATACCTTCTCAAATATAATATTATAATGATTATGGATTATATCTATAAACTATTCCATTTATGTTAAGTGTTTTATAAGTTTTGATTTATGTATTTTGATTCATAAACTAACTTAATGTATGCCATTGTATAGAAATGGTTCCTGGTATAGGGAATTAGAACTCCAATTATATGAATTATCCAAAGATTAATAAGTATCTTATCTTTGATGGTATTAAGACAACATTAATAAGGTAAATAATCTCCCAATTTATTCTTATCATATGAAAAAAATAGTATCATGTGCTAATAAGATAATTAAATAATTCTATGAGTCCTATGTATTTTAAGGGAAGCAACAGAATAAAAAATTGGATGAGAGAAAGATGGATAAAGTGAAGAGGGGAAAGAATGATTTTCCCATATGTGATAATTGTGGAAATAATCACCTTGGTAAATGCTTGAAAGGAATGAGAGTTTGTTATAAGCGTGGGGAAAAAGAACACCAAGTACATGATTACAAGGGTAAGAAAAAGGTGTCAAAGGTACAATGCTTCATCTTCAAGGAGTTTGGACACTATGAGAATCAATGTACAAATCATTAGACCATGACCCCAAATGATTATATTTTATAATAATCATGTTATGATACTACCAAAGATGAAGAGTAATGACTAGTGTTATTATGTTTTTATTAAATAATTATTTTATTTTAGTGTTGTATCGATGATGTAATGGTTTTATGAATTATAAAAATAAATATGGATTTTACTAATGTACTATTTAATTGTGGATTTGAGATTATATGAATGTAATCAATAAGTTTTTATGATAATTATGCATGTTGTCATGTTTTACAAGAATACATGATGAAGGTATTCACATGTTATTACGTGGAAAAAAATATCTTCATTGTGTTTAACTTCCTTCTAAATTTTGGACTATGAGTATAGACAAAAGTATTTTGGATAACTCTAAAGTTTGGAATGGATTTTGTTTGACATTGGATAATATTTTTAAGGTTAAAGCATTTCTTAAGATTATTTTGAGATTGTTATAAAAGGGATAACCTGGAGGTCCGGTGACAACCCGTCGTGTCCGGTAAGGCTGCAAGACTTGAATTCGCAACCGAAGGGAGACAAGGGTGCATCACCTACCACTATCCTACGTGATGTCTTGGTTTGTGTAATGTAATTTTTTAAATAGTCTAGAAAATTAATTATAAATTCATTATTTTCGAAACCCTATATGATTAGGATAAATATAATTTTTTAAAATTCTATTATCTTTTAGAGTGAAAAATGAGTTTGTGGTAGGAATTAGTTCAACGGTGACAATATACTTGTCATGTATTTTTATCCTCTTATTCTATCAATAAATAAATTCTTAAAATTTATGTAAGGGATCTTATTACCAAAAATTTGTTATCATAATACCCATTTTTTGTTGAATCGGTGATATTTTAATTCGGCATAGATTAATGGCTTTGAGGCCCTCAATTTTATACTTGTTTTTGATTGATGACCTCAACCACTCTCTATAAATATTAACTTTTTTCCTCCAGTTATGTGTCTCTAATTTCCACCAATTTTCTCCTAATCGAGATCATAATTTGGTGGTGACTTTTTCTTTTCTCTTTCCCTGTTATTAAGACTAAATTTCATTAACCCATTTTCCGATGTGGGTTTTCCACAAAGGTATTTTTCTATTTTGAACCATTTATTTTCTAAGAAAATTTTCAAATTTCAAAGATGAAATTTATTTAAGGAGGGTAGAATGTGACACCCCATGATTTCATAGTACATTATCTCTTCAAATAAATTCAATTACTTGCGCTACACGCAACACCGAGTTTGAGCACACCACTACTTACTAAACTAGCCATTCAAAATGCGGTTATGAATAGTATTAACTGAATTTTGAATTTTATATACTCCATATAATTTGAAAATTCATAATTTGTGTTTCTTAGACATAATATAAGCACAAATTTGATTTTTCATATAAAAGAAGTATTTTTCAAAAAAAGAAATTTTATCGCCAATTTAATGGAGAATCCTTTTTACAACAAATATTGGACAATTTTATATTCTCAATTTAATGAAATTAAATTCCTTTTTATAATCGGGGCATAAAAATTTATTTTTGATAAATTTTTGGTACTTTTCTAATAACATTCATATTTTGATGAATAGTGAAAAATACTAAACTTTAATTGAAAAAAACTTTTTTAATAGAAATAATTCATAGTGTTAAATTATGAATTTGAATGGGTTTTAAGTGTAATTATATTATATTTTATGATTTGATACAATTTAGGTCATTATAAGTAATTTCACATTTAAATTTGACATAAACACATGTAAATCTTTTAATAGTTTTTACTTTGTAAGAACACGCTTTTTAGTTTTGACAACGGGAATTAATTTTAAATAAATTAATGAATCTTATATGTTTTTAATTTGGAAAAATAGAATTCATATTTTAATTTATAATATCAAAATTATCTTAGGGTGAATTTTTTCTATTTTTCCAAAAACCTTCAATTTTGATGAACAGTAAAAAACATTGTGTTATTGTTTAAAACCGAATTTTTATTTAAGTAATTAGTTATTTTATTTTAATTTATTTTAGGTTAAAATAGATACATAATACCTATATTTTTTCAATGTAATTCATTGGAGACATTTTATAATATGTTTATATATATATAATTTTATTGAACTTTTTACCATCTTTTACCCACCGCCTAGGAGTATTTGCAAATTTGTATAAAACATAATTTTACCACTTCTGTGAGTTGAATTTCAAAAATATGAGAGACACAGTTGACATCATTAAGTAAAATTTGGTTCAATAAGATGAACATAATTTTTGGTGAATGGTAACTTTTGACTTTTATTTAACATGGTTAAAAGTAAATAGGGTAATTAAGGGTAAAAATGATATTATAATTACACTCACACAGGTCCTAATTCTATAGGATAACTATAATTCGGCCAAAAAATCTTAGGAATAAAATATGATCCTTTTGTTACAATTTTATTAGATTAGTACATTTATTATTATTTTATTTAAAGAAGAGTTAAATGTGTTAAATTCAAAGTTTAATAACTAAACCATTTTAATATAGGGTTATACATAAGATAAATTCGACTATAAATATTCATTATAAAGTTAAGAAAATTTGACATAATGGTATTTCATTTATAATTTTTATACATTAAATAATTAAATTTATTTATAACACAATGATGATGCATTAATTACTTTATTAATAAAAGAATCAAATAAATGGTATTATAAATTTTAAAATAAAAATAATTTCAATGTTTTTATGACAAACAAGATTTTGTAGGGGAAAATTACATATTAGGATTGATTCAATTTATCTTGTTCTAATTAATCAATTTGTGATTACTTTCATAAAAACAAAATACTAAACAGTGTCAAAATTGACATAATTGAGTTTTTAAAAGAAATACTAGATTATTAATTAGAATAACATTCCTAATTTCATGACCTGCCTTCACAAAAAGAAGGTAAGGGTCAGAGGATTTCCAAGCCCTTCCTTCTTTAAGTTGAAGGAGGGACAATGACCCCTGAAACCAACCTTCAATAGTTCCATGAGTGGCGACCAGCACCAAGGGTATAGAATCTCACACAAAATAGAAGGAATTACCATTTTAATTTTTATAGGATCGAGGGATAAGACAGAAACCACAACAATACTGAAGGTGAAATTAAAGGTAAATCCAAAAGTAAACCATTCTCATATGCATGTTCAAAAGTAAAAGATACAAGCCACAAAAATCCAAAGGTAATGTACCAAGAAAAAAAAGAAAATGACAACAGCAACTGCCCCATGGTCCGCGCTAGTACGGTCCCGCGCGATCCCTGATGTCCTCCTGGAAACCAAAAAAAAGTTTTATATACTTAGGGTGAGCATACAAGTACACTCAATAGGGAAATCCAAAGACTCTTGTGCACAAGTGAGGAGACATTCTAATGCCCCGTGGAAAAAGAGGTAACCAAACACCCAATAAGAAAAAGCTATCCACCCAAACCTCACCAAGGAACGCTCCCCAAATAATGCAAGTCAAGTAACATATAGTAATAGAACATCTATATTTGGGTACCCCACGCTGCTTTCCCACTGGTTATTGAAGACATCCTACGCATCAAACCAATACCACCATTTTCACCGTAGTCCCACTGCCACACCCGCCCGCACACACCTAGGCCACAACCACACGTCCCGCCGGCAAACACCTGGGCCACAACAGTTATCCCGCTCGCAGACACCTGGGCCACAACAACCTCATGTAACCATGCCCTAATACACCTAGTCCAGAACAACCACTGCCATGCCCGAAGACACCTGGGCCAGAAAGCTGCTGTCACGCCCAAAGACACCTGGGCCTCATCGCGAAGGTACTTGGGAAAAAACCTTCCTGTAAACACTTGGGCCAACCACCACAACTACCCCGCCTAAAGAATCTTGAGCTAATAATGGACCTCATCCCATCACATTCTGCCCGAAGAGTCTTGGGATATTCGAGAAAGGGAGCAGAAAAGGAGCTAATAACCAGCCACTCATAAGAGTGTTGGGAAAAACACCCTCCCTATGAAATGGGGTGTTCGGCACTAAGTTCTTAACTTGGGTGGGGCACAATAATAAACATAAAAGCTACAGATATATGTAGAGGTAACAAACACTCATCCCAACCTAGGGGTTCCAAATCCTAAGCACAAACAACCTTGTTACTATTCATTCACAAAAGAAGTCACGACACTCGCGGCCACGTCCCAACTCATTCCAAAACTAATTCCCCACTCAACCATTCTTGTTTTCATGTTCAGGTGATCCCATTAGGGTGAATTATTCACTACCGGGAAACTAACAGGCATAACTACAAGCCAAAAAGGAATGAAATAGCCAAACAGTAATTTAAGCATTCACACCCGGTTCTCTTGAAAAGTCATAAAAACAAATGGATAGGTGAGATACCTCAAAGTACTAGAACCAAAGAAAACCCCGATATATAGACCCATGTTCCTAAAATCCAGGACCCAATGGTTTCTCAACAATAAGGGATTCCACCCAAATTCGTGATATAAGCAGAGTAACCACACATCCTCAAATTCACAACCAGTGAAAGTATAACAACAGGGGATCCCATCCCCACCCATAACACCCCAGCAATCAGCCCGTGAAATAAAAAACCAAACCTCTACCACCAACACAAAGCAGGCCCATGCAGGTATTTTCATATTTGAATGATTTAACACACTCCATGGTTTCAATTCCACTGTGCTTTAACCGGGGTTATCACAGAAAAGGGATGATCCTGGTGCTTTCAATTTATTTAACTGAGTATACGTAATTAGACAATTCCATGTTACAGTTATTTAAATATCTAGGAGCACCGAGGTTCATTATTTCATAGAGAAAGACCACCAAAGTCCATGATTTTCACTGATCATAGGCATGTACAATTCACAACACATAACAACATAAAGAGTACAGTAGAACATCGATCACACCCACTTTCAGTATTTAAAGATCTGTTCATTATCTTCGGTAAGTGTGTTTTCATCAATTTCCATAGAGGCAAAAGCATGACCACCTATATTGATACACATAAAGGAGAGACGAATGAGAAAATCCCTACTCGGTTGATCAAAGATCGATGTTTTTCTCCACGCGCCGAAACAGGGGAAGCAT
Source organism: Viscum album (assembly GCA_963277665.1). Taxonomy (NCBI): domain Eukaryota; kingdom Viridiplantae; phylum Streptophyta; class Magnoliopsida; order Santalales; family Viscaceae; genus Viscum; species Viscum album. The sequence goes on along the minus strand of OY728133.1, from coordinate 1,020,182,670 downwards.
GACTCGCAGGGCTCCCACACAGGTGAATCGCTTACCTTGGGAAAAAAAGACTTCAAATGCATAAGGAAAAATGAAGATACTAGCCAAGATGGAAAAGAATAATTTCTAGAATGATAAATAGATGAGATCCCCAACGTTATGGGATAATAAATTTGAACGCCTTGGAAGTTGGATCATGGTTCTACCACGCGGTTGGGCGGTTACACACGACTGAATTAATTGTTATTTAATACAGAGGTTTCTCAGGATTTTTAGATATTAATTATTTGTTAAAAATGGCCCTGAAACATCTAAAAAGGTCAAAAATTCCTAGAAGAGGCGTTACGGGACAAACTGTAGAAGGAAAACCCGATAAGGATGGATAACACCGATCGATCGGTCACGCCGATCAGTCCCACCAATTGGTCGCACCGATCGGTCGCAGCGACGAGGTGTGACCACTTAGGATCCTAGAATTTGGCAAAGGGATGGATCATGAGGGTCTAGGAAATTACATCAGATACCTCTCAAACTATTCTCGCCCTCGAGAATCCAGAACCAGACCCGAAGGAAAGAGGGGGGGTCCGAACAACCACCCCGGAAGATACCTCTCAGGAGTGAACCACTCTGACATAGGGACACCTTTTCTCCTAAACAAACACAGACGTCCTACCGCTCCTTTCCCATACAACCACGAAAAACAAAAGACCAAACTGTCCGGCCATGTGGGAGAGGGGTTTCCCTTCCTCCGTGTTAAGATACTATCCGCTTTGGGCTGCACTAACTCGCCTACACGGGTTTAGGTGCATCCACTTTAATGCGTCCTAACTAGGAATCAGGTCCTCCCCTCCCCATACTTTGGGACACATCACACACACTCGTTGAAAAAGGTAACTACACATCCCATAGTCAACAAGGTAAAACATTACATAGCAAACAAGTACTGACAAAACAAGATAAAACTCAAAACAACTTTGGGTACTGGGCATGCATCTGCGCTTCCCTCTCCCAGTTACTCTCCTCAAGCCCACCATGCCTCCATAACATGCGAATGAATGGGATGGTTTGTCCGTTAATCACCTTCTCCTCATGACCATCGATCATCACTAGTTGTTCCATGAAGGTTGCATCGTCTTCGATATCTAGCTCTCCCAAGTCGAGGACGTGTGAATTGTCATGCAGATACTGACGAAGTTGGGACACATGGAAGACATCGTGCACCATGTATAGGTGTGGTGGAAACGCCAGCTGATAAGCCACCTCTCCGACCCAATGCAACAACTCGAAGGGTCCAATGAACCTGGGAGAGAGCTTAATTCCCCTGCCAAACCTCTATTGCCCATGCCGAGGGGAGACCATTATGAACACGTAGTCCCAGACCTGGAACTCCAAGGTCCTTATCATTTCATCTGCATATGACTTTTTTTCGGTCATAAGCTGCTTTCATCCTCTCTCATATAAGATGCACCTTCTTCGTTGTGCTCTGTACCACCTCTGGGCCAAGATCACCTGCCTCTCTAAATTCTATCCAGCACACGGGTGAGCGACACGGCCTCCCGTACAAAGCTTCGAACGGAGCCATGCCAATGGTATAGTGGTAGATATTGTTGTAGGCAAACTCTACCAGAGGCAAGTGTCGCACCCATGATCCCCCAAAGTCCAGGATTCTTACTCGTATCATATCTTCCCTGGTATGGATGGTGCACTCTATCGTCCCATCTGTTTGGGGGTGGAAGCAGTGCTAAGGCACATATATGTGCCAAAAGCATGCTGCAAACCCCTCCAGATTCGTGAGGTAAATCGTGCATCCCTATCCGAAACAATGGACCTTGGAACCCCATGCAACTACACCACCTCATCCACATACATTTGTTCTAGAGCGTCCACCACACTCAACTCCTTGATTTCCAGAAAGTGAGCGGATTTTGTCAACCGGTCCACTACTACCTAGATGGCATCGCACCCTCCTTGAACCTTGGATAGCCCCGTGAATAAATCCATCGATATTTCATTCCACATCCACTCGGTGGCATCTAAAGGTTGCAACAAACCACCTAGAAAACGGTGTTCAGCCTTTACCTACTGACACGCTAGGCACATGGCCACAAACTCTACCACCACCCGCTTTGCTCCGGGCTACGAAAACTATCTCCTCAGATCCTGGAACATCTTGGAAACTCCTGGGTGCACTGCCAAGGGTGATTTGTGGAACTCACCAAGGTATCTCTCATGCATCGCCTCCAGAACAAAAAACCACTCTTAGAATAGCATTTGATTTTGTCCATCTTCTGTGCACCCTTCCGAAGCACTGCCTTGGCTAACCCGTTCATGCATCACTTCATTCTCTGGGTATCCCCACTAAGAATCCTCCACCTGATGTAACATAGAAGATTGTACTTTAATCTGATATAGGCAACCCTTACCACCATCCATCCTCACATCCAAGGGCAGGGCAGCCAACTCCTCCATCGCCCTCCAAGCGTCCTCTGAATCTTGGACCGCATTCCTCTGTGAATTTCTGCTCAAGGCATTAGCCACCACATTTCCTTTCCCTAAGGTGTAAGAAATCTAAAAATCATAATTCTGAAGAAACTCCATCCACCTTCTCTACCGCAAGTTCAGGTCCCGCTGGGAGAAGACATACTTCAAGCTCTTGTGATCGGTGAAGGCCACGAAACGCTCCCTGATGAGATAGTGCCGCCAAAAAATTAGTGCGAACACAACTGCCACAAGCTCCAGATCATGGGTGGAATAGTTACGCTCATGGGGACATAACTTCCTAGACCCATAGGAGATCACCCCTTGCCGCTTCATCAACAAACATCTGAGGCCCTTCCCTAAAAAATCACAGAATACCTCATACGTCGCCCCTTCTTATGGAAACCTCAACAATGGAGCACTAACCAGCTTCTCCTTCAGATAACTGAAGGCCTCCCCACACTTCTCTTCCCACACGAAATCCTGGTCATTCATGGTCAAAGTTGTCAAAGGTTCCGCAAATTGGGAGAAGTTGGGCACGGATCTCTGGTAGTAACCTGGCAGCCCAAGGAAACTATGAAATTCTGCCACGTTCTTAGGTGTGGCCCAAGAAACAACCGCCTCGACCATCGATGGGTCCACCACTACTCCATGCTCAGACACCACATGCCCATGGAAGTGTACTTCTCGCGTCCAGAACTTTCACTTAGACAAATTCCCATAGAGATGGTTCTGTCAGAGGACCTCCAAAACTATCCTCAGGTGCTCAGTGTGATCCTCCTCTGATCTTGAATAGATCAGGATGTCATCGATGTACACTACTACGAACCAATCCAGATACTCCAGCAAGACGGAGTTCATAATCCCCATGAATACAGCTGGAGCATTTGTAACGCTGAACGGGATGACCACAAACTCGAAGTTCCCATATCTGCATCTGAATGCCGTCTTCGGGATGTTTCCCTCTTTCACCCTCAACTGGTGATATCCAGACCGGAGGATGATCTTCCAGAACCATCCTACCCCTTTGAACTGGTCAAAGAGATCGTCTATCCTTGAAAGAGGGTGGTGATTCTTGACAGTTACCTGATTCAGTATCGTGTAGTCTATGCACAGCCTGAGACCACTGTCTGCCTTCTTTGAGAACAATATAGGAGCACCCCACGGTGACGCACTCAGTCGAACAAAACCCTTCTTCATCAGATCATCAATCTGAATCTGAAACTCCCGTAGCTCCTAAGGTGGCATCCGATAGGGAGCCATCGAAATCGGACGAGCAGCAGGCTGCAAGTCTATCCCAAACTCGACATCGCGTCGAGGGGGTAGAGTCGTCACCTCCTCAGGGAAGACATCTATAAACTCATTGACGATCCCTGGTACCTCCACCATATCTACATCCGCTGACTCCACTGATAGCTCAGCTAACAAGTAGAGGAGGGGTCCCTCTCGCCTGTTGCCCTTCCGGCCACCCCGCTCGCTGGTTAAAGTAACACGTCGGCCGCCTATGTCTGAAAACATGACCCTTCCTCAGAAGCAGTCGATGACAGCACATATAGAGAACAGCCAGTCAATGCATAGGATGACATCGTATGGTTGTATGTGAAATATTAGGAGGTCCCTGACTGGCTGATGTGGCCCTATCATTAGTCTTCATCCTCAAAAAACATATATCAAGTCAGTCTGACATTCGACTGCTATGCTCAGCACTAGGGGCACTGGAAGTCTCTCACCATCTAGACCCAAAGCACGGGCCAGACTGGGTATAACAAAGGAGTGCAAAGCTCCGGTATCGAACAAGACATAAGCAAGGGTATAGAACAAATTGATCGTACCTCGAACGACCTTCGGTCCCGCTGGAACTGCTGCCTCTACAGCATGAAACTTCCCACGCCCAGCTCCTCTACCTCTCAGTTCTCGGCCACCTCCCTAACCACGCCTTGGTTGAGGTCCCTGAGGAGCGCCCTAGGGGCGGACTCCTCCTGCAACATCTTCCCTTGGAGGAGCCGAAGCTTGCTACCCCTGCTGCTGTAGAAAGGGCCTAGCTAGAAGATGCTGCTGCTGAGGTGGGTGTTGGGCCTGCCCACTGCCATCGTACTGCACTCTATCCGGGAACTAGCTCCGAAGGTGCCCGTTGCTCCCGCAGACGAAGAATCTCAGCCCTGGGCCCGAAGGGAATGAGCGAGGGCCAGGGGGTCATAACTAGAACTGCTGAGGCCTGCTCCCTAAAGGTCGGAACCTAGAGGGTCCCAATGCTGGAGGTCTGGTGCTGATGGAATATCCCTTTGACGGGCCTAGCTGAATCCCCTCTCGTGATACACCTCCCAGGGTGTGCATCCTCTCCACCACATCAGCCTTCTTCGGCACCACTAAGTATGTCGGTATGGTGAAGGGAGTAACGACTTACTGGAGGGAAGGTCGGAGTGCCCCCTTCAAATGTCTAGCCTAAGACTCCTGATCCAGAAAGATGTCTGGAGCAAAGCGGAGGAGATCCTTGAACTTGATCCCCAACTCTCTCACCGACATACTCCCATGCTGGAGGGAGAGTAGCTCTTGTCTCTTTTCTGCCTTCATCATGGAAGAGAGGAATTCCACCCGGAATTCATTCTCGAACTCAGCCCATGCAACCTCAGCCTCTTTCCTTTCCCCAAGATAAAGTATCCACCACTGACGCACAACTCCCCGCATCTGGATGATGTCCATAGGAACCCGGTACTCGATCGGGGCCCGAATCAAGCCGAAAGTGATCACTAGATCTTCTAGCCAGCTCTTCATCTCCATGTCTGAGGTGCTACCCTTGTACTTCTCGAGGATTTTTCGCTTAAAGGCTTGAAGTGCCTTCTTCCACTGATCATCCTCCTCTTCTCAGTCGATCCTCTACCAATTGTCCATGTCAACCTCCTAGGCCTCGATCGCCCGCACTGCCCGTGGTCACCTCCCAAGTGCCATAGCTGGAAGTAAACAAGTAATACTTAAGCCTGGGTAGTGTAGAATATTGTTCTTACATTTTATTTAACTTCTTTATTTATTTTTGAATCACCAAAACACCCAAAAACACTAGAACACAAGTCATTATGATGCATGTACCTTTCCTAGGGTCTCTACCTAGCAATCAATGTAGCCTCACTTGGTCGTTCAGTAGGTCCAGAGTCCTTACATCGGATCACGGGGGGCCCTAAAATCTCATATCCTAGCCGGTCTTCCCTGTCCTATTTCACGCACCAAGATCACCCAACACTATTTCCCTACCATACCATACAATCCTCACTTTTCCTAACTCCAGACTCCATCCTATCTCTGATCCTCCGCCTCTATTACCATTCTATCACAACCTGCCTTCACCAAAAGGAGGGAAGGGTTAGAAAATTGCCAAGCCCTTCCTTCTTTAAGTTGAATGAGGGATAATGACCTCAGAAACTAGCCTTCAATAGGTCTTGTAGTGGAAACCAGCACCAAGGGTATAGAATCTCACACAAAATGGAAGGAATTTCCATTTTTATTTTTATAGGATCGAGGGATAAGACAGCAACCCCAATAATACCGAAGCAGAATGTAAAGGTAAAGCCAAAATTAAACCATTCCAATATGCATGTTCGAAAGTAAAAGATACAATCCACAAAACTCCAGATGTAAAGTACGAAGAAAAAAAAAGAAAACGACAACAGCAACTACCCCAAGGTCCGCGCTAGTACGGTCCCGCAAGATCCCTGAAGTCCTCTTGGAAACCTAAAAATAGTTTTATATACGTAGTGTGATCATACAAGTACACTTATTAGGGAAAACCAAAGACTTCCATGCACAACTAAGGAGACATTCTAATGCCCCTTGGAAAAAGGGGTAACCAAACACCCAACAAGGAAAAGCTATCCACCCAAACCTCACTAAGGCACGCTCCCCAAATAACGTAAGTCAAGTAACATATAGTAATAGCACGTCGATATTTGGGTACCCCGCGCCGCATTCCCATTGTTTATTGAAGAAATCCTATGCATCGAACCAATCCCGCCATTTTCACCACAGTCCCACTGCCACACCCGCCCGCACACACCTGGGCCACAACCACACATCCCGCCCGCAAACACCTAGTCCATAGCTGTTATCCCTACCATATACACCTGGGCCACATCTACCTCACGTAACCATGCCCGCAAAAACCTATTCTAGAACAACCACTGCCACACCTGAAGACAGTTGGGCCATAAAGTTATCATCACACCTGAAGACACCTGGGCCTCATCCCGAAGGTACTTGGGAAACAACCTGCCCGTAAACACCTGGGCCAACCACTAAAACTACCCCACCCAAATATTCTTGGGCTAATAATGGACCTCAGGCCATCACAGCCTACTCAAAGCGTCTTGGGCTATTCGGGAAGGGGAGTAGAAATGGAGTTAATAACCATCCACTCATATGAGTGTTGGGAAAAACACCCTCCCCATGAAATGGGGTGTTCGGCACTAAGTTCTCAACTTGGGTGGGCGCGAATAAGAAACATAAACACTGAAGATATATGTATAGGTAAAAAACACTCATCCCAACCTTGGGTTTCCAAAGCCTAAGAACAAACACCCATGTTACTATTCATTCACAAAAGAAGTCACGTCACTCGCGGTGAAGTCACAACTAATTCCCAAACTAATTCCCCACTCAACCATTCTTGGTTTCATGTTCAAGTGATCCCATTAGGGTTAATTCTTCACTACAGGGCAACTAACAGGCATAACCACAAGCCAAAAAGGAATGAAACAAACAAACAGTAATTTACGAATTCACACCTATTTCTCTTTCAAAGTCACAAAAACAATGGGATAAGTGAGATACCTCTAAGTACTCGAACCAAAGAAAACCTCGAGATATAGCCCAATGTTCCTAAAATCCATGAGCCAATGGTTTCTCAACAACAGGGGATTCCACCCCAATTCGCGATATAATTAGAGTAACCACACAGACTCAAATTCACAACTAGCAAATGTATAACAACAGGGGATCCCATCCCCACCCGTATCACCCCAGCAATCGGCCCGTGAAAGAAACAACCAAACTGCTACCACCAACACAAGGTAGGCCCATGCAGGTATTTTCAGATTTAAAAGATTTAACACACTCCATGGTTTCAATTCCACGGTGTTTTAACTTGGGTTATCACAGAAAAGGGTTGATCCTGGTGCTTTCAATTTATTTAACCGAGTATAAGTAATTAACCATTTCCATTTTACGGTTATTTAAACATCCAGGAGCACCGAGGTTCATTATTGCATAGAGAAAGACCACCAACAACCATGATTTTCAGTGACCATAGGCCCGTACAATTCACAACACATAACAACATAAGTATTACAGCAGAACATCGATCACACACCCCCTTTCATTATTTAAAGGTCTGATCATTATCTTCATTAAGTTTTGTTTCATCAATTTCCAAAGAGGAAAAAGCATTCCCAGCCCGCATGATACACAAAAATGAGAGACGAATGATAAAATTCATACTTGGTTGATCAAAGATCTATGTTTTTCTCCACTTTCCAAAACATGGGAAGTGCGACTCGCAGGGATCTCGCACAGGTGCAGCAGTTGCCTCGGAAAAAAAAAGAATTTGAACGCACAAGGAAAAAAGAGAAGACTAGCCAAGAGGGAGAAGAAGAATTTATAATGTGATAAATAGATGAGATCCCCAATGTTATGGGATAAGGAATTTGAATGCCCTAGAAGTCAGATCGTGGTTCTACCACGCGATTGGGCGGTTACACATAACTGAACTAATTTTTATTTAATAGGGAGGTTTCTTGGGATTTTTAGATATTAATTATGGGTTAAAAACGGCCTTGAAATGTCTAAAAATGCCAAAAATCCCTAAAATAGGTGTTATGGGAAAACTGTAGAAGGAAAACCCAAAAAGTCTGGATAACACCAATCGGTCGTACCGATCAGTCGGTCGTGCCGATCGGTCGCACCGACGAGGTGCGAACCCTTAGGATTCTAGAATTTGGCAAAGGGATAGATCATGAGGGTCTGGGAAATTACACCTAAAAATATAAGTTTTGGCCAAAGGTATTAGATATGGTAGTATATATCAATAATCAACCACATGGGGTTTTCTTGGCAATTTATAGTAAGTTAATTAACCATATAATATAAAAATACAAAGAGACATGGTAAATGTCAACTATTTAACTAAGAGTTAAATCTAAAAGATAAGGATAATATGGTGACCTAAACCTGTCAAAATACTATTGTTTGAGAGGTTTAAAACCCATACCCACCTTTTCCTCTAAATAAATCATTTTTGTGCTATTATAACCCAAAAATGAATATATTATAAAATAATATTTCAAGTTTTTCCTAAAGTGACCCTCACCTCTGTTATAAAAGGGTACTTCCACTTCTCTTAATTTCACACCTCTAAAGAAATTTGACTAGTCCAAACCCTACCAAAATATACTATAAAATATCCTAACTTAGAACTAGAGGCTTTAATTTGATCATAAATCCAACCTATGTATCCCTTTTGATCAAGTCAAAAGGCAACAAGCGAAGAAGAGGTAATAATTTGACCACCCTCTTTCAAGTTCTTTTCTTCTTCCACTTCCTCTTTCTTTGTTGTTTCCATACCAAAAAAATAAATCCAATACCTTCTACATACAGTTATGTTATTATAAATATGGTACAACCATATTAGTTATTCTATTCATCCTATAAATGGCAAATTCACCATACGTGTGTACGTACGGCTTACTGTCTCCACGTCGTGGTGTAGTTTGTTATTCAAACACTTCATTTTTTGGATGGGAATAATAATGAGTATAACTAATGTAAATAATAAATATAACATGTTAATTATTATTTATATCTGATATACCATCCAATTACATATGATTTCACCATCTATATAATTATATTGTCGCTCGTGCGTACGTACGGACTACCGTCCCCACGAACGCGATGAGATACATTCCCCATCATAATCACTGAAGAATAATTTTCATTTAATGATTAAAAATAATGTTTTCAAACATAATATCATTATTTATAATAATTAAATACATCCATTCCATAACAAAAATGCCTTACATAACCAAGAATTTAAAGGAAAACGAATAAGTTAACACCCGAAACGATGATACTACTAAAATATTATTAACAAATCAATATTATAAGATCATATATGATATCATATTTATTTATATGATTCTTGTATAATTTAATAACAATTCTTTAACTATTATAATAGAGGTTAACATACCATCGACTGAGTAAAAGTAAAATGTAAGGGTTATTTCTACAATATCTTTACTTATCTGAGGTTGTTTATATGTGAGTATCTACTGGGACATATTTATCATCCACATATGTGTTTCTTATAAATATATTTCAAAACATTTTTACTATTTTCTAGACTATATTTTAAATTCATTTGTACCCTTGTTTTAATTTTTATAAAAAAAATTAGAATGTAATCTTTCTATCATTTTCCCAACGTGGTCATTTACGACCTTTTCAACAAAATTAAAGAAAGAATGTTTTTTTACTTATACGGCGGGTGCGGCTATTTTCTACCATTATAACACCTTCCAAGATACCCTTAAAATATTATAAGAATATTTTCAAAATAAATGTTTTCTTTTATAATTAAATTACTTCTAAATGATTTCAAAATAGAATGATATATTTCTCTCAAAAAATTTTGACTTGATCTATGTCAACATCCTTTGAAGGATTTTAAAATTGTTTGAAGTTGATTTATTATGATACAAATATTCCATATTATATTGAAGGTTTTTTCATATTTTTTTATTGTGGATGTGTTATTTTTACACCATTCGTGGTTTATAGATAACGTGTTGACATTTTGTATGCTAGTTTTAATACGAATTTTTATGTTATGTTTAATCCTTTTCATATGAGGAATGCATTGGACTTAGTAAGTGATGAGTGGAGCCTACTATAGCTCCTCTATGCATTAGTAGGTCACATGAGAGAAACTAGTGTCTTTGCACAAGGCCTTGACAAAATCTTATTTTTATTCTTGGCACAAGGCCTTGACTATGTGGTTATGAAGTCTGGTATTATGCATTCCATCATTATGAAAGTGGTTATTAATATTTCATGTGATTATTTGACAAGTAGAATATCCATTGAATAAGTAAATGAAGTTATTTAATTTTATACTTTCCATTGTATAATGAAGTTTAAGTTTAAAAGGATTTTGTTTTAATCTTATACATTGCCTTAAATGCTTATTCTTATTTATGAAAGTTTCCGCTATATTGTAATCTTTACTGATCTTCTAAGCTCACCCCACTCTATGTTTTATTTTTCCCAGGATGTGAAGAAGTATTTTATGGTTAACCTGCAGACATTGGCTAATTATATAAGTGTGTTCAAAAGGGGAAAAAATATTGTTGTTTTTTTATTTCATGATGTAATTTAAATATTATAAAGGTATTTATTACTTCCATGGATACTAAACAGATCGGTCTTTTGGGAAATGATTCCTTGTATCATGACAATGTTATGTAATAATGCACCGACTCTGGGTAACTGGGGTCGAGGCATTACAAACTTGGAGGTAAATACACATTGTACGCAATCCATCCAACTTTCTCCAGGATTTAATAAGGTCCAATGTACCTCAGACTCAACTTTCCCTTATTACCAAAATGAATCACACTTTTCTATAGAGAAACTTTGAGAAAGACATGATCACTTACCTCAAAAGAAAGATCATTCTTCCAGTTACTTGCATAACTTTTCTGCCTACTCTGAGTTGTTCCCGTGTACTTCTGAATCAACTGAACTTTTTCTACCATCTCTTATACAAATTTTGGTCCCATCAACCTCCTTTTAGATTCTTCATCCCAAAAGTCTGAAGTTTGACACTGCTTCCCATATAATTTCTCACATAGAGCCATTTTTATACTGGAATGAAAATGGTTATTATAAGAAAATTCATCCAAAGAAAGATGTTGGTCCCAACTTCCCTGGTTATCTATTGATCAAGAACGTAACATATCGTCCAAGGTCCGAATTTTTCATTCTGACTGCCCATCTAGTTGAGGATGAAAAGCTCTACTAAAATTTATGTTAGTACCCAATGACTTATGAAGGCCTTTCCAAAAGTTATAAGTAATCCTAGGATCATGATCAGATACAATGGAGAGGGGACCTCCATGAAACCTGACTATCTCTTTAACATTCAACTGAAAAAGTTTATCTGGAGATAAAGTATCTCGAATAGGAAGGAAATTAACAGATTTAGTCAATCAGTCAACAATAAACTAGATTCCATTATTACCTTTAAATGACTTTTGTAATCCCACAATGAAGTCCATGAATATATTTTCTCATTTCCACTCTAGCACCGGTAAAGGTTGAAGCATCCCTTTCAGTAATTGTCACTCTGCATTAACCTATTGACAAGTCAAACACTTCACAGTAAAGTCAACAATATCTTTTTCTATTCCATCCCACTAGTAATAATCCCAAATATTTCTGTGCATTTTAGTACTGCTAGCATGAACTGAAAACAGAGAACTATGAGCTTCACATAACAACTCTTTTTCAACTTTGAATCACAAGGAACACAAAATCTATCCCCAAACCTCAAAAAACAATCACTATCAACGTAAAAATATGGAAAATTAACCTTATAAACCAACTCTACATTTTTATTCAACACACTATTATCCTTATATGCTTGCTTATTTCTATCTGATAGGGATAATTTCACTAACACCTGAAACAAAATAGAATAATTTCATACAACAACAACTTCTATACCAATGTTCATCAAATCTTTAATCAAATGATCTTGTTCCAAGTTTAACAAGGTTAATGTAGCAACACTTTTTCAACTCAAAGCATAAACCACTTTATTTTCCTTTATTGGATGGTAGTGTATCGTGCAATCATAATCCTTGATTAATTCCAACCATCTCCTCTGTCTCATGTTTAATTATTTCTAAGTGAATATATACTTTAAACTTTTTTATTTAGTATATATTTCACATTTTACTCCATAAAAATGGTGCCTCTAAATTTTTAAATCAAAATCAACCGTAGATAATTCCAATTAATGTGTAGGGTAATTAAACTCATGAAGATTTAACTGACATGAAGCATAAGCAATTACATGATCATTCTGCATAATGACATAGACAAGTCCTTTTAACAAAGCCTCACTATAGATAAAAAACTCACCATTTCTGGAAGGGAGTGCCAAATTTGGATAATTCACCAATCTTCTTTTTAATTACTGAAAACAATCATCCCATTCTTTTTTATAGACGAAATTAAAACCATTTATAGTTAACTTAGTCATTGGACAAGATAACCGTGCAAAATTCCCAAAAAACCTCCAGTAATAACCTGCTTAACCAAGAAAACTATAGATCTCAGTTATATTCGTGGGTCTTGGACATTATTTAACAGATTTTTTATAGCATGATCTATAGTTATGACATTTTTTAAAACAATGTGACCAAGGAATGATAGTTTTTGTAACCAAAACTTACACATACGGAATTTTCCAAAATGTTTCTTTTCTTTTATGGTTTATAGGGAAACCCTTAAATAACTTTCATTATCCTTTTTTCTTATAGAATAAACAAAAATATACTCAATAAACATGACCATAAAGTTATCCAAATACTCATGGAAAATTCTATTCATAAGATCCATTAATACAGCATGTTCATTGGTTAACCCAAAAATCATAACTACAAATTCATAATGGCCATATCTAGTATGAAATGCGGTCTTCAGAATGTCTACTTCATTTACTTTCAACTTATAGTACCCCAACCTCAAATAAATCATTGAAAAATATTAAGCTCCATGGAGTTGATCAAAAAAATCATCGATATGAGGAAAAGGATACTTGTTCTTAACAGTGATGTTATTCAATGGTCTATAATCAAAGCAAAGTCTAACTATTGGAATTCATAGATACAACAACACTTTGATTCCAATAGTTTGAAAAAACCATTGGCATAGATGGACTACCCCGTCGGTTTGAACAAATAGTTGGTAAACTCCCATTATTACTAGCCTTTCCCAACATTTTGCCCAAACCATTGGGAAATACCCCCTTTTCCCCAATGGTTTCAATGAAACCATTGGTTAAATTCCCATTACAGCCTCCTATACCAACAGTTCTTAAAAACCATTGGTATAGAATACATTTCTCAACAGTTTTTAAAAACTGTTGGGAAAGGTTTCCCCAAAAAAACCAACCCAAATTCTCCTCTGTCTAAAGCAACTGCAGCCCTAAAAATGAAGATCTGTCGAAGCTCTCTTGTTACCCAGGCTGGGAAAATCATTACATCCTCTTTAATCAACATCAAATCAGTAATTCCAAAATTACTTTTAATGTTATTAATATGTTTCTTTTTCTTCTCTATTTTGATTTGGCCTAAAAGAGAGGGATTTCTCTTTAACCAGACTAGGAAACTGCGTCCACCCGATAGATCCATTTTAAATTAAAAACAAATAGTTCCTCAATCCAAATCTGTAAGTACTACAATAGTTTTAATTTTTTTCATCTATTATTTTTATTTTCTATTTTTATTTTGTCTAAACTATATTGTGAGGTCCCTGGCATGGCATAACCAATAAGTAAACTTTGATTTGTTTTCTATTTTTGTTCAACACTTAAGTGTCATTGTTTTATGGATCTACATTATTTGAAGCCTTCATAGCCACTCCTTTGTAGTTAGTGAACCATATGAACTAATGGAGTTGTTGGTGAGAGGTATCCCAACTCAATGATTGTAAAGGATTTGTTTAGTCATATTGTGTCAAGGTGGGTAATGGATATATGGATGGTCCATGTGAAGTGATTGGGGATGGTTGGGGTAGTGGAATAGGTGGTTTTCCATTTCTTTAGTGGGGTGATAAGGTAGTTTCTATGGTCTTCAGTTTAGTTGAAAATTAGATTTGGATTTTTTTTTTATGTATTTTTTCAAGGAATAATGGGAATGGTAGTGATATTAAGGATGAATTGGTTGTTGTATAGGTGATTTATTGTAATTGTGATGTTGGATGGATTGGGTATAGTTTGTTTTCAAAGTATTATTTAGGGATTGCCTCCCTTGAACACCACCCAACCCCCTGGACCCCCACCCCCTGGACCCCCTCACCCCTTGGACCATGGACACCCCCACAACATAAACAATTTATTTGAAATGGATTGTGTTGATTATTTAGGACAACGATCTATAGGTCATTTTTGTTGTGTACGGGTCAACCTTGCTTCAATATGAGGAATGGTGTGGATGATATCACTCTAAGTGTCTCTATTATATTTGAAATGGACATGATTTTAATTGAAAACAATAATTGGCATACAAAAAACTGACCAAACACATTCGTACTGTGTTGATACTTTATAAAAACCATTCTTGAATCATTTTAACATGTACCAGTCAACCCTACCTCAATTCGAGGCATAGTGTGGTCAATATCACTCAAAGTGTCTCACTTATATTTGAAATGGAAAATATTTTATGTGAAAAAAGTAACTGAAATTATGTGTTGGTTATAGTATATTCATAAATCTTTATCTTCAATATGTGTTAGATCTCTTTAATTAGAAATTTCAAAACCCTCCATAAAAATCCTACTTCTAACACTTTAGTTTTCTTTTCTAAACCAACCTACAGTACTGGAAATCGAGCCTATACCAACACTTTGTTCCTAATGATTTAGAAAAGCCGTTGGGAAATAGAAACTATACCAATGGTTATAGTAAACCATTGACATAGGCTCTTATATGTTGGGTTTTCCAAATAGTTTGAAGAAACTGTTGGGAAAGAAAACTATTACCCACAGTTTTTATTAACTGTTGTGAAAAATTATACCCAATTTAGGGCTCCCTCGCAACATTTCATCCCCGCGAACTCCAGCCATCTCCAACCTCTACCTCATCCTGACCTCCGCCTCCACCTCCTAGCCTCTGCCTCCCGGCCCCTGCCTTCACCTCCTGTCCCCCCTCCCTCTCATCTGGCGACGTTACCCTTCCCCTCTCGGCTCCTTCTCCAACGAAGACGTCCCCCTCCCCTCTCAACTCCCAGCAACATTCCCCCCTCCCCTCTCATCTCCCTCTCTTGGAGACATCCCCCTACCCTCTTGATTTAATCTCCTCCACTAACATCCTTGGCCCCATCTGCAGTCACACGTGATACCCCCCATGGGTGAACACCCCGCGGGACGTCCCTTTCTCTCGACTCACTCTCCTCCCGCTAGGGTTTTTGATGGGTACTTCTAGGTAAGAATTAGTATTCTTTTTTAAAAACTGATGCAACAAGGAATGCAATGTTAGGTTCACAGTTAGGATAACCATTCATATTAATCATTCATTTTCTAGAGTTTTGGGCAGTAACCAACTCACAGTGTAGTGAATTATTGGGAAAATTGTAAATTTTTTCAAAATAAAGTCTTCCAGAAATGTAGAGTTAGATTCACTGGTTTTATTCCATTCATTTGAACAGCTAATTCAATAAAATGTTCATGATTTTTTTAAAAACTCATATTTTCCTCTATATACTCTTATTAGACCTTATATTGTGTTGGATTTTGTTTGTTAATCATTATATAGATGTGATGAGGTTGTACCATCATTAAGATGTTCAATGATGTGGTTTAATTGGAGGTGAGTGATGTTATATGAGATTTTATGGGTTATTGTGAGGAGTTTCTTTCCCTTTAATTGATTGGTTCATAAAATATAGGTTGGTGCTACAAATATTATGTAATTGGAATTGGTAAAGTTAAATTTTGGTCTCGTATTTCTGAGTTTGTTATTTGGATGGTATTCTCTATCAAAAGTGGGTATATCTCTATTGACTATGGGTGTATTTTCCAATTGACTAATGTATTTATTAAACTTACCATGAAATACGAATTTCCCACAAAATGGAAGCACCACAGAAATTATAGATAGACACTACACACTACAGGACACCCCTAGGAGACACCCCTTGACATCTACAGATAGTTAAGGGGCCATTAACTTAGGAACTAAAGTCGATTGGCACTAAAGCCTTAAATATTCCTATTTCTAGTAAAAAAGATACCAACACCTTTATTCTTAGTATATTATAATGAAATAGTCTACACCCTCATAACCAAGTAGGCCATCTAGTTCATGGACTGGTGCCCAACCAGGTTCAAGAGTAGGATCAACTACTAAACATCGATCGTGGTCCCTCTGAGGTTCTTTCCATAGTGAGGAGGGTTATGTGCACAATCTTCAACTCAAATAATGTAGCATAGGTTCATATTAAATGTCTCAGTGTACTAGTATGGTGTTTCTAACAATGTTCTATATAAATAACATAATGAAAAATGAAGAGATTATTAAATGGAACTGTTTTCCCCTTGCTTGCAGGAACATGATATGACCCATGGGGCGGTGTGGATATTATATATTGGGTGGTGACATGTATAGTCACCAGATACATGTATGTTTTTGTTTATTTTTTATTTTATTTTCTTTATCGCATTGGCCACTTAGGTATTTTACTTCTTTCTATGGATGGAGGGTAGTGATGCTATCTTATCTAGTTAATGTATATCACTTGTATATTGTAATACCATGATGTGTGAGTGTGAGGAAACATTGGAAGATAGAGGAGCCTTGTGGTCTTCCATGAGATGGAATTGTTTTTCTAAAACATTTTGTGGGAACATTTTTGGAGTATGTTGGAGTCATGAAATAACCCCCAAGTCTCTCCATGAGATGGCATAAATAACCACAAGTGTCCCCAAGTGTCTCCATACATCATATCATCCTCACATGGGTTGGCCACTCACTCAATCCTATCAAACCTATCCTAGTCTATCTTCTCAGTCACATAGTCTAGACTCATCTCTCACGGATTATCCAATGCCTCAATGCACATCTCATCATCCAACTAGAAAAAGATGATTATTCACATTATGATTGTTCAAGTCATAAAAGCACATCATGTCAAACCCATCTACATTATATTCTCAATAATCAAGTCAAGAACCTCATCAAAATCATGTATTATAACCCATCCCCACTAACTAGGTTCCATCCTAAGCTAAATCACACCATGCCTCTTGGAATTATAATGCCAATCTGTCCAAAAATACCCAATAGCCACACTAGCATCTCATCCTTAATCTATTTAGTTGAACTCTTTAATCATTAAATGGAGTAAAACATTTCATAATACATTTTATGTACTCATAGGGACCATCCCACTCTTAGAACCTAATATGATTCCAATCCATCCTCATAAGTATTTCCTCATCAAATTCTAGATATACAATTGCCACACCTATCACTACAAGGCCCAATCCTCTTAGGAATATTTTACATGATCTAAATACTCATCGTTAGTGACATGAATCACATTAAAGCACATAAATTTCAACTGAACCCTACATTCCAAGAATTATTCATGTGGACAGGCCCCATGGAAACATTCTAAGAACTAAAACCATAAATAATAATTCCAATTGCAAGCATTGTTTTTAAATAAATATCTCAAGTGTAAACATAAAAACCAAGAATAATAAGACCTCATATCTTATATCAAACAAAACCAAAATAAGTTGAAACTTGAGACAAATTGATTATATACCATTAATAGGAAGAGTAATTGTTAATTAATAGGAATGTACTATTTGATAGTATCATTTTGAAACATTGATCTATTTCCCCTTTGCTTGCAGGAACATTATTTGACCCATGGGGCGCCGTGGAACTTATATGTTGGGAGGTGAAATTTTTAGTCACAGGAGACAGGTATGTTTTAGTTTAGTTTTTATTTTATTTTCTTTATCACGTTGGTCACTTAGATCTTTGACTGCATTCTATGGACAAAGAGTAGTATATTCTACGAAGGGTTCCAGAAGGAGTTAAGATTGATTTAGTCCCTTGGCTTTGATCTGAGGTAAGATTATATGGTTACTACTTGTCTCACACCTCATGTATTTTGGGATTTAGTGTTTTTTACTCCATTTTATGTTTTCGGTAGGGCGTTGGATCATTTCATGTTGGTTCAGGTGGATTTGGTTCTCCGCTACCAATCTAGGTGAGGCTTTAATGCCATTGGTTGGTTTCTCACTAGTTATGTAGCATCCTTCATGTGTTTTATGGTTCTTAATATCCTTTGTGTAGTGTGTTGATCCCTGATCGTTGGTTTCGAGTCACCAAGTCAAGGGTGACTCGCCTGTGTGTGAAAAGGTAAGTAATTATATGTATGTGGGTTCCCCCGTTACATGTATAGTCACCCATGGAATTGATTATGAACGTATGGGGCTAGGTGTGCCCAGGTATATATATATAAAAAATGCATATGCATTTAAGTGGAGACTGATATATGCATATAAGAATATGTGCAAGGATCCCCTTACACATGCTCATGGCCACGCAGGTGTGTGCATTGGGGCTAGGTGTCCTTGCATGTGTTTTATGGTGCGTATACCTAGTGGAGGAGCAACAACTTTTAGTTAGAAAGCTCCAAGAGCTGAAGTGGATGGCTTGGTTCCACCATGAGGTAGAGTCCCTCTCTTAGCCTCTTTAATTTAAGAATGCTTTAAATTTAATTTATCTTCTTTCTTAATTCTTCTTAATTATATTTAATTTCATATATTGAATAAGTTTTCTTTAATATAATTTTCTCATTTGATAAATAAAGTCATGTTTTTATAATAAAACCCCTCCAATGGAGGTGCGCTGTCTACAGAAACTCATAGCGATAGTTTAGGGTGTATGATTCTTTTTCATCATTTCTTTTCCCTTTAGACATTGCATCATTGTTCCGCTCACTATAACCTTCCAAAAATCCCATATTATAACATATTAAAAAGTTGATTTGTTCATTCATTTCTGTTGTGACCTTATCTTATGGAGAAACCCATTTCGTGTGTTTTCCTGGCCTCTTGGCCACCCCTTATTGTGTTTACCTGAGCCTATATATCTAAAAACATTGATGGTATCATTTTTTAACACCTATTAGGCTTATGTTGCTCCCCATCATAAGATTCATCATAACACTGTTTGGGGTGTTTTCCTGGCCTCGATGCACATCTAATATTTTACATACATGAATTTTCCCATAAGATTTGTGTTGCATCCTGAGATATTAAAACATACTCAAATTTTATTGTTCTCAAGGTGACTGAAGTATTATTATTAATGTTCTAAGAAATGAATATACGATTGATAATTAATACACCTGCATAATTTGACTCCCAATCAGTAGTTTCAACTACCTAGTACCACTTTTAAAAACAACTAATATAAAATATATATCTTCATCATACCACAATCCCAAATCAAGAGTTTATTTTTTATAACATAAGATCAGTTTCTATAATGTGAAGGACAACTACATAGGATTTATTTGGGATCCTGGCTAGAAGATGCTACCACGCAGATGTCACTGGACCGGTCCAAGATGTCGCGGTCACGTTGTGGTAATGTTGTGATTTGGCCCTGCATTAGGACGACACCCTGTGGCGATTCACAATCCTATCAGAATTTGATGTATGATACCTAGATAGTGTTTTAGATACATTACCCACCCATAGTTAATGGGTATGGAGGTGACAGACGGAATGTTTCCCCACCTCCTCCCGCTCCCTTCGCTCTTGGTCAGAAGATGTTGCCTCGCCAATGTCGCTAGACCTGGCCAACACGCTGTGGTTATGCCACAGTCATGCCGCGGTCACCCTATGGTCACTCTATGGTCACGTCGCGGTAATTCCGTGATTTGGACCTGCTCCAGGATGACATCACATGTTGGTTCGCAATCCTGCAATAATTTGATGTATGATACCTAGATAGAGTTTTAGATACATTACCCATCAATACTTAATGAGGAGGGAGGTGACACCCGGAATGTTGCCCTGCTTCCTCCCACTCCCTTCACTCATGACCAGAAGATGATGCCCCATGGATGTCACCAGATAGGGCTAACACACCGCGGTCATGTTGTGGTCACGCTGCGGTCATGCCGTGATCACGTTGCGGTCACGCCACGGTCACGCCGAGTTCACGCCGTGTTCATGCCGCGGACACGCCACGGTCACGTCGTGGTCACGCCGCGGTTACGCCGCAGTCACGCCATGATCACGCCACAGTAATGTCGTGATTTGGCCCTGATCCATGATGACACCCTACATCAGTTCATATTATTGTCGTAATTCGATGTATGATACCTAGATATAATTTTAGATAATTATCCACCCTCTTTCTTGGACCCCAGACAGCCCCCACACCCTCCTCCCTGGACCCCGGACATCCCCCCAGATAGACCCCTGGACAACCCCCCCCCCCCCCCCCGCAACCCTTCTCCCTGGACCCCTAATCCCAATATATGCTCTCTTCAAGATTCACCCTAAATCCCAACGTAAAAAATGGTTTTAGAGCTTCAGAAGAAGATGAGAGAAGATTGCAAACCCTAATCGAAAAGAGAAAGAAAGGAGAGGATAAGACTCACCCAGATATTCAATCTACACTTGATGGCACTCAAAATGACCAAGTGATGTGTACGAGTCAACCCCGCCTCAATCCAGGGCACGGTGTAGCCGGTACCACTCGAAGTGTCTCACTTTTATTTGAAATGGACAACATTTTAAATGAAAACAACAACTGACATATGGAAAACTGACCAAACGAATTCGGATTATGTTGATACTTTAGCACAACAATCCATGAGTCATTTCTGACATGTACGAGTCAACTCCGCCTCAATCAAAGGCACGGTGTGGCCAATACCACTCAAATTACTTCACTTTTATTTGAAATGGACCTAATTTTAAGTGAAAACAAAAACTGGAAAATTGAAAACTGACCAAATGAAATCACATAATATTGATACAATAGTAAAATGATCCATGGGTCATATATGTCATGTACGAGTCAACCCTGCCTCATTCCAATGCACGGTGTGGCCAGAACCACTCAAAGTGTCTCTCTTTAGTTTAAAATGAACATCATTTTAAGTGAAAACAACAATTGACATAAGAAAAAACAACCAAATGCTTTCAAAATCTATTGAAAATTTAGGACAATGATCCATTGATCATATGTGACATGTAATAGTCAACCCCGCCTGAATCCAAGGCATGGTGTGGCCAGTACCACTCAAAGTGTCTTTCTTTTGTTTAAAATGGATACGCTTTTATGTAAAAACAATTGGCATACGGAAAACTGACAAAACGAATTCATATTGTGTTTTTCCTTTAGAAAAAAAAATACATGGGTCATTTTTTACATGTACGAATTAACATCGCCTCAATATGAGGCATGGTGTGGTCGGCACCACTCAAAGTGTCTCTCTTTTATTTCAAAAGGACATCCTTTTAAGTGAATACAACAAAAGACATACAAAAAACCAACCAAAGGCATTTGGATTATGTTGAAACTTTAGTAAAACGATCCATGGGCCATATGGGATGTGTATGAGTCAACCTTGCCTCAATCCGAGGGCTAGTGAGGCCGACACCCCTCAAACTGTCTCACTTTTATTTGAAATGAACATGATTTTAAGTGAAACAAATTCGCATATGGAAAACCGACCAAACGCATTCGGATTGTGTTGATACTTTAGGAAAACAAGACATGGTCCATTTGTGACATGTAAGAGTCAACCCCGCCTCAATCCGAGGTGCAGTGTGGTTGAAACCACTTAAAATATGTCTCTTTTTTTGAATGGACATCATTTTAAGTGAAAACATCAACTGACATATGGAAAACTTACCAAACTCATTCGGATTCTATTGAAAATTTAGGAAAATGATCCATGGGTCATATGTGACGTGTACTAGTAAACTCTTCCTCAATCAGAAGTGTGGTGTGGCCAGCACCACTCAAAATTTCTCTCTTTTGTTTAAAATGAACACCATTTTAAGTGAAAAAAATAATTGACATACGGAAAACCAACCAAATGCATTCAGATTCTGATGAAAAATTAGAAAAATGATCCATGGGTCATATGTGACATGTATGAGTCAACCCAGCCTCAATCTGAGGTGTGGTGTTGCTGACACCACTCAAAGTGTCTCTCTTTTGTTTAAAATGGACATCATTTTATGTGAAAACAATAACTGACAAACGGAAACAAACCAAATGCATTCAGATTCTATTTAAACTTTAGAAAAATGATCCATGGGTCATAGGTGACGTGTACGAGTAAACTTTGCCTCAATCCAAGGTGTGGTGTGGCCGGTATCACTCTAACTGTCTCTCTTTTGTTTAAAATGGACATCATTTGAAGTAAAAACAACTGACATACGGAAAACCAACCAAACGTAGTCGGATTGTGTTTATACTTTAGAAAAATGATCCATGGGTAGTATGTGATGTGTACGAGTCAACCTCGCCTCAATCAGAGGTGCGGTGTGGACGATACCATTCAAAGTATCTCACCTTTATTTGAAATGGAAGACATTTTAAGTGAAAATAACAACTAGAATACGAAAAACCAACCAAATGCATTCACATTCTGTTGATACATTATGAAAACAATCCATAAGTCATATGTGATGTATACGAGTCATCCCTGCCTCAATCCAGGGCACAGTGTGGCTAGTATCACTCAAACTGTCTCTCTTTTATTTGAAATTGACTGCATTTTAAGTAAAAACAACAACTTGCATACAAAAAACTGACCAAACACCTTCATATTGTATTAATACTTTAGGAAAATGATACATGTGTCATTTTTGATGTGTACGAGTCAACCCTGCCACCATATGATGCACAGTGTGGCCTGTATCACTCTAAGTGTCTCACTTTTTTAAAATGAACTACATTTTTAGTGAAAACAACAACTAACATACAAAAAACTGACCAAACGTATTTGGATTGTGTTGATACTTTAGGACAATAATAAATTGGTCATTTTTTACATGTACGAGTTAACCCCTCCTAAATCTGAAGTACGATGTGGTGGAATCCTACTCTGATCAATAGATCACACCATACATGTACCATTTAGTGTTCATAGCCTTAAGAACATTAAAATTATTCTCACTAAGGTCAATAAAATTACAGTTCCATTCTTCAAGACCATCACAAGTTAAACTTATGATCATTTTAGTTCTTCCTGAATTTTAAATCATGTAAAGAATTCCATGCTTTACTCCTTTTATAACGACCATGGAACCATGGGTCAGTTTCCATACCCCATTTTCAAATTTTGTTTCATAGTATGCATCATCAAACTTTCTCTTTAGATTTATGAAGAAGAAAACCACTCCCAGGTAAAATCCATTTTTAGATGTTTTTCATTTTCTATAAATGTTGCTTTTGTTTGTGGATAGATCATATTTGGGTATTCTTTTGTTGTCAAAATATCTTATTATGATCCTCAAAAACCTATCAATTTCAAAAAAAATCAGGGTTTTATTTCACAACATCAAGAAAGTGTAGCGAGGGAATATTCTGCCACTTGTCAAAGTCTTATGGTAGGATGGTTGGGTTAAAGAGGGTATTTGGGGCATGATTCAGTTAGATCCAATTTTTTTTAGGATATTATGTGTCGTCACTTTTATTCTCACTGTTAAGCATTAGAGGGTCTCACTAATTATTTTTATCATGGAATAAAGATGTCTCATCCTTACATTAAATAGTAGTACACCATGTATGACTATAACCCATCCTAGAAGGGGACTATTTTTGTCAACCTCATATGCATCACGACATACTCTAGATCAGACACATTTTCAACATCCACTTTTTCAACTAATTTGTACATGATCACTATCCATATAAAAACCAATACCCAAGTATATTATGTTATTACCACTATAGAGTCTACCAACAAATCCATTACCATTCACCCAATATCTAACATTAACACCCCTACCTCCAGCATCTTCCTTCGTAGTTCAACAAAACTGACATTTCCTTTACATAGAACATATTCTATTTAAAATTTGAACATCTACATGTATTTTATCCAACACATCTGAAAATGATTTAGTTCACATTAGATTAAATTATATTACTATGACATTCAGTTTGTATATATAACATGTCTCTAATCAAAGAGGTGGTGTCTCTGAAATTTACAATCATAAATGATAGTCACAAACTCTTTTTCATGAGTTGGGTAGTTTCAGTCATGGGGTAATAAGTGATGAGACTCCTAAGAAAATACTTTTTCACCATATGTTATAAAAAATACATGTTTAACGTAAAATGTATCACAAATCATTACATACCCAAATCTAAGATCAGAAAAAAAATTGGGATTTGAGCCAATTACAAACTGTTATTCAAATATAATAAGTATTTCTCAGACTATTCTACCTTTTAAAATTTGACGGGGAGGTGGGGGTTGTGCTAGTTGGGGGGGTTGTGCAGGGGTGAGGTGAATTACTACTGGAAGAGTGGTTTTCATATAAAGAATGAAATGGTTGCAAATAATGCTTGAGTTTTTGAAACTATTATTCAACTCTACTGGAAGATTGTAGTCATATGACGATTGAAATAGGGAATTGTAGTACATGAAATGGTTGGAAGAGTTTAATGGTTTTATGTGTTTTTTTTTTGCTTTTGCAGGTGTTTTTTATGTTGTTTTAAGTCTGCTTGTATGTTTTTTTGTGCTATTTTATATGCAGGTGTATACTGGAAGGGATACTATAGGGGCTGTTGTGCAATAGTTCTGGAAATACACAATACCAATGGTTTTAAACTATTGGTATACTTTGATCAAAATTTAGAAACTATCCCAACGGTTTTAAAACCATTGTTATAGTGTTTAGTCTTCAATATATACCAATGGTTTCATTAAAATTGTTGGTAAAAATGCTATAAAAACATATACCAATGGTTATCCTACAACCATTGGTAAATCAATACATATTGTGGCCTATACCAATGGTTTAGATCAAACCATTGATATAGGGATATCCTCACATCTTACTGCCCTATGGTTTGGAAAAATGTTGGTATAGGATATACCAATGGTTTTCCAGCCTTTACCAATGGTTTATAACCTTTGGTATAACCTTCATTTCCATTAGTGTCTCATTGAACCATATTTCTTTTTAACAAACAAGATCGGATCACCCCATGGGGATGTGCTAGGTCAAATGATACCTTAATCTAATAACTCCTGCAATTGCTTCTTTGACTCTAAATGTTTAATTTTAGCCACTCGATAAGGGGGTTTTGAAATTGGTTTAGCATCACGAACTAAGTCAACAATAAATTCAACTTCCCAATCAGTTATAATACCAGGAAACTCATCAAGAAAAGCAACAAGGTACTCATTTAACAAAGGAACACAATTAATCTGAACAGTTCCTTTGTTTTCAACAATATGTTCAAGGTAACATTCATTTCCATCTTTTACTAGTTCTCATCCTCTTGATATGTTATCAAAAGTAAGGGTTAATTCTTGTACACAAACTAAAAATCTTTCGGAAAAGAAAACTCTTTAGCTATGAATTCAATCTCAGATTGATAAATAGAAATCCAATCCATACCCAAAATAACATCAAACTATATGAGAGGAAAAACAATAAGGTTTTCAGGTAGATTTTTTCTGCACACAAGGACATGATTCTTATTTTAATTTATTTTTGCCTCAACATTTCCTCCTGTTGTTTTTACCATAAGTTCAGGATTCGTATATTGAGATGGAATTCCCAATTTAATCGAAAACTTCCCAGAAATGAATGAATTTGTAGACCCTAAATCAAGAAACACATTGGCATAATCTGA
Organism: Viscum album; assembly: GCA_963277665.1. NCBI lineage: Eukaryota > Viridiplantae > Streptophyta > Magnoliopsida > Santalales > Viscaceae > Viscum > Viscum album. The sequence continues at coordinate 1,020,156,503 of OY728133.1, read as the reverse complement.
AAAAAAAAATAGTTTACCTGATACTACTTTATCTGATGGACCGACATTTGTTGAAGTAGTTGAAAAAGATTTCACCAAACCTTTCTGCATGTAGTCTGGTTTCTTTCCCTCAGTTGAGTTCTTCGTTCGACACTCATTTTCATAATGACTGATTTCATTGCTCATAAAATAATTTAATGACTGTAAATCAGATTTTGTCTTTCCATTATCGTGATATTTTTCAGTACAATTATAATCCTTATGCCCTATTTTACCACATCAGTATAACTTACTAGAATTAAAAATACATTCCCCAACATTCTTTTTACCACAATTTTCACAAAATATAATCTTATGTTTCTTACCATAAGAATTTTTTGAAGAGTTATTCCCTTTCGTCTTCCACCTCGATCTCGTATTCCGTTTTTGTCAAAGAACACCTAATCATTGACTAATTATATTTCCTCCTTCTCCACACATCAAAAAAGTTTTTAATAACTTTTGAACTCATGAGAAGCTAAATCACTTCGATACATTGGTTTTAATCCTGAGTAAAAACAGTAGATTTTAATATCATGATATCGTATGAAATTTGGAGCATACCTTTCCAGTCGAGTGAATTTTTATTCATAAGAAGCCACTGAGTCATCCTCCTACCTCAATTCCTGGAATTTTATTTCCATCCTAAGAAGAAGTACCTTAAGAAAATATTTCTCAATAAAAATACATTTTAATCCATCCCAATCAAGAGCATCAATCTCCTCACTATCCCTGATATGTTTCACCATCAACCACCACTAATCAGCTTCACCTTCAAAATGGTAAATAGAAAGGCTAACATTTTGATGTTCTAAACACCCCATGACATAAAATTCTTTTCCAGTGCATTAATCCACCATTCTTCTAGCACAGGGTAGATGATGATCCTCTGAATGATGGAAGATTTTTCCTCATGAAATGCTCTACTACTGACATGTTCTTTTGTGGTTAATATGAATGATCTCATGCATGGTTACCACCACTATTTAATACCTGAGTCAACTGTGTCATCACCACAACAAACTGTTCAGTTCCAATTTCTACTATCTCATGTTGCTGATTTGGAAGGTTTTATTCCTCATGATGTCATCCCATCATATCTGCCTTGTTTCCTCTGCAAGAAAACCATTCTAAACATATAAATATCTTAGGTGAAGAAACATGGTAATCTATAAATGCTATATCATTTCAATCTTAAAATAAATTAATTTATGGATATTAATTTAACAATATTATAACTTCTAAAGTTCTCTAAACTGGCCTCTGATACCAACTATAGGGACCCATCCTTAAACATTACATAATCTTTAATTAATTTAATAAATCACATTGGGGATCCTTTCCAGTAAATATTTATAGAGAATTAGGCCATAACTATTACATTACATCTCACATATTATAAATTAGACACTTCTACTCAGTATATATTTTTTCCTAAAATAAAATCTCTTGAAAAAAATTCCCAAGTATAGTTCAATGATTTAGACAACATGACTTTTCCTTGATCACATCCACGACCTTATTCATCTATAAGTCCTGTGAAAAACATTTCAAAAATTTGGTATGAGCATAGAAATATCAGTAAGTATTATTAAATAAAGTAAGAAAAAATTATTCCATCAATACATCCCTATCATAAGATCTTCAACATACCTCATAAAATCATAAGATTTTTGAATAACATATAGAAATAAAAAATCATAAAGCTAACTTGTGGCATCTATATCATACTTACATTGTAGGTTTCACAGCTACGTAGAGAGTTACATTTGGAATACCCATCACATTATATTCACTAAATCTCTTAGAAGATACATTATCGTTTACCTCCTTCGCGTTTCCCAATGCATTGCAGAGCTATCTTGGGCTCACCCACCCTAGTTTTATCATAGAACCACCCATATAAGTGAAAAATTCCCAAGAACCATAACATATTCATAACATGTAAAAAACATAATGCGAAGATATCATTTACAAATTTCAATAACAATATATCATTTAAATATATTGACATAAAAAATCCATCATCAAAACTATTTTCAATACCAAAAGACGTAAAAGATTATATGGTATTTATTTTCCTTTTAAAAACATTATGACTCGTTATGGAAGCCAAACATCAAATAATACTTATGGTGGTGGAAAAGGTTATTGTCAAAGCTTATGTTAAAAAGAAAAAAATATTTTATTATAACACCTCGTAGAAAAAAATTCCCTTTGAATGAAATGAAAATTTAAAATTTTTTATACACTAGAAAAAATAATTTCTTGTATAAAACAAAATATGGCTCAATGAAAGGAGATTTTGATGAAGTCCCCTACCTCGTGTCCGACTTGACCCATTGTTTATTTAATCTCTTGAATAATATAGTAAAGTTAATTTATACTTTCTTAAGAACCTTTTTCAAGTTTATTATTCCTTCTATATCACTTATTACCATGTTATAAACATTTTTAAATCATTTATGTTAATAATGGTTGTTTTGTCGATATTTCATACTTGAGTCAAAAAATGAACTTCTTATAATTACAAGTTGTTCATGTGGTCAAAATTAAATTATATCCATAATGATATTCAGGATTTAGATATCATATATATCATATATATCCAATATATATATGTATTTTTAATGGTACATAACATTTTCAGGTATGAAATGAAATGCATCGTTCATGTAAACGGTAAGTTGTACGTACACATAGACACTACTTTCATATCTATTTCATATTTAAAGGAATCAAAACATAATGATAAATAGGTATATTATAATTCCAGAATAATATCATATAAAATTTCAGTAAATCTATCCTTTATACATTCCACATAGGGCATGAACGAGTCATATCACTTTGAGAGGGCGGTAGTTCACACTTCCTCAAATGAAATTATCGTATTTATCAATTATGGAAAACATAAAGGTATGATACAAATGAAAAATACAGAAGTATAGATACAATTTAAATATAATATATGTCACATGTAAATACATTTACATCTTAATTTCCACCATAAGAGGTGGTAGGAGAAGATTTAATCATCATTGGTTCATGAGGCAGTAGTTCATAGTCCACAGAAACAGTATGTTCTTTACATATTAGATGGAGTTTTGTTTAAGTTTAGTTAGAATAATTATCATATAAACTACCTAGGATATTTAAGATACTGGTTTTGTTATAAAATAATGGAATAAAAAGATTTTAGGGGGTCATTAAAGTAAAATAAAAGAAATGAACTTAAGAGACGACATTACCTTTAAATTGGGTAACTCCCTTTGGTTTGAACCAAAGGATTTCTTGAAGTGCCTTCTACCTAAGGTAAGGACTCTAAGTGGAAGAGATGGATCTAGGGATATTATTTAGGTAGATGTTGGATGTGCCAAGGGTCTTGAGAGGTGTGAGTAATGGGTTAGAGGTGAGGTATTTTTATAAAGGGGAGTGGCTCTTTAGGAAATATAAAAATTATTATTTAATTATATAATGATTTTCAGTTTCTAATGGTCCAAAGCTTATTAAAGTCTAAGATTATATGACTCTTGTTCGAAATAAAATCTTCCAATAATAATTGTACAAGTTTTTGATATTGTTTTAATTTTTATAATCTTATTTATTTAAAGCATTCATTAATGAGGTGAACACTACGTCGTTATTATGTCATAAATAATTTTATTATTTGATATCTAAAAATTATAAATAAATTACCATGATGTAGGAAATATTTTTATATTTCTAATGAATATTTATAGTCAATATAACAATTATATAACCCCGCATTAAAATTGTTTTAGTGAAATAATACATGTTGAGGATATTTTTATTTTTAAATTAAAGAAAAAGTTATAAATGTAATTATATTACCCAAATAGATTTCAAATGAAAAATATCTCACCAAAGGATTGTATTGTTCGGCCATGACTCATCCAATAAGGTTAGAACAAGTGTTAAGGTAATTTTATATTATTATAATATTATTTTTACATTGAATTACCCTATTTACCTTTAACCGCGGTAAATAAAAGTCAAAAGTTACTATTCAACAAAAATTATTTTCATATTATTGAAACAAATTTTACTTATAGATAAAAACCATGTATATCAGATTTTAGAAATTAAATTCACATAAGCGGTAAAATTTTATTTAAATGAAAAATTCGGATTTTTAACTACTATATAGTGTTTCCACTATTCATCAAAAACTGAAGGTTAAAAAAACAAAAAGTCAGCTTAAGTTATTTTTGATATTCAAAATCAAAAAATGATGTCTATTTAACCAAATTAAAAATAAAAAAGTTGCATTAATTAATTTAAAATTAATTCCTATTGTTGAAACAAAAGGTGTTTTTTTAAGAAATAATAACTATCAAAAGATTGACACTTGTTTATAACCAATTTCAAAGTAAAATTACATCCAATGAACAACATTGGATTAAATGGTGAAAATATAATATAATTTCACTTTATAACCAATTCAAAAGATAATCTAACCATATAAATTAATTATATTAAAATATTGTTTTGAATTAAAATACAATATTTTTCTCTATTCATTAAAAATAAATTTTATCAGAAAAATTCCAAAAATTTACCCAAAGTAAATTTTGATGTCCTTATTCTAAAGAAAAATTTTATTTCCTCAAATAAAACAAATAAAAGTGACCAAAACTTGATTTAAAGAGGGTTCTCTGTCAAAAGGTGGTAAATGAACCTTTTAAATAATATTAGAGTATTTATGCTTAAAATTAGAGTCATTCACATATTAAGCCTCTAACTTTTATTGGATAAATGTATAAAAATTTAACAAACATGTATAATCATATTGTAGTTAGTTCTATTAATTCCCTCAAATATAATGGATAGGTGTTATCTACCATTTAAAATAATATTATAATATTATTTTGTATGACCCAACGTTTTGTGCAATGTAATATTTCAAAGAAACTCATTGATGTGTATTCGGTAATACATCGAACATAGCATACCCTTTAAAGTAAAATTATTATTTAATTCAAAAATATGAAAATAAATATGAAAATTTCTTATTCTTTATTCACCTAGAATGTTACATGATGCTACAGCCTTCCAACCATAGAATATATTATCCCTGAGAGTCCATGGGGAACAAAAAAATCACCTAACCTACTTGGGTCATGAGTTTCTACTCAAATAGTCATTTTGTGTTTATAAATTCTCAACACAAATCTTTGAAAATATTTTCACATGTTGTACATAATATTTTAAAACATGATCCAATGATAATATTAAAAACTAAAACATCAATAAAACACATGTGTGGGACCGTCTAACCTAATACATGATTCCATCATCATCACTTTTATAACCCATTCTATGGTGGTCCCAACCATAACTTCTAGTTTTCTCAAAGCCAATTCTGATTCATGGTGATCCCACCATCATAATTTCGTATTTAAGAACATCATTAATATCCTAGAGATACTCCAAACATGTCTACCTATTTAAAAGAGTATTTGAATTCCAATAGAACCAACTTATCTTGGTCAGGGCATATTTTCCTCAAAAGTACCAAGATAAACCTTTAACCTACACATATCTCATATAAATGGAAAATATGATGTGATTCATAAACAAACACATCCAACAATTTGGGAGAACTAAATTTGAACCACATTTGGTTGACTATTTTGAAAATGCCTATCTCCTATGGCTGATGCATTACCAAAACCATATTTTAAAGCCTTATCCCATAGAGTATCGACGTTGTTCCAAGAACACTCACTATATCTTGTACCCAAATTCATAGGATATCTATTTTCTGAACCCTCTCCCAATAAAAAATTCCATCATGCTATAATACCAACACCAGCTTATCCTAATGTAACATCCTTCAATCGTTATAAGCTACATCAAGCTTAATATCGATAACCTGATTTCACCCAAATCCATTAAAAAATTCATGGAATTTACTGAGGATTACAATTGTATATTATTTCATTTGAGAAACAAAATATTATAGCCAAAATTATCATCTAATTACTATCCTTAAGATCCCACAACCCTTCTCATATGAGGGTCTCCCCAGAAAAATATTTACTGGTTAAAAACTCACTCATCCCAAGCGCGAATGTAAACATCACCCATCACTCCTTTCCACACCCCAAGAACAGTTTCTATGTGAAATATTTGATTTAAATTTACAATGGGAATCATCACCCTTAAAAATACTTGGTGCAATACACACCTTATGGGTTATTTTAAATCGCTACTCAAGAAAAAACACCAAGGATTCCTTTTCCAAACCCATAAAATGTATTTGGTTAAATAGTTCGATGTATAGTTGATGCTCTCTCTACATACTCAAGATGATGTCAGTATATGGGGAATGATTCCCTCTACATTCAATGTACACTGAGACTTTATAAATTAGCATGTATATCTCCCTATTATCAATACTCACATCAAATGGGGATATATTTACCTTTACCAACACCTCACATCATGTTTCCCAATGATGCATGCCCCCCATGGTTCAATCGTCTCACGTCACTCATTTATTTACAAATTAGCTCTTCTCAATGGGTGATTAATTTAATATACCTCCTTTATCCAATTAAATACACCCATATCCATCACTTATTTGTCTCTATAGGTCCTTGTCTTGTACCCATTCATTCACCAATGTCCTATTATAAAAAATTACCACGTGTAATCAGCGTGAACTACCTTACTAATTACAGCAGGTGTACAATTATTTACCATTCGATTCAAGACCCACCTCATTCTATTATGGTAAACAATTAATAAGGTAATGAAGAATTTTCAAAAAGTAATTCCAGTTTCTAACATTCCAGGATCTCCCTTGTAAATACTCTTCAAAATTGGGCACCTACCTGTGCCATGATTTATCAAATTACAACCCAACTCAAGGTGGTTTTTTTTAAAACTAATGAATCTACAGTGTAATAATAGTTCAAATAGTCAACTCAAAAAAATGATCATTCCCATTGAATCTAGTTTTTATATATAAGAACCCTACTTTATTCCATGAAAAAAGCAAGCTTCATTGTGCCTATATCATAAAACCCATGAACATTTAATGAATTTATCTAAAGATGAGTGTAAATCCAGGATCATATCCTTTATGGAAAAAATAAACCTTGGTTTAACCTCTCATACGAGTTACCCTAGATAAAGAATTGATTATGGAAAATGTGTTCTAATTCAAAAGTGTGGGAATATTGGTCCATAATCCTAGTCTTAAGGTATTTTTAATGACAACCACATACCACATAAGGGTCTAAGTCACAAAGTCCTTATAAAATGTGAATAAACTGAAACTCACCATGTATCTCGATACGTTAACACCCCACTCTAATTTTAAATTAATAAAAAACCACCCATCTCCCAAGGGGTTTCATTTCATCAACTAAGATCTCTACAAAACTCAAATTATCAAATAAACTACACATACCATGCCTAAGAGCTCGCCTCTAAAGTATATCAGTTTCTCATTTCCAAGGGTGATACCTGAAGGGATACCAATAATTTTAAACATAACGTTTCAACCTTAAAAACTAGAATCACACGAAATTACAAATACTCTACCTCCTACCCCTTAGAATAATTCCAATACATAAAATAATCTAATTGGTATCTATGGAAATGATCACTCTCTTATTCAAAGAATATCCCAATGGAATCTAAATCCAACCCTTACATGAGGGTACTTTATATAATTACCTATAAAATATTTTATTTCAAAAAATTTAATAAATTATAATTTATTAAAAAATCTAAACAACTTATATAAAAGGAATATCAAGTACTAGTTATAAAAAAATATTGGGCCCTTTATTTAGCAGATGCCATGGAGAATAATATCTAAATTATCTTATAATTTACTTTCAAGAATTTAATCTCCATTTATTTAACCAAATAACTATCCTAATATTTATGTTTAAATAAAACCTACATTGAATGATATAGAGTAAATAAATATTTAGGTTATTATTGTAAAATTAATTAATAAAATCCTCATAATAATAAAGCTCAAAAAAAGGTAAAATGTCATTATATATTATAGGGGATTTGTTCAGTAATATTCCACCATACATTTTTAATTAAATATTATATGTGGCTATTTAAACATTAAATAACCATTCGAGTGTCATTAATATTCCTCCATGGGTTCATTCCAAAATTCATAAAAGATAATGGAAAACTACAAGGTTATAATAATTTTTTCACGATTTTAAAATTCCCTTAGTTATTTTATTGACAAGAAACATTCCCCAACTAACCTACTTGGGATTAATTATGTATTTTGGAATTTAGTAAAATGGTTATTCATTCATAAATAATAAAGGTAAAAGAATTTAAATATATATATCATGGTTTAGTTAGACGATTCATTATTCCCAAATTATAATGGTTTTTTATTTTATAATTTAAAATTGGAATTCATGTAACTTTAGCCAGGATTTTACCCTTAGTCTCAGGATATAATATTTTAATTTTTGATGGCTTGATTATGTGGGTCATTATTTCTAATTTATATAATTCTCAGAAACATTATAAATTCAAAATTTGGCACCCATATAATCATAAAAATTAATGTTTCAGACCATAAAACCAATTGTTCACGGCTTAAACATGTCAGGATTAGTTAATAAAGGTTCCCCCGTCAATATATAAGGGAAAATACAATTTATTTTTATGTAGATACTTAATAACAAATTTTTTATCATAATATAACAAGGTCTTATATCTCAAGAATAATGTCATTAAACATGGAAATAATCATGAAAAACTACTGTGTAAGAATAGAATACATGTAACCATGTAAAAAATCAACAAAACGTGATTTAAAAGAAAGAATTATAAATAATAACTTGTGTAGGTATATATATAATCATGAATTAGTAAATCAATAATGAAATCCCCATGGAAAATCATATTTCTATCATGTGAATCTGTATAGGCCTACAATGGTGCATTTCACAAAAAGTATGTGTCATATTGGAAAAATGGTAAAAAAACATAAATCAATAACCAAAGGGAGTACATAAATTACTCATAGAAAAATAATAATAAATTATAATAGAAACAACATAAATAAATCCCTTCCATGGAAACTTTAAGTTTCCCCTATGTGAGGGTCGGTTGAACCGAGACCCATTCTATTTACCAAGTGTCGACACAATAATAGCCTCATATCCACCATCCAAAAACAATAACACAAAATGAAAAATAGTCTTTAATACCACTTGTAACATCTTGAACTGGGAGCCACTAAAATGGTTCCCTGATCCGATTCACCAGTTGGACTCAAGAGAATATCCTTGTATTCTAGAGGCTTCTGACTACTGGTGAGGCTCCAATGATAGTACGGTGGGGAGACTATACCCTCAGGATAAGAGTCGCACAGCAGTATAATACAAAAAATTAAAAGAATAAGTATTATGAATGAGAGTAAATGGAAATAAATCATCCCAATTATAATATATGATCTATGCTAGAATCATTCTCAATACATTATGATTTCAAGATAATATAGATTAAAGAAAATAGACATATATGTAAGCCGACATACAATTCATGGATAACAAAAAGAAATAAAGATCAAAGGATATATCCATGAGAATTTTGAGCATAAGATCTTTCATATGCTTCTAATCTCCCATATCCATGTGTATAACACATGACTCTAAAGCAAGAAATCCAAATCCAAAATCTTGATCCTGCAACCATGAGGTTTGTCCAAGTACAAAATGGTGGATGGAATAGGGTGTCAGATAAACTAGTAGGACTCCACCTGTGGTGTCTAATGATATCTTTTCAGAGAGTATAAAATACATTAGTGTGTAAATATATCAATAAGGATGTAAGTGAAAAAATATAAAAATATTAGGCTAAGGTTCTCTAAGGATACCTAGCCAACCATACTTTCTTTATCCTAATATGTGGTTTTTATTACAAGACATCATATATATATATATATATATGTCTTTAAACATATATATGTAGAGATATTTATACACCGATTACAACCCAAGGAATAAAAATAAATCATATTCATTATAGTAAGGGTGATGGTAATAAAGTGATACTAGGATTTAAAGGGAAATAAGGTGTCTATGTGTTATGATGGTCAAATATATAATAAATTTCATTCTACACTATGATACCATAAATGGAATTCCACATCATAACACATGTTTTTTATGGGACATAACATATTTAAAACAACTGATGAGCTCATCTGTGACATTTTGTATCAGGAACTTAGTTATCTACCATGGTATACCATATTCCATTTAACAAATGATCCCACCCAGGGATCCCATAGAAAAAACACAAGTGTATCTCAAAAATAAGATAATTTCATGTTATCATTGAACCCATACAATTCATTCTTTATAAGTGGAACCCAAGTGTCACTTAAGGAATAATAAAACCCAACTGACCTCTGATCCCGTTCAACGATTTCCATATAAGGAACCCATGTATCTCTCAAGGCATAACACAGTTCACCTGACCTCTGAGTCCGCCTAAGGAATTTTTTATAAGGATAAGAAATGTCACTCAAGTAATAATAAAATTCATCTAACCTATGATATGATCCAAGTAAATCCATATATGTAACCTAAGTGTCACACAAGGTATAATAAAATTCAGATAACCTTTAATCTTGTAAAAGAATTTTAATATGAGGAACCCAAGTATCACTAAAATTATAATAAAATCCACATAACCTCTAATATCCTCTATGTTATTATGTACAGGGAACCCAATTATAGATCAGAGTGTAATAATTTATCTAACCAATGATCCCAACCAAGGAATTCTGACTTTGGAAAATAAGGTTCACTTAAGGTGTAATATAAGGGCATATGCGTGTTGCCTTTAATATGTAAACACTTTCCTTAATACTATCCATGAAAATTTTCCATTTAAATTTAAATAATAAAAATGGATATGTTATTTATAATATTATATTATAGAGTATTCAGTCTAGACCATACAGTAGTTGGACCCAGCCGAGGAAACAGACCATTTAGCTACCACCACAGTAGAGTTAACTAGATTGGAAGAATAAGAGGGTATTAAAGTCACCATTGGTACCAGGAAATGTAAATCTCTACAAGAGGAAATTCTATCTGATTATCCATAAATGGGGGGTAGTTAGATTCAAAAATGAAGAAAATGTTGAGTCAATTAAATTATAGTGTAGTTGGTATTTGGACCACCGGGTTAGGTATTGGGCCTTGTGCCTCTGAGCCTTCACGTCATGCCCTGAGCCTTTTCCCTCTAATATTATAAGTCATATAAGGATTACCTATAACATAATTTAAAATCTAATTATCCTAAAATAAACAAATAAATAAATTCCTTCTAGATTCAGAGAAAATATAACTTTTCTATAAGCATTCCATTTCACAATTCAAGTATGATATTTGGGCTATTCCATTTAATACTAATTGAGAATTCTATAAGAAAATCCTTAAAATTTATCTTTTAAAATAAATCCATTTGATTTCACCCTTTATTAAATAAGTTATGGAACCTAATAGGTGAGTTTATTAATAAATTTGGCATGGATATTATACCAACTCATTTAATTCAATTAAAATATCTCATATATTGTAGTTAATCCAACTCACCTCAAATGTGAATAAAGTGTAGGAAAATAATTTTAATCCAATAATTTAAACCCAAACCCAAAAATAGTGATTTAATTTCCTAGATTAAGTATAGTCCATACTCAAAAAATAAATGCAACAAAAGGGGTGGATGAGTTGAGGTGAACAAGCTCTAACAGTTCAATAAAATGTGCAATAACTATTTTAATCTAAGGTAATAGGTTCTACACAATTAATTTCATATTAAAATATAAAAACAAAAAAAATATTGTTGTTGGAATAATTTAATATTTTTTAAAACAATTATAAATTAATGGAAAAGTCATATACCACTTACCTCATGATTTGGAAGCTTTACTCATCCAATTTCGGGCTTTGATTTGAGTCAGAACAAGAGAAAACAGAAGAAAAAAATGTACCTATAAATAAGGTATAATATCCCACATGTAAATATAATTCCATATTAATATGGAAACCCATAATGGAGGTAAAAATATTTTTATCCTTACCTATACAATTCTAATGTGGAAAACGATGGTCGATTCCAAGCATAGATGAAGGAGAAACACCCTAGAGGATGGGAGGGGGAAGAGGGTGTGCATGGGGGAGCCTCCTGGACAAATGAGCATGGAAAAGGGGTCAAATAATTTATGGTTAAGTTGATGGAATGGTAATTTTTCACCTTTTATTGAGATACTTGGTTTGGCCAAATTGTTTGGATAACCATGCACCAACCCCACAGTGATACAATCCAAACACACCCACACCTCCCATGGATAACACACGATTAGACAAATTGTATGCATCCCATGCACCGATATATTTAATTTTATATATACATTCATCATGTATGACCATTAAAAAAAATTTCTCATTCCATGTTCCTCCCTTTAGTGTGCACACAGTTCATCCACATGGTTACAACTAATCGGGCATCAACTGTGCACCTCAGCCTGTGACTTCCTTGAAAAGAAGTTTCAAAGCTCAATGCTTCAGAAACTCATTTTAACTCCCAATACATGTATTATTCCTAAATTATAATCTAAGATGAAAATTTAATTTTTTTTTACTCTAATATCCTAATTCTAATTCTTAGTTTATATTTGGTATTCCCACCAAACAAAAAACATAAATTCTCTTGTAATTTTCAACCAGTTCAAAACATGAGATGGTGTATCCTTATTCTTGGGATGGAGTCAAAGAAAGAAATATTTTGGGACCATAATTAGTAGTATAAATGACTGAGAAAGAGAATATGATTCAGTATCACATGAGTAAATCTTATATAAGGTACAAAATATATATAGGTAACCAGAGGAAATAACTTTATTTGGAGGTAGTCGATCATATTTTTCAAAAAGTATCTCCACGAAAAATTGGTCTATAATTTTGTAAAAAGGGGAAGTTAAGTATGTTTTAAATTATGAAATAAGAAATCCTAGAAAAATTTGTATCATATTCCTATAAAATGTCCCTTCCATCGAGTTTATCTCAGGTACATGATGTATTTCATGTTTTTTTGTTAAGAAAATATGTTTTACAGGTGTCCTATATTTTTTAAACCCAAATTAATTTACTCAAAAGAGAACCATTATTATAAGGAAAATAAATTATATATTATTTTAAAAATATGTCATTTTTATTGAATAATGTTATTTATTGGGTTAATATTTTTTTGGGAAAACATTATGGTTGAGGAACCAATAAGGGAATCAGAAAATGGTATGAAGTAAAAATATCCACACCTGTGTAGGGAGTAAATAAAATTTCAAGGACCCAATTTTTAAAAGGGGGGAATGTAAAAAACCATTTAATTTCAATATAAACAATTATTATTTCTTATTAATATTTATTAATTAGATTTTATATATATATATTCATTATAATAATATTAGATAATTTTTCAGTGAAAAGGAAAAAATATTTACTTCCAAAAATTTGATTTTTCATCCATTATATGGTTTTAATTAAAATATTGATTTCAAAATTATATAATTTTATTTTTTCAAAGTAATTTTTTTAATTCATAATGCCAAAATTTTCTTAGGATGAGTTTTTAAAAAAATTCTTAATAGTTTTATTTTCTGAATAATAGTGAAAAATTCGTATTTTTATTAAAAACTGTTATTTTCAAGAATTTACAATTATCTATTTTATATTAAAATAGTTTAAAAGTTAAATTACTTCAATTATATTATTAATAATCCATTTATTACCTTTTTTACAAAGTTTATACTTTATCTTGGTATAAAATCATTTTTATACTTAAAAGTGCATTTTACTAGAAAACCTTTTTTTATCACTTTTTGCAGGTTTAATTTGAAATAAAATTCTTCTAATTATGTGAACTGAATTTTATAAAATGGATTCCATATTTTAATTAAAAATAATTAAAATTAGGTAAAAATTTGAAATTAATTTATATTCATAATGAATTTCAAAATAAATAAAAATATGTTTTCATGGTTAAGGATAAAACTGGTTTACTGGGGGGGTTAAACTTAAGTGATAAGGGTTAAAATGACATATAAATTTATCTAGATTCAATTATTTATCCATATTTTGACACCATATCATGTTATATTTGTTGATATCACATTTTAATCCCATTTATCTTGAATAATACATTAATAAATTAATATCTTTTTAAAAAATCTGGTTGTGTCCTCTCTCCGACATATAAAAGGACACATCGTCTCCTCATTTATCCACACTTCAAAGTACTTTAGGTTTTTAAATTTAATACCCAAACAACCTACATAAATATATCTAAATTTCTTGTAGTCCTTTTTTATTATAAAACTTTCCTACAAAGGATTTAGGTCTAACCTTGAAGAGGTTTTCTAAAGAAGTTGTATAGTTTGTAACTAAGAGTTTTTATTTTATTTATTTTTCAACCTCCTTCAAATATTCCTGAACCATTATTAAATAATAAAAATATTATATTAAATACATGAATATGTTTTTAATTTAATGTAATAACCTTTATCCATATCATTATTCTATCAAATAGAAAATTATATCATTATTTGTGTCTACAGCAGACTACCACTTCGCGAATCGATGTAATTAATTTTTCATCACTGCATCTCACAATAGGTTAAAATGGTATATTAAATGATTATATAAGATATTAATGACATATTTATCATTATAGTAAACTAATATATCATATAATTTCTTACATTTCCATCCATCTAAAGATGAAAATGTTGTCCATGTGTATGTGTGGATTACCACCTCCGTGAAGCTATGTAATTTTTTTTTCATGACCACATCACGTGGATTCTATATATAAGTGTATTTTAATATATAATATTAATTTTAGAAATTTAAAATAATATTAACCTTCTTTATATAATTTTTTTTAATAAATTGAAATGTTTTCCATGCATATGTGTGGCCTATTGTCACTATGATTTTAATATAGTTCAATTTTCAAAACCTTATTTCTATGTTTGTTTCAAAAATTATAGTTAATGTATTAAAATTATAATTAATTCATGGTTATTATTTTTAAGATGATGAAATAATGTACTCCTTTACCATAGTTAAACTAACGAATTCATTTTGGATATGTGAACTGAATGTTGTCAAAACATTCGACATGAACGTTTTTTCAAAAAAAAAGTTGGATCAAATACTTTTTTTATCACTAAAAAAGGAACCATGTTATTTCTAGTAGGATTGAAAAAAATTAAATATCTTGTATTCCTAGGACCATTTGGTAAAAATACATGATCCAATGGACCCATTACCTTGTTTTTCAACTTCAATTCTTACCATCACTTGATCCTTCCACTAGATGTATCCCGCCTAGCCCTCCATGATGGCTCAAAAGCCTTATGGCTTGAAGACCTATTTTTTTTTCGAAATAACATTAAAGATGAATATTAATACTTCAATAGTACCCTAATATAGCACACACACTAATAAATTACAACATTCCTATTATAGCACCAACGGAAATTTACTTCTTCCCTAATTTGAGCTCATGTCCGATGCAGGATTATAGTGAATCATTACCACCCATACCTGATTGATTTATTAATTAATTATAAAATATTAAATCATAAAACAAAAGTAATAATAAACATTGAAATTTTTATTAATCATGTAAATAATTATCATGTGTTTATTTTTTAGGAATGTAAAAACATGCATCATGAGTTAGATTTTAGGTAAGGGGTGTATTACCTTAAAAAGTCATTTTACATATTTGGAAATTTTATTTTCTATATCATTTTATTCCATTATTGTGTCACTAAAATTATTTTAATGATATATTTATATAGAAAAAATGAATTATAATTGACAATTTAGGTCACTTTTTTTCATTCAATGGTTTTTGAAAGAAATATATTTAAGTATTTTATATGGAATTTTTTTTAAAAAGTAAAAAAGGAATGTTATATTTTAACGTATACATTTTAAACTGTTTTCCCATTACTATATCCATTATTTTATGTTTTTTTCCTTTATAATATTTTATGTTTTCTTTAAATAAAAACTCCCATTAATTTTTTCTGGGTATTTCAAAAAAGGGTTTCAAATGTAATGCATATTTTTATAACCAGAATATTTTTAATGGGTGAAAAGAGTATATTAAAATTTATGTTAATGTAAATGAAGGATTTCACATGTTGGAATAATTTCTTGGTTATTGGTAATTTTTAATGAAAAAGGGTGATACCAATATATCTCATGATGATAGGTGAACCCGATATAGATTATGATGATGTGTGATCCTGATATGACATTCCCATGCATTTGGTAAAGTGTTGGATTTAACTAGTCCTGTTTCTCCTTAGTGATTATTATAATTTACAGGGTAGGATATACCATTTTTAAGAGTGATTATAAGAGTTATATGGAAATAATATACCAATTGATCTATTTTATTTCTCTATTATTTATATGGTTTTCATGAAAATATTATGATTTCACAATGTAATATAACGAGATTATGTTTAAAGGGTTGTTTATGCTACTTCTTAAGGGTGGAATGTATTAATTTGTGAGGAATTTGTCATTATGTGTTCATGATTTCAATAAAACTTTTATTATTTTTATTTTCCATTAATTTTTATAATGATTTTTTTTATGAAAATAATTGGCTAGTGAATTTGATTTCTTTGGTAATATATTTTTATTTTGAGACAATATTTATTTTCAAAAAGGATACTTTTATGAGTATTCAAAAACTAAAATTTTTATTTCATTCTTTATATATGTCCCTTAATGGGATTTTGGTTTTCATACCACAGTTTAAAATATTTTTCATAGGATTTTAATTATTAATAAGGAAAGGATGAATTTTACTAGAAAAGTTTGCATATATTCATGAAAATAAAACTTTTTATATGTTAAATTTTTTGTATTCTTTAAAAATTTGATATTATGTATAAGTGACCACCCTGGGATATAATATATATTTATAAATGTTTGATGACTCAATTATATAAAACTCTAAGCCAAAAATATCTCCTGATCTAAAATAAAATGAATTTTTATCTAAATATAAAATTGAAATATTTTTTAAGTATGGTTCCTTGTATAATTTGTATAGTTTGGTTGCATAGTTTATGAAACCATGAAACAACCATTAAATATCTACAATGATGAAACCCTTAACCATTATGGTAGTATGCATAGTTTGACCATAGTGTTTGGCCACACACATTATGAAATCATATACTAATCATATGGTATCCATTGGAAACTACACCATGCATTAGGGTAGGCCTCAATTTTTCTCCATTATGTGAAAAACAATATTCATGATTTAAATAATATTGTGATAAATGTTTATAATCAACTATAGGACTTTCTATCCCTCCACATTGTTTGATTTCATGGTGACAACTAACTGTGTTCTAATTGTGCACCCTAACCTAATTACCCATTTTTCAAAATTTTAAATTAAAACCAACCCATATAAAATAATAAAAATCAATAAATAATAAATCATGTTCCAAAAAAAGAAAACTATGGGTGTGATTGTTCATGTGGATAATAAATTTAGTCTTATAACAGAACAAGAAGATTTTTGTTACAAATCGTATTTCATAAATCATTTTTAAAAAAAATCATGTAAGGTTTTATAATAAATTTTTATTTCACATATAATGTGTTATTAATGATATATATATATATATATAATATAACACCATGCCTGAAATTAAAATTTGAATAATTTTAACAACAAATATTTCCACAACATATGAGTTATATCTGAATTATTGTTAACAATATAAAAGGTGTTTTATTAAAAAAATTACAGTGTGTTATATAATTAGTTCTATGTTATCCTAGAGTTGTGTCCATTGAAATTTATATAGGTCCCAATGTGATATTAGTTGAATGGTCAAGAGAGGGGTGAATTGACCAATTAAAATAAATGTAATTAATTATTATAAATATAAATAATTGACATAGAAGAAATAAAAAAATTGAATACCATGATTTTTATAGTACTTCAGATCAAAATGATTATACCCTACTCTTCACCCATCTCAAATGTGGAGATAAAACACACTGACTATAGAATATGATGCTTTTTAAGGGATTCATGACCCTCTAAAACAACATTTTTAAACCCTATATGAAAAACCCAAATCTAACATTTTCTCTCTGGGAATCATAACCCACTATGGAATTTTTCTCACTGGGAATCTTAAAGTTATCACTCTAAAATTTTCATAACTAGAGTCACAGCCCCCAATATTTCATTGTTTATGGGTTGGTATAACCAAAATACTACATTTTATGGGTATAATAACCCATAATTGACTAATCAAAAAGAAAATAATATGAAGTATGAAGCAAAGAAACTAAATGAACAATGATATAAGTTTGGAGGTGGTAAGGTTCTCTCCAAAAGAAAATGATTAATAGATCGATGTTCTTCCAATTTTAGAAATTGATTACCAAGTTATATCATATAGTATGGTTCATTAATTTCATCAACCTCATTACGTCCCTTGTTATATCTAACAAAATATATAGTATTATTTTATTCACAGTATATTTAAATGAATAAATATATTGAACTTCATCCTTCTTGAAGAAAATCATATATGTTTCTTAATTTAATGGATATTAAAAATATTTTAACGTAGTTCACTTCATTTAAAACATGTTGTTTAGTGAAAAATTTTAAAATAGTTAATATAGAAATAAATATTCATAATAAATATCATTGATTTCAATTGGAGTATCCCCATAATGAATGCATGTAAATATGTTCAAATTCTAAAAAATGGAATTTGAGATATGGTTTATTCAAATAAACCAATTTGATAATTTCACCCACGTAATGAGAATTTAATATTTCATATAATTATTATAAGTAAAAACAAGTTTCATCAAAATAATTAATAATTATTTATCAAATCATTAGATTAATGAAAACCCTTAAAATAGACTTGTAGAAAATTAAATTTTATAAAATATTAAATTATGAAAAAAAAAGAATTATAAAAAATACACCACTGTGGAATGGTAGGTTGATAAAAATGTATATAATTACTTAAGGTGGATCAAAGATGATGGTAATTAACTCTTATTGGTAATACATTATTTTCCCATTATGTTTAGTCAACTTCAACTTGTAGTCGATTAATTTTTCAACATGCGGTCGTTATGATTTACAATGTGTGGTTAGTTGGATGAAAAGCCATTATTTGATTAGTTTTAAAACATAAAATAAATTTAATCATTATAATAATATGATTGATTAAATCCATGATCAATCCAAATATTAATGGTTAGTACTTTTCCCCATTCTATTAATTTATTACATTGTGAGATTTACAGTTACAGGAAATTTAATACCTTGTGGTCAATCAAGTTTCCTCAAGAGGTCGGTCGAATTGTTAAAAAAGCTCATACTACCTATCTTATGATTGATTTCCTTCATTAATGCATGGTTTTTTTCTCACATGTTTTGATGTCACTTGGATTTTGTTCATGTGTTCAATTAAGACTTATCCCAATTTTTCGAAATAAACTAATTAGAAAACACATCGTATATATGCTATCAACCCATATAGTGATTTATGTTTCTCCAAAATTAGTTCACAAAATACATGAGAAATGTAAACATTGTAATAGTAATCCTTTATAAACTTTTTAATCAAAAAATAATTTTCTCAACTCATTATAGAGGGAATTAAGGAATTAAATAAAATTTGTGAGAAATTATTATTTTCAAAAAAATAAGTATTGTAAATACCATATCATAAATAAACAAAGTCGTTATGAGCCACATCAGTATTCTCCCATTTTTTATAATTAAAAAACAAGATCCAAATTGATCCCCCTGTTTAAATTTATCAAAAATATTAAATTAATAAATTTATTACCTTTTATTGTATAGGAATATTTATAATAAAATGTTTTCATTATATAATATATAATGATTGATGGTATATAAACTAACCATGAAGTTAAAATGAAAATTTTAATCTCACATAAATTTAGGTATTTCTTCTCTTATAAATTAGTTCAAACTCCATTTAAAAAATATTTTTGATGCCACAAGGGCCCATGAAAAAAATTTAAGATATTCAAGGAATAATGATATTCAGTTAATTAATTTTTAATAAAAAGTTATAGTACATGATAAGATATTAACATTCATAATGAACAAAAAGAAAACTGAATTTAAAAATTAATGTTGAAAAATAATTTAACTCCCTATAAAAATATTTATTAATGTTATACTTATATCGTAACAAGTTAAAATTTATTTTATCAAACTTTTCTAAATCCATGATTTTAGTAAAAATGTCCTTACACTAATCTTCTTTAGAAACATATTCCAAAATTATATTTCCTTTTTGAACATGATCTCTAATAAAATGATATCTCAAATAAATGTGTTTATTACATGAGTGAGGTAAATAATTTTGAAAGATATAAATTATAAATTTGTTATTACAACAATTTAGGTTCCTTTCATAATTACAACCCCAATCATAAAAAGTATTTTTAATTTATAAATATTATGAACAACATGATGTAGTAGTAGCATACTGTAATGAACTGACTTGGGTTTCCCACAAACATAGAACCTAACCTCATCCTCGGCATACCCATAGAGAATTTCTGATCCCCATGAGCTGATGACTACCCCTATAGCATAATCAACAACATGGGGGAATGATTTCTCCCAAATTGAATTAGACAACATGGAATAAATATACATAGTTGAGAGAAATAATAGAGGGGAGAAGAAGAATAAATATATATTCCATAAAAAATTGTGAACAACCAAAATGATACAACTCAAAAGTAGATAAAAAAAATCAATGGTATGATTCCAATAGAAAATGACTAAACAAAAAATCAAAAAATCTACTCCATGTAACAAGATGAAATAAACTCCCCACTATAAGAATTCCCAACCCTGAGAGTCTGTTGGAATAGTTGTGCTCTATAAATAGTTGAAACCAATATTTCCTCACAATAATTTCATGGTCCTAAGTATCTTGATAATATGATCTATTTCACTATAACACTATGACATATAGGGTATACTTACCACACAATACTATCACCTGAGAGTCAATAATCTCTATCAGTTTCTCTACAATAGAAACTTTAGGCTCTAACTCAATCTCTTCCCACCTCAAAACATTAGAGGGATCGGGATGATATCCCCTAAGTTAAGATATGTTGAAATCATCATGAATATATTTCAGATGAGCAACTAATTCCAATTGGTTAAGAACCTTCCCAAGTTTCTCAGTGACCTCAAATGGTACAACTTATTTTATATACACATTCCCTCTTCCCCAAGAATTTGGTGTCCCAACTAAGGAGAAACCTTCCTAAATACCAAATAATCAATGGAAAATACTAAAGGAAGACATCAACTATCTGAAAATGTTTTATTCATACTCTGAGTTCTAACCAGATGTTCAAGTTTATCTTGAATCCTTATAGACATCTACTGAATGAGGCTTGGTCCCACAATAGGGGTCTTTCCCACCTTTTCCCAAAAAATAGTCGACCAGCCCTAGTGGCCATAAAAATCCTTGAATAGAGCCTTTTTGATTGGTGAATAATAATTATTGTTATAGTAAAACTACACTAATCCTATATGGTTATTCCATGATCCACTAAAATCTAAGACATAATCAGAGAGTATATCATCCAAGTTCTAAATAGCATGCTCTGCCCCACTATCTATCTGTGGATAGTAAGTTATACTCAACTTTTCCTAATCCCCCATCACCTCCAAAAGACTCTTCTAGTATAGTGAGGTAAATCTTGGATCCATTTCCAAAACAATAGAATATTGAAACCCATGTTACCTCACATACTCATGAAAAAATTGTTTACTTGTATCATTAACTTTAGTGGTGTCCCTGATCATAATTAAATGATCCAATTTCATCAATTGATCAATCATCACCCAGCTGTATTTTTTTCCTCAGTAAATCAATGCTAATAAAGCTAAAAACCCATATACACATCATTACATTTCTAAACGAGCATTATAAGAGTATTAAGAAAACTAAAAGGTTTCAAATTATCTAACATAATCTGTTGGTAGTTCTGACAAGGGGAAACAAAATTTGAAAATTAAAGCATCATAACCATCCATAAAAATCACTATCTCATGTCATAATATGTCTTTAAATTTCCTAGATGAACAGATCATGAAGAACTATGTAGTTTAAAAAAATTTAGCTAAAGGCAGATATAAGGAAAATAAACTGATCTGTAAAGTGGATAATACCATATAAAGAGAGTTACAAACAAAAAATCTTCTCCCTACTATAAATGATTTATCAAATTTTTATGAACTCAGCATCTTATAATTGACCCTAAAAAATAGACTCAATAAGAGATGATGATAAATAAAATCTATTAAGACCCATACCAAAAACATCCTCATCAACATATAGATGCAAGTGAATAAAATTTTCGAAAAAGTTCCACTCTTATCTCAATTCCAAAAGATTTTTATATAGATCTCTCCTATTAATAGTGTATATAATGACATTCCACTTCCTTAATTTTTAGTTGGTATCAAAGTTGAATGTTTTAAGGTATTCCACCGACCACCTTTGATTGAGATTCAATTATTTCTAACAAATGATATAGCTCTAACTATTATGGTTTGGAAAATAATATGAATATCTCCACAAAGACATAGTGACACCAATATTTCAGCACATGAATAAATGTGGAATGATATAAATCATGATTGGGGTAATGATTCTTATGATTCTGAAGATTATGGTATCAATAATATTCTGCATGATCATCATACATAATAATATAACCCAAACTAATACAGAAAGCATCAGAAAACACCACTAACCCATTACTAAGATCAAGTAAGATCAGAATAAAAGGTGATGTTAGAAACTAATTCAATTCATCCTATGTGAATTTCACCCCATTCTTGATAAGACTAGTTGATGGTGATACTAACATTGAGAAATACTTGAGGAATCATCAATAGCATCCATCATGACCAAGGACGCTCCAAGTCTCAATGATGTCTTGTGGATCCTCCCATGAAAATATATAATTTACCTTCTCATGATCAATTAAAAAATCATGTTTTGAAATAATATGTCCCAATAATATCACTTCTTCGATCCAAAAACTTTATTTCTAAAGATTTACATACAAATGGTGACTCCACCAAATTAATAAAACCAAACTCTAGTGGTTCATGATCTCATTTTCAAATCTCGAATGAACTAAAATATTATCCAAGAAAACTACAAAAAAAAGTTTCAAGATACTAATGAAATATTTGGTTTATCAAATCCATAATACCTACAGGAGAGTCAGTCTAACCAAACAGAATCATAATATATTGCTAATGGACATACATTCGCCTAAAATCCATCTTTGTTATATCAAACATCTGATCTCTAAGCTGATGTTAACTGAATAAAATATCAATCATTGATAACCATTTTTCCCACATTAATTGCTAAAAAAATAATCCATATAAGGAAAGGATACTTATTCTTGACTATCAGTAGGTTTATCTTCTGATAGTCCATACACAAACGAATTGAACCATATTCCTTCATGGAAAATAGTATTAAGGATTCCCATGGCAAAAAACTTGGGTGAACCAAACCTTATATCATCATTTCATCCAACTTAATCTTGAAATCTATTAAATATACTAGTTATATATGATAAGAGGATATTGATATTGGATTCTTACCCTGCACAAGATCAATCTTGGACTTCACATCCCTCTCTAGAATAATACTGGGGAAATCATTTGTGAAAATGTAAATAACTTCATAAACAACTATGGGGAGAGCAACAATATGGAAAAATTCATCATGAGTAAATAAAATAGTATATAAGAAACACATAATCTCTAGGATTAATGGTCATTAATGACCAAACGTTGAGATCCTCTCTTTTGAAAACACCTGAGAGCCCCCATAAAAACAAGACATTCTACCATGATGATGATGTCAAAATGATACATATCAAGATTGATGACAATCAACCTCAACATGATTACAGACAATACAATACACCATGATGATGATTTCAAATATATTTAGATCAAGAATGAGGGAATCCCATACTAACTCTGCATCAGTTATCAATATCGAACAAGGACACCAAAAATTGTGCTCCCCCTCTTCTCAAGAGGTGTCTCTAACTCCAAAATAAAGAAAATGATCTCCATTGGAATTTTAAGTACATAAAAAAATAGGTAGAAGTAAATGAGTGAGAGATACTGGTATCAAATAAAGTAGTCTCTACTGAACATGCAATAATGATTGCACCTGTCATTTTTAATGGATCTATGTTAACCTATTGAAGAAAATCTTCCATGGCATGATGGTTCTTCAATCCTAAGACCTATGTTAGGATCCCAGTATTATTTTTCGCATTTTATTACATCGCAATGGTCTTTGGAGTTGAAGATACCTGAACATAACTAGGATTAAATATCTCTTGACAAAACCTTCACAAATGGTCTTAGTTTCCACAACCATTTCATATCTTTTCAGGCACAGAATAAGAACATAGGGTTTTCCCAACCATTACATGCTGATATAAATTCAAGGGAACACTTATTATTATAAATGATGGAGAAGAGGAGACAGACTACTAGGAACCACCTCCACCACCCCTGTGATGATCATTCCACTTCCCCTTCCTCCCATGCATGCCACTAAAGAATCCAATGTGTGAAACACAAGTTCCAGAAGTTCCAACCTTTCCTACTATATCCATCTCTACAATTATTTCCCTATCTAATATCTCTTCATATGTAGTTAACTTCAACATGAATAACAATTTTCTAATATATGGTCAAAAACATATAGGTACTTTTGAGCATTTACTTTTTCATTCTTCACTACCTCTTGAGAAAAATAATCTAGATCCATTAAACGATTGGTGTATGCTAACAATGATCGATCTCCTTACTATAGAGAGAGAAACTCTAGATAAATTTCCATCATTAGATATATTTGACTAAACATATAGAATAATTGTGTCTTTAAACCCTTTCATTATCATCCCACATTCTTATATGGATGTAACATGGATCCCCACCATCATATGATAGGAAACTCAAGTCTAAAAACCACACACTTAACCATGATATTCATGGGTGTATCCTAGAATATTCATATTCGATTGATCTTGTCCAAACAATCACCTCTTGGGACTTGTTTGTGCCCTTTTTGGATGGATGTTTCTCATGTAAGAACTCTAGAGATCAATCCATTTCTCCTCCATGTCCTGGGTTTACCTCAATAAGTATGATAGAGACCTATGGTACATCTTAGTCCATGTTATAAACTACTCACATGATTTTCTCTATATGATTCTTATCCAAAGACAGATTCCCTTGAGGATTATCCACTAAACCCTCATGTAGAACCCATAAAAGACATATTGACGGCATATCACTACACATCAAAAATAGAATAAATGGTCAAATGACTCAAAAAATATCATTTCAAACTAGAAACCCATAATCAAAAACTAAGAATGGGATCAAGAACTCAAAATAGGTCACACAAATACCAACATTCCATGATAACTTGAGTTTCATCATGGAAAGATTTTTCCATGCACTCTCCATAACCTACCTATCAATATCTGCCAATCTTATCTTATGTCTACCAAAATTCCCAATATAAGGAATCTTGATGAAAACCACCTCTAATATAATTTTTAAACAAATAAAACCATATCTCAAAATTGGAACCTAACTTGATCTTTTACATACCCTAAAGGAATTCCCAATCACAATAGTTTGGAAACTAGCACCTGTGCATCATCACCAAATAGAAGAGATTATTTCACCTCACATAAAGAAGAAAAAAAAGGCCAATATATACATTTCATAGAGAAATAATAAAATATAAAACAGGAATAAATAAATATGGAATAACTAAAATGAGATAGTAGAAATTATGCCACTCATTTTCTGTCAAACTATTACAACCTGGACTTTTATGAATGAAATTCCCATTTTAAATAAATGAGTGCCTTATTTATGTAATATAAATATAGAAATAACATACACTACATTGTAGTTGGAGTAGCTCCAGAGTTGTAATCCCCATAATCCTGCATCCAAAAAGACTAGGGTTCGAATCCTGGAAGGCCCCTTGGGGGATTTACTATAAAGTTGGTGATGCAGGCATGATGGGAGCATGCAGTGATGTAATCATAATTCAGGTAAGTGGTGGCACAGGCCTAGTGATGTAGTTAGGATGATGAAAGCATGATGTTGCACTAGGACATTAGGATATGTTCACAGGACAGTCTCCATTTGTATTATAGTTTATATAATGGGTCTCCCTCTACCCGAATAGAAAGAGGTATTTTCTTTCATAATAAAAAAATGCTTCATCCCCAACTTTTAAAAAAACACATCAATAATTTGTTTATATTAGACCATTATAAGTTATATTTTATCAAATTAAAAATACCGTTGATAATCATGGTCATTGATAATATAGTTTTTGAATAGTGGTAATATGATTATTATATTTTAAGGGTTATGATAATGTCCTATTACCATAAAAAAAGAATCAATGGACATGACCAAAAGAATACTACCCAATAAAGCCCAATAATCAAAGATTCTAAGGGTGATAGAATATCTAGGATTTTACCTTAACAAATACCAATCTAGGATTCAACAATAAACACACAATTGAAACCATTTACAGGATAAGTTCAAGCTCTTCGAGATCACATCTTAAACCATGTTTTCCAAACCACCCTAAAAAATATATCTCTATCAAACACCATACGCTTAGAGAGTTCATTGGTGTAATAAAAATATATGTATATAAACCCTTATAATATTAATATTTATATTTTCTTTTATATAAAATAATTTTTATATTTATTCCTTATTTTTTACATCATAAATGATTAAATAATATATTTGGTAAAAAAATTAATTTTGATATGATAGAATAAAAACTGTATTTTTGGTAATATGTAGCTTCAATAAAATCACTATTTTGATTATTTCAAGAATTTTTTAAATAAATTTCCTTTAATAAAATATTATTATTATGTAAAATATAAATGACTATTTAATTTTGGTGAATAGAAAAATAAATTTATATAAGGGTTAGAAAACAATTATTGTCAAAACAAAATCCATATTTTTCAATAAATGTATATTTTTTATTTAAAAGTGTAATTTATAAAATTTAGAAAACTATTTTGATAAAATAAATATTATTTTTATAATCTTCACATCAATATTATCAAAAACTGAGTTTTTCATAATTTTTAAAGATAGTCGAATTTTTGGGAAAAATTTAATATAGTATAAATATATGGTATGTATTATGACAACATAATGACCCAAACATGATGTAATAAATTTTATAAAAGGTATCCAAGACTAAATATATATCACCCCTTTAAAATAATGTGTTTAATATTTTTTTGAATTATTTTATAAACCCTTTTTGATTCATCCAAAACCTATATTATATTTTAAGGTTATAAAATCAATTCTTTATAAACGTGACTTTCTTCCACATCACCAAAGGTATTATTTTAAATTTATAGGTTCACGGAATTATAAAATAATTAAAACCACTTTTTATTAGAAGAAACCATGTTCCAGAACCATGGTAATGTTTTTTTTTGAATGCCTTTGTGCATAGAGTCCATGATCTATGTTTGGAAAATAATAAAGAACTCCCCTCTATTTTCCTTCATAAACCCACACAAACTCCCCTTAATATTTTCTAAAAACCCTTGAATAATGAATATAATTTTTACATTCCTCTATATTCTCCTCCAAAGGTTCATCCAATCTCACAAGAATCTCCTCCTAAGCTTTTCGAAACACCATCTCAAGGTAAGCGGCATCTCTTTTATTTTCCACTCAAGCACCATCTTTATGTTATTAATTTTTTAATTAAATTATTATTGATATAATATGATTTTAAAATCCCCTAATACAATAATTATGATTTAAAAATAATTATAAAACCTTTTAAATCTCATTTATCCCTCCAATGATTCATTATGTACCCCCGTTATGCTACCATAATTATCCAATGATTTTTCCATGAACAAATTTATTCAAGAACCCTTTTTTCTTATGCCTTTTAATTCCAAATTTTTCATGCTGTATTATGATCTTACATATACCTATTTCTTAAATTGTTTTTTCAATGTGATTATAGACCCCTTTTACACTTATTTATCCCTCCTATGATTCATTATGTACCACCATTATGCTGCCAAAATTATCCTATTATTTTTCCATACAAAATCATTACATTATGAATAGAATCGCTATTTACACTCAAGGGTGATCACCTAGAAAAACATATAATTATTTTATTTTGGAATTCCATTTTTTTCACACTTTTTAATCATGGTATTTAATGTGATGAAATATGATCCTATATTGAATTATTTAAGTTTCACGCTTATGCATTTAGATGATATGAAAGAAATGTATATGCCTAGAATTATATATCACTCTAATACACTGGGTAATGTTTTAGTATCATGATACAACATGTATTGGATTAAGGAGTAAAACTCATCAATTATGGAACTTTTTCCACCATTTTATGACGTCTTGGTGGTTAGCCTTATCCTATGTTTATGATGTCAAATTTGATGTTGTTGTCACATTCTAATATTGTCTTTATGTTTTTATCCTATATCATGATTTGATGTTCATGTTTAGGATTTCACCCCTTTTATTCCCCATTTAAATAACTATTTAATAACATGTAACACTTCTATAATTTCATTCTTTGTTTATTCCTGCAATGGGCTTTATAGCTCCCCCATTTCTTATGTATGTCCTGATCTTATCCCATACTATTTTAAATGGGAAATGGAATTTTAAAAGAATGTTATGGGAAGTTAATGACAATACTGTTGTATCCATGTATCAGGTTGATGTGATATGTACATAATCTCTTAATGATACTTGGCTTATCAACCATATAGGTTGTAATAATTGCTATTTTTTGTAATAAATCATGAAATATATTTTATTAAAGATATGGCTTGTCATAGTTGGTATCAAAGGTAACTATAGTAATTTAGTGTATTAATATTAGAAAACATGAGGGAAATACTTAGGGATAATACTAAACATAGAAATACATCCCAAATTTTTTTGTAAATTATATAGTAGTTTGATTTCAGGAAAATAAATCCATGTATAGATACTTTAATTGGATATGGTTGTGGCATAGATGTACCTAGGGGTAACACCCTTGAAAACACCATATTGAGCAAGAATCAATCAAAAAATGGTGCAAAACAGTGGGCCTTCTACATACTCTGTTTGGCACTCTTGGTAAATATTATTTGGTAAATTCACAAATTCGTTATGACCCATTATTAATGAAATAAAAATACCAATAATATTTTATATTAGAAAACATATCATCGATAAATGAGATTGAAAACCTAGATATTCATAGATTAAGGAATACATTTCATTTATGAGTTATCCCTTTTATTTTCATAGTCTCTATTTTATTTGTTTAATAATTTAAAAATTGTCGCCCCTAATTTTCCCTTAATTTTATTCAATGGATGTA
Organism: Viscum album; assembly: GCA_963277665.1. Taxonomy (NCBI): domain Eukaryota; kingdom Viridiplantae; phylum Streptophyta; class Magnoliopsida; order Santalales; family Viscaceae; genus Viscum; species Viscum album. Next base: position 1,020,126,793 of record OY728133.1, on the reverse strand, counting down.
AATAGGATAAACCAAGTCAATAATAAATGTGAGGGGAAATTTGATGGATGTCCATATGAGATTTCCAACCTAATGGGAGAGGGAATTGTGAATATCATGAGTATAATTTCCCAATTGAATCAAAATTTTAACTAAAAACTAAATCTAGAGGAATTCACAAATCCCCCTAAGAAATAGAATGTTTCAATTGAGGCCTTTATGAAACTATAACACCATGAGATTTTATAAGATATATTCTTTTTAATTTCTTTCATATCTTCTACTGTACGCTACACCAAGATTATATTTCTCTATACGCAACACCGTATTAGCTTGTTGTGTACGCAACACTAATATTGGATCATGTTACACGGAATTTCATGTTCGTTTGATAGAAGTTATTCTATGCAACAATGAGTGTATATATATATATATATATATATATTCAATGTATAAATAAAATATGATTGGATTCTATTATACACAACAAAAAAGGAATATTTTAATACACGCAACCCTGACTTGGCTTGCATTACACGTGATCACGAACTTCCACGATAGCATGTGTAGTACGCAATACCGGGTCTCACTAAACAACAATATGTCATTAAAATTTTATATAAACAAGCCGTTATGAATAGTAATACCCACTTTTTAAAATTTTATAAATTTTATCTTTCAAAATGGACTTCATTTCTGGATTCGGAATATCATATTTATCCTAGGGTGAATTTTTGGTATTTTTCTGAAAACATTCAATTTTTGATGAATAGTGAAAACACTGAGTTACTATTTAAAATCGACTTTTTATTTAAATAATAATTTATTTTATTTCAATTTATTTTAGGTCAAAATAGATATATAATACCTATATAAGTTCAATGTAATCTATTGGATTAATTTTATTATAATATAGATACATATAAATTTTATTGAACTTTTTACCGTCTTTTACCCACCTCCTGGGAGCATTTGCAATTGTACAAAAAACATAAATTTACCGCTTCTGTGAGTTTAATTTCAAAAATCCAAGAGACAAGGTTAATATCAAGGAGTAAAATGTGGTTCAATAAGAAAAAAATAATTTTTTTGAATAGTAACTTCTTACTTTTATTTACCATGGTTAAAAGTAAATAGGGTAATTAAGGGTAAAAATGATATTATTATTACCCTAGGACATGTCCTAATTCTATTTTATAAGTGTAATTCGACCAAAAAAACATTAGGAATAAAATATTACCCTTTATGTCTACTTGGATTAGATTAGGACACTTATTATTATTTTATTTAAAGAAGAGTTAAAAGAGTTAAAATCAATGTTTAATAAATAAAACATTTTTAATATAGGGTTATAAATAAGATAAATTCAACTATAAATATTCATTATAAATGTAAACATATTTCATACATAATGGTATTTTATTTATAATTTTTATAAATTAAATAATTTAAATTATTTATGACACAATGATGATGCAGTAATTACCTTATTAATGAAATATTAACATAATTGATGTTATAAATAACCTAATAAATGTAATTTGAGACATTTTATGAATTAAACAAATTTTATAGGTTAATATGACATGTTAGTATTGATTTAAGTAACTATTTTCGAACTAATCATTATGTTATGATTTTCTCAAAAATCATTTACCAAATAGTGTCAAAATTGACATAATATAGTTTTTAAAACAAATATTATATTATTAATTGATATTATATTCATAAAAATCTAATGTCGGGCCAAATGACTTAGATAAGTTTATATATATCAATAATGAACCACTTAGGGTTATTTTGGCTTTGTATAGTAAGTTTATTAACCATATATTGTAAGAAAACAAGAAGACAAGGTGATGGTTAAATTATTTAACATAGAGTTAAATCTAAATGATAAGGTTAAAATAGTAACCTAAACTTGTCTAAAATCTATTGGTTGAGAGATTTTCGACCCATACCTACATAATCTTAGAAATAAGTCACTTTAGAGACATTATAAACCGAATATGACTTTATTATAAAATAATATTTTAAGTTTTTCCTAAAGTACCCCTCTCCTCCCTTATAAAAGGGAACCACTCCCTCTTATCTTTACACAATTTTGAGCCTTCAAACTCAGAAAAACCCTAATCATTTCCCTTATTAACTTCCCTAGAAACATTATAGAGGTTATGGTTTCCTCAAAAGACCAACCCTATCACCTTAGGAGGAAGCTTAAAAGAGGTGTGTCGATGAAGAGGTAATCTCTTCTACCGATTCTTTAAAGTTTATTTCTTCTTCAACTTATTCTTCTTTATTTGTCTCATTATAAAGTAATAACATCAGTATAAATAATATATTGATATGTTATTATAAATATGAAACAACCTCATTTAACCTTATATCCATTCTACGGAAAAGGAAATCACCGCACGTGCGTACGTACGGAATACCGTCTCCACGTCGTGGTGTAATCTGTTTTTCCACCACCACCTTACTTGTATGGGTATAATGGTGTAAAGAATAACTATATATGGTTATAATAACATCATAATTATTCTGAGATATTATATCATCAACTCCAATTCCATTCAATAATTATGGTAACGATATCATCGCTCCTACGTACGTACAGATTACCGTCTCCACGACGCGATGAGATTCATTCTCCATGTTAACCATTCCAGAATGATTATAAAGTATATATAATGAATAATAATGAAATATAAGACAAGATAAAGCTAAGGTATTTATGTATATATATATATATATATTTCACTTATTTACTTCCATTCAAGTCCATAAGGAGTGGAAAATAGCATTCATGTGTATGTACAGCCTACCGTATCCATGAACTGTGTATTTCATTTAATTTATCTATCTATTATATATATATACTGAATATATATCATATATAAATCATGATATACATTATTAAATTATGTAAAACATGATATAAGTAATATTAATATCCAGAACAATAATTCTAAACACCTACGATAAATAAAAACATTTTACCCAAAATGCTGCTTTAACATGGAATTTACAAAAGAACGGGTAATATAAAGTCATAAGTGAACCATATATGACATCATAACATTGAATATGATTCTGTAATAATTCAATGACATTATTTAAATCATTATATAGGAGGTTCGGATACGTATGAAATTAAAAAATAATGAAAATTGTTTTTAAAAACATTTGAATCATAGTTAATAACATTCTTAAAATATATAAAATAACCTCCATGTGGAAGAATAACAGTTATAATGAATACATTAAAATAATATTTTTAAAATTAAGTCCCTTTCCTAGAGTCCTTACTCCTATCATTCAAATATATACCCTCCTGAGTAAAAAATTAACAGCTATATAATTTATTAAGTATATTTTTTATGTTCATTTAATTATCATTTTCCCTTTATTTTATTTCTTACTATTTTTATTTATTAAATTAAATGGTTATGTATTCATTTTATGTTTTTTGGGCGTATAGTTTATATATCCAAGATGAAATTTATTGGTTGAATAAGGTCAATAAAATCATGGTTACATCATCTCCAAAATATTAATCATGATAAAAATTTTATTTTAATACATAAAAAAATATTTTTAAAATAATCTAATGAAGTTGGTCCTGAAAAATGAAATATGTCATATCACATAGGATGTAGTCCTCACATGCACATGGGCGATATTTTCATTTTTCTACTGTATGGAAAAGAAAAAAAGGTATGTGGTATTTTAGTTTTCTAGATTCATAATTATTTTATAAATTTTATATTTATTCATTATTTCTATATTTATGTCGAACCATGTGATATAGTAATGAAAACAAATCACATCGCTTCATGGAGGTGGTATTCCACATATACGCATGAGCGACGTTGTCAATTTATAATGGAAGGAAATAGTAATAAGGTAAGAAATATATTATATATTCGTTAGTTATATCTTTCTAACCAGTTGTGTGAGACAGGGATCCAAAATGAAACACATCGCTTCATGGAGATGGCAGTTAACTAGTACGCATGAGTGATGTTCCCATTTCCCATATTATGTAAAATAGTTAGAAATGTGTTTTTACATAAACATAATAACAGTTAATTATATATAATATTCTTATGTAATTAATTTATAGTGGTTAGAAACAAAATATATAGAGATAAAAGAAGAAATGAACATAAAATTGGTCGATTAGGACTTATAACTCTTCCTCAGATATCTCCATTTGGATTACACCTTATGTTTTCTAGGATTGGTCTTTTGAGAATACCAAGACCACCAGTATGTGTGGAGGATAGTCGATAAAAATTTTTAATAGCTGATGTGGCTCAAAATTTATAAATATTTGAGGAGAGGAGGTTTCCTTTTATATATTACAGGAGTGGTACTCTTATAAATACATAAAAATTTAAATAAATTTGAACTTCTTTATTATGAAATGTGGATCCAATTTAGTTAAATATTAAAACCAACAAAGTATAAGGACTAAATACACTAATAAAATCACATTTATCCAAACTTTAGATATATTTGACTAACTATTGTTTTGTTTAACTTCATTTTTAACCGTTTTAACTTTTAATGGGGTAAAAATGAATTACCATGGAAACTAAACATTATGAAAAAAAAACTGAAATTGAACATATTACCAAACTTCAATCACATGATTCCAAATATGAATTAAATTTTTCTATATTAAATTTTTTAAGTGAACAATATAATTTCCAATATATGATTTCAAAATAGAATAAAAAGAAATTAAAAAAAATCATTTTAAGCATAAAAACAACTTTATTCCAAAATAATAGATAATACTGATTATTATGGATTTATTTGGATTATATTTCATAAAATAGGGATAATTTTACTTTAAAACAAATTCAAAACCAAATGTGACTTTTTAATTATAATAAATGAAATGACAGTATTATAATAAATTTTATTTCCAATTTTTCACTCAAAAATCAAAATTTTATCAGAATTCCACAAAAACCCTAATTTAATTTGGATATGGATAATTCAAACATGATGATAATTTTATCAATTAAAAACTCTAAAATTTTAAAATTTAATTTTTTATATAAAATCATATATTTCATAGAAAACATTTCAACTTGAATAAAACCATTTCTTTTCCGAATGAAAATCATATAAAATTATTATATTATATATAAATCCATAAAAAGTATTAATGAAATTTAAAAAGAAATGAAAACAATTTATTATTAATATTACATGGGTTTTCACATTCTTATCCCTTATATAAATTTTGTCCTCTAAATTTTAATCATTTCTTAAATAATTGAGGGTATTTTCCCGCATAAATTTTTATGATTGTCATGTTACTTCATCCAAAAAACGGATTTTCTATAAAACCATTTCCTTGTGAGTTGGATTATTTCATAACACATGCTCTTTATGAATTATAATTTTTTTTCCTTTTCCTAAAAAAATATTTCTTCCAACTATACCACCATAGGGCTCAAAATATGAGATGAATCATGTAGGTACTTCCATGGAAGACAAACATGAAACACATCATGTACTTGAGAAAAACATAGGGGATAAGCTAAATGATAAGAAATTGATCCCACCTTTTCTAGAATTTAAAAAGGTCCAATTAACCATGGGCTCAACATCCTTTTTTACCAATATAAATTACACCTTGACAAGGATATATTTTAATAAATATATGATCACTTACTTCAAATAAATGATTTTTCCTCCAGTTATCTACATAAATCCGCATCCTACTCTGAGCTACACTCATGTGTTGTTAAATCATATTTACCTTCTTAAACCAATTATTCTACCATTTATGTTCCCAATATATCTCTTTCACTGATTTTATCCTAATATTATGGATTTGATACCATTATCAATATAATTTCATAAAAGGATCCATCTAAATATTTGAATGAAAGTAATTATTTGAAAATTCAAATAAATAAATACTTTGGTCTAAACTTCCTAGAAATAGTAATGAAAACTCTTGAATCATATCCTCTAAATTCTGAACTATACGCTCTCATTTTCTATCAAAATTAGGTTTAAAAACTATGCTAAAAGTTTTTCCTATAACAATTAACTTATGAAGTCCTTAGAAATAATTGATGTAAACATAGGATAAAAAATAGATTTCATGGAGAGGTGAAGTCCATGTAACATAACTATCTCATGAATATAATTTATTAAAATTGAATCCAAGTACATAGTATCTATAATTGGAATAAAATTCATAGACATAGTAAAATAGTCATCAATAATCCAAATTTCATTATTATTATGTGATGACATTGGTAAAACTACTAGATAATACGTGGATATGTCCTCTTATTTTCATTCTAGTGTTGAAAAAGTCTAAACCATCCCCTTCATTAGATGTCATTCAGGTTTAACTTATTTATAATTCAAACATTTCTTGGTAAAATAAGTTATACCATTCTTTATAAATTTCCATAAAAATATTATCAATGGTCTCTATACATCTTGTGCATCTAGTATGAATACATAATGGAGAGTTATTAGATTCACATAACAGTTATATCATTAACTGGGAATTGCTCAAAATACATAACCACATCCAAAATCTAATAACACCATATTCTTTGAAATTAAACTTAGAAAACATACCCTTTTGACCAATTATACTCATTGAAAACCATGATCTTCCTTATGAGCATTCTTAATTCTATCTATCAAAGATGATTGCACTAATACCTGAACTAAAAAAGATATAGATTCTACATACACTATTTCTGAACCCATATTTATCGAATCATTAAATAAAGGATCTTTTTCTAATGAAATTATAGTTGATTATGCATTATATTTTTTACTTAAGTCATCAGTTACATATTTTATTTACCTAGATGATAGTGAAATGTGAAATAATAATCCTTAATAATTTTTATCCAACTTCTCTACCTCGTATTCATCAAATTTTTATTGAATAAATAATTAATAATTTTTAAATTGGTGTATATTTCATATTTCTCATCATATAGATAATGCTACTATATTTTTAAATAAAAAAATATTGTATCCAATCCGTGGACATCTGTAAGATAATTATTCTTATGGGACTTTAATTAATTATATACATGTGTGATAACCCATTCATTCTATATCAAGACTCTTCCAAGGCCCTACTATATAGAATCATTATAAAAAACAAATTCCCCATTTTAATATGGAAATTATAACTCATGAGAATTACCCAATATTCATTTTTATTATTGGAAAAACTCATCACATTCATTTAGCGAGATGAAATTTACCCCTTTTGAGGTAACATAGTTAGTGTTATTGATAACCGATGAATTTTTTTAACATGATGTTGGAAGTAATCCATTAATCCATGAAAACATCAAATCTAAGGGATATTTTTATGCCTTTTCCACTCTTCCATGACTTTAGTTTTACTAGGATAAATAGTTATTCCATATTTTGAAACAATATACCATAGGAGTTAAATATATTATAACCAAAATTCATATTTACTAAAGTCTTCTTACAAATTATCTTCTTATAAAATCAGCAAAACAATCCTATGATTTTTCTCATGTTCTTCATAGATTTTAGAGTTTAGAAAAACATTATAAATAAACATAACCAAACATTTTTTTCAAATCCTCATGGAACACTCAATTCATTTTATCCATAAATATAGTGGGTTTATTTTTTAAATAGAAATTAATAAACACAGACCCATGATGGTCATACCTATTCTTAAATGATGTCTTCAAAATATTCCACCTCTTTCAATTTTAAATGATGTTACCCAGACCTGAGATCAATAATCCAAAAAATATTGTGCTCCATTAAGCTGATCCAACAGGTCATAAATATGAGGTAAAAGTATATATTTTATTAATAGATATAATATTGACTTCTATATAATCAATGAAGAGTCCCATAAAACCATCAATTTTTCAAAAACATAACAAGAGAATCCTAATGAATGGTGTTAGGGTAAATGAAACCCTTATCATGTAATTCATGTTACTTATTTTTTCAATTATAAAAATCCAATTATAGAAATTAAATATAGAGGTTTTGAAATGACCATACATCTAAAAATAAGTAAACATTAAAATAAACCTCCCAATAAACAAAAACACCATGATAATCATAATAAAATAAATACATATATTCATTTACAACTAGAACATCACCAATTGGAATAGTTAATTTATTCTCAATAGTATCTGCAAGATAACATTCACATCTCTATTATATCAATTTCTTGGATACTTGATTTTTTATCAAAAGTAATAATTTATTATTATATTAATTAAATATATTTCTAAAAAATAACATATATATCACTTTGATATATTGTGGAATGATAAACTAAATGTCAATCCATACCTAGAATAACATTAAACTATACAATGGGTAATTCAACCAGGTTTTTTGAAAAACCACTCCAAATATGATAACAAGAAGATTTTTATAAATTCTCATTACCTTTAAATAACTCCCAGGAGTTTTTACCAATAATATTGATATTATTTCTTGTAATTGTAATTCCATTTTACTTTCAATTTTCCCATATATAATAGAATGTTTTGATCCCAAATCAAAAATTAGATTGGCCTAATATAAATAAACAATTAATCTACCTATCACCAATTTATTTGAAGATCTCTCATATACTGTAATATAGTAAAATAAATTATTGTACCTTTCTTTTTATGGTCATAAGGATTCCCACCTTGAGTAACTAACTTCATGCATGGATTAGCATAATGTCCTAACACATTTCAATTATAACATTTCACTACCTTATTTTCATTACCAATCTAAAAATTACCATTGAACTTTTTTTAGAGTTGGAATCCATGTTTCTAGGATTTCTACATCTGTAACACTTCTAATATTTCAAAATACATTCCCCAGAATGCTTCTGTCCACACATATCATAAGAGGGTAATTGAATTTTCTTACCCCCTAAGTTTATTTTATAGATAATTCTCCATTACATTCCATGTATATCACCTCTTATCCTTATTATTACAAAATTTTAGTAAATTTATCTCATCTTTATCTGTATACAACATAATATCCTCATAACTTCCAATCCCATGATTAACCAGAGGCCTTCATAAATTTTTAATCAATCCTAAGTAAAATCAGTCAATTTTGCTATCATCAGATACAATGATATTTCATTCATAGATAAACAATATAGAAAAATTAAATTCATATTTTAGAACTAATACCTAATCATTTTTCTTCATCTCTGGGAATTACAATCATGTCTTGACCCATCAGGGCCCACCTCGTTGGAAATAAGTCAATCATGATAAACCTAAGCCTGCCTCTTATAGGGTATGGTATGGTGACCAATGCCAAGTGGGAATATCCCACACATGGAAGGAATTAGCCTATGGTACCTATACCCACACACATGTTTCCAAGCCCATAAAATGATGAAAGTAAAGTAAAATTGATACCAATGCATGCATAAATCTATAACCAACAACCAAAGTAAAAAGGTATTAAAAGTGACAAAGGGGACAAATACAAGCCCACCAAAGAGATAAAAAGATTGCAACATATTAAGAATGTGGGGACCACTATAAAATGAACCAATGGTATTAACCTCAGTCTATCTAGAATAAATCTATGGTCCACATTCTCATGGTTCTCTCATGACTTCATCAAATGGAATGAAATTTGCATAAGATATGACATGTGTAGGAAGAGCTCATACACGGTTAAATATAATAATACCCAATTGGACACCTTTAAGTCCCTAATCTTAAAACTTAAAAACTATTTATCTCATAAACACATATGTATTTCAATAAATATATCAGGTGTAATGAAAAACATAGAAAACCCAATATATACTCGTAATTGAAAATCGGTCTCAAGGGGGTCTCAACTAATATTGTCTACCATACGAATCTACCTGAGGCATTAAGGTAATGATTTTCCTTGATAATACACCCTAGGGGACATGTTTTCACCAAAAGCACTCAATTTGGGGCTTATTATCTTTTGTCTTCACTATGAAGTACTCACTGGATCTCTGAAGATCTCATAATACAAATAGGGGATCACACCCAAGGATACTGGATGACACCACAAACCCTACAAGATCATCCCACTAGATATGGGATCGATTACCTATGCATGGTGTTCACACAAATACCAAGAACCCTATTTATAATGAATATGTAATGATAGATGATCCCACCATAGTCTCATAGGGGGATACACCAAACCCTATCTGATAAAAAACCCATAGTTGGTTCAAAATCCTATAATGAGGATGTAATGTGACATTGTACCCTTAAAGGGATGGACCAAGATAATATACTCATCTAAACCTAATATATATTGAGTAAATGAATGTCTCCAAGAAATATTATAGGAAGTACATATCATGTATAATGGGTACATAGAATATTCCTATAAACTCAGACCAGTCCATGTATGTTCATGTGTTCCTCTGATCGTTCCCATGTGCACCTAGTTGTGCCTATGTACACCAAGTAATGCTTGAGTATCAGTTCATGCCTAAGTACTCTATGTGATCCTATGTTTTTACATGTGTCTATGCCCATTTATCCTCGAAGATACATACTCATCCACCAACATAGTTTCATATGGAGTCTGACATGTGTCACTTGGCGTTTGATATATTTCTTCTTGTGTAAACCCTTGATCCAAATTTATGGCCCTATATGACATGTGTTTATTGAGGTACATGTTATGTAGTACAAGATTTTCTATTATTAAATAGTTTATCATTTGTTTTTATAATTCTATCACAACCTCCAAAAATCACTCCCAACTATTTTGTATCTAGGATAACCACCCTTAATATCACTACTCATAGTATTCTAGCATTTGATCTGAATGAAAATTTTCCACTTTCGTATAAAAATATAAATTTTAATAAAACTATGATGAAAAGGATTCATCGTTCTGATCTTATCCACTTATAATAATCCACTTTCATCACACCCGAATCACACCCTCAATCTCAAACCACACCGACGGTATCAATCTGTTTTACCAAATAATGGTCACACAATGATTGAATATTGGGTTCTCATCCAACTAAAAAAACAAAGATATTATTGGTAATGAACATGTGATAAAACAAGGAAGAAGTTAATAAATCATAGATGAGTAACAAACTTCATCCTTGTTCAGGTTTTCATTGATTCATTTTCATTAAAACAATAGACAAATATTGATAAAAATCAATAAATCTGTTACCAAAAATCCTAGGAATAAATAAACTAAAACATGTAAGAATGATTGACCTGAAATTAAAACTATTGGAATAATTGGTTATTGTTCATCATGGGATAATAAATGGTGAAATAAACCATATAAAAACACCCAAACGTGATTTAGTATAGATGGATAATGAATAGTGGTATTTTTTCATCATCATTAGCAAGATCCTTGAACTATATTGGTGAAAAAATCATGAATTAATTGTCATCATTCACCAATACTCCACCCATAACACTCTCTAAATCCTTGGGTTTATGCATCTAACCATTATAATTGGATATAAGTGTGATTAAATAGAATTTAACTAGTTTATTATATCAAAAAATAATAAAATAAATTAATTTAATTTATCTATTTTATTATTTTCTCCCACCACTTCAATTTTTAAAAACACCCAATGCCAACATAGTTTATATCATTAGTAGGTAAAAGCCACATTTTGGACTCAATGGAGGTCTTATATTTCCCATATTATTTCCCATTTATTATTTATTCCAATATTTTAGGTAAATTGTGAATGTGTGATATTAATATATTTTAAAATTATTATAATATCAATATAGGGCTCATCGGTCTGTGAAATATCATGTCGTCATAGTGAATATATCTATAAATATTAATAGATATATTCTAAATATTTACATTGAAAAAATAGAGACATTAAATTCTCCCCACATTAGGGATTTTCATCCCTAAAATAAAAAATATACTAAAAAATATGTGGGTACTGAGCTCATATCTGGGTATCCTACTCCAAGGTTATATCTTTAAAACTCTCATTCATCCACTAAACATACACCATATGAATTTGCCATACATAAATGATATTCTTCATTGGATCCTTGATCATTAATAGGAACTCTCTGATGGTAGATCCATCTTCATTTTCAACCTCTCCCCGGTCGATAACACGTGAGAAATCATGCACGTAAATCCTCAATTTTCACACATGGAAGACGTCATGTGCCCGATCTAACTATAGTGGTAGGTCCAAGAAATATTACACCTTCATAAATTTATATAATAACGAGAAAATAACAATGAATCTCAGAAATATCTTCCCACTCCATAAAAATCTCCATAATCCACATCGAAGTGAGACCTTCATAAATGCATTGTCTCCCTCCTCAGACTCCATAGGCCTCTTTTATTAGTATGTATCGAAATTTTGATGACATTTTATAGTCCCCGTATTCTTCTAGATGACCTAGAACATATATATAATAGCTCTCACCAAATCTGGTTCCATAAGTGTTGACTCTCATTGATTATTCCAACATAGTGGTGACCTACAGGGTTGTCGGTACAAGGCTTGGAATGGTTCCATACCAATGGTGGAATGCTAGATATTTTTGTAAGAAAACTCCACAAATGGTAGGTAATCCTATTAATTATAGATAAATCCCAACATTCTATATCACATCATAACCTCTAGAACTTTAATGGTCTACTCAATCTACATATTAGTTTAGGGTTGGAATGCAATGCTGAAGCATAACTGTGTACCAAATGCCTCTTGTAATCCTCTCCATAATCATGAATTGAAGAGAGAAGAATTTTCTAAAATGATTTTAATGGGAACTAAATAGAGCCAGACTATTGTCTACATATAAAGTCATCCCAATATATCTACTGAACTCTACTCTCAAAGATCTTGGATGTGGGAAAACTTGGAGAGTTGTTCTACAATCAGCCATATGGAATCATGTAACATAGTCATTCTTGGAATTCCCATCATGAATTACATAGATATATAATCCCAATTTTACTATGGAACCTCATATGGTTGATCTAAATAAAATATAATCTTGTTCTCTTCCTTCACTTTCTGGAAAGTAAGGCGTTGAGATACAAACTCTACTACACACTTCTTCATCTCCAACCACCAAAACTGATGTTGAAGGGATTAATATATCTTTTCCACACTAAGATGTACCTATTAAGGGTTTTATTAAAATCCATCATCACCTCCTCACACAACATCATTGGAAACATCCTTTATACATTAAAAATGATAACGTGTTTCATACCTTCTGAAAACCCATCATGAGAATTTCAGGGGGGATATCTGAGCATGTAATGTCTCAAAGTCAATATCTCCATGTTGAGATTCCCTACCACACTATAGAAGTGGTGAGGTTTCAATCATATACTATATATATATTTCACCATCTTCATATAGTATAGAAAACTATAAGGAGGCTAACTACTCTACTCTGAAACCTCAATCAATAACCATGAACAAGATCTCTCGCTAACAGCATCTACCACTAGTTTCCCTTTCCCAGGAGTATAGTCTATCCAAAAGTCATGATACTAGAGGAACTATAGCCATTTTATCTATCTCAACATAAGATAATTCTAATATAATATATACTTGAGACTCTTATTGACATAATAGACAATAAAATACTCACCTATGAGGTATTATTGGTACATCTTCTGGTAAATACTACCATTTCCAACTCTAGATCATGGGTTGTGTAGTTATGCTCATGAGGTCTCAACTAATGAGGCCCATATGAAATATATTATTACCAATACACTATAAAACAACCATGTATAGTCTTTAAGGAATCATTAATCACTATATACTCAACACATTCTGATACTAATCTCAAGATGGGAGTTATAGTCAGTATATACTATAACTATATTAATGCCTGTCAGAACCCATATGTCCACCAGAAAGGATATACCTTTTGGGTCAAAGATTTCAATAGAGATTATGTCCTATAAAAATATGTTTTAAAGGTATAATAATAAACTATTGTACCAAATATTGGCACCCACATCACACTCTTGAGTGGCTCCCATTCTAACACTTCCCCAACCATCACTGGTCCACTGCTACACCATCAGCTAAGAAGACATGACTTAAAAAGTGAAACTTCTAAATCCATAACTAGAACTATGAGATATTATCATAAAGTTGGTGCACTCAATGTATGTCCATGATCATCCCCAAGAGTTTCATTTTCTCCTCCTTGAATTTTTAGTACACTAGGATATCATTGATGATGAACACCACAAATCAGTTTATGAAAGGATGAAAGATATGGTTCATGAGTCTCATGAAAACTTCAAGGGAAGTATTCCTACTAAAAGGAATTACCATGTACTTAGAGTGACCATAGAATAATATTAATTTCATCTTAGTTATATCCTTATCCTATACTCGAAGGTGGTGATATCCTGATATGAGGTCGGTCTTTGAGAACCATTATGCCCCTCTAAAGTGATTGTAGAGGTAATAGATCCACATTAGTGGATACTTAATCTTCATGATCAGCTAGTTTAGGTTACAATAATCTATAAACAACCACAATATCATATATTCCTTATCATAGAACAACACTAGGGCTTCCCCAGGGGAAACATTACATCTAATAAAGGACTTCTTCTATAAGTCCTCTAATTGTACCCTTTGCTCATAAAGCTCTATTGGAGCCATCTAATATGATGACATAAATATTTAGTTCACCCCTAGGTGTATGTATATAAATTATTCTATCTCTCTATGGGGTGGAAATCCAATAACATCCTTATAAAATATGCCTTCATACTCCACCACCACAGTAAGAAATAGTAATCCCATAGAATCTACTACTCTAAGGGTAATACTAAGAAACCACTGAGTCATCAGTTGTATCCTACTATGTAAGATCTCATCCTACCCAACATGGGTTTCCTTCTCACACTCAATAGAAAATATCATCCCATCACTATGGATACACTATATCTTCCACCTTTAATTTTCAATTTGGGCATGGACTATGGATACCAAGACCATACCTAATATCATTTTGTAAGGCTTCGTAACTACTAAAAAGAGATTCCATAAGAAAATATCACCTCCAAGGGTCAGATCACACTGTAGGAAGAAGTGTGTGACTATTGATTCACCTTTGGTATAAGTCTATAAACACAAGATTCTATAAAATGGTTCAAATAGAAAATCTAAATCTTAAACTAGAGAAGTGGAAAGAAAAGAGTGGCCCACACCCATGTATATATGTACTATAGTTAAACTAGAGAGAAAACATATCATACCTCTAATAATCTAGGGATCCTCGAAGTCATAGGCATCCACTTCTTATATCTATCCTCACACTCGTCCATTGGATCCATGAGCCTAGAAAGGACCACCTGGGGGTGGTGGCGATAATAGGTTAAATTACCTTCTATATCCTTCTGTTATACTCTCCCCACTACCATGTTCTCCACACTGAGAAACTCCTTACTCATGTAACTTTCTCTACATGTTAAATCCATTGATTTTCTTAGTTTTATGTTGTATGAAATTTTGAGCAATCCTAAGCGATATTTCCCTAGTCTCATTAAGAGAAACCTCACCTTTATCTAGGAAGGCCTGAGACATCCTGAGATCTCTAAACCATTGATTATATTCCATAGTATCATATTCTATATAATCTTGCATGACTGGATCCCTATGATTGCTATTGGCTACCAGATACTAAGGTATCTTCTCCAATTTTCCCACTACTAGCACCCAATGAAGGAATCATCTCTTACATAAATATATCAACCACTAAATCCTACTCACCCACTCCCGCATAGGTGGAAATGAAAATATATATCACTGAATCCTGGATATATTAGTTTAAGCCCTACTTAAAGGTTTTTCTCTAATGAACATTTCCTAAACAATATCTAAATAGTATCACATGACACGTACTCTATCACAGTCATATTTTACAACTGTAACTATAGAATCATCTATATGTGTACTAATCACAGCATGGCTATATAAAATTCATCCCTAAAGAGATGATCAAAATATAACCAGGATATATTTGTCTCATTGTGTGATGAAGTCACCAAACTCCACCATCATCAATTGGATCCATAAATAAGACTCTCCACTTAGAATAGTATTTGATCTACATGTGTCCTCACAAGGTGGAAAACTCATGTAACCATATCTAGCCAGTCCTCAGCTACCAAGGGGTTTGTATCACCCCAAAACTTGGGAGTTCTCCACCTATGAAACTCATGAATTACACTCACCATACACACATCCTCAACTGATACTCTTACCATGATACTATTCTTAATGGGTGGTGGAAGAAATATAAAACCACATAAATGTACCACATCTTATATAGGCCCATGTAAAAATATATCATCACTTAGCCGATCATTATCATGATCTCACAATGGAATCCTATATGGAAATCATCATAGAGGCACCATAAAATAAACAAGACACACCATGGTCAATGAGTATATTCAGGTAACTGACTTAATACGGACATGGAAACCACACCCCATACTAATATGATACATGTACCAATGTTTTACCTACATCTAATTCCTACATGTATTGAGTCAACAAGAAGTTTTTCAGAGTGTTGGTGAATGAATATATTGGTCACCTCACCAACACTGGACACCTTTTCCAGAAATCACAAATTGAAACACTTTAATATTATTTCCATAAATCCTAATCCAAACCTCATAGCTAGAAAAAAGTCCAAAATCTAGTCCTATGGTAGAACCAACTCCTCTGGTACCACTCTGTCATGACAGGACCCACCGGATCCTACCTAGTAGGTGATAATCCATGTTTTCAAATCCTAATATCACCTCTAATAGGCCAGGTTCTAGTGACTAATTCCATGAAGGAATATTCCATACATGGGATGCATTAACCTAAGGTACTCATACACACACACATATCTCAAATCTCATTAAATGATAAAAGTAAAGTAAAACTGATAACAATTCATGTATATAACTATAACCCAAAATCATAGTTCGACAAAAATATTAAAAGCGATAAAGGGGATAATACCAGCCCACTAATGAGTTAAAAAGAGTCCACCTTCTCAGTGGGAGGGGACTACTATTCCACCTTCTCTTATTCTACATAAGACTATGTCAAATTTAATTTCATTTACATATGAAACAACATGTATGAGTAGAACCCATACAGGTGTGAGTATAACAATACTCAGTAGGACACCCTAAAATACTAATCATAAAAAATAAAGTGTATTCATATCAACAACACATAGGTATTCCAATCAATATATGATACATAATGATAAAAAGAGAAAAAAAACCAAATATAATCATAACATATAATCAGTCTGAATGGGGTATCAGCCAATATTTATATCCATGTGAATCTACTCTATTCTTCATGGAAACATCTATTTGAGAGAATCCACTCAACGAGTCATGATTTCATTGATGACACTCATCTAGGAGTTTGTTCTCTTCTAAACACACCAAAAAGTACTCACTGGATCTCCAAATATCTCATCATCTATGTTGGTGATCACTCATAGGGATACTGGGGGAAACAAATGTAATATCCCCTCTCAATTGATCATTTGTATGGTAGACAGACCGGTGGGTCACATGGCCTCAAGAACGTCTCCCTATATACCAGAGGCTGCGAACTAGAAACAAGGGTCTCAACAGGTGATAGTGGGAAGACAATACCCTCTTATCAGATTAGAACAGTGATATAATCAATTATGAAACAACATTAAACAAAAAAATTAGTAAATAATAAATGAAATACATGTGAAGTGGAAGAATATAATAATCAAAAGAATATAAAAGTTGCTAATTACAAATTACCATAATGCATGTATGACAACTGATGCTACAGGTATAAGAAGTATGAATTAAAATAATAAATAGAAGTAATAAAATAAAAATTACCCAACAATTAGCTCCACAGGTATCTCAAGCACCAGCTCGCTCTTTTTATCCTAACACCGAAGTATAAGAAAATGGAAACAATAAAAGTCCAAGGTCCTATGAAAAAGAAGGTCTACTCAGGTACCCCAGTGCAATGGAGGCCTGAGCAAGGTTTGAGATATAAATATCGGAAGTCTAGAAACCATTTTTTCTATCCCAATCCCTTTCATGAAATATAAACTAAGTCAGTGTGAAGGTAAAAGGGAATAAAAAACAAAAATTGAATAAATAAACAACCACCCATCCATGTTCTTAGGGGACACCTGACGGTTATACTTTCTTCAGATCATAACCAAAATTATTCTAAATAGTGATTATATATATATGGTAGTAATATATATATATATATAGTTTAGTTATATATTGTATCCAACTATATGTACCAAGTGTGTACTAACACTTAATGTCCATATACCTGGAATACTAGAGCTGGTTGGACAGGGATATAACTCATTTTTCCATGACCAATCTAACGATCCTAAAAGCTCCAACAATATGGTACATTCCCCACATCCCTATAGAGTGAGATATTCCATACAACATCACTAGAGATGGTGAGTGTACATGCTATGGAAACACTCTAGGAGAGAGTGGGGCACTCCAAATCCCATCACACATATAGTATCTTTGTTATGAGATTCCATGCTCAACACATAATTTAAGGGTGCATAGTATCACCATACTTAGCTAGACCCTCACCATCATATCATAGTCTCTATGAAGGTGTATAATCATATTTATAATAAATTTCCAAGTGGTAATACCTCTTATTCCTTTATATTTAACCAGCCCGTATAAGGGTATCATCATATTTTTAATGAAATACATGAGGCAGTACCTATCATGATTTTTATTTAAATAACTTACTATAATAAAGGTCTTTCCATTATTAAAAATTATAATTAAACATGTAGTAAATGACATGGCCTTGCAACCCTTTCTCATTTCATTCTAGGAGTTCATGTCATCATGAATAAGAAACTCAAATTAAAACATGCCATTTAATAATTTAATAAATTAAATATATTAATTATAACCAAGTCATCTCATTTTAAACATTCAGGGAAGGATTTCCATCATGGAAATACAACCCATACAAAACATGCCATGTACTCTAATAAAACAAGGCAATTGGGTTTAAAGAGGCAAGAAGGTATTTAGAAGGATCTATGAAATAATTAGGCATTTACCTACTTTGTAAAATACATTGTTGAAAGAAGTTAATCACTTGTGAGGTTCTTGATTTCAATGATCACATAGATAGGATTGAGTCATTCCATGAACATAGAAGGTTTAAAAGTTCATTAAATGTTTTAATTAAAGAAAATAAATTTAATAACATGAATGAAGGTCATGTGCAAAATACTCCTTATCCTAATAATACATCAAAGCATAAGGAATACCAATGTAAGGAAACCAAGATTGTCTAATATCACTAATCGATACTCCTAGTTTAGAAGACAGCCCACCTCTATTGAGGGGTTTTGTTATAATATCATGACAATATTTATCAATAATTTTTTTAAGAATATTTAAACAATTTTTCTAAAAATCATTCCGCTCTAATTAAACATAAGTAAAATTCAAAAAGTGAACTATTAAATCATTCTTAAAATTTAAATGTAAATGGAAGGGGATCTTACCTAAAGAGAGGATCAATCTAAGCCAAACACTTTGACACTTGAAATTTTAAGTGGAGACCACTCGAAGATGCTCTTACCCACCTCTAACCATATGTACCTTCAGATGTAAATAAAGACACCTAGCCCCTATGTATATATTCATGTGTCCATGAATATGTAAAATGGAATCCATACATATATTCTTATATGTGTACCCCAGTTTCCACTTACACTTATATAAATTTTTCGTATATATACATAAGCACATCAAACCCAATATATATGTATTTAATTCAATGAGTGAATATACATAGAGCAAGGTAACATACATATAAATGTTCCTACCTATGGATACGTGGTAAGTCTCCTTCGAATCTGGTGACTAAAACCCACCTCAGGGATGACTAAATGAACTACAGATAAAAACTAGGAACTCAAAACCACTGAAAGACCCTAATTAATGTTGTGATATACTCAGCAGTGGGATAAAAACTAACCTCAAGTGAAAAAATAAAACCAATATGTATCCAAACCACTTCTCCTTCTGTGGCAGATACTAGATTATGAAGGATGTTATCCCAGGAGACCCTTCACATTCCCTAACACTGGAGATGAAACCCAAAAAAAACCATGTTAATATCAACCCTGGAGTTTAGTTGAACATTATCGGGTCATGGAGAGAGGGAAAACTTGATAAAATGGAATAGGATGGATCTAGTGGTCTTACCTCGAAGGACCAGATGATAAATTGGAACGAGATCAGATTGAAATCTACCATCGGAGAGGAGCCGAGGAGGGTGGTGCATCGTGTTCCTAGAGAGGAAGGGGAGGGGTGTTGTGTGATTTACAGTAGGGAAATTTTTAGATAAATTTTAACATATTTAATTTTAATATTAATTAAATTAAATTAATTTTTCAAATATGTAATTGGATCACAGTTTGGGTCACACGGTTATGAAAACTAGGTTCCAACTGCGTGCCCTTTACTGGGCACCTGGGACACTCTGCATGGGCTGGCAGCATGGTTTGGAGATCTGTGCACAAGCCATACAGTCAACAGTGTGAGGTTACAAAATGAAAACCAGGCAGGATAGGCACATGGTTTGGGTAAACCATGAACAGTCTATGAACTTCACCCCTTCCCACCTACTGAAGGCCACACAATTTTATACTAGGGGCTGCAAGGTTTCGGACTAACTGTACGCCCTTATTAGCCTTTTCTAACATGAGGATTCAGATTTCGACACTCCTAAAACATGACAGAATGCTCTGGTCACACCCTAGGACTTGAACCACATCCAAAAATAACACATATAAGTGATACAGCTCTCATAATTTTTTTTAGAATCTCGGTATTAAAAATATCCCATCTAGTAACGGCAAAATTTAAAATCGCTTTGGATTTTCATGTGGTTCAAAACACAGATAGTTACAACCTCCCCAACATATAACTTCTAATTCCCCATAATTCTTTGGGAATAATGAAAACATCACCCAACCTACTAGGGTCGTAAAATCTCATTCGAATGGTCATGTTACATCTCTAAATACCCAATGCACATTCAAACATTCCTTTGAGAACACGACACTTGATCAATTAAAACCTGAGACAATGCACTATTTCCAACTAAAACATTGAAATGGTGCATATCCAATCATGTTCAAATGAATACACTATAATTTCATCATCGTTTAAAATATTAGACGGATGGAGATCCCCATTATAAGTCTAAACATTTAGAAAGGATCCAATTCTGAACCATGGCACCTCTACTATTAGAATCACATTTCAAAGCACACCTCTAACTATTTTAATGATTCTCCTGGTTTAATTTCAACAGTAGGTTGATCCCAATTACACCAGAGGTTATAATAGAGACCTCATTGAAATAAACTTCCTAATTCTGATCACCTTACCAAAAATTGGTCATTCCATCTTTCCTTGAAAGATACTGCTGACCTTTATATCACACCCACCTAAACCTAAAGTTGTGATAAAAATGGTTCTTCACCAACCATACACATTAGAAAGATGGATAAAAATTCAAGATACACTTACAAAATTATGTAGAAGATTCCCATCTTAGATAGCTATCATATTACAAACTAAATTTTAGTGTCTTTTTCCAAGGCATCCTACGTTTAGCATAGAAACATTCACTGAATCCCATACCTAACTTCTGATGACATTTTTTATTAAAGAATCACTAAACCCAACAACAAATCTAGGATAACCTAAAATTCATTAAACCCAAGTCTAAGGATCTAACCCAAGGTAGTACATACTCTATTTTAAAAGCAAGAAGTTGGAACAAATCCATGGCATCCACTTTTGATCATTGACTGAGCCAAGAGCGGCATTCACCTAGCAGTCAGGTTAGAGAATAATGGCTGGTGTCCATGAGTCCATCCAAGTAATTCTATATAGGGAACCCGAGAATAACTCAGGACTAAAATATCCTAGATAAAACTCACACATCATCATGAAACACTGAAAATTACCACCCAAACAAGATCAATAACTTTTAAAGCATTAGTACAGCATGAGACCAACGATCTCTTAGTGCATCAAGGATTATTTCCAAATATGGGAAAAGATCATCACTAAACTATAGTACCTTAATGGGAGAATATGAAAAAAAGGAATAGTTAAACCAAAACTGGTTGACTTACCTTAAAATAAACTCATGTTCACCTCCTAACACATCAATATTAACTGATTATAAGACATTATCACCCAAGGGATCATGTGATTGTAAAAACATACCCAAAAAAAGTCTTCTATGACCAATAGAGTTTCTAATGGGTTGCATAAAAATCCAATGTCATCGAAATCATGTTTTTGAGAAATCACTGACATATATTTAAATCTTTTAATCCTCATTGGAATACAAGAAAGCCGACAATTTTAAATTTTTGCATCCCATGTTCTCTAGACCAAAAAACACATTAAATGAACATGTGAATCTCCTTCGATCCATGATCAAAATATCAAATAATTAAAAGAAATCCAAAACTAGAACAACTCAAAACACTAGATTATCTTGAAACAACATCCTGAGAATTTGGATGAAAATGGTTCGATACTCACAAGTCACTCTACCATGGAGATAACCTGATTATGTATTCAATATCACAAGCACAATGATTTCATTAAACTCAACCGTTTTTTGTTACAACATTTAGCACTTTATGGGTACCATATATTTGAACATATACTACCGCTAGGTTTAAAAGATGAGTGGAACTCCCTCGATACTATCCATAAATTGTTAGCCCTATGCATTCGAGTATCAGGTAGTCCACACAAGGGATTTAGCACATAATCATAATACATCATACGACCTTTCACTTGGACGATGAAATGTTAATTCATACACTAATAAGGAAAAGAAATGGTCAATAGACCTACAATGCAGCTAATCATACCTATGGAACATCTAACCCACTGAAACCAAGAATTACCTGATACTCATCGTCATAAAAAAGGCCAAAGAACCATGACCACCCATCCGAACAAGGGTGTAATTTATAAGATAAGAGTGTTGTTAGGGAAAAATCCACCCAACCAGAACCAAACATTAGAAAACTCACAAGATTGGAAAGTAATTTAAGAGTATAAGGGTTCTACCGACAATGGGCTAGCCCATTATGAAGGCACAATCACTAACCTTGTCACTAGGTCACGTCATACATATTTCACTAGTCTCTAAGCCTATCTTTAGGACACTTATAAAAATGAGGAAGCCTATGGAAAACACTCAAGTTTCCATTCCAAGGATACTTAAGAGAAGATCAAACTACCCTTACCTTGGGTTTGAACAAATGACACAACTATGGGTTCCATTTTAAATCCAATATATTGATTAACTTCTAATCTTTAATCATTTAAAATATTTAATGTAGAACATCAAGAACAAATTATAAAATTAAACCACTTGGTAAAAGACATGTAAAAAAGGAAAGACTCATAAAACATAATTTTATATCATTTAACATTTATTAAATCCATTATTTATTAAGAAATTCAAAAAAACAATTCCTTTTAATTCATTTAAAATTAAAGGTTACTTACAAGGGGCTCATTATGCCAACTTGGGTTCTTCAGAAATTAATCCAATAGAAGCTGCTTAATTTTTAAAATTTTAAAACACCCAAATGGGTCATCTCACAAGAAACATGCCCCAAATGACCTACTTCGGATTAGTTGTGCATTTAGTAGTTACCTAATTGATTTCAGATCAAAACTAAAGGTTCTTATACATTTATATCCATTTAAAAATATAACATGCTCATATATATATATATTTAACATTCTAGTGATATTAGTGGCCATATTGAAATCCATACCGCACTCATACACATTATAGGTGGCATATGGTTCCCATTTAATCAAAACCAATTTCACCTTATCACATAACTTTAGCATCCTTTTTTCATTTAATAACAGCCTTTAAAAGTATATTCAAATAAACAAAACATGGTTTGAATATAGTGGTTACCATGTCCCAGTTATAATATGCTCATACACCTTAAAATCAAAAATTAATTCTCATTTATTCACAGCCCATATATTTCCAAATCATGTAACCAATTAAAAATCAACAAGACACAGCTTGTCACTATAAGAAGTAAACACATAAATATGCAATAACACACAAGCATGGAATATAATCATGGAAGAAAGATAACATTCTAAAAAATACACTATAATGCTATATATATTAGGCGACCTGGAATATAAACATCTAAGCATGTTATTAAAGTAGGAATGCTATGAATTACCTAAAAATTGTACAAAACTATGCATGGAATAACACTCAAGTCACAAAATCATATCATAAAGAAACCCCCTATTGCAACTACATGGCACGGAATATGCATGGTATGCTAATCTCTATGTGCCTATGATGTTGCATGAAATGCTTCATCCTTTACATAAAATTCCAAGGGTAAATTCCAAAAAAATATACAAATAATAAGTGGTAGAAATTATACACTTCACTCAAGGTGAAATTATATCAAATGTAATTATAAACAGCATGAACAACTGTACCAACCCTGTCCACTTGGTCATTTCCCATAAGTTGGGTGATCAGTCCCAAGAATGACTATTTTCCAAGAATTGATACAATCATAGTCTCATTTATACCATCCCAAAATAGTAATATAAAAGAAAAATAAGGCTCTGAAACCACTTTTTAATTCATATTCCATTATAACCACTTGTTTGGTAGTCAGACTGGTGGGTCACATTGTGTCAAGCAGATCTCCTCATACGCTAGAGGCTACCGACTAGAAACAAGGGTATTATGAGGTGATAGTGGGGACATTGTACCCTCTTATCATAGTATCACAGTGATATAATCAATTATGAAACAAAATATAATAATTAAATATGTAAATAATAAATTAAATATAAGGGAAATGGAAGAATATAATAACAAAATGAATATAAAAGTGGCCAATGCCAAATTATAGCAATGCATGTATAACAGATGATGTTATAGATGTAAGTAGTACTAATTACATTATTTAATACAAGTAATAAAAGAAAAAATCCCAAAAACTATCTCCATGTGTATCTTGAGCACCAGATCTATCATTTTATCCTAACTCCCAAGTACAAGAAAATAGTACAAGAAAAGTCGTAGTTTATGTGAACAAGAAGGTCTACTCAGGTACCCCTGTGCAATATCAGCCTGAGCAGGGTTAGTGATATAAATATCAGTATTCTAGAACTGATGGTTTCTAGCCCAATACCTTTCATGAAATATAAATTAATTCACTGTGTAGGAATAATGAAATAATATATAGAACTGAATAAATAAACAACCATATATCTAGGTTCTTAAGGGACAACTGATGACTATACCTTCTTTGTCTAATTACTGGAATAAGTCTGAAATGTGAATATATATATATATCCAATAATAACATATATATATATATTGTTTATTTATATATTACATCCA
The DNA here is from genome assembly GCA_963277665.1 of Viscum album. Classification (NCBI taxonomy): domain Eukaryota; kingdom Viridiplantae; phylum Streptophyta; class Magnoliopsida; order Santalales; family Viscaceae; genus Viscum; species Viscum album. The sequence continues at coordinate 1,020,101,223 of OY728133.1, read as the reverse complement.
CCTATATGAACCATGTGTGTATCGATGCCAAATGGCCATATACCATGAATACTAGTACTGGATGGATTGGGATGTAACTCACTTGACCATGGCCAGTATATTGATCCTAAAATCTCCAATGATGGGGTACATTCCATAAGTCCCAATATAGTGAGAGATTCTATAAAACTTCACTCAGGATAGTGAATGTGCACGCCATTGAAATACTCCAAGATGGAATATGGTTCTAAAAATCCCATCTCCTATATATTTGCACAGGTGTGAAATGCCATGATCAATATTTGATGTAATGGATAGTGGTATCACCATACTCAACTAAACCCTTTCTATCATATCGCAACCTCTATAAATGCTCATAATAAAAAATTTAATAAATGACCGTGAGGCAATACCTCTCATTCCATTACTTTTAACAATAACACATAAGGGTATCATCATATTTGTAATGCAAGCCTAAAGGTAGTACCTCTCATGATATTCATTTAAATAACCTACTATAATCAAGGGATTTCCATTTTTAACAATTCAAATTAAACATCCAATAAATGGAATTTCCATTCCACCCTTTCTCGTTTCATTCTAGGAGTAAAAGTTACAATGAACAAGAAACACAAATTATAACTTTCCATTTAATAACTTAAACAAGGAAATACCTTAATTATATTCAATTCATCTCATTTTAAACATTCAATGAGGGTTTTACAACATGATAAGACACTGCATCCAAAACATACCTTCCACTCTAAAAAAGTAGGAAATTATGTTTAAAGGGGAAGGAATAAACTTTAAAGGTGCTATGAAATAATTAGTAATATACCTACTTGGGAATATCCATTGTTTAAAGATGTTAATCACTTAGTAGGTTCTTTATTTCATTAGTCACTTAGATAAGTGTGGGACATGCCATGCACATAGAAGGTGAAACAGTTCATTAGACTTTTTAATTAAGGAAACCTCATTTAATAACTTGAATAAAGGGCTTGTGTAGAACATTCCATATCCTAATAAGACATCAATGTACAATGAAAACCTAAGCAAGATAACCAAGCATGTCTAATATCACTAATCGCTACTATTATTTTAAAATACAGCACACCTCCATTAAGGGTTATTATTATAAAATAATGACATTATTCATCATCAATACATTTATGAATATGTAAAAAATTATTATAAAAAAACATTCACCACTAATTAAACACAAGGAAAGAGTGAAAAGAGAAATTTTAAATCATTTAAAAAATTTATAAGTCAAAGGAAAGGGATCCTACCTTAAGATAAGATCAAGCTAAGCCAAACAAGTTAACACTTGATGTTTTAAGGGGTGACCACTCGAATATTCTTCTACCTACCTCTGAGAATATTCACCTTTTCATATACATAAAGACACATGGCCCTATTTACATATTTGAATGGTAATGAATATATACAAGGGGATCCTTAAATATATTCTTATACATTAGTACACCCATTTCAACATACACCAGTATAAATTTCTCATATATAAATAACCATACCATGGTCCATATATATGTATTCACTGCCATGTGTGAATATACATATAGTAGATGAACTTACATATATTTGTTTTTTCCTACACATACACAGTAAGTCACCTTTGACTTTGGTGACACAAACCTACCTCAAGGATGTCTAAATGCACCACAGATAAAAACTAAGAACTCAAAACCACTAAATTAACCTAGTTAATGATGGTATATACCAAGAAGTGGGAGAAGACCATACCTCAAGAAGTGATGAAAAACTAATACGGATCCAAACAGCTTCACCTTCAATAATAGATGTTGAGATACACAAGAAGATGTCTTGGGAGACCCTTCACATGCCCTAATATAGTATAAGAACCCAAAAATGGGTTAACCTTAATCCAAGGGATAAAATAAACATCATTGGGTGATAGAGAGAAAGAAAAATCAGCCAACAAATGTAAGAGGTTTTCCTAGGGGTATTACAGTGAAGGATCAGATGAGAAACTAAGAAGAGATCTGATTTAAATTGGCCATTGTAGAGGAGCTGAGGGGGTAGTTTGTTAGGCACCTAGAGAAAAAGGGGAGAGGGTGTCATGTGATTTGGAAGGGATAAAGGGTTAGGTGGTGTTTAACTTATTTAATTTTAATTTTAATTAAATTAATTGATTTTTTAAAATAGGACTCGGTGCATGGTTTGGGATTCATGGTTTTGAAAACATTGTTCCAATTGTTAACCTTTTAATAGGAACCTAGGTCACTCTACATGGGTTGGCCACATAGTTTTTAGAACAGTGCGCCAACTGTGTAGTGAACAGTGTGAGGTTACCGAACCAAAACACCAATTGTGTGGGATAGGATCATGGTTTTGGAAAACTTTTTCTAGCCCATGTTCTTCACCTCTTTCAGCCTACTTAAGGTCACATGGTTTTCATTTGGGGGCCACAATGTTTTCATACCAATCGTGTTCCCTTGGTTGATATTCTCGACTTCAGGTTTTAGAGCCTAACACAAACAAAACTGGACGGAATACCTAGGGCACCCTTTGGGCCTAAAACCACATCCAAAAACATAAATTTTAAGTGATTCAACTCTCATAATTACATTCTCAAGCTCATTCTTAAAAATATACCATTCAGTAAATGCAAAATTTTAAATTTCAATGGATTTTTTTCTGGTTCAAAACATGGCTCGTTACAACCACGAACCCTACCAGATCAACCCTCTAGAGAGGGGATGGACTCCCTTTTCAATGTGTTCAAATCCATGCCACGAACCCTATATAGGATAAATAATGAATTAAATATTATCCTACCCTAGTCTCATAGAGGGATACACTAAACCCTATCCAATAAAGAAGACATAGAGGTGATTATAATCCCATGATGAGGACATATTCCATATTGTACCCATATAATAAGGGACTAAGGAACTATGCTCAACTGAACATTGTCTATACTGAGGAAATGAAGGTATCCAAGATATATTATAGGAAGTAAAAGGTGTGGATAGAGGGTACACGGTGTGTCCCTCAAAACATGGACCTACTAGTATCTATTCCCATGTTCCTCTACCCATCCTCATTTACACCTAGTCTTGCATGTGTACATCTGGTCGTTCCCATGTATTGCATCATGACGACGTACTCTACCCATTAAAATGTTAATGGTTATCTCTATTCCCATGTATCCTCCAACAAATACATCAAGCAACCAGCATCGGGTCATACTATGTGTGATACATATCACATACCATGTCATACTTTTCTTTATTCACAAACCCAAGTTCCATATCCAATTACCTACACGGCATGTGTTATTTGGGTACAGGTCCTATAATATTGGATTTTCTCGAATCTAATGGTTCTTCTTGTGTTCTTATTATTCTACTGAAGTATTCACAAATTGCGCCTAGATATTGTGAATTTGGGGTTAAATAGCCTTATCATCACTGCTCTCCAAATTTTATCCCTAGATCTGCATAAAAATTGACTACCACCACATTTCCCCTTCACTTAGTGTAAAACTACAAATAACAAGAATCACATGTATGATACAATCTACACACGATCATCCACCATCATCACACCTCAATCTCACCCTTGATTGTAGACTGCACCCATGGTATTGATTCATTACCTTGAATAACAGTCGCACAATGAACGAATACCAGGTATTCATCAATCCACTATCCAAAAAAAATTATCGATGATGAATTTGTGAAGAAATTGTGATGAAATGGAAAAATAAAAATTGAGGAAAAACATTTTCCATTTTTTGGTTTTCCGCAATTCCTTTATATTATAATGACCAAAAAGAGTGAAAACATTCAATAAATCAATTCCCCTAAATCCTAAAAATAAATAAATTTGAACCCATATGTATAATCGGCCCATAAATAAAACTATTAGAATAATTTATTTTCAATCATCATGTGATAATAAATGGGGAAATAAAATAAAACAAAATTCACTATCTTGGGTTGGGATCGATCGTTGATGAATAATATCCATACCTCATTGTCATTAGCAAGATCCTTGAACTGTTTTGGTGAGAATAGTCTTTGATCTATCATCACCATTCACCTAGACTTCCTCCAACGCTCTCTCTCAAACCTTAGGGTTGTAAGATATCCCTATGAGTTGTCCATAATGTTTTTAAAATAGATTTTATCTAGTTCATTGCATATAAACATAATAAAATGAATAAAATTTATTTATTTATTTTATTATTGTCACCCATGACTACACTTTATTAAAAACAACTGATGTCAATGAAGGTTATGTCATGGCTTGGGTAAAACACGCATTCCAGACTCAATGGTGGTCATATATATCCCATTTGATTCCCCATTCCAGATTTATTCCACTAACTTATAAAAATTGTGTACATGTGATATTAATTTTTATTAATATTTATATAATATCAATACTAGGCTCACCCGACCTCGAAATATCATTTCATCTCAGTAGATGTCTCTAATAAAATTATTAAATATATTCCAAATATATACATGGTAAAAAAAGAGGTTATATTTTCAATTCCATTTTAATTTGAATAAATTTATGAAGGTACAATTCAAGGAATAGATCTTTAAATATCCTCTATTTTTAATTTCATTATCTTTTTTTCATTTGTTTTATTAATCGAATACCACCATTGATCAACTTCAACTTTAAAAAGATAAATATAAAGGGTTACCTTCTTATGTTATAAACATCCCAACACATTAAATATATTCTCAAGATAATTAATACATACTTCATTTTTTACCAGGTATGAGGATCCACCAAAATCTAGGGATGATGTTTCTTGAAATTCTCTAACATCAATATATTTTTTTATTGAGAACATGGTCAAAAACTTACCTTGGTAACACCATTAGTATCATATGTCAAATGATTTTATATGGCTACCAATTACTTTATTATAATTATAACTATTCACGGTTTTTGATATGATAGGATATTATCCTCTTGATGCCTTTGTACCTCAGTTTCCCTATTTTCTCTACGAAAAACCATTTTGAAGAAACATAGATTAGATAAAGAAACATTTAAGTTCTAAAAATATATCTTATTATAATATTTCTATATATTATAATCACTTAATATTATCTTTTAACATGATACTCATGTATAAAATCATCTAAACCTTTAATCTGATACCTAGAATAACAATTTGTAGCTTAATAAACATTTAATTACATGATTTATTACATGGGTTTTATTTTCAGATATTTTCATGATATTTTCATTTTATAGATATAGAGAATTAGGTAAAACATTACATAAAAAAGTTTATATTTCAAAACAGTGTCCATTTTTTTAGAAAAAACATACCTTTATAAAGACATACTTGCTTTATTTAAGGTAACACTGATAACTAAAACTCTAACTTAATTAATGTTATTATTCATCATAAATCCATATAAAAACATTTAAAAACATGTTATAATAAAAAAACATCTGTAATTGATTTAAATTAAACGAAATTTTTTAGTCCCTTTGTAAACCTGAAGAATCTATAAGATAGTTTCCCTTTTCTATAATAAACATTTGAGCATAGAATTCCTTTTAATTTTCCATAAAAACAACTAAACTTCGTAATAGCATTAATAGAACATTTAATATGTAATCATAAATGAAAAATCATAAATTTAATGGTTTATTTGAAAACATGAATACTTATAAACACATTTATGTGGCAAATAATCCTTTCAGCTTATTTTAAAAAAATATTATAAACTTTTATCAAAAAAATATAAGCTCTTTTGGTTTCCATTTAAAATAAAAAAAATTCCTTAAAAATGTTGAAATCATTTCTTGTTGGTACCTTGGAAAGTTTTCCTTAAATTGACCCTTAAAATAACCATTATAATGGAATCAACTGAATGGATAAATCTTATATCTCTAATTAGTAACCAATCACTGGTAAACTCTATCACTTTACCCACTACATTGGATAACTATATTATGATCACCCATTATTCATATAAAATTAATAATAAACATATATTTAATAAAACACATATATAATAGAATTTAATAATAAATCCCATTATATTTTTCATTTAATACTATAATAAATAACACATTTAGTTATCTGATAAAGATGAAAAAAATTGTTTCCTTAAAAAACATTTTAAAAGTAAAAATTTCAAAAATATTGAGAGGGAAATTTTATTTGAAAATAATCATAGAAACATGTAAAATAATCATGATAATGAATAACATATATGATGTTATAAAAGGGATGTCAATTTGTATATGATATAAAACACTCTTTTTTCAATTTAGTAGATATTAAAAAATAACCCACTTGGAAAATGATGAAAATATTAATTTTAAATCCTTTGTCTTGAAAGTCAAAAATAATTTTAAATAGAAATTATTAACCTTTGGAGAATAATTAACAAAATCATTGAAATATTTAAAAGAACCTTGAAAAAAAATAGTAGTTAGTAATACTTTAAAATTATATTTTAAAATAAAGCCTCTTACCTTCAGTCTCAACTCATATCATTCGTATGTATACCCTCTAAAGTAATAACATTATATTAGTTTTCTACATTATTAAGTACTCATTTTATAGAAATACAGGCTTATAATACATGGATATTATATCATTTTAGATGAATATTAATTACATTACACAACGACACACCTCAGGACCATAATTGTTTAGAGCCTTTGAAAACATGGAACATAATATTCTTAATTCTAGAAAGATATTCAATGTATCCTATAAATATATTTCAATTTAGTGCTCTTTATAAAAATACCCTAAATAAAAAATTCTTCAGAACCTATGGAAAGGAACATAAGAAAGGGTGATCTCATATTATCAGTAAGGGTAAACAAGGGAGATACGTAAGAATAACATGAGAATAAGGGTATTAAAACATGAGAATAACATTTGAAAACAATACCTAATATATCAAAGATAATAATATTGAGTCATGGCATAAACATTGGAAGTTCATAGGATAATAATCATAAAGAAGTCAAATTTAATGAATCATGAGAGCATAACATTGGTATAATACATGGATCTGTGTTATACACATCATCTTATAACATTGTTAACATGTATGAATACAAATATGTTCACTCATTAGGTAAAGGACATGAAATTAGGCCCTTGAATAAACTTATGGACATGAAACTACATCCATGCATAACATTATGGATGTAAAATATAGGTTCATTCATAACATTTTAAACATGTAATCAACATCACATGTAACATTATGCACATGTAATTAGGTGCATGCATAACATATTCACCCATGAGTTATCTATCTTTACCCAATGCATTGGAGGGAGATATAGGTCCCACACATATCATAATAAAAACAACTTTTTTGTGTTCCAAAAGATCATAAAAATTTCATCATATCATAACCCATGATATGAAATTGTTTCATGAAGATTTATCATGCCATAACCCGTAGAAAATAGATAGGTTTTATAAAAATTTATATATTTCAACATAGCATAACTTGTGGAAAGAATCTAATTTCCTAAGAATTTCCTAATGTTATAACTATTTGTAAGAGAAATTGGATTAATAAAAATCATTCCAACAAAACATAAACCATTCATAGAAAGAATTAGAATGGTGTACTTGGATCTTATCCCAATTAAGCCATGGGTAACATCAACAGATGTTATCTTAGATGGAAAAGGATTTTTAACGATCAATTAAAATATTTCTTGAGGAAAATATTCTTTCCAATTTGAAAAATAATTTTTAAAACATAAAAAATTTGTAACATATTTTTCTTAGAAAATAACCTTGAAAACTTATAAATGAATTTTAAAATCAATTATCTGTCTTGATGTTAGAAAATTTCATTCATGTCATACATGTTAAAATGAAGGTTCCTTTAACATTTTCAATAAATTCCAAAGGGGCATTGTTTGGAAAAAATACATGAATATTATCTTCAAAAAAATATATAACTAAATTATGGAAAAAAATTATTTGAAAAAATAGGATAATAATAAAACAATTTTGAAAATATTTTTTAGAAAACATGGTTGAGGAAGAAAATAATTGTTTAACTAAAGAGAGAAATAAAGTCATATTTTTGGGAAAAAAAATTCTTAATTATATTAAGTAAAAAAGAGTTAAAATGGTACTATTACGTTCACAAATAATTAATAAATATAAAATTAGAAAATTCATGAGATTCTTGAGATATACATCATAATATTTTATTATTATAAGAACAATCAAATACAATCCTGATAAACTGTGAGATTATAACATAAAGTTATCACGACATTGGTAACATTTTAGCATAATCCCACAAAATTATTAACATAAAATATAACTTAAAATATAATTTGGATTAGTAAATTCATTATATTACATTTTAAAGGATCTTTATATACACCTCATGAGATAATATAGGTGCATAACATAACGTACATAACAAAGAGAGAAAATAGAGACAAAAAGTCTCATACCCCATTAATACCATAGAAATTGTAAAACCCATAAAAATATAGAATAAAACATCTATGTATAAATCACCAAAATTTTCATGATAAGAATCATAAAATACATTCATGTCAACCGTATGCACCATATAATGAAAAATGGGATTAGTATGGCATGTGTCTCACAAAAGTAAAAAGTGAGACGAAAATATCTTATCGTAAGTCTCGACTTAATTCATAAATATTAAAACCTCATTTATAATAAATTTAAGTCTATTAAACGCATAATAAATAAACATATGTATATATATAATACCATATATGATTTATTTATGTGCTTTTAATGCCCTTTTATTATCAATTTCATGTTAAAATTATGTTTCAGGTAATAAATGCTTTATTTTTCTATATGTATTGATTTTTTATTTTTTGTACTATTAATTTGAACAAGGATCCATAATATCAATAATATGAATCATGAAATAATTATAACATTTATACATCAATTATACTCTTGATACCAATCATGAAATGTGGTATTGAGAAATGAAGTATGTTACGATCCGTGAGATGGTAGGTCGTATATACGTTTGACTAACATTTCCATTTTTCAAAGGTCATTATTCAAAGTAAATAAGTAATATATTATATTTAAATGATTATAATAATATCATAAATACCATTTTATTTCATGAAATGTAATTATACATATCATCCATGTGTTGTGGTGATGAAAAGAGGGCCGCATCTCTTCATGATGGCGGTAATCCACATGTACACGAACAATGTTATCATCTTTCTATGAGTAAAAATGTAAGAAATAAAATGATATATTTTCTTTAAATAATGATATATATTTCATTAATATCATAATTATTCCATTTATATAACATATATTTATCCTTATTATCTTCCATGTAAAGCATTAGGGAAAAACGAATAAACTCGCTTCGCAAGGCGGTAGTCCACCGTACACGTGAAAGATGTTATCACGTCTCTTACAGTATGGAAAGTAAAAAAAATTATATATGATATAAATAATAAATAGGAATAAATATTTTTTTAAATATAATATATATATATATATATGTGCTTTATATCTATCATCACACCCAACCATGAGAGGTGGAAATGGAAAAAAGGAATGGCATCATTTCAAAAGGAGGTAGTCCACCGTACACTCGAATGATGACTTCATTAACCATTTGATTGAAGTAGATATTTTTTTAGGCCATTAAATTTAAATAAAACATATAAGTATATATAAGATACATTTTTATATCTTCATACTATAATAATAAGTGAAATGGGTGGAGTAATAAACAAAATAAAAATGCCCATGGGTGAACATTTCTTTTTCTTCTGGTATCCCCCTTTGGTTTGCATGAAAATCCTTCCTAGGTTGGATTCCTATCAACGATATGGAATATATGACTAAAATAATGAATTTGGAAAATTATTTGGGAATTTATTTTTAGAACCAATTGGGTTTGAATGTGTGAAGAGAAGAGGATAAGGAGTGACCTTTTTTAAGTGAGGGAGAGGATACACATGGAATGTATCAAAATAATTGAGCGATGCCAGGTTTTTTAGATTCCCAAAGGTATAAAATGGATAATTATAGAATATAAATGGTATAAAGGTCTAAATATGGAAGTAAAATTGTATTCAGACAAGTTTTTATTTCATTTTAACCCTTATCTATTTATTTTAACCCACTGGTAAACCAATTTTTACTTTAACAGTAGTAATTAATTTTTACTAATTTCACTATTCATTTTGGTAAAAAAATTAAGTTAAATAATTTAGATATTATAAGTTATTATGATTAAAAATATTGAATCTGTTTTTCAAAATTCAAATCACATAAGTGTAAAAATATAATTTATAATTAATCCCACAGACGCTGTGAGAAAGCTTGTTTTTAAAGAGAAATTGTTCAAAAGTTTGAAATGTTTTTATATAAAAAATCAATTTTAAGTTAATTTAAATGACATATAATTCACTAATAAATGTATAATTAAACTAATTTTACTTTAAACCTAATTTATAATATAATATAAATTTATGAATAATTTAAATAAAAATGTAGTTTTCTATTAAAATTCATTCTTTTTCACTACTCATCAAAAAATAAAACGTTTTAAAAAAATACCAAAAATTCACCCTAAGATAATTTTGAACTTATTATTTCAAAAATTATATTTATTTTATCACATTAATTTTCTATAGGATTTAGAAATTAATTTATTTTTTTTTACAAAAGGACATGAAAAACATTTGTTTTGAGAAAATAATGTTTTTGAAACATATAAAGACTTTACTAAAAATTATATATTTTTTCTCAAAATATTTTTATTATATAAAAAATTTATAATTAATATTTAAAAATTAGTTATTAATATTCAAATCACTAAGTTCAATAGCTCTGTTATAACGGTCATCTCTAAATAGCTATATTAATAATATATCATGGTTTGGTTAAAACTTAGTGTTGTGTGTAGCACAAGCTGACCTAGTGTTTTTTGTTGCATAATATTACCATGGAGTTTCATGTAATGACTGATATCAAATTAATTTAATTTATTCCAAAAATAATAATTCATAAAAACATGGGGTGTTACATTGAACTCTCCTTAAAATTAATTCTTCCCTCATAATTCGTCATATTAGTACCAACAATTGAGGATTTTTTTGCCCTATTTCGTCCTTAGGTTCCTACATAGCATCTTCAAGATGGTGGTTTTACACAAAAATGGGGACCATGTGAGTGGTCTTATATCATATAACTTTCTCCAATCAATCTTGAATATTTATTAGTAGTTCCTCATACGAAATAACATGATGTAGTGGTATGACCTCTGAGTTTAGTGCATATAATGAATTAGGTATGTACATCCCCAAGAGTGATACATGGAACACATCATGAACATGATAGGGGTTTTATGGGAGAATAATGTGTAAATTTATTTCCCTGATACAACCAAAATTTTCAAAGCGACCAATATACCTAGGCCTTATTTTTTTCTTCTTTAATCCATAGAAAATTTGTAGAAACTCATTCTTATAATCATAAAATTCTAAACCATTCTAATGACTATCAGCATAACATTTTAATATATATTTTCCTGAACTTAAATGTTTCTGAATGAAAATGGCCTTCTATGTTATCTCAAAAATCTTCCCAAGTCCCAATATATTTCTTCCTATAACTTCATTCTAGTATGTTGGAGTTCTAAAATTATTTTCATAAAGGGTTTCATAAGGATCCATCTAAATGATTGAGTGAAGGGTATTTTTTTATGGAAACTCAACTAGAAGAAGGTTTGATTACAAATGCCTTTGAAAACCATTTTATAAGATCTTAACATATTCTATAGGGTTTAAATTATTTTTGTAGTGATGAAAATCAACTCTATATCAATATATTGCATAATTATTCTCCAAATATTTGAGGTAAACATTGGATATTAGTCAGATACAATTGAATGTGGTACTCCATGTAACCTTACCATTTCATTAATTTATTTTATAGTAAGAAAAACCAATGATAAATATTATTTTATATCAATGATGTGTGTTGAATTTGTAAGGTGATCAAACACAACTAATAATTACCTCAACATCAAGGATAAAATAAATCCTAAAGTTTACTAGTACCTTAATCATATATCCATAAAGTGTAATAACTATTCCACTAAAACATAAAAAAAACCAAATCAATTTTTTACCATAAATGTCACATAAAATATCCTTAATCATGATAAAATCCAATCACATGAAACCTTAAAATGGGGGTTCAGTGAATTTGATATTATGATCAAACTTGAAAAAATAAAACCATGATGGTAACCATAAATATTAATTTAATACTACATGGATACATAAATGCTTTTAATATATAATTCACCCTTTATTCACAAAATAATCACATATATTACACAAAAAAATTTCTATTAGAAGCTTTAGTTCAATAATATACTAATATAATGTCAAATGTGATTTCATTATTCCAGAATTCAAGAATATGGGGATAATCAGATGAAGTTTCACAATAATATTTTCATAGGGCTCATTCATATAAAGTCAATAATCAAATTCCAAACTGAGGAGAGTAGGATAAGTGTTCTCTTAATTATCATGATTCACTTCATCCATTGTAATTTCATAATACTTTCCTTTATCATACTTTTTTGGAGTTTATTGTGTATTATCATCAATATTAGTCCTTAGATTGGGGAATTGATTTTACTAATATCCAAACTAAGTGAAATTGAAATACTGGAGTGTGGTCGGTGCATTATGTTAACCACTCATTATAATCATTTCATTTACTAGCCTCTTTACATCACTTCAACATTATTTTTATCAATGGCCTAGCTTCCCACACTTGAAATGACTTCTTCTTACTTTAAAAAAATCACATAATTGATCCTTCCCTCAGTTTTGGAAGGTGGGATTTTGAAAATTTTTCTTCACTCCATGTGACATATCATTGGAATTTACTTGGAACCCCTTCATCCTTTTCTTATTACCATAACCTATATGTTTTCAAATATCACATTTCTAATTTTAGTTCATGTGTAATCATTTATTTGTAGTATATGAAGTACCTTATGGATAAATCCTAAAATAGATTTGGTTTTGATCCACTGATGAATCGATCAACCTTACTTTCAAGATGAATGATAACACCTGAGGAGTACATTGCAAGTCTTATAAAATTTTCATTATAGGTTCCAATAGATTTATCATACATCTTTTTAAGCTTGATGAATTCCTTCTCCATTTTGTATAAATAATATGGTGAAAGTAATTATTAACAAAAAAACTTTTAAACTCATCCCACTTCAAAGAGTCAATTTATTCTAGTTGCCTCATATTCTTAACAAGATTCCACCATTGATCTACCTCACCTTCCAAATAGTATATATCCAAAAATAATTTTTCATTCTATGAACATTGTAGAATATAAAATATGTTTTATCTTGTAATTTTCTGTTTCTCAAAAAATAGTGGATCAGTGGATCCTTAGAAATATGGTGGGCATTACCTTAGGAAAGAAAAAATAGTGTGTTTCTCTCCTTTTCTCATTTGAAATTTTATTATGATTCATAGCTTGAAAAATTCATTTGGGGATAGTAATGAGGTTTTACATTTCATGACAAATAAAATTTAGTTTCTTAGAAAAAAATAATTTCATTATCCATTGCATTCAACATTAAAATGGTTCTTTTAGGTTTCATCCATTGAATTAAAACAAAAAACATAGTTTAATAAATAGAAATAATAGTGGGGAACCATATAATCATGAGGAAGAACTTATAGTTATTTTAAATCATGATTCCTTATTTTTAATCTAGGACACCTTTGGTTTATCCTAGGTCATTCATAATCATCATCTATTTAAGTCCATTGTGATGGTTTATAAATAGTTTTTAAATTTTCAATGCATTTCCCCTAGGATTGAAAAACTATGTGTATATCAAGGCCCATTGTTATGCACCGGGTGATGATCAAGTCTAGCTCAATGTTCCCTTTTTGAGTTATCACCACAAGTTACATCTAATCTAGAACCACATCTACTTATAGTATACAGATAGGGATTTAATTCCTTGTAATCCAATAACTCTATCATTTACCAATATTCCAGGACAATTTATCATACTTTAACTCATCCTTAGACTTATCCTTATAGACATCACTATAAAAATCCTTAGAAATTTCCCTAGTAATTTTAAAAAAAATTCTCATCTTAGATTCCAAAGGTAAAAAAACCTTACCTTAGATACCAACTATAGTGATCCAAGCCTCTCATGCATTGATATTACATGTTTTTATATGAATATTAATTACATTACAAAAACACTCACATGAGGACTGTAATAGTTTATTTCCTTTGGAAACTTGAAACACAATATTATTAATTCATAAAATATATTCAATGTCTCCCATAAAGATCTTTTCTTTTTGTACTATTCACAAACATAACCTATATACACCATTCTACGTAACCTAGGGAAAGGAACATAAGAAAGGGTGAGCTCATATACTCAGTAAGGGTAAAAAAGAGAGATACATAAACATAACCTGATAATAAGGATGTGAGAAAATGATCATAGCATTTGAAAACAATACCATACATATCAAAGATAACAATATTGTGTCATAGAATAAATATTGGTCATTTATAAGACATGAATCATAAAGAAATTAGAGAACATGAGAGAGTAGATCATAACATTTTCATAAGACATATTTTGTGGAATACACATCAACTTATAACATTTTGAACATATGTAAATAGAAAGCGGTTCACTCATTAAGTTAAGGACATGAAATTAGGACCTCGCAAAAACATATGGACATGAAACCATGTCCATAGATAACATTTTGTATATGAAATACAGTTCCATGCATAACACTATGAACATGTAATCAAGTTCTATTATATCATTTCGAACATGTAATCAAGTTTGTGTATAACATATTTACTCATGAGTTATCCATATTTATCTGATGCATTGGCGGTTGATATAGGTCACACCCATCTAATAATTAAAACTATATTTATGTGTTCTAAAACATAATACAACATTTAGTGAATCATATCTAATGAATTGAATTGGTATCATAAAAATTAATCATGCCATAAACTACATAAAAGATACCAGTTTCATAGTAATTTCATCATTTCTTCATAGTATGACTCATGAAAAGAAGTGGGTTTCATGAACATATCCTCATTGTACAGCTTGTTTTAAGAGAAAGTGGTTTCATAAAAATCAGTCCATGAAAACATAAACCATTCGATGAAAGAATAATAATTATATCCCTGGATCATATCCCAAGAAAGGTATGGGTAATATCAAAAGATGTCATCTTAGAGGGGAAATTATTTTTAATGATCATTTAAAACATTTCCGGATGAAAATATACTTTCCGATTTGAAAAAAAAATCCAAACATAAAACATTTTGAAAATATTTTTATTTGAAAATAATCTCATAAATTTATAATGTAAGCTTAAAATAAATTATTGTTCATAATGTTTGAAAATTATTTTCATTTCATATATGTTAAAATGATGGTTCCCTTCATATTTTTGGTAAAATCCAAATGGGGATTGTTTGGAAAAATACATAAAGATTCTATTAAAAACATTTTTTATAAAAGTAAAACATGGGAAAAATTTTCTTTTAAAAATAATATTAGAATATCACAATATTTTTCAATGCAGTTTTAGAAAACATGGTTTTGGATGAAAAAAGTTTTCTAACTAAAGATATTAATAAATTGGTATTTTCCTAAAATTATTTTTAGTTATATTAATTACCAAAGAGTGGGAAAATGGAACTATTACTTTATTTTTTTAATAACATTGGGATAAAAAAATTCTGGAGATTCATGAGAGATGGATGATAATATTTTATCATCAGAAACATAATCATAGTCAATATCTATAAATAGATAGATTGTAACATAAAGTCATTACCACATTATTAAATTTGAATCATTAGCCACATAAAGGTGTAATGTTAAATGGAACTTAAAATATCATTGGGATTTATAAATTCTCGATATTTCATATCAAATGGGACTTATATACAATTTTTTAAAGAATAGTGGTTTATAATAAAACGTATGTCTCAAAGAAGGAAAACTGAGAAAAAAAATATATTACCCCATTGACAAAATTGAAATCAGAAACCCCATGAAATATATACCCTAAAAATAATGTATAAATCTCATGAGAATAATAATAAATTAAATTCATGTGTATAATATACAAAACATAATAAAACACTAGGGGAATATGGCATGTGTCTCCCAAAAGTAAAAAGTGATATGGAAATCCATTACCGTAAATCTCAACTTTTTTCATACATGTTCAAACATCCTCTATAATAAATATATTTTTATTAAAAACCTATTATAGAACCATAAATATATATATTCATATATATATAATACTATATATTACTTAATTATGTCCTTTTATTACCCGTTTCTTAACAATTCTATATTAATATCACGTTTTGGGTAATAACCACTTTGTTTTTAATATATATATTGAATTTTTATTTTTGGTCCTCTTACTTTGATCATGGATCCATAATATATATAATAATAATCAAGAAATAATTATCATATATATATATATATATATTATAATTTTAATACCATTCATGAAAATTCTTTTTGAGAAATGAAGTGTGTTATAGCCATGGAGACGGTAAGCTGTACGTACCTATGTGTAACATTTCCATTTTTCAAAGATAATTATAAAATGGAATTAACTAATATATTATCTTTAATAAATTATAATAATATCATAAATACAATATTATATATTTAAATACACATTTACATAACATCCAAGTGGTTCGGTGATGAAAATAGGGTCACAACACTTCGTGAAGGCGGTAGTCCACACCTACATAAATGATGTTATCATATTTTCTTGAGTGAAAATGTTAGAAATAAAATGATTTATAATCTTGTAAAAATTATAAATATTTAATTAATAGAATAATTATGTCATGTATATAACATATACTTATCATTATTATTTCTTATGTAAAATGCTAGTGAAAAATGAACAACGTCACTTCCTGAGGAGGTAGTCTGATGTACACATGACCGACGTTATCATATCTCAAATGGTATGGGAAGTAATAAATGTATATATGATATAAATAATATACAGGTATAAATATTTTATAAATATCATATAAATAATTTATATACATCATCATACCCAACCATGAGATGTGGAAATAAAAAATGAATGATATCAGTTTGTCAGGCGGTAGCCCACCGAACACACAAACAATGGTTTTGTAACCCATTTAATGGAAGTAGAGATGGTTCTAGGTCATAAATTTGACATAAAAACGTCTCATTATATTTAATATAATAAATTTTTTATATCATCAATTCATAATAATAATGTAATTGGTGAATAATGAAATAAAATAAAAAATCTTGTTGATAAATGTTACCTCTTCATCAGGTATCCTTTTTGTTTTTCACCAAAAACCCTCCTAGGTTGGATTTCTATCCAAAATAAGGATTTAGGATGAGAGGAGAGAATTTGGGAAGTTATTTTTATCGATATTGGATGAACCATATGGGTTTTATGGTGTGAATAGAATAAGATAAGTGGTGTCCATTTATAAGTGGGGGAGAGGACACACTTTTCATTTTTTTAAAAGAATTTAGTGATCCCCTGTTTTTTGCATTCCAAAAAAGTCAAAAAAGGACCATTATCAAACCTAAAAGTTTAAAAGGTGTAAATATAGAAATAAATTAGTTTTTATACATGTGTTTGAATCATTTTAACCCTTATAATTTTAATTTAACCCCTTAGTAAACTCATTTGTACCTTAAACGTGGTAATTACTTTTTACTATTTTGACTATTAATTTTGTTAAATATCTAATTTTATTTTATTATATAAAATAAATTATTCTTATTAAAAATATTGAATCCATTTTTCTAACATTAAATAACAAAATTGGAGAATTTTAATTTAAAATTACTCTCGTAGGAGTGGCGAGAAATCGAGTTTCTAAAGAGAAAAGTTTCAAATGTTTGAAATGTTTTTTATATAAATATTCCAAATGAAAGTTATTCCAATGAATTATTTTTAGTAATGTATTTATAATTGAACTAATTTTACTTTAAAAATAATTTAAAATATAATTTGAATTTATAAATAATTTAAATGAAAATGTAGTTTTCCATTAAAATTTGATATTTTTCACTATTCATCAAAAAAATGATGCTTTTCAAAAAACACCCAAAAATTTACCCTAAACTAATTTTGAAAAAATAATTTAATAAATGAAGTTTATTTTATAAAATTAATTTTATAAAAGTGTAAAATATTAATTTTATTATTGTTCACAAAAATACATGACAAATATTTTTTTATAAAATAGTATTATTGGAAGCATATATAGACTTTACTGAAAATTATGTATTTTAGTGTCAATATGTATTCTTTATATAAAACCATTATAATTAAAATTTATAGAATATTTATTACTATTAATATCATTATGTTTAAAATCTTGGTAATAATGGTCACTTTTAAATAGCTTTATTAATAATATATCATTGCACTACTAGAGAAATAGGCTACAGCCACAGATCTATAGCCATGGATTTAAAACTATGGCTATAGGTGGCTACGGCCATGGTTATGTGGCCTATAGCCACGGTTTTAAAACTATGTCTATAGGTCTTTTTTGCATGGTCTATAGCCATGGATTTTAAAACTATGGTTATATCCCACACCTATTGACATAGTTATGTGACTTATAGCCATGGTCTTCAAAACCGTGGCTATAGGTCTTTTTTTGAAGGGCTATAGCCACGGTTTTGAAAACTGTGGCTATAGGTCTCCCACCCTTGCACTGGAGAAAAAATTCCCTGCCAAAAAATTGGTAGGAAGAAATATTTCCATGGTTTTTAAGGATATTTCCATGGTTTTTAATAATATATATAACATATTAGATAGATATATACACAAAAGCTTTGGTTGAGTAGGGTTTAGGGCACTAGAACATGAAGGGAAGGTGTGGGATCAAATTTGGCTAGGTACACGTTATTTTTAGGCTATTTCCACAGTTTTCTTTGGCTATATCCATGGATCAAACCCTGGTAATAGGGCCCTATTACCATGGTTAAAATCATGGCCAGAGGTCAACCGCCACGGTTGACAATGGAGACACTTATTTCCATTGTTTTCAAAACTAATTCAATATGCCACCTATATCCATGGTTAAAACTGTGGAAATAGGTCAGACCCTACTGCCATGGCAATAGCGCTCACGGTTGGGCAAAACTGTGGGCATAGCCTATGGCCACGGTTTTGGGCCCTATTTCCACATTTTTGAACCGTGGAAACAGACTTTTTTCTAGTTTTGTTGTTTTTATAAAACTCAGTGTTGGATGAAATGCAAGCTAACCCAATATTTTGTATTGCACAAGCTTATTTTCATGTTGTGTGTAATAAAAAATTTCAACGAAATTGAATTTATTCAAAAAATTAGAATTCCTAAAAACTCAGGGTTTCACATTCTACCCCATTAAAATGAATTTCCCCTTGAAATTCGTAACATTGGTACCAATAACTGAGTATACTTCTGCCTCATTTCATCCTCAGGATCCCACATAGCTTCCTCAAGCTTATGGTTTCAACAAAAAACATGGACCAGGTGAGTGGTCTCGCATTATATAGATTTATCTATTTGATCTATAATCTATACTATTTATTCCTCAAAATAAATATAATGATCCAGTGGTATGACCTTCGAGTTCAGTACATGTGATGATTCAGGTACATACTTCCTCTAGAGATATACATGGAACACATCTCAAATTTGATAGGGGTTAAGTGGAAGCACCAAGTAGTAATATACAGTCTCTATATGAACAATAATTTCAAATGTATCGATATACATAGGTCTTGGTTTTCACTTCTTTCTTCCATAGAGCAATTTGTAGAAAGACCTTATTACCAACTTAAAATTCTAGACTGCGTTGAATATTATCATCATAACATTTCTGTAAACATTGTGTAGTGATTACATGTTGATTAATTGATCTAACCTTTTCTATCATCTCATCGTCTTATTCAGGTCATAATAGATTTATTTCTATAACTTCATTCAAGTATGTTTGAGTTATATACTTATTTTCATAAAGGGATTCATAAGGATCCATCAAAATACTCAAGAAAATTCTGTTGTTTTATGGAAACTCAATTAGAGTAATATTTGTTCCCAACCACCCTTTAAAACCATTGGAAAAAGATCTTTGTATATCCTCTAGTGTTTGAATTGTTTTCATTGTGATGAAACTCGACTATATAACTATATCTTAGAGAATACTTCTCCAAAACAACGAGGTAAACTTTAGTTCCAGATCATATATAATTGAATTTGGTACTCTATATAAACTTACCACTTTCTTGGATGTATATTCTAGAAAGTGGGTCTAAAGATAAATCTTCTCTAATAGTGATGAATTATGTTTAATTTTTAAGTTTATCATCTATAACCATTAATTACATGAACCTCAAGGATAAGATAAACCCTTAAGTTTACTAGTACCTTTGTTCATGTGTCTATAAAGTGTAACAACATTTTCACTAAAGCATATACAAATCCAAAGGGTTGTCTTACTATAAATGTATCTTACAATATCCTTAATCATGATAAACTCAAGTTTCATGAAACCTTAAAGGGGTTTTCAATGAAATTGATCATGTGATCAACCATAAATTCATAAACCCATGATGGTATCCATAAATCCTAAATTAATATTACTTGGAGACAATAATGCTTCCAAAAGATAATTCACCCTTTGTTCATTAAATAAGCTCTTATCTTATACAAAAACATTTCTATTAGAAGATTGGGTTCAACATTATACAGATATAATATTAAATGCGATTTCATTATTCTATAATCCATGTTGAGGGGTATAATCAAATAAAGTTTCACAATAAAGTTTTCATAGGGCTCATTCATACAAAGTACAATAATAATTCCCAACTTATTAGGTTAGGATAAGTATGACATTAATTATCATTAATCACTTCATACATTATGATTGCATAACATTTTCTATTATCCTTTGTCTTTAGAGATTTTTATGTCTTATCATCCACATTTTCCCTTAGATTAGGGCATTGATTCACATAATGTAACATCCAGGACCCGGGTACCACGCAATGGGTGCCCCGAACCCGTTTCGCTACATGACCTCAAGCGCATTTCCCCAAACACTAGAGGCTACCGACTAGCAGCGAGGGCCCAGGTCTAATAGTGGGGAAACTATTCCCTCATTTGTCAAAGTGTTGCGTGGCGGAATATAGAATAAAACATACATCAAACAGCAGAAGCAGTAAACCATACACAACTAAAATAAACAACATCAGTGGATATAACCAACAGTATATAAATGATGATGCTACATGTCTCAAGTTCTAAGAAAATATCCAGAACATGTTATACATCAATACATTACAACCAAAATCATAGTACAACAAAACAAAGCAAAACAGCTGGCAGTGGAATCGCAAGCCTAGGATCGATCCCATGCACTCCTAATTCTCAGCAACAGTCAAGTAATTGTATAGGGATTCTTGCCCCTATCCACACTTGTAGAAACGTAATCTGTTTGGGCCGAAAAGCATGAACCAAACAGGGTGTGAGAAATATATCTCTGTAGGCACCCACCAAAAGCCCGTTCCCAACAATGTGTAAGAATGCAACAATGTTGTGAAATATTAAAATTCAATAAAGTAATCAGAACTGAAAAGTAACTAACTTAACCAGTTATATTTCCATTTTAACATTCTTTTTAATCATTTAATTTAAAATACCACCACAGTGAATATTCTAAGTTAACAGCCAAATGTCCATAGACTCGTAGACTCCCACCCTCAGGTAAAGAGAAACCAACACAGGAATTTGCCCACAAGCACACAGATATTGCCCACAGGCATAATTAGTGTCACCCACAGGCACAGAATCATCTTCCCACAGGCTTGGAAGTAGTTTTCCACAGGATAAGTAGACTAACGCCCAAAGGCTAAGTAGAATAATGCGCACAGGCTAATCACAACATTGCCCTCAGGCTAACAGGTAACCGGCGATGCCCAACATGTAAATATGCAGTAAACAAGAAATTCCTCTCGAGGAAATTATTCAATTACTACTTTTAAGGCATACCCTCGGGTATCCTGGCCAAACGGCTAAACAGTGGAATACACCCACGGGGTGGTTCTGGATCCAAGCAACGATCCCAACCAACATTTTAATAACAAAATTAAATAACTAATCAATTATAGGTGTTTATTATAGCAATGACCTCAGCCACATGATACCCCAACATGGTTCGTGGCAGAAAAATGCACAAAACACATGGAAGTTGGAAGAATTAACACTAAGCCACCTACCGTATACGCCAACGAGCGGTATACCTGAACGTCAACTCCAGAAACACCTAATAATGGTGTAGATCTGATGAAGAACAAAACTCGCTTAATCACAAATAACTCCCTTTGGGAGAAGAATTGGTAAGCAACACATTTGGAGAAGAGAGGGCTTACCCGCGCAGTTCCAACGAGATCGTCCAAGGTGGAATCGGATTCCAGATGAAGACTCGGCGGATCTATGAAGGTCCGACCGTCCACTCCTGCTCCTTCCTCCAATTCTAAGCCTTCTCTGTGAATAGGGGAGTCTACTACCCGATTTAATCAAAAAAAAGTACACGGCGTGTACTTACTTCGTTTAACTGTTCCTCTGGAGGCACCGCCACACTGTTCATCTGTTAACATGAGTACCCGGCATGTAGTTCTAAGTACACGGCGTGTACTGTCACCCAGCTAGCGGCTGCTCCACCGCCTTACTATTTTGGCATGTTGACTGACTATACAGCATGTAAAGGACCACTACACGGCCTGTAGTCGGTTCTTACCCCCTTCGTCACCGACATGGCTACACGCCCCGTGTACTCATCCCTATACGGCCAGAAGTACACGACGTGTGGAAAAAGTACACGGCGTGTACTTACAAAATTTAGGATTCTTCCCCATTTTCCATATTTTATTAAAAACACTTAAGGAAAAGAGAAATAAGAAGCTCATACCTCAAAGATAAGAACCAGGTTCTTACAAACTTCCCCCCTTATAGAAATTCGTCCCCAAATTTCACTTCCAAGGGTGGAGAAGATATAGCCGTGAACAACTCCGGCCACTGAGAACGTACGTCGACCTCCTGCTCCCAGGTCTCGTCCAGCACTCGGCCATGCTACCATAGCACCCGTACGAGAGGAACTGATCGGCCTTGGAGAACCTTTTTTTTCCTGTCAACAATACGAATCAGATGCTCCTCAAAGGACGCATCTGCCTCCAGCTCAACCTCCTTGGTCTGAAAGACGTGAGACGGGTCTGATTGATAGCGATGCAAGTGAGATACAAGGAAGACGTCGTGCATGGCGTGGTACCGCTGCGGTAACAGCAACCGATAAGCAACCATCCCGACTCTCTCCAGAATCTCAAATGGTTTCACATACCACAGTAAAAGTTTACCCTGTCTCCTGATCCTCTTGTGTCCCAGCCTCAGCGAAACACATAGAAAACCCCGATCCCCGACCACGAACTCCAAAGGTCTTCTACGGTGATCAGCATAATACTTCTTACAAGACTATGTGGTAGCCATCCGCTTCTGAATCAACTGGACCTGCGCAGAAGTCTCCTCCATGAGCTGTGGCCCCAGAAAAGCTACCTCACCTGCCTCTATCCAGCACAAGGGTGAACGGAATGGCCTACCTTATAAACACTCATATGGTTCCATCTCAATAGTTTCCTAGAAGCTATTGTTATAGAAAAACTCGACTAAGGGTATATGATTCTCCCAAGATCCCCCAAAGTCTAGGACGCATGCATGCAGCATGTCCTCTAGCACCTGTATCGTACGCTCTGACTAGCCATCAGTCTGAGGGTTGTAGGCTGTGCTCAGAAGCACCTGTATACCCAATTCCCTCTGAAAACTCTACCAGAAACGAGACGCGAAGTAGGAATCCCTATCAGAAATGATAGAATGAGGGACCCCATGAAGACTTATGATCTCTCGGATATACAGCCTTTCGAGATCGTCAACACAGAAGGTCTCCTTGATCGGCAAGAAGTGAGCTACCTTCATGAGTCTTTACAAAACAACCCACACGACATCATTTCGACGAGGTTACCTCAGCAATCCAGTCAAGAAATCCATCATGACATTGTCCCACTTCCACTTCGGAATGGGTAACTACTGTAACAGACTAGCTGGTCTCTGATGCTCCGCCTTCACCTGCTGACAGGTGGAACACCTCGTAACAAAACCAGCTACATCTCTCATCATACCCGGCCACCAGTACTGAAGTCTTAAGTCGTGGTACATCTTGGTATCCTCAAGATGAAATTCCCACGCTGAAGCATGAAACTCTTGCATCAGCTCCGCGTGTATAGCCCCTGGAACCCATACTCGTCCATGGAAATGCAAAACCTCATCGTCACCTATCGTCCAACCAGGAGAAGGGTCCTCACCTGCCACCGACTCCCAAATAACTTGGCCTTCTAGATCAAATAGTTGTCTCATCCTTACTCTATCCAGGAGGGTAGAAGTCACAGCTAAAGATGAAAGATAAGTCTGCCCCTGGCTGTTATTCACCTCCAGATGCATCTCAGAGAACAAGGCCATGAGCAGCCACTCACCGCTGGCCTCCTGTACTACCTGTATCTGAGTCTTCCTGCTCATTGCATCAGCTACTGCATTACCTTTACCAGGTGTATAGGCAGGCTCAAAATCAAAGGACTATAGGTATTTGACCCACCTCCTCTTCCTCAGATTCAAGTCACGCTGAGTAAAGATATACTTGAGGCTTTTGTGGTCGGTGAAAACCACAAAATGCTCCCCCAATAGATAATGTCTCCAACAGCGCAACGCATGTACAACTGTAGCTAACTTGAGATCATACGTTGGGTAATTCCTCTCATGTGGCCTCAACTGTCGAGACCCGTACGCCACAACTCATTCTCCCTGCATCAACATTGCTCCCATCCCAATACCTGATGCATCATAGTAAACTGTATAGATCTTCCCTGGATCTGGGAGTATCAGGATCAGTGCTAATGTCAACCTTCCCTTCATGTCTTGAAAAGATGTCTCACAAGCTTCTGACCAGATGAACTTCACACCCTTCTTAGTCAGACCTGTCAACGGGGCTGCTAAGTTGGACAAGTCTTGTAGGAAACGTCTGTAGTAACCAGCCAGCCCTATGAAACTCCGTATCTAGAACAAGTTCTTAGGATTCTCCCAAAAAATCATTGTTCTCACCTCCTTTGGGTCTACTGAAACTCCTGCCTCATAGATGATATGACCTAGGAAGTGAATCTGGTTCATCCAAAAGAGGCACTTTGAGAGCATAGCATATAGCCGATGCTCCCTCAGTGTACTCAATATGATAACAAGATGGGTGGCATGGTCATGTCGAGTGTGAGAGTACACCAATATGTCGTCCATGAATACTACCACAAAAGAATCAAGATACGGATGGAACACACGATTCATCAGATCCATGAAAATTGCTGGCGTGTTCGTGAGTCCGAAGGGCATAACCATATACTCATATAGACCATACCTACTCCTGAAAGATGTGAGAGGTATATCAGATGGTCACATGCGCAGCTGATGATATCCTGATCTCAGGTCAATCTTCGAGAACACTCGTGCTCCACGAAGCTGATAAAAAAGATCATCAATCCTCGGTATGGGATATCATTTCTTAACCTTCAACTGGTTCAGCTTCTGATAATCCACGCAAATTCTGAGGGTACCATCGGCCTTCTTCGCAAAAAGGACCAGAGAACCCAAAGGAGAAGTATTGGGTCAGATAAAGCCCTTTGCCTGCAACTCCTCCAACTACCTCTTGAGCTCTTGCAACTCAGGTGTAGCCATCCAATATGAAGGAATGGACACTAGTGTTGCTCCTGGAACAAGCTCAATGGAGAAATCCACCTCTCGCTCTGGAGGTAGACCCGAAAAGTTGTCGGGGAATACATCCCTAAAATGATCAACAACTGGAGTGAAATCCGCCTGACAAGTCCCTTGATCATCCAGATATAATCTCGCAATCTGGGTTGTGACTCCACCACGCCCACGATGCTCTGGTCCAGCTCGACTCGCCTAAACATCCCATTCTCCCTTGTATACAAACTCTCTGCCCTCTGGTGACGTGAAACTCACCCTACGATGATAGAAGTCTTGTAACGCCCTGACCCCAGTTACCCAGAGTCAGTGCATTATTACATAACATTGGCATGATCACAAGAAACATAAAATCTCGAAAGACCGATTAGTTTAGTAGCCTTGGAAACACTAGATATATTCATAAAGTATACATTACATCAATAAGTGAAAAACTACAACAATATATTGTCTTCATATCCCCTTATACTATCCCTGCAGGTCATTCATAAAATTCTTCTTCACATCCTGGGAAAAATAAAACATAGAAAAAGGGTGACCTCAAATTCCAAGTAAGGATAACAATATAGCGGAAACTTTGATAAATAAGAATAAACATTTAAGGTAATGTATAACTAAAACAAAAGCCTTTTAAACATGAACTTCAACATAGTACGACAAAAATAAAATGAAATAATTCCATTTACATATTCACATGGATATTCTACTAAATGAATAATCACATGCAATATCAATAACCACTTTCATAATGATGGAATTCATAATTCCATACTATCATAACCACACAGCCAAGGCCTTGTTCCAAGACTACAAATAAGATTTTGTCAAGGCCTTATGCCAAGACACTAGTTTGTCTCATGAGACCTTCCGATGCATCGAGGAGCTATAGCGGGATCCACCCATCACTTACTAATTCCAATGCTTTCTTCATATGAAAAGTTTTAAATGTAACATAAACATTCATATTAAAACGAGCATATGAAATTTCAATACTTTATCCAAAAACCATGAATGGTATAAAAATAGCACATCCACAGTCAAACATAACTCATTCGATACAATATGGAAGATTTTATTGTATTATAATAACCTCAATCAAGAAAGATGAAGGATGTTGACATAGATGAAAATAATCATCAAAACAATTATAGTGAAATATCCCCCTTTTTCTTGAAATCATTTAAAAGTCACACTATTTTTCAAGAATCCATTTAAAATAGATTTTAGAATCAAAGTGTCCCATACAAAATTGAAACTTTTAAAAGGAATTTTGATTCGAAAACATTAATGTCCATATAAATAAATCCTTAAAACCATTTTTAAAACATGGACATTAATGAGAAATATTTCAAGTAATGAATCTTTAAAACATTTTAACATTTCATTTTAGTTAGAGTTCCTAACGAAAAGAGAGACACTTGAATAAAAATAATTGAGGAAATAAAAACATTTTAATATCATGAGAATAAAGGGATTCATGATATATTATGTCAAAGTACATTATATACACCATATAAAAGTGATTTGGTGTATAACAATAAAGGAGTCTCAATGGAATGTAAATTGAGATGAAATCTCTCATAAAGGCTGTATCATTAGTTTAAGGATAAATCAACGACATAATAATGAGTGAAAAATATAAATACACTCAATATGATTGTTTATTAAGTGTAAAACAATCAATGTACATTCACACATATTCTTGTAAAAACAACACCAATGAATTGGTTGTTTAACTCAACAAATCAAGATTGTGTAAAAATTACTCTTATCAAGTTCATACCGATGACCTGATAATTTATCAATGGAGTGATTATGTGTATCAAAAGTATATCCACAGAACGGGGAGTGTAATTTATGACATAATCAAATGAATAGTGATTCTACACATAATCTTGGAGTAAAATAATCAATGAAGTATGCGTAAAGTCGAATGAGTGGAAATTAAAATTTCAAATTCCCTTATTGATTTGGTAAAATAAAAAACATACACCCATGAAAGAAGGATCATACAATGATGATGTAAGTATACATGAATTAAATTATATTACACAATGAATACAAACATGGGCAGTACACACACCAGATGTAATAAATAGGTGGTGAACAATGGAATTCTCACAGAATTAAAAGTGAGATAAGAAACCCCTTACTTTGTACTTCTTCCTTGGTCGACGGTAGTTTAACCTCCTTTATAATGGTAAAATAATTGTTATTGAATTATACAATAATCTGTTACATTAATATGATATCATATATGATCTTTTAACAATGATTTGTTAATAATATCTTAGTATTATCGTCATTCTGGGTGTTAACTTACTCATTTTCCTTTATATTATTTGTTACATAAGCCGTGCTTTTTATGGATAGGTTGTATATTATTTATATCCAGAATTATATCAAGTCCTTAAAAATTATTTTTAAATCATCAAATTATAATTATACTTGAATGGATACGATGGAGAATGAATCTCATCGCTTTCGTGGAGACGGTACTCCGTACGTACGCACGAGCGACAATATCATTCTTTTGATGTTAAAATAATATATAATTGGATGGTATATCATATAAAAAGAATAATTATCATGTTATATTTATTATTTAAATTAATTTCACATCATTATTATACCCATCCAAATAATAATTTATTGAATGACAATTACACCACAACGTGGAGATGGTAAGTCGTACGTACGCACGTATGGTGACATGTCATTCAAAGGATGGATAGAATACTAAATATGGTTGTACCATATTTATAATAATATTACATTATATAAGATATAATGGATTCATTATTTTAGAATTAGAATAACAAAGAAATAAGAAGTTGAAGAAGAAAAGAATTTGAAAAATTGTGGTAAAAACATTACCTCTTCTTCGGGTTCTTCCTTTTGATTTGATCAAAAGGGCTCCTTAGGTTGGCTTTCTGATAAAAATAAGGCCTATAGGTTGTAGTGAGGGAAGTTGAGAGAGTATTTGGGCAGGGTTTGGCCGAACCAAATGGCTTTGAAGGTGTGAAGTAATGGGAAGGGTGAGTGCCCTTTTATAAGAGGGGTGAGGGGCACCTTTGGAAAATCTAGAAATATTATTTTATAATAAATTCATATTCGATTTCTAATGGCTCAAAAGTGTATTATTTAAAGTATAAGGTTGGGATATGTCCAAAAACACTCAAAAATAGAATTTAGACAGTTTTGGGTCATTATATTAACCTTATCTTTAAATATTAACTCTTAGTTAATTAGTTTCACTTTTACAATGTCTCTTTGTTTTTTTACATTATATGGTTAATAAACATACTATATACCTACATGAGATCCCCAAGTTGTCCATTAATGATACACCTATTATGATATAAGTCTCTTGTCAGAACCTTAGATTTTTTGGAATTTAATATCAATTAATAATATAATATTTGTTTTAAAAACAATTTTATGTCAATTTTGACACTATTCAATAATTGATTTTTGTGAAACTCATAACAGAATGATTACTTCGAAAAAAGTAAATTAAATCAATCTTAATATGTCATATTAACCTATAAAATTTTTTTAATTCATAAAAAGTCTCAAATTATATTTATTTGGTTTTTTATAATATCAATTATTTTTATTTTTCACTCTTATGGTAATTAATGCATCATCATTGTGTCATATATAAATTAAATTATTTATTGTCTAAAATTTATAAATAAAATATCATTATTTATGAAATCGTTTTAGATTTATAATTAATATTTACAATCGAATTTACCTTATGTATAACCCTATATTAAAAATGTTTTATAAATAAACATTTATTTTAACTCTTTTAACTCTTCTTTGAATTAAATAATAATAAATGACCTAATCTAATCCAAGTGGACCTAAATGATAATATTTTACTCCTAAGGTTGTTTTTGGTCGAGAAAAACTTGTCCAATCGAATTAGGACATGTGTTAGGGTAATATTAATATCATTTTTACCCTTAAATACCCTATTTACTTTTAACCGTGGTAAATAAAGGTAAAAGTTGCTATTCACCAAAAATTATTTTCATCCCATTGAACCACATTTTACTCCTTTATATTAACCATGTCTCTCAGATTTTTGAAATTCCACTCACAGAAGCAGTAAAATTATGTTTTATGAAAAATTCAGTTTTTTAACTACCACTTAGTGGTTTCACTATTCATCAAAAAATGTATGTTTCCAGAAAAATACCAAAAATTAGGCATAAGATATATTTGATATTATGAATTAAAAAATGATGTCTATTTTAACAAATTCAAAACATATTAGTTGCATTAATTAATTTAAAAAATAGTTCCCATCGTCAAAACAAATAGCGTGTTTTTAAGAGATAATAACTATCAAAAGATTGACACTTGTTTATGTCTGGTTTAAATGTGAAATTACACCCAATGACTAACATTGTATTAAATGGTAAAAATATATTATAAATATACTTTAAAACCACTCAAATTAATAATTTTATCACTATTAATTATTTCGATTTAAAAATTTGTTTTTAATTAAAATTTAGTAATTTTCACTATTCATCAAAATATGAAAGTTATCCGAAAAGTACCAAAATTTCACCCTAAGCTAATTTTGATATAACGAATCCAAAAATGAAGTCCATTTTGAAATAAAAAAATTTTAAAATTTCAAAAATTAGGTATTACTATTCATAACGGCTAGTTTTATTGGTTGTGGTGTGTTAGAATCTCGAAGTTGCGTACAATGCACGCCATTGCATTATTCAATAGGAAACGTACCATGGAAGATTGGGGTGTTACATTCTCCCCTCCTTCAATAAATTTCATCCTTGAAATTTTTTTTAAAATTGGGCTTGAGAATAAAATGGAAAGTCCCACATCGGAAAAAGATTCGATAAAACTATCACTTTAAAAGAAAGGAAGAGAGGTATAAAGGTCATCCAAGATAACTCATACTAGGATTCCATGTAGAAAAACATGGATATGGACGACAAAATAAGTGTTATGTTCTGATGGAGAGGGATAGAAAACATGATCAGGAGAAAGTTAACAATAAAAAAATCACAAACTTGTGTTGGGACAAACGGTCATTAATCTCCCAGTAGGAATAGTAAACAGACAACATTTTTTTGTTTTAAGTTACATTACATAAGGACGAGGAATTAATTTATGATATTGACTAAGAACATAAAAATATATACTTACTTTTTAAGTAGATTTTCATTCTTCAATAAATTTGTACCACTAACTCATTTTTTTTTTGAACAATGAGTATTCAATAAGACTTGGTCACAGTGGAAGAGCTAGAATAAACTTCTATAGAAATACATGATCCATGTAGGATAAACTATATATTTACCTTGTCTTTAGAGATTAATCAAAACCAAAATGGTTATTATAATATCTGATCACCCCCTAAATGGATATTCTATTTGATAAAAAAAACTAATCTTAATTTCTAAAATTAAACCATCAATACCCCAAAGTTAAATAAATACCATTCTATAATTAATTGTCCTTAAAATCCTTCAATATAATCCAAACTAATATTGAAACTCAAAACTTATAAGAATGTAGTCTTCCACATTAAATTGTATCTCCAAATTACATTAATTACTCTTAAAGTCACATACTTAAAAGTAATTAACCTAATCATTTCCATAAACAAACCAAATCACTATAAATCCACAATAAACACATAGATAAAAATCAACCATTACTCCTCAAATGAAGTCCCATACAGTTCTATTTTCCATACAACAAAGCGAACAACTTCAAAAATAACATTTATCACTTAATTACCAAATCATTTTCCTATACTAAGGGTATTCATTTGATAAGACATAAGATCCCAAATCAAATTATTAAGGATCAATAAAATCATTTAACTAAAAATAATAGTCACACTAACCAGGGACTTCACGTAGTCCAGTGGGAGGTGATAAATCTCAATCTCACTTTGGTTGTGGGTTCGATTCCCATAGCTTTGTTCAACGCGTCGGGTTGTCACACGGTCTATGTGTTGTCCTTTTTCAAAAACTATTTTTTTAACATTACCAGAATGAGATAAATTCCTCAAAATAACCATAACATAATTTAACCACAAATCTTATCTCATACCTTTCATTCTCATCCCAAATTATAATAACTTATAACTACCTCAAACCCAATGATCATATAAGGCCAAATGGTTATTTATAACTATATCCACAAGAGAAAAGATAATTCTTCCTTAAATATAATTTTCACATGATTAATTTCATGGTTACACATACAGGGGAAAATTATTCCAAAGTAATCCCATCAATAAAGAGCACTAACACTATTAAACATTTCATCATCCATTTATTTCCACATAGTTTCTTCATCATATGTTCCTCGGGTTCATACATTGCCTCTTCCATCTTATGATTTCTCCATAGAACTTTTACCAGACGAGTCATCCAGTTTCTCAACACTTGATCTTTGGTATGAAGAATTCTGATAGGCTCTTCACAATAAGATAGATCGGGTTCTAATTCTAATTCTTCATAGGTGAGTACATGCATTGGGTCAGGCAAGTATTTTGTCACTAGTGATATGTAGAACACATCATGAACTTTGGAGAGACTAGGAGGAATTTCCTTTTGGTATAATGTGTTCATGTGTCACAATGGTACCTTAGGAATTTTTCAAAATAATCTACTTCCTTTACCCAAAAACTCCTCATCCATCTTGGATTATGTCGATGGAAGCATTGATGCATCATCGAAAAATAGGTATTTCTTATATATAATTTTGAGACATCCTATTTAACATGTTTATTTAGAAAAATTCATACTGATTCATCTTCAAATATTTCAAAATAAGGCTTTGGTAAATCAGTTTCTATATGTCCTAAAAGACAAAAATATATAATCTGATACATATAGGCTGCTGGAAGGTCTCCCTCTTCTGCAACATCTAGAAAATCATTTAGTGCATCGTAATTTTGAGATAAAGTGAAAAATTTGAAAATACCCTGATGGTACTTCCCATGATTAGCATGGTAAGAAAGTTGAGAGCGCAATATTATCCCATAGTCGGTACTTGATCCCTCAAGAAATCGTGCAATTCTAGAGGTATTGGATGTCTCATAATGTTGTTTGCATGTAACTTGGACATTTGAAAACGTTTCAACATCATCTGTGCATGACTTCTGGATAATAATTGTAAGTAGTTCTTCAAGAAGAGTGAGAAGAGTTGTTCGTGATCTTGCTCCCTCCATGTTTTAACTAACAAAAAGAAAATACAATTAGGGTTTTTGAAAACTTATCTAATAAGAATGTAAAAAAACTGAGACATAATAGGATAATCTTGTAATTGCACAATATATCCTAATTTGGGGTACCCTATGTTAAAATCTAAGTTATCCACTATCTATTTCTCAACATATATTCTTAGGGGAATTTTTTTATTCTCTTTATAATGGTTCATACTAATCTTGTGAATTTACCAAAGCATATCCCCTAGGAGTTTCGTAACCAAGAGTGCAGCAAGGCCCGTTGTCATGCACCAGTTCCCGTTCGAGTTTATCTCAAAGAGGTGTTTTCGGGTATTACCACTCGGTACATCTGTTCCAGAGCCGTCTCTACCTACTCGTATCCAGACAAGGATGTATTTCTTGGAAAACTCACAAAATCTATACAATACCAAAATTCTAGGAAGTTATTCTATACTAATCCTCAAAGTTCATCTTAGGTATACATGTTCTAATCAGATTTTATCTAAATCTAGCTTCCAAGGTTTGTACTAATCTTTCTTTGATACCAACTGTATCACCCCGACCCCAGTTACCCAAAGTCGGTGCATTATTACATAACATTGGCATGATCACAAGAAAGATCAAATCTCAAAATACTGATTAGTTTAGTAGCCTTGGAAACACAATATATATTCATAAATTTTACATTATATAAATAAGTGAAAAACTACAACAATATATTGTCTTCATATCCCATTATATTATGCCTGCAGGTCATTCATAAAATACTTCTTTACATCCTGGCAAAAATAAAACATAGAAAAAGGGTGAGATCAAATTCCCAGTAAGGATAACAATATAGTAGAAACTTTCATAAATAAAAATAAACATTTAAGGCAATGTTTAACTGAAACAAAAGCCTTTTAAACTTGAACTTCAACATAGTTTGGCAAAAATAAAATGAAATAATTCCATTTACTTATTCACATTGATATTCTACTAAACGAATAATCACATGGAATATCAATAACCACTTTCATAATGATAGAATGCATAATGCCAGACTATCATAACCACACAGCCAAGGCCTCGTGCCATGACTACAAATAAGATTTTTTCAAGGCCTTATGCCAAGACACTAGTTTGTCTCATGAGACCTACCGATGCATCGAGGATCTATAGCGGGCTCCACCCATCACTTACTAAGTCCAATGCGTTCCTCATATGAAAAGTTTTAAACGTAACATAAACATTCGTAATAAAACTAACATACGAAATGTCAATACTTTATCCACAAACCATGAATGGTATAAAAATAGCACATCCACAGTCAAACATAACTCATTCTATACAATATGGAAGATTTTATTGTATCATAATAACCTCAATCGAGAATGATGAAGGATATTGACATAGATGAAAATAATCATCAAAACAATTAGATTGAAATATCCCCCTTTTCTTGAAATCATTTAAAAGTCGCACTATTTGTCAAGAATCCATTTAAAATAGATTTTAGAATTAAAGTGTCCCATACCACTTTGAAACTTTTAAAAGGAATTTTGATTTGGAAACTTTAATGTCCATATAAATAAATCCTTAAAACCATTTTTAAAACATGGACATTAAACAGAAAGATTTAGAGTAATCAATCTTTAAAACATTTTAAAATTTCATTTTAGTTAGAGTTCCTAAACAAAAGAGAGACACTGGAATAAAAATAATTTAGGAAATAAAAACTTTTTAATATCATAAGAATAAAGGGATTCATGATATATTATGTCAAAGTATATTATATACACCATATAAAAGTGATTTGGTGTATAACAATAAAGGAGTCTCAATGGAATGTAAATTGAGATGAAATCTCTCATAAAGGCTGTATCCTTAGGTTAAGGATAAATAAACGACATAATTATGAGTGAAAAATATAAATACACTCAATATTATTGGATATTCAATGTAAAACAATCAATGGACATTCACACATATTCTTGTAAAAAGAACATCAATGAATTGGATGTTTAACTCAACAAATCGAGATTGAGTAAAAATTACTCTTATCAAGTTCATACCGATGACCTGATAATTTATCAATGGATTTATTATGTGTATCAAAAGTATATCCACGGAAAGGGGAGTGAAATTTATGACATAATCAAATGAATAGTGATTCTACACATAATCTTGGAGTAAAATAATCAATGAAGTATGGGTAAAGCTGAATGAGTGGAAATTAAAATTTCAAATTCCCTTATTGATTTGGTAACATACAAAAAATACACCCATGAAAGAAGGATTATACAATTATGATGTAAATATACATGAATTAAAGTATATTACACAATGAATACAAACATGGGAAGTACACACACCACATGTAATAAATAAGTGGTGAACAATGGAATTCTCATGAAATTAAAAGTGAGATAAGAAACCCCTTACTTTGTACTTTTTCCTTGGTCGATGGTAAGTTAACCTCTTGTATAATGGTGAAATAATTGTTATTTAATTATAAAATAATTATTTACATTAATATGATATCATATATGATCTTTTAGCATTGATTTGTTAATAATATCTTAGTATTATCGTCATTCCGGGTGTTAACTTACTCGTTTTCCTTTATATTCTTTGTTATGTAAGCTGTGTTTGTTATGGATAGGTTGTATCTTATTTATATCCAGAATTATATCAAGTCCTTAAACATTATTTTTAAATCATCAAATTATAATTATACTTGAATGGATACGATGGAGAATGAATCTCATCGCTTTCGTGGAGACGGTAGTCCGTACGTACGTACGAGCGACAATATCATTATTTTGATGTTAAAATAATATATAATTGGATGTTATATCATATAGACAAAATAATTATTATTTATTATTTATTATTTACATGAATTACACATCATTATTATACCCATCCAAATAATAATTTATTGAATGACAATTACACCACGATGTGGAGACGGTAAGCCGTACGTACGCACGTATGGTGACATGTCATTCAAAGGATGGATATAATACTGAATATGGTTGTACCATATTTATAATAATATTACCGTATATAGTAGATACTGTATTAATTATTTTAGAATGGGAATAACAAAGAAATAAGAAGTTGAAGAAGAAAAGAATTTGAAAACGGGTGGTAAAAGCATTACCTCTTCTTCGGGTTCTTATTTTTGATTTGATTAAAAGGGATCCATAGGTTGGCTTTCTGATCAAACTAAGGCCTCTAGGTTGTAGTGAGGGAAGTGGAGAGAGTATATGGGTAGGGTTGGGCCGATCCAAAAGGCTTTCAAGGTGTGAAGTAATGAGAAGGGGGGTGCCCTTTTATAAGAGGGGTGAGGGGAACCTTTGGAAAAGCTAGAAATATTATTTTATAATAAATTCATATTAGGTTTATAATGGCTCCAAAGTTTATTATTTAAAGTCTAAGGTGGGGATAGGTCCGAAACCACTCGACCAATAGAATTTAGACAGGTTTGGGTCATTATATTAACCTTATCTTGAAGTATTAACTCTTAGTTAATTAGTATCACTTTTATAATGTCTCTGTGTATTTTTATATTATATGGTTAATAAACTTACTATATACATCCAAGATTCCCCCAAGTGGACCATTAATTATACACCTATCATGACATAAGTCTATTTTCAGAACTTTATGTTTTTAGGAATTTAATATCAATTAATAATATAATATTTGTTTTAAAAACTCTTTTATGTCAATTTTGACACTATTCAATAATTTATTTTTGTGAAACTCATAAAAGAATTATTACTTCAAAAAAAGTAAATTAAATCAATCCTAATATGTCATATTAACCTAGAAAGTTATTGTTATTCATAAAAAGTCTCAAATTATATTTATTTGGGTATTTATAATATCAATTATTTTAATTTTTCACTATTACGGTAATTACTGCATCATCATTGTGTCATAAATAAATTAAATTATTTATTTGTCTAAAAATTATAAATAAAATTTAATTATGTAGGAAATAGTTTTATCTTTCTAATGAATATTTACAATCAAATTTACCTTATGTATAACCCTATATTAAAAATGTTTTAGTAAATAGACTTTGATTTTAACTCTTTTAACTCTTCTTTAAATTAAATCATAATAAATGTCCTAATCGAATCCAAGTGGACCTAAATGATAATATTTTACTGCTAAGGTTGTTTTTAGTCGATAAAAACTTGTCCAATATAATTCGGACATGTGTTAGGGTAATATTAATATCATTACCGTTAAATACCCTATTTACTTTTAACCATGGTAAGTAAAGGTAAAAAGTTACTATTCACCAAAAAATATTTTCATCCCATTGAACAAAATTTTACTCTTTGATGTTAACCGTGTCTCTCAGATTTTCTAAATTCCACTCACAGAAGCGGTAAAATTATGTTTTTTGAAAAATTCAGTTTTTTAACTACCACTTAGTGGTTTCACTATTCATCAAAAAATGAAAGTTTCCAAAAAAATACCAAATATTATGCCTAAGATATATTTGATATTATGAATTCAAAAATGATGTCTGTTTTACCAAATTCAAACCATATCAGAACCATTAATTAATTTAAAAATTAATTCTCGTCGTCAAAACAAATAGTGTGTTTTTAAGAGATAATAACTATCAAAAGATTGACACTTGTTTATGTCTGGTTTAAATGTGAAATTACACCCAATGACTAAAATTATATTAAATTGTAAAAATATATTCTAAATATACTTTAAAACCACTCAAATTAATAATTTATCACTATTAATTATTTCGATTAAAAAAGTTGTTTTTAATTAAAATTTAGTAATTTTCACTATTCATCAAAATATGAAAGTTATCCGAAAAGTACCAAAATTTCACCCTAAGATAATTTCGATATTACGAATCCAAAAATGAAGTCCATTTTGAAAGATAAAATTTATAAAATTTCAAAAAGTATGTATTACTATTCATAACGACTAGTTTTATTGGTTGTGGTGTGTTAGAATCTCGAAGTTGCCTAAAATGCACGCCATTGCATTATTCAAAGGGAAACGTACCATGAAAGATTGGGGTGTTACATGTCTACAAAGGCTCGGAAGGGAACCAGCTAGTCCATCCCAAGAATGACGTCATATCTCGTCATCTCTAGTACATAGAGGTCTCAAAGGAAGTGACACCCACCAACCTCAAGGGGGCACTCCATGCACTGACGCACACCAGCCATTCTAGTCCCCAACGGAGTGTCTAGCATCATAATATCAGAATATGAAGAAACAGAGAGACCAAGGCTCTCCACAACGGGTAATGATATAAAACTATGCGTAGAACCTATATCAAAAAGTACTGAAGATAAGATAGAAGCTACTAAAATAGTACCTCTGACTATAGAAGGTCCGGGATCTTGCTCCTGCTGGGTCTGTTGCACTGCATATTCCTTCCCAGTGTCGCGGCCCTGCGACACAGCCTGGCTACCCTGAGCTGTCCCGCCCTACAGCCTCTAGCATCCTAGTGTCTGGCTACCTCGGCCACGACCACCATCTCTGGCTGGACGCCCTGATGTATTCCAGTTTTTTGGACTGGTAAGAATCCATCGGTCCCACTCCCGCTTGCGGAGTCTACCCAAAACCCCTCTCACTAGCCATCGGAGGAAACACCCTGCAAAAGCACTGAAGATGACTCATCCTGCCGTAAGCTCGGTACTCCACTGGGTCTCGTAGACATTGTGGCCTCTTGTTCCCCTCTCTAGCACACTGGTAGCACATAACCTGGCCACCTGAAACATTCTTCTGACTGGTATTGCCGCCTGAGAGAAGTTCGCTTGTCTCTTCCTCTTGCCAACAGAAAAAGTACCAGTAACTGGTGCTGAACCGCCCTAGCCCACACCACTAGACTCTCGAAGGTTCTTCTCTGTGATCAGTGCCTGGTTCACGATAGCGTGTATAGTAGGCAACCTGAATACATTCACCAGTGCTCAGATGTCATACCGAAGACCATCCTCAAAAATTCTGGCTCTCAACGTCTCATCACCCACCAGCACGGGTGAAAAGCATTGAAGATCTGTAAAACGAGCAGAATAGTCCATCACTGACATAGCACCCTGCTACAGATTCATGAACTCTTGAGCTCTATCTAATCTCACCATCTCCGGGAAGAAAAATTCATAGAAGACTGCCTGAAAGTCTTCCCACGCCATGTCCCTGTGATGATCTGACTGGGTGGTAACATCCCACCACCTCTTGGTGGAATCACGCAGCATGTAAGTCACGAGATTGACCCTCTGCCCTGGAGGCATCTCAAGATGCTCAAAAATAGTCTACATCGACCCCATCCAAGACTCCGCAGCCTATGGTCGATCATCCCCTAAAAATGTAGGCGGATGCTGCTGCTGGAAGATACTTGTCATCTCGGCCATAAATGTGACAGCCTGCGGTGCTCCCTAAAAGTTCTGCATGAACCGCATAAAGCCTTCACGGAACTGCACCTCCGCGCCTGTGCCTGGTATAGTAGCTGGTGCCGTATCTGGCTCTGCTGGAGGATCAACTGGTAGCCCATGGCCCAGCATCTCTAGAGTATAGTTGTCGCCGCTCTCCTGGAAAACAACATGCGGTCATCTCAGTGGCATGACTCTACAAGGTCAAAAGATGCCTTAGATTCATGATTACTTAGGCTGAAACGAAGGAACCACAACGGAAACAAGAGGAAGAAGGCATTTCAAAGTTTGAAAATCAAGACTACACGGCATGTATACTAGCTACATGGTGTGTACTTGACTTCCCTTCCCCTTCCCGGGTCCTTCGACATGGCTAAGCCATGCGGCTCCTGTTGAACGAAAACTACACGGCGTGTATAATATCTACACGGTGTGTATACTGTTATTTTCCAACTACCTATGTTGTCTGTGACACGGCCGACTACTTGGTTTGATACTACACGGCGTGTTACACCCGCACACGGCGTGTACATCACCCCGTTTCCCTGCCACATAGCTAAGTCCAGACGGTCTATCCTCGGACAAGACAACACGACATGTCCCAAAGTTACACGGCGTGTTCAAGGAATGGTGACATCAACCCGTGTTGTTAGTTACACGGCCGAGTCCCCAGGTCACACTACACGGCGTGTTCATCATTGACACGGCGTGTTCAATAAAGTAGTTCACCAACCAATGTTGTTAGTTACATGGCCGGACTCTGAGTGAATACTACATGGCGTGTATATCTGGTACACGACATGTTTTACCCATGATCTTCCCTACCCCGTGTCGCCGCCCACACGGTTTGTGACACGGGAAGAGACTACACGGCGTTTACTCAGAGTACACGGCATGTACTTAAAAAGATCATTTTTCTTCCCGAACAGAAGGCCATACACAGCATGTTTAAAAATACTACACGGCGTGTGTACTGGGTTTCCAGACATTATGCCTCAGAAACTTCCCCGGAACCTAGAAAATATCGAAAACCAACACCTAAGTGTCAAATTCCAACCCGTTAGGGCCCATACTCCCCACGAATCAAAGTTTGACATGTTATTTGTGTTATAACTACTAAACAGTCAATGATCTACCAAATTCCTGTCAATGGGGGCCCATACTCCCGAAAAAAAAAGTTTGGAATCCATTATATGAACAGGTCACACAAAAATTACCCTATGACAAGGCAGATATTTTATCAAAGCAGTTATCACAACAGCATGCTTTTCTATCACAATAACTATCACAACAACATGCAATTTCTAATGCACCTACATGGCATGGAAACTATACATGGAATGTGATATCAAGTATGTGCCTATATGATGCATGAGATTGAATACCCTCATCTCATCGGGTTGAAACTACATAGAACCCACAGATAAAATATCACAACACAATCACATGTGCGTCACCCAATGGTGAAATCATGTCAACTATAAAATATGCAAAATCAGAAGAGTTGCAAAATAAGAGGTAGACTGGATTTTCCCTATACTCGGGTTAGCTACGCCCGGGCACAGCTTATTACCAACTACCATTCATCCTATCACTAACTATAGCTCCAAATAGTAATTCAAAGAAAAAAACCTGCCTTTGATACCACTTTGTAACATCCCGGACCCGGGTGCCATGCAATGGGAGACCCGAACCCGGTTCGCTGCGTGACCTCAAGCGCATTTCCCCAAATGCCAGAGGCTACCGACTAGCAACGAGGGCCCAGGTATGATAGGGGGGAAACTATGTCCTCATTTTTCAAAGTGTTGCGCGACAAAATACTGAATAAAACATACATCAAATAGAGGAAGTAGTAAACCATACACAACTGAAATAAACAACAGTAGTGGATATAACCAACAGTATATAATGGATGATGGTACATTTCTCAAGTTCTAAGAAAATAGCCAGAACATGTTATACATCAATACAGTACAACCAAAAGCAGAGTACAACAAAAAAAGCAAAACAACTCGCAGCGGCATCGTGAGCCTAGGCTCGGTCCCATGCCCTCCTACTCCTTAGCAACAGTCAAGTACCTATATAGGGACTCTTTCCCCAATCCACACCTATAGAAACTTAATCCGTTTGGGCTGAAAAGCATGACCCAAACAGGGTGTGAGAAATATATCTCATTAGGCACCCACCAAAGGCATGTGCCCAACAACATGTAAGCATGCAACAATGGTGTGCAATAGTAAAATGCAATAAAGTAAGCAGTACTAAAAAGTAACTAACTTAACCAGTTATATTGCCATTTTAACATCATTTTTAATCATTTAATTTAAAATACCACCACAGTGAATATTCTAAGTTAACAGCCAAATGTCCATAGACTCGTAGACTCCCACCCTCGGGTAAAGAGAAACCAACACAGGAATTTTCCCACAGGCACACGGATATTTCCCACAGGCATAATTAGTGTCACCCATAGGCACAGAATCCTCTGCCCACAGGCACGGAAGAAGTTTCCCATAGGCAAAGTAGAATAACGCCCACAGGCTATGTAGAATAACGCCCACAGGCTAATCACAACACTTCCCTCAGGCTAACAGGTAATCGGGCCATGCCCAACATGTAAAAATACTATAAACAAGCAATACTCTCGAGGGAATTCTACAATTAATACTTTTAAGGCATACCCTCGGGTATCCTGGCCAAACGGCTAAACAATGGAATACACCCACGAGGTGGTTCTGGATCCAAGCAACGATCCCAACCAGCATTTTAATATCAAAATTAAATACCTAATCAATTCTAGGTGTTTATTATAATAAAGACCTCAGCCACATGACACCCCAACATGGTTCATGGCAGAAAAATGCACAAAACACAAGGAAATTGGAAGAATTAACACTAAACCACCTACCATATACGCCAACGAGCGGTATACCCGAACGTCGACTCCAGAAACGCCTAAGAACGGCGTAGATCTGAAGAAGAACAAAACTCACTTAATCTCAAATAACTCCCATTAGGAGAAGAATTGGTAAGCAACACGATAAGAGAATAGAGGGCTTACCCACGCGGTTCCAATGAGATCATCTGATGTGGAATCAGATTCCAGATGAACACTCGGCAAATCTCTAAAGGTCCGGTCATCCACTCCCGCTCCTTCCTCTTGTTCTAAGCCTTACCTGTGAACAGGGGAGGCTACAGCCCGATTTAAGAAAAAAACAAAGTACACGGCATGTACTTCCAAGTACACGGCGCGTACTTCCTTCATTTAATTGTTCCTCTAGCTTCACCGCCACACTGTTCATCCGTCGATATGAGTACACGGCATGTAGTTCTGAGTATACAGCGTGTACTGTCGCCCAGCTTGCGGCTGCACCACCGCCTTACTATTTTGGTCTGCCGACTAACTAAACAATGTGTAAAGGACCACTACACGGCGTGTAGTCGGTTCCTACACCCTTCGTCACCGACATGGCTACACACCCCGTGTACTCATCCCTACATGGCCAAAAGTACACGGTGTGTGGAAAAAGTACACGGCATGTACTTCCAAAATTTAGTATTTTTCCTCATTTTCCATATTTTATTAAAAACACTTAAGGAAAAGAGGAAAGAATAATCTCATACTTCAAAGATAAGAACCGGGTTCTTACACATAATTCCCAAAATACATTCACTTGAAACACTAGAGGGTGGTTCACGTTGTTGATCTCTCTCTCTCTAAATATTTCATTAACTTCCCTCTTCACATCACCTCTAAATTCTTTTACTTGATGGTCAGGATTCCCATACTTGAAACTCTTTCTTCTTCTTTTCAGTAACTCACATAAGTGCTCCTTCTGCCAATTTTGGCTAGTAGGATTTTGAAACTTTGTATTCCCTCTATGTGACATATCATTGGAATTTATATAAAACCCCATATTTATTTAATTATCACCAGAACAAAGAGTATTTACAACTTATATTTCAATATTTATTGCACATCGAATGATTTCTTTATTGCATCCAAATTCTATTGTGGAAAATTACCTCTCGAAATTTTTCCTCATGAAGGACTCAAGGGATCATTTTTTCCTCCTTTTATCATTTTTAATTTGAATATAATTTATATCTTGAGAGTGTCACATGATTAAATAAATGAGGTTTTTCATTTAAACTCCCATAAGATCAAATTTCACAAGTGGAAAATCATTTCAGTATCTATTTCATTCAGCATTAAAATGGTTATCTACGATTCTAGCCATTGTCGGAAACTAGAAATTATACTGTAAGAAACAATAATCATAGGGGGAAACCATATAATCATGATAAATAAATTATAGGGTTTCTAAATCATGACACCTTTTTTTTTAATCTAGAACACTATATTTTTATCCAAGATCATTCATAATCATCATCTATTTAAATCCTTCATTATGGTTCATAAAGAGTGTTGGAATTTCCAAATCATATCCCCCAGTAGTTTCAAACCCAGTGTGTAGTAAGTCTCATTTATGGGCACCAGGTGATGATTGAGTCTAGATCAATGCACCCTTTTCAGATGTATTACACCTAGGTACCTTTGTTCCCGATCCACCTACACTTGTTGTATCCAAAAATAGATGTAATTTCATGGAAACTACTCACTCTATCCTCTA
The DNA here is from genome assembly GCA_963277665.1 of Viscum album. Classification (NCBI taxonomy): domain Eukaryota; kingdom Viridiplantae; phylum Streptophyta; class Magnoliopsida; order Santalales; family Viscaceae; genus Viscum; species Viscum album. The sequence continues at coordinate 1,020,056,961 of OY728133.1, read as the reverse complement.
CCAAAATTCTAGGAAATTTTTCTATACTTTGACTCATCCTTAGACTTATCCTAATAGAAATCCATAGACGCATACTTAGAAATATACCTAAGGATTTCACTAATTGTTTCTCATCCTAGTTTCCAAAGGTTAAGTAATAATTTACTCTAATACAAACTATAGCAACCTAGGATTTTTTATACATGGATATTACATCTTTTTAGTTAAACATTCATTACATTACATAAACTCACTCCTAAGGACATTAATAGTTTAGTGCCATTGGAAACTTGGAACACAATATTCTTAATTCGTGAACAATCATCAATGTCTCTCATTAAGATCTTCCCCTTTAGTACTCTTCACAAACATACACTACTAAAACCATTCATCTTAACCTGGGGAAAGAAATCATAAGAAAAGGTGAGATTGTAAGCCCAGTAAGGGTAAAAATGGAATATATATAAGAATAATATAATAATAAGGGTATGATAACATGAACATAACGTTTGAAAACTATACCCTATATATCAAAGATAATAATCTTGTGTCATGGAATAACTATTACTAGATCATAAGATAGAAATAATAAAGAAATCATAGAACATGATTTATGAGAGAATAACATTGGAATAAGACATAGATTTGTGGCATAAACATCATCTTTTAACATTGTGAACATGTCTATATAGAAACAGGTTCACCCATTAAGTTAAAGACATGAAATCAGGATCTCGCATAAACTTATGGAGATACAACCAGGTCCACACATAACATTATGGACTTGAAATACAAGTCCATGCTTAACATATTGAACATGAAATCAGGTTCACACATAACATTGTGAACATGTAATCAGGATCATGGGGTACATATTTACACATGTGTAATCCATCTTTACCCAATTAATTTGAAATATATATAAGTCTCACCCATCTCATATTGAAAACATTATTTATGTGTTCCCCAAGATCATAAAAAATTCATCACATCATAACCCATGAAATGAAATGGGTTCCTAAAAATTAATCATGTCATGGCATGTGGAAAAGATAAAAGTTTTATAATCATTTCATCAGTTCAGCATATCAAAACCCATGAAAAGAATTGGGTTATATAATCATTTCATTAGGGTATAACTTGTTAGAAGAGAAAGGGGTTTCATAAACCTCATGAAATCAAAATAGAAACCATTCATAAAAATGATAATAATGGTATCCTTGGATCAAATACCTAGAAAGTAATGGGTAACACAAATGGATGTCATCTTAGATGGAAAATTATTTTGAATGATCATTTAAAACATTTCTTGATGAAAATATACTTTCCTCTTTGAAAAAAACTTTTTTTAAAAAAATATTTTTATTTAAAAATAAAAATAAAAATTTATAAATTAATATTTGAAGAAATTATTGGCCATTATGTTGGAAAATTCCATTAATATTGTATATATTAAAATGATGGTTCCTTTCACATTTTTGGTTAAAGACAAATAAACATTTTTTGGAAAATGACATTAAGATTCCTTTAAAAACTATTTTTAGAAAAGAAAAACATGGAAAAATGTATTTTCAAAATCATATGAAAATAATAAAACCATTTCGAAAATTATTTTAGAAAACATGGTTCTGGAAGAAATCATATTTTTTATAGAATAGAGAAAAAATGATGGAATTTATTAAAAATATTTTCTTAATTATTTTAAGTACCTAAGAGGGGAAATAGTACTATTACTTGAAAATTTCATGAATTGAAATAGGATAAGAAAATTCTTGAGACTCTTATTAGATTATTCATTATAATTAAACATCCAAAACATCATTATAAACAATTCCGATTAATGGTGAGGATATAATATAAAGTCAATACCACTTTAGAAACTTTTGATCATATGACCTGTGAAGGTATAACATAAAATGAGGCCTAAAACGTCATTAAAATGAATAAATTCATTAAATTACATGTCCAATGGTATTTATATTCACCACATGAAAGAATATTGGTACATAGCAAATCATAAATCTTAAAAAAAGAAAATTGAGACAAAAAAAACCCATTTCCCCATTGATTACATTGAAATCGGAAACCCAATAAAAGATAAACCCTAAAATGGATGTAAAAATAACCATAATTTTCATGATAATTCTCATAAATTACATTCATGGTCCGAATATACACCACATAAGGAAACACATGGTTAATATGGCATGTGTCTCACAAAAGTAAAAAGTGAGATGGAAAACCGTTGCAATAAGTCTCAGCTTCCTTCAAACATGTTCAAACATCCTATATAATAAATATTTGTTTATTAAAAACCAATTAAATAACCATATATATATAATACAAAATATTATTTACTTGTTTCCATTTATTACCCACTTATTAATAATTCAATGTTAAAGTCACATTTTGGGTAACACCTGCTATATTTTTCATGTGTATTGATTTTTTTATTTTCAGTCCTATTAATTTCTTCATGTATATATCATCTATATAATAATAATGACATAATTATCATATTTTGACATTAATTATACTTTTAATACCAATCATGAATGGTGATTTTTAGAAATAAAGTATGTTACGATCATGGGATTGTATGTTGAACTTACACATGAGTAACGATTCCATTTTTTCACAATCATTATAGAAAAAGAGGTAAGTAATATATTTTAATTAAATAATTATGATAATATAATAAATAGAATATTATTTCTTTAAATATTTTTATACAGATCATTTATGTGGTTTGGTGATGAAAAGGAGGTCATGTTGCTTTGTGAAGGCATTAGTCAACACGTACAGAAACAACGTAATAATCTTTCTATGAGTGAAAATGTAAGAAATAAAATTATATGTTATATTTTAACAATTATAAATATTTCATTAATATAATAATTATTTCATTTATATAACATATATTTATCCTTATGGTCGTCCATGTTAGAAATTAGTGAAAAACAAATCACGACGTTTCACTCGACGGTACCACTTCATACACACGAGCGGTGCTATTGTATCTAATATGGTATGAAAAGTAAAAAAATATATATATTATAAAAATAATACATAGGTATAAATATGTTATAAATATCATATATATAATTCATATCTATCATCATACCCAACTTTGAGAGGAAGAAACTCAAAAATGAATGATATTGGTTATCGAGATGATAGACCATCATACACATAGAACATGATTTTGTAACCCATTTTATGGAAGGGTGGATAGTTTTAGGTCATTATATTAAAAAATATCATTATATTTAATATAATATAGTTATTATATCATTATGTTATATTAATAATTTATCTGGGTGGAGGAAGAAATAAAATAAAAATGCTCATTGATGAATGTTACCTCTTCTTCAAGTATCCTCCATTGATTTTCACCAAAATCCTTACATGGTAGAATTTATATCCCAAATAAATATTCTAGGATTATATTAGCGAATATTTTCTGTGATTTTAGTATGACTTCACCGAAAAATATCATTTGAAGGTGTGAAGAGAATTGGAGAAGGGGTGTCCTCTTATAAGTGGGGGAGAGGACACACTTGGCATTTTTTAGAAGAATAGAGTGATCCCATGTTTTTAACATGTCAAAAGGGGAAAAAATGAACCATTATATAACCTAAAATGTTTAATGGTAGAAATATGGACATCCAATAGTTTTTATATAAGTGTTTGTGTCATTTTAACCATTTTATTTTTAGTTTAACTCCTCAGTAAACTTATTTTTCCCATAACGGCTGTAATTAATTTTTAATAATTCTACTATACATTTTCTATAAAAAATGAGGTTCAAATTATTATATAATATAAATTATTTTTATCAAAAAAATGGAATCCAATTTTATAAATTCGTATAACTTAAGTAGTGAGATTTAATTTAAAAATAATCTCGCAGATTTGACGAGAAAGTGGGATTTTAAAGAGAAATTATTCAAAAGTTTGAAATGTTTTTATATCAAAATTCAATATTAAATTGATTCCAGTGACCTAAATTTTATTATTTTATTTATAACTTAACTAATTTTACATTAAATCAAATTTTAAATATAATTTATCTTTTTAAATAATTTAAACAAAAAAGTAGATTTCAATTAAAATTCAATATTGTTCACTATTCATCAAAAAATGAAACTTTTTCAAAAAATAAAAAAAATACCCCCTATGATAATTTTAACATTATAATTTAAGAAATTAATTTTATTCTGTGAAATTAAGATTATAAAATTTTAAATAATTCATTTTATTATTATTCACAAAATGACATGAAAAACATTTTTGTTAGAAAATATTATTTTTTAAAATATAAAGTCTTTTTAGAAAATTATGTATTTTATTATAAATATTTTTCATTGTATAAAACAATTATAATTAATATTTAAGAATTATTTATTACTTTTTAAAATCTCTAAGTTCAACAGCTAGGTTATAATAGTCACATTTAAATAGCTATATTAATAATATATTATGGTTTTCTTAAAACTAAATATTTCATGTAGCACAATATAACGTAGTGTTTTGTGTTGAGAAAACATAACTTGGTGTTTTGTGTAACACAAGATATCAAATAAATTTAATTTTTTAAAAAATAATAATTTTTTAGCATTACAACTCGGTTTTCCACTCAGATGATGCTCCGAGCCGGTTGGCCACAGGGCCTTTGGCATGCCTCCCCATACACCAAAGGCTATCAACTAGTAGTTAGGTTCTAATAAGGTGATAGTGGGGAGATTATATCCTTTGGTGGTGATGATAAAAGTGTTCCATATGTTTATATAATAGTGTAATAATGACCACAATAGTAACGGAAACATAAATGGAAAGCAACAACATCAATAATAAACAATCCTAAAGGCAGAATACCATTTATAGACCAAAAACTCCATAACAGGTCATACCAAAAGACAGATAAACAAGGTCTCCCATGGATGCCCATACCAATTCATACATATAAATCATGAAAAATAAAATAATTAAACTCCATATCAATGCAAGAACCAACATGGTCATTTTCCATCCATCCCATGAAAAGTGCATCTATGATCACTAAGGTCCAACTCTTGAGCCTGATCCCTTACCTGATCTCAAAACCAGATTGTGTAGGGAGTAATAATGATCTCAATAGTACACCACCAACATGTATCTATCTTACATATATAATTATACAGGTGTATGAAAAATATGAATAAATAGAAATGCAACCCCACTTAACAAATAACCTACTTCCTTTATTCTAGATATCCACAAGGAATCATTTACCTGCTTCAAACAATGACAGTATATACCTGAAATGGGCCCCCAAATATATATATCTCATATAGTACATGTCTAAATCTATAAATTTGTAGTGGAAAGGATCCATGGCTTGGTTCCCAAGCATCCATTGAGGAATAGCATAGAAGTTGAACCCTAGAGTTCCACCTATAAATAAATCATTGGTACCTCATGTCGTGATTCTTGTCACCAGCATGTGCACAAAATGCCTAATAAATAAGTCCCAAGCCCCTCATACCTCCACTAAAAAAGTCCCTATCAACTCAACAGACCAACATCATGAGGCGTGGTGATATCTATCCTCGAATAATAATAATCATCAGCTCAACAACCAACATCCCGAGGTATGGTGATATCCAACCTCGAAAAAATCTCAACCCATCTGGCTCAAGTATAATGGTGAGCTTTGACCCCCAACCAAAGGTCTCAACCCCATCACCTACTGGTCTATCACCATCCATGTTGCTTTATATGATGAGATCCAATAACATAACAGATGGTCAACACCATCATATAAGTTTCAATATCTATGGAGTCATCCACCCACAATGAGTGGTCAACACCACCTCAACTGAGTCTTATCTATGTTCACATGAATCTAAAGATGCGTCATCCAATCACGGTGATGGCCAATCACTAAAAAATACATGATACACATCATTTGGAACCTTGTGCCCCTATTACCATTCTATTAAATCCTGATGGTCAACACTGTCTCAAATCACATGGTCCAATCCCTCATTCAGATGATCTTTTCACCTAAAATCCCGATGACCAAGTCACCTCAACCTAGTGATCATCATCACCCCATGTACCTCAGGCCACACCCTCGTCCTAATGACCAGGTAACCTCAGTCTAGGAGATCATCATTACCTCAATCCTTGGGCCATTATTTTCAATTTACTATGGAACTAATATAATCATTATATAAAAATATATTAATTAATTTTAAGCACACACATGACCTATCCTTCATAGGTGGTCTAAATCCCTTTACCCAACTTCACATATATATATAAATGAACTAGTTCATACCCAATTAAATCCCATAACATTAAATTAATAATATAAAAACATCCATTATTTAATTATGGGTCTCTCATGGACTACCCATATGGGTATATATAGGATAAACCCCCCAAACACCCATAAAATTTAGAAGAAAACTAGGAACCCCCTACCATATACTCATAGTTTCTCTCTCATATAATATTGGCCTCTAAGTAGAGATGAAATGATAGAAATCAATGATTTAGAAAAATTCCCTAAAAATTGGGAAATTGATCTCACATGGATTTAGAATTCTATATGGTGAGATAAATGAAGACTAGAAGCAAGGGGATTCAATGCCTTACCATTATGCTTCCAAAAAATCGGAAGGAATTCAATTTGGATTCTAATTATAGAAGGATTATCAAATATAATGTGAGGGTAAGAAGAAGCTCCATTAATATTGTAAGCGAGGATCATGTGTGGGAGGAAGAGAAATAAGAGGAGTAACCCAAAAGGAAGGAGGGAAAAATTGGTAAATTCTCACTTTTTATGGAGGTTCATAGTTATGTAACATAGTTTGGATAACTGTGCACCAACTCTGCACACCACACGTCCAAATGGCCACCCCTTTAAAATATGTCACATGGTTTGGATGCACAGTTAGGGTTGACTGGACACTGCTCATGAGCACCTACTACCTAAGTAAAACTATGTCTATGGTCTAGGCTACATGGTTTGAAAAAATGTGTGCATCCCACGACCACCCTATGAGAAGACCTACAAACCACTACATGGGTGATTTAAAGGGTTCATGTAGTTAAAAAAACTATTCCCCTTTGAAAAAGAATCCACACAATTTCTCCTTAGAGGCTATATAGTTAAATCTAACCATGTGCCTAAGTTTGTGCTTTCTAAAAACTGGTTTTTTGGGGCCTGACATTCCAAAAACACATCTAAAACTCTGATGAACTTATCATGACTTATAAATCATCTAAATACAAGTCCTTGGGACAATAAAACTCTCAAAATTAAGTTCTTAAGATCAAAAAGAATGTTTTCCCACTCACCAAACTCAAAAATTCAAAACTATTGGTAATTTTGACCTACTCAAAACTAGGGATGTTACAGTCTCCTCACCTTATAATAGATCATCCTCAATCTATAAATATTTACCTAGAGATGGTACTAAATATACCCATATCATAATATCAACCTTTTCTACCTTGGTTATTAGTCATAGTCTAATTACTCTCATGGACTTCCCACTTTAGTAATTATTTACGTGGTCACTTCACAACCCAAAATTTAAAATTTTGATTCTCCCATTGACCATCCACAGACATACAAGTCCTCCCATGATGTGTCTCCACACCTTTATCTCTTCAATTTATTCAATCATGAATATTCCATACATGACACCCATTAAGTCTTGTATCTCATTAGATGCCCCTAAGTACTTGTGACATACACAACACCCATCAAAGCCTACATCTCATTAGATTCCCAAAGATCATGAATATCAATAGGATCCCAAACATAATCCTATATCATATATATATATACATATATGATTTCCAATAAAGTCTTGAAACCTAAAAACCTCATATAAAATCAACATCATACTAATTCCTACAATAAATCCTGATGCCTACACACCTCATATATATATATCCCACATCATAATTGTTGACACCATACTGACCAACACTTAATTAGTCCTAAAACAATACACATGAACCAAGTTCACAAAAACTATCCATGCCAAAATAAAATAAATCTCAATTTTTCCCACAAAATACCTATAACTGTCTTCAAATCATCGGCCTGCTATACACCCGGACAATCAACTGTATGCACCTGTCTTTAGAAGCCTAACTACTTGAGGCCTAGCTTCCCTATGAAGATGCACCTACCACCAACCATTAACCCAATTATTAGGTCCCAGTGTCTTATTAATGACCTATCTATATATCTGAATCCTAGCTACTAGCACCAAGTACAACTATCAGTCCTACATCAGATCCCTGAGTCTGACCTGGTCCATGAATCCCTGCTGTCTAAGATGGCTTCCTATAGAACCTCTATAAATAGACCATCTGAACACATGCCTGGAACTTTTTTAGATCCTGGTCACCCTGAGTCTGAACATTCCCCATCTACCCATAATAGAAGCATAATTCTGAAGACCCACTCCTTAATGGTATACCAAAATATCCGTCCTAACTGCCCTATTGAGATTCCTCATGGCATTACTTCCTGCTACCTGAAGCATCTCCACTTAGATCACCTAAAAATGTCACCCAACTCTAAAATGAATGGTATTTCAAGTTTCCATCATCTATTAATTCCTGATTGACTACGTTAGAAAATTATGTCAACTTAGATATGTTTTTCTTCACTCTGATGGAATGTCATAGACAATACTCAAAATGTTATACACTTTCAATGTCATCACCTACCATATAAACTAAAAAAATTTGGGTTCATGAAGTTCATCATATAATCCATGATGAATGCATCTCTCTACTAGAGGTTAAAGAACTCTTAAGTCAATTAATCCATGGACTACTCATCGCTCTAAGATCCCATATCAATGCTTTGTATGACACAAACCATGGTCTCCCAAAGATTCTCATCAAGACATTTCCCAAAGTCTACAATCTTCTATAACTTTACCGCCAGTATCGGAGCCTATAAATATGGATCATGATCAACCCAACCCTCATGCCCCTTATCCTAACCCTCAATGGCCCCATCCCGTGCATGCTCATGTGGCAACATATCACCACCCTCCTAACGCTCCACTGAAATATATCTTGGTTGAATCATGTTAAATATCAATACCATGGTCAAACAATCATAATAGTGTATATATATATATATCACAGATATGGAACTGTGTAACAAGCAGCACATCTCACCACCCTTACACTCCCCTACCGCACCATGTAACATATCATTCAGTCTCTTGTCCCCTTACCCACACATAATAGAGTCGGGTATAAAATGTAATCTGAATCCATGGCCTCTTTCCTACTTGTAACAAAGTTAAGAACCACATGTAATGTGGCCTCATAGTCCCTTTACTACCCATAATAAATTCAGGAATCAAATATCATATATATATATATATATATATATATATCAATATGAGTTAGTTATGTGGAATGGCACCAATGACTCTATATAGGAAAATACTATTTAGCTTCTTTATTGAATCATTAAACAACTCACACCCTTTTGTCATCCTTACCTACCCATAATAGAGTTAGCCCCATATATCACATATGAGTCTCATCAGGAACTAAATACTTAGTCTGGATATGTAGAGACCCACCAAAACAATAATAAAGAAAACATTGTTTAGCTTTTTTGTAGACACTTTAAATAGCCCAACCCCTCTTAGTATCTTCGAGGCTCCGAGAAATTATTTACAGACACATACATATATCATTCCACCATATGTGTATATCATGATGCATAAATAATTCTCCCTTTCCATACCAAGACAAGGGTCAAACTACATTACAGATAACCACCACAACTAAGTGAACCACTTTAGGTGAAAATCAATTAACTTTAAAAGAACATAGTAGAACATCAATTTCCCACCCTATGAATCATTTTCTAACCCCCATACATGGGGTTTCAAGAACCCAAACATGAGATCTTTACTTAATTCTGACTATATCCTAATCTTCAGTCTACCATAACCCAAATAGTAATACCAAAAAGGAAAATAAAACTTATTTGATACCATTTGTAGTATCCCATCCCAGTTTTCCACCCAAACATTTCTTTGGGCTGGTTGGAAACTATTCCTTACCAACTTCTCCCCATATGTCAAAGGGTGTCAACTAGTAGTGAGGGTCTGATGATGTTATAGTGGGAATACTACACTCTCTATTGATTATGATAATAGTGTTCCATATATATATATCACAGATGAATAAACACTACAATATAAATGGAAGCATAAGTGGAAAGCAACAATAGTAGTAATAAACAATCCCAAAGGTAGAATACTATTTGTAGACAGAACATTCCATAACAGTTCATATAAAAAGATATACAAACAAGGTCTATTGTGGATGAACATACCATTACATACATATAAATCACGAAAATGATAAAAAGGAAAATCCAACTCGATGCAAGAACCACCATGGTCCTTTTCTATCCACCCCATGAAAAAGTACATTTATGAAAACTATTATCTATCTCCTGATCATGATCACTTACCTGATCTGAAATAAATAATGTTTACACACATCCTGTAAGGTTTATTTATGGTGTGGGAATGAACTCAGTAGGCCCCCACAAATGTGTTCTTGTCTTACATTTATAATTATGCAGGTCTACGAAAAAAATATAAATAAAATGCAATGCACGGCCATTTAAGAAATAACCTTCTTCCCTTATGCTCAACAACCATAAGGAAGTGTTTACCTGCTTCACCCAACATCGGTATATACCTAAAATGTACACAGAAATATATATATATATATATATATATATATTATATTAAATTTCATAATATACATATTTACAGTGGTGATGATCCATGGTTTATTTCCCAAGAACCCCTGATGAAAAGCATATTAGGTGAACCCTTAGTTTCAACCTATAAATACATCACTGCAACCTTGTTCCATTAATCGCATAACCAGTGTCTGAACGGAATTCCCAATCAATAAGTCACAAGTCCCTCGGACATCCACTCTAAAATATTCAATCAGGTCAATAACTCGATCTACCAAGGCATGTAAATATCTATCCTCCAATGAATAATTGTTCTCATCTAAACAAATAACTTCCTGAGTCACAATGATATCTATCCTCCAAAAAATCCCAACCCATCATCCTGAACCATAACAGTGAGCCTAATCCTCCAACTGATGATCTCAGCACCATCACCCAATTGTCTATTTCTATTCACATGGATTTTTCTGTTGATCACCTCTAACTTAACTGATGTTCAACACCATCACCTATGTTGCAATATCTATGAATGCATCCACCCACAACGAGTGATCAACACCCCCTCAAATGAGTTATATCTATGTGATAAAGATTCTAATAGATCATTATCAAATCATGGTGAGCAGAACCCACCAAACAATAAATAATCTATATCATCTGGAACCTCATTCCACTTCAACCATATCGCTAAATCTTTATGGTCAATACCATCTCAAATTACATGGGCCATGACCTCATCCTAATGACATTGTCACATCAAATCTTGATGACCAAGTCACATAAACCTCATGATCATCATCACCCCATGTGTATATAGCCACAATCTTAACCTAAAAACTGTGTCACCTTAGTCCATGTGATCATCATCACCTCATTCCTCGATCTGCGCTGGTCACGTTCACATGGAACTAATATAATCATTATATAAAAATCAATTAATTCATTTAGAACACACACTCAACCTATCCTATCTAATTGGTAAAAATATCCTTAACCATATTTTCATATATATATATATATATATATAAATAGACTAGGGAATACCCAATGGAATCCCATAATATCATTTTAATAATTTGAAAACAACTATTATTTAATTAGGTGTCTCTCATGGACTGCCCATAAGGGAATATATCAGACACAACCCATAAACACCCATATAATTAAGGAGAAGTCTTGTAACCACCTACCTTATACTCATACATGCTTTCTCGTCTGATAAAAACTTCTAACTTGAGCCAAAATGAGAGAAATTTGGCTTTTAGAAAAATTCCTAGAATACAGGGCAAAAGAGTTTACAAGGATTTAGCATTCCATATAGTGTGATAAATGAAGAAAAGAATCAAGTGGATTTAAGGCCTTACGAATATTCTTCCAATGTACCCAACAACATTAAATTCAGATTCCAATTAGATGAGGAGTCTCAAAGTCTATGTCAGGGGAATATAAAGCTCTATGGCTATTGTAAGAGAAGAGAATGTGTGGGAGGAATAAAAATAGGAGGATAAACATAAAATAAAGGATGGTAAAATCGGTAATTTCCTAATTTTTAAAGAGGGACACGGTTAAGTCACATGGTTTGGCTGACATTATGCCAACTGTGTGCACCATGTGTCCAAAGGGATACCTCTTTAAAACAAATCACATGATTTAGCTAGACTGTGCGCCAACCATGCACACCTACTAGCTAAGTGGCACTATGTGTGAGGGCCAGGCAGCATTGTTTGGAAAATCATGTGCATCCCATGCACACCCTATAAGAATAATTACAAAACCTTGCACGATTGAAAAAAAAATGGGTCACATTGTTAAAAAATCCTTACAATTTGAATTGTAGTCCACAACATTTCTTATTGGAGGCTTCACATTTAAATCTTACCATGCACCTTAGTCTATGCTTTCTAGAAATTGTGTTTATGGATCTTGACCCATAAGAAACTCATCTGAAACCCTGAGACACTTGTCGAGACTTAGAACCCATCTATTTATAAGTACTTGAGCCTATAAAACTATCATAATTAGGATCTAAATAACAAAAATACATTTTTCCATGTCACCAAACTCAATAATTCAATAAGGTTGGTAATTTTGGCCTGCTAAAAACCTAAGATGCTAAAAATTCATAAAAATCATGGTGTTACATTCTACCTGGCTTAAAATGAATTTATCCCTTAAACTTAATCACTCTAGTTCCAATAACTGGGGATACTTCTACATTACTTCATGCTCAAGTTCCCATGTAGCTTCCTCACGATGGTGGTTTCACCACAAAACATGGACCATGTTAGTGATCTTGCATTGTAGAACTTTTTCTATTAGATCTATAATCTTTATCGGTTTCTCCTCGTAAGAAATACCATGATCTAGTGATATAACCATAGAGTTTAGTACATGTGATGAATCATGTATATACCTCCTCGAGAGAGATATATGGAACACATCATGAACCTGATAGGGGTTTAGTGGAAGCACCAACTGATAATATATGGTCCTGATATGACTAATAATTTCAAAGGTGCTGGTATACCTAGGTCTTAGTTTTCCATTATTTCTTCGACAATATAATTTCCAAAAATACTTTCTTACTAACTTCAAGTTCTAGACTGTGTCAAAGATTATCATTATAAAATTTCTTTCAAATTTGTGCAATTATTACATGTTTCAGAATGGATCTGACCTTCTTTTCCATCTCATCTATTTTCCCAAGTCTAAATATCTTTCTTTTAACAAATTCATTCCCATACGATGGAGTTCTACACTAATTTCCATAATGGGCATAATAATGAGCCATCTAAATGGTCGAATAAAAGATATTTTTCTTAGGGAACTGAACTAGAAGAAGGTATGACTCCAACCACCTTTTAAAACCATTGAAAAAAATATTATCATATCCTCTAGGGTTTTAATTTTTCTCACAATGTTGAAAATCAACTCTATATATAGATTTTGTAGAATACTTCACCAAAGCTTCAAGATAAACATCAAAACCCAGTCAGATGAAATTGAATATAGTACTCCACGGAACATTACCACTTCCTTAATGTATATTCTATCAATTATAACTAAAGATAAATCGTATCCAATAGAAATTAAGTGTGTTGAATTTTTAACGTGATCGACTAAAACCCATAATTACCTTAATATCAAAGATATGATAAACCCAATTGTTTACCAATACCTTTAATCATATGTCCATAAATTGTAATAAATTTGTCACTAAAACATATACAAAACTAAAGGGTTATATTACCATAACCATCTCTTAAAATATACTTAATCATGATAAAATCCCATCACATGAAACCTTAAAAGGGGGTGTTAATAAATTTGATCTTATAATGAACCATAAACTCATAAACCAATGATGGTATCCATAACTCTTAAATTTATTATTACATTGAGACATAAATTCTTTCAAAAGATAATACACCCTTTATTCCTTAAATAATCTCTTATATTATTAAAAAAATCCGTTGGATTCTTGGGTTTTACCTTGTACTGATAGAATATAAAATGCGATTTCATTATTCCATAAAACATGTATTGGGGATAATCACATGAAATTTTACAAAAATAGTTTCATAGGTCTCATTCATAAAAATTCAAACATGAAATTCCCAACTAAGGAGTTGAGGATAAGTGTGCCCTTAATTATCATGATTCACTTCATCTATTATGACTACAAAATATTTTCCTTTTTCCTTTTTCTTTAGAGGTTTTTTTCTTATCATCCCCATTATACCTTGGAATAGTTAATTGATTCACATAATTATCTAACTCCTTGCACTTGAAACCCTATAGTTTGGGTGGTGTATTATATTTATCTCTCTATCCTATAATTTTATTGATTTTTCTATTCAAATAAATTATACAGTATTTTTCACTAGGGACAATCATTATAAACTTAAAACACCTTTATGTTCCTTTCATGTACTCATCTATGTGCTCCTTCCCTAAATTTTATCATGTAGTAGTTTGAAACATTTTCTCCCCTCCAAGTGACATGTCATTTTAATTTCTAGTGAACCCCATCTTTATTTTCATATTACCAAAACCAAGAGGATTTCCATCTTCCATTTCAACTTTTAGTGCACATTAGACGATTTATTCATATCATAAAAAATATTTTATGGATAACCTCCTTAAAAGAATTGGCTTTTATCCACTCTCAAATTAGTCAAAATTACTTTTAGGATGAATGAAAACACTGTAAGAGTACATTGCAAGTCTTGTAAAATTTTGTTCATAGGTACCAACATATTCATAATCCTTCAATTTAAGCTCAAATAATTCCTTCTCAATTTTTGTATAAAAAATATGAGAGAAATACATATTGAAAAAAATATATATTTTAAACTTATCCCTCTTCATAGAGTCAATTTATTCTAGATGTCTCATATACTTAATATGATCCCACCATTTATATTCCTAACCTTCCAAATGGTAGATAGTCAAAACAAATTTTTTATTTTATGAAAACTATAGAATGAAAAATATATTTTTAGTGATATTTATCCATTATCCAGCAACTAGTGAATCAGAAGAACCACAAAAATAAAGAGGGGTGTTTCTTCATGAAGGAATCAACAAAAATTTATTCCCTCTTTTTCTCATATGTAATTTCAATATGAGTCATAGCCTCATAAAGTTGTGTCAGAATAGTAATGAGGTTTTAAATTTTAGCAACCATAACATTTGATTTCACCGGAGGAAAATCATTGAATTTTTAATTGAATTCATAATTAAAATGGTTCTTTTGGGTTTCATCCATTGACTAAAACCAAAAATAATAATGTGAGAAATAATAATCATATTGGGGTACCATACAATCATGATAAATCACTTATAGGGTTTCTAAATCATGACACCGACTTTTTAATCTATCAAACCTTTGGTTTATCCTAGGTCATTCATAATCATCATCCATTCAAATAATTCTTGATGGTTCGTATAGAGTATGTGATTTTTCAAATCATATCCCCAAGGAGTGTTAAACTAGGTGTGCAAGAAGGTATGTTTTTGTGCACCATGTGACAATCAAATCTTTCTCAATTCACCCTTTTTTATGTTATTTCCCCAAGGTACCTCTATAAGACATACACATCTACTTACAGTATGTAGAAAGGGATGAATTTTTTTAGAAACCACTCACCCTATCATTTACTAAAATTCTAGGAAATTTTCTATACTTTGACTCATACTTATAATTTTCTTTATAGACATACCTAGATATATCCTTAGAAATACCCCTAGGGATTTTACTAATGTTTTGTCATACTAGTTTCTAAAAGGTAAATAAACCTTTCCTTTGATACCAAATATAGATACCCAGACTTCTCATACATGGATAATAAATCTTTTTAGATGAATTTTCATTACATTACCCAATCACTCACTAGAAGACCATAATAGTTTAGTGAAATTGGAAACTTGGAACTCAATCTTTGTAATTCAAGAAAGATATCTAATGTCTCCCATAAGGATCTTCTCCTTTATTACTCTTCACAATCATACCATACATAAAACATTCTTCATACCCAAGTAAAATAAAACATAAGAAAGGGTCAGATCATATGCTCAGTAATGGTAAAAAAGGGAGATACGTAAGTATAACATGAGTATAGGGTATGAGTACATGAGAATGACATTTGAAACCCATAGAATTCATATCAGTGATAATAATATTGAGTCATGTCATAAATATTGGTAGTTAATAAGACAATTATCATATAGAAATCATAGAACATGAGTCAAGAGAGAATAAAATTTTCATAATAAATATATTTATGGAATTTACATTAGTTTACAACATTGGGAGAATGTATAAATAGAAATAGTTTCACTCATTATGTTAAGGACATGACATAAGTCCCTCACATAAACTTTTGTACATGAAATAAGATCTATTAATAAAATTATAGACATAAAAGATAGGTCCGTGCATAACACTGTGAACATGTAATTATGCTCACATATAAAATTGTGAACATGTAATCAGGTTCGTACATAACATATTTACTCATGAGTAATCAATAGTTACCAAATTAATTGGAGGTAGATATAGGTCCCACACATATCATAATGAAAACTATATTTATGTGTTTAAAAAGATCATTAAACTTTAATAATATCAAAAACATGATATAAAATGGTTTAATATACATTTATCATGTTATAGCTCATGGAAAAGAGACAGGTTTCAAAATATTTTCATCATTTCATCACATAAAAAACCCATGAAAAGAAGCATGTTTCATAAGAATTTCCTTATGGTAAAACCCATTGGAAGAGAAAGGTGTTCCATAAAAATCATGCCATCAAAACATAAACCATTCAGAGAAAGAATAATAATGTTATACTTGGATCATATTCCAAAAAGTCAAGGGAAACATCATTGGATGTCATCTTATAAGGATAATTGTTTTGAATGATCATTTAAAACATTTCATGAGGAAAATATTTTTTTGGCTTGGAAAAACACTTTTTAAAAAATAATAAATTTTGATAATATTTTTATTTTAAAATAACCATAAAATTTTATAAATGAATCATTAAAATACTTATCATTCATGAATTCGAAAAAGTTATTTCATTTGTTTCATGTTAAAACAAATGTTCTTTTCACATTTTTTGTAAAATCCAAATGGTAATTGTTTGGAAAATGATATGAATAATCCTTCCAAAAAAATTAAAAAAGTCCAAAATGGTAAAAATGACTTTTACAAATCATAATAGGATAATAAAAAAATTAAAAACTTTATTATAAATCATGGTTTTTGAAGAAAACAGATTTCCTACCAATATATAGAAATAAACTCATATTTTCTGAAATATATTTTCTTAATTATCATAAGTATGAAGGAGTGTAAAAATGGTACATTTATCTAAAAATTTCATGAATAACTAGAGGATAATAAAATTCATGAGATTTTTGAGAGATTTATCATAATATTTTATTATCAGAAACATAATCCTAAACAATTATAATAAACTATGAGATTGTAACATAAAGTCATTTCTACTTTTGTAACTTTAAATCACTATAACCATGAAGGAATAACAAAAAATGGAAATTAAAATATCATATTAATGAATAAATTCCTAATATTACATATAAAAGTTGTTTTATATACACCCTGTGAAAGAATATAGGTGTATAACAAAATGTACATATCAATGAAGAAAAAGTGAGACAAACAAATCCCTTACCCCATTGATAACATTGAAATTAGATACCCCATTAAATATCAACCCTTGAATGGATGTATAAATCAATATAAATTTTAGGATAATAACATTGAATTAAATTCATGGAATTAATATACATGACATAAAGAAACACATGGTGGATATGACATGTGTCTCACAAAATTAAAAAGTGAGATAGAAATATCTTAACGTAAGTATCAACTTCCTTAATACATGTTCAAAAATCCGGTATAATAAATATAATAATATTAAAAAAATATTAAACAATAATAAATATATATATAATACCATATATGATTTACTTATGTCCTTTCATTACCTGTTTAATAAAAATGTCATGTTAAAGTCACATTTTAGGCAATAACTGCTTTGATTTTTGTATATGTATTGATTTGATATTTTCAGTCCTCTTACATTGATCATGGATCCATTATCTAAACCATAATAAGTATGAAATAATTATCATGCTTATACATCAATTGTATTTTAATACAAATCATTAAAGGTGGTTTTGAGAAATGAAGTATGTTACAATCATGGAGACGGTAGGTCGTACATATGTGTGAGTAACATTTCCATTTCTCAATGATCATAATGAAAAGGTGGTAAGTAATATATTATATTTAAAAAATTATAAAAATATCATAAATTATATATTAATTATTAAATATACTTATACATATCATTCATGTTGTGTGGGGATGTAATGATGGCCATGTCGTTTTGTGAAGGTGGTAGTCCAAATGTTCCTGAATGATGTTATCATCTTTTTGTGAGAGAGAAGATAAGAAATAAAATTATATATTATAATTTCATAATGATAAATATGTCAAGAATATCATAATTATTTCATGTATATAATATATATTAATCCTTTTTATCTTATATTTATAGCATTTGTGAAAAAATCGCATCGCTTCGTGAGAGGGAAGTCCATCGTACACATGAGGGACGTGTCGTATCTCCAACAATACTGAAATAAAAAAAATTATTTATTATATAAATACTCTATATGTATAAATATTTCATAAATATCATATATATATATATATACTTTATATACATCATCATAACCAACCATAAGATGTAGAAATGGAAAAATAAATGTCATCAGTTCAGGAGGCGGTAGTCTGCCGTACACACGAATATTGATTTCTTAACCCATTTGATTGAAGTGGTAATATTTGTAGGTAATTAACATAATATATAAAATATATAAGTATATTTAAGATTCTTATGTTATTATATTATAATTTTATAATAATAATTTATGTGGTGGAGGAAGAAATAAAATAAAAATGCTCATTGATGAATGTTACCTCTTCTTTGGGTATCCTCCTTGGATTTTCACCAAAAGTCTTATTGGATTTGATTTATGTCTAAAATAAATATTATAAGATGATATGAAAGAATTTTTGAAGTTATTTTTTTTATTATTTTATAAACCAAAAGGGTTTTAATGTGTTAACATAATAGGTGAAGTGGTGTCTTTTTATAAGTGGGAGAGACGACGAACTTGACATTTTTTAAAATAATTGAGTGATTCCGCATTTTTCACATAAAAAATGGTCAAAATGGACCATTATCAAACCTAAAAAATTTGATGGCTGACATATGGATATAGAATTGTTTTTAGACAATTTTTTAGGTCATTTTAACCCTAATTTATTTAGATTAACCCCTTGTAAACTAATTTTTACATTACCATAGTTATTATTTTTTACTATTTTCACAATTAATTTTGGTCGAAGATTAAGTAAAACTTAATAGATAATATAAATTATTATAATTCCAAATATTTAATCCATTTTCCTTAATTCCAATCAAATAATTGTAAATTTTTAATTTAAAATTCTTCTCATAGATTTTGCAATGTAGGTGGTTTTTTAAGAGAAATGTGCAACATATTTAAATGTTTTAATATTAAAATTCAATATTAAATTGATTAAAATGAACTAAATGGTATTAATTTATGTATAATATAACTAATTTTACCTAAAACCACATTTTAAATAGAATCTATCTTTATAAATAATTTAAAGAAAAAGGTAGTTTTTAATTAAAATTCAGTAGTTTTCAATATTTATCCAAAATTGAAACATTTCAAAAAAAATCCCAAAAATTCACCATAAAATAATTTTAGCATTCTAATTTCATAAAATAATTTTATTTTAACAAATATATTTTCAAATAGTTTAAAAAATATATTTTCATTATTTTTTAAAAAAAGGCATGAAAAACATTTTTTAGAGAAAATAATATTTTTAAAACATATAAAGACTTTAATGAAATTATGTATGATATTATAATTATGTTTTCTTTATATTAAACCACTAAAATTAATATTTAAAAATTAATTGTTCATATTCATATTTCTAATTTCAAAGGCTTGGTTATAAAGTTCTTATTTAAATTGTGATATTATTTATATATCATGGTTTAGTTAAAACTCAGTGTTGCGTGTACCACAAGCTAACCTAGTATTGCATGTAGCTCAATATAAACATAGTATTTCATGTAACGCAAGTTATAAAAGAAATTTAATTTATTCAAAAAAATAATGATTCATAAAAAACATGGGGTGTTTTAGATTTCATGCTAATTCCATTATAATTATTCCACTTATTTCACTTATTACCAAGATTTATTTAGTATCTAAAATGGTTAAGTTTGTGTTGGATGTTTTGAGGATGTTTGGTTTAAATTTTAATAATGAAATTGGTAGGTTGATTAAGGACAAAGGATTCATGGTTAAATCATATCCAAAATATTAACCATGAAAAATTATTATTTGTATACATTAAAAATAGTTTCAAAACCATCCATGGAAGGTGGTCATGAAAAATATAATATGTTTTATCATAGAGGTTGTAGTTCAAACGTATCCACGAGATGTGTTTCAATTTTATACTAGATAGAAAATAAATATGGTATATAATATTGTACTTTTACATTATCATAATTATGTTTTAAATATCATATTTATTCATTATTTTTATCCTTATGACCAACCATGTGATGTAGTAATGAAAAATGAACCATATCTCTTCATGGAGGTGTTATTACACACATACACACAAGCGATGTTAACAATTTCCAATGGCCAAAAAAGGGTAAGAAAATAAATAATATATTATCTTTCTAGATTCATAATAACATTAAAAACATATTATATATTAATTAATTCCATATTTATTAATAGTATTGTGATGCGTTGATGGATAATTAAGCACATTTCTCCATGTAGGTGGTAGTACGTATGTATGCTCCGACGATTTCTCATTTCTAATAAGATAGTAAAGAGTTAGAAAAGTGTTTCTCCATAAAAATAATAATATTTCATTATATAGAATATATTTATTTCATTACATTATAATGGTTATAAATAGATTTTAAAGTGTTAGAAGAAAAAATAAACTTGAAATAAGTTAGTTATGACTTATACCTCCTCCCTATATATCTCCATTCGACTTACACCATAATCCTTCTAGGATTAATATTTTGAGAAAACCAAGACATATATAAAAATGTCATGAATAACTAGAGGATAAAACAATTCCTGATATTTTTGAGATATGGATCATTATATATTTTAATCAAAAACATAATCATAAACAATCCCCATAAACGATGAGATTGTAACATAATGTCATTACCACTTTGGTAAATTTGAATCTTAATAATATAGAATTAATAACATAAAATGGAACATAAAATATCATTATGATGAATAAATTCATTATATTACATGTTAAATGTGTTGCATATATACCTCATGAAAGAATATAGGTGAATAACAAAACATACATCTCAGAGAAAGAAGAGTGAGACAAAAAAATCCATTACCCCATTGATAACATTGAAACTAGAAACCCCATGAAAGATGGATCCTATAATAGATATATATTTATATCACCATAATTTTCAATTGAATAATAAATTAATACATTCACTGGAATAATATACCCAACATAAAGAAACACATGGTAAATGTGGCATGTGTCTCATAAATGTAAAAATTGGGATGCAAATCTCTTACCGTAAGTCTCGACTTCCTCCATACAGGTTCAAAACTCCTATATAATAAATATAAGTTTATTAAAAATCTATTCAATAACCATAAATATGTATATAATAGAATATATGATTTAATTATGTCATTTTACTATCTATTTGTTAACAATTCCATGTTAAGGTTGTGATTTGGGGAATAACCGATTTGTTTTTCATATATGTATTGATTTGTTATTTTTAGTCATTTTAATAAGATCATGGATCCATAATATCCATAGTAATAATCATGAAATAATTATAATATTTATACATAAATTATACTTTTAATACCAATCATGAACGGTGGTTTTAAGAAATGAAGTATGTCACAATCATGGAGACAGTAGGCCGCACATATGCATGAGTAATGTTTCCATTTTTCAATAATAACTACGAAAAGGTTGTAAGTAATATTTTATATTTAAAAAATAACAATAATATCATATATATTTTTAAATATACTTTTACATATCATCCATGTGGTGTGGTGAGGAATAGAGGGTCACATCTCTTCGTGATGGCAGTAATCCACATGTACATAAAAACGTTATCATATTTCCATGAGTGAAAAAGGTATGAAAGAAAATGATATATTATCCTTGTAGAATTATAAATATTTCATTAATATTGTAATTATTTCATTTATATAACATATATTTATCCTTATTATCTTTAATGTAAAGTGTTAGTGAAAAAACAAATCACGTCACTTAGCGAGGTGGTAGTCTGTCGTACACATGAGCAACGTTATTGTATCTCTTATCGTATGGAAAAGAAAAAAATTATATATGATATAAAGACTCAATAAGTATAGATATTTTCTAAATATCATATATATATATATATGTATATATATTTACTTTATATACATCATCATACCCAACCATGAGAAGTGAAAATGGAAAAACAAATGATATTGGTTCATGAGGAGTTAGTCTGTTGTACACACAAATGATGATTTTGTAACCCATTTGATGGAAGTAGAGATAGGGGTAGGCCATTACCTTAAAATAAAGTCATAAAAATATATTTAATATAATTATTTTATTATATAATCATGGTATAATAATAATTTTAGGGGTGGAGGAATAAATAAAATAAAATCGCTCGTTGATGAACATTACCTCTTCTTTGGGTAACCTCATTTATTTTGCAACAAAAGCCTTTTTAGGTTGGATTTATCTCAAAAAAAAGGAATCTACGATGAGAGGAGATTATTTTTGAAGTTATTTTGGTTGTAATTGTCTGAATAAAAAATGTTTTAAGGTGTGAAGAAAATATGAGAAGTGGTGGCCTTTTACAAGTCAGGAAGAGGATACGCTTGGCATTTTTTAAAGGAATTGAGTGATCCTGCATTGTTTCACAAGACAAAAGTGTCCAAAATGGAACATTATCAGGAAAAAATTTATTCTTGGTCTAAATATGGTCAGTTAATAGTTTTAAACATTTTTTTAGGTCACTTTAACCCTTATGTTTTTATTTTAACCCTTAGTAAACTCATTTTTACCTTAACCTCGATAATGAGTTTTTACTTTTTTACTATTCATTTTGGTCAAAATTAAGTTAACCATATTAGATAATATAAATTATTCTGATTAGAAATATTAAATCAATTTTCCTAAATTATAATCATATAAGTGGAAAATTTTAATTTAAAATTAACCGTGTAGATGTGGTGAGAAAACGGGTTTTTGAAGTGAAAATATTTCAATGTTTGAAATGTTTTTATATAAAAATCAATATTAAATTGATTATAATGACCTAAATATTATTAATTTATGTATAATTAATATAATTTTATTTTAATTCTAATTTAAAATGGAATTTGACTTTATAAATAATTTAAAAAAAATAGGAATATTTCAATTAAAATTCTATATTTTACACAATTCATCAAAAAATGATACCTTCCAGAAAAATCCAAAAAATTCACCCTGAGATAATTTTTACATTGTGACTTCAAAAATGAAGTTTAATTTATAAAATTAATTTTCTAAAATTTTAAAAAACATATTTTTATTATTACTCAGAAAAAGACATAAAATCATTTTTTAGAGAAAATAATATTTTTGAAACATATAAAGACTTTACAAAAAATTAAATATTTTATTATCTATATTATTTCTTCATATAAACCCATTATAATTAATATTTAAAAAAATTATTACTATTCGGGAATCTAACTTTAAATGATAGGTTATAACGGTTGAATTCAAATAGATATGTTAATAATATATTGTGTTTTGTTTAAAACTCAGTGTTGTAAGTAGCACAAACTGACCCAGTGTTTCATACAGTGTCAACATAACATAGTTTTTCTTGTAACCCAATATTTCAAAAAAATTAATTTATTCGAAAAATAATAATTCATAAAAACTCAGGGTGTTATAGATTTCATGTTCATTCTATTTCATTATTCCACTTATTTCATTTCTTAACAATATTTATTTAGTTAATAAAATGGTTAAGTTTACATTGGATGTTTTGAGAAAACATTGGTTTAAATGTCCAAAACGAAATCTTTAGGTTGACTAAGGTCAATGGAATTATAGTTCAATCATATCCACAGTATTAATACTGAAAATATTATAATTTTTATACATTAACAAAAATTTTAGATTCATCCATGGAACATGGTCATGTAAAATGAAATATGTCGTATCATGGGGTGGTAGTTTAAATGTATCCACGAGAGACATTTCCATCTTTATACTAGATATAAAAGAAATATGGTATATAAATTTATAATTTTCCATTATCATAATTATGTTATAAATATCATATTTATTCATTATTTTTATCCTTATAACCAACCATTGTAGGCAGTAATGAAAAATGAATCATAACGCTTCATGGGGTGGTCTTATACACATACACATGATCGAAGTTATCAATTTACAATGGACATAAAGGATAAGAAGGTAATTAATATATTATCTTTCCAAAATAATAATAATATATAGTGACCCAATTGTAGATAGCCTGAAGTTGGTGTCTACTATCAATTACATTGGCATGATTATAAGGAATCAAGCCTCAAAAGACTGATCAGTTTAGTAGTCTTGGGAAACCATTTACATAAATGAGTATTGTATTAAAAATTAATAAAATAATTATAATATATATATTTTTATAATATAAAAACATTGAGTATAATATATAATCCAAATATTATAATCTTGTATATCTTTCATAGTACGCTTCTTGGATTTCTGGGGAAGGAAACATAATAAGGGTGAGCTCAAATTCTTAGTACGGGTAAAATATAGTGTAAGTAATAATGAATCAATGAGAGTATTAATTATGGAATAGTAAAACATTTTCTAAAAACATTTTATTACCAAAGAGTGAAAATGGTACCAATAAATGAAAATGGTTATAAATAACTAGATAATAATGAAAGGGTTAATTTAATAATAGTTATATAATTTCATATAATGGAAATTCCATTGATATATCATTAGGCTTAGTCTTGAAAAAAATAATCTTTAACATCCCAAAGTGTCCCATACCACATTGAAACATTTTAAATCATAACTTCATGAAGTATTAATATTGAATATAAGTTATAAAATCATGATATTAATTATTTTCATGATATATAATGTCAATGTAAATATATAAGCCATATAAAACAAACTAGGTTCATAATAATACAATATGCCTCAATGAAATGAAATTGAGATGAAATCCCTTACACATGAATCGAAAGATAAAAAAGTGATAAAAATAAAATGAAACATCCAAATAAAATGAATATAAATTAATTCATAATATAATATATCAAGTGGTTTAGTAGGTACACCACACAAAATAAGTAAGTGGTGATTATGACATTTATCTCACAGATGTAAAAATTGAGATGAGAATCATTACCTTGAGTTTCATTTCAGGTGAACGTCCTTTAACTTCCTATATAATAAACATATGTTAATTTTATACTTGAATCAAAAAAATTTCATTTTTATAATTAATTTTATTTCACTTATTAACGTATTTTTTACAACTACATAAAAAATTAATTATACATCGTGTGTTTCAACCAAATTCGGTTAATGTATCAAAATCAACTTTGTTAGGTCAACTATGGTCAAATGGGTAATTATATAATATCTCCAGAATAATAATCATGATATTATTATCTTATATAATCATACATATGTATTTATAATAGTCCATAATATTTCAAGATTATAAATTATATGCACCATTCATAGAGACGAGAGGTCGTATGTACGCATGAACACCATTTTCAATTCATTATTGTATTAAAAGAATGAAAACTAATTGATACATATGTATGTTATATTTCATATAAAATATATATTTTATATATGTTACATAGGTTTAATAACACCATCCTTTACGTTCCATGTATGGCATGAACGAGTCATGCTGCTTTGAGGGGGCGGTAGAACACACTTCCTTAAATGAAATTATTGTATTTTCCCAACATGGAAAGCATAAAGGTATCTTATAAATAAATATTATATAAGAATAATGAAAATATAAATATAATATATAATATATAAATATAGTTTCCATAATAATGGCCACAATGAGATATGGTAGGAAAAAATTGAACAATCAGTGTTTTTTAGGCAGTAGTTCACCATACACAGAAACAATATGTTCGTTACCCATTAGATAGAGGTGTGTGTAAGTTTATATCGAAACCATAGCATAAAAAAAACCTAGTATATTAATAATATTTTTTTATTTAATAATATAATAAGGTGAATATAGGGAGTGGATAATGGAAATGGGATTAAAAACACGATAGAAGGCGTTAACTCTTAATTGGGTAGATACTTTTGGTTTATACCAAAAGGATTCATTGGGAGGATTTTTTTCCTAAGAGATGATTCTAGGATTAGTTGAGGAATTTTAGGAAGATTTTTTGGTAGATATTTACCAATCCAACAGGTTCTTGAAGTGTGATTATTAGAGAATAGTGTGTACCTTTTTACATGATAGAGGAGGGGCACCCTTCGAATCTTTTAAAACATTAAATTAATATAAATTTAATTTTTGTTACAAATGGTCCCAAAATAATTTATTTATAAGATAAAATGATTTTGCGTAGAATATAAATTATCCAATTAAAATTAAACAAGTTTTGAATATTTTTTAATCTTTATCTTTTTAGCTTAACCCTTATTTTACCATTTTTAATCTTACCATGATATCATGGTATTTAAACCTTATGTGTTAACATAATTATTATAACATGTCAAATGACCATAAAATTTTTCATTTATTCCATATTAGTACATATCATAACCTTTGGGTCAAATCTCATATTTTTATGAATTTTATAGAAATTAATAAACAATTTTATATTTTAAGTTTGGAATTGGGTCTATTTTTGACATTATTCATAAATTACTTTTTAAAAAAATTATAACTTAATTACTTAGAAAAAATACATTAAATAAATCATAAAATGTCATAGTTATCCATAAAAGTTTTGGATGATATCAAATATTTCAAATAATATTTATTTTAATATTTATAATATCATTTATCTGATTCCTTCATTAATAAATCTATTATTATATCATCATTATGTCACAAATAAATTTAATTATTTAATATATACAAATTATAAATCAAATAACATGATGTATTTAATCTTTTTAGATTTATAGTGACTATTTATAGTTGAATATATCACTTATATATCCCCATATAAAAATTGCTTCTGTAATAATAGACATATTTATAACATTTTTGCCTTCACATAAATTTAAATGTTATAAATGTGTTTATCACACCCAAGTGGCTTCAAAAGGCCAAAATTTTAGAAACATTATTGTATTGGTTGTCCATGAATAATCCAATAAGTTTAGGATAAGTGTTAGGCTATTTTATATTATTATGTTATTATTTTTACCTTTATTTACCTGATTTACCTTTTAATTGTGGTAATAAAAATAACTACCAACATTACTATTCATAATTTCCAAAAATAAAAGAGATCAATTTACAAAATACCGACCTTATTATTTCAAAAATTTAATCTATTTTTTAAAATTCAAAACACATAATTGGTATAAATTAATTAAAAATCAATCTCATTTAGGTAATAAGAAAATGGGTGTTGTAAGTAAAACGTTCAAAAGTTCACATAGTTTTTATATTTTATTTCATTGTGAAATTGCTTCAAATGACCAATATTGTATTAAATGAAAAAAAAATTATTTAATTATACATTAAAAACAATTAAATGGATAATTTATCTATATAAATAAATTAGAGGAAATTGTATTTTTGAATTAAAATGCAGTATGTTTGACGATTCATTTAAATATGAAAGTTATCAGAAAAATACCCAAAAATTAAACCAAAGTAAATTTTAATGTCATAATTCCAAAAAATAAGTTTATTTTATCCAAAATAACTTATAAAAGTGTTAAAATGGTGAATTAAAATATGTTTTTCATTAAAAGGCGGTAAAATTGTCTTTATACAAATATAGGTTTTTATGTGTAACATAGAATTTGTTCTTATCTTATGAATATAGAACCAAAAGGATGAATATAAAAAATATTTGGTTTATTATATAACATATATTTATCATTAAAATCATTTACTAGTTTAAATTAGTTATTTTTGTTTCAATAAAACTCATTTGAAATCTTAAAAATAATAATTTTTATTTTTATATCCAATTGATTTATTTTATATTTATATAAACCATATATTTTCATAATCTAGTTATGAATATTCATAATGGCTAGTTTATATATAATTATATTAAATTATAATATTTTTATAATATATCTTTGTTTGGTGAAACTCTATCTTTCGTACAATGCAAGCTATGGA
This sequence comes from Viscum album, assembly GCA_963277665.1. Taxonomy (NCBI): domain Eukaryota; kingdom Viridiplantae; phylum Streptophyta; class Magnoliopsida; order Santalales; family Viscaceae; genus Viscum; species Viscum album. Next base: position 1,020,028,124 of record OY728133.1, on the reverse strand, counting down.
AGAAGGTCGCTCATGCGTGTAATGCATTCTAACTCGGAGTTGCGTGCATTGAATTATTTATAATATATTTTAAATTGTAAATATATTATAATGTATCCAAATATTATATTTTCTTATGTTCTTGGTATTTCTTGTCATACATGCTATTGAATTATAGGATCTTACTTTAGCATTCTGGGGCATCACATTCTCCCCACCTTAATTAAATTGGGTCCTCTCTATTTATACTTGATCTTACTATTGTTAATTATGTTGTGTATTATTTTCTATAATATGGCCTTGAATAGGGTTGATTCGGTGTTGTAAGGGGTGGTATAAAAGAGGTCAGCTACTACATACTGTTGTGGAGATTCAAAGGACCGACATTGAATAAGCGAGTTACATAGAAAGTGGTAAGAGTCACTTCAAGGATATTTTTATTAGTCGATTTTAAGTCCCTTTAATTTTTTTAACTTCATTATGATATGATATTATAGGTGTTTTTTGAAAATTTATTATTTTATTTTAAGTCCCTTCCATTTTTTGTGATTTAATGTTGAAATTTCACTGAAATTTCATGTTGAAGTAATTGTGTGTCATACATGTTATCGAATTCAAGGTTCTTACATTAGTATTCCGGGGCATCACATTATCCCCACCTTAAATAAATTTTGTCCTCACAATTTAAACTTGATCTTGTAAATATATTATTTGATACTTCCTACATTGAAATCCCATCTTGGAAGAAGTGTTCAGAAAACATCTTTTAGAAAAGAGTGTATGGAAATTAAAAGGCTTACATGGACTACTTTGTAATTAGTTATCTTAATAGGAGAAAATTAGTGCCAAGTAGAGATATATAATTATAGGAAAAGAGTAAATATTTATAGGTAGTGAATGACGTCATCAATCACAAAAAAATTAATTGGGAAATATAAATTTGAGGGCCTTAAATCCATAAATCTGAGATGATTAAGGAGACTATTGGTTCAAAAAAATTAAGGTATTAGGAAAATAATTTTTTTCCTAATGTTGTGTAATTATTTTAATGACCAAAAATATAACGAAATATTATTACCTGTTAGGATTAAATATCATATGAATAACCCTAACTTATGGTTGTGCTTTGATCAAATTCTAATTCATCCTTTTACTACTTGAAATTAATTATGAAAAAAATATTGCCTAAATCACTAAAAGAATCATTTAAAAGATCGTAAGAGTGACAAGTCTAACTATTTGTCCTTAACTATCTTCAAAAACTATTATGGTTAATATATTAATCTCTAATCCTCAAAAGCGATATTTCTGGTTCATAATTAACATTTATTTGTCAAATTTTTTAACTAAAAAGAATAAAAAAATAACAAGGACATTGTTTAGGTTAGTGGTTGGTGTGAAACCCTTATCATCCTTCGATCAAGGGTTCAAAGACCTGTGGCCTTATCAAATTTGATTGTTTGTCACCCATATTTTAGTTTGTCCTTTTCTAAAACCAAATTAATATGATTTTCAATATAAATATTATGTACATTCTTTAAATTAGGTTAATCTCTAAATATAATTTGACTAAGGTTTTAAATAAAACCTCAATACTTCATCTATTTTATTTAGAAATAGGTCCTTCATTGGTCTAAGTATTATCCATAATATTATTTGTATGATATATAACCATGAAACCTTATATTCAATCTAAAACTCCTAAGTTTTAACCTAGGTTAATTATTATAATTATTTATTCAAATACATTATAATGGTTTGTAAAGAAAATGTGGATTATCCTAAGAATATCCACCAATATTCTCAAACTAGGTGAATAGTAAGGCCAGTTTTCATGTACCATGTTACCCCAAGTCAGGCAGAGAACACCTTTTTGGAGTTTTTACTCCTAAGAACATCTATGTCATGACCACGTCTACTTGTAGTATCCAGACAGGTATGTATTGCTAGGAATACCCACATAATATATAATGTACTAAAATTATATGGTGTTCTTCTATACTTACCCTCAAATTATATCATAGGGTTATGTTCTCTAAACTATCCTTTCCTAAATCTATTTCATAAGGTTTCTATTAAACTTCCTTTAATACCAATTTTAGAGACTCAACCAAAGATATCCTAAAGCCAGTCTCTACTATAAATTACATTGTCATGGTTAAAATTAATTAGACACTGAAAGACCGATCAGTTTAGTAGTCTTGGTAAAAATAGATACATAAATGAGTATTGTATTAATAATGAATACACTAATTACTATATATATATATATATATATTTCTAAATGAAAAACGTCAATAATAATCTATAATCCAACTAGTGTATTCTAGAATAACTTTCATAGTATGATTCTTGGATTTTTTGAGAAATAAACATAACAAGGGTGAGCTCAAATTCTCAATAAGGGTAAAATATACTGGAAGCAATAATGAGTCAATGAGAGTAATAAATATGTCGTAGTAAATAAATTAACACACATACCATGTAATAAAAAAACATTAAGGTATCTGGATAAAAAATATGGCTAGGTAATGATTGTAAATACATGCCATTCAAATTACTAGATTCGGAAAAAATATGGCAAGATATGAAACTAAAAGACATGCCATTGAAATGAAATGTGTCCATAGATATGTCGATGGAAAATATATTGTATGAATAATAACTGAAACCACTATGATGGAAATGTTTCCTTAATAGATGTCATCTCTAAGGAACATGAGGACCTATTACCATCAAGACCTTTCACAAGATAGTTTAAAACTAATGGTATAAACTCATTTGTGTAATTATTTGTCTAGTGAGAACTTATTGATGCATCTAGGAGAAATACAAAGTTTGGGTTCCACCTATAATTTTCAAACAAAATAATTTCTCATATTGAATAACCAAATTAAATAATATTCCTTATCAAATAATCATATTGAATTAGTAATATGGATCTATCAATAATTCCCCAATCAATAAAATAACTATCAAAGTAGGCACCATATGTAAAATGGTATATGGTCTTGGAAATAGTAATATCCATGAAAAAATTAAATTGATAATAATGTAAATTCAATATTCGATGGTCATATGAGATTAAATATTTCAAGGGGACGAAAAAATAAATCGAGTAAATGAATGGGAATAATATCATTTTCCAAATCAAGAACAAACCATCGAGAGGAAAAATAAGAATGGTATCAAAACAACAAATCCCAAGTGGGATAAAATAGAGGGTTTTGTTGTTGATGAAATAAATGAATAAATTTTTAAAAATATTCTTGAGGAAAATATATTTTTCTTTTCAAAAACCTTTTGAAAACATTTTTCAATGAAAATTTATTTTAAAAAAAAAATATTTCAAAAATATACCTTTTAAACTAGAAAAAGTAGCTTTAAAGATATGATGGCAGATAAATCCGTACGAGTCATATGAAGAAAAAAAAGAATATTCCTTTTCTATAGTCAAATGGTAGGAAAATTTTCCTGTTCATAAAATGATAACAATATTCCATATAAAACATTGGTAAAAGAAAAAAAGATGAAAATTTATTTACAAAATCATTTTAAGATCATTTTTAAAATATTTTAATAAAAAAAATTTATAGAAGAAAACAGGTTCTTTGACTAAAGAGAGAAATAAAGTCGAGTTTTCTTTAAAAAAATCTAAAACAATTTGACTACTAAAGAATAAAAATGGTACCATTACTTGAAAAAGTTCATGAATAACCAGATAAGAATGAAAGGGTTTACTAACTAATAGTTATATAATTTCCTAGAATGAAAATTCCATTGAGAGATTATTAGGATTAGTGTTGAGGAAAATAATCATTAAACATCCCAAAGTGTCAGATTCCACTTTGAAACATTTTAAATCAAAAATTCACAGAGGAATAATATTGAAGTAAGTGGTGATTATGATATTTATCTCACGGATTTAAAAAGTGAGATGACAATTTTTACCTTGAGATTCCTTTTGGGTGAACATCCTTCAACTTCCTGGATAATAAACTTATGTTAATGTTATAATTTCATAAGAACTTTTTCATGTTTATAATTACTTTTATTTCACTTATTTCCATATTTTTTAAAACTAATTGAACAATTAATTTTACGTTGGGTGCTTCAAACAAATTCGGTTAATGTATCAAAATCATCTTTGTTAAGTCAATTATGGTCAAATGGATAATTATATAATATCTATAGAATAATAATAATGATATTATTATCTTATATACTTAGTAAATATTTATTTATAATAGTCTATAATCTTTGGAGATTATAAATGAAGTGCACTGTTCATGGAGACGGCAGGTCATACGTACGCATGAACGCTACTTTCATTTCACTATTGTATTAAAATAATGAAAACTAAATGATAAATTTGTATATTATAATTAAATTAAAATATATATGTTATATATGTTACATAGGTTTATTAAAATCATCCTTTATGCATTCCATGTATGGCATGAACAAGTCATTTCGCATTAAGGGGGCGGTAGTCCACACTTCCTCAAACGAAATTATCATACTTACAAAACATGGAAAACATAAAGATATATTATTAATAAAAATTGTATATGAATAGAGAAAATATAAATATAATATATATCATATATAAATATAGTGTCCATCATAATGGCCGCTATGAGATATGGTAGGGAAAAATTAAACAATCATCATTTCATGAGGTAGTAGTTCATCATACACCAAAACAGTTTGTTCATTACCCATTAGATGTATGTGTGTGTTAGTGTATATCAAAACAATAGAATAAAAAAATCCTAGTATATTAAGGATAATGGTTTTTTTGTGTAATCTTATAATAAGGAGAGTATAGGGTGTGGAGAATGGAAATGGAACTAAAAAACATGATAGAATGTGTTACCTCTTAATCAGGTAACTTCTTTTGGATTATACAAAAAGGATTACTTGGGAGGCTTTCTGCCCTAAGGGAGTCTTCTAGGATGAGGGGAGGGATTTCGGGAAGTTTTTTGGGCAGATCTTGGATGAACCAAATGGTTCATAAAGTGATAGTATTATATAAGAGTGTGTACATTTTTATAGGAGTGGGGAGGGGAACCCTTGGAAACTCTTAAAATATTAAAATAATATAAATTCAATTTCTATTCCAAATGGTCCCAAATAAATTTATTTTGAATAGAAAATGATGTTGGGTCGAATACCCATCATCCAATTAAAATTAGAAAAGTTTTTAATATTCTTCATAATCCTTGTCTTTTTTAACCCTTATATTACCCTTTTTAATCTTTCCATGATATCATGTTATTTAGACTTTGTGTGTTAATGTAATTACCATAACAAGTCAAAAAACCATAAAAAGATTCTTTTATGCCATATTAGGACATATCCTAACCACTTGGTCAAGTCTTTTATTTTTAAGAATTTTATAACAATTAATAAACAATAGTGTATTTTAAGTTAAGAATTATGTCAATTTTTGACAATATTCGTACTTTCCTTTAAAAAAATTTAATAACAACTTGATTCATTTAAAAAAATACATTAACTCAATCCTAACATGTCATAGTCATCCATAAAATTCATGGATGACATCAAATATTTAAAATAATATTTATTTTAATATTTATAATATTATTTGTTTGATTCTTTCATTAATAAATCTATTATTGCATTGGAAATATTTTTAGTTTTCTAATCACTATTTATAGTCAAAGAGATCACTAATATATTTCCATATAAAAATTGTATTAGTAATAATAAACATGTTTATGGTATTTTTTTCTTTTACATAAAATTAAATGTTATAAATGTATTTATCACAACCAAGTGGATTCCAAAGGCCAAAAGTTCGGAACAAATATTGTCCTTGTTGGCCATGAATCATCCAATAAGGGTAGGACAAGTGTTAGGGTAGTTTTATATTATTATAATATTATTTTTACCTTTATTTACCTGATTTTCTTTCTTACTGTGGTAATAAAAACAATTACCAAAGTTACTATTCGTAATTCCCAAAAATAAAAGGGACGTATTTACACAAATTAGATATTCTGATTCCAAATATGAAATACATTTTTCCAAATTCAAAATTCATAATTGAAAGATATTAATTGAAAATTAATCTTATTAACAGAATAAGAAAATGGGTTTTTTAAGTAAAACGTCCAAAAGTTCACTTAGTTTTTATATTCAATTTAATTGTGAAATTGATTTAAATGACAAACATTGTAGTAAATGATAAATATTGTATTTATTTATATTGTAAAATCAATTAAAATGATAATATAACTATATAAAAAAATTAGGTGAAAATTATGTTTTGAATTAAAATGCAGCATTTTTTACTATTCATTAAAATATGAAATTTATCAAAAATTACCAAAAATTTAACCGAAGAAAATTATAATAACCCACTTCTAAATAATATGTTTATTTTATTCAATATATCATATAAAAGTGTTAAAATTTTGACATAAAATAGGTTCTCCATTAAAAGGTGGAAAATTGTCTCTATTAAAATATAGGTTTTTATGTGAAAAAGAGGCTTTGTTATTATCTTATGCATATCAAACCTAAAAGATGAATAAAAAATTTGGTTTATTATATAACATATATATTTCATTAAAATCATATCATAATTTAAATTAATTATTTTTATTAAGATTAAACACCTTTAAAATCATAAAAATAATTATATTTCTTTTTATATCCAATTGATTCATTTTATATATATATAAACCATATATTTTCATAAGTTAGTTAATACTATTCATAACAGTGAGTTTATATCTCATTATATTAAATAATAATATTTTACTAATATGTCGTTGTTTGGTGAAACTATGTCTTGCGTACAACGCAATCTATGGATAAAGGTCTCTATTGTGTGTAACACATGCTAACTCGGTATTGCATGCATGGAATTACTTATCATATATTTTAAATAGTAAATATATTATAATGTTTCCAGATATTATATTATATTATGCACTTGGTGTTGTGTTTCATAAATTTTATTGAATACAAGGTTCTTAGTATAGTTTTCTAGGAAGTCACATAACATTATAAACATTTAATATATTCCTTAATTACATCTTTATAACTAGCTAGGTGATGCAGTGATAAAGAATGAGACACATCGTGACATTGAGGTGGTAGTACACACGTACGCTCAGGCAATTTCTTATTTCTCATAGGATGGGAAAGAGTTAGAAAAGAGTTGTTTCATAAACATAAGAAAATTTCAATATACACTACAACAACATAGCCTTTTATCAGTGCTAAAAACCGACAATAATAGCACTAGAAAAGCACTGTTAATGCCGGCGTAGATAAGGGGGGTCCTCTTTGTCAGCGCTCCGAAAAGTGATGATAAAGGGGTGCCTTTATCAGCGCTTTTTTTAGCACTGATAAAGGGTTGATTTTATTAGTGCTATCTTGAGCGCTGATAATAGGGCCCTTTATCAGCGCTCTTTTAGAGCTGTTAAATGAAACCTTTATCAGCGCTCAAAAAAGTGCGGATAAAGGCACCTGCCCCTGCACCTACACAACCAGCACCTGCACACCAGAAAACCTACACAAAATATCACATGCACACGAACCAAGAACCAAAAGAAGACATAGCGCACACAATATTTTGACAAACAATGCTACATACATTTACTTAACATCATGAATACAAAAAACACACTTCTATATAAATTTAAAACAATGTTTTACATGGTTGGAATTACTATTATCCAAAAATAGTTATAAACATTAATGTTTCGTCCTTTTATTTCGGTGATACCCTCTCAAAAATTGTCGTCCTTGGTATTTGTTGCCGAACAAAGCATCCTAACTCAAGGAAAAAAAATTACCTATATAAGAAAACAAATATTATGTCAGTAATACTATAATGAAATAAATTAAAAAATTAATATGAAATAATACATTAATATGGAAATGTGAAACTAAAATATGGAAATGATAAACTCAAATTTTTTCATTCTGATAACAATGAAAGGGAATAATGTAAAATCAATATGTTTTTGGATTATTTATCTCATTTAATAAATACTGATTATTTATCTAATGAAAATCTTTCCCAGTCACACCGTGAATCATATTGAGGTGTGGTTGATTTTTACATGTCACAAATGACTCATGGATCATTGTCCTAATGTATCAAAACAATCTGAATGCATTTGATCGGTTTGTCGTATGTCACTTGTGTTGTTTTCAAAAGTTAATGTCAATTTCAAACAGATATCAGACACTTTTAGCCATACCGGTCACACCGTGCATCGGATTGAGGTACGGTTGATTCCTAAACGTCACAAATGACTCATGGATCATTTTCCTAAAGTATAAAAACAATATGAATTCATTTTCTTGGTTTTTTATATGTCACTTGTGTTGTTTTCTGAAGTTAAAGTCAATTTGAAACTGATATCAGACACTTTTAGCCATACCTCTCACACTGTGCATCAGATTGAGGTGCGATTGATTCATACATGTCACAAATGACTCGTGGATCATTGTCCAAAAGTATCAAAACAATATGAATGCATTTGCTCAGTTTTATGTATGTCACTTGTGTTGTTTTCTAAATTTAATGTCAATTTGAAATTGATATCAGACACTTTTAGCCATATCGGTCACACCGTGAATCAGATTGAGGTGTGGCTGATTCGTACACCTCACAAATGACTCATGGATCTCTTTAATAATGTTTCAAAACAATCCAAACGCATTTTCTAAGTATTCTGAATGTCACTTGTGTTGTTTTCTAAATTTAATGTCAATTTGAAACTGATATCAAACACTTTTAGCCATACCAGTCACACCATATGTCAGATTGAGGTGCGGTTGATTTATACATGTAAAAAATGACTCATTGATCATTTTCCTAAAGTACCAAAACAATCCGAATGCGTTTTCTCAGTATTCTGTATGTCACTTGTTTTGTTTTCTAAATTTAATCTCAATTTGAAACTGATATCACACACTTTTAGCCATACCAGTCACATCGCGCATCGGATTGAGGTGCAGTTGATTCTTAAACATCAAAAATGACTCATGGATCGTTGTCCTAAATTATCAAAACAATCCAAACATGTTTTCTTGGTTTTCCGTATGTCACTTGTGTTGTTTTCAAAAGTTAATGTCAGTTTCAAACTGATATCAGACACTTTTAGCCATACCAGTCACACCGTGCATCGGATTGAGGTGCGGTTGATTCGTACACATCAAAAATGAATCATGGATAATTTTCCAAAAGTATGAAAAGAATCTGAATGTGTTTTCTTGGTTTTCCATATGTCACTTGTGTTGTTTTCTAAAGTTACTGTCAATTTGAAACTGATATCTGGCACTTTTAGCCATACCGGTCACACCATGCGTTGGATTGAGGTGTAGTTGATTCATACACGTCAAAAATGACTCATGGATCATTTTCCTTAATTATCAAAACAATCGGAATGCATTTTCTCAGTTTTCCTTCAATCAATTGTGTTGTTTTCTAAAGTTAATGTCAATTTGAAATAGATATCAGACACTTTTAGACATATCGGCCACACCGTGCATCAGATTGAGGTACAATTAATTCTTACACATCACAAATGACTCGTGGATCATTTTACTAAATTATAAAAACAATCCGAATATGTTTTCTTGGTATTTTGTATGTCACTTATGTTGTTTTCTAAAGTTAATATCAATTTGAAACTGATATCAGACACTTTTAGCCATACCAGTCACACCGTGCATCGGATTGAGGTGAGGTTGATTTTTACATGTTAAAAATGACTCATTGATAATTTTACTAAAGTATCAAAACAATCCAGATACATTTTCTTGGTATTCCTTATGTAACTTGTGTTGTTTTCTAAAGTTAATGTCAATTTGAAAATGATATCAGAAACTTTTAGTCATACTGGTCACACCATGCATCGTATTGAGGTGCGGTTGATTTTACGCGTCACAAATGACTCATGGATCATTTTCCTGAAGTATCAAAACAATCCGAATGCATTTTCTTGGTTTTCCGTATGTCACTTGTGTTGTTTTCTAAAGTTAATGTCAATTTGAAACTCATATCATAAACTTTTAGCCATATCAGTCACACCATGAGTCAGATTGAGGTGTGGTTGATTCGTACATGTCACAAATGACTCATAGATCATTTTCCTAAAGTATCAAAATAATACGAATTTGTTTTATTAGTATTCTGTATGTCACTTGTGTTATTTTATAATGTTAATGTCAATTAAAAACTGATATCAGACACTTTTATCCATACCAGTCACACCGTGTGTCGGATTGAGGTTCAGTTGATTCTTACACATCAAAAATGACTCATGGATCGTTTTAATAAAGTATAAAAACAATCTGAATGTGTTTTATCAGTTTTACATATGTCACTTGTGTTTGTTTTCTAAAGTTAATGTCAATTTCAAACTGATATCAGACATTTTTAACCATAACAGTCACACAGTGCGTGAGATTGAGGTTCGGTTGATTTTTACACGTCAAAAATGACTCATGGATCACTTTCCTAAAGTATCAAAACAATCCGAACGCATTTTCTCAGTTTTCCGTATGTCACTTTTGTAGTTTTCTTAAGTTAATGTCAATTTGAAACTGATATCAGACACTTTTAGCCATTCCGGTAACACTATGTGTCAGATTGAGGTGTGGTTGATTAGTTCACATCAAAAATGACTCATGGATCATTTTTCTAAAGTATCAAAACAATCCGAAGGAATTTTATCAGTTTTACGTATGTCACTTGTATTGTTTTCTAAAGTTAATGTCAATTTGAAACTGATATCAGACACTTTTAGCCATACCGTTCACACCGTGCATCGTATTGAGGTGTGGTTGATTCATACACATCAAAAATGACTCATGGATCATTTTCATAAAGTATCAAAACAATCCAGATGTGTTTTCTTGGTTTTCCGTATGTCACATTTGTTGTTTTCTAGAGTTAATGTCAATTTGAAATTGATATCAAACACTTTTAGCAATAACGGTCACACCGTACATTGGATTGAGGTGTGGTTGATTCTTAAACATCAAAAATGACTCATGTATTGTTTTACTAAAGTATCAAAACAATCAAAATGTGTTTTCTCAGTATTTTATATGTCACTTGTATTGTTTTCTAAAGTTAATGTCAATTTTAAACTAATATCCAACACTTTTAGCCATACCGGTCACACCGTGCATCGGATTGACACGTGGTTGATTCTTACACATCAAAAATGACTCATGGATCATTTTCCTAAAGTCTCAAATCAATCTGAATGCGTTTTCTCTGTATTCTGTATGTCAGTAGTTCATAAGAGTCTCTCATTAAGTTATTCAATACTAGAAACTCAAATCATTTATAAAACCATTCTTCATAATCTAAGGATATGAAACATTAGAAAGGGTGATCATAGATTCTCAATAAGTGTAAACAAGGGAGATATCAATGATCATATAAAGATAACATATGTAGTAGGAATTCACCTTCATTGTCCTATTTTTTTACATTCTTCCATCAGGTATGCTGCCCATTCGTTTCTAAACACATCTATATCATCTTGTGAATAGGGGTTTTTGCGACAGTCATAGTAGTACTGAAAAAATATAAATACACAAAGGTTTAATAATTATTTTAAATGAACTAGTAATTATTTTCAAAAAGACCTCTTCAGGGATGCTAGTTTGTTCATGAAATATGATCTCTTTCATAAATTAACAAACATAATAACCACAGTCCTTTCCGTTTGTTTGTTTCAGACACTGCAGAAACATCGAGAAAAATAATTAATCTTTTTTTATATGTATTTGGATAGTGTAATATAATTATATATACCCTGATACTTATCTATTTGTAGATCTTATGCGCCTTGTCATCCTTAGGCCCCAGATTCATTCCAGCCTTTAGACGATATTCATACACCACCCTATCATAATAGAATCCTCATTAAAAGATAATATAAATTATATAACTAGATATTTAGTTCTAAAATTTTGGATCTAGTGTATTAAAAAATTTCAATCACCATCATGTGTGGTCGGTTTGTTGGATATCCATGAATTTAATCCATAAAATAAATCTTTGGAGTATCCAAATTGACTGTAATGAGCATCCAATGTAGCCTAAAAACACATAAAAGAATAAGTAATGATAAAAATGAAAATATAATTTATATTATTAAAATGTAGAGTTTTACCACAACAACATTGGTATTAAATAGAGCATGTCAGTCATAATTTTTCATTGAAACATTCTGAAAAGGTTTGGCATTAATTCTGCCTGAAAATTGGAATCTATTTCTTTTTGTTTTGTAGACATGGTGTGAGGACTAACGAGTCCAAATTTGTCTTCATGGGAAAATCCCTTCAATTGTTTTTCATATATACACTGAGAAAAAATATGAAATTTATTTATCCATAATTATCATAGTATATCGACTTCTACAAAATCAAATCATGAAAACTTACCTCATGTATACATTTATAACTGAGGTGCCTAGCCAGTCGTATGTGATGATTTCAGCTACAGCGTCAGCACTAACGAAATCTAATGTTTCCTATCCATACATATCTTTTTCACAAAAAAACTTATGATTATTTCCACCTTTAATTTTCATATCCACATGATCTTGCAATGATATTAAATGTGGATATAGAACGTGCGGGGTGAAGGTGCTCTCAGTAGATCATTTTGATCGGTTGGTTGATCCTTTTGAGCTGCTTTTTCATTTTAGCTCCTTTCTTTTTTCCTTTTGTAATAACATTCATCGGTTCACCCCTTTTCTAATTAAATGTTAAAGGTTATGCTTGAAAAATTAATTGGAAATGAATACCTCCTGGTCAACATGTTTTTTTAGCAGATTCGACGACCATGCAATGAATGTTCCAACAGCTTTTTCCACCGTATGAATGTCATCATCGTCATTTGGCATGAGTAGATCAGTGCACGTCTCATGAGCTACATCAATCATCACTTTTACATGACTGGTTGGAAGTGGTCTGGAGTGTAGCGTGTCAAACTGCATATAGAACATCGTAGCCCTCGCTACAAGGCGATGGGTGGGAGTTGACAGATATAAATCATAGTCATTTTCACCCTGTAAAATATCATTACAAGATAGGTATCAGTGCCTATGTGATTCACATTTCACAGAAAAAAATATTAGAACATTTATTACCTCGGTTAAGTCAGGTCTTTGAGGGAATGGTTCGCCTCAAAGCTGGTGGGGGTGGGGGGGATCTTCTCGCATGGGTTGTTCATGTGTTTTTTCTTCTCTTCACCTCTCCCCCATCAAAGTTTCTAGAAACTCTCCCTGACTTTGGAATTTTTCTTCAAGGGTAGCTAGTATATCTCTCATCATTTTAATTTCTTTAGTTTGTTCATCCTCTTGATTTTTTTCTGAAAATATGTCCGGGGTGTCACCCCAAAACCCGCACCTCTGATGCGGTCATACTGTTCTGGTTGTTTCAAGGCCGCTGACAGAATGTCCGCATCCGGTGCGGGTATTGTTGATTTCTGTGACTATGTTAAATAGAAATTATGGGAAAATAAGTAATCACTGTTATTTAATAGTGATTTAAAGGGAAAAATTATATTATGTCATACTTACACATGTTTCCCAATCTTTTTGTGTGTTTTCATCTACCAGTTTTCCCTCTTTGTTAACACGATCCTCCTTCCATAACACATGGTGTGGGACGGAAGTGGCTTGGGATTTTGATTCATCAATCTGCATATAAATAGGGAAACATGGTTACAGTGTTGTTTTATGTCACATAAAAGTATTACAGTAATTTTAAAATATGTAACAATTATTTTTCAATTGAAGCGTACCCCAGCCTTGCTTTACGGTAAGGGTACGTTGGTTTTGCTGCATGTTCTTTATTTTCAGCACTCAGTTGTTGTTTCATAAATAAAAAATTGTCAATCAAAGTGATGAATACAAGAAACATTAAACAATGTGTTACCAAACACAATGTACCTGAAAAGTCTTCTCTGTATGACGGTTGCAAAATACATCCCACGCTCCTTGGGATATCTAGTGTGCATAAATAGGAGGTGGGTGCATCTTGATTTTCCCTTCGGTATCTTTCAGATGACATTTCGTTAAAATGGTGTGAAAGCCTCTATGAACCCTTCCTGTTAGTCTTAAAAAATATTCATTGTGTGAGACATCTACTATAAATGCACTCTGCAAGAGATGATGAAGGGTTAGTAAATATTTTAGTATTTTCTTTTATTTTATTTTAATAAATTAAATAAATGATATCGTAATGTTACTATAATATCATTCCAAATTAATGTTTTCAACCCACTAAGAACATGGTGCCATGACTCTACATCAATCGGCACGCATTTCTGAGTGATGATTCAAATGTAGCTACTAAACATGGCTTTGTTGGGGTCTACATGCTGGCCTCGCTTATTCCATCCCACCTCATATTTGATGCCTTTTGCTTTTTCCGTAAGTATTTTGGCTAAAACTATCAAACAGTAGCACACCTATTTTTTTGTGCCATCGGGGTTTCATTTCCAACCATTTCCTCGATTTCTGCATCATCATTATGTTCCTCCAAAGAGATAGTATCGGCACTGGGACCAGCAACAACTGGTTGAGAAATCTATTGTACCTCAGTAGTGGGACCAGCAGCAATAGGTTGAGAAACCTATTATACCTCAGCAGTGGGACCAGCAACAACAGGTTGAGAGACCTGTTATACCTCAGCAGTGGGACTAGCTGCAACAGGTTGAGAAACCTGTTGTGTCTCGGGATTGGGTGAAACAGCTGGTGCAGAAGTCATTATCGGTAGAAGTGGTTTAACATTTAATTTAGAACACATAAAATCAGAAGATAATAGATAATAACATAATGTAAAACAATCTATATTACAATAAAAAATAACCTAATTATTGAACTCTCTTTTTTTTAAAGGCTGAAGGGATTTGACCCCTGTATCGACTATCCATATCCCTTTATTGTGGTCTCCTATTACATACAAAACATCATCTACATTAGAACCACTGCAAAATTATTGTGAAGTCCCAATGAAAGGGTCATCCTCCATTAAATTTTCATTTGACCCTTGAGTTTTTTTGGTCGATAAAAGAACAATTGACCAGTTTCAGTTTGTGGGATCTAGGTCATAAAATACTTGCACTGCCTGTGATTCCATTATAAACGGTTTGTCTTTCTCCCCAACCTTACTGAAATCAACTTTCATGAATCCCAATTCATCTATTTTAAAAGAACTCCTATTATCAATCCACTTTCATTGAAAAATCTAAACATGGAATTTCGTATAATCCAACTCCCATATTTGTTTGATGATTCCAATGTATGACATATTCGCATAAATTGTATTTCTATCCTTAGCACTGGAAACATGCATTTCTTCAGATACAAGTGTAACCCCACTATTCTGTATGGTACTGTCTTCATCATGTTCATTAGTATAAAATGTATAACCATTAACTACACAATCATTGTAAGATAATAGATACACACTTGGTCCTCCGGCTAGCCATCGAAGTTGTTCTAAAATTGTCTCTAGATTTTCATCTGATTTCTTAAAAATATGGTCCCGAAGCCAATTTATAAACTGTTGATTATGTGTATCTGATCTCTATTTTTCATCCCTAGATGGATTCAATTGCCTAAGAATTTCTTTTTGGGTTTCAACATATGGGTCAATGTCGGAACTGTTATGCAAAACAGATGGTAGGCTTGCTCATGATCTGTAATATTGATTGTAACAACCTATCTTCCAGAAATTCCTTCACCCTCAAGCTGTCCAATGTGACGAGATTTTGGTAGGCCAATGCTTTCCACACCAGACAGGTATTCAGTACATAATTCAATAGCTTCCTCAATAATATATCGCTCTGCAATACAACCCTCTGGCCAACATCGATCTTTGACATACCCTTTCAAAATATTCATATATTGTTCAATGGGGAACATCCATCTGTAATGTACAGGACCACATAGTTGAATCTCTCTCACCAATTGGACCATCAAATGAACCATCATATCAAAAAATGAATGTGGGAAGAACATTTCTAATTCACATAATATGACGGCAATTTCTATTTCCATAGTTGGTAATTTCACCGGGTCTATAACTTTGCAACATATAGAATTGAAGAAGAAACATAGTTTCATTAATGTATGGCAGACATTATTGGGAAAAATTCAACGCAAAGTAATAGGAATGAGATCTTTCATCAAAACATGGCAGTCATGTGATTACAGACCTTTTAACTTCAAGTCGCTCATTGACACGAAGTTCCTGATATTTGACAAATACCCCTCTGGAACCTTTAAATCATTCAAGAAGTTTCAAAACCGATATCTCTCATTCCTAGAAAGAGTGTAAGAAGCAAGAGGAAGAAATGTTCATTGTTCACCCTTCACTGGTGCCAACTCTTCTCATATTCCCATCTCAACCATGTCCAACCTAGCCTTAATTACATCTTTTGTTTTTTCAGGTGTATTTAGCAACATGCCGATGACACTATCAAGTACATTTTTTTCTACATGCATAACATCAAGAAAATGTCTGACATACAGACAATTCTAGTATTGTAATTCAAAAAAAGATGATATCTTTTTCCAACTGATTTTTGTATGTTTTTTCGAAGCCGTTTTACCAAAAGTAGTGTCCACATTTTTAACTTTCTCAAACAATTGATCGCCTATTAGTGGACACGGTGTTGTACATTCTTCTGAACTTCCATCGAATGATGTCGTCCAAGATCGGTACTTATGCCGCCGGGGTAGAAATCTGTGATGTCATTGAAACATGGTTTTCGATTAATGCTTAAACCAAATTGATTGTGTACCTTGTTTGAAAACGGGACACCATTGAGTTCTTTTAATTCTATATCCTGACAAATTTCCATAAGCAGAGAAGTCAATTATCGTCCTGTACAATATGGATCGCAAAGTGAAATCTTCCTTTTTGTAAGCATCATACAATGTAACAACTGAATCCCACAATAATTTGAAATCTTCGATCAATGGATCTAAATAAACATCAATATCATTACCCGGTTTTTTTGGTCTTGATATAAGAAAAGATAACATGATGTATTTTTGTTTCATGCATAACCACGATGGTAAGTTATAATTTACCAACATTACCGGCCATGTGCTATGACTGTTGCTTTGAAAACCAAAAGGATTCACTCCATCTATAGATAATGCAAGACAAAGGTTTCTTGACTCATTTCCAAATTCAGGATACTCGTGATCAATTCTCTTACACTGAGGAGAGTCTACCAGGTTACGTATTATCCCATATTTAATTCTTTTATCTACATTCCATGTCAATTGTCCTGTAGTCTCCTTACTTCCATATAGGCGCCTAAACCTTGGAATGATTGGAAAGTACCATACAACTTTAGTAAGACTGGATTCATCATTCTTGTATCAAGAAGAACCACACTTTGGGCATTCTTTAAGTGATTTGTGGTCCTTGAAAAATAGTATACAGTCATTCAGACAGGTGTGTATTCTTTCAGAGATCATACCCATCGAGCGTAGCATTAGTTTGGCGTCATATGTTCGGCTTGGGAGCTCATTATCTTCTGGGATCATGTCATTCAAGAGAGCAAGTAGTTCCGTAAAACTGGCTTCACTCTACCCGTTTTCTGCTTTCAAATTATACATCTTTAGTATGGCTGACAGTGCTGTATATTTAGTGCAACCCGCATACAACGGCGTCTTTGTACAACTTTTTAACTTCTCAAACAATTTTGGGAAATCACAAAGTTCATCTTCAATGGTCCTTGTTATTTACTCAATATGATATTCATCATCATTCACATCTGTAATCACTTCCTCCATACAATCATCTTCATTGTTCATTCATGTAATCATATCAGATGATCCATAAAATGCAGTGTTATCCCAGCCACTACCTACATTCATTGTTTCCCTGTGTTTATTCCAACATGTATAACTCTGATATATTCTGTGACAGATCAAGTGTTCTTCCAACTCCTATGGACTAATTTGTTTTGAATAACAACATCATAAACATGGAAAATGTATTTGAGAAGGGTCATATGAATGATATTTTGCAAACTTGATAAACTCTTCCACGCCTTCTTCATACTCTTTTGTCAACCGATTGTCATTTCTCCATTATTTATTTATATTCGTCCTATTTAAAATAAAAAGTATGGGTATATAGGTTAGAGGATAAGTAATATGAGTATAATTTAGATAAAAAACTAGATACTTCAAAAATGGTGGGGGTCGTGCTCATTAATAGAAAATATTGGGTGGTTCTTAGGATTCATCCATTCTCTTCCTCTCTTCGATCCCCCTGATAAGGGGTGGTTCTTAGGATTTTTTTATAGTGTGTTAGTGAGTTCTTCCCTCATTATTCCTCCATTACTATTATCCTTTATTTTCCTATGATTTGGGATGATTTTAACTAGTATTTGTGTGATGATTTAACTATATCATCTTCAAATCACTTTAGATGATGTAGATTTTGTTTGTATTGGCTAGAGTTTATCCTAGTATGATGAACGCACCATGTTTTGGGTGGTTTATGTGGTGTTGTGTTTTCCAGTGCGTTTTTAAAAGATTATTCCTAATTATATTAAGGTGAATAATTAATTATAAGTTTCGATAATTAATTATTTGGGAATTGTGTCTTGAGATTGGGTCTCAAACATTGGTACAAGATTAGATATGTCATGTATAGTCTTGGTTGAGGATGAGTTGATCTTGGTGAGGGGGTTACTCCATTATTTGAGGTAGGTGGGCCCTATAATTCAAAACCATGTTCCAATTTATGCATGATTGTGCATTCATGCATGAGTATATGTGTTCTAATGAAAGGGATATAAATCAAGAGAAACCTAGGTGAATAAATAGGGTTTTTTTGATCCCCCCAAGAGATAGAGTGAGGGTTCTATTGAATGTTTGTGATTTTGTGATCATCCATAGATTATGTCTCCATGGAGGTGGGGTTTCAAGTACTGTTTATGAGAGGATCAGGTTTGGTGTGAGATTTTATATCCTAGTTAGGTATTCTGAGGCTATTTCAGTAGGTATTAGAGTCTTATGACTAAAGAAGATGGATAATATAGTTTTATATCTCCTGTATGATGGGGAACACCCTCTTAAGGATATATAAGAGTCATTGTGTGTGTGATGAGTAGGATATTCCATATAGGGATTGGTGAAGTGTGACATAGAGGATTTCCTCCTTATAATTAGATTAATAGATCTCCAAGGGAAGATATGATATGGTACCTAAGTGAGGGTCATGGTAATAGTCTGGATGAATTTTCATAGGGTATCCAAGGCTCTTAGTGTGAGTTTCTTAGGATGGTCATTATTTAGTTTTAATGGGTTTTAATATGGGAATTAGAAGATGATATTGACTAGACTATCGAGTCATAGATCAAGTATAGCATGTGGGTTGTGACATTATCATATAGATATGAGTGTGTGTTGGTATCAATGAGTAGAGATGGGTTAGGTTTGTAGAACCCAGTAGATTCCCTTATAGGTAGAATTAGAATGTTGATAGGTTGGGAATAATTTTAATGTATAACCAAGATGTTTTTAAGGAGATTATTATGCAAGGCTAAATGGATAGTGACTTTTATCATTTATTGTAAGACCAACTAAGATATTGGGACTTTATAGGACTTTCACCTAGTCGAAGTATGATCATCCATGGGGCCCACCTATTGATGATGTGGTTTAGCTAGTACGAGAGGTTGGCTATCTAGATACCCTCCTTAGATTACTATTTATATGTTTTGTGACATGAGACAAGATGGATGGCCTTTATTTAAGTGATAAGGTGTTGGTAGGACCCTACTTTGAGTGAGAATGAATTGGTCAAAGGGGATTGGTGTGTGACTTCTTTGTGATCCACCTATTGATGGTGCATGTTGACCTGTGATAGAGGTTGGATATTGTGATTCCCTCCTTAGATCATTTTTTAATGATAATATGATGTGAGATATAGAAATGGGGATCACTTAGTATTGGATTGGATTAGTTTTGTGAGAGGTTGTCTATATAGATTCCATCCTCAAATTGTTTTTTATGTGATGTGATGGTGAGAACCACTGTAAGTGAGAGGGGAGAAGCTACTATGTTGTGGAATTAGAGGATATGTGAATCACACCAAATGTGAGAGGTTGGTGGCACTGTTATGTTATAAGAAAGGATGTGATATTTAAATTGGTTTAAGACCCAACCCAGAGAGAGTGGGTAGTGGGCAGGAATTGGTAGAAACCCTATTAAGGTTTGTTTTTTTCAAACCCAAGGAGAATAGTGTACAATATAGTGTACAGTATAGAACATACTAAACATATGTCTCATCCCGTTTGCATGCCTCACCTGATGACATGAATTCACCAACACGAACGGTTCAAACCCTACCTGGACTAACTATGGGGTAGTATCCAAAATCAGAAAAATATCCATACTAAGGGCCACTAGACGGAGTGAAATCCTAATCTAGTGTAACAAAATTTCAGAAAAAATACTCTCTCTATTCAGGTTTCTATCACAAGGCTATAGTGGGGAGAGCTAATAAAGATCAAACAAGTAACCAACCACATATACATGTGTCACACACACAACCATCACACACAAGAATCATGCCAAATCATAATTAATCTCAATATTGACAATAAATGCAAGCATAATTAATTCATTCAAATTCAATTTTACTCACCTTAAGGAGGAGGACCTGGTGGTGGATATAACGAACCATACATTACATAAATGGTTAATACTTGAAAATTGAAGCATACTTATTACAACATATAAAAAAACCATGAAAGGACCATATATTTATAGTGTCTTTAGAAACTGGGAAACATAAACAACTGGTTCATAAAGCATCTACACTGTCTCCCATTTATTTCATCATATCTATAGTCCCTTTTTGGCATATCTTTCTTAATAACCTTCTTCCTAACCTGGGGAAAGAAAACATACAAAAGGGTGAGCTCAAATGCTCAGTAAGGGTAAACAAAAGAAATATCAATCACATCATATACATAAGAACATATCTTTTGGAAATCGTAACCTACAAAAGAGATCATAATTTCATAACATAGGATAAATCATAGTAGTGAAATGTAATCCAAATAATAATAACTTAAAACATGAAACTTTGTGTCATACACACATAATCATAGAGAATAATTTTTTATTAGTCAAGACTCTTTTCGAAGACTATCTTAGTGGACAAAGTCCATTTCTGAACCGAGTTCACTCCTCGTTTCAGTACTGTTTCACTGAATTGGTTTAACCTGCCGTTCCAGCCATGTCTATCTCATGAGATATAAAATCATTACCCAATGCATTGGAGGGAGATATAGGTCCCACCCATCTCATAATGATACCATTCTTATGTGTTCCACAAAATCATAAACCATACATCATAGCATAACCCATGTAATAAAAATGGGAATCTTAAACATCGTGACATCATAAAACAATTCATATAAGATAAAGAAATTCATAAAAATATTTCCACCACAACATAATAAAATCAATGTAATAATAGGGATAGAAACAGTACCCTATATTATCTTAGATGGAAAATTATTTTGATAAAACTCTTGAACTCCATTCTTGAGGAAAATATCATTTCTACTTCAAAAACATTTTTTCCTTTCTTAACATGTCATACAATTTTAAACTAAAAGAAGTTGATTAAAAATAAACTTGAAAACATGTAAAGGAAGATTCTTGGAAATATTTTTTTAAATATCTATTCATTCCGTATAAGTTAAAAAAACATTCTTCTCGTACTTTTTTCAGAAATGTCAAAAAGTACCTCGTACGAAAAACGACAAAAGATTCATTTCATATCTTTTACTAAAAACTCAAAGAAGGGTAAAATCGGATTTAAACAATTGTAGGTGGATGGAAATAATATTACATATTGAGGAAACATGGATGTGGATGATAAAATACACCCCAGTAAATACCAAAGTATAAACAATCTCGGATAAAAATGAGATTGTGATATTTTCCCTTACCTTAGGTCTAATTTGCTTTGTAAGTGTCTGAACCTCATGTATAATGATTTAAATAATGTTATTGAATTATTCCATAATCATACGTATTTTTATTATATCATATATGGTTATATTCTTAGCTTTATATTAGTAATATTTCATTACTACTTGTTATTCGGGTATTTATTACTTTTTGTTCTTATGCATGTTTTGTCGAATAAATTCTTATTTTTCATTTTAGGTTATAGATACCTCATTTCTAGAATGTTATTATTGTAATATATATCATATTAATTCATTAAATTCATTTATATAATCATTATTCAATGAAGATCATGTAGAACGAGTCGCATCACATCGTGGAGACGGTATTCCGTACGTACGCACGAGCGATGATATTGTTCCCATGATCGTGGAATTGTATTGGAGTGTATGTATACTATTTAAGAATCAATATCACTTTAAAATAATAATATATAGTCATTATTTACACCATTATACCCATCCAAGTAAGGTGGTGGTGGAAAATAGTTTACACCACGGCGTGGAGATGGTATTCCGTACGTACACACGTGCGGTGATTTCATTTTCCGTAGGATGGATAGATGGTGAAATAGGATTGTTTCATACTTATAATAACATATAAGTATATGATTTATACTGATGTTATTACTTCATAATGAAACAACTAAAGAAGAAGAAGTGGAAGAAGAAATAAAGTTGAAAGAATCAGTAACGGACATTACCTCTTCTTTGAAGCGCTTCTTTGAGACCTCCTTTTAGGGAACTAAAATTGGTCTTTGTAGAAGACAAGTACCTCTAGGATGTCTCTAGGGAAGTTGAGAGGAGAACGTGGCAGGGTTTGTCCGAGCATGAAGGCTCAAAGTGGTGTGAGGAAGAGGGGGAGGAGGTGCCCTTTTATAAGGGAGGAGAGGGGATCCTTTGGAAAAACATAAAATATTATTTTATTTTAAAGCCAAATTCGGTTTTAAATAGCTCCAAATTAATTTATATTGAAGCTAAGGTGGGTATGGGTCGAAATCCTCTCATCCAATAGAATTTAGACAACATTATGTTCCTATTTTAACCTTATAATTAATATTTAACTTTAAGATAGATAATTTTACTTTTACCGTGTCTTTTTGTGTTCTTACAATATATGGTTAATAAACTTACTATAACAAGCAAAAAGAACCCCAAGTTATTTATTATTAATATATATAACCTTATATAAGTCATTTGGCCGATCCTTAGATTTTTAGGAATAAACTAACAATTAATAATATAATATTTGTTTTAAAAACAATTTTATTTCAATTTTGACACTATTTAGTAATTGATTTTTGTGAAAAACATAACTGAATTATTAGTTCTAAAAAAGTTAATTAAATCAATAATAACATGTCATATTAACCTATAAAATTAGTGGAATTCATAAAAAGTCTCAAATTACATTTATTGGGGTATTTATAACATCAATTATGTCAATATTTTATTAATAAGATAATTACTGCATCATCTTTGTGTCATAAATAAATTAAATTATTTAACGTATAAAAATTACAAATAAAATACCATTATGTAGGAAATATTTTTATATTTATAATGAATATTTATAGTCGAATTTATCTTATATATAACCCTATATTAAAAATGTGTTAGTTATTAAACTTCGATTTTAACTATTTTAACCCTTCTTTAAATAAATTGATAATAAATGTCCTAATCTAATCCATGTGGGCCTAAATGGTCATATTTTATTCCTAAGGTTGTTTTTGGTGTAATTACACTTATCCAATAGAATTAGGACATGTGTTAGGGAAATAATAATATCATTTTTACCCTTAATTACCCTATTACTTTTAACCGCGGTAAAAAAAAGTAAAAAGTTACTATTCACAAAAAATTATTTTCATCTCATTGAACCACATTTTTGTCCTTGATATTAACCATGTCTCTAGGAGTTTTGAAATTCCACTCACAGAAGCGGTAAAATTAAGTTTTATGAAAAATTCATTTTTTTTAACTACCACTTAGTGGTTTCACTATTCATCAAAAAATGAAAGTTTCTAGAAAAATACCAAAAATTAGGCTGAAGATATATTTAATATTATGAATTCAAAAATTATGTCTATTTTACCAAATTCAAAACACATCAATTGCATTAATGTACTTAAAAATTAATTATCATCGTCAAAACAAATAGCGTGTTTTTAAGAGATAATAACTATCAAAAGATTGACACTTCTTTATGTTTGGTTTAAATGTGAAATTACATTAAATGACCAAAATTGTATTAAATGGTAAAAATATATTCTAGATATATTTTAAAACCACTCAAATTAATAATTTATCACTATTAATTATTTCGATTAAAAAAGTTGTTTTTAATTAAAATTTAGTAATTTTCACTATTCATCAGAATATGAAAGTTATCCGAAAAGTACCAAAATTTCACCCTAAGCTAATTTAGATATTCCAAATCCAAAAATTAAGTCCATTTTGAAAAATAAAATTTACAATATTTTAAAAGGTGGTTATTACTATTCATAACGGCTAGTTTTAGTAATATTTTAATAGAATATCGTTGTTTAGTGAAACTCGGTATTGTGTACGACACAAGCTATCGAGGAAGGTCGTGATTGCGTGTAAAGCAAGCCATGAATGTGTTGTGTGTAGTGAAAGATTCCTTTGATGATTTATATAACATAAAAACAATATATTTCTCATAAAAGTATCGGGTGTTACATTCTACCCCCCTTAAAATGAATTTTGCCCTCGAAATTCGTCACTTTGTAACAAACAGATGAGGATACCTCTCCCTCATCATATCCTCAAGCTCACATGTAGCTTCTTCTAATTGGTGGTTCCTCCATAAAAATTTCACAAAGTGAGTGGTCTTGTTTCGTAGGACTTTTTCGCTATGATCCAGAATCTCTATCGGCTGTTCTTCATAAGAAAGATCTTGCTCCAGCAGTACAACTTTTGAGCTGAGTACATGTGAAGGATCAGGTATTTACTTTCTCAAGAGAGATATATGGAACACTTCGTGAACTTGAGAGAGATTCGGTGGAAGCTCCAATCAGTAAGCTGCCTTTCCAACACGATCCAGTATTTCGAAAGGACCGATATATCTGGGGCTCAACTTCCCCTTCTTTCCAAATCTCATGACCCTCTTCCAGGGAGATATTCGTAAGAACACTTTATCACCAACTTCAAACTCTAGATATTTTCTTCGGTTGTCAGCATAACTTTTCTGTCGACTCTGAGCTGCTCTTATGTGTTGTTGAATAGATCGGACCTTTTCTGCCATCTCATCAACAATATCAGGTCCTAATAGCTTTTTTTCCCCAACTTCATCCCAGCAAGTTGGAGTCCTGCATTTATTTCCATACAGAGCTTCATAAGGAACCATCTAAATACTGGAGTGAAAGATATTATTATAAGAAAATTCTACCAAAGGTATGTGTTCATCCCAACCACCTTTGAAATCCATAGAGCAAGCTCTCAACATATCTTCTAGAGTTTGAATTGTTCTCTCAGACTGACCATTTGTCTGAGGATGATAAGCAGTGCTGAAACTCAACTCTGTATCTAGAGTATGCTGAAGACTTCTCCAGAACATTGAGGTAAACCTCGGATCCCGATCAGATATAATAGAAAGTGGTACACAATGCAATAATACCACTTCCTTTACATATATCCTGGAAAGCTGATCTAGAGAGAAATCCTCTCTAATAGCAATGAAGTGTGCAGAATTTTTAAGATGATCAACTATGACCCAGATAGAATTATTTCCTTTGGATGTTTTAGGAAGTCCTGTGACAAAGTCCATAGTGATGTTTTCCCATTTCCATTCTGGTATGGGTAATGGTTGTAACATCCCCTTAGACTTCTGTCTCTCAGTTTAACTTACTGACAAACCAAGCATCGAGAGACATATTCAGCAACATCTCTTTTCATGACATCCCACCAGAAGTACTCTTTCAGATCACTATACATCATCGTGCTTCTAGAATGAATAGAAAATGACGAACTATGAGCCTCATCCAGCAGCTCCTTCTTTAATTCTGGGGTGGTAGGAACACAAACCTGATTCTTGAACTTTATTATCCCATCACAATCAAGGTTGAATTTAGGTACATTTCTCACCTTCTTTTGTAACTCTATATCTTCTTTCTGTGCCTCTTTAATCATCACATGTATATATGGTTGAACATTCATTGGAGAAAGATAAGATTTTTCCCCTTCCATTATAATTCCAAGATCCATCCTTTGTAAATCCATAAATATTGGATCTTTTGTGACCCTTATCATGGATAAACTGGCATGGTCTTGTCGACTTAATGCATATGCCACCTTGTTTTCTTTCTCAGGGTGGTAATGGATTGAGCAGTCGTAATCCTTAATCAGCTCCAACCATCTTCTTTGACGCATATTCAGCTCCTTTTTTGTGTAAATATACTTTAAAATTTTATGATTAGTATAAATGTCACACCTTTCTCCATAAAGATAATGCCTCCAAATCTTTAATGCAAAGATTACCGAAGCTAACTCCAAATCATGAGTTGGGTAATTTTGCTCATGGATTTTCAACTGTCGTGAGTCATAATCTATCACCATATCATTTTTCATAAGAACACACCCCAATCCCTTCTTGGATGCATCACTATAGATCACAAAACATTCTCCACTAGAAGGCAGTGTGAGCACAGGTGCACTGGATAACCTTCTTTTCAACTCCTTGAAATTCTCTTCACATTCCTCCACCCAAACAAACTTAACTCCTTTCCAAGTCAACCTGGTGAGTGGATTAGATAATAGTGAAAAATATTTCACAAAACGTCGATAATATCCAGCCAAACTAAGAAAACTTCAGATCTCAGTTACTGTTGTTGGTCTCGACCATCTTTCGATAACCTCTATTTTTGCTGGATCCACAGATATCCCCTCTTTTGAGATTATGTTACCCAAAAATGAAACTTTTTGAAGCCAAAATTCAAACTTGGTAAATTTAGCATAATGCTTCTCCTTTCTCAGGGTCTTCAATATAATTCTCAAGTGATTTTCATGTTCTTCCTTGCTCTTTGAATATACAAGAATATCATCTATAAAGACTACCACAAACTAATCAAGATAGTCTCTAAAGACTCTATTCATCATATCCATGAAGATAGCAGGGGCATTAGTAAGACCAAATGGCATCACTATAAATTCATAGTGTCCATACCTTGTACGAAAAGCCTTCTTTGATATATCCCCCCTTTTGACACTTAATTGATGATACCCTGAATGAAGATCAATCTTGGAAAATTATTGAGCTCCACGTAGTTGGTCAAATAACTCATCAATGCGTGGGAGAGGATATTTGTTCTTGATAGTGATCTTGTTAGGTTCTCTATAATCAATGCGGAGTCTCATTGATCCATCTTTCTTCTTAACAAACAGAACAGGTGCTCCCCAAGGTGACGCACTAGGGCGTATGAATCCCTTATCAAGATTCTCTTGGAGTTGCATCTTCAATTCCTGCAACTCAATTGGGGCCATTCTATAAGGTTTCTTTGAAATAGGCAAAGCACCCGGTATGAGTTCTATTGAAAACTCAACTTCACAATTTGGTGGAAGACTCGAAAATTCCTCTGGAAAGACATTATCAAACTCCCATACAACGGTTATATTCTTAATCGTGAGTTTCTCTCCAGACATTTGAGATAAATAACCCTCATTTAGTGGAATCAAGACCCATAAGATGGAAGAAATTTCCACTGGAAGGTTATGTTCATCCTTGCATCGATAGACGATCATAGATTGATCTGGAATATGAAATGTGACTTCCCTTCTTTGGAAATTGATATGAGCTCCATATAAAGAAAGCCATCCATGCCAAGAATCACATCAATTTCCACTATAGGAAGGATCACAAGATTTTCAGGAAGAACTTTCCCAAAAACTTCAATTGGGGAATAATTATAAACTTTTGATGCGACTGTTGTGCCATTAGGGGTTGTTACATCTAACTCAACATCTAATTGTTGAGGTAATACGATGATACTCATAGAAAATTCTTAAGAAATAAAAGAGTGGGTGGATCCAGAATCAAATAAAACATTTGCTACTTTAGAGTGGATGGTAAGTGTACATTTTACTACATCATTATCGTACTCCACATCGCTGATAGAAATTTCATGTGACATTCCTTTTTCATTAGCATTAAGAGTTTGTTGATGTCGACCATCATCATCAACCCTTGGATTTGGGCATTGATTGGAATAATGTCACATCTCCTTGCACTTGAAACATTGAAGTGTAGTAGGTTCATTCTGTGTATCCCTTCCTTTGTTTTCATCATTAGACATCTTCTTCCCATCATTGCGGCATTCAAATGCCCGATGACCTTCCTTTCCACATTTGAAACATTTACTTGTCCCTTTAAGCCAACTCCATCCATGTTTCATTCCACACTTTGAGGATAAGAGAAAGCTCATCTTCTTTTCAGCGTGCTCTTTAGATTTTCCTTTGAATTCCATTTTCCTCTTCTTATCAAACCCATATGACTGATGGGTTACTCCAATCTCCATATCAACTTTGAGAGCACATCGAATGATTTACTCGTAGCAATTTAAGTCCCTTATGGCTAACGCCCTTCTAAGACTTGGTTTTAAGCCACTAAAGAATCGATCGATCTTACTCTCAGGTTGGATAATAATACCAGAAGAGTACCTTGCAAGTCTTGTAAAATTTTCTTCATAGCTACCAACAGATTCATCATCATTTTTCTTCAGTTCAAGAAACTCTTTCTCCATCTTTTTTTGGAGAATACGAGGGAAGTACTTATTGAAAAAACAAGTTCTTTAACTCATCCCATTCCATGGACTCAGTTTCATCCATTTGCCTCATATTCTTAATAATATTCCACCATTGATCAGAATCTCCTTCCAAACAAAACACTGCTAGGATGACTTTATCATGTCAGAACATTAAAGAACTGAAAATATCTTTTTAGTACTACTAATACATTGTTCAGGAACTAATGGATCATTAGACCTGCTGAATGAAGGTGGACGCTGCCTCATGAAGGATTCAACAGAATGTTGCTCCTTCCTTTGCTCGTTTGGAAGTCCTGCATGATTCATAGCTTGAGAAAGTTGTGTGATCGTGGTTACAATATTTTGCATTCTAGCTCCCATAACGTTTGGTTGCTCAGGGGGACAATCATTGCATTGCCCATTGCATTCCGCATTAACACGGTTCCTTCGGGTTCCAGCCATTGACTAAAACCAAGAAGAATAGTGTGAGCAACACTACTTATAATAGGAAAATCACATAATCAAGAATAAAATTTCACACTTAATGTCTTATCCTAGGTTAGTCATGGCCATTTATAAAACACTAAGATTGTGTTCTATGCTTAGACTTATCCTTAGGGTTCTTACTAAGGCTTTTATATCCTAGTTTCCAAAGGTTTACTATACCTTTCCTCTGATAACATCTATAACGAACCATACTTTACATACATGGTTAATACTTCAAAATTGAAGCATACTTATTACAACATATAACAATACCCTGAAAGTATGGTATAGGTATAGTGTCTTTTGAAACTGGGAAACATAAACAACTGGTTCATAAAGCATCTACACTATCTCCCATTTATTTTATCATATCTATAGTCCCTTTTTGTCATATCTTACTTAATACCCTTCTTCCTGACCTGGGGAAAGAAAACATACAAAAGGGTGAGCTCAAATGCTCAGTAAGGGTAAACAAAAAAAATATCAATCACATCATATACATAAGAACATAACTTTTGGACATCTTAACCTGAAAAAGAGATCATAATTTCATAACATGGGATAAATCATAGTAGTGAAATGTAATCCCAATAATCATAACATAAAACATGAAACTTTGTGGCATACACACATAATAATAGATAATCATTTCTTATTAGTCAAGACTCATTGCCAATACTATCTTAGTGGACAAAGTCCATTTCTAAACCGAGTTCACTCCTCGTTTCAGTCCTGTTTCACTGAACCGGTTTAACCTGCCGTTCCAGCCATGTCTATCTCATGAGATATAAAATCTTTACCCAATGCATTGGAGGGAGATATAGGTCCCACCAATCTCATAATGGTACCATTTTTATGTTTTCCACAAAATCATAAACCATACATCATAGCATAACCCATGTAATAAAAATGGGAATCTTAAACAACGTGACATCATAAAACAATTCATATAAGATAAAGGAATTCATAAAAATATTTCCATCAAAACATAATAAAATCCATGTAATAATAGGGATAGAAACAGAACCCTCTATTATATTATATGGAAAATAATTTTGATAAAACTCTTGGACTCCATTCTTGAGGAAAATATCTTTTCTACTTCAAAAACATTTTTTCCTTTCTTAACATGTCATACAATTTTAAACTAAAATAAGTTGATTAAAAATAAACATGAAAACTTGTAAAGGAATATTCTTGGAAATATTTTTTTAAAAATCCATTCATGTCGTATAAGTTAAAAAAAACTATTCTCGTACTTTTGTCGGAAAATCCAAAAAGTACCTTGTACGAAAAACAACATAAGATTCCTTTCATATCATTTACTAAAAACTCACTGAAGGGTGAAATTGGATTTAAAAAATTGTAGGTGGATGGAAATAATATTAAATATTGAGGAAACATGTATGTGGATGATAAAATACACCCCAGTAAATACCAAAGTATAAACAATCTCGGATAAAAATGAGATTGTGATATTTTCTCTTACCTTAAGTCCGATTTGCTTCGTAAGTGTCTGAACCTACTGTATAATGATTTAAATAATGTTATTGATTTATTACATAATCATATGTATTTTTATGATATCATATATGGTCATATTCTTAGCATCTTATTAGTAATATTTCATTACTACTTGTTATTCGGGTGTTTATTACTTTTTGTTCTTATGCGTGTTTTGTCGAATAAATTCTTATTTTCATTTTTAGGTTATAGATACCTCATTTACATAATTGTATTAGTGTAATATATATCATATTAATTCATTAAATTCATTTATATAATCATTATGCAATGATGATCATGTAGAACGAGTCGCATCACATCGTGGAGACGGTATTCTGTACGTACGCACGAGCGATGATATCGTTCCCATGATCGTGGAATTGTATTGGAGTGTATGTATAATATTTCAGAATCAATATCATTTTACAATAATCATATATAGTAATTATTTACACCATTATAACCATCCAATTAAGGTGGTGGTGGAAAATAGTTTACACCACGGCGTAGAGACGGTATTCCGTACGTACGCACGCGCGGTGATTTCGTTTTCTGTAGGATGGATAGATGGTGAAATAGGGTTGTTTCATAATTATAATAACATATCAGTATATTAGTGATACTGATGTTATTAATTCATAATGAAACAACTAAATAATAAGAAGTGGAAGAATAAATAAAGTTGAAAGAATCGGTAACGGACATTACCTCTTCTTTGAAGCGCTTCTTTGAGACCTCCTTTTAGGGAACTAAAATTGGTCTTTGAAGAAGACCAGGACATCTAAGATGTCTCTAGGGAAGTGTAGAGGAGAAATTGGCAGGGGATGGCTGAGATTGAAGGCTCAAAGTGGTGTGAGGAAGAGGGGGAGGAGGTGCCCTTTTATAAGGGAGGAGAGGGGCTCCTTTGGAAAAACTAAAAATATTATTTTATTATAAAGCCAAATTCGGTTTTAAATAGCTCCAAATTGATTTATTTCGAAGATAAGGTGGTTATGGGTCAAAATAACTTCATCCAATAGAATTTAGACAAGTTTAGGTTCCTATTTTAACCTTATAATTTATATTTAACTTTCA
Source organism: Viscum album (assembly GCA_963277665.1). Taxonomy (NCBI): domain Eukaryota; kingdom Viridiplantae; phylum Streptophyta; class Magnoliopsida; order Santalales; family Viscaceae; genus Viscum; species Viscum album. The sequence goes on along the minus strand of OY728133.1, from coordinate 1,019,996,270 downwards.
GTTATATAATTTTACTTTTACCATGTCTTTTTGTGTTATTACACTATAAGGTTAATAAAACTACTATAACAAGACAAACGAACCCCAAGTTGTTTATTATTAATATATAAAACCTTATCTAAGTCATTTGGCCAAACCTTAGATTTTTAAGAATAAACTAACAATTAATAATATAATATTTGTTTTAAAGACTATTTTATGTTAATTTTGACACTATTTAGTAATTGATTTTTGTGAAAATCATAAAAGAATGATTAGTTAGAAAAAATATAATTAAATCAATAATACCATGTCATATTAACCTATAAAATTAGTGGAATTCATAAAAAGTCTCATGTTACATTTATTTGGGTATTTATAACATCAATTATGTCAATATTTCATTAATAAGATAATTACTGCATCATCTTTGTGTCATAAATAAATTAAATTTTTTAATTTTTTAAAATTACAAATAAAATACCATTATGTAGGAAATATTTTTATCTTTCTAATGAATATTTATAGTCAAATTTATCTTATGTATAACCCTATATTAAAAATTCTTATTTATTACAATTTGATTTTAACTATTTTAACCCTTCATTAAATAAATTGATAAAAAATGTCATAATCTAATCCATGTGGGCCTAAATGGTCATATTTTATTCCTAAGGTTGTTTTTGGTCTAATTACACCTATCCAATAGAATTAGGACATGTGTTAGGTTAATAATAATATCATTTTTACCCTTAATTACCCTATTTACTTTTAACCGTGGTAAAAAAAGTAAAAAGTTACTATTCACCAAAAATTATTTTCATCTCATTAAACCACATTTTAGTCCTTGATATTAACCGTGTCTCTCGGATTTTAGAAATTACAATCACAGAATCGGTAAAATTGAGTTTAATGAAAAATTCAGTTTTTTTAACTACCACTTAGTGGTTTCACTATTCATCAAAAAATGAAAGTTTCCAGAAAAATACCAAAAATTAGGCCTCAGATATATTTGATATAATGAATTCAAAAATTATGTCTATTTTACCAAATTCAAAACACATTAGTTTCATTAATTTATTTAAAAATTAATTCTCGTCGTCAAAACAAATAGCGTGTTTTTAAGAGATAATAACTATCAAAAGATTGACACTTGTTTATGTTTGATTTAAATGTAAAATTACATTCAATAACCAAAATATTATTAAATGGTAAAAAATATATTCTAAATATACTTTAAAACCACTCAAATTAATAATTTATCACTATTAATTATTACGATTAAAAAAGTTTTTTTAATTAAAATTTAGTAATTTTCACTATTCATCATAATATCAAAGTTATTCAAAAAGTACCAAAATTTCACCCTAAGATAATTTTGATATTCCGAATCCAAAAATGAAGTCCATTTTGAAAAATAAAATTTACAAAATTTTAAAAGGTGGTTATTACTATTCATAACGGCTTGTTTTAATAATATTTTAATAGCATATCGTTGTTTAGTGAAACTCGGTATTGCGTACGATACAAGATATCGAGGAAGGTCGTGATTACGTGTAAAGAAAGCCAAGCAAGTGTTGTGTGTAGTGAATGATTACTTTGATGATTTATATAACATAAAAATAAACTATTTCTCATAAAAGTCTTGGGTGTTACAGTGGAGGAGGAGGAGGCATCGACATTGGAGGCAGTAAAGGCAGCACGGAGGCAGCGGAGGCAGCAGAGGCTGCGCGGAGCAAGCGCGGAGGCAGCGGAAGAAGCGGAAGCAGCGGAGGCAGCTCGAAGGCAGCGGAGACAGTGGATTAGGCGGAGGAGGAGGCAGAGGTGGTAAAGGAGGAGGAGGAGGAGGATCCGCGGCAGAGGAGGAGGGGATGAGGAGCCACAGCAAGAGGAGGAGTAGTAGGCGCCCGATGAGGAGAATGAGGCGGTGTCCATGATAGAGGAGGAGGAGAAGGAGGCTGCGGCGGAGAGGAGGCAGCGGAGGAGGCGCAGGGTAGGGCTTCCGCGAGAGCTTGACAGGGTGCGGGGAAGAGGAGTCGCGGCAATAGGAGGAGGAGGAGAAGTAGGCACCGGAGGAGGAGAATGAGGTGGCGGTTGCGGCAGAGGAGGAGAAGGAGGCAGAGGTGGAGAGGAGGCAGCGGCGGAGGTTCAGGGTAGGGCTTCTGCGAGAGCTTGACAGGGTGCGGGGAGGAGGATGAGGACCCGGTGACATTTATAAATCCCGCGGGGACCTTTATCAGCGCTAGTAAAAAGTGATGATAAAGGGGGTCTTTATCAACGCTAATATGAAATGCGTTGATAAAGAACCCCTTTATCAACGCTTTTTTAGTGCTGATAAAGGTAGGACTTTATCAGTGCTTTTGTAGCGCTGATAAATCCATACTTTATGAGCGCTAATAAAAGCACTGATAAATGAATAAATTTAATAATTTGTTTATATTATTATATATTTATTTAAAATGATATTTATGATAAATATATATATTTATTAATAATTATAACTCTAAATAAATATATCTTTATTGATACTTATAAAATTATAAGAAATATAGTTATTATATGTATAATCATATAAATATATAAAATAAATATATTAATTATATATATTTATAAGATTATAAATATATTTATTATATATAGTTAATTATAATTATAATTACAAATTTATTTGAAAGGAATATTTATATATATATCATTGAAAATATAATAAAATATATATTTATTTTTTAAAAATAATGTAATTTTAATTTTAAGTGTACATTTTTTAGTGGGTAACATAATGAATTATAAATCAATAACACATCAATGTGATATGTAATTATAATCTATAAATGAACATTATCCACACACATATATGATCACATAACATATACGCATGATATATTCATTGACCCCAATTCATTGGAAAACACATATATATATTCAATAATTTTAATTATACATATATATTAAAAAATATTATATATTTATAAATAAAACAAATACATTAAATATAAACAAATATAATAAATATATATATTAAAAATAATGAATTAAAAAATCTAATAAATCTTATAAATCTAATAAATATATTTATTATTAATCTTATAATTATTTAATTATATATATATATATATAGTTATAACATGTGTTTTTTATTTAATGTATACAATAAACATTATTTTTTAATGTAAATATAATAATTTCATATGAAGTATAGCGCTGATAAATGAAACCTTTATCAGTGCTAAGAAAAGCGTTGATAAAGGGATAATTAAAGGGCTGATAAATGTAGCATTTATCAGTACTAAAAATGCACTGATAAAGGGTACACCTTTATCAGTGCTTCTTTTAGCACTGATAAAGGGTACATTTATCAGCACTTTTCTGTTAGCACTGATAAAGGCAGACACTTGTCTTAACCAGTTTTGTGGTAGTGATAGATAAGATACATATTTAATTATGTTATAGTGGTTAGAAACAAATTTCCTGGTTTTAGAAGAAGAGATAAACTTGAAATAGGCCGGTTATGATTTATACCTCCTCCTCAAATATATCCATGTGGCTAACTCCTTAATCCTTCTAGGATTAGTATTTTGAGAAAACAATGACTTATAGGATGTGGGGAGGATAGTTGGGAAGGGTTTGGTAGGGATTTGTTGTGCTAAGTTGTTTAAAAAGTGTGAAGAAGTGGGGAGAGGTTGTGCTCTTTTATAAGTGAGGGTAGTGGCACTCATGTAAATATATAAAACATAAAATTAATATAAATATATTTATAAAGTAAAGTGGATCCAATATAGTCAAATTTCATAGTCATGATAGGGTAAGGTTGTGATACACTCAATTAATCACATTTATGTATGTTTTAGATGTATTTCATGCCTTATCTCTTTGTTTAATCCCCCCATGAAGCCTTTTAATCTTTACCTGGATGAAAAAGTGTTATCATGGTAAATATTCATTAGGAGAAAAAAATCAAATTGACCACATTACCAAATTTGGACCTCCTAGTTCCATATATGAAATCCATTTTTTAAAATTTAATTTTTAGAAGTGATCGAAACTAATTTCAATATATGTGCGCAAAATGCAATGAAAATAGTTTTTTGGAAAAATGTAATTTTAAGCATAAAAATTAATTTATACCAAAATAAAATATAATACTGATACTTATGGAATTTTTTTAATTTTTTTTAATCAAAAGTTACTTTTTCACTTTAAAACAAGTACAAAACCAATTGGGGCTTCGTTATCACTTGAAAAGAAATTATAGTTTTCTAAAAATCAGTATTTTCTACTATTCACGCAAAAATAAAATTTCTCAAAAAAATCCCAAAAATTCATCCTTATCCAATTTTGATATGTTGAACTCCAAAATATAGTTCATTTTATCAATTTGAAATCTAAAATTTAGATGTTTTATTTTTGAATAAAACCTTATATTTCATGGAAAACGTTTTAGCTAGCATGAAAATCATATAAAATTATCATATTGTATATGAATCCCTAAAATATATTTATTAACAACAAAAATACATTAAATTCATTTATTATTAACATTTTTGGGTTCTCATGGGGTAACATATATTTAACAGTAATTTGATGATAGAAAAAAATTAATAAATTAATTAAAATCATATGAAAAGTTGAAAAAAGTTCTTAAGATTCAAACATACATAACTTCTGATCTTAGTGTCCATTTGAACTCCAAAAGATGTCAAATTGAAGATTGAAATGAGGTCTATGACATCTTGACAAAATGGTACTTACATCACTAATTTTTTCAAAGTCAAAAAATGGTCCGAAAGGCCTCCAAAACTTATTTTTTAGTTAGGATATCTTAAATTTTTAACATTTGATGGGATATCACATTTGTTTAAAAGGATATTCTTGTAATATTTCTTTTATAGTGTTGACAATACCCATTTTAAGATTTAGACCATTTTTTTTGTACTGTTCCATCTCAAATTCTGATCTTGTATTAGAAGATTTAATAAAATCCGCTCCTTAAAAAAATCCATCATATAAAAAGTTGAAATAAATGGTAGATCGTCCATCAGTAGTATTCAGTACAGTTTGTCTCTGATTGGTTGATAAAAAATTCACCAGAATACTTATTTGAGGGTTTGTTTATGGGTTTTACTAAATAAATAATTGGGGATAGGGGATCAGGGTTCCGATATTTTTAAAACTGGGTCTGGGAGGCGTGAACGTCGTTCACGCATCACTGTCGTGGCTCGGATGCGTGAATGGCGTTCACCCCTCCCAGACACAGGCAGTAATGCGTGAACGGCGTTCACACGTCCTTCTATGACCATCTAAGGGACGTGTGAATGTCGTTCACACATGTGTGTGTGGGAAAGGATGCATGAACGCCATTCACGCATCCGAGCCGCGGTAGTGATGCGTGAACGCCATTCACACATCCTTCACGGACTAGCTAAAGGATGCGTGAACAGCGTTCACGCATCCGGCTGAGAATTTATATAAAAGGAGGGGTCCCCCCCCCAAACTCATTTTTCTTCTCTGTTTTTTGTTGCGAAGCCCTGTAGAAATTCATTCTCAACAAATATTTGCTGCTTTTATTGAGGTAAAATTTCTATTTAATAATTTAATTGTTTAATTATGTTTATTTATTTCATTTTTATGTTTAATTCTGTGTATGATTTATTTATTTCATATGTTATGCATGAAATGTTTTGTATGATTTAATTTTCTTGATGTTGAATGTTTGTATGATTTAATTTTTTGAATTTATGTTGTCTGGATATTGAATGTTTTAATGTATTTCTAAAATGTTTACTGTTTGAGAAAAATAATTTCTGTTAGAGAATGGATTTAATAACAAAAGTGTTTATTATGTAAATCTCAATTAGATCAGTTATAATAAAATTTATTAAATGTTATTAATAATTATATATATATATACACATGAAGTTAAATTTTTGTAAAAGAGGTGTAGTATTTAATATATATTTTATATATTATGTATAATATAATAAATATACCAAAAAACACGATATGAGTGATGAATGATCTTGAGATGACTGGCCATGCATAATTGAAATTGAATGTTTTATTTTGTGTATGTTGTTATTCAATTTGTAATAATTCTATTTTTTCTGCATTGATGACCTGTGAGTCATCTCTCAGTAAGTGTACAGACCTACGTGTTCGATTAAAATAATTTATGTATTTCAAACCCCTAGACCCCCTCACATGCATGTGATTAAATTTGTAATTAAAAGACAGATGCCCTGAAGAGGTGTCCTTGAACAGGCTTCCCCAAAGAGGTGTCGAGGAAGAGGCATCCCCGAAGAGGTGTCGATGAAGAGGCATTCGAGAACTCGTTCGAGAGGAGGCGTTGCTATTTGACAGGAGATTGGCAGTTGCTGAAATATTTGATAATAGAGACAGGAGTTCACCCATAGGTTGTGGTTAGTTTATCATATGAAAAACTAATCGTAAGTCTCAAGATCAAGTCATGATTATATATTCATAAGTAATTAAACGTTATGAAAAATTATATTAAATTTTCTTTTATGCTAATATCATAATCACTATACCTTAATAGTGATAAATCAATACATTAAAAAGTCTCAATATAATCAATTATTCAAAACCAAATTAAATAATTTAAAATTTTAATGTAGTGTATAATATTTTTTAAATTATTTTTTTATAGGTAATTATGTCTACTCAAATATATTACAACGGTGAGGTAATTTATACCGAGCAGGGTTTTAGCTACAGTGTACCACCTGTCAAAGTGGTAAATCTCCATGGTTGTATAACATTGGATGCAGTTCGTAATAAGATTAATAGTCAGTTAAAACTGAGTGCTGGACAAGCAATCACTTCAATTAGATACCGACATCTTCAATATCCTAAGCGTTTGTGGCACAGCGACTACCCTATAGTCGATGATGAGGATTGGATAGAGGCTTCTCAGTTATTCAGGCAATAGTGTATTAATGGTTTGATGGAATTATTTATTGTCATTTCTGATATTGATGTGGTGCAATCGATTACTACAGAACCATGCTTTGCGAGATCTGTAGAAGCTGGTCATTCACAGTAGTCTTATTCATTGTCTCCTCCTCATATGACTCCAGTGGAAGAATGTAATGAGTAAGATCATCAAAATTTTGAAGGAAATGTAGATGACATCCCTTTGTGTTCTGATATAGTGCATGAATGTTTATCCGAGGAAGAAGAATCTGGGGAGTCAGCATGAGATGATGTGGTTGGGAATGAACCTTCTGAGGTTCCTTTGAGAGATAGACATCCACTACATCCACCAGTTAGTGGTAATCAGCCTTCAGTTTTGAGTTCCTTAGTTGGAGGAATGTCTCGTGAACAAAATTTTGATTGGGATGTAATTACACCATCTATGGAAGAAGAATCTAGGGAGACCTCAGGAGATGATGTGGTTGGGAATGAACCTTCTGAGGTTCCTTTGATAGATAGACATCCACTACATCCACCAGTTAGTGGTAATCGGACTTTAGTTTTGAGTTCCTTAGTTGGAGGAATGTCTCATGAACAACATTTTGATTGGGATGTCATTACACCAGCTTCTGAATTCCCTGGAATTATAGGGAATAGGCCTACATCAAATGATAATTCCATATATGTTGGGCAGGAGTTCAAGAGTAAACAGGTCATGAAAAATGTAATAAAGCAATACCACATTGAGTGGCATTTCACATTTGTGGTTTATGAGTCAAAGAATACCAAATATCTCATTCGTTGTGAAAAATATGGGTCAGAATGTAAATTTCTATTAAGAGAAATATTTGATAAATATTATGGATGTTGGAAGATAACCAAATTAGAAGGACCACACACTTGTCTGCATCCCAGCTTGGCACAAGATCACTCTTCCCTTGATGCAGAGTTTATATCTACTGTTATTTGTGAGATGATACGGACAAGTCAAGATGTTCTTGTTGCCCATGTTCAGGAAAGAATTCAACAGTTATATAAATATAAGATACCATACAACAAAGCTTGGAACGCAAATCAGAAAGTTATTGTAAAAGTGTATGGTGATTGGGATGAGTCTTATGCGATGTTGCCACAACTTATGGAATTGTTGTCTCTCAATAACCAGATTGTTTATCAATTGGACAGTGTTGAGTATGTATCCCCAAATCATCGAGTTGATCAGTCAAAGGTGAAGTTCAATAGGATTTTTTCGGCATTCAGACAGTGCATTGCTGCATTTCCCTATTGTAAACAATTTATTCAGGTAGATGGCACATTCTTTTATGGAAAGTATATAGGTGTTCTACTCATTACTTCCACACAGGATGGTAATCGCGCTCCTCTTCAACTTGCTTTTGCTGTTGTTGAAAAAGAAAATTTTGAATGCTAGAGCTGGTTCTTGGCATGTGTACGTGTTCATGTCACGCAAAAGAAGGGCGTGTGTCAAATATCTGATCGGTATCCAGCGATTATAGAGGTCGTGAGTAGTGATGGGGTTTCTTGGACTAAGCCGAATGCTTCTCACCGTTATTTCATTAGACATATTGCAAGTAATGTGCATAAGCAGTTTAGAGATGAGGCCATAAAGAAGATGATCCTCAAATTGGGTATGGTTTTCTAAACTTGCTTTTTTTAACAAAATTTAATATCCATTTTAATACATTATTATCTTATGGTTTCAGCATATGAACCCCAACATGAATGGTTTGATCGACGTCTTGAAGCGATATGAACAGTTAATGAGGAGGTATATGTATATATGATGCAAATTTCAAAGGAAAAATGGTCATTAGCATACGATGGTGGAATGAGATATGGACATATGACCACTAATATAGTGGAGTGCATAAATGGGGTACTCAAGGGTGTGAGAAAACTCCCAATCACAGGGTTAGTGCAAGAGACATTTTTTTAGATTTGTTCACTACTTTGTTGACCGGTCCCAAAAGGCCTACCAGAGGATGGAAAATGGAATGATTTTTACTCATCTTTTTCAAACTGATATTGACCAGATACGGAATGAAGCTTCATGATGGAATATTATAGACTTTGATAGGGAAAAGAGGAGTTTTCGGGTAAGACAATGCTACGACCAGGGTACATGCACTAATGGTGGAGTGTTTTTCATGATGTTGGACAACAGGTACTGTGATTGCGGCAGCTTTCAGGCATTGAGATATCCATGTGTACATGTTATTGCAATTTGCGCTTCGGTAAATATATCATGGGAGCCATATTTTTACCTGGTGTATCACATGAGCACTTTGGTTAACTGTTATAGTGCTGCTTGGATGCCTGTTGGTGACTTCCATTCTATCACATTTCCTGCTGATCAACTGACCATCATCCCTGATATTTCCAGGTTTTCATAAGTTGGTTTTGGTTTCATTTATAATTTTTTCAATGTTTGTCATTTTTAATATTATTGGCTTCATGCTACCAGGTTACGGCCCCGAGGAAGGCCGAAGTCAACTCGCATCAGAAATGAGATAGATTGGCCTCGGGAACAAGGAGGGAGAATACGATGCAGTATCTGTCACGCAGAAGGACATACTTGTAAGAGATGTCCCTAAGTGGCAGGACAGAGTTCCACATCTCATCATCCGTGATCGAGTCTGTGTACCTGCTCCATTTTTGTGATAAATATAATTTTTAGAGCGGGAGTTGTACTTTTTCTAGAGGAGTTCTAGTGCCTTGTTTTGGAGTCATCAATGATCATTTTCATGAGAAGGTTGAAAGACTTGTTTTGAGGGCCTAGTTTCCCTGTGGATTTATTTTTTCCTATTAATTTCTTAATGTGCTATAGATATGAGCAGGTTAAAGCTGGGAATACCTATTGGGTAGATGTTGACAGATGAAATTCTCACTTATGAATATGGATGTTCTTGGTTGCATGTTTCTTCTTAGAGGTAGCTTTGGATGGTCTTCCAAGAGTACATGGTTTGGATTTTTCTTAAATGGGAATGGAATTTACTCTGATGATTAATGTAATGAAATTTAATATAATGTGGAATAATTTTAATGGTTATTTAAAGGATAATGGATAAATTTACAAATGTAATTTCACAAAAAAGAAGAAATAAATAATTTTTCATTTTTAAATTCTGGTTTTCTTATAAGATTTCTAGTTTTTGTAATGGCATCTGAGTGTCTGAGCATCATTAACTAATGTTGATTTTGATACTAGGATAATGTTGATTGTGACACCACATGAAAATGAATATATCATGATTCCACTAATAATAAGTAACGATGATATCATGTGTGCAGATGGAATGTTTTCCATTCCTAACATCTCAGGCTACTCATGTATCACGACTGCTTTTAGAGGGACGTCCTGTGGCTTCCTTGAGTGTATGTAGATCTCACCATTTCCATCATATTGCAACACCTCCCGCTATCATCCCACATCTTCGTCGAGATGGATTCTATGGAGTAGCGATGTGCGACTTCACATTTCTTGATCATCAGCTCATTGTCACACTTGTAGAGAGATGGAGACCATAGTCGTATACTTTCTGTTTCAGTGAGGGGGAGATGACTATTATGTTGCAGGATGTGGCCATTATGTTGGGCCTCCCTATCGACAGACATGCTTTGACAGACCGAGTTCCATCAGATTTTCCTGAGCTTGTTCATAGACTTCTAGGCATAGAGGTCCAGGATGATGGCAGGACCATCGTCGGTGGTAGATTGCAGATGCCTTGTTTAGACCAGCACTTCACACATTTACCAGATGATGCTGATGACGTCACTGTGCTGCGATTTGCACGCGCATATATTTTGAGGCTGATCGGTGGCACGCTTTTTGTTGACCACTCTACTACTTTTGTGCACCTGATGTATCTATCTTTTTTGGAGGATTTGGACCAGGCATGCCAATATAATTGGGGGTCTGCCTGCCTAGCATATACATACAGGGCACTATGCAGTGCATGTCGCATCGATAAGATGCAGATCACATGATGCATGGTTCTTCTACAGATGTGGGTATGGGAGCACATACCTCATTTAGCTCCACATGCTCGTGCGCCATTACAATTAGATATTGTAGCAGAGGCTCCACATGGACGTTGGTATGTTATTAATTCCTTCTAATATCTAACTTAATTGTATAAGATTCTTTTATGAAATGTAAAAATAAAAATATTATCTACAGGTGGAGTCAGACGCATCGACATTTAGATTCTCCCAGACATGATGTTCACGCCTACAGACTTATGTTAGACAGTATTCGACCAGACGATGTAAGTGATTATTATTTATATTGTCAAATATTTACTCTTTACTATACATCTATTCATTTATTAATTGATTATTCATTTTTTCTTTCAGATTACATGGATTCCATATACAGATGATATCCTTCAGAGTATGGCCCCATACTGTACAATGATGCTTGATATCGGCTCCTGCATGGTTTCACTGATTCAATTTCATATAGTCAAGTGGCGTCAGACGGATCGGGTTATGAGACAGTTTGGATTCCTTCAGCCAGTTCCTGACCCGCCCAGTAAGTTGGATTCATTGCATTCCCTGAAGATGTCAGGGAAGAGAGATTTTGATTGGAGGAGCAACCATGTCAGATATGTTGCGTTATGGGACAGACGACGGGAGTCCCAGTTGCGAGGTGCAGGGACAGTACGTTTTCATTTGATGGATCAGATGGATTATGCAGGCCGGTACATCAGGTCCCCAGTCAGATTTCTGACACGGCACGGACGGGGCTTCCATGACTTGGTATGCATTCTTCCTTTCATTGTTCAATAGATTTTTTATTCATATTAGTTAACAACGGAATTTGTTTTCGCAGGATACTCATATTTGTCATCTACTTCATATGTCTGATCCAGTGGAGAGAGCTACCTTTGACCCATCATATTTTCACACCCTTGTACGACAGATGATACCATCGAAGGACGAGATTTATCATGGCATTTTCTTTGATCCACCACCTGCTGCGGAGGTCGCGGAGCCTGCTGAGCCTCACATAGATGTACCTGGGGGAGATGACCCTGTTATGGATGTTGTTGTTCCACAGGAAAAGGCTGCTCAGCTTGCTCGACCACATGATATGGTTCCACTAGAGGAGGGTGTTCAGCATGATCAGTCAGATGCTCCTCCAGCTTCTCAGGCACAGCCACAGGTACTTACAGACGATGAATGGATTGAGTTCGATGTTTTATTGCAGTCATCCACAGCAGAGCAACCATCTACTTCCTATGTTGGTGAGAGTTCCAGCCAGCTTCCACTATCCTTAGATGCGGGCCAGGGTACATGCGATGAGACTGTACATCCACCGCCTGTCACACATGAGGATATGAAGGTGGCTGTCGATGAGGATGTGCAGCGTATGCCAGAGCACAGACGTAGACAGACATGAGGTGGACGCATCCAGTATACGTCTGGTTGTGGGACAGAGGAGCATCCATGCCAGAGGCATAGATTAGGTTGATATTTGATTTATGATACATTTTGTATGTGTATTACTGTTATCTAGACATCTATTCTATTTTTAATAAGTGTCTTACTGTTATCAAATTATATACCAATGTATATATATATGTATAATAAATAATATGAATAAATTATATGATAAATATTAATTATATTAATTATTTCGAAATCAAATAGATTCTGGATGAAAAGATGCGTGAACTTGAAGAAATCTTGAAAAATATTATTGATCTCAATGATTTAAAATTAGATGAAAAATCCTAGAATATCATGGAACACGATTATTTGTTTACAAAAATTAAATTGCATGAAGAAGAATTTGAATGAATAATGGATATTTGTGAAGAGTATATGATTATGATTGAATATTAGAATAACTACAATATGAATTAGAAGTTCATTTGACCAATTTTGAGAAGATACATACTCAGACTTTATAAAAGGAAACAATTTCTACTGGTACGCAATCTAAAGAGTGAGATTATTGAGTATGCATTTTAAAACATAGTTTTACAGTAAGTGAAGGACGAATGAAAGAGGTAAAAGAGGGTGATTAAACTATTACCCATTAAAATATAAAACATCACCATCTTATAAAGACCTACATTATAAATAATTCCATTCAGTTTATAGTTGATCAACTTACAATGCTTTCTTACTTCATTACTATTTGAGAGTATTTCACACTCTATCAACATACCAATATATAAATAAAGAGGTATGTTTACATGGATTAAATCATTATATTATATCTAATAGAGACCCAAGGATCTCTATGATGTTTTTGGGAATTATTTAACCAGCATCGAATACAAAAATGAGATTTGAACTACTAACCACACTAAAACTAATAGCAAGTCTAAAAGGATCATTCATAGGCTTGTAGATCAGCTAATATATTTCTTGATCTATTTCAAGAGATATTGTGATTAACAACATTTATTAGTGGAATTCATATATAATAACAGTTTCCACTTTAGAATACAAATGGAACCATATGAGGATCTTTATAGAAATAGATGTATAACAACACCATGTTGAGATGATGTGAGTGAAAGATGCTAAGATTATATCTTTCTCAATATATGTTAGAGAATACTCAAGCCATTCTATTAATAATTATCTAATGAATATATCTATTATTCATGAATATTTATTAATAATTATTAACATTATTTCAATATTTTCTCTTATTTAATTGATATTTATTAATATTTCTAAATTTTTACTTTTAAGTTTATTAGTTTATAATTAATACTTATATATTTTGAGGAGCATTTGAGCTCTTTGTGAGATGCGTGAACCCCAGTTTTAAAAATATGGGAACCCTAGTCCCCTATCCCGACATAAACCCCATAAAAAAAAACCCCACTTATTTGACATTATTTCGGCGGTTTATTCGGTCCCCTGTGTATAAAGGTCATCTAATGAGTTTTTTTTTTTTTTACGTTTTTCTGAAAAAATTTTTCTGAAAAACGGCCTAGGTCAAAATTTTTTTTAAAAATACGCTACAAAGGCGGCATCTGCGATGCCGCCTTTGTATTAGCGCACAAAGGCGGCATCTGCGATGCCGCCTTTGCTCCCCCGCGCCGCCTTTGGCCCGGATCGATGACATGGCAAAGGCGGCCGGGAGGAGGCCGCCTTTCGGCTCAGGGTAAGGCGAAAGGCGGCATCGCCGAAGCCGCCTTTGGCCATACGCAGAGGCGAAAGGCGGCTTCCGCGATGCCGCCTTTGCCTGAACTCCCTATAAAAGGGCGGCCACCCCCCCCCCTCTCCTCACTTCTTCATTGCAACCTCTCTCTCCAATTTGCTCTCTCTCTCTCTAAATTTTTTTTTTGCTGTGCGAGCTTTTACGAAGCTTCATTTAGAGGTATGTTTCTTTATTTAATTTAATGTTTTTATTTAATTAATTTAATTTTGTTTAGTTTTAAATCTTTCATTTGTTAAGCAGTTTAGGTAATTCTTAATATTTAGTTATTTAGTTTTTGTAATTAGTTATATATAGTTTTAAATAATTACTGTTAGGTAGTATAGATTAACTTAAGATTAACTTAAGATTAAGTATTTAGAAATTTTGGTAGCTTAAAGATTATGTGGTTATCTACGCAATTAAATTCCTGTCTGGATACAAACAAGTGGATGTGGCTCTGGCACAGATGTACATAGGGGTAAAACCCGAAAACACCGCTTCGAGCTAGACTCGAACGGGAACTGGTGCACGATAACGGGCCTTGCTGCATCCTGGTTTGACACTCCCGGGGAATATGCTTAAGATGATTCATATTTTCTTTATAAACTACTAAAATTTCTAAGAGAAGAAAAAACAAATCAGTATATTTATCAATGATAAATGATAAATATAATTTTATAGAATGAAATAAGGATATAAGAATTAACGAATTAAAGTTATTATTAGTTAATTATAAAATAATAGAATAAATAATGATTAGTTGTTATTAGTTAATTTTAGAATAATTAATAAATAACATAGGATTAAAACATGAATTAATATAATGATTAGCTAACGATACTAATGATCTGTATATTTATCAATGATAAATGATAAGTATAATGTTATAGAACCAAATAAGGACATAAGAATTAACAAATTAAAGTTATTATTAGTTAATTATAGAATAATAGAATAATTAACGATTAGTTATTATTAGTTAATTTTAGAATAATTAATAAATAACATAGGATTAAAACATGAATTCATATAATGATTAACTAACGATACTAATGAACATATAAAGTGAAATGAAGAAGAACAAACAAACTAAATAAAAAGGCGCTCTAAAATTACATTCTAATAAATATCATATGGTGAAACATCAGTAGCATAGTTTATGGTATAGAAAGGCGCAATAAAATTACATTATAATAAACATCATATCGTCGAACATAATTGTTAATATTTTGTTATACTATCATAATTTTGATGAAAGAACACATTTTTGACGTAGAGAGCCATGTATGCCTGTGTGTACTGTTATGGGGAGATTATTCAAACTGAGCAAGGAGCTTCTTACAGTACACAACCAATTACGGTGGTTAGTACAGTGGATTGTGTTACCATAAGTGACCTTCAAGAGAGAATTCATGTTTCCTTAAATTTGGGACCCGATCAAGAGATAATGTCTATGAGCTATAGACATTTGCAATTTCCAACAACAATGTGGCATATAGCTTGTCCATTGGTTGCTGATGCGCAGTGGGTCCAAGCAGTTAATTTATTTTCTCAACGGTTAGATGGTACCATGATGGAGTTATACGTTGTTGTTGCTACTGTACAACAACAACGTCCATTTGTACAAAGACGTAGAAATACAAGAGTTGTTGAAGACAGTCTACCTCATGACATTGAGCCTATTCCAAATGATGCAGCAGAAGAGGACAACCTAAATGATCTTCCGGATATACATGTCAATCCGACTTCTGATGAGGAGTTTCGTAATGATGGATCGGATGGCGACAACAGTGCTGATGAGGAGGGACCAACAAAAGATAGAGAGGAGGTTTTGAGAAATGCAGTTGTTGTACATCAACCTCGGTCAATAAATCATCCACCATTATTTTCATCTTGGTCAGAAGCAATGACACGTGTGCCTGAATTCGATAATACTGTTCTCACACCGGCAACTGAGTTCCCTGGAGTTGTACCAGATAGGTTTAGTGAGGTGGACAAAACCTTATATATTGGAAGGAATTTTCCCAGTAAAGATGCCTTAAAAAGCACGTTAAAGAGATTTCATATTGAGAGAAACTTCAACTATGTAGTTCACGAATCATGCCGTAGTAAATATGTTATACGGTGCGTGAAGTATGGGGATGATTGTAGATTTCGCTTAAGGGCTATTCCAGACATTACCTTTGGAGGTTGGAGAATCTCAAGGATTGAGGCGGCTCATAGTTGCGTTCAGCCAAGTCTCACACAAGATCATACTTCATTGGATGCAGAATTTGTGTCATCTATTGTTGTTGAGATGATTAGGACATGCCAAGATGTTCCAATATCCCTTGTGCAAGAGAGGATTCTACAGACATTCGGTTATAAGATTTCCTATAATAAGGCATGGATGGCGAAACAGAAGGCAATTGTGAAGGTATATGGTGATTGGGATGACTCATATCGAGTATTGCCGCAATTGCTAGCCATACTGAGGCATCATAACCAAGTTGTCTTCCATCTGGATACGAACGAACATGTGTCTCCTGATAATCGACTTGATCCATCTCGTGTTCAATTTCATCGGTTGTTCTGGGCATTCCTTCCTTGTATCTCTGCATTTCGTTTTTGCAAACAATTTATTCAGATTGATGGAACATTTCTGTATGGAAAATACAAGGGCGTATTGTTGATTGCGGCAACCCAAGATGGAAACCGTTCACCTCTTCCGCTTGCCTTTGCCATTGTAGAGAAAGAAAACTATGAATCATGGAGTTGGTTTCTGGCATGTATCAGCAACCATTTCACCAACATTCAGGGAGTTTGTTTGATATCTGATCGTCATCGAGCAATTAATGAGGCAATCAATGCAGATCCTGATACATGGAGATACCCAAATGCACATCATCGGTTCTGCATTAGACACATTGCTAGCAATGTACATAAAAAATTCCACAACGAACCGATGAAGAAGGCAATCACGAGGCTTGGTACGTATTTTATTCATTCTGTTTTACTGTTTCAATATAAATATAAAATCAATTTATGTGAAATATCATCTACGTGTTGTAGCATATGAGTCGGACCAACGACGATTTGAAGAACGTTTTGAACAAATTCGTCAGGCTAATCAAGAAGTTTATGATTATATGATGCGGATTCCAAAAGAGAAATGGACATTGGCATACGACGGGGGAAAGAGGTACGGACACATGACGACAAACATTGTGGAGTGCATCAATGGTATCTTCAAAGGACTTCGCAAGCTACCTATAACCGCATTAGTTCAGGAGACATTATATCGATGCGTGAAGTACTTTGTGGATAGACAAAAACTAGCATCAGACAGAATACATCAAGGGATAAGATATGGAATACACTTTCAACGAGAGATTGAAAAAAATATTGAAGAAGCTTCTGGTTATCACGTATGTCTATTTCGAAGAGAAGATTCCCGATTTGAAGTTCAAGAGCGTTCAGACCCCATCACAAATCACGTCGGTGAAAAAATGGTGGTATTACTGGAAACAAGGCAATGTCAATGTGGAAAATTTCAGGCCTTACGGTTTCCATGTACACACGTCATCGCAGCATGTGCCTCTGTGAACATCTCATGGGAAGCATATGTTGATCCAGTGTACCAGATGGATATCATTGCCAACTGTTATGCTGCACCATGGACACCTATTGGGGAGTATCGTTATTTCCCAATGCCTGAAGGCCAGCCGATAGTGATACCTGACATGAATCGGTTACGTCCTCGTGGGAGACCAAAGGCGAGTAGGATGCGTAATGAGATGGACTGGCCTCAAGAACAAGGGCAGAGTTTGCGATGCACAATATGTCATAAAGAAGGTCATAACCGGAAGCGATGCCCTAACGTTGTTGGGTCGACTTCACAGTCTCATTCATAATGATGTATTGTCTTCATTGTGACATTCTCATATTGTGAACTAAATGTTGTTATCTCTTTTTTAGAAAACTGTTCTATAAGAAATTTATAATATCATAATAATTAGCATAAGATATTGAATACATAAAATTTGATAAATTCTAAAAACATCATTACTAATTGACATGGTTTATCTTAATCCAATCCATAAGTAGTTAATCACAAAGCTCCCCCAAAATATGTGTAACCAAATTCAAGACTCAATATTTTAGATAACATAACTTATTTCATATTAATATTCATGCTTTCAAGAAATAACTTTGAATATGAAATAATAGAATTTATTTCAAAACTCCGAAAGCGGAACACTTAACCCATATTGAAATGTGTATGTCAGTTAACCCATTAATGTTATATTTACATTTTACACTTACGACTCATTTTCTTTGTTTATATGCAGATGGATGATACCATACTACTCACTCAGCAGCCTACCCATATTTCGCAGGCCGTGTTAGAGGGTCATCCAGATCGATTTGTGAAGGTGCGTCGAGCGCACCATTTTCATCACATGGAGCCTCCACATGCCATTAGACCTTACTTGCGCCGTGCTGGCTTCTATGGCCTTGCCGTATCAGATTTCACATTTGTAGATCATTACCTACTTGCTGCCCTCGTTGAGAGATGGAGACCAGAGACACACACATTCCACTTGCCTGAGGGGGAGATGACCATCACCCTCGAGGATGTCGCAGTTCTTCTCGGTCTTCCTATCCAGGGGAGACCCGTTATTGGACCCACTCGTGCAGCTTGGCCAGACCTTGCTCAACGCTTGTTAGGCGTTGATATTTTGTCCGACCGTAGGGCTACAGATGGATCGTCCATATCTATGCGTTGGTTGGAGTCGCAGATTCCACATTTACAGGATGATGATGATGAGCAGACCGTCATGCGTTACGCCCGTGCATATATCTTACGACTCATTGGTGGGACCATGTGTACTGATCACTCGGGGATGCACGTGCATATGATGTATCTACCCCTACTAGAGGACTTTGATCGGGCTGGGACGTACAGTTGGGGATCAGCCTGCTTGGCATACACGTACAGATCATTATGCAGACTATCCCATAGGGACCGTACAGGTCTTGGAGGATGCGTCATCCTTATTCAGATGTGGGCATGGGAGCGCATCCCATCATTCCGCCCTGACCTTGCTGGTCCACCGGTCGAGATGGAGGTGCTGCATGACGCTCCGCGTGGACGCTGGTATGATAAGTCATTTCTATTGGTTTTTTATTCTACTATGAGTTATTGACTATAATTTCTCATTATTTGTCATTATCGTTGTATTTTACAGGTGGTGTCAGCGACACAATTTCGACGTGGTTCCGAGACAGCATTTGGGCGTATATCGGCTACAGTTGGACTGTCTCTTACCTGATCAGGTATGTATATACAATCTATCACTGTCTAACATTTTTAATAATAACATCAATTTTGGTTTTTAGTTGGGTGTTTTTTTTGACAAAATCACTTGTCATTTCAGATTTCATGGCTTCCATACTGGAGTATTATGGACCAGTTGCCAGCATACTGCACTGTTGGTCTTGAGGATGCTATGGCTGTAGTGCCCCTCATTCACTTTCATATTATTGAGTGGCAGCAGCCTGACAGGGTCATGCGCCAATTTTTTCGTACTCAGCCGATTCCATTACCATCTAGACAGACAGACAAGCTTCATGGGATGAAGCTGACAGGGAGGCAGGATGATGACTGGTCCCAAGTACATGCGAGTTTTATCGACTGCTGGCACAGACGTGCAGAGTTACGTATTCAAGGTGTTCCTACAAATCGATTCTCTCTTTCAGAGCAGGTTGACTATGCGCCCTGGTATAGACTAAAATCTATACTGTATCTTACCCAAGCTGGCATAGAGATGCAGAGGATGGTAAGTTAATAAATTCCTATTACTTTGTTTATTGAATTATTTTCTAATTCCATTTGAATCTATTTACAGGGAAGTCACACAGAGCAGCTTGTTCGCATGAGCGATGAAGAGGAGGAGGGGGTCTTTAGCCGGGCAGCCGTCCATGCTACAGCGCTGGAGGCGAGGGCATCTTTTCATGCATTTTCCGAGAGCATCTTCACGCGTCTGGCTCGGAGACAGGAGGTTCCTGCCCCAGAGGAACATCCTCCAGCTGCTGCTGGTGCTGAGGAGCCACGACCACGGCGACGTAGACAGCGTCGTGCTGCACGTGAGGCATCGCCTGTTCCACAGGCAGAGGTCGGGCCTCTAGTAGTCCAGGATCAGCCTATTCAGGATGTGCCTCAGGTGGCATGGGATCCGTCTTTCCTGACAGGATATCCGCAGTTCTCTCCATCTTGGGTTCCAGATCCTTCCCAGCCTTGGATTCTAGAGCCGTCGTCGTCTTGGGGTATAGCTCCATCACAGGCTTCGTTCCCCTCTGCGATGGAGGCAGGTCCTTCTACCACCCTAGTGGGAGAAGGATCTGGATGGCAGTACGAGATGCAGTTGACAGCTCCTCCAACTGACACACAGATGGAGGATGCGACAGTCGACGTTTCAGTGCCCGAGGATCAGCCTTCTCCAGGTCATCAGACTCCACTGCGCACTCGACGCGGACGTCCTATTCGCAGACCACCATGTGGGACAGAATCTCCTCGCCACAGACATATGCATTGATTGTACATTATTGTTTACATGTTTTATGTGTACTGAAATCAAAATACTATTTTTACTTGTTGGTCAGAGTGGAATCTCAGGAGGGGGTAAATTAGGTTTTATTTATATATATTTATATAACCATACGAACATAATAATAAAACATTAATAATTACTAATTACCTAATTACAGATTATATAATTAATAATTCTATTACTAATTAACTATTTAATTAGTATATAATTAATATTTACAAAAAAATGTTAATGAAAAATAATTTATAAGCTTTCAAAACCGCCTACTTGAAACTTAAAAATGTTTCAAGTACGTGACTTTGAAAGACTGTAAAATATAAACTATAAAACAAATATAATTGAAACTTTAAACATTGATTAAACATATAATAAATAGTTGAAAACAAAAGAAATTTCTAAAAAAAAGTTGATGAAAAGAAATTTATAAGCTTTCAAAACCGCATACTTGAAACTTAAAATTTTTCAAGTACGTGACTTTGAAAGACCATAAAACATAAAATAGAAGACCAATATAAATGAAACTTAAAACATGGATTAAACATATAAAAAATAGTTTAAAACAAAAGCAATTTACAAAAAAATGTTAATGAAAAATAATTTATAAGCTTTCAAAACCGCCTACTTGAAACTTAAAAATGTTTCAAGTACGTGACTTTGAAAGACTGTAAAATATAAACTATAAAACGAATATAATTGAAACTTTAAACATTGATTAAACATATAATAAATAGTTGAAAACAAAAGAAATTTCTAAAAAAAAGTTGATGAAAAGAAATTTATAAGCTTTCAAAACCGCATACTTGAAACTTAAAATTTTTCAAGTACGTGACTTTGAAAGACCATAAAACATAAAATAGAAGACCAATATAAATGAAACTTAAAACATGGATTAAACATATAAAAAATAGTTTAAAACAAAAGCAATTTACAAAAAAATGTTAATGAAAAATAATTTATAAGCTTTCAAAACCGCCTACTTGAAACTTAAAAATGTTTCAAGTACGTGACTTTGAAAGATTGTAAAATATAAACTATAAAACGAATATAATTGAAACTTTAAACATTGATTAAACATATAATAAATAGTTGAAAACAAAAGAAATTTCTAAAAAAAAGTTGATGAAAAAAAATTTATAAGCTTTCAAAACCGCATACTTGAAACTTAAAATTTTTCAAGTACGTGACTTTGAAAGACCATAAAACATAAAATAGAAGACCAATATAAATGAAACTTAAAACATGGATTAAACATATAAAAAATAGTTTAAAACAAAAGCAATTTACAAAAAAATGTTAATGAAAAATAATTTATAAGCTTTCAAAACCGCCTACTTGAAACTTAAAAAATGTTTCAAGTATGTGACTTTGAAAGATTATAATTATATTACTAATTAACTAATTAATTATTATATAATTAATAGTTATATTAATAATTAACTAATTAATTATTATATAAGTAATAATTAATGAGTAATAATTAATAATTAATAATTTAATGAATAGTTATAATTAATATTTATATTACTAATTAACTAATTAATAATTACTAATTACTTATTAATAATTATTAATTACTAATTACTAATTATAATGAATAATTATAATAAATATTTATATTACTAATTAGCTAATTAATAATTAATAATTACTAATTAATTAGTTAGAATTATTAATTGTATTTCTAATTAACTAAATATTTATTATATATGTAATAATTATATTAATAATTAATTATTATATAATTAATGATAATATTACTAATTAACTAATTAATTATGACATATTTAATTATTAATAATTACTAATTAATAATTAAAAATTATAATGAATAAATGTAATTAAAAATTATAATGAATAAATGTAATTAAAAAATAAAAATATATATTTTTAAGAGAAAGGCGGCATCCGCGATGCCGCCTTTCACCCGCAGCGCAAAGGCGGCATCGCAGATGCCGCCTTGCCCCGAAATGCAAAGGCGGCATCCCGGATGCCGCCTTTGAGGTGCAGTTTTAAAATTTGTTTTGCCGGAACCGTTTTCTGGCAAATTTTTTTTTTTAAAAACGTAAACAAAAAAAAAACCCGTCATCTAATCTCCATGCTTTCTCCGTCATTTATTTTCTCGGACGAGGAAGAATAAAACGCCGGCCAAAGTCGATCGGCATGGCTGCACCTGAGGAAGATGCAGAGCTCAAGGGCCAAGCCCACGTATGGAAGATGCTCTTTGGGTACGTCGACTCCATGCTCCTCAAGCTGGCCGCGGATCTCCACATCCCTGATATCATTCACTCCAACGCCGGACCCATGACCGCCGCCGATATCGCCGCCCGGCTCCACTCCTCCAGCGGGATCGGTCCTCCTCGAATCCCATTTCTGGGGCGCATCATGAGGTTCCTCGCCCACCGTGGGATCTTCACCGTCCAGACTGGATCCGGTAAAGGAGGATCGCCGCTCTACGGATTGGCCCCGCCGGCGGAGTGGCTGCTGAGCCGGAGGCAGCCGAACTTGGCTCCATTCGTTCTGTTGATGACCACCCCTTCATTCGTAGACCCCTGGCAAAGCCTAAGCCGATGCATCGCAGAGGATACTGCACCCTTCGAAAAGCTTCACGGATGCTCCCTTTGGGAGTTTGCAGAGCGGCGGCCGGAGTTCCGCCGGATGTTTGATCAGGGAATGGCATGCACGACTGAGATAACGATGGGGGCCGTCGTGTCGTGTTATGGAGATGCGTTCGCGGGGATCGGAACCCTGGTGGACGTGGGCGGGGGGTATGGGGCGGCGGCTGCCGAGTTGGCGAAGGCGTGCCCCCATCTGAAAATCATAAATTTCGACCTGCCGCAGGTCATCGCAGCGGCGCCGGCCATTCCGGGCGTGTCCCACGTCGCCGGCGACATGTTCAACGAAATCCCATCCGCTGATGCCATTTTCATGAAGGTGATCAATTGTTTTTGACACTAATTATATGGGTTCATTTATCATATGACTCAAATGGTAGCATTTATATATGTATAACAAAGTGGATATTATTGCAGTGGATCATGCATGACTGGGATGATGAAAGTTGTGTGAGGATATTAAAGAAGTGTCGGAAAGCGATACCGGAAAAAACGGGGAAGGTGGTGATCGTGGATGCAGTTTTGGAGAGTAATGATGGTAGTATTAGCAGCGAGCTGGGAGTGGTGTTGGATATGGTGGTGATGACCCTCTACCATGGTGGGAAGGAGCGGACGGAAGGCGAGTGGGAGAAGCTGCTGGGAGCGGCAGGGTTTCCTCGGTACAAAATCACCAAAATTCCGGCATTATTGTGGGTCATCGAAGCCTACCCTGCATTGTAGTCGCCGGATTGGGTAATCATTGATGAGGGAGATGGTCATGCTCTTATCTTTTTTCTTCTAGTTCGTGTGGAGAGTGTGTGGAGAGTGTGTGGAGAGTGTGTGGAGAGTGTGTTTCTTATGGATGCAACTTTAAGTCATTTTGAGTGCAGTCTTTTCACTTTTGTTTGAAAGTATCGTTTGATAATGACAATACTTGATTTGATTTGGGTTATCATTGATCACTGTTTTCAAGCACTGAGTCGAAAATCAGGAGTCAGGGTTCTGGTGTATGCATAAATCGGCCGCCGTACCAATGCTAGTTTCTCTAAACTGATAATCACACTCACTACACTTAACACTATTGTCGTTAAAAAGAAAAATCAGAATCCTAAGTTCTGCGGTAGAACTGACCTCTGATACCAATTTGTCACGACCCAACCCTTGGGGCCTGTGTCGTGACTACCCCAAGCCCGCGTTCCATAGGTTAGGAGCTGACGACTACCACCAAAGGCTTAATTGCCTAAAACTGAGAAGACATTGTCTTTATAACATGTAAACACATACACAAGAAAGTACACAGCTGGACATGAAACACCAAGTAAATTGTATTACAAAAGAGTGTTGAAAGTAAAATGAGCCAGAATATAAGCCAAACTGGAATGTACAAGTACAACTGTGATACAATACAACTGAAGAAAAGGGGAAAGTCAGTTGCTGGATAGTCACCCGATGTTCCTACCTGAAGGGTAGGTACAGTTCGCCTCCTCAGCACTCCTCATCCGTCCGTCTCCTCCGTGTACCGGCTGGTCGTAAGGTCCACCTCCAGGTACTGTCCAGTCCTGATACTCTCAGTCTCGGTCAGCGTTATCCGTCGTCTGCATCCAACACAACAAGGTGTGGGCATAACCCGTGCATGAGTGAGTATAACGATACTCAGTAGGAATCCCAAGACCCTCTAGGTCTCACAAAATCCACCAAGGATAAATCACAAAGTATGAAATCCACAGATAACCATAATTAGGTATATGCTTATACATATACCTAAGTTATCAAGTAATCCATCTCAATCATGAGGAAAACACAGAGGTTCTGACTCAACTCACACCAGGATTTATTTTAGGGGTAGAAACAAGTAATATTTTCAGTCACAATGTCAAACACCTCGGCTGCTGGATAACTTCTCCTCTATCGAGTACAGTGGGTCTGTCGCATCACACAGAGGTGCTTCCCACTAATATTGGACTGCTGAGATACTCCTTCGGTCGAGTATTGTGGGTCTACTGCATCATCAGGGCGCTCCCCACCGTGGGTATGCAGCGTCACCACGACGCTCCCCACCGTGGGTTTTCCGCGTCACCTTGGTGCTCCCATTGGGCCTGTCAAGTCACTCCGAGTCGAAACGGTCAATAGTCGTCAAATCCCAACCAGCCACTGGGTCTCCACACTATGCTCACTACGCCTCCATGGATTCTTGCTCAATCCATCCAGACTGTTCCCCATTTTAATCCAAAAATCAAGTGGGGTATACTCAAAGAGACCGTCATGCTCCAAGATTTCCAGCACCGCTGACGGTTCGTCAAACGGACGTCTGGTGCCAAAGGTATGGCCAAAAGAAGTAAATGAGTTGTCCGACCCGACCCAACCCGTAGTGCGGCCTGGACCGTAGGGTACCGCGATGGCGCAGACCGGCCGCAGGTATTGTGAGGGCGCAAACTGGTTGAGGGGGTGACGGACCGGCCGCGAGGGCGGTGGACCGACCGCGAGGCGGCGGGCCGGCAGCTTGGTCGGCCGCGGGTGGAGGTCCAGCCGCGGGTGGAGGTCCGGCCGCGGGGCGGCGCCATTGCCTTCGTCACGACTGGTAGTGGTGCTAGCCGTCGTTCGCGTCCCCAACCATGGATAATTGTCATCCTCCTCCTTCGCGAAGAACACCACAAGATTTGCGGAAGGGGCAGACCATGTTGGTTTGGCCCGTACCCTCCGCATTAGGGAGGTAACATATGGCTCATCAAGAACATGAAAATGAACGACATATCCTATACTCCCGCAATGATTGTTCCCAACCCACAAATGAAATAGAAGGGGTGCACATGGGAAGTGATAAACAATTTGCAATAAACCCCTACCTCGTTCGCTTGATGACGTTGGCACAAGAAGGTAGTACGGTCGTCGATTCGCCGTAGATGAGGACGTCCCATATCGGAAGAAGTCCTGAGGAAGAAGGTCGAAGGAGGCCGACGTTCTTCATTGGCGGATCATTCTTCGTTGGAGATCTTTCTTCCAAGTTCTCACAATCCTCCTTTGCCAATACTTTTCCTTCAAATGAATAACCAACCAAATAAAATATGTTTATCTATTTAATTTGTTGGCAATCATAGTTGGCATAATTAATCGCCAACAATAAATGAGTTGCGTTGGCATAAAATTCAAATTAGAGGATACAAAGGGCTGACACTATTAATTAAGGAGGGTTGACACAATTAATGTGGAGGAAGCTCAAGATGCTCTTCCATATTAATGAAGGAGTTGAAGAGGTTTAGACCTTGGGTGACCCCCACCACCATAACCTCTAATGAGAGGTTAAGGTCTAGTGGTCCCCACTTCTCAACTTCCACATGGAGGGTGGTTACAATAAAATAAAATAAAATGTGTGTTCATTTTATTTTATTATTTCCACAAAAAACCCAAAATTTATCTTTCACCCTCGACCAATTGACGTCGAAGTGAAAGTCTTCTCAAGCGAATACCGGCGCTGCAAGTTCAACGGTGCCTTCATATTTTAATTCCAAGCACCAGTTTAGATGTTAGAAAAACCCGCTCACACGTTTACTGAACGTACCCGAAAAAAAGTTCATAAATTCATTGCGGGAAATCCGGGCCTCAGAATCACGCACCGTCAATTTTTGCAGACTCATAAAATTCCCATTTATTTAAAAAATTTACATGGAAATTCCAGGTCTTTACAGTACTCCAGCTGATCTATCTGTAATATCCTGCATAGTGACCCTATGATGCTTTATCTCTATATGTTGATGACAAATGATATCTCCAATATGAAATATCATCACATATGCTACAATATGATACTGAGGATCATCAACATATAACTCAAAATAACTGGGAAGCTTTTGAGGAGGGAGTGTAGGAGTAGGATAAGGACTGGGGTCTGAAGGCGGAGGTGGAGGAGTGTGAGTTACTGACGGTGGTGGAGGAGTGAGAGCTGTAGTCTGAAACTGTCTTTGCATGTCTGTAAACATCTACTTTACCGAAGCCATGATACTATCCTCCACTTTCCCATGAAATTAATGAACTTCATCTTCCAAATATTCTATTTTTTATAAACACCCTCCATTGAATAAGCTATAGAACATGGGAACACTTTTTTCACCGATCCACTCATCGGGTATCCTCGTACACGACCCGAGTGTTTTTCCTTTCCCAATGTTGTAGGTAAAATATACTATCTACCTTCAGCTAAAAAGACTCATTGTGTGCTTTACTAGTCAATATAATCCTATATGAAATACTTGAAAAAATCTATAATGAATCACAATATATAAACATTTGAATTAAAAAAAATAAATAAAGTAAACATCTTACAATCCTCTTAGCTACAACCTTCGACTCTTTCATAAAATATTTTTTTCTCATATGTTCCCTCTTCTAATTTTCATGTCTATCCAGGGGGATGGAGGGGAAACCTCGAAAGAGACTAAAGACTCAACTCTCAGTTTATGAAAATATTCATCCATCATTTTTTATTCCAATATCATATACCCTCCTCGAGATAAATAATGAGGGTATATGTATCTAGATTGGATCTCATGATGTGATCTCCTTGATTGCTATAAATTAAGAATAAAAAATCATTAATATAAAAAAACTTCTAAAATTTAACTATTCACTTACCAAAACATCTTCTTATATTCTACATTCAAAAAATGGATTCAATGTATCTTCATCTATAAAGGGACGTATATCACAAGGATTATGATGTTGCCTATTCCTAAAAATGAAATTTGATGTGAGGGTTGATTTGAAATCCCTCTATCTCCAAACATATAGTGACCCTAACCATTTACATATAATATTAAAATATTTTAAGCATAATTAACCATTAAATACATACCAAGGATCGTAAATTATAGGGTCTTTGGATAATTAGGTACATAAAACTGAAAACATGAAACCAAAATAAAAACATATTTTATTTGATCTTCATAATGAGATACTACCACCCTTTGAGCCCTTACATTATCATAGGATAACCTAAGGAATACAAGAACAATGGGATGAGCTGAAAATACCAGTATGAGAATGAACATAATAACAATGCATAACACATGGGTTAGAAGGAACAACATGATGACATAAAAAGGCATGGAACATGAATACACATATTGAAGCATAACATATTGAACATACGATCATGTAATAATTGAATCATAGTAATGTGACTGAAATATAAAACGTGACATAAGTTTGATTCAAGGATCATTTCACATGGAGAAGCACAAGTCGAGACTAACCACCAAGAGTGTTGCGCATGGAGCACGATTTAAGGATAACCACCGAGACCATTGCATATGGCGTCACATTAGACTAAATGTAACACCCGAAACTTTTATGTTATATAAATCATCAAAGGAATATTTTTCTATACAACACTTGCTTGGCTTGCTTTACACGAAATCACGACCTTCCTCGATAGCTTGCGTCGTACGCAATACCGAGTTTCACTAAACAACGATATGCTATTAAAATATTATTAAAACTAGCCGTTATGAATAGTAATAACCAATTTTTGAAATTTTATAAATTTTATTTTTCAAAATGGACTTCATTTTTGGATTCAGAATATCGAAATTATCCTAGGGTGAACTTTTGGTATTTTTCTGAAAACTTTCAATTTTGATAAATAGTGAAACCACTAAGTGGTAGTTAAAAAAACTGAATTTTTCATAAAACTTAATTTTACCGCTTCTATGAGTGGAATTTTGAAAATCCGAGAGACACGGTTGATGTCAGTAAGTAAAATGTGGTTCAATGAGATGAAAATAATTTTTTGGTGAATAATAACTTTATACTTTTTTTTACCGCTGTTAAAAGTAAATAAGGTAATTAAGGGTAAAAATGATATTATTATTACCCTAACACATGTGCTAATTCTATTGGACAAGTGTAATTCGACCAAAAACAAACTTAGGAATACAATATGACCATTTAATCCCACTTGGATTAGATTAGGACATTTATTATTAATTTATTTAAAGAAGGGTTAAAATAGTTAAAATCAAAGTTTAATAACTAAATCATTTTTAATATGGGGTTATACATAAGATAAATTCGACTATAAATATTCATTAGAAATCTAAAAATATTTCCTACATAATGGTATTTTATTAGTAATTTTTAGATATTAAATAATTTAATTTATTTATGACACAACGATGATGCAGTAATTATCTTATTAATGAAATATTGACATAATTGATGTTATAAACACCAAAATAAATGTAATTTGACACTTTTTATGAATTCCACTAATTTTATAGATTAATATGACATGTTAGTATTTATTTAATTAACTTTTTTAGAAATAATCATTCTGTTATGATTTTCAAAAAAATTAATTACTAAATAGTGTCAAAATTGACATATAATAGTTTTTAAAACAAATATTATATTAGTCATTGTTATTTTATTCCTAAAAATCTAAGGTAAGGCCAAATGACTTATATAAGGTTATATATGTTAATAATAAACAACTTGGGGTTAGTTTGGCTGCTTATAGTAAGTTTATTAACCTTATAGTATAAGAACACAAGAAGAGACGGTAAAAGTAAAATTATTTAACTTATTGTTAAATCTAAATGATAAGGTTAAAATAGGAACCTAAACTTGTCTAAATTATATTGGATGATATTATTTCGACCCATCCTCACCTTATCTTCGAAATAAATCAATTTGGAGCTATTTAAAACCAATCTTGACTTTATAATAAAATAATATTTTTAGTTTTTCCAAAGGTGCCCCTCTCCTCCCTTATAAAAGGGCACCTCCTCCCTCTCTTCCTCACACAACTTTGAGCCTTCAAGATCGGCCAACCCCTGACACTTTCTCCTCTACACTTCCCTAGAGACATCCTAGAGGTCCTGGTCTTATTCAAAGACCAATTTTAGTTCCCTAAAAGAAGGTCTCAAAGAAGCACTTCAAAAAAGAGGTAATGTCCGTTACCGATTCTTTCATCTTTATTTATTCTTCCACTTCTTCTTCATTAGTTGTTTCATTATGAAGTAATAACATCAGTATAACTCATATACTGATATGTTAATATAAGTATGAAACAACCCTATTTCACCATCTATCCATCCTACGGAAAAAGAAATCACCGCGCGTGCGTACGCACGTAATACCGTCTCCACGCTGTGGTGTAATCTATTTTCCACCACCACCTTACTTGGATGGGTATAATGGTGTAAATAATGACTATATATGACTATTGTAAAGTGATATTGATTCTTAAATAGTATACATACACTCCAATACAATTCCATGATCATGGGAACGATATCATCGCTCGTGCGTACGTACGGAATACCGTCTCCACGATGTGATGCGACTCGTTCTACATGATTTTCATTGAATAATGATTAAATAAATGAATTGAGTGAATAAATATGATATATAGTACATTAATACAATTCTGGAAATGATGTATCTATAACCTAAAGAGAAGAATAAGAATTTATTTGACAAAACACGCATAAGAACAAAAAGTTATAAACACCCGAATAACAAGTAGCAAATAAATATTACTACCAAGAAACTAAGAATATGACCATATATGATATCATAACAATAATTATGATTCTGTAATAAGTCAATAACATTATTTAAATCATTATACAGGAGGTTCGGACACTTACGAGGCAAATCGGACCTAAGGTAAGGGAAATATCACAATCTCATTTTTATCCGAGGTTGTTTATACTTTAGTATTTACTGGTGTGTATTTTATCACCCACATCCATGTTTCCTCAATATGTAATATTATTTCCATCCACCTACAATTGTTTAAATCCAATTTTACCCTTCAGTGAGTTTTTAGTAATGGATATGAAAGGAATCTTTTGTCGTTTTTCGTACGAGGTACTTTTTGACTTTTCCGACAAAAGTACGAAGAATGTTTTTTTAACTTATACGGCATGAATGGATTTTTAAAACATTATTTCCAAGAAGCTTACTTTACAAGTTTTCAAGTTTATTTTTAATCAACTTCTTTTAGGTTATAATTGTATGACATGTTATGAAAGGAAAAGTGTTTTTGAAGAAGAAAGGATATTTTCCTCAAGAATGGAGTTCCAGTGTTTTATCAAAATTATTTTACATCTAAGATAATAAAGGGTTCTGTTTCTATCCCTATTATTACATTGATTTGACTATGTTGTGATGGAATTATTTTTATGAATTCCTTTATCTTATATGAATTGTTTTATGATGTCATGATGTTTAATATTCCCATTTTTATTACATGGGTTATGCTATGATGTATGGTTTATGATTTTGTGGAACACATAATAATGGTATCATTATGAGATGGGTGGGACCTATATATCCCTCTAATGCATTGGGTAAAGATTTTATATCTCATGAGATAGACATGGCTGGAACGGTATGTTATACCGGTTTAGTGAAGCAGGACTGAAACGAGGGTAACTCGGTTCAGAAATGGACTTTGTCCACTAAGATAGTCTTGGAAATGATTCTTGACCAATAAGAAATGATTCTATATGATTATGTGTGTATTCCACAAAGTTTCATATTTTAAGTTATAATTATTGGGATTACATTTCACTACTATGATTTACCCCATGTTATGAAATTATGAACTCTTTTACAGGTTAAGATTTCCAAAAGTTATGTGCTTATGTATATGATGTGATTGATATTTCTTTTGTTTACCCTTACTGAGCATTTGAGATCACCCTTTTGTATGTTTTATTTCCCCAGGTTAGGAAGAAGGTTATTACGTAGAATATGCCAAAAAGAGACTCTAGATAAGATGAAATAAATGGGAGGCAAAGTAGATTCTTTATGAACCAGTTGTTTATGTTTCCCAGTTTCTAAAGACACTATACCTATATGATCCTTTCATGGTTTTGTTATATGTTGTAATAAGTGTGCTTCAATTTTGATGTAATAACAATGTATGTAAAGTATGGGTCGTTATAGTTGGTATCAGAGGAAAGGTATAGTCAACCTTTGGAAACTAGGATGTGAAAGCCTTAGTAAGAACCCTAAGGATAAGTATAAGCATAGAACACAATATTAGTGTTTTAGAAATGGCCATGAATAACCTAAGATAAGACCTTAAGTGTGAAATTTTATTCTTGATTATGTGGTTTTCCTATTATAATTAGTGTTTCTCACACTATTCTTCTTGGTTTTAGTAAATGGCGACGTGCAATGAAATGATTGTCCCCCTGAGCAACCAAACGTTATGGGAGATGGAATGCAAAATCTTGTAGCCATGCTCACACAACTTTCTCAAGCTATGAATCATGCAGGACTTCCAAACGAGCAAAGGAAGGAGCAACATTCTGTTGAATCCTTCATGAGACAGCGTCCACCTTCATTCAGCGGGTCTATTGATCCATTAGTTGCTGAACAATGGATTAGTACTACTGAAAAGATATTTTCAGTTCTTCAATGTTCTGAGCATGATAAATTCATCTTAGCAGTGTATCGTTTGGAAGGTGATGCTGATCAATGGTGGAATCTTATTAAGAATATGAGGCAAAGGGATGAAATTGAGTCCATGGAATGGGACGAGTTCAAGAACTTATTTTTCAATAAGTAATTCCCTCGTATTCTCCGAACAAAGATGGAGAAAGAGTTTCTTGAACTGAAGCAAAAGGATGATGAATCTGTTGGTACCTAAGAAGCAAATTTTACAAGACTTGCAAGGTGCACTTCTGGTATTATTATCCAACCTCAGAGTAAGATCGATCGATTCTTTAGTGTCTTGAAACCAAGTCTTCGAAGGGCCTTAGCCATAAGGGACTTCAATAGCTACGAGGAAATCGTTTGATGTGCTCTCAAAGTTGAGATGGAGATTGGAGTAACCCATCAGTCATATGGGTTTGATAAGAAGAGGAAAATGGAATTCAAAGGAAAATCTAAAGAGCACACTGAAAAGAAGATGAGCTTTCCCTTATGCTCAAAGTGTGGAAAGAAACATGGAGGGAGTTTTCTTAAAGGGAAAAGTAAATGTTTCAAATGTGGAAAGGAAGGTCATCGGGCATTTGAATACCGCGATGATGGGAAGAAGATGTCTAATGATGCAAACAAAGGAAGGGATACACAGAATGAACCTACTACACTTCAATGTTTCAAGTGCAAGGAGATGGGACATTATGCCAATAAATGCCCTAATCCAAGGCTTGATGATGATGGTCGATGTCAACAAACTCTTAAGGCTAAAGACAATGGAAAGTCACATTCAATTTCTATCAGCGATGTGGAGTACGATAACGATGTGGTGAAAGGTACACTTACCATCCACTCTAAAGTAGCAAATGTTTTATTTGATTCTGGATCCACCCACTCCTTTATTTCTGAAGAATTTTCTAAGGGTATCACTGTATTACCTCAACAATTAGATGTTGATTTAGCTATGACAACACCTAATGGCACAACAGTTGCATCAAAAGTTTATAATTCTTCTCCGATCGAAGTTTGTGGGAAAGTGCTTCCTGCAAATCTTGTGATCCTTCCTATAGTGGAATTTGATGCGATTCTTGTCATGGATTGGATTTCTCTACATGGAGATCATATCAATTGCCAAAGAAGGGAAGTCACATTTCATATTCCAGATCAATCTATGATTGTCTATCGATGCAAGGATGAACATAACCTTCCAGTGGAAATTTCTTCCATTTTATGGGTATTGATTCCACTAAATGAAGGTTATTTATCTCAAATGGTTGGTTAGAAACTCACGATTAAGTATATGCCCTTTGTACAGGAGTTTGATGATGTCTTCCGGATGAATTACCGGGTCTTCCACCGAATCGTGAAGTTGAGTTTTCAATAGAACTCGTACCGGGTGCTTTGCCTATTTCAAAGAAACCTTATAGAATGGCCCCAATTGAGTTGCAGGAATTGAAGAAGCAACTCCAAGAGAATCTTGATAAGGGGTTCATACGCCCTAGTGCGTCACCTTAGGGAGCACCTGTTCTATTTGTTAAGAAGAAAGATGGATCAATGAGACTCTGCATTGATTATCGAGAACTTAACAAGATCACTATCAAGAACAAATATCCTCTCCCACGCATTGATGACTTATTTGACCAACTACGAGGAGCTCAATACTGTTCCAAGATTGATCTTAGTTCAGGGTATCATCAATTAAGGGTCAAAAGGGAGGATATACCAAAGACGGCTTTCCGTACAAGGTATGGACACTATGAATTTATAGTGATGCCATTTGGTCTTACTAATGCCCCTGCTATCTTCATGGATCTAATGAATAGAGTCTTTAGAGACTATCTTTATCAGTTTGTGGTAGTCTTTATAGACGATATTCTTGTCTATTCAAAGAGCAAGGAAGAAAATGATGATCACTTGAGAATTATATTAAAGACACTGAGAAAGGAGAAGCTTTATTCCAAATTTACCAAGTGTGAATTTTGGCTTCAAAAAGTTGAATTTTTGGGTCACATAATCTCAAAAGAGGGGATATCTGTGGATCCAGCAAAAACAGAGGTTATCGAAAGATGGTCGAGACCAACAACAGTAACTGAGATCTGAAGTTTTCTTGGTTTGGCTGGATATTATCGACGTTTTGTGAAAGATTTTTCACGATTATCTAATCCACTCACCAAGTTGACTCGGAAAGGAGTTAAGTTTGTTTGGATGGAGGAATGTGAAGATAATTTCAAGGAGTTGAAAAGAAGGTTATCCAGTGCACCTATGCTCACACTGCCTTGTAGTGGAGAAAGGTTTGTGATCTATAGTGATGCATCCAATAAGGGATTGGGGTGTGTTCTTATGCAAAATGATATGGTGATAGCTTATGCCTCACGACAGTTGAAAATACATGAGCAAAATTACCCAACTCATGATTTGGAGTTAGCTGCAGTAATCTTTGCATTAAAGATTTGGAGGCATTACCTCTATGGTGAAAGGTGTGATATTTATACTGATCATAAAAGTTTAAAGTATATTTTCACACAAAAGGAGCCGAATATGCGCCAAAGAAGATGGTTGGAGCTGATTAAGGATTACGACTGCTCAATTCATTACCACCCTGGGAAAGCAAACAAGGTGGAAGATGCATTAAGTCGAAAAGACCATGCTAGTTTATCCATGACGAGGATCACAAAAGATCCAATATTTATGGATTTACAAAGCATGGATCTTGGAATTATAATGAAAGGGAAAAATCGTATCTTTATCAAATGAATGTTCAACCATCTATACATGTGAATATTAAAGAGGCACAAAAAGAAGATG
The DNA here is from genome assembly GCA_963277665.1 of Viscum album. Lineage (NCBI taxonomy): Eukaryota > Viridiplantae > Streptophyta > Magnoliopsida > Santalales > Viscaceae > Viscum > Viscum album. The sequence continues at coordinate 1,019,960,754 of OY728133.1, read as the reverse complement.
TCGAGTTACAAAAGAAGGTGAGAAATGTTCTTGAATTCAACCTTGATTGTGATGGGATAATAAAGTTCAAGAATCGGGTTTGTATTCCTCCCATCCCCGAATTAAAGAAGGAGCTGCTGGATGAGGCTCATAGTTCTTCTTTCTCTATTCATCCTAGAAGCACGAAGATGTATAGGGACCTAAAAGAGTACTTCTGGTGGGATGGAATGAAAAGAGATATTGCTGAATATGTCTCTCGATGCTTGGTTTGTCAACAAGTTAAATCTGAGAGACAGAAGTCTAAGGGGATGTTACAACCATTACCCATACCCGAATGGAAATGTGAAAACATCACTATGGACTTTGTCACATGACTTCCTAAAACATCCAAAGGCAATAATTCTATCTGGGTCATAGTTGATTGTCTTACAAAGTCTGCACACTTCATTGCTATTAGAGAGGATTTCTCTCTGGATCAGATTTCCAGGATATATGTAAAGGAAGTGGTAAGATTGCATGGAGTACCACTTTCTATTATATCTGATCAGGATTCGAGGTTTACCTCGAAGTTCTGGAGAATTCTTCAGCATACTCTGGATACAGAGTTGAGTTTCAGCACTGCTTATCATCCTCATACAGACGGTCAGTCTGAGAGAACAATTCAAACTCTAGAAGATATGTTTAGAGCTTGCTCTATGGATTTCAAAGGTGGTTGGGATCAACACCTACCTTTGGAGGAATTTTCTTATAATAATAGCTTTCACTCTAGTATTCAGATGGCTCCTTATGAAGCTCTCTATGGAAAGAAATGCAGGACTCCAACTTGCTGGGATGAAGTTGGGGAAAGAAAGCTATTAGGACCCGATCTCATTGATGAAATGGCAAAAAAGGTCAGATCTATTCAACAACACATAAGAGCAGCTCAGTGTCGACAGAAAAGTTATGCCGACAACCGAAGAAAAGACCAAGAGTTTGAAGTGGGTGATAAAGTGTTCTTACGAATATCTCCCTGGTTGAGAGTCATGAGATTTGGAAAGAAGGGGAAGTTGAGCACTAGATATATCGGTCCTTTCGAAATACTGGATCGTGTTGGGAAGGTAGCTTACCGATTGGTGCTTCCACCGAATATCTCTCAAGTTCACGATGTGTTCCATGTATCTCTCCTGAGAAAGTACATACCTGATCCTTCACATGTACTTAGCTCAGAAGTTGTACTGCTGGAGCAAGATCTTTCTTATGAAGAACAGCCGATAGAGATTCTGGATCGTAGCGAAAAAGTCCTACGAAACAAGACCACTAGATTGGTGAAAGTTTCATGGAGGAAACACCAATTAGAAGAAGCTACATGGGAGCTTGAGGATATGATGAGGGAGAGGTATCCTCATCTGTTTGTTACAAAGTGATGAATTTCGAGGGAGAAATTCATTTTAAGGGGGGTAGAATGTAACACCCGAGACTTTTATGTTATATAAATCATCAAAGGAATCTTTTTCTACACAACACTTTCTTGGCTTACTTTACACGAAATCGCGACCTTCCTCGATAGCTTGCGTCGTACGCAATACCGAGTTTCACTAAACAACGATATGCTATTAAAATATTATTAAAAATAGCCGTTATGAATATTAATAACCACTTTTTAAAATTTTATAAATTTTATTTTTCAAAATGGACTTCATTTTTGGATTCGGAATATCGAAATTAGCCTAGGGTGAAATTTTGGTATTTTTCTGAAAACTTTCAATTTTTGATGAATAGTGAAACCACTAAGTGGTAGTTAAAAAAACTGATTTTTTCATAAAACTTAATTTTACCACTTATGTGAGTGGAATTTCGAAAATCTGAGAGACACGGTTAATGTCAGTAAGTAAAATGTGGTTCAATGAGATGAAAATAACTTTTTGGTGAATAGTAACTTTTTACTTTTTTTACCACGGTTAAAAGTAAATAAGGTAATTAAAGGTAAAAATGATATTATTATTACCCTAAAACATGTCCTAATTCTATTGGACAAGTGTAATTCGACCAAAAACAAACTTAGGATTAAAATATGACCATTTAGGCCCACATGGATTAGATTAGGACATTTATTATTAATTTATTTAAAGAAGGGTTAAAATAGTTAAAATAAAAGTTTAATAACTAAATCATTTTTAATATGGGGTTATACATAAGATAAATTCGACTATAACTATTCATTAGAAATCTAAAAAGATTTCCTACATAATGGTATTTTATATGTAATTTTTAGACATTAAATAATTTAATTTACTTATGACACAAAGATGATGAAGTAATTATCTTATTAATGAAATATTGACATAATTTAGTTTTAAACACAAAAATAAATGTAATTTGACACTTTTTATGAATTACACTAATTTTCTAGATTAATATGACATGTTAGTATTGATTTAATTAACTTTTTTTGAACTAATCATTCTGTTATGATTTCCACAAAAATTAATTACTAAATAGTGTCAAAATTGACATAAAATAGTTTTTAAAACAAATATTATATTAGTAATTGTTATTTTATTCCTAAAAATCTAAGGTTCGGACAAATGACTTAGATAAGGTTATATATATTAATAATAAACAACTTGGGGTTCGTTTGGCTGCTTATAGTAAGCTTATTAACCTTATAGTATAAGAACACAAGAAGACACAGTAAAAGTAAAATTATTTAACTTAATGTTAAATCTAAATGACAAGGTTAAAACAGGAACCTAAACTTGTATAAATTCTATTGTATGAGAGTATTTCGACCCATCCCCACCTTAGCTTCGAAATAAATCAATTTGGAGCTATTTAAAACCGAACTTGAATTAATAATAAAATAATATTTTTTGTTATTCCAAAGGTGCCCCTCTCCTCCCTTATAAAAGGGCACCTCCTCCCTCTCTTCCTCACACCACATTGAGCCTTCAAGCTCGGCCAACCCCTTCTACTTTCTCCTCTCCACTTAACTAGAGACATCCTAGAGGTCCTGGTCTTCTTCAAAGACCAATTTTAGTGCCCTAAAAGAAGGTCTCAAAGAAGCACTTCAAAGAAGAGGTAATGTCCGTTACCGATTCTTTCATCTTTATTTCTTCTTCCACTTCTTCTTATTTAGTTGTTTCATTATGAAGTAATAACATCAGTATCAATAATATAATGATATGTTACTATAAGTATGAAACAACCCTATTTCACCATCTATCCATCCTACGGAAAAAGAATTCACCGCGCGTGCGTACGTACGGAATACCGTCTCCACGCTGTGGTGTAATCTATTTTCCACCACCACCTTAGTTGGATGGGTATAATGGTGTAAATAATGACTATATATGACTATTGTAAAGTGATATTGATTCTGAAATAGTATACATAAACTCCAATACAATTCCACGATCATGGGAATGATATCATCGCTCGTGCGTACTTACGGAATACCGTCTCCACGATGTGATGCGACTCGTTCTACATGATTTTCATTGCATAATGATTACATAAATGAATTGATTGATAAATATGATATATAGTACATTAATACCATTCTGGAAATGATGTATCTATAAACTAAAGAGAAGAATAAGAATTTATTCGACAAAACACACATAAGAACAAAAAGTTATAAACACCCGAATAACAAGTAGCAATGAAATATTACTTCCAAGAAACTAAGAATATGACCATATATGATATCATAACAATAATTATGATTCTGTAATAAGTCAATAACATTATTTAAATCATTATACAGGAGGTTCGGACACTTACGAGGCAAATCAGACCTAAGGTAAGGGAAATATCACAATCTCATTTTTATCCGAGGTTGTTTATACTTTAGTATTTACTGGGGTGTATTTTATCATCCACATCCATGTTTCCTCAATATGTAAAATTATTTCCATCAACCTACAATTGTTTAAATCCAGTTTTACCCTTTAGTGAGTTTTTAGTAAAGGATATGAAAGGAATCTTTTGTCGTTTTTCATACGAGGTACTTTTTTGACTTTTCCGAAAAAAGTACGAAGAATGTTTTTTTTAACTTATACGGCATGAATGGATTTTTAAAAAATTATTTCCAAGAAGCTTCCTTTACAAGTTTTCAAGTTTATTTTCAATCAACTTTTTTTAGTTTAGAATTGTATGACATGTTATGAAAGGAAAAGTGTTTTTTAAGAAGAAAGGATATTTTTCTCAAGAATGGAGTTCAAGTGTTTTATCAAAATTATTTTCCATCTAAGATAATAAAGGGTTCTGTTTCTATCCCTATTATTACATTGATTTGACTATGTTGTGATGGAAATATATTTATGAATTCCTTTATCTTATATGAATTGTTTTATGATGTCATGATGTTTAAGATTCCCATTTTTATTACATGGGTTATGCTATGATGTATGGTTTATAATTTTGTGGCACACATAAGAATGGTATCATTATGATATGGTTGGGACCTGTATCTCCCTCCAATTCATTGGGTAAAGATTTTATATCTCATGAGATAGACATGGCTGGAATGGTAGGTTATACCGGTTCAGTGAAGCAGGACTGAAACGAGTGTAACTCGGTTCAGAAATGGAATTTGTCCACTAAGATAGTCTTGGAAATGAGTCTTGACTAATAATAAATTATTCTCTATGATTATGTGTGTATTCCACAAAGTTTCATGTTTTAAGTTATGATTATTGGGATTAAATTTCAATACTATGATTTACCCCATGTTATGAAATTATGATCTTTTTTGCAGGTTAAGATTTCCAAAAGTTATGTGCTTATGTATATGATGTGATTGATATTTCTTTTGTTTACCCTTACTGAGCATTTGAGCTCACCCTTTTGTATGTTTTATTTCCGCAGGTCAGGAGGAAGGTTATTAAGTAGAATATGCCAAAAAGGGACTCTAGATATGATGAAATAAATGGGAGGCAAAGTAGATGATTTATGAACCAGTTGTTTATGTTTCCCAGTTTCTAAAGACACTATACCTATACGATCCTTTCATGGTTTTGTTATATGTTGTAATAAGTGTGCTTCAATTTTGAAGTAATAATAATTTATGTAAAGTATGGGTCGTTGTACTAAAAATTACCCAATGAATTAGAGCACTTTCGAGGCACACTCATCATAACATGTTCATGAATATATGTTCTACTTGAAGAATCATACATAAGTAATCAAACATAAAAATAAGGGTTACCTATGGAAAGAATTGGGTATCATAATCATGTTAAAAGAATATCACAATGGTGTCCATCAAAGAATGTATTTAAATCATACATGGACATTAATAAAGGAAAATAGGTATAGATTATGATAAGTTATGTCAAACTGAAGTGAAAACAAGTAAAAATAGTTCTAAAGAATCTTTAGAAATAAAATATTTTTATTGGGTTTAATGGAAAATTTCCATGATTCTTTAAAACGGAAAAGGCGTATTTGTGTGTATAAAACTAGAAGAAAAAAAACAGAGGTAGTTTTTTCATGTTAAAATAAGTGATTTTATAAAAATAATAGTGGCTTAAAACAGATTATGGAGTGCACTTGAAAATGGGTATGAGATCAGGAAGATCCCTTTAATCGGGCTTTTTTATCGAGAACAATTGAGAAGTGAACCTTTTTAAAACATGTATTTACACCTAAAAGAAGGATGTACTAACCTGGATACATAATTTTGGAACATATTAAATTAATTTAGAAGAATTATATGAAAATAAATATGAGTTACATTGGGTTAAAGGGTGAAAAGCATAACCTGAAGGAAAAATGATGGTTCAGAGAGAATCTACAACTTATATTCGAAATGATTTTGCACTTGATCTTAATGTCCTGGATAATCAGATTAAATCTATTAATTAATTAATTTAGAACCTTTTGTACATGTATTTTATTTATTTTAATTTTATTAAGTTTATTTATGGATTTTTTCGAAGTGTTATGAGATTGAATTTTCTCACTCGGGAGCTTTGGTTTCCTTGGTTTTCAGGATTGGTTAACTTGTGTACATGTACATAAAATCATATAAAATGAGAATAGTTTCCCAGAATTGAATTTATATGTTATTAATGAAAAAATGAAAGGTTAAATGTTTATATAATTCATTTTATAATTTTTTGGGAGGATGGATCATTAGATAAGACATTAGTGATAGTTGTTTTGAATATTTTGGTGGTTTTTTGATCACCACAAACTAGTTTTGTTTTATTAACTAATATTATATATATAAAATCATTACTTAAAATTAAATAGGATTTAATAAATATATTATAATTTTTTTAACCACAAATTTTTTTATGATCAGTCTGGAAGAAGGGACATAAATTGAAAACTTCATCGTCTATGAATGTGATAAATTAACACATCATAGATGATGTTTTCATTTTTAGTATAAATGGAAAGGGGAAGAGAAATGATGATGAATTATTACAATAACATGAAAAAATTTAGTATATATAAGATAATGGAGTTTTAATTCCAATTGGATTAGGGGAGGTGAGTAGAGAAAAAGAAAAGAAAATAAATTGAAAATAAATTAAAAGAAAATGGAAGAAGATTTTACCTCTAGAATTTATCCTCATTGAGAACCTCCTTAGAGAAAGGGGTTTAGTCTTTTGTTGAGACTAAACAATCCTGGAAATGAGGGAGAGACTTTGGAAGAGGTTTGAGTAGAATTTGGACAAGATTCATTGCTTTAGAGGTGAGAGGAAAAGAGGTGGTGAAGGGTGGTATTTATAGTGCAGGAGAGGGGTTTTTTTCATTATTTTATTCATTTGTTAATTATATTACCTCAAGACTATGAATAATTTTAGAATTATCACTATATATATTAAAATAAATAAAATGAGTTAAATATTATGGATTATACATCTACGATGACTCAAGGAATTTTTTATTTAACTTATAATGTATATATAATGTAAATTACTGTATTTTACTATTCAGCAAAAAATTCATGTATTTCAAAAAAATATCAAAAATTAACAGTAACCATTTTTTAAAGTGTAGGATTCAAAAATGAACTCCATTTTATTAATTTTTTTAAATATGATAAATTTAATTTTTAATTAAAATCTCATTTACTCAGAAAATACCAATTTAAAAATTATAACTGATTTTATAGCACTTTGAAAAATTAATTAAGGTCTTATAAAATTATCTTATAATAATAATACAACAAAATATTAATTTATAAATACATTTTATGTAAATTAATTTTATTTTAAATCATTATATTAATTATAAAATTGAAAATAAACATTTATGATTTATAAAAAATAGCAACGCTTAATTAAAAATTTCAAAAATATTTATTTACAGATACTATGATATAATTATATCATATTACCCTTTATAATATTCCTAAATTTTATTTACACTTTCATGGGTGTGGTTACTATTCTACTGGCCGGTTTACTATTTATAAGGGTCATATTACTATTCCAAAGGCCAAGTTACAATTCCATTAGTTTAGGTTATGTAATTTATATAAGAACTTCTTATTCCATCCATTCTTCATTTATAAAGTTTGTATTGTGTTCTGTAAGTGATTTGATGTCATTTATACTATTTGAAATAATTATAAGAAGGGGATTTCCATTGATAGAATTATGGGTTGTTACATTCTTCCCCCCTTAGGAAATTTCTCCCTCAAAATTTCATTTTATATACTTTGGTGAAAATATGTGTAGCACCCCTGTTTTGAGATATGTTACCTTTCTTTATACCTTTTTATGTATATAGAGTGGTTGGATAATGTTTGGGAGAGTTTGGAATGGTTTGGGAAAGTTTTGGAGGCCTTTTTAAGGCTACATGGGTTGAGCACGGTTATGGGAAACTGTGTGAGAATTTGTGGTATCCGTGCGATATGCCATTGTTCGGACTGTTTCATCCATAGAGTTAGCACATGGTTTGTCAAACTATGTGAGCTAACCATGCAACCAATTAAAATTAATTTTTTAAAAAATAGGGTTAGTCAGGATTTTCCCTAACTCTCTCATTTCTCCTTTCATATGAACTCTATATGGGATTCTTTGATCTCAAGGGATAGAGTGGGTCTCCCACCATTTTGGATGAAAACCGAAGGGTTTTCTTGGTGGTTTGCAGGTGGTTCATCTCAGTTAAGTATTATCTCTTGGTTTCTTTGTGGTTATATCTAGATCTTCCCTTCCCTCTCTCTTGGTTTTTTATATCTATATCCATTTCATATAGATATAGGGTTGTTTTTGCCTTAGCTGATGAATTTAGGTATTTTTTATGATAGGGAAAGAGGTCTAAATTAGTTTTGTGGAGCGTTTTTCTAGATTGGTGGTGCAGTTTCTTGTGGGTTGATTTCACTGGAACCCTAAAGGTGGGTGTCTTCTCTTTCAACTCCACTTTGTTAGAACATGAGGCCTTGTTTGAAATTTATTTTCGGTGCTTGAAATTAATTGTGAATATGATGTGAAAATCTTGGTGGAAACCCATTTGGTGATGATTTGGGGTTTTTGGCGGAAATGGGATTTTGTTGCAAAAAGGGGCTTGTTGTGTGATTTTAAAATGTAGATTTTAAAACTGGTTTCTTGGTTTGGTTTGTGAACATGGGGTTCAATAATAATTTGGTTTATTGAAATGTAGTTTGGCATGGAAAATGGTTAAATGGTGTTTTCAATAAATGGATGATTTATTGAAGTCATTGGCATGTGTTGGAAATGATTGTGTGCAAAATGTGTGGCCTCAGTGCTTTATGATTTTAGTTGGTTAAGTATAATGGATTGTGTTGATGTTTTTGAAGTGGGTAAGAAGTCTCACTATAAGAGGTGATGGATAGTGAATAGAAGGTCCACCATTATGGATAAGTGGTTGGGAAGAACCACTAGTTTGGAAAAGTAGTAAATGGGTTTGGGTAGGAAGTTCAACTGTGGTTGTTTGCCTTGTTGTGTGTTTCAATGAAAGATGGAAATTGGTCGCACTAATTTGTGATGGTGATATGTCTTATGGAATAATTGCAGCTTTCCATTGTTTTACATGACTTGGTAAGGGTGTGTTTGGATTCTTGATAATTATTGAACTATTTTTTTATATAAATTGTTTTATATAACTTAGCTAACAGTTTTATCCAAGTGGCGTGTGTAGGGAAGTCATTTGGGGATATCCTACTACATATTATTACTCACCACTGCTTTGGAACTTTGGTTATTTTGTAGATGTTGTATTCCTGGACATAGTAAAGAGTAAGGAATCTCATTCTAGTGTTTTTTGATGCTTTGGCGGTTTAGTGGTTCTTAGAGCATGGAGATTGTGGTGGAGCAGTGGAGGGTGCCTTGGTTTACTTTGGGTCTCTTGTGTAGTATTCCACATAGAGCTCTGAATTTGATTTGGTATGATTTTGTGGTATTTGTTTTTGGGAATTGTTTGGTATTAGTTTGGATGTCCTTTGGTACTATATGGTTTGGTTTTCGATGTTAACATGCATCATGTAGATTTGTTGGTAATTCCTTGTTTGGTTGGTCAGTTTATCACAAGGAAAATCATTCCCCAATTTATTCTTGAAGCCCTCAACATTTATTTCTATCCATTGGTGTTAGGTTGTAATATAAAAATATACACAAGAGGGGGGTGAATTGTGTCTTTTCAAAATATTTCACAATTCTACCTTTTGATGTAAACTGTAGATTATGTAGATAAGTAGTGTCTATCTTCTATATGAATGTACGAGCTATGGATAAAATATAAATATAGAACACGACTATTTATAGTGGTTTGGGGCATAAAGATTCCCTAGTCTACTCCACTAATTACTCTCTCTGTGAGTTTGGTGAATTTCACTAGTCAGGTCCTCATATCATTAGACCAATCCACAACTGAGTGTAGGCAGTTGACACCTTTACAAATAAGGCTAAAAATAGAGGTTTCTGGTTCTTTAATAGAGAACCAAATATCCACAGCTTAGATTGATAAGCTGATACTCCACCACAACTGAGTACGAGTAGTTGAAACTCTCAATAAAAGGATATTGATTATAAAAGGTTCTAATTGAACTTCATAGTTATAACAGAAAATAACAGTAGACAAATCTTCTTCTTCAGAAAATAGTTTCTTAAAGAAAGAGTAGTTCCAAAACAATCTGGTTTTACTAGATCTTTAAATAAAATTATCAACGATTAGTAGTAGCTGACTTACTACAAATACGAGATTCCAAACATGTATATCTCCAAAGTGTAGCCTTTTCTGTAGATAATAGAGTCTTGTCGATTGTTGTAGTGTATATGTAAAATATATTCACAAGAATGCAGTTTCAATAGAAATATGAGTTCAAATATGTATCACTACTTATTTTAATCACATAAAAATATATATCTATATTGAAAAATATACACTGATAGAATAAATAAAGCAGAGAGCCTTCTTTGCAATGCCAGACCCATGAAAATCGCCTAATAAATCGTGAGAATTTAAAAATAGCTCAGAGTAGTCATAACTTCCCTTAAGAATATGAAATAATTTATCCACTAAATATGATTCTTTAAATCAATTATAACAAGATTTGAATCTACTGAAAAGGATCTTTAAATCGATTTGATATTCTACAAAGATCGTTTCACAAAACTCCGATAAAGTCGTAAATTCAAATTTGAGATTTTTGAAAATTCAAACATAAGGTTCCTTCATAAAATGAAAAAAATACCAAATGTAGGGTTCAACTAAATAGAGTTTATTATATAAACATAGTGTTTAAAACCAAAGGTTTATCACAAAAGTAAGGTTGATGATCCATACATATGCTTCTCAAACGCAGGGTTCCATAATTATGTATAGTTTAATAACCATAATTTTTTCTTTGTTAAACGTATGGTTCCATCCAATTGTGAGGATCCTTATCCATACATTTCTATCAATATAGGGTTGACTAAATATATACACTAAACATTTAACATAATGTATAATAAAAACATAGGGTTTTTTCCTTAATTTATGTTCTTCAATGTAGGTTATGAACATTGTTTCCAGAATACGCTTAAGATCATTCTGAACGCTTTGACAAATATTCCACATGAATAATAAGCTTGAATATAATTATAAAATAAGAATTATAAAGAATATTAATTTTAAAAAAATCACTTAAAATAATATCATTAGTAAAACAGAAAATGTTATTTGTGAGAATAAAAATCAATAAGATTTATTGAATATTTTTGAGACAACACAAGCCCAACAATATCCCCATTTTGATGATCATAAAACCCTAAAATTAGTAAAAGAATTTAGAATTTTTCCCACATTTAAAGGAAAATAATTCTAAATTATATTTGATAGAATTATTTCGATAAAAAGAAATGTTGTTTTGATCCAAAATTTTCTTCCTTTTTTGTGAGATCAAAAAGAAAGTATATGAAAAGATTAAAACACGTTTACTTTTGCACAGATTAGTAATTGAATGTTATAATAATATTTTTAAATAAATAAGACTAGATTTTTGGATAGAGACATAAACATAAAGGAATATGAAATAAATGAAATAAAATAATAATAAATAAATTTTATTGATCAAAAATTGTAAAAGTACAATAGTCAATGTGATTAGGAAACATATTATCCAACTAATATGGTTAGGGTAGATGTGGTTGGGTAGGATTCTGAGAAGCTTGAATGATGTCTTTTAGATCTTCCATCTATACCTGTAACTTTTTCATAAGATTATCTCCCAACTGCATAATCAAAACTCTAGAATGTTGACTAATATGAAAATTTTCAACAAGATTGACTTTCAAAAAGTCATGTAAAATCTCTTATTGTTTCATAAAATGGTCCAATTTATCTATGAATTTTTTCAACAGAAATCTAATACCTAGTTTTTTCTGAGTCAATTGGTCAATTAGAAATTTCTGATTGTCCAATAGAATTGAAAAATGAGCACAATTTCACTGAAGGTTTTGTAGACAATCATTCATGTTAGCTATAATAGTTGTGATTGCCTGAAATTTTCAAATCAGATCTGGAGAGGTAGTTGAAGTAGAGGTAGATATACTGGTCAGATTGAAACTGCTCTTGATTAACTCAAATTGAATCCCCAAATACCACTTCAGGTCAGCAAAGTCTAATTTAGAAATAACTTTAGACTTGATCTTTCTGATATCATCCAAAATTTTCTCTTGAAAGCATCAAACTCCTTTTTGGAAACATAATTTTCTTTAAGAACCTGTAACTTATTTCCTTTCAACTTCAAGATATTACCAAGTATTTACATTTTCATCCTGCGATTTTTTGAACATAATCATAAGTTCTTCAACCTAATTAGTCAAGGAATCAAATTTCCCTTCCTATGGATGTTGTAACTGATCAACTGCCACAATGTCTAAATACCATGAAGTAAAATTATCCACACACTTCTCCACTGTTTTTTCATCTGATTTTTCACTTAAACAAGATTTACTATCAATAAATTATGGTTTTTTTCAGAAATAGAATGATGTCTCTCAACCAAATGAACAAAAATAGAGTAAACATGGTTCTCAAAAATTTATATAGCCACATTTTCTAATCTGGGCATCTGTTGCTCGTCATGAATAACTGGATATTCCTCTCGGAAAACTGGAATAACAACACTCTGCAAATATTGAATTTTACATTCAACCTATTGGTCTTCCTCAATAATTTTTTCTTCCAAATGAACTGACCTAAAAACTTCACATAAACCCAGCACTGGTTCTTTATTAGGTGAATCTACTCTTTTCCTTGGTTTCATTACCAATTCCTCTATGATAATTTCTTCTTCAAAAAATCTCAATTTTTATTTGGTTTATTTGGAAAGTCCTTAACCTCTAGTCTCTCCAATTCCTTAATTTCAAATAGAAATTTTCTCCCCCTGAGAAAATGATCTTGATTTTTGTTGGTCATCTACACCAACTGGCATAATTTTTCCTTTTACTGTACTCCAGTAAAAACTTAACTTCCTTAGAGTTCCCGCATTGAGTACATTACTATAATGAAATTTTATTCAAGAATAAATTAATTGAATCATATCTTTGTTAAGTGGAATTTGAGAAATTATCCTTCCAAAAGGATAAAAAGTCATCCTTACATCTGGTTGACAACATTATTGAAGATATCTCAACATATACCTTGGAAAATTCAGATTTATCTCACTTAAAAATATAAACCTGATGTATATTTATAGATATATAATTTTCTTAATTTCAACCATCATGGGAAAAATTTTGGTTGAAATAAACTTATCCCAAATTTTCCGATCATCCCTGAGATCTTTGACAAACATCTTCCTTATGTTTGTGGAACCAAAAAAAAAGACATAATGTCTTCAAACTTATTATCCTTATCTCCAATAGACCATTGATCAAAGTGAAAGACTCCCTCATGGGGACAATTCAACATTTGGGAAATTTCAGTGGAAGAAATAAAAAAATACTTATCTACTATTTTCTTGAAAATAGTATATTTAAAATCACAGAAACTAAATTGTATGCTATTGTAGAAAATTTTAGTTTTACCTCATAGAGAAACTCGGATTTCGCTTTATTGGACACAACTTACAGACATTGAAATTCAAACACCTTCTTCAGGAGTAGATTCTTCTAGTGTAGATATTCAAAATCTACTAATTTTCCTTAAAGAATCATTATTTCAAACACCCATTGTTGCTTCAGATTACTGGCTTCACCTCCTTCGGTTCACTTTGTTTTCCTCTTTTTTGAGAAACAAAAGCTCTGAGGTTCTCGGGTTATAGGGTTTTGAAGGTAGACATAGGTAGATGAAGGAGTCAATGTTCAAAAAGGGCTTAAGAAATGATAATTTAAGGGAAGTTGAAAGGTTTCATATAACACCTTGTTTTCTGTGTCATTACGTAAGATATTTTATTTGAAAACACATGACATGAAGAAATTTAAGATAAAATAAATTAAAACTGAATAGATTTAAAGTAATCAGAAAGTAAATTTAACATATATAAATTGGAATAAATAAATAAATAATAAATAGTCTAATAAAAAAGATAATACAATTAACATTTATTTAAAAATTAAATAAACACAACCCCCTTAGTAAAATCAAAACTTACAGTGGGAAGTGGTTTTGTGAAAATATCAGCTAGTTGATATTAAGTGTTGGAAAATTATAAAGATATATCCATTTTAAAAACATTATCTCTTAGAAAATGATGCCTAATATTAAAATGATTAGTTCTTTAATGACTTATATGATTATATAAAATATTTATAGAACTTGTATTATCACATATTATGGGAATAATATTAAAATTTAGTCTAAATTCCATTATTATGTTTTTCATCCACAATACTTGTGCACAACAACTACCGGGAGATACAAATTCTACCTTGGCTATTGACATGGAAAATGAGTGTTATTTCCTACTTTACCATGATACTAAAGAGTTTCCTAAAAAGTGACAGGTTCTTGAGGTACTTTTTCTATCTAACCGACAACCTCCAAAATCAGCATCTGAATATGTTATTAAATTAAAATCAATAATTTTTGGATAAAGAAGATATTGAAAAACAGTTCCTTTTAAATATCAAAAAATCTTTTTGACAGCAATAAGATGATATTATTTAGGATTTTTTTTGAAATCTTTCACATAAACATACCGAAAACATAATATCAGGTCTTCTAGTAGTATGATATAATAAAATAACAATCATACCTCTATATAACATGTTTCTATTGATTTTCATGCTTCATCAAAATCATGCTTTATATTAGTACACATGGGAGTTGTATATGTCTTGTTGTTCTCAAGACCATACTTTTTCAATAAATCAACAATATATTTACTTTGGTTTAACAGACTTCCATAATATTTTTGATAAATTTTAACTCCTAAAAAGAAATTTAATTCTCCCATCATACTCATTTCAAATTCATTTTTCATGAGTTCTAAATAATCATTACAATGTTTTTCAGTAGTTGAATGAAAAAAAACTTCATCAAAATTGATTTAAACTAATACAGTGTAAGAACAAATGGTTTTCTTAAAAAGGGTTTGATCAAACAATCCAACTGTAAATCCATTTTCAAAAGAAAAGAACTTAATATTTTATACCAAGCCCTATGTGCTTATTTAAGGCCATAGAGAGCTTTAATAAGTTTAAAAATAGAATTTGGTTATTGGGAATTTTCAAAACTAGGTGGTTGTTCAAAATAAATTTCCTCTATTAAATAACCATTTAAAAAAGAAAATTTAATAACCATCTGATATAATTTAAAGTTCATATGAGATGCATAAGATAAAAGGATTATAATTGCTTTTAATATAGCTATAAGGGGAAAGGTTTCATCAAAATCTATACCTTCTACATGATTATATCCTTTATCTAAAAATCTAGATTTGTTTCTAGTTATAATACCTTGATCATCTTATTTATTTATAAAGAACCATTTAGTTCCTATAAATGGATAATTTTATGGTCTTTAAACTAATTCCCAAACTTTATTCCTTTTTAATTGGTTTATCTGTTTTTTCATTGCTAACATCCAACTATAATCTACTAAGTATTCTTCAAAAGGTTTAGGTTTTATTTGAGATAGAAATGAAGATAATTCAACTAGGTTTCATGAATTTTCTCTAGTTCTTATTCATATGTCTAGGTCTCCTATAACAGTTTCTAAGGGATGATTCTTTAGGGTTCTAGACTGTCTAGGAAAAACACTTTTAATTTCATCAATATCATATTCTTATGAACTAAACTAATTTTTCTTTATATTATTGTCAAAATAATTTTTAGGTTTTCAAGTCTGATGTTTTCAGAAGATTTAGTAATTTCATCATTTTGATCTTTCTCTTTAATAAAAGGGGCAGTTTCATCAAACATTATATGAAATGATTCTTCCACAATTCTTGACTTTTCATTAAACACCATATAGGATTTAGAGGTATCAGAATATCTTATAAATATTCCTTCATTATCTTTTGGATTAAACTTACCATGATTATACATGGTGTTCATGATATAAACATTGCATCAAAGCACATTAAAGTATTTCATCTTATTCCTTATATTATTTAAAAGTTCATAAGGTGTGTTTTTGAAAATAGGCTGAATTAAAACTATATTCATGATATAACTGGCGGTTCTTATGGCTTATTCCCCTAAGTTGGTTGGAAGACTATAATTATTCAGTATAGTCCTAACCATTTCTTGAATAGCTTTATTTTTTCTTCCAACAATTTCATTTTGTTGAGGTGTTCTTGGTGCAGAGAAGATGTGTTTAATACCCATATTTGAACAAAAGGAATTTAATTCCTGATTCTCAAATTCTCCACTATGATCACATCTTAATGAAATTATCTTAAACCCTTTTTCATTTAGAAAATTTTTACAGAAACATTCAAAAAATGTAAAAGCTTCACTTTTCCATTTTAGAAAATAGACCCATGTAAATATAAAATAATCATAAACTAAAACATATACATATAATTTTCCAGCCAAACTTGCTACTCATGATGGTCCAAACAGATCCATGGGGATAAGCTCTAGAGATTTTTATATAGAAATTTTGATAATAGATTTTAAAGAAGATTTGTGTTTCTTTACAATTTTGCATGCATCGTAGAATCCGTCATCATCAAATATAAGATTGGGTAAATAAAAAAATAACTATTTTTTATAAAATTTATGTAAAGAATAAATATTACAATGACCAATCCTCTTATGCCAAACCCATGACTCGTTTATCTTAGTAGTTAAACAATTCATTTTCTCTTTACAAATGGAATTTATATCTAGAGTATAAACATTATCAGTTCTTGGTACTCTAAACTTAATAAATTTATCTTTAAATAAAAATTAGGAATTGTCAAAAAAATCAACAAAATATTCATCATCACAGAGTTGAGAGATACTTATCATGTTTTTCTTTACCCCTTGTATATATAGTACTTTACTGATTTAGATAGTTTTTGGATTTGCAACTATTCCAAGTCTAATTATCTTTCCTTTTATCATTATCATTAAAAGTGGATAGAACTCTATCTATTTGAGTTAGTTTGTTGAAGTTTGATGAGTTTCCACTCATATTCTTGGAGCAGCCACTATCCATATACCATATAGATTTTCTTTTTCTATGACATGTTTCCTTGAATGGAAATTTGGAAAAGAGTTTGTTTTGGTACCCATATCCTCTTCGGTATAGTAGTGTTAGCTAGAAGAAATTTGGGAATCCATATCTATTTTGTTTTTCCATAACACATATCATTTTCTCCAGATAATTATTTTGAAATAAAATCTCTTTTAATTACACTTATTTGAGGATTTATCAAATAACAATTTTTTTATAGGTTCTTCTGTCCCACAAAAATGAAAAATAATAGTTTTTGAGTTAGGATCAAAATAATTCTTATATATTTAGATTTTTCACCCTTACATCTTATACTGAATCTTTCCCTTTTAATGACATTGTTACCAAGAATTTCATTAAGAATATTTTCTCATTTCTTAAAGAAGAGAGCAACACTTTTATAATTTTTTTACTTTATCTTTTAATTCTTTTATCTTAATTTTATGATCAATATAGTTTGTGGTAGATGAGTTAAAATTTTCAATTAATTCTTGATATTGTTTAAGTAAGGCATCTATATATTATAAAACAACATTGTGAATATTATTTAAAGATTTGTGCTTATTTAATAAAAATTCATAGTTTTCTTCTAGAATAGTGTAGTTAGAATGCAATTTATTATTGGAATAAATTGAATTAGAATCATAATTAGATGAATTATAGGTTTTTACCTTATCTTATTCATCCATGAATCACATATTCTTTTTCATATTTGATTCTTCCTTTTCTAAATTATATTTTGATGAGTTTCTAGAGTCTTCATAAACACTCCAAGTAGCCTTCATCTCTCTTTTTACTTTTTGTTCATATTCATCATTTTTTATATTAATTTTCTATCTTTCTCTTTTCACCTTTTAGATGAGGACAATCAGGTCTTATATGACCTCATTTCTTGCATTCATAGCATTTTTCTTATCTTGAGTCTTTCCCATCCATTTTGAAGGGTTTTATGAATCCTCACTTCTTATTATAAAACTTACTAAACTTTTTGGCTAAATTTTCTAGTTCTATTTTAGAATCAGATGTATCTGAATTATTTCTTGTTTTATTCTATTGCTTTGTTTTCGAGATGTTTCCTTTAGAGCAGCATTATACTTTTTTCACTATGACTTTATGATCTTAAAATTCATCTTTCATTTCATATTCATACATCATCAGTGTCCCTATTAATTCTCTCATTGTTATTTTTTTTAAAGACAATTATTGGAAAATTTCAGCTGATATACCATTCTATTTATTAGGTAGTACACTCTGTACTTTCAAATCTTAATCTTATTTTTTGATAGGATCGCTTAATGCTATACTATTATTGATAATATCTATAATCCTTCTATTCATATGAGTGATACTCTCTCTACCAAACATTCTAAATGTGTAGAATTTCAGCTTTTTTATTGCATACCTCATTTGTCTTACATTATCTATTCCTTCATTAGAAACTATAATGGTTTTCCAAATTTCATAAGCAATTGGAAATTGCGAGAAATGATTGAAATCATCTTTTCAAACACCACAGATAATAGCATTCATAGCTTTAGAATTTGTTTCATACTCATCCTTTGTAGCAGTATTCCAAATTTCATGATTTTCAAGAATTATATAAGGAGTAACGATATTTGAGTAGACTTTAAATCCTGAATTCTTTAAATAGACAATCATCCATGATTTCCAGCATCCGGAATTTTTACCACTAAAATAAAGAGTATAAACAATTCACATTCCTTCTATTTGATCAGTCATTTCCATCTTTTGTATAGACCTTATACTTTTATCTTATTATATCTTTGTTTAAAAGCTCTCCTTTGATACCAATTTCTAGGTCGGAATATTCAAATATACACAAGAGGTGGGTGAATTGTGTCTTTTCAAAATCTTTCACAATTTTTCCTTTTGATGTCAACTGTAGATTATGTGGATAAGTAGTGTTTATATTATGTAATGAAGTATGAGTAGCAGATAAAATAGAAATACAGAACTTGTATATTTATAGTGGTTCGGGGGAATAAAGATCCCCTAGTCCACTCCACCAATTAATCTCTCTTTGATTTTGGTGAATTTCACTAGTTAGGTCTTCATATCATAAGACCAATCCATAACTGAGTGTTGGTAGTTGAAACCTTTACAAATATGTCTAAGAAAAGCATTCCGGTTCTTTAACATAGAACCAAATATCCATATCTTAGATCAAGAAGATGATACTACACCACAACTATATAGGAGCAGTTTAAACTCTCAATAAAAATATATTGATTAAAAAAGGTTCTGATTGAACTTCAAAGTTGTAATAACAACTGACAATAGACATATTTTCTTCTTCAGATAATAGTTTCTTCAAGAAAGAGTAGTTCCGAAGTGATCCGGTTACAATATATATTTAAATAAAATTAGAAAGGATTGGAAGAAACACTCTTACAATAGATACGACATCCAAAACATGTATATCTCCAAAGTGTATCATTTTCTATAGATAACAGAGTATGATCGATTGTTATAGTAGATCTATAAAATATATTCACAAGAATGCAGTTTCAATATAAATTTGAGTCGCAATATGTGCCACTACTTCTTTTAATCACAAACACACACACACACACACACACACATATTGAACACATACACCGATAGAATAAATAAACTAGAGAGCCTGGTTCACAATGCTAGATCTAGGAAAATCTCCTGATAAATTGTGAGAATTCAAAAACAGATCAGAGTAGTCATAACTTTCCTTAAGAATAGAAGAAAATTTATCCACTGAATAAGGTTCATTAAATAAATTATAATGAGTTTTTAATTTCTTGAAAATGTGTTTTAAATCTCCCTTATATTGTGCAAATACCATTGTATGAAACTCTGATAAAATCATAAATTCAAATCTCTGACGTTTGAAAAGTCAAACATAAGGTTCCTTCATAAAATAGAAAAATAACAAATATAGGGTTCAACTATGTAATGTTCATTCTCCAAACAAAGGGGTTACAACATAAGGTTGACCACAATAGTAATGTTGTTGATCCATACATTTTCTTCTCAAACGCAGGGTTCCATACTTACATAGAGTTATTTAACCATACCTTTTCTATTTGTCAAATTTAAGATTCCATACAAATGTAAGGTTCTTTATTCATATGTTACTATCAATATATGGTTGATTAACCATACCTTCTGAACATTCAACATAGGGTTTAATATAAATGTAGGGCTTTTTTCCTTACATTACTTTATTCAATGTAGGGTATGAACAATGTTTCTTGAATATGATTAAGATCATTCCAAACACATTGATGAATATTCCACATGAATAATAATCTTGAATATAACTCCAAAATAAGAATTATAAAGAATATTAATTTCCTGAAATACACTTAAAATAATATCATTAGTAAACCAAAGAAGGGTATTTGTGAGTATCAAAATCAATAATATTTGTTTAGTATTATTTAGAAAATACATGCCCAAAAATTGTTGCCTTGGTAACATTACATAAGGCCTGGTAGCACCTCACCACCTTCTCAAGCTAATGTGGAAGGGGCGAGGTGTTACAAGTGGTGTCATTTTTTTTGATACTTTGGTGTTAATTTTTGGTCTTGGTGTTGACATATGTTCTTGGTCCATTCATTGAGTCATGATGGTAGAAAGGCATAAGATTTTTGGAACTTGGAATGTATATCATAAAAGGATATAGCTAACCATTTTATGCTGAACTTCAAGTTACCAGGGTGTTGTGTACATAAGTATTTTGGAGACAATTATTGGCATTGGATATCTCATTGTCGTGGGTGTAGCCAATGATATGAGCATGACATGCATGATAGAAATAAAATCCTTCTAGGATGCATATTTCATTTGGTATAAATAATTTTTTTGTGGAAAAAATATATTGGTGTGTGGAAAAAATAGAAATTAATTCAAATGTGGAGATTTGAAATGTGAATGGTTGTGTTATTTTGAAAATGGGATGATTTTCAAAACATGGTGGATTTTTCAGAATAGTGAAATATGGGAAATGTGAAATTGTGGAAATCATGTTTTTGATAGTTGTTATGTAACTGATTTTGAATCATATGCCTTTTCTTACTATGGGTATGGGACTTATGGTTTTTTTGAGTCAATAGAGATGGCACTAGGTTGGTGTCATAGAGACCAACTGGAGGAGGTTGCTGAAAATATGGTTGTTTTATCCTCAGGTGAACCAGTAGCTAGTTCATAGTATAGTGAATGAATTCAAAGCTATTGAAAGTGGGAATAAAGTAGATAAACCAATGCCTGTGGATTATGCATTTCACTTTTAGAGGAAGAATCCACCCATTTTTAGGGGCGATTCAGAGTTGTAATGGGCTAAAGAATGGCTAAACAGAATGAATAGGATATTTGAATTCTTGGGAACACTAGCATAACTGAAAGTGAAGTTAGCCACATAAATTTTGTAAGATCTTTCCCTTCAGTGGTGGGAGCTGGCAGTCCAAGATGGGACAGACCAAGGTGTGACGTGGTAGGGTTTTGAGGAATTGTTTAAAAAACAATTATACCTTCCTAAATTTAGAATTCAGCACATAATGGTTTTTAAGAATAAGAACATTTCAATAATGGAATATATAGCTACATTTATGAATTTAGTACGGTTTACACATGACATAGAAGGTAGCACATCCTTGAAGTCATAAATTTTTGAAGCTGGGTTGTGGTAGGAAATTCATTCCAAGAAAGCAGTGCTTTGTATAAATGATTACTCAAAAATGGTGAATCGAGTTACGGTGGATGAGAGAGATATTTTGGGGGATACAGGTAGAGGAAGTATGTTGGTACCCATGGGGAATAGTGGGAACTCGAATGATGGGTTCAAGGGGAAGATGAAAACTTATTTTCAGGGAGGGATTACGACTCAAAATCTGATGGTAGGATCAATGAATCTTTTTTTGAAGCCTCAGAGTAAGTTGGGATGTCTTCAGTGTGGATCTACGAGACACATCAAGTGAGATTTTACGGAACAACATCGAGAATGTCATAACTATAAGCATATGGTCGTTATTCCGTGGTATTATCATAATGCTCCAAGTTTGGGTGTCCATGCCACTCCTCAGGAGTCGCAGGCATCCTATGAGTCGACTAGATAGGGGCAGCATCATACTCCTCGTTAGTAGATCCAAGTTAGTCATGGTGATTCTGGAAATACCATGACACCTCAGTAGGGTAATAAAGAGTAGAGTGTGGAAAGAAAGTAGTTTTTTGGAGCTAAATAAGTTGTGATTGATGATCAGTCGGGACCCACCATAGTGCGAGGTACAGTTATTTTGAATTCCATGTTGATACAAGATTTTTTTGATACATGTGCTTCAAACTCTTTTTATTTCTTCTCGTGTTTTTAGTTTATTGGGTCTAACTGTGGAAATAATTCCTTTTTTAAAATGTCAAACTCCTATGGGTCAAAGAGATTGTCGAGCCTTTCTATGTACAGTGTGTTGTTTAGTTGTGGAAAACATTGAATTGATGCAGGATTTCTCAGTACTTGAGATGGATGATTATGATATAATCCTCGGAATGGATTGGTTTTCAATGTTTAAGGCCCAAATAGATTTACATGTGTGAACGATTAGTTTTACGATAGAGGACGGTGTTGAACACCACTTTAGAGGGGAGAGGAATGAAAAGAAGGGTGCAATATGCTTGTTAATGCGAACAGTTGGCACAATATCATATCAGTTAGAGGAATTTTAGTTGTAATTAGTGGAATTAGGTGAGAAAATATTTTTTCCAGCAGTTATTGATTATTTTATGGATGTATTTCTTGAACAAATCTCTGGGTTTCCACCCATGAGAGAATTGGAGTTTATGATTGATCTTCTTTTAGGAAAAAATCCTATCTCACTTCCGTCTTACCGAATGGCACCAGCAGAATTGAGGGAATTAAAAGTATAGTTGGATGAGTTTTAAAAAATGGTTCATCCAACCTAGCATGTATCCATGGGGAGCATCGGTTTTGTTTTTCAAAAAGTCATATAAAACCTTGCGGTTGTGTATTTATTATCATAGGATGAATCAGGTTACGATAAAGGAAAAATATTCAGTTCCATGCATTGATGATTTGTTTGACCACTTGAGGGGATCTCAGTGGTTCTCCAAGATTAACTTGAGGTTAGGATATCATTAATTATGGGAGAGGAAGGAAGATATTCCCAAAACAGCTTTCAGAAGTCGATATGGCCATTGTGAGTATTTTGTTATGACCTTTGGTCTAACGAATACACCAGGGATGTTCAGGGAATTGTTGAATCAGATATTTCAGAAATATCTAGATTCTTTTATGGCGGTATTTGTTTATGATATACTTGTGTATTTGAGAACATGTGTGGAGCATGAGAAGCACTTGGGGATAGTGCTGGGGATATTAAGGGATCATCGGTTGTATGACAAATTTCCAAAGTGTGACTTTTGGATACAAGAGGTTCATTTCCTTGTCCATGTTATTTTTGAGAAGTGTGTTTCAGTAGATCCATAAATTATAGAGGATGTTATCTCATGGAAACCTCCAAATAATGTTTTCAAGATATATATCTTCCTTAGCCTAGATGGGTATTTTCGGATTTTTGTTAGTGATTTATCACAAATGGCCTTACCAAATACAGTTTTGACAAGGAAGAATGTTCCATTTCAATGGGATGGGAAGTGTCAAAAAAAAATTTGAAGAGCTAAATGGTCACCTTACATTAGCACCAATCTTGTTTTTTTTTCAGAACTAGGGAAAGGGTACGTGGTGTATTGTGAAGCATCATGATTAGGGTTAGGGTGTGTGCTCATGGATGGGGATCATGTGATTACATATGGCTCATGATAGTAGAGGTTTCATGAGAATAACTACCCAACATATGATTTGGAGTTGATGGTAGTGGTTCATGATTTGAAAATGTGGCTTCATTATCTCTTCAGTGAGACATTCATGGTGTTTATATATTATAATAGTTTAAATTATATTTTCTCACAAAGAGATTTGAAAATGAGGTGAAGGATATGAATAGAGTATCTCTAGATGTTTGATTCTGAATTAATGTACACATTAGGTAAGGGAAATTTGGTGGAGGATGCATTAAGTAAGAAATCATATGATTAGGTGGTGAAATAGGAATCAGATCAATGGTAGTTGATGTCGGTCATAGCCTACATGTGGTAGGAATATGAGGACCGGGGTTCCAGAGCAGTCTTCTATCCAGTTTCATTGGTTCCTGACTTGGTTGGTTTGGATAAAGAGGCACATGAATCTGATTCCGAATGTATAGCGATGAGGTTGAAACTCAATGGTGGGGATACCATTGAGGTTTGGGAACTAAATGGGAATTTAGTTATGTGTTATTGAAATCATATGTTTATACCATTGGCTTTCCAGGAGGAACATCTCAGGGCTTATCATCATTCCAGGTGGGTTTTCCATCCTAGAATTCACAAGATGTATAAGGAGTTGAAAGCATAGTTTTGGTGGGATGGTATGAAAATGGTAGTGGATTAGTTTTTTTCAAGATGATTGAATTGTCAACAAGTAAAGGTAGTGAATTAGTGGCCAATAGAAATGTTTGATTCTTCCTATTCTAATGTGGAAGTCGGAAAAAATAGTGATGGATTTTGTGACATGTCTTCTGAGAACAGTCGGGAAACATGATGCCATATGGGTGATTGTGGATTGGCTCAGAAAGTTGGCCCATTTCATCTCAATTCGCAAATCTCATATGATGGAGGATATTTCAAAAATCTATATTCAGGAAGTGGTAAAGAGGTAGGTGTTCTAGTATTGATTTTATCAGATAGAGATATGAGGTTCACATATCATTTTTGGAAATCCTTGCAGAAAGACCTTGGGAAACAGTTGTTGATGAGCATGATGCATCATCCTCAAATGGATGGCCAATCCAAGAGGACGATATAGACATTGTAGGATATTCTAAGGGCTTGTGTGATGGATTTTTGTAGTTTATAGGAGGATCACTTACCATTGGTGGAGTTCTATTATAATAATATTTATCAAGATTCCATACATATGGATTTGTTTGAAGCATTGTATGGGAGACTGTGTCATTCTCCACTATGTTGGCTGGAAATGGGTGATACTTTGATGATTAGACTGAGCCTTGTCCAAGATACTTCTAAGAAGATCAAGTTGATCAGAAAGAGGACAAAGATGGCTCAAAGTCAAAAGAATTTCATATGTGTAAAATCGTCGACGACCGTTGTCGTTTGAGGAGGGTGATCATGTCTTTTTGAGAATATCTCCTAGGATGGGACATTGTCATTTTAGAAAGAAGGGTAAGTTATCTCTGAGGTATATTAGACCTTTTGAGATACTTGAGTGGATTCAAGAGGTGGCTTATCGGTTGGATTTCCCACCACAGTTTAGTGTGGTGCACAATGTGTTTCATGTATCGCTTTTGAAAAATTATCTTCCAGATCATGAACATGTGATTTGATGGGATCATGTTGAGCTGGATTTAGATGGTTATTTGGTGCACGTTCTATTTTGGATTGTGGATAGGCAAGATTAAGTCTTACGTGGGAAGAGAATTGGTTTATTTTGTGTTTTGTGGCTGCATGGTTAGATTCAGGAGGATACTTGGGAGCGGGATAAAGAGATGGACAAGCAATAACATGCTCACTTTTGGAAAATATATGGTTCTCTACTTTCCAAGGACGAAAATCCAATGGTGGATAGAATGTAGCACCCTTAGTTTGTGGTATGTGACATTTTTTATACCTTTTTATGTATATGGAGTGGTTGGGTAATGTTTGGGAGAGTTTGGAATGGTTTTGGAAAGTCTTGGTGGGATTTTTAAGGATTCATGGTGTGAGAACATTAAAGGGAAACCGTGAATGAATCCCAAATAACTATGAGATATACAACTATTTGAATAGTAACATCAACATGGTTAGTGCACAGTTTTTCAAAATATGTGAGTTAACCATACAACACATTAAAAATTGTTTTTTAAATAGGGTTACTCAGGATTTTCCCTAACTTTGTCCTTGCTCCTCCCATACAAACCCTATGTGGGATTCCCTGATCTCAAGGGTTCTATGGGATCTCCCACGCATTTTTTAAGAAAATTGAAGGGATTTCTTGGTGATTTGAAGGCAGTTCATCTCAGATAATTCTTCTCTCTTGGTTTCTTTATGGTTCTCTCTAGATCTTCTCTTTCATCTCTCTTGGTTCTTTAGATCTACATATGTTGCATGTAGATCTATATTTTCTTCCTTAGATGATGATTTTATGGATTTTTGATTATAATAAAGAAGATATAGAGTGGTTTTTTGGAGAATTTGTCTAGATTGGATGTGCGGTTTCTTGTGGGTTGATTTCACTAAAAACCTAAAGGTAGGTGGATTCTCTCTCGACTCCACTTTGTTATAACTTGAGTCCTTGTTTGAAATTAATTTGTTTTTCTTGAAATTAAATGATAATATGATGTGAAAATCTTATTAAAAACCCATTTGGTGATGATTTTGGGATTTTAGGTGAAATGAGATATTGTTGCAAAAAGGGGATTGTCATGTGATTTTAAAATGTATATTTAAAAATTTGTTGCTTGGTTTGGTTTCTGAAAATGGTTTGGAAAAATGGTTTCCAATAATAATGTGGTTTAATGAAATGCTGTTTGCCTTGGAAAATGGTTAAAGGGTGTTTTTTATAAATGGGCGATTTATTGAACTGATTGGCATCTGTTGGAAATAGTTATGTGTATAATGTGTGGCCTCATTACTTTATGATTTTGGTTGGTTAAGTATTATGGATTACCTTGATTGTGTTAATGTGGGAAAGAAGTCTCAATATAAAAGGTGATGGATAGTGGATGGAAGGGCCACCATTATGCATAAGTGGTCAGGAAGTACCACTTGTTTGAAAAATTAGTAAATGGGTTTGGATGGGATGTTCCACCATGGTTTTTTTCTTTGTTGTGTGTTACTATTCAAGATAGAAATTGGTTATGCTAATGTGTGATGGTGATATGTCTTATGAAATAATTGTGGGTTTCCCTTGTTTTCCATGGATTGGTAAGGGTATTTTTGGATTATCGGTAATTGTTGAACTATTTTTTTGTTTTATAAAAATTTATTTATATAATTTTTCTAATGGTTTTATCCTAGTGGTTTTTATTGGGAAGTCAATTGGGAAAATCTTACTGATTACTATTACTCACCCCTACTTTAGAACATTGGTGCTTTTGCAGATGTTATATTCCAGGACAAAGGTAAGTGTAAGGCATCTCATTTTTCTTGCAGTTCTTTATGATGATTGGGTGGTTTGGTGGTGCATGGAGCATTGAGCTTGTTTTGGAGTAGTGAAGGGTTCTTTGGTCTACTTTGGATCACTTGTATAGTCTTCTAGTTAGTGCTATGATTTTGGTTTGGTATGGTTTGGTTGTATTGGTTTTTGGGAATTATTATGGATTAGTTTGGTAGTATTTTCGTACTATATGGTTCAGGTTTCTATATTAACATGCATCATGTAGTTTTTTTGGTAATGGATTGTTTGGTTTGTTGGGTTATATCAAGGGAAAATCATTCCCCAATTAATTCTTGAAGCCCTCAGCATTTATTTCCATCCTTTGGTGCCTTGGGAACATTTCTTAACTCCTTGCAGCACCTCACCGCCTTCTCAATACAATGAGGAAGGGGTGAGGTGTTACAATAAGTGAGGGTAGTTCTATTTCATCACTTCCTTTGGTTCCCATGTTTCCTCTTCATACTTATGGTTCTACCATAGTACTTTGACTAGGTGATTATTCTTATTTTATAGAACTTTATCTCTACAATCCATTATCTTAATTGGATGATCCTTGTAAGAGATTTCATTCTCCAACTGAACCACATAAAAATTTAGTACATGCGAGGGATCTGGTATTTAATTACTTAATAGGTATACATGGAATACATCGTGTAATTGAGACACGATTATTGGAAGTGATAGTCGATATGTCAATGCTCCAACACGATCAAGAATATCAAAGGGATTGATATACAAGATAATTAGCATTCCCTTCTTCCCAAATATCATAATATTCTTCCCTGGAGATATGAATAGGAATACCATGTCTCCAACCTTAATCTATAGGCCCCGTAGATGATTGTCTGTATTGCTATTATGTCAAATTTGGGCTGCCTTGATGTGATGCTAAATGGTTTTCACTTTCTCTACTATTTATTTGAACATTTCACATCCTAATAGATTACATTTATTTACTCCATCCCAACATTTTGGTGTTCTACCTCATTTCCCGTAAAGGGTATCATATGGAGCCGTTTGGATTCTTGAGTGGAAATTTTTTTATAGGATAATTCGTCTTAAGGCAGATGTTGGTCCCATCCTCCTTTGATGTCCATAGAACAACTCTCAACATTTCTTCCAGTATATAAATTGATAGTTCTAATTGGCCATTAGTTTAAAGTGAAAGGTTGTAATGAAGCTTGTCTTAATGTTCAGAGCATGTTGGATAATTTTCCATAACATAGAAGTGAATCCTAGATCTCGATCATATACAATCAATAGTTGTAATCCATTCAGCCTTAACACTTCTCTAATGTATATCCATGAATGTTTCTCTAGTAAAAAGTCCTCTCGAATTGTGATAAAGTGAGATGACTTTATGAGATAGTCCAAAATAAGCCATATAACATTGTTTCCTATATATTTATTTGGAATTACAGTTTCAAAGTCCCTGGTGATGTTTTCCCACTTCCATGTTGGTATGGTTAAAGGTTTCATCATCCCCTTGGACTTTTTTTTCTATCCCTCACTTGCTGGCATACCAGGAACTTCATTGTATATTCAACAATATCCTTCTTTACATTGTCCAACCAATAGTTCTCTTAGATATCTCAATACATATTTGTGCTCCCTGGGTGAATATAGATGGTTGAGCTATATGCATCATTCATAAGATCTTTCTTTATATCGGGATTATATGGTACACATAGTTATGACCCAAATATCACAACTCCTTCCTCATCCATTTTGAACTTTGTGGATTTCCCATTTTTGATTGCTTCCACCTTTTTTAAAATTTCTACATCATTTCTTTGAGCATCCTTTAATTTCTCTATAAGGGATGGTTAAGAAATAATTTGAGAAAGGATTGATGATGTTCCTTCCTTAATAATTCCCATATCCATATTTTGGTGGTCTAAGAAGATTGGATCATTTTAAATTCTCATCATTGATAAAGATGCAGGATCCTTTCTACTTAGAGCATCCTCTACCTTATTTTCTTTAATAGGATGGTAGTGGATTGTGAATTCATTATCCTTGATGAGATTTAACCATATTCTATGGTGAATATTAATCTCATTCTATGTGAATATATACTTGAGGCTTTTATGATTAGTATATATTTAACACTTCTCACCATAGAGGTAATGCTTCCATATTTTCAATACAAAGATCACAGAGGCCAACTCCATATCATGCATGGGATAATTTTTGACATGAATCTTGAATTTCCTTGAGGTTTAAGCTATAAATTTATCATTTTAAATTAGTACATATCTTAGTACCTTCTTTTAATCATCAATTTACACCACAAAAAGTTCCCCACTTATCAGTAGTGTAAGTACTGGTGTAGTGATAAACCTCATTTTCAAGTCTTTAAAGTAGTATTCACATTCACTGGTCCAAGGAAACATTTCTCCCTCATGAGTTAGCTTGGTTAGTGGGATTTACAATTGTGATCTGTTCTTCAAAAATTGCTGGTAATACCTATCTAAACCAAGGAAACTATGGATCTCTGTAACAAATAATGGTACGAGACACTCTTTGATTGCCTTTTATCTTAGAAGGGTCTACAGATATCCCTTTACTAGTGATTATATACCCCAATAATGATACTTCCTCCATCCAAAAATCACATTTACTATAATTTTCATACCGTTTCCCTCTTCAAAATGTCTTCAACATAGTATTCAAATACTACTAACTTTACTACTTTCTCTTGGAGTATATTATAATATCATTGATAAATACTACCACAAATTGGTCAAGTTAATCTAAAAAGACTATATTAATTAAATACATTAAAATTGATGTAGGATTAGTGAGTCCTAAGAGAATCACTATGAAATCATAGTTCTATAACTCATATGAAATTTAGTCTTTGGAATGTGTTCTTTACTCAGATTTAATTGGTGTTATCCCGATCGAAGGTCCACCTTAGTGAAATACATGTCCCCACATAGTTGATCAAACAAGTCATATATCCATGGTAGGTGATACTTGTTATTTATCCTGATTGTATTGATCTCATGATAATAAATGCCTAGGAACATTGATCTATCCTTCTTTTTGACAAATAATACTGGTGCACCCCATCATGAAGCACCCGGGCGTATAAAACCCCTGTCCATATTCTCTTGTAACTACTTAATTAGTTCTTCCAACTAAATGGTGGCCATTTTATAAGGTGTATCCAGTATAAGAAGAGATATAGAAATAATTTCAATTGAGAACTAAATATCTTAGTCAGGAGGAAGACTAGATAATTCTTCAGGGAAAACATCAAAATTGTCCCTCAAAATGGGCATGTCTTCGAGCACGATCCTCTCTTTTGTCTCAATAATTTGAGCTAGATATTATTTATCATATGGAAATAATATCCATAATTGTGAAAATTATTATAATGGAGATTAATCATCCTCCTTACAATTGTATAGATTTATAGGATACCTCAAGATGTGAAGCATGATCTCCGATTCCTGATAATTGATGTTGGCTTTGTATAAAGATAGCCAATAAATTCCCAAAATACCATAAATCTCCACCAAAATAAGTACGAAAAGATTTTCTAGAGGGTTCGGTCCATAACCATTAACCGGGGAGGATTTATACTTTGTATTTAATAATTGATCCATTTTCTATTCTCATAGATAACTCAACCTCTATATTTTGAGGTGGTATTTGAACAGTTCTACTAAAATTTCAGGATATAAAATAATACATAGAACCCAAATCATATATTATGTTATCTATTCTTGAATTAATAACTATCTTACCAATAACCACATCATTTTTGAGCTTCACCTTAGTAGAAGTGATAGCATATTCCCCTGATTGTTTCCTTGGATTCAATGGTTCACATAATTCCCATGTTACTTATAGTTGATGCATTGTACTACAAGTTGAGTGTTTATTTGAACCTTCCTTTATTATTACACATTAGTGTAATAATTAATATCCCTTCAGTAGTTATTTTTAAGATGACCAATTCTTCCAAATTTGAATCATCTCTTGGTTCCCTTTAGACAGTTCCCAGGATGTTTCTTCCCACAATTTTAACCCACAGGATGCTGGGTTTTCTTTAAATCATGGGATTTATTTACTGAGCATACCATATTAAACTCTATTTTCATCTTTTTATCCCCAGTCCCACAAGATCGGTGAGAGTATCCGATATCCATTTCAATATTAAGGGCACAAAAGACAATCACCTCATAACTGTTGAAGTCTTGAATCACTAAACATTTTGAAGACTCGACTTTAGTGCACTAAATAAGTGATCCACCTCACTTTCAGTGTTCATGACAATGTTGGAGGTATATCTTTAAAGACTTGTAATTGTTTTCCTTTTACGCTCCAATAGACTCGTATTCCTTTTTATTTTATCCTAAAAACTCTCTTTCAATCATAAAATAGAGGGTTTAGGGAAAATATTTATTGAATAATATTTTCTTCAAATCATACCATTCCATAGAATAAATTTCCTCCTTGGAATTTTTGTTCTTGATCAGTTTCCACCATTGATCAAATTCCCAATCAAAATGATAGACTACTAGCCCAACTTTCTCTTCTTCTGAACATTAGAGGATATAACATATATTCTCAAGGGAGTTAATCCATTGCTCTTTGAGGAGGGGATCATAAGATCCACTAAAAATGAGAGGCCCTTTTCACATAAAGGATTCAA
Source organism: Viscum album (assembly GCA_963277665.1). Classification (NCBI taxonomy): domain Eukaryota; kingdom Viridiplantae; phylum Streptophyta; class Magnoliopsida; order Santalales; family Viscaceae; genus Viscum; species Viscum album. Next base: position 1,019,928,793 of record OY728133.1, on the reverse strand, counting down.
TTTTAAATTTCACTTTCTTAAAAGAAGTATGTTGTTCCAAATGATTCAATTTATTATTATTAACTTGATCCAGTTAAGTAAGTAATGTCAAGAAGTTTTGAGCACCTATTCCATTGTATTTGGCATATCATTAGAGAAATTATCACATTGCCTATAACAGTGATTGTTAAAGTGAGTTATTATATTTACAACACTTAACTATGAAAAAAAACAATTTGGTGGCTTGAATACTTAGATAATAAGCATATAAAAAGAAAACATTGAACATAAAAGGATAAACTTGTATGTGAAAAGTTTATCAGAACATGTGATACCGTATGTTTCAATCTAGAGACACGAATAATAAAATAACTAATCTACAATGGGGATCATATAGATGGACCATTTATAGTAATCTCATACTTTTATTTAATTATTATTTTTATTTATTTCTATGTAAAATGACCAATTGTTATGCTCTTGTGAGGTTTCCCACTTTTTCTATAAAAGCAATTTTTGAAATAAAATATAATTTTCCTCCATTATAATATCCAAAAATAACAAGACCTTTCCCCTTATACCAATTATAGTGAACCTAATCTTTTACACATATTATTATAAAATTTTATGCATAATTAACCATTAAACATAAACTAAGGATCATAAAGTCTAGTGTCTTTTTAGGAATATGTACATAAAACTGAAAGCATGAAACCAAAAAAAAAGCATCTTTTATTTAATATTCATAATGAGATCCTAAAAAACATTGAGCCCTCAAATAATCATTGGATAACCTAGGAAATACATGAAAAAATTGATGATCTAAAAATCCCAGTTAGGGAATAAACATAAGAATAAATCATAGCACATGGGTTAGAAGGAACTACATGATGACACAATAAGGAATGGAACATGAATAAAAACATGGAAGAATAAAATATAAAACATGGGATTATATAATCATGAAATCATAGTAATTTGTAAGAAATATAAACATGACATCAAAATCAGTCAAGGATTATTTCACATATAGGATCATGAGTCAAGGATAACCACCAAAACTGTTGCACATAGAGCACGAGTCAAGGATAACCACCAAGACTGTTTCACATGACGTCTCATGAGAAAAAACATTACCCATGAATTGGAGAACTATCTGTGAATACCCATAATAAAATGTTCATGAATATATGTGTCTCATAAAGAATCATATATAAGGAATCAGACATAAACATAAGGGTTACCCATCAAAAGAATTGGGTACTGTAATCATGTCCGAAACAGTCCAACACTTGATCTTAATGTCCGTGATAATCAGATTAGGTCTTTTAATTAATTAATTAATAAACTTTTATAAATTTAATTTATTTATTATAATTTTATTAAGTTATCTTATGGTCTTTTTTATGGGTTATGAGATTCAATTTTATCGTTCAAGAGCGTTGGTTTCCTTGGTTTTCATAATCAGTTTACTTGTATACATGTATAGAAAATCATGTAAAATAAGGATGGTTGTTTGGAATTATATTTATATGTTATTAATTAACATCCATAATATTAAATGATTATATAAGTCATTTCGTAATTTTGGGTGAGGGTGAATTATTAGATAAGACATTTGCGATAATAGTTTTTATTATTTTGGCGGTTTTTTGATCATAAAAAACTAGTTTTATTTTATTAATTAATATTATGTATATAAAATGGTTCTAGAACATTAAATAGGATATAATCTATATATTATAATCTTTTTTAACAATAATTTTTTTTTATGATCAGTATTGATGGAGGGAATGGAAATTGAAAAGTTTTTCATCCTTGAATGTGATAAATTATCACATCACATATGATCATTTTATTTTTTGTAAAAAAGGAGAGGGGAAGATAAATAATGATGAATTATTACATTAATATGATATAATTTAAATAAATATAATATAATTGAGTTTTCAAGACACTTGGATAAGGTGAGGTGAGGAGAGAATAAGAAAAGAAAAGAAATTGAAAAGAAATTAAAAGAAAATGAAGGAGGAATTTACCTATTGAATTTATTCTCCCCGATAACCTACATAGGGAAAGGGGTTTGGTCTTTTGATGAGAAAAAGGGATACCATACATGGGGGACATAATTGGTAAGTATTTTGTGTATAATTTGTACAATCTTAACATATTTAGAGGTGTGAGGGAAAGTGGTGATGAGGGTTGATATTTATAGTAGAGGAGAGTGGGGTTTTCTCCTCATTTTATTCATTAGTTAATTATTTTACCTCGAGACTATGAATAGATTCATAATTATCATTAAATATATCAAAATATTGAAGGGGTGTTTGATATTATGTTTCATACATCAGAAATGACTCATGGAATAGTTCATTTAAATAATAATGTATATATATCGCAAATTACCATATTTTACTATTCACAAAAAATTCAAGTATTTTAGAAAAATACTATAAATTTACCTTAATATTTTTTTTGATGTGTAGAATTCAAAAATTAACTCCATTTTATGAAAATAATTTTCTAAATACAAGAAATTTAATATTTAATTAAAACCATCATTTACTTGGAAAATACCAATTTTAAAATTATAACTGATTTTATAACACTTTGAAAAATTAATTAAGGTCTCATTAAATTATATCATAATAATGAGACAAAAATATTAATTTATGAATAAATTTTATGTAAATGAATTTTCTTTTAAGTGATTATATTAATTATAAAATTTAAAATAAACATTTACATTTTATAAAAAATATCAACACTTAATTAATAATTTGTAAGATATTTATTTAATTATACTATGATATAATTATATCACATTACTATTTATAAGAATCCAAAATTTTATTTATATTATTATTGGTGGTGTTACTATTATATTGGCCAATTTACTATTTTTAAGGGTTATATTACTATTTCAAAGTTCAGGTAACTATTCCATTGGTTTAGGTTCTGTAATTTCTGCAAATAATTATTCTTCCATTCATTATTCATTTATAAAGTTTTTATTGTGTTATCTATGTGATTTTATGCGAATTATACTATATTAAATAATTATAAAAAGGTAATTTCCATTGATATAATTCTGTGTTGTTACATAACAGCCAATGATAAACATTTGCCTCCTGACTCCTAATGTATCAGGTATATCATATACCATCAGATAAGAAGTGGGAAAACATATATTACTATAAAACTTTTATGATAAGTAAAATAATAACAAATGATCTCACAAAAAATGGTCTCCCACAAGTGAGATAATGTCAATTTATCAACACTTCTCTAATCATCAATCAAAATAATGACTTTTATTTTTACCCAAACTTATATAAAAGTCTTGAGTTATTTTGAATTCAGAACTCTTGTAATATCATTACCATGAAAATTATATTGGTATCCTCTGGTCTTGTCTACGGGCATCTAATAATTTTGATAAATATGTGCTTCGATGTTTACCAACCCTAGAAATCTTCTTTGGCCCTATTGGAGTAGATGTCTCTTGTAAATAAGGATGAGTCTCATCAAGAGGAGAATGCATATGTTCATCCCTAGAGGTATGAGTACGATCATCTCCATATATACGTGGTTGATTAGTTGATTGATTTTTCATTATCCTAAAAATCAAAGAAACAAACAATTAGTACACAAATATATAAATTCAACCATTACATAGTAATGTAAATAAAAAATGAAAAATTATCAAAAAAATTAAATTAATTAAAATTAAAAAAATTTATTCATATTTATTATAGATAAATAAAATTCTATTAATAATAATGAGATATTATAATACATATAAATGAATGAAAACAATTCAAAAAATGGTTTGTGAATAGTAAAAATGCTCCAACCTAATAAATAAATTTTTACACAAATAATAATATTTTTTCAATATAACCATATATGATATTTTTTATTTCATTTAACATATTAGATTTTTCAATAAATTAAAAAATATCAATTAATAGATAAGTTATGTAAGTGTAAACATGGTAAACTAAACAAAACTTAGCTATTATAAACAAACAATTTTACTTATTAGTTATAATATGTGTTTTAATAAATAAAATAAAAAAATATCTAATATTTTATGAGATTTAAAATAGTAAATGAGAAATAAAAATATGTTACCTTTAATATTAGGGATGTACTAATGGATTTTTTTCCCAATTCCTTCATCATAATCATTCTATATAGAACAGACCATGTCTACGACATGATCATCAATATTATCTATTAATCTTTCCATGGAAGTAGTGATCTAAAAAAAATCAACATCTTCATCAAGTTTATCAAAACCATAACACTGTATTTTTCCTTATAAAACAATATACCACTGCATATCAAATTGATTTAGAATAAATAATTTTTTTACATTGGTTTTCATTATAAAAGGATCAGGTGTGTATTCCGATCTATTCAAATTAAAGAGTGTCATTCCAAATTCATTATTTCTAACACTATTATTATGGTTAAAAAAACTACAGTTAAACACCAGAACGTGAAATTGAATGTAATGAACCAAAAATATTTTTCAATGACTCTATAATATGAACTTCATATAGAAATTGGGTTTTTTTGTCTTTGACACTCAAAAAATGCATTGCTTCAATGAACACCAATACACTAATATTCTGAATCTTAATTCTGTTGTCTGAATCTATTGTATGAAATGTATAGTAATTAATGTCATACCTGGACCATGTTATAAAATTCTTGGACCAGCCACTGAACATCTCAATGTTTCTAATGAATATGATTTACCAAACATGTTATCATTAAACTATGGGAAAAAATATTTATTATGCCCATTCAAAATCTGCATGTCCTTCTTATTTGGGTAAAATTATTTCAGATAATTATTATGAAATGTTATATATGGTTAATCATCAACTATGTTATTCATGTTATATAAACACGCCTTATTTATCTGTTCACATATCAACAATTTTACTTTCAAGTCATGGATTCCCATTGCCCCATAATTAACTTGTTCATTGAGAGATGGAGGCAAAACAATGAGCTCTACTGTAGAGAAGCAGCTTGTAAAAAACTCCGCAACTTACTCAGATATATAATTATCAACAATTGAGGCTTCAAATGGATATGGACTCCTAACATATCCCTTCAATATATTCACATAGATTTCAAAAGGATACATGTAATGTAGATATACAAGTTCAAAAATATTTATTTATCACACCAAATGAAATATTAAATGCTCTATGATATAATAAAAATATGGAACAAAATACATTTATAATAGACAATGTATAGAAACTTCTTAGTTATCTAAATTGTTTAGAGAATTAAGATCAATCACCATATTAAAAATTTAATTGAAAAAAATAACACACCTTTGGGAGAGTCATTCTAACATGGATGGGAAATATTCCATGGAATGAAACTGGTATGATTTGTTGCATCATGATGTAAAAATCATGATATTTCATACCTTTAAACTACAAATTCATTAAATAAATAAACATCTTTACATTTGAAGAATAAAATTATAGCACTTTGACATAAAAAAACACTAAAAAATCTATTTTTCTCCCTCTTGGATAATGTATGAAATAATAGAGGAAGGAATATTTTCCATCCATCGAGAGTGGGATCGAACTCCAAATGTCCCATTGAGGGTAAGTAAAATCTAGATTTCAACCCATATTTATTATTTCCTTTAATATCTAACTGCGTTCCAATCAACCTATCAAATATATTCTTCTCCACATGCATGAAATCAATGTTATAATTGACCTCATGATATCTCCAATATGATAGCTTAAATTTGTTTCATCATTTCTTCAAAATATTTCTATCATTACTAAATTTATGTGTTTTTTGAATGTCACATAAATGTTTTACACCCTCTCAGAATAATTATAAGTGGATAAAGGTTTTGAAGCAATATAAAATTCTTGGGATCCATTGAATTCTTTTTAAATATTCTATATAAGTGATCCATATGAAAAAACTTTTGATGACCCATGTATACTATTTTTCTCCCATGATGTAGTTGATAATATGAGGTCCGTTGTTATCAAATTAGACATGATTTATGCCCCTTAACAATGTATCCAATTTTTTTTTCCATATTCCGGGAATCCATTTATATTGAACATAATTAGTTCTTATAGTTGAAAATATTCTATTTTTTAATAATCATAAACTGTAATACCATTCTCCTATAAGAGATTAAAATCATCAATTAATGGTGACATGAAAATATCAATATCATTTACAGGATTCTTTAGTATAGAGATCATTAAACTCAACATAAAATACTTTGTATTCATACATAATTCAGGAGATAAGTTGTAAATTTCCAATAAAACATGAAATGAACTATTTGTACTGCTAAGGATTCGATATGGATTCATTCCATCTATTCACATTCCAAGTATAAGATTTTGAACTTCATTTTCAAATATATGAAACTTATAATCAAATTTCTTTCACTATGGATAATCAGTTGGATGTTGTAATTTTCCATCACATATTCTCCCATCTGCATGTCATCATAACCCTTTTACATCATGAGAATTTTCAAATAAATGAGTCAAATGAGTAATTATAGTAAGATAACAAAACACATTGGCAGGGGTCTCTATAATCATTAAATCAACATGTAAATTTTCTTTCAACTTATACTGTGACATCCCACATTTAGGATAACTTGATAGAAATCGGTATTCCTTCTTATATTGAACACATTCATTTGGGAAATCATGTATTTTTTATAATCTAATCTCGTCGGGCATAGTACTTTTTTCGATTTATAATGTGAATCTGGAAGATCATTGTCTATAGGAATAATATATTTCAATTTTTATAGTAAATCAATAAAACTCATGTTACCCCAACCATTCATTGCCTTCAATCTAATCAATCATAAAACAAATGATAAAACCGTGCATAAATTCCATTCATACCGGATATAGTGGTTTTTCAACATCACTATATAGACGCTCAATTATCAGTTCTTTCTAAATTGTCTCTACTTTAATATCATGAATCATTTCGTCAATTTCATTAGAGTTATCATATTGCAAAGTATTATCATTAATAGATTTTAAATTCTACTTAGTTTAACCATGCATAATCCAAGGTCTATAACTCAGATTAAAACTATGAAAAATTAAAAGATCTTTGATCTCTCTTCTTTTCAATCTCTTCATATTTAGATATTTAAGGAATGGATAAAAAATATGTCATTGTTTGGAACATTTCATTTATAAAATTCCAAAGAAACATCAACACCTTCCTCATATTCATCACTTATTCGAAGTGCCATAATCCATATTTGAATCAATATTATCAATAAAAATTATAAAAAATAAACATATTTTCAAAAGAATATAGTAGTTATAAAATTGATAATAAATTATTGAAGTCAAATTATGTTTAAATTTATAACAAAGATTTCATAATTTGGGAGTTACTAGTTTGAAATTTTTAAAAAATATACGAATATTTGAAAAGTGTAATTATAAATTCTATAAAATAATTCAATATAAGTTTAAATATAATTCATATTTAATAAAAAGTATTTCATGGAAGTATTTTACAAAAGAAAATATAGTTAGACTAATATATCATTTTTCATTTTCTTCTAAATGAAATTAGATAAAACATAAAATTGAATATTGTTGACCAGAATCCAAATTAAGTTCACATTTTTCATTTTGATTTTAATCTTTATCATTGAATGTTTTAATATATTTTTTTATGAGAAACCAATAATTATTAGAAGAAACATTAATTCATACTATAATATAATCATATAGTATATTTCAAATAACACAATGATGAATTTGTAATGCAATATATATATATATATAATTAATATTATATATTATTTATTCCTAGTGTATTATGTAAATTGTGCAATGCTAATTACATACAATGTATTTTATGACATCTTGTTTTATTTTAATATACCACACTAATAACCCACAATTTAAATTTTTTAGTATACTTCATTTTATATAATAAAAAACTTAATTTATGGGAAAAAATGCTTCCAATGTGAATACCATGTGATGCACATGTAATTCCCTGAAAATATAACAAAGAAAAACTCTACCAATGCAGTGGGATAATCTACTAAATTTAAAAATTAATGTAACCTAAACTATGGATGGTGATAAAGTATTAGTAGGGACAAAGTATGACTGGGGATGAAGTATGACTAGGGATAGGCTGTGCATCAATCTCTATTATCAATTGTACCAAATGGGTTAATTAGTCCAAATCGAGTAAAAACATAACATATATCTACCAGAATATTAAAAATATATGTAATGAAACCAATTGATAGTTTATATTATGTATTCACCAATAATTTCAACATTATATTGATAGTAACTTATAATATATAGAATTCAAATTTAATATATGAATTTTCAAGATAAAAATATGCTCACATCACACAGAAAGTGTTGATATGAATATATATCACTTATTGGATATTTCATATTGAACTATATGAAAATTTCAATGTGTGTATACATTACATTTTAATATTACTAAGTCACTAATAAATGCATAATGCTAATTGAAATTTATCCATATACGTGGTAGTGTATGCATATATAATGAATGGTTCAAAAACATCATCCAAATAAGAAACATTTAGATACTCAATGCGGAAATTTAAGATGAGACACAATATAAATATTTATGAAGAAATTCAATGAAAATTCCCTTCAATATAGTAGATACACCAGAACAATACGATATATTACCGATTTTTTAATCTAACATATAACATTAAGATATAATTAAATCCACACATTTTCACTTAAATCAATAGATAACTAAGGTATATGAAGATGTTAATATAGAATTCATGACGATATATGAATGTTAAATGATGATTCTGATGAATCTTGAGGGTTTATAAAGATGGTTATGTAAGATTAACATAAATGGAATTGAAAAAACAAGATTTAGAGAGTTTGTGACATTTAAAGATTGAATGTTAGGATCGATGTGTGACACTTACTTGAGAGTTGAGAGATGAGCATATTGAATGCACAAAAATGAGGATGACGAAACATAATTTTGTATGATGATGTAAAAACCATATTGGAGTCAACTGGGTTTAAGAAAAGTGGTCAGGGATTTTTCATGAGAGAAACAAGTTTTCATTCGCGATATCAAATAACACCAATGTTATTCAAAATGACAATTCATAATATTTTATATTGTATATTACATCAGTTATATAATTTCTGATGTGATAAAGTAATTTTTATTGTTTTATCACATTGGTTATACAATAACTGATATGAAACATTGGATTTATCATGTAGGTAAATTTATAACCGATGTGATTATGTAATGAAAATTTATTTATCACATCGGTTATAATATAATTAGCATGAAAACCTAATTTATCAAAGAATTTATTATATATCTGATGTAATAAATCAATATACTAATTTTTTAATTCTGGTTAACAAATAACCAACATGATAAAAGGAATATACATGGATTGTTTTATGTCAGTTAAAAATAACTGACGTGAAAAATTAGACATGATAAATACTTTTTTACTAGTATTGATCCAAGAATTACATAAAATCCAAATTCTTGAATACAATTATTGATTCTATAAATGATCATAAAAACCCTCATTACATCATGAAAAAACTTCTATATCTGACTAATATGATAAATATATAATTGATTTTGATCAAGGATAAGCAGATATAATTGATTACGATCAAATAAGAACTTATCATATTGAATGAACATGATCGAATGAGTGTTTAGGCGTTAAGGTGAGGATTTAATAGGTGAAAAGAAAAAATAAAATCACATAGATAGAGACTAGTATTTAGAGTAGTAGGAAGGGAGGAAAATGAGAAAATATAGGGTATATGGGTCATTATTTATAATGGAATTGGATACATTCACTATATGAATTATGGATTCATGTGATAAATTATCAGGGAAATTTATACGATGAAGAAAACACTACCCTGGCTTAAAATCTAAAAAACCCCATTTAGATCGTGAATTTTACTTTGAAATCATTAATTTATTTCATATATTTAAACTAATTAATGAGGTTATCCCAAAAGGCATTCACATTATGAATTTCTATTCACAGCGTGAATCGCTCAAGTTGCCAGTTTCTAGATATTAAGATATTTACATTTCTAAACAACCCTAATAAGACTCAACATGTTTATCTACCACCTTAAAGAAGAGACAATACTTTAAATGATGTGTACCTTTTATTTATGATGTTACAAATCTCTTCCTATAACTATTTTTTCCCTGAGAAGTGTCTCTAAAGGTATTCACAAACATCTTGGGCCACCACTCCCAAATGTCTATCTCTTGATCCAACATTTCTTTATGAAAACATTTATGATTCTACATGACATGAACAAAAGTGATTGTATTTCAACATATCATCTTATCTCTTAGGTCCACTATCCAAATAGGTATCTCCCAAACAGATTCGTATTGTTCTAGCTTAACATCCTTTCAGTCGATCACATGCACATGAGCATGCTTGTACCTCCAAAGCCGATACACATGGAATGAAATGTGAAACCCGACACCTTAGAGGAAGGTCTAACAAATAACCCACAAAACTGATTTGTTTGATGATCTGAAATGACCCAATGTACCATTGTTCCAACTTCCCTTACCTCTTGATACATCTATGACCCTTATGTAAAGACCCGTAAATTTCAAGGAATTTTTTTTTCTTAATTTTCTTTGGAATTTTACAAGAACGCAGTTTCTGACGGTGCCTGATTCCGAGGCCGGGTGTGCCCGGAATCATTTTCTGAAGTTTGGCTCGGGTACGTTCAGTGAACGGACGAGCGGGTTTTTCTAACTTTTGAACCGGTGCCCGGAATCAAATTCTGAGGGCACCGATGAAATCGCAGCGCCGGTATTTGCTTAGAAACGCCTCTTCCGGAGTTGCGTTTGCTCAGACATGGTTTTTAAATTTTGCGGCTTTAAGTCAGAAATAAAATAAAGTTTGTGCGACAACTTTATTTTATTTCACTTAAGCTGCTTGGAAGCCACTTGAAGCCACTTAAAGGCGGCTTGAACTGAGTTGAACTGGATAGGATGCTATCCAGAAATATCCTACCCCCTTGGTAGGATATTTGTGAGGCAGGGCCCGCACGAGCCCCGCCGTTTCTTTCGCTAAGTAACGCACCCGCGAAAACCCGTCAAAGTAACTGAAAAGTCAACCGACGCGTTTTCTTTAATTCTTAACAGACCATTTAATTGGGCGGTTTATTTCGTGAATTAAATGGGCTGTTTCGCTCGTTGAATTAATTCAACGAACTGATGGGTCGTTACTTACGCTTTTGCGTTTGTTGGCATGTTTATAAAATAAGACCAACCTAAAAATCCTTTGAAAGGATTTGAGAGAATCTTGTTTCTTCGGCTCCCCGCGAAGAACGCGAAGAACGCGAAGAACGCGAAGAACGCGAAGAACGCGAAGAACGCGAAGAACGCGAAGAACGCCGGCGACCGGAATTCGACGACGCACACCGAGATCTGCGACGTCGACGAGCTTTACCCGCGACGTTCTTCGGCGACGCCTCTTCTTCCGCGGCCGATCCTCGTTCGGCAACTAAGGTGAGAATCAGATCGTTAATTCTCCCTTTTTAAATTTCATAACAACGGATTTAATTAATTAAACCGTTTGATCTTGATCCGGAGATTGGCGACGCGACGCCGGATACCGCGACGACGCGACGATCCCCCTTCTTCCGCGACGAGCAATCCCGCGACGATCCCTCGATCGGCAACGACGACGACAAGGTAAGGGTTGATTTGAAATATTTTCCTTTCCCGTGATTTTATTTCTTTTAAAATGAGGAACCGATCACGGAACAATTTTAAATTTATTTAAAATTGTTGATTTGGTCGTTTCTTGTTTCTCCCGTGGTTTATGACTAACGCGGAGGGTGCAGGTCTAACAAACAAGACCCGACAACCCTCCGCCGATCTTCCTTTTTGTGCGGATTTGGCGGGCGACGGCAAAAGCACGACGCAAGGGCCTTTGGTTGATCCCGCAGTAAAGAACGGAACCCGGGAGGAGCAACGGCGCAGACGAGAAGGAAATCGGGTCACCGGAGCGACTCCGGCGGCCTGCGGAAGCCGGAGGTGGCGCGGGTCGCCGGCGCGGCGGCGCCGGCGGCCGGAGGCGGCGGCACCCCGCGGGTGTCCAGCGCGACACCCCGCGGGTGCCGCGGGTGTCCAGCGCGACACCCCGCGGGTGCCGCGGGTGTCCAGCGCGACACCCCGCGGGTGTCCAGCGCGACACCCCGCGGGTGCCGCGGGTGTCCAGCGCGACACCCCGCGGGTGTCCAGCGCGACACCCCGCGGGTGTCCAGCGGCACCCCGCGGGTGTCCAGCGCGACACCCCGCGGGTGTCCAGCGGCACCCCGCGGGTGTCCAGCACGACACCCCGCGGGTGCCGCGGGGTTGTCACGCGGCACCCCGCGGGTGTCCAGCGCGACACCCCGCGGGTGCCGCGGGGTGGTCACGCGGCACCCCGCGGGTGTCCAGGGCGACACCCCGCGGGTGTCTGGCCGACACCCCGCGGGTGCCGCGGGGGTGTCACGCGGGGCGGCGGCTTTCCCCCGCGTCGGCCGCTCGGCCGCTCGGCCGAGCCGAGCCGGACCGGCCCTGGCCGGGCCGGGCCGGGCCAACCGAGTCGGACCCGACCCGGTTCGGGCCAACCAGGGGGGGTCGGGCCGGGTCGGCCCGGGCCCGGACCCCCCGTCTTCGGACGGACTTCGTTCAAATGGCCGTATCTTGAGCTTCGGGCCTCCAAACGACCCGCCGTCAGCGGCAACGCGATCCTTGGATCGAGACGGTCGTTTCGGTTTATTATACTCAAGGTTTCGGAAGACTTTGGGTTCGGCCGGGTTGGTTCGTACACGAAACCAACCGGGCCCTCGGAGCGGAAACGCTCATAACTTGAGCTACGGACGTCCGATCGACGTACCGTCAGCTGTGGTAGTTTCCTCTAAGTGAGACGGAACTTTTGGCATACTCCGCCCGGGGATCGGACACAGGCGGAGTACGGTTGGGTTGGTTTTTCCCTAAAAACCAACCGGGCCCCTGGGACGAAAATGCCAATAACTCTCAGACCGGGCGTCCGATTGACGCGCCGTCTGTTGCGTTGAGATCCTGTTGTCGATACGGAACTTTTGGATACATCAACTTCGGACTACGTGTCAGTTGATGTATCAGCCTCTCGACTCGTGGAGCGGACCCTCCTAACGAGCTCGCTATGTGCGGGAACCCTAGTGCTGGCTGTGGCTTCGACGACAGAGCAGAGATCCTCCGTGGACTGCGACGACGACAGAGCAGAGAATCCTCCGTGGACTGCGACGACGGCAGAGCAGAGATCCTTCGTGGACTGCGGCGACGACTGTGCAGAGATCCTCAGTGGACTGCGTCGACTACTGCACTCAGCGATCCTACGTGGAACAGTGCTACCGAACCTGTGTGAGCTGAATCTTCTTTTTACCTTGAGCGGTGGAGCGCTTGGGTGTAGCGGCGGACCCGTGGTTCTTGACAGTGGTGGTGCGCTTGGATGCAGCAGCAGACCCTTGGCGGTGGAGCGCTTGGTTGTAGCGGCGGACCCGCGATACTCTACGGAGTGTGTGCGCTTGGTTGTAGCGACAGACCCACGACGGTGGAGACGCGCGTGCGGAGTACGGAGACCGTGTAGATGACTGAGACCTGACGACTGCTTGAACGACTCGACTTGGAGTGAGTCGACTAGCCCAGTGGACGGAGCGCCCAGTAGTTGGCAGCAGACCCACGGCGGACGGAGCGCCTGGTAGTTGGCGGCAAACCCGCGGTACTCGACAGGAGGAGTACCTCAGTAGGCTATCTGGGTGAGCGCCCGGTATTTGGCAGCAGACCCTCAGCGGACGGAGCGCCCGGTAGTTGGCAGCAGACCCGCGGTACTCGACAGGAGGAGTACTTCAGCAGTCTTAGGTTAGTGAGCAGTACCTCGGAGTCGTGACAGGACCACTGTACACTTCAGAGATGGGGCTCTTCAACATTTACGGTTTCGATAATGAAAATCCTGGTTGAGCTGAATCTTATGTTACTCTCCTTTGTGGATTGTGTTGAACTATCCTTTGTGGATTTACTGTTTACTCTCCTTTTGGATTTGAGTCTTGCTTTCCTTTGTGGATTGAGTTGTTCTTGAGCTCGTGAGCAGAGCTAGAATTGGGGACTTAGGTATATGTATGGGCATATACCTAAGTCAAGTCAGATGTTACTTCGTGATTGCATCTTTCTTTTGTGATATATCCTTTGTGGATTTCGGGAGACCTTCGGGGGTCTCGGGGTCCTTACTGAGTAGCTTATACTCACCCCTGCACGGGCTATGCCCGCACTTCGTGGTGTTGGTTGCAGACGACGGACAGCGCTGATCGCGGTTGGGGCGTGGAGCAGGACGGTACCTGGAGGTGGACCACTGGACAGGACGTGCTCGGAGCGGACGTGGGACCCGAGGAGCCTGGAGGCTATCTGTACCCACCCTTCAGGTGGGATTGCCAGTGGACGACACGAGGCCGCCGTCTTTTCTTCAGTTGCTGTACTTTACTTTTCAGTTGTACTTTACAGTTGGGCTTGTATTTCCGGCCCCCTTTACTTTTCTGCACTCTGTAGTTACTTTCCGCTTGCTGACTCTGTGGTGCTTGTTTACTTTTCAAAGGCAATGCCTTCCCTTTTTGTTGGGATTTACGCCTTGGTGCTAGTCGCCAGCCCCTGGCCTATGGAAGGCGGGCTTGGGGTAGTCACGGCACGGGCCCCGAGGACGGGTCGTGACACATTGGTATCAGAGGTGGTCGGTTCTACCGCAGACTCTGATCTTCCTTCTATGTGAAGCAATAGTGTTTAGCGTATTGAGTGTGGTTATCAGTCCAGGGAGTCCAGTGTTGGTGCGGCGGCCGACGTATCCATACACCAGGACCCTGACTTCTGATTTCCGACTTAATGCCCGAAAACATTGATTGCATGTGTGTTTCAAGTTTTCTTTGTGATTACTTGTGTCAGCTCACCAGGTATACTGTTCTGACCGTGGCATACTTGTTTTTTTCAGGATGGCACGACGACAGCAGCCAGCTAGGGTTCCTAGAGCAGGGCGCGACGACAGCCCGCCGAGCGACGAGGCCTCGGTACAGGGCCCGTTGACAGCAGAGGCACCGACGATACCTTTACCCACCGAGCCCCCGATGCTTCCAGCACTGGCAGCTGATGACGCACGACGCCTCGGAGCTCTGCATGAGTTTCAGAGCCAGCGACCACCCAGGTTCCGTGGGGAGTCGGACCCCCAGGCAGCCGAGGACTGGCTGGAGGCGGTCGTCCGAGTTTTCAGGCTAGTGAGGACACCAGCAGACCTCATGGTGATCCTCGCGGCGAGCCTACTGCACGCAGCAGCCGGACGCTGGTGGAGCCTGATGCTCCAGGTACACGATGAGGCCACCCTCATCTGGACGGACTTCGAGAGCCTCTTCCGCTCAGAGTTCGTCCCGGCCACCCTCCGTGCGGTGCGCATCCAGGAGCTTCTTCAGCTGCGGCAGGGCAGCTTGACGGTCGCTCAGTACGCGGCGAGGTTCACCGACCTTTCTCGGTACTCGACAGACATGGTACGGGACCCCTTCTTTTGGGCCCGGACCTTCGAGCAGGGATTGAGACATGAGATCAGGGCATCGCTGATCTCTCTTAACATACCGACTCAGACAGGAGTACTAGAGCGGGCCCTTCTGATCGAGAGCTTCCTTGCTGAGTCTACACCAGCACAGAGACCCACCGCAGGGCGGCACGTAGCGGAGTCTTCGGTAGCAGGTAGCCGACAGATGACTCAGGGTTCCAGGCAGACCAGACCTACCGGTGGACGACTGCACGACTCAGGCTCAGTTGTGCGAGGGAACCGGGGTGGAGTCAGAGCCAGGCGTGCCGAGAGTGGGCAGTGTTACTCCTGTGGCGGGATTGGTCACATGGCTCGTGTTTGTCCGACCCGCCATGCTGATGATCAGTAGTTAAGTGAAGAACCTCCCAGGCAGAGGCAGAGGTTCGACCGTGGCGGTTCGCAGGGAGGAGGCGGACGAGGCAGAGGAGCTGGCCGCGCAGCAGGAGGTGGGAGACGCTTTGAGGCTCTGCCACCACCACCACCAGGAGGTCCGCCCCGACCACAGGGAGTAGGTGAACATGCGAGAGCTCAGCTTCAGGCAGCCGAGGCCTTCGATAATGGAGCTCTGGGAGCAGATGGACAGGAGAGGAACTAGCTCCAGACCTGGAGACTTTTGTTCATGTTGCTTCTAGTTTTGTTGATGTATGTTTGTAGATGCTTTGTGTCTTTGTACTTGAGCTGCAGTAATAAAAGACACCCTTTCTTGTGGCATTTACTTCCCTGTCCTCTCTTGTGTTGTTACTAAGAGGTTCCAGTTTTGACTGTTGACTTGACCCTCACTTGTGAGACATCTACTGGAGGAGACCCAGTTACCACACACTGATGCCGACAGTGTGAATCAACCCTTGGAGGCGAGAGTAACGGTCGGATCTCTTGGTAGTAGCGTCGAGGCCTTACGACGTCATCCTTGGTATGGATTAGTATCATCCATCTCGGGATTGACCGTATTAGGCGAAGAATGTGGTTCATCCAGGGGATGAGACCAGGTTTCTCTTATCGGCAAAGAAGAAATCTAGCAGCTCTAGTGGGACCATAGGTGGTCCGGGCCACGATAGAGAAGGTCCAGGTGAGCACATGGAGCGGAAGGCTCAGATTCATGCTCAGTACCGCCTTTTGTATCCCTAGTTTGTGTTGAAGCTTTACGAGGACGTAAAGCCCTGTGGTGGGAGTAATGTAAAGACCCGTAAATTTCAAGGAATTTTTTTTTCTTAATTTTCTTTGGAATTTTACAAGAACGCAGTTTCTGACGGTGCCTGATTCCGAGGCCGGGTGTGCCCGGAATCATTTTCTGAAGTTTGGCTCGGGTACGTTCAGTGAACGGACGAGCGGGTTTTTCTAACTTTTGAACCGGTGCCCGGAATCAAATTCTGAGGGCACCGATGAAATCGCAGCGCCGGTATTTGCTTAGAAACGCCTCTTCCGGAGTTGCGTTTGCTCAGACATGGTTTTTAAATTTTGCGGCTTTAAGTCAGAAATAAAATAAAGTTTGTGCGACAACTTTATTTTATTTCACTTAAGCTGCTTGGAAGCCACTTGAAGCCACTTAAAGGCGGCTTGAACTGAGTTGAACTGGATAGGATGCTATCCAGAAATATCCTACCCCCTTGGTAGGATATTTGTGAGGCAGGGCCCGCACGAGCCCCGCCGTTTCTTTCGCTAAGTAACGCACCCGCGAAAACCCGTCAAAGTAACTGAAAAGTCAACCGACGCGTTTTCTTTAATTCTTAACAGACCATTTAATTGGGCGGTTTATTTCGTGAATTAAATGGGCTGTTTCGCTCGTTGAATTAATTCAACGAACTGATGGGTCGTTACTTACGCTTTTGCGTTTGTTGGCATGTTTATAAAATAAGACCAACCTAAAAATCCTTTGAAAGGATTTGAGAGAATCTTGTTTCTTCGGCTCCCCGCGAAGAACGCGAAGAACGCGAAGAACGCGAAGAACGCGAAGAACGCGAAGAACGCGAAGAACGCGAAGAACGCCGGCGACCGGAATTCGACGACGCACACCGAGATCTGCGACGTCGACGAGCTTTACCCGCGACGTTCTTCGGCGACGCCTCTTCTTCCGCGGCCGATCCTCGTTCGGCAACTAAGGTGAGAATCAGATCGTTAATTCTCCCTTTTTAAATTTCATAACAACGGATTTAATTAATTAAACCGTTTGATCTTGATCCGGAGATTGGCGACGCGACGCCGGATACCGCGACGACGCGACGATCCCCCTTCTTCCGCGACGAGCAATCCCGCGACGATCCCTCGATCGGCAACGACGACGACAAGGTAAGGGTTGATTTGAAATATTTTCCTTTCCCGTGATTTTATTTCTTTTAAAATGAGGAACCGATCACGGAACAATTTTAAATTTATTTAAAATTGTTGATTTGGTCGTTTCTTGTTTCTCCCGTGGTTTATGACTAACGCGGAGGGTGCAGGTCTAACAAACAAGACCCGACAACCCTCCGCCGATCTTCCTTTTTGTGCGGATTTGGCGGGCGACGGCAAAAGCACGACGCAAGGGCCTTTGGTTGATCCCGCAGTAAAGAACGGAACCCGGGAGGAGCAACGGCGCAGACGAGAAGGAAATCGGGTCACCGGAGCGACTCCGGCGGCCTGCGGAAGCCGGAGGTGGCGCGGGTCGCCGGCGCGGCGGCGCCGGCGGCCGGAGGCGGCGGCACCCCGCGGGTGTCCAGCGCGACACCCCGCGGGTGCCGCGGGTGTCCAGCGCGACACCCCGCGGGTGCCGCGGGTGTCCAGCGCGACACCCCGCGGGTGTCCAGCGCGACACCCCGCGGGTGCCGCGGGTGTCCAGCGCGACACCCCGCGGGTGTCCAGCGCGACACCCCGCGGGTGTCCAGCGGCACCCCGCGGGTGTCCAGCGCGACAGCGGCACCCCGCGGGTGTCCAGCACGACACCCCGCGGGTGCCGCGGGGTTGTCACGCGGCACCCCGCGGGTGTCCAGCGCGACACCCCGCGGGTGCCGCGGGGTGGTCACGCGGCACCCCGCGGGTGTCCAGGGCGACACCCCGCGGGTGTCTGGCCGACACCCCGCGGGTGCCGCGGGGGTGTCACGCGGGGCGGCGGCTTTCCCCCGCGTCGGCCGCTCGGCCGCTCGGCCGAGCCGAGCCGGACCGGCCCTGGCCGGGCCGGGCCGGGCCAACCGAGTCGGACCCGACCCGGTTCGGGCCAACCAGGGGGGGTCGGGCCGGGTCGGCCCGGGCCCGGACCCCCCGTCTTCGGACGGACTTCGTTCAAATGGCCGTATCTTGAGCTTCGGGCCTCCAAACGACCCGCCGTCAGCGGCAACGCGATCCTTGGATCGAGACGGTCGTTTCGGTTTATTATACTCAAGGTTTCGGAAGACTTTGGGTTCGGCCGGGTTGGTTCGTACACGAAACCAACCGGGCCCTCGGAGCGGAAACGCTCATAACTTGAGCTACGGACGTCCGATCGACGTACCGTCAGCTGTGGTAGTTTCCTCTAAGTGAGACGGAACTTTTGGCATACTCCGCCCGGGGATCGGACACAGGCGGAGTACGGTTGGGTTGGTTTTTCCCTAAAAACCAACCGGGCCCCTGGGACGAAAATGCCAATAACTCTCAGACCGGGCGTCCGATTGACGCGCCGTCTGTTGCGTTGAGATCCTGTTGTCGATACGGAACTTTTGGATACATCAACTTCGGACTACGTGTCAGTTGATGTATCAGCCTCTCGACTCGTGGAGCGGACCCTCCTAACGAGCTCGCTATGTGCGGGAACCCTAGTGCTGGCTGTGGCTTCGACGACAGAGCAGAGATCCTCCGTGGACTGCGACGACGACAGAGCAGAGAATCCTCCGTGGACTGCGACGACGGCAGAGCAGAGATCCTTCGTGGACTGCGGCGACGACTGTGCAGAGATCCTCAGTGGACTGCGTCGACTACTGCACTCAGCGATCCTACGTGGAACAGTGCTACCGAACCTGTGTGAGCTGAATCTTCTTTTTACCTTGAGCGGTGGAGCGCTTGGGTGTAGCGGCGGACCCGTGGTTCTTGACAGTGGTGGTGCGCTTGGATGCAGCAGCAGACCCTTGGCGGTGGAGCGCTTGGTTGTAGCGGCGGACCCGCGATACTCTACGGAGTGTGTGCGCTTGGTTGTAGCGACAGACCCACGACGGTGGAGACGCGCGTGCGGAGTACGGAGACCGTGTAGATGACTGAGACCTGACGACTGCTTGAACGACTCGACTTGGAGTGAGTCGACTAGCCCAGTGGACGGAGCGCCCAGTAGTTGGCAGCAGACCCACGGCGGACGGAGCGCCTGGTAGTTGGCGGCAAACCCGCGGTACTCGACAGGAGGAGTACCTCAGTAGGCTATCTGGGTGAGCGCCCGGTATTTGGCAGCAGACCCTCAGCGGACGGAGCGCCCGGTAGTTGGCAGCAGACCCGCGGTACTCGACAGGAGGAGTACTTCAGCAGTCTTAGGTTAGTGAGCAGTACCTCGGAGTCGTGACAGGACCACTGTACACTTCAGAGATGGGGCTCTTCAACATTTACGGTTTCGATAATGAAAATCCTGGTTGAGCTGAATCTTATGTTACTCTCCTTTGTGGATTGTGTTGAACTATCCTTTGTGGATTTACTGTTTACTCTCCTTTTGGATTTGAGTCTTGCTTTCCTTTGTGGATTGAGTTGTTCTTGAGCTCGTGAGCAGAGCTAGAATTGGGGACTTAGGTATATGTATGGGCATATACCTAAGTCAAGTCAGATGTTACTTCGTGATTGCATCTTTCTTTTGTGATATATCCTTTGTGGATTTCGGGAGACCTTCGGGGGTCTCGGGGTCCTTACTGAGTAGCTTATACTCACCCCTGCACGGGCTATGCCCGCACTTCGTGGTGTTGGTTGCAGACGACGGACAGCGCTGATCGCGGTTGGGGCGTGGAGCAGGACGGTACCTGGAGGTGGACCACTGGACAGGACGTGCTCGGAGCGGACGTGGGACCCGAGGAGCCTGGAGGCTATCTGTACCCACCCTTCAGGTGGGATTGCCAGTGGACGACACGAGGCCGCCGTCTTTTCTTCAGTTGCTGTACTTTACTTTTCAGTTGTACTTTACAGTTGGGCTTGTATTTCCGGCCCCCTTTACTTTTCTGCACTCTGTAGTTACTTTCCGCCTGCTGACTCTGTGGTGCTTGTTTACTTTTCAAAGGCAATGCCTTCCCTTTTTGTTGGGATTTACGCCTTGGTGCTAGTCGCCAGCCCCTGGCCTATGGAAGGCGGGCTTGGGGTAGTCACGGCACGGGCCCCGAGGACGGGTCGTGACACCTTATTAGGGGACACCCACAAGAAAACCTTTTTAGCCACCATGAACTCCAAGGGTCATATACTTCAGTTAGAATAAGACCACTTCTTGTTTTGGGAAATAAAAAACCATTTCTGAATCAAATTCACCTACTATGAGGTCTCTAATATCGTACTCAACATAAAAATTGAACACTCACCTACCTCATTCTTTCAGAGAGGTAAACAATAAGGCCTCTTATATAGATCCATAAACAGATCCATATGAATAAAATATTCAAAGTTTTAATTATAAGAGAACTCTACTAGAGATAAGTGATCATACCAAGAACCTATAAAATATAAAATATATTCTCTAAGTGTATCCTCTAAAGCCTGGATCATCCTTTTTTTTCTACCCATTAGTATGAGTATGAAACGTTGTACTCAGATTTAACTGGGCACCCATCTCCGTCTATAAGACTTTTAAAAATTGTGAGGTAAAACAAGCATCTATGTCAGATACTACACTCGAAGACACTCCCTGAATTCACATGATATTTCAAAAATATAGATTTCCTAGCTCATCAACTGAGTTCATGTCCAAGATTGGTA
Source organism: Viscum album (assembly GCA_963277665.1). Lineage (NCBI taxonomy): Eukaryota > Viridiplantae > Streptophyta > Magnoliopsida > Santalales > Viscaceae > Viscum > Viscum album. The sequence goes on along the minus strand of OY728133.1, from coordinate 1,019,907,222 downwards.
TGAAGTGATATACTTTATTCAACCAATCCAAAACCACCCAAACAGTGTATCGACCTCTCGGTGTCTTGGGAAACCCTATACCAAAGTCTTTTGTTACCTCATACCACTTACACACATGAACTAGAATTTTATTTAGTATCACTCTAGGTATTTAATTATTGGAATTGATTTTATAACAAGTTAGACAATGGGAAACAATGCCTACAATGTATCTCTTCATTTAAGGCCACCAGAACTACCACTTGACATTATGATACATATTAATTGACCCCCAGTGCATTTTCCACTATGAAGAATGAGAGGCTCTCATCATATCTTCTCTTATGGAATATGGATCCATCACTCTACCATGAACCAAAATCACTCCATGTCTATTAAAAGAATAACTTGAAATAGTTCAACTTATTTCCAACCTATCATGATTCATTATACACTCTGTATAAATATCCCAATAGGTATTCACTCATTATAAAAATTAGGAAGTGATTACTAAGGGTAAGAAAACCAACTCCCCTTGATCCTCAGCTATACCCACCTATCATTCTTAAAACAAAATAATGATCTTTCTTCCAGATTCTAATGTTTGTTCTCTTGTATCCTATGTTTTTCTACTCACTGAATCTACAACCACATTTTCTTTTATAGGATAATATTATATCTCAAAGAAGAATATATAAAATTACTCTACCCTATTATCATGATTAAGATTTATGTCATTCTAGGAGAAAATATACCACAAACTCTTGTGGTTTATATACACAAAAAATATATCACAAAAGAGGTAGTATCTCTATAATTTTAGTGCATGGAAAAAATAACTAATTTTGAGTCCTGAGTAGGGTAGTTCTACTCATTGGATGCCATATTATGAGGCCCATAAGTTACTAGTTTGTCAGCATGCATTATAACAGCTTATAAGATAATTCCAAACATGTCATCATACACAACATAACCAACTATAGTCTTAAAAAGGGTTATTATCAGAGAAAAAAATAACCTTTTCTTAAAATATATGAAAAATTATTTACAATTATCCATCTATTTTAACTTTACTCATTTATTTTTAAGCACAACCATGGGTGCATCTGGGTGAGATAAGTTCTAAATTAATCTCATGCAGTACCTAACCAATCTGAGAAAACTCCAAATATCTAATATATTCCTTAGTTAAGCCTAAGATATAAATACATGTACTTTATTTGGATAAACTATTATCCCTTATTGAGAAACCATGTTCCCATGAAACTTCACATCATGTATCCAAAATTGACACTTCATGTACATGGTGTAATACTGATGTGACTGAAACATACCCAACATGATATCCAAGTGTCTAGAATGTGATTCAGAAATCTTGGAATATATAAGGATGTCGTCAATGAAAAAAAAATAACTCCAAGTATATGTGAAATATCTTTTTCATGATATCCATGAAAAATACTGGTTCATTCATTCTTCCAAAGAGAATAACAAAAAACCCATACAACTCATAACGTATCCTAATCATCTTCTTAGGGATATCATCCTCTCCCACCCAAATCTGATGGTAGCCAAAACATATTTCATTATTTGAGAAACACTAGTCTCCACTCAAATTATCAAAAAGTCATATATTCATGGAAATGGGTAATTATTCTTCATAGTGATCTGATTCAACTTCTAGTAGTCTACAAAAATATGAAAATAACCATCCTACTTTTTTGAGAACAATACCATAACACACTAAGGGGATGTTTTTGGTCTGATGAAGACTTTTGACTCAAGATCATCAAGATACACGTTTAGATCTTTCAACTCAGATGGTGTCATGATATAAGATGGAATTAATATCAGGTGCACACCAATAACAGTATTGATCCCAAATTCAACACCCCTTTGTGACATTAACCCTAAAGAATCCTCCAGAAAGATATCTCAATATAGGTCCACCGCTATATGGGAAGATAAGGGAGTCACTGTATGATCCACTGAATGAATCATTCCATCCAAAAATACTAAAATTAATTCTCTATGATGAGGATAAAGTCCTACTATACTTTCCTCAATATTCCATTTGCTAATCAACACAAAAATTTCCCCTTTAGGAAATGAAAAGTTCAACAATATCTGATAAAAATTGATATGTGTATGGAAACTGGTTAACCAGTCCATGTAGAGGATCACGTCAAAACATATAATCTCCAGAGTAGTGAAGAAAAAAACATGATAAAAGATAAAACACACCATTAAATAGTCTAGATAAATATAAAGATGATCTAATTTCATTCATAGGGGTATATCGATAGATAGAAGATCAAAAGAGAACTTAACTAGTAAATACAACACAACAACCACTTGAGCATATATTAAAGAATGTGATGCTCCTATGTCAAATAAATAAATAGATAAAGATGAAGAGATTTAGATCATACCTCAAACCCTGGGAGGTCCCTCTATAACATCAAAAAAGAATAGTCAACCACATATTTCCTACCATCCACCACTCTATGAATTCCTAAAGGTTTTTCATTCACCCAATTTACCAACCCTTATAGGCTATACACCTACTATTTTGGTCCTATGCCTACACCATGGATGGATTTATCTATTTGTAATAAAAATGCATGGGGACAAAATTCTTAAGGTTACCAGTCTTCCTACACTAGTGAAAATTCTTGAGAGACATAGGATAGTCCTTGAGAAATTTTCATTTCCACCCACAATTTTAACACCTAGAAGAGTCACTCCCCAAAGATGGATACAAAGAAGCTATACTCTTCACTATCCACTGACCACCACCTCAAAATCCATCTTATGAATTCTTCTTCTTTCTCCTAGAATGATCAACTGAGACTGCATAGGATAAGGAACCTATCATTACATTGATTATAGAAAGAATATCATCAAAATTTTCCTCCTAAATTCCCTTATCTATAGTCAGTGATTTATGAAGAACTGCAACATAGGTCATTAGATTAAAGTTCCTTAAATATCATATCATCTCTAGATGAAGTCTACTCTTGAGTTTACTGGATTTTTGTGAATTGTTCCTTGAGAGAATTTGTGCAAAGCGTATCAACTTTTTGGAATGTTCAACTTTTTGGAATGTTTCAAATGGGGGTACACTATCATTGACCCCTAATATAGATCTATGAACTCTTGAGGATGGTATATATTTAATACAACAAAAAATAAATCCATGAAGAAGTTCTATGTGAAGGTCATCCATGTAAACCCTTCATATCTACCATTGTCCTACATGACATCCATTAGTCATATAATTGTTCCATGAAGCATAAATGTTGCAAGATTGACCTTTATTCATCCGAAGGCTCAACAAAGTCAAAAAACCTCATTATGACTCATATCAAATCCTCTATGTCATAGGGGTCGACAGTGCTCTAGAAGGATAGAGGGGGGGGGGAGTGCTATAGCTAAATTTAATACATAGATTCAATCATGATCGAGCCACCACTATGGACTCATCCACCATAAATAGTTACTAGCTGAAAGAGTACTGGTTATACTTGTTCTATTGCTTGACCTACTGGAGTGACCAAGGGAACCTACTCAGTCAAATCCTCATTCATAATAGGTGAATAAACTGGCTATGTGATATGTCCATGGGGTTGAATGTCTTAATATTCTAGAACAAACTTTATAGAAGGAAAATAACATAAATAATAAAACCAATAACTGAACACATGTACAGACACGAGTTAACAACAAGGTTAACCTAAGATTCTACCCACAAGAATAAGGAATAAACCCCTATGAATTACCCAAAACCCAAGGAAAGCCTCTTGTACATTAACGTTAGTCACAACCACACATATATACTAAAAAATAAAGTACAAAATTATCAATTAAAATAATATAGGAAATAATTCTTCAGGTACATATCAAAATTTCACCACAAATTTAATAATTTATACTCTACCTAGAGTAAGTGACAAGTATATATGGATTTTGAACCTATGTGACTATAATTATGCATAAACACACCCCAAATTCCATAAATAAACATATCAACCTCATGTGAATCAGCCGAGGGAAATTTAATCCTTGGTAAGCTCAAACAGAAAAAACCTAAATTCACACTTGATGGAAAATTAGTGGTCCACTTCACAATGCTGACTATGTACTGACATAGTTCCCCTAATAGAGTTCCAACTATCCTCTCTCATTTATACTCTATCCCATATCAAGGAAACGAGAATAAACAAGTTTGTGAACTTGGATCTGATACCATTTTGTAACACTCAAACCTGAACCACCAGGTCTGAGATAGGGATTCCACATGACCACATGTTCATATATCTGCACACAAGAGGATGATGACTAGTGGTGAGGGCCTATGAAATGATGTGGGGTGAATATTTATTTAATACCAAGTAATATCAGAGTATGATAAAGGGAGTGACAAAAAATAATTAATAAATAATAAATAAACAAATAACCATCTGAGTAATAGAAAATAAAAATAAAAAACATCCCATATTACTGTAGAATGTCATTTTTGGTAAATAAACCAAAACTAAAAAAGGATCCAATGAATGGGTAATCCAATAATAAATGAAGTCAAATCTAGCCTCATGTCTATCCATCATAATTTGCAGCCTCCTTCTAACCTTCTCAACTATCCATCACAGAGCCCTTTCCCTTCATCAGACCCCTAAGAATAAAATCTAAAAGCACAATGAAATTCTTGATTAGGGTGTGGGTTCAAGACTCGGTAGAACACCACTAATGTCCCTTAACATAAATTCATAAGAAAATAAAGGTGCATACCATGAAATTAAATAAGTTTTAAATTTAAACAACAATATATCACATAATTATAAATAAATGATAGGTTCTTGGAGACTAGATCGACTTGCTTCAGTACCATGTTATAAGGAACAACAATAAGCCACTTGAAACAAACCCCTTGATGAGATAGACTAGAAACATGACTGACATATCCCTTTTGGAGGGATATCCCAAAGCATGCCAAATTTTCACCTAATAAACCCCCTCAGGGGAATATTCCATGAACATTAACCAGTATTCTCAACTACAAGATTGTAGAACAAAATAATACAATACAAGATAAAAATGATATATCAAACATCACATCAAATAAACAATAATCATACCTAGAAAAATACATATGAAATAAATACAATAATAGGCCTTTAATGGATATGAACACACACCACATGTTATAATGTATCAAGAATAGGTCTCTAGGGATATACACACATTCCAAAAATCATCCCAATAACCCAAAAAAAGTGATAAAGTTTAAGGATTCTTACCTTAGGTTTAATAAATAAGATCAAGGAATGGTTCACTATAAAATTAATTAAGAATAACTATATCATAGAACCATTCCTTGTTTGAAACTTTTATAACATTTGGATTGAAGTAGAAGAGGAACAACCCCCAAAATGTTTAGGACACAAACAACTGACCAAGGAAGACCCTCTATCGGAAATTGTTATGGTCGAAATGTTGAGTAGAACAAAAATCATTGAATTTGGATTCTGATTCTATTAATGATCATAAAAACCCTCATTATATATTTACAAAAACCTTATATCCAACCAAGAATATTAATATACAACTGATTTTGAGGTTGAATAACCTTACTGTCACCACTCATTTGATTTGTTCCTCTGATCTGCAGAAAAGTTAACGACCACTATATCACATTGTCGTTGTGTGACAAAATTGGAAGAATGGGAGACACCAATATGATCTTATTCACATCTAATCATCCATATTCATCAAACCTCAATCAAAACCTCAATAAAAAACCACAACCATGGTATTGATCTATTTCACCGAAGAATTTCCACACAATGATTGAATAGTTGGCATTCATCAAACTAAAAGGAAAAGAAATTTTTTGCAATAAATATGTTAAGAAATGAGTAATAAATTCCTAGAAAAAATTAGGACTGATCCTCGAATGTTTTTTAGTTTTCCTCGATTATTTTTCATTAGAATGATGAATGAAGTTTGATACCAACCAACAAATCAATTCCGCTAAATCACAAGAAAAAATAAACCCTAACCTACAAGCACAATCGACCTACTAATAAAACTATTGGAAGAATTTATTTTCACTAATAATGTGATAATAAATGGGGAAATAAACCATAAAATAGCCCCACATTAGGTTAGGATAGACCATAGACTATGAATGACCATGCGTCATCGTTGTTGTTGAGGTTCTCAAACTAAGTTGGTGAGAATGATCCTCAATTTTTCATCATCACTTGACATGCATTACTTCAACACACTCTCTCAATCCTCAAGGTTATGAATCCAATCCTAGGAATTATCCACAATCATGTTTTAATAGAGGGTAACATTGTTTCTATGTAAAAACATAATAAAATAAATAAATAAATAAATATATTTTATTATTTTCCCCCACAACCACACATTATTAAAACATCTAATACTAACAATGTTTATGTCACACCTAGGGTAAAACTCCAATTCTAGACTCAATTATGGTCTTTGATTTCCCATCTAAGTCCTTGTTCCATAGTTATTCTACTTTTTCAGGAAAACTCTGTGCATGTTATACTAATATTTTTTTTATTTTAATTTTATAATATCAGTACTGGTATCACCAGAACTTAGAATCTCATGTCATCGTATTTATTGGATTTATAAATATAATAATATAGATTCTAAATAATTACATAAAAAAATATCCATTAAAATTGTATTTCCATGATATTTAAAATAAATTTATAAAAGTGATTTTCAAGGAATATATCATTAAATATCATTCATTCTATAGAATCAATTTATTCCTTTTTCATATTGTTATTAATCAAAGAACATCATTTATCAGCTCCAACTTCAATAATATAAATAGAAAGGGTTACCATATAATGTTTTGAACATCCAAAAATGTCAAATATATTCTCCAAATAATTAATTCATACTTAATCTTTAACTGGGCCTGAGTATCAACCAAAATATGGGGGGTGATGTTTCATGAAATGATCTACTATCAGCATATTATTTTATGGATAATCTTGTAACTACCTTGCATTGGTACCTCCATTAATATCTTATTCCAACAAAGTCAACATGTCTACCAATTTCTTTGTTCCAATTCTAATAATTCTGGGTTGCTAGTTTTGAAGGATATTATCCTCATGATGTATTTCTACCTCATTTTCCTTATTTCCTCTACGGAAAACCATTATTAAGAAATATATATTAGATGAAGTGACATGGAAGTCCTCAAAATATATCTCTTGATAAAATAACAGTAAATTTAAATCTCTTAAGATAATCTTTTAATATCATCCTAACATATAAATTCATCTAAAACTTTTCTCCGATACCAACTATAATGATATTTTACTTTATCAACCCATAATTACATGATTTATAACTAGTGTTTCATTTTAAAAAATTTATATAATCTTTTCATTTGAGAGTTTTAGATATATAGGTAAAAAATTACATAAAAAGTTGATATTTCCAGTCATTTTCCATTTTTTAAACAAAAAAATATCTTTATAAAGACCCACATGCTTCATTCATGGTAACTCCAAAAATTGGAACTCTGACTTTATTAATGTTTTAATCACAATAAATACACATGAAAAATATTTAGAAACTTGAGATAATAAAAACTAAGATAAGAGATGGATATAAATTAAAATAAAATTTTTATTCGATTGGTAAACCTTAAAAATAGATTATAAATTTCCCCTACTTCATAATAAATATTTGAGCATAGATATCCATATAATTTTCCATGAAAAGAAATTAACTTATCAGTATAATTCAGAGAACATATCATATTAAATCATAAATGAAAAATCATAAACATAAGGGTTTCTTTCTAAACATGAATACTCATAAATACCATTCCATGAAAAACAATCCTTTTACCATTTTTTTAAAAACAATCATGAACATTCAATAAAAAATAATCTATTTTTCTAACCATTTAAAATTAAAATATATCCATAAAACCCCATTTCAAGAATATAAGGTTGGTACCTTGGAACATTATCCTTACATTCACCCTTACATGAACTATTATAATGGAATCACCTAACTGGATAGTTATAAATTCTATTAGTAGTAACCTCTCACTGGTAAACTCAATCACTTAACCAAATGAATTAGAGAGATATATCAGGATCAAACATAATTCATATAAAATTTATATGAACCATATCATGAATAAAACACATATAACTGTTAATTTAATATTAAATATGATTTGAATTTGAAATCAATCTTATAAGTAATAACTCATTTAATTATCTGATAATGATGAGGATTGTTTTTTGTTTCCTTAGAAAATATTTAAAAAACATTACCCTAATATTGAGAGAAATCATTTTTTTTGAAAATAACTAAGAAAAAATGTAAAATTATCTCAATAATGAATTATATTTATGTTGGAAGGAAAGAAAGGTAAACTCAGATATGTTAAAAAACATTATTTTTTCACATTTTTAAAAATTTGAGAATAACCCATACTAAAAAAAGAAAATATTTTGGTTTAATCCTTTTTATGAAATTAAAAAATAATTGAAAATATCCATCATCAAACCTTTCAGTATAATTAATAAAAACCTCAAAACATTTAAAATAATATATATATGGAATAAATTTTTTTAAGGAAGAATTTAAAGCAATATATTTTTAAAAAAAAAGTCCCTTACCTCTAGTCCCAACTCATATCATTCATATTTCTACCCTCTTGAGTAATAAAATTAGTTTATTTTTTTATATTCATAAGTTCTAATTTCATTTTCTTTACATTATTATTATTCCATATTTTTCATTTGATACCAATATTTATTTATTTAAAATAATGGTTAAGTTTACTTTGGATATTTTGAGGATGTTTAGTTTAAAAGTCCAAAACAAAATTGGTAGGTTGAATAAGGTCAAAGTAATAATGGTTAAATCATATAAAAAATATTAATCATGAAAAATTATTATTTTTATACTTTAAAAATATTTTAAGACCATCCATGGAAGGTGTCCATGAAAAATAAATTACATCATTTTGTGGAGGTGATAGTTCACACGTATCCACGAGTTACATTTATATATATTTTACTATATGGAAAAGAAATATGGTATATAATATTTTATTTTTAAAAAATCATAATTATGTTATAAATATCATATTTATTCATTATTTCTATCCTTATGACCAACCATTTGAGGTAGTAATGAAAAATGAATCACACCACTTTTTGAATGTAGTATTCCACACATACACACGCATGACGTTATCAATTTTCAATGGATGGAAAGGGTAAGAATGCAATTAATATATTATATTTCAAAAATAATAATAAAATCATAAAAATATTATATATTCATTAATTCCATCTTTATAACTAGTTTTTTGATGAGATGTTGTAGAATGAAACACAACACTTCATGGAGGTGGTAGTACAAACGTACAATCGAGCGATGTTATCATTTCTTATCGGATGGGAAAGATTTATAAAATGATTGTTACATAAAATTAATAACATTAAATTATAAGGAAGATAAATATTTTATTATTTTATCGTCGTTAGAAATATATTTGAACGAGCCAGAAAATGAAAAAAACTTAAAATAGGTCAGTTAGGATTTATACCTCATCCTCAGGATGTCTCTATTTAGATTACAAATTTATCCTTCTAGTATTAGTATTTTGAGAAAAAATGACTTATAAAATTTTGGAAGGATAGTTGGGAAGGGTTTTAGGTAGGTATTTTCTGTTTTAGGGGGCTCAAAATATGTTAATAAGTGAGGAGAGATGGTGCTCTTTTATAAGTGAGGGTAGTGAAACTCAAGTAAATACATAAAAATTTAAATTAATATAAATGAATTTCTCAAAAAAGTGGCTTCAATTTAGTAAAATTTAGAATCCAAGATTGGTTAAAGCTGATATAAACTCAACTAATCACATTTATCCATGTTTTAGATATATTTTAGGCCTCATCAATTTATATAACCCCATGAAGTATTTTAACCTATACTGGGGTGATAAGGTTTTATGATTATAACTATTCATTATGACCAAAACTGAAATTGGCCACAATAAAATTTTTGAACCTCATAATTCCAAATATATAATCTATTATTCAGGATTTAATATTTATATTTTATTGAAACTATTTTTAATATATGTTTCCAAAAACCAACAAAAATCAGTTTTTTAGAAACAAATAAATTTTAAGCATAAAAATGAATCAATACCAAAAAAATATAATACTGATTCTTATGGAATTATTTTTATTATATTTAATAAAAGGGTACAAATTTCACATTACAAAAAAATCCAAAACCAAAGGGGTCTTTTTTATCACTTGAAAAGAAATGACAATTTTATAAAAATCAGTATTTTCCACCATTCACTCAAAAATAAATCTTTTCAGAAAAATCAAATAAATTCAACCTATGATAATTTATTTTTTTTGAATTAAAAAATACAGTTCATTTTATAAATTTCTAAATCTAAAATCTAGAAATTTAAATTTTAAATAAAACCAAATATCTCATGGAAAACATTTATACTAGAATAAAAACACTTCTTTTCTGATTGAAAATCATATATAATTATCATATTATATATGAATCCACAAAAATATATTTATGAAAATTAATAAGAAATTAAATTAATTTATTATAAACTTTATATGGGTTGTCACTGGGTAATATATGTTTATAAAAAATTCATGATAGAAAAAATTTAAAAAATTAATTAAGATATTGTGAAAAGTTGAAGAAAGAGTTTGAACATAAATCATACATAACTTTTGATCTGGGTTCCCATTTGAACTCCACAATATGTAAAATCAATGATTGTGAAGATTTTTATGACATTTGAACATAGTGTAAACTAGGTACCAACTTTATTCTTAATAAAAAACATCTTGAAATGCCTCTAAAATTGAATTTTTAGTCAGGATATCTAATATTTTTATCATTCGATGGAATTTCATATTTGTCTAAAATGATATTTTTGATTTTTTTTATGGAGATTAAATTTATTTCTCAATATTACATTAATAATTAAACTATGGTGTTCAAATTTTATTATTTTTCATTTTTGTATATATTTACATAAAAAATTAACTGTATAAATAAATTTTTATACATATTCACAAACAAAATAACATTTTACAAATATAAACTATATGTAAATAAAAAATAATTATCCATTTTTTTAAAACATAGCCATTTTTTCCATATAATGATATATTAATATGTATATATCTATAAAAATGTCAATAAAATTTTATATATAAATCTGTGTTTGGATGTATAAACAATCAAATATATATCTATGAATATATTATGATATATGTAAATGAATATTAATAAATAAAATAATTATATATATATATATATATATATATATATTATACACACACACTCACACATGTTTATATATATATAAATACACGCATTTTTTTACAAATGTATTTAAAAATAATTATAGAAATATATGAATAAATATATTGAAAAAAGGTGGGCCAACAGTAAGGGTGAAAACTTTTATCTACGCTAAGAGAAGCATAGATAAAAATAGGCTTTATCAACTTTTTTATTGTGGTCATAAAAGTGACAAGATTTGTATCTTTGAAGGTCACTACTTTTATAGCACTGACAATGCTCATTTTAAAATGTTGATAAAGATCATTTTTTAGTTATATTCCATATGAAACTTTTGGTATTCGATGAAATGATTTAATAAAATTTAATCCTTTTCAAAAAAAAATTATATAAAAAGATGAATTTTTTTTGATTTTCCATCAGTAATATTTAGTACAGTTTCCTTTTTAGTAGTTGATAAAAAATTCCCCTAATTTCTTTTTTACATTATTTCCCTAAATTCATTGATCCCATTTTGTAAATCTCATCTATTCTTAATAGATTTTTTAAAAGGGTTTTTAAATTATATTCATTAAAAGGGACATGGTTGATTATTTTTCCAAAAGGGGTCTAGAGATGTGTGAACTCCATTCATGCTTCTCATTTAAAGAGAGAAGTGTAAATGGGGTTCACACTTCTCCCTATGTTATGAAGGAAGTGTGAACCCCATTCAAACATCCTTGGCATGGTGGAGGAATCCCGAACCCCCATTCATGCTTCCTTCATAGAATTTATATATGAGGCGTGAATGGGGTTTACCCCTCCTGACAGACCATTTTCTATAAAACAATGTGCACTAACCCTCCAATTTTCATTATTATCCTATATATTTTTCTACGAATCCCTAATAGAATTATTTCTCAACATATCTTTGTGGATTTTAAGAAGGTACTATTTCTATTTAAAAATTTAATTGTCTAATTTCTTATTGATTTTATTTGTATGATGTATTTATTTAATATGTATGGATGTATGAATGTATTGATGTATAAATTTTTTTTTATGATTTAATTTCTGAATAGGTTATTTTTTTGTATGATATAATTTATATTGAATTTTTAGGAAATTAAAATATGGTGTTTATATAATTTAAATATTATATATAATATGTAATTTATATTTATGGAAATAACATTGTTTTAAAAAATGTATATATTTTAAATTTAAATGGTGAGTAATTACATTTGAATAGATTTATATGTATATAAAATAATTTGTATTTAAAGTAACATAAATTTAATTCATAATATTCTATACATGCATTTTCTTTCTCATAGGGTTGTTTTGATGATGGTTCTTCATTTGTTTGACTCTAAAGTTGTTTCTATTATTGGTTAGATATTTTTTTTCAAGTCATTGAAGAACATTCTTGATCCAATTTAGGAAATGGTGGGGCTTTTTTTTATTGGTGATGTGGTGACAATGACAGTGGTCATTGGTGGTGCGACCGTTTTCTTCCTCTGACATTGATGGTCTTTTGTTCTCTGTGGTGTAGAAAATGTCATGTTTCATTCTGATGTTGTGTGGTAGTGTTGTGGGGTTTCTTCCATGGAATGACATCCAGTGGATTCTATCTGGTGGGGTACTGTCTTCCAGTGTTATGGCACATGGATAAAGGTGGCTTGTGGTTCGGGATCTCACTGCATGAGTAGGTTTTCTGGTGCATGAATCGATGTGTTTTTTACCTGTTTGAAATTTAGGCTTAGATTTTAATTTTATTCTAGGGTGATGTTTTTTGGTTTTTGAGTCAAGGCATTGTATTTTGAATTTGGTCTTGGGTGATGTTTTTGATTTTTGAAATGTATGGTTACCACTAATTCCTAAAGTGGCCTTCAGAAAATATAAGAAAATGGATTTGGAGAATATTCTATACATGTTGAAAATTATCTTAATATATTTCTAAAAATATATTATTTATATTAAGAATCATATTAAAATTTATTAAAAAAAAATATAATAATATTTTTGTTAAAGTTAAAATTATTTTTTACTAAAAATAATTATTTTAAATTATATTAAGTATAAATAATTATTATTTGAATTAATAAAGTATGAAATAAAATTACTTAAATTTTGGAAATTAGAAATATGAAAAAAAGTTATATATACATATGTAATTTTATAAAATTAAAAATTACATAAGTTTATATAATTTTAATAGATAATATGTAAGTGTAAATTATATTAAGTATAAATAATTATTCCAAGTAATAATGTTTAAAATATAATTACCAAAATTTTAGAAAGTTGAAGTATGAAAAAAAAAATTTATATACAAATGTTATATTATAAAACTAACAATAAAATTAGTTTATATTATTTTAAAGGTTATTATGTAAGTGTAAATTATATTAAATTTATTTACTATAAAAATAGTTTTATATAATAAATTTTAATTATATTAACTATAAAAAAATAATCATCAAATTAATAAATTATAAAATATAATTACAAATATTTTGAATGTAGAAGAATGACAAAAATATTATATATACATATGAAATTTTATAAAATCTAAAATAAAATAAGTGTAATGTATTTTAATTGTTATTATGTTAGTGTAAACTATATTACCTTTATTTATTAAATTTAATAGAAGTTATTATTAAATATATATATATGCACATATTCCGATTGAAAAGTTTTGGAATGGAGGTGTAGATATTTATTATATATTACTTCTTATTACAGTTAATGTTATATATTATGTAGAACATAATATGTATACCAAAAAACATGTTAAGAGTATTGTGTGATGGTTTATCTTGAGATGACTGATGAATGCATAATTGAATGTGCATGTCGTTTTTTGTGAATGTGGTTATAGAATTTCAAATAATTTCATTTTATTTTCTATGTTTATGACCTATGAATCATCCCTCTCTTATTATGTAAGGACCTGCGTGTTCGCCTAAAAAATATAATGTATTTTATACCCCTAGACCCCTCACTTTCATGTGAGTAACTTTGTGGTAAAAAGGTGTTTGAAAAACGGAATTCAACAATAGGTATTCGACTAGAGGCATTGTTATTTGAAAGAAGATTAGTGGTTTCTGAAATATGAGATAATAGAGTCTCTATAAGTTCACCCATTGGTTTTGGTTAGTTTATCAAAAAATGATAAACTAATCTGGAGAATAAGACTCAAGATCAAGTTATAGTTTTTTATTCATAAGTAATTATAATTTTTGAAACATATAATAATGTGTTATAAAAATATAAAACATTTTATTAAATTTGATTTGGTAATAATATCACTATCAATATACATCAATTGTGAGATTGTTTATATCGATCAAGGTTTTAGTTATAGTTTTTCACATGTAATAGTGAAAAATCTTCGTTAAAGTCTGTACATAAATAAATGTATATATATTATTTGTTAAATATATTACATAATGTGATAAGATTTATAACATAATAAATATATCAAACAAACATGTTAGCAACCTAGAATGTTTACTGATATTGATGTGACCTCCTTATGTATGATTTAAATTCCATGTTTTATTTTTTTATCCGATTAATTAATTTGTAATAATTGGGTGATCTTGAGATGACTGACCAATGCATGATTGAAATTGCATATCTTGTTTTTTCAGTATTATAATTTTAATAATTTAATTTTGTTTTCCACATTATTGAACATTATTTAATCCCTCCCTCCAAGTATGTAACGAATTTTATGTCCTCTTTAAAAATGTTTTATATATGAAACCCATAGACCGCCTCACTTACATGTGAGTATCAGTATAATAAAAGGGTGTTGGAAAAGAACTATTGTTGTTTGAAGCTGGATTTTTACACCATGCTTGAGAAGAGACAAATGGTAGCTAAAACATGAGATAATAGATGCATAAGGATCCCCCTTCTTCTTTGGTTATTTTATCAAATAGTGATAAACCAAGTTATAGAAAAATTGTCAAGATCAAGTCAAATATTTAATCATAACCAATTAAAAAAATTAAAAATTTCATGATGTAGTATAAAATATTTTATTAACTATTTTTTATAGGCAAGAGAGTGATATGAACGGGTTACATACTATAGTGGTCGAGTACTGGTGGTCTTTTTGGATAATAGGTACTGTGATTGTGGCATCTTCCAGGAATTGAGATATCCATGTGCACATATTGTTGCATCTTTTTCATCAGTAAACATATCATGGGAGCCCTATGTTGACTCATTGTATCACATGGCCACTCTGGGTAACTATTAGAGTGAATCTTGGATTCCTGTTGGTAACATTCATTCTACCACCTTGTATGCCAATCAACTTACTATTATCCCTAATATTACAAGGTTATATATATATTTTTCATTTATGATTTTTTTCATTTCTATCATTTTTCAATTATTGTCTTGATATTACCAGGTTACGCTCCTAGGGAAGAACAAAGTCTACTCAAATAAAAAATGAGATGGACTGGCCTTGGAAATGTGGATGGGGACTATGATGAAACAATTTCCAAGTAGAGGGGAAAACTCATAAGAGATGTCCCCAAGTGGAAGGATAGAGATTCACTTCCCATCATCCATGATCAAGTATATGCATTTTATCATTAATGTGTATTTTTTAATGTATGTGGAAATTTCATTAATGAATCATTTTATTTATGAATTTATGTATTTTTGACATATTTTAATGCTGGTTTTTATTATTTATGGATTCAATAAAAAATGATTTTGTGATTTCATAACTATTAAAAAATAAACAGAAAATTAAAATAAATATATCATGCAACCACATGTTCTATGCAGTTTTTCCATCATTTCTGATTTATATATAAATATTTTAAAAAATTAAACTTTATTGGAGATCAATAAATCAATAAATACGTAGACTAAACCAAAAAGATCAGTCACATATATTTTTTCTCCTATTTTTTCATCATAATTCTGAATTATACATGATAATTTTATTCTTAATTTTTCTTGTTATAGTTTTATTTAAAAATTGTATATAAATTATATTGAATTAACTATAAAAAATTAAGGATGATGTCAAATGTAAAGATGAAAGGTCCTCCATTTCTCACATTCTATGATAGGTATGTTTCATAGATGGTTTTAGAGGGACGTCTAATGCTTTTATTATGTGTATGGAGATGTCATCATTTCCATCATGCTGCACCACATCCCGCTATCATCCCCCATCTTCATCATGCTGGGTTCTATAGTATACTGATATGCAACTTCACATTTTTCGATCATCATCTCATTACAGTGCTCATAGAGAGATAGAGGCCAGAGACACATACTTTATATTTTATAGAGGGGGATGACAATTACACTCCCAGATGAATCCACTATATGTAAAAAATTGATATGAAACGACACTAATCTGTCTCATAGGTTATGATACTCCACATTCCATCATTTCCAGTCAATATCCTGCCTCCCTATCACCATCATGAGATGAAGTGCTTGTGTCTGTCTAGGGGAAATGGAATACACTGAACCTAGCTAAACTGGTGCATGACTCTATCAAGATGATACCACTCAATGATATTAAAGTGAATAAAAGGAACAAAAGACACCAAATCATGATGTACAAAAGTGTAGTATATTGAAAACTGGTCTAATAAAGCCTCATATGTCATCCATGCATGCTAAATAGACATGTGATATTTTCTAAAAATGCTTGTTACTAAAAACAAAAAATGATGATATTAAGAAATCAGTTAGTCAATGAATGATTGTATATAATTACATTGGTGGGTAGTAGACCTTCCAACATGAGACAGTATGCACCAAAATTGTGTCTTGGATCCAAAATGAAGTTTTGTGCTTTACCCTATAAAATACAACATTGAAAGTGAAAAATAAAATGAAATTAAATTCAATAACTCATTCTAACATCAAAAAATAATAGAGATGAGTGATCATACCAAAGTCTAAGTGGATAATTACACAACATATCTATATGAAGTTCTTGAACAACTATAATATGGGAGAGGGAAGGGATACACTTCTATGACCACATTTGAAGAAGGACGACACATCCCCTGATATCAATTTGATATAAGCAGCATGTTGTGCATAAGGATCTATATGTGTATGCCAAGAATTCATATCCCAAGCTGTATCTCTCGACTTGATAAAAATCCTTCAATATACCCAAATTTATCATGTGTACATGTATACTAGAGTGATCATTTCAAAATTGCCTTCAAATAATCTGTAAGATATATTCATGGGCATGATGCATGATAGTCTGATCATTAGTGTCAATGTGTATTTCTGAAAAATGCATATCCATTCATCTCATCTATATGGACCCACCATTTATAGAATCCTAATCCCCAAAAACTTCGAGGCCTTGAAACAATTTTACAATCACAGGCCAGTCTCCATGAGTGGGTCCTATGACTACATCCCTGGATAGGAATACTGAGAAGGACTTCCACATCCTAAAGGGTGATGGTCATCTACCCCTCATGCAAGTGGAATGTGTGTGTCTCAGATCTCTATCTCTTAGTGAGGGAAGAGAGTAAGTGATGATCAATAAATATAAAATAAGATACTGCAATTCCATAGAAGTCATCACTATGCAGGTATGGTATAATGGTGCTTGGAGGAAGAATGTTATGACAATGGTGTGCTCGACGTACCCAGATCCAGTGAACCTCACAAACCTCTAGAAGGTCACATGAATCCTAACTATACTACTTAGTGAGTAGTGTAGAATCCTCTATATCTACCTAAAAAAATTAAATAATACAGAAGTGTAAAATTTAAATATAACATTATGGTCAGTAGAATGTTATCACTGGTATAATGTAGGAAATAATATATATATTCCCATTATTTTATTAATTCATTTTTACTAGAAGAAAAGGGAATATCTTTATATTTCTCAAATCATCTTTCTAAAGTGGGTTTAGATATGTTTTTACCTTGGAAATGATGTTTTGTAAGATATGGTTTTATATATTTATGTATATACATTTTGTCTTTGTTATCTAAAATTTTATTAGAAAATAAGTTGTATAAGGTTTTTGAAATTTAGGTAACCATAATATAAAACAACAAACCAATTTATATATCCATGATAAAATGATAATTATGATCATATAAAGTGAAATGGATGATAGAAAACTAATTAAAAAACAAATGAATTCTTTATAATAGACAATAAATACCTTAAATTTTTTTAATAGAACAGAGTTTGAATGAGATGAGATTAACTTCAAACGTAATGTAAAATAAAACTTATTTTTAAGTTGTATATTAATAACATATTAATTAGTTAAGAATTAATTAATCATTAATTAAGAATTCATTAATCATTATTTAATCATTTGTTAATTATTAGTTAATCAATATTTAATCAATATTTAATCATTTTTAAATCATTAGATAACCAATATTTAATTATTAGTTAATCATTCTTTAATAATTATTTAATCAGTCATAAAAAATTTAATAATCATTATTTAATAATTAGTTAACCATTATTTATTCATAATAAAATCATTACTTAATAATTAGTTAATATTTAGTTAATCATTCATTAATCATTAGTTGATTATTACTTAATCATCAGTGAATCATTAATTAATCATTATTTACTAATTAGTTAATCTTTAGTTAATAATTGGTTAATCATTAGTTAATCTGTAGTTAATAATTTTTCATAATTAACAAATCATTACTGAATCATTAGTTAATATTTAGTTAACCATTAGTCAATCATTCAATAATTATTATTTAATCATCAGTTAATCATTAGTTAATAATTATTTAATCAATATTTAATCATTAGTTAATCAATATTTAATCGTGAGTGAATCAATCTTTAATCATATGTTAACAAATATTTAATCATTAGTTAATCATTCTTTAATCATTTTTTAATAATTAGATAATCATTAAATATTAGTTAGAAAATAATTAGTTTAAAATTAATTAATACTTAATTAATTACAGATTACTCATTAGTTAATCATATAGTATTATTTAGAAAATTTTTATTAGCTAATTGTTATGTAATCATTTTTTAATCCTAATTTATTCATTAATTAATCTATACTTAATCATTACAAATGAAAAATATTATTTCTAATTTATATATAACTAACTAAACTATTATATGAAAAACATATTCAGAACTAACTAAAAAAATCAATTAAATAACTAAAAAACATTAAACTAAATAATAAAAAATTCCTCTAAATAAAGCTTTGTAAAACTTGACAATCCTTTTAGGGCACAAAAACCACCATGCACAAGAGAAGAACCACTAAGATTATTGTAGAGAAATAGGGATAGAAATACAGAGAGAGAAGGGAAAATTAGAATGAGGAGTGGAGGGGGATGGTGGTGATCTTTTATAGACACTTCAGATGAACAACGACAATGGCGCTGCCACCTTTTCACTTAATTTACAAGAAAGGTGGCATCATGAAAGATGCCTTTTGATTTATTTTAGGTAAAAAATGTAATCACCCACGTATCCTTTTCCATGTCATCTATAAACATCGATGAGAGGAAAATGTGTCATCGGGTATGTCCCCTTTTAATTAATAGGAAAGTCAGCGGGGCCTACTCCACCATTCCATATTAGTTTTGAAAAATATATCTAACATATACTTATAAAAATATATTCTTTAAAAAAAATAAATATTTAAAAAAACTCATCATATGAATCAAATGGTGGAATTTTTATATGTATAACAAAGTGGATATTAATGCAATGGATCATTCACAACAAGGATAATGAAATTTTTTGATGATATTAATGAAGTGTGAGAAAGTGATACCAAAAAATAGGGAAGGTGGTGATTGTGGATGCGGTTTTAGAGAGTGATGATGGTGGTATTAGCAGTGAGGTGGGAGTAGTGTTGGATATAGTGATGATAACTCTATTCTATGGTGGGAAGAAGTGTATGTTAGGAGAGTCGGATAAAGTACTGGGAGTGGTAGGGTTTCCTCAGAACAAAATCACTAAAATTCCGACATTATTGTCGGTCAGAAACACCTACCCCGTATTATAGTTTCCAGATTAGCATATAATTGATAAGTGATATTGTCTAGATCTGATTGTTTTTTTTCTAGTTTGTGAGGAGAATTTGTTTCTTATGGATAAAATTTTAAGTTTTTGGGTGTTTTTCATTCACTTTTTTTGGAAGACACCAAACTATATTTCACACCACCTTTCTCATTTTATAAGTGATGATGATAATATTTGGTTCCATCCATGTTTCAATATTTTTCCTAGAAGAATTTTATGATATGATTTATTGTTATATAAAAAAACAATACTATTTTAGTTTTTCCCTTTATACTTGGACATATTTGAAAATTTAATTTTAAGTTTCTAATAATTTGAAAATAATGGATATGTTTTTTTAAGTTTTTTTTAAATTGGAAAAAAGAATAGGTCAAACATGTTTGAAAGCTATGTATAAAAGGCATGCAGGGTCTTCACACCTTTGTACTTTTTTCAAATGAGTCCAAAGATTTTTGGACCTTGATTCTTTTGAGAAAAAAATATATTTTTTCTAATTTTATTAAAATGTAAGGACACAACAAGGAAAAAGGTGTTTCCCTACAATTTTTAGACATTTAGCAGAGGTTTAAACTACCACTAAATGATGCATGACAATTTCTTAAAGAATCATGTGTTTGAATGTTAGGAATCATTTCATGATAGTTTTTCATTTAACAATAATTTAAACTATCCCTAGATTTTTATCAGCGGTTTTTTGTTTTTTAATTTCTTTTAATTTTTTTGAATTTTTAAATTATTTTATTTACATAATTTTTTTATTTTTTTTATGAAATTAATTAAATTATTACTCATTTATTATTATTAGTTATTTATCCTATAATGAATGCATGCACCATGCATACCACTCATAAATATGACATATATATGCACAAAGAGGGATTTGAACACCTTACCTTTTGGATATTCTACATAAACATTACCACTCAAGCAAGCTCTTCATGTGCTGAGTAAACAGTATGTAATATACTTATATTTATGTATAGATAAAAAACAAATAATGTTATTAATGAATAAAAAATAATGAATATATAATGAATATAAAATAAAGAATTCATAAATAAATTATAAATTAATAAATAATACGAAGTGGGTCTAGCCCAGAGCCGAAGCTCCGAACCATTTATTAAAATAAAAGAAAAAGTGAAAATCACATGGGAAGATGGATGGCTTCAATCAATAAAAATCCCACATCTATAAAGGAAAAAAGAAAATCAAGCATCACCATAATCATGATCAGATTCATGACGAGAATCTTCAACCTCATCAGCAGACTCCCACTCTGGATGTGAATTCCTCTAGATAAAGAGTGCAATGTACATCTCCTTAATCTTCGTCTACTCTAGAGTGAGCTGGTCCCAAAAAGATCTAGAAGTCACACATCACCCATGCCTTCGAGTTGCATCATCTCAGCCTCCTGGGCTTGACCTTTTGGATGCATATCCCATCTTCATGTTTTCTGAGGCAACATTACACTACATCCAATCTTTTCACCATCAAGCATGTCTTTAGACAAATGACTGACATCATCATTAAGTGAATTGTGTACCTCAAAACTGTTAACATCTCTAACATTATTTGACCGATCAAATTTCTGATCAGAAAATTTACGTAATAAATAAATAATTATTAATTATAATTTATAAAAGAAACATGTAAATAAAAAATAATGAATGAATAATAAATAAGAAAAAAATAAATAAAAATAAATAAATAAATTTTTTTTTATAAATTTATAAATAATAAATAATAACAAAAATAAATAAATAATCAATAATAATAAACAATAAATAAGTAATAATAAAATAATAAAAAAATAATAAAAAAATAAAAAAAATAAAAAATAAAAAATAAATACTAAATAAATGAAAAAATAATAAATAATAAATAATAAATAAATAATATCTAAATAATTTTTTAATAAATAAATATGATATAAATAATAAATAGACAACAAATAAATAATAACTAACTACTAAATAAAAAATAAAAAATAAAAAATCAATAAATATTCATTATATAAATTAAAAATAAATAATAATTGATAATTAATAATAATAAATGATAATAAATAATAAATAAATAAATAATAAATCATAAATAAATAATATATAATAAATAATAAATAAATTATCTATAAATAATAATAATAATAATAATAATAATAATAATAATAATAATAATAATAATAATAATAATAAATGATAATTAACAATATAAAACAATTAATAATTAATTAATAATTAATTAATTAATAATTAAAAAATAATTAATAAATAAGTAATAAATTAATAATAAATAGTAAATAATAAATATAAATAATAAAGAAATAATAAATAATAAATAATAATAATAAATAAATAATTTATTTATAAATTATAATTAAACAATAAACCATAACTAAATTAATAATAAATAATAAATAAATAAATATTAAAGGAATAATAAATATGTTTTGAATAAATAATAATTTAATATTTAATAAATTTTCAATAATAAATAAAATATGAAAAAAAATAATAAAAAAAAATAAAAAATAATAATTAATGATAATAAATAATAAATAATAAATAATATATAATAAATTCTATATAATAAATAATAAGTAAATAATAAATAAATAAATAATAAATAATAAATAACCAGTAAATTAATCATAAATAAATAATTAGTAATAAATAATATATAAATAATATATAAATAATAATAAATAATAAATACAAAATTAAATAAATAGATAAATAGATAATAAATAAATAATACATTAAAAACAAATTAATAATATAAATTATTTATAAATAAATAATAAATAATGTATAATAATTAATAAATATTATGTAATAATATATAATAAAGAGTAAACAAATATTTTATAATAATTTAACAATAAATTAATAATAAATTAATAATAAATTAATAATCAATCAATATATAATAAAAAAATAATAAATCAGTAAATAAAAAAGAAAAAAAATAAAAAAAGTCAAAAATAAAACCTAAAAAACAAAAAACGAAAAATAAAAATAAAAAATGGAAATAAATAAATATAAATAAATATAAATATAATGAAGTTCAAATAAATTTATATAATGACACACATATATAATTGCATATTAATTTATATATATATATAAAGTAAATAAAAAAAAATATATATACATAATTATGTATAAATATTTACATATATATATATAAGTATAGATAAATAATCATAAATACATATAAATATCCATGAATAGATACAATTATATATTATTTAAATAAAACATGATAAATATATATAAATTATAAATAAATTTACATAAATGTATAGAAGTACATACAAATATATATAAATATAATAATAATAAATCACCAAAAAGGGAAAAAAACTCCAACACCATCAAATCAATAGGAATGTAAATAAATGGAATAAAATCATAGATGGCCTAATTGAAAATGAAGAAATTTTTAAATGAAGTTGAAATCTCATCGAATGTTTAGAAAAAAATATATTTGAATAAAAAACTCAATTTTGGAGGAATTTAGGGCCTCTTTAAACTTTGAGAGAACAATGACCAAGGCCCCCACGAGTTATCATGATGTAGATCTCATCATAGACTTCTATTTGATACATGGTGTATCCCAAATGGACACCCAAATTAAAATTTACGACCATTTGAAGTTGATGTTCAATTTTCAATATTTCTTAAAACTATAATAAATTTTATTCTATTAGTTATTACCTAATTGTTATCAAATTTGATTGTATTTCATTTCATAGGCTTTGATTAGAAAAGTTGTAAAGATAAAATAGATTCCTGAATAAAAAGTTCTAGTCATTTGATGGTGAATTATGATTTTTAACTTATATAAGAATTTATTTATGTTTCAGATAACTATTAAATAATAATTATATATAATTAATAATTAACACATTATAATTAATTAAAATTATAAATAACTAAAAATAAATGAATATAAATGATAAATAATAGTTTTTAATAATAAAACAGAATTAAATATTAAATATTAAATATTTTTCCCATCAATTTAGCGGCATTTTTTATAAATGGCCAATAAAAGTAAATTTAATTTTTTTTAAAATTTTAGAAATTGAAATTTGCAGAAGTTTTTTAAAATTACCACAGAAAATCATTTTAAAGTGGTTTTATTAAGTGCAACAATTTTTTTTCACAAAATATTTAATAGTGATTTTGAAAACTATCGTGAAACCTCTTTTTTCTCATAGTGTGACTGTCATATCAAAATGGAAATACTACTTCTTGTTGGTCTTAAAGGGATTTTAAATTCTTCAATTTGGGATGTGTTGAAAAAAATAATATATTTTTTTAAGATATTTATTTGTGGAAACATCAGATAATGATGCTTTGAGTATGATGTAAAAAGATGTTTTTATTTTGTGTAAATTAGAGAAGATACTCTCGTCAGCCTTATCTGACTCAACAAAACATTTAATATTGTATTTTACATATGAAGATAAAAATTTTATGCTGATAAAATTCTGATGGATATACCCATTTGAGATATGCATGTAAATATTAAATAAGAATGTACTTAAAAAAGCATCTGTAGAAGGATCAGTTGCAGAAGCATAATTAGGAGGGAATTTCGTATTTCTACTATTATTATTTTCAATCTTAATATCCTTAAAAACTAAATCACATGGGGTAAAATAAGACAAATTTTGATAATGTAATGGAAAATTAGTTGTTTGTTTTCAATCTGTATGAGCTTGGTTTTGGTGGTTATTATGAAAGATGACATTTAGATGAAGAACTTCACAGAGCTCATACACATGTTCTGCTCAATTATGATGAAATGACATGTTTTTTGTATTAAGTAATATTTTATAATTTTTTAATAGATAATTTTATTTATATTTGTTTATAGACTATATGATGACCATATCATAAAAAAATTTCTATAAATTACCCATGCTTCCCTTGAAGAATGTTGAAAAAAGAATTTTTCATATTGATTTCAAATAATTGTAAGTTAAGTTATTTACGATGAAATATTAAATCAATTTTGTAATTATATTTATTAATAATAATTTTTATTACTTGTTTTAAATTCTATATGAATGTAAAATGATTTTCAATTATGTGTTCTTAATGAACCTCCATTAAAATTGGTAAAGTTTTTTAATGGGTATGCGATTAATGGATTTCGATTTTATACGTGCATATATGTTGAATTGATGAAATCAATAAATAATGGCGTTTTTTTGGAAAGTATCTCATCATAATGAATGTGAATTTTACTTTTGTGGTATTCTGGATGAAATAATTGATTTATTTTATCTAGGACCAAATTATCTAACAATGTATAAATGTCATTGTTTTGATATTGATCACGAGTTGTGAGTTTATCCATGATATGGAGTCATTGACAATAAATATAAAATTTTTATTACCTCCAATGAACCATTTATGTTGAAACATTAAACATAACAAGTTTTTTTGGTGAAAATCACTATGTTGTTTTGATATATTTTAATGACTAATGAAGTGTAATAAAAGTGAAATCTCATGACAATCAGTTTCATGAAAATGAAAATGGTCATGTGGAAGTGAAACATATTAAATCTTTTTAAGAAAAATTCCAAAATACATCTCATACTTAGAAATATATAAATATCTACAATTATTCCCTTAGCCTAAGGTCTTATGATGTTGATATTATTGATTAAGTAATAATAGATGATGTAACTAATAGTTGTATGGAAGTTGATGATGCTGAAGATGAAAATGAAGACATTGTAATCAATGAAGACGAGGATGAGGATGAAATATGATATATTATATTTAGGTATTTATTAGTTTTTTATATTATATAGGTATATATTAAATATTATTTATAGCTATGATTGTACGTTTTATATAGATGGAGATATTCTCAATGATCTATTTTGTTCCCTCATCGAGGTCAGTATTTAGTAGTTTTTTATATTTGATATATGTATTAAAAATTATTAACAAGTAAGAAAATTATATTCTGCATGGTATTTATTATTTTTTTATACTTGATATCCATATTGACAATTTCATTTAGGTAATATTACTATATTTTGATGTATTTTAGGTAATTATTTTATTTATGTATTTATTAGTTTTTATATTTGATATGTGCATTAATAATTATTTACAAGAAAGATTATTATATTATATTATTTATTAGTTTTTTTATATATGATATCTATTTTATCCATTTTTTACAGGTAAGATAATTTGTTTCATATGGGTGAATATGATCCCAAAAACTGATTTCATTCTCTCGCTGATGTTGGACTTCCCAATGATGAGCTCGATTCATCTGACCCGCAGTCTAATTCTATAACACAAGGGGTACGATCTTTCCAGATTTATGACACCATAAACTATTCAAAAAATACATCCATATATTTATTTTGATCCACATTTATAGATATATGTTCAATTGTTTATGGTATCCATTTTTTTTATTTTTTCTTAATTTTGGTTATAATATTAAGATTATTTGTTTTTATTTTACCAGTTTTTTTCATTTAACTATTAGGAAGGATGGTGTGATTCTAAGAAATTATTTTTCTACACCATGGGAGTCATGGGATCAAGTACCCATTGATGTTCTTCATCAGATGCTCGACTCTTGAATTGTTTGTTATTAAATAATAAATTTTATTTTAAATTTATTTAATTATAAATATATTATATTTAATTGTCTTGAAGACTTCATGATCTTCGATTAATGATAGTCTTAGAGCTTATATCCATGAGGCATGGGAGATTTATATACATGCATGTTTTTGTTAGTTTTTTCACAATCTAATAAAGTGAGCAATGCATAGAGTTTCTACTACTATTTTAACCAGTCTCATGTATCTCATAGACCTAGCCATTTATTAGCTTAGGTATGGGATGAATTTTTCTTCTATTGGATATGAGAACCTTTTAGGAGTAGGTTACCCTCTGGAAATATGAACTTGGAGATGCATGAGACTATACATAAGGCCAAGAGTTTTATAGTTGGTATACATCGACGACATATGGTATGTAATATTATTTATTCACATATATATAATTTAAATGTAAATTTTTTTTTATATTGGATAGACCCCTAATGACACCAATATTTTGAATTTCAATGTTTACAAGAATTATACAGTAATCCCCATACAAAACATATTATTGGTTAAAGACAATGCCATATTTTTGTGAGTAATTTTTTTAAAAAAAATATTGATATTAATTTTATTATTATTTTAATTTTCAAATATATTTTAAGGAAATATATAAGGCTATGAATTATCATTCATGAGATACTCAAATAGGTATTGAAGAAAATTCCACTTGTGAGTCATGTTTTGATTACTGGGCTTGGATACGAAAGATTTTTTATGGTATTAGGAAAGGATGATGTGATCGTTATTGGTTCATGATTAACACCTATCATTTAGTATGGATCTTCAATGGAGTCATTAGTCAGCTCAAAAGGATCTCATAGAGAGTCTTCCTCATTATCATATGAATAGTATGAGGATTGGTGATAAGATAATAATGAGATGATATAGAAGATGCAGAGATAGTGGGAGGAGCAGAGTGAGTAGAAGCATCAGAGAGATGAGTAGATGCTGGAGTATATGTGACATTTTTCATATGGTGTTGATATGGTGTTTCCTCCCCCTGACCATTCTAGTGATCCACCTACCCCTGATACTAGTTGAACCTAAATTGTTTATATAATTGTTATGTATTTTGATTTGATAAAAATATCATTTGTGAAATGATGTAATAATGTTATGTTTGGTTATATTATATTAATTTTTTTTCAAATTTTTTAATTTTTTTTATTAACTATTAGTTTTGTTTTTTATATTTTTTATAAAAATATAATCAATTATGATAGATATTTTAATCTACCTCAATTGTTTTTTTAAAAAATTTAGAAAAATTATTTGGGACAAGAGTTCATAAATAGTTTAAAAAAAATTTAAGGCTATTATTTGTGATGGACCATTATAAAAAAAATATTTGTAATAATATTTTATTTGAAGAACCATTAGTGAAATATTCCTATCGTTAATTCCCAACTAAAAAATCTTAAAACTCCAGTAGTGTAGTATGATATAATATATAAAATATTGATCAAAAATCACATCAAATAAACAGGAATCATAACCAGAACAATGCATATGAACATAACACAGGCATAATTTTTCCATGGAAATAAACACACCACATGTGATCAAGCATCAAACATTAGTCTCTATGTATATACACGCATGCCATCAATTATGACATTAACTCATTTAAAAAATGTACAAAAGTTATGGGCTTCCCACATCATGTAAAACAATAAATATCAAGGAAAGTGTCACCGTACAAGTCTAGAAAAACAAACAGATCCAAGAACCATTACCATTTTGACATGTTTAGAACTGTAGGTTATAGGTTGAATAGGAACCACATAAAAAAATGTTATGACATGATCAAATCTCCACGAAATATCCATTTACGACAACGGTCATGGCCCCAACATTATGTAGAATAAAAATCCTTGAATCATGGATGCTGGTTATATCAAAGATTATAATAATTCTCATTAAATAATTCAAAACCCTTAGATACAACCAATAAATTGAATATATAATTTATTTTAATCATGTATTAGAGGAGATAAATGATCATGATAAAAGAAGAACTTACCAGATTTGATTTAGAGGATGGAATGGTTGTTTGAGAATCTAAGAGAGGAGTTATAAGGGGAAAGGAGAGCCCAAAATTTCTTGGAGATAGACTAGATTTCAGATCCATAGGAAGGGATATGTATGAGAAAAAAATAATGGAACATGGTTATTAAATCTACAGGAACCTTCTATACTCAGAATGTGAATTAAGGATTCATGTCATGAATTTTTAGGAAAATCGATATGTTGAAAAAAAATACCTCAACATAAAATCCCCAAAACCCCACTAACAACATGAAGTTGAGTTTCAAATTATCAATGTGTTTTAAATCCAAAAATAGATACATTGGTTAATCCTAGAAGACAGTTTACATCATGAATGTCCATTCACAATGTGAATTATTCCCATAGAAAATTTCCAGCTTTTGAGCTGTTTAGTTCTCTAAACACCTGAATGAGACTCAACTTATTTAGATACCCCATTAAAGGAACATAAAATATATAATATGGTGTACCTAGAGATTTAAGATGTTAAAAATCTTTATATAGTGACTTTTTGTCATCAAGAAGTGTCTCCATAGGTCTGTTTGAACTAATCGGGTCACTACTCTAGAATGTCTATCACCCGCTCTAACATTTCTTCCTGAAAACACTCACGATTCCAAAAGACTTGAATAATAGGAATGATCTTTCCTTGTTACATATTCTCTCAGTTCTCCTCTATCTAAATAGGCTACTCCAAAAAATACTCATCTTGATCCAGCTTAATATCCTCACAATATTTTACATGTATAGGATTGGAAGCTTACTTCCAAAGATAAAACTTATATAATTAATTGTTCATACCTTAATATCTCATAATAGGGTCCAACTAATAGGCTTCCATACTAATTCATTTTATGATCTCAAATAGCATGACATACCGTAGTTCCAACTTCCCTTTTCCTCATGAGATGTATATTCCCCATCTGAGGGGATACCAAGAAGAAAACATTATATATCACCCATAGTGAACTCCAAGGGTCATATCCTTTAGTAAATATAAGACCACTTCCAATTCTGATCCATAACCAACCATTTATGAATTATCTAAATCCATAATGAGGTTTCCTGTACTATACCTGGACTGAAAACTAAATACTAACCAACCTCATTCAAGTAGAGAGGTGAAAGACAAGGTCACACATATAAAGCCTCAAACAGAGTCATCTAAATTAAATATTGAAATATT
This sequence comes from Viscum album, assembly GCA_963277665.1. NCBI lineage: Eukaryota > Viridiplantae > Streptophyta > Magnoliopsida > Santalales > Viscaceae > Viscum > Viscum album. Next base: position 1,019,876,907 of record OY728133.1, on the reverse strand, counting down.
TCATTATAAGTGAACTCGAATTGATCCAAGTGATAATCCTAAGAACCTCCAAAATCTAGAATCATTTATTGAATAATTTATTGAATAATATCCTTTAAATTATAGATCATCCTTTATGATTTACTGTCAGTCTTAGGATAAAAGGAAATACTCAGCTTCGACAAGGTACCCATCAACTTCTGTAATAATTTGAAAAAAACAAGGTAAACTAAAAATATTTGTAAGGTACTATGATCGAAGGAACTATACAAACCCATAAGATATCTTAAACATAGTGATTTCTTAGATCATCCACCTAGTTCTAATTCTAGATTAGTATGCGGTGTGAACAATAGTTAACTAATCTACAAACACCCAAATGGCGTCTTTACCTCTCATGGTCCTATTAAACCTTTTCATGATGTCCATCATGACCTCATCCCACTTCCACATAGGCACTGTAAGTGGATATAGTAACCCTCTAGGTATCTAATTCATAGACTTAATTTTTTGACAAGTTAGACATCAGGAAACAAATCATTTAATGTATCTCTTCATTTGGGCCACCATAACTATCTCTTGACATCATGATACATCATGGGTAACCCCAGGAGCACGTCCCAATATGAAGCATGATCGTTTATCATAATCTCCTCTCTCATGGATGTTGGATCAATAAACCTTCCATGAACCATAATCACTCCATGTATAATCAAATACTAACCTAAAACACCACCACTTGATTCCAAACTCTCATGCATTGTGATAAAATCTATATAATTTTTTTGGCTAGTATTCACTCATTCTATAAATGGGTACATGATTACTAAGGGTGCTCAATACACTACACATCAATCCTTAGCTACATCCACCCTCCATTCTTCCAAAAAATCAAAAATATTTAATACATCTTTTAATGTACCTTATCCCACATATAATGTTTTTATTATCCAAAAATATTTAAACAAAAATCCTTTTTTGGGATAATTCATCTCGAATTAAAATTTCTGCAAGTACTTTAACCAACACCTCTAATTAATATTTAAGGAATTCTAAGAGAAAATATATAAAACACTATTATGGTTCACGTAAAAAATAAATTTCCCACCAAAGATGTATTTTCACTAGTATTTAAATACTGGGACCACATCTACAAACTCAAATTTAGGAGTAGTATAGTTTCACCCACGAGGTCACATATTACGAGACCCATAAGTGACATCCTTATAACCCTGCATAAAAAAACTTGTAATATAATACCGAACACATCGTAGTACACAAAATAGAAAGCTCAAGTCTTAGGAAGGGTCAAGATCAAAGATGAAAGTCAAAAATTTCTTTAGATATACGAATAATTATTCACATTGACCTATCTATTAAAACATTGCTCCTTTCTTAGTAAGTGAGGTTATGTGAACTAACAGGTGAGATAAGTTATTGGCGAATCTCCTATAGTAACCAACCAATCCGAGAAAACTCTAAATCTCTAGTACATTCCTTCTTCATGACCAAGATATAACTACATAAAATTTCTAGGGATCAACTAATATACCTTCTTTAGAAACCACATAACCAAGAAAGCACAAATCCTATATCCAAAAGTGAAACTTTTAGTACATAGAAAAAAAGTTGATGTTCCTAAAGTGTACACAACATATAATAAAAAAATGTGTGAAATATATTTTTCATAAGATCTGTGAACACTACTAGTGTATCCATTAGTCCAAATGTAATAAAGAGACACTCATACAACTCATACCTACTCCTAAATGCCATCTTTAGGGTATATTACTCTATAAATTGAAGGTTATGGAATCTAGAAAGTAGATAAATATTAGAAAAAAAGGTCTCCACTCAACCAATAAAACAAGTCATCTATTATTGGAAATAAGAACCTATTATTTATAGTGATCTAATTTAGCTACCAATAGTCCATAAAAAGACTAATACTATCATCCATCTTTTTGGAAAACAACAATTGATCACATCAAAGGGATGTTCTCAGTATGATTAAGCATTTAGTATCAATATAATCAAGGTACACCTTGAGATCCTTCAATTTTTTTGGTTCCATGTGATATGGTGAAATTGATATCAAGTATTCACCAGACATAAGATTTATCTCAAATTCAACTCCCAAGTGTGGTGGAAAACCGAAGAAATCCTCTGGAAAGACATCTCAGTAAAGGGACCCCATTAAAGGTAAAGAGGATGGGGTCACCTCATGATCCACAAAAAAGATCATACTCTCTACCTATACTAAAGAGTTAATCTCTACAACAAGGGTCTAGTCCCACTCTTCATTCCTCGATGCCCAATTCATCGGTCTATAAAATGTTTTCCCCCTCGAGTGTTGAAAAAGTCACCGATCTTCAATAAAAATTGATGTGTACATGGTAACTGGTTAACCCAATTCATGCCAAGGATCAAGTATAAAAATTTCATATCCATAATTTTAAATATCTAAACAATATTAAAACTTGAAACCTCTATCAAACAGTCTATATAGATGTAAATATGGTCCACTATTTTCCCCAGGGGTGTATAGATAGAAAGAATATCAGGAGATAACATAACTAATAAAAATATTTCAAAAACAAGTTGAGAAGATATGCATAAAAGGGTAGATCATATTTCAAACAAAGCATCATATAATGTTTAATAGATTTGGACCATACCTTAAATTATGGAAGGTACCAATCCACATTTAGCTAAAACTTGATCAACCGCATATGTCCTACAATCCACCACTCAATTACTCACCAAATTCTAATGATTCACCTGATTTACTGACCCATATGATGTTTAAAACTATTTATGAGTTCTTATGCTTACACCATGTCCTGATTTAGCTATGTGGAACTACAAATAATTGGAACAAAAACAATTTAGGGGAGCAGTCTTGACACATTGTTGACAAGTCTTGAGTGAAACAAAACAGTCCTTGGGAATGTTTCTAGAACAACCTTGCTCTTTATTACACATTTAAACATGAATTATTACATAATATTTTACTTAAGAAAACTATGAGGATTGAGAGGTCCAGTGTCTTGGAAAATTAGGAACATTACATAACAAATTAGAACAAAAAATAAAACATATTTGTTGAAAACTTCTTATACATGACCATAACATTTCTAGGTACATAGCATTGCATTGGATAACCTGAGGACATACATAAGAAAAGGGTGAGCTATAAAGCCCAGTAAGGGAGTAGATATGTCATAACATGAAGAATAAAATGCATTTTATACAATATGAATATCAATGGATCATAATTGAAACATGAACATAAAGGCATGATATGTCATGATTATCAAAACATGGAGATGTGACAACAACATTTAACATGATATTAACAGGAGCCAAGGCTCGTTGCACATGGAGTATGAGTAAACCATCATTGAACTTGTATTAGAATGAGTAAACCCTAATTTTACATGGTGTATCATGATACTATTTTTCACACGATGGATTTGAGTGCTATTAGGGTGCACCCTTTTTAATCATTTCATTTCATGCATAAGTGTGCCACATAGATCATACAAGATGGATTCATTAAACATCATAATTTATTCCAAGAATAAGATACATGGAATATATAAATGTAATTCATAAATCAAAAACCCTATTTTCATAAAGGTTAATACCCTTGATAGAAAAATGTGTATGGTATTCACTTACACAATGATTTTGGCATAGGAAAGTTTAGTGTAACTTCGGCAACATAACACCATCAAATAGAAATCATAAAATGGGTTGATGAGAGAGAAAAGGGGTATCTCATAATTTATACATGAAATTGATAGTAAGTGGGTCATGGAAAATACTATCTCAACATATTTAATGGAATTTAGATTCATAATATAAAATAATATCTTGAATGTAAATGAGGAGAGAGAAATCCCATCTGGAATTTCAGCATGGTAACAGGTGTACATGGGTGGCGTTAATGAGACATAAAAGATTCTCTCATCATAGAAAAATAAGGATGGAAGTATAGGAGAGGTGATAAATCATACCCCAACATTTTTAATTTAAAATAAAAGGGAATAACAATATAAGGAAACTTGGACATAAATAAGGAAGGAAGCAAAGTGAGGATCCCTTACTTGGAAGTGTGATCCCAATGGTCTCGGAGAAGCTTGAGAGAGGCTTCTTGGGAGCTTGGGGCACCTTGGTAGGATTCTAGAGAGAGTAGAGAATAGTTTTTTTGAGCTCTATATTGTTTGAGTTAAGAGGAATGGTATATTGAGTGGGTTTATATAGGAAAGAAGAGGGAATTATTTATTATTTAGGTTTTGGACACTACACATTAAACTAATAAAAACCACAAACCAAACCATGGTATTTACCATGGTTTATTCTGAAGGGGAGTGGACAAAATAATATTATAGAGACAATGGACTAACTTATTAAAATATTAGTCTTGATTATGTGGAGGTGAGTCACACTCTCAAAGAAATCATTTTAAAAAGTTAAAATGTTATATAAGTCTTGGAGGGTCCACTAAAGAACCATAAAATTAATCAAAAAAATCTGAAATCAAATTATTTTAAAGGTAAAATATATATTGGACGAACAAACATTTTATAGTACTTTATTACATCACTATTGGATCATTATGATGTCATAAAACACATTATATATTTAAACAGTATTTAATTTTTACCCAAAAATTCAACTATCTCGGAAAATTATGAAAACCCTACTTTTAGATAATTTCGAAATACTGGATACAAAAATAAAATTTATTTTACCTAAATAATTTTCTAAATATGTGAATTTTTTCTTTAAAAAAAAATACCATCATTTATAAAAAATTCATGGGTTTTGACAAAAACTTTTTTCAAGACTTATTGAAAATTACAATTTTATTCATAAAAATTATACGATCATTTATATTTAAAAAAAATTAATTTACTAATAATATTTTATTAAAAAATTATTTAATTGAAAATCCCATCAATTCATCAAAATATATTTCTTAATAGAATATGAATATTATCTAAAAAATACTATTTTTTCTCAAAGTAACAATAATAAAATGAATGTATATTCTTTATTATATATATAAAATTATGAACACAATCATATTACTAGTGTCTTGTTACATAAACCCTTATAAAACTCGCATAATACCTAAGGCTAAGGTGTTTTATGGTGACAGACTCTTGGGACTGCTCGGATAACATTCATCTGGTGGTAATCTCTATTAACTTTCACTTCTCGCATAGGTAGCCCCATTCAAGATTAAAGTGTTTATGCTGAGATTGAGATTGGTCATGATAGAATCCTAGTGATGCTACCTCCTTTCTGAGCTCCAAAAAATTGGATTGTTATGGATAAATTTACCAGATGAGTCCATCACTTCCTTTGTTTGAGTAAATTGGATTTGTTAAAGACCTATATTTATACTAATCTTGTGACCACTGTTCAATGGCAATATTAATAACTTTAACAATTATTAATGACATTTTAAAATCCAAAAACATAAAACCAAGGAATTGAATATCTTTTATAAAACCATTTTACATAATAATACATTTAATTAGATCAAGGGGAATTTTCATTATTAAATGTTTGGTTCGTTACAATCTTCCCCCCTTAAGAAATTTCACCCTCGAATTTTTTTTCCCACACTAAAAAATATTAGGGTAACTCTGCTACATCACTTCGTCTGATTCCCACGTTTCTTATTCAAACTTCCAATTTCACCACAACTCCTTGATGAGGGGAATTGTTTTATTTTGTAGAACTTTTTCTCTACGATCTAAGATCTTCACCAATTTCTCTTTATAGGATAGGTCATTCTTCAATTGTACCACCTCTGTATTGAGTACATGTGACGGGTCAAGAATGTACTTCCTCAGGATTGATACATGGAATATATAATGTACATGAGATAGGTTTTGTGGGAGTTCTATTCAATAAGACACTACTCTAATGCGACCGGGATCTCAAAAGTGCCGATGTACCTTGGAATAAGCTTTCCCTTCTTCCCAAATATCATAACTCTTTTCCATAGTGATATATGGAGGAATACCACGACTCTAACATAAAACTTTATGTCATGTAGATGATTGTTACAATAGCCCTTTTGTCGACTCAAAGCAGCTTTAATGTGCTGCTGGATGGTCTTAACCTTCTCCACCATTTCTTTGACAATTTCTATACCTAGGAGTTTTCTCTCGCCAACATCATCCCAACATGCCGGTGTTCTGCAACTCTTCCCATAAAGGGCTTCATAAAGAGAAATTTGGATTCTTATGTGGAAACTTTTATTGTAAGAGAACTCAAACAGAGGTAGGTGTTGATCCCATTCTCCTATTAATTCCATTGAGCATGCTCTCAACATGACTTCATGTGTTGGATAGTTTGCTCAGATTTCCCATCAGTTTGAGGATGATAAGCCACACTAAATTCAGTATAGTATTCCGAGTGTGTTGGAGACTCTTCCAGAACATAGAGGTGAATCTTGGATCTCAATCAGATACAATTGATAATGGTACCCCATGTAGCATTAACACTTCTCTGATGTATATCTGTGCTAGTTGATCCAATGATAAATCCACCTAAATTGCAAAGAAGTGGGATATATTTGTAAGAAAATCCACAACAACCCATATAGAACTATTTCCTTTGGATGTATTTGGATGTCCAGTGATAAATTCCATGGTGATGTTTTCCCATTTCCATGTTGATATGGGTAATGGTTGTGTCATCCCCTTAGACATATTCCTCTCAGCCTTCATTTACTAACATACTAGGCACTTTGATGTATACTCAACAATCATTTTCTTCATGTTATACCACCAATAATTCTCTTGGTGATCTCGATGCATTTTTTTCTTTCCTGGGTGAATGGAGAAATTTGAATTACGTGCATCATCCAAAAGTTCTTTCATTAACTATGGACTTGATGGAACACATAGTCTTGACCCAAATCTCACAATTCCTTCTTTATTAACATTAAACTCTAAGTATTTCCTTTTAGGATAGTTTCCACTTTCTTATAAAATATGACAACATCCTTTAAACTTTCAAAAATAAATGTATGGAAAATCATTTGTGGGAGGATTGATGATGTTCCCTTCTATATGATTCAGATGTCTATATTCATCATGTCTAAGAAGACTTGACCCCTTTAAATTGTCATTAATGATAGAATTGCTGGGTCCTTATTGCATAGAGAATATTCCACCTTGTTCGACTTCCCAGGGTGGTATTGGATTGAGCAGTTATAGTCATTGATCAGCTCTAACCATCTTAGTTGGCACACGTTCAGCTCTTTGTGTGGGAATATATACTTGAGGCTTTTGTGATCCCTATATATTTCACACTTCTCCCCAAAGAGGTAATGTCACAAAATTTTTAAATAGAATATTATTGCATCCAACTTCAGATCATGTGTTGGATAGTTTTTCTCATGAAATTTCAATTACCTTGAAGCATAGGCAAATAATTTTTCATTTTGCATCAATACATAGCCCAATCCCTTCTTCAAAGCATCACTGAATACCCAAAAAATTTCTCCACATGTGGGCAGTGTGAGCATGAGCGTAGTGATAAGCCTCATTATCAAATCCTTAAAGCTATCTTCTCATTCATCACTCCAAGAACACTTGACTCCCTTCTGAGTAAGCTTGGTAAGAGGGTTTGACAATCATGAGAAATTTCTTACAAATCCTCGATAATATCCAGCTAACCCAAGGAAGCTATTGATACCCATCATAGATGTTGGCCTCATCAATCCCTCAATTTCATTTGTATTGGAGGGATCCCTAGATATCCTATTGCTTTTGATGATATGACCCAATAATGAGACCTCACTCAACCAGAACTCACACTTGCTCTACTTTTCATAGAGCTTCTCCATTCACAAGGTCTCTAATACAGTGCTTAGATGCTCCTTATGACCCTCTGTGGTTTTGGAGTATATTAAAATATTGTCTATACAAACTACCAATTTCTTTGAGGTAATATTTAATGTCTCTATTCATCATGTCCATGAATATTGTTGGGGAATTAGTAATTCTGAAAATCATTACTATGAATTCATAGTGCATGTATCTTGTACGAAAAGTAGTCTTGGGGATATCCTCCTTCTTTACCCTTACTTGGTAATATCTTGACCACAAATCCTCCTTAGTGAAGCACTGTGCTATATATAGATGATCAAACAAGTCATCAATTCATGGAAGATAATACTTTTTCTTGATTCTAATTTTTTTGAGCTCATGATAATCAATGCAAAGGTGCATTGACCCATCCATCTTCTTGATGAAGAGGACTGATGCACCCCATGGTAAAGCACTTGGGTGTATTAACCCTTTATCCATATTCTCTTGTAGTTGTTTGTTTAGATCCTCAAAATCCAAAACATTCATTATATATAGAGTCTTGGATATTGGAAATTCCATAGGTATAAGATAAATCATGAATTCAACATCTCTTATAGGAGGAAGACCAGACAATTCCTCTAGAAACAATTTTGAAAATTCCCTCACAATATGCATGTCTTCAAGGATGGTTTCATCCATATAACTCAATCATCTGAGCAAGATACACGTGTTCATAGGGTAGTAATACCCATTCTTGAGATGATGGTGCTAAAGAAGATTCATACTCCTCATTACACTTGTACAAAATCAGGGGTTGATTCGCCCTATGGAAAGTGATTTCCCTCTCACAGAAAATTATGTTGGCTCTATATAGGTAAAGCCAATCCATTCCAAGAATTAAATAAAATTTCACCAGAGGTAGTATGAATAGGTTCGTTGGGAAGTTCAATCCACAAATTATGACAAGGGAGGAGTTATATTCATTGGATGAAATGATTTCCCCATTTTCCATTCTCATCGACGTATTTACTTCCATGATTTGTGGTGGTGTTTAGATTGAGATACTAAATTTTTGGGATATAAAAGAATGTGTATACAAGAATCAAAAGTATGTTCACTATTCTTGAATGAACACTAGCATAACTATCACCACTTCGTTGTCAGTGTTTACTTTGACAATTGTGATGGAAAAATCTCTCCCTACTGCCTTGGAGGTTTTTGGTTGCCTCTAATAGCCCTTGGATTAGAGAAATAGATTGTAATGTTCCCTGGTTATTTGTAGTTGACGCCAAAAAAAATGTGTTGAGGTTTGAATGGAGTGTTCCTATGCTCTATTGCAGTAGTTGGTTTTTCTTGTTGGTAGTTAATGGCCAGGTTCCCTTCTCTCCCACACCTAAATAATTTCCTCTCCCCCTTGAGGTAATTTCTAGGGTGATTCTTTCTGCACCATTGGCAAGTGGGGTGCTGAATTTTCGTTATCACATTTAGATTTATCCATAGGACTGCTAGAATTAAAGTCCAATTTCATCTTCTTATCCCCATGATACCCCTATGATTCGCCATTATCCATTTTGACTTTAAGGGAACATCCAGCAATTTCCTCATAGAAATCAAAGTCAAGGATCAATAAGGATTTCTGTAGGCTAATTTTTAGCCCAACGAAGAAGCAGTCAACATTACATTTGGGGGTAACTAAAAAAATCATAACATGAAAGCCTTATGATGTTTTCCTCATATGATCCGATGGATTTGTTGCCTTTTTTGCTTGAGGGTAAGGAAGTCCATTTCCATATTAAGTCATAGGGTGTGAGGAAAATATTTATCAAAAAACATTTTTGAGAATCCCCCGATTCCCACTTCTCAATCTCTTCCTCAGGATACATATTTTGATCAAAGTCCACCATTGATCAGTTTCACCCTCAATATGATAAGCAGCTAGAAGAACCTTTTCTTTTTTGAAACATTAAATTATAGAGAATATATTCTCAATGGATTTGATTTATTTTTCAGAGATTGAGGGATCAAATGATCAATTGAAAGTAGAAGGAATTTTTCTCATGAAGCTCTTGATTCAGGATTTTTCTTTCTTGGCAGGGGGGTTGAAGATCCTCTTGAATAATTTTTTTTATTAAAAACAGGAGTTAACTGAGAGATTATGATGAGAAACTTTGTGATTCCCACTCCCATCAGATTGGGCATCTCATTAGAACAATCATCACATTGATCTTCACATCAGTTGTGAGCCCGATTCCTCCTATTACAATCCATAAGAAGGAATAAAAAAAATTTAGGGGTAACACATAAATTTTAATCCAAATACAAAAAGGCAAAACTTATAAATTACTTTTATTTCCTTAACTTATGAATTTATAGGCTTCAATCTATGTTATCCATGATCTACTTCCCAACATATATTCTTAGGGGACTTTTTTATTCCATTAATAATGGTTCATACTAATCTTATAAATTTACCAAATCATACCCCCCTAGAGTTTCTTAACCAAGAGTGTAGCAAGGCCAATTGTCGTGAACCAGTTCCCATTCGAGTCTAGCTCAAAGCGGTGTTTTCGGGTTTTACCTCTAGTTACATATATGCTAGAGCCACCACTATTTGTTCGTATCTTGATTGGGATGTATTTTCTTGATAAACCACATAATCTATACTCACCAAAATTTAGGGATGTTTTTGTTATATATAGTATTATCACTAAGGCTTTCACTAGGGTTTTCTAATCCTAATCCCAAAAATAACTAATCCTACCCTCTGATACAAACTATAACAACCCTTCTCTTTATTACACATTTACACATGATTTATTACATAATCTTGAAATTAAGACAACTCTAAGGATCTATAGGTCTAGTTTATTGTGAAATTAGGAACATTACATAACAACTTAGAACATAAAATACAACATCTTTATTGAAAACTTCTTTTACATGACCACAAGATTCATTCGTACTTGGAATTGCATGGGATAACCAGAGGACATACATAAAAAAGGGTGATATAGAAAGTCTAGTAAGGGAGTAAACATGGCATAACATGAAGAATACAATACATGTTTGAAAATAGGTATATCAATGGAGGATAATAAAAACATGAACATAAAGTCATGACATGGCATGAATATCACAACATAGAGTTGTGTAAATAACATTTAACATGATATTAACTTTAGCCAAGGCTCATTGCCCATGGATTATAAGTAAACCCGGATGACACTTGAATTATAATGAGTAAACCCTCATTTAACATGGAATATCATGATACTATTATTTACCCAATGCATTGGAATTCTATCAGGGAACACCCTTGTTTATTATTTATTTTAATGAATAAGTGTTCCACATATATCATACAATAAGGATTCATTAAACATCATAATTTATTCCACGAATTAAAGATGGAGAATAAATAAATTTATGTCTAAAATAAACAAGTACATGTGCATAATGGTGAATACCCTTTATATATAAATGGGTATGGTATTCATTTACATGATGATTTTGGCATGATAAATTTTGGTGTAACATCAGTAGCAAAATGACGTCAAATAGAAATTGTAAAATGGTTTGATGAGAGAGAAAGGGGTATCTCATAATTTATACATGAAATGGATAGTAAGAGGGTCATGTAACATAATATCCCAACATATTTAATGTAATTTAGATGAATAATATAAAATAATTTCTTGAATATAAATGAGGAGAGAGAAACCCCTTACAGAATCTCGGCATGGTAACATGTGTACATGAGAGGCATTAATGAGAGAGAAAGAAGTATATCATCATTAAAATATATGGATATAAGTATAGGAGAGGTGATAAATAATAACCGTAAATTTTTAATTTAAAATAAAAGTGAATAACAATATAAGGAAACTTGGACATAAATAATGAAGGAATGTGACGATCCCTTACGTGGAAGTGTGATCTAATGTCTTGAGAGAGGCTTGAGAGAGGCTTCTTGGGAGCTTGGGGAACCTTTAGAGGATTATATATAGATGAGGGAAGATGTTTGTCGAGCTTCAAATGGTTTGAGTGAAGAGTTATGGGATATTGAGTGGGTTTATACAGGAAAGGAGAGAGAATTCTTTATTATTTAGGTTTTGGACACTACACATTAAACTAATCAAAACCACAAACCAAACCACAGTTTTTCCCATGGTTTTTGAAAAAGGGTAGTGAAAAAATTATTTTATACGTCCAATGGCCTAAGGTATTAAAATATTATTCTTTATTAGGTATAGGTGAGTCACACTCTCAAGGAAATAAGTTTAAAAAGTTAAAATGTTTTATAAGTTTTGGAGGGTCCACTAAGGCACCATAAAATTAATAAAAAAAATTCTAAAATCAAATTATTTTAAAGGTAAAACATATATTGGACGAACATTTTTTTAATAGAAATTTATTACATAACTATTTGGTTATTATGATGTAATAAAACACACTATATATTTAAATGGTATTTAATTTTTACCCAAAAATTCGACTGTCTCAAAAAATTATGAAAAATTATCTATTAGATAATTTAGAAGTCCAGAATCCAAAAATAATATTAATTTTATCTGAATAATTTTCTAAATATTTGAATTTTTAAATGTTAAAATAAAAACTATCATTTATCGAAAATTCATGGGTTTTGACAAATACAGCTTTCAATCCTAACAAAAATTACAATTGTATTCATAAAAATTATATGATCATTTATATTTAAAAAAAATATATTTATTAATAATATTTTATTAAAAATTTATTTAATTCATAAACTCATTAATTCATCAAAATTGATTTCATAATTGAATTTAAATATTAACTAAAAAAAATACTTTTTGTGCTCAAAGTAACAATAATAAAATTATTGTTTATTAATTATTATATACAAAAAATAATGCACATAATAATAGTTATAAGGTCTCTTTACATAACCCCTTATAACACCCACCTAATACCTAAGGGTAAGGTGTGCGATTGTGACAGACTATTTGGGCACCTTAGATAACATTGCTTGGGTGGTAATGTCTATTTACTTCCACTTCTTCCGTAGGTGGTCCCCTTCAAGATTAATGTGTTGAATCTCGGCTTGGGCATGGTCAAAAGTGAATCCATATGATTATACCTCCTTTCTGTGATCCAAAAAATGGGCTTTGTATGGATCAATTCTATCAGATGAGGCGATCACTTCCTTTGTCCGAGTAATTTGGATTTGTTAAAGCCCTATATTTATACTAATCCTGTGATCACTGTTCAACAGATCTATTAACAATGATAACAATTAATAGTGGTATTTTAAAATCCAAATACATAAAACTAATGAAGTAAATATGTTTTATATAATAATTTTATATAATAAGACATTTAATTAGATCACGGGGAAATTTCATTATTAATATTTTCAGTTATTACAATATTCCCCCCTTAAGAATTTGTTCCCTTGAAATCTTATTTTCCCCCACTGAAATTGATGAGGGTAAATCTGATTCATCACTTCCTCTGATTCCCACATCACTTCTTCAATTTTGTGCTTTTGGCATAAATCCTTGATGAGAGGAATTATCTTATTTCATAAGACTTTTTCCCAATGATCTTGGATCTTCCCCGGTTTCCCTTCATAAGAGAGGTCATTCTCTAATAGTACCACCTCTGGATTGAGTACATGTGATGGTTCATGTATGTACTTACTCAATATTGAGACATGGAATACATTTTGTACTTGAGATAGGTTCAGGGGGAGTGCTAGTCGATAGGCCACTACTCTAATGCGATCAAGGATCTCAAAAGTGCCGATGTACCTTGGACTAAGATTTCCCTTATTTCAAAATCTCATAACTCCCTTCCATGGTGATATGCAGAGGAATAACATTCTCCAAAATCAAACTCTTGGTGTTAGCATAGATATTTTTTCAACTCTGAGCTACTTTAATGTGATGTTAGGTGGTATTAACCGTCTCCACCATTTCTTCGAACATTTCTGGACCTAGGAGTTTTCGCTCCACAAATTCATCCCAACATTCCAGTGTTCTTCACATCTTACCATAAAGGGATTCATAAGGAGCCGTTTGGATGCTTGATATGAAAATATTTTTGTAAGATAACTCAACCAGAGGAAGATGTTGATCCCATCCTCCTTTTAAGTCCATTGAGCATGCTCTCAACATGTCCTCAAGTGTTTGGATAGTCCACTTAGATTTTACATCAGTTTGAGGATGATAAGACGTACTAATGTTCAGCTCATTATTCAGAGTGTGTTAGAGAATCTTCTAGAACATAGAGGTGAATCTTGGATTGTGATCAGATACAATAGATAGTGGTACTCTATGAATCCTTACCACTTCTCTGATGTATATCGGGGCTAGTTGATCCAGTGAGAAATCCACCCAAATTGTAATGAAGAGTACAATATTTTTAAGATGATACACAAAAACCCAGATAACATTGTTTTCTTTGGATGTCTTTGGAAGTCCAGTTACAAAGTCCATGGTGATATTTTTCCATTTCCATATTGGTATGGGTAATGGTTGCATCATCCCCTTAGAATTATGCCTCTAATCATTCAATTTTTGACAAACTAGGCACTTTGATGTATACATAGCGATCTCCTTCTTCATGTTATCCCAACAATAATTCTCTTAGAGATCTCAATACATATTTTTGTTTCCTAGGTGAATGGATAAATTCAAACTATGTGCATTATCAAAAAGTTATTTCTTTAACTACAGACTTGATGGAACACATAGTCTTGACATAAATATCATAATTACTTATTCATTAAAATTAAAATCCGAGAATTTCCCTTTTATGATAGTTTCTACATTCTTCAGAATTCCCACATCATCCGATAACATTTCCAAAAGAGATAGATGAGAAATAATTTGTGATATGATTTATTATTTTCCCTTCTTTATGATTCCCATGTCTATATTAAACAAGTCTAAGAATATTGGACCCTTTTCAATTCTCATTAACGATAGAATCACCAGGTCCTTTCGTCATAGAGTGTCTGCCACATTGTTCACTTTCCCAGGGTGGTAATGGATTGACCAATCATAGTCCTTGATCAGATCTAACCATCTTCCTTGGTGCATATTCAACTCTTTCTGTGTGAATATATACTTGAGGATTTTGTGATCCATATATATTTCAAAATTCACCCCAAAGAGATAATGTCACCAAATTTGTAAAGAGAAAATTATTGCAGCTAACCCCAGATTATGTGTTGGATAGTTTTTATCATGAACATTCAGTTCCATTGAAGTATAGGTAATGAATTTTTCATTTTTCACCAACACACATTTGAAGACCTTCTTTGAATCATTACTGAATACTACAAAAAGTTCTCCACTTGTGGGTAGTGTGAGCATGATCATAGTGATAAGCCTCATTTTCAACTCCTTGAATCTATCTTAGAATTCATAACTCATAGAAAACATGTCTCCCATCTAAGTAATCTTGGTAAGAGGGGTTGGTAGTAGTGATAAATTTCTCAAAAATCATCGATAATATCCTACTTACCTAAGGAAGCTACGGATATCCATCATAGATGTTGGCCTTATCCATCACTCAATTGCATTTGTCTTATAGGGATACACAAATTTCCCATTTCTTTTGATGATATTCCAAAATAATGAGACCTCCTTCAACCAGAACTCACACTTGATGTACATTTCATGTAGCTTCTCCTTTTACAAGGTCTCTAGTACAGTGATTAGATGATACTTATGATCCTCCTTGGTTTTGGAGTATATTAGAATATTATCTATAAAGACTACCACACATTTGTTTAGGTAATCTCTAAAGACTCTATTCATCAAGTCCATGAAGATTGCTAGAGCACTAGTGAGTCTGAAAGGCAGTACTATAAATTCATTATGCCTGTATCTCCTACGAAAAGCAGTATTGGGGATATCCTCCTTATTCACCCTTACATGGTAATATCCCAACTATAGATCCCCATTGGAGAAGTATTATGGTCCACCAATCTGATCAAACAAGTCATCAATTCTTGGTACATGATACTTTTTCTTTATCGTGATTTTTTTCAGCTCATGATAATCAATGCAAAGGGCCTTTGTCCGATCCTTCTTCCTGACATAGAGGATTGGTGCACCCCATGGTGAAGTACATGGGAATATAAACCCTTTATCTAGATTAT
Organism: Viscum album; assembly: GCA_963277665.1. NCBI lineage: Eukaryota > Viridiplantae > Streptophyta > Magnoliopsida > Santalales > Viscaceae > Viscum > Viscum album. Next base: position 1,019,860,929 of record OY728133.1, on the reverse strand, counting down.
TTTATATTTGTTTATTTATCTCCTCAAGATCTTCAACAACCATTATACATGGAGTCTTGGAAATCTACATTTCCCTAGGTATAAGATAAATCAAGAATTCAATATCTCTTCTAGGAGAAAGACCAGAAAATTTCTCAGGAAACACTTTAGAAAATCCCTCACAATAGGAATGTCTTCAAGGATGGTTTCTTCTTTAGACTCAATCATCTGAGAAAGATACACATTCTCATTGGGAAGTAATATTCACATTTGAGATGATGGTGATAAATAATAATCATCATTCGTCTTGCACTTGTACAAAATTAGGGGTTGATTCACCATATAGAGACTGATTTCCCTCTCACAAAAGTTTTTGTTGGCTCTATATAGGGAAAGAAAATCCATGATAAGAATCGCATCAAATTACACCAGAGGGAGTATGAAGAGGTTTTCTGGGAAGTTCAATCCACAAATTGTGACAGTGTAGGAGTTATATTCAAGGGATACAATTATTCCCCCATTTTTCGTTCTCACCGACATCTTTATTTCTATGATTTTTGGTGGTGTTGGGATTGTTGTAATAAACTTTTGGGATATAAAATAATGCCTAAAATCAGAATCAAAAAGTAAATTTTCTATTCTTGAGTAAATAAATAGCATACCTATAAACACTTTGTTTTCGGGGCTCGCTTAAGCAGTAGTGATTGAAAAAGCTCACCCTTACTGCCTTAGAGGTTTTTGGTTGCCTCCAATAACCCTTGTCTTTGGGAAATGGTTTGTAAAGTTCCATTGTTCTTTTCAGTTGAAGCAATGAACAATGCATTGAGGGTCAAACAGAGCATTCCACTCCTCTGTCATAGCAGTGGGTTTTTCTTGTTTGTAGTAAATGGACAGGTTCCCATATCTTTCACACCTATATAATTTCCTTGTCCCCTTCATGAAATTTCTAAGGTGGTTCTTTATGCACCGTTGGTAAGTGTGGTGTTGGATTTTCTTAGCAACTTTGGATTTATCCATCAGACCGACAAAATTAAAGTCCACATTCTTCTTCTTATTCCCATGATACCCTTGAGATTCACTAATTTCCATTTTGACTTTGAGGGCACATCAATTTTTTTTCTCATAGCTATCAAAGTCATGGATCTCTAAGGATTTCTGTAGGCTTGGTTTTATCCCACTAAATAATCTGTCAACCATTCATTTTGGGGTAACAACAAAGATGAAGGCATATTGTGAAATCATTGTGATGTTTTCATCATATGCTCCGATGGATTCATCATCATTTTGATTGAGCGAAAGGAATTCAATTTCAATCTTAAGTCAGAGGGTGTGAAGAAAATATTTATCGAAAAACATTTTCTGGAAATCCTTCCATTCCAACACCTCGATATGTTCCTGAAGAATTGTATTTTTGATCAATTTGCACCATTTATCAGCTTCACCCTCCATCTATAAGAATCCAGAAGAACCTTTTTTGGTTCATAACATTGATATATGGAGAATTTCTTCTCAATGGAGTTGATAAATTGTTCGGCAATTGAGGGATCAGATGATCCATTGAAAGTAGGAGGCCTTTGTCTCATAAAGCTATAGATTGTGAATTGTTCTTTATTAGAAGGGAGGGGGGGGGGGGGTGTTGGAAGATCCTCTTGACCCATTTTTCTAATAAAAACATGAGTTAACTAAGAGAGTATCATGATAAATTTTGCGATTCTCACTCCCATCGGATTGGGAATCTCATTAGAATAGTCATCACACTGATCTTAGCATTGGTTGTTAGCTCCACCCCTCCTATTAATGGACATTAGATGGAATAAAAGGGAAGTTAAGGGTTACACATAAAGGGGAATAAAAATACAAATAAGTAAACCTTTTAAATTACTTTTATTTCCTTAATTTATAAATTTATTGTCTTGAATCTATGGTATCCATGATATAGTTCCCAACATATATTCAAAGGGGAATTTTTTTATTCCATTAATAATGTTTCATACTACTCTTAAGAATTTAAAAAAGAATATCGCCTGAGAGTTTTGTAACCAAGATTGAATCAAGGCCCATTTTTATGCCCTAGTTCTCATTCGAGTGTAGTTCAAAATGGTGTTTTCTAGTTTTACCCCTAGATATATCTATTCTAGAGCCACCTCTACTTTTTGGTTTATAGACATTGATGTATTTTCTTGATAAAACACTTACTCTATACTAACAAAAATGTAGGGATGTATTTATTTTAATTAGGCTTATCTGTAAGGCTTTCACTAGGGTTTTCTAATCCTAATCCCAAAAATAACTAAACCTACCCTCTGATACCAACTATAACAACCATACTATTTATTACAAATTTAAATATGATTTATTACATAATATCACAATTAAGACAAATATAAGGATACATAGGTCTAGTGTCTTGGTAAATTAGGAACATTACATAACATCTTATAACATAAAATACAACATCTTTATTCAAAACTTCTTTTACAGGAGCACAATATTCCTTCATATTTAGCATTGCATCAGATAACCTAATGACTTACATAAGAAAATGGTAAGATATAATGCCCAGTAAGGGAGTAAACATGGAATAACATGAATAATACAATACATGTTAAGAAATATTCATATCAATGGAGCATAATAAAAACATGAACATAACGGTAAGACATGGCATGATTATCACAACATGGAGATGTGGCATTAAAATCTAACGTGATATTAACATGAGCCAAGGATCATTGCACATGGAGCATGAGTAAACCCTCATTGAACTTGAATTATCATGAGCAAAACCCTAATTACACATGGTTTATCATGATACTATTCTTTACCCAATGAATTGGAGCACTATCAGGGCACACCCATCTTAATTATTTCAGTTCATGCATAAATGTGCCACATATATCATACATCATGGATTCATTAAACATTATAATTTATTCTAAGAATAAGATATGTGGAATAAATAAATTTAAGTCCTCAATAAAAAATTACATGTTCATAAAGGTGAATACCCTTGATAGAGAAATTGGTATGGTATTCATTTACACAATGATTTTTGCATGGGAAATTTTGGTGTAACTTGGGCAACATAATGACGTCAAATTGAAATTTTAAAATGAGTTAATGAGAGAAAAAGGGGTATATCTTCATTTATAAATGAAATATATAGAAAGGGGGTATTGGAACATAATATACCAACATATGTAATGGAATTTAGATGCATAATATAAAATAATTGCGTGTATGTAAATGAAGAGAGAGAAATCCCTTACAGAATTTTGGTATGGTAATAGGTGTACATGGGAGGCATTAATGAGAGGGAAAGGGGTCTCCAATCATTCAAAAATAAGGAGGGTAGAATATTATAGGTGATAAATTATACAACAACATTTTTAATTGAATATAAAAGGGAATAATAATATAAGGAAACTTGTACATAAATAAGAAAGGATGGAAAGTGAGGATCCCTTACTTGGAAGTGTGATCATAATGTCATAGGAGAGGCTTCAGAGAGGCTTATTTGGATATTAGAGCCCCATGGGAGGATTATAGATAGATAAGGGAAAATTTTTGTGGATATCCAAATGGTTTGAGTGAATAGGATTGGGAGATTGAATGGGTTTATATAGGAAATGAGAGGTAATTATTTATTTCTTAGGTTTTGGACACTACACATTAAACTAATCAAAAACACAAACCAACCAATGGTTTTTTCCCTTGGTATTTGAAAATAGAGAGTGGAAAAAATTATATTATAAGGTAAATGGCCGAAATTATTAAAATATTAGGCTTTCTTATGTGGAGGTGAGTCACACTCTCAAAAAATTCATTTTAAAAAGTGAAAATGTTTTATAAGTCTTGGGGGTCCACTATGGCACCATAAAATTAATAAAAAAAATCTAAAATCACATTATTTTAAACATAGAACATATATTTTCTGAAAAAACTTTTTATAGTATTGTATTACATCACTATTGGGTCATTATTATGTCATAAAACACATTATATATTTAAAAATTATTTAATTTTTACCCAAAAATTCAAATGTCTCATAAAATTTTATAAAATTCACTGTTAGATAATTTCAACATCCTAAATCCAAAAATTATAATAATTTTATCTAAATAGTTTTATAAATATGTTAATTTTTACTTTTAAAATAAAAACCCACATTTATAAAAAATTCATCGGTTTTGATAAGAACAGCTTTCAAACCTCAATAAAAATTACAATTTTATTCATGAAAATAATATAATCATTTATATTTAAAAAAAATTAACTTATTAATAATATTTTATTAAAAAAAATTTAATTTAAAAATCTGTTAATTCATCAAAATAGATTTCTTAATTGAATTATAATATTAACTAAAAACAATACTATTTGTGCTCAAAGTAACAATAATAAAATGAATGTATATTATTTATTATGTAAAAATAATAATACACATAATAATAGTTCTAGGGTATTGTTACAAAAACTCTTATAATAACCTTATAAGACCTAAGAGTAAGGTGTGTGATGGTGACATACTCTTTGGGTGGCTCAGATAACATTGCTCGGGTGGTAATATCTATTAACATCCAATTCTCCTGTATGAGGTTCTGTTCAAGCATAACGTGTTGAAGATCGACTTAGGATTGGTTAATAGAGAATCCCAATAATGTTACCTCCTTTCCGAGATCCAAAAAATGGGATTCGTATGGTGGAATTCTACCGAATGTGGCCATTGATTCTTTTTTCTGAGTAAATTGGATTTGTTGAAGCCCTATATTTATACTAATATTGTGATCACTGTTCAATGAATATATTAAAAATGATATCAATTATTAGTGGTATTTTGAAATCTAAAAATATAAAACAAAGGATGTACATATATTTTATATAACCATTTTACATAATAATACATTTAATTAGATCAATAGGAATTTTCATTAATAAAAGTTTGGGTCGTTATAGTTTCCTTTACACCAACAATTATAGAACCTAATAGAGTTACTCCCCAATGAAGGATTAAACGAATATTAAATCTAAATTTTCCATTGACCATTTCATTGGAATCCATCCTATAAAATCCACTTCTTGCTCTTATAATGAGAAACTGGGATTGTATTGGAGAAGGAACCTGTCAGTCTGCTGATAGTAAGATGAAGACCAATAACTCTATCTTCCTTGATTCCTCTCTCTATCATCAGAGATTTATAAAGAAATATTTCATTGGTCATAAGATCAATGATCCTGGCATGTCATCTTAGTTATAAGAAGATTTAAATATCAAACATCCATGATTTTTGTGCCTCATTCACCAATAGATGTGGTGAAAAGTAGATTAAATCTATGGAGCATTCCAAATAAGAATAAAATATCATTGAACCCTGTTAGAAATAAATTAACTCATGATAATGGTATAAAATTAGTGAATGTGGGAATAAATCCTTGATGAAGAGGTATGTGAAGGTTTCCCATGTCAACCATTATCGCCTACCATCATGTAGTGTGAAATCCCACCACCATCTAGGTGAACCTTAATGCATAAAGGTCACAAGATTAAACTTCTGATCATATATGGGTCTATATATTCTTTAAAATTATCTATATGAATCATTTATGGTCCTCTGAATCCATGGTGACTTTGGATCCTTGAAAGGATGGGGGTGCTGAAGTTGAAAGCTACATGCATATTCGACCACCGTCGGTCAATTCCTGTGGGATCCTCCTCCTTGAACAGGTACCAAGGGAAAGAGTCCTTGTAAGACCATTTCTATTACCTAAACCTCTATAGAGACAAAGGTAACATACTCAGTCACACCCTACCACAAAAAAGGTGGACCAATTGTCTATATGAGATGTCTATTGGATGGTACTTCCAAAAATTCCACAACAATCCTTAGATAATGGAAATAGAATGAACAAGAAAATTGATAACCTAACACAGGTACATGAAATGGTTCATAATAAGGATGAATGTAAGATTATACCCATAAGAACAAGACAAAACACCATAAAAAATACCTAAAACCCATTTCAAGATTCCCGCACCTACATGTAACTCACAATAACACATATACACTAAAGTATTAAACACACAATAATTTAATAGAAAATTCATGAAATAATGTACCAAGAACATATCATAATTTCAACATTCATTTAATTATTTTGGCTCTATCTATAGAAAAAACATGTATATATGGAATGTGAATATATGTGCCAATAATGATGTATGAATTCACACAAAATCCCATTAATCGATATATCAAAATCACGCACATCACCTAAGGTGAATTTAATCAATGGTAACATCAAATAATAAAAAGATAAATTACCACTTTGGGGAAACATGGAGCTCCACTACACAATGACGACAATAATCTAACATAGTTCTCTTTCCCAAGTCCCAACCATCCCATCTCGTATATACCCAATTCCAAATCAAGGAACAGAGAAGAACTAATTTACTTAACCTATAACTGATACCATTTTGTAACAACCCAACCGAAACCACTGAGGTTTTAGATGTGGATGGAACATGACCTCATGAATGCATCCCCATACGTAGGAGGTTTCCAAAAAGTGCCTTGGGCCAACAGAATGGCATGAGGAGGCTATTCACTCTTTACCAAGAAACATTAATCTATGATAATTGAAGTGATAATAAATAACTAGTAAATAAAAAATAAATTAATAACTATAAGAGTTGAAAAAAATAAAACCCAACACAGGTAACTATAACATGGAATGTCAGATAAATAAACAAAAACAAAAAATTTTATCAAATGAATGGGTAAACCAATAATAAAAGTGAAAACATATAGCTTGAGGTCTAACTAGTATCATCTACATCATCCTACTAATATACTCAACTATACATCACATGACCCTTTCCCATCACTAGATCCCTAAGAATGAAATTTAAAATCACACTGAAACACCTGAGTAGGGTGTGTGTATAAGACTCAGTAGGACACCACTAATAGCCATTTAAATAATTTCCCATGAAAATATAGATGCATTCCATGAATATAAATAGGGTAAAAATTTAAACAAAAAATATATAAAATATTTACAAACTTATGTCGGGTAATCGAAGATCGGATCTACCTACTTTATCACCATTCCATAAGGAACAATGATCGAACACCCAACAAATCCTCCATGATGGGATAGTCCAAAAACATTACTAACATATCCATCATAAAATGATAACTCGAAGCATACCAACAAATAAAATGACACATACCCCTCAGGGGAGTATCCCATGAGGATCAACCTGCATGATCAACTACAAGACATAAAAATATCATAATACCAAAAAATATACAAATGATACATCAAACATCACATCAAATAAATAGGCATCAGGACTAGAAAAATCTAGTGAAAAAACACAAGCATACGTCACCCAGGTTCATGCCAGAATGACATATGTGATAAAGAATAAAACATAGATATCAACATCTATACACACAAACACACCAAACATCATTCCAATATCATCTATAAAACATTCCCTAAAGTTAATGGCTTCCTACCTCAGGTGAAGCAATGATGATCATTGAAAGGGTAACCATACAAGTCCAGAATTACCACTGGATCCTAGAACCATTCTTGGTTTGACACAATTAGAACTCTAGTATTGAGGTAGAAGAGGAACATACCTAAAATGGTTAGGGAATTATCAACTCACCAAGGAATATTTTATATTCAAAATAGTCTTGGTTGAAGCATTTCATAGAATCCAAATCCTTGAATCTGGATAACGATTCTATAAAATATCAACAAAATCCTAATTATATCATGCTGTACACATTATATATGACCCATACATCGAATATATTAATGATTTAAATCAAGGGGAAGAGTATAAAATTGACTTGGATTAACGAATAACATACTAGAATGGATATACATGTTCAAACAGCTGTTCTAGTGTCAAAGTAGGAGTTGGAATGGGAGAGGGGATACCAAAATCACATAGAGAGACTAGGGTTCAGAGTCACCAGAATTCTTATGGATGAGAAATGAGATGTTTTTTTGTTAATTAAGCCTACTAGAAGTGTATACATTCATGTCTTGAATTATGGATTCATGTCATAAATTATTAAGAAAACCAATAGTCTAAAAAATGCATAATATCGGCTTAAAATAAAAAAGAATATACACACACATCATGAATTTGACTTTCATGTCTTGAATGTGTGTCATGTCCTAAAATAGATTCATTGGTTCATCCTAGAAAAAAATTATTCCATGAATGTTTATTGATGATATGAATTACTCATGTTTCCAATTTATAGCCTTTGAGCCATTTACTTCACTGGACACCACTAACAGGCCTCAAATCATTTAAATAATCCCTTAAAGGCTTCAAAAACATAAAAAATAATGTACCTTGTAACATCCAAATCAGGGATCTACCAAAATGGTTCCCTGAGCCAGTCTATCCCATGAACTCTAGTGTACTTCCCCAAATTCCATAGACCGCGAGTTATAGTGAGGGTCTAATGATGGTAATGTGGAGAGACTATACCCTAATGATCATAGTTACACAATGGTATAATAATAAATTAATTTATCAACAACAGAAGAAGTGTGAATAAAATAAATAGCATGAGAATATAAATAATAACATATAAAATTTCCAATGTCAGATATAAATCTATGCAATCATGTTTGGTTTTGACAACATAAACCAAAGTAGAAAACAAGCATTATTTGATATAATAAAGTATATGTGGCAAATAAAATAATAAAATCCCCAAGGCTATCTTAATGAGAATTATGAGCTCCAGACCAGTCCTGTACTCCTAATAACCCACGTAAAAATGAACAACAAAAGTATAAATCCAAAACTAGAACCTGTAAACATGAGGTCTATTTGGGTACCCTAGTGCAATGGAGACCCAAATAGGGTGTGAGATATACTCATTAGGGAACCAAAAACGGTTTCTAATTTATAATATGGTCAATGAATATAAAATACACTAGTGTGATAATATATCCTTAAAGTAGTAAATTAATAATAGTAAACAAGCCAACTCAGGTTCTAAGGGACACCTAACTAACCATACTTACTTTTGTCTAATTCAGAATAACTTCGAGTATAAATACATATATATATATATATATATATATATATATAGTCACTATAATTTTAATAAGCTTTTTATCGACACAAACACACACATATAGTATTAACCAGGACCCGAGGTGTAACTCAGGCATCCATGTGTAATACTACTCATAATAATAATACGAGTCTCATAATATTAAGAAGGGTCACCATGACGGAGGATCACAATCACTATAGGATTCCATGCTGAGTATCATAATCAGTATAGGATGCTATGAGGAGTATCAAGAATAAAAATTAGGATGGTATTATGAAACATACTAATCAAGGGGACATGGAATTTCATTCCATGCATCCCAAGTGATGTGGAAATTTTTCAAACATCCTCAACCAAGGGGGTGTAAAATGTCATGTAAAACAACCCTACTTGAGATCCCTTCTGTCATTAGAAAAAATAAGGTAATCCTGCTTTCAGTATGATCCCCTTAGACTGATTTATCCTATATAGGAAAACAATAACCTACATGGAAACGTGGATCCTACCTAAATAACTCATTTATCATTTAGAAACAGGCCTTGTGTTCATCCATGACCTTAAGGCACTTCACTTATAAAAAAGAAAAGGCCACGCTCATAAGAATACCAAAAAATAATTCAATTATAAAATAATATGGCCCATGTATTGAAGTATGTCATTTATCAACATTTAATTAGTAATATTAGAGAAGGTGATGTAAAGGTCCATAACAATATCGTTACACTTACCTAGAAGTAAAAGTATAACTAAAAGTATTGGGGGGATCTGTGAAATTTTAATAAATAGTAAACACCATACATGAAAAGAGTATTAGATAGGCCATGCTGACATGCATGGCACTAAAAAAAATTTGGTTCCTTCAATAAAATCATGCCACAACCACTTAGTTAATGGTTGAGAAATGGGTATTAATATAGTGGAGTGTTACAACCCTCCACATTCATATTAATAAATACATTTCCATTTTATAAGACAATGTACCTCAACATGTTGTTTATTTAGATATTAATTGACTGACTAATGGAATGTTTGGAATTCCACCTTATGGGTTTGTTAAAATCCAAAGTCCAAAACCTTCAATAATTCCAATTTAATACATTAGGGATACTAGAATTAGGCCGTTAGATTATACATATTAAATATTTTATTTAGTATTCTTGAAAAGGAAATAGAAATGTGAAACACAACAACATACATTATAAATCAATGAAATTTTGAGGAAAAATATAAATACCACCAACCTCATGCTTAGGATGATCCACTCATCCAATATCTGATTTTTATTTGAGCCGGTTCGAGATAAATCAAATAAACAGACAAACACCTTTAAAATAGGTTAAATTATCTCACATGAAGATAGATATAATTATATAAAAAGAAATAGATGAAGTAAGGGAGAGGAGTCTTAGAATAACTAAGGGTATTCTATTAAGATAGAAGATTCTTGGAATAGAGGAATGATATATGAGGTAGCTAAAAGCCTATGTTGGAGAATATGGAGGTGCTAGAAAAGCTCCCTACTATGTGTGTAGAGGGGAAGAAAATAGAGGAGAAGAATTAAATGGAAAGAGGGAAAAAGGTAAATTAAACCCTTTAAACGAGGATTATGGTTTGGTGGAATGTTTTCCCAAACCATTTTGCAACCGTGTGTGGGAAAATGTCTTTGCAAGGGGCTCACCTGGATCATGTGCAATGTTTGAAAAACCATGCACAAACTGTGACTTTCTCCTCGGTTAAGGATGTCAAACCAAACACATGGTATGTAGCCTAATGTGCATTGTTCTAACAAACTCTTAGACACCCATATCCCCTCAATACTGACCACATATTTTCTTCATGAGGGATACATAGTTTTAGACAAACCATGCACCTCTTCCAGCCACTTCCGGATTGATTTTTTGAGGGACGTTGCTCCCAGAACTCAACGAAACACTTGAGACACCTCTCATCACTTAAATAAAGTCTAAAACAACACATTTATGTGTTCCAAATATTGGATATACATTATAAATATTTTTTAGAGAACAACCACTCCACCAAATGGTAAACTTGAAATACCTTGGAAAATTTCACTAGGTCCAAAATGAGTGACATTACAACCTCCACACCTTAGAACTTATTAACTCCAAGAAGCACCAAGGAAACAAAAAAACAACACCCAACATACTTTGGTAATTAAGTTTCTTTTAAATTTCCACGTTGTGTTTCAAAATGCCTAATTCACCTCCAAACATAACTTTAGGAGTATATTACATAAGCTGTTAAGACTCAATCTAATGCTCATATTCCAAATTTAGACATCGATACAACACTTACCAGTTCCCATCAAAATAGAGACATGATCATGACATAGTATATTAAATTATAGGGCATTTAGTGTTCCCCACCATAGGTTCTAGAATTTAATTGAAAATTCTGAGTCATGGTATCACCACCATCAGAATTGTTCAATGAACAATCATTTTATTAGTCTAAAAACACTTTCAACATTGTTCTCGACTTGATCAAATGGTAAACTCCAAATCAACCTTAATTACCCAGGTCAGTATTCCTTTCCATGAAAATCCTAATCCAACTTTCATTATACTCACCTCATTCTGACAGTATTACATGAAGTGGTTCCTCACTAACCTCATTTAACAAAACAAGAGGAAAAAAGTCAATCCACGCCTAGTAGACTATTCCTAAAATACCTGGCATAGATTTCCAACATATAACAACCCAAAACTATAATAATTATCCTAAGGAACCCCATGTTTACATCACACACATCCACTGAATACTATTACCCTCTTCTAGTGATGTCTCAATCCAAACAATCATTTGTGTTGTCCTACAACTGTATGAACATAAGTTTATACTGGATCCAACATGTCAGGATCATCACCCCAAAGCATATCATCTAAGCTTGATTGACGCCTGGGGTAACTGTATAATCATAAAATGGAGTCCAATGAGCACATCCAAGGTAGTCCATACTTTGATGTTTACAATGAGGAGTTGGTACAAATTTTAGCATCCACGTATTAAGAACACTAACAGAGTCCAATGTAGCATCTTCTTGGTAGTCAAGTCAAAGGGAAAATAGTTGGTGCCCATGAGTCAATACAAGGTGTTATTACTTGGGGAACAAATCATCACTCAGGACTAACCATGCCTCTAAAAAAACCATGCTTAGGCAGTGTTACTCCGATGAAGTTTATTTATCAATCCCAATGACAGTCAAACTTAGCTCTGTGTATAACCGATGATATATTAGTGTAACATGGATGATATCAAGATAGTTGGAATGATGATAACTTAGACAAGAATACACTAAGAAGATATCATGAATTATCAAGAATACCTAAGTGGATTCCATCATATCCAAGAAGAAGTGCTCGATACAGTTCTTAAACAACCATGTCAAAACTCCTACTAAAAGGTTAGTCAAACCTCTCATGATGACTTTTTATAGAAGATCTTGGCTTCACATGTAGACATGTAATCATTACCCGACCATTATTCCCTTATCTCCAAAGGAATCATGTGATCGCTCAAGCATAACCAGAAAAGCCCAACTTTGACCAACATTGTTTTTCATGGGTTGTGTACACAACCAACAAAATCATCATCATTCTACCTCGCAAGGAATAACAAATTACAAAAATTACAAACCTTGAATGAATTTAAAGAAAATAAAACCATTTTAAATGGTCGTTTTTAGTTTTGTTCCTTCTACATTGATGTATATAATTTTCATATGATTTATGCGACGCTTCACACCTTAGGAGTGTTCTTATAATCATATTTAATGAAGAAGGGAACTCGTGACCTGACACATGGTCCATCCACCACTAATAGTGGGTCTAAGAGGTGGAAAACACACTTTATATAGTGTTAGAAAAATTCAAAAGAGGCATAAAATCCACTTAAAAATTTCACTATGTTAGATTTACTTTAGATGTACACATGAAACACCTCTCGATTTACGTCCACGTGTGCCATAACATCATGTGCAAAAGAAAAAACCCACTCGACCAGTGGTGTTACGACACTAGGTCCTTTTACAACATTGTCTCAATCATTGGGATGAGTATGATTTCCTCTAATACCCATGTCACTCTACATCATATATAACTTGGAAATGTAGAATAATATCTCAAGTCCTTAATAATTACCACCGAACTCATATGGTTTTCTACACCATTTACTAACTCGACAAGTACCATGCGTATCAATTCATACTACAACAAGATTTCCTGAGAAAAATAAAACATCCTTGATACTATCAATAGGATTAATATACCTATACATTTCATATCTTATGGTCCACACAATAATTTTATCATAGAGTCATATTATCCTATAAAATTGTTTCTTCGACTCATTATTTACCATGTCTTCCTCCACTGAAGAGGAAGAAGAATAAGGGTCACATAACCTACTAAGCAGCTGAGAACACTCTAGGACAGTCTAACCCACTAAAATCAAGATTTATACGATTCTCATGAATTTATCATGGCTCAAATACAATCTACCATCAATATATGAGTGTTTTTTAAAACAATGATTCCTACTGAAGACAACTAGAACACAAATGACACATCCCATCTGAAATGGTTTACAAGCATTAAATATTTTTTAAAAATAATAAGGGCTATACCATACTTAGGATAGATCCTTGAAAATTCAGAATGTTTAGATCCTATCACCAGTTCACACAGAAGAGATTGTTAGGCCATACCACCCATCCTTTAAGATAGAAGAAGCCTATGGGCAACGATCCCATTATCATCAAAGAAAAAACTTAGGGAATATGTAGAGACCCAATGTTTGAGGTACATGGAAAATACATTACTTTTGTGGAATACTTAATACATAACAAAAACCAAAACTCAAGGACCCTAATAGTTTAGTGTCTTTGGAAACTCGGAACGTAATCTTCTAATCGTGGTGAAATATCTTCAACATATCCCATAACGATCTTCCCCATTTGTTTTCTTACCAAAAACCTTTCTGTAAATCCTGGGGAAAAGAAAACATATAAAGGGTGAGCTCAAATTCTCAGTAAGGGTAAGAATAGAGAACATAAAACAATCCATAAATATTTGAATGCAAAAACATGAATATAAAATCTACACATCAAAACCTTGAGCAAAGACATAAATCTTGGAAGTATGTAAGGAATATATCATAAAGAAACATCAATCATGATAAAATAGAATGGGAATAAAACATGTAATTGTGGCGTCCATTAAGAACATGTAATGATTTCCATAGTATCCAAGGCATTGCTTCCAAGACCATCTTAGTGGACAAAGTCCCTTTCTGAATCAAGTTCACTCCTCATTCCGGTCCTGCAATACTGAACTGGATTAACTTACCGTTCCATCCATGCCTATCTCATGAGATATAAAATCTTTACCCAATGCATTGGAGGGGGATATATGTCCCACCCATATCATAATGAAATCATTCTTACTTGTTCCACAAAATAAACATACATCATTTATAATAATCCAACGAATAAAATGGGTTTCATAAACATAATCCCATCATCACATAATCCATATAAAAGAAATGGATATCATTTCATAATAAGAAAAGTGAAACCATGTAAATCATAGAGACATTATAATTGAAACATACACATATGAAATAATGTCATCTTAGATGAAAAATGGTTTTGATAAAACACTTGAAATTAATTCTTGAGGAAAATATCCTTTCTTCTTCAAAATCATTTTCTTTTCACAAAAAGTCATGCAATTTTAAAAGAAAATGATTTTTTTGAAAATAGTCATGAAATATTTTGGAGGAAGCTTCCTGAAAATACAGCTTTATAAAACCGTAAAAATCCTTTCATGCCATATACGTTAAAAAAACATTCTTCTCGTACTTTTGTCGAAAAAGTCAAAAAGTACCTTGTAGGGAAAATAAAAGAAAGATTCATTCCATACCATGGGGTAAAAGTCAAAATGGGTAAAATGGAATTTAAACATACATGAATACACTTTTATAAAACATGGACATGGATGATTTCAATAACCCCAGTAAATACTTACGAATAAGAAATCTCGGATAAAAATGAGATTTGTAA
Source organism: Viscum album (assembly GCA_963277665.1). Classification (NCBI taxonomy): domain Eukaryota; kingdom Viridiplantae; phylum Streptophyta; class Magnoliopsida; order Santalales; family Viscaceae; genus Viscum; species Viscum album. The sequence continues at coordinate 1,019,845,761 of OY728133.1, read as the reverse complement.
AATTATCCCTTACCTTAGTTCCGATATGCTTCGTATGTATCGAAACCTCCTATATAATGATTTAAATAATGTCGTTGACTTATTAGAGAATCATAATCATTGTTATTATATCATATATGGTTCACTTATGGCTTTATATTACCCGTTCTTTTGTAAATTCATGTTAAAGTAGCATTTTGGGTAAAATCGTTTCATTTATCATTCATGCTTTAACTTGTAATTATTCATATGATTACTTAGATCATGATTACATACATCCAGAATGTAAAAAATGATTTATATATAATATATATTCCGAATATACATATATATAATAGATCAATAAATGGAACGAAATACACCGTTCATGGAGACGGTAGGCCGTACATACGCATGAACACTGTTTTCGTTTCCTTATTGAATTGAATGGAATTAAGTATATGACATACATATATATTTACATACATTCAGTAGCATTATTATGTTATATATTTCATTATTACTTATTATATATACTTTATAATCATTCTTGAATTGTTAACATGGAAAATGAATCTCATCGCGTCGTGGAGACGGTAATCCGTACGTACGCATGAGCGATGATATCGTTCCCATGGAATTTTATTGGAGTGTATGTATACTATTTTAGAATCAACATAACTTTAAAATAATAATATATATTCATTATTTACACCATTATACCCATCCAAGTAAGGTGGTGGTGGAAAATAGATTACACCATGGCGTGGATACGGTATTCCGTACGTACGCACACGCAGTGATTTCGTTTTCCGTAGGATGGATAGATAGTGAAATGAGGTTGTTTCATATTTATAATAACATATAAGTATATTATTGATACTGATGTTATTACTTAATAATGAAAAAACTAAAGAAGAAGAAGTATAAGAAAAAATAAAGTTGAAAGAATCGGTAACGAACATTACCTGTTCTTTGAAGCACCTCTTTGAGACCTCCTCTTAGGGAAATAAATTGGTCTTTAAAGAAGACCTGGACCTATAGGATGTTTATATGGAAGTGGGTATGTGAAATGGTCAGGGGTTGGACGAGATTGAAGGCTCAAATTTGTCTGAGGAGGAGAGGGAGGAGGTGCCCTTTTATAAGGGAGGAGAGGGGCACCTTTGGAAATCTTAAAAATATTAATTTATATTAAATCTAAATCAACTTAGAAACCTCAAAAAACGACTCATATTTGAATATTAGATTAGATAGGGTATTAATCTCATCAACCAATCATATTTAGACATGTTTTGAGTTTATTTTAAACCTTATCATTTTGATTTATCCTTATTTAATCAATTTAATTGTATTTGTGGTAATAAAATTCTAAATTTTAAATGGTTAAAAATAATCACTTATATGTTGTTAATTTTACATAATTGGATACTTTATAATATTTTAGACTATAAAAATTTCAATTTATAATTTTTAGATATTTTTGTGATTTTTAAACAATTTAATAATATGGTATTTTTATAAAATAACAATATTTTCAATTTTGACACTATTCATTTATTTGAATTTACATTAAATCCACAGAGAGGATATATTAAACATAAAATATCTAATAGGTTACTAACATGTCATAGTAATCTAGAAAATTAGTGGAGAACATTAAATAGTTCATATAATATTTATTTTACTATTTGTAAAACTATTTATTTGATATTTCTCTTAATAAAATAATTACTACAACATTATTGTATAATTATTCAGTGTACTTATATGTTGCATAAAAAATAAAAATAAAATCCTATGATCTATTACCTTTCACAATAATACTTTTACTCGAATTTATCATCTTAAAATAACAATATTTAAATTGTTATATTTATTAAATTATGAAGGTGACAACTTTGGCATCATTTAAAATAAAATAATATAAGTGTCATAATCACCTTAATAAGGATCAAAATGGTGAAAAATTCGGACATTGGATGATTAGGGTTTATATATACACTAATATTAGGTTTTTTGTAGATTTTTGGGCCTTTTGATATGTATTACTGTTTCAATAAAAACAATATTATTGATTTTTCACTAAATAAATAATTTCTGCATCATTAATGTATAAGATAATAAGGTAATTAAATAACTCTTAAAAATTAAAAATAAATTACCATGAAAAATAAAAACGTTTTATCTTTAAAATGAGTATTTATAACCGAATTTATATTCTGTATAAATTTATATTAAAAATACTTTAATTATTAAAGTTGAGGGAGTCATATTTCACTTTCCTTTAAATAAAATAAACTAAAGGTCTTAATCACCAACAAGTGGGTTCTAATGGATTTCATTTAGACCCAAATATGACTTAGGAAAAATTATAATCATCCAATTGTATTAAGAAAAGTATTAGGATAATTTTATAATATTATATTTACCCTTAATTTCCCAATTTACCTTTTACTATGGTAAATAAAATTTACCATTCTTACTATTCATAAAGCCCAAAAACAAAAAGCAGTCTATTAATATAATTTGGACCCACTGATTACAAAAATGGAATCCATTTTTCCAAATTCAATACACAGAAGTTGCAGAAATTAAATTAAAATTAATCCTGTTGTTGAAAGAAAACTGGTTTTGTTTCAAACATTGCAAAAGATTGAATTTATTTAACCTACGAATTCAATGTAAAATCAAGGCTAATGACATAAATTATATTAAATGGTAAAAATATATTCCCTTTATACTTTTAAATAATTCAATATTATAATTTAACCACATAACTTATTATGATGAAAAAAGATGTTTTTAATTAAAATATAGCGTGTTTAAAATGTGAAAGTTATCAGAATAATATGAAAAATTTATCCAAGGTAAAATTTTATATCCTGATTCCAAATAATAATTTTATTTTGTAAAATTGAACTTATAAACATGTCAAAAAGTAGATTTAAAGTGGGTGCACCATGAAATGGCGGCAAAACAACATTTTTTTTAAAAATACTTATTTTACCCGAAAAATTTATTTTGTTCTTATACCATGTTCTAGAAAATGTGTAAGATGAATAATAATGTTATGAAATAAAAAATTTAGTTAATACTATTCATAACAGCTAGTTCATAATAATATTATAATAATATATCGTTGTTTAGTAAAACTTGATATTGCGTACGACACACGCTATCGAGGAAGGTCGCGATTGTGTGTAATGCAAGCCAAGTCAGGGTTGTGTGTTGTGCAAGAATCCTTCGTTATTTCGTATAACAGAATCCAACCATATTTCATTTATACATTGAAAATATATATACATACACACTCAATGTTGCGTAGAATGACTATTATAAAACAAACTAGAAATTTTGTGTAACACAATCTAAGAATAGTGTTGCGTATACTTCAAGCTAATACAGTGTGGCGTATAGAACAAGATAATCTTTTTGTAGTATAAAAAACATAACATCAAATAAATTAAAATGAATAATTATCATAAAATATCAGGTTGTTACATTCTACCCCCCTTAAAATGAATTTCTCCCTCGAAGTTCGTCGGGGTTATACATGGTTTTCTACTTGAAAGTTTCTTTAATTTCAACACACATCATAAAATGAAATACCAAAACTTAACTTTAAAAACTAAAGTATAAAACATAATGGTTACCCAAATTAACTAATCAATGGGTTTCCACATATGATAACATAGGTGAAAATATGGATATGGAAGAAAAAGCTAACCATCAAGTTCTAATGGAGAGTGGTAGAGGACATGGCTATGAAAAAGCCAACAATCACAAAGCCATAAATTTGTGATGATCTAAGGTAATATCTGATTCATCGGATATAAGAGCACTAGGAAAACATTTTTGGTCTTCAAAATCATTTCCCTAAAGTTGAAAAATTTGAATTAGAAGAAATACTTGCTTGATTTTGGTACAATCTCACTATTGTTCATGCTTTGAACAATTTCCCCTTCATCTCATAAAGAAATGAAGTTGAATTTGTAATTAGTGAAGTGTTAACAGGTCCTGTGATAGAATGATGGGTCATTCCATCTATTTAAAATAAAAGGTTAGAAAAACTTATCAAATATACATAAGTCCATCTATGATGAGGTTAATCATATACGATTCCAAAAATGAACTTATACTTCATATATCATACCACTTAATAAAATAAAACTAGTTTCTACTAACCAGGTACTTCCTGTAGGAAAGTGGTAGGCGATAAAGGCTGCCTGTCACACTTTAGTTGTGGGTTTGATTCCCACAGCCTTGTCCGACGTGACAGGTTGTCGCCCGTTCTGCAGGTTGTCCTTTTTTCTAAAATTATGACATTCCATCGATAATATCGAAAACAGTTCTAGCCTTAAACTAACTTATGTTCTACATAATCAATTTGAAATCTTTAGGCTTATCCAAAATACTTATGTCCAAGCTTATAAAATAAAGAAAACAATTACTAGAAATGTCATCTACTGAGCATGTGAATACCATTATTTATCCCCGATATATCTTGTTGATCACATTCCAATCATGTGAATACCTTAATCATGTATTCTCTTGAAAAATGAATACCCATTTAACCTTAGTGAAAACATGAATGCTGTCAAAAGTTAACTCTTTCCACATACCAAAATCCAAAAATTTCTATATACTCAAACCATGATATCACTTAGTCCTTATATCAATCATGAGCTCATGAATACAATCAAACATCTCATTATCTTCTAATCCCTTCATTATGCGCATATCATCTAATTTCCAAAAATATCTGAATAACCTTTCATGTTTACCGGTACCATTCAACATATACTTTCAAATATTATAGGAGAAACAATAGTGTAACAATCTTTAGATGATTCTTTATTACATAGTATCATTAACTATACAACATAACTCTTGATAAACATACAATCATTCCACTACCTTCTTAAACAATTGACTGAGCTTCAACCCTTATTTCATCTCATATATCATTTGTAGTCTCCTCATCATCATCCACATAAATACTACCCATATTACCATGCTGATTATCTTCATGAGATTTTCCCTTAGGGCATTGGTTTGCATAATGCCCATACATTCCACATTTAAAACATCTAATCATTATTGATGTCGTAGAAATAACATTATCCTTGTCCATGGTGTTAACTAAAACTTTTCCTTTGCTCTTACTGGATTTGTGTCCTTCTTTTACACACCCAAAGCATCTTCCAGTTCCTTTGAAACATTCTCCCTTATGCCTCTTCCCACATGATTTACATGAGGGAAATTGAACTTTTTTTCCTCTATGATCATCATGAAACTCCAACTTTCTCTTATTATCCGAGTCGGTAAACATAACAAAGTTGAGATTATTGATCATATTATGAGATTGCTGATTAGGCATAATAACGATATTTGGACTTCCAAATCCCGTTTCAATTGGTTTCTCATGAAGAATATCATTCCATTGTCCGTCATATCCTCCATTATCGTGAATCTTCCTGTTTCCAGCCATTTTCTAAAACCCAAAAAGAATAGTGTGAGAGGAAAAAATCATGGTAGGGAAAACAACATAGTAAAGGGGGAGTACCCTCAATATATAACATCTTAGGTTAAATTCTAAGATCGTTACCGTAGTTCTAGGACTATATCATATACGTATACTTATCCTTAGGGACATCCCTAGACATACCTTAGAAATATCTCTAGGGATCTCACTAACGTTTTCACATCATAGTTTCCAATGGTTAACTAAACAATTCCTCTGATACCAACTGTAGAGACCCGAAGCTTGATGTACATGGAAAATAAATTACTTTTGCATAACACTTAATATATAACAAAAACCAAAACTCAAGGACCGTAATAGTTTAGTGCCTTTGTAAACTCGGAACGTAATCTTCTAATCATGGTGGAAGATCATCAACATATCCCATAACGATCTTCCCCTTCTGTTTTATTACCTAAAACCTTTCTTTAAATCCTGGGGAAAAGAAAACATATAAAGGGTGAGCTCAAATGCTCATTAAGGGTAAGCATAGAGAACATAAAACAATCCATAAATATTTGAATGAAAAACTTGAACATAAAATCTAGACATCAAAACCTTGAGCAAAGACATAATTCTTGGAAGTACGTAAGGCATTTATCAGAAAGAAATATCAATCATGATAAAATAGAATGGGAATAAAACATGTAATTGTGGCATCTATTAAGCACATGTAATGATTTCCATAGTAGCCAAGGCATTGCTGCCAAGACCATATTAGTGGACATAGTCCCTTTCTGAATTGAGTTCACTCCTCGTTCCGGTCCTGTAATACTAAACCGGATTAACTTATCGTTCCAGCCATGTCTATCTGATGATATATAAAATTTTTACCCAATTCATTGGAGGGAGATATAGGCCCCACCCACCTCATAATGAAATCATTCTTAATTGTGCCACAAAATAAACATACATCATTCATAATAACCCAACGAATAAAATGGTTTTCATAAACATAATATCATCATCACATAATCCATATAAAAGAAATGGATATCATTTCATAATAATAAAAGTGAAACCATGTAAATCATAGAGACATTATACTTGAAACATACACATATGAAATAATGTCATCTTATATGAAAAATGGTTTTGATAAAATAATTGAAATGAATTCTTGAGGAAAATATCATTTCTTCTTCGAAATAATTTTCTTTTCACAAAATGTCATGTAATTTTAAAAGAAAGTGATTTATTTGAAAATAGTCATGAAATTGTTTGGAGGAAGCTTCATGAAAATAAGGATTTATTAAACCGTAAAAATCTTTTCATGCCGTATACGTTAAAAAAACATTCTTCTCGTACTTTTGTCAGAAAAGTCAAAAAGTACATTATAGGGAAAATAAAAGAAAGATTCCTTCCATACCATGGGATAAAAGTCAAAATGGGTAAAAATGACTTTAAACATACATTATTACACTTTTATAAAACATGTACATGGATGATTTCAATAACCTCAGTAAATACTTATGAATAAGTAATCTCGGATAAAAATGAGATTTGCAAATTATTCCTTACCTTAGGTCCGATATGCTTCGTACGTATCCAAAACTCCTTTATAATGATTTAAATAATGTCATTTACTTATTAAAGAATCATATTCATTGTTATTATATCACATATGGTTCACTTATGACTTTATATTACCCGTTCTTTTGTAAATTCATGTTAAAGTAGTGTTTTGGGTAAAATCGTTTCATTTGTCATCCATATTTTAACTTGTAATTATTCATATGATTACATAGATCATGATTAAATACATCCATAATGTAAAAAATTATTTATATATAATATATATTCAGAATATACATATATATAATAGATCGATAAATGGAAAGAAATACACCGTCTATGGAGACGGTAGGCCGTACGTACGCATGAACGCTATTTTTGTTTCCTTATTGAATTGAATGGAATTAAGTATATGACATACATATATATGTACATAAATCCAGTAGCATTATTATGTCATATATTTCATTATTACTTATTATATATACTTTATAATCATTATTTAATTGTTAACATGGAAAATGAATCTCATCGCGTCATGGAGACGGTAATCCGTACGTACGCACGAGCGATGATATCATTCCCATGGAATTGTATTGGAATGTATGTATACTATTTTATAATAAATATTACTTTACAATAATCATATATATTCATTATTTACACCATTATACCAATCAAAGTAAGGTGGTGGTGGAAAATAGATTACACCACGGCGTGGAGACGGTATTCCGTACGTACGCACACTCGGTGATTTCGTTTTCCGTAGGATGGATAGATGGTGAAATAGGGTTGTTTCATACTTATAATAACATATAAGTATATGATTTATACTGATGTTATTACTTCATAATGAAACAACTAAAGAAGAATAAGTATAAGAAGAAATAAATTTGAAAGAATCGGTAACAGACATTACCTCTTCTTTGAAGCACCTCTTTGAGACCTCCTCTTAGAGAACTAAAATTGTTATTTGAAGAAGACCAGAACCTCTAGGATGTTTCTAGGGAAGTGGGGAAGTGAAATGGGCAGGGTTTGGCCGATCTGTAAGGCTCAAATTTGTGTGAGGAGGAGAGGGAGGAGGTTCCCTTTTATAAGGGAGGCGAGGGTCACCTTTGGAAATCTTAAAAATATTAATTTATATTAAATCTAAATCTACTTAAAAACCTCCACAAATGACTAATATTCGAATATTAGATGATATAGGGTTGTAATCTCATAATCCAATCAAATTTAGACATGTTTTGATTTTATTTTAAACCTTATCATTTTGATTTATCCTTATTTAATCAATTTAATTATATTTGTGGTAATACAATTCTAAATTTTAAATGGTTACAAATAATAACTTATATGTTGTTACATTTCCATAATTGGATAATTTATAATATTGTAGACTATATAAATTTCAATATATATTTTTTAGATATTTTGTGATTTTTAAACAATTTAATAATATGGAATGTTTATAAAATAACAATAGTGACAATTTTGACACTATTCATTTATTTGAATTTACATTAAATCCAGAGAGAGGATATATTCAAAATAAAATATCTAATAGGTTACTAACATGTCATAAGAATCTAGAAAATTAGTGGAACAAATTAAATAGTTCATATAATATTTATTTTACTATTTGTAAAACCATTTATTTGATATTTCGCTTAATAAAATAATTACTACAAAATTATTGTATAATTATTTAATATACTTATTTGTTGCATAAAAATTATAAATAAAATATTATTATGAAGATAAATATATTAAATTTCACAATAATACTTTTACTCAAATTTATCATTTTAAAATAAAAATATTTTAATTGTTATAGTTATTAAATTATGAAGGTGACAACTTTGGCATCATTTAAAATAAAATAATATAAGTGTCATAATCGACTTAATAAGGATAAAAATGGTCAAAAATTAGGCCATTGGATTATTAGTATTTATATATACACTAATAATAAGTTTTGTGCAGATTTTGGCGCCTTTTTATATGTATTACTATTTCAATAAAAACTATATTATTGATTTTTCACTAAGTAAATAATTTCTGCATCATTAATGTATTAGATAATAAGGAAATTAAATAACTCTTAAAAATTACAAATAAATTACCATGACAAAGGAAAACATTTTATAATTAAAATGAGTATTTATAACCGAATTTATATTCTATATAAACTTTTATTAAAAATACTTTAATTATTAAAGTTGAGTGAGATATATTTCACTTTCCTTTAAATAAAATAAACTAAAGGTATTAATCACCTCCAAGTGGGTTATAATGGATTCCATTTCGACCCAAATATGACTTAGAACAAATTATAATCATCCAATTTTATTAAGATAAGTATTAGGATAATTTTATAATATTATATTTACCCTTAATTACCCAATTTACCTTTTACTATGGTAAATAAAATTTACCATTGTTACTATTCATAAATCCCAAAAATAAAAAGTAGTCTATTAATATAATTTGGACCCACTAATTCCAAATATGGAATCCATTTTTCCACATTCAATACACAGAAGTTTCAGAAATTAAATTAAAATTAATCCCGTTGTTGAAAGAAAACATGTTTTTTTTTGAAACATTGCAAAAGATTGAATTTATTTAACCTATGAATTCAATGTAAAATCAAGGCTAATGACATAAATTATATTAAATGGTAAAAATATATTATATTTATAATTTAAAACCATTCAATATTAAAATTTAACCACATAAATTATTACGATGAAAAAAGTTGTTTTTAATTAAAATATAGCGTGTTTAAAATATGAAAGTTATCAGAATAATATGAAAAATTTATCCAAGGGAAAATTTTATAGCCTGATTCCAAGTAATAATATTATTTTGTAAAATTTAACTTATAAACATGTCAAAAACTAGATTTAAAGTGGGTTCACCATCAGAAGGTGGAAAAACTGCATTTTTTTAAAAATACTTATTTTACCCGAAAAATTTATTTTGTTCTTATACCATGTTCTAGAAAATGTGTAAGATGAATAATAATGTTATAAAATTCAATATTTAGTAAATAATATTCATAACAGCTAGTTCATAATAATACTATAATAATATATTGTTGTTTAGTAAAACCCGGTATTGCGTACAACACACACTATCGAGGAAGGTCACGATTGTGTGTAATGCAAGCGAAGTCAAGGTTGTGTGTTGTGAAAGAATCCTTCATTATTTCATATAACAAAATCCAACCAAATTTCATTTATACATTTAATATATATATATATATATATACACTCAATGTTTCGTAGAATGACTATTATAAAACGAACTAAAAATTGTGTGTAATACAATCTAAGAATAGTGTTGCGTATACTTCAAGCTAATACAGTGTGGCGTATAGCAGAAGATAATCTTGTTGTAGCATAAAACACATGAAATCAAATAAATTAAAATGAATACTTATCATAAAATATCATGTTGTTACAGAATACATAAAATAACCTTACTTGAGGGTCGAAGATAAGAACAAAAATTTATGTTTTCATCTTAGATGAGTCATTTATTTATATTTTATTTTTAAACATTTTAAAGGATTATTTTAAACATCAAGTTCTAGTTATAAGTAAAACCATAGTAATCACATTTATTTATCTAACTCCATAAGTAATATAGGAACGTTTCATCAAAATACCTTTCAAGAAATATTTATACAACATACATAATATCATAATTAAGTAATCTGACACATAAATTCCTTTTTATCCATTTTAGTTATACATAAGTTTTTCATAATTAGGATTATTTAAATAAAACATCAATTCCAATCTATAGAGGAAAATACACTTTAGGATGTAATTTACATTTTAATTAACTAATGATTCATATAAGTACAACTCAAAAGTAGATAAAAGGTCTATTATAAATTAAATAGGGAAATAGACAAGTAATATGACACTATACATCTATATTTGAACCCATATAGGCGACTGTGAACACATTAAATAACCACCCCTCCATAACATAAACATACCCATACATGGTTAAGTACTAAGACATATAGAAAGTTAAAGGTTACCTTAGAGGGCCCCATTAAGCCATTCAAGGTTCATATAAAGGAAGCACAAAAGATTTAAATCATTAGGATTCTAAAACACCCTTAGTGGGTTTATATTATAACAAGTATTCCCTAATTGACCTACTTGGGTCCCGTTGTGCATTTAGATTTTAATCACATGGGTTATGATGACCAAGTAATAGAGGTACAAGAATTTTCATAGCAAAGCATTTCATTTCAACAAAAATTTAATATCTTTTATATTTATTTAGCAGTCTCCAGGTATATCAAAAATCTTATATGATGGTTTGATTATATGGGATACCATTTTTCATTTTATAAAGTGACCATATAATTTATAGATTTCAAATTAGATCCCATTTAATCACAACCAGTATATTTTATCCCATGATATCAATGGTTTATGGATCAAACATGTCATAATTTGATAGTAAAATTGAATTCCACCATCAATCCATTTAATAAAGCACTACTTAGGTTGATTATGATATTTTATTTAACCAAAAGTTTCATCATAATTATAGAAAGACATTCTATAACAAGTAGTAAATATAGGGAAACATGCTAAATAATCACAAAATAAAGATTAGTAATCATGTAATCTTGCTATGTAATCATGGAAACACCGAATAATTGTAAATAGATAAAAATTATAATCATAACACTAAATTCATATAAATATGTAGCACATGAAGGAATTATAGATAAATCCTAGATAATGTTATAGAAATAAGAATAATAAGTAAATACCTAAGAAGGTATAAAAATAAGAATTTTACTAAAATACCATACATGGTATATAATAGAAATTTTAACAAATAGACATGGAACATCATAAAATATTCAATATTCTAGAAATAAAATCCACATAGAATGGTATATTCATGGAATGAGAATCTCTATGTGCCTATAGTGATGCATATAATGTTAATTCCTTGCAATAATGGGCTAAGTGTAAAGTAATTTAAATCACATAACTTTGTAATTAACAAAGTACAACATTAACTCTAGGTGAAATAATAATCAACTATAACAACAAATAGTACAAACAATAATCCCATTCCTGGCCACTTGGTCTTTTCCCTGTTTATAGGTTGATCACTCCTAGATATGGATATTTATGAAAGTTTAAAACATTACTAGAATACTATATACCAATTATACAACATTAATATAAAGTAAAATAGGAAAATATCATACCACTTTATAATTTTCCAACTCAATATAAAATGAAATGGTGCCCTGAGTTGGTTGGTCACATTGCCTTAAGGGAAACTCCATGTACGCTAGAGATTGCTAACTAGCAGTGAGGGTCTAATGATGGTATGATGGAGAGACTGTTAACACATGATCAGAGTAGAACATCAGTATAATTATAAATTAATTAATCAATAATGTAAGTAGTATGAATAAAATATAGATTAGAAGAAGATATAATTACTGCTAAAATGACCAATTCAAGATATAAAATTGTTCATGCATGTCTGGATGAGACTAGTAAAATAAAGAATAAAAAACACAACATGTGATACAATATAGTACATGTGTGACAAAAAGAATAAAATCTCTAATTTTATCTCCATGAGAATCCTTATCTCTGGATTAATCATGTTCTCATATGATCCCATGTACAAATGAACATCAAAAGCATAAACCATAACCCTGAACTTGAATACATGAGTTCTGTTTAGGTACCCCAGTGAAATGGAATCACCAAAAGGGTGTGAGATATACTCATTATTGCACCTCCAATGGTGTAAAAATCAAAATATAGTAGGTGAACATAAAATACAACAGTGTTAACAAGTTGGCACAAGTTTCTATGGGACACCTAACTAACCATATCTGCATCAGCCTAAGCTGAAATACCTCCATGTATAAAAACATATATATAGATAGATTTATACATATATATATATATATATTCAATATAATCATATGAACTTTTATAGCCATATATATAGATACTTAGTATTATCTAGGACTCGGTGGCTAACTTTGGTGTCCACGACTAACACTACTCATAATAATAATAAGAATATCCTAATAATAAGAAGGGTCATAAATCTCGAGGATCAATTTCAATTTAGGAAACCATGATGAGTATCATAATCAATATAGGACTCCATGTTGAGTATAATGAATAATAATGAGGGGGGGTCTTACCCAGCCTCCCAATAAATGGGGACATGTAACGTCATTCCCAACAACCCAAGTGATGTGGACATCATGCCAACATCCTCGACCAAGAGAGAATGACACATCATGTCCAATGACCCTACTCAAGGCCCCTTTAGTCATTAAGAAATATAAGGTTATTCTTCATTACATATGATACCTTAGTCCAATGTTCTGTAAAGAGGAATAAGTTATCATTCTAGGTTCAATATATTCTTTATAATATAACTCATTTATAATTTAAAAATATTCCATTTTTATCCATTCCCTTAATAAGATTCACTTATAAACAAGAAAATTCCATGCTCATAAGCATGCCACATCAAAATTGAATTATAAAATAACAAGGTCCATGTACTTAGGCATGTCATTTGTCACCATTCAATTAATAACAAAAGAGAAGGCCACAAAAATGTCCACGGATATATCATTACACTTACGTAGAGGTCCATGTACAACTAAAAGTACTAGAGGCCATGTTAGAAATTAATAAATAGTAACAAACAAAAATAAAAGTGGTATAAAACAGGCTATGATAATATGAATTCCACTAAAAAGAATTTGGTTCGTCAATAAAAGTTATGCCATAACCACTTAGGTGATGGTTTGGTCACTAGGGAATAATATAGTGGAGTGTTAAACCCATCCAAATTCTTATTAATAAACCTGTTTACATTTTATAAGATAATGTACCTCAATAGTTTGTTTATTTAGAAAAAAATCTATCAACTAAAGGTAATCAAGGAACACACCTTTAAGTGGTGGTTAAAATTCATGGTCTAAGACCTTCAATGATCCCGATTTAATACAAAAGGGCTACTAGAATTAGGGTGTTAAAATCTATATATTAAATTTAATATTTATGAGGTGTATCATAGAAATTTCGGCTTGTGACCCAAAAATATACTTTATAAATCACTGAAAATTTGTTGAGAAAGTTATAGACCACCTACCACATGCTTGGGATGACCCACCCAGCCAATATAAAGCTTTGATTTGAGAAGGTTCGAGATAAATTGAAGAAATAGAAAAGAACCAAAAAAATATGGTGAATTAGATTGCACAAAGATAACACCAACAATAGAGAAAGAAAGGGAAAAAGTAAGGAAGTGGAGTCTTAGACTCCCCAAGGGGATTCTACTATAATAGGAAACACTCAAAAAATGGGTCAGATAGAGGAGGTAGCTCAAATCCTACCTTGGAGGGGAGGAAGAAGTTTGGGGGGCTCCTTGTTGTGTGCATGGAGAAGAAGAAAAGAGAGGTGAAGAATAAAAAGTAAATAGAAGAAAAGGGTAAATTCACCCCTTCAAATGCAGATCATGGTTTGGCCAAACCATGACACAACTATGCATGGAATACTACCTATTCAAGGGGATCACATTGTTCATGAACATGGTTTGAGAAATTGTGCACAAACAATTCCATCCTCCTCTACCAAGGATCTGTAACTTGCTTCATGGTTGTTTAGCTTAGTGTGCATGGTTAGAACAAAGTGTGCAGCACCCACAACTCCTTAGGACCCAAAAAATGATTTTTCTAGAAGTCCTCATAGTTTCAGACAAGCCATGCACCTCTTACATCATTTTTTGAAATGAAATTTCAGGGTATGCTACTCCAAAAAGTCAACAAAACACCCGATACACCTCTCGGGGCATAAACCAAGTTGAAAACAACACATTTAAGTGTTCTAAATATTGGATTTACATTATGAATCTTGGTTTGTAGAACGACCAATCCACCAAATGGTAAAATTGAAAAACCATGGAAAAATTCACCTGGTCCAAAATATGGAACATTATATACCTTGAGATTTAGGATGTTATACCACATATGATAAATTAAATTATTAATTAATGAATATATTAATTTTATTATTAGTTATACTATTAATTATTTTATTAATGTTTATATTATTAATTATATAATTTTATTTGTAATTAATAATTATATATGAATTATTAGTTACATTTTTAACTAATGATCAGTATAAATTTCATTGTTAAATATTGATTTTATTAATGATATTATCAGTCATTAATTATCTTAATTACTTAAATATTTGTTATAAAGTATATCATTAATAATAATTATTTTAATTAC
Source organism: Viscum album (assembly GCA_963277665.1). Lineage (NCBI taxonomy): Eukaryota > Viridiplantae > Streptophyta > Magnoliopsida > Santalales > Viscaceae > Viscum > Viscum album. The sequence goes on along the minus strand of OY728133.1, from coordinate 1,019,830,429 downwards.
AATATTATTTATTAATTATATTTTTAATTGTACTATTAGTTACTAAATATATTAATTTGTTATTTTTATTGTTAGTTATTGATATAATTAATTAAACGAATTATATATTTCGTTATTACTGCTTACACTCCACTCATAAACATGGTAAATATCCATTATCGGGGGTCTTCATTCACATTTCTTGAGAATCCTTCTTCTAGATATATATAATTTTTCTATTATTTGAAAATAAACCAAGTTTTTTATTATTTTTAACAATGTGACATGAATTTTAAACTAAATCAAAACTTTTATATTGAAAACACACACTTCGAGTCATCCTAACCACAATGTGTGTCAAATTAACGTGTGGCTAATTATTACATGTCAAAAATGAATTATTTATCATTTCCCAAAATATCCAAGATAGTCAAATCTCATTTTCGTAGTTTTTGTCTATGATTATCTCATTTTAGAGTAAAAAGAGACTTTTATATTGGAAACATGTACATTCAATCATATCTAAAAAATCATGTATCATATTGACGTGCAATCAATTCCTATATGTCATAAATCAATTATTCATCATTTTCCTAAATTATTAAGAAAACCAAAGATCATTTGTTCAGTTTTGGCTATGTGAATTATGTTTTAGACTAAAATGACACTTTTATATTGATTAAAGGACTTTGAGTCATACTAGCCAGGTCATGTGGCAGATTGATGTGTGATTAATTAATACCATCATAAATGAAATATGTATTATTTTCCAAAATTATTAAGATATTACAAGCTCAATTTATTAGTTTTGGATATCTTAATCATGTTTTAGACTAATGTTAAACTTTGAAATTAAAAACATCCAAAATGAGTCATACCTACCTAATTGTTTATTAGATTGATGTGGGGTAGATTAATTTAAATCAAAAACAAATTATTGATTTTTTCTTAAATTATCAAGACAATTTGTGTGCGTACTCATGGTTTTGAATTTTTTGAATTTCAATTTAGACTAAAATGAATCTATTATAATGAAAAAAATAAATTTGAGTCATATCGACCACATCATGTACTAGATTAATGCGTGGTTGATTACTACACATAAAAAACATATTATGGATTATTTTTCAAAAATATCATGCCAATATGATTTTATTTTCTCCATTTTTGATATGTGAATCACGTTTTAGTCTATATACAATTATATTGAAAAACACACTTTTAGTCATACTAGCCACAACTTAAGTCAGATCGGAGTGCATTCAATTATCACACATCCCAAATGAATTACAAATTTTTCTGAAAATTTTGAGACAAACCAATCTTATTTTTCATAGGGTTGACAAATTGAAACACATTTTAAATTAAAATAAATTTCCTAGTGTGAAAACATGCAGTTTGAGTCATGCCCCCACATCACATTTAAGATTTATGTGTGGTTGATTTCAACACAAAAAAAAATGAATTCTAGATTTCAAGTCAGTTTGAGTTCATCAATTCAGTTTTGGTTATGTAAATCAAGGTTTAGACAAAATTTACATTTTTATATTGAAAACTATCACTTTGAGTGGTACTGGCCACATTGTCTGTCAAATTTATGTGAGGTCTATTATTAAATTTCAAAAATAAATCATGATTCATTTTATAAAGTATCAAGACAATAAAATATCATTTTCATAGTTTTAGCCATTTGAATCTAATTTTATACTAAAATGACACTATTATATTGAAAAACTATAGTTTGAATCATATCAGCCACTTCATGTATCAAATTGATGATCAGTCAGCTCCTTCATGTCAAAAATGAATCATGGATCATTTTCTTATAGTACCAACAATATATGATATCATATTCTTGGTTTTGGATATCTAAATTTCATTATTAAGTAAAATACAAATTTTATGTAAAAAACTTTCCCCTTTGAGTCATACATACCACATTGTGCTTTCAAACAACATTTGATCTATTCATACACATAAAAAATGGATTTTTTTGTAAAGTATTAATATAATCTGAGCATATACTCCCAGATTTGGCTATATGATTAATGTTTTATACTAAAATTACACTTTTATATTAAAAACAAGCACTTTGAGACATACTAGCCTTATCATGTGTCATATTGAGATGTTCTCAATCATTGCACATCAAAAATGAATTATTGATATTTTTCCTAATGTATCAAGACAACCAGAGATCATTTTCGTAGTTTAGCTATCTGAATCATGTATAGATGAAAACGACACTATTATATTAAAAACAAAAACTTTAGTGCATACTGACCATATCGTGTGTCATATTGAAATGAGGTCAATTTTTACAAAGAAAAAATTAATTTTGAATCATTTTAAAAAGTATAAAGATAATATAACCTATTTTTCTCAGTTTTGGCTATGTGAATCATGTTTTAGATTGAAATGATTTTTTTTGAAAACATGAACATTGAGTCATACTAGCCACATCATGTTTTGGATTAATGTGAGGTTTATTCCTATACATAAAAAATGAAATATGTTTTATTTTCATAAATTATAAGGAAATATGAGCTTGTGTTCTTGTTTTTGTCTATGTGAATTTCACATTAGACTAAAATGGAACTTTTATAATGAATAAAATTTCTCTGATTCATACCAGACACATTTTGTTCCATATTGAACTTCATTTCATTTCTACACATCAAAAATTAATTTTGGATAATTTTCATAAAATATATGGACAATCTGATAATTTTTTCAATGTTTTGGATGTCTAAAAAGATTTTTAGACTAAAATGAAACTATTATATTTAAAACATAAAATTAAAGTCATATAGGTCACTTGTGTGTAAAATAGACAAACGGTCAATTTAGATACATCAAAAATAAATTTTAAATCATTTTCATAAATTATCATGACAATACGATCTGATTTTCTAGGTTTGCTTATATGAATCATGCTTTAGAGTAAAAAACACTTTCATATTAAAAAGATACACTTTAATTCATATTAAACTCATTGCGTGTAAGATTTATTTTTAGTCAATTTATACATGTTAGAAATTAATTATGGATCGTTTTCATATAGTATTAAGATAATAGAAGGTTGTTTGCTCAATTTTTTCCATATGAGTTTCATTTTAGACGAAAGTGGAACTTTTATATTGAAAATAAGAACTTAGATTCATACCGATCATTTCATGTGTTGAAATGAAATGAAGTCGATTACTAAATTTTAAAAGTGAATTATTGATCATTTTCCTAAAGTATAAATACAATACATGTTTATTTTCTTACTTTTAGATATTTTCATCACGTTTTAGACTAAAATTGAACTGATATATTAAAAAAATGTTCTTTGAGTCATACCGTCCATGTTGTGTGTCATATTTATGTGTAGTTGATTCATTTATGTGAAAAATGAATTATTTATTATTTTAGTATTGTATCAAAGAATTTAAATATCATTTCCTCAGTTTTGGCTATGTGAATCTCATTTTAGTCTAAAATGACACTTTTTAATGTGAAAATAAGCACTCTAATTCATACCGTCCACATCGTGTGTTGTATGGATGTGAGGTTGATTCATCCATTTAAAAATGAATAATGAATTATTCTACTAAAGTATCAAGATATAATAGATTTTTTTCTTTATTCTAGATATGTGAATCACATTTTATACTAAAATGACACTTTTTATTAAAAAAAATCATTCCAAGACATAGTTGACACATCATATATCAGATTTATGTGACATAAATTCATACATCTCACAAATAAATTATGGATCATTTTACAAAAGTATTATGATAATCAAAGCTCATTTCATCATTTTTTATCTGAATCATTTTTTAGACTTAAATGAAACTATTATAATGGAAATAATAACTTTTATACATACTAGATAATTTTTTTTGTTACATTTAATTGTAGTCAATTCCTACTTGTTAAACATGTATTATGTATCAGTTTCCTAAAGTATCATGGTAATCGGAGATTGTTTTCTTATTTTTGGATAACTAAATAATATAATAATGAAAAATGAAACATTCATGTAGAAAACAAGAAATATAATTCTTTTTAGTAACATCTATAAAATCCAATGACTTGAACTCCTACATCTATTTCTAAAAAAATAAACTTTACATTTCTTGGAAAAATCTAATGTAGGGAAGGGCGAACTCATTTGAACAGTAAGGGTAAGTATAAGATAATTATAAGAGTATAAGATCATGAAAAAAACTAAAATTTTTTATACCAAATATGGAAAATATGATTAACATGTGTTATGGTATAAAAAAATATGATTTAAAATGAAATGAATTTTAATAATTAGATCTCATTGTAACTCAATCACAAACCATAATTTCGTCTCATAAATGTGTGTGGAATCATTACAAGTATTTAAAATATTTAATAAGTCTTGGTTAAATACCCAGACCATAAAATCAATAATAAAAACCTATTTATCATATTGGATCAAGTACATAGACTTTTTTCCCATAATAGAACAATCTATTAGACATGTTTCCCATAATAGATCAAGCACATCGACTTGTTTCTCAAAACTATCTCACGAGATATAATACTTTACCCAATGAATTGGATGGCGATAATGGTCCCACCATTCAAATAATAAAAAACCAATATATGTGTGCCAAAAGATCATAAAAATGAATCATATCAGAACCCATGAAATGAAATGGGTTTCATAAACATTTCATCATAGCTTAATCCATACAAAATAAATGTATTTTTATAAACATTTAATATTTTAATTATAAAAATTAACCATCCAATGATAGAATAAGGATGGTTTCCTTAGTTCATAACCACAGTAAAGAATATATATAATCAAGGGTTTTTGTTTATGATGATTATAAATACCATTAAAATATCATTAAAACCTTCTCAAGGAAAAATACCTTTCAAATTTAGAAATCACTTATTAAAATCTAAAATTGTTCATGGAATAAAGAACTAATTTTCATTAAAAATAAATTCATAAACTTGAGAATTAAGCTTTAAATTATTTATTCTTCATTAATTTTGGAAGTTCTATTCATGATATATAAGTTAAAAAACATACCTTTCATACAGTTGTCAGAAGCTTTACACTATATGTTGTTTGGAAAATGAAAAAAAATATTCCTTTCAAACCATTTAAAAAAAATAAAAACTTGGGTAAAAATGAATTAAAAAAATCATAGTATAATGGTTAATTTTTTTATTTTAAAAATGGATATGTAGGAGAAATATGAAATAATTCTCCCAATAAATACTTAAAGATAAAAAATACTAAATATTGATGAGATTGTGAAATAAAACACTTACCACTATGGTATCATTTGAATTGTAATCCCCATGAAAGAAATATACTTACATGGATATGTAAATAACATAATTTCCATGATAAGAATATGAAAATAATTTTTTTGGCAATATATACCACACAAAAAATAAAGTGGTATATAAGATATATGTCCGAAAGAAATAAAAATGAGATGAACATTCCGTAACTAGAGATCTCCTTTCTTTGAATGTACTATAATATCCAATATATTAAATTTAAATTTATTATATTATAAAAAAAATTCATTTTAATTTTTATAATATCTTATATGATATGTTTATCACATTTCAACACCCCCTTTTATAAATAATTCCTTATTAAATTTGTTATTATCTGGTGTTAACTTTTTCGTTTATCAGGAGTATTCCAGTTCAGTTCTTCTGGTATTTGTAAACTTATCATGGTTACATAACCTCAATATATTAATAATAATATAAATATAATATATATTCATTATATACATATTTGTATTTATCCATTAAATTTATATATATAAATATAGATTACACCGTTCATAGAGATGGTCAGTCGTACGTACACATAAATATCATTTCCATTTTCTGAAGGTTGAAAACAAAGTTAAATATTAATTAAAATTTATAGGATCATTATTAAATAATATATATTCATAAAATTATTCCAATTTAACATCCAAGTAAAATATAAATGAAAAATGAATCACATAGCTTCATGAAGGTGGTAGTCCACACGTACACACGAACGACATTATCATTCCAAACGATTTGGAAGGTAAGAAGGTATACATGATATTATAATTAAAAAAATAAAATTGTTTCATAAAAATAATTTATAAACATTAACCCTATCGCAATACTCATCCATAAAATATTATGATGAAAAAATAATTGTATCGCTACGTGGAGATGGTAAGCCGTACTTATGCAAGAGCGATACTTTTATTTCTCGTATAATGAGAAAGAGGGAATATAATGATGTTTTTCATAATCATAATAAAATTTAATAAAATTTAGGACTATTAATTTATTATTTTATGATAAATATTATATATTTAGAGGAGGTAAACATGATTATAAAAATAATGTTATCAGTTGGGGCGATTACCTCTTCTTCAAAATGACTCATTTATATCTCCTCTAAAGGGAACATGGGTTGGTGTTTTGGGAAGAATAAAAAATCTCGGGTGTGGATAGAGAAGTTAATAAGGGAAATTTGTATATTTTGGTGAATATAAAAGGCTAAAAATGGTGTCAATTAGTGATGGAGGAGGTCCCCTTCTACAATTGAGGTAAGGGGTACTTTTGGAATTTCTTAAAAGATTAAATTATAATAATCGTATTTTCAATCCAAATGGTTCTAAATGGAATAACAAAAGATAATAGATGATATTTTAGACCATATATTATGTAATTTTTATTTTTTAATATTTATTTTTATTTTAATGTAATTTAAAAAAATATTATTCTCCTAAAATTCAATTATTGTCAATTTAGACACTATTATTTTAATTTGACTTAAAAGAACTAATTGAAAAGTTTAAATTTGTATATAGTAATAAAAATAAAAAATGTTATATTTACCTATAAAATATTTATAACACCTTAAATCACTACAATTATATTCCTTTCAATATTTTTAAAATATTTTATTATATTTTTTATTAACTGACGAAATACTCCATCAGCATTCCAAAAGTAATTATGGTCATTATATAATTAATAAAAATTAGAAATAAATTTCTATCATTAAAATAATTTTACTAGTCTCAAAATAGATACTTATATTCAATCATAGCTAGATTTTGTTCTTATGTGGGCACATAAGATAAATTAAAAACAAAGAGAGTTACATTTTGTAACATTCTTTGAATTAAATAATATAGAAGTCATTTTCATTAAAATGTTTCCATTAAACAACAAAATTTCTATCCTAAGGTGATAAGTTCCATATTGAATTTTTTCATTCATGTTTTGATTATGTTTTTACCCTTATCTTTTTGTTTTAACCCTTCGTTAACCCTTTTCAAATTTATCATGACAAAAAGGTTTTTTTACTAATTGAGGGTTAATATATTTAATATAAATAAATAAATGGACCATTAATGTACCATTTATGATATCATCAACTATAACCTAGTCACCTGGATAAATAAAATATTTTTAGGAATTTATATCATTTAATAAAATATTATTTTTGTTTTAACTTATCATCAATATCACTATTCATAATTATTCATTAGTTTTACTTTAATAACCTTAAGAAAACAAGTAAAACTAGAAAAAAAATATTTTAACACATACCTAAAATGTAATATACATCTAAAAATTACATGGATCACATTCATTATATCAAATTTTATTTATTTTAATATTTTTAATATCATTTATTTGATCTTTCCATTAATTGAATAATTACTTTGTTAGCATTGTGTAATCAATTAAGGTAATTATTTTTTAACTATAAATTAAAAATAAAATAACATTATAAATATATAAAATTTTAAATTTAAAAATAATATTTATAATAGAACATATCATATATTTATTCACATGTTAAAAATATTATCATTATTAAAAACAAGAGTGATATATATTTTATAAATCTATAAAAAAAATATTATAAAGTTTATAATCACATAACAATGGAAAAAGTCTATATAACCGAATCTTGGATGAGTATGGATGAAATGGAATAATCCAATAAAATTAAGTCAAGGGTTGGGGCCATTTTATAATCCTTATCATTTTATTTTTTAACATTAGAAACCCAATTTACTCTTTATCATTATAACAAAAAATAATAAGGTTACAATTCATATTGAAAAAAATAAAAGGGATCTATTTAAAAAATTTGGTCCCAATGATTATGAATATTGAATAAATTTTTTAAATTTCAAAAAAAAAATTAATAAATTTCATAATTTAATATAAAATGAAACTAAAAAAAAACGAATAATTTTTTTTTTCAAAAAAATGACCTTTTTAAAAATAAAATGTTTTTATGCTAAATTTATGTATACAGTTCATTTAAAAATTTATAATTTTACTATTAAATAAAATATATTAATGGAATTTTAAAACCAATCCAAAAATGAGTTTTACTTTGTAAATAATTTATATGAAAATATAATTTTAATTAAAAATTTTTATTTTTCACTATTCAATGAAAAATAAATCTTTTCAGAGAAATACCAAAATTAAGCCCAAATATAATTTTGATATGTTGATTTAAAAAATTATATTTATTTAATAAAATAAATTTCTTAAAAGTTCCAAAAATTAATTATAATATCCACCGAAAAAACTAAATTGAAATTATTTGTGAAGAAAACATTATTTTAAGAGTAAAATGACATTACTAAACAATGATTGCTTATTTTATAAGTATTCATAAATTAATTTTTAATTATTAGTACCTTTACATATATATTTCAAAAATCAGTTAATCATATTCATACCCACCAATTTAATTTATAGATTATAATGGTCATATAATAATATTTTATGGTTGGATTACACTCAGTGTTGCATATTTTGTATGCTATCAAACATATTCATTCTTTTTAAAGTCATAGAATATTACAACACCATATGTTGGATTTAAGTGTTGTTAATTAATACACATAAAAAATTAATTATGGATTATTTTTATAAATTATGAAGATAATACAACCTTGTTTTCTCAGATTTGGTGTTTTAGACTAAAATGACTTTTTTACATTGAAAAGAGGAACATTTAGTCATACAAGCCACATCCTGTGTCATATTTATTTGATTTCATTTAATAATTGTAAAAAATAAATTATTCATCATTTTAATAAATTATATAGAAATCATGATCCCATTCTATAATTTTTGGCTATCTGAATCTCATTTTAAACTTAAATGACATTATTATATTGATAACATGAATTTTGAGTCATACCAGTGACATCAAGTTTCAGATTGGTTTGAATTAAAATCATACATATCATTAAATAATCATGGGTAATTTTAAAAATTATCAAGATAATATGATATTTGTTTCTCTATATTGGATATATGAATCGTGTTTTGGACTAGAATGGCATTACTATGTCGAAAACATCCACTTTGAGTCTTTCCATCCAATTCATGTGTTGAATTAATGGGTTTTTGATTCCAATATTTCAAAAATGAATTAATTATACACATACCAAACTATAAAGATTATAAAATATATTTTTCTTGGTTTTGGCTATGTGAATATTGTTTTAGGCTAAAATGACACTTTTATATTGAAAACATGAACTTTGATTCATACTGGCCACATCGTGTGCCGAATTATTATGAGGTAGATTACTATATGTTAAAAAATGATTCATAGATCATTTTACTAAAGTATAAAGTCAATAAGATATCATTTTATTATTTTTATCTACGTGATGCGTGTTTTAATGTAAAATGACACTTTTTAATGTGAAAACACACTATTTGTGTCATATCGGACACATCATTTGTCAGATTGATGTGTGGTCAATCCATATATGTCGAAAAGGAATTATCAATTATTTTAATAAAGTTTCAAGACCATATGAGCTCATTTTCATGGTATTGGATATGTTCCATGTGTTTTAGTGTAAAATGTCACTTTTTAATGTGAAAATATGCACTTTAACTCATGTCGTTCACATCATGTGTTAAATAGATATGTGGTTGATTCCCTGACCTAAAAAATGAATTATGTATTTTCATCTAAAATATCAAGACAATAAGAGCATGTTTTTTTAATTTTATCTATATAAATCTTGTTTTAGAATAAAACAACACTTTAATACTGAAAACAAGTAATTTGAGTCATAACACCTATATCATTTCTTAGATTGACATGAAATAAATTTTTACACATCAGAAATGAATTATAGATCATCTTTTTTATCGTATCAAAATAATATAAAATCTTTTTCTATGTTTTGGATATTTGAATTATGTTTTTGAATTAAATGACACTATTATATTGAAAACATGAACATTGAGTCCTATCAGCTACATCACGTGTCCGATTGATGTGTGATCAATTATTAAATGTCAAAAAATGAATTATTTTTTTTATTAAAATTTTAAGATAATATGGGCTCATTTTCTTGGGTTTTTCCATATAAATCATGTTATAGACTAAAATGAAACTATTAAAATATATTCAAAACATTCTCTTTGAGTCATTTTAGCTACATTTTGTGTATTATTAACATGCATTCAATTCCTTCATATCATAAAAAAATTATGGTTCAATTTCATAATTTATCAAGAATATATTTTCTTTTATTTTCATGGTTTTGGATATGTGAGTCAAATTTTAGACTAAAATGAATCTTTTATATTAAAAAATATTCACATTGAGTCATACCAGCCTCATAATGTGTCATATTGAAGTGTGGTCAATTCCTATATGTGAAAAATCAATTATGGATTATTTCCCTAAGGTATCAAGATATACTAATCTCATTTTCTCATTTTTGGATATCTTTATCATGATTTTGAAAAAATGAAATTTTTTATTATGAACATTCTCATAGAGTCTTATCATCACATCCCGTGTTAGATTGATACATGGTCAAAACATCATCATATATTAGAAATAAAGAAATAACAAATAATCACCTTATCATGATATCTGAATTTTTTTGACACCACATACTCTGGCCACTTATCTCTAAATAAATCCACTTTTCAATTTTATTACATAGATATAAAGAATTATTGTTTTAAAATAAAAATATCACATTATTTTAGATGAATATTCAATAAATTTTATAAATACACACCTGAGGAATATAGCAGTTTAATGTCTTTTGAGACTAGAAGAACAGTCTTGTCATTTCGTGAAATATCTTCAACACCTCCACCAAATATCTTCTCACATAGTAATCCTATTAGCCATACCATAACTAATACATTCTATATAACCTAGGAAATAAAACATTAGAAAGTGTGAGATCACATGATCAGTAAGGGTAATCTTAAGAGATATCAATCTATGATTTTATGAAATAATAAGACAATAATAAGGGTCTGATGTCATGAATATCAATTTGAATGGTCATACCCAACCTTTAATATATCATAAACCTTATTAATTTCCTAAAAAATTATCATTAAAGAACAAATTTCCCATAATAATAAGAAATCATTATAAATCAATCATTAACCATTACCTTATTCCATAAACGTATTACACCATCATAAATATAGAATAACCATTTTATATGTTAAATTTAAAAACAAAGACCATAAACATCATAGATCAATACTTATCACTTATTTACCATTATGGATTTTGATAAACCTATTTATCAAAGTGGACTAGGATGCAATGATTTCCCATAGTGGATCAGGATAATCATATTTCCCATAGTGGATCAAGACACTCGTATTTTCCACAGTGGATTAATCCGATCGACTTGTTTCCCATTTTATCTCATGAGATATAAATATTTACCAAATGCATCGAAGGGAGATATATGACCAACACTTATCATATTGAAACCCATACTTATATCTACCATAAAATAATAAAATATTCATTATATCATCACATTATAACCTATATAATGAAAAAATGTTTCATAAAAATTTATTTAATTCTCCATAGAATAACCTAATAAAAATAAATAGATTTCATAAATATTTCGTCAACATAAACATTAACCATCAAAATAAATAAAAAGGATGGTATCAATCAATATTATCCCAAATTAATTATAAGTAACATCAAAGGATATCACATTAGATGGAAAATGATTTTGAAAGATCACATGGAACATTTATTTAAGAATATATCCTTTTCTCATTGAAAAACACTTTTAAAAACATAAAACCTTTCCGAAATCCTTTTCTTTGAAAATTACCTTGGAAAATTCTAATGGAATCCTTAAATATAATTTTAAACATTCCTTAAGGAAAATATCCTTTCCAAATTGAAAAATTATTTCTAAAGAATAAAACAATTAAAAATAATTTTCTTTAAAAATATCCTTGAAAACATATAAAGTAATTTTCAATGAAAATTATGGTCACGATGGTGGGAAATTCTATTAATGTTGTACACATTAAAACAATGATTCCTTTCAGATTTCATGTAAAAGGAAAATATGAATTATTTGAAAAATGAAATAAATATTATTTTCAAATAATTTAGTAAAAATTAATACATGGGTAAATATTTCTTTAATAAATAAATTTAATAATTTTTTTGAGAAAAATTATTTTTGAAGGAAAATGGTTTTTGACCAAAGAGAGAAATAGAGAAGATTTTTCTTATAAAATATTATTTTAAACTCTTTTTTTACCTAAAGAGAGGAAAATTAAAGGGAAACATGAATTTTCATGACATAACTACATGAGATTAAAATCTAATAGTTTCTTCATAAAAATATCATAATATTTTATTATTAGAAGGATAATCATAGACCATCCTAAAAAATGATGGGATTGTAACATAAAAATATTATCACTTTGGTAACATTGAATCATAATCACCATGAAATAATAAGATTAAATGAATCCAAAAATATCACAAGAATAAATAAATTCATAATATTACATGTCAAAGAGGCTATATATACACATCAAAAAATAAGATAGGTGCATAACACAACATATTTCTCAAAGAAGTCAAATTGATACAAAAATACCTTATCACTTTGGTATATTCTGAATCATAAACCCAATGAAAGAGATATCCTCAAATGGATATTAAAATAAAAATAAAATTCTTGTTAATAATCATAAAATAAATTCATTGGTAGCATATACACCACATAAAAGATACACATGGTAAATATGGCATCCATCTCCCAGAAAAATATAAGTGAGATAGAAATCCCTTACTATAAGTATTGAATTCCTTCGTAATCATTCAATCCTCCCAAATAATAAATGTAAGTCTATTATAATCCTATTTACGAACAATAATTATATATTTCTTACCACATATTATTTACTGATTACCTTTCATTACCTCTTAATTAACAATTCCGTGTTAATGTCTGGTTTCGGGTAATAACAAGTTTCTTTTTCAAGTATGATTTGATTTGGTGTTTTTTGGTCCTCTTAATTTGATCATCGATCAATAATATCAAGAATTTTACACATTATATATATATGATATATATTCATTATATATGTATTTATAGTAATCAATAAAAGTTACTGATAGAAAATAAAATACACTGTTCATGGAGATGGTAGGGCGTACATATACATGAGCATTGTTTACATTTTATAAAAGGATGAGATGAAAGAAATTTAAGGAATATAATAAATTTAAAGAATATTTTTGATGTCATAAATATCAAATGTCATCATTTAAACATGTCCTTATTACCTTTATTGTTAAGCGTATGTAAATAATGAATCAGATTATATCGCGAGGCGGTAGTCCACCGTACACATGAACGACATTATCGTATTACCACAGAATTGAAGGTAAGAAGGAATATGTGATATAAGGATTTAATAATTATTATATTATTATAAATAACATATATACATAATAAATCCATAATTACATCCATCAGAAATAGGTTGTGATAGAAAATGAATTACATCAGTTTGTGAGGTGGTAGTCCACTGAACACAAGAATGATGTTTTCATAACCCATTTGATAGTAGATAACAATAATTTTGGTTATTAAATTAACATAATAAAATATCAGTATATTGAATATACTATGTAAATTATATCATCATGGTTTAATAATAATTTAATGAGGTGGGGGAAGAAATAAAATAAAATGATCAGTTAGGGATGTTTATCTCTTCTTTCAGAAACATCTTTTGGTTTGCATAAAATGATTAATAGGATGGATTTATGACCAAAATAAGGAATATAATATTAGATGAGGTAATTAATGATTTTTTTGGCCAGTTCATGTCTAAACTAATGGGTTTTGTAAGTGTGAATATGAGAGGAGATGTGTGGCCTTTTATAAGCTAGGTGAGTGACACACTTTTATTTTTTAAAAAGAAAAAATTTTACCCAAATTTTAACATGATAAGGCCTAAATATTCCCATAATATGGGGTTTGAAAAATTTTTGGTTTATTTTTAACCTTTATCTTTTTATATTAACCCCCTGGTAATCCCATTTTTACCATAAACATAGTAATTAATTTTTACTACATTTACTATTAATTGTGGTAAAAAATTATTTTTTCCATATTTATAATATAAATTATGATTAATTAAAATATATAATCCATTTTTCCAAATACAATTCACATAATTGAAAAAATTTAATGTAAAATTAATCATGCAAATTCGAAAAGGAAGCGGGTCTTCAAAGAAAATAGTTTTAAAAGTGTAAAAGGTTTTTATATAAAAATTAAATTTAAAATTTATTCTGATATAAAAAATTGGATTAATTAATATATAATTGAACAAATTTTACTTTTGAAATAATATTAAAATGAGTTTTTTAATTTCATTAAAAGAAATGAAAATTATTAATAATTTTTTTTATGTTCATCGAAAAAAAATTCTTTTCTAAAAATTATAAAAAAATCACTACAACTTCTTTAAAATTATGATTTTAAAAAATAAGTTTATTTTTTTCAAATAATAACTGTAATCATGGAAAAATTATTTTTAAAATAAGTTTAGATTTGTGATAAATATTTTTTTAGAAAAAAGATAGCTTTTCAACGTAAAATTAATTTTATTCTTTTATATATTTTAAAAAATAGATAAGATTAATATTAAAATATTATATAAATAGATAATATATAAATTTCATTAAAATAATTCACTAAAATTTATTTTCTTTATATAATAATGTAAAATTTGTTTGTGTGCATAAAAATAGTTTTTTATAAATTTATTTCCATTATTTTCAAATAGTTTTTTAATCTCATTTCTAATTAGATGGCCAAAAAAGAATTTTTTATATATATTAATGTTTAAATTATATAATTTCATAATTTTTTTAATACAATTAATATACTTTATTCAAATTTAAAGGTGATAACTATCATATTAAATAATAATATTTTAATAGCGTGTCATGTTTTATTTAATCTTGATGTTCAGTGTAATGAAAGTTACACTCAATGTTTTCTATAATGAAAGATAAAATAATTTTTGTGTGTAATGAAAAATATAAAAAAGATTAATTTTATGTGAAAAAAAACAAGTCACAAAATCCCAATGTGTTACATTATATCCCCCTTAAATAATTTACATCGTCAAAATTTGAGCTTATGCTCAGTGAACAAGGGTTTAACATTTGAAAATCCATTTGTGGAAAACCAACATTGTAAAATGGGTTAATAAAACTTCCTCCTGAATATAGATAAAAGGACGTGTGAAGGTCATCAAGAATAACACATAATAGGTTTCCAAAATGGAGAACATTAGTGGTAATTTAGTATTTGGACATAGATGAAAAGCGTAATGTCCAAATAATTATGGTGAGTGATAGAGATAATTGATCACAAGAAAGTGAATGATCACGTGATAAATAAAAAAACACAAAACTATAATGAAAATTAGTGTGAAAAATATCATTTATAACCTTATAAATGATGTTAATATGATAACAACTTACTTTATGATCCTTTCCCTAAAGCTGAATAATTTTCATGAGAACATATTCTTACATGATTTGATTACATTTCATAAGAACAATGTCTTTGTTTGGTGGTGATTAAATCAATTTCCACATAATCTATTAAATTATGAAATAAAGATAAAATTTTATGCTTGAATCATTATTGGATCATAAGATCTATAAAATAAAATAAGTCCTTCCTAATTTATTTTGTTATCATCAAAAAAAAATTGTTGGCATATGTTATCCAAAAACATTCAAAGTTCAACTTGATACATTTTATGAATAGTTAACCATAAGTATCCTCTATGTCTACACAAATTGAAATGTAAAAATTTATTAAAAAGGTCATTAAATTTACAAAATCAACTTATCATTAATCCCATAAAAAACATGAATTAGCTTTTAATTTCACATACCAGACTAGTGAATACGTTGATCATATTTATTCTAAAAATATGGTAATAAATAGAATTACTAGAAAACCTTAATAAAAACATACAACCTTCCTCATTACTTGAATAAAAAAAATTATTAAATTTATTCAATAAATCTAATAATGATATAATATCCATCAATAATAACATAGATGTTTTTTCAAAAAATCATTAATCAGTTCCAAGGTCATCAATACTATCCAGTTTACTTTACTCATATCCAAAATATCTTTATCCCAACATCATTATTTCCAAATCTGAAAAATACTAAGGGTTATCTTACCATAATCATGTCTTTTCCATAAAATATAACATTTATAATAAATAATTTTTCTTGGTCCTCAATACCAATAAAAATATAATTGAAAATACTTAATAAAAACCTATACTAAGATATCCTTAAATATTTTGTAATTCTTGAATTCTAATACATAAACATTTTAATCATCACATTTCATTCATAAACCATTATCTATGATTAAAAATATTATTCATTAATACCTATTTCATATAATATGAAATATAAATGACATCTTATCATTTACAAACATTAATATAGTCATGATTCTAACCATTAAGATAAAGAATAAGGTTAGAACTCCCCATACCTTTCATATGTTTTTCGTGGCCTCTTTACCATTAACAATATAACCATTACTCAACCCACCATGCTAATTGTCTTCACAATATTTTTCTTTGGGAAATATATTTTCATAATTACCATACATTCCAATTTTAAAACATTCAACCATTGATGATACCTCAGGGAGACCAGTATTCTTATCCATTAAATTATCCAAACATTTCATTTTCCTACATCAATTACTTACATTATACCGTTATTTTTCACACTCAAAACATCTTCATGTTCCACTTAAACAGTCACTTGGGTTCTTCTTACCGCATTCACGACATATAAGAAAAATAATATTCTTTCCTCCATGGTCTCTAACACTCCAAATCTCAACGAAATCTATTCTTATATTCCTTGGTGAGTCCAAAAGTTTGTTAAGGTGAAAGTTATTAATAATATATAGTGACAAGTAATTAGGAATAATCAAAATATCCATTAATCTAGTTGTAGTATCATTTATTTTCTCATCAACACATTTCCTATCAAATTAAACATTAACCCAGTTCTTTATGGTTCCCACCATTTAATAAAACCTAAAAACAGAGTTTCAGTAACAATATTCATTTTAGGAAACCACACAATCCTAAAAATAACATATATTATTTTTAAATAAGGAAACCTTATTTTATATCTATGAAACATTAGGTTTATTCTAGGTCATCCATTATCATCATCTATTTGAATCCATTATAATGGTTCATAAAGAAAACATGGTTTAACTAAATAATATCCCTCAGGAGTGTCAAACTAGGTGTCTAGTAAGGCTCATTTTTTTACATTGGGTGACAATAGAGTCTATCTCAATTAGCCTTTTTTGGAGTTATTACTCCTAGGTAACTCTATGCTAGAGCCACATCCACTTGAATTCTCTAGAAAAAGGATTTTTTTCAAGGAAAACCACATATTATCTTTCTTAAAAAAACTTTAGGATGTTATACTATACTTATATTTATCCCTAGGGGTTTTTACTAATGTTTTTCTAATACTAATATCCAAATATTGTCTAAAACACTCCTATTATACCAAATGTAATGACATAGGATTTTTAGACATAAATATTATATATTTTTAGGTGAATGTTCACTATAATTCATTACTACACAACTAAGGACTATAATAGTTTAGTGTCTTTAGAGACTAGAAACGCAATATTCTTATTTCATGAAAGATCTTCACCATCCCCCACAGTGATCTCCTCACATATTACTCATATTATGCATACCCTACATAAACGTTTCTTCATTACCTATGAAAGGATACATAATAAATGGAGAGATTATATACTTAGTAAGGGTAAACATAATAGATATCAATCTATGATTATATGAAATCATAAGACAAGAATAAGGTTACGCGATCATGTATATAACATAGGGAGTTCATACCCAACCTGTCATAGATAATAAACATGAGCCATGGAATAAAAATTTATCATTTCTGAAAACATGGCCATTAAGAATGAGAAACCATCATAAATCAATCACTAACCATATGTTGATTTTATAACATTTTGGAACCATCATAAATATAAAAAACTATTTCATATGTTAAGGTTAACTATAAATACCATAAAATTAGTGGACTAAGACATATCACATATTTACCATTGTGGACCAAGACACACCCGCTTCCCATAGGTGACTAGGATACACCTATTTCCAATTATGAATCAGGATTCACCTATTTCCCATAGTAGATCATGCCCATGGACTTGTTTCCTATTATTATATAATGAGATATAAATAATTACACAATTCATTTTATGGAGATATATATCCCACTCATGTTATAATGAAACCATACTTATGTGTGCCACAATATCATAAGCAATTCATCATATCACCCCACCATAACCTGTGTAAAAAAATTGGTTTCATAAACATTTCATCAATTTACCATAGAATAACCCATGATTAATATATTATTTTCATAAATATTTCATCAATATAAAAATTAACTATCCAGAGAAATAAAAAGGATGGTATCATTTAATATTGTCCCTAGAAAAGTAGAAAGTAATATCAAAGGATGTCATCTTATATGGAAACCTAATTTTAACAGTAACTTGGAACATTTATAGTGGAATATAGAATTTAAACTTTTAAAAAAAAATTTAAAACATTAAACATTTTTAAAATACTTTTATTTAATTTTTTTTAAAATTTATAATTGAATGTTTAAAAATAATTTAAAAAATTTCATGAGGAAAATATCCTTTCTGCATTTAAAAATAATTTTTAAAACATAAAACTTATTCAAAATAATATTCCTTAAATATAACCATGAATACTTGTAAATTAATCATCAAATAAAATAATGGTCTTGAGGGTGGTAAATTCTGTTCATGTCATACATGTTAAAAGAATGATTCCATTCCTATTTTTGGTAAAATCCAAATAGGCATTGTTTGGAAAATGATAATAAGATTATTTTCAAACCATTATTTAAAAATTAAAACATGGTTAATAATTTGTTTAAAAAATTATTTGAATATTGTTAAAAAAATTGATTTTTTTAAAACATGGGTTTTGAAGAAAAAGTGTTTTTGATAGAAGATACAAATAAAGTCTGTTTTTCATAAAAATAATATTTTAAACTCTTGAATACATAAATAGAGGAAAATTAAGGGAATATGTATTATAATTAAATAACCTTTGGAGAATAAAATTAATGATTTTAGTGAGGCAGATCATACTATTTCATCATTATAATCATAATTATGAACCATCCAAATAACTAATGAGATTATAACATAAAACCCGTACAACTTTCCTAACATTGAATCATAATACCCATGAAATAATGGAATTAGATGAGTCTTAAAATAGAATGAATATAAATAAATTCATGATATTACATGTCAAATGGGATTTATGTACACATTATAAAATAATATAGGTGCATAACATAATGTATGTCTCAAAGAAAAAACATTGAGACAAAAAGACCTTACCACTTTTGTATCTTTTGAATCGTAAACCCCATGAAAGATAGATCGTAAAATGGATATGTAAATTACAATAATTTTTAGGTCAATGATCATAAAATAAATTCATTTAAAGTATATAAAACACATAAAATAATCACATGGGGAATATAGAATGTGTCTCATGGAAAAATAAAAGTGACATGTAAATCCATTACCATAAGTCTGGAATTCCTTTATACACATTCAATAGTCCTATATAATAAATATAAGTTTATTATACCTTTATTACATAACCATTTTTATATATATCATAACATATATTATTTACTTGTGACCTTTTATTACTCCTTTATTAACAATTCCATGGTATAGTTATGTTACGAGTAATAACTACATTGTTTTTCATGTATGTTTTGATTTGGTATTTTCATCCATTTTACTTTTATCGTGGTTAAATTATATAAATAATTTATAATGACATAAATATAATATATATTAAATATATATTTACTTATAGTAATCTATATAAGTTAGATATAGAAAATGTAATACCCCATTATGGGAGATGGTAGGCCGTATGTATGCATGCACGTTGCTAACATTTTCTCAATGGATGAAATGAAATAAAGGTAAGTAATATATTAAAATTAGATAATAATAATTTTTTCATATATATGTCCCATGTTTTTATTTAATTCTATACTTATTACCTTCCATGTAAAGAATACGTAAAGAACAAGTCATATCGCTTCAAGAGGTGGTAGTCTACTCTACACAAGAATGATGTTATCATATTCCAAAAGAATGGAAAGTAAGATGGAATTTGTAATATCATGATTCAAGAATCATAATAATATCATAAATAAAATATATAAAAAACAAATCATTAATTATATCCATCCATGAGAGGTGGGGATGGAAAAATAATAACATTGGTTCGTGAGGCATTAGTCCGCCATACACAAGAATGATGATTTCGTAACCCATTTGATGGAAGAGGAAAAGTATTTAGGTTGACATTAAAATAATAATATGTAGGTATATTGACGATATGGATTATCTTATTTCATCATGTTTTAATAAAAATTTAAGTATTCTGAGGAGGAAATAAAATCAAACACTCCGTTAGGGGCTTTACAACTTATCTAGACAGCTTTTTTTGGTTTTCACCAAAAGGATTCAAAGGATGGATTTAAGAAAAAAATAAGATTTCTAGGATGATATTAGATAATTAAGTAATTTATATATGAATTTATTATCTCAACCAATTTGGTTTTTAAGTAATAATAAGAGAGGAGTGGGGGTGGCCTTTAATAAGTGAGGTGAGTGACACACTTGTAATTTTTGAAATGAAAAAGGTGTAACCATGTTTTTTCACATCAAAAAAGGATCTAATTTTTTTTATTGAAGGTAGTGCCTCTGACGAAGCCTAAGACACAATTTATTAAAATAAAAGGAAAGAGAAAACTACATGAGTCTGAAGTAAGGAATCTTATTAAAATCTTTATCATAAAAAGGGAGAAGGTCAACAAGAAAGTTATCCATCCAAGTTATTCCCTAATTGAATACCCTGTTAGAATGACCATCTGAAACAATGTTCGCTTCATGAAAAGAATGAGTTACAATGTAGTTGGTCTTCAAGGGAAATTTAAGGTAATTCATCCAATGAGTAGTCAAAGGCCAGGTGAGATGAACCACCCCCTCCCAAAAAGCATGGACGATAGTGGTGGAATCACATTCAATCCAAATATTTATCCAGCCCTTTTCCATAGAAAAATTAACCGTGTAAATCAAACCCATCATTTCAGCCAGTAAAGATGAGGTAGTGCCACAACTTCCAAAGAAATATCCTTAACACTGACCAAGGTAGTCTCTTAAAATATCTCCACAACCTGTGGGACCTGGGTTGCCTTTAGAAGCACCATCAACATTCACTTTGATCTATCATGGTAGCAGATCTTTCCATAATACCTCAAAAGTACATCGCGATCGTTTTTAGATCCCATAAATCCAAAGTTGGCAAAGAATCTCAAAATCTAAAAAAAAGTTATAACAATGACCTTTTTGAGTTTTATTAGCATCCCTAATAGAAATGGGGATACATATCTGACATGAATTTAGATTGAATGAGAAATTTTTATGGATAATAGAATTTCTATCATACCAGATCACATGGAGGAGTTCAGAAACAACACTTAGGAAGAGGTTATTGATCTGATGAGAGGTATCAAAAACCACACACTGTTTTCATTGAGAGCTAATAGTGTCATAGAGTAACCATCTATAGAAAAATATGTCAGAAATATAATTCTAAAGGGTAGAAACTGTAGCAAAAGACAAGAACAGATAATTAGTATCTTCACTATATTGGTGACAAAACAACACATGGAATAAAGTTGGACCCCAAATGACTAAAAGAAAACCTCCGTGGGGACACGATTCTAAGCAATGTGCCAAATAAGAGTAACTCTCAAGGGCTTAATCCAGAGTTTATCAAAAGATTTCAAAAAAATAGAATCAAAGTTTGAAAAATTGTGATTGTGAAATATTTTGGAATCAAGAACACAATTATGAGTAGGTTCCCAAATAAAGAAGTCATCAAAGTTAGAAAATGTGTAATTATCAATAACATGAATTATGTTATTAGGAGCATTAGAATTACAAGATTTAATTACCTCCTTTATAGAGTAGTTCGTATTATCCAGAAGAGAATTAGAAGACACCATAGTGATAAGGGGTAAACCAGTCCAATTATCCGGCCATAAATTCAAGGAATAATTTGTGATAACCATCCATCTGGAATTAACCATAATATTGGTAAAGGATTTCCTAATGGAAGGCCAAATCGAATAATTAATGTATTTCCCATTTCTCTTCATTATCATTGTAAGGAATATTTTTTTAAGAATATCAATGGAGTCAGAGTTGTTATGAATCAACCTCTATGTGAGTCTGGATTGAAGGGCATCATTAAAAAATTTGATATTTTTTTATGCCAAGACCACCTTTCTCTATAGGTTTACAATAGGTGGCCCATGTTATTGTCAGAAGACTCCTTTTAATAGTGAGGCCAGTCCAAAACAAATTATTTATGTAATCATTAATTTTCATTAAAATACTAGAAAACCATTTATAGGCCATCATGGAGTAGAACATTTTAAAGATAATGGTAGATTTCAAGAAACAAATCTTGCCATCCATGGAAAGGGATTTATGTTTCAAGGAGGACAATTGATTTATGACTTGATCAAAAATGTTGAAAAATTACATAGATTTAGGCCTTCCCCAAAAGATAAGCACTCCAAGATAGGTGAAGGGGAAGGTTCCTTCTTTTATACCTAAATTATTTATGATACTAATCTTTCTAGTAGAATAGAAATTTTTTCCAAAGAAAACAAAAGATATTTTCCAACTTATAGATTTTCTAGAGACTTCTTCATAGTGAGAAAAGGCTTTTTTAAAATTTTGAATATTACTTCTTTAACTTTGTATGAATAAGATAATGTCATCGACATAAAGTAGTTGAGTAGTCACATTTAAGTTTCCGGTATCCTGAATAGGTTTAGTCTTATATTGATCCACAAGGTGACTGAGCAATCTGCTTAGGTAATCCTATACAATAAAAAAGAAAATGGTAGATAGAGGTTCACCCTGTCTGACACCTTTAGTGCACTTATTCATCCCTTCAGGGATCCATTGATAAGGATATAAATATAATCCGATTTGAATAAGTAGTTTATCCTATTGATGAATGTGTCATTAAAACCAAAGGCCTAAAGAAATATGAAAATGAATTCCCAATAAATGGGGTCAAAGTCTTTCTTGATATCAATGTTGATGGAAATATTGCCTCCTTTGATGGATTGGTTGAGGGTGTTGGTACATTCAGAGGCAAGAAAAATGCAATCTTGTATAGACCATCCCTTGATGAAACCAAATTGATTCCAGAAACAATTTTATTGCACAACGTCAAAATTCTATTGGAAATAAGTTTGATAATGATTTTGTAAATAGTTTTAATGAGTGAAATGGGCTAAAAGAGATGAATCTCTAAGGTTTTTTCCACTTTAGGAATTAAGATAAGAAACTAAGTGCTAATACCCTGAGAAAGAAAACCATTAGAAAAAATGGATCTGACGAGTTTGCAAACATTAGAGTGGATGGTTTCCCAATATTGTTAGAAAAATCCATTGTTAAATCCATCATGGCATGGGGTACTATCGGGGTTATGGCTAAAGACAGTGTATTTGATTTCATGATCGAGAGGCACAATAAGAATACAAATATTGTCATCCTCATTTACTATAACAGGAATGATCTCAAAAAGAAAAACTTTATTGACATATGGGCCGTTGAAAATATTATAAAAGTAGGAGACCACATGAAAGGAAATTCCCTCCTCATAGTCAATGAGGGCACCATCGGCTCTAAGTATCAAAAGAGGCCAACAAATCTTCCTAATTATTTGAATAGAATTATAGAACTTAGTGTTTCTGTCACCATAAGATAGCCATTTTGTTTTAAAAGTATTCTTACATAAACTGCCTTTAAGGGAAAGAGGAGAATTATGTTTTATGGATGTATTGATTTCATGTTTGGGGTTGAAAGAGAAATCAGAGGTAGTGATGGCAATTTGAATTTAGATAAGATCATGCTCAATAGTGGAGATGTCTTTGTCAATTTATTTATATTTAGAATTACACCAACCTCTGAGACATTTTTTGAGATGTTCTAATTTAACGATGCAAGAAAAAACATTGTTGTGTTGATTCATAGACTCCCAACACTTTTTATTGACATTCTCACAGTCTAGGTTGGCAGACGAAGCATTATTAAATCTAAAAGGAAAAATAACACTAATTTTTTTGTGATTAGACTTACCAGAATGGGATGATGGCCCGAATTAGGTTTGGGCAAGGTGATACTAGAGATGGTGTCGCAAATATCCAGAGCAGGTATGTTCGTGAAGGACCTATCCAACTTACTGTCAACAATCCTATTATATTGTTTTCTATACCAAGTGAAATTGGTACTAGTGATATTGATCTCTCTTAGGTCACAATCTTCAATTGTGATTCTAAAATCTCCTAAGGAGATAGGGGATTGGGATGGTCCAAGTTTCTCACTTGAGGAAAGGATAAAATCAAAGTCACCGATCACAAACCAGGGATCCAAAATGTTGTTATATAACCCCAAAACATAATTCCAAATAGACCTACGTTCTTGATATCTATTCATAGCATAAATCATGGTACAAAAAATATGCATGTCTTCTAGGAAAAAATCACAAGTGAACATTTTTTTATAAATTTTGATAACATTATCATTCAATAAAGAAGCATGATAAAAAATAAAAAGATATTTCACATCATTAACCTCTTTGAAAGAACCTAAATAATTATAGTCATAAGTGAAAAGGTGTCTTAATTTAAAAGAAAATTTGAATTTTGGCTCTGCAATAGCCAACATATTAGGACGATGAGTCAAAAGTAATATTTTAAGAACATTAAAAGTGACAGGGTTTGCAATTCCTTGACAATTCCAAAATAATATATTCATTAAATCTTGGTTTTGAAAGTGTTGGTCAGAGTGGATACTCAAGAGGGGGTGAATTGAGTTTCAATTAAAATTTCTGTTAAAACATTATGGTTATGAAAACCCCCAATTTAAAAACATCCCAGTTAATTAAAGAATTAGAAATGTAAATGTTCAATTGGTCAACAAGTTTCTCAAAGGGTGATTAATCCTCAGATGAATCACCAATTCGACTTTTGAAACAAGTTTACTGAATTAAAAAAATACACACACTAACCAAAACTAACTATGAAAGTGTAATAAAAAACAGTTTTATGTTTTAAAAAATATAGGCAACGGATAAAATTAAAACAGAGAATATGAGGATTTTCACTACAATGTAAACAAGAGGTTTAGTCTCAAGACGAGACCTAATACTCTCCACTTGGTGATCACCTGCCACCAAGCAGTTTATATTAAAACTTGATACACATCCTGTATCGGTCTTTACCATAGTTTTCACAATCGTTCCAGGGAACACACCCTCTACCACTTTTCTTCATGGGAAAGAAAAATAATATAGACCAAATATAGTCTCTTCCATAGTTATACGTGGGAAACACAAATAAAGTGAATTTTGATGTGAGTATAGTTAGTATCCTCCGGTTCAAACACAGGAGACAGTGTGTGATACAAACAGACACACACACTTCACAAATATGTAATAGAGAGAAACAAAATAGAATAATTATGATGAGAAAGAGTTTAGAAGGCTATGTGTGTTTGCAGTTGAGCTCTTGACTCCTTGGAATGAGAAATGTTGAAGTTCAAGTCAATCATTGGATGTTGTTTCCAAAACTGAGTGTCATAACTCCAGGTTCTAGATTTCAGTGTTATGATTATGATGTTGATCAAGAGTTGATGAAGCATAGAAGGCATGAATGAGTTTATTCCAGAATGATCTTTGTGAAGCTTTTGGGTCTTTTTTGTGTGTTAATGCTGGATGGTTTGACTTTTTTGATATGGAAAGTAAGCTCTATCACTCTTCTCAGGCAACCCTTTCTTCGTGTCCGCGTATATGTTTCACTTTTTCTCTCTTTTGGGGTCTTTTCCTTTTATATTTGAGGTTCGACAATATGAATGAGTAGATCACGTGCAATCTTTCTCATGCCTTGTACTGTCCCATGTGTTTTCTCCGGAAACAATTACAATCATCATTAATTAATGTCAAAGGTATTTAATTTATCAAATATAACTGTTAGAATAATATTGAGAAATTGAAAACGTATAGAAGAATAAGCATCGGTAGACTAGTAACGGTATCCTTCATATCGGTAGGCTTTAACAGTAGGTGCGTATCAACAATCTCGAACTGTAACTTTGTATCGGTAGCCTCGTAGCTGTGACCTTGTAGCGGTAACTATATAACGGCGAACATGTAACAGTAACCTTTTAACTGTGACCTTGTAGTGGTATCCTTGTAATGGTAACCTTGTAACTATAACCTTGTATTGGTGACCATGTAGCTGTAACCTTATAATGGTAACCATGTAGCTGTAACCTTGTAACAGCAACCATGTAGCTGTAACCTTGTAACAGTAACCATATAGCTGTAACCTTGTAATGGTAAACATGTAGCTGTAACCTTATAATGGTAACTATGTAGCAGTAACATTGTAACATTGACCTCTGTAATTAAATTTTGCACTGTAAGCTTAACCAATCAAGCAGTGAGATTGAGAGTATATTAATATTACTCTATAAAAATAGGAAACATTAATGAAACATAATTATCATAGAATGAAGACATGGTTCTCACTTAAATGAAAACAAGATTTGGGATTATTAAAATATGACTTGGGATTATCAAAATAAGATTTGGGATTATCAAAATAAGATTTGGGTTATCAAAATAATATTTGGGATTATCAAAATAATATTTGGGATTATCAAAATAATATTTGGGATTATCAAAATATGTGAGTCCCATAGAAAGCATAACCTCTATTTTTATTTCTTTGGGCCACCTGAGCCATTCTTCCTCTAAGATCATATAACATTTTTGGAAGAGGTAGTATTTTTTCCTTTCTTTTTTACTCATGGGAGAAACAGATGAGATATTAGGAGTAAATGCATTGTCAATGGCCTGCTTTGATTCATATTTTTTTGAGTTCAAGGGGGTAGCCACTAGTCTGTCCCTTGAATCCATTGATGAGTTAGCATTAAGTGTGGTAGTGTTAAAAATAGGGGGAGGCGGTATGTCCACTGGAATATGATAGGTCTCAATAGAAACATCCCTATCTTCTTGGGTAGACATACCTGAATTACCTTCCAGTGAAGTCAAAATAGTGGTAGTTATCATGATTGAAGTTGTCTGAATATGCTTTTCCACTTACTTTACACTGCAAAATCCATGATAGAATGCATTTGGATGCCAGAAGTTTCATCTAGGGGGATGAATAAAGCAAGTTCTTCAATTTGCGCTACACCTTCAGAGGAGTTTTTAGAATTTGTCGATGCATTTCCAGCTGATATCGACTCTACAAAATTCTTTCCAGTGTCTGTAGGTGTAATAGACACATACCCAGCTAGGTGACCAACACCCTTGGAAACCTCAAGGGGATACAGTTGCCTCCCAGTAAGAGGAGGGTTGATAGAACCTCTAATACATTCACTAGGTGGAACTGTAGAACCTAAACTACAGAGGGTAGGTTCTGCTGTGTTGCGAATACAAGTGATAGTATCACTGGCATTCTCATTAGAAGGATCCCCATGTGATATCATAGAGATCTTATGCTTTGAGGAGTTTTGGTAAATAGTTTCATCCAAAATAGGATCTGAGGAGTTATAGTTAACAGGATCATCCAAAACAGTGTCATCTAGTGCTAGGTGATAAACATCCAGCACTAAATTTTCATGTTCCTCTTGGATGCATTGATCCAAAGTGGTCTCCTCCTCCTCATCCACAAGATTCACCCAATTCTTACTTGAATCCTCTCCCAAGTGAGTCAACTTCTTCACCCAGACCTTTGATTTATTCTTGGGTGGTTCAAGTTTCTCTAGAGCAACATTTTTTTCCTTCTTACCCTTTCTCACCTCTATCCACCCATCATCTTTTGGATGGGAGACTTGGATTTTAATGAACCAACAATTCATCAAAGAGTGACCCACAATTTTGCAGATCTTGGAGAATGGTGTCTTGCGCTTGAATTCAATCCTGACCTATGTTTTTTAGTCCTTGGCATTGAAATAGATAACCTATAGATGCTTAAATTCATGGTCAACCTCAACCATCACTCAGGCATATAAACCAATCTTATCCTTTAACGTTCATTGGTTGATCTTAAGGGGTGTACCAATGCATGATACTAAGTCATTTAGTATCTTGGGGTGCCAAAAAAACAAGATAAGACCATGGAGTCTAACCCAAATTTGAGCCATATTATTTATAAAGGTGAGTAGATGAAAGGCATAATTCCGTAGGGAAATTCTTAGCACAATGGGCTTGAGTTGCAAGTTCCATAAATTTCAGACTCTATCAAGATCATTTTGGGACCATATCAGTATATGAAAATAGCCTCTTCCGATTGGAACAAGTTTCCAATCAGAGAAACCCCAGACATGAGAAATCCAGCTCTTTAATTCGTTAGACGACCAAGATTTATCACCTTTTATGTTTGAAATTCGACCCATTATTGAAAACATACACATCTATGTAAGTTTCTGAAGTGCCTCCGGATCAGATTCAACAAAAAATCTGCCATCATCAAGTCTCTTTCATAGTGATGCTTTCAATACATAAGATTTTCTAAGATCCATACCTTTAAGTGATTCAACAAAAGATATCCTTCTAGGTATTTCAACCGGATGTGAATATTCATTTTGAGCTTTGAAATCACGGCCTTGGAAATCCCTCTCCCAATCGGGATCAAAAGAAGCCATGAGAACCTAGGTTTAAGAAAATCCGATGAAATCATCATGACCAATGAATGTAAACCCTGATCGTCGCGATGAGGGCGCCGCCAAGAGCTCTCTAGAATCCATAGTCATTCACATATGTTAAGTCAGGATCCAAAATTGTCCATTATATATAATATAATATATATAGTTTAAATATATCTAGATAATGAATGTTTTAAATGTTTTTGGTCATTTTAAACTATTGCCTTTTTATTTTAATCCCTTCATAAACAAATTTTTACCTTAACTATGGTAATTAATTTTTACTGTTTTTCTACTAATTATGGTAAAAAATAATTTACGATTATTAGATAATATAAATTAATCTAATTCCAAATATGTAATCTATTTTTACAAATTCATTTCACTTAAGTGTAAAATTTAATTAAAAATTATTCCCGCACACGCGATGAGTAAGGTGGTTTTCAAACAGAAAAGATTCAAAGTTTAAAAAATATTATATAAAAATTCAATATGAAATTAATTTAAATGAAATAAATTAGACTGAAGATATGTAATTTAACTAATTTTTGTTTTAAAACTATATTATAACAATTTTTATGTTTTTAAATTCTTTAGCATAAATTAAAATTGGTAATAAAAACCAATATTTTTAACTCTCCTCCAAAAAATTTATCTTTTTAGAAAATTATAAAAAATTCACTCCAAGATGATTTTGAAATTATGATTTTAAAAATGTTTGTTATTTCTTCAAATAATTTTTTTAAAATTTGAAAAAAACTAATTTTAAAATAATTTTGGACATATAACAAAATTGTTTTTTTAGAAAAAAATAGTTTTAAGCATAAAATAGGTTTTATTCTTATCTATTGTCTAAAAAAATGTATAATGAATGTTAAAAATTTAATTAAATATAATATATATAAATATCTTTAAAATTATTTAAAAAGGGGTTCATTAATTTTATTGAGATAAAACATGTTCATGTGCATAAACATAGTTTTTCAGAAAATGATTTCTTTTATTTTCAAAAAGATTATTATTTTTATTTCTAATTAATTAGTAACAAAATAATTAATTATATATAGATGATTAAATAATATATCTTCATAATCTAGTTTATATTATTCAAATTCAACATTCCAATGGCTAGATGAAAACTGTCATATTAAATAATAGCATTTTATTAGCATGTCATGTTTAATTTAAACTCAATGTTGCATGTAACACAGGTTAAACTCAATGTTTCATGTAATGAAAGAGAAATGAAGTATTTTATGTAATGAAATATATTGAAAATATTTAATTAAATTTTTTCGAAAATGTTTCACAATATCTTAGTGTGTTACATTATATTTTCAGAAATCCTAGTATTATAAATAATATTAACAAATAAATGATTAATTTTTTTTTAAAATAAATAGTAATTAACTATAGAAATACATGTCTTGGGATGGTATTTTTTTGATTTTATATGATATCATTTAGAAATTTTCAAATGGAATATATGTAATCATTTTTTTATTTTTTTCAGACACTATAGAAACATTCTACAATATGAGAAAATTTATTTGAAATACGTTTTGATAGTTAAATATTAATATATATAAATTAATATATTATGATTTTTGAAAATATATAGGTTTTTTTGTTTCTTCAATGACTAGATTCCATGATTTAAATTATATTTATATATCCCCCTATCATAACAAAATTCTAATTAAAATATATGAAAATATATAATTTGATGTTTATTTGTAAAATGTTTATTGGAGTGCATTAAAAATTCACAATAGACATCATGTGGGGTAAATTTTCGTAATTCCATTATTTGGATCCAATAAATTAGTATTTAGGGTATCCAAGCTGAGTGTGATGAGAATCCAATGCTTATTAAAAAAATAAAATCAAATAGGTAATGAAAAAAATTTAAAAATATATTTTATATGATTAGATAATTTAGTTTTACCCCTACTATATATGTTTCAAGAAGATTTTATCATATATTATTTCTTTTCAAAAGTTGGGATTGGTTAATTTTTTTCAATTTATTTTATCCCATAATTAATTTCTTACAAAAAAGATAGTAGGATTAATGAGTCCAAATTTTTATTCATAGGAATTTAACTTTACATTGTAGTAATATATACTCCAGTAGAAAACATGAATAGTTATTAACTATAACGAACATAATAGATCATTCTGTGAAAAAAAAAGATTATAAAAATTTACCTAATATATGCATTCAAAATTAAGGCTATCATCCATTCAAAATTGCTAATTTCATTTATACTCTTGAGATCAAGAACATATGTAATGGACTATCCCAATATTTCTTCTTCATATTCAGTATAGGATTAGTTTCCCTATTCAAATTTTGTATCCAATTAAACTTATATAGGTAGTAGTGGAATTAGTGGGGTGAACGTACTCTCACACATTCTTTTTTATTTATTGGTTGATCCACTAGGTTGTTTTGTTCCGACCTTCTGTTTCCCCTTCATTATTTAGATTTTTAATACAATACCTTAGTTCAAACATTTTTTCATCAACATTAAATAGTTTTCATTTGAAAAATTTGAAAAGTACATACCTCATTATCACTATTCATTTTTATAAGACTAAAACACCATTCTATGAAAGTTACAATATCATTATCAAAGATGTTGACAACAAAATTATCAATTAGAAATGTTATATTGGTGCTCTTCTTGTGACATACATTAATTATCACTCTCACATGATCTTTTGAGAGTTTTTATTATGTGTCTTGTGTCCTTCTATATTTTACATTTAAACCCTCAAAATAAGGTGATGGGTGTCATGAATCAACCCACTAGGGCCTACCTGAATGGTGATAAGCCAAGTGTGACACCCAAGCCTGCCTCTACTATAATAGGGCATGGGAAAAAGTGACAAGAGGGAATAAATTAAAATATACAGCTTTATCCTAATTTATGTATATGAACATACACAACCATATCCATGAAAAAAGTGTAGAGGAATAATAAAATATTGTAATATATAGAGTATAACCATGCATGAAATATTCTATAGGGAATTCTTCAGAGTGAAAAAATATAAAACCAAATAAAAAAGGGAAAAAATAAATACACAAATAGAAATGAGTTACCAACCAAAAAAATAACTAGTAAATTGAAAATTGAAGAGTTATCAGGTATTTATCTTCATGTTTGACCACCGAATGTATTCAATGATCCCAAGTGCTTCTATTCTCTACCAATGTCACCACTGATCTATTTTTTGTTTGGATAATACACAACATGTGTGGGAATACCCCATAAAGGGGAGAGAATATACATACTTATTAGGGTTCCATGAAAATCAATAAGGAAAAAATAGATAGATGTAATAGTCAGCTCATTCCATAATAAATATGGAAACAAAAACGTAGTACATATATGATCATAAAGAAACCCAATAGAGAGAGGAAGGTGATCTCTATCTCCATAGTGAAACTAAGTATTAGGTGTCAAATTAAATATCTAAAGCTCTATCTCTAGCACCCTGTAACATGTGTAACCACACAAGAACATGAGTTGAGGGTCCCTCTATAAAGAGTATGGGGGAACCACACCCAGGTGTGACCTGAAGGTTTCCGACCAAAATGTATCTCTCATAAATTAGCCTGATCACAACCATCATCCAAACATCATTAAAAGAATAATCATTATAATAAATTTTTAGGTTGTGTCTCTAATTCCAAAATAAAGGATTGTTTCATGTTATATATGATAAACTACTCAAGATAAGCTACTCATGTTCCAAAATCTGAGTCCATAAGAAGAATATACAAAATGTGGAAGATCCCGAGGTAGGTACATGACATTTTTCTGGGGTTACAATGTGTGTGACCTCACCTAAACACCTGGTCGTGTCCTCTTATAAATAGGTCTTGGTTTTCCACCTCAGACTACCTAATGTTTACATGTGGTAAATGTCATGTCTTGGATCACTGAGGCCAATCCATTTCCTTTCGACCCATGCTGGTGTACTTTAAAAAATTCTCACGTACACTATTCATGTTCTAGTACCCTAGTTGTGTCTGAGTACATATTTTTAATGGAGTATTCTAGCCTTACCTGTGTTATATTCCATGTTTGAGCCTATGTAGCCTTGGGTTACATACCAAGCCACCAACACCAAATCACATGGAATGTGATAATTATCTTCACATGAAACCTTAGCCGCCACAACTAGTGGACTAAATGGAATGTGTTTATAGACTATACACTGTGTATGAAAAGATATTATAAAAACAAATTAATAAATCACACATCTCACACAAACATCCAATGTAACCACTTCTACCATAAATCATATTGTGTAGTGCAGGTCTAGGGCTGAGTGTGTCTAATCCATCAATGGTGGGTGGATTCCTACTACCCAAACCTCATTCATCTAAACCCATCACATTGAACCTATCTCTTGGATAAGGAATAAATAACTAACCTTTGTTCCATGTATCCATAACTAAAAACAAGAAATAAACCGTAATCTCTCCCCAAAACAACAATATGCACATCATGCACAAATCCACCATGAATCTGGCGATTCGACCACGCTTGAATCTAACCTGATGATATTGTACCATAACCCAATGGACCAATAATGAATAACCCGAAGAATGGTAAGGGAAATGAAAAATAATAGAGTGAATCCATTATTGGAAGATGCGATCTCCACCAAATATTTTATAATTGTAGTATATATGGGTGAAAACAAGGATGAGAAAGGGAATAAATGGATCAAGAATACCAAATTATAGCAGGGTTCATACGAAAGATATAAATTTCATTGAATTAAAATTATATTTAAACCCATGATTAATATATAAAATGTTGAAAAAATACATCAAATAACATTACCTACCTCAAGGTGGATCAATCATTAGTGAAGAACAAATCTTCAAGCATTTAAGATAAGGATCCCACTATATTCTCCATCCCTCTCGTGATTCTCCTCAATCCACATTCTCGATTCTGATCCACTAATGAAGAACAGTTCCTCCTCCTCTATAATCTCTTAGTATTACATGTATTATTCTATATATTTTCCATAACAGGGTATTTAAATAAGCATGATATGTTTTGGTCATTTAAAATAAATAAATAAATAAATTTATTTAACATACCCACTAATGGTCGACTTCCATGAAATTCTCAACCCCAACCATCTCTATATTTCACCTATGGTAAACCTCATCTTTCAAAAAAAACCATACTCTCAAATTTCCCATAAAAGTTCCATGCAATGGAAAAACCATTTATCTCCAAAATATGTGCACGCATGATGTAATATATTTTATATTTTTAATATGATGACACCAATCCAATCTAGGCCCTGGAATCTCATGCTAACTTAGAACCTAACATTGAAATTATTCCTTTTAATATTCCAATATATTATAAGGGAAAAAATGTTCATTAAATTCTCCCATTTTTTATGTATTTTCACCCTAAAAAGGAAAATATATACAAAAAGGCGTGGGTACTAAGCCTGCATCTGGCTCTCACACTCCTAGGAGCTCTCATGAACGCTCCTATGATACCAAAGCAGATGAACCAATGGGATGGTCCGTCCATACAAGATACTCTCTAACCAATCCTCGATATCCACTAGGTACATTGAAGAAGTGGATCCATCATCGATGTCCTTCTCACCCTTTTCAATGACATGTGTTGGGTCATGCATGTATCTCCATAGTTGTGATACATAGAAGATTTTATGCAATCTGTCCAACTATGGGGGTAAATACAAGTGGTAAGAAACGTCGCTAACCCTCCATTGGATCTATAACATCCCGATGAACCTTGAGGATATCTTAAATGAAAAAACCTCCATAATCCTCATTATGGGAAGACTCTTAGAAAAACATGGTCTCCCTACTCATACTCTAAAGGACTATGACGTCAATATTCATAATATTTGTTTTCTATACTAGGCTTTTCTTATACACTTTTGGATTACCTGTACTTTATTCATCACAAACCACACCATCTTTGTCCCAAAAAGAGATGTCTCACCAATCTTAGTCCAACGTAAGGGTGACATTAAGGGTCTTCTATAAAGGGCCTAAAAATATTCCATGCTGATAGTAGAGTGATACCTATTTTTATTGCTAAACTCTACCAACTGAAATTGATCCTCACTGCTACAACCAAAGTACAACACACAAAATATCAACATATCATCTAACACCTTGATAGTCCACTCAGTCAACCCATTTGTCTCAGGGTAAAACACTATACTCATCCATAACTAGGTCCCAAAATCCTCCTGCAAGCCTCTCCACAACTGTGACATGAACCAACCATCACAGTCAGAGACAATCATCATGGGTACCCTATGTATCTATATGATGTCACACATGTACAAGATGACCAAACTCTCAACTGAAATCTACTCCTTAATGGAAAGAAAGTGTGTTGACTTTTTGAGTTGAATGGTAATCACCTAAGCATCATCATGGCCTCTCACTGTCCATGGAATGACCATCAAAAAATCATTCGATATGCCAACCCACATCCATTCTGTGATCTCCAAAGGATGAGTTAATCCTAATGGAACCTCATGCTCATCCTTTTCCTGCTGGCATGTGAGACATCGAGAGATGAACCTAGTGACACTCTACATAATTATATAAAAAACGATGAGGATCCTTGTATATCTTTTCCACACCCAGATATAAAACCAAAGTTGAAGTTTTAAACTCCCTCATCACATCCTTTTCTAATGTGACTGGAACTACCATATTTACTAAGAAAAGGATGACAAGATCCACTCCATTTGAAAATTCATATGGTGTATATCATGTGGATATCTGGTCACATAGAACCTCACAATCGATATATCCCAACTAATCCCCCCTTACACACTAGAGAATATGCGGAGTCACCATAGTTGACCGAAGACAAACTATACCCCCTTCCTCCACTAGGGATATCTGTAAAAAATCTAATTGTTCAGATGCCTCCTCCACAATAAGAGAATGAGACTTCCTACTAAGGGAATCCATGAACATGTTTCCGTTCCCAAATTTATAGTATATATTTATGTCATAGACTGATAGAAATTCCAAAAAAACCTCTATATCCGGTTAAGATCTCTATGAGTAAAGATATAACTAAGACTATGATGGTCTAATTATGTAAATAAATGCTCACATAAATGATTGATCAACCACATATTCATAGCAAAGACTATCAAAACCAACTCCATGTCATAAGTCACATAGTTATATAAATGGGTTATTAACTGAATCGACATATAAGTGATCATTTCTTTCATCTAAATGAATAATAAACTAAGACCAAATTTATAGGCATCACACAACACTATGTACTCAAAAACAACCTTCATTAGTCTCAAGATAAGAGTACTTTTCAACCTCAGCATCAACTCCACAAAGGATTTATGACACCATTTAGTCTAGGTAAACAATTTCTCTCTCCATGTCATGGAAGTCAAAGGGGATAATACCTAGGAAAATTCATCCATGAAACTTATATATTACCCTAAAAGACCAATGAAACTCCTCACGTATAACACACTCTTGGGTGGATCTAAATAAGCACCACATCAATCTATGTTGGGTCTAAAACAAAAAACCTAATCATAGATGAAATTACCTATAAAGTTAACCTTTTGGATCTAAAACTGAAAATTTGAGAGACTATTATATTGCCGATTCTCCCAGAGTACTTCATGGGTCATCCTTAAATGCTTTGCATGCTCCTACTATAATGTAGAGTAAATAAGAATTTAATTGATGAGGAATACTATTAATCCAACAAATTATGGATGGAAGATCTAGTTCATAAGAGCCATGAACGCAGTGGGGGAATTTTTCACACCTAAAGGCATCACTAGGAAATCATAGTGTCTATAATGACATTGAAGTTTCATATTTGAAATATCATCCTCACGAACCCTCAACTAGTGGTGTCCAGTCCAAATATCGATAAAAAAAATGATAAACTAAATTTATATTTACATATTGGAAATATTTTTTAAAATATTATTCATGATTTAATCGAAAATGTACATGGTTCTTGGTTTTTTTCATAGGAGTTTGAAATTATGGAATCAAAGAAAGAAATTATGAAAAAGTGAAAAAATGATTTACACATCATGTACACAATACATGATGTTAGTACTTATTCACAGTATTCCTGTAGTGCCGTAGAAAAAACTGTGAGAACTTCACATGACATGGAGACAATACACGATGGTTACCTTCATTACATGAAATAGAGAATTTAAATATTAGAATACCTATAAAATTTAATCACATACAAGCTGTGAAAAGATTGAACATTGTGAAATGCTTAAAGTCTCACATGGTTAAATAAATGAGCTGATTATTCAGTGGGATTTGTTGATCTAAAATACATAGTGTGAAACCAACTTGCAAGATGTACAAATAATGGTACATAAGTCACTCAATCTAGTACATGATGTGCATGAGTTACATGTTTTTTTAACTCTTAACCTATTTATATTTTAGGTGGTCCTCCATGTACAAAACACTGTTCATACTTTATTTCTCTCTCATTTTCATTCATCGTTTTCTCCCATTTTCATCTGTTTTAATTCTAAACCGATTGTAATTCATTTATTGAATTTTTTGTAGAATTTTTTTTATTTTTAGGTTAATATACATACGTTTTTATTATTTTTCTAATTCATTTTCTATTTTCAATGTTTGTTTCATCACCACTCACTATTCTTCATCAATGTCTTCATGGTTATTCATTATTTCGTTGTGAAAATTGAGTTTTTATTGTATTTAAATTTATTTTGATTGTTTGATCTCGATTCGTAACTGATTTAATACTGGATAGATTATTTCTCTACTGTTTCATTATTATTAATAACATGAATAATATTAACCTTCTTTTGATTAACACCTTTATGCACGACTAATCCACCTATAGTTAGGGGTCGAGATTAGGGGTGTTTTTAAGCCAAATGAATATATAGATTAAACCTTGGTAATATTATGTCCATTAATTAGGTTAATAATAATTTTTTATGAAATTATTTTTCACAACCTTTATAATGGGAAGTGAAATTTATCAAATATAACCTAATTAGAGTTGAGTAGAAATATGACCATTATCATGTGTCACTTTCTACATAGAATATATTCATAATACACCTAGATTTTCATATATACCTTAAATATGGGATAGTTTCAGCATGGTTAGAGCCAATTGGTTTAACCAAAACCAATTGGATAATCTTGCAATACTTCAAATCCTAAGACTTAGAACTATCTCAAGATAAATCTATGATTATATTATGTAAAGAGACATAAAATTGACCCCAATTCATACCTTTATATCTATCATAAATCTAAACTACATAGATTTAGTAAAAAAATATAAAGAGTGATAGTAAGAAATCCTTATAAAGGGTTTTGTTTGGTTGGCTACTGAACTACTTGTGATCCTTGCAGGTTTGACCCCGCACTGCCTCTTTAATACACCCTAGTTGTATGTGTAGTTTTGGACTATAAATTTTCAATCTAATCATTGTTAGAATGAATTAATTGATGCACCTGGTCAAATAAATTTTTTTAATCATTATCATGGATTATTGTTTCCTAAGAATAGTAGTCTTTATATCAAACCCCATATTATCACACCCTCTCCCTTTATTCTTTTTCCTTCCCATTTTCATTTTACATTTTTCTAATTTAGGAACACATGAATCCTATCTGTCCCTGTATCTATCTTATTTCATGTATAGTGCATCTTCTAGGAACCTTTGACTTACAGAATAATCCTATAAACACAAGAAAAATTATTTTAATTCCCAATATTGATCAATAAATAGCTGAACGACGTTGGATTATAATGGAAGAGCATAATAATATTCCGCCACCACACCCCAAAACATGCAATATGTGCCACCTACCAAATTGAGAGATAATTCAATGCCATAGGAGCACATTATAATTGATTACAACTTACCATCCAATAGTGGTGTTGCACCCAGTATTGCACTCCCACCAATTCTAGTGCATAATTTAAAATTAATCCTAGACACATTTATTTGATCTAGAACATGAGGCACTTTATTGGACTACCATGTGAAGAACCCCACACACATATTTCAAATTTTCTTGAGGTTCGTGATACCTTTTGAAAATAAGATGTATCATCAGTCACTATTTGATTTATATTTCCCTATTCTCATTATGTGATAGAGCCATGGATTAGAAAAAATGTCATCCTCCTGAGTCAATTAATAATTGGGATAAACTAGAAAAAAATTCCTTGATAAATACATATCTTTGATACAGGTTTGGATGATCTAGAATGACATTGAAAACATCACCCAAGTTGATGAAGAATTAGCATGGGATGCATGGGATAGATTCAAGAGCTTACTCTCAAATGACAACATCACAGAATAGGTGTGTGGATAAAACATTAAATTCTCTACTAGGGACATCAACTGGCTCCAAAATCTATAGTAGATTCCACCGCTAATGGAAGAAAAATTCATAAGAATCTTAAAGTGTGCTGATGTATTCTTGATAAAGTCTCCTATATTGATAGAATATGTAAAAGTGATATATGAACATAATAGCGTATAATCCTCCAAGTGGAGGAAAGAAACCACCTCTCAACATAAATAGAATCTATAAAAAAGAATCTGATGACTTTTGAACTACCTACTACACCCCCCCAAATATTACTAAGATAGAAAGTTAGTCTTGAGAGATGTGTGGAGGCACAAATTCTTACCAAGGCAAAAAGGTAAGTATCAAGGAAACCCAAATCCATAAATTTAATTATGTTAATTTAAATAAAAAAATTTGCAGTGCCAGTATCCCTATCAATATAAATAGAAAGAAAAATATCCGCATAGGCCAGATTAGTAGCTGCTACCATTAAGGAATGGTTGTTTTCAGTAGGAGAGTGGATAGGTAGAACCAAGAAACCAAGGGACACCTTGGTACCCACCAAAAGGTCCATATCCTTAACCTTAGTAATAAATCCAATAAAAATTTACAAGAACTCGATATTTTTGACCTACACTGTGGAAACAATAAGAGAATGCTCTACTACAAACACTGTAACAAGCTAATCCTTTCACGATTAGTCTGGAAAACCTACTCACTACCATTATGAAGAAATAAAATAAAAGAATTACAACCTATGAAAATGAAATGGGAAACGTCATAGCGTAACTACGCAACTTAGTGAATCAATTAGGGTAGATCTCTAAGACCATATCTCATTATCCACTAAGTATTTTTCATGGAAGTACTGAAGCTTATCTTAGTGAAGAGGAAAAGGTAGTGCTTCTTAAGAGTGAAATAATTACAGAATGTTAGAAACCATGTAATGTGGATGAAAAGAAGCTAGTGTAACCTAAGAAACATGAAACTTTTACCCATGAAGATGATAATGAGAGCATAATGGATGTTGTTAAAATAAAAAAAAATCTTGAATCAGAAGCCACTACAGAAGCTCCAACTAAAGAGAAACCCCCAAAAGAAGATGTTTATGTAGAAATACCTACATATAAAAACCCCATTCTATTACCATAAATAATTATGAAAGGAAAGATAAAATAAAAAAATAATTGGTTTCTAGAAATATTTAAAATATTACACATCAACATTCCCTTCACTAAAGCCATAGCTCAAATGCCTTCCTATACGAAATTCATGATATATTTTTTCCCACAAAAGAATGATAAGTGAATTTGGTTTCATTTAATTAAATGAAGAATACTCTACTATTATTTAGTAGAAGCATCCATTTAAAATTAGAGACCCTTGTAGATCCTCAATTACATGACCAACATATTTTTTTATTTTATAAATAAATCGATTTATGGTAAAGTGAGAACCATTGAAGTAAGAAAAAAAGACGAGGCATCATGCCCAAGGGGATCCACTATTGCAAGAAAGAACTATAACAACCCCAAACACAAAAAGTGTCTCAAGAATGAAAAAAACTAGATCTGCCTTAGGTTTAGAAAAACCTAAAAGTATCTACTGAAAAAGAACCACAACTGACTCCACCATACACTCCACCCACAACACTCATAACATGACCGAACCTTAGGATGATGCATCAACATACTAAATTGAGTAGCGAGCCAGTCGCATAAGAACGAAAAAAACCACCAACCAGGCTATATGGACCTCTAGAACCACCCATGCCATCACTAGAAGCACTTATACCAGAATAGAAGAGCAGATATGCCACCATTGGAGCCAGCAACAACACCCCAAATCACCAAATATACCATTGAAGTAGACCAGAGTGGGGTTGTGCATGGAGAGATGGGAAAAATTGGCAGAGGAAGACAAAATATTGGAAAAAAATCAGGAATGATAACCAAAACCTCATTTTTCCAGACAACTCCAAAGAAAGGGAACAAGAAATTCAGAAAGTAAAAACCCACCAACCAGAACCATTAAAGGTGGTGAATGAAAGAAGGGTATTCGTCTGCAAGTATCCAAACATGGAACCCAAGGGCCATGAACCGAGAAGATGATCCACAATTTCACTTTCTTATGGACTTGAAGAAGGGCATAAAAATCACCACATAACAAACATGAGAAGAAACCAGACAAGAACAAGGAAGGGGACACTGCCAGAACAGATCATTCTTATAGCCACCTGTAACGACCCGAGAATTCATGTTTCGCGTAATGATATGTTTCCCTTTAACTGGACTATCTTTCTATAACAAGAAAATGAAAATAAATGAAAAACCGTAGCAACAAGTATGAATGAAATACTCCTTTATTAAGAAACACCTTGACGATTAAAACTTCCCACGATCAAAACATCACTAACCAAAGATCCCAACCAAGAACCCAATTACAACGATGGGAAGACTGCTTAGAACTACTAGGAGCCCGAGAATGCGATAGGGATTTTGAGCATCCATCATAATGAACATAAGTATGGCTGACGCCACCGCGACCATGCTCAGCACCAAGGGGATCACACGAACTATCTTCCGTTCTTCTTCGGTCACTTGAAGTAAGGGACACCCGAGACCAAACCCTTTTATAAGCACCAAAGATGACCGTTGGACCTCAAACGGCCACAAATCTGACCGTTGGACCTCAAACGGCCATAAATCTGACCGTTGGTTCCTAAAGAATCCAATGATCATTTTGACCTTTGGAAATAAAATGATCCGAATGATAAATGTGTAGTTTTGCTTTAATATTTTTAAATGATCTCAACGTTAATTATTTTTTTTGTTTTCCAAAATAAGAATTTTATTTTATGTTTTAAATGGAGAGAATTAATATTATTGTCTTCTTCCACTACATTTTGATCTGAAAAATTAAACTTTTTGTTTCTTCTAGTTATATCAAAACCTGATGGATTTCTTTTATGAGTTATATATTTTTATCAAATTAGATATATTATTTCTCGTATGATTTAACTTTTTATTAACTATTTGAGAAACGACGTCAAATTATGGTTTCTTTCACTTACGTGTTTTGTGGTGTTAATATTTTCATC
This sequence comes from Viscum album, assembly GCA_963277665.1. Lineage (NCBI taxonomy): Eukaryota > Viridiplantae > Streptophyta > Magnoliopsida > Santalales > Viscaceae > Viscum > Viscum album. The sequence goes on along the minus strand of OY728133.1, from coordinate 1,019,787,603 downwards.
AACACACATTTATGTGTGATAAAATATAGTTGCATTAAATGATATCAATTAATTAAGAAAATTAGGGTAGTTAACTAAAAAGGAAATTAAAATGTATATACTTGTGTTATGTTTTTATTACTCAATGTTATTAATATTTGATTTTCATAATGAAATATTATGTAGTTAATAATTAAGGATTAATAATAATGACAATAAAATATTAATTAGTGATGTTTTAAATATATATATATATATATATGTATATACATATAATAAAACGTTTTGATTAAATCAATTGACAAATGACTTTTATTAAAATAATGAATGTTTATTTAATAATTGAGTTTAATCATGTTGGATTAAATTAATAATAATATTATTAATAAGCGATTTTTTTTTAAGAAAAACCTGTAGAAAACCCGTGTTTTAAACCCCGGTGGAATTCCAGCCGTTTGATCCGCTCCTCCTCTGATCTCGGCCGTCAATTCCATTAATGCCGCGACAGCTCCCAGCCTTCCGATCGACTGTCATTTAATAACGGCCGTCCATTTCTTTTCGCATTTTATTCTCCGCCTCTTCTTCTTCGCCGCGACATTCTCCTCTTCTTCTTTCTGTCGCTGTACCAGTAGCATAGGGTGTTGTTTTCTTCTCTAGGCCGGCGAAGAAGACCCGGGCTGCCTCCTCCTTTCCACAGGTCGACACCGACCCCTCGCCCCGCCCGAGGTCTCCCTCTTCCTCTTCTTCGTTTTTTTAACCCCCCTGTTGCACCGAAGGCCGAAGGACCGGCTCCCCTTGTTCCTTCGACTTCTGGACCTATGTTGTTGGATAGACTCTTCTCCTCCTCCTCGTAGAACAGGTAAGGGTCGTTTGCTTTTTTTTCTTCAGTTTGTGTAAATACCGGACTTTGCATATGGTTAAATACACGATTATACTAGTTATATATAAATATATGTTCTTTGTTTATACCTTCGGCTTCTGGATTCCGCAGTTGCAACCTACTCCTCCTTCTCATCGAGCAGGTAAGGGACAAACCAGTTCTAAAATTTGGTTTTAAACTTTGGTCTTAAAATAAATATAAGTTACCCGGGTTGTGTATATATATATATATATTGGTGAAAAACCTCCAAGTTTATTCCTTCATACTTCGTTTCTTTTTTTTCTTTCTTCTCCTACCCTAGCCAAGGTAAGGGCCTGTTCTTTATTTTTGTTTATGAAAGCAGCGGTTTTCATCTAAATATATGTATACGATATATATATATATATGTATACCATCTATATCATTTTGCCATCGATTTCTTTTACCTTGATTGCATCCCCTCTTCAAGCAAGGAAAGATTTCGGTTATAATTTTTGTTGGGTTTTTCTTTTACAATAATCGGTTGTTATATAAATATGTATATACTTATATATACTTGATATATCAATATATATACTTTCATTCGCACATATTATAGGATGATAAGCAGTATTTTCTCAATGTTTATACACCATGATTTCTTCTTTCCTTCTATAAAATGGATATTTTAAGTAAATGGGTGAATATGTGAAATTGTGAAAGTGAATGATGTATATTATTGTGGTATATACATACACGTATGTGTATATACCTCAATATGAATTTAGAGACCATTTTTACAATTTTTATAAAGCATTACGAAGTTTATGGGTTAGTTGGACTTCAAATTCATTTGTGAAATTGAGAATTTTCATTTATCACCGCTTTAGATAATTATGATTTTTCTTAGAATGGATAGTACAGACTTCTTGAATTCTTTATAAATGCATTCATGTATTAATAGATAGGTACTCACGTTTATTTAAAGTGATAATGGAAGGATTTACACAATTATATATATGATTTCTTAAGATGGATTTGATTATACACCTTGTAACCTCAACTGCCTATGTTAAACACTTTTGATATCCATTTATCATCATAAGTGTAAGTTGTGAACAACCCTTCTTTAATTGGGTATTATGATGTTATGTAATGTTAAGTGTTATGTTTATTTTCTTGAAAATCCAATTTTCTTTTAATGTTAAGATAACTGGTTATGTGCTTGATGTTTTAGTATGCATGTCATAATGTTTTTCATGATAGAACTGTTTTCATGATATGAACACATATGTGAAAAAAGGGATTCAATTATGAATGTATGAAATCCTATGTATGACCATGTCTAAGTATGAGAGGGAAGTATTGGACTTACAAGTTATGGACGGGTGCGCCCGGAATTATACAGCGCTCCAATGCATTGGGTAAAGGATGAGTCTCATGAGACGTTATGTGCTACAGTCTTGGCAGTTAGCCTCGGCTTGTGCTGATATGGAAACGGGATTGGCGGTAAGCCTTGACCCGTATTAAGTTATGTTTTTACGGTCTTGACGCAAGGTCTTGACAAAGTCCGACATTATACTTTCCCTCCACATATGAAGATTAATGGTGAACCAGGGGATAGTTCAACTAACAGGACATCCCTAAGTGGGTAAATTCCCTTGACTATAAGAACTGAAAAACATGTGTTTAATATCATAAGAACTTTATGTGCCCCTGTCTAATGTTATGAATGACTTCTCTGCTTACAGACTTTTAGAACTGCTGCTTTTTGGTTGTGAAATTATGCACATGCTGGTTCTAAAGAAAATTCAATGTCTTGTTTAATGTCATGTTTTATCATTTTCTAAAATGTGTGCCTTAAAAGTAAAATTGTTTTAAAATGTTTTTAAAAACACCTTACTGGGCATTTTCGCTCACCCTACGTTTCGTTTTAAAATTTTCAGGTGAGTCAGTGCTTAAGAATGTTCAGAGCAGCTGGTTTCCCAGAACCCTGAACCTCACGATCTTCTGTAATGTGAGACATGATAGAATGTTTGTAAAATATATGTTTTGTAATGTGGTTGCATCATGTCTCATAAGGCTCCCGGGAATCGGGGTCGTTACAGTTGGTATCAGAGGATGTGTTCAGGAAACTCTGGAAAACCAGGTGATATAAATATATTGCTAAGACTAACAAAGTAAAAATAATTTTCAGATGGCTGATGTACCTACTGACCTTTTGTCTCTTCCCACCGAGGCTCTAGAGAACATTATATCTCTAGTTAGCCGTGAGAACTTCCTGAACAATGCCCAAATTCGCATGATGTGTAAGCACTTGTACGATGTGTCGAACTCATCTAGGGTGCTTAGTCTCCACTGGGGAATGGGGATGGATTATCTCTTAATGATGATGACTCAGTTTCCCTCGTATGCACGTCGAGGAAAGTATCATGAAGGACTCTTCCGAGTGTTTACTGCGGGCGAGGAGTTTGGCACAATGCTAGATAACCCTTTCCAAGAATCTGCTGCTGCCTGAGATCTTCGAGCGGCTTATCTATGCCAGGTCCTGCACTATGGCTTCTGGGGCCAGTTAATGGACTTCGGAGCGTTGGAAAATGAGTCCACACGAGTGTCTCTTAGGCAAGAAGTGTACACCAACGTTTCCCAACTCCACACCCCTCACGCGAAACTCAAGAGGCGATATAAATGTTCCCATGAGTTTAGTCCTGTATGTTCATCTTGTGTATGGTTTTGGAGTTAGAGAGTTTCGCTTGTCTTTGTGGTGTCCGTCTGGAAAGCTCAGACTTTAATGTGTAAACTTTCTTAATTAAAAAAAAAGTTTATGATCTCTTTCTTCTTAGTGTTGTTAAGTGACCTCTCTTGTTTACCTTTTCTTCCAAATGGCAGGTCAGATGAACCTCTCGTCTCTACCTGACGAGTTAGTAGAGGTTATCTTGACCAGAACTTGTATGGTGGACTTTCCCTCTTTTCTCCACCTACGAGGGTCCTGTCAACGTCTACTGGACATAGCGAATAGTCCGGAAATTCTCCGCGCTTGTCAGGAGAATGACCATGTGATTCACCTCCTTGCCACCACCCAGCTCCCCTACTATAGGCGAAGGGGGAGATACCATGAAGGGCTTTTTCAGTGTTTCTCTATGGCACAAAATTTCTCCGCCAGAGCTTTCTTTCTCATAGCAGCTCAGGATGGCCACCTCAATGCCGCCTACATGTTCCAGATCCTGAACGTCAGCCTTCTCAATCGCGTCGTACCCCTAGACTACCTCGAAAGTGATGAAGTTCGAAGAGTTACTAGGGGATTCGTCCGCTCGGAAATCTCAGAGCTGTTTATTGCACGGGCCTCCCTGTGGAAGCCTGTGTGTAGTGCCCATGAGCAGGAGTACTTGTTTTATTGCTCAAAGTGTATCTGGGTCAGGGAAACAGTGGAGCTGTGTACCAGTTTAGGGGTTCCGTTAACCGAGCCAGGCCTTCAGTTTTGGTAACGTTGTGCGACTGAAGTCTTTTTCTTGTCTTTTTACGAATAGAATTGCGAGAATGCAATTCTATTAAGGGGGAGATAATGTAACGACCCGAGAATTAATGTTTTGCGTAATGATATGTTTCCCTTTAACTGGACCATCTTTCTATAACAAGAAAATGAAAATAAATGAAAAACCGTAGCAACAAGCATGAATGAAATACTCCTTTATTAAGAAACACCTTGACGATTACAACTTCCCATGATCAAAACATCACTAACCGAAGATCCCAACCAAGAACCCAATTACAACGATGGGAATACTGCTTAGAACTACTAGCAGCCCGAGAATGCAATAGGGATTTCGAGCATCCATCATAATGAACATAAGTATGGCTGACGCCACCGCGACCGTACTCAGCACCAAGGGGATCACACGAACCATCTTCCGTTCTTCTTCGGTCACTTGGAGTAAGGGACACCCGAGACCAAACCCTTTTATAAGCACCAAAGATGACCGTTGGACCTCAAACGACCACAAATCTGACCGTTGGACCTCAAACGACCATAAATCCGACCACTGGTTCCTAAAGAATCCAATGATCATTTTGAACGTTGGAAATAAAATGATCCGAATGATAAATGTGTAGTTTTGCTTTAATATTTTTAAATGATATCAACGTTAATTATTTATTTTGTTTTCCAAAATAATAATTTTATTTTATGTTTTAAATGGAGAGAATTAATATTATTGTCTTCTTCCACTACATTTTGATCTGAACAATTAAACTTTTTGTTTCTTCTAGTTATATCAAAACCTGATGGATTTATTTTATGAGTTATATATTTTTATCAAATTAGATATATTATTTCTCGTATGATTTAACTTTTTATTAACTATTTGAGAAACGACGTCAAATTATGGTTTCTTTCACTTACGTGTTTTGTGGTGTTAATATTTTCATCAACACACTTTTATGTGTGATAAAATATAGTTGCATTAAATGATATCAATTAATTAAGAAAATTAGGGTAGTTAACTAGAAAAGGAAATTAAAATGTATATACTTGTGTTATGTTTTTATTACTCAATGTTCTTAATATTTGATTTTCATAATGAAATATTATGTAGTTAATAATCAAGGATTAATAATAATGACAATATAATATTAATTAGTGATGTTTTAAATATATATATATATATATATGTATATACATATAATAAAACATTTTGATTAAATCAATTGACAAATGACTTTTATAAAAATAATGAATGTTAATTTAATAATTGAGTTTAATCATGTTGGATTAAATTAATAATAATATTATTAATAAGCGATTTTATTTTTTTAAAGAAAAACCTGTAGAAAAACCGTGTTTTAAACCCCGGTGGAATTCCAGCCGTTTGATCCGCTCCTCCTCTGATCTCGGCCGTCAATTCCATTAATGTCGCGACAGCTCCCAGCCCTCCGATCGACCGGCATTTAATCACGACCATCCATTTCTTTTCCCGTTTTCTTCTCCGCCTCTTCTTCTTCCCCGCGACTTTCTCCTCTTCTTCTTTCTATCGCTGTACCGGTAGCATAGGGTGTTGTTTTCTTCTCTAGTCCGGCGAAGAAGACCCGGGCTGCCTCCTCCTTTCCACAGGTCGACACCGACCCCTCGCCCCGCCTGAGGTCTCCCTCTTCCTCTTCTTCGTTTTTTTAACCCCCCTGTTGCACCGAAGGCCGAAAAACCGGCTCCCCTTGTTCCTTCGACTTCTGGACCTCTGTTGTTGGATAGACTCCTCTCCTCCTCCTCGTAGAACAGGTAAGGGTCGTTTGCTTTTTATTTTTCAGTTTTTGTAAATACCGGACTTTGTATAGGGTTAAATACACGATTATACTAGTTATATATATATATGTTCTTTGTTTATACCTTCGGCTTCTGGATACCGCAGTTGCACCCTACTCCTCCTTCTCGTCGAGCAGGTAAGGGACAAACCAGTTCTAAAATTTGGTTTTAAACTTTGGTCTTAAAATAAATATAAGTTACCCGGGTTGTGTATATATATATATATATGGGTGAAAAACCTCCAAGTTTATTCCTTCATACTTCGTTTCTTTTTTTTTCTTTCTTCTCCTACCCTAGCCAAGGTAAGGGCCTGTTCTTTATTTTTGTTTATGAAAGCAGCGGTTTTCATCTAAATATATGTATACGATATATATATATATATATATATGTGTATACCATCTATATCATTTTGCCATCGATTTCTTTTACATTGATTGCATCCCCTCTTCAAGCAAGGAAAGATTTCAGTTATAATTTTGGTTGGGTTTTTATTTTACAAGAATCGGTTGTTATATAAATATGTATATACTTATATATACTTGATATATAAATATATATACTTTCAATCGCACATATTATAGGATGATAAGCAGTATTTTCTCAATGTTTATACCCCCTGATTTCTTCTTTCCTTCTATAAAATGGATATTTTAAGTAAATGGGTGAATATGTGAAATTGTGCAAGTGAATGATGTATATTATTGTGGTATATACACACACGTATGTGTATATACCTCAATATGAATTTAGAGACCATGTTTACAATTTTGATAAAGCATTACGAGGTTTATGGGTTAGTTGGACTTCAAATTCATTTGTGAAATTGAGAATTTTCATTTATCACCGCTTTAGATAATTAGGATTTTTCTTAGATTGGATAGTATGAACTTCATGAATTCTTTATAAATGAATTCATGTATTAATAGATAGGTACTCACGTTTATTTAAAGTGATAATGGAAGGGTTTACACAATTATATATATGATTTCTTAAGATGGATTTGATTATACACCTTGTAACCTCAACTGCCTATGTTAAACACTTTTGATATCCATTTATCATCATAAGTGTAAGTTGTGAACAACCCTTCTTTAATTGGGTACTATGATGTAATGTAATGTTAAGTGTTATGTTTATTTTCTTGAAAATCCAATTTTCTTTTAATGTTAAGATAACTGGTTATGTTCTTGATGTTTTGGTATGCATGTCATAATGTTTTTCATGATAGAACTGTTTTCATGATATGAACACATATGTGAAAAAAGGGATTCAATTATGAATGTATGAAATCCTATGTATGACCATGTCTAAATATGAGAGGGAAGTATTGGACTTACATGTTATGGACGGATGCGCCCGGAATTATACAGCGCTCCAATGCATTGGGTAAAGGATGAGTCTCATGAGACGTTATGTGCTACAGTCTTGGCGGTTAGCCTCGGCTTGTGCTGATATGGAAACGAGATTGGCGGTTAGCCTTGACCCGTATTAAGTTATGTTTTTACGGTCTTGACGCAAGGTCTTGACAAAGTCCAACATTATACTTTCCCTCCACATATGATGATTAATGGTGAACCAGGGGATAGTTCAACTAACAGGACTTCCCTAAGTGGGTAAATTCCCTTGACTATAAGATCTGAAAAACATGTGTTTAATATCATAAGAACTTTATGTGCCCTTGTCTAATGTTATGAATGACTTCTCTGCTTACAGACTTTTAGAACTGCTACTTTTTGGTTGTGAAATTATGCACATGCTGGTTCTAAAGAAAATTCAATGTCTTGTTTAATGTCATGTTTTATCATTTTCTAAAATGTCTGCCTTAAAAGTAAAATTGTTTTAAAATGTTTTTTAAAAACCCCTTAATGGGCATTTTCGCTCACCCTACGTTTCGTTTTAAAATTTTCAGGTGAGTCAGTGCTTAATAATGTTCAGAGCAGCTGGTTTCCCAGAACCCTGAGCCTCACGATCTTCTGTAATGTGATAAATGATAGAATGTTTGTAAAATAAATGTTTTGTAATGTGGTTGCATCATGTCTCATAAGGCTCCCGGGAATCAGGGTCGTTACACCACCATTTTCATCATTGTAAAGGCCTTGGTTGAAGACATCAATCATTACATGTTCCGACACCAATGAACCCCATAGACTAAAGACCATACCACCAAGATCAAATAGGGACTCATCAGCATAGCGCCCATACATGAAGGTTATGGGGATTAATGGTAGCAGGAGGGTGGAGCAGCAGAGGGAATTGGAAGCTGAGTAAAGAAGAGGTTCCATCACCACATAAGACAGGAGAGAAGGAAACCCTAGAGGGGAGGAGTACAGAGTAAAGAGATTCACCCCTTGTAGGCTCATCTGATTCATTTGATCCTCAATTACATTCACTATAGGGGAATGAAACTTTGAAAATCATTATGTGACCTAGGCATGAGTATAAACCTCATGACTATGAGATTATTCATGAAGCTAGGAATTTTAGAGATAAGACTAATACGATTCCCACTTCAACTAGCTGACCGATTAGTCAAGTACCCTTGGGGACTTCTTGAGGATATACTAGTTAAAGTGTGAAAATATTTTTTTTTTAATTTTTTCTATTTTTATACATGGAGGAAGAAGGAAACGTTACAATTATTATTGGATGTCTATTTTTATCCATTGGGAAGGAATTAATAGACATTAAATAAGGGAGACTAATTTTCATAGTTGGACATGAAAAAGTATTTTTCAACGTATAAAAGGATTACAAGAAATGAAATGATTCTTTTACTATTAAACCACTTTTCGTACTGATGAAAGAGATACGCTTATGACCATTGAGGGTGCTAGGGAGACCCTGTCCCCTAATAAAGAAGAATAAACTGATCATGATAATGAAAAATACTATGAACCATTGATAAAGGATAGTATCCCAACATTCATACCTATTATCATCACATCACCATCATTGGAACTATAATATTTTCCAAGCATACTCATGTACTCATTTCTTGAGACTACGACAACACTTCCACTCATTATCAGCTTATATATTCCTTAAAAAATAATAGGAAAAGTTTATTTATGTCCTATAAAGTCACAAACCTTAAGGGATCATTCCCAAATTTTGAACCCCAAAAAATAATGTTTAATGAAGGTATTAAATCCAAATGCTAAAACTAGTGGTGACTAACTCCACCAATTAAATATATGGAAAAGAAAGAATTTCTAAATATTCTAGAAGCTAGAATAATATTTTTCATATATGAAAATGAATGGACGAGTCTTATATAATTTGTTTCAAAAATGGGAGGTATAACTGTTTTGAAAAATTGTGAAAATGATTTAATCTGTACTTAAACCATCACTATATGGAGAGTATGTTTCTCTTATAGGAACATCAATATGATAGAAACAAAAGATCATTTCACACTACCCTTTGTGGATAAAATTATACAATGAAAAGCACATAATGAATTATATTATTTACAATATAAATATTTAGGTTACAATCAAATTGCAGTTGATCCATATGACCACTCAAAAACCACATTCACTTGTCCCTTCAGAACCTCCACCTATCGACGTATGTCGTTTGGTATGTGTAAGACTCCATCAAATTTTAGAATATGATTCAAACATGTATTAAATTATATGGTAGTTGAATTCATTGAAATATTCATATACTAATTTTTGGTATAAGGATGTCCTTTAAGGTGTGACTAAGAAATATGGATCTGGTATTGCAATGATCTCAAGATAAATGTTTGGTATTAAACTAAGAAAAGTGTCACATCATGGTCCAAAGAGGCATAATACCCAAAAATAAAATATAAAAACAATTCATGGAAGTTTATACAAATATAATAAATGTTATAAAAGACTAACCCGATCATACAATAATGAAAGAAATATGGAGATTTTTGAACCACTCCGAATTCTACTACCACCATGTTAAAAAAATTGTGTAAGTATCCCACCCCATAATAAACTTATTGTCCAAATACACTATTTTTGATTTCACCAAAGAGTGTTGATCAACATTCCATAACCTAAATAATTTTCTGGTAGATAATCCAATCAATATTTCACCAGATTAGGACAAGGACTTCAAATTGATTTGCAACACAAGAGACTTCACTGTTGGTTCTGTCTTAAGACACCATGTCAGAAATATATTTTTCCCATTCACTATTCCATTCACACACTGAATGATTCTTGGGTAAATTATATAACTACTAAAAATGAAATTTTTGTAGTCATCTATGTAATTGAAATTTTTTGTTCATAACTTAGAAAATCTAAATTAGTGGTCTACACTGATCATGAAAAACATAAATTTCAAATAAACAAAAAGGATTCCAAACCAAGTATGATATGACAGATAATAATACTGAAAGTGTTTTAAATCCTAATAAAGGGAAAAAAGAACTGAGAACGTTATCATAGACTATTTATCCATAACTCTACTGCCCAACATCAAGGATTATGGTAATATTAACATCAAGTATAACTTCCCTTATGAAACCACTTTTATGATAAATACCCAAGATATACCCTGGTTTTAGGATATTGAAAATTATCTCACCATGACATGAATCTACACTGAACTTAAATATCATTATAGGAAGAAAATTTTGTTTGAAACCTTGCATTAATACTGGGATAAGATGCCACTCTTTTAGCACTAAGCTGATGGATAAATGAAATACTATATCCCAAAAGACAAAAAAAAGTTTTCTCACCATGTTTCATATGTCACCACCAGAATTCATTATGGACCAAAACATACCACAAGTTAAATCCTTCAATGAGGCTTATTCTAGCCCATGAATCATCAAAATGCATGCTACATCTGTAAAACGTATGATCGATGGAAGAAAAAAGGGAATATTATAAAAAGAAACAAAATCCCCCAAAATCAATTCCAAGAAGTTTAATTCATAGATGTATGGAGAAATTATTTCATGGGACCATTTAAAAATTCTCATGGTATGTTTTACATCCTAATCGATATTGACTATGTCTCAAAATGGGTGGAAGACTAAGCCAATTCTCATGATTATGAATAATTGGTAATGACATTTTTAGAGAAAAATATCTTTTTTATAATTTGATTTCAATGATTACTCATTAGTGACTGGGGAAATCACTTCACCAACCAAACTATGAAATTATTTCGTAAAAAGTATGGAATTTTGTTTAATATTGACCATCCATACAACCTTTAAATGAAAATGTAGTTTAATGTGTCAAACATGGAAATTAAAAGAATCATAGAGAAGAAAATGAAAAACAATAGAAATAACTGTAGTGAAAAAATGGATGATTCACTTTGGGAATATCACATAGATTAAGATTTTTTTTCATTAGCACAACTCTATTCAGACTGGTGTATGGAATCCATTCCATATTCTAGTGGAATTATAGAACTGAACTTTTTGAATAATAAAAATTGAACAAGGATGCTTAGAAATCTAGAGAAGTTAGAATGATCTAATTAGATGAGATAAAAGAAATCACGAATTATTCTTATGATAATTCAATAGTTTTTAAATAAAAAATAAGAACTGGAATGACCAAATAAGCACTCATAAAATCTTCATTCATGTGGATAATGTTTTTTTATTCAATTACTGATTAAACTTATTCCCATGAAAGCTAAAATTATGATAGATGGGTCCTCACCAAGTCATTATGTTTTCTCTCTTGGATTTATTGAGATTAAAAAAGGTAAAGAAACACCATTAAAGGTTAATGGGAAAATGTAAAAATTTACCTAGAACCCTTCCATGAAGTGTTCTTCATCACTCACAAATTCACCTGAATAGAAACATCTCTGGTTAATAATTTTTTAGTGCTTTATGGGAGGAAAAAATATTTATTTTTTCATTATTTTCAATCATGTTTTTATGTTATTTTTTCTTTTACTAGAATTATTTTTCATAGGTCACTCCTGAACATCACTATACTCAAATTACTACATTTAACTAAGTTTCGATATCCTAGTTTTGACTGTATGAACCTACTCATTTTTCATTTTCCAAATTGGTTAACTTTGTAAACTATATTTTTATCAAGTTTAGGGTTTATCTTTCTGAAAAATTTTATAGGTTGCACAAACTCAACTCAAAATATCTTATTTTAAGTGGGAGAGTCTTTATGGAGGTTTATCATCAATAAAATTGAATTAATTCATATTTCCACTTATCTAAGATACATTTTTTCATGGGAATCAAGATTCAAACTTCATATATAATTGTAACCATTTTAATAAAAGGAAAAGTTAGATTGAAATTGTATTGAACCTATTTTACTCCAATTAATAATTTTTCACATGATTTTTGAGTTTAGTACATTAATTATATTTCTAGATTATTGAAACTAATTCTGATTAACTTATTATTTGATTTTATACCAGGAGTGATTTCCAATTACTTTTCTATACTCCCATTCCAAAGAGTATTCTAAACCCAAAATTTCTTATTCTTTTCGGATCATATTTATTGAGAGACACCTGGGTTATGTAAATCAATATGAATATACATTGAGACATTATTAATACTATGATTGTAAAAATACATTTTTAATATGATTGAGGCAATCATTGTTGATCCATTTTTTCTTAAGAATCACTTATACATCTTTTTTTCTTTATCTTGTAGTATCTAAAAATAACCTTTTAAGGATGGAACCATTTCAATATGATTATACTTTATTTACCTACTATTGGTAGGATGCATGATTATACATTGACCAAGTATGGGAGAATTTTTTGGATCGTAAAATTATATTAGATGGATATACTTGCAAGAGTTTGGGAGATTATAGTTTAAAAACATTAAAGTATAAAAAAATCCAAACCCCTTAAAGTAAAAATATTGGATTCCAAATTCATCTAATGATAAAGTTGTTTAAATTGTAAACACAAATGATTTGATTATATTATAATATGTTTTTATCTGTTCTACACTTAAACTGATAAAATATATTTTTAAAAATATATGTTCTTAGACTAACTTCCTTTAATAAGAACAAAAAAATAGATATTATATAAATAATAAATAGATTTCTTACAAAATTATTAATGAATTAAAAGCTAAATTAAAATATTTCACTCATTTAGCCTTATGAGTAAAGGTATTAAATTACCTTTACTAAAGGTATTCGTAGTTTAATACTTACTATAAAGGCTATATTTCCTAACTAGGAAAGGCCTTAATATATTGATCGAAATAAGCTCTATCTTCATATCCTTAGTAGACCTCGATAAGATGATCGGAGTTGATATTCCTTTCCCTAGAATACCTCAATCCAATGGATCAGATTCAATGACTTCCTATCCTCAGAAAAACATGATCATAAAAAGAATTAGTCACAGAATAAAAAATGCAAAATTTTCTTAAGGAAACAAAACATACAAGGATTACTTTGAACAATAACTCTCTAACGTATTATAATGACTAATAACGAGATGTTAATGGAGAGAAACATTTGAAGACATGAGTTACAAAATGTATCATCTCTAAAACCTTCAAATTACAAGCTATTTATAGGAAAACCACTGATATTCATATTTATACGTTTGTTGCAAGGACTATAGATAGCTGGTTCTTAAGTGATCATCTATAACTGAATGTTTGTTGATGTTTTGGTTTATCAATATTACACTTCTAAATAATATCCCTAACGATAAAAACAAGTATATATATTATCATTACAAACATAAGATATTCTGATAGAATTTCTTATTGTTTTTCATTACAAAAATACTTATTAGGGTTATACTAATGTATCATTACCTGTATTTATTCGATAGTCACGAATTTTGGCCATATAATAAAAAAAGTCTAACCACTGGCCATAACAAAGGACTGTCTGATTAGCTATGTTCATCCTAAAATCGATGGATCATATTAAAAAATGATAAGTTTACATTTACAATATATTTTAACTATTTATATGTATGGTAAAATGTAATGTATTCTATAAAACAAACTAAAAAATTTGGATATAAAAACTTAGTAAACATATTTTTAAGAAGGTGTTTGTGATTTCCCAAACTAAAGAAAGGTAAAAAGTAATAAGTAAGACTTATAATTCAATAATCTCTCCCTTTTTGGAATGAACAAACCAAAATACTAAAAAAATTATAACTTGAAACACTTATAACAATTTTAACTATTAATTACTTTATAAAGTTATTCTTTATAACTCCATATGAGTTTATAAATTTTTTATGATATGATTGAATGTATCCACTTAAGATAAAACCTCCATTTTATGAAATTAAGAGATACTTCTCAATGCCTCTCCCCCAAATATTTTTATCCTTTTAGAAAAAATTCCCTTAATCATATTTTCTCCCTTTAATGAAAAAACCCCATTATAAAACTAAAAAACTTTATCCCCTTTTTCATTTTCGAAAATAAGTGGGAAGAATCCAAATTTTCCTAAAATTTTAGAAAATATATCATAAAAAATAATAAATTGTGAACTAACTAATCATCCTAGAAGTAATATAAAGAACATCCAGACACAAGTAATTGGAATACATTCAAGAAGAAATTATTTGGATAAAAAGAAAATCGAATTTAAGAATAATTTAAATTCAAAAAATTATTACATATAGTGGCCAAATATAAAAATTATTAAATATTTCTTCACGTGAATTTTCACAATAGATATCATGTTTTTGAAATATTTTTAATCCTTCTCAAGAAAGACAGTTTTCTCTTCCATTATATTCTGCTTTTGAACATATGTATTCATGATTTTCATATGCTTATTATACCTTTTATTCAGTTCCTTACAAATGAAAATTCTAGAATCACATGATCTAAGATAGGTAATCTCCAACTCCAAACATTGGAAAGTTAGTTTTAAGATTTTTTACTTCCTATTTTTGATCATTAGTAGAATCCTTTAAATCTTCAATTAACTTCACTCAATAAAAAAATTTAGAAGAATGATTGTTGAAGGAATTAACGATTTCTAAAAAAAGTTTATTAACTTCAAAAAACATATCATCATGTTCCTGTAATTCATTATCCACTTGGTTAGACCACTTCACCAATTTATTTTATGATCTTTTATGAGTTTGGGAATTTTCTTGAAAGGATTTAAAATCTTCCTCAAATATAGATAACATATTCTATAAGAATATTGAGTGAAACTGATTTTTCACTATGGTTTTTCTGAATAAGTATAAATATTTCATCTAGATTGGGAAAATAAGGAATATTGTCAGTTAATCCCTTAAAATTTTAACAAATATTATTGAATACTTTTTAGGATACAGTTTCATCAGAGTCCAATGAACCTAATAAAGTTTTTGGAGGTTTTTGTTTATAAGATTAGACATAAAGTTTCTCTTTAAGTTTATCATTTAATTTCATGGAAACAAACATATCATTTCAAACAACTATGATTTATATATTCTTATCTGAATCAAAATATTAAACTAAAACTTTTCGACACAATTGATCATCATCAACATCCTTTTAGATTGACTTATCTTTCCCCAATGATAATTAATTTTATTTAAATGTGAATAAATATTTATATTTTTATCCTTCTAGATAATCAACCTTATTAGATAGAGATGGTAAGGAAAATAATGATGATTATTTTGAAGATATATCTTTTTATAACGATCCTCAATCTGAGTTTTTTTTGTGAGGTTCCTATTCTCCTTCTTCTACTACAACTACTACTACTAAAACTTCCTCTTTTTCATCATCTATTGCTTCCTATACATCTTCCTCTACATTTTTGTATACTTATTAATCTACTTATTCTTATTCTTTTTCACCGTCTCATTATTTTCCAACTTCCTCAATTTCATGCTCTAACTATATTTCGTTTCACACAACTATCCTTCCAAACATTTTAGAAACTGATTCTCTTCATTTTTGCGTTTTATTCTATACTTATACTAGGAAATATTCTTCAACTTATTCAAGAATATTTTTTCCCTAATCTACTATGTAAGGAACAACTTATGGTATTGATTAAGTTTCTTAAAAACAAGACCAACGTTAAGAATGAATTGATCATTATGGGATATTGGTAGATTTGGATTCATAGAGGCCTTTTCTATAACCTTAAACCAACATTCACACACATTGTAATCATATAAAATCTTATTATTTTTTCTTTTATTTTCTTTATTTTTGAATTTTTCATAAAAATGTTGTTTTAAGTCTAATAATTCAATATTATCTAACCAGAATTCAGCATCACATGGTTTCTTCTTTTCCTTATGATCCATCAAATTTTTGAACTAATCATCAGACATAGTCATTACATTTTTTTAATAAATTTCAGGGGGTGATAAATTAGATTTTATTTTATTATTTTTATCGTCAACTTTATTAGACGATTGAGCCTCCAATACAACTTCTTAAACCTTATCAACAAATTTCTTCGACATAGAATCAAATACCAGTTTCATTATAGAAATCATATCATCACAAATAAAGTAAATCTTCGCTCACATCGGGAATGATTTAATCTCAAAATTGAAATGTTTCATGACTTTTAAAAGTAACTTATTGATGAAAGATAGAAACATGATAATATTTGAATATACTGATTCATTATCGAGGGGTTCTATGGAAATTAAAACAAATTTTACCAAATTAATTGGCCTCATAATTACCAGATTGTATAAAACAAAGATATCAAATATCTTGAGAGTATTTTGATGACCCTTCCTAGGTATGAAATACTCATGAATCCTCAAATATACAACCATATTATGCGATGTATTATTTTATACCTTCCTCTCCTTTTAATAATAAAGAATCAAATAATCTTATGATTTTATTCTTTTAAAAGAAAAACGACTTTCGGGTAATTTGTGATAGGGTGAGAAATATTTTACTTCGATAGAAACGGAATCTAGTTCTATAGCTCTTTTAAAATGAATTTTGTATATATTCCCCAAAAAAATTAAATGAAATAATATCCTTATCATATTTTTTAAGAAAGACAACATATGCATAGAACTCTCTCATGATTTGAGGATAATATAGGTAAAAATCATTATCAGGTTTCTATACACCCACTTATAGCCATCCTTGTTAATTGATGGTCCTCTTTAGATAAGAATCATAAATTTTAAAGAGATTCGATTTGATGAACCATTCTATAAAAAAATTCCTTATGCATAATCCTACATAGTTTCAATCATAATGAGAACTGAAGCCCAAGATCAGGTGGATGGAAAAATAAGATGACTGATGACTTTAAGGGGTGATGAGATATAGTTAAAAAAACACAGAGAACAATAGGAGAAATGGTTTTTACCATGCTTATATAGGAACATGAAAGTCTCATCATATTCCAAATTAATTCCAAGTTTTTGGGATTAAACCTTATTATATTTGATAGTCGAGATTTAATTGAAGAGTTTTTTAATGTTTTTTTTTAAAATTTTAGAGTTGAATTATTTTATGATATTGTGAATAATTATAAAAAGAAAAACCTTTTAAATTTTAAAAAACATAAATATATAATAAAATCAAAAGAATAATTAGTCAATAAAAATATAAACTAAAATAACAGATTAATGTAAAAACATAAATGAATTGAAGACTACCCTTCAGAAAAAAAAAGATTTATCTTTATTAGTATCCCATTATTATTTATTTCTTTATTAAAGATAGATTACACTAGTTCATACGAAAACCCAATTATGATAGTTTTAAAAGAAAAACTTTTTTAAATAGTTTTAAAATAAAAAAATTATCATGATAGTTTTATAAGAAAAAATTCGTTAGATAGTTTTAAAAGAAAAACTTATCTAAATAGTTTTAAAAGAAAAAAATAATAATCCATAAAATTTATTAGCAATGTTTGAATACAGAAATCTTACATCAATTTTGGAGTCTAGAAATAAATTTTTTAATTATAACTTCAAAACTTTGACAAAATTTTGAGTCTGGAAAATTCATTAAGATTCAAACTTTTTTTAGAATCTAAAAATTTATAAAAATAAATGTTTTAATAGTGACTAAATGTTTTGAAAAATATAATCTTTTGTACCCCCTATATTAATATATATATATATTTTTAGATATTTGAAAAAAAGTAGATATGAATGACCATTTAACATTAATCATTCCTAAATTTTGTTAAATATATTAAAATCTATCTAAACTATGGGGTTTAGTAAAAATATCAAAAAGTTGTACATGAATTATGATGAATTGTAAAATTATATCTCCTTTAAGTGTGTGATCTGGGATGAATTGTTTTCTTATATATATGTGTTTATAATGTCAATTATGTATTGGGTTTTAATATAAAAAAATGGAACTTGTGTTGTAACGATGTATATGAGTTTTTTTAAACTCATGCCATAGTTAGTGAGTGTTTGTTCCATCCACAACACTTGAGCAAAAAAAAAATCTTTTTGCAACATATTCTTCTTCAGTAGTGGAAAGTGATATTGAGTTTTACTTAATACAAAACAAATAAACTAATGATTCAGATAAGAAATAAAAAGTTTTGGATGAACTTTTTCTATCCATTCTACATCCTTAAAGTCAACATCTAATTTTTTTTATTTCGATAACATTTCCATAAAAATAAAATAATATTAAATCATAGTTCCCTTAAGGTAATGAAAAATTATTTTCACATATTTAATATAGTATTTATTTGGATTGTCTTGATATCTATCATATAATCACACTGAAAACAGTAAATCTAAATGTCTATTAGTTATGTAAAGTAAGCTTCCAATCATACCTCAAAAGTTTTCTAATCAATTGGTTTCCCAACCTCGTCAAGATATAAATTATTTGAGTTACCAATGAATGTAATAATACTTTTAGTCTTTTCATACCATAATTTATTAATTGAATCTTTTATATATTTATATTGAGATACCAAAGTGCCTTTTAGTTTTTTTGAAATTTGAAAACCATAAAAATATGTTAACTCACCCATCATACACCTTTCAAAATCAGAATTAATAAGACCTATAAAATAATATGTTGATGATTTTTCATTTGAACCAAATATAAAGTCATAAATATATATTTTTACATTCCCAATATTTTTATTTAATATTTTTATAAAACGAGTTGGATCCATATCTCTGTTAACAAAATTGTTTTGTAACAAAAATCCACTTAATCTATAAAACCAAGATCTATGGGATTTTTTGAGTCCATATAATATTTTGGTAAGTATAAAAACATGTTCTGGGTCCTTTTTATTTTCCAAACCAGGGGTTTGTTCAATATAAACATCCTTATTAACATATAAATCAATAAAATCACACTTTATAACCGTTTTAAATAGTTTTTAATTAAAGATTACATCAAAGGCTACAAGTATTAGAATAGCTTCAAGTATATCAACAAAAAATAAGTTTATTTATAATATTTTATAGATTATTAGTTATATCCCTTGGCACCAATTCCATCTTTATTTATAACTATAATGAAA
The DNA here is from genome assembly GCA_963277665.1 of Viscum album. Taxonomy (NCBI): domain Eukaryota; kingdom Viridiplantae; phylum Streptophyta; class Magnoliopsida; order Santalales; family Viscaceae; genus Viscum; species Viscum album. The sequence goes on along the minus strand of OY728133.1, from coordinate 1,019,768,045 downwards.
TTTTCATCACAATTGTTCCGAAAGACCCATTTTACTCCAATTATAGATGTTTCATTAGTTCATTCAACTAAAGTCCATACTTAGTTCTTTTCAAACTCATTGAGTTTATATTACATTCATTTTATCCAATCCTCATAACCTTAAGCCTCATCTGGATTTTTAGAATCTAATTAGGATAAAAATGATAAATATTCAATTTAATTTCTCAAATAACTATTTATCCTAACATATTTATCAACATAAATAATGATACTTTCACTAGAAAAATTCCTAAAAAAACTAAATCATGTGTCTTCAGAAGTCTATTATACAATGATAGGTAGAAAATATTCACGAGGAATAAATTTTTAAACATATTCTTGATTTATTTCTTTATGAGAAGAACATTATAACAAATTTGAAAATTTGTTTTAGAAATAACATTTGATGATGTTAGTTGAGGTTGTTTGAAAACAAAGGATTCAGTTTCATCAAAATTAACATGTATTGTTTCCTAAATAGTATAATAATTTTTATAAAAAAATCTATTAACCTTAATAGTAGTAAAATAACCTAAAAATATTCCTTCATCATATTTGGGTGAAAACATATATAAATTATATTTAGTTTTCGAGATGAATGATTTTCATCAAAAAACATTGAAGTAAGAAACTTTTAGTTTTCTTCCCATTCAAAACTCATAATTAGTTTTATTATGAAAAACTTTTATTAAAACTCAATTTATAGTATATAAAAAAGTACTAACCACTTATGAACAAAAATATTTAGCAATTTATATTCACTCAATATGGTTCTTATATCTTAAAAAACCATATTTCTTCTTTCAACTACACTATTTTTCTTTGGGGGTCTAGGTGCTGAAAAGTTATGGCCAATAACTTTCTTACGACATAAAGTTTCAAAATTAGAATTCTCAAATTCTTTACCATGATCAATATGAATAGTTATCAAGAAATGGTATTTATAATTTTAAACTCCGGATAAAAAAGTTTTAAAATAACCAAAGGCTTTGTATTTATTTATAAGAAAATAGGCCCATGTGTATCTAGGGTAATCATTAACTAAGACATATAAAAATTATCCCCCCATATACATTTAGTTTTTTGCAGGAAAAAATAAGACCATGTAGACTAAATATAAATCATTATATGTTAATACTTCAACAATAGATTTAAATTTTGACATATATTTCTTAACATATTAATAAGGGTCATATCATTTTGATGTATTAAACATAAGTTTTTCTAGATCCTTTACTAGTCATTTCTTAGTCATGATATCTAACTTCATATGGTTATTACTTCCTAAAATTCTATTCCACAAACAATATTGGTCTTCTATTACACTAAGACAAGGTAATTCTTGGTTTATTATGGATTATATGTTTAGTGTGTAAACACTATCATACCGATTGGTAGAAAGAATAAATTTATCCTTGGAAGTACGTACTGTACAGTTATCATTCCTAATTTTCACAAAGTAACCATCATCACATAACTGACTTATTCTTATAAGGTTGTTCTTAAGTATTATAAAAAATAAAAAATTTGAAATAATATCTTTTCAAAGAAGGATAATGTTAACTATAACAATGATTTCTCATTGAGCATAATCTCTGAATGATAAATTGCCTCTATCATCATGATAATATTCTTAAAAAAATATTTTTTTTCAGTCATGTGTCTAGAGAAACAAATATCCATGTACCAAATATTTTTTTGGGTACTATATTTCCTTTCCTAAGAACAAAAATATTATTTCTTCGAAACCCAAACATCTTTGGTCCTGTACTATCAGAAAATAGTAGTTTAGGTAACCACATTTGGAAAAAATTACTTCATTGAGTAAATTTACCTTCCTTAAAAAAATAAGATATATGATTTCTAAAATATTAGACTCTATTTGAAGAACAATTTCTCATCCAATGTCCACCACATTGAATTTTTTTACAAAATTGTTCACTTTTTGGAACAAAGTATCTGTTACATAAAATAGGTTTTTTATTAGTATAACCCATTCCATAATTATTACAATGAGGTTAAATTTGTTTATACATTTTCTGAAAGTTTTTTATAACAGTATTAAACATTGATAAAAGATTCAATAAAATATAAAATTTGAATTTTAATTTTATAACTACCTTTTTTATCTTCATTAGTAATAGTATTATAACTAAGTTTATCAAAATTATTTTTATAAAATATTTTTCTAGAAAAATAGTTTTATCTGATTATTTTGAAATACTAGATTTTTCAAATTTAGTTTTCTCATGATATCTATAAAGATATGATATTTAAATATTTAGAAGAATTATTCTTGAATATGTATTTTTATGTATTTCTTTGGCATTATCACGTTTTTTACAAACATTTCAATTTTCAATTTTTAAAATATTTTCGAACATGGAAACATAGTTATAATTAGGTAAAGTATTATCTTATAATTAGGAAGATTCTTCATCAAAATATGTATAATTTTTCTCATCATCATGAATGTTTTAATTTGATGTCATATTTTTAAGAGATTAATAGTGTATACCATTTCCATAAAACATTGATTTACTATAGTTACTTTTTTCAAAAAAGACCAATGTTCTTATGTGAGAAGATTTTATTATAATAAGAACTTTTTGAATAATTTCCACCACTGTAACTCCTTGTGTCAGAAGACTTAATTATTTTCTTTTCTTCAGATTTAATATATTTCTTATAATTTCTATATGAATTTATTTCCTTTCAATATTTTCTTTTGAGATTATTAAAATTAGGTCATATCTGTCCTTCCTTCTTTCATTGATAACAAGTAACTTCAAAATCTTTTGGTCAATTTTATCCTTATGAACTTTCTTATATTTTTATTATAAATAGTTCTTCCCAAATATCTTTTTCATCCTTCTATAAAGATTATAGAACTCAACATCATAATTTTATGATGAACTCGAATTTGATTCAACAAGAACATTCTTTTTATATGTAGACTTTACTACTTTCTACGCTGAATGAACTTTAGTTGGAATGGAATAAATTGTAGAAAAAGGACCTCCACCATTTTTTATTTTTAGATCTATCAAAATATATCTTCAATATTCATTAATATTTTAAGAGAGTACCAATCAGATCATTTAGAATAAGACTAGTGATCTTTTTTATGTCATCAATTGCAGTTATTTTTGATTCCCATTCATTAGTCATTATACCAATAATATTTTTAACCAAAATATCATCATCAAGGCCTTTTCACCAAGATACTATAAACTGTTAATAATATTTATAAACTTTTGGTGCATTATGAAAAATATCTCACCATGTTGAAAATAAAAGTATCAGTAATTAAATCTAAGCATGGAACTTCTTGTTACAATGACTTTAGATGTACCAAAATGTGTTAATTCTGATTTAATCCAAATACTATGGGCATTTTTACAAGATGATATCTGACTATAGATATTCCTCATCATATAACATAACAATGTATTTATAACTTTATAGTTCAACTGATATTCTAACTTCCTATCATTTGTAAAAGAAGAAACAACCTTATCAGTAATATGATACTTCCTTGTAATAATGGAGAAATTATTAACTCTAGGATTGATCAAAAAAGTTATCATTTTATCTCTACAATACTCATAGTCATTCCTATAAACTATTGATGGATTTAGATTATCATGTGATTTAATATTCATACCCACCATCTTAATACAAACAAAAAAAATTATATAAATATATGACAATGTAAAAACAATATAAAAAAGTGTTTCAAAACTTAATAAAACACACTGTTGAAAGATTAAGTAAAAACTCAGAAAATATAAGAAGTAAAATCCTACTCTAAAATCAATTATTGGATCATAAAAGTAATTTATAGGGATATAATTATAATAAGTTGGTGAATTGAAGTTTAATAACATTAAAATAAACAAAACAAAATACCACTTAAGGTAAAAATATCAGACTCAGACTTTGTCCGATGATTATATAGTTTCATTCATATTCACAAATGATCTAATCAAATCATAGTTTGTTTTTATCAGTTTCCCAGTTTTACCAATAAAATGGTTTTTTAGAAATATACTTTCTATGAAAAAATTATAAAAACACACACTGTTGAAAAATTGTTCTTATACAAACAATAAATACAAATTTTAAAATAGTAAGAATGAATTACATTATATTTTAAAATATTTAACTCTTTTAACCTTAAGATTAATGTTTGTCAATAACCTTGACAAAAGGTATCCACATGTTTGTAATTACTATAAATGGTGTCTTTCCTTCCTCAATAATCCCTCGATATGATGATCAAAATAATATTTGTCTTCATATCCTTAGAAGTCCTCAATATGATGATCAGTGTCTATCTTCCTAGCCCCGGAATACATCAATATGTAGGATCCGATTCACCATCTTCTTATCCAAGGAATTCCTCGATCATAACCATTGTCAGACATGGAATAAAAAAGAAAAATGTTCATATGGAAATAACCCTAATAAAAGATTACCTAAAATGATGACTCTCTAAATTTTTTACAATGACTAAGAGTGTGATGTTCATGTAGAAGAAACCTTAGAAGACATGAGTTTGACATTTATCATCTCCAAACTCTTCAAATGAACTACTATTTTTAGGTGAAGGTCCAACCATTATATTTTTGAGTTTTTGGTAATGAACTCAGGAATCTGGAACATTATAGATCATCTGTAACTATTTTTCTATATTGTTTTGGTTTCAAACCATTACAATAATAATTTGTATTCTTTGTAATAAAAACAAGTCTATATATTTTGATTATAAACATAGGATAATTCGAAATACTTCTTTAACATTTTTCATTATGATAGTCCTTATAAAGGTTAGCCTAATGTATTATGACTTGTATCTATCATATGGTCATTACTTTTGGAAGTACGATAATGAAGACAAAATTCTAACCACTGGTCATAACAAAGGTATGCCGGATTAATCAAATGAATCCTTGAACTAATGGATCATATTGAAGAATGGTAAGATTATATTTGTAATAAATACTATATATATATATTAATATAGAATGACTTATAAAAAAATACTAAAACACCTGGTACATAAAAATTTAGAAAATATATTTTTATGAAGGTTTTTGAGATTTCCAAAAATGGAAGGATTGGGAAAGTATGAATTTTGACTTATGACTCAATATAATTATCACTACTATTGGACACAAGGTGTTTCTATTATGTTTATGTACTGTGTTACTTTCACCAAACTAAAATTATATGGTCTATGATTAATTTTGGAATTTTTTATGCCAATCTTATTACTTTGGAAAAAAATATACAAAGAAAAATAAAGAAAAAAACTTATTGGGTTGTGTGTTGGGAAGGTCAAAAATTACTATTTCTAGACTGATGAATCATTTGATGGATTATATTTGGTTTGGGGATGGATGTGAGATCTGGCCTAAATATGAATTTTGAAAAATAAATAGAAACAAAAATAAAAGAATAGAGTACATTTTTTATACTTACTTAATATATTCATAGACCCACCTTGAGATATTGAAGGATACAAACCATATGATATAAGAAGATTTATTTCATTTAACGGTTTAAGTTTATAATACATTATACTGCAGAGCCTACCCTCCTTTTGAGGATGATTTTTTTACTTTATACCCATATTCCCTCATCCTCAGTGTCATTTGAACCCTATTGCTGAAGCTTTCATGTTGGATTTTTTATTTCTATTTAATAAGTGAATATGTTAGAACCAATGCAATCCTATGGCTGAGAACATGTATTCAAGATTTGAGAATAATTATAGTCACATTTACATTGAGAGATGATAAGGAATTTATTATGTAGTTAATTGGAAAATGTGTATAGAATTTAAGAAATATTTTCTAAATATTCATTAAAATAATATAGAATATGGAAAAAGAACCAAAAAATAAGGCATGAATGTTTTTATAATTAGGATTGATTCCAGAGAATTAAAATTTTCAACAAAGAAATAATAATATTTTCATAGTTTTAATGAATTTTTCCTATTTTAATTTTTTTCCTAGAATCCCTATTTAGAGGATTTTTTATTAAGGATAAGAAATTGTTCAAATATTGGGGAATTTGATAAGATGGAATTATATATGAATATTGGATACATTTTTTTAAATTGTATTTATGATTTATTAAATAATGAATTGGGATCTTGGTTTGTTTTCAATGGAATTAATAATTCTATACTGAAATGAGGAAATGAGAAAAATGTATGAAAAATAGGATTTACACATCGTGTACATTATACACGACTTGTAGACCTCATTCAAAAAATTCTTGTAGAGCCACATACCAACCCATGAAAACTATATGTAACACAGAGACAATGAAAAAAATTTACCTTCATTGCATGAATTGTAGATGTCAATGTTTAGAGTCATGATAAAAGTGAATCACATACACGACCTATAGATATATCACGATGTGAAACATTTAAGTCTAACCATGTCAAATATATGAGATGATTCATCAACACAAATTTTCGATCTCAAAAACATGATGTGTATCCCACTTAAATGACATACATGTGTTTGGAAAAAAGTCACATAATCCAGTAAATGAAATTTATGAATTACACGTCGTGTTACTCTATAACTATTTATATTTTAGGCACTCTTTCGTATCAATAATTGGACACACACTTTCTTTTCCCCCATTTTATTCCATTGTTTTCTCATATTTTTAAATATTTTCATTATTAACCCATATTAAATCATTCCTTAAATTATTATTTTCTGAATCATTTTGATTTTTTGGTTAATCTATGAATTTTCTTCCCCCATTGAAAATCCATTTCCATTTTTGATGTCCGTTTCATCACTGCTTGGTATTATTTATCAAAGACTACGTGGTTCATCATTGCCTTTTCATGTGCAATGAGTTTTTGGGTTATATTTAAATTTATTTAAATTTTTTGATCATGATTATTTATTGTAATAATCTTATATTTTTTATTTCATCACTATTTCATGATTAAAAATAACATTTTTAGTATTTCCATTCTTTTGATCAACACTTCCATGTAAAACTAATCCACCTAGGGTTATGGGTCAAGAGTAGAGGTGTTTCAGATGTTAATGAATCTATAGATTGAACCTTGGTAACCCTTTGGATAGTAATTATGTTAATAATAATTTTTCATCACATTATTTTATGCAACCTCGAGCATGGGAAGTGAAATTCAACAATCCAAACATAATTGGAGTTGAGCAGGACTATGACCATTATATGGTGACACATTCTTCATAAAAGATAACAATAATGAACCTACATTGTCAGCTATACCCTGACCATGGGATAATTACAACATTTTTTTATCCATTTTTTTACCAAATCCAGTTGGTGAAAATTACACAACTTTGTATCCAAAGCCATAGGACCATCCTAAGATAAATCTAGGATTATCTTCTGTTAAGAGACCTATAATTTATCCCAATCCCTTCCTTTTTATCTGTCAAAAATACCAAATACCTATATTTAGTGAAAACAATATGTAGTGTGAAAGTGGGGAATCATTATAAAGGGTTTTGTTTTATTAGCTTTATACCTACCAATGATCTTCATGGGTTTGATCCCTCGCCGAAACTTTACTATTCCCTAGTAGTAAGTGTAGTTTGGGACTATAAATTTCTTATCTGATCACGACCCAAGATAATTAAACGATTCATGTGGGAACATCATATATCTAACAAAAAAATATATACTAGTCAAAGAGTTCATCAATACTAATAATGTGATAATTTTTCTTTATAAATAAATGATTCAAAAAATGAAAAAGAACACAAATCCTGAAACTCCCATCTAACATGTTCACTAAAAAATCTGGAGCAACCTAGTGGGACACATTGGGTCTGGTAAAACCTTTTTCTTAAAGGTCATAAAACTGAAACCTCTTTTCCCAGTTCTTGATAGGGGCAATTTGACTAAAAAATATATCAAGGTTGCCTCATATTCTAATTCAATGTAGTAGTCCATCTCACACCATGGAGTTTGTCTAAAACATATTTGGGAAAGATGTTCATATAATCCTATACTACTAAAGGATTCTAGATGCCTAAATATCCACTATTCCAATGGACATTCTAACCAATTTATGGGTGAAGTGTTTCAATTTAATACTTATTATCCCACTCATTCATCCTTGATATCTCACTCACCCACTAAAGAGAATCCTGTACCATCTTTATAAAGGAATATAAATCTCTTGAAATGATAATATATATAGGCATGAAATATATTCAACTAAATCATCCTCAATATTGTGTCATAATGTATCATCATGATTACCAAGAGGTCCCATGCGAAACACTTTTCACTTAATTCTAACTCTCACTATTAGTAGATGTGTGATATAGAAGAGTCGCTCCAAGAAAAAACCAATATCCATAGTTCTTGGGCTAAAGTCTACACAGAATACACTATCTATCATAAGAGGGATAAGAAGATAAAATAATGACTTCTTATGATGTTTATAAGTACTAGAGAAAGAGTATAAAAGAAACATATTATACATAAAATCATGTGGTGAGTAGTTAGGTAATATCCCTATATATCATATAGTTACCCACAACCATTTACTACTAGCTCTCTCAGCCTATCATGGGACACCTAGTGGTGGTGGTGGAAGTAGGTCATTGTGTCGATCTCAGCCAAAATATACTCCAGAAGATCTAACTACTCCCCTGTCAGTACCTCCTCCCTAGGGGTCACCCTGGCCACACTTGAGAGTTCAATGATCATGAAACTACCTCTGTCTTGATGGTCCATCCACTGTCTTTCTTCCCCCCTCAGAAAATCAGGTTAGGCTATCAAGATACATGTGAACTTTCCAATAATAAATATATAATCTCCCCTCTTAGAGATTAAAGGATCCTATACACGAATCATGTGTTTTAGATCCACATGTCTAGGTGTGGGCATGGGTATTCCATCTACACTGAGGCCCTAACGCCTATTGCCTACTAGTTATTGTAGAAAAATCATCCCCATGATATCTATTACTAGATCATACCACTTGGAACCCCAATTCTAATAATCTCTATGTAACCATTTCCTATTCCAAAACTACAACATAAGTATGAATTCATAAGGATACTAAGCTGGCATGGATGTCTATGTGAAGTCCCTACTCAAACTTCTAAAACTGAAAGAAACCATCTTGAACCATATCGAGGGAGTAACATGTATGGTTATAAAACCTCATGGTATAATCACAAATAAAAAAATAACCTTCATGAAACTGGAAAATATCTTGAATCTACATATAGAATAATTTTGAATGGTATTACTCATTATGAAACAACTACTGGAAGTCTAACCATGGGAGAATCATCTCATTATGGGTCTATGTGATCATAATCCACTATTTTATCACTTCTCCAAGTAGAAGACTGGATAAAAGAATAACCATCTGATTGGAAAAGGTCTAAGAAAGTGTAAAAACACAAATCAATGATTCATGCCAATCCTCCACTACCTGTGGATCTATATTTCTTTGAAAACATAGTAGTATCTGTCAATAGGACTCATCTATCATGATACTACTACATGCATCGTCATCCTATATTGTTGGTAAAATTTTCTACTCAATAATTAGTAGAAAAACATAATTCCATCCTAGTAGAAAATATTCATGATAAGGCCTCTAAACAAAGTATCATCACTGAACTAATCATCATCAAGATCTCATGTCGATATCCTTGATTATTTTCTTCATGAAATCAACTTTAATGTTTTGATAATGTACCATTGTTAGATGATCATATATAGGGAGATGGATCAAGAAGAACCTCCATTTGAAAAATATCAGATTCCCATGGTTTAGAACCATGGGTATAGCTTCTAAAACTATATATAAGGGATATAACCATGGTTTTTGGAACCATTTATTTCGGATATGTCGATATAGAGCCATTCCCATGGTTTCTATAGAATAGATGCGTTTAACCTTAGAGGATTTTAACATGAAAAAATTTTATGCAAAACCATGGATATATAGATATATATACCCATGGTTCACCAAAATATAGGTATATATTTTCTTTGAAGAAAATATATACCCACAGTTCAATGAATATTGGGCATAGAAGGCTATCTCTAATTGGTAGCTACAGAAGCTCTTACAACCCATCTTGAGCCTTTATATAAAATAAAGTCCACAGTACACATTCAATTAATTATATATACCATATATTAAACATTAAACCAACATATTATAATAATCTTAAAACCATTTAGAATACTATAACATATATATACATCTATATAACCTGTCAATTCAAGTTATTAAACAACATCTACATGTATATAAATTGCTATGTAAAAAATGAGACATCAGCTCGACAAAATCACTACCAACATAGTCATCACCATCATAAACATCCTCATCACCAACAATATTATCTTGATCATCATCATCAACAACAACAACATTATCTTTATCATCACCACTACCACCACCACCATCAAATCGACCACCACTAAGACCCTCATTGAAATATCTCATGGCATCATTTAAACAACAAATTAAATTCATATATGAATAAATAGTAGTATCAACCATTGATGGAAGTGATTGACTTATAACTGACATAGATTTCATGATGTTTTTATGATCTGTTTATTTCTTTTACGCACATGTAAAACTTTTTTTTACTCTCATATTTCTTTGCGTGTACCCTTTCTATCTTGAAGCACTAAGAGGCTTGTGAGGATCATGATGACGAACAATAACTAGTGCATATGGGTTTTTTCATGGTTCGATATAAGACTCTCCTTAGGTTTTCCTCACCTAATACCTAACTCAAATGATCATTCAGCTCGAATTTTTCATCTTCTTTATCACCGAGGGACTCTAGAGAAGAATGTCGAAAATATAAACAATGTATTTAATTATGAATTTCATATAAATAATTGAAATATAAAAAATACATTCCATATTCTATTTTTTGTGAATTTATTTCACTTCCATCCTTTTTCTTCCAACATGAAAAAAAATTCTTGAGGAACATGACCTTAGATTCCCAATACAACTTTCTTCAAATGACATCGATTAGAATAAAACAACATTATTGAATAATATGAAAGTGATAGACCAATAATCAATTAAAATTTCATCTTTTTAATTAATATAATAAATATAGAAGAATCTAAATATACATTTAACTATAAACTTAATATATGTTTAATAACATAAACAATACATATAATGCAACATGCTAAATATGGGTATGATATGGATTCCTCTTATATGATCATTTTGAACCAATTATACCTGTGTTATTCTATATGGTTATTTATTTAATTGGTAATATTGATCTTCTTGTCATTAGGTTTAATTATTGGTTATGTAGTTTGGTATGTTGGTAAATTGGTCATTTAAGAAATTATCTATTTAGGCCAACTAGGACACTTAGTAAAATTAGTCAAATTAGAAAAATTAGGCCAATTATCTAACATAATAAATATATTCCAATTACTCTATTCAGTCCAATTAGTTAATTTCATCCACTTAGGCCAATTAGGCCATTTGGGACAATTATGCCATTTAGGTCAATTAGTCCAATTATGCCATTTAGTCTGATTAGTCCATTTATGCCATTTAGGCTAATTAATCCAATTAGACTAATTAGTAAATTTAGGCCAATTAGACCATTTATATAATTTTATGATATTTAGGCCATTTAGACATTTAGACCCTTTAATCTAAGTAGACCATTTAATCTATTTACTTCAATTAGGCTAATTGTAAATTAGGCCATTAGTACATTCGGAAAATTGACCAATTATCCATTAGAAAAATTTAAATATTAAAATATACATGTAATCTAAAGTATAAAAAGTTACTTATAGATCACAAAATCCAAAAGAATCAACCAACCATCAATTTGACATATGACATGCACGGTATGACTTAAAATGTTTATTTTCAAAATGAAAATGCCAATTTAGTATTAAATGTGTTTCACATATAAAAAATAAAAAAAGAACTCATATTTTCTTGATATATTAGGATAATGAACCTTAATTTTTTTGTGACATGTAAGAATCATCCTCACATTAATCTGAAAAATTATGTGCCTGATATTACTCAAATATCATGTTTTCAATATAAATTTATGATTTTACTCTAAAATTAAATTAAGATTGAAAAAAATGATAAAATGATCCTAGATTGTCTTTATGATTTAAGAGAATGATCCCGAATTATTTTACGATTTGTTGGAATTGATCAAACATCAACCTGAAAAAAGACTTGGTCGGTATGACTCAATGTAGATGTTTTCAAACTAATAATGTTATTTTAGTTTAAATAATTTTTTAGTTAACCAAAACTGAGAAAAAATATTCTTTTCTATTAATACATTATAAAAGAAATCTATAATCTATACGTGAAATGTAAGAATCGACCTCACATAAATCTATCATATGATGTGTCTAGGATAAATTAAAGTGATTATTTTAATATAAAATTGTCATTTTATTCTAAAACATGATTCACATAGCCAAAACTGAACAAAAGTTCATGGATTATCTTGATACATTAGAAAAGTATTCCATTATTAAATTTTTATGTATTGAAATTTACCACACATCAATCCAGCACACGATGTGGCTGGTATGTCTTAAAGTGATTGTTTTTAAATTAAAAAATAGTCATTTTATTTTAAAATTAAATTCACAATGCCAAAACTATGAAAAATAGCTTGAATTGTCTTTATAATTGGAGAAAATGATCCAAAATTAATTTTTGACCTATAGAAATCATTTTCACATAAATTTGGAACATGTAGTGGTTTGTAAGATTAAAAGTGCATGTTTTTAATATAATATTGTCTTTTTTGACTAAAAAAAGATTTAGAAATCCAAAGTCAAGAAACAAAATCTTGAAATAGCTTTATTCATTCCAAAATACTTCCATAATTCATATTTCACATGTATGAATTGACTACACATCATTCTATCCTATGATGTAGGAAATATGACTCAAACTACTTATTTTCAGTATAAAAGATTTATTTTATACAAAAGAATGATTCACATATTAAAAAAATAATAAAATGATAAAAAAATGTCTTGATAAAGAATTAAAATGATCCAATATTTTATTCTAACATGTAGGGATGAAAAACCCATCAATCTGACGCACGACGTGGATGATATGACACAATATGCATGTTTTTTATATAAAAGTGTCATTTTACTCTAAAATGTGATACAATTAGAAAAAACCAAAAAAAATCAATGCCATATTTTCTCGATACATTAAGAAAATATTCCACAATTCAATATTTTATGTTTAATAATCGACTGCATATCAATATGAAACACTACAAGGCCGATATGACTCACATTAAAGGTTTTCAATATAATAAGTTCATTTTAGTTCAAAATGAGATTTAGATAGCCAAAACTGATAAAAATAGATCAAATAGTAATAATACATTATTAAATAAATTTATAATTTTTTATATATTGGAATTTAATTAAATTCAATCAGAAAAAGGATGTGTCCTATAAGACTCAAAATACTTTTTCTCAATATAAAAGTTTCATTTTAGTCTAAAATACCATTCACACAGCCAAAACTGAGAAAAAATCGTGGATTTTCTTGATAGATTATGAAAAAAACCCTTAATTTGTTTTTTATGTGTAGGAATTGACCACTCATTAACTCAACAAATGATGTGGCCTATATTACTTTAAGTGCTTTTATTCAAATTAAATAAGTGTCATTTTTGGATAAAATGTGACTCACACATCGAAAATTATTAAAATGAGCTGAAAATATATGGATACATTATAAAAATGATACGTAATTCCTTTTTTACAAGTAGGAATTTATTGCATGTCAATAAGACATAAGACGTGCTTAGTATGACTAAAAGTTCATGTTTTTAATATAACAATGTTGCCTTTTTCTAAAACATGACTCAAATAGACAAAACTAAGAAAAAAATATTAGATTATCTTGAAGCAATTGTAAAATGCTACATACTTAATTTTTTATGAGTAGGAATTGACTAAATATTAATCTAAGACCAGATGTGGCCAGTATAAGTAAAAGTTATTGTTTTGAATATATATTTTTCATTTTAGTCTTAAATTCTATTCACATAGTCAAAACCAATAAAATGAGATTATATTTTCTTGATATAATATGATAATGATCCATAATTTATTTTTGATATGTAGGAACCAACTGGACATCAATCTGAGAAAAACTGTGTCTAGCATGACTCAAAACACTTATTTTCAATTTAAAAGTGTCACTCTAATCTAAAAAAAATATTTGGAATAAAAAACCTATAAAAAAAGCTCATATTGTTTTTATAATATATGAAATCAATTGACAATTCAGTTGTGGCATGTACGAATCAACCTCGTGTCAATATGATAGATGAAATGTCCTGTATAACTCAATTTAAATGTTATCAATATAATATTGTCATTTTAGTTTAAAATTTAATTCATTGAGAAAAAGTTGAGAAAAATATAACAATTTTTTTACTTTATTAAAATGATTTATAATTCATTCAGGATGTGTAAGAATTTACTAAACATCATTTTTATGCTTTATGTGTCCAGTATGTCTCAAAGTTATTATGTTCAATATAAAAGTGCCTTTTTAGATTAAAATGTAATTCACATAGACAAAACAAATAAATGATCTCTAATTGTATTTAATCTTTTGGAAAACAATCTATAATTCATTTTTCAATGTAATAATTTACCACATGTCAATCTGACAGTTTATGTGGGTTTTATGATTCTAAGTTCTTGTTTTCAAATTAATAAGTTTCATTTTAGTTCAAAACACAAATCATATTTTCAAATCTAAAAAATAATATCAATTTGTTTTCAAACCATAGAATAATAATACATAATATATTATTGATGTGTGGAAATTTATCACAAATCAATATAACCTATGATGTGGCCAGTATGAATCAAAGAATGTGTTTTCAATATAAGTGTCATTTTAGTCTAAAACATTTTTAATATTTCAAAAGCTAATAAAATGTTTTCGTATTATATTAATAATTTATAAAAATTATCCATAATTCATTTTATACATGTAGTAATAGACCACGTGTCAATCTAACACATCAATTTCTTGTATGATAAAAATTGAATCAAATCAATATAAATGTAATATTTTAGTCTAGAACTTAATTTAGTAGAAAAAAATAAGAAAATGAGATTATATTATTTTGATACATTATAAAAAAATGTTATAATTCATTGTTGGCATGTAGGAATCAACTTCGAATCAATTTGTTACACAATATGCCCGATATAATAATGTTCATGTTCTTAATATAGTAGTGTAATTTTAGTCTAAAACACGATTTCGAATTCACAAATGATAAAAACCTAATTTCCTTGATAATTTAAGAAAACTATCCATAATTCATTTATGATGTGTTGAAATTGACTTCATATAAATTTAACACATGACATGGTTGGCATGACTCACTATACTCATTTTCAATAAAAAGGTGACATTTTAGTCCAAAACAAGAGTCAAAAATAAAATATTTAGAAAATCATCTTAGATTGTCATAATAATATTGAAAAAAATTCATAATTCATTTTTGATGTGTTAGAATCTACTTAACATCAATCAGACACACTATGTTGTTGATATAAATCAATGTGCATGCTTTTAATATAAAATTTTTATCTAAATATAAAACAAGATTCACATAGCCAAACATGATAAAACAAGCTCTGATTATCTTTAATGATTAGGAAAATGATGTATACTTATTTTTTGTGTTTTTAGCAATTGACCTGATGTCAATCTAACACATGATGTGACCGATATGACTTTAAGTGTGTGTTTTCAATATAAAAGTGTCATTTTAGTTAAAACACGTGTCTAATTTCCAAATTCAAGAATACTAGATTTTTTTTCATAATTTAGGAAAATGATCCATATTAGGAAAAATGAGAGCCAGGAGATCTCAACGGTGACCACTAGCTGAAGGTGTGAATCACTTTCACATATGGGGTGAAAAATTTAATAAAAAATAATATAAATAATTTAATTAACTAATCAATATTAAAAAAGAAAAAAAGAACTAATTAATAAAATTAATAAATAATAATGTAATGAATACTACAATTAATTATTAATAATATAATGAAGACATTAGTAATTAATGATATAATTATTTACAACTATTTATGAAATTAAAATAATTAATAACTGATAATGTAATTAATAAATTCAGTAATTAACAATATAATTTACATATATTATTAATTTATAATGTAATTAATAATTTATTAAATAATTATTAATTAATTATATAATTAATAATTAATAATATATTTTTAAATATAATCATTAATAATATAATTAATAATATAAATTAAAATATATTTAATATATCGAGTAATTAACTATATAATCTATCATCTGTGGATTATAAAACATTACAATTATAATTTGTTGTTTTTTTTTTGTATTGTTACTAAAATAAAAAATGATTTTATTTTTAGGACACACTTTTTTACAGAGTTCAATTGATCATTTGAAACATATTTCAATAAAAGTTTTGTTTTTATATGTGGGGTTGTAATTTTTTTTATTAGTTATAAATATTACATCAATGTGAATATTTTTATGAAATTCATTAATGTAAATTTTGAATTGAAACGAAGGTGTAATGTAATATTTGTACCAAAATTTTGTTTAATAGTAATATTTAAATTAATTTTTATATGCTTGAAATCTTTTGGTTATTTTATTTGGGCTAATCTGGTTTTATATTTCTTCAGTAACTAATATGGGATTTGTTAGCACTAACATCGACACTGACAAAGGTGGGATTTATCCATATTTTTTTAGCACTGATAATGTTTGAAATCATTTTTGATCATTTTTCTCATGACTTCATCTTAAGGAAAACAGAAACCATCTTTAGTGCCAAATATGACTAATGTTTTAGTAGTTCATGCCCTAGGTTCAAGTCTCCATAGGCATGAGTGGTTGAGAAAACATTATATAGTGATAATAAAGTGGGTTTTGGGTGTTTGGGGAAGCATTGATAGGGGTATTGATAAAATAAGGGCTAAGAACTAATTAATGGTTATTGGGGTGATAATAAAGTGGATTGGAGGGGTGTGGGGATCACAATAGAGATACATTAAAAAACAAATTTTCTAGTTTTATAAGATCCTAAAATTATGGTTATTTAGAGAGACCATTATGAGTGTTAGGAATATACGATAAATTATATATTTTTCACTACTAAAAAATAAATGATAAACATCCCTCTTTATCATTACTTTTTTTAGTGCTGAAGAATTATACTTTTAACTATGTTTTTACCACTAATAAAAGTGACATTCTTTAAAGGAATGATAGGACATCAACACTTTTTTCAGGTTGATAAACGCAAATTTTTTTTGTTGATAAATGGTGGAGTTATAGGAGTGTATAGAATGTGAATTTTATAATGTAACATGGTCACAGTACCCTATGGATTTTACAATATTAAATTTTATCTTGTAAAATGATTGTATCCTTTGATTTTTGAAACATAATGTTTCAAAATGACCATAATTAAATTGAGTCCCATGGTGTTTATATTTTCATTCACTCGTTTATGTGTAGGGTTGATATAATTTGTCTCTTTCATATTTAATATAATGTTATAATCCTCATGGTTTTTTGAGATAAAATAATATATATAATTAAACACAAAGTTTACACGTATTCATTCTTGATATAGTATATTATCTAGTTAATTATATTTATGTTAAATCATTATATTATAATCTAATCCCACCAATATCTACATTGGGTAAGAATAAAATGTCAGTGAATTAACATTCCAGGTGTTGTAGAAGTAAATAGAGGATTTTTTATAAGGGTTGTCATTGGTGTGAAACCCTCTAACACATTTGGCCACCGAAGGCATCAAGGAAAACAGTGACCTTAGCCCTGGTTATGAGATGAGGCATTGGAGCCTCCAACACCTTTAGATATAAGTGAAAATACATTTTAATGGGTTTTTAAATTTTTAATTTTCTGTTGTCTTGTTTATATACGTACACATAACATTTTTTAAAATAATTAAACTTTTATTATATCTATCATTACTTCTATTAATTTAATATGAAAATTAAACTAAAACCATCACCAATGGATAGATTTTATAATGGAGGTTGCCTTGGAAATCCTTATAGATTTCTAATGTATGATTCAATTGTCCCTTTTCCTATGCAAGAATAATAATATATTATTACTAACAATTAGTAATTAAATAATAATAATAATTAATTCATATTTCTTAATATTATAAAAAATCATAATTAACAATTAATATATACTATTAAATATTATGATATAACAAATTAATATTTTCAATATTAATAAAATTATCAATAAATTACTAATTAATTACTAATTAATAAATAATAGTTAACTTTTAATACACAATTAATAATTAATTAGTATTTAATTACATAATAATAATATTAATTACTAATTAACTGATTACTTATTTATTAATATATAATAATTCTTAATTATTATTGAAAAATTACTAATAATTATCATAATTTAATTTTTTGTTACGAAATATTAATAATAATGGTAAAATTGTTATATTACAAATGACACTATGCAGAAGAAATATGAGGATGTGGGTGGTGACAATATGAATCATTGAGATTTTTTGTGCCTTTTATTAGTAGTTTGGGATGCTCCAAGGTCACCGTTACTTAAAAGGAATCTCCTTACGAGGTAAAGAAATCTTACTACTAGGTATTCCTTAGAGATGATGTGCCTAAACAAGATATAATATGAGACAATGAGAATCACCCTCCATACGATGTTAATGTAACCAATCATGATCCGTTGTAGAACTAT
Organism: Viscum album; assembly: GCA_963277665.1. Taxonomy (NCBI): domain Eukaryota; kingdom Viridiplantae; phylum Streptophyta; class Magnoliopsida; order Santalales; family Viscaceae; genus Viscum; species Viscum album. The sequence goes on along the minus strand of OY728133.1, from coordinate 1,019,749,124 downwards.
GGGAATATGTTCTCAAATATAGAGTGCACGAGAGAATATGGTTCTATTTTTTCAAAGAAGTATGACTCATTAGACACAAAAGAATGAGCTCCTCTGTTGATGCCTCCAAAGCAATTTAAGAGAGGTTAACATCTAAAAAATTGTGTTGTATCTTGAAATATGAGTTTCATGCATAAAAAAGGTGAACTTTTATGGATGGATTGAGCTTTATAATGATAGATTATGATTTTTGGGAGGGTTTTTTGTATGTTTCAATTTTCTTAAATTGTTCTTTTGGTGGAAGTGGGCCATTTGAATTTTTCTCTAACACCCTCTATGCTATTTTTATATTTTTCTAATAAATTTTCCAGGGTAATGGGTTTGTGGTCCAAATGAACGACTCTCTATTTCTATTAATAATTAAGAGTTATTTATTAATTTCTAATACTTATTCATTAAAATTAATTAATTAGAATTCTTTAATAATTAATAATAACAATTAATATTTATTTGTATTAAGTTTATTAATAATAAATAGTCGTTTATTAATTAACAATTTAATAAAAATTATATTTCATAAATATAACTAAATAATTAATAATAATAATAAGTAAATTATTTAATATGATTTTTTTTCGAGTAAAATGTTCTCGAGTTCACTGCGTAAGGCTATGAGATATCCTCTCTTAATATCATAATATTGTTTTAGTGAAAATTTAAAACAACCAATTTCAAAAAAATGTATAAATTTTCGGGTTGTGGATTCCGTTGTATGATTCTAAATGTTTCTTTATGTTGTCTCTATCTTTTAATCATGTCTTTTTATCTTATCAAATATTTCATATTAGCCTAAATATTTTTGTGCTTCTTTTTTGTAGTTCTCAATGATCGAAGAATTTTAATTTTGTTAGAATAAAGATAAAAAATAAGATGAATTTCAAAACAAGAATTCATGAAATAAGGCATCATAATGTTTAGAGAGTTTAACATATTGATGCAATCTAGGGTCCTGATGTAAGCTATACTAGATATTACATTTATTTATAATGAAATGGATGGGGTATTTTATTCCAACAAAATACTTACTCAGATTCAATATAAAAAAATAAAAACAAAAAATATCTAAATATAGATTCTTTTCCATATAAAACAAATGTATTATTATATTATAGATCACCATTACATAATTGAAAATATTTAGCACTATACTTTATCATCACTATAAAAACACTAATAAATGTTGACTCAACCTATAAAAACAATTAAAAATTTAGAATTGATTTGGATAAAACCCATGTATTAAAGAGAGATATATCTATTGATAGAGATATTTTTATTAACATTAAGAGATAATTTTTACCACAAAATTTTTGGAGATTTAATTCTATATATTAATTGAAAGAAAAAGGAATTCTAATTTTATTAATTGAGGATATGGACCTGATGCCTATATAAATGGATGAAATAATTTTTTTTATTATGATGGATGCGAAATGATAGGATCTCACAAAGGTGGAGTTGACTCTTCTTTTAGAGAATCTATCCTGGGTACAGAGAAAGTACCATTGGAACCAAAGCCAAAGGCCTCGGTGAAGATCAAATGGGTGGAGACCAGAAAGGGGGATAAAGAAGATAAAAAAACTAAATTATAATGGGGGAACATCTTTCAGTAGAATTGGAAGATTATTAGAAGATGGTAATTCTTGTAACCTATATGTTTCTCCTTATTAAATGAAATTTTTGTTTCCATTCTCTCATGGATATAGGATGGCACCTTACACCATACAATCTAATTGTGAAATATTTTTTTCATTGTGATTTAATGTGTGTTTTATTATCATGAGATTATTATTTTCTTAGAATGAAGACCTTGAGAGAACATGAACTAGATTAAGTGTTGAATCAGTTATATGGATATGGTTTGTGGAAATACCAATTCTGGACACTTGATTCATGGGGGGTCTTCCCGAGAAATGTTAGAATTTTTTTATTTAAGGATAAATCCAAAACACATGGTATAAAATTACTTGGTTTATGTTTTTGGTCATATAAATTAGTGACAATTATCTGGTGGAGTTGTTTTTCAACGACTTGTTTGAAGTTACTAGAAGAAAAAGGTGGTAGCATATGTGTATATATGAAATTGAAAGTCTTATTTATTTGTAGGAGTCAATATTCATGTTTCATATTTCGTGAATGTTAAAATTTTGGTGGAAGACTTCTCAGATTCCTTAGGTTAGGTGGTATATTAGGGGTATATAATAATATCACCAAAAGATAGTGGCATTATCAGTGAAATTTCTATAATATTGAAAGTGTTTTTAGCCATAGGTGTCATGTGGTGTGTTTTGTTTTTTGGGTGAAATTTAGAGATTAGTGGAAGGATACTAAAATTATAGAAGGCAGTAGAACTGGAGGACCATGATAAAAATAACATCCAGATTGTTTAGGAAGTTTTAAATCATGTGTTAGAATACACATGTTCCGAGAAGGAGATGTCAGATGAAGCCATCAATTGTCTTTTCTAGTCGATGGAAGATTCGACAGTGCCCCAGTTTACTATTTCATTTTGGATGGAGAAGGGAGATTATAGATTTTGAATCTATTAAAATGATATTTTATAGGATTAGTAGAGAATTATAAAGACCTTATATGATTAATATGGACTCTCAAAAAGTAGAAAAAGTGATGGAAGCTATGGGAGAAAGGGACCTTGTTTCCATAGGTACTCTGATGGAAATTTCTATGGGAGTTCATCATATTAAAGAAATTAGAATGTTTTGATGCTACAGTTACTAGATAAAGGTCATATCTAATGGTTTCACTATATTTTTATTTAACACCCCAAAAATTTGTTTTAAAATTATAAGAATCTCAATATTTTTCTTAACATACAACACCATGCTTTATGTGAATTGGGATATATAAAAAAGAATCTTATTATGTAATTATGACCATTATAACATATCATTGAATTGGAGAATATAAATAGGAGTTACTGAATTATTAAATATACTTATAATGGTCATACTCAATAAAAATTTATTCATTTTTATTAGGAAATAAGCACGATTGTTTTAGTAAAGTCATTTTATGATTCAAAAATGCATTTTATTCAAAAAATAATTTTTATTACACTTTGTGCATGAAAATTATAATTAATTTATAGAACTTTTATATATTTCATTTTATAAAATTGATATCATTTTTAAAAAAATTATATCAATATTATCATAAGGTTAAATTTTGTATTTATTCTGAAATGGTTGATTTTTTAGTGAATAATGAAAAATATTGATTTTTCAAATAGTTTCATTTCATTTCATAAAATAAATTAATTTAAAAGAAAAAATATATTTAATATTTGTTTTTATATGCACTAGTGATCCATTTTATCTAGAATAATATAATATTTTGCCATTTTAACAAGAAATATTCAAGATTTTAATAGAAGTTATTTTCTTTTCTTAAAAACACATTTTTCTAAAAAAAACTATTTTTCATTGCGGTCTGTGCATTTATATTAAATTAGAATCCATCCAAGTATAGAGGCTTAATCTAAAAAAATGGATACTATATTTGTAATTTGGATGATCAAATTTGGAAAATAGTTCACTTTTATTTTTTTTAATTATGAATAATAACTTTGGTAAAATTTATGACCTTATTAAATGGTAAATCAGGTAATTATGGTAAAAAATAATGTGATAAAAAAATAAAAATATATCAAACACTGTAATTTATTTCATTGGATGATATGAATTAGACCAATTCCATCTTAAAATCTAATATATGTAATTTTGGTTCCATTTTCCTGGGATAATTACATTTATATTATTTTAAGTAATGAAAAAAACGAAAATTTCACATTATTATGTTTAGATTTCTATTATAAGTTCACATAGGGATACAAATAAGTTTTGAAAGAATATTAAAGATTAATTTTATCATAATAAAATTATTTTTATGATGGAAATTTATTTTCTCATTTTTAGTGATTATATAATTACCCGAAACACTTATATAATACTGACATAGTGCCTGTGCAAGTAGTGGAAAATTCAAAGTAAATAATTTTAAAAATATTAAAACTAATGTTTTTTGATGAATTATGGTTCCATATATTTTTTATTTTAGTAATAATATGTTATTAATAGTTAAAGTTATTATATTATAATTCTACCATTGTCGTATTGTCTTTCAATTCAGAAAAAATGAAAAGTGTCAAAAGTGTCAAAATTGACATTCATGATATTTTATGAAAATTAATATTTTATTAAAATATTTATAAATCATAAAAACCGTTAAAAATGTAAATTATTATATAATATGGTTTAAAATATCATCCATTTTCGATTTATTAGTTATTTTTCCCTTATAATTAAAATTATATCACTTTAATATTTAAAATTAATTATCATAGTTAAGATAAATGTTTTTAACAAAGGGGTTAAACCAAATGATAAGTTTTAAAATGACACCAAGACATGTATAAATTTTATTTTAAAATTATATTTGAACCTTATAATATTTTTATTAAAATATATAACTATTTTTAATCATTTTTATTGAGAAATAAATTATTTATATTTATATCTTTTTTGTAATTCCAAGTGTTTCTTTTCACTCTCGTATAGAAGGACACACATTCTATAATTTCTTACCCCAAATTGATAAATATATCTTGAAAAAATACTAAAAATTATATTATAAACATTCATACACATGAATTATATGTTACTGTTTTTTAGAAGTACATTCCAATTGTCTAATAAAGAGACTCAAAAGGAGGCCTACTGAATATGAGGTAGTATTCCTACATGACATTTTTCAACTTATTTATTCTTATAAATTCTATAATTCCTGAATATTAATCATTAGATAAAAAATTTAGTATCATAAATATAATTAAATGTTATTATTATTATGAAAGTAACATTATCCACCCTCTTTTATATCAAATGTGATGTAAAAGTATCACATGTGCATTTGTGTGGACTACTACCTCCACATAGTGATACAATTAATTTTCCATCACATTATTTCACAGATGTTTATTATTATGGGTTTAATTTTTATATTTTATATTTATTAAATAATAAAAATTATTTAATTATAATATCATATATACCTTATTACCTTCCAATCTGTTAGAAAACGATAACATCGCTTGTGCATACATTGGTATTACCACCACCACAAAGTGATGTGATTATTTTTTCATTTTTGATTAACATGGATAGTAATAAGGATATATTTAATTAATATGAGTTATATATATTATATAATAATGATTCTTTAAAGGTGAATTGTGATTTACCTTTCTTTCATTCCATCCATTGAAAAGTAAAAACAATATTCATGCGTACGTAGAGATTACCATCTGTAGGAATGGTGTAATTAATTTTCTGACTCTATCATTTATGGATGATTATATATAAATATTATTAATATATATATGATATTTATATAATTATTATAATTCTAAAAATTATTTAACAATTAATAAATTATAAAGACCAGAACTTTGGAACCACAAATCTCATGAAAGCAGAATCAATTAACACACCAAAATGACAATTTAAATAAGTAATTATTAATAAATACATGTTTAAATGTTACAAGTGGATCATACATGATATTTTAATTAATTAATTCACAATTATATTTATTTTTAACAAATTTAAATTTATTATATAATATTTTAATGTGATTTTAATGTAATTCGAACTCAAGGTAAGGGTTTATCCTTTCAAATTATCTTCTTTTACAAATATGTAATATTATGAATAAAATATTATTTTATGAGTATTATATGAATTACTTTTGACATGTTATTTCATTAATATTTTTATATATTATAGATTATGTTTCATTGAAAATTATTATTTCATGTGTATTAGGACTCAAAATTTTGCCAATGTGGTAAGGGATTTTCATCTTATATTTTTTCTATAAGACAACTTCCATATTCACCACTTTTTTATTTTATGTGGTGTATATAATACCAATAAATTTTATTTATTATTATGATATTGAAAATCATTGTGATATAAATATACATATAATTTTCTCTCATTCACGAGGTTATGATTTTGAATGTTACCAATTTGGTAGAGAAATTATTCTTCAATCCCACTAAAATCTGGATTGTTTATACTTTAATTTCAATTTCAAAAATTATATGAGAATTATATAATAAATACATTTAGTTTTCTTATCCTATAAAATTTTCTTTATAACACATGTTTTCATTTAATTTTTCTCATTTTAATTACTCAATAGATCGAAGGAATGTTTGATGGGAAAAATTTTTTATTTCTCTCTTCGACCAAAAATCAGTTTTCTTCCATATTTTCAAGAATGTTTTTAATATACTATTATGATATTTTTATGTAATTTTTACACATGTTTTAATTTTTCATAATTTTTTTTGAATTTAATATAATTTTATATTTTCAAATGTGGTACTTTTGAAATATTAACAAAAATGTGAATAGAGTATTTATTTTAACAAAAATAACATGAATGAAATTTCCCATCCTTAAGATTAGTAAAATATATGAAGATTAATTTTCAAGTTCAAAAGGATAATTTCAAATAAATTTAATTCCTTATTATTTGGTAAAGTTTTATATTTTATTGAAATTATTCCAAAATTGAAAAGGTATTTTTCTCAATAAATATTTTAGTGATCTTTTAAAGGAAATTAAATATATGATAACATCCTTTGATTATAATTATAGTTTTATAGGGATATAACCCAATTATACCATACTTATTCTATCTCAATATGGTTATGATTATGATGATGATATTATTATGAAACCTATTTAGTTTACATAGGTTGTGTTATGATGAAATAATGAAATGTTTATAAAACTCATATTCTTTCAATGAGTAATGTTATAGTGATATGATATTTTTTTTATGATCTTTCGGAACACATATGTATGGTTTTCATTATGTGATGTGTGGGTTTGAAAATATATTTCCATCAAATTAATTTTGTAACATTTTATATATCATGATATAATCATGAGATGCAAGGTTATATGATTGATTCACTATGGGATGTAAGTTGATATATTTTGTCCAATATAGAAAACAAGTGATGATGCCTGATCCATTTTGATGTGGGAAACAAGTGTTATTTTCTGATTCACTGTGATTTAATGGTATTTTTAGTTATGTTTGTCACATGAAATGGATTTCATACTTGTGATGGTGACACATTCTTATGACATGATTTCATGCTTATGATATGATCTTGTTGTTCCTTATTGATTTATGACAATTAATCACTCTTATGATTCATGTATTTTGTAACAATAATGTTTCATTTTATTAATCCTATTTAATATCTATGATATAATTGGTATGAACTTTGTACCTTATGGTAATAATATCATACCCTTAGTCTTATCTGATTATTTCTTATTATCATTGATTGATATCTTCGATCTTCACCCATAATGAGTATCTGAGATCACCCTTTCTTAGGTTTCCTTTCCCCGTTATGAAGAATGGTTTTATGTTGGGTATTTTAAGAAGGGAAAAAAGTGGGAAGGTCATCATGAAATTTGATGAATAATTTAGAAAAATAATATTTTTATTTATCCATTTTCTAAATACACTAAACTTTTATGATCTTGGAATATATCGTAATTTTATATACTGAATATTTATATAAAAATATGTAATATTTTTTGTATGAAAAATATTGATCGCTATAGTTGGTATCAGATAAATGTTTAATCAATATTATGATATTAGGATTATAGAACACTGATGAATACCCTAAGTATAAGTATATGTATCGGAGAACATCCTAATGTTTTGGTTGTAAAGAGATTATGTGGTTTTCATAACAATACATCCCAATAAATATTCTACTAGTAAATGTGGATTTGGAATATATACATTTAGGGATAATAACCCTAAAATTATTTGTTCGAGTATATATCAACCATCATTCTGGTGCATGATTAGTGTTCCCTTACTATGCACCTTCTTTGACACTCCTGGAGTATATTCATTGGTTAATTAAAATTTTTATTATGAGCTATTATGTATGATTTTCATAGATAATAACCATGTATGAACATAGTTAAACCTAAGGTGTCATAAATATGAATAATGGCATCACCATTTAGAAATTCAATAAATTATTTTTCATGATCTCTCAATTTTATTATTATTTATTACATAATAATAATTAGTATTAATCAATGGTTGAAACCTGAATGAACTGTGTTAATGTGGAATTTGATTGAAAATCGATTGATTTTAGTCAGGAAAATATAAAAAAATAGGATCTTAATAGGGGAACCATCAGATTATGTCAAATAATATAAAAGTATACATGATTAACAATATAAACTTTTATGAGTTTCCTAAAACATAAAATAATAGGAATGTGTAGTTTTATGAAATTTTATATTTTAATCACCAAATTGGGTTAAATGTTCAATTTTATTCTTATTAAGAATGTGGCAAGGAACACTCAAGATAATGTATCAATGGTAGGGGAAGAGGTTTTATATATTGAAATTATGGTAACAACGAAATGAATTACTATGTAATTCAATGATTTATGTGTGTAGAACATTGGAATGATCTGATTCAATTCGCTAATCAAAATGTTAACTCCTAGACTGAGTAAAGAGGTATTTTATTCTAATAATTGAATTGAAATGATTGATGTGTCTATCAAGATTCAATAATTTCGTTATACTAGTGTTATATCAGTGATATTATGGTTATATGAATCAAGAAATAGATCATCACAAAATATTATTTCATAAATGATTTTAAATCATATGTTGAATGTTACTAATAACTATAATGAACAGACATCAGATACCCTCCAATGGTACCAGAACCTATCCACAATAGACGCAAATCATGTTCTTAATCCCCATGAGGTTGTTACTAGCTCCAAGGCATCTAAAATAAAATATAGGGAATGATTTTTACCAAAATTAAATGAGATACATGGAAAATATACACAGTATGAAGAAGAAATGAGAAGAAAAATGAGGAAGATATACAATAAACAAAAGAAAAACTATAGTTTTGATATTACTTGAAAATAAAAAAGCAGACTCTTATCAAACAAGTAAAATAAACCATCAAGTAAAACTAAAATTCAAAACAACTACTACGCATGATATTTTGGAATTTCCCTACTATCCCACCATTAGCTACCCATACACAACTCACATAAACCTTGCTACCTCTCTACGATGCCTTTCACTATCTTACATCAAAAGTCAATATAAGGTCTACACATTCCTGAAGGAATGTAAATGTTGTGAGACAAATAAGCTCAGTAGGATCCGAACTAGTTATTCCCTACCAAGTCTCTATAAAACAATCCAAATGAGCTCAAATTTAATAACAAAGGCATGATAATCAACTGAATAGTATATAGACAATTTTTTTAAAAGCTCCCCTTTTTTCATAGTTTAAATCCAAACCATGTAAAACAGTTTCAAAGAAGAATTTCCATAAACATTTTCAAACCATACAAGATGTCACATCAAATCCAAAATAGTAAAAAAACAATCATAATGGTAAACATTCATAGGATCACAAAAATTCAGGCAAGACAGATCAATCATACAATGGAAAAGACTACTGCACACTAAATCCCCTAGGACACATGTCTTAAGGGATATAAGAACACCCCATGGGGGAAAATATGGATAGTGTCAAGATAAAGTCCCCAAGACATAGGGCCCAAGGGATAGAGGAACTCCACATGAGTGATCCTTCCAATAGTACAATAGATGAGGTCCATTACTACACCTTCCACCCAAGTACCCAAGGATTTTCGTGTGCTACATTCATTAAATCATTTCAAAATGGATTATTTTTGGTTCTGGGAGTAGCAGAAGAATTCATTGGTGGGTTAAATTTGAAGATTTATTTTAATATTTGAGTTTCCCAAAACCATGAGTGAGGATCTTGAATGTTAAATTTATAATTAATTTATCTAATATCAGAAGAAAAAATTAACTAGGATTAGGATATTTCTTTTATGTGAATGCTCATCATATGAAAAGGGACTTTCATATTTCCTTCATTAAAATATGAGGATCCAAGGATTGAATCCCACTAACAGTGATCCACACATTACCTATTTATCTCTATGAAATTCCAATCGATCTCTGGATTCTAGCGTGGTAAATCAATTGTCTTACATTGTTTGTGATTAAATATCATCCTTAATTCCTGAAGGAATCTATTTTATGTTTCTTCTTCTTGAGTGGGATAGAGAAGTAGGAGTCGGTAACTATTTTTTATGTATAAAAATTATATATTTTTATTTCAATGATCAATTTTCCCACACTACAAAATAAATGTAATTGTCTATTTATTTGTAAAGGATTTAGGTTAAAATAATTATTAAATTTCAATTCATCCCTTAAATAATATAATAACCATTAACAATCCCCATTTCACATAATACTAATAATAATAATATTATTTTTTGGTGCCCTCAAATTTTCACAATAATAAATATTATTTAACCACCTTGTTATTTAATAATTGTCACTGGAAACTGTATTGGTTTAGTTGAACTCCACAAGAATTTATAGAACACCAGAATAAATATTTAATATAATTGTCACATTCATAAATAAATATTTTCAATAAATAAAACATGAATAAAATAATCTCTTGGTGTTGAGAATAATATTTATTCAATTAATTTTATACAAATTTTATTTAATCAAGATCATCAGTAACACATAGTGTGTGATCCTATAAGACTATTTCTTCATGTAATTATGAGATCTTTCCAATAGTCTAATGTTATGCTTTTGAAATGTGTCAAGGAACCCAATATAATGAACTTAATGTTACAACAATGACATCCACAAACAAATTCACACAATGTAATATAATCAATTTATCACAATATCTCTTCAATTAGGTCTCACATTTGGGTCACCAACCTACATTATCAAAACATATTTATTTGAATATCTATAATAAACATGTTGTTACACCATATCCATTGAATGTAATGTCATGGTTCTTTTCTAATCAAAGGGATGAGATATCAAATTCCATAAAATTAGAAGGGACAAATCCTTCCACAACATATTCATTTGTGACATGTTAATCATGACACACCCAACATTCCATACCTTTCCACAAAAATATTTCATCATATTATTTCTTAGGAAATCGTTGTGTGAGAGTCATTACATTTAATGATGAAATATTGATGTCTAAGGACCACTACACAGGCTCTTAGATAGGAATATATGATGAAACAAAAGCATACAAAATTACTTTTGGTAGGTATATTCACATAATATCCCATCCTGGAGATTACTAAGAAAAAAATTCAGGAAAAGAGGCCTCATTTTATTATGAGTACTCACATAATACATTCTATGTACTATGTGTCCCATCATAGTATGTTATCCGACGTTAGAGTATTATACATGTATATCATAATAACACTCCAATGTTCCCATTATTGAGGGTAACTTCTAAGACCCTATAAATGTGATGTATACTCTATGACATAATTATATTTGATTCATGAAAAACAATGAATAATATGTAATAATATTTTTTATTAATATTCAATACATCTAATATACATGTAGTCCAACTATAAAAAGTTTTTCCTATTACACAAACTCAAAAAAACTCCCATGTGAACTAAAGACAACTGCTTACATCTTTCATTCTGATTGAACTCACATGATAATCATGTTTTTTCTAAGTTATGTATTTATTCAATGGGTCCACTATGTTTTATTCCATTGAAATACTGCTCAGTGGAACCTCACCCAACTAATAAGAACCTCTTAAGTGATGATACTTATAAAGTATCTTCTTTATCCAAAAATGTGACATGGTATATTTCGCATGAGCCACTGCTATAGTATTATCATAATAGAGTGTGATAGGATCTTTACTGCAAGTTACCTCATCAAGATCAGGGATGAATTTTTACATCCATACTTCTTATTTAGCTTCCCCATAAGACACAATATACCCAGACTCTACTATAGAATATATGACCATAGCCTTCTTTGATCTATCATAGTTCACAAAACCTATATTAAATGTCAAGATGCATCCCATTTGTGATTTTATGTCATCTTTATCCATTTCAAAACTAACAACTTCAAATACTCTAATGACTAGTTCCTCATCTCCTTCATAAACTGGGAACATATCATTAGTACAACTTAGATATATAAGGGTAATCTTGACAACCATCCAATGACAACCACCCAGATCAGCTTGATTTCTTCCTACCACACTTAATGTGTAAGAGATATATAAATTAATACATAACATAAAATACATGAATAAACCAATAACTGATGAATATGGAATACTTACCTTTATTTTTCTTTTCTCTTGTGTTTGGGGAAACATTTTACTAGAAATATAACTGCCATGTGACATTGAGTACAATCCCCTATTGGATTGTTCTATTCTAAATCTCTTTAGTTTCTTCTCAATGTATGTACTTTTACATAAGCTGAGAAACCTCTTGGATCCATAATGATAGATCTTGTTCCCATGTATATATTCTTCCTCACCCAATTCCTTCATGGAGAAGAATTTATTAACCATATATTAATAGATAGTAATTATGGTATATCATTTCTTATGAGTATTAATACATTCATACATACTATTAATAAAATGACTATACTCTAACTATACTATTTTTAGACACATGGATAACACACATTATTTATGAAACCAAATTCTGGTATGGATTCGTCAAAAAGAAAGTTCCAGGACCTAGATTATTACATTAATCAATACATGGATTTTTCAATTTTTAAATATTTTTGGAATCCTTTGGAGTCACAAACACTTCAGTTTATTTCATATATAAATATTCTTGAATGTTCTTGTAAAGGAAATATATTTCGAAATCCATTTTAAAAATCTCATATTCATGGTAAACCATAATGGAAAGTATAATTTTGATGGATTTTATAATTTTAACTAGTGAAAATGTTTTATCATAGTCAATTTATCAACACTATTAAAACCCCCTTTCATCCAATCATTCCTTATAGGTGTTGACTTTTCTTCCATGAGTAGTTTATTCTTGAATAACCATTTTCAACCAATTATCTTTTCATCTAAAAGATAGTCTATCAAAATTTAGATGTGGTTTTGGTATATGGAATACATTTCAGAATTCATAGATTCTTGAAACATGAAAACATATGTTCCACTTAATACTTCCTTTTAGGTTATAGAATCATTATTATCAACAAATAATGAGTCCCCATCCTCTGCAACTAGAAACCCACACCCTTCTGGTTCTCTATCCCCTCTTGTACTCCTATGCAATACTTTTTTCTCTGGAATAGATTCTTCTTCCATGGGGATTTGTGAATTTTTTCCCCATAACTTGAGTCTCAAATTCATCAAAGTATGTCTCCCTCCCAGTATCTCTTTTAGAGATCCTATCACTCTCAACGATTATGGAATTTGTTTCTACTATTACCTTTTTTTGAGAACTCAGTTAGGTAAAATCACCTCATTTCATTTGGGTATCATGTAAATGTACACTTTTTGCATTGTGGGGAAAGTTTGTTACCTAAAGAGACCTTAAGAAATCATCACAACCCCACACATGTATGTATGACAACACATGTTTCACTCCTTTCCAAAAATGGTATGTTATACCAAATTACACTCTACTTGGAACTTATATTAGTATTTTTTTTCTTTTGTTAATAATTCATATCCATTATAGGATAATGAAAGACTCATGTGACTCATTATTAATCTCACCATGTTCAACAAAGGTAAAATTCCTCCTTTAACTTACACCATTCCACTAAGGTGTATAAGAAAGTGTGATTTGAGATACGATCCCAAAATCTTGTATGTAATCAATGAAATTTTTATTAATATATTCTCCACCACTTTTTGAGTGGAGTTTCTTAATCTTTTTACCAAGATGGTTCTCAACTTCATTCTTATATTCCATTAATTTATTTAATGAATCCAACTTATACCTCATTAAGTATACGTATCCATATATAATAAAATCTTTATTAAATTTTATTAATTATGAGTACCCACCCCTTTACCCAATAGGAATGGTCTCCAAAAATATGAATGAAAAAATTCAAGAAGATATTTGGCCCTTTAACATTTTCAACTAAATGTTTCTTTGGTCATTTTTCCTTGTAAACATGCATGACATAGACCAAGATCTTTTAGTTCAAAGGAATATATATTTCCATATTGGTATAATTTATTCAAGAAGATTTTGTTTACTTGACCTAGCTGATGATTCCATATTCGGGTGTGGTATGAGTAATGTGTAGTAGTTTTTTAGTGATTTCTATTACTTGGTTTGGGTTATCCAAAACATAGAGTACATTATTTTAATGCACCTTACCTTAAAAAATGATATCATTTTAAAATATGAAACATTAATTTCCATATTTTATAATAAATCCATCTACATCATCTCTAGATACATTAATAGTGTCTATGGTAGTGGATGTAACTTAATTAAAACCTTTCCCAACTAAGATAATTTTGGCTGACAATGCGAGGTGGTAGTCAAAGATAGCTACAACAATAAGTTTATCTCTCTTGGCTATACCATGATCTACCTCCCCATAGTTAATATTTTTAAATCTAAATTGTTCTTATATGTAATGCATATGTGAGAACCACCAGGTATATATAATACACAATTAGTAGATACAGATAAATTTCACTAAATAAAAAAACACATGATGATTCCCATTGCTTCTTTTGTTGGGTTCATTTTTTCCTCCAGTGTACTTTCATGAAATATTTCAAACAAAAAGAATCATATTCCCTTTCATTCCCATTAAACTTACTCTTCTTGGAAGGGCATTAAGATTATTTGGGATTGAGGAACTTTAGTTTTCCTTTCCATTGGTTCATAATAAGGATGAAAGGATTTTCATGCTTCATATCCTTATCTACTTAGAGAATAAGAGTGAGAAGATCTGAAAGTGAATTCTCATGGATGTTTATATTAAAATTCACAAAAATGAAGGAGAATATATGATTAAATGATTAAATAATGATATTGAGGCGCAATTCATTAGGGAGTTTAAACCCTAGTACCTCTTGGTGCTCAATATATCCAATGATCATTACTATGTGAGGTCCATAAATGGAAACCTCTCTATGATTTATATAAAATAGTTCCTTGGTGATCTCAAACTGATCCTATCTACCTCTCTCATAGTAATTACCATATAGGTGCTCTATAAAGATATACACATCTATGTTTTCATGAGACTTTATGAGTTCACTAGACACAGTTGAATGAATCTAACATTGAACATCAACTGCACCAATCATATATTTTTCATAGTAACATAACTCTTCATTACTAGACTATTTAGTTGGTAGACCAGAATCTAAGGATTATTGTATGTAATATTTCTATTCACAGAATATCACAACCCAAATGTTTTTAAACCACTCCTAAAAGTTAATTCTTATTAGGAGGTAATATTTCTCTTATATTGATCATATTTATAGTGTGGCTGGAAATATTTCAATTTTATTCTACAATTAATAGAGAAAATTATTAGTATATTTTCATGATTAAAAATAATGTGAGAAATAATAAATTAATAAATTTTATAAAATCTCCCACTATTTTGTCAAGCCACAATATCCCTCAATATTAAACTAGAAATGTCTACTTCCTTTATCATTCCAATGTAAAATGATATGTATGCTCCTTATCATAACCCAAAAGAGGGTTAGTACATATGATTTTTTTATTATTTGGTAGAAATTTCATTTTCCACAATTGGTTTGAAGCTCTTTGATACATTGAGTGGACTCCCCAATCCTAAAATCTAGATAAGGATTTCCTCAACACATTCCCCCAAGTTACAACAAGGCAAGCGAGGGACAATTATTTCGATGTAATGTGGTTATGTCAACCCATAAAATTTATAATAACTCCATGTTAAACGTAAGGGTCTTAATGAGGGTTGGTAAAAAACTTATTTCCAAGGATTTCATTACTAATAGTAATTTAATTACAAGCCTGAACTAATATATAATAAAGGTATTTTAATTTATCATGTGTAATTTTTAGTTCTTTTACACATTACATGGCGTTTTAATATTAATTGGATGTTACATAATTAATTAAATGTGTTTGATAAAACATTTACACGTAATTCATTCACATAATTTTCATGTAATCACATTAATTCATTTATTTATGTGATCTTGAGATTTTAGCCAAATAATAAATATTTTCATATGTATAAATAAATAAATAAATAAGTTACCCATTCATAAGAATTATCTAGTGGTTGAATAAATGTGAAAATGATAAATCAACCACTAACCTAGGGGAAATAACTCATGTTTCTATATTGGAATGAGTTACAACATTCCACATATCCACCTCTACCACACCTGGGTTGGAACCACTATTGTTCAATCTTGAACCATCACCACAAGCCTTGGGAGACTCAGTTAATAAATAATATTTACAACTCATATTAATGTTATGGGAATGAAAGGATTGGTTAAATGGAAATTACATAAATATACATGTACACATAGGTCCTTCATAATAATTGTGGCTAGGATGACTCACAACTTATAAAATTTTATTTAACAATAAATAATTTAAAACCGATGGAGTAAATTAAATTAAATAAATTTCAACACATACAGTGGTCTTGGTCAAGATCATGAATGGTACATGCAATGTATACGTAAAATTAAACTGATAAAATTCATTTTTTTCTTTCTTTGATATTAAGATAACCATAATTACATTAGTTAATTAATTAATCCATTATTTCTATTTCAACTTAATTATATTATGAATTTATTTAGAGATAACCTTAAAAATGGATTAATTGAAAATAAATTATAGAACTAATAGTTTCATATTTATTACAAAAATTCAATTGAGTATTTAAAATTCCTTAAATCACATATTTAATTGTCAAATGCTTAATGTTCAAATAAAAAAAATGGTTTTAATTGTGAAATTTTTAGTTTAATGTAATTTAATTTTTTCAGCAATTGGGAGACTACATGATATATACTATCCTGCTACAAACTGTGTACCTCTATTACCAGGTATCTAGGTCACACGCCTAGGGCTTTAATAGGTTGACTTGGATGAACAACATGGTGTGTACATTCCAGATATTTGTCGTGTATATTCTTTTCGTGTGTCCGAGATACTACCATGAGACATTAGGGTGTATGTTGAATGATTACAAAACATTTATAGACCAAAAACATTCCATGTATTTGGAATACCATGTGCATATGAAACCTTCTGAAAGACATGGCATTTTATCAAGAGAGAGACAACATAATGTGCCCAATCTAGTTACATGTTATTTATCTCTAATTCTATTTTTCTAGAGAACTCAATGTGTATATCAGATATAGGAATTGATGAATTACATAGCGCGTACACCAAAAAAATTTCATTTATATCATAAGTTCTCTATAATGTCAGTATCATGGGGTTTTACCGTGTATTATGACCACTCAGAATGTGTGATTTATGTTTCTAACCAATGTAGACTACACAATTTGTATACCGATACTCACTATATAATCTAAAAACCATATGACAGGTTTCCTGGTCAATACGTGATGTACATGAATTGTAATAATTGTATGGAATGATGTGTATCCCACAATATATCCTAGTTTACTGTGGGTACGATGTGTACTTTTGAGTACACATCATGTAACCTTATCTTACCAGGAAAGAAATTAGCTGTTCCTCAGGGAAACTATGGTCATTCATTATCTGTTATTATAAATTAAAAAAAAAACGAAACAATTAATGATCATGATTAATATATCAATACAACGTTAAATCAAATTGGATTAAATAATGATAATAAAAAATTAAAATTCAAATACATTTCCATATAGATAAATCATTAAAAAAATAATTATTAATTTAAATGTGACCCCTCTAATACCACATGTTGGTTCTTGGTGTAGTGGAAGCATGTGATGATGGTGATATATTCATATTAATTTTAATATTTTAGTTTCTTGAGACCCTGAGGGAGGATATTTCCAGTCAAATTTATAAATAATTTACTTAATATTAGAATAATTTAAGACCTAGGATTATGAGATTTCATTGATGTGAATATTTACCATCTAAAAAGAACCATTCACATTTACATAATTGTGCTATTGTGATCCAAGGATTTAATAACTCTAGTGGTGATCCACATATTCTCATTTGAACTCTAAGAAACACCGATAAATCTCTGGGTGTTAGAGAAATGGATCGATTGTCTTACGTTGTTTCTGTTGAACGCTCATACTTTGGTCCTAAATGAATCTCTCATGTGGTTCTCATTCTTATGAGGGTGAAAGTAGGTGTTGAGAGTGAAGGACCCTGGAACACCCTGAGAGGGGAGGGGTGAATCAGGGTGTCAACTTTTTCTTTTTAATTTTGAGGATCTTGTTCCCACGTTGGTAGGAATATGTTATATTTATCAAACAAATGAAAGCAGAAAGTTGACACATCAATTTTACTTGGTTCACCACAAAGGGCTACATCAAAGGCGAACATGCCGACAGTGTGTCGGTCATACCAAAATCCACTAATATTCACAAGTTAATGGATAAAAAGTTTTGGTCACAATCACACTATGCCAGGAACAATGCCTTTACAGTGGTTCATGGATAGCTCACTGCGTCCCTCGGGTCACTCTCGTTGACTCCCCCTGGCTCATTGTCTTTGGTGAAGTCCCACTCAGTTTATAGACATGATGTTATCTTCAATAGATATGCATTTAAGTCTTTGCCTCTGTTCAGTGTGAGCCTCATCCTGCATCGAAGTCCAAAAAGGATGCACTTGAAAGCACTAAAACACTAAAACAGATATTTGGAATGCGTAAACAGGTTACACTGAAGATTTCACACAACACCAATGCTTTGCACGAAATATCTCACTTTAGCGCACAATACTTGATTTTCATGCATAAAATATTTTGCGCAACAACCTCTTTTACACGTAGCCTCATATTTTACGAGCGACTTCAACTTTTCCGTGAAACATCACCTTATACGTGCAAAATTACGTGAACCATCCAATTTTACATGAAACATCAAATTTTATGCACAATATATGCATTTTCACGCAGCTTAAACTTTTACGTGCATCACCTTTTAAACGCAACTCAAAATTTTTCATGCATCTCAGAATTTTTCACACAACCACCTTTACGCAAACATTTAACACGCATCCGCACTCAGATCCTCTCTAAGTCTTCAATAGTACGGAATTAGGGGGGTCACCTCTTATATATAGGCTTTGCCGACCCCCATGCACAAAACCCATCTTGGCGCAAAAAGCCTCTCATTCTGTGCACAATAAATTTCACGCAAGAATCGTTTTCCGCACACATCTCCATATGTTTCACATAGCCCATGCCTTTGACATTTTCTGACGTTCTGATTCCGAAACACCTCTTTCACGAAAAATCTTGCTCCACTAATTCACGCACCAAGTTTTTTTTTCACGCACCACACTGTTTTTCGCGCACCACGTTGTTTTCTGCTCACGACTCTATTTTTCATGCACACCTAACCCATTTCATGCACCACTTCCTCTTTGCACACACCTCCTTTTTCCAACAACCTATGTCTTCATTTTCCGATTTTCAGGTCCAAAAATTTGGTAAACACTTGAGAACAACACCACCTTTAATACTCTTTTTTTGCTTGAACTGTATGATCACTTTACTCACACACATTCCAGAATTCCATAAAGGATTGACAACAAACACAAACCATAATCCAATTCAAGCAAAGAACGACCATGGTTCCAATAGAGTGAGAATTAGTTATGTGAATGAATTCCCTATTTCTATTGATCTGGTCATTTTTTACAAAATATACACAATAAACTTATCCAAATATTTATAGAGCTTGGGTGTAAGTTAAAATAATTATTTAATTTCATTTAGAACCTTAAATAATATAATAACATTTAATAAACCCCATTACACATAATAAGAAAAATAATATTATTTTATGGTATGCTCCAACTTACGCAATAACAAATATTATTTATCCATCTTGTTATATAGTATTTGTCACCAGAAATGGTCAATGTTAGTTCAAACTCTTCAAGCCTTTATTGAACATCCCAATAAAAATTTTATTTTTATATTTTATTTATCAACAGATATTTATTATCAATAAAGCATGAATAAAATTGTCCTCATTATTAAAAATAATATTTATTCAATTAGTTAAATTCAAATATAATTTAATTAAGATCATCGATAACACAAAGGGTGTGACCTTATAAGATTATTTCTTGTTGGAATTAGGTTGGAATCCCTAAAGACCATGATTATTGTCTAGTAATAAGACAAGGAACATAATAGAAAGAACTTAATGTCACAATGATGGCACCCCCATATGAAAATTAACATTTTAATATAATCTATTTTTTTTTGAAATATCTCCTCATGAAGTTTTCACATATGTGTCACTAAACTATTTGCTCAATACTTTTTTAAACATTATTATATGTCAGGAACCTATTTTCTCAATACTTCATTATTTTCCAATCTGAAAAAATACACATCATTACACAATATCCATGTAATTTAATCCAAAGAATCTATTCCAATCAAAGTTACAAGATATTAACATCAATAAAATTGGTAGGGACTAATACTTACTCAACTTATCCATGAATCACATGTCAATCATGACACACCCAATGTACCCTAACTCACCAAAAACATATGGATTCATAATTTTCATCATAAAATATATGTGCGTGTGTAATAAAATTCATTAATTATAATATTAAGTATAAGGAACCTTACACATTCTCAAAGATATGAATATATGATGACATCAAAATATCTAAAATTTCTACATGTGGATTTGTTCACATAATATGCCTTCTTGGAGATTAGAAAGTGTAAACGTTATGGGAAGAAGCCTCATCATCTTATGGGAACTTCAACCTAACATTCTATTTACTATGTGTCCCATTATAGTACATTATCCAACTGCATAACATTATTTAAGAATATCATTATAGCACTTCAATGTTATCATTATAGTAGGGAACTTCTAGGACCTTATCAATGTGACATATACTCTAGGTCATTATTAAATTAGAGTCATGAAATAAATTAATAAATAACCTGTAATAATAATATTTATTAATATTTAATACATTGAATATACATGGAATCAAATTAAAAAATGTTGGCCCTAGGACACCAACTCCAACACTTATCACATTTCACAATAAATTTCCAAATAAACCATTTATCAAAAAATTATTTGAAAACCAATTTTCACAATCCATTTCAATTTTTTTTAAAAGGCCATTCTTTTACCAAAACTATTGGAAAAACCATATTTTCTCAAGAAGCCATTTACAAAAAAATTAATCAATTATAAAAATTTATTTATAATAAATTTGATAAAACTAATATCAATTCAATGTTTATCCAACATATGCTAATGATGGAACCACTTACCTAAAAATGAGCTTGCACACTAGAGGTGATGGGTTCCACACACCGTAATCTGAATGGAAAGGAATATAGGGAAACAGAAAATCTAGAATAGTTTAAATAAGCTTCATACCATGATCACCAATCTCTACTAACATAGCCCAAAACAACTACCAAAATACAAGAGAAACAAATAACTAGAAAAGGGAAATGAATACATATCAAAGGAAGGGAATCCAAATGTGTCATAGATCAATGAACCAAATGAAGCAATCCAGAAATAAATGAATCACACAAAATCTCATAAGAGATACCTAGTGTTTGAGGGAGAAGGATATACAAGGAATGAATTATAATTCATGATTTTAGTGTATAAAAACCTACCATTCATGAATGATTCTGGATGTGACTCCAAGAATCATGGCATAAATCCCATGAATTTCATGTACACTAAAGGCATCACCTCATGTTTAAAAAATCCTAAGAAATTATTTCATGCTGCGAACATGATTCACAACATGAACCATTTTCATGCTCTAAATGGAATTCACGACTTTTCCCCAATAATAGATACATGTTGTGAGTTATATTCCTGACATGGATGTGTCTTGTAGGATGTGACCAACCCATGTTCTAAAAAAACTCTTAAATAAACTCTCATACCCTCTTAACATTTGATTAAAGATCTTAAATATAGAATAGAGTGTAAATTTTTATTGGGATGTTACAATATTCCCACCACAATACTTTCACTGTTACTATTATTTATTATTATTGAAAAAGGTATGTAAAAAATTGAATTCCAAAGAACAAGGAATGACTAGAAGGAAGGGAGTTATGGAGGCCTAAAATAGCGCAGACCCTAAGCATCACCTCTAATCATATTCTTCCCTTAAATAGGGAAGAAGTTAATATATGGGGGAAGAAAAACATGAAGACCTAGAGAATCCATAGGAGAAATATAATCATCCACCTTGTTGCACTCCGTCCAGGTTTGCGAGAAAACAATACCCTAGTTGATGTGATTCTTGCACCTTATCAGGATATAGAGTAAGGACCGGTGAATGTTTTTCTCACCATGCATGGAGTCCTGAAGGATAATATATTCAATCTCTACCACAATAAGAGTAGTAATTCGATGCCTACATAACTGAAGAATCGTGAGCATTGTCATCACCTCTGAAAGAAGTGAGTGACCTCTCTCAAAATGAGAAGAGAAAGAAAATATTACATGAGCAATCGGACCCTAGACAACACCACAACCCTTCATGTCATTTATGGCACACTATACGTCAATGTTGAGATTCAAACAGAGAAGATGCGGGAACAATTCCACCAAGTGGTCATGATTAGTGAAATGGACCCCTAAAGAGCACACTTGAAGTGACCAGAGAGAGGGGGCCTCACACTATTTGTTGCAATCTTTAATGATATTTAGGGAAAGATATTTGATTCTGGCCACAAATGACCTACTAGTGAACTGAATCCCCTCATGCCTATCTTTGTTCTAGGCCATCCAGATGCACCAACCCCCCAAATCCAGAATGATACCATGAGATTTATTCTCTGGATCATCTTCACATACACCATGGAATGATAGGTAAAGAAAGGAGAGGTCTAACAGAGTAGCGAAAGATAACCCTATGAAGTCACCAAAGGCCTTCCACATGTGACAAACCCACTCACTGATGAAGAAGGGGGGGGGGGGTCAAATTCTCTTCCCTTGGGTCCTTCCAACATAGGCAGCGCGAGGCAATGCTAATACCCAAATGCCTCATATTCTCATTTGTAGGGAGAACCATATTCTAGATTCTCCATAGGATAAAATTGAATTTAGCAAGGACCTTTCTTACCCATAAGGTCAAAACCCATGAATCCTAGTGGTCCGCACTAGTAGACACCCTTCTGTAGTCCATTTAAGTGAAAATACCTGAAGATGATGTAGTAAAAGAGCATCTATATGGTTCATCCATAAGATAAATCAAATCAAAGTCCATTTTATTATTTTTTCCTAATAGGAAACTGATAAATTCTGTATACCTACTCGCCTGATTAAAGGTAATGTACATGACAAGACAACCAAGAAAGCCAAGGGTAGTCCCAACCCAATTATGATGCCAAAAGAAAATGTTACCCTCACCCAAAACCCACCTAGTGTTATGCTGAAGAGCGTGAATGTGGGAGGAAACAATAGTATGGGGAGATTAATGTCACACATTGCATCTAACCCCCACCACCAAGAAGCATGCCATGATATTACCCCAAAGAGTGATCCCCTTGATTACTTCCCATGCCAACATTGCCCCCAAGCCACACAACACGACTGAGATACTCTTAACACCAATACCACCCTCTTGAACTTGACATCTGAGCCTATGCCATGACACACAATGTTTCCTCCCCTCCTCATGTGTATCCTTGATAAATGAGGAAAGAATGGAATCAAACATAGTAATCACCCCCTTCTGCACCTTAGAGGCTGAGAGATAATGGCATGGAATGGTGGTTAATAAACTATTCCCCAAGGTTATCTTACATAAAAATGAAAAAAATGATTCATCCAATGATGAATTCGAATGTATGGAAACATCAAATTAGAGATACGACATGTGTTGGAAATACATAATAAGGCCTCATAGAACCTTGTAGAGTAGCACTGTATATGAAGAAACAGAGAAAGTCTTGAGATAAAAAAATTCTTTAGGAGAAAGGGTCCCCTGCCTCATCCCACACACTACCTAGAAAAACCCATATTTCCTTCCCATGAAGTGGACTACCAACAGGGAAGAACCGAAACAAAAAAAGAGGAGATCAACAACCCAAGAAGTGAATCCCATATCGATTAAGCATTTAATGATAAACACACACAAAACACATTCACATGATTTTTAAATATCCAGATTAATCATCATATTAGACCCTTTACTTCTAGTGTTAATGCCATCGATGAGTTCGTGGGTCAGTGCGATAGCCCCTTTGAAGGCCCATTGCTTCATGAAGTTGTGCTTCTAGAGGGATATCCATCAAGGCAAGCGAGTTCTTAGCCTTTGGATGAGGATGGATGTAAGGACCTTATACATGATGTTGGATATACCGACTGGATGATAGTGCTAGATAAGAGAGGGGTCCTTGATTTTGGGGACCCGAACCACTATTGTGGGGCATGCAACACGAGGGAACAACCCACCTTGGAAGAAGTCCTGAATGGAACGAATAAAATAATCTTTAACCATACTCCAAGAGGCGTAGAAGAATGAGTGTAGAAACCCATTATAGCTAGAGGTGTTTTCCATGTTTTGAGTATTCAAATACTCTAAGATTTATTCTTCCAGAAGTACATCCTCAATCAGTGAGTTTTCATCCCTAGACCGCACCCTCAAAATAACATTACTGATTTCTTCACGGTTTCTTGGATATCCTTCCACCATTTAGGGGTTTGGTCTGATATGTAGGGTCTTGAATAATGACTCTGCTGAGCTACCTATCATATCTCGATTTTCTATGAAAGATCCATCCTCCTCCCATTTTTTGTCCATGTGAGCCTTTAGTTCTCTTTGATACATGCATGAAAATATGTTGTATTACAGTCCCCCTCACATAGCCATCTAACTCTTGAATCATCACGAGCAATACGTTCATCCCTTAGTATTATTTCATCCATTTAATCCTTATTAGTAGAAAGATCCCCAAATGTACCATCATTCCATTCTAGCTATAAACTGGACATTAACCTCTCAATATCTTTCTTTACTCCATCCAAGTCACACGTCGAAGGAGGATGATTACCAACCCACACTTGAAGATCCATCCTGAGACGCCTTATCTTGTTTTGTAAACACTCCCATTCATTCCCATGAAAGTGTTCATTCCACGATGAATCCACTATGTGATGACAACTATGACACTTAATCCACAAGGGGGAGAAACCAATGCCAAATCTTCTTGATTGCCTTGGAGATATATCGAAGAGAAGAGGGGAGTGGTTGAAAATACTATGGCCTAAGTGATAGACATTTGAATTCGAGAAGGGCAAGATGGTGTGGACAGTGGCAAGGTAGTGATCCAACCTTCATGAGGTATAGTGAGATCCCATCTAGAAATTTCACTAGGTAAAGCACCTCCCTTAGAATCCCATATCCTTAAATACCTTAAGAGACAAAAACTATGAGAAATCTAGCCTTGCATGCTAAGGAAAGGATCCCTTGCCCTTATTCTTAGTAGAATATGCTATCTCATTAAAGTCTCCCCACACAAACTATGGAGAACATTCAGGATCAAAGGAGTCATGCTCAACCCAAACACGTGCATGATCACATATGTCGCAACTGCCATATACAATGGAGAAGAAAAAGGAATGAATACCGTCTCTAACTATCATGGTTATACACTGATCCAAGGACTAAATAAAATCCACATTGATGCCAGTATTATAGAAGACCCATATGTTGGGGCTTTGAGAATCAGTTTTCATGGAACTAGGAATACTGATCCAGCGAGCAAACTCCCCGATTTGCCTCTGCCTTGTTTAGTCTCCAACACCACTATGAGAGAAATATTTTTGGACCTAACTTCATTGAAAATGAAATCCATTTTCACTTGGGATTCCTTGAAAAGGGAATTCTATTTGAGAAAGGTTAACATTTGGAAAGGGAAATCCAATTTTGGCGCCACGCTGCTTAACCACTTAGCCTGATAAGGGAGATTTACAACCCTAACTCATATGTGATCTGGTTCTTGCACCGATAAAATCCAAAGGGGGGAGGTGCACCAAATGACCATACAGAAAGAGAATCTTGTATGGGATGGCTAACTCCATAGGGGTAATCAGGGATCACCTTAGGATTACTCAAATATTGAAGATGACCCAGGGATGGCAGAGGAAGAGGCGGGTCCAAGCTTATCCTGAGCCCAAAAGAGGGGCCATCAGGAGGACACACCACACGAAATTCCTGAATAGTGTCAGAGGAAGCCTCAGAAAGAGAATACACCATATCGATAGTTTATGCCATAAGGGGAGGGGGCAGACTCAAATAAAGACCAAGAAGGGCCATACCACCTGCTTGTGATGCGAGATGAAAACATGGCTAGAATATACTGCTACAGGAAGGGCACCCTGAAGGCTTGAAAGGTACCAGGGCCTTGTTAGAGGCTTCACTGTTAGTCATAGAAGAAGACAATGTCTGAACTAGAGGATCCCCATCATCCACCACCACTAACTCAGAATGGGACTCATTTGTAGGGCTGACTGGAGAGCCACATACACCTCATCCCGATCCTTCCCAGACGAGGAAGCACCCATGGTAGAGACATGCCCATTGGGACAAACCAAAACACGCTTCCCTATTTCCTCTTGATGTTTCCTCTTATAGACTGGAAGCGAGTGGCCTTAAAGGTGGCAGATAGAGAATAATCTCGACATCCCAGGATAGAGAAGATCCTAGAACCAATCAAAATAGTCCTGGACAAATAGTTGAATTTGGTCTGGAATGGGAGAGGATATGTCCATGTCCACATAGATGCGCTCCATTGAAGCTTCCACCAGGAGAAGAGTCCAGTCATCCACACATAGAAATATCCTGAGAGAATCGGTAATATCCCGAAGAAAAGTGCCATTATGGAATGGGTTGGGAAGGACCAATAGAGAGATCCACACCAGAGCACTCAACAAGTCCATTCCCATGCGATCCTCCATACCCCATCTCATCATAGTGAACCTAAACTTACCCAAAACCCTTGGGGCTTTGCACTATGTGGAGATGAAATCCGCCTCAGATCCCAAGACGATGCAAAAGGACATACAATTTAGATATGAGACCCGAGAAATAGAATACACATCCCATGAGCTAACGAAACTGTGAAACAAGAGGGGAAGGGTGGGGGGAGTGTGATCCATGCCATACATGGCCACCATGGTCTAGATAAGACACTCTAAGGCCATGAAGAAATATTCTGATGAGATAACCATAGAAGGACAAGATCCCTCCAACTAAGAAGCTGGTGCGATGGGGGAAATCTACCGGAAGCCGGGAGGGGACTTTGGAGGGGACTTCCCATAAAGGGCATCCTTGAAGGGTGGGCCCTTCTTTGCAGGAAGCGATCCCACCACCTCCACTGGGGGGAAGGAAGAGGGACAACCGAAAAGGAACCAGGATGAAGGTGATAGGGGTGGGAAACACCACTGAAGGATGCATAGCCAGAGTAGGACCAATAGTAGAAAAGTTTGAAAAATTAAAAGGTGCATGCGATGGGTAAGGTAGAGAAGAAAAATCCATTTTACTTTATAGAGATGGCTACAATAGGACCTTCCATCCTCATGAAGTCACATGGTAGAAGAATGATTTGGAAATAAGTGAGGATATTTATCACTCAATAACAACTCAAACTACCATGTTTCTTTAGAATATGATCCATTCTATGATAAAAAATGAACAATAGAATAGTTTTCCCACACAATACATTCATATGAGAATCAATGATCTATACTAGATCTACCACAATAGAAACATCTAGCTCCAACTCAATCGATTCAAAAATCAATACAAGGAAATGATTAGGATGGTATTTCATGTTACGATTTATGTGGAAAACATTTTTCATACATATAAATTGAGACAATAATTCCAAAAACAAAAAAAAACCCTAACTGAGCATTTTTGTGAACTCATTTGGTACAACATTTCTTGGTGCAATCATCCCCTCTTTCCCAAGATGATAGTGACCCAATTGAGGGGAAACTGTCATAAAAGCTCGATCAGATATCGAAAATTAAAAAGGTAGATACTACCAATCCATATAATATTTAGGTCTAATATTATCTATAATAAATCATTGATGTGTATCACAGATCCTTGAAGACATATCTAGAATGATACTTGTTCCCACAAGATAGGATTTTGCCACCTCTAATAATGAAATAGGCAACATGCATGGGTAGATATAC
This sequence comes from Viscum album, assembly GCA_963277665.1. NCBI lineage: Eukaryota > Viridiplantae > Streptophyta > Magnoliopsida > Santalales > Viscaceae > Viscum > Viscum album. The sequence continues at coordinate 1,019,720,681 of OY728133.1, read as the reverse complement.
AAAGGCTCAAAGGGTTACCTTCTTATCAGTGATAGGTAAATCTAATTAAAAAATTCAACCAGTATAAGATGGCAGTTCCAGGATCCCAAAAAATCAAATACATAAGAATAGACCATATCCTTCATGATCCGAATAACATAATCTATCTGTCCATCCATCTTTGGATGATAAAATGTACTAAACTTAATCTGATTACACATCAAATCCTAGAGAGTCATCCAAAATCTGGAAGTATACATGGGATTACTATATGAGAAATTATATAATTAAACCCATGTAACATCATGATCTATTGTTTATACAACTGATCCATATCATTGACTTTAATATTATCCTCGATCAAAATGAAATTAGTGGTTTTGATTTGGTGATCAATCTCCCCATACAATGATCTCCCCTCACTGGGTCCATGGAAATCCAACAACTATGTACATGGATACATCACCACATTACAATATCAACCCCAGAAGAGGATGGATCATACTAGAAGGCTTCGAGTGCTCAGATTTTATCTACTATTCGGTGTAATAGTGTTTCACATAATCTGATATGTCATGATTTATACCATAACACCAAAAATGATATCTCATGTCATAATTCGGCATCATATTACCATGATTAATGAGCCACATGGAGTTATGAAAATAATGAATCACTAATTTCCATATGAATGATGGGATGAAAAAATGATTTCTATTGTAGATAATACCATCAGAAGGGATAGACTAACCAGAAATAGTTCCACACCATAAAAGGTTTCCTTGATTGTTATTATCTCTTCATCCTACTAATGGCTCAATCGAATAAACTAAAGTAGAGATGATTATTATTGAACATTTATGAATACCATAACTAATTCATCCTCCCACACATCTAGATATAATTGAGAAAAAATTCTCATTAGTTTCCTCTCCACATTCAATTCGGAAATAGCATGTGGTGGAACTTTTCGACTGAGATCATCATCAACAACATTCCCCTTCCGTAGGGTATTGTAAATTCCAAATTTGAATGTCTAGAGGTATTCCACATATCATCTCTACCTGTGATTCAGGTCATTCTAAGAGAATATATATATATAATTCTTATTGATAAATAAGACCGTGACCATATCACTAAAAATATTATCCCACCAACACTTAAATGCTTACATAACTATGGAATGATCCAAATCACTAGAGTGGTAGTTTTTTCTCATACAGATAAAGATAAAGAGAACCGTATGAAAAAATGTGATCATATTCTATAATAATGCAACCCAGAGCATCACTAGAAGCATCATAGTAAACCATACACCACTTAACATGATCAGGTAACATCAAAATATGAGATGATGTAAGAATTTGTTCAGAATCATCAAAAGATTTCTGAATTTTTTTATCTCATATGAACTTCACTGCTTTCATGGTAAGAGAAGTAAAAGGTGATTCCATAATTGAGAAATAATTTATAAACCACTGATAGTATACATCCTTACCTTTGAGTCTTTGTGTATGGAAGAAGTTTTATGTATCCTCCCCTAACAAGAATGACTTCAACTTATCAGGATGCAATGATAAGAAATGTTCATAAATCAAATTATCTAATAAGTTCTCTTATTTAATCTAGATATTGAATTTTCATAGTTTTTCCAAAATTCTAGGACATCCCAGGATTTTCAAAACCATATTCATGTGTTTCTCATTCTTGTGCATAGATTTGAAATGAAACTAAATATCATCCATAAACACCATGATAAAGGTATTGTGAAATTAATGGAATATATGATTCGTTAAATACATATATATCCCATTATTGTTAGTTAGAACAAAATGAATCAAAAAAAAATTCATAATGTCCATACATACTCTAGAAAGCAGTCTTCAAAATATCAGAATCCTAAAAACTAGGAATATGAAAACTTGACCAATGAGTGGTTTTAAAATTCCACCTTGCCCCTTCAAATAATCTAACAAGCCATTCACCAGGGTTAAAGGGTAATTATTCTTAATAGTCACCTGGTTTAACTTCTCATAATCCATACAAAAAATAAGTGAACTATCAGCTTTCATAGAAATGATAATGGGTTATGACTATAAATAAAAACTGGGGTAAATAAATCCCTTGTCAATCATATCGTTTAACTACATCTTGAGCTCTTTTTTCTCAGTAGGTTATACATAGTAAGAGGGTATAGTAATCGATTTTATAATCATCACTCGATCAATAATAAAATCTTATAATGTATGTATAGGAATACTGGATAATTAGTTAGGAATTAAACTAGGGAAATCCCAAACAACTATGAGAAGATAAAAAATAAATAAAACAAAATCAGTCTCAACTACAGAAGTAGAAAAAACTCTTGAGCTCTGGGTGGGAAGGTCTTGCACAAAGAGAGCCCGAATCACACTCTCCTTAAAATAATTGAGATCTCCCATCACTTTCAGTAAATGAAATATGTTGATGATAATTTTAAATATAATCATGGATAGTAACTATCCAATATATCTTGATGACGATATCAAAAAAATATTAATCAATAACTAGGAAATCCAAGAGTAACTCTACATAAGCTATCGATATAGAACATGATGGACACCAAAACTCTGCTCCATCTTTCAAAGAAGAATTAATAAATCCATCACAATGGAAATGAGATTTATTTTATGTTTTATAAAATCAACAAAATAAGTAAGATATAAATGAGTGCAAGTAATTTGTATCAAATAGAGTTGTTTGTATACAAGAATAAAAAAATTGTACCTATCATTGTTGTTGGGCCAACATCATCCTTTACTGGAAACTCATCCACTACATGAAGGTTCATCACTCTTAATTCCTAATACTATACCCCTATTGAATTTGAAGCTTATAAATATTATTCAATGGACTTTGGAGAAGAAGATCAAATACCATAATAGAAAATATACATATAATGGAAGATACTATGAAAATAGACCTAGAAGAAACACGAATTACATGTATTTGGGGGATGTATACAAGGTCATCCAGTGTTTCATACTTTTACACTCTGATAAAAAGACAGGGAACACTATTGGATACCACATATAGTGGAAAATTGGTCTATTGATGAGAACCACCTCCACCACTCTACTGATGATCATGCTAATTTCTATTCATTCAATATGCGCTGTCACGACCCGTCCTCGGGGCCCGTGCCGTGACTACCCCAAGCCCGCCTTCCATAGGCCAGGGGCTGGCGACTAGCACCAAAGACATAAATACCTATAACTGGGAAGGCATTGCCTTTATAAAAGTAACCAAACACCACAGAGTACAAGCGGATGTAAAACACTAAGTACAAAGAAAGTGCTGAAAAGTAAATGGGCCAGAATACAAACCTAACTAGAAAAATAGCTACAAATGAACAAAATTACAACATAAAAATAAAAACAGCTGGAAGAAAGGAAGCATCTCCTGGGTCGTCCTCCTCAGATCCTACCTGATGGGTAGGTACAGATAGCGCAACTCCTGGATTGTCCACCACGGATCCTACCTGAAGGGTAGGTACAAATAGCACAACTCCTCAATGCTCTCACCCGTCAACCCCCTCCAAGTGTTGTCTCGCCATGAAGTCCACCTCCGTATACTGACTCCTCGGGTGGTCCACCTTCGGGTACCGTCTAGTCCTCGAACACTCGGCCTCTTTCAGCACTGCCTATCATCTGCAACCAACACAACAAGGTGCAAGCATAGCCCGTGCAGGGGTGAGTATAACGATACTCAGTAGGGACCCCGAGACCCTCAAGGTCTCACTAAAACCAACAAGGATAACCACAAAGAAGATCTCAATAGATAACCTCTACTTAGGTATATGCCCATACATATACCTAAGTTATCATGTAACCCATCTCAATCATGAGAAAACACAAGATTAGGAAATCAATGGATAACCATTACCCAGGTATATGCCCATACATATACCTAAGATATCAAGTGTCCCATCTCAATCAAGAGGTAAACACAAAGGTCATAGACTCAGCTCAAACCAGGATTTTCATTATCGAAACCGTAACTGCTGAAGAGCCCCGTCTCTGGAGTGTACAGTGGTCCTGTCATGACTCCGACGTACTGCTCACTAACCTAAGACTGCTGAGGTATTCCTCCTGTCGAGTACTGTGGGCTTGTTGCTACAACCAAGCGCTTCCCACCATGGGTCTGCCTCTCCAACCAAGCGCTCCCCCTCATAGCCTCTAGAGGTACTCCTTCTGTTCAGTACCGCGGGTCTTCCGCTACAACCAAACGCTCCTCCGCCGTGGGTCTGCCGCTACAACCAAGCGCTCCCCCTCATAGCCTCCATAGGTACTCCTTCTGTTGAGTACCGCGGGTCTGCCGCAACAACCAAGCTCTCCTCCGCCGTGGGTCTGCCGCTACAACCAAGCGCTCCCCACTAGGCTATCTAAAACACACCGAGTCGATCGGTCAAGCAGTCGTCAGGTCTCAGCCGGCTACACGGTCTCCGTACTCTGCACGCTCGTCTCTGGGAGGGTCCGCTCCATGAGATACTGGTCGATACTACAAGTGTCACAAAGTTCCAAGAATAAGTATCTCAAAGGACCGCCTCATCACAGGGGTCTCAACGCAACAGACGACGCGTCAATCGGACGCCTGGTCTGTTAGTTACTAGCCTTTTCATCCCCGGGTCCCGGTTGGTTTCGTGTGCGAATCAACCTGGACATATCTAAACTATACCCCGAACTCTCATAGGGTATACTCATAGGGACTGTTTCTCCACGTGATCACCAACGCCGCTGACGGTTCGTCAAACAGACGTCTAGTCTAAAAGTTATCAGCTTTTCCATTTTAGGGGCCCAGTTGGATTTCGGGTGCAATCCAACCCGACCACTATCCAACTGCATCCAAATATCTGGAAAAGTATGCCAAAAGTTCCGTCTCATCAAGAGAAATTCAACGAGACAGACGGCGCATCAATCGGACGCCTGACCTGTGAGTTATTGGCTTTTTCGTTCCAGGGGCCCGGTTGGTTTGGTGAGTGAACCAACCCGACCGCACTCCGACGATGTCCAAACCTCGAGCGGAGTAAGCCAAATGTTCCGTCTCATCAAGAGGAATTCAATGAGTCAGAAGACACGTTAATCAGATGTCCGGTCTGTGAGTTATTGGCTTTTTCGTTCTAGGGGCCCGGTTGGTTTTGTGAGTGAACCAACCCGACCGCACTCCTACGACATCCAAACCTCGAGAAGAGTAAGCCAAAAGTTCCGCCTCATCAAGAGGAATCTAACAAAGTTGACGACACATCAATCGGACTTTTGGGGCTCAAGATATAAGCGTTTCCGCTCCGAGGTCCCGGTTGGTTTCGTATCCGAACCAACCTAGATGAACCCAAAGATCTCCAAAACCTTGAGTGTAATATACCGAAACGACCGTCTCAATCCAAGAATTTCTACGCAACTGATGACGCGTCAATCGGAGGTCCGTACCCCAAGTTATCGTCAAAAGACCAAAGAGGTCCGAAAATGGGGGGTCCGGGCCCGAACCGACCCGGACCGGCCCGGCGGTCTGGCCAGGCGGCTCGGCCTGGCGCGCTGGCTCGCTGGTGCTGGCCAAGCGACCGCGCAAGGGGAGACCGCCCCCCTGGACGAAACCGCGGCCCCCGCGCGGGGGCCGCTCCCTGTCAACGGACGTGGCGCGATGTCGTGTCCCTCTGGTCCCGCGCGGCCACGGGACAAGCCGCCCGCCACCGTGGATTCAGCCATGACGGCCCCTTCTCGGCGGTGCGCCGGGCACTGCCCCCTCATGGCGGCCGGCTGGAGCCGGCCGCCGCCTCCGGCCGCCGGCGTGGCGCACCGGCGGAGTCTTCCGCAGACCATCGGACGCGCTCCGATTGTCTGTTTTTCTCGCCGCTTTCGCCAATGGTCCTCCTGGGACCTGACCTTTACTGCGGCGGCTTCACAATGCCCGTGCGGCCTACTTTGTCGTCGCCCGCCAATCCGCTCACCAAGAACCAAGAGACGGTGGGTTCGGACTTCTTCGTTGGTCCGCACCCACCATGTTAGCGGTTTTAAAAAGAAACATCTGACAGTTTTTTTTAAAACACATCCGAGGAAATCAAATCACACAGATTTAATTGCATCATTTAAACCCATGATGAGGATATAATTCACAAATATTTAAAAGAACCGCAACCCCCTACCTCAATTGGTTGTTGATCGAAGATTGTCGCGGGGGAAGGAACGTCGCGGAAGAAGCGTTGCGGAAGGAGGATCGTCAGCGTGGCGGTACATGGTGTCGCGTCGTCGATCTCCGAGGGTTCAACGTTCTTCGTTGCCCTTCGTCAGAGGCCGGTGTTCTTCGTCGACGACGATGCGTTTTTCACGTTCTTCGCGTTCTTCACGTTCTTCAACAAAGGAGGATGAAGATCTTCAATCCTTAGAGCTTTCTCCAAATCCTCTCAACAAGCAACCCCTCAATAAAATAAGTGTTGGTCTTATTTTTTTTCTCATGCCAACGTTTTTTAATTCATAAAAGAATCAATCAATTAATTGAATTAATTTGAATGCTTAAACCGCCCAAAATAATGAGGCGTTTCTTAACCAAAATAAACGCACGGTTGACGTCATTAAAAAGGGGGGTTGCGGGTGCGTTACTTAGAAGGAAAGAAACAGTGGGGCTCGTGCGGGCCCCACCTCACAAATATCCTATAATGTGGGTAGGATATTGTGGATCCCACCTTATCCACTTAACTTAAGTTAAGAAAAATAAAATAATTGGTCGCACCATTTGATTTTATTCAATTACTTAACCCGCAAATTATAAAACCACACCCGAGAAAACGCAACTCCGGAAAAGGTATTTCTAAGCAATTACCGGTGCTGCGATTCCATTGGTGCCCTTGGAATTCGATTTTGAGCACCGGTTCACAGATAGAAAAACCCGCTCGTCCGTTCACTGAACGTACCCGAGCTAAACATCGGAAAAAGATTCCGGCCACACTGGGCCTCGGAATTAGGTCCCGTTAGAAACTGCGTTCTTGTAAAATCCCAAATAAAATTAAAAAAAATTTCCCTTGAATTTTTACGGGTCTCTACATTACTGCCACCTCAGGGTTTTACGTCCCCGTAAAGCTATAACACAAACTAGGGAAATAAAAGCGGTACTGAGCACGCATCTGAGCCTTCCGCTCCCATGTTCTTATCTGGAGGTTCCCGTACTGCCAGTGAAAGCGCACCTGAGGAATCGACCCGTCCTCATAGGACATGCTCCTGTCATTCCTCGATCCCCACTGGAACCTCCATGAGGGTCACCCCATCGCCCAAGTCCAGCTCCTCATGGTCAATGAAAAGAGAAGGGTCGAGCTTGTATCTCCTCAGTTGAGATACCTGGAAATCTTCGTGCACCTGGTGCAACTGAAGTCGGTGGGTCAAGCGGTAAACCATGTTGACTACCCTTCCGAGGACCTAGAAAGGTCCATTGAACCTTGGAGATAAATATTCGCTTCAGCCACATCTCCATAACTCACGTCGAGGTGAGACCCGTAGGGAAACGTGGTCACCAACCTCGAACTCTAGTGGTCTCCGCCCCCTGTCAGCACAAGACTTTTTCCATCCTTCAACTGTCCTTATCTACTCTTGGATGACTTGGACCTTTCTAGTCCTACAAGAGCTGCTGTGATTTCTTCTTTGCCGATAAGAGAAATCCGGTCTCATCCCCTGAATGAACCACATTCTTCGCCTAATACAGTCGATCCCGACATGGATGATACTAATCCATACCAAGGATGACGTCGTAAGGCCTCGACGCTACTACCAAGAGATCCAACCATTACTCTCTCCTCCAAGGGTTGAGTCACACTGTCGGCATCAATGTGTGGTCACTGGGTCTCCTCCAGTAGGTATCTCAATGTGAGGGTCAAGTCAACAGTTTTTAAACTGGAACCTCTTAGTAACAACTAAAAGAGAGGATAGGAAGGTAAACGCCACAAGAAAGGTTTCTTTTTATTACTTCAGCTCAAAGTAAAAGACACAAAGCAACAATAAACAAACATCAACAGAGCTAGAAGCCACATGAACAAAAGTCTCCAGGTCTGGAGCTAGTCCCGCTCCTGTCCATCAGCTCTTGGAGCTCCATGATCATAGGCCGCAGCTGCCTGCAGCTGAGGTCTCCCACGTCCACCTGTTCCCTGTAGTTGGGGTGGACCTACTGGTGGTGGTTGCGGCAACACCTCGAAGCGTCGTCCACCTCTAGCTGCATGGCCATCTTCCCTGCCACGGTCTCCTGCTCCTTGCGGTCCACCTTGATTAGACCTCTGCCTCTGCCCGAGAGGTCCTTCGTTCATCTGCTGGTCATCTGTATGGCGGGTCGGACAGTCATGATCCATGTGACCAACCCCGCCGCAGGAGTAACACTACTCGCGCATGGTAAGTCGTTCTCCACCTCGGGTGCCTCACACAAACGATCCTGTGTCATGAGGTTGACCACCTGTAGGTCTAGTCCTCTTGGACCTCTACGTCATCTGTCTACTGCCTGCTGCAGAAGACTCTGCCGCATGCCGGCTAGTGGTGGGTCCTGCTGCTGGAGACTGCTCAGCAAGGAAACTCTCCACTAAGAGGGCTCGATCCAACACCCCTGTCTGTGTTGGAATGCTGCGAGAAACAACTGAAGCTCTGATCTCTCACCAGAGCCCCTGCTCGAAGGTTCGGGCCCTGATGAATGGGTCTCGTACCATGTTCGTCGAATAGCGCGAGAGATCGGTAAACCTCGCCGCGTACTGGGAAACTGTCATGCTGCCTTGCCGCAACTGTAGTAGCTTCTGGATGCGCACCGCTCGGAGGGTGGCTGGGACGAACTCTGAGCAAAAAAGGCTCTCAAAGTCCATCCAAAGGAGAGAAGCCTCGTCGTGCACCTGGAGCATCAAGCTCCACCATCTGCCTGCTGCCGCATGCATGAGGATCTCTGCAAGGACCACCATAAGGTCAGATGGTGTCCCTACCAAACGAAAAACTTGTACAACTGCCTCCATCCAATCCTTGGCTTCCTGAGGGTCCGTCTCCCCACGGAACATGGGTGGTCGCTGACGCTGAAACTCGTGCAATGCACTAAAGTGACGTGCACCGTCAGCGGCTGGGGCTGGTAGCATCAGTGGCTCAGTGGGTAGAGGTACTGCCGGTGCCTCTGCTGTCAAAGGGCCATGTACCAAGGCCTCGTCGCTCGGTAGACTATCGTCCCGCACAATGCTCGGAACCCTAGCTGGCTTCTGTCGTGGGGCCATCCTAAAAAGAAACAGGTGCGCAAAGGTTAAATAGAATACCTGGTGAGCCGACACAAAGTAATCACAGTGAAAACTTGAAACACACATGAAATCAATGTTTTCGTGTATTAAGACGGAAATCAGAAGTCCGGGTCCTGGTGTACGGATACGTCGGCTTCCCCACCAACACTTGACTCCCTGGACTGATAACCGCACTAAATACTCTCAACACTATTGATTCACATAGAAAAAGATCAGAGTCCTGAGTTCTATGGTAGAACCTAACTCCTCTGATACCAATTTGTCACGACCCGTCCTCAGGGCCTGTGCCATGACTACCCCAAGCCCGCCTTCCATAGGCTAGGGGCTGGCGACTAGCACCAAAGGCGTAAATCCCGATAACTGTGAAAGCATTTCCTTTATAAAATTAACCAAACACCACAGAGTACAAGCGGAAGTAAAAACACTATGTAAAAAGAAAGTGCTGAAAAGTAAATGTGCCAAAATACAAACCCAACTAGAAAAACAACTACAACTGAACAAAAGTACAATAGAAAAAGAAAAACAGCTGGAAGAAAGGAAACAGCTCCTGGGTCGTCCTCCTCGGATCCTATATGAAGGGTAGGTACAGATAGCGCAGCTCCTGGATCATCCACCATGGATCCTACTTGAAGGGTAGGTACAGATAGCGCAGCTCCTCAATGGTCTCGCCCATCACCCCCCTCCGAGTATCGTCTCGCCATGAAGTCCACCTCCAGATGCTGACTCATCGGGTGGTCCACCTCCGGGTACCATCCAGTCCTCGAACACTCAGCCTCCATTAGCACTGCCCGTCATCTGCAACCAACACAACGAGGTGCGGGCATAGCCCGTTCAAGGGTGAGTATAACGATACTCATTAGGGACCCCGAGACCCTCAAGGTCTCACTAAAACCAACAAGGATAACCACAATGCAGATCTCACCAGATAACCTCTACTTAGGTATATGCCCATATATATACCTAAGTTATCAAGTAACCCATCTCAATCATGAGGAAATAAAAGATTATGAAATCAATGGATAACCACTTCCCAGGTATATGCCCATACATATAACTAAGTTATCAAGTGACCCATCTCAATAAAGAGGTAAACACAAAGGTCATAGACTCTGCTCAAACCAGGATTTTCATTATCGAAACCGTAACTACTGAAGAGCCCCGTCTCTGGAGTGTACAATGGTCCTGTCATGACTCAGAGGTACTGCTCACTAACCTAAGACTGTAGAGGTACTCCTCCTGTCGAGTACTGTGGGCCTACTGCTACAACCAAGCGCTTCCCACCTTGGGTCTGCCGCTACAACCATGCACTCCCCCTCATAGCCTCCAGAGGTACTCCTTATGTTGAGTACCGCGGGTCTTCCACTACAACCAAGTGCTCCTCCACTGTGGGTCTGCCGCTACAACCAAGCGCACCCCCTCATAGCCTCCATAGGTACCTCTTCTATTGAGTACCGCGGGTCTGCCGCTACAACCAAGCACTCCTCCGCCGTGGGTCTGTCGCGACATCCAAGCGCTCCCCACTGGGCTATCTGAAACACACCGAGTTGATCGGTCATGCAGTCGTCAGGTCTCATCCGGCTACACGATCTCCGTACTCTGCACGCTCGTCTCCGGGAGGGTCCGCTCCATGAGCTACTGGTCGATACTACAAGTATCACAAAGTTCAATGAATAAGTATCTCAAAGGACCGCCTCATCACAGGGGTCTCTACGCAACAGATGGTGCGTCAATTGGACGCTCGGTCTGTGATTTACTTGCCTTTTCGTCCCGGGGGTCCGGTTGGTATCGTGTGTGAATCAACCCGCCCGTAGCTCAACTGTACCCCGAACACTCATAGGGTATACTCATAGGGACTGTTTCTCCACATGATCACCAATGCCGCTGACAGTTCATCAAATGGACGTCCAGTCTGAAAGTTATCACCTTTTCCGTTCGAGGGGACCGGTTGGATTTCAGGTGAAATCCAACCTGGCCACTATCCAACTGAAACCAAATCTCTGGAAAATTATTCTAAAAGTTCCGTCTCATCAAGAGGAATTCAGCGAGACAGACAGCGTGTCAATCGGACGCCCGTCCTATGAGTTATTGGCCTTTTCATTCCAGGGGCCCTATTGGTTTCGTGAGTGAACCAACCCAACCACACTTTGATGGCGTCCACACCTCTAGCGGAGTAATCCAAAAGTTCCGTCTCATCAAGAGGAATTCAACGAGTTAGACAGAGCGTCAATCGGACGCCCGGTCTGTGAGTTATTGGCTTTTTCGTTCCAGGGGCCTGCTTGGTTTCGTGAGCGAACCAACCCGACCGCACTCCGAAAACATCCAAACCTCGAGCGGAGTAAGCCAAAATTTCCGTCTCATCAAGAGGAATCCAACAAAGTCGACCGCACATCAGTCAGATGACCGGAGCTCAAGATATAAGTGTTTCCGCTCCGAGGGCCCTGTTGGTTTCGTATCCGAACCAACCCGGACGAATCCAAAGTTCTCCGAAACCTTGAGTGTAATATACCAAAACGACCGTCTCAATCCAAGGATTTTTTCTCAACTGACGACGCGTCGATCGGAGGTCCGTACCTCATGTTATGGGCAAAAGACCAAAGAGGTTCGAAAACGGGGGGTCTGGGCACGGACCGACCCGGCCCAACCCCCCTTGGGTCGGCCCGACCCGGGTTCGGGTCCGATCCTGTGGGGCACGGCCCGGCCTGGCTGGCGCGGCCCGGCCCGGCTGGCGCGGGCCGACCCGACAGGCACGGCGCTGCCCGGCTGGCACGGCCGGGCCGGGCGGCCCGGCCCGGCGCGCCGGTGCTGGCCAAGCGGCCGCACAAGGGGGGACCCCCCCCCCCCCCCCCCCTGGACGAAACCGCGGCCCCCGTGCGGGAGCCGCTCCCTGTCAACAGACGCAGCGGGATGCCGCGTCCCTCTAGTTCCACGCGGCCACGAAACCAACCGCCTGCCGCGGCGGCTTCAGCAGCGGTGGCCCCTTTCCGGTGGCGCGCCGACAGAGTCTTCCACGGACCACCGGACGCGCTTCGGTTGTTTGTTTTGCTCGCCGCTTTCGCCAACGGTCCTCCTGGGACCCGACCATTACTGCGGCGGCTTCACAATGCCCGTGAAGCCGACTTTGTCATCACCCACAATTCCGCTCACCAAGAACGAAGAGATGGTGGGTTCGGACTTGTTCGTTGGTACGCACCCACCGTGTTAGCGGTTTTAAAAAGAAACACCCGACAGTTTTTTTTAAAACACATCCGAGGACATAAAATCACACAGATTTAATTGCACCATTTAAACCCATGATGAGGATATAATTCAAAAAGATTTAAAAGAACCACAACCCCTTACCTCAATCGATTGTTGATCGAAGATTGTCGCGGGGGAAGGAACGTCGCGGAAGAAGCGTCGCGGAAGGAGGATCATTGGCGTCGCGGTACACGGTGTCGCATCATCGATCTCCGAGGGTTCGGCGTTCTTCATCGTCCTTCGTCGGAGGCCGGCGTTCTTCATCGGCGACGATGCGTTCTTCGCATTCTTCGCATTCTTCAACGAATGAGGATGAAGATCTTCAAGCCTTAGAGCTTTTTCCAAATCCTCTCAACAAGCAACCCCTCAATAAAATAAGTGTTGGTCTTATTTTATTTCTCATGCCAACGTTTTGGAATTCATAAAAGAATCAAACAATTAATTGAATTAATTGCAATGCTTAAACCTCCCAAATTAATGAGGCGTTTCTTAACAAAAATAAACACACGGTTGACCTCATTAAAAAGGGGGGTTGCAGGTGCGTTACTTAGAAGGAAAGAAATCGTGGGGCTCATGCGGGACCCACCTCACAAATATCCTACTAAGTGGGTAAGATATTGTGGATCCCACCTTATCCGCTTTACATAAGTTAAGCAAAATAAAATAATTGGTTGCACCATTTTATTTTATTCAATTACTTAACCCGAAAATTATAAAACCACACCCGAGCAAACACAACTCCAGAAAAGGTGTTTCTAAGCAATTTCCAACGCTGTGATTCCATCGGTGCCCTCAGAATTCGATTCTGAGCACCGGTTCAAAGATAGAAAAACCAGCTCGTTCGTTCACTCAATGTACCCGAGCTAAACATCAGAAAAAGATTCCGGGCACACCGGGCCTCGGAATTAGGTGCCGCCAGAAACCGCGTTCTTGTAAAATCCAAAAGAAAATTAAAAAAAATTTCCCTTGAATTTTTATGGGTCTTTATATGCGCCACTAAAAACTACACTCGTTGGAAGAGAAGAGGCAGCGTAGCCAATATTTACTTGAAAATAATAACCTTACATCGTATACTTTTCCATTATATCAACATATGTGGAAAGATTTAGTATAAATACTTTTCATCTAATATCTAGTCAGAATCAATCAAAAAAGTTTTGGACTTTCAAATGATTATTCACCCCCACCTTTGGTGAAAAAAACCCAGTTCTAAAACCGATTAGTGTACTATGACACCAAATTATCTCCCTGTAGTAAGAAGAGGAACTCCAGGGGTAATCCATCATTAGAGACTTTTGAAAAAACTATTTATTGAATAGGGTCTTTAAAACCTTCCAATCCAAGACTTTAAGATGTTTTTTTGATACCATGGAATCATACCCCCTCTTATTGAGACTCTCATGTCTGAATGTTTCTATCTTCATCTTGATAATCTCATGTGCCTATAAGAAGTTGAGTATTTGATCAATATTGTAGTGACCAGAACCGAAAAACATATATTCTATGCATACTATCATTATGTTGGCCCAAGATACAAGGAATCATATCCCAAAGGAATAAAAAGATTTGTAGTCTTGGTAATCTAGATAAATAAATGAGTCTTACAATACAATTGAATACATAAATTTCAACATAAACTTTTCTCTCGAGCATAACATTATTCGATATAACCTAAACCTTCATATCAGTAAAAGTAAAATTCATCAAATACTATGAATAGAAAAAATAAGGGTGATCACTTATTCATAGTAAGGGTTATGCATAATTGAATAAATAATGAATCAATGAGCATAATCAATATGGTAAGGTAAATAACAGAACACAGATTCTCTATAATTAATAAATTAAGAAGTAAATGCATAAAAAATATGACAAGGTAAGTAACTGAAAGCTCATTCTATTTAATCATTAACATGAAAATCATAATAGGATAAGGTTTAATCAATATATAATGGTAAATAACAGAAAAACATTTCATTTAATCAATAAACTCTGAATGAAATGCATCCATAGTTTTTTCCATATTGAAAATATGAATGATAATTATAATTTAATAAGAATGTAGTAAATTATTAAATATTGTACATCTTGTCTCCCAAGCATGTGAATCGTTTACCATAAAGACTGTTCACATGAAAATTTAACAGATTACTATATAGACCTTTCCCATGATAGTTTAAAATTACATAGTTACAAACATAAAGGGTTTTGGAAAACTGATTGCATACTATGATACTACTATTAATTGAGGATATTAATATAAATGGTCCCCAAAAAATGTCATACCATTAAAAATAATTCCTCATATATCAAATTATTGATTTAATTTATAAATAATGATCCTTTTCAAATATCCATATTGATTAAAGAACATAGATTTATCAATATTTCCCTAAATAGTTTAATAATATTCAAATCAAACACCAAATTTAAAAAAGGAATATAGTTTTGGTAATAATCATATTCATGATAAATAATGTGGAGATTTAGAAAAAAGTTAATATTCAATGGTCATTGGAATGAAAAAACTAAAGGGGAAGTTAATCACTACAAAAAATTATTCAAGGACCAGAATTTCAATACTATCCTTGGTTAGACAAATCATAAGCCATATAGAGTAAAAATAATGATGGTATCAATATTATCTATACCTATTGGAGTGAGAATAAGGTATATTTTTTTTGATGAAATAAAAAACACATGTAGAAATATTCTTGAAGAAAATATCCTTCTAATTTGTTTTTTCGAAAATTGATTTCTTTGAAAATAACTTTTGAAAACATTTACCTTAAAACATTATACTTAAAATTTTAAAGGAAGCATAAAATAATTTTTTTTGTAATTATGTACATGTAATCCATGCTAAAAATAAAACACCATATGTAGTGTAAAAATCTTAGAAACATATTTTTTCAAAAGCTGAGAAGAATATTAATTTTGTGAAATTTGTTAAAAATAAAAAATTTGAAATATTTATATTTTAATAAATCATTTTGAAATGGGTAAATCATTTTTGAAAACAATTTAAAAAAATATGGTTTTTAGAAAAATAAACGTTTTCCAAAAAAAGAGAGAAAATCAGTCAGGTTTTATTAAAATTTTTATAAAACATTTTAATTACCAAAGAGTAGAAAAATTGAACAATTACATGAAAACAATTAGAAATTACCAAAGGAGAATAAAATGAAGGGTTTTATTAAAAACTGATCAATTAATTTCCTTGAATGGAAATTCAAGTGTAAATAATCCCTAATAAAATGAGATTGGGAAGTAAACCCTTTTAAATATCATAACGTTGAAGTGAGAAACAACCAATGAATAAATTATATATATCATCTATAAGTCCACCTAAATCAGGTGGAAATACAAACATAATATTAAAATACTAATGATAATGAGGATGTAATATAACCCAAGGAAAATAAATTAGGTTATGAAATTATTTACTACATAGTAACTTTTAATTCAAATACCCTTAAATGAAATAATTCAAATTGAATATTAAAATAAAATGAATAATTAATTATTCATGATATTATATTTCAAGTGGAAGTATATTCACCTTATAAAATTTATTATGTGTATAACATTACAATATGCCTTAATGAAACGAAATTGGGATAAAGTCCCTTACCTCACACTTTTTTTTGGTTGTACTTGATTTAACATACTTTATAGTGGTTTTAGATATTTTATTAAATTATTATGGAACCATATTAATATTTTTTATATGATATATTATCCTTTTGTATATAATAACAATTTCATTAATAATCAACAAATATTTTCATCATTTTGGGTAATAACTTACTCTGTTTTCCGAGTATGTTTTGACTTACAATTGTTTGTTCCTATTACTTAAATCGTGATTTAATCATCTCCAAAATGTAAATAATTATTTAAATATAATAGATATTCAGTATATATGTATTTAAATTCATCTATAAAATTTTGTGATAGGAAGTGAAATACACTATTCATGGAAATGGTAGTCGTATTTATGCACGAATGCTGCTTCCATTTTTTTTCATATTAAAAAAAATAAATGGTAAGTTCTATATATGTATATTATTATACCTATATAATATATATATATATATAATATTTTTATTAAACACATCCTTAATAAATCCCATGCAAGATGTGAATGAATCACGTTACTTTTCAAGGCGGTAGTACACCATACACACGAACGACATTATTATATGTCAAAAAATGTAAAGAATGAAATAATGTGTTATATAATAATTTAATAATCATAAATACATTATAAATATCATATATATCATATATAAACTATAAATAAATCATTTTTCCCAACCATTAAAGGAGGTAATGTAATAACAAATGGCATCAGTTTACGAGGCAGTAATCTGCCGTACACACAAATGATGATTGCATATCCAATTTGATAGTAGTTTATCCTGTTTTAGGGAAAAAAATTAAAATAAAATAATATATGTATATTTAATATATGTAGGTTATTATAAAATCCTGATATAACAATAATTTATGTAGGTGGAGAGGGATATAAAATAAAAACAATTATATAAAAACATTTCATCTTCTATGGGTATCCTCCATAGGTTTTCACTAAATCATTGAATGGTTTTCTTTGATCCCAAAATAAGGATTCAAAAATTTTATTAGTGATATTTTTAAGTGAATGGTATAGGGTATGGATGAAAAAATGGCTTGGGAGGTGCTAATAAACGAGGTAATTGAGTACCCTTTTATAGTAAAGGAGGGGAATTCTTGTAGGTACGAAAATGTAAACACTATTTGGCAGTCTCCCTTACCTAATGTGCTAGGAAAAATGAAATTTATTTGATATAAGTTGGGATATTTTCTAAATATTTCTATAAAATGAATTTTTTACAGTTGTCGATTTAATGATTAGTCGCATGATAAAATCATTTCCACTAATCAGTAAAATTAATTTGAACAGTTTTCACTAATGATTATGGTAAAAAATTAAGTTTAAAATATAAGTAATTATAAATTATTCAGATTCCAAATATGTAATCCATTTTTCAAAATTTTAATCATATAATTGGAAGAAATTAATTTAAAATTAATCCTATAAAAGGAATAAGAATGATGGTTTTTTAAGAGTAAATGTTCAATAGAATACCATGTTTATTTATCTAAAATAAGTATAAAAATGATTATAATGACCAAAATTATAATAATATCTTTAAAATAGATATATTTTTAATTTAAAACTATTTAAAAATTTATTTTCACACTATTAAATATATAGACAAACAATCAGTTTACAATAAAAATTGTTTATTTTTAACTAATCATCAAAAAATGTAACTTCTCAGAACATTAAAAAAAATTAACCCTGATATTGTTTTTATATTAATATTTAAAAAATAATGTTTATTTTTAAAAATGAAATGTTTAAAAGTTTTGGAATTTAGTTTTAAAACAAGCATCCCATTAAAAGGCAGCACAACTACCTTTAGAAAAATACATCTCTTTATGCATAAAATTGGATTTATTGTTATCATATGATTAAAAAATATTTTGGGTGAATTTAATTTTTTTTATTTAACATAAAATATTCACATTTATTCAATATTATGAACTAATACTTATTTATTTAATTTATTTAGATAAAACACATTTGTCATATAAATTGTTTTTTAAAAATCATTTCATTTATATTCAAGTGGTTTTTATATTCATTTATAATTAATGGAAACCAATGAATTCAACCATATATTTTCATAAGATATTTAATCCAATTTATAATATCCAATTTTTCAACGAGGATATAATTATAATTTTCAATAATAATATTAATAGTATTTATAAATAATCGATCTTGCATGTAACAGAAACCATCTATGAAAGGTGTTGATACATGTAATGCACGATAACTGAATATTGAGTTCATCTAAATCTATATAGTAAATTGAATTTATTTAAAATTAGTAAATATATCAAAAATACCAAGGATGTTATATTTTTTCTACTCCTAGTGTTGCATGTCACACAATTTATCGAATAAAATGTCATTATATTAGAATTTTTGGGGTGTTACATTCTCTCCATCTAAGATAAATTTCAACCTCACAATCTAAACATGATCTTGTAAATATAGGGTTTTGAATTAGAAAATACTAATATTGAAAAACCCTTATCATGATGGACTTAATAAAACATCCTCATAATAAAAGATAATCAACAATAATCACATAACTAGGTTTCCAAACATGAAAACATATGTGAGAGATGAAATCATGGACATGGAAGTGAAAACTAACACCCTATTACCAAGGGAGAGAGATAGAGAACAATATTAAGAGAAATTTAATGATAAAAAATCCATAACATAGAAGTGTGAAAAAGGTCATCGATATCATAAAAAATGATTATAATAATGTACCATTTTTGTTATAATATCTCTTTCATAGAGTTGAGGAATTATTTCACTCTCTATAAATATAATGAAATATCATTAATTGATACATTTCTATTTTATAAACACAATATTATCCTTTAGTTGGGACTTTTATTACTTATACTTTATCTCTTTTCACTTGTTTTCATCTTATGGTGAAGTAATATATTAGACCCTAAAACATTTTCCAAATCTAAACTTAAACCATTTCATAAATGGTTAAACTATTCACCTTCCAAAATATCTAGATATAAAAAATTATAAGGCCAATGAATTTAAAAAAATAAGTTTGTCATTAATCCAAACAACACGAATAAGACCTAATTCATAACATACCAAAAATGTAAATAACATTATCATGTATTCTCTTAGAAATTGGTAATAACCCTAATTACCATAAAACCTTATTGAAAATAAGAATGATTCCTTAAAATATAGATTATTGTATATATTCCTTAAATCCAAAAAATGTGGTAAACTCTATCAATGATGGAATAAGCATCTTTGTCAAAAAAATCAGTAATCAGTTCAAAGGTAGTCGACACTAATACGATTTACTTTATCCAAATAAATCATTTATTTTTCCCCACACCATTATCTTAACATCAAGAACATATTATGTGTTATATTTCCCTAAATTATTTTCTTCAAAGATAATATTTACCCAAAATAAATTTTCTTATTCATTAATACCATTCTACCCAGGATTCCAAATACATAACAAAATATAATTTAGAAAAACCCTTTTATATTTTATAATTCTTATAAATAGGATATCATTATTAAAATAATCATAATTATTAGATATAAACACAATCACATGAATAATTAGACTTCTATTTTATCAATAGAACATGTTTGACGTTGATTATTTAGTTTTTGTTTCTGAGGTATATTCCCTTGATTCATGGGGAATTAATTATCATAGTGCCCCATATGTCCACAGTTTAATCATTTTACATTTGAATTTTCCTTATTTCCCTTGGAATCAAAATCCTAATAGCCATTATCTCTAAAATTGTTTTAGAATACTAGTCATTCTCAGCAAGTACTCTAGTGTTTGTTTCCACAATTATCACATGTGGGAAACTTTTTGTTCCCCTTATTCCCTTTATCCGTATTTTCCTATATCATCCTATTGTTCTATTTCTCCCCTTTGAAGACATAAGACTTTTATAATTATTTATATATCTTTTTTTCTCATAATTATATGTAATAATATGATGAAAACATTTGGGGATACTAGTTACCTTAGAAATATTGGATAAAGATCATAAAATAGATGACTATTCGTACTATTTGGATCGCATGCATTGGTGAGGTTTGCATTCCTTCAACTTGGTTACATTTCTAAATGACGGAATACACTATATCATATAATATAATTATAATACATAATTTATATTGAAAAAAATAGTTAAATATATAACATAAATTAAAAAATTTATGTGTATCTAATCTCATAATCTTAAATATGGTTTCGATGGGATGTTCTGCTATAGTTATCCTCAAAATATATCTTACAGTAATATTCTCTAATCTATATTTTCTAAAATCTAGTTTCCATGGTTTCTACTAAACTTCCATTGATTTGAATTGTAGTGAACCGACCCCTAAATCTGAGATGTTGTGTCTCTCATCACAACATAGTCATAATATACAAGGAATCACATCTTGAATGACTAAAGATTTTATACGTCTTGGTAAACTGGATACAAAAATGACTCTTATAAATTAATTGAATGCAAAATTTACAAAATTTATTTTTTATTTTTAGAATAAATTTATTCCATGTAGATTTACCTTGCATATCCATCATAGTAAAATTCAAAGAGTAATGGGAAAGGAAAAAAATAAGCGTGATATAAAATTCACAATAATGGTTTACTATAATAAAAGAAATAAATAATCAATGAGCATAATAAATATCAAAATATAAATAAATGATCACACATTAATTGAAATCAATATACTGAGAATTAAATTCATAAAAAATATGTGAAAGTTAATAACTGATAAAACTTTCCATTTAATCAATAGACTAAGAGTTAAATGAATCCATTGATTTTTACATAGAAAAAATATCATGGATAGTAATAACTAAATATAAATACTAGAAATGATTAATTGTTGGATGTCATATTTCCCATTGACATGAATCCTTTACCATTATGCCATTTCATAATATGGTCTAGCATACTACTATCAAGACCTTTCATAGTATAGTTTAAAACTACTTGGTTACAAATATAAAGGGGTTTTAGCCAACTACTTTTATCCAATGAGACTATCGATGAATCATGGGGATTACTTTAAAAGGTAGCCAACCAGTGTCATACTAGTCTATATAATTTCTCATATATTATGTAACATATTTAACTAATAAAAAATAATTCTTATCAAATATCTGTATTAAGTAAATAATACATATTTTAAAATATTTCACAAAAAAAAAATAAAAGTAAAAAACTTATGAAAAAATGGTAAATGGTTTAGAAAATTATCATATCTATTATAAATAATGTGGATATTTAAGGGAAATTTAAGTTTCAATGGTAAGTAAAAAGTAAATAACCCAAGGGAAAGTTAATGACTCCAAAAATTGAAAATAAAATGTTTTATTCAATAATAACCTTATTCAAAATAATCACAACACATCATGATAAAGAATAATTATGGTATGAATACATTTTATACCTATTGAAGTAAGAATAATGGTTGTTGTTGTCAATTAAATAAAAAATATCTTTAAAATTATTTTAAGGAAAATATCCTTTTAATTTTAAAATATTTTTCTTTTAATATATGATTTAAAAAGTAATTATCTAAAAATATATCCATAAATTACTGATTAAGTTTCATAGAAATGATGACCGGTAATTCCTTACAAGTCATACAAGGTAAAAAGAAAATTTCTTTTATAGTGTAGAAAGGTTAGAAAAGTGCATTGTAAGAAAAGTGACAAAAATATTCCTTTATAGAAATTTATTAAAATAAAAAAATGGATAAAAAATTCATTTAATTAATCATTTTAAAAAGTTTTAAAACCATTTTTAAAACCATTTTATAAAATAATATTTTTAGAAGAAAACATGGTTTCCAAACGATGAGAGAAATGGAGTCATGATTTCACAAAAATATTTATACAAAATTTTATGTAAAAACAAGGGAAAAATAGAAATATTACTTGAAATTAATCATTAATAACTATAAGGGAATAAAAATAAAGTTTTTATTAAAAAATTATCAAATAATTTCCTTTAATAGAAATTCATGTGTAAACAATCCCGAATAACATGAGATTGGTAATTAAACACTTGCAATGATCATAATGTTTAATTGAGAATAAACCAATGAATCAATTATGCGGCTCAACTATATATCCACATAAATAAAGTGGAAATACAAAAAATAGATCTTAAAAAGTTATTACCTATAAAATGATAAAATATTAACAATAATGGGGATGTATTATAACCTAATGAAAATGAATTGGGTAATGAAATTCTTTACCACTTGATAATTTTTTTATTAAAATGACCATAAATGAAATTATTAAGATCTAAGTGTAAAATAAAATGAAAAATGAGTTATTTATTATATTATATTTTAAAGGGATATATATACCCCATATAAAAGTGATTCAAATAATAACTTTAAAATATGCTTCAATGAAATAAAATTTAGATGAAGTACCTTACCTTGCTCTTTGCTTTTGGTTTTACTTGACTTAACCTTCTGTATAATGGAATTAATCATTTTATTAAATTATTAAAAAACCATATTAATATTTATGATATAATATATGATTGTTTATAACATATTATTACCCACTCATTAATAATCATTCATTATTTTCATCGTTTCGGGTAATAAATCTATTTGTTTTTCAAGTATATTTTGAGTTGTTATTTTTTGTTCCTATTACTTAAATAATTATATAATAATCTCCATAATTTAAGTAATGACTCAAAAATAATATATATTCAGTATATATTTTAATCTATAAAATTTATTTATAGGAAATGAAATGAACCGTTCATGGAGATGGTAAGCCATACATATACATGAACATTGGTACCATTTTTTGTCTTATCAAAACAATGAAAATAAGTGATATAAATATATGAATATTATAATTAAAGTATCATATTAATGTTATTTATGCCACCTTTTTTATTTATCTTGTCTTTAATACATTCTAGGTAACATGTGAATGAATCACATCGCTTCGCGAGGTGGTAGTCCTCCGTACACATGAGCGAGGCTATCATACTCCCACAAATGTAATGAATTAAGGTATGTGTTATATAATAATTAAAGAAAAATAAATAAATTATTAATATTATATATATCATATATAAACAATAAACTCTTCATTATTACCAACCATTAAAGGTCATAATGGAATAATGAACGACATTGGTATGCGAGGCGGTACTCCACCTTACATACGAACATTGATTGCACATCCCACACAATAGAAATGTATGTTGTTATAGGCCATAAACATAACATAAAAACATATGATTATATTTAATATACTTATATTATTATATAATCATTATAGAATAAAAATTGAGGTAGGTGTATAAGTACGTTAAATAAAAATTCTTTTCGAAAAACATTACCTAGTTTCTGGGTATCCTCCTTATAATGGAACTAAAACCTAGAAAGGTTTTATTTATACCAAAAATAGGGCTTCAATAATTAGTTTAGATAAGTGTTGAAGTATATTTTTTTTTGTGTTTTTAAGAGACAAATGTATTGAGAGGTGTTAACAAGTGAGGGTAGTGAGTTCCAATTTATTTTGGAGGAGGAGATGAATTCTAGTAAATACCAAAATATAAACACTACTGGGAAGTCTCTATTGCCACATATTTCTCCAATAATGAAAAAATTTTAGGAAAAATTTGTATATTGTCTATGTATTTCCATAAAATTTGTTTTGGACAAGTGTATATGTCATTTCCACCTTCTTTAAGGTTTATTACCTTGATAAACACATTTAACTCTTAATCTCTATAATAAATTTTAATTATTTCACTAATAATTTTGATAAAAAATTTAACTTATAAGACATTCTAAATTATTATTATTCAAAATGTGAAATCCATTTTTCTATATTTAAATCACTAAAGTAGAAAAAGATAATTTAAAATTAATCCCATAAAAGGAATGAGAAAACAGGGGTTTAAAGTGTAAATGTTCAATAGTTTATTAAGATTATATATATATATATTTTTATATTCAACATTAAAATGATTAAAATGACCTAACTTGGTCTAATATATGTACAATTGATATATTTTTCCTTTAAAACATTTCAAAATATAATTTATCAATATATATTATTTAGATGAAAAGATTGTTTTTAATTAATATTCTGTATTTTACACTACTCATTAAAATATAAAAATTATCAGAAAAACAAAAAATATTTACCCTAAGATAATATTGAAATTATGATTTAAAAAAATAAAGATTATTCTGTAAAATAATGTTTATTAAGGTTTCAGAATTTAGTTTTAAAAAAAGTGCACCATTTAATGGTGACAAAATTATCTTTCTGGAAATATAACTTTCTATAAGTAATATTGGATTAATTATTTCCATATGAATAAAAAATATATTAGATTGATTTGAAAATATTTTATTTAATATATAATAAATAAATTTAATTAATGTTAACCAATAATAGTAATTAATATTTTTTATTATTATAAAACCACCATGTCACATAAAAATAGTTTTTGTGAAACATTTTTTTATATACAAATTGTTTTTATATTCATTTCATGTTAATTGGTAACTGATTAATTCAAAAATATATTTTGATATGTTATTTAATCCTATATATGAAATCCAATTTAATATGTGGAATATAATTTTAATATTAAATAATAATATAAATAGTATTGAGTAAAACTCGGCCTTGTGTGTAACTCAAGCCATCGATGAAAGTCATTGTTGTGCGTAACAAAAGGAAACTCAGAATTAAGTGTATTGAATGATATAGAATAGATAAAATTTATTATTATAATAAATATACCCTAAATTCTTGTGATGCAATATTTATTTCTATACTTGGTGTTGTGTTTCATACATGATATCAAATAAAATGTTATTAATTATAATTTTTGTGGTGTTACAAATCTTATCCATATAGTCCTCCCTATACTGAGGTTCATTCATACCTTTAATGGATGAAGGTTTCTTGCATTGAAAATATCAATATTGATCCCTATCCCATCCATATCATGAATGCACCTCAACGATTGGGTTCTAAACCCACGGTATATATTGGTCTATGACACGTACTGCCCATTAAATATACTCTATAAGATTTAGATCATTATGAGGATTCCCTTAAGGAGAATTTTTCACTGCTCCCTCCTATGGATACCATGGAAGAAAACATGGAGACTTGTTTCTACATAGTATAATATAATAAAAAAACATAAAATTGGATAATATCTTCTTAAAAAACCTATGAAGTACTAATATTAAGATCAAAATTCAACACATGAGACACAACTCCAAACATCCCATGGTATCTTGAGGCTATTCATGGAAGTATTTGGATAGAAACTCACAAAAACCAACCTCTCAAGTTGTGTCAATCCTATCTGTAGTTTACCAAATTTCCAAAGATAAAGAATCTTGAGGAAAAATACCTCAGATACTAATTTATAATTAACCAACTTGGGATACCATCCACTATCACACAGACCAATCTTATACAAAACTGAATGGTGTTCTTGATCCCCATAGGATGGTGACTACCACCTAAGCATCAAACATCAAAAAATGGAATGATTTCACCGAACTTGAAATATGATACATGGAATATATACATAGTAGAATGATAAAAAGAGAATAGAAACCAAAAAGATATCCCATAATGATTAGATAATAATGGAATCGATACCATTGAAAAATAATAAAACAAACTCTAATGTACATGTCCAACAATAGTCAATTAATATTAAAATTGGAAACAACAACTCTACGTGATATGTGAGAAACTCCCCACCACCTCACCACTAACTATACATACCCAAATGATATAGACCACACTTCTATAGTATGGAACCTTTCCGATTCTTGTATAAAAATACAATATAAGGTCTAAACACTCCAAAGGGAATTTTCAATGTGTGATATATATAGGATCAGTTGGATCCCACCCAGGTGTTCCATAAGATGTCTTTATATGAAACCCAAATGAGGTAAAATTTCAGAAAACATGGTATGATATAAAGTTAAACTATATTTATATAAAATCTTGGTAAACATTCATATTTTTATATAGTTTAAAATTAGATAGGTAAAATTTTTCCAATGTATAATTCCATAAAAATATTCAAATCATATATAATTTAACATTATGGACGTAATAATACAAACCAAATAATAAAGTTAAAGATACCTGGATCACAAGAGGCCAGACTAGCTGGATCACTCATACCATGGACAAGAATAGTGACCACTCAAGTCCCTAGGACACAGGGTCTATGGTATAACAGAAAACCCCATGATTGAACCTCTAAAAAATTCCCAGATCATGTACCTAAGACACAGGTTTTAAGGGATATAAGAACACCCTATGAGTGAACTCCTAATAACAGAAAAGGTCGAGTCCCATTCCTACAAATTTAAATTACATACCTTTGGATTACAATGATCTACATTAATCGAACCATTTGAAAATGGATTTTTATATTTCACAATATAGTTCCAAATAACCTGTTCATCAAAACATGCCTTGAAAATCAGTTTTCACAATCCACATCACAATGCTTTAAAAACCAATTTATTTTACAATAAAAGGTGGGAAAAATATATTTTATCAACAGAATGTTTAGAAAACCTAATATCTCAACCATTAAAACTCATTTATAATCAATTTTATTTAAAAATGATCAATTCAATGTACATCTAACATAGGATAGAGACTGAAACACCTACCTTAAACTCAGGATGTAGATAAACAACGACATGATGCACACACCAAAAGTAAAAATAAAAGTCACGAAGTGAAAAAATTTATATAGAAGGGATTAAATAATAACCTCCACATGATAACAAATCCCCACTAATTTAACTGAACACAATTACCAAAACCCAAGAGCAACAAAGAAGGAGAAAGTAGAACAAAACACATACCAATAAAAGGGAAACCAACCACACTAGAGATCATGTTTTTAAATGGTGTGATCTAGAAGGAAAGGAATCTCCCAAAATATTGTTACAGAGACCTAGGTTTTTAGGGATGAGGTTTAATAATGAATGAATTAGGATTCATGAGTATAGTTTATAAAAAACCTTATTTTCATGAATGATTCACATCATGGATCATAGATTCATGGTGTGAATCCTAGATTCATGATGTAAATCCCTGATTCATAGTGTGAATCCAATGAATATCATGTACATTTAAAAAGAATCAACCTTAGTTTTAAAAATATATATCCATAAATGATTTTAAAAAATGAATGAGATTTACAGCATTAACCATTTTCACACTTTGAACATAATTCAAGGGTTACGCTCACAATGGAGTCACTTCATGAATCATATTCATGGCGTGAATGTGTCTTGTTGGCAGCACCCATACCAGGTTCTTTTGAAAAACCAAAATTGAATCCCATGACCTATTACTTCAATAATAATTTTCTTAAAAACAAAATTTAGTCTACCTTCTCACTAAGCTGTTATAATAAACATGAGAATGATTGAGTGGTATGGTGATATTTTTAGATAACACATGATTAAGGGAAAAGGTAACCCTTAATATATGCCTGATGTTGAATTAATATTGTTTAATTGGGACAAAGTGATTTAAACTTATGAAGTAAATGGGATATTATTATTATCCTTGAAATTTGTTATTGGTTTAATGCTAATGTGATTTAGGTCATATTTGATGAATTTTATTTCATTTTTAGATTTAAGGAATATGTTCAACTGTCTATGATTTTATTTGATGAATAATTACATTGATATTTTTCTGAATCATATATGTTTCCATTTATGGTTTATAGTGATTCAAGTAATTATAATTTTGTAATATTATAAAGTTATTGACATGTTTGGTATTTGAAATTATAAGCTACTAACTTTTTTCTAGGGATAGATTTCAAAATTGATTATAAAAAAACAAATGTGATCAAAAAATTAGAATTTTTAGGGTTTGAATTAGGTAAGAAATATTTTGAGGAATTATCTAGGTTATATATTAATATAATTTATTTAGTTGATCTCTGGGTGTTATTATTGATGTTTTAGAGATTTATGTTTTATATTTATACATATTGGATAACTTGGGATGACTATTTCGGTTTTAAATATTAATAGAGATAGAAGTAATGAATTATCATTACTTTATGTGTATTATGATCCATTAAATGTTATTTTTAGTGATTTAGGCATGAAAAATTAATTTTGAATATTCATATCATGGAGTAAGAGATGAAGTGGATATTCATCAAAGAAAAACCAAAGGAATATTTTTTTCTTATGAAATGAAAACAAAACAAGTAAATTTTATCATGTTCACTATCATGATTGTAAAAGAATATCTCTACTTTAGGAAAATTATTTTGAAAGAATAATTCTACAATTATTCCATAATTTACGATGAATCAATGGTTTTCACCCATCACAGATTTATAGTTTTGTGGTCATCAACTTTCTTATGACCACATTCTTTATCACTCGCTATTAGTCTATAAACACAAATCTTTTCTTCCATGTCTATAATTTAACTTCCCAACAATTTTATCCTTCTCAAAAAACATTATTATGTTCTATTTCAAGTAACTTTTATGTTTTATACTTTCCCTTTTAAAAGAATTTTTGTTTTCCCTATGTACCATGTGAGTTTTCCATATATTTATTCTCAAATATCAGACCCTCGATTACCATGATCATTTTCAAATTTTTAGGAAAAAATATATTGGGGTGGGGGTATTTAAAAACCCATAATTTCATTTAAGATAATACGAGCCTCGATAGTTTTCATAATAATAAGCACCAAGTTTTAATGCAATTGGGATTTATTAAGAAAATATTATTATTCAAATGTGACCATTATAACATAATTGTTTAATTATAGATTAAAACTATGAATATCCGCATTGTGAAATTTATATATCATGTTACTAATCAATATATATTTATTGATTAATTCTGAGGGAATAAACACTCAATTTTTTGTAAAGTCATTTTATAATACAAAAAGGCATTTTATTTTAAAAAAGATTTATGTTGAACATTTTATGTGAAAATTATAATTATTTTTTCCCATGTTTATAAAAGTTATTTTATAATAATAAAATCAATTTTGAAATCATTATATCAATATTTTTTCAAGATGAAATTTTAGAATGTTTCTAAAATGATTGATTTTTAGAAAATAGATAAAAATAACCACTTTCAAAATACCATAATTCATTTTATTTAAATCAAGAAATTTAAAAGTCTCATTATATTTTAGATTTGGTATAAAATTGAAATGTGATCCATTTTATCTATAATAATCTAATTTATTCCATTTTAATGAGAAATATTCATTATTTTGATATTAAGTAATATGTTTTCTTAAAGACACATTTTTATAAAATACTATTTTACATTATGTTTACACATTTATATTAAAAATAAATTATTTCACTTATATAGAATGAATAGTAAAAAATTTATACCATATTCAGAATTTAGAGGATCAGTTTCATTAAATATATATTTTTTTTAATTTTTGGTCATTAGGAATAAAATCCATGAAAAAATTTATAACCATGGTAAATGGTAAATCAGATAATTATGGTTAAAAAATTGTAAAAAAGTATTAAAAACATATCAAACTCTTGAATTTTTTTTCATTATATTAGTGGGCTTAGACCTTAGTCATCCTAACATATATTATATTGATTTTTTTTCATATTCATTGAATAATGACATTAATATTATTTTATGTAATGAAAAATAAAAAATATCACTCTTTTATAGTTAGATTCTCTTTATTTGTTCATTGATGGATAAAAATAAGTTGTGTATGAAAATTGAATTTTATTTTGTTAAAAATTATTATTTTTTTATTTCAATTTATATGTATTTTTTGAGTATATAATTACCTATAACTCTTATACAATGCTATCAAAATGTTTGTGAAAGGAGTGGAAAAATCAAATTAAATAATTTTAAAAGCATTAAAACAAGTATTTTTAAGATGAGTTTTTTTTCCAAAACTTTTATTCAATTAATAATAACTTAATAATTATTTTTAAATTGATTATATTTTAATTGCATATATTTATTGACGCCTTTAATGTCAATTTAAATGTATAGTGTCAAAATTGAAATTAATGATATTTTTTGAAAAAATATTATTATATTAAATTATTTAAAAATAATAAAATTATTTATATGATAAAAGTTAGATATGATATGGTCAAAATTTTAATCCCATTTCTATTTATGAAATAATTTTTATCTTATAAGTAATATTATAATGCTTTTATACTAAAAAAAGACATTACGATAATAAAGATTATAATTGGTTAGCCGATGGGTTAAACAAATTGATATAGTTTGAAATGATATAAAAACCTATATAAATTTAATTTTATGATTTTACTTGGACAATTAAATATTTTTATTTGAATCTTTTATAGATTTAGAATAATTTTTTATGAGAAATTTATTACATATATGTTTATATTGTTCGTAATTCCATATGTGTGCTTTCCATCCCTTATAAATGGACATCCATTCTATCTTCTCTTTAGACGACATTGATCCATATATCTTGATTAAAACATACCCAATTATCTTATAAACTTCTATATCCATGAATTAGATGTACTGTAACTCTTAAAATACCATTACAAGGGTCCTTAATGAAGGATCTAAAGGGGGCCTACCGATAAATACATAATCTTCATACACAACCTATTTCAATTTATTTTTTCTTTTAAATTATATAAATATGTGTTATTAATACTAAAATAAAAATTTATTTATCCTCAATATACATAAATTTTATTTTTATTTATAAAATTCCATTATCCATCCACTTTCCCATCAAATAGAAATTGAAAGTATCACTTGTGTGTACGTGTGAACTGGCACCTCACCTTAGTAATACATTTAATTATACATCATAATATTAAATGAATGGTTATTATAATGGGGTGAAAATATATATATGAAATTTATGAAATAATTATTTTTCTTTAATTATAATATTTTAAACTCAGTCTCACATTCAAATCTGTTGGAAAATCATAACGTCGCTCATGTGTACACAAAGACAGCCAGCACCACGACGGGATGTGATTTTTTTTGATTTTATATTTAAATGGATGTAAATAAAGGTATATTTAATTAATATATGGGAAATATATGACATAATAATTATTCTATAAAGGTGATTTTCAATTTTAATTTCTTTTAATCCATCCTATCAAAAGTGAAAACATCGTTTTGGCATACGTACGACTTACCATCTCCTTAAACAATGTAATTAATTTTAATATCTCTATCATTTATAGATGAATATAATTACATAATTAATATATATTATATTCTTATAATGAATAAAATTATATATATTATGGAACCATGATTAAATAACATGTACCAGAACCACCAAACCGAAAATCTCATGAAAATTGAAATACTTAACACCTGAAAATGATAATTTAAATAAGGATTTTTAAATAAATGGTTGTTAAAAATTTATAATTGTATCATATATGATATTATGAGTATGTAAATTAAATTTTATTGAGTTATAACAATGTTAAATTTATTATATAGTTGTTTAAAGAATTTCTAATAAAGTTGAACTCAAGGTAATGGTTAATCCTCTCAAATTGGATTCTTTGGGACGTATGATATGATATGTACTTATATTATTTTATGAGGTGGATATACATAACCACTGTAATTTTATATAATTAATCTCATTATGTTAATTATAATTTATTTTTCATTTTAAATTAGTCTTTCATGGGGATTATGATTCAAAAGTTACCAAAATCGTATGAGATTCTTATCTCATTTTGTTTCTAAGAGACAATGCCATAATCACAACTTATTTATTTGATGTGGTGTATATAATACCCATACATGTATTTTGTTAAAAATTCCTTGGATATTATGTGAATATAAATATCCATGTACAACTCTCTATTTTACAAGGTTATGATTTCAGAGTAACCAATATGGTTAGCCAATTATGTTTCAATCCCTTTTAATTGGGATTATTTATGCTTGAATTTTCATTGATGAAATTATATGATAACTATTTAATATATCCAATTATTATTTTTTATAATATGATAATATACTGATAATACATGTTTTCATTACAATTTCCTCACATTATGTACTCAAGATACTGAAAGAATGATTTTAAGGAAAAACAAATTCATTTCTACCTTCGATTGAAAATCCATTTTCTTCCATGTATTCAAGAATGTAATTGTTACTATAATACTATATTTCAAAATACATTTTACCCATGTTTTCATTTTTAAAAAATGTTTTCAATGTAATATTTTTTCATTTTATAAAGGATATTCTTTTGACATATCACAAAAATATGAATGAAATTATTTTTTAATGCACACAACATGAACGAAATTTTCCACTATCCTAATAACTCAATGTTTTGAAGTTTATTTTTCAATATTACATGATTTTTTCTTAATGAAAATGTTTAACACAATATTTGAGATTTTTTATATGTGTAAAAAGTGATTCAAAAATGATATTAGTATTTTCCTCAATAAATATTCATGTAATCTTTTAAAAGAACTCTCATTTTTGATAACATCCTTATATATTATTTATTATTTACTATAGAAATGATCTAATGATATTAACCCAATTATTTCTCTAGATAGTTAGGAATATTTTTGTGATATTTTATTAAACCCAATTTATATTCCATAGGTTATTCTTTGATTAAATTATGAAACAATTTTGAAACTCATATTATTCTCAAGGGTTGTGTTATGATGATATGATAAATGATTTATGATATCATGGAACATATATATATGGTATTCATTATGTGATGAGTGGGACTAGAATTATATAAAATTATAATTCATTGGGAAATATTTTTATCTTATTGGGTAATTATCTGATGTATGTTGATATTCTTGATCCACTATAGAACACATTCGATATTCTTGATCTAGTAGGGGAAATATGTGATGATACCCAGTCCATTATGATATTGGATATATGTTTTGATTATTGTTCCATTTGGATTTGATAGTGTTTATAGTTTACCTTCAAATATGAAATGGTTTCTATAACTATGATAGTTCCACACTCTGATGACATGTTTTCAGGCTAATGATATGAACTTATGGTTTATGATTGATTTATAAAGACTTCTTACTCTTATGATTCATGTTTTTTAAAATGATAATGTTTTATGACATGAATCATATTTATGATATTTGATATATTAGGTAAGAACTTTGTTAGTTTCTTCATGATATTATACCCTTGTTCTAATCTTATGCATTCTAATGATCATCAATTGATATATCCAAGGTTTAATACTAATGTGCATATGAGATCACCTTTGATTATCTTTCCTTTCCCCAGGTTATGAGGAATATTTTTATGTAGGGAATTCCAAGAAGGTTATAAGGTGATAATATTAGCATTGGAGATTACGAATAATGTTATTAAATACGATATATATATATATATACAGTCTCTAACAACACAAAAAAATTACAGTTTTAGAATGGATCCTCATGTTTTATATTTAATATTCATATAAAAACATTTTATATTAATATATGAAAATACCAGGCTACTATATTCTGTGTAACAATAACTATCGGGTAGTGAAAAATATCAGTAACTGAGTCTTAAAAACTACATAAAAGTTCTTTATAATGAGTCAATGGACATGGTTCATGACACATATTTTTATTTATTATTTAAATTAACTCATAAGATGAAAACTCAATCATGATTTATTTATAGAAATTTTCAATTGAGGTATTCTAATTAGTTTTACATAGTTAGTGGAATGATCATATTATGGTTCCAAAATATTGAGGAGGTAATACATTTGTGGGATCCCAACTATTTTAATTATCACAGAGTGGGGAACTATGTAAGTGCAATTGTATAATTTTGAATGGATGCTAGAATGGTTTTTATATTTGTGTGAGCACTACAATAGTCTTTTATAAAGAGATTATTGATACAACTCATAAAAAACATATCATATCAGAATTTATTGAAATTGATTCTATTTATTGGAAAGAGAAAAATTTATTAATGAATATATTTTTCTCAATATAAAAAATGATGTTTTATTTCAAAATTAATGAAGAGTTAATTTTCAATAATAATTGATAGAAAAATAAATATTTTCTACATTAATTAGAGATATGGACATGGTGTCTATATAAATTGATGTTGTGAACTTTTTTTAGTATTAATTATCTTGTGAAAGGTCCAATGAAATGAGGTAGTGGATCCCATTCTATGGAAGCTAACCTGGGAACCCATAACGTGTCAGAGGAATAAGAAATAAAGGCATAGGTTGAGACCTAGATGGGTGTAGACCAGAAGGATGGATCTAGAAGATGTGATGACTAAACGATATTGGTGGAATGTCTTTTATATGTCTAGGTATAGTGTAGAAAGATGATAATTCATGTAACATTGATGTTTCTCCCCATTGAATAAGATTGATTCTTTAATTATCCCTTGGATGTAGGATATAAGTCCGAACCACATAATCCCATTGTGAATTATTTTCTACATAGTTATTTCTAGTGTTTTTTCTTGTTCTATGATTTTTCATTAATCGTAATGAAGGCCTTGGGAGGACAGGAACTGGATGATGTGATGACTCAGTGTGGGGGTTGGGTTGCCTTGACTTCCCACACTCAGACACCGAAGTCATGGGGATCTTTTAAAGAGATGTTCCACATTTTATTCCTCTATTCCTAAACCCCAATAATAAAGGAGATACTTATATTTACATAAGATAAATAGATTGTAAATTGTAACTTTTATCCGTACTAAAAGGATCAATGATAAATGGGAATCTTTTTCTATCCCTAAACAAGCTACCCCTTAATATAAGTTTTTCTTAGTACTAATATAGTTGGGAAATTTATTACTGATAAGATATTAATTTTTAGCAATAAAAAATTTGTTCTTAATATTTTTATTTATTTATTATAAAACACAATATTTTAATATATAAATATATTTATATTGATATATATATAATATTATTTATTTTATATGATTTTTATAATTCTAAATATGTAGTTTCACTTAATATTTAATAGATTCAGTGGAAATGGTTAATAAAATATTGACTAATTAGTTAAGAGTAATAGACATTTAATTAAATTTTAGTGATATAAAAGATTAATAAAATAAATAATCTTTTAAGATAAGGTGAAAATAAAACTTCAACTTCAAAATAACCATAACTTTTGATCCTGATGTTTGTTGGGCTCCAGAAGTTGTCAAATCAAACATTGCAAAGAGATCAATGCTATATTGATGAGGGGATTGTGTCATTTTTTAAGGTAGAAAAAGGATCACTAGACATAAAAAATATGTTTTTAGTTGATAAATTATATTTTATTAATATATGATAGAATATCATCTGCATTTATAAGGGTATTATTATCTTAATTATATTATTAATGGATTTATTCATAGGGGTTACACTCATTTGGATATTATGAATGTGAAATTTTAATGTTTTTTCATATTTTAGTGTTATTTATAATGAAATATACATATATATATATATATATATAATTTCATTTACAAAAATTAATTGTATAACTAATTATTTAAACATATATTTATATGTAAAATATATATCTAAACATATATAAATAATTTTTATCCATTTTATTTAAAAAAATCTTTCCATTAATTACCTTATAATAATGTATGGGTATTTATTTTTTGGGGACGTAAATGATATAAGGAGAATTCCCCACCAAGGACTATTTTTTATATATAGTTTATATTAAAATACATTAAAAAATCCACATATACCTAAAAATGTATATATAACTAAAAATATTTTATATAATTTTTATATAAAAATATATATTTGTGTGTACGTATTGATAAAAAAATATATATTTATGTATCTATTCAGATAATATATGTATATATATATATATTAAAATAAGTACATATTGAAAAATATATATACATATATATTAAATATGTCAATATATGACAAGTAAAATTCTCTAGGCTAGTGGTATTGTGTACTTGATGTGAGTTTATATATATTTGTGCATATTTATACATTGAAACAAATATATATTAAAATAATATATATACTCTCCTATATATAGACACACACCTATAGAAATACACACACAAACACACACACATAGAGTCACACTCAAACACACACACACACACACACACACATATACATACAAACACAGACATAAATATATTTACAAATAATATTAATTTTATAAATAAATAATAAAAAATATATTTGTAAATATTCAATTTTATATAAATACATAAATATATACATATATATAATATAAATATGTAAATATATAAAAATATTATATAAATGTATTTTAATATACATACTTAATTATATATAATTATATGAATATATATATATATAAATAGATATATCCTAAAATGTTATTTAAAATAAGAAGAAACAATTGAGAAGTCCTTCAACCTAAAGGAAGGAGGTCACATATTCAAATCTTCATGGGCATAAGGGAGTGAAAGGGTCACAGAATTAAGTATCAATGAAGGGGGGACTAACAAAGGTATGGTGGCATAAGTAGGGGAGGCATAACTTCCAAAATGTTAATTTTTTTTACTTTTGGCACTAGAAAATAGTGCTGAAAAAATGGGTACTAATAAAGGTGAGTGATTTTTTTAATAAATTTTTTCTTTTTTATTAGAATAAAAAAATGGCTGTAAAAAACTCATTTAGTAGCACTAGAAAACCTATTAATAAAAGGTCCCCTTTATCAACTCATTTTTTAGAGTTACTGAAATTGAATTTTAAGTGCACTAATAATATCAATGTTTTTTTAGAATTGAAAAAGTTTAATTATAGCACTAATGAGATAGACATATAAAGAAGTTTCTCAACAACTTCACACTTTTTGAAAACAAAAAAACAATAAAAAGAAAAAAATATAGAAAAAATATTATTTTATCGTATCAGATAAATAGAAACATATCAAAAAAACCAAGTAATCCCCCTATATAATAAATATTTCATCTTAAATATAATTCAATTTCACTGAAATAAATGCCTCTCTCACATTTTAATTTAAAAAAAACAAATATATTTTTAGGAATTTAAAATGAAAAGTGTAATTCATATTTAATTAAAAAATAATAAAATACTATGAAATTAAGAAAAAAATTGAAGGAAATTCAATCATTGTTTTTTATCAATATTCTTAGTAATAGTTTCTTCAAAATTTATAATATTTTATTTTTCAAAAACTACTTTTTTGAGGCCAACAAGTTATTTATAATTTGCATCATCAGATTTATCTCTCTAAATAGGTTCCTATTTATATTAAAATGGGGGAAACATTTCTTAATATATCTTCTCAAAGAGATAAAATATCTTTATAATATACTTTGTTGAGTATTATTGTGCCTCTTCTATATACTTTCAATGTTCTCTACTTGTGAGGGAGTAACCTATCCAATTTGTATAGTAGTGGGAATTTCAATATAGTTTGGAGATAAATTAATCACTCTTATTTGAAAAATAAGAATTAATCCTTGAATGTTTATGGTGTAGAATGATGGTGCGCGTGAAAGGATAACTTCCAAGAGGCTTTCTCATTCATCTTATACATTCTATTATTTTGATTTCATCATTATGATATAATTTTAATATCAATTTTTTTATTCTTTCCTTATACTCATTATATTTTCTTTTACTTATTTAGGATGTAATCTAAGTGTCTAGATGTGATTATGTTTTACCATTTCAAAACAATTTATATAAACATTGTCTCAACAATGATAATTCCACCCATGGAAGAGTAGTTCAATTTAATTCCCAATATAATTCATACTCAAGTTACTTATTTATTTTTAAATTCATGAGAATAATATAATTTATTAATTGCATCTTGTTAATTGAGTATTGAAATTTGTTTAAACTCAATCTATTTCACTTTGACTGTGAGTATAACCTTATCGGACTGAGAACATTTTTAGTAGAATGGTATGTAATGAATAAAATTTCATGTTCACCTTAATATCAATTGGAATTGAAATTAAAGATATAGTATTTTTCCTTAATACAAGGAGTTATCCTGTAATGAATGTTTTCACTATTAATTTTTTCCAAACATACTGGGATGTTATACGACATGATGTTTGTAATTTGGTCAATAATTTCTTCAATGGGGGATCTCTCTCTTAGGGTAATAATTCCCAATTTGTTTCCCTTATTCCAAATATGGAAAATGAATGTGATATCTGTGAATTGGAACTGGTTTCTCTCATCAATACTATCATCCAAATAATGGGAAGAAATATGGTAAATAGGATTTCCAAATTCAAATATAAAGTCATTTCTTAGAAAAAATATGGATTTATCAGAGGGATAAGATTGTAAGATTGTTTAATCACTTCCTCATATTTTTCAATATTCTCAAGAAAACTACCAAGGAGGTAATATTACATTGAATCTTGATGTTAAAAAATACTTTGAAACCATGTAATGGGGTTTTATTATTAAGGTATCTATTAGCATTAGCTTTGATATGAAGTGTTTCATTGGATTAAAAATCTTCATGGATCCTTTAACATATAATTTCTCATCAATGGACCACAAAAATATTATTTCACTTTATCAAGAAGGGGTATGAAAGGTGTTACCCACTCTAGTATCATTTTTTCCATTTCATAGTACTATCTTAGTAAGATTCTCTTAAATATATTAGATTAGGGTGATTTAACGACCATTAGGTCCACCAGATGTTTATCTTCTCTGTCAAAATTATTTTATGCTAATGATATTATTCTTATTACATAGAGTGATAAGAGAAAAATCATGAACATGAAAAATTAACTCCTTTATTATCAAAGTGTTTCATCCGGAGATCATTTGGAATAAATAAAAAATTTATTATGGGGAAAAAATTGCTGATGCTAGGAAATTGATTATTATTATGGAATTGGGAATAAAAGAAGGCGGTAATATTTTAATCTATATAGGGGTTACCATAATTTTTGGAAGGACTCATTCAATTTAATTTGATCATATTCTGATCTAAATTTGAAGACAATTTACCTCTTATAAAGGTAAGTCTCTCTCAATGGAATGCAGAATTTTTATTTTGAATCACATTTTTAAATTTAATTCTATTTACACTTTAATTGTATAAAAATTGACATATTCCTTTACCCAAAGAATTAATACCTCCATGAATAATTTTTTATGGAGTGTAATAATTCTTGAAAGAAGATTCATAATAGTTTCATGGAAGCAATGTTGTAAACCACACGATCATGGAATTTTGTGAAATATAAATATATACCTCTTCATTAAATCACACCACGATGACTTTATTTGGCTGATTTTCAATGGAAAATCTGATTCTTTGGGATTTATTAGATCTATATTACTAGGTATGCTAAAATATAGAAACATAAATTATGTCAATTCATCAATTTTTTTAGCATCAAATATATATTTTCTGTAATTTCAATGCAATGAAACTGGTTGGATAACAGAATTTACTCTATTAGCTTGTGAGTTGACAATTGTAAGGGGATTACATTGGTGAATATGTGAAAATCCTCCACTATAGGGATGGATAACAGTTCCACCATATGTTATCAAATTTCTTATCCTAACTCTATCCCCGATGATGTAAGATCAATAGTTTACAATTATGACTTTGTCAACTTAGAGCATTAGTCGATTTGGAAACCATCCATAGATGTAATACTTAACTCTATATTGTTTTACAGGAATGATATAGAGGGTTTTTCTAGTTATATTGGGTCCCTGAATAATAATGGAATTTTCTATCCATATTTACTATGTTATGGGGGATTTTTTCCAAAAGATCCCCATTGAATATGTCCTTCAGAAGGTCATTATCACTATTTTCAGAAGATGTGTTTTTTTCTGAATCACATGGAGGATGTGGAATAAATATTCTTAAGGTTTTACATGGATTTGAGGATATGGAATGTAGTTTTTGGTATGATTTGGCTTCATCCTCTACATGATGACTCAATCACTGATCATCTCAAGAATTGTGTTAAGATCCCACCATATTATCAACTTATGAATCACTTTAGGGTAGAATATATAGAGCTCATCCATGTTTTCTATTATTATAAAAAACCATGGTGATTCATTAGCGTGCCTCTTGAATTTCTCAATCATCCATTATTAAAATCATTGGGGATAATTTTTTTAATTTCCTTCAGTGTGGCCACTACCACAATTTAGTACATGAATTTTTAGTGTTAATATGACAGAATATTTCATTAAATTTTTTCACTACCTTGGGATTATTTGATGTTATTATAAAGTCACTATTTTGGGATGGAATAAATTCAATTATGATGGATCTTCTAGAATACATTTTATCCCTAAGGGCATTGGGGGATTTTTAGAGATCATAATAGTGATGTTATGGGGTGACTTCATGGACCCTAGGGTGTTTCCTCGTCTTTGGAATCCGAAATGATTTTTTTGATAAATACCGAGGACATTAAAAGTCAACAAATATTGAATAATTTATGGATTGAGTAAAACTCAACTATAGTGGTACAAGGGTTTCGAACTGGAAATATTCATATTTCCATGAATATGGCAACAAGATGTATCAATTGATTATAAATGCTATAGTCAATTAATTAAACCAT
The DNA here is from genome assembly GCA_963277665.1 of Viscum album. Classification (NCBI taxonomy): domain Eukaryota; kingdom Viridiplantae; phylum Streptophyta; class Magnoliopsida; order Santalales; family Viscaceae; genus Viscum; species Viscum album. The sequence continues at coordinate 1,019,679,837 of OY728133.1, read as the reverse complement.
AATATATGTGATTTGTAAATCTAACACTCTTACTGATGGACTTACGAACAAAAATGTGAGTTGTGGTGATTTTATCTTTTAAAAAACCATATTGAGATAATGTATCTATTTTAATGATATAAATTTAAAACACCCACTATAAGAATATTTTAATTTTTTTTTATTTATAATCAGGTGGCATGTCCTTTGGAAAAGGTCTCATATTTTTTTAAAAAGAAATTCTTTTCATATTAAATTCCTTTTTTGAAGAAAACATTTCTTTTGTTTCAATGAAAATATTTTCCTTCCCAACCAAAACCCCATTTTCATTGTTATTTTATAAAATATATATTTCCAAAAACAAAATAATATAAACTGTAATATTATGTGATCAAAATTAATGTTCTTTAATAGTTAAAACATATGAATTAACTTATGCTGTACTTAGTGAAAAAATCATTAAATATTTTGAGGGGTACTATGATAGCGCTAATCAAATTGGAACTACTTAAGGAGTGACAATTTGAATTTTACTCATTATTTTTATTTCATTTTTTTACATTTTGTTTTCATTTTTTTATATTTATTTTTGAATAAGTTAGATATTTTTTTCAACTATACCTCAAAATGAATGAGATTGTTTCTATATTTTTAGGTAGGTTAGGGGAGTCTAGAAATAAAAATATAAAAAGAAGGATTTCCACAATATCATTAAGGACTTGAAGGAGTAAATTGAACAACAAGTTCTATAATCCTTTGTTAGGAAGATAAACAATTTCTCCCACTACTTCCTAGTGTTTTATCAACAAGAGACCATAGAACTAGAAGAGTCTGTTTCACTTCCTACCACCATCCAAGAAGATATTTCAGTGTCTTAATTTACATAATATGACCATCCATTTCCTACTATTATAAACATTTTTTCTATCACATGCATTAAATATAAATAGATAGAGGATGAATAACTAAATATGATAACAAATTCAATATATTTAATTAATTTTTATTTATCATTGTTGGAACAAACATCTATCTCTTTCTATGTGAAAAATCTATATTTTCTAAACATATACACAACCATGGATTGTGATCAATAATTTGAAGAGGTAACCATTGAAGATAAGGTGAAGTTTTTATTTGAATACAAAGAGTTTCATGGGTATGTGAATGAATTAACAACTTCAAATGATTATGTTTATGTTGGAGAACCATATTTGAATTAATATTTCATTAATTTTATACAAGTATAATTATTCTCTAACTTACCCATTATTAATGATTTAAATGCAACACATTATGAGAGGGCCTTGGATATTGATGAATAATCCATAAAAGTCCCAAAAAATGAGGAAACCCCATTAGTTTTCCAACCGTAGAATGTAAGTTGTAAATTTCTCCAGTGGGGATAGATCAACTATACTAAATCTATTGATTCCGCTACACAAAATACAAGATAAAGAACACATAATGAAAGAAAATCCAGTGGATCCTATCAATGAAACTAAAACAACCAAATTAGTTTAGATACCAACTAGTATAACCTTTTAGGGGTATTAAAAACACAATACCCACTGGGGGGTGGTCAACCAAAGATTTATCCCTTTTATTTTCTATTTCACTTTATATTTGAATTCATTTTATTTTTATTTTAATAAATCCATTATGTTTTTATTTTACTTATAGTTTTTCAATGAGAAGAAACTAAGAGATAAACTCAATGATTCCACTACCAATAAATCATGTTGTATATTTCTTTTCTCCATATACATGTTTAATACTTAATCAAATTCGTCACACAACACTGATAAATTCATTTCCAAATTAAAAAGTGGGTAGTAAAATTTTATGTTTTGGGGATTTTTGTTAATATGATTAAGTGAATGTTTTATTTCTCCCTTTAATTTTTGATGTTTTTTATGGAACATTCAACTTCATATAACATCCACCATCAGTTTTTAAAAATTAATTTATTTTTAGTTATTTTAAATTACTTGTTTTTATGTTTATTTTTAAATGGATTTTATTATGGAGTATTTTATACTAGAATTTGATTTTAATATTTTTTTCTTGTTTGATTTTTTAAATCAATAACCATTATGCACTAACACAAATAATTTTTCTCATACTATGAGGTATTATAAAATAAATGTTTCATATTATTTCTAATAATAATTTTTTTGGAGACACTTGATCATTTTTTCCCAAAGGAATTTGTATTTTATCTTCACAAATCCATGATTTAACAAATTCACATTAAGATACTCGAGGCATTTTTTTGTTATAATTCCCTTATCTTTGATACCTAAAATTACATTTATATCATTATTTAAGACCATATAAGACCTGAATAAACTTTTTATGGAATGAAACATTACAATATTATTCTATCATTCATACAATTGTTTTAGTAATTTTAATGATATTAAATAGATTATGTAAAGACCCTAATCCGAGTAGCATGGAGATGATTCATCACATAATTACATTTACATAAGATAAATTGAATTACATCCCAAAGGATTGAATAGTTTATTAGTATTGGTAAACTAGATTTATATTTTAATTTCAAATTAAAATTTAAACATAAAGTATAAAAGTATATTTTTTTTGAAAAATACATTAATCTCATATATTAACCCTACTTATCAATCATAATAAACTTCTTAGAATCCTGAGGAAAAATAAATCACAAGAAATAATTGATATCAGATGCTCATTAAGGGTAAAAATATAGTGGAATATATCAAAAATACGAAAAAATTATTACTTCAAGGTAAATAACTGAAACATATTCTATTTAATCAATAACATGAGCATAATATGGAAGAAATAAAAGATGAATAAATAATGCCATGTAAACAATCACCTTTGAATGATACTGAACATTAGATGATATAATAGTTTAATAATATCATGTAAAATCAACAAATATTACAATAATGATGTAATGAATAATTCCAGATATCTAAAACATAATATCAAGGACTCAGCCAAGAATTCTACACCAATAGGAAAGTCCTTAGCCAAAACCTGGAGTAGTTTATCTCATGAGACCTACTGATTCATCAGGGTTTATAGAAAGCACTAACTATCACTTTCTATGTCCAATTAATCCATATTATAAAATTGGTGAAACATAAACATTATTACCTTTTGTATTAAAGTCTATCATATGAAATGTGAATTCTTTAACCATATTCCAAGAATAATATAAAAAAAAACACATCATTAGTCAAACAGATCATAAATAATTCACTAAAATATAGTAGATGATTTCATAAGAGTTCAAACTTAGTTAGTAATAATATTAAATAAAGGGTGTTGGAATATGTAAAAATTATTTAATAAAATCATTGAATTTATTAAGAGAAATACTATTTTTACTTTGAAATCATTTTTTAAAAGGACGCCCAATTATAAAAGAAATTTTTTCTTTGAAATGAACCCTAAAAACAGGTAAAATACTCTTAAAAAAATTAATGTGTCTGTATTGAAGTAAATTATGTTCATGTCGTATAATTTAAAATAATATTACCTTTATATTTTTTAAGAAATTTGACAAACTATCTTATTTTGTAAAATTATTGGAATATTCCTATAAGAAAACATTATAAAAATAAAAGGGGGGAAAATGTATTTAAAAAATAATTGGATTATAGTAAAAAATTAAAACATTTTTAGAAAACATGGGCATGGTGGAGAAATATTCCCTAGTGGATACTTAAATAAAAACATTCATGAATAACGATGCAATTAAGAAATAAATTCCTACCATTTTCAATCAATAGATTCATATTACCAAAATCATCAAATGAAACATTAAATATAACTATAATTGTAATATTCAATTTATTATCTTAAAGGGGAATTATATACACCATAAAAAATAAATAAGTAGTGAATAAGGCATGTCTCCCATAGAAATAAAATTGAGATGAAAATCCCTTTACTATGACATTTTTTTAGTTGAATACGTATTAAAATCTTTTATAATAGTTTAAATAATTTTATTAATTCATACCATAACTATATCCATATTTTTTATGTAATATAATATTCTATTATATCATCTTATCACCGGTTTGACAATAATATTTCATTATTAACCTTGAATCTAGTGTTAACTGCTTCATTTTTCATATGCATGTTTTATCGTGTCTCTCTTAGTTCTTGTGAATAGGATATAGTTATTTCATCTACATAATGATATTAAGTTTATATAAATCATATTTATTCTTTATATCCATTTTTATAATCATTTTGGAATTGTGAAACTAGATAATGAATCACATCCCATCACGGAAAAGGTATGCCATACATATGCATGAGCGACAATATCATACCATTAATGGTAAAAGGGTATGTATATGGTCTATTAATTTTTATAAAATCAATATCATGATAAATATATAAATATATAATATTTACATCATTATACCCATCCATGTAATGTGGCGATCAAAATATGATTTTATTATAGTAAGGAGTCGGTAAGCCATATGGATGCACACATGATGCTATCATTCATCATATGATGGATAAAAGACAGAATATTATTATACCATAATCATAATAAAATATTATGATATATTTAGTACTATATTTATTACTTTATAATGTAATAAACACATGAATTGGAAGTAGAGGAAGAAACAATGTTGAAAGATTCGATAAAGAAAATTACATCCTCTTCAAAGGACGTCCTTTAATCATTTATTAAGGGATATAGGTTTGATATTTTGGGAAGAAAAAAACCATTAGAACATATCTAATAATTCTTATAAGATAAATGGGTAGAGTTTTTTCAACCATGATTTATTAAATCACTATAAAGATGTGGGGGAGGAGGTTCCTTATTATAATTAGGTGAGGGGCACTTTCAGAAATCCTCAAAATATTAAAATATAATTAGGATATTCTAGAGAAAAACACTTATAAATGGTCTATAAATGAATATAGGAATAAACTTTTAATCATATATTATACCCTTTTTAATTATTCAAAATATTATTATTTGTTAATAATTTTAAAAAATATTAATTCAATAAAATATCATTTTTGTAAACTTTGATATTATTCATTTAATTTTCCTCCAAATACATAAAAAATGTAATTTAACTTGAATATAATTGTTTAAAAAATTTATAATATATCTTATAGATATATAAAACTTATATAGACACAATAAATCACTCCATATATATATAAATTAATACTTTTTAAAACAATAATTTTTTTTGGTAATTTAATAAATATTGTATTAGCATTGTAGAAGAATTTCAGATAATTATATAATATTTAAAAATTAAAAATAAATGTCTATAATGGAAATATATTCTTTAATATAAAAATGGACATTTATTTTAGTTCATTTCATGATTTTTATCCCATATAGATAGATAAAATATATTAAATACATAGACAGTGACATTCTCTAGCTATCATTAATTTAAATAAATAAAAACTATTTTATGGAAATATGTCCATAAAAATATTAAAATTCATGCATAAGGTGATAAGGGTCTAATATTATTCATTAAATAAATTTCGAACAAGTTTATTTCTTATTTATACACTAAAACTTTGGTATTAACCATTATTCGACCCGTTTAACTCTTACTACGACAACATGGATTTTTACTATTTATGGGTTAATATAGTTACTAAAAAATTAAAAAAAAAGACTCAAAAATGTATAATTTAATATATTTTACACATTATAAAAACCCATTTTTTTAATTTACATTTTTTAGATAATTTATGTCATTTAATAAAATATCACTTATTTTAAAATATCATTAATGTTTACTTTGACACTATTCATTACATTAACTTTTACAAATATAAAAAAATATATCTTCTAAAAAAATACATTAATCAATCACTTACATGTAAAGGTAATCTGTAAAATTCTTTAATGATATTAATTATATCAAATAATATTTATTTTAATATTTTTAATATCTTTTATTTGATATTTCAATTCTAAAACAATTACCGAATCATAAGGTAATTATTTATTTTTTAAAAATTAAATATAAATTAAAATGATGAATATAATAATTTTATGTTTAAAATACTATTTATATTAAAATATATCTCCAAGGTAACCCCATATTAAAATACATAACTTGTTAAAAAAGTATAACAAGTTGTAATTTTTCCTTAAATAAAATATTAAATTGGTTATATTCTAATCCAAATGGACATAAATGGTCACTTAATCTAGAGTTCTCACAATAGTTCTCATCAAAACACTTGGTGTTTTCAATAATAATTCAACCTACATGTGTTGAGGTGGTGTTTTGATTATTATACTAATCTTTCTTGATATGAAAGAATTTATAGAACTAAAAAATGCCTTTTTATTCATAAATTTATAACAATTGTACTGATCACCACATCATTTTTCAGGATCTATCTTAGTAATAGTGATAATATAAGAATTTTAATTCTCACATAGACTTAATGGCTTTTTCATTAGTCATCTTTGCAAACCCTTGGCATAAAGAACTATCTACCACACTTTTCATGTTTCTTTTAGTTGAAACATTGGACTGCATGTTGAGGATGATTTGAACATTGTTTTATTCATTCATAATAGTGGGAGAATTTATCTCTCTTTGAAATTAATTATCTTTATGACCCTTCTTTGTACACTTGAAATTTCTCCTTGTTCTCATTATGTAGTTTATGGGATGCTTCTTCCCTCACATATGATAAGCGGTAGTTGAATTTTCATAATTATTTAATATTTAACCTATGTACATCATGAATAAAAATTTATTATCCTTATTTTATATCTATCCTTACATGAACATGGATAATCACCAATCCCTGTATCATATTTAATGGAATACGAGAAAATTCCATCATAGTGTTAAAGGAATCAAATCACGATATATTTTTGGGGACTTATCTTTAGTCAATTAAAAATATAGTCAAACTTATGATTGTATTAAATTAAAAATATGGAGGTGTAATGTAAAATAATAGTGATGTTTATGTCAAATGTTCCTCTAGATTTGTTACCCTTTTAATTATGTATAGGGAACCCCCTACCATTTCAGGATGGAGAGTGCGAGGAAATTTTTTTTTGAAAAACATTTTATTGAATCCATCCCATTCCATTTATTTTGTGTCATCCTTGGGTTTATTAATATTGGTCAGTGTCCAATACTAATCATCTTCTTCCATCTAAGTGATAGATGAACGACATTACTTTATCTTCATGAATGTTTTATAGGATACATAATAACTTTTTATTGTAATTCATCTATTATTCTGTGACTAAGGGATCAAAAGATTCACTAAATTTATGTGACCTTTGTCATATAATAAAATCAACCACATATTTTTTTCTCTATTATGATAATGATGTAATTACACATGATTTAAGTTATTAGTCATAACTTGAGTTATTTGTAAAGGTAAATCCCTAAAATGTGGAACTCCCACACCCATCAACTAATTAATTTTATTTATAGAATCATAAAATGTCCCACAACATTGGGTATTGGAATTATCTATTATATTACCAATAATTAACTAGAATAAAGGAATGGTAAGTATTAGAATACTTAAAATAATAAGCATATAAAAAAAATAAACTATTAATTTATGTTAAATAACTCATAAGTGACATATATATTCTAACTTTTTAATTTATAGGTTTAAATGTAGTTTATCCATGTTTTTTTAGATTAGTATTTCTATCCAAACTAGCTATATATTTAACCATCATATTGCATAATAATATATTTAGTCATTTTATAACTATTAAAAAATATCATGTGAACTAACCCATGAATATCACATAGGTGTGTTAAACTATATGTATTGGTAGGACCACTTACTGTGAATTGAGTGAAAATAGTGTTAATACCCAACCAATCATTTTTATAGTTATTACCCATGGGAACATCTAACATAGATCTTTCAACCACATTTTTTATCAATATAGTTAGTCCATCACTCATAAACCACAATATCTATACATTACAAAAACATTATGTTATTTTCCCACACAGAAAAGTTTCCTTATAGTTTTCACTAATTCTTTCTTACCATTATTCTCGATAATAAATATATTATACTATGATAGAAATTATAGAAACTCAATCTTCATTAAAAAATTATTTCCAGAATTTTAGTACAAAATTGCACAAAACAAAACCCATTCATCTATAGGTTTATTGTGTTTAGAATATTATATTCATATTAAATCATGTTAAATAAAAGAAAAATAATCATTATTTTGATCTCTATAAATTTATCTTAAGTTTATTATTACATTATTTCTTAAAAGGATTAACTAGAGGATTATATAAACAATAGTGGTGAGCTATGAAGCCAATTAATGTAATAATCAGAGCAAAGCCCACAGGTGAAGTTATACATATGTTAATAGATATATACCATGGTATCATAAAATAGAGTGATCATTTATAATAAAATAGAATCTTATAGTAATAATATGACATTTTAATATCAGCTAAACATAAGAATGAAGAAAAAATATAAAACATGGCATTATAAGCATAAGTCAAGGATCACTACCAAGATAATATACCATAGTATTCAAGGATAAATACCCACGAACCATACATGATATATCAGGAGATAAAAATATTTCCCAATGTATTGGGGGATGGATACTTCTATTCCCAACTATCAGATTATAATATGTACATGAATATCTATTCCCCATAAGGAAATTATACATGAGTAAAAATCATAGGAAAATTGATGAAAAGAACCCAGTTACATAATATGCTATTATTGAATAACATAATGTAATATAATAAATATTCAAATGAAAAGATTGTATTAAATAAAAATCGAAGTTCAAAAATGAATAATGAATCATTGATTATAATAATGATGTTCAAGTGAATATACATATTAATAATTATGTTTAGAATTAATAATAAAGAAGAACCTCATAGATGTTGTTTTAAGAAGTGAGTAATGAATATTTTAATGAAGGAAAGAGTTTTAGGATTTCCTAGAAATGAAAAATAAATGATAATGGTTTTATTTATAATAAATGTTTTCTCTAGAATATTAAAAATTATTTATGTAGTTGTATATGAAATGTTATAATTACTATAAAAGGTTACATAAATCAGGTTTTCATAAAAAAGGAATCGAAAAGGGAAACATAAAATAATATACATCTTAAAAAAATATAGGAATATTAAACTATTTATATATCATAGTAATATATATAGATATATATTGGATGTAAAATACATTTTTTAAGAGACAATTTTTTGTTTATATTGATTAGTCATAACAAAAAACTAAAGATGGTGGTTTAAAAGTTACATTAGATTATGTCCTGAATCACTTTGTACATAAATCTAAATTCATCAATAATCAAATAACATTTATTAAATAATTAATTCATAAATTTTTTCATCTACATTTAATTTTTAGTGGTTTATTTTTTGTTATATTTTCTTCATTTATTATGTATTCTCCTTCTCAATCATCCACTTAAGGATTCTTAGTTAATTTCACCAAATAAGTTTCATTATTTTTATCATGTTCAAACATGTATTATTATAGTTTAATAATATATAGAATTTCATATGTCACATAGGTGGCTTCATTTTAGATGATTTATCATATATTTTTGACCCTATTTTTTGTGACTAGATTTTCCAACAGTTTATGAGAGAAAATGGTGGTTTTTAGTTTGGATAGAATATGGTGCATGGTTTAAACACAAGTAGTAGGAACCATGTTCCAACCTAATGGAAACCATGCACCATGGAGTGTGGAACTATCCAAGATGCAGGAAACTAAACATTGTCATGAGATTCAACCATGTGCGTAGGAAAATGGCTCTGTCTGAGGTTCATGGTTTGGAGAACAAGCATGCACCTCTCCGGTCAAACTATGAAGCCTCTCTTCATCTTGGAAAGAGGTGTAACGCAGTTGGTGAAAATTTTGGAAAACCTTACAGATAAATTATGTGGAATTATATATATTTAAAAATTTATAACTTCTAATTTTTCAAATCCCTGATTTTTGACCTCAAACCATCTTTAATGACCCCATTTGAGCTCCCCAACCATAGGTGCCCCCCTTCGTCCTTTATCCTTTGGGATTCAATAATTATGTGGATTTGGACTTGGATATTCAAGTAAAAATCAATTAATACATTGATTTCATTATTTTTTCTTCTTCATGGGCCATTCTCCCTTCTCTCTTGGGTTCTATCTTCTCTAGTATATTTTTACCATATGTTAGTTGAATTATTTTTCCATAGGTTTGATATTAATGGTTATGATGTGTTATTTCTATTATAGGTCCTCTAGTTGGTATAGTTGTGGTTTCCAAAGGGTTACCATATGTTTCTATACAATAGTTAGGTGGTACCATGCTTTAAAATAGTTTGATGATTGATGTTTTCTTGAAATGGTTTCTAAATGGGTTCTGTGAATTGTAGGGTTGGTGAGAATCATGTTTTCATATTTTTTAAGTGTACATATGGGTTAAATGAAGATTTTATTTTTTAAAATTTGTTTTTATTCAGGTGTGTTATATTTTTGGTTGTGGGTATGTGTAAGAGGTGGTAATGTGACACTGGAAATGAAATTGAGAATAAGGGAACCCTAGGTATCTAGGAGGGAAGACATTGTATAGTATGTTGGGAATGTCAGTGGGGGCGAGGCCTAATCTCTCAAACAAGGATTGATGTTTAAAAACAAAATAAACTAATATGTTATGGGGATTATTGGATCAAGTAGGACTGTTGCGTTCAATATATTTTTTGGTCACAAAGTGTACGAGGATCCTATGAACCCACTAACCCTATTGTATTAGTGATTTCCAATGGTGATCATGTGATGTCAAATATTTGTCTTGTTCTCATCCATGATTTAATTTTTAATTTATAATAATTTATTATTTTAAATTTCATCTTTATTTTTAATAAAAACTAGAATGTTAATATTTATTATAAAGTTATGGTATGGAATCATTTTTTGTGGAATCCTAATGCGATTTATCTTAAAACCTAAAAAAACCTTTAGGTTTATGTAGTCCTTTTATGTTTGACCTAGGTAAACGAATGGATCATCACGATGATAATGGTGGTTCTATTTTCTTGTGGTTTCTTTTTGGTAGGTTTTTTTGGAGGTTGAACAAGGGAGTAAAACCTCTTGTTTCAGGGAGAAATGGTTATATAGAAAGTTTCCCTCCCCTTTTAGGTTATTTTGGGTTTTATTAAAATCATAAAATTCTTAACCCATGTAGTAGTGAGACCTTTATTCTCTTTAATTGTAGATGCTGGTTTATGAGATGCCATGGTAGTTTCTTCATTTCATATTATTATTATTTATTGGTTGTGGTTGATAATCAAGGTTCAAATAATTCCCAAATGTAATAATTGATTCCCATGAACTAGTTTATAGCTCATGGGGATCTGGAACAACCTTCGGTCCATGCCAAAGGTTGGGTTAGATGGTAGATGGACCTAGTTCATGGAAAAATGGTATTAGAGTAGGTTTTCCATTTTCACATTATGTTATTTGGGAGAATCTAGATTGAATAAAGCTAGGATTTTCGGGGCTTGAGGTATTAGTTTTGAGTGGGGTGTTCTGACACCACACCTCATGAAAGTTCTTGTGTCACTTGGGGATGTATTGTATTTGGTTTGGATCCACCCCAAGTTGAGATATACCAGATGCATACTGTGCATGGAAACTATGTTAGACGAAGTGGTTTTATTTTTTATTGTGTTTTTATGGGGTTTTCATGATTTATGGAAATGTTTGAATGTTTTTATTATTGATTTTTTTAGATGTTTTGTTGATTGTTTTATTTGGTTATTAATTGATATAGAATTATGACACCATGGGGACTTAATGTACATTAGTATGGGGATGCCAAAAAGGGTTCTCCATCACCAGCTAATTAGAATTGTGGATGTAATAGTTAAGGACATCTGAAAATTGGATCATAGAGTAGGATCTAGTCTTGATCATTAAAGGGAAGCTGAAATGGGTTTGAAAAAGGAAAAGGATTTTCAGTTCCTAATAACAAACCTCTAGTATTTTAGGGTGGAACAAAACAGAAGGAGGATATTGATTGGTTTGAATATATTCAGATGATTTTGGGTTTCCTAATACACATGGGATTATCTAGAGGGTGAGATATTCATTCATGTTGGAAGGTCGTTGTCACAGGTGGTAGGACTTAGTGGTTCAAGCTAGGAAACCCGAGAATATGGGTAGAAAGGATTTCAAAGTCATATTCTATGAGTAGTATTTCCATGAGACCTTAAACCATTCCAAGACTCATGATTTTATATATCTAGATAAAGGGGATCATACTGTGTGGGAATATTAAAACCAATTTGCTGAATTGGTCTGATTCACACCCAAGGTGGTATGTAATGATAATTTAAAGGCTGATCAATTTGATGTCAGTTTATGTCAAGAGATTCAATCCCACATCTTCTTGTTCAATATGAATATGTATGATGAAATTTTGAATCAATACCTGATGGTGGACATTGATCATGCGGGGATATCTCATTTTTCTGGGGAAATTTCAGTATTGGGAGAGGGTGTTGGTGGGTTTTCTAAAAGGAAAAGGAATAATGATGAGTTTTATAGGAGGAGAGGTGGTACTTTGATCCCAAAATACCAAAATCCTTCATCTATAATCTCTAGTGGTGGATTAGTTGTTTGATACCAAGGTTGAATTCTTGGGAACATGTGGGAAAATTTTCAATTCATTTATAGACCCCTACATTAATGTGGTTTCTTGGGACACTTTCATAGGATAAAAGGGAAATTGTTTTCTGGTGTCCATTATATGCTCTCACACTATTAGGGGTCGAGCTGGAATGGGAATTCATGGTACTATAAATGAACCTTTTTTTCATGAATCTTTGTATGGACTAGATGGTGTGTTTCTAGGTTCAAATTAATTTCTACCATCATAAATTATGTTTTTTGGCACTCAATGTTCATACTCTAGTTTTCAAAGGTGAATGGGATCTTCAGCCAGTGCATAGTGGACCACCACTTTCAGTGTTGGGAAATATTCTTTTCATAGTCTCTTCTATCATGCTGGTGGATGATTATAGAGAATCTAAGGGTGGATTACATCCTATGAAAGGTGATTTGTGAGAGGTGTTCAAGATGATTTATTAGGTTTTCATCCAGAGTGGGATATAGATTTCAACAAAAAAAATTCACTAATTTTTTTATTTATTTTACCTCATATCATATTGTCCTTATTGAGTTGAGGTAATTAATGATCCGGATGGTTGATTTTGAAGCCAGAGAATTCATTTTCTTGGCCATGTCACATAGGGGCACCGCTGTGTTGTTTACTAAAAAATCCAATGGATCTATCCAGTTGTTTTCCTACTATCTAAATCAGAATATGGTTACCATAAATAATAAATAACCCCTTACTCAAATTTATGACATTTTTTATCATCTCATGGGGTAAGGTAATTTTATAAGATATACCTATGCTCTGGATATCATTAGGTTAGGATATGAGAGTTTGATGTTCCTAAGATAACCATCCAAAGAAGGTATGGCCACATTGAATATTTGGTCATGCCATTGAGTTAGAGAAATTATCCATTGTATTTCATACCTCTTATGAACAAAGCGTTCCTTCAATTCATTGAATCATTTATCATCATTTTTTGGAAGACATCCATTTCTACTCAGTGATAGAGGAATAGAATGAGAAGCACATAAGGATCATTCTGGGAACTCTTCAGCACCATAATCTCTATGATAAGCTCTCAAGGTGCTCCTTACATATAATTAACCAATCTTAACATATATGTATATTACATTATTTTAGATGTATATTTAGTAAAATACTAAAATACATTCTCGATGACCGTAATAGTTTAGTCGCCATGGATACTTATAAAAAATAATCTATCCTAGTGAATGATCTTCAATATCTCACATAAAGATCATCACCTTTAGTACTTCTACCTAAAACCATTCTTTATAACATGGGGTAAGGAAACAAAATAAAGTTGTGAGCTCAAATGCGTAGTGAGGGTAAATAAGGGATATATGTAAGCATAGTAATGACCATAATGATATAAGAAAATGATCAAGAAATTAAAAGATCATACCCTGTATATCAAAGAACATATACATGAATCATGGAATAAATATCGGTAGTTCATAAGACATAAATTATAAGGAAATAAATAACATAATCCATGAATGCATATCATAGGAATAAATCAAATAATTGTAGAAGACACATAGGCATACTATATGATTTCAATAATTGCCAAGGCATTACTACCAATACTAACTTGGTAGTATGGGTTCACTCCACATACCATCTTGGTTGTCATGGTTCACTCCAATGTCTATCTTAGTTGCATGAGTTCACCCCTCCTACCATCTTGGTAGTCATATTTCACTCCCATGGCCTTGTTATTAGCTTGTTTTCACTCCTCAAACCATCTCGGTAGTCTTGGTTCACTCCCATGGATATCTAAGTAGCATGATTTCACTCCTAATACCATCATGGTAGTCATGGTTCACTACCATGATCATAATAACCGTCAAGGTTCATCACCAAGACCATCTTAGTCTATCTCATGAGATATAAATCTTTATCCAATGCATTGGAGGGAGATATATTTCCAACCCATATCATAAATAAATCATACACACATGTGTGACAAAATCATAAGCAATCATATCATAACCCATGAAATGAAATTGTTATCATAAACATGTAAATATATCATAAAAAGTGAAAAAATATTCTGGTTTCATCAAAATTATAACATGTGAAAGAGAAACGGATTTCATAAACATAAAACCCATGAAAGGGAATCATGTTTCATAAAGACCATGATAGTAACCGTAACCCATTCATAGAATGGATATGAATAGAACCATTAGATAATTTCTTAATATGGAATTATTGAAATCAAAGGATGTCATCGTAGACGGAAAATAATTTTTAAATATATTTCAAAAAATTTTCTTGATGAAAATATCCTTTCCTCTTTGAAAATGGATTTTTAATACCTAAAACCATTTAAAAATAATTTTCATAGAAAATAACATTAAAACATATAAAGATGATTTAAAATCATTTAAAAAATTCTTTCCTTGAAAATACGCTGATAAATTATAAATAAATCATAAAAAAATTTTGAAAACCATTTTAATTGAAATTAAATTAAATAAAATATAAATAAAACCAAAAAACGTATTGAAAACCATTTCATTAAAAATAATTTGAAAACATATAAACAATGCATGAAAAAATTTTGAAAAATATTTTCCTTGAAAAATAATAACATAATCTTGAAATCATTTTGAATATAAATTTACTTGTAAAATTCATTTAAAAAACATTTTCTAAAAAATTATCATTTTAAAATTAAAAGGAAGTTTCAAAGAAATGACAGAGGGTAAATCTGTACATGCCATAGGAGATAAAAATAACATTCTCTTTGTACGGTAAAAATATGAAAAAAAATTTATAGTTAACAAAGAAATAATAATATTCCTTTTAAGATGTTGGTTAATGGAAAAATGATGAATAATTATTTAAAGCATATATGATGATGATACAATATTCTTAGTAACCCTTTTTGGAAAACATAAATTTACGACAGAAGAGAGGGTAAAGTTAGAATTTCCTAAAAACACATTCATAAAAATATTATGGACCAAATAGTTCAAAACTAGTACCAAAGCATGAATTTATAATGAATAACCATAAGAGAAGAATATTCAAAATTTTCCTTGAGAGATGGATCATAAGATTTCATCAAATAATCATACTCAGTAAGAATCTCAAAAAGAGATGAGATTAATTAAATAAACTCTTGTCAGTGGGTAACATGGGATCATAATCTCCGTGTAAGAGAAGGAAATTAAAATATTCTTGGAATATCATAAAAATAATAATATTTATGACATTGAATTAAATACACCAGAAAATTAATTTATGCATGTAACAAAACATGAGTCTCAACGGAGGAAAATAGAGACAAAACTATTTTTTTGATTTGGTAACATTTGAAAATTAAACCCCATGAAGTGAAGTGAATATAATGGATATGTAAATACACATAAATGTAACTATAATAATCATTTATTACATATATGGGCTGTATACACAACACATAAAAGGAATAGGTGGTGAATGAAGCATATATCTCACAAAAATTAAAAGTGAGATGAAATCCCCTTACCATGTGTCTTGACTATCATCATACACATTAAAAGAAAATATATAATAAATATAAATTTGTTATTATTTTTTAAATAACTACATTATTATATATAATACCACATATTCTTTTATTATGACCTTATATTACTCGCTTCTTAACCATATTATGTAAAGGTTTCACTTGATGTATATTCATTTTTTTCGTGTGTCTCTTAATTTGTTATATTGATGGTACTTATATTAATATCATGATTATAGAATGTAAAAAATGATATAAATAATATTTATATAAATTATATGTATGTTATAATAATCTATAGAGTACGTAAGTATGAAATATAATACGCTATTCATGGATCCTATTGGACGTACGTACGAATGGATGCTAATTCTGTTTAATTATAATGTTGAGGGAAATAAAGTAATATATATATATATATATATATATATCATTTTTGTAGTATATTTATAATATCATATATATCAAATATATTCACTAAAACCACCCTTAATACAATCCGTGTAGTGTATGAACAAATCATATCACTTTGAGGGGGTTGTAGTGCGCACTTCCTCAAACGGAATTATCATTTTACATTATATGGAAGGCATTAAGATATATTCTAAATAAAAATCACCGAAGAATAAATACATTATAAATATAATAAATATAATATATAAATATATTTACCATCATAATTTCCCCCATGATAGGTGGTAATTGAAAACTGAAAAATCATTGTTTCGTGAGGATGTAGTTCACCATACATAGAAAAAACATATTCATCACCCATTCGAGGGAGGAGTGTGTAAATAAATGTCAGACCATTTATGGAAAAACATCATATTATTTTTTGGATACTTTTGTTTTTATATATTCAGAGAATAAATAAATTTGGATGGGATTGGGAAGGAAAATAAAAGAAAGTACTTGATAGAAGACATTACCTCTTAACTAGGTAACTACATTGGGTTTGTGCAAAAAGGCTTTCTTGAAATACCTTCTTCCCAATGGAAGGCTTATAAGAACAAGGGACGATTTTTGAGAAGTTTATTGGATAGTTATTGGCTGAATATTAGAGGTTTTATATGTGTGAGGAATGGGTATAGGTGGTGGCCTTTTTAGGGACGAAAAAAAAACAATTAGGATTTTTGAAATTTTTTTTGGTTTACCCACATTTTTACCTACACAAAGTCATAAAAAAGAAAAAAAAATAATTTAATGTTAAAGGAAAAATCATGACAATCCTATGGGTGTTTAACAAGTTTATAGATCATTTTTGTATCTTAAATTTATGGTTTAGTCCTTAGTGTAGCATATTTTTACCTTAATCATTGTAATTAATTTTAATTACATTAACTAATATTTTTTGGTAAAAAACTAAATTGAACATATTAGATATTATAAATTAATCTGATCAAAAATATGTGATCCATTTTTTCAAATTCCAATCATAGAAGTGCATAAATTATTTTAAAAATAATCTTGATGATGGAACGATAATGAGAGTTTTTAAAGTAAAATTGATCGAAAGTTTGTTATGTTTTTATATACAATTTCAAGGTGCATTTGGTTATAATGACCAAAATTGGATTAACAGATAATAATACTAACTAGTTAAACTATGAAACCAATTTCCAATATAAATTCTCTTTATAAATAATTTAAATGAAAAAGCAGTTTTGAATTAAAATCCTTTATTTTTAACAATTTATTAAAATATGAAACCCCACAAAAAATACCAACAAAATATCTTAACCTAATTTTTATATTTTTATTATAATTATAATGTTTATTTTTACATATTAAATCTTTATATTTTAAAAAATTTTGATTTATAATGGGTTCTCCTTTAAAATATGTTAAAGCTACGTTTATAACAAATATTGGGTTTTATGCATAAAATTAGGCATGATATTATATAATGTCTATAGAATCTAATGTATGAATATAAAAAATATTTTATTGAATATATGAAAAATATATTACATTAATATCACTCAATATTGATAATTAGTTTATTTTATTATCTTATACCATCTTTGTGACTCTAAAAAATAATAATATATTCCTTTATATTTAGTCAGCTTTTAAATTTATTTATAATTAACTGGTAACCTATGAATTTATATTATATTTGTGTAAAACATATATTTTCATAAATTAGTTAATACTATTTATAACCTCTAATTTATCCTCTACGTTATATCTTATTATTTTAAATAATAACATTTTAATGATATACTATTGTTTGGTAATAATTGGTCATGCGTGTTATGCAAGCCATCAATGAAATTCATTATTGCATGTAATGAAAGATACCATCAATGCTAAATATATATTAGGATAAAATTTATGATGTGTGTAGTGCAGGATTAACCAGTTTTTGTGTAAAACACAAGCCAAACATAGTTCTTTAATATGAAATATTCATTTTTTAGTGTTGCATGAAATGAAAAATATAAAAAATATTAAAATAATTCAAAATTTTTTAAAAAATCTCATGATGTTCATTCTAACCCTCTTAAAATTATTTTTCCCTATAAATTCATCTAGGTTATCAATGGGTTAATACTTTAATGGTTAATTCATAGAAACCCACATCATAAAAATGAATACTAAGACTTCTCTTAAAAAGGGAAAGTTAAAACCATTAAGGTTACCAAAGTAACATATATCTAGGTTTCCACATAGGTGAACATTGGTTTGGAGTGAATATTGAACACTTAGGAAAAGCATAAATATTTATTTGGAGTGATTGAGGTCTTCAATCATAAACAAGTGAATGATCAATGAAAAGTTGATTATCTCAAAGTGAAAAATTCATGATGATTTAAAATGAAATATGTTCAATAGAAAATAAGGTATCAGATTTTTTTTATCATTATCTATTCTTTGAGTAATTATGTTATTGGCCAATAATATTAGAAAATATACTTAAGTGAAATATTTATAATTTTTTATTCTTTAGTTAATATTTTATCAATTTCTAACTCATCCATTACTTAAATAAATAGATGTCTATAGATAAAAATTGATTCTTGAAGTGCTGACATAGAATTTTAAGAGATATTAAGGCCCATAAAAGAATGAAAATTAAAATAATTTTTCTCCAACTATTATTCAAAATCATTATGGGTAAGACATTATTATATAAAATTAACTCTAATATTTTATCATTAATTCTTATTTCACAAAAATAATTATACATTAAACATGAAATCACATAGGCCAGTGGTATGTGTGAAACCCTTAACATCCTTTGGTCAGGGGTTTGAGACCTATGGCTTTTCCAAAATTGATTGGTTTTCACTAAACATACATTATGTCCTTTTTTAAAACCACATTAGTATAATGTCATGAAGAAATATGATGGAAATCCATAAAATAAGGTTAAATAATAAATTTCTATTTAACCAAGGTTTTCAATACTTTATTAATACATAAATAATTCCTTAGATGATTAACATAAAAATTTCTTGAATGGAATACCTTATAATATTTATGAATGATAAAAATCCAAAACCATAGAAATAAAGTCATAAAATGAGATTAAAAATGATCCCCCATATATCGAAAAGTACAACTTGTTTGTCACATTCAAAAAATGTGAATACCATAATAGTATATTCCTTTGAAAAATGGTAATAATCTTAATTACCATAAATAGTTTTGAAAAACATGCATTCTTCCTTATTAAAATGAATACTGGATATATTTTTTAAATCCAAAAATGCTATAAACTTCATCAATGATAGAACAACCCACCTATTAACAAGTCCTTACTTAGTTAAAAGGTAGTAAATACCATCTAATTTAATTATTCATAATATAATTATCATAAAATAAATAACATATTAAAGGTTAACATCACTTAGTCAAAATGTCACATTGTCATTAAATCACTCCAGTAGTCCATCGAGAATATTCATCATAAACTTGTAAATACTGAGTAAAAAATTTAAGTAGAACAACCCTTGTATAATATATCATCTACATGACATAATTTTTTAATCCAAATAAATATGAACATTGATTATTAAACTTCATCCTTATATAATTAATAAGGATACCTCATCCTATTACACAATACCTCTTTCCTTTTACATTTCATCTGTAGTGTCTTCACCATTAGAAATTTAACCATTACTCACCCCACTTTGCTGGTTCACATTAGGAGATTTCATATTTGGACATTGAGTTTCCTAATGACCATTTACTCAAAATTTAAAACACTTAACCTTTGATGATGTATTAAGAAGTCCAATATTATGATCTAGTTTTTTAATCAAACCCTTCATTTTTAACGTGCAATCACTTAGATTGTGTCCTTATTTACTACAATAAAAAAATTAACATTACTCTAAGATATTCACATAGGTTATTCTTTCCAGATTATCGACACAGAGAAAAATGAATATTCTTTCCCATATGTCATCATTTTTTTCCTTTTTGTCACTTTGTTTTTGTCCATCAAGATGGTTCATGAGGATTTTTCGAGTTTCCAAAACATATCCCCCATGAGTGTCAATCTAGGTGTGCAGCAAAGACCATTGTCATGTACCATATTACCCTAAGTTAGGCCAGGAACTTTTTTTAGAGTGTTTACCCATAGTTATAACAATGTAAGATCAACATCAACTTATAGTATCGATATGAGGATGTATTTCCGGGAAATCACACACTCTACCATTTTTCAAAATTCAAGGACATTTTCTAAAATGTTATCTTATCCTTATACTTATCCTTAGAGACACCCCAAGAAATATCCATATAAATATACCATGGGATATCACTAATGTTTTATCATCCTAGATTCCAATGGTTGAATAAAAATTTATTTTGATACCGTCTATAATGACCCAAGCTTATCATACATGGATATTACACCATTTTAGATATATATTAAGTACATTACAAAAATACATGCACAAAGACCATAATAGTTTAGTGTATTTGGAAACATGGAAACAAATAATCTATCCCGGTCAATGATCTTAAACATCTCCCATAAAGATATCTTCCTTTATTATATCATCCTAAAACATTTCTTTATAACCAAGGTAAAAGAAACATAAGAAATGGGTGAGCTCAAATTCATAGTAAGGGTTAACAAGGGAGATATATAAGAATAATCTTGTGCATAATTGTATGAGAACATGATAATTAAAATAAAAGGTCATACCCAGCATACTAAAGATCATATACACGAATCATGGCATAAATATTGGTAGTTCATAATAAATGAATTTTATGGAAATAAATAACATAAGACATGAAACAATACCATAGGAATAAAACATGGAATTATGGCAGACAGATAATTATAGAATATGACTTCCACAGTATCCAAGGCATTACTACTAAGTCTATCGTGGTAGTATGGGTTCACTCCACATACCATCCTTGTTTTCATTGTTCAATACCATGGCCATCTTAATAGCATGAGTTCACTCCTCATAAAATCTTGGTAGTCTTGGTTCACTCCCATGGCCATCTTAGTATCATGTTTTCACTCATGATACCATCTTTGTTGTCATGGATTACTACCATGACCACCATAGTTACATGAGTTCACTCCTCATACCATTTTGGTAGCCATGGTTCACTCCTATGGACATATTAGTAGTTAAGGTTCATTACCAAGACCATCATAATATATCCCATGACATATAAATCACAACTCAATGCATTGTACATAGATATAGGACCCAACCATCTAATAATGAAATCAGAGATACACGTGATACAAAATCATAAGCAATCATATCTTAACCCATGAAATGTAATGGTTATCAGAAACATGTAAACATATAATAACCTGTAAAAAAAGATACAGGTTTCCAAAAAAATTATCAAAAGAGTAAACCATGAAAGAGAAAGGGATATCATAAATATTTAACCCATGAAAGAGACACATGTTTCATAAAGGTCACAAAATTATGAATAACCAATTAATAGAATGGATATGAATGGATCATTTAGATAATTTCTTAAGAGGACATGAGTAATATCAATGTAGGTAATCTTAGATGGAAAATAATTTTGAAATATATTTTAAAAACGTTTCTTGAGGAAAATGTACATCATTCATTAAAAAGGATTTTTAATACACTAAAACACTTGAGAATTATTTTCAAATAAAATAAACTTAAGACATATAAAGAAGGCTTGAAATCATTTGAATACAATTTTCATTGAAAATAATTTAAAAAATTATAAAAAACATGAAAAAGTTTCAAATAAAATTTTCCTTGAGAATACATTGAAATGTTATAAATAACATTTGAAAATGTTTTGAAAACCATTTCATTTAAAATACTTTGAAAACATATAAATAACTATTGAAATCATTTTTAAAAAAAATTCCTTGTAAATATATATAAAAAATGAAAACATTTTGAAAATAATCTTCCTTAGAAATTACTTCTATGAAACATATTATAAAAATTATACCATTTAAAATGAAAAGTATGATTCAAAGAAATAATGGTGGGTAAATCCCTACTTGCCATATGAGGTAAAAAGAGCATTAATTTTGTGCCTAAAAAAGGTTAGAAAAAATTCCTTTTTTGAAATAAATAAGATGATTCCATTTTTGAGATCGGTAAGATACAAAAAAGTGTCAAAATGTATTTTATTGATTATAGGAGGACGATATAATATCCTTGGAAACCATTTCTTGATAACATAGATTTTTGACCGAAGAGAGGGTAATGTTGGGAATTCCTAAAAACATTTTGTTGACTCTATTATGTAACCATGAGTGATAAAATTGAACCAAAACATGAATATATCATTAATAACCAAGGGATATGATAATTCATGCATGTTCAAGAGAGATGGATCATAATATTTAATCAAAGAATTATAATAATTAACAATATTGAAATCGATAAGATTGTTCCAATAAACTGTTATCACTTGGTAACTTGGGATCATACTATTCATTAAATCGAATAAAATGAAGTTAAACTTTTAATATCATGAAAATAAGGATATTAATTATATGGATGTATATACACCTCAAAATGAATTGTTGCACATAACAAAACCTGAGTCTCAAAAAAGGAAAATTGGGACAAAACTATTTTACATATTTGGTAACTTTTGAAACATAAAATACATGAAGTGAAGTTAATAAAATGGATATTTCATTACCCATTAATTTAACTATAAGAGTAATTGATTAAATAAATGGGCTGTATACACACCATACAAAAGTAATGGGTGGTGAATAAAGCATGTATCTCACGAAAATAAAAAGTGGGATGAAAGCCCGTTATCTTATGTCTTGACTATCATTGTACTCATTAAGAAACCTATATAATAAATATAAATTTATTAAAAATCATTAAAAAACCATATTATTATATCTAATACCATATATTGTTTTATTATAACATTATATTATCCGCTTGGTAAACATCCTATGTTAAGGTTTCACTTTGGGTAGTATTCATTTTGTTTCCATATGTGTATTTATTTTTTATATTGTTGGTCCTTATAAGTACATAATTATTACATAATTTAAAACATGATATTAATAACATTTATATACATTATATGTGAATTATAATAATCTATATAATATATTTGTATGAAATAGAATACACCATTCATGGAGACGGTAGATTGTACGTATGCATGAACGCTATTTTCGTTTAATTATCGTGTTGAGAGAAAGAGAGTAAAAGAATAATATGTAAATATAGATATAATTTTTAAATTATATGTATTACATCATTTATATCATCTATATTCACTAAAACCATCCTTAATAAAATCCATATAGTGTATGAATGAATCATATGGTCTTGAGGGGGCGGTAGTCCACACTTCCTCAAACAGAGTTATCATATTTACATTAGATGGAAGAATAATGGTATATTATAAATAACAAATTACATAAGAATAAAGTAAATATAAATATAATATATATCTTATATAAATGGTGTGTCCATCATAATTTCCACCATGATAGGTTGTAATTGAAAAATGACCAATCATCATTTCGGGAGGGAGTAGTTTTCTGTATAGAGAAACAATATCTTCATTAAACATTATATGGAGGTTTATGTATGTTTAGGTTAACAAAATTTACATAATAATATCCTAGTATATTTAGGATACTTCTTTTGTTATATAATAAAGAATAAAGTGAATTGGAGGGGGTGGAGAGGGAAAATAAAAGAAAGGACTTGAGAGAAGTGTTACCTCTTAGTCAGGTAACTCCATTTGGTTTGTGCCAAATAGATTACATGGATTTACTTATGCCCAAGGGAATTATTATAAGAGTAAGTAATGATATTGTTATTTTTATTTCGTAGGGATTTTTTTGAACCAATGAGTTTTGACAGGCGTGAGGAATGAGTGGAGGTGGTGTCCTCTTACTGGGAAGGGAAAGGACACACTTGGAATTTTTGAAAACAAGTTAGGTGTACCAACATATTTCATAAAAATGTAATAAACTAATTAATAATGGAAGGTAAATGTGTGAATAATGGCCATCTAATGGGTGTTGTAATGGTATCTAAGTCATTTGGTGTCTTAATGTTTCAGATTAGTCTATAGTTTAGCTTATTTTTACCTTAATTGATGCAATTAATTTTAATTACATCCATTAATAATTTTTTTTTCAAAATATAAGTTGAACATATTAGAAATAATAATTTATTAACATTACAAATATGTAATATATTTTTACAAATTAAAAATAGAGAAATGGTAAAAATTTGTTTAAAAATAATCCCACTAACAGAATGACACTACATGTTTTTAATGTACAAGTGATCAAAATATTATTAATTTTTTAAATCCAATTACAATGTGGATTTTGTTACAATGACATCAATTGGATTAATTGATAAAAATATTATATAATTAAAATTTAAAACAATTTAAAATATAATTTATCCTTATAAATAAATTAAATGAAAAAGAACTTTTGACTTAAAATCCAGTATTTTTAACTATTTATTAAAAAATATAACCTTACAGGAAAATACTAAAAAACCATCATAAACTAATTTTTATATTTTTAATCCAAATATAATGTTTATTTTTACATATTATATATATAAATGTCCCAAAAATTAGATTTAAAATGGGTTCTCTATTAAAAGGAGTTAAAAATACCTCTAAAAATATAGGGTTTTATGCATAAAAATCGGGTTGTTCATATCATATGTCTATAAAATCTAATGGATGAGTAATGAAATTATTTGAAAAAATAACATAAAAAATAAAATTAATATCACCCACTAATGGTAATTAATTTATTTTATCAGGTTAAAACCTTTTTGTGGCTCCAAAAAATAATAACACTTTTCTTTACATTCAACTAGATTTCATATTTATTTATAATTAATTATTAACTGATGAAATAATCTTATATTTCTTTAAACCATATATTTTCATAAATTAGTTAATACTATTTATAACCTCTATTTTAATGACTATGTTATATCTTAATATTGTATGTAATAACATTTTAAAGATATACTATTATTCCTTAAAAATCTATCATATGTGTTACACAAGCCATTGAGGAAAGTTATTATTTCATGTTACACAAGCTACCTTCACTGTTCCATATAGAGTAAGATAAAACTTATTTTTATTGTAGTGCATGATTAACTTTGTGTTTCATATAATTCAAGCCAAATATAGTTCTTTAATATAAAATAAACTATTTTTATTGTTGCGTGGAATGAAAAATATCAAAAAGATTAAATTAACTCAAAAAAATAATTCATAAATTATCAGGGTGTTACATTCTAGAAAATAGAGGTAATTTCTATGGGCCACATAATTTCCTACACAAGGGTTTCAGTGTAATGACCCAAACTTTCATTAATGGAAATCCCTCTTGATCAAATTAAATGTCTCTTTATGTAAAATGTTTATATAAAATTTCAACTTATTTGGTTTTATGTTTTTGGATATTAAAATACTATTAAGAATTGTGACTTTTGTTAATATAGCTGTTGAATAGTGATAATATGATTAGTATAAATATAGGTCTTTAATGAATCTAATTTACTCAGAAAAAGGAAGCGATGACCTCATCCAGTAGATGTTCCCCATATGAAGCCCATTTGTTGGAGCTCTGAAAAGAGGTGGCATCATTGGGATTCTATCTATATGAAGCCTAATATGAGATTCAACATGTTAAGCTCAAGCGGGACCACCTATGAGAGAAGTGGAAGTTGATAGAGATTACCACCCGAGCAATGTTATCCGAGCCACCCCAAGAGTCTGTCACCATCACACACCTTACTCTTCGGTCTTATGTGGGTGTTATAAGGGGTTATGTAATAGGACCTTATCAATATTGTTATTTACATTATTTGTGTATATAATAATGAATATACTTTCATTTTATTAGTGTTACCCAAAAAATAGTTTTTAAAGAACAAATAGTATTTTTAGTTAATGGTCAACTAAGAAATATATTTTAATGAATTAATGGATATTTGAATTAAATAATATTTTAATAAAATAATAATAATATTATTAAATTAATTTTTATTACATATAAATTATTGTATAATTTTATGAATGCAATTGTAATTTTTATTAAGGGTTGAAAGCCATTTTTGTCAAAACCCATGAATTTTCGATAAATTTCAGTTTTTATTTTAAAAGTTAAAATTAACATATATTGAAAATTATTGAGATAAAATGAATATTATTTTTGGAATCATGGCATCTAAGTTATCCAATGGTGAGTTTTTCCTAATTTTCTGAGACAATCAAATTTTTGGGTAAAAATTAAATACCATTTAAATATATAACGTGTTTTAGGACATCATAATGAACCAATAGTGATGTAATAAAATACTATAAGCCGTATTTTCAGAAAATATATGTTTTACCATTAAAATAATGTTATTTTGGGTTTGTTTTACTTATTTTACAAAGCATTAATGGACCCTTCAAGGCTTATCAAACATCTTGTATTTTTAAATTGTTTTCCTTGGGAGTGTGACTCAACTCTACATAATCAACCCCATTATTTTAATAAGTTCAGACTTTGGCCTTATAAAATATTGTTTTCCACCTCCCTTTTCCAAAAACCATGGGAAAAAACCATATTATGGTTTGTGGTTTGGATTAGTTTAATGGGAGGTGTCTGAAACCTAAATAATAAAGAATCCCCTCACCTTTCCTATATAAACCCAACCAGGATCCCACTTTGTCCCCACTAAAATCCATTGGAGTTCGTCCAACCTTTACCCTACACTCTCTAGAATCCTCCTACAGTTCCCCAAGCTCCCAATAATCCTCTCTCAAGCCTCTCTCAAGCTTTTGGAAGCACACTTCCATGTAAGGGGTCTTCTTCCTTTCTCATTTTTGTCCAATATTATTTAAATTGTTATGCCATTTTAATTTAAATTATAAATGTTGGTGAATTGTTTTCCACCTCCCACATACTTCCCTCTTTATTTTTTAATGATGTTATACCACTTTCTCTCTCATTAAATTCCTCCCATGTACAACCGTTAAGATGCCGAAATTTCGAAAGGAATTTTTCTCTCTTCTTTTACATTAAAGAAATTCATTTGAATCATGAATCTAAATTACATTAAAATTGTTGAGAGATGTATCTATATGACCCCCATACTGTCCATTTCATCTAAATTTTATAAAACACCCCTTTCTCTCTCATCAACCATTTTTATGAATTCTTACGTCACGCCGTTGTGCTGCCGAAATCGTACCGATTTTCCAAGCCAATGTCATTGTGTAGTGAATACCATGCCCATTTCTCTATTAAGGGTATGTACCTTTATGCAAATTTACATATTAATTATAAATATTCCTGTTTGAATTCGACATCTTTTATCATGGAATAAATGATTATGTTTTAAGAATCCATGTTATATGATCCTTGTGGCACACTTATGCATGAAATGAAATGTTTAAGAAGGGTGTGCCCTTATAGCGCTTCAATGCATTGAGTAAAGAATAATATCATGATACGTCATGTGGAATGGGTGTTTACTCATGAAAATTAAAGTACAATGAGGTTTTACTCATGCTTCACGTGCAATGAGGATTACTCATGCTCAATGTGCAATGAGCCTTGGACCATGCTAATTCCATGTTAAGTGTTGTTGCCACATTTCCATGTTATGATTATCATGCTTTATCATGACTTTATCTTTATGATTATCTTTTTCTATATTGATATACCTATTTTCTAACATGTATTGTATTCCTCATGTTATTCCATGATTATTCCCTTACCGGGCTTTATAGATGACCTATTTCTTATGCATGTCGTCAGGTTATCCCATTCAATGCTATGTACGAGGGAATATAGTGGTTGTGTAAAAGATGTTTTCAATAAAGATGTTGTATTTCATGTTTTATGTTGTTATGTATTGATATTATCCCCCAATTACAATAGACCTCTTGATCTTCTATATTGTATCAAGTGATTTTTATGTCATAAATTATGTTTAATAGTGTAATAAAAAGATCAGGGTAGTCATAGTTGGTATCAGAGGATAGGTTTAGTTATTTTTGGGATTAGGATTAGAAAAACCTAATGAAGTGTTAGTGACAAGACTATGTATAATAAAAACATACCTATGTTTTGGTGAGTATTGAGTAAGTGGTTTATCAAGAAAATACATCCCTGTCTGGATACGAGCAGATAGAGGCAGCTCTGGAACAGATGTATCCTAGGGGTAAAACCCGAAAACACCACTTTGAGCCAGACTCGAATGTGAACTGGTGCACAACAATGGGACTTTCTGCACTTTTGGTTATGAAACTCCCAGGGAATATGATTTGGTATATTCACAAGAATGGTATAAAAAATTATTATAGGACAAAAAAATACCCTAAGAATATTTGTTAGAAATTAGATCATGGATAACATAGACTGAATCTAATAGATTCAAATGTTAAGGAAATAAAATTTATTTATAAATCGTTAGTTTTGTCCTCGTATTAAACTTTATGTGTTACCCCTAACTTTCCTTTTATTCCATTCAATGGGTTTTAATAGGAGGACTCGAGCTAACAATCGATGTGAAGATCAATATGATGACTGTACTAATGAAATTCCCAATCCAATGGGAGCGGGAATTGCGAACTTTGTCCTGATTATCTTTCAGCTAACTCAATCTTTGAATAGAAACATGGGTCAAGACGAACGTTCAAAACCCCCTAAGAAAGAAAAATTTACTATCGAGAGCTTCATGAGACAAAGGCATCATACTTTTAATGGATCATCTGATACCTTAATCACAGAACAAAAAATCAACTCTATTGAAAAGATCTTCTCCATCATTCAATGTTCTAAAGAAGAGAAGGTTCTCCTGGATGATTATTGTATAGAGGGTGAAGCTGATCAATGGTGGATGTTGATCAAAAATAATAAGCCTGGGGAGGAGATCGAGGCGTTGGAATGGAAGGATTTCGAGAAGATGTTTTTCAATAAATATTTTCTGTGCACCCTCCGGCTTAAGATGGAAAGGGATTTCCTTGCCCTCAGGCAAAAAAGATGACGAATCTGTGGGGGCGTACAAGGAAAACTTCACAAGGAACGAATGATACGATTATGGCCTTTTCATTACCCCTGAATGCAAGGTTGACCGTTTCTTTGGTGGGCTGAAACCTATCTTGTGAAAAGCACTGACAATCCTTGACCTGGACAACTATGAGGAAATTGTCCGATGTGCCCTCAAGGTCGAAATAGAGATCGTAGAATCTCAGAAGTATCATGGGGATAAGAAGCATAAGGTGGAATTCAATGCTGGTGGTCTGATGGATAAATACAACTGTGCTATGATGATCTAGCACCCCACTTACCAAAGGTGCGGAAAGAAGCACCCTAGAAATTGTCTAAAGGGGATGAGGAAATGCATTAGGTGTGGAAGAGAAGGACACATTGCTGTTAATTGTCGGCAAGAAAAACTCATGTCTAGAACAGAGGAGATGAACGTTCCATTCTAACCTCAACGCATTGTTCATTAGTAGCACTGCAAAGAACCAGGGCATCTTGAAAATCAGTACCCTAAGCCATGTATTTTCGAAGGCAACCAACAACCTCCATGACAGCAAGGGAAAGCATTCTCCGTCACTAATTCCGAAGTGAACCCCAAAAATGAGGTGGTGACAAGTACAATAGTTATTAATTCAAGAATAGAGAATGTGATTTTTGATTCAGGTTTCACACATTCATTTATATCTCGAAAGTTCAGTAGAACAATCCCTTAACCACCACAAATCATGGAAGTGAATATGTCAGTGAGTACGACAAATGGGTAAATCATTTCATCCCTTGAATATAACTCCTCCCCTGTCATAATCTTTGGATTAAAAATCCTGGAAAACCTCATCATACTCCCTCTAGTGGAATGTGATGAAATTCATGGCATGGATTAACTTTCCTTATATAGAGCCAACAGAAATTGCCATGAGAGGGAAATCACGCTCCATATGGAGAATCAACCCCCGATTTTTTACAAGTGCAAGGAGGAAGATGAATATTATTTATCTCATTCATGTCAGGCGGGGATATTACTGCCCTATGAGCATGCATATCTGACTCAGATGATTGATTCTAAGGAGGCAACCATTCTAGAGGACATGCATATTGTGAGGGAATTCGTTGAAGTGTTTCCTAAGGAATTGCCTGGTCTTCCTCCTAGAAGAGATGTTGAATTCTCAATTGAACATATACCTGGGGGATTACCAATATCAAAGACTCTGTATAGAATGGATGTTATGGAGATTGAGGAGCTGAAGAAACAACTACATGAGAATATGGATAAAGGGTTTACATTCCCAAGTGATTCACCATGTAGTGCACCAATCCTCTTCTTCAAGAAGAAGGATGGGTCAATGCGTCTTTGCATCGATTATCCTGAGCTCAACAAAATCACAATAAAGAAAAAGTATACTCTCCCACAAATTGATTACTTGTTCTATTAGCTTCATGAAGCACAATACTTCTCCAATGTGGATTTGTAGTTGGGAGATTATCGAGTAAGGGTGAAGAAGGAAGATATCCTCAAGACGGCTTTTTGTACATGATAAGGGCACTATGAATTCATATTAATGATTTTAGGACTCACTAATTCTATAGGAATCTTCATGAACTTGATGAATAGTGTCTTTAGAGATTACCTTGAAAAATATGTGTTATTATTTAGAGATGATATTATGATATACTCGAAAACCAAGGAGGATCATGCGGAGCATCTGAGAACTGTACTAGAGACCTTGTGGAAGGAGAAGCTCTATGAAAAGTACAAAAAGTGCGAGTTTTGGTTGAATGTGGTCTAATTCTTGGTCTATATCATTACAAGCAGTGGGATATCTTTGGATCCCTTCAAAACAGATGCAATTGAGGGATGGCCGAGGCCAAAATCGGTGATGGATATCCGTACCTTCTTGGGGTTAGCTGGAGAATATCGAAGATTTGTGTGAAATTTATCATGATTGTCCAAGCCTCTTACCAAGTTAACTCGAATGGGAGTAAAGTTTTCCTGTAGTAATTAATGTGAAGAAAGATTCAAGGAGTTGATAAGGATGCTTTTCCCTGTGCCCGTGATCACTTTACCCACAAGTGGAGAACTTTTTGTGGTATTCAGTGATGCTTCAAAGAAGGGTCTGGGATGCGTGTTGATGCAAAATGTCAATGTCATTGCCTATGATTCAAGGCATTTGAAAGTTCATAAATCGAACTATCCAACACTTGACTTCGAGTTGCCTACAATGATATTCTCTTTGAAAATTAAGAGACACCATCTCTTTGGGGAGAAGAGTGAAATTTATACCGACCACAAAAGCCTCAAGTATATATTCACACAAAAAGAGTTTAACATGAACCAACAAAGAAGGTTAGAGATGATCAAAGACTATGACTGCTCAATCCATTACCACCCTGGGAAAACGAATGAGGTGGAAGATTCCCTAACTAGAAAGGACCCAGTGATTCTATCATTGATGAGAATTAAAAAGGATCCAATCTTCTTAGATTTGATGAAGATGGACACGGGAATCATAAAGAAGGGAACATCATCAATACTTTTAAAAATGATTTCTCAACCATCACATTTGGAAAGGTTAAAAGATGATCAAAAGAATGATGGGGGAATTCCGGAAAAAGTGGAAGCTATCGAAAAAGGGAAATCCTCAGAGTTTAATGTTAATGAAGAAGTAATTGTGAGATTTGGGAAAGGACTATGTGTTTCATCTAGTTCGGAGCTAAAGAAGGAACTTTTCGATGATGCACATAGTTCAAACTTCTATATTTAACTAGGAAAAAAAAATGTATCGAGGTCTCCGAGGGCATTATTGGTGGGATAATATGAAGAATGAGATCACAGAATATACATCAAAATTCCAGGTGTGTCAGCAAGTGAAGGAAGATAAGCAGAAGTCTATGGGAATAATGCAACCATTTCCCATACCAGAATGGAAATGGGAGAACATCACCATGGACATTATCATCGGGAATCCGAGGAAATACAAAGGAAACAATTCAATCTAGGTTGTTGTGGATTGTCTTACAAAGGCTGAACACTTCAGTGCTATTCGAGAGGATTTTTCATTGGATCAACTGGCACAGTTATATATATCAGGGAAGTGGTAAGGCTGCATGGAGTACCACTATCTATTGTGTCTGATTGAGATCCAAGATTCAACTCTTTGTTTTGGAAGAGTCTTCAACATGCTATGAATACTGAACTGAATTTAAGTATGGCCTATCATCATCAAACTGATGTCCAATCTTATAGGACTATCCAAACACTTAAGGAAATGTTGAGAGCATGCTCAGTGGACTTTAAAGGAGGATGGGATAAATATATTTCTCTGGTTGAGTTCTCTTATAATAACAATTTCCACTCAAGCATCCAAATGGCACCATATGAAGCCCTTTTTGGGAAAAGGCACAGAACACTGGCATGTTGGGATGAGGTCAGTGAGCGTAAGCTACTTGGACCATAAATGGTCGAAGAAATGGTGGAGGAGTTGAAAACCATTCAACAACATATAATGGTATCCTAGAGTCGACATAATATTTATGAAGATAACCGTCGATGAGACCATGATTTTAAAGTTGGAGACATGGTATTTCTACGCATATCTCCATGGAAGAATCTCATGAGGTTTGGAAAGAAAGGGAATTTAAGACCAAGGTAGATCGACCCCTTTGAGATTCTTGATCGTGTCGGGGCTGTGGCTTATCGACTAGCACATCCACCTACAATGGCCAAATCACATGATGTCTTTCATGTATCCTTCTTAAGGAAGTACATACCGACCCCTTTACATGTACTCTCTACAGATGTGGTATAGTTAGTGGATGATCCTTCTTATGAGGAAAAACTAGTTAAGATCTTAGATCATAGAGAAAAACTTCCACGAAATAAGACAATACCCCTCATCAAGGTGTTCTGGAGAAACCACAAGTTTGAATAAGAAACATGGGAATTGGAGGAAATGATGAAGTAGAGTTACCCAAATCTGTTTGAGTGTGTGAAAAGGAAATTTTGAGGGAAAAATGTTTTTTAGGGGGGAAGATTCTAATGACCCAAACTTTCATTAATGAAAATACCTCTTAATAAAATTTAATATATCTTTATGTAAAATGTTTATATAAAATTCCAACTTCTTTGGTTTTATGTTTTTGGATTTTAAAATACTTTAAAAAATTGTGACAGTTGTAAATATAGCAATCGAATAGTGATCACATAATTAGTATAAATATATGTCTTTAACGAATCTAATTTTCTCAGACAAAGGAAGCGATGACCTCATCCAGTAGATGTGCCCCATACAAAGCCCATTTGTCGGATCTCAGAAAAGAGGTGGCGTCATTGGGCTTATCTCTTGACCAATCCCAAGCCGAGCTTCAACAGGTTAAGCTCGAGTGGGACTGCCTACGAGAGAAGTGTAAGTTGATAGAGATTACCACCCGAGCAATGTTATCCGAGCCACCCCAAGAGTCTGTCACCATCACACACCTTACTATTTTCTCTAATGCGGGTGTTATTTGGGGTTATGTAAGAATAACTTAGCACTATGGTGATGTAAATTATTTTTGTATTTAATTATGAATATACTTTCATTTTATTATTGTTACATTGTAAATAGTTTTTAAAGCTCAAATAGTATTTTGAGTTAATGTTCAACGAAGAAATCTATTTTGTTGAATTATTGTATTTTTGAAATAAATAATATTTCAGGAAAATATTATAATAATTATTAAAATAATTTTTTATTAAATGTAAATGATCCTAAAATTTTATGAATGCAATTATAATTTTTATTATGGTTTGAAAGCCGTTTTTGTCAAAACCCATGAATTTTAGATAAATGACGGTTTTAATTTTAAAAGTGAAATTAACATATTTAGAAAAGTATTTAGATAAAATGAATATTATTTTTGGAATCAGGATTTTGAAATAATTTAACAATGAATTTTTCATAATTTTCTCAGAAAATCAAATTTTTGTGTAAAACTTAAATACCATTTAATTATATAATGTAATATATGACATCATAATGACCCAATAGTGATGTAATAATACACTATAAGCCTTATTTTCAGACAATATATGTTTTAACATTAAAATAATGTTATTTTGGGTTCTTTTTACTTATTTTACAAAGCATTAATGAACCCTTCAAGGATTATTAAACATCTTGTCTTTTTAAATTGTTTTCCTTGGGAGTGTGAGTCACCTCCACATAAGAAACCCCATTATTTTAAGACGTTCGGATATTGGACTTATAAAATATTGTTTTACACTTCCCTTTTCCAAAAACCATGGGCAAAAACCATGGTATGGTTTGAGGTTTGGATTAGTTTAATGTGAGGTGTCCCAAACCTAAATAATAAAGAATTCCCTCACCTTTCCTATATAAACCTACCCAAGACCCCACTTTCTCCTCACTCAAAGCCATTGGAGTTTGTCCAAAATATTCCCCACTATCTCTATAATCCTCCCAAGGTGCCCCAAGCTCCCAATAAGCCTCTCTCAAGCCTCTATCAAGCCTTTGTAATCATACTTCCATGTAAAGGTTTTTCTTCCTTTCTCATTTTCGTCCAATATTCTTTAAATTTGTTATTCCATTTTAATTTAAATTATAAATGTTGGGGTATGGTTTCAAACCTCCCCTATAGTGCCCTGTTTATGTTTTAATGATGGGATACCCCTTTCAATCTCATTAAATTCCTCCCATGTACTTCCGTTACTATGCCAAATTTCCAAAAGGAATTTCTCTATCTTCTTTCACATTCAAGCAATTCTTTTGTATCATGACTCTAAGTTCCATTAAAATTGATGGGAAATGTATCTATATGACCCCCCCATCCCCGTGGTTACGCTTCCGAAATTGCACCTATTTTCCAATCAAATGTCATTGTGCAGTGAATACCATGCCCATTTCTCTATCAAGGGTATTCACCTTTATGCACATTTAATTATTGATTATAATGTTTCATGTATGAATTCCAAATTCCATTATCGTGGAATAAATGATTATGTTTTATGAATCCATGTTATATGATCCATGTGGCACACTTATGCATGAATTGAAATTTTTAAGAAGAGTGTGCTCTTATAGCGCTCCAATGCATTGGTATAAGAAAAGTATCATGATACGTCATGTGCAATGGGTGTTTACTCATGCTAATTCATGTGCAATGAAGTTTTACTCATGCTTCATGTGCAATGAGGATTTACACATGATCCATGTGCAATGATCCTTGGCTCATGCTAATTCCTTGTTAAGTGTTGTTTCCACATTTCCATGTTATGATTATCATGTTTTATCATGCCTTTTTGTTTATGATTCTATTGTGCTCTATTGATATGCCTATTGTCTAACATGTATATTATTCCTCATGTAATTCCATTATTATTCCGTTACTAGGCTTTATAGCTCACCCTTTTCTTATGCATGTTCTCAGGTTATCCCATGAAATGCTATGTACGAGGGAATGTAGTGGTCATGTAAAATAAGTTTTCAATAAAGATATTGTATTTCATGTTTTAAGTTATCATGTAACGATCCTATGCCCCAAAGACACTAGACCTATCGATCTTATATATTGTATAAATTGACGTTTATGTAATAAATTATGTTAAATTGTTTAATAAAAAGATTAGGGTTGTCCTATTCAGTTGACCCTAAGAAGATAAGAGCAGTTATGTTATGGGATTATCCAAGGAATGCTTTCAATATTAGGATATTTTTTGGAATTTTCATGGTACTAAAAAAGGTTTGTCCACGATTTATCTCATAATTATTTTCCCATGAATACACTTACCCAAAAGGGATGAAGTTTTATTGGTGTTAAGAATTTTAGTAGTCCTTTCAATAGCATAATATTTTTTGACCACAACCAGTATATTGAGTTTTCTAGAATCTAGAATTGGATACATGGTCTATTGTGATTCCTCATGTACATGTCTTGGGTTTGTGTTGATACAAGAAAACCATGTGGTGTCATATGTCTCTTGGAAACTCCAGCACATTAAAGAAACTGTATGTCCCATGAACATTAATTATAAGTAGTGATGCATTCCAAGAAGAAATGGTATCACAATCTCTTATAGGCGAGGTTTGTAGTCTATTTGGACCATTGGATCTTGACCAACATTTTTTCATAAAAGGATATAAATACGAGCCAATGGAGATGGGTTGAGTACCTTAAGAGTTTTGATTTTTATATTTTCTATAACAATAGAAAAGATAACGTGGTAGGGGATTCCCTAAGTTAGAAAATAAATGTGAAGGACTTAAAATTTTCCAATGATATGTTTAATTTGTTGGGGATTTTTCCCAGATACATCAAGAAAAAAAGGAGTATAGTAGAGGTATGGTCTTAGCTTGTGTTCAGGTGGTTACCTCCATTCTAAAGTCGATTGTAGAAGAATATCTTAGTGACAGGATACACTAGAATTCTATGAACTTTTTAAATAGTGGGGAGGTTCCCAGTGAATGGTTTTTGTCTTCCAAGGGAGTTATTTTTTTCAAGGGTCATTATGTGGTGCTATTGTCTGTGTGAAATGTTGTGTTATAAGACATCCACCAGTCTAAGTGCGATGTTCAGCCTTGTACCACCAAGATGTTCTATTACACATGAATCATGTAGAATTGACCATGTTTGTGATGGTATATAATAAACTTTGTGTCCAAATGTTTTACTAGTTAGTAGGTTAAGGATGAGAACCAGAGGCCCCCAATATTACTTCAACAACTACCCATTCTTACATAGATGTGGAGAAATGTCTCCATGGGATTTATAATTGGTTTTCCTCATAAATCCCAAGGAAGTAATTTCATATGGGTGTTTATTGAACATCTGAAAAAATTATCAAATTTCATTATGATCAATGACTCGAACAAGGAATATGAGTTGGTCAGATTGTAAATTTAGGGGGTATTGAGGCTTCATGGTGTGAAATCAGCTATCATTTTAGAAAGGGACATCTGATTCACCAATTGGTTTTAGGAATGCCTTTATATGTAAATGGGATATCAAGTCATATTGAGCATGAAATACCATCCTAAAAAATATGTCCAGACAAAGAGAGTGAACCAAATCATGCATGAAATGATCCAGACGTGTGTGTTGGATTTTAGAGGCTCATGAAAAAACCATTTGGGATATGTATAATTTTTACATAATAATAGTTTATAATCCTTGATTTAAATATATTCCTTTGAGGCACTCTAATTTTTGAAATGTTATTCACCATTATGTTTAGAGGAAGTGGGTCATAATTCTTAGTTTAAATTGAGCCTTGTGGAAGAGAAATCTGAAAAAGTATAGTTTATCATGAAGTGGTTATTGACAGTGTAGAGTCAACACAAGTCTTATACTTATCATAGGTACCGATCCTTAGAGTTTTCACTAGGTGACCAAGTGTTTCTAAAGTTTCCCCCTTATTTTGGGTCATCTACATCTTGATAATAAATGGAAGATAATGTAAAGGTAAGGCATACCATTTGACATTAAGAAGAGAATTGGTACAGTGGAATATTGGTTAGCATTTCTAAACTTGTTAACATTGTTCAATGACATGATACATGTCTCAAAATTGAAAAATAATATCCTAGACCCATCTCACGTGTTGAACTTGGAGGAGTTGGAGTAGGAATATGACCTGTCAGTGTTTGAGCGACTAGTATGGATTATGGACTCTCAAGAGAAAGTGCTTAATGGGAAATCTATACCATTGGTTCAACATCTTTCGAAGCATAAAAATGATGAACATGAGATATGGGAAAATAATTCTATGGTGGGAAGTAGTATCAACATTTATTCTCTAATCATACTTTAGTTTGAATTTCTAAGGATAAAAAAATTCATGGTGGGGAGAATAGTCACATCGATGTTTTCAATTTTAGGAATTTTCCTTTTAATATTCACCTTATCATTAGTGCATTGATTTAACATGTTTTTTTGAGAAAAAATAACAATTTTTTTGGATAGATTGGGAGTGGAACATGGTAGGGACACAATTAATATAAACCACCTGCTAGACTAGTGGAAATCATGATGTTTGGACAATGTAACATTCCATGATTCATGGACTAGTTCATAGGCATGCGGGATTACCATCTACAAAGGTAAGTGGAATTTCTTGAGGCGTATGAGCATGCACCCTATATAGGAATTTTTTTCATCTTTTCTTCATGGATAGAGGTTCCACATGGTTAGTTCATAGTTTGGAAAACTGTGTAACAAAATCTTACAGCCTTCGAGATCATTAAAACATTGAAAATTATAGTTTTCCCCTCCATGATTTGCTTCACCAAACCACCCTATCCCACCTCATTTGATCTCCCCATCACTAGGGATTCCTCTCCATTTCACCTTTACCCCTTAGGAATCATTATTGGGGTGGATTTTTCCTTGGATCTTCAAGGGACCTTAATATAATCCTCTCTTTTCCTTATTTATTTATTCTTATTGTCATATTATCCCTTATCTCTTGGGATATATCTTATCCAATGGGGTTGTTTCCCAAATTTCGATTCGTTATGGCTTCCATGGGTTAGAACTTTATGGTTATGGTGTGTTATTCCTTTTTTTGGGTTACCCTTTTGGTGTGGTTGTGGTTTCCAACTAGTTTCCAGAATTTTCCAATCAGGAGGTTGGTGGTTCCATGATTTAGTATTGTTTTCTGATTTTAGTGTGCTTGACATGGTTTCTAAATTGGTTCCATGAATTTTATGTATTGTGGGAATCATGTTTTTAATTTTTTTTGGTGTGTGTATGGGTTTAATGTTTATTTTATTATTGAAAATAGTTTTCCTTCATTTTTATTATACTGTTGAAAGTGTGTATGTGTTATAGGTGTTTCATGTGACCTAGGGGATGAATTTGAGAATAAGAAACCCTAGGTATCTAGGTTGGTAGACTAGGTCTAGTATGTTAGGCTAGTAAATAGGGATGAGTCTTGGCATCCCTAATAAGGATTGACAAATCAACACTAACTAAACACACATGTGATGCAGATTTATGGCTTGAACATGACCATTTCATCAAAGTGGTGGGTTGATAACTGAGTGTATAAGGATCCTAGGATCTTGATAACCATATTTCCGTAGTGATTTCCCTTGGTTCTCATTCGATTCATGTCATTCATATTGTAAAATTATTTTCTTTCCTTTTTTATTTCAATGCATTCTTATTTTAAATCGAATCTTACTTTTTCATAAAAGCTAGAATGTTAATTTTTATTGTAATTTAATGTCTTGAAATCCATTTTGGTGTAATCTTACTAGGTTTTGGATAATATTATACACACCCCCTCGGGTGTATATTGAACTTTTTATGTTTGACCAAGGAAAATAAAAGGTAACTCATGGTGGTGATGGTCATTCAATGTGCTAGTGGTTCCTCTCTAGGGAGATATTGGTGGAGATGTCATGAGTGAGTTGACCCTCTTGTTTCTTGGAGGCTTTATCTGATATCAAGTTACCCTCCCCTTTTTGGTTATTTTTGGGTTTTTTAAAATTAAAAAATGTTAAATCCATTTGGTAGTGTCCCATTTGATATCATGTATTACAGATGTTGGTTTATGATATTCCATGTTTGTTTCTTAGTTTTATGTTATTATTTTTTATTTTTTATGGTTGATTATCATGGGGAAAATCATTCCAAAATATAATTTTTGATGCCTAGGGACAAGTTTCTAG
Source organism: Viscum album (assembly GCA_963277665.1). NCBI lineage: Eukaryota > Viridiplantae > Streptophyta > Magnoliopsida > Santalales > Viscaceae > Viscum > Viscum album. The sequence continues at coordinate 1,019,639,453 of OY728133.1, read as the reverse complement.
CCCATGGGGATCAGGAATACCCTTTGAGCCTTTCCATGGGACAATTCAGATGTTGTGTAAGATGGAATCTAGACCTAGTTTGTGACAATATATTTATAGATACTTTATTATTCCATTAACATAAGTGTTATAAATTTTAATGTATTATAAAAATTTGATTCAATATAAAAAAAAATATTTCAATATTCTTGTTTTAGATGGCCAAAGTTACAATGGACATTATTTGTTATTATAATATATATTATTAAAAATGTTTTTTCTAGGATATTTATAATGTTTGAAATATTTTATTTATTCATTAAATACATTTTTAAAACTATCCATGTAAGGAAGTGGTGAAAAATGGAACAACTCATCTATGTTGGTAGATTATTGACATCGCTTAAAAATCATAATATTGTGCATATAAAATTTTATGTTCATACTTTATGAGTATAAGTTGATTATATCCTTTTAGATCCTCCTAATGAAAAATTTTACATGATATTTTATAATAATATCATTTTACACACCATTTTCCTTCACACGATGGCAATGGAATGGGTACTCATAGTCCTTGATCATCTCTAACTATGTTTATTGTCATATGTTGATCCCATTATGAGTGAATATACAAATCAAAAGATTTTTCTGTATATATAAGTCATACTTATCTATGTAGCTATAACGGATTTGGATGTTCAATGAAAATATTAATATAGAACATTCGATATCATGTGATGGATAATTTTTCATGATCCATAAATATTCTTGATCTATAGGAAACAAAATTATCATTTTACATGTGTAATAAACCCAATAACTTCTATGAATCATCACTATAAATCAAAAATAATTCCACACTTATGGGTTCTATGAGTACTGGGGTTGTAATTGACCTATGAATCATATCCTTAAAGCTCTTTATACATTCACAAGTCTAAAAAATGTTACCCCTTTCCTAGTTATCTTGGATAGTTGGTTTGAAAATCATAAGAAGCTCTAAATAAACAATTGGTAATACCCAGATAATTCTAGGGATATCCATGAATAATGTTTGTCTAGATCATTACATAATATCATTTTTCTTTTATCGATCTACACATATCTTCTTACTTGTGAAAACATGACCCAATAATGTTACTTTCTCAATCAAAAACTTATACTGACTTTGATTTTCATATAAATTCTCCTTTCACAAACACTTCATCACAATACTCAAATGATTAGGATTTTTCTTCTTACATTTATAGTATTTGATAATATCATATATAAATACTACCCAAAATTTATCAAGGCATTGTATAAAAACTATTTTCATTATGTACATGAATGTTTCTGAATGATTGGTGAGTCTGAATAGAATTAATATGAACTCAGATTGTCAATAACTTATACAAAAAGTAGCACGGGGGATATATTTATTCTTTACCTATAATTTTCTATATCATGATCAACTGTCCAATTTATTGAAATACAAGGCCCCATTTTTCTGATAATGTATTTCATAAATTTTTCGAAGGAGATACATATAAATTATTGTGATCTTTTCGTTTTTTTATAATCCTTTTTGGGATTTATTGAACCATCTTCATTCTTTTCATATATGATTGGATCTGCCCATGGAGAGTCACATGGTCATATGAGGCCCTTAGAAAAACTGTATTGTATTTTTTTCTCCAGTTGTTCCCATTCAACCTGATCTATTATATAAAGTTCCTTGGATATGGGTAAATCTAAAAGTATAAGTTCAATTGAGAACCCATCTTCTCGGTCAAGTGAAAGACCAATCAAGTCTTCAGGGAATACATAAACATATTACCTTATAGTGGGCATGTATTTATGTATGAACCTCTAATCTATTTTAATCAATATATATATATTATTTCTCATTCCAATGAGCTTTTAACCTAGTGGTACAAGCTCCTGCATGGCACCCAAAAGTCCCAGGATCAAATCCGAGTAGGGATGAATTTTCAGGGGTATTGTAACAACAATGTAATTGTACTATACCAGTGGCAGAACTATAGCAGTGGAAGAGCTTTAGCAGTAGTGACACTGTAGAGGAAAAGGAATTGTAGTATGAACTGTAATGGTAGCGGTACTGAAGCAGCATGGGAACTGTAGTAGTACTTGTTCATCAAAGGGCCCTTTGGGCCCAAAAATGGGCTTTCAAACCTTGTATGTAGGCCACTTGGCCTTGGGTCTTCAGGCTATGTAATGGGTCTCCCTCTACCGAGTCAAAAAGAGGACTTTTCATTAATAATAAAATGTGGCTTCTTCCCCAACCATTAAATATATATATATATATACTATTACTCACAAGTAAAAAATATATATTTTTAATAAGATATTTCTAGAAGAGGCTCATCCTCCTCTATACACTTGTATATAATCCTAGGATGATATGGGATATCTAAAGTGAATTAATTCTCCAAGTAGATGATGTTGTATCTTTATAAAAAAATCCATCCCACGCCCAGTATGAAGTCTATTTCCACTAAATGGAGTATCAAAGTGTTTAATAAGATATTCATCACACAAATATTGAATAGGGAGGATTTATATATTTGTGACGCAATTATTTCACCTATTTATATTTTCACCAATAATTAAACATCAACTGACTTAACCAAGTCACATACCATAGGCATTTTTTCTATCCATGTAAAAATTGAGAATGAGTAATCTCTATCTTAAAATTACGGTCATAATAGAAACTTTTCTCTTATATGTTAAAGTCTCCCAAAACCAATTCTTGTTAATGACTATGTTTTAACCCACTAAAAAAGTGGTATAACAGAATTTTAAAGTTAATGATAAATTTAGAGGCTTACTATCAAATTCTTTGGCTGTTTTATTTATAAGACCTGATTGATTAATCCTATTTTCTCAAAATTCCATGGGACTCTCCTTCCATTTAAAGGTGGGGAGTGTGTTGAAAAAATTTATTAAAAAGTATTTTATTGAATCTATGATACTCTATTAGTTTTATATTTTTCTAAGGTTTCTTAATATTTATTTGTTCCCACCAATGATTAATTTATAACTCTATGTGATAAATAACTAGAATAATGTTCTCTTACTTATATATTTGGAGGATAGAGTTTATCAACATAGTTGAAATTATATATTATTATATGATAAATATATCAAAATATCCACAAAATGTAGGTTCCATTTTTCATATAAATCAATCAATCATTATGTAATATATCTTAATAGAAAGAATGAATTCCATATGATTCAATTTATTATACATAACATGAGTCAATTGTTCATGTACCACAATGAAATTATCAAATCCTACTCCATCATATTAGACATTTCATTTGGGAAGTCATCATATTTCCCATCCCTTTTTATTAGAATGATTACTTATATATTCAACAATTAACTAAAATAATTGAATATGAAAAATGAGAATACATAAATTAAAAATCATATAAAGATAAAAACATGGAATTTAGAAGTAATAACTCATTACTGACATGTATACCCTTACTTATTAATTTCTAGTTCTCAATATAGGTTATCCAAGGAAGTTTTATTTTTAGGTTCTTTATCCGAACTAATTATCGATCACATCATCAAATTACATAAAAAATATATGCAATCCTATATAATGGTTCATAAATAGTACCTAAATTATAGAAAGAATATCCCCTAGGCTTGTTAAACTGGATATATTGTTATGTCCATTTGTTGTGCAGCATGGGATGATAAATTTAACACTGACCCAATCATTTCAAGAGTTATTACCACTTGTTTTATCAAATACATAACATTCATCTGATTATTCTTGTATAGAAATGGATTTAACTATTAGGAACCACATACTATATACTTTACCAAATTGTTTTATGTTTTAACATGAATAAATTTATCCATATATATTTCTTTAATGTTTTCAAATAATAATCCCAAGAAATAACCATTACATACTCTGATGAAAAAATAGACACTCAATCCTCATTCAATAATTATTTCGTAAAATTAATTTTATAATATGATAAAAAACTACACATAAATCCAAAGTAATAATTTTATTAAGATATTACATACATATTATATCAAATTAAACATAAGTGAAATAATTTTATTTTGAAATCCCTTAAATTATCACAAATTCTTTTTTTCTCTTATTACTAAAAAGTATAACCATGAGAATTTTATATATAAAATTGGTGATCTATGATGACATGTAATGTAATAATCATTGCAACCCATGATCATAAATTAATACATATGAGAAAAGATGAATATCATGATATCAAAAAAATAGAATGATCATATATAATCAAATAGAATCATAAAATAAAAATATTGAAACATAGTATAATAGAATAACTAGACCATGATAACAATAAAAAATATTACATCATTAGAAAATGTCAAGGATAATTTCCAAGATAACATAACATATTGTGCTTGGATAACTACCTATGCACCATACATGTTTTCTCATGAGATTATAACATTTCCCAATGCACTGTGATGATGTACAATTATAATCACACATTTCATATCATAATATATAAATATATATATGTGTGTCCCATAAGGAAATCAGACGTAAGTAAAAATCCTATGAAAACCCTATGAATATAAATGGGTTGGATAATAATATCATAAAGAATAACTAAATGGAATTTAAAATTAGTCCCATAAAAAGAAAATATAAAATCATCTTAGACATTAATATGTGAATATGTAATCATAGGTCTTATGAATTATGTTCAAGTGAAGATAAATCTTACGGAATAAGTGGATAAGTAATAATAAAAATGAACCTCATGGGTTATTATTAATGAAGTGAAAAATGAATCCTTTAATGAAGGATTCAGTAAAGCGTTTTTGGTAAAAAAATGAAAATGTATATATAAAAAATAATTAACATTCATATACTATTTAAAATTATTTATGGAGCGGTACATGAAATGAGATAATAACTAGAGAAGTTACCTTAAATCAGGTTTTTATAAAGAATAAATTGAAAGGGGAACCTTAAAAGCTTATATATCCACAAAAATGAAAAGAAATTTAAAAGAGGTATATATTTAATGAGTATATATATATGTTATAAAATAAATCCTTGAAAATAATATAAATCTAAAGTGAGGTTTAGAGAGAGAAATAATAACCTGAAATAGAAAAGGGTGGTTCCAAAGTTCCCTTACATTAAGTCCCACTTGCTCTGTATGTGAATTTAAATTATTAAATAATAAAATAAATTTTATTAAATACATTCTAAATATTTTTTATTAGTCTTAATTTTTTTTAACATTTAATTAATTATTATATATCTTTCATTTATTACATTTTATTTTTCTCAATCATAATAAATAAGTTGTATAGTTAATTTCATCAAATATGTTTAAGTATATTAATTACTATCATAGGTGTGGTAAAATAGTTATTTAGTTACTAGAATTATTGAATTCTGGTTCCTTTTTTATTTCATTTGTAAAAGAGTTATACAGTTTAATGGGTTTTACAAAAATTGGTTCAAACTAAGAGAAGTATTTCAGTATGCTTATTTGGTATGAATAAAATTACTATGGATATAATTTTTTATATTCATTAATATTATATCCAATTAATATTTATAAAATATTTATCATGTTTAACATATTATATTTATTCATTTATTTATTTTTAAACCATATATGTAATGTGGTAATTAAAAATGTAATACATAATCTTTGGAGGCGGTTAACTGACTATAATATAGGCGATGATTTGATTTTAGAATTAGAGAGAGAGAGGGAGTGATGATGATAATTGATATAACATTGAAAAAATAAAATTTTATAATACATATGATAATTATTTCTTTATATAATTTTTTTGAATAGATTTAAATTCAGTGTAATATGAAAGTAATTTGAATGAAATCGGTTAAAAAATTACATATTCATAGGATTCCTCCATTGTACCACTCCTTAAGACTTCTTATATTGGTCTTTTGAGTTGACCAAAAACTATTGGAAGTTGGAAATATATATGAGGAGTGATTTTGGCATAATTTTTTGGTTATAATGGTCTTATAATTTGTGGACAAATGGGGTGGCATTTATAAGGTGATGAGAGTGGGGTTTTAGAATAAAATATAAGAATAATATATTATATTTTCAAATAATGGATCAACATGTTATTTAATAGCAAGGGGCTTGTGAATATAATGTAAGGGGGTAAATACAATATTCATATAACCTCTATAAACCACAATAATCCATTCATATAAACTATTATAAAATATGATAGTTATACTTTATTCCACTATTCAACTTCAATTAACATTATTTATAAAAAATTTAAAAAATTCACCATAATATTTTTTAAACATGATAAATACAAAGATGATATCCATTTAATTCAAAAAAACTTCCAAATATGATAACAATAATTTTAAAATAATATTATTCCTTTTTTAAAAAATACTTTTTTTAAAAGAATAAAACCTAAGACTCTCAAAAAAATTATAAATGAATTCCTGAAATTATATTAACAATTTCAAAAAATAGACAGTTTTTTATAAATACATACTATCAAAATAATATTTCCTTTATTTATCATGGAAACTTATTTTAATTAAAAAATAATATTTAAAAAAACTGAATATAAGTATTCAATAACTGCTAAATTTATTTGAACATATTTAACAAATTTATTTAATATAAATTCTTTTTATTTTTATTTACTTATATAAAAAAAATTAAATTTTATTATTTATACTAAAAATAATAATTTTCACACTTATATAATTTGGTTTATTGATTCAAGGAAAGAAAAAAAATTAAATTAATCATTACAAAAATGTGGTACTAGTGTGAACACCATTTCATTTCAAAATAATTTACACATTAATACCACTTATTCAAACAAAACATACCCCATTATCAATATAATATAGTCCCTCTAGGTGAGTTGTGTAATGGTTGTACTTTCATGGGGTGGTTCAGGAAACATGATTTGGACGTGATTTCCATGAACATGAACTTCCCATGTCGAATATTCCCATCGAGCTTCAATTGTTAAATTTATTATATATCATAGTAAATTGGGGGACCCCAATAACTAAATATCCCATACAATATAAGAAAAATATATTCTTAAGGGATGATCCTACTTGTTCATGATATTATTAAGACAACCAATATCTTTTATATAATATATTGACTAATTTTTACATAAATATACAAAAAATACAATTCCAAAAAATCAAGTGACTCATGGTATTTTGGTAATTAGATACATATCAATATATTGGGAAAGTAGTATATAATAACATTATTTAAAAAATGGATAACATGAACTTAAATTTCATTGATCTTCTAAAAATAAATGAGATAAATTGAGGACACCCGAAAGAAAGCGGTGAACTATAAGGACCTGTAAGGGAACAATAAAATCACAACATGATTTAAGTTGTACATGTGATTCAAGGGGAATATAAAGGTGAATAAAAATGGTGAAAATCATAAAAATAACATCAAAGCATGATATATGGTGATAACATCAAGGCAACATAATAATGTGAAACAACATAAAACCTGACACCATAATCATAATTTAAGGATAAAAACCAAGAAATAACTACATAGTGAGATTAGGAAAACATAACATTAACTATTAATGTTATCTCATGAGATAAAAACAATATCCAATGAATTTTAGGGATATAAAATTCTACTTCCTCCTATCACATTAATATTTAGTACATGAATTTATGTACCACATGTATTACACAACATAAGTGTGTCATTCATCAATATTAGTCCCATAATTAAGGATCTTGGGTTATATAAATGTATACTAGCAATAATTGAATAATATTTATATCTTGGTGAATACCCTTTAGTGGAAATGAATATGTGTATTCAAAACAGATTTTTTATAGAAAATCATGTGATGATTTCAGTAGTATAACTTGAATATATAAAGGTTCATGGAAGGGTTTAATAATGGTTCCATTTTGTGTCTCATCAATTGGGAATCTTAAGGATAATAAATAGAGGTTTAAAAACGCAATAAAACATAATGATTTTGAAATTAAAAGGCTATGTTGAAAAATATTTATTGAATAAAAATTAAGATGAGAGAATACCTTACCTTGAGGGGTTGACTATAAAATCATAATAATAAGTTATTTAGAGCACTCAAACACATTAGTTGGGATTTAAAGAGGTATATGGAGTGGCAATGCAGTGTCATTGGTTTTTTTAATGAAAATTAATTTGCGATTGGGTAGGTATTTATACAAAAGATAAGGTAAATCTTTATTAACATCTAACCACAGGTGTTAGAATCCAAGTGATAAAATTATAAAAAAATAAACATTCACATGGATTTTCTGATGGTTTCTTCCAAAGAGGAGTGTTTTTAAATATTTTATTAAGCTATGAATATGAAACTTTAAAATAATACCATTGATGTTGTAGAAGTGTGTCATTTTCATAAATAATGGTTTTTGAACCCTCAAAATAATATATTTGTTTTGGAGGATTAATTTTTAGTTTTTAAACAAATCAAATAACTTCAAATAACATAATTTTAAGTGGAAATATATTTTTGGCAGTGTACTCCATTCGTAGTGTTTTATTACATCACTTAAGGGATATTATGAAGTCATGATACATATAGTGTATTTATACTATATTTACTTTTTACCAAAAAATTAACTAAATTAGAAAATTCTAAAAAATTCAGTATTGAATAATTTCAATGTGATTATTTCAAAATGTGTATTTATTTTATTCAAAAAATTTTATAAATGTGAGAGTTCACATGTGATGACCCAGAATCTCTTAGTCCTTCCCTTTGCCAAAATCCGGGTTCTAGAGGAGTCACGTCTCGGTGAGACCGATCGGCGGGACCGATCGGTGGGACCGATCGGCGAGACCGATCGGTGTGAGACCGATCGGTGAGACCAATCGGTAAGACTGATTGGTGAGACCGATCGGCGTCAGTAGCGCTCCTTTGCGCAAATAGGGTTTTAAACCCTATTCTGACTCATTTAATCGTGTTTTTAAGACCCGTAACGTGCATAAGAACTTTAATTAAATACTTAATCAATTCATGAGTCGGCTTAAACCACCCGACCCCTTTTAATGGCGAGTGAAGCCGCGTGGTCAACCCATGACCCCCGCGCCTTACGCGGTTTCGCGTTTTCACCTCAACCATCCCCGGATCTTATAAACTAAGGGTTAGCCATGGTTTCTCCTTTCCTCGATCGTGGTTTTTCACAAACAGCTTCTGGTGCATCGGGCGCATCGTTATCCGTAAAGTTCCGCGCCCCTGGCCTAAACGTCGATCATCTATCAACAAGTAGGGAATTTCTCCTTTGCCACTCTCTTTTGTTTATCATGCGGGGTGGGCATGTTTTTGATTCTGTAGAATTGGGTAAACCAGACCTAATTAAAGATAATGAACGAATTCTATAAAGAAAGAAGAGGGGGGGGGGGGGGGCTGTGACCATTGATGCTGTCTTATATTTTGATGTTGTTTCTTCTATGACCATCTTGTTGATTTGTGCTGGCTTATGCCTCTTGAAAATCAAGGTTGTTGGTGGTTGTTGTTTGTGCACTAATGAACCTTGCTAATGTTTTAACTGACTTGTTTGTGGTTGTAAATTCCTACTGTGAAAAGTGAATTGGTTAATCACATATATCCGGCTGAATAAATTGAAAGCACCAGGATCAACCCTTCTATGATAACTCCTGGTTATAACACACGGAATTTGAATCATGGAGTGTGTTAAGTCGTTTAAATCTGAAAATACCTGCAAGGCCCTATTGTGTTGATGGTGGCAGTTGGTTGTGTCCCTTTCGGGCTGATTGCTGGAGACGTGGGAGGGGATGGGATCCCCTATTCTCTTATACTCTCGGTGGTTGTGTGAATTTGGGGGATGGGATCTCCTGTTGGAATGGATTCGGTGTTTGTGAGTTTTAAATCTGGGTGGTTACTTGTTTATATCACAAATTGGGGTGGAATCCTCTGTTGTTGAGAATCAGGTGTGGACGTTTTGGTTGTTGTCTGACTGTTTACATTGCTGGACTTATGCCTATGCCTACTAGTTGCCCAATATTGCTTAAAAATAAACATTATTACTGAATGTGAAATAAGAAAGGGGAGACATGGGTTGTTAGCGTGAGTCGTGACTCAGACTTGAGTATTGTTGTGATCTGCAGGCTGTCTGAAGAAAAACCTAGCTTGGGGTGAGTGCTTGTTAACAATATATATATATATATATATATATCTGTAGCTTTGTGTTTCTTATTCGAGCCCCACTCAAGTTGAGAACTTAGTGCCGAACACCCCCATTTCATGGGGGAGGGTGTTTTTCCCAACACAATTCTTAGTGGCTGGTTATTAGCTCCTTTTCTGCTCCCTTTCCAGGATAGCCCAAGTATCTTCGGGCAGGATGTGATGGCCTGAAGTCCATTATTAGCCTAAGAACCTTCGGGCGGGGTGGTGTGGTGGTTGGCCAAGTGTGTGCGGCAGGTGGTTTCCCAAGTGTCTTCGGGATGAGGCCCAGGTGTCTTCGGGCATGGAAGTGGATCCTTTAGCCCAGGTGTCTTCGGGCGTGGTGGTGGTTGTTCTGGCCTAGGTGTTTGCAGGCATGATTGAATGTGACAGTTGTGGCCCAGGTGTGTGCGGGCGGGATTCAGCAGTGGGACTGCGTGCGGTTGAGGCCCAGGTGTGTGCGGGCGGGATTTCGGCAGTGGGACTGTGTGTGGTTGTGGCCCAGGTGTGTGCGTGCGGGTGTGGCAGTGGGACTGCGGTGAGAATGGCGGGATTGGTCTAATGCGTAGGATGTCTCAATAACCAGTGGGAAAGTGGCGTGGGGTACCCCAACATCGATGTGATCTTATTATATATATATATTACTTGAGTTGCGTTATTTTGGGAGTGTGCCTTGGTGAGGCCTGGGGTGGATAGTTTGCCTTGTTAGGTGTTTGGTTTACTCTTTTTCTCACGGGACTTTAGTACGTTCCCCCAATTGTGCACGAGAGTCTTTGGTTTTCCCTATTGAGTGTACTTGTATGCTCACCCTACGTATATAAAACTGCTTTTAGGTTTCCAGGAGGACTTCGGGGATCACGCATGACCTTACTATCTCGCACCTTTGGAGCAGTTGCAGTTGTTGTTTTTTTTCTTTTTGGTACTTACCTTGTAGTCACCTTTTGCACTTTGTGGCTTTTACTTTTGAAACATGCATGTGGGGATGGTTTACTTTTGGCTTTACTTTTCTTTTTTTGCTTTGGTGTTTTTGGGTTTCCTTCTCCTTATCTCTCACTCCTATAAAATAAAAAGGGTAATGCCTTCCATTTGTGAGAAATTTCTATACCCTTGGTGCTAGTTTCCACTCCGGGACCTATTGAAGGCAGGTTTCAGGGGTCATTATCTCTCCTTCAACTTAAAGAAGGAAGGGCCAGGAAATCTGCTGACCCTTTCCTCCTTTTGGTGAAGTCAGGTCGTGACAGAATGGTATCAGCGGCTGATGGTTTAGAGATAGGATGGATTATGAAGTTAGGAACAGTGAGGAATGCATGGGATGGTAAGGAAACAGTGTTGGGTGAGCTTGGCGCGTGAATTAGGCCAGGGAAGACTGACTAGGACACGGTATTTTAGGGCCCCCCGTGATCCGATGCAAGGACTCCGGACCTACCGAACGACAATGTGAGGCCACACTGATTGCAGGGTAGAGACCCTAGGAAAGGTACATGCATCATAATGATTTGTGTTCTTGTGTTTCTGGGATATCTTGGGAATTAAGAATAAATTTAATTTTAATAAGTTTTAAGAACGATATTCTGCACTACTTGGGATTAGGCATTCCTGGTTTACCTTGCAGATATGGCACCTAGAAGGCGACCACGTGTGGTACAGGCGATAGAGGCCCCAGAGACTACTTTGGCCGATCGGCAGAAAGCTGATCGAGATGAAGAGGACGACCAGTGGCAGAAGGCTCTTTGAGCCTTCCAACGACAGGCCCTTGAGAAGTATGAGGGCAGCACCTCCGATATGAAGACGGAAGGCTGGCTAGAGGAGCTTGTTATAGCCTTCGGCCTGATTCGGGCCCCGAACGAGTACTGGGTTCCTCTGGCCGTTAGCCAGATGCGGGGAGTGGCACGTCAGTGGTGGATGCTTTACCTGGGGGAGAGGAGAGAGTCTGAGGTGGCTTGGGTGGATTTCGAGAAGGAGTTCCAGGAGGAATTCCTCTCCTCGACGATGAAGGTAGAAAAGAGGCAGGAACTACTCTCCCTCTAGCAAGGGAGTATGTCTGTGAGGGAGCTAGGGATAAAGTTCAAGGACCTCCAACGTTTTTCTCCGGACCTCTTTCCCGACAAGGAGTCTCGGGCAAGACGTTTGGAGGAGGCACTCCGACCCTCCCTCCAGTATGTTGTTCCCCCCTTTACACTGCCGACGTACTTGGAGGTCCAAATGAAGGCCGAAGTGGTGGAGTGGATGCATGCTCTAGGGGGGGTGTCTCGAGAGGGGATCCAGCTGGGACCATCGAAGGGGAAGGCTGTCAGCACCAGGCCTCCAGTGTTAGGACCCTCTAGGTTCCGACCTGCAGGGAGCAGGCCAGAACAGTTTCAGTTTCGATCCCCCGGCCCTCGCCCTTTTCCTATGGGCCCAGGACCGTGGTGCTTCATCTATGGGAGCCCTGGGAATCTCCACAGTCAGTGCCCCAACCGGGTGTAGTACAGCAGTGGCAGTCATCCCCAGCACCCACCCCAGTAGCAGCTTCCCGCCAGACCTTTCCAACAGCAGTAGCAGGGGCAGCGAGTTCCCGCTCCTCCGAGGGCAGACATAGGAGGAGGAGGCTGACCTCAGGGCATTCCACAGGGACCTCGACCAGGGCATGGTCGGGGAGGTGGCCAACAGCTGAGGTGCAGGGGAGCTGGGTGTGGATAGTTTCATGCTGCAGAGGCAGCAGTTCCAGCAGGGCCAAAGGTTGTTCGAGGTACGATCAGTCTGTTTAGCACTCTTGCTTATGCTTTGTTCGATATCGGAGCTTCGCACTCCTTCGTTGCACCCAGTCTAGCCCGTGCCTTGGGTCTAGATGCCGAGAGACTTCCAGTGCCCCTGGTGTTGAGCACACCAGTTGGAGGCCAGACTGACTAGTTGTTCGTTTGTCGGGGATGCTGACTGATGATAGGACCACATCAGTCAGTTCGAGATCTTCTAATGCTACAGATTCATCCATACGATGTCATCCTAGGCATCGACTGACTATATTCTGTGTGCGCCATCATAGACTGTTTTCGAATAAGGGTGGTGTTCTCAGACTTGGACAGCCGGCGTGTTACCTTCACCGGCGACCAGGGTAGTCCGAAGGGAAATAGGAGAGAGGAACCTCTCCACTCCTTGTTGACCGAGCTGACAGTGGAATCAGTAGATGCTGAAATAGTGGAAGTGCCAGAGATCTTCCGTGAGTTTATGGACATCTTTCCTAAGGAGGTGACGACTCTACCCCCTCGACGTGATATCATGTTCGGGATAGACCTGCAGCCCGACGCTCATCCAATCTCGACAGCTCCTTACCAGATGTCACCTTCGGAGCTACGAAAGTTGTGGAAATAGATTGACGATCTGATGAAGAGGGGTTATGTTCGTCCGAGTGCGTCATCGTGGGGTGCTCCGGTCTTGTTTGCAATGAAGGCAGATGGTGGCCTTAGGTTGTGCATAGACTACAGGAGGTTGAATAAGGTGACGATCAAGAATCGCTACTCTCTCCCAAGGATAGATGATATTTTTGACTAGCTGAAAGGGGCATGATAGTTCTCGAAGATCGACCTGTGGTCTGGGTACCACCAGCTGAGGGTGAAAGAGAGCGACATCCCGAAGACATTGTTCAGGTGCAGGTATGTACACTTTGTGTTCTTAGTCATTCACTTCCGTGTTACGAATGCCCCGGCTATGTTCATGCGGCTTAGGAACTCCATGTTCCGGGAGTACCTGTATCGGTTCATGGTTTTGTTCATCAACGACATCCTGGTCTACTCTAGATCAGAGGAGGACCATGAAGAGAACCTGAGGACAGTTTTGGAGGTCCTCCGACAACACCAGCTCTATGGGAAGTTGTCAAAATGCATGTTCTGGACACGAGAAGTGCACTTCCTCAGGCACATAGTGTCTGAGCAGGGGGTAGCGGTCGACCCATCAAAGGTTGAGGCAGTTGTTTCTTGGGCAGCACACAAGAATGTGGCAGAAGTCTGAAGTTTCCTCGGGCTGGCGGGTTACTACCGGAGATTTGTACGCAACTTCTCCCGAGTAGAAGCCCCTCTGACGACTCTGACCAAGAAGGACCAGGCTTTCGTATGGAGTGAGCAGTGCCAGTCAGCCTTCAGCTATCTGAAAGAGAAGTTGGTCAGTGCCCCAGTGCTGAGATTACCATAAGAAGGGGCGTCTTATGAGGTGTTCTGTGATGCTTCGGGACAGGGCCTGGGATGCGTGTTGATGCAGCGACAAGGGGTGATCTCTTATGGTTCTAGGCAGCTGTGTTACCATCAGCGTAATTACGCCAGCCAAGACTTAGAGCTTGCAGTCGTCGTTTTTGCGCTAATGTTATGGCGGCACTACCTCATTGGGGAACGCTTTGTAGTCTTCATGGATCACAAAAGCTTGAGGTATATCTTCTCCCAGCGGGACTTAAACTTGCGACAGCGGAGATGGGTGGAGTTCCTCCAGGATTACGACTTCGAGATCTATTATACTGAGGGTAAGGGCAATGTAGTGGCCGATGCCTTGATTAGGAGGACGCAGAAGGATGCGGTCCAAGAGTCGGCAGATGCCTGGAAGGCAATGGAAGAGTTGGCTACCTTACACCTGGATGCGACGATGGATAGTGGAAGAGGCTGCCTATATCAGATGACAGTGCAGTCATCCTTGTTTCAGCAAGTGGAGGAGTCTCAGTGGGGAGACCTAGAGTGTGAAGTGATGCGTGACCAAGTTGACCAGGGCAATGCTCCAGGAGGATGGACGAAGGATGGTCAAAATCGGATGCTTTTCCAGAAAAGGTTGTTTGTCCCGGAGGCATTGCGAGGCAAGGTTCTCAGTGAGTTCCACAACTCACCCCTAGCGGTACACCCTAGAGTTTCCAAGATGTACTAGGGTTTGAAGAGGCAGTTTTGGTGGCCTGGAGTTAAGCGAGAGGTGGTAGAGTTTTTGGGCAAGTGCCTAGTGTGTCAGCAAGTGAAGGCTGAACACCAAGTTCCAGGCGGCCTACTACAGTCCCTAGATGTCCTCGAGTGGAAGTGGGATGACATCTCAATGGATTTCATCACGGGACTACCAAAGGCCCAAGGAGGGTACGACGACATCTGCGTGGTAGTGGACAGGTTGAAGAAATCGGCTCACTTTCTGGCGATCAGGGAGTTGAGTGCTGTGGATGCTTTGGCACGAATGTACGTGGATGAGGTGGTGCGGTAGCATGGAGTCCCGAGGTCTATAGTCTCGGATAGGGATGCACGGTTTACATCGTGAGTCCGGAGAGGATTGCCGCATGTGTTTGGAACCATGTTACGTCTTAGCACTACTTTCCATCCCTAGATGGATGGACAAATAGAGCACACCATCCAGATCTTGGAGGATATGCTGCGAGCAAGTGTTCTGGACTCAAGGGGAGCATGGGTGCAATAATTTTCTCTAGTAGAGTTTTCCTAAAACAATAGCTACCACTATAACATTGGAATGGCACCGTTTGAAGCATTGTACGGGAGGCCATGCCGTTCGCCTGTGTGTTGGACCGAAGTAGGAGAGGTAGACATCCTTGGTCCGGAGGTGGTGCAGAACACGACAGAGAAGGTTCAGCTCATACGGGAAAGGATGAAGGCGGCCCAGGACCGAAAGAAGTCGTATGATGATACGAGGAGGAGGACCTTGGAGTTTGAGGTTGGGGACCACGTGTTTTTAAAGGTCTCCCCTCGGCGTGGTCAGCGGAGGTTTGGATTAGTGAGTAAGCTTTCTCCCAGATTCATCAGACCCTTCCAAGTGTTGCAGCGGGTCGGCGAAGTGGCTTACCAGCTAGCGTTGCCTCCGCTGCTACTAAGGATACATGATGTCTTTCATGTGTCCCAGCTCCTTCGGTATCTGCACGATGATTCACACATCCTTGATTGGGGTGAGCTGGACATCGAGGACGACGTGACCTTTGTGGAGAGACCAGTGGCGATCGAGGATCGCAAAGAAAAGGTGCTTCGTGGGCGAACCATTCCCTTGTTTCACGTGTTGTGGAGACATGGTGGGCTTGAGGAGAGTACGTGGGAGAGGGAAGCATAGATGCGTACCCAGTACCAAGAGTTGTTTTATGTTTTGTTCCTTGTTATACCTGTTGTGATAGAACAGTTTGTCTTTTGGATATAAAAAGTACTGGTTTTCTTCCTATGCTTGTGTGTGAAAACCCCCGGCTACAAGGAAGGAGAGAAACCGACCCCTAATCAAGATGCATTAAGGTGGATGCGATTAAACCTGTGTGGGCGAGTCAGTGCTTCCCAAAGCGGATAATATCTTGACATGGGGGAGGAGACTCCCCAACCCACGTGCCGGGCAGTTTGGCATGGCATGTTGCTTGGTTCGTGACAGGATGATGTTATTAGTTAACTATGAGGTTAACTCTTGAGAGGTATCTTTCGGGGTGGTTGCTCGGACCCGCCCTTCCCTTCTAGGAGGTTTAAATTATCGAGGATGAGAATAGTTTGAGAGGTATCTGATGTGATGACCCAGACTCTCTTAGTCCTTCCCTTTGCCAAAATCCAGGTTCTAGAGGAGTCGCGTCTCGGTGAGACCGATCGGCGGGACCGATCGACGGGACCAATCGGTGAGACCGATCGGTGAGACCGATCGGTGAGACTGATCGGCGTGAGACCGATCGGTGAGACCAATCGGTAAGACTGATCGGTGAGACCGATCGGCGTCAGTAGCGCTCCTTTGCGCAAATAAGGTTTTAAACCCTATTCTGACTCGTTTAAGCGTGTTTTTAAGACCCGTAAAGAACATAAGAACTTTAATTAAATACTTAATCAATTCACGAGTCGGCTTAAACCACCCGAACCCTTTTAATGACGAGTGGAGCCACGTGGTCAACCCACGACCCCCGCGCCTTACGCGATTTCACGTTTTCACCTCAACCGTCCCCGACTCTTATAAACTAAGGGTTAGCCGTGGTTTCTCCTTTCCTCGATCGTGGTTTTTTACAAAGAGCTTCTGGTGCATCGGGCACATCTTTATCCGTAATGTTCCGCGCCCCCGGCCTAAAAGTCGATCATCTATCAACAAGTTGGAAATTTCTCCTTTGCCTCTCTCTTTTGTGTATCATGCGGGGTGGCTGTGTCTTTGATTCTGTATAATTGGGTAAACCAGACCTAATTAATGATAATGAACGAATTCTATAAAGAAAGAAGAGGGGGGGGGGCTGTGATCATTGATGCTGTCTTATATTTTGATTCTGTTTCTTCTATGACCATCTTGTTGAGTTGTGCTGGCTTATGCCTCCTGAAAACCGAGGCCGTTGGTGGTCGTTGTTTGTGCACTAATGAACCCTGCAGATGTTTTAACTGACTTGTTTGTGGTTGTAAATTCATACTGTGAAAAGTGAATTGGTTAATCACATATATCCGACGGAATAAATTGAAAGCACCAGGATCAACCCTTCTGTGATAACTCTCGGTTATAACACACAGAATTTGAATCATGGAGTGCGTTAAGTCGTTTAAATCTGAAAATACCTACAAGGCCCTGTTGTGTTGATGGTGGTAGTAGGTTGTGTACCTTTCGGGCTGATTGATGGAGATGTGGGAGGGGATGGGATCCCCTGTTCTCTTATACTCTCAGTGGTTGTGTGAATTTGGGGGATGGGATTTCTTGTTGGTATGGATTCAGTGGTTGTGAGTTTTAAATCCAGGTGGTTACTTGTTTATATCACAAATTCGGGTAGAATCCTCTGTTGTTGAGAACCAGGTGTGGACATTTTGGTTGTTGTCTGACTGTTTACTTTCCTGGACTTATGCCTATGCCTACTAGTTGCCCAGTAGTGCTTAAACATAAACATTATTACTGAATGTGAAATAAGAAAGGGGACACATGGGTTGTTAGCGTGAGTCGTGACTCAGAATTGAGTATTGTTGTGATCTGTAGGTTGTCTGAAGAAAAGCCTAGCTTGGGGTAAGTTCTTGTTACCTATATATATATATATCTATAGATTTTTGTTTCTTATTCGAGCCCCACCCAAGTTGATCACATAGTTCCAAACACCCCCATTTCATGGGGGAGGGTGTTTTTCCCAACACTATTCTTAGTGGCTGGTTATTAGCTCCTTTTCTGCTCCCTTTCCTGGATAGCCCAAGTATCTTCGGGCAGGCTGTGATGGCCTGAAGTCCATTATTATCCCAAGAACCTTCGGGCGGGGGGGTGTGGTGGTTGTCTAGGTGTGTGCGGAAGGTGGTTTCCCAAGTGTCTTCGGGATGAGGCCCAGGTGTCTTCGGGCGTGGCAGTGGATCCTTTAGCCCAGGTGTCTTCGGGCGTGGCGGTGGTTGTTCTGGCCTAGGTGTTTGTAGGCATGGTTACATGTGATAGTTGTGGCCAAGGTGTGTGCAGGCGGGATTTAGTAGTGGGACTGCGTGCGGTTGAGGCCCAGGTGTGTGCGGGCGGGATTTCAGTAGTGGGACTGCATGTGGTTGTGGCCCAGGTGTGTGCAGGCGGGTGTGGCAGTGGGACTACGGTGAGAATGGCGGGATTGGTCCGATGCGTAGGATGTCTCAATAACCAGTGGGAAAGCGGCGCGGGGTACCCAAACCACGATGTGCTCTTATTATATATATATTACTTGACTTGCGTTATTTGTGGAGTGTGCCTTGGTGAGGCATGGGGTGGATAGTTTGCCTTGTTAGGTGTTTGGTTTACTCTTTTTCTCATGGAACTTTAGTACGTTCTCCCACTTGTGCACGAGAGTCTTTGGTTTTCCCTACTGAGTGTACTTGTATGCTCACCCTACGTATATAAATCTGCTTTCAGGTTTCCAGGAGGACTTCGGGGATCACACAGGACCTTACTAGCTCAGACCATTGGAGATGTTGTAGTTATTGTTTTCTTTTTCATTTTGGTACTTACCTTGTAGTCACCTTTTGCACTTTGTGGCTTTTACTTTTGAAACATGCATGTGGGAATGGTTTACTTTTGGATTTACTTTTCTTTCTGCTTTGGTGTTGTTGGGTTTCCTTCTCCTTATCTCTCAATCCTATAAAATAAAAAGGGGAATGCCTTCCATTTGTGAGAAATTTCTATACCCCTGGTGCTAGTCTCCACTCCGGGACCTATTGAAGGCGGGTTTCGAGGGTCATTATCTCTCCTTCAACTTAAAGAAGGAAGGGCCTGGAAATTTGCTGACCCTTCCCTCCTTTTGGTGAAGGCGGGTCATGACATCACATATTTAAAAAATCCATATTTAGTAGAATATACTAGTTTATACAACACTAGCCACTTTCAAACTCTTGTAAAATTTACATTGGAATTTATTAAACTATATTTTAATTTATAATTAAATAATTTTTATTTAATAAGAATATTTCATGAAAATAAATTTTATTTAAAAAATTGTTGATTTTATCAAAATTAGTGTTTTAATTAAATTTACATATTTCCATAAATACAATTTTGATTTTGTACATATTAAAATATAAAATTTATCAAACTCATTACATTATCATATATATATATATATATGAAGTAGTAATGGATAATGTATAAATATAGAAATTAATTTATTTAAAATAAAATTTAAAAATTCATACTTCTAGGGTCTAGATAGAAAACCCCCCATTACACTAGCATACACCTTAAAGGTATGGTGTGCGATGATGGTATATTCTTGTGTGGTTCAATGAACATGGTTTTTGAATGATATTCATATGATTTAAATTATCCCATAGAGGGATTCACTCATGTTTCAATTTTGGTATCATAGATTGTTCTTAGCCAATGTTAATTCTCAATAATTCCATTCCCCTTGGAAGATCTGTTAAACATGATTTATAGGGTACGATCCTATTGGTTGAGGCCATCACTTCTTCCTTCTGTGTCAATTAGACTTTATCATAATAATTAATATATAAATATATTAATGGTAATTAAAAAACTAAAATATTCTAAATGATTATGATGCTTAATGGTATTTTATGCATTCTAGAAATATTATGGAAGTGTTTTATAGGGTCACAAATAATAGAATGAAATATAGTGAATGTTTTATCTGTAACATCATTTCTCAATGAATAATTTATTCATTCATAATAAAATTTCATTTATAAATGTTTGGGTCATTAAATTTATCCCCCATACATAAATTTCATCCTCAATCATAAACTAAAATTGATGATGGTACTTCTGTTTCATCTCCTCTTTTGGTTCCCATGCCACCTTATCAAAATTGTGGTTTCGCCACAACCCTTTGACAAGGTAAGATGTCTATTTTATATCAACATAGAATCTATGATCTAATATCTTCACTAAATGATCTTCATATGATAAATTTTCTTCAAAAGGTACCACCATTGGGATAATTATCATTGTGGGACCTTGTTTATACTTCCTTAAAAGGGATTCATGGAACACACTATATACATAACATAGGTTATCAAAGAGTTCTAGTATCTAGTCAAAATTATTGATGTGATCTATGAACTAAAATGCAACCATGTATCTAGGAATATTATTTCACTGATTTCCAATCCTGATAAATTAGTTTCTCAACTATATATGTAGGAACACTTCATCTTGGACCAAAAAATCTAGGTCACATTGACGATTGTTTAGGATGGTTTTCAATTGAATTTTCATATATTTATTATGAAGTTGAATGGTTTGAACCTTCACCATCATCTCTCGGATATGAATAGGCCCCTTAAGCTTCCACTCTCCAAATTAATCCCATCACGTCAGAGTCTAAAACATCTTCCCAAATAGAGCCTCATAATGTTCCATTTTAATGGTTGATGGTAAATTTTTTTGTATGAGAAATACTACTGGGAATGGTTATGATACCGAAATATTTTTAAATCAATTAATCATTATATTAACATATACCCAAGATTTTAAATGGTTATCCTAGACTAACACTCCGAATGAGGGTGATAGAGAAGTGATAAATATTAACTCAACATCCCATCATTATGGAAGGATACTCTAGAACCTAGAGGTAAACCTTGGATCCTGATAAGATACAATGGAGTGTGGTAATCCCTAAATTATTAGAACTTATTATATATATATATGTTGAAAAATTATTCAATAGTGAAATATTCATTAATATTAATGAAATTTAATGACTATATATGGATATCAAATAACAAAATAATTTCATTATTTTCATTAGATGTCCTAGGAAGTTATGTGATGAAATCCAGTGTTATGTTTTCCTATATCTATACTGGTATGGGAAATGGTTTCATCATACCCTTAGATTTCCATCATTCATCATAGAATTATTTTTATACTAAACATCCGAATATAGATTCTTCAATATACCTCTTAATTCTAATCCACTAGAAGTTTTTCATCAAGTATCTATTCATCTTAGTGCACCCTTGATGAGTAGAAAAGGATGAGCTATTCATATCATAATGAATTTCCCTCTTCAATTTTTTATGGGATACATATCCAGGTTATAAACATGAAAAATTTATATATATAAAGGTTAAACTTAAGAATATCCAATACCAATTTTATATTCTTTTTTGGCCTCCTTGTCATATCAATAATGGATGGTTGAGAAGTTATTTTAGCATTGTAGGATGATGTTACTTTTATGATTCCTATATCTATCATTTCATATCAATGAATATTTAATCTCTTTAAATACTAATAATGGATAGGGTTGTAGGGTCCTTTATACTTAGTGCATCAAAAAATTAGATTTTATTATGAGGATGGAAATGGTTTAAACAATAATAATCAATGATCAGATCTAACCACCATCATTGGAACATATTGAGATCCTTTTGAATTGATATATACTTTATGATTTTATGATATATATACCTATGTCACACTTTTATCCATATAGAAAATGTCAAAAAATAATCAATGTGATGATCACTACATCCAATAATAGATAAATCATTGGTTAGTTCTTCTCAAAATTATTTAATTGGCTAGATACATACATTATCACATAGTTATCATATATGAGTACACAACCCAATAATTTTCATGAATGCATTTATGTAGATATGAAATCC
The DNA here is from genome assembly GCA_963277665.1 of Viscum album. Taxonomy (NCBI): domain Eukaryota; kingdom Viridiplantae; phylum Streptophyta; class Magnoliopsida; order Santalales; family Viscaceae; genus Viscum; species Viscum album. The sequence continues at coordinate 1,019,617,230 of OY728133.1, read as the reverse complement.
CTCACCAATAGTGGGAATTGTGAGAATTAGTGAAGTGATTATCAATATATTTGACTCTATAAAAATATCATAATATTCACATATCTAGAAAACATTAACTCACTTAGAAGTTATAGTGATTAGTTTGATTAAAAATCATGATAAAATTCTCAAAAATAAATGATAGTACCCAACTAATCTATCAATAGTATGGATGGTTGTCATAAATAATGGTCTGGGGTATCTTTTAATGGCCTCATTCTTAAAAATATAAATATATAATCCTTTTTGTGACAGAATTCCCCAATAATGTTAATTTATAATTCCTAAACACATTTTTTTTGTATATTACATAAAAGTTTTCACATTGAAAGTTATTAGTACAATATTAAAATGATCTTCATGTTAATCAATACATTTATATTAAATAATAATAATTTTTATAAATACCACCAAAATTTATTTATATAATCTTTAAATACTATATTAATTTTTTATATGATGATATCTAGATAACTATTGAGGTAAAATGGCATTAAAATTAACTTATATCTCCCATTCCTTATTCAAGATGTAGTCTTTGGGACATCCACCATCTTTAAATTTACTTGATAATATCCCAACTGTATAGCCACCATTAAGAATTACTAGAGTCAACATAGCTAATTAAACAATTCATAAATATATGGCTAATGATACTTGTTATTTATCATGATCTTTTTGAGCTTATGATAATCAATTTAGAGGTGAGCCATCCATTTCCTTGATTAAAATCACTGACAGACCCCACTATGAAGAACGGAAGAGTATAGAACCTTTATATGGATTCTCTTATAGTTTTTATTATGTTATTCATGTACAAGAGTAGATATTTTATATTTAGTCTTGGATATTGGAAAATCATTGGGTATATTTTTGATCGAGAACTCAACATATCGACTATAAGTAAGACTATACAATTCTTTAAGAAACACATATGCAAAATATCTTACAATGGGGTTTTTATAAACAATGATATATTCCATAAAATAAATAATTTGAGTTAGATAATCTTTATGAAAAGAAAATAATAAAAATTCTTGATATGATGATTCCAAAAGATATCCATCCTATTTTTTACACTTTTATATAATCAAAGGGTGATTTTCAATATGAAGGCTTATTTTATACCCTCAGTAATTTATATTGAATCCATACAATGAAATCCAATATATTCCAAAACAATCCATTTAATTATGCTAAATGGAGTATCAAAAGGTTCATTGGGCAGTTTCAATTTGAAATATTGAATTGCGAGATGTTTTATATATGGGATACAATAGTTTACCCATATTCAATTGTCACGAATAGATGATTATTGTATTTTAAGGCGGTGTTTTTATAGTTATATTAAAAATTTCTGATATAAAATAATGAGTAGAAACAAATTTAATTAGTTTTTTATCTATCCTAAAATGAATAACCAACATACCTACCACAAATTCATTACTAGGATCCACGTTACCTACAGTAATATAAAAACATAAACCTTTATCTCTAGTACTTAGAGGTTGTTTCCATTGATTATCATTTACAACTGCTCTATTAGTGTATTATTTCGTACAACATTCCTATATAATGTTTTTGAAACATTAGAATGTATTCTCAGGGTATACTAGATAATTCCATTCTTCTATCACAATTTTTTCTTTTCCCCATCAACATTCTCTAGCAACGTTTCCTTCCTCACCAACTCTAAATAATTTTCTTATCCCATTCAATAAATTTCTAGGATTCTTCTTCCTATAATTTTAACAAGATAGATGATAGAAACTCTTAAAACCATGAGATTTCTCCGCCTCCCCCCTATAATTTCAATATATTCCTTAGTAACTATCTACAATCCCATGAGACCCTTGACATAAGAAATTATAAATTTAAAATTTGAGGGGAAAACATACATTTTCCATATAACTATTTAATTCTCAAATTGTAAAGGATTTTTGTGTCTTCAAATTTATCCCACTGAAGAGGTGGTCAACTTTCCTCTTGGGTTAAATGAAAAATATAGAGGTGTATTGTGAATGTATCATGATTTTTTACTCATATACATTGAGGATTATATGTAATTTTAATTGAGGCCAATGAACTTCCTTTCCATTATATGTCAGTGAGTGTGAGGAAAATAGTTATTGAATTACATTTTCAGGAATTACTTCCTCTCGATGACATTAATTTATTCATCAAGATTTATATTCTTGATCGACATCAACTGTTGATCAACTAATCTTTATATGACATAAAAATGAAACATTTCAATTTATTTCATAGATAATTGAAGTATGGATAATATATTTTCAATATATTTTATCCATTGGTCTATGATTATTGGATCAAAATATACATTGAAATTCATTGGCATCTGTCACATAATTGTCTCTATTGAAACTTCACCTTTTTTTGGGGTCTGTTGGTTTTTTCCCTAATTCAGGTTTCTTTAAAAAAATATAGTTAGTTGAGTATTTATAGTTATTAAGTTCTCAAATTATGATCCTATTTGGCTAGGAATCTCATTTGGATAATCATCATATTTCAGATCACAATTCTTGTGGAATCATTTTCTTCTATTTATAGTATTTTTATAAAATAAAGTAAAAATAGGGATGCTAATTTTCAAACTATTGAACACATAAAAGGTAAACTATGAAAATTAAATGGATAAATCATAACTGAAAAATATTACTTAATGTTTGAATTTTGAGATTATAATATTATTTTTGCATGGATTGGTTTCTATCATAAAATTTTATATAATTTTTATTTCCTTTATAATGTTTCTTAAATAGAATATTAAGTTTCTCGATCATATCCACTATGATTGTAAAACTAGGCATACATAAAGGAATTATTATTTTAGACTAGTTGATGATGTAGGTAATTCCTAATTTTTCCTTTTGTGGGTTATTTCTCATTGGTATAACTATTCTAGAGCTACTTCCACCGATAGTATCAAGAAAGGCAATTTTGTTTCTTTGAACCTACTTGCTATATAATTTATAAAAATATAGGGATATTTTCATATTTTTATTCTTATACTAAAATATTTAACTATGTTTTTATAATCCCAAGATGAAAAAATAACTAGATATTTATCTAACACCAACAAATAAAAACCATATCTTTTATATATTTTATTAAATGATATATTAAATATATAATCATAAAAAAATCCTCAAAGACAGTGATTAATAGTTTCATTTAATAATTATATACATATAAAAATAACTCAAACCATGGATACTAAAATAATATTTAAAAACTCCATAACATAGCCTTAAATTCCATTGATCTTCTAAAAATACATTGTATAACCCAAGGGAATATATAAAAATGGAGTGATCTATAAAACCTAGTAAGAGAATAATTAGAGCATAACTTAATGAAATTAATACATGGGATTCAAGGGGAATATCAAGGTGTCATAAAAGGGTGATAATAATAAACATAAACATCCAAATATGATATTAGTTGACAATATCGAAGCAACATAGTAATGTGGAGGAAACATAAACATAAAATCATAAGCATAATTGAAGGATAACCTCTGAGACATCCTAACACCATCTGATTAAGCTAACCACCAATTAACTATACAGGTTATTTCATGAGATACTATATTACCCAATTCATTTTACGTCAATATAATTTAAGGATGACCGTTACATTCATATCATGTACATCAATTTGTGTTCTATATTGATCAATACAAAATAATAACGTCTTTTATCACTTTTAATTATAAGAATTAAGAGTATGGGTTACATAAATGGAGGTACCCGATTATGCAATGACTAGTACATCAAGGTTAATACCCATGAATGGAAGTTGTCCTGGGTAGTCACAACACAATATTTTGGAATGAACATATTGGGATTATTGTGGTAGCATAATATCTATACATAAATGTTCATAAAAATATTTAATGAGAATAAAATGTAGTCTTTTCTTACGTGTAAATCATAAAGATACAAATGGAATGTGGAAAAACAAATTATAATGTTAAAAATTTGAAATTAAAACTCTTAATAAAAATAAAATACTATAATAAAAAGGAAGTGAAAATAATCACTTACATTGATGGGTTTCTTATAGAATCATGGGAGGTTCTTATTAATAGCTCATAAGCACATTGAGAGGCAATTAGAGAGGTAGAGGAAGAGGAAATTACTACTCAATGGGTTTTGAGTGAAGTGGAATGTGAGGCTTGGTTGGTATTTATATCCAAAGAGACGAGAATTATTTATTTATTTTTTCTATATGTTTTGGAATCTATGTGATTAAATAATAAAAACCACATTACTTATCTTGGTGTTTCCCTTTGTTTTTTGAAAAAGGTCAGTGTATTAAAATATTTTATTAGTCTAAGAACCAAACTCATAAATACGATTCCATTAATGATGTGTATGTGAATTAGGTTCATAAATAATTATTTTTAAGACTATAAAAAATAATATTGGGTTTAGTGGATTCATTATAAGTTTATAAAATCAATAAAATTAATTAAAAAAACAATTATTTTAACGTGTATTTCTATTTATGTTCCTGTATTCCATTTTTAGTGTTTTATTAAATCATATCTAAGATATTATTATGTCATAATACATACCATATATTTATAATTTAATTAATTTTACATAAAAATTCATCTTTCATAGAAAGTTAGGAGAAACAATAATCGGATAATATTGATGTTTTTATTTTAAAAATAATTATTATTTTACAAAAACAACTTTCTTAATTTTTGAATTTAAACTTTTAAAAAATATGTTTATTTATTAGAAAATACAAGTTTTTTGGGAACTAACCACTTTCTGACCCTTAAAATAATTACACAGGTTTTCATTAAATTATCTTTCAATTTATATTTAAATAAATATTATTGAATAAGAATATTTCAAAAAAATAAAAAATATTTTAGAAATTTGTGAATTCATCAAAAGGAGTGTTTTAATTAAAAATATATATTTTCCAAAATTCAATTTTTATTTCAGCATTTAAAGATACAATTTTTTTACTTACTTATTTTATAATCACATATATATATGTATATTAGTAATGAAAAAGGCATAAATATAATAATTATTTTATTAAAAAAATATTTATTAATTCATAACTCTAGTGTCCACATACATTACCATGTATTACACTAGAGTATACCCTGAGGGTAAGTTGTGCGACGGTGGTACATTCAAGGGGTGGTTTAGTGAATGTTTTTTGATATGTGATATCGATGAACTTGAAATTCTCTAATAAAAGGTTCCACTCAAGTTTTGATTTTTGATTTTCAACATGGGACTGATCAAGGGAAAAGCATAGTGATTCCATCTCCCCCAGAATATCTAATAGGTGAGCTTGATACAGTATGATATTAATGTACAAGGCAATAAATTATTATATTTTTCAATCATACTTTATGATAACCCCTAATATATAATAATAATAATTTTGACTATAGAATGACTATGTTATTAATGGTTAAGATGCATAATAGTCTTTTAACCCATTTAGATAAATTAGTGCCATATTTTATAATTTTTATGAATTTCAAAATTAAATATAGTGTATGTGTTTTCTATAACTACATTTCATAATAAGTAATTTATTAATTCAAAAGGGAATTTATTTTAAATTTTTTGGGCTGTTATAATCATTTCTACCTTCTATATAGATTATATCTTATTATTACCCTTAATATAGACTAATTATTATGATCAATTTATGAAAAATACATTACCAAATATAAAAATTACCAATGATAATTTTATGGTTGTCTATATTCTTCTAATGTAATATTACAAATTAATAGTATTTCTTTTTTTGAATATTTCATTTATTTTATTATTTATATTAAAATTTTTTTCCCAAACATGTTTATTCTGAATTAAATTTCCATATAAATGTGTAGGTTATTACAATATAGGATTCCAACATCATAAGGTAAAGTATTGGGTTAAATATGGAGAGAGGATAATTAATTTTAACTTATAATAATGAAGTTAAAATTTTAACATATTAATATAAAATAAAAAATTATTTGGAAACCCATTTCATATGATCTAATTGAACATATTCAAATTTTTGTTTCTAGTATTTATAAACTACCATGTCAACATACCATGAACATGAAAAATATTTAATAAGTCTCGATAAAGACACTCACAACTAACATAGACACACACATATATATATTGGAATTACAATGGAAAAAAATACCCATTTACCATATATCATCCTGAATCATGATTACCATTATTGAATTTTCTAATCAGGATTATAAAAACTCATTCTATCATATAAACATATATGATATTTTATGATAAAATGAGTTCCTGAAAGGAATTCAATAAATTAAACAAATATTAATTAATTATATATTGAGGACTACCTCTATATAAATGATTACAACATGAATTACACGTAAAATAGAAACATTGTTCAAGGTATAAATCAAACTATTGTAAAATAAAAAAAATTAGGATACTTGTGTAATACCCATGAGAGAATAATTTCAACGTTAATTAAAAATACATACTACCATTCCGAATGAATAAATTCTCATTGGTGTTTTTATATAGACAGATTTGTAAAAGAAGGTTTGAAATAAGTCACCTTTTATAAAAAAACTGTGTAACATTGTTGATAAACAAGTGAAAAATAAGAATAAAGCATACATTCTTAGCCATAATGAATATCCAAGACCTTGAAAATGAATGTGCGGTAGGTGCTGGTCCACTGAATCCAAGATACCATCATTCATGTTTTTGCTTATATCATAGGGATGATTAACTTGGATTCATCAAAGTTCAATTGATCTAATCAGATAATAAGGGACACATATGAATAAGAAGTCTAAAAAATTATGGACTCATATAAAAGGAAATGATAATATATTGAAATAAAGAAATGGATAATCAGATGAAAAAGTATTTTAGTACATGGATAATTATACAATAAGAAAGTCCATTAAATCTTATGTAAAAATAATAATATTCCTCTCTAAAAAATTATTAATGAAATATGAAATTATTTATGTACTCTACAAAATAGTTGTGACATTAATGAAATTGGTAACTGATTCAAAGAAACAAGAAAAATTTCAAATATTATTAATAACTTCACTCAAGATAACAAAATCACTACCACCGAAATAAAAAAAACATATAGAAAAAAATACATCTTAACTTATATTAAAGTGATACCTATATTAATCATTGAGTAATAATATACTCATACCACTCTTGTCTATTGATGATAATGATTTCCTCAAGGTAAAAACCTATTATTCATGAGAAATACACTTTTAATACAACATTATTATTTAATTGAATATTTATGTTAATTATAAATATGTTAACCATGTTTTCCTTTGAAATTGTATCATTAAAAGTTTCATTTTACTGAAAAATCATTTATCATACCAAATAGTTTATATATATAAATTAACATTTATTCCCTATACCTATTATATGAATATATAATAATATACCACATTTACTTAAAATAATTAATAGTTGGTAAATATGTGTATGTTAATATTTTTTTTTGTCCCTACCCACTATGATTAGTATAAATAGGTTCATAGATATACATTTAATGAAAAGTAAATGTGGTAATTTATAAATAACTAAAATACCTAACCAATTACTATGGGTATTACTCTACATACCATGAGGTTTTATTACATAAATAGACAATATAATAGAAAATGATCCATTATTTAAGCTAAAATTAAGAATAATCATGGATTATTTTGTCGCACTAAATAGAATCTACATGGTTATAAACCTATCATTATTTAATTGTTTCATTTAATTTCCATGTTAATTTCCATGAATTTTTTTCTCTAATATACATTGAATAAAAATCTTACAATGATGTGGGAAATACTATAATTTATTATTCGATTTTATTACTTTTTCTTATATCATAATTCATTAAATATAAGGAATTTATGCAATTATTAATGTTCATTTCTAAATATAATATATTCATTATGTGAAGTTAGAATGCTCTACAAATATTTTCCTAGAGGGAAATGAATTTTCTGATCTTCATATATTTTATTATGATTGTTGCTCTCACCTAGTATAAAAATTTTCAATAGAATAATCAATTGCACAAATATCATGTCACTTTAACCATTTGTTGGTTTCTAATGAAACATCTTCAATATATTAGAATATTTTTAATTTATTATAATCACTATATAATTGTGGGTCTTATCATCACATTTCATCTTCTTAAATATTATAGGATTTTCACATAAAATATTTTTGATCACATTTTTCACTTATTAAAAATGGGTAAACTAATTATATGTTCCTATATAAAAAATACATTGATCCAAAATCATTACTTATCCATCCACTATATTTAATAATCATATGTCAATATTTCATCCAACATGTATATCTATAATTAGTAACATTATCTAATAAATATTCCTCAATGATAATAATTCCAATTCTATTTTTTAAACCAGAAGATAAATAGAAGAATAATGATTTATATGGATCTTTTGAATACACAATTAATAACATAATAATTTTTTTTCAAAAAAATTTCAGAATCTTTTCAAAATTATTTTGTATTAATTCATTTTTTGATCTATTTTATAGACAAAATAATTTAAAAAATTTATGACAATAAATTTGTGAAAAAGAATGGGAAAATAATCATATATAGTTTGAAACGTAGTTGACTAACATGTTATCTAATAAACCCTCTTATAAAAAAATATTTAAAAATATGTAAAAAAAGAATAAAAAATCATATTTTTTTTATAATATAAAAAAATTTATTTCATACTACAAAAAACATGTTATATATAATAAAAAACATGATTTATAAAATGAAAACATGTTTTATAATAAAAACAATATAACTATAAAATACAAGTATACTAAAAGAACATGATGTTTATGTGATGTCAAAATAAGAAAGTTGTATAACATAACCAATTTGAGTGAATCCCACACACAATATATATTATGAAAAACTATTTTATGAATGAAAAATAAGAATTTGAATTGTGTTTTATTTATTTATATATGAAAAATATGTTTAGAAACAAAATACAAAAAACTAATATGTTTTTTAATGTTATTTTCAATACAATTTATTTTTTTAGAAATGATATTTAACCGAAAAACATATTTTGTTTGTTGGGATTGTATTAATTTTATAATAAATAATAACATACATTATATGTAAATTATTAATTTTAATAAATAAAAAATAAAAGGGGTGTTATAAAATGATAAAATATATGTCATCATGTTAATAAAAATAGGAAGTTAAATGAAGAAGATAATAAAAATGAATTGAAAAATATATGAACTTAGAAATGCTGACAAAACCAAAAAAAGAGAAGATATGCAAGATATAAACGCCTTATTCTTCCACCCTAATGGTTTTTCCCTATATATTGTTTTGTTTATCCATTCCATATGGTCTCTAACCCAAGGGATACTCACTAGGATCATTAATAGGTTTATAGTAATCAACTATTCTTGAATTTAAATACCCATGTGATCGATGGTAGAGTATTCTCACCCCTCCCAAGGATGGGTATTTTTTATGAGACTCTAGATGAATCCCCACTGGTAGTGTAATTAAATCTGTTCAGAGGAGTGGAAAGCTAGGAATTAAAAAAAGGAATTATAGTTTAAGTATTGAAATGTATTGTTGGTTGTAGATTCATAAAATAGGACTAAGATAGTAACCAATGATGTTAAGGAAACCAACCTCACAATTATTATCAAAGGTTTTATTTTCATACAATATTCCATCACATTGGAAGTGGTTTTATATCATTATAAATACAGAGATCAATCCATAGAGATTAATGATTACCCAATTTAAAGGGATGAAATTTTATTTAGTTTATGTCCACAATTTATAATACTAACTTTTCACACATATATAGAATATCAATTCTCAGAAATTTAATGAAAAATATGAGGACATTCACAAATAAAATGAAAAGTAACTTTTTCTATAGTAGTGTAGTTCCCAAAAGGATAAATATATGTTTTTATATATGTAACAACCCATCCTGAGTCATATTTATATGGCCCCAGCCTTAAACATTACTTAATCTTGAGATATTTTAAGAATACACCTTGAGGATCTTTTCAGGTATAGAGTTTTAGAGAATTAGATCATAAAACATGCATTACATCCAACATTTAAACAAAGTGGTTACAGTAAAAGATAGTATTAATTTTTTTCCCATCAACGGAAACATATTAAAAATAAAACATGGATTCTTTCTTGCCACTTCCTTGACACTATCATCATATCAAGTACCCTTCCCTTGACCTGTGAAAAACATTTCAAAAAACTTGGGATGAGCATAAAAAGATGAGTAAGGGATATAAAAATAAGGAAAGGAAACATGAGTACATGTATACATAATAATCATAGAAAACAAACTCTACTCATTAAACATAATAACATAACCATACCTCATCAAATCATGAATAAATCATAGAAATCATAATACATAAAGGTAACTTGAGGCATTCATAACATTCATACGTATGGAGTAACCCTCTAGGTTACATTTGGAATACCCATCATAGTATATTCCCTAAATGTCTTCGGAGAAACCATAACATTTAACTACTTCACATTACCCAATGCATTGGAGAGCTATATCCGGCTCACCTACCCTTAGTTTATCACGGAATGACCCGTCTTCATAATAATTCCCAAGAACTATAACATAATCGTATCACATAAATCATGAATAAACGAAACATAACATTTCCAATTTTAAATCACAAGATATCAATACAAAAAATTGATATAAAAAAATTATGAAATCCATTTTCAAAACCAAAATAAAATAAAAATAAAACATGGTATTTATTTTTCATTAAAAAAAAGGTATGGCTTGTAGAGGAAGCTGAAACTCAAATAATGGTCACGGCGGCGGAGAAGTCATTGTCACCGCATACGTACGACAAAAACATTCACTTTTGTCATTTAGTAAAACGCTTCGTATAAAAAATATTCCTTTCGGATAAATTTAAAAGTCAATGGGGGTTTATACACCATATAAATGAAGATTGTGTATAAAACAAAATATGCCTCAATGAAAGGAGATTGAGATGAAGTCCCATACCTCGGCTCTGACTTGACTAGATCATTCTTTAACCTCATGAATAATAAACTTGAGTTAATTTCCACTTGCTTAAGAACCTTATTCAAGTTCATTATTACTTATATATCACTTATTTCCATGTCATGAACACTATGTAATTATTTAAGTCAATAACGGTCGTTTTAACGATCATTGGTACTTGAGTCAAAAATAAAATATTTATAATTACAAGTTGTTCATGTATCCATTATATACAGAGTTATACTCATGATGTAGATATCATATATATCATATATATCCAGTATATACATGCATTTATAATATTACATAAGGTTTAGAGGTAAGAAATGAAATGCACCGTTCATGGAGACGGTAAGTCGTACGTACACATGAACACTACTTTCATTTCTATTTCGTATTTTATGGAATGAAATCATAATGATATAAAGATATCTTATAATTCCAGTATAATATCATATATAATATCATTAATTACATCCTTTATATTTCCCACATATGGCATTAACGAATCAAAATCACTTTGAGGGGCGGTAGTCTGCGCTTCCTAAAATGAAGATATCGCGTCTACCCATAATGGAAACCATAAAGGTATGGAATGAATGAAAAATACAAAATATTAAGTAAAAAAATATTATATATCATATATAAATATAGTTACGTCTCAATGTCCAACATTTAAGGTGTTAAAAGAATATTGAACAATCATCGTTTCGTGAGGCAGAAATTCTCCATCCACGGAAACAATATGTTCTTTAACCATTAAATGTAGGTGTGTGTATGTTTTGATCGAATACTTCTTATAAAAACATCCTAGTATATTGAATATACTGGTTTTTTACAAAATAAAGAAATAAAAAGAGTTTAGAGGGTTGAAGAAGCAAAATAAAACATAAGAACACAAGAGAAGACACTACCATTAAATCAGGTAACTCTTTTTGATTTGAGCTCAAAGGCTTCCTTGGGAATACTTCTGACCAAAGTGAGACTTCTAAGAGTTATATAGTGATGTGGAGAGACAAAATGGTCAGGGGTTGGACGAGCCAAAGGCTTTGGAAGTGTGGGTAAGGTGGTAGAGGTGGGGGCCTTTTATAAGAGGAGAGGTGGGGCACTCTTCAAGGGTTAAGAAAAGATAATTTGTTATAAAATGATTTTCGGATAAAAAAGGTCCCACAAATATAAATTTCTAGGATAAGGTGATAAGGGTTCGAAATACACCCATCCAATAGGTTTTTGTCTAGTGTAGGGCTTAGATTTTACATTATATTTTCATTTTATTCAAATCGTTAAATAATGAGGTAATCGCTGCATCATCATGGTCTCATAAATAATTTAATTTATTTAATGTATTAAAATTTTAAAACAAATATCATGATGTAGGAAATCTTTTTATCTTTCCAATGACTATTTATAGTTAAAAAATATGACTTTATATCCCCATTTAATTTTTTTTAGTAAAACAACTCATGTTTGTGCCATTTTTTACTTTTACTTTAAATAAAAGGCATTAGTGTCATTATCTTACCCAAGTGGCTCCATGGGGTCCCAAAAATCTACACATGGGTTTTTATGGTCTGCCATGACACATAAAATAGGGGTAGGACATGTGTAATGTTTATTTTATATTATTAATACATTATTCTTACCTTAAATTACACTAATTACCTCTAATCACGATTAAAAACTTTAAAGTAACTATTCACAAAAAAAATTATTTTTATCCCATTGAACCAAATTTTACTTCTTAATGGCAAGCATGTATGTTGTATTTTTGAAATTCAAAATACAGAGGTGGTAAAATTTCATTTAAACGAAAAATCAGTTTTTTAAGTACCACTTAGTGGTTTCACTATTCATAAAAAACTGAAGTTTTTCAAAAAAATACCAAAACTTCACCCTAAGCTATACTTGATATTACAAATTCAAAAATTATATATACTTTAAAAAATTCAAAAAAAAATAAGTTACATTAATTAATTTAATAATTAATTCCCGCTGTCAGAACAAATAACGTGTTTTTATGAAGCAATAAGTATCAAAAGATTGACACTAGTTTAAGTCCAATTTCAAAGTGAAATTAATTACAATGACCAATATTGGATTAAATGGTAAAAATATATTCTAATTTAAATTTAATACCAATTAAAAAGATAATCTAATCATATAAATAAATTATATTAAAAAGTGGTTTTGAATTAAAATACAACATTTTTCACTATTCATTAAAAAAATGAACTTTATCAGAAAAATACCAAATATTTACCCAAAGTAAATTTCAATGTCCCAATAATAAAGAATAAGTTTATTTCTCCCAATATAGATTATAAAATTGTCAAAAGTTTTATTTAAAAATGGTTTGCCATCAAAAGGCAGTAAAACAATCTTTTTAAAATATTAGTGTATTCCATGCTTAAGATTGGATTTATTCTCAGTTTAAGCCTCTAAAACACTATCTAATTCATTAATAGACATAGATAAAAATATCTATTATTCATTACTTACTTGGGATGTTAAATCCTTCCCCCCTTTAGAATATTGCGCCCCCGAAATTTATTTACTTATCGAATAAGTGGGGGTATTTAGCCCTCATTGCATTTTCAGATTCCCATGTTGCCTCTTCAATCATGTGGTTTTTTCACAAAAGCTTTACCTGATGAATCACCTTATTCCATAACACTTGCTCCCTGTGGTCAAGAATCTTGACCGGTTGTTCCTCATAAGATAGGTTCTCTTCCAACTGAACTACCACTGGACTCAAAACATGAGATGGATTTGGGATGTACTTCTTTAACATTGAAACATGAAAAACATTATGTACCTGAGATAAACTCGGAGGTAAAGCCACTCGGTAAGCATCTGATCCAACTCTCTCCAGAATTTCATATGGTCCAATGAACCTTGGACTGAGATTTCCTTTCTTACCAAATCACATCACCCTTTTCCACGATGAAACTTTGAGAAAAACATGATCACATACCTCAAAAGATAGATCCTTCCTCCTGTTGTCTGCATAACTTTTCTGTCTGCTCTGAGCTGTTCTCATGTGTTTCTGGATCAACTGAACTTTTTCTGCCATATCTTCTACCAATTCTGGTCCCATCAGCTTTCGTTCACCCACTTCATCCCAAAAAGATGGAGTTCGACACCGTTTCCCATATAATGCCTCAAATGGTGCCATCTGTATACTGGAATGAAAACTGTTATTATATGAAAATTCAACCAAAGAAAGATGTTGGTCCCAAATTCCATGATAATCCATCAAACAAGCATTTAGCATATCTTCCAAAGTCCGAATTATTCGTTCTGACTGCCCATCTGATTGAGGATAAAAAGCTGTACTAAAATTTAATTCAGTACCCAACGACTTCTGAAGTCCTTTCCAAAAGTTAGAAGTAAACCCGGGATCACGATCATATACAATGGAGAGGGGAACTCCATGTAACCTGACTATCTCTTTAAGATACAAATGAGAAAGTTGATGTAGGGAAAAAGTATCTTGTATAGAAAGGAACTGACCAGATTTTGTCAAGCGATCAACAATAACCCAGATTGCATTATTACCTCGAGGTGTCTTCAGCAATCCCACAAAGAAGTCCATGGATATATTCTCCCATATCCATTATGGTACTGGTAAAGGCTGAAGCATCCCTTTTGGTAACTGCTATTCTGCTTTAACATGTTGACATGTCAAAAACTTCACATTAAAATCAGAAATATCCCTTTTCATTCCGTCCCACCAGTAATACTCTCGAAGATCTCTATACATCTTAGTACTGCCAGGATGGACTAAAAAGAGAGAAATATGAGCATCACATAACAAATATATCTTCAAATTTGAATCAAAAGTCACACAAAATCGCTTCCCAAATCTTAGAACACAATCACTATCAATGTTTAATTCAGGCAACTTACCCTTCTGAACCAGCTCTACCTTTTTATGCAACTCACTGTCTTGCTTCTATGCTTGCTTGATTCTGTCTGATAGAGAAGATATCACTGATACCTGAAACAAAACAGAAGAACATCCTGCACCAAAAACTTCTATTCTAATGTTCATCAAATCCTTAACCAAAGGATCATGTTCTAAATGCAACATTGTTAATGAAGCATTACTTTTTCGACTCAAAGCATCAACCACTTTATTTGCTTTTCCAAGATGGTAATGAATTGTACAATCATAATTCGTTATTAATTCTAGCCATCTTCTCTGTCTCATTTTCAATTCTTTCTGAGTTAATATATACTTTAAAATTTTGTAATCGGTATATATTTCACACTTTACTCCATACAAATGATGCCTCCAAATTTTTAAAGCGAAAACTACAGCAGCTAATTCCAAATCATGTGTAGGGTAATTTACCTCATGAGTTTTCAACTGTCATGAAGCATAAGCAGTCACCTGATCATTCTGCATTAGGACACAACCAACTCCTTTCAATGAAACATCACTGTAGATAACAAACTCACCATTCCTGGAAGGTAGTGCCAAAACCAGAGCATTCACCAATCTTCTTTTTAATTCATGAAAACAATCATCACATTCTTTTGTCCAGATAAACTTAACACCCTTCCGAGTTAGCTTAGTCATTGGACTAGATAATCGTGAAATATTTCTAACAATCCTTCGGTAATAGCCTTCCAAACCAAGGAAGCTACGAATCTCAGTTACATTTGTGGGTCTTGGCTATTCTTCCACAACCTTTTTTTTGTATGATCAACAGTTATCCCATCTTTAGAGACAATATGACCAAGGTATGAAATTTGTTGCAACCAAAAATCACACTTGCTGAATTTCCCATACAATTTCTTTTTCTTTTAAGGTTTGAAAAATAACCCTCAAATGACTTTCATGCTCCTATTTACTTTTAAAAAACACTAAAATATAATCAATGAAAACCACCACAAACATATCCAAGAACTCATGGAAAATTATATTCATTAAGTTCATGAATACATCAGGTTCATTGGTTATCCCAAAAAGCATTACTAAAAATTCATAATGGCCATATCTTGTACGAAATGTGGTCTTCGGAACATCTGCTTCCTTTACCTTCAAATGATGGTACCCCGATCTCAGGTCAATCATTGAAAAAATCTGAGCTCCCTGGAGCTGATCAAACAATTCATCGATATGAAGCAAAGGATATTTGTTCTTAACAGTGATGTTATTCAAGGCTCTATAATCAATGAAAAGTCTCATAGAACCATATTTCTTTTTAACAAATAAAAGAGGAGCACCCCATGGTGATTTTCTAGGTCGAATGAAACCTTTCTCTAATAAATATTGCAATTTCTCCTTCAACCCTAAAAGTTCAATTCGAGCCATTCGATAAGGGGGTTTTGAAATTGGCTTAGCATCAGGAACTAAGTCAGTAGTAAATTCAACATCCCGATCTGGTATTATTCCAGGAAAATCATCAGGAAAAACATTAGGATACTCATTTACCACTGGCACATCATTAATATGAACAGTTCCCTTGTTTTCAACAATATGTGCAAGGTAATATTCATTTCCATCTTTTACAACTTTCTCGGCCTCTTGATAAGTTATCAACAGTAAGGGTTCATTCTTGTACACAAACTGAAAGTCTTTCTGAAAAGAAACTTTTTTAGCTCTACAGTCAATCTTAGCATGGTAAATAGAGAGCCAATCCATACCCAGGATAACATCAAACTCTACTAGAGGTAAAACCATAAGGTTTCCAAGTAGGGTCATTCCACGGATAAGGATAGGAAGATTCTTATAAATTATGTTTGCCTCAACATTTCCCCCCATGTGTTTTTACCACAAGTTCAGGAGTCAATTCTTGAGATGGTATTCCAATTTTACTAGAAATGTTTTCAGAGATGAAAGAATGTGTAGACCCCGAATCAAACAACACACTGGAATAATCTGAAAAAACAAACAAAGTACATGATACAACTTCATTTGATGGCCCGACATATGCTGAAGTAGCTGCAACGGATTCACCTCCCCTTTCTTCTTGTAGTCTAACTACTTCCCATCACTCGATCTCATTGTCGGACACTCATTTTCATAGTGACCCATCTCATTTCACTTAAAACATTTCACTAAATGTAAATCAAATTTGGTATTACCTTCACCCTAATGTTTTTTAGTGCAATCATGAGCCTTATGTCCCATCTTACCACATCGGTAGCACTTTCTAGAATTCCGAAGACATTCCCCAACATGCCTTTTCCCACATTTATCATAAACCAAAAACTTAGTTTTCTTACCATCAGACCTTTTTGAAGAATTCTTCCCTTTCTCCTACCTCCTCAGTCTCTTCTTCTATTGGTTGTTATAGAACACTTGATCATCAGGAAACTCCATTTACACCTTCTTAGCACATCGAACAAGCTTTTCATAACTCCTAAACACGTGAGAAGCTAAAGCCCTTCGATATTTTGGCTGTAATCTTGAGTAAAAACGATTTATTTTACTATCATGGTCTCAGATAAAATTTAGATCATACCTTGCCAATCGAGTGAACCTTTCTTCATAGGCAGCCACTAAGTTTTCCTCTTGCCTCAATTCCAAGAATTTCTTTTCCATCCTAAGTCTAACAACCTTAGGAAAATACTTCTCAAGAAACATACCTTTCAATTCATCCCAATCGAGAGAATCAATCTTATCAGCGTCCCTGATATTTTTAACCATCGACCACCACTGATCTACTTCACCCTCCAAATGGTAAATAGAAAGACTAACCTTTTGATTGTCTGAACACCCCATGACATTGAAAATCTTCTCCAGTGCTTTAATACACCCTTCAGCTAGCACAAGGTCAGATGATCCTCTGAATGATAGTGGATGTTGCCTCATGAAATGTTCCACCACTGACATGTTCCTCTACGGTTGATCTGGCTGATCTCGTGCATGGATACCACCACCATTTATTGCTTGATTTAACTGCACCATTACTGCAACAAACTATTCAGTTTTAATTCCGACCATCTCAGGATGCTGATTCGGAAGGTTATTTTTTTCTGTATTCCTTCCTACCACAGCTTCCCTGTTTCCTCTGCAGAAAACCATTATGAACAAACATGTCTTAGATGAAGTAACATGGTAATCTTCAAATGCTATATTATTTCAATTTGACCATAAAAAAAATACTTTAGGATAATCATTTAATAGAATTGTATCTCCAAAATTATCTAAACCGACCTCTGATACCAACTATAAGGCCCCAACCATAAACATTACTTAATCTTGAGATATTTCAAGAATACACCTTGATGATCTTTTTAGGTTTAGAGTTTTAGATAATTAGATCATAAAACATGCATTACATGCCACATTTAAACAAAGTGGTTACAATAAAAGATAGTATTAATTTTTCCCATAAACGGAAAAATATTTAAAATAAAACATGGATTCTTTTTTGACACTTCCTTGACACTATCATCATATCACGTACCCTTCCCTTGACCTGTGGAAAACATTTCAAAAAATTGGGATGAGCATAAAAATCTCAGTAAGTGATATAAAAACATGGAAAGGAAACATGAGTACCTGTATAGATAAGAATCAATGAAAAAATTATCTACTCATAAAACATAATCACTTAAACATACCACATCAAATCATGAATAAATCATTGAAATCATAAGACATAAAGGTAACTTGAGGCATTCGTAAAATTATTACGTAGGGAGTAACCTTCTTGGTTACGTTTGGAATACTCATCACAGTATATTCCCCAAATCTCTTTGGAGAAACCTTAACGTTTAACTCCTTCGCATTACCCAATGCATTGGAGAGCTATATCGGGCTCACCCGCCCTTAGTTTATCATGGAACCACCCGTCTTCATAATAATTCCCATGAACCATAACATAATCGTATCACATAAATCATGAATAAAGGAAACATAACATTTCCACTTTTCAATCACAAGATATCAATACAACACATTGATATAAAAACATTATGAAAACCATTTTCAATACCAAAATAAAAGAAAAGTAAAACATGGTATTTATTTTTCTTTTAAAAAAAGGTATGGATTGTAGAGGAAGCCAAAACTCAAATAATGGTCACGGTGGCGGAGAAGTCGTTGTCACCGCATACGTACGATAAAAACATTCCATTTTGTCTTTTGGTAAAACGCTTCGTATAAAAAATATTCCTTTTGGATAAACGTAAATGTCAAAGGGGTTTATACACCGTATAAAAGAAGGTTGTGTATAAAACAAAATATTCCTCAATGGAAGGAGATTGAGACGATGTCCCATACCTCGGGTCCGACTTGACTCAATTGTTGTTTAACCTCCTGAATAATAAACTTGAGTTAATTTCTACTTGATTAAGAACCTTATTCAAGTTCATTATTCCTTTTATATCACTTATTACCATGTCATGAACACTATGTAATTATTTAAGATAATAACAGTCATTTTAACGATCATTAGTACTTGAGTCAAAAATAAACTCTTTATAATTACAAGTTGTCAATGTATCCATTATATCCAGAGTTATACTCATGATTTAGATATAATATATATCATATATATCCATTATATACATTCATTTATAATATTACATAACGTTTAGAGGTAAGAAATGATCTTCACCGTTCATGGAGACGGTAAGCCGTACGTACGCATGAACGCTACTTTCATTTCTATTTCGTATTTTATGGAATGGAATCATAATGATATAAAGGTATATTATAATTCCAATATAATGTCATATACAATATCATTAATTACATCCTTTATACATCCCACATATGACATTAACGAATCAAATCACTTTGAGGGGGCGGTAGTCCGCAGTTTCTAAAATGAAGATATCGAGTTTTCCCATAATGGAAACCATAAAGGTATGCCATGAATGAAAAATCAAGATGCTTAAGTAAAAAAATAAACATATTATATACCATATATAAATATAGTGAAATCTTAATGGCCACCTTTGGAGGTGCTAAAAGAATATTGAACAATCATCGTTTCGTGAGGCAGAAATTCGCCATCCACGGAAACAGTATGTTATTTAACCATTAGATGTAGGTGTGTGTAAGTGTAGATAAAATACTTCTTTTAACAACATTGTAGTATATTGAAGATACTGATGTTGTTACAAAATAATGGAATAAAAAGATTTTAGAGGGTTGGAGAAGCAAAATAAAACATAAGAATACAAGAGAAGACACTACCTATAAATCGGGTAACTCTTTTTGATTTGAACTCAAAGGCTTACTTGGGAAGAATTCTGCCCAAAGTGAGGCTTCTAAGAGTTAGAGAGTGATGTGGATAGACAAAATGGGTAGGGGTTAGCCGAGACAAAGGCTTTGGAAGTGTGGGTAAGGTGGTAGAGGTGGGGTCCTTTTATAAGAAGAGAGGAGGGTAACTCTTGGAATGTTAAAAAAGATACTTTGTTATAAAATGATTTTCGGATAAAAAGGTCCCACAATTATAAATTTTGAGGATAAGGTGATAAGGGTTAGAAATACACCAATACAATAGGTTTTTTTTACAAGTTTAGGTTTTATATTTTACATTATATTTTCATTTTATTTAAAGCGTTAAATAATGAGGTAATCACTGCATCATCATGGTGTCATAAATAATTTAATTTATTTAATGTCTAAAAATTATAAAAAAAAATATCATGATGTAGGAAATATTTTCATCTTTACAATGAATATTTATATTAAAAAAATCTGACTTTTATAACCCCATTTAAAAATTGTTTGAGTAAAACAACTCATGTTTGTGTCATTTTTACTTTTACTTTAAATAAAAGACATTAATGTCATTATCTTACCCAAGTGGCTCCATGGAATCCCAAAAATATACCCATGGATTTTCATGGTCAGCAATGACACATCCAATAAGGGTAAGACATGTGTCAAGTTCATTTCATATTATTAAAACATTATTCTTACCTTAAATTACAGTAATTACCTCTAATCACGATTAAAAACTTAAAAGTTACTATTCACCAAAAAAATTATTTTTATTCCATTGAACCACATTTTACTTATTAATGACAACCATGTATGTTGGATTTTTTAAATTCAAAACACAGGTGAGGTAAAATTTCATTTAAAGGAAAAATCAGTTTTTTTAAGTACCACTCAGTGGTTTCACTATTCATCAAAAATTGAAGTTTTTCAGAAAAATACAAAAACATCACCCTAAGATATATTTGATATTGAGAATTCAAAAATGATGTCTATTTTAAAAAAAAATTCAAAAAATATAAGTTACATTAATTAATTTAATAATTAATTCCCAATGTCAGAACAAATAGCGTGTTTTTATGAAGCAATAAGTATCAAAAGATTAACAGTAGTTTAAGTCCATTTTCAAAATAAAATTAATTCCAATGACAACTATTGGATTAAATGGTAAAAATATATTCTAATTTAACCTTAAAACCAATTCAAAAGATAATCTAATCATATTAATAAATTAGATTAAAAAGAGGTTTTGAATTAAAATACAACATTTTCACTATTCATTAAAAAAATGAACTTTATCAGAAAAATACCAAAAATTTACCCAATGTAAATTCCAATTTCCAAATCATAAAGAAAAAGTTTATTTAGACCAGTCGATCTTATAAAATTGTCAAAATGTTGATTTAAAAATGGTTTTCCATCAAAAGGCAGTAAAACAATATTGTAAAAATATTAGTGTATTCCATGCTTAAGATTGGATTTATTCTCAGTTTAAGCCTCTAAAAGACTATATAATTCATTAATAGGCATAGATAAAAATATCTATTATTCATTACTTACTTGGGATGCTACATCCTTCCCCCCTTTAGAAAATTGTGTCCCCACAATTTATTTACTTATAAAATAAGTGGGGGTATTTAGTCCTCATTGCATTTTCAGATTCCCATGTTGCCTCTTCAATCATGTGGTTTTTCCAAAAAAACATTACATGATGAATCACCTTATTCCGTAACACTTGCTCCCTGTGGTCAAGAATCTGGACCAGTTGTTCCTCATAATATAGGTTCTCTTCCAACTGAACTACCTCTGGACTCAAAACATGCGATGGATCTGGCATGTACTTCTTTAACATTGAAACATGAAAAACATTGTGTACCTGAGATAAATTCGGAGGTAAAGCCACTCAGTAAGAAACTGATCCAACTCTCTCCAGAATTTCATATGGTCCAATGAACCTTGGACTTAGCTTTCCTTTCTTACCAAATCGCATCACACTTTCCCATGGTGAAACTTTGAGAAAAACATGATCACCTACCTCAAAAGATAGATCCTTCCTCCTGTTGTCTGTATAACTTTTCTATCTTCTTTGAGCTATTATCATGTGTTTCTGAATCAACTGACTTTTTTCTACCATCTCTTCTACCAATTCTAGTCCCATCAGCTTTCTTTCACCAACTTCATCCCAAAAAGCAGGAGTTCGACACCGTTTCCCATATGATGCCTCAAATGGTGCCATCTGTATACTAGAATGAAAACTGTTATTATATGAAAATTAAACCAAAGAAAGATGTTGGTCCCAAATTCCCTGATAATCCATACAAAAATCACGTAGCATATCATCCAAAGTCTGAATTGTTCGTTCTGACTGCCCATCTGATTGAGGATGAAAAGCTGTACTAAAAATTAATTCAGAACCCAATGACTTCTGAAGACCTTTCCAAAAGATAGAAGTAAACCTGATGTCACGATCAGATACAAGGGAGAGAGGAACTCCATGTAACCTGACTATCTCTTTAAGATACAAATGAGAAAGTTGATCTTGGGATAAAGTTTCTCATATATCAAGGAAATGAGCAGATTTAGTCAAGCGATCAATAATAACCCAGATTGCATTATTACCTCGATGTGTCTTCAGCAATCCCACAATGAAGTCCATGGATATATTCTCCCATTTACATTATGGTACTGGTAAAGGCTGAAGCATCTCTTTTGGTAATAGCAGCTATACTTTAACCAGTTGACATGTCAAACATTTCACAGTAAAATCAGAAATATCCCTTTTCATTCCATCCCACCAGTAATACTCCCAGAGATCTCTATACATATTAGTACCGCGAGGATTAACAGAAAACAATGAACTATGATCTTCACATAAAAAATCTCTCTTCAACTGTGATTCTCAAGGCACACAAAATCTCTTCCCAAATCTAAAAACAAAATCATTATCCATGTTGAATTCAGGAAACTTACCCTTATGAACCAGCTCTACCTTTTTCTGCAACTCACTTTCTTGATTCTGTGCTTGTTTGATTCTATCTGATAGAGAATATTTCACTGATACTTGAAACAAAACTGAAGAAAATCCTGCACCAAAAACATCTATGCTAATGTTCATCAAATCCTTAACCAAATGATCACGTTCCAAATGCAACATTGTTAATGAAGCATTACTTTTTCGACTCAAAGTATCTGCCACTTTATTTGATTTTCCTGGATGGTAATGAATTGTACAATCATAATCCTTGATTAATTCTAGACATCTCCTTTGTCTCATGTTCAATTCTTTATGAGTGAATATATACTTTAAACTTTTGTGATCGGTATATATTTCACACTTTACTCCATACAAATGATGCCTCCAAAATTTTGAAGCGAAAACTACAACAGCTAATTCCAAATCATGTGTAGGTTAATTTACCTCATGAGTTTTCAACTGTCGTGAAGCATAAGTAATTACCTGATCATTCTGCATTAGGACACAACCAATTCCATTTAATGAAGCATCACTGTAGATAACAAACTCACAATTCCTGGAAGTTAGTGCCAAAACTGGAGCATTCACCAATCTTCTTTTCAATTCCTGAAAACAATCATCCCATTCTTTTGTCCAGATAAACATAACACCCTTCCGAGTTAGCTTAGTCATTGGACTGGATAACCGTGAAAAATTTCTAACAAACCTTCGTTAATAGCCTGCCAAACCAAGGAAGCTACGAATCTCAGTTACATTTGTGGGTCTTGGACATTCTTCCACAACCTTTGTTTTTGCAGGATCAATAGTTATCCCATCTTTAGAGACAATATGACCAAGGGAAAAAAAATTTTGCAACCAAAACTCACACATTCTGAATTTCCCATATAATTTCTTTTCTTTTAAGGTTTTAAAAATAACCCTTAAATGACTTCCATTATCCTCTTTACTTTTAGAAAACACTAAAATATCATCAATGAAAACCACCACAAACTTATCCAAGAACTCATGGAAAATTCTATTCATTAAGTCCATGAATACAACAGGTGAATTGGTTAGCCCAAAAGGAATTACTAAAAATTCATAATGGCCATATCTTGTACGAAATGTGGTCTTCGGAACATCTTCTTCCTTTACCTTCAACTGATGGTACCTCGATCTCAGGTCAATCTTTGAAACAAACTGAGCTCCCGGAAGCTGATCAAACAAATCATCGATATGAGGCAAAGGATATTTGTTCTTAACAATGATGTTATTCAAGGGAACTATTCAAATGATATATCATTTCGATTTGACCATAAAAAAATACTTTTGGATAATCATTTAATAGAATTATAACTCATAAAGTTATCTAAACCGACCTGTGATACCAACTATAAGGCCCCATCCTTAAACATTAATTAATCTTGAGATATTTCAAGAATACACCATGAGGATCTTTTCAGGTTTAGAGTTTTAGAGAATTAGATCATAAAACATGCATTACATCCCACATTTAAACAAAGTGGTTACTATAAAAGATAGTATTCACTTTTTCCCATCAACGGACACATATTTAAAATAAAACATGGATTCTTTCTTGACACTTCCTTGAAACTATCATCATATCAAGTACCCTTTCCTTGACTTGTGAAAAACATTTCAAAAACATGGGATGAGCATAAAAATCTCAATAAGGGATATAAAAATATGGAATGGAAACATGAGTACATGTATACATAAGAATCAATGAAAACATACTCTACTAATACTACATAAGCACTTAAACATACCTCATAAAATCATGAATAAATCATATAAATCATAATATATAAAGTTAAATTGAGGCATTCATAACTTTCTTACGTAGGGAGTAACCCTCTTGGTTACGTTTGGAATACCCATCATAGTATATTCCCTAAATGTCTTCGAAGAAACCTTAACGATTAACTCCTTCACGTTACCCAATGAATTGGAGAGCTATATCGGGCTCACCCTCCCTTAGTTTATCATGGAACCAACCAACTTCATAATAATTCCCAAGAACCATAACATAATCGTATCACATAAAACATGAATAAAGGAAACATAACATTTCTACTATTCAATCACAAGATATCAATACAACACATTGATATAAAAACATTATTAAAACCATTTTCAATACCAAAATAAATGAAAATTAAAACATGGTATTTATTTTTCTTTTGAAAAAAGGTATGGCTTGTAGAGGAAGCCGAAACTCAAATAATGGTCACGACGGCGGAAAAGTCATTGTCGCCGCATATGTACGACAAAAACATTCCCTTTTGTCTTTTAGTAAAATGATTTGTATAAAAAAGATTCCTTTTGGATAAATGTAAAAGTCAAGGGGGTTTATACACTGTATAAAAGAAGGTTGTGTATAAAACAAAATATGCCTCAATGAAAGTAGATTGAGATGAAGTCCCATACCTCGGGTCCGACTTGACTCAATCATTCTTTATCCTCCTGAATAATAAACATGAGTTAATTTCTACCTGCTTAAGAACCTTATTCAAGTTAATTATTCATTTTATATCACTTATTACCATGTCATGAACACTATTTAATTATTTAAGTTAATAACGGTCATTTTAACGATCATTGGTACTTGAGTAAAAAATAACCTCTTTATAATTTCAATTTGTTCATGTATCCATTATATCCAGAGTTATACTCATGATGTAGATATCATATATATCATATATATCCAGTATATACATGCATTTATAATATTACATAATTTTTAGAGGTAAGAAATGAAATGCTCCGTTCATGGAGACGGTAAGCCGTACGTACGCATGAACGCTACTTTCATTTCTATTTCGTATTTTATGGAATGAAATCATAATGATATAAAGGTATATTATAATTCCAGTATAATATCATATATAATATCATTAATTAAATCCTTTATACGTGCCCACATTTGGCATTAATGAATCAAATCACTTTGAGGGGGCGGTAGTCCGCACTTCCTAAAATGAAGATATCGCGTTTACCCATAATGGAAACCATAAAGGTATGCCATGAATGAAAAATACAGAAGATTAAGTAAAAAAATAAACATATTATATACCATATATAGATATAGTGACATCTTAATGGCCACCTTTTAATGTGTTAAACGAATATTGAACAATCATCGTTTCGTGAGGTAGAAATTCACTATCCACGGAAATAATATGTTCTTTAACCATTAGATGTAGGTGTGTGTAAGTGTAGATAGAATAATTCTTGTAAGAACATCCTAGTATATTAAAGATACTGGTTTTTTTACAAAATAAATGAATAAAAAGAGTTTAGAGGGTTGAAGAAGCAAAATAAAACATAAGAACACAAGAGAAGACACTACTTTTAAATCGGGTAACTCTTTTTGATTTGAGCTCAAAGGATTCATTGGGAATACTTATGCCCAAAGTGATGCTTCTAAGAGTTATAGAGTGATGTGGAGAGACAAAATGGGTAGGGGTTGGCCGAGCCAAAGGCTTTTAATGTGTGGGTCAGGTGGTAGAGGTGGGGGTCTTTTATAAGAGGAGAGGAGGGGCACTCTTGGAAAGTTAAGAAAAGACACTTTGTTATAAAATGATTTTTGGATAAAAAAGGCCACACAATTATAAATTTCTAGGATAAGGTGATAAGGGTTCGAAATAAACCCATCCAATAGGTTTTTGACAAGTTTAGGTCTTAGATTTTACATTATAGTTTCATTTTATTTAAATGGTTAAATAATGAGGTAATCGCTGCATCATCATGGTGTCATAAATAATTTATTTTATTTAATGTCTAAAAATTATAAAAAAATATCATGATGTAGGAAATCTTTTTATATTTCCAATGAATCTTTATAGTAAAAAAAATCTGACTTGTATAACCCCATTTAAAAATTGTTTTAAAAAAACCTCTTGTTTGTGTCATTTTTACTTTTACTTTAAATAAAAGGCATTAATGTCATTATCTTACCCAAGTGGCTCCATGGGGTCCCAAAAATAGACCCGTGGGTTGTCATGGTCGTCCATGACACATAAAATAAGGGTAGGACAGGTGTCATGTTCATTTCATATTATTAAAACATTATTCTTACCTTAAATTACACTAATTATCTCTAATCGCGATTAAAAACTTAAAAGATACTATTCACAAAAAAAATTATTTTTATCCCATTGAACCAAATTTTACATCTCAATGACAACCATTTATGTTGGATTTTTGAAATTCAAAACACAGAGGTGGTAAATTTTCATTTAAACGAAAAATCAGTTTTTTTAAGTACCACTTAGTAGTTTCACTATTCATCAAAAATTGAAGTTTTTCAGAAAAACACCAAAAATTCACCGTAAGATATATTTGATATTCCGAATTGAAAAATGATATCTATTTTAAAAAATTCATAACATATAAGTTACATTAATTAATTTAATAATTAATTCCCGCTGTCAGAACAAATAACATGTTTTTATGAAGCAATAAGTATCAAAAGATTGACACTAGTTTAAGTCCAATTTCAAAGTGAAATTAATTCAAATGACCACTTTTGGATTAAATGGTAAAAATATATTCTAATTTAACTTTAAAACCAATTAAAACGATAATATAATAATATAAATAAATTAGATTAAAAAGAGTTTTGAATTAAAATACAACATTTTTCACTATTCATTAAAAAATGAACTTTATCGGGAAAATACCAAACATTTACCCAAACTAAATTTCAATGTCCCAATAATAAAGAATAAGTTTATTTCTACAAATAGAGCTTATAAAATTTTCAAAAGTTTGATTTAAAAATGGTTTTCCATCAAAAGGCAATAAAACAATCTTTTATAAATATTAGTGTATTCCATTCATAAGATTGGATTTATTCTCATTTTAATCTTCTAAAACACTATATAATTCATTAATATACATAGATAAAAATATATATTATTCATTACTTACTTGGGATGTTACAATCTTGGTTGACCCAAAATGTAACAT
This sequence comes from Viscum album, assembly GCA_963277665.1. Taxonomy (NCBI): domain Eukaryota; kingdom Viridiplantae; phylum Streptophyta; class Magnoliopsida; order Santalales; family Viscaceae; genus Viscum; species Viscum album. Next base: position 1,019,588,940 of record OY728133.1, on the reverse strand, counting down.
GACCTTAAGAACACATCCTTATACACTAGAGGTTACAGACTAGTAGAGATGGGTTTCTTTGAAAAATGGGGATACTATAACCCCAATCAGAGTGAACAATAAAAAATAAAAAAAACAAATTCATCAAGAATATAAAATCAATTTACGCACACACCAACAATGTAGAAAAAATATGAATGAATGAGGAAATAACAAGCTCAGATTCCAAGAAAAGATACACTAACTGATCAACCATTAGGTTGATTATATATATAACTAATTAAAGGTAGAAAATTACAATGATGAACTAAAATTAAATGCCCACCAAATCCTAGTATCCAACTCCTTGCAGGCTATCCCACTAGATTATAAATACAAGCCTCATCCCATCCAAAAACTAAAAAAAGTGAGGGCTTCTTAGGAAACCAAGTGCCATAGACACTTGAGGAAGATGTTGGTATAACTCAGTAGGATAACACCAATGAAGTTTAATAACAAAAAAATAATATGTATTGGACATGAATTTGTTAAGTAAATAAAATTAAATAGGAAATACATAACATCTAAAAATAAAATAGTTTCACTTAGAACACAAAAGCAATAAACAACTATATGCTGGAAAATCATGCACATACAAATCCTTTACAAAGCACCATATGTACCAGCTGTAGATCCATGCTGGAATGTAGTAATAAAAAATATCATAAGTAAAAAAGATCAAGTGAAAAGGCTAATATTCATAGGCTAGGTCACACTAGGAAATCATGCCCCATCTATCTCTCATCAACAGTACATAACCTAGGCCTCCAAGTCGGACCACACTAGGCCATCACATACTAACTATATTTAGAGTTTGATAAGACGGAGGTCTCCATGTCAATCCACACTATTCCATCATTCCCTATTTCTATTTCTTAGGTCTGAACACATATGTAATAATTCCCAACTATTGCGTCACAAGTTTGATGACATATGGCTATCATGCCCCTAGGTTAGGCCACACAAGGCCATTATGACCAATCATCTTTATCAGTCCTTCAATTATGTCACATGCAACGTTTAACCCGTATCATTATCTAGTGATACATATTGATGATAATTCACCTATGAATTAGGTACCATGCACTAAAAACAACAATATATTAGATACTAGACATATCACAAGTCAATAGTGGCATCATATCCTTCACACATATCTAGTTTCATAGAAAAGGGAACATTTTTCTTACACATGGTAATAGCTTATAAAAAAATGGGTATCTACAATACGTTTACACACACACATGCGATCAAACATAAAACATAGTGTTATGGGATCTCAGTCTCATGTATAACAATAATACAACCCAAGGTGTCTATGTATTTTAACCACACATTAGTGAACATGCCTTATCCATTAGTGACCAAAAACATTCCAGTGAATGAGGGTCCAATGTGGGACATAAATATTTTTCCTATTTTGTTATCCCCGGTTCGCTTAATTAAAATAATGTCAAGTATCATTAATTAGTTATACATCAGATGTTCAAAAATAAATTATGAATTTATGGATTGTTTGCCTAAGGTGGACGGACTAATATTACAAGACAACAATACTAGAATAAAATCCTAGTGTAGAGTACATGGGACCACGTATATAAGGATGTCGATACCAAAGTCATGTTTTTCTAGGAATCATCACACAAAACACAATGAAATGTTAATATGTTCAAAATTCTCACCAAAAATCATGGAACTAATTCCTTTTTTTTTAATTTAAAAAAATAAATAAAAACACCACCTATGAATATAAATTTCTCTCTCTTAGGTGATTTCTAAAATATCAATTTTATCCAAGGTATTAATAACAATTTTTCTTTAATTAATCCTTATAATTGCTATTGAGATAAAAATATCTCTATAGAATAATCTAAGATAAGAATGATAATTATTATTTTATCACTACATGATAATTCTTTGTTATTTTTCATTTATTAAAGCTTCATAATTTTATTCAATAATATTGTAAACTGAGAAAGAAAAATATAATTGGAATTTATCTTATTAAAAAGGCTGATCTTGGGAATAAATTATAGAGATAGAGGGTTTTGAAATGTTTTAAAAGTAGAAAAAAACTGGTTTATTTAAATAAAACATGTCAGATCCTAGGCGAAGAAGGTATATTCTACCTTGACATATGATGAAAAAAGGAAGAGTACGGTCTAGATTTTTTTCAAAAAAGAAACCATGTATTGGTTTGTAGAATTCAAAAAACTTTTAAGACAACATTTAATATTCCATTTTAATAAAATTTTGAATGTGGATATGGTTAAATCTGTAATAAAATATTTACAACCAAAAATGTGTCAAAATAATCAATTCCCTGATTTAAGGGATTTAATACCATAAATTTTTTTTGGTTTATATTGGGAAAAAAATTATAAGAATAGGTTTAAAAAGGCATTTTTTTCAAAAAGGGAACTTCATAATGGTAACATGGTTATACCATTTCATAAATCATAGATTTCAATTTGGGTAAGGATTGTTTTTCCTTTCATGGGTCTCTTTCTATTATATAACCTTATAATATAAGGAGTTACCATTATTTATTGACAAGGTGACAGTTATGTATGTTTTATAGAATCGAAAATATCCTTATGCAACTTAGGGTTACCTTTATTTAAGTCAAGGTATTCTCATATGAACCTTACATAAAAAATAGATACCCTTACTCAACCCTTTAATACATGGGATTACCATTTCATAGGGTCCGAAAAACTAAACTACCCTTACACAATGTCTGATTTACCCTTATGAAACTCCTAAAATTAATGCTTACCTATATATACAGTTTGTAATACCTATAGATATTGCATGAAAATCCATCATACCCATAAAAAAATGGTTTCCTATTCCTCATACCCTTACGTATCCATTATAAATCATGAGTTGCCTTTATAAAATGAATAATTCGAACATAAAGGTAAATATTACATTGATACGTTTATTTTTATTTTCACAAAAATCAATTTTAATTTTAAAAACAAAATTGGTTATAAAAATGAAGATTTAACAATTAAACCCCTCTAATTAATTATATTCATTGATAATTTTATCCTATAGTCATAATTACCTCCTCTGTTAAACTAGATTTGACGAGCTCAATGTTGTTAAGGCGTGCGACATTCAGGTTCTAATGATAACACCAGTTGTTACATTACCAACCATTTTACTCTAGAGGTAACTAACCTAATCAACCAACAATCAATGAATATTACGATCACGATGCAATAAGTATTAGAGGAATTGTTCAAGTGGTCCAATAATCCAACTGAAATCTAAAACAACTTCATAGTAGTTTTTTCAATTGGTTCACGAGTTTCTTGTACAAGTCACATGACCTACAACTATGTGTCAAATCACCAATGATAAGACTCCTCAAAGTGAATTGATTTTTATCATGATTCAAATCCCACATTTTATTTCAATTAAATTGTATTCATAAAATAAACACTATAAATACATTTTTGAACCATATAATCTCTTGTCCAATACAAATGGATCTCTAGAGTCTCACAAGAAATTACTATTTTGTCTTATGAAAGACCACAAATCTTCCCTCAAAGAATATCATTTAACACAAGCCCAGGTCGATAATCACAAAAAATAGAGTATATGTATTGTCACCTTCGATGCACATACCAGCTTACCAACCCCTATATAGTCATCAAAAAACATGTTGAATACGTGTGACCATATGATCAACTGGTTTTCAAGAAAATCACCAAGAAGCACAAACTCCTAGATTTCTCTAAACACAATCCAATGCATTCAGTGATATAATCTCGAAGTGAAAAATATTCTGGAAAATAAACAAAATAGGTTATGACATCTATCCTAGAAGTCTACCATACCCTTACATAGACTGATACACTGAAACATGACATCTCCACCAATGACAAAACTAGGTTGACTGCACAATGGTACCTTGATCCATATTCAATGCTTTCATCCACCATAAAGATAACTCCTTAAGTATTAATCATTGGTTTGTAAAACCCTTTTAGATTAATTAGTAAAACACTATTTTATAAAATCATGGGTGCCTCTACAGTGAATTCATTAGTGGACTCCAATCATTGTTACCTCTGAATTTGTTCATAGTATATGAAACATCCTCAATGGTCCTCTCCCCACCCTTATTATAATTATTAAATTGACCCCACAATTGACCACCACATGAACGCTCATGAATTAATTTTTTATTGAAATGTATAACAACAACACTCATTACTCAAATAAAATTTATTATCTATGATTCACAAAAAACATGATATACACAGTTGCTTTTATAACTCTCTACTGACCAAAAGGTGTTAGATCCACCAATACCAAGAACTCACAAGAATTATCCCAGTGAAGGTAAAATATTTCCTCAATTTTTAAACATATACCATCTAAAAAATGAGTATCACCTCATGATTCTATGAATCCACCCATGATTAAACATCATAGGCGCATCCACATAGGATATTCTCATAGTATCTGATGAGAGTTTCCTTCTACACTAAAACTATAGGAGGCCCTGAATCCTTTACTCAATGAAAAAAACATCAAAATTATCAAGAACAGAAACCTATATCAAATGTACTATCACTCAAGGTTCTCTATACTTCTGGGTTTCATGAAAATTGAATTTCCTTCTTATTCTACACAATGGTTACTCACACGTTCAAATAATTTTCATCAATGGAAAATTTCCCTTACAATTATCCTTCACTATCCCTTAACAGGGAATATCATCAGTCAAGATACATCCAAATATTATTTGAAACCAAATTACCAGTAATTGGATTCAAATTTTAGGCTTACCTGTCTTTCATAAGCCCGAAAAAAGTTTCACTAGGGGTAACCACCCATGAATCTTTGTATAGGAACATTTCCTAAGACTATCAATGATGGATTATCTATTAGACTAACCATGTCGACAGGCTAATGTTTCCCAGTTTTTTTAAAATGGATACTCTAGTTTCTATATAGATCACTCTATACAAACTACAATTTTTTCCATAATCAACCAAACCTATTTATTGGATATACAAAAAATGTACTTACTAATGCCTTTAATGTAAGAAAATGTCCAAAAAACAAACACCGCACTACCCAAGAATTGAGGTACCAAATGACTTCAATTGTTTTCATTTTGGTTGTTGTCACCATCATTGAGCGAATGATATACATCATAGAAACACATTAAATTTTATTAGAAGTAGACATTCATAGGATTATAGATGAGACATATTCATTAGGAATTCATATGTATAATTCAAAATCATTCATTAACATCTTAGAATCTATCCTCCATCATCAGTATAATCACTCAATAAAAACATTCATGTCCCAAGAAACCTATGTACATAATATGATTCTTTTAATGATTTTTTATGATATGAATAAGAGTAAAATCATATGAAATTAGAAACCAAAAAATATGTGCATTACATGAGGTTAGATCATATAAAACAATTACAATGCAAAGTAAAACATAAATCCCATTCCATTGTAACTTGGACTTCCCTTGGAAATGGTGTTCATGATGAACTAGATCAAGTTTCATCACATTATACGACACATTATTATGCCTCCTTTGTTAAAAAATTCACAAGATAAGAAAAAAAGACAACCTACCAACTTATACTATTTTGTAACATCCCAACCCGAATCACTGAGTCTATGACTGAATTCCACATGACATCAGGCACACAACCCCATGCACTATAGGTTTCCAACTAGTAGTGAGGGTGATGAGTGGAACCATAGGGATACTGTACTCTCAATCAGAGTTACCAATAAAAAATAAATAACCAAATGTACAATAAAATATAATTATATTACCAAAATACCAAAATATACCAATAATATGAATTAATTCCAAAATAAAAAACCCAAAATACATGATAAGATACAACAACTGATCAGCCACTATACTATTCACATATACAAATATAAAAAGGTCCAAAAGTATGAGGAAACTCTAAAACACGAATCCTCACCTAATTTTGATCTACCATTAATATCAGGATTTCTCTCTAAATGTTCAACCCATGCCTCATAACAACCCATACCTGTAATAAGTGATGACTACTCGATTACCGAAGTAGCACAGATATCTAAGCCTGGTGTGAGTAGAACTCTTTAGGAAACAAAAAACATACTATATAAACCAAAAAGTAATATGCAGTATACATTAATGTGATACCTTAGTATAAAATATATACTTAATACATTAATTTTTAACATGGTATATTATCAGTAAGAATACATTAACAGTAAAAAAAATGTGTCGAGTGGTCATGAGCCTACAAAGACACCAGGAAACCTCAACCATACCTTCGTTGGATCAATACCAAAATTTAGTCTTAATGGATATCAAATGTGAACAAGTACAAGTCACGTCTAAGTGGAACCTATTAGACCACATTAGGCCACCATTCCATATCTTTCTCTCATCGACATCACAACCACTAGGCCTGTAGAGACCCAAAGCTTATCGTACATGGACATTACATTACTTTTGCGGAATACTTAGTACATAACAAAAACACACACACAAGGATCGTAATAGTTTAGTGTCTTTGGAAACTCGGAACGTATTCTTCTAATCGTGGTGAAAGATCTTCAATATCTCCCATAAAGATCTTCCTTTTTTTTTACCTAAAAACCTTTCTTTATATCCTGGGGAAAAGAAAACATAAAAGGGTGAGCTCAAATGCTCAGTAAGGGTAAACAAAAGAAATATCAATCACATCATATACATAAGAACATAGCTTTTGGAAATCTTAACCTGCAAAAGAGCTCATAATATCATAACATGGGATAAATCATAGAATTGAAAATGAAATCATAACTTAAAACATTACTCATTGTGGCATACACACATAATCATAGAGAATCATTTCTTGTTAGTCAAGACTCATTGCCAAGACTATCTTAGTGGACAAAGTCCCTTTCTGAATCGAGTAATCCTCGTTTCAGTCCTGTTTCACTGAACCGGTATAACCTACCATTCCAGCCATGTCTATCTCATGAGATATGAAATCTTTACCCAATGCATTGGAGGGAGATATAGGTCCCACCCATCTTATAATGAATCCTTTCTTATGTGTGCCACATAATCATAAAACATACATAATCGCATAACACATGTAACAAAAATGGGATTCTTGAAACATCATGACATCATAAATCAATTCATATAAGATAAAGGAATTCATAAACATAATTCCATCACAACATAGTCAAATCAATGTAAAAATATGGATAGAAACAGAACTCTTTATTATCTTAGATGGAAAATAATTTTGATAAAACACTTGAATTGAATTCTTGAGGAAAATATCCTTTCTTCTTCAAAATCAATTTCTTTTCACAAAACATCATGCAATTTTAAAAGAAAGAGATTTTATTGAAAATAGTCATGAAATCTTTTAGAGGAAGCTTCATGAAAATAAGGCTTTATAAAACAGTAGAAATCCGTTCGTGCCGTATAAGTTAAAAAAACCATTCTTCGTACTTTTGTCGGAAAAGTCAAAAAGTACCTCGTACGAAAAACGACAAAAGATTCCTTTCATACGTATTACTAAAAACTCACCGAAGGGTAAAAATGGATTTAAAAAATTTTAGGTGGATGGAAATAATATTACATATTGATAAAACATAGATGTGGATGATAAAATACCCCCCAGTAAATACTTACGAATAAACAATCTCGGATAAAAATGAGATTGTGATATTTCCCTTACCTTAGGTCCGACTTGCTTTGTAAGTGTCCGAACCTCCTGTATAATGATTTAAATCATGTTATTGACTTATTACAGAATCATATTCATTGTTATGATATCATATATGGTTCACTTATGACATTATATTACCCATTCTTTTGTAAATTCCATGTTAAAGAAGCGTTTTGGGTAAAATCGTTTCATTTACCGTAGGTGTTTTGACTTGTTGTTCTTGACATCATTATTACTTATATCATGATTTACTTACTTACAGAATATAAAATATGATTTATATATCATATATATTCAGTATATATATATATATAATAGATAGATAAATAAAATGAAAAACACCGTTCATGGAGACGGTAGTCCGTACGTACGCATGAACGCTGTTTTACTTTCCTTATTGTCTTGAAATAGAAGTAAGTAGATGACATACATATATATTTATACATAAATCCAGTAGCTTTAAAATGTCATATATTTCATTATTATTTCTTATATATACTTTATAATCATTCTTAAATAGTTAACATGGAGAATGAATCTCATCGCGTCGTGGAGACGGTATTCTGTACGTACGCACGAGCGATGATATCATTTCTATAAATATTGAATTGAATTGGAGTGGATTATACAATATATCAGAATCAATATGATGTTTTAATAACTATGTATAGTTATTCTTTACACCATTATACCCATCCATGTAAGGTGGTGGTGGAAAATAGATTACACCACGGCGTGGAGACGGTATTCCGTACGTACGCACGCGCGGTGATTTCTTTTTCCGTATGATGGATAGATGGTGAAATAGGGTTGTTTCATAATTATAATAACATATCAGTATATGAGTGATACTGATGTTATTACTTCATAATGAAACAACCTAAGAAGAATAAGTGGAAGAAGAAATAAAGATGAAAGAATTGGTAACGGTAATTACCTCTTCTTTGAAGTGCCTCTTTGAGACCTCCTCTTAGGGAACTAAAATTGGTCTTTGAGTAAGACCAGAACCTCTAGGATGTTGCTAGGGAAGTGGAGAAGAGATTTTGGCAGGGGTTGGCCGAGCTTGAGTGCTCAAATTGGTGTGAGGAGAAGGGGGAGGAGGTGTCCTTTTATAAGGGAGGAGAGGGGCACCTTAGGAATTCTTAAAAATATTAATTTATAATAAATCTAACCCCACTTAAAAACCTCCAAAAATGACTCATATTCGAAGATTAGATGATATAGGGTTGTAATCTCATCAACCAATCAAATTTAGACATGTTTGGATATTATTTTAAACCTTATCAATTAGATTTAACTCTAAGTTAAATAATTTAACTTTTACCGTGTCTTTTTGTTTTCTTTCACTATATGGTTAATACACTTACTATAACATGCCAAACGAACCCCAAATTGTTTATTATTAATATATATATCCTTATCTAAGTCATTTGGCCGAACCTTAGATTTTTAGGAATAAAATAAAAATTAGTAATATAATATTTGATTTAAAAACTATTTTGTGTCAATTTTGACACTATTTGATATATGATTTTTGTGAAAGTCATAACAGAATTAAATGTTCGAACCAAGTTTCTTAAATCAACATTAATATATCACAGTAACCTAGAAAATTAGTGGAATTCATAAAAAAGCTCAAATTAAATTTATTTTGGTGCTTATAACATCAATTATGTCAATATTTCATTAAAAAGATAATTACTGCATCATCGTTGTGTCATAAATAAATTAAATTATTTGATGTCTAAAAATTAAAAATAAAATACCATCATGTAGGAAATCTTTTTATCTTTCTAATGAATATTTACAATCGAATTTATCTTATGTATAACCCCATATTAAAAATGATTTACTTATTAACCTTTGATTTTAACTATTTTAACCTTTCTTTAAATAAATTAATAATAAATGTCCTAATCTAATCCAAGTGGGCCTAAATGGTCATATTTTATTCCTAAGTTTGTTTTTGGTCGAATTACACTTGTCAAATAGAATTAGGACATGTGTTTGGGTAATAGTAATATCATATTTACCCTTAGTTACCCTATTTACTATTAACCGCGGTAAAAAAAGTAAAAAGTTACTATTCACCAAAAAATTATTTTCATCTCATTGAACCACATTTTAGTCCCTGATATTAACCGTGTCTCTCGGATTTTCGAAATTCCATTCACAGAAGCGGCAAAATTAAGTTTTATGAAAAATTCAGTTTTTTTAACTATCACTTAGTAGTTTCACTATTCATCAAAAATTGATGTTTTTCAGAACAATGCCAAAATTTCATCCTAAGCTATATTTCATATTCCGAATTCAAAAATGAAGTCTATTTTACTAAATTCATAACATAGAAGTTGAATTAATTAATTTTATAATTAAATCCCACTGTTAAGACAAATAGCGTGTTTTTAAGAAACAATATCTATCAAAAGATTGACATTTGTTTATGTATGGTTTAAATCTGAAATTACAACCAATGACCAACATTGTATTAAATTGTAAAAATATATTCTAAATATACTTTAAAACCACTCAAATTAATAATTTATCACTATTAATTATTTCGATTAAAAAAGTTGTTTTTAATTATAATTTAGTAATTTTCACTATTCATCAGAATATGAAAGTTATCCGAAAAGTACCAAAATTTCACCTTAGGCTAAATTCGATACTCCGAATCCATAAATGAAGTCCATTTTGAAAAATAAAATTTACAAAATTTCAAAAAGTGGTTATTACTATTCACAACAGCTAGTTTTAATAATATCTTAATAGCATATCGTTGTTTAGCGAAACTTGGCGTTGCGTACAACACACGCTATCGAGGAAGGTTGCGATTGCGTGTAATGCAAGGAAAGTCAAGGATGCGTGTTGTGAAAGCTCCTTTTGGTTTAGCGTACAACATTAATAAAATTAAAAAGAATATTTTTTTATAAAATCTTGGGCTGTTACATTCTACCCCCCTTAAAATGAATTTCGCCCTCGAAATTCGTCGGGGTTATAAATGGTTTACTATTCGAAAGTTTCTTTAATAGAAACCCACATCGTAAAAAGGAATACCAAAACCAATCTTTAAAAACAAATGTATGAAACGTAACGGTTACCCAAATAAACTAATCACTGGGTTTCCACATAAGTGAAAATATGGATATGGAAGAGAAATCTAACCATCATGTTCTGATGGAGAGTGGTAGAGAACATGGCTATGGAAAAGCCAATAATCACAAATCCATAGATTTGTGGTGATAAAAGGTACCATCTGATTCATCAGGTATAAGATCACTAGGACAACATTTTTGGTTTTCAAGATCATTTCCCTAAAGTTGAAAATTTGAATTAGAATAAATACTTACTTTATTTTGGTACAATCTCACTATTGTTCATGCTTTGAACAATTTCCACTTCATCTCTTAAATAAATGAAGTTGAATTTGTTATTCGTGAAGTGTTAGCAGATCATGTGATAGAATGACAGGTCATTCCATCTGTCTCAAACATAAGTCGATCTATAGTGAGATTAATCATATATGGTTCCTAAAATGGACTTATACTTCATATATCATACTGCTTAATATAATAAAACTAGTTTCTACTAAACAGGGACTTCCTGTAGGTCAGTGGTAGGCGATAAAGGCCAGTCGCACTTCGGTTGTGGGTTTGATTCCCACAGCCTTGTCCGAAGCGATGGGTTGTCGCCCGTCCTGCAGGTTGTCCTTTTTATAAAACTATATTACTATAAGATCCCATCAATAATATCGAAAAAAAAACTTCTATCCTTAAACAATACTAACTTATGTCCAACATAATTCATTCCAATCATTAGGCTCATAATACTGCAGTCCATTCTCATAACATAGTGAAAACGATTACCAGAGATTTAATACCATCGTTGATCCCCATATATCATAAGATATATCTTGTTGGTCACATTCCAAACATTTAAAGGCCTTAATCTTGTACTCTCTTGAATACCCATTGAACCTTAGTGAAAACTTGAATGCAGTTAAAAGTTAACACTTTTCACATACCGAAATCCTCAAAATTCTATATACTCAAACCATGATATCACTTAGTCCTTATATCAATCATGAGCTCATGAATACTATCAAACATTTAATTTTCTCCTTATCCCTTCATTATGCGCATATCATCTACATTCCCAAAATATCTGAATAACCTTTCATGGATAGTGGTACCATTAATCATACACTTTCATAACTCAAGGAAAGACAACAGTGTAACAATCCTCAGATGTCTCTTTATTCCATAGTACCATGAGATTTCTTATACAACATTACACATGATAAACATGTAATCATTCCACAACATTCTTAAACCATTGACCGAGCTACAACAATTCTTTCATCTCACATATCATTTGTAGTCTCTTCATCATCATCCACATAAATACTACCCATATGACCATACTGATTCTCTTCATGAGTCTTTCCCTTAGGGCATTTGTTTGCATAATGCCCATACATTCCACATTTAAAACACTTAACCATTTTTGATGTCATAGCAACACCATTATCCTCATCCATGGTGTTAACCGACCCTTTTCCTTTGCACTTACTTGCTTTGTGTCCTTCTTTTCCACACCCAAAGCATCTTCCAGTTCCCTTGAAACATTCTCCTTGATGCCTCTTCCCACATGATTTACATAGGGGAAATTGAACTTTCTTTCCTCTATGATCATCATGGAACTCCATCTTTCTCTTATTAGTCGAGTCAGGAAACTTACCAAATTTTACTTTATTGATCATGTTGTGAGATTGCTGATTCGGCATAATAATGATGTTTGGACATCCAAATCCCATTTCATTTGGTTGCTCAAGAAGAATATCATTCCATTGTCCATCATATCCTCCATTATTGTGAATCATCTTGTTTCCAGCCATTTTCTAAAACCCAAACAGAATAGTGTTAGATGCAAAAATCGTAATAAAGGGGGAGTAACTTAAATATCTATCATCTTTGGTTTAATCTAATATCGTTACCATAGTTCTAGAACTATATCCTATACGTATACTTATCCATAGGGGCATCCCTAGACATACCTTAGAAATATCTCTAGGGATCTCACTAACGTTTTCGCATCCTAGTTTCCAAAGGTTGACTAAACCTTTCCTCTGATACCAACTGTAGAGACCCAAAGCTTATCGTACATGGACATTACATTACTTTTGCGGAATACTTAGTACATAACAAAAACACACACACAAGGATCGTAATAGTTTAGTGTCTTTGGAAACTCGGAACGTATTCTTCTAATCGTGGTGAAAGATCTTCAATATCTCCCATAAAGATCTTCCTTTTTTTTTACCTAAAAACCTTTCTTTATATCCTGGGGAAAAGAAAACATAAAAGGGTGAGCTCAAATGCTCAGTAAGGGTAAACAAAAGAAATATCAATCACATCATATACATAAGAACATAGCTTTTGGAAATCTTAACCTGCAAAAGAGCTCATAATATCATAACATGGGATAAATCATAGAATTGAAAATGAAATCATAACTTAAAACATTACTCATTGTGGCATACACACATAATCATAGAGAATCATTTCTTGTTAGTCAAGACTCATTGCCAAGACTATCTTAGTGGACAAAGTCCCTTTCTGAATCGAGTAATCCTCGTTTCAGTCCTGTTTCACTGAACCGGTATAACATACCATTCCAGCCATGTCTATCTCATGAGATATGAAATCTTTACCCAATGCATTGGAGGGAGATATAGGTCCCACCCATCTTATAATGAATCCTTTCTTATGTGTGCCACATAATCATAAAACATACATAATCGCATAACACATGTAACAAAAATGGGATTCTTGAAACATCATGACATCATAAATCAATTCATATAAGATAAAGGAATTCATAAACATAATTCCATCACAACATAGTCAAATCAATGTAAAAATATGGATAGAAACAGAACTCTTTATTATCTTAGATGGAAAATAATTTTGATAAAACACTTTAATTGAATTCTTGAGGAAAATATCCTTTCTTTTTCAAAATCAATTTCTTTTCACAAAACATCATGCAATTTTAAAAGAAAGAGATTTTATTGAAAATAGTCATGAAATCTTTTAGAGGAAGCTTCATGAAAATAAGGCTTTATAAAACAGTAGAAATCCGTTCGTGCCGTATAAGTTAAAAAAACCATTCTTCGTACTTTTGTCGGAAAAGTCAAAAAGTACCTCGTACGAAAAACGACAAAAGATTCCTTTCATACGTATTACTAAAAACTCACCGAAGGGTAAAAATGGATTTAAAAAATTTTAGGTGGATGGAAATAATATTACATATTGATAAAACATAGATGTGGATGATAAAATACACCCCAGTAAATACTTACGAATAAACAATCTCGGATAAAAATGAGATTGTGATATTTCCCTTACCTTAGGTCCGACTTGCTTTGTAAGTGTCCGAACCTCCTGTATAATGATTTAAATCATGTTATTGACTTATTACAGAATCATATTCATTGTTATGATATCATATATGGTTCACTTATGACATTATATTACCCATTCTTTTGTAAATTCCATGTTAAAGAAGCGTTTTGGGTAAAATCGTTTCATTTATCGTAGGTGTTTTGACTTGTTGTTCTTGACATCATTATTACTTATATCATGATTTACTTACTTCCAGAATATAAAATATGATTTATATATCATATATATTCAGTATATATATATATATAATAGATAGATAAATAAAATGAAAAACACCGTTCATGGAGACGGTAGTCCGTACGTACGCATGAACGCTGTTTTACTTTCCTTATTGTATTGAAATAGAAGTAAGTAGATGACATACATATATATTTATACATAAATCCAGTAGCTTTAAAATGTCATATATTTCATTATTATTTCTTATATATACTTTATAATCATTCTTAAATAGTTAACATGGAGAATGAATCTCATCGCGTCGTGGAGACGGTATTCTGTACGTACGCACGAGCGATGATATCATTTCTATAAATATTGAATTGAATTGGAGTGGATTATACAATATATCAGAATCAATATGATGTTTTAATAACTATGTATAGTTATTCTTTACACCATTATACCCATCCATGTAAGGTGGTGGTGGAAAATAGATTACACCACGGCGTGGAGACGGTATTCCGTACGTACGCACGCGCGGTGATTTCTTTTTCCGTAGGATGGATAGATGGTGAAATAGGGTTGTTTCATACTTATAATAACATATCAGTATATGAGTGATACTGATGTTATTACTTCATAATGAAACAACCTAAGAAGAAGAAGTGGAAGAAGAAATAAAGATGAAAGAATTGGTAACGGTAATTACCTCTTCTTTGAAGTGCCTCTTTGAGACCTCCTCTTAGGGAACTAAAATTGGTCTTTGAGTAAGACCAGAACCTCTAGGATGTTGCTAGGGAAGTGGAGAAGAGATTTTGGCAGGGGTTGGCCGAGATTGAGTGCTCAAATTGGTGTGAGGAGAAGGGGGAGGAGGTGTCCTTTTATAAGGGAGGAGAGGGGCACCTTAGGAATTCTTAAAAATATTAATTTATAATAAATCTAACCCCACTTAAAAACCTCCAAAAATGACTCATATTCGAAGATTAGATGATATAGGGTTGTAATCTCATCAACCAATCAAATTTAGACATGTTTGTATATTATTTTAAACCTTATCAATTAGATTTAACTCTAAGTTAAATAATTTAACTTTTACCGTGTCTTTTTGTTTTCTTTCACTATATGGTTAATACACTTACTATAACATGCCAAACGAACCCCAAATTGTTTATTATTAATATATATATCCTTATCTAAGTCATTTGGCCGAACCTTAGATTTTTAGGAATAAAATAACAATTAGTAATATAATATTTGATTTAAAAACTATTTTGTGTCAATTTTGACACTATTTAATATATGATTTTTGTGAAAGTCATAACAGAATTAAATGTTCGAACCAAGTTGATTAAATCAACATTAATATATCACAGTAACCTAGAAAATTAGTGGAATTCATAAAAAAGCTCAAATTACATTTATTTTGGTGCTTATAACATCAATTATGTCAATATTTCATTAAAAAGATAATTACTGCATCATCGTTGTGTCATAAATAAATTAACTTATTTGATGTCTAAAAATTAAAAATAAAATACCATCATGTAGGAAATCTTTTTATCTTTCTAATGAATATTTACAATCGAATTTATCTTATGTATAACCCCATATTAAAAATGATTTACTTATTAACCATTGATTTTAACTATTTTAACCTTTCTTTAAATAAATTAATAATAAATGTCCTAATCTAATCCAAGTGGGCCTAAATGGTCATATTTTATTCCTATGTTTGTTTTTGGTCGAATTACACTTGTCAAATAGAATTAGGACATGTGTTTGGGTAATAGTAATATCATATTTACCCTTAGTTACCCTATTTACTATTAACCGCGGTAAAAAAAGTAAAAAGTTACTATTCACCAAAAAATTATTTTCATCTCATTGAACCACATTTTAGTCCCTGATATTAACCGTGTCTCTCGGATTTTCGAAATTCCATTCACAGAAGCGGCAAAATTAAGTTTTATGAAAAATTCAGTTTTTTTAACTATCACTTAGTAGTTTCACTATTCATCAAAAATTGATGTTTTTCAGAACAATGCCAAAATTTCATCCTAAGCTATATTTCATATTCCGAATTCAAAAATGAAGTCTATTTTACTAAATTCATAACATAGAAGTTGAATTAATTAATTTTATAATTAAATCCCACTGTTAAGACAAATAGCGTGTTTTTAAGAAACAATATCTATCAAAAGATTGACATTTGTTTATGTATGGTTTAAATCTGAAATTACAACCAATGACCAACATTGTATTAAATTGTAAAAATATATTCTAAATATACTTTAAAACCACTCAAATTAATAATTTATCACTATTAATTATTTCGATTAAAAAAGTTGTTTTTAATTATAATTTAGTAATTTTCACTATTCATCAGAATATGAAAGTTATCCGAAAAGTACCAAAATTTCACCTTAGGCTAAATTCGATACTCCGAATCCATAAATGAAGTCCATTTTGAAAAATAAAATTTACAAAATTTCAAAAAGTGGTTATTACTATTCACAACAGCTAGTTTTAATAATATCTTAATAGCATATCGTTGTTTAGCGAAACTTGGCGTTGCGTACAACACATGCTATCGAGGAAGGTTGCGATTGCGTGTAATGCAAGGAAAGTCAAGGATGCGTGTTGTGAAAGCTCCTTTTGGTGTAGCGTACAACATTAATAAAATTAAAAAGAATATTTTTTTATAAAATCTTGGGCTGTTACAAGGCCTCCATGTCACACCTCCTTGGTAAATCATACTGCATCACATTCAATAGTTTCATATGATATATGCCTCTATTAGAGAACAAAAAAGGAATCATTATCTATTTCTATCTCTAGGTTCATATCACATAGACAATCATGATCCATTATCAACTCTCGGTTTTAATCACATATGACCATCAAGCCCATAAGTCAGGTATGATAACAAATAAGTTTTAAATTTCTTATTTCATGATTTATTATATAAATCCACACCATATAAAATCCCAAAAAAGAGTTAGGCCTAGTGTTTTTTGGAATTTAAATAAATAAAGTAATAAAATAAAACATGGTTATAATAACATTATTTATAAACATCAAAAGATTCCCTTTTATTCCATTAATCATTTAATACTTTATAGGATAACCTAGGGATATACATAAGAAGGGGTTGTTAGATAAATATTTGAAAGGGAATAATCAATGAATAACATGAATAAAGTAAAACGTGTTCCTTAAGAAGAATTTAATGGTGACATAAAAGATGCAAGATTCGTAACCATGGACATAAAATCATAATAAAAAATGATAACATCAAGACAACACATGAATGAACAAACAATATAAAACATGACATAATAATCATAAGTCCTGGATTACATTAATGACATCATAACACAGTGTTCATAGGATACCCTCCCATGAACCAAACCTAGTATCTCATGAGGTAATTTGTTTTAAAAATTTATTGTTTGGAAAAATATTTCTAGTCTCACTATTACATTCATATATAGTGTATGCATTAGTGTGCGGCATATATCATACAACATAAGGACGATTTTCATCAATTTTAATCCCATTATTAATGAGTGTTGGTTAATCACATTTAATTACCCATTAAATGATGGATAAGTACCTATATGTAAATAACCATGAGTGGAAATGGGGATGGGTATTCCCTACAAAAATGTTTAGCCCAAAAAAAATAATAAGATAATTTAGATAGCATAACATTTGTATATTAAGGTTTAATGGAGGTGCATCTAAAAAATTGAAAGGTGCTTCATAAGATTATGGTAACCCCATGGGAGGGATTTGGATATGGAGAGGGATATTAAATTATTTATCAATGGGTTTTGACTGAAGAGAAGCAGGATTATGGGTGGGTATTTACAGAAAACAATTTAGGGGAATTCTTAATTAATTTATAAACATAAGTTTATTATTTTATATGATAAAATTATAAAAACCACAATCTATAAAATGGTTTTCACATTTTTTTCTACCAATTATAAGTTTTTTCCAAAATTAAATTATTCTAGGAATCGGTATCCTTAAAATAATACATTGGTGATTTAGAAGTGAGTCATGTTTATAAAGAATTGATTTTAAAACATTAAAATATGATAATGGTTTTGAAGGATTCATTAGGGGTTGAGAAAATTTATCAAATAACATAAAAATTAAATTATTTTAAATGATAAATATATATTTGGTCATTTATGAATTTTATGTAATTTGTTACATTAGTTTTGGGTAATTATGATGACATAATAAAGACTGTACATTTAAAACAAGTTTAAATTTTTACACAAAAATTAGACTATCACAAAATATTATGAAAAATTAACCATTAGATAATTTAGACATTGTGATTTTATAAATTATATATATTTTATAAAATAATTTTATAAATAAGAGTATCTGAACATTTAAATATAAATCCATATGTATTGAAAATAATTGATTTTACAATATTAACAACTTTATAACCCTTATAAAAATTACTTTAGACATCATTGCATTATATTTTCATTTTTATTTTAATAATCATTATATAGTAAAAATATTATTTTATAATAGTATTTATTTATTAAATTATTGAATTTATCAAAATATTTACTCAATTGAAAATAATTTTAAAAAAAAATACAATTATGATGTCTTTGCATCAAAAATAATTTTTTTTTGAAAAACAATATATAATAATTGATAGAGTAATAAAAAATGGATAAATATAATATTTATTTAATTATGAAATAAATATAAAAATTATTAGTTCTAGGTTCTCGATATATGAACCCTTATTAGACCAGCATACTCTCTTAGGGTAAGGTGTGTGAAGTTGTGTTTTTTAGAGTGTTTTAACAAAAATGATTTGGTTCGTGATATCATTAAGATAGAAATTATATTATTAAAATTTTCTCTCAAGATTTAGTTTTTGAAAATAAACATGGGATTTATCAAGATAAATTTTCAATGATTCCATCTCCCACTAAATCTACGTTAGATGAGATTTATAGTGTATGATCTTACTAGTCGAGGCTATCACTTATTCTATCTATGTCAATTTTTCATTATCATAAACCTTAATTTATAGAAAACATAATGGTCACTTTAAAATAACTATATTATGAAGATTTAAGAGTACTGAGGGTTTTTAAAATCAATAGGCTATATCAGTCTAAAATAAAAAAAATATATTTAATGTGTTTTTCAATAACTATAAGGAATTCACTCAATCAAATGAGAATTTAATTTATAAAAGTCCAGGTCATTACATTCTCCCCATTTAAAAGATATATTTGTGAAATTCTATATAGTACACTAGAACTGACACATTTACTTCTATTTTATCACATCTTCTAGTTCCCATGTAACTTCATCAAACTATTGATTCTGACAAAACCCTTACTATATGATTTTTCACGTTTATCAAAACACTGTATTTATTATTTAAGATCTTCACTGGATTATCCTTTTATAAATATCATTCTTCATCTAAAAAAATCTATATTTAGTACATGTGAGTTGTCCAGTAACTACATACTCAAGAGGGATACATGGAACACATCATGTGCTTGGGAAATATTAGGTGGTAGTTCTAATCAATATTTCCCAACTTCCATGTGATCAAGGATCCTATAGGGGATGATTTATCTTGTACTAACCTTTACATTCTTCATATATGTAATGATTTTTTTCCATAGAGATATTTGTAGTAATAAATTATGTAAAACTTTAATATATTGGTATTATCGATGATTATATGAATATATTTTGTTTCAAATTTGTGTGTATTTTATATGATGTTCAATGGGTAGAACAATATGTACCATCTCTTAGATGATTCCAGGTCCCACCAATATTCACTCTCCAACATCATCACAACATGCTAATATCTTAAATCTGTTCCTATAAAAATCCTCATAAGGTTCAAATAGAAGGTTATAATGTAAAATAATGTTATTTGAGAACACCATAGGGGGGGGGGAGACGCTTCCCCCAACATCCTTAGAAATCTATTGAACATGATATCACCATAACCTCTAGAGTTTAGTTGGTTTTATCAGATGAATCATCCATCGGAGGGTGATAAGACGTATATAAAATCAACATTTTATCTATTACATTTTAAAGTCTTCTCCAGAAAAATGAATTAATCCTCAGATCATTATTTGAAAGAATAGAGAGTTCAAATCGTTACAATCATACCATATACCTTATTTATATATTGGAAATCTGTCCCAGAGAGAAAAATTTCGGGATATTAATTAAATTCACTTACTTTTTAAGGTGATAAACTACCACCTAGATAGAATTTTTTACTTTATATGCCATGGTGATTCCTATGAAAGAAAAATACATGGCCATGTTTTATCATTTCCATACTGGTATAGGAAATGGTTTCATTATAACCATATAGTTCATCTATTTATCCATGAATTAATGTAATACCAACCATCAAGGTAATTTTTTTTGGAAATTTACTTCTTTATTTTATCAAACTGTATGTTTTTATTTAAGTATCTATACATTGTTGTGAATCATAGATGACTAGAGAAGGATGATCCGTGCACATCATCTACAATTTTACTCTTCTTTTATGGTTTTATGGAACACATTTCTTGGTTGCAAACCATGTATATCCATCATTAAAAAAGTTGAACTCTGAAATATTTATTGGGTTTTTTTATCTCCAAAAAATTAATTTAGTCCTCTTTTATCCTCTAAATAATTAATTAGTGAGATGTAATTTTAAAAGGGTAAGATAAATGTCCTTTTATTATTCCAATTTCTATCCATTACATGTACTAGAATATTGGATCCCTTTAAATCCTCATCAAGGTGAGGGTTACATGATCCTTTTTATTCAGACCATTTATCACTTTTTTCAACTTACCAGGATTGTAATTGATTGAAAAATAATATTTCTTGATCAGATCTCACCACCTATGTTGGCACATATTTGGATCCTTCTGTGTGAATATATACTGGGTGATTTCCCGATCAGTATTTATGTCACACCTCTCCCCACAGAAAAAATCTCACACAATATTCTATTTTAAGATCACTAAAACCAATTATAGATCATGAATTGGATAATTATGATTGGGGATCATTAATTGATAGGAGTTATAGGATATCAATTTTTAATGTTCCATGGGTACACAACTTAGTCACATTTTGGATTCATCCCTATAGATAAATAATCCTACCCATATAAGGGTAATGTGAGAATATGTGCAATTATGAGACTATTCTTTAATTATTTAATGATATCTTATCATTAATTATTTCAAATAACTTCTCCCAGTTCTTTTTTTCCTGGTTAGTGGGAATGAAAATCCTGATTAGTTCATCACAAATCGATGATAGTAACCATCTAATCCATGGAATCTAGGGATCTAGGTGATATATTTTGGTATAAGTTGTTTTTTATTTTCCAATGCTGTTAAAGGCACCAAAAATATTCTGATATTGGTGATAACATGACCCAATAATTTTACTTTCTCTTTCCACAATTATATTTTACTGTAATACACATATGAATTTTCCTTCTACAAGATCTTCATTACAGTGTTCAAAAACATCTCATGTTCCTCCTTAGTTTTGGAGTAGATACTAATATCATCCATAAATACAATAAAAAATGTATAATGCCAATCTCTGAAGAATATATTCAATAAGTCTCTCAATATTGATAAAGAATTGGTGAGTTCAAATGGAACCATTATGTACTTTTAGTTCCTATAACTTACACAAAAAAGTAGTACTGGGGATATCCTCTTTCAACATTACTTGATAATATACTGACCTAAGATCAACCTTAGAGATGTAATGTTATCTTCATCGATGATCATATAAGTCATCAATCCATTGAATATGATACTAGTTATTTGTTGTGATCTTGTGGATCATATAACGATGAATGTTGAGGTACATTAAACCATCATTCTTCTTGATGGTGAGAACATACACAACCCATTCTAAAAAACATGATCCAACAAACCCTTTATATATATTTCTTATTGTTAATTCTTTATATTATCAATTTTCAAAATGGGAATTTTATATTTATTCTCTTATATAAGAATATATATGGTTATATTCTCATTTGGGAACATAACCTCATGGATTGGAGGAAGACCATTCAATTATTCCTGAAACGAATCAACATATTCCCTAATAATGGGAATGTCATCAAGGGTGATTTAATTTATAGAAATAATAATTGGATATATATATATATTTGTTTTCACATATTTAAATAATATAAATACTTGAGATGATGATACCTAAATAGATTCATCCCAATCCTTTAACTTTTATAGAATACAAGGGTGAATTATGATATAGTGAGTGATTCCACCTCTCAACAATTTATGTAGGCTCCATATATTGAAATCCAATCCATAGTTAGAATTGAATTAGATTCTTCTTAAGTGAGTATCATAAGGCTCACTAGAAATTTCATCAAAAAATATAATCATGGGAAATTTTATATACATGGGATGAAATAATTTTGGCATTTTTAATTTTTACCGATAACTCTAATTCAATATTTTTAGGCAGTGTTTGAATATTTCTTCTAAACTTTTAATATTTTAAATAATTCATAGAATAAAAATCTAAATTTTCATTCTATATTTTTGATTGAATAACCAGCCTACTTATCACCACATCACTTTAAAGATCCATATCAGTAGTTGTGATGGTATAATCTCACCCATACTCTCTAGGCCTTAGAGGTAGTTGGCGTCGATAATCATCAACATCCCCTGTCTTAGTGTATTTATTTTCATGATGTGTTTATTATATTCTATTGAAACATTGGAAAATTGGATGAGGGTTTAAGGGAGATTAATTTATCAAATAAAATTTTTGGGTTTATCCCATTGGTGTTCGATAGCTAGGTGCCCTTATCTTAGAACCTAAATCATCTCCTTATCCCATTTATGGAAATGTTTGGGATTATTCTTTCCACACTTTTTATAAGTGGGTTATTTTTATTTCATTCCAAAATGGTATTTATTCATAAAACTACTAGAATTAAAATTCATTTTACTCTGTCAATATCATAACCCATGATATCCATGAGATTCATCGATCTCTATTTCAACTTTGAGAGAACATCAGAAAATTTCCTAATAGTTATCAATGTATCAAATCCCCAAATCTATTTTTAAACTCATATTTATCCCTCCAAATATATTGTAAAATTTACTTTTGGGTTCAATGAAATATTTATAAACATATAGTGTGGTTATTTTGAAGTTATCCTTACTCACCCTAATATGTTCCTCTTCCCGTCGGTTATGTATAAGGAAATGTCTCTCTAGTTTAAGAAATAGAGTGAAAGGAAAATATTTATTGATAAATATTATCCATAATTATGTCCACTCCATAAATTTTATATCTTCTTCAAGCGTCATATTTTTTTATCAACAACTAATCATTATTACCATCAACCTTCATATGGGAAACTGCCCATGACTGTCACAAACTAGCCTCGATACCCAGGTACCCTGATACAAGATCAAACTCTGACATGGGCCAAAGGGAATTACAATCCCAATTGGTTGGTGACTCGCACCTAACATTATACAAAATACAAATGGGAATTTTTCTTCCACAAAAATATTTAATTTAAATAGTACCAGTTTGGATGCTCAACACTATAAATAGATAAACTACCATAATAAAAAAGGTAACAAAACCCAAAAATAATGCTGCATCTAGTCTGACCAAAACTATTAATAAATATCATTCAAATCCCATATAGCAGGTGGATTACCTCCCCAATAACCACCTTTATTACTTTAGGTCCCAAAGATCAATAAAATCAACCACCTATATGTGGAACTTTTCCTTTGATTATATCAGAAATAAATAAACTTCTAAAGGAAATGGTAGGGTGTGAGCAATAAAGATCAGTATGATATCAACAAGTGATCCATAATCAATTACATAACAATTAAACAAATTTTTATATGGATATATATAACACAAGGAATGTTATAGAATTAACTTTTTTTATGAAACAAGAATTCAATTAAAAATATGGAAGATATATCAAAACATGATTAAATTAAAAATTATATAAAAATTTTATATAATGTAATTGTAATGAATAAAAAAGTTCATAAATTAATGACATGTTATCATCAAATGAAACAAATCATTTTACTATTGAATAAACCCATTGGTATGTATGTTTCTGGTAATAAGATCCTCACACTACATAATCAATGATATTAGCTCAATGTCTTCACAGATCCAAAGACTCAGGCCATCAGTACTCAATTCCCCAAAAGGTAAAATCATTTTATAATATGTTTATTTGATTGTTTTAATTTCTGATCTAGTGCTAGGTTTCATATCCTAGGATTCTTATCTTAATTAACCATTAAATACCCAGTCTCACATGTGCTTCAGTTAATGAATTTATCAATAATGGGGAAATCAATCATTTGAAATTAGTTCAAAATATAATTTTCCACTTTCAACATTCATAATGAATTCATCCTTAAAAAACATATCTTAACATCAATTCCTTCCTTTAAGAACCATCTTTCAACTTAATATATTTTCTTCAAAAATAAATATTCAAAATCAAACCATTAATTTTTATCAAATCAACACATCAAATTCAATTCCATTGAAATTGGGGGTTTTGGAAAATGTCGAGGTATTTTTCAATATCAACCATAAATAATCAAAAATTATAGTTTCTAAATAATTTAAAAACCTATTTCAAATCAATCAAGAAATTTAGTGTTTTAATTGTAGGTAAAAACAATTTTTAATTAACCACTATTAATCAGAAATCAAATCTAACCCAGTAATGGGAAAACCAATTATTAATAATGTCGAAGGAGACTATTAAGGAAGTATTATATCAGAAACTATCAATATCTAAATATTATTCATTTGAAAATAAATATATTATACAACATTAAAATTTTGGTAGTGGGGGTAAGGATAAAAATAATGCGAGGAAACTTACTTGATATAAATCCCCAAACTGAGACTTTGGAAGGGAAGAAATCACTCACTATTCTTGAGAGGAATCCTAGGGTTCTTAGGATGAGTTCAAGTAGAATTAAAAATGGAATCAACCATGAAACTCATAAAGTTTATGGTCATGGTGGTTTATGGCATAATAATATAATTTATGACATAAGACACCCCTCCTAGAACATACACTGACAAGGCATCACCTCCTGTTAAAAATCATGATCATCAAATTTATAGTGTATGTTCATGCATATCAAAAAACATTCTGCTATAGGACACAGACCAAAGGAACCATATTCCCACATATAACCTTTGTATCATAATCCAAAATCCTTACTAGATGCTTATTCATGGGTAAAACAAGCTCAAAATAAATATCTTCCCAACTCAAGACATAATATGGGTCATAAATAAAAATTTTAAGTTGAATTTCATGAAACAAATTGTGGATTGAAGATAAATATTGTTGAATTTACAAATAGTAGAACACTTTCCCCTGATGATTAATAATCTCAAAATGACGTAATGTTATGGGAAATGTATCCCTATATCCCAAGTTTCCGGTGAACCAACCTCGGTGTAACTCTAAAGAACAACTAATCACCATCAAAAACCTCCAATAGTTGTCGATGATGACTATCATTAGATTTATACAAGACCTTTTCCATCAGCATTGTCATTAAAATAAAATGTATCTTTTTCATTATCATTTGGAATAAAATTCCTCTAATTAAATAACATTCATTAATCCCCAACCAATATAATGGTGATATACAAGGATGGCCATACAAGCCAATGATCCTCTACCAGAGTGGTAGAGGCTTGTGTGTGGAATCCAATATTCCCAGGTTAAAATATTAATGGTGGTGAATTTCAAGGTTACTACAACGGTACTGTAGTGGTTGTAGTAGAATGTATTGTTTAGTAATGTAGTAGTCAAAAATATTCATATTATTTGGGCCTTCGGGCAGCCAGTTTGGGTCTATGGGTCATAAGCCCTTTGGTCCACAAATGAACTTCTGGCCACAGTTCCATGAGGATGGTCAGGCCCTAGGGCCACAAATGGCCTTAGTTCCATAGGGAATTTGGTCCACCAAAATGTCCATGAAGAAAACTGGGAATACCATTAAAGAGTAGGCCTAGATGAGGATTCAGTGAAAAAAATATAAACCACTAGAGAAAATATAACTAGATTGGAAGAATAAAAGGGTATTTCAATTTCTTTACAGATTAGGCACCATGCATCTCTAAATGGGGAAATTCTAGCCGATCAGCCAAGAGAGTTGGGGATCTAGAAGACTTCAAGATTCAGATGCTAGGGAGGGGTTATTTCAATTGTGTGATAGGTCTCATGCCTTTAAAGACATGTATTGGGCCATGTATGTACCTTTTTTCTTGGAAATATAAGTCATGTATGGGTTCCCCATCAACCCTTAAGAGGGGTATTATCCATAAATAAATAAAAATGACTGCTTTCAGACCATTCAGGGCATGGATGACTATACAATGCCTCAAAAGGATCCATTCTAGTAGTATAATAGCAACTATTATTATTGTAAAACTAAACCATCCCCAAATGGAAATCCCAAGGTCCATTAAAGTCAATAGTGATAGCTTGTGGCATTTACTCAAGAATATGTATAACTCTTAAAATATACACATCCATCTGTTGATAATATTCCATGCTCAATTGTACTGGGGATCCTATAGACTACTAGAGGCCTCTATAAAAGTGATATGTAAAATGGTCATCTATATCAAGGACTATATCATATTTAACTCCATGAAATCTAATAATCTCTTACACATAGAGATGTACCAAGTCATCAACCTTTTTTGCATATCAAATTGGTATAATATGATCTAATTTTGTCATCCAATCAATCAAAACCAATATCTCATTGTACTTATGAGGGGTATGTAGAATCCAAGCCATGACATCCATAAAAATATCATCCCACTTTCGTGCCGAGATTGGAAGTGATGAAGAAAACCCGAAGGAATCTAGTTCTCAACATGGACATATTGGAAGTTATAAAAACGATTTTTTTACCAATGTATTATCTCAAACATTACAACTAGAATTGTCAAAACATTTCATTGAGAATCTTCATGGTTCCATGGTTCACTACCCATAGGGAATTATTTAAATCCTCTATCACATCCTTCATCATAGAAAATATTATAAAAAAATTGTTGCATAAATATAGGATTCCCTATGATGTGAATTACTACTCATCGATTGTGTCCCCACCAAAAAAAGAATCTTTATTAAATTTAATTCATCATCCAATTACTACACCCAAATAATCATCCCTATAAGATACAATGTCAACTACACACTCTACAAAACAATATCATTCTCATTCTCCTAGCATCCAAAATGAAATTGAGACAATAGAGCCACTAAAATGTGCTTATCTAATGTTTCTTTCATAGTTTGAGTAAGATCATTCCTTATGATGGTATCATTAAAAATATTCCACTTGAGAGGGGTATATCCAAGGTCAAAATAAAAATTATATATGTACATCACCGAACACAACTATCGAATGTTTAATATTTTTTGATAGATTCTATGACTCAAGATTTCATTATTGTAATAAATTGTTAACCTTTCTCAAAAATGTTAATGTCACCAAATATTAAGAGAATGCATTCCAATTGTGGTTTTAAAATAATGGGTTAGATAATTAATCTTGTATGGACTAAGATATGTAGAACCATAAAACACCATGTGATTTCCATGCATAAAGATACAACTCGAACAAAAAATTGATGTGTCAAAGAAGACACCATATACCTTCTCGACCTCTGGAATAAAAAACACCGTTATAGAATTTAAAAGATGTTTAAACTAAATAAAATTACTGTTAAATTTATTATCCCAAATGAACATAAATTCTTTTCGAGTGAGATCCATAATAAATGAATCCAAATTAAATAAATCCTTGAATAATCTATGGTAATATACTAGAAAACCCAGAAAGCTCTGAATGTCAAAAAAATTCCAAGTTTCTCCCATTTAATAGTATCATTAACCTTATTATGATCAACAAAAACAAAATTTTCTAACACCAAATGTCCCAATAAATTCACTTATCATATCCAAAAATTACATTTTTATAACTTGGAATAGAGTGTGTGATTTCAAAACCTCTCTATAATTTCTCTCAGATGATGCATTTGTTCTTCCATAGGCAAAGAGTAAACCAAAATGTTAACCATAATGTTGACCATGAACAAGTTATGGTACTCATGAAATATCATATTCATTTAATCTCTTAAATCTATAAGATTATCAGTAAGAAAAAATGAAATTAAAAAATACTCATAATGTCCATACTCAATCCTAAATTTTTTCTTATCAATGTCTGGTTATTTATTCTCATCTAGTAATTACTAGATCGATGATAAATCTTTGAGAACCACTATTACATTTTCTAATTTATGAAAATATATTCAATATGTAGAAATTAGTATTTTTTTATTTATAATGACTTCATTGATTTTATTGTAATCAACACATAGGTGAATTGTTCCATCAGATTTGTTTGAAAAGAGAATAGGCACTTCCCAAGGTGAAACACTTGGCCATATAAAATCCTTTATCTCGAAGATCATTAAACTAAATCTTCAAATATTACAAATATGTTGGTGAAATATAATAATAAATACTAGAAACTATCTTATTACCATGAAATAAATAAACATAAAACTGAACCTCTATTATTGGTGGAAATCTAGATAAATAAAAAGAATCTTGATTTAGGAAACTTGAAAAAAACTAGATTGATATCATCACCAAAAGAATCTCAATCCAACTAAAGATAACACAATAATATCACCCTTCTAAACTATGGAATGGAAGGTCCATCTCAACTCAACCTTTGTTTTTCTTCTCATCGATATTTGTGACTCACCCCTTTGGAAAAAATAAAGGATACCCATTGAAGAATACTATAAATCTTGGCCATATGAAAAATTATTCAATCAATCTGAAAAACTAAGTCAAGAGGTTTCTTGTGGATAACCTTAAAATTCATTCAAATATCAGTCAATGATAATGAGAAAACACAAAAAGGACAATGAATACTCCTCTCTATCTTCATTCCAAGGGGTGTAGTAATACTCATAAAATAAGAAAGAATCTCCATAGGAAGGATAAAGAAAATTCAAAATTAATGTTGATAATAATGGGTGAGATGCACTGGTATCCCTCAAAACCAGTCACTAAAGGGGATGTTGTATTGATGGTACCTCTCACAGTAATTAGACCCATAACAAATTCCTCTAGAGACTATTTCACCATTAAAGTAATCTTCACTCTAGATTCTTATGGATAGAACCCAATAGTTTTTAAATGAAAATTATTACACCATAGTACATTTTTGGTGTAGATGAGCCCATTACACTACACTAATAATTAATAAAATGGAATAATGTTTGTAGGTTTACTAGGAAACCACATCAAATACAAATAGTGGTTTCCTATAAGGAAACTTGTTTCAGATGCCCAACCTTTACACACGGAAGGAATGTCATAGGTCATCTTCTAGAAACTACAGGAGATATGAATGACACGTTTATTATATATCCACTATTAGAAACATTATTATTTAACTTCCCATTAAAGAACAAACAAAACTATAACCAGGATAAAAACGAAGTCCTTTGAACCCTGACATAAAATCCTGATCATTCACAACCATCAACGCTCTATCTGAAACATCAACATAATAATTTATATTAAATAATAAAATATGTAACTAGATATCAATACAAAGACCCATCTCAAATTGGTTATGCCTCATCTTCTCATTTGATACAAACTCAACTAAAAAATGAACAGGCTCAAAAAAATAATTTGCATATTGTGCCACTCTCTATTCACCATACTGATGGTTGAGAATCTCTATGGATTTTCCCAACAACATCAACTATAGGAAGAAATTATAAGTGAAAATAACTCTAATGTCATTTCACTCCTAACCCTCATGATTCTTCATTGTCACCATCAAATCCAACCATCTCCTATTAGGTCCCCCAATCATAAAGGTAGAAAGTTCACCTTTACAGATTTTTGAATATCTAATAACTCAAAATTAAGTTCTATATTTTTTTTAACCAAACTCAATCTTCTTTAGGATCATTAGAACCATGGAATGACGATGTTTTCTCATGAATAAAATCTTGAGCATGATATTCTTATTCATTCACACAAGGTTTCACTACCAGATCCTGATTGGGAATGGTTCTGGGTGTCTATCCTAGAGCATAGAAAATTCACACAATTATCTCTATAGTATTTGGGAAAACTAGATGATTCACATGTTATTGTTCACTAGTAGCTTCCTCCAACAGTCTGTTAAAATGTATTCTCATATAAATTATTATTCACATAATCAATAAAAAAACTAAATGATTCAACTAGGATAGAGATATATTTAACTCAAATAATTGTCATAGGGATATCAATTCCATCTGAAAGAACATATTATTGGGATTTCAACATACTCATATCAATGTAGGAAAAAGTCTAGAATCTGATCAAACTATTCTTAAAAAACACTATTCCTAAACATCCTTATTCACTTAAGTCTTATTAAAATAAAAGATGGAAATGAACTCACTCGTAACAACCTCCTATTTCTTGTCAATCAAACCACATGTCTATAATGACGACTAACTTGTATATCAATATCATTGAAAGATGCATAAACTGCACCTTTGATACAACATTGTCATGAACTAGACTAGATACCCTAGTACCATGATACCCAAGATGGATCTGATATATCCCGAATTCTATTTCCAATCCCCATGGGTTGGTGAATAAAACATGGCATCAAACAATAAATATAGGGGAAGGATTTTTCCTAAAAAGATATGATGTTAAAAAAAAAATTCTATATGCTCAACACTCTAATGATAAAAAGTACAGAATCAAATAGTTAAAATCCCCAAAATTAGTGAATCATAATGTTACACAACAAATACTAAAGAAATATCATCCATATCCCATCTAATAGGTTAATTACATCTCCCACAACCCAATCTGTCACTCTGAGCCCCAAAGATGAAGAACATCCACCACCTCTAAGTGGAAATTTTTGTTTTCATGGATGTGACATAATATTATATAGAAATTCCCAATGGAGAAGGTATTTTGTGAGATATAATTACTATTAGGGTCTTATAAACTGTTCTGTTACCAATTCCATTATAATTAGACCAATTATGGAATCAATTTTAATATAAATAATCATTACATGGTCTTTACAAATTTTTGACATAACATTTTTCAAATAAAAAATATGGAAGATACATCATAACAGGATTAAAGGAACATTTTATATAAAATATTCCTATAAAAAAGTTGTTATGAAATAAATAATTTCATAAATAAATGAATTGTAATCATTATATCAAACAAATCATATAACCATGAAATAATACTTATAGTAAATTATCTTATGGTAAAGAGATCCACCCACTACTCTATTAGTGAACTAGGATCAATGTGTGCTCATCTCCATGGATTTAATCCATCATGACTCAAATCCCAATTAGTGAAAATCATTAAAAAGTATGTTTCTATTAGTTTTGTCATCATCAACATAGGGGTAAGGGGTCATATCCTCGCGTTATTTTCTTAATTACCCACTAACAACACACACTCACATGTGCATTAATAAATAAATCAATGAATCATGGGAAGATCAATCATTTCAAATAAGTTCAAAATATAATTTCATGCGTTCATTTTTCAACATTCCTTTCTCATTTAAAAATCAAAACAGAGGTTTTAATCAATTCACGACTTTTCAAATAATCTTTTAATTTAATGCATTTATTTGAACAATCAATTTCCAAATCAAACCATTAATTTTCATAAAATCACCCTAATAATTTCAATAACATTGAAATTGGGGGTATTTCACAATATCCATTCATTTTTCAAACAAAACCACGAAAAGTCATAAATATGAGTTTTTAAATATTTTAAAAAATTAATTCATATCAACCAAGAAAATAAGGTTTCCAATTTTAAGGAAAAATCATACAGAACCAAAAATATTTAATTAGCGATCAAATTAACATCTGAAATCGGACCAATAAAAAATATTTAATGTTAGGGAGACTAATAAAAAAATATTAGATTAGACACCATCATGTTAATACTCTAATTAAATAAGAAATTAAGATATCATGCCACTTCTAAATAGGGGTAGTTTGGAGAAGGATAAAACCAATGTGGGGAAACTCACCAGAGATCAAATGACAAATCAAGACATTCAAATGGTATGAAATCACACATTATGTATAAAAGTAAGCCCAAGGTTATCAAAATTAAAGACTATAGAATAAAAAATTAAATCAAGCATTCTAAAAATTAACCCCCTAGGCACGAGGGATTTAAGGTGTAATATAACGATTTATGATGTAAAACACCCCACCTACAACATATATAAAAAAGGTGTCTCCTCAAGTTAAAAAAATTGATCGATGAATTTATAGAATAAGTTAATTATTTAAAGTGTAAATTATTTATCACAATAAACCATTTTCATGTATTGGGAACAGTAGAATATTTA
Organism: Viscum album; assembly: GCA_963277665.1. NCBI lineage: Eukaryota > Viridiplantae > Streptophyta > Magnoliopsida > Santalales > Viscaceae > Viscum > Viscum album. Next base: position 1,019,555,961 of record OY728133.1, on the reverse strand, counting down.
CATCATAAATCAAGGATATAATGTGTTAATTCATTCTACAACATGTTCCTTGAAAAAATTCATTAAAAAACACCCAAAAACTTATAACTGTCCCCATACCAAAAAAGGAACCATCAAAAACACTTTGAAAAATTTTCAGACTCAATTAGTTCAAAAAACAAATCTCAATACATGTCATCTACCCCAAAAAAATACACACGATCCTAAAAATCATAAAATGGATCCAAACAACAAGGGGGTAAAAAAAGTATGGAGAAGTAACTAAAATAAGGTAATAATATTTTACAATTACCTTCTCAGACATAGTAAATTAAAATATGTATAAGGTATTTTCAATAGAGTTGATTTATTATTTCATGATTAAAGGATTTGATGATCCACATAATGTTAGAGTCCATTGATCGATAAATACCTCAATTGAAACATTATATTTCTTAGGGGGTCTTGGATTCCACAAATATTCATGCTTACATTCATAAATTGAGTTAAATGTGTATATATTGTAAATAAGATATTTAATCATTCATTCATTGGGTTATTAATATCATTTTGTAATTTCCCATCACCATAGTTTTTGAAATGGTAATTAATATTTATAGTGATTGACTAAAAAAGGGAAAATTAGGGATTATAATCATTAAATAGTTTAATAGAAAAAATAAACTATTAATATTGAAGTTACAACACATTACTAACATATATGATTTAACTAATGAATTTATATGTTTCAATCTATGTTTTTAATGGTTTATTTACAAATATTATATCATTATGAAAATTTTGATATATCAATAATGGGTTGTAAGGTGATTTTGACATAAACATATAATATTACTCCAATGTTTCAATTAATCTGTGAAAAAATGAATCATTATCATGCACCAAGTTATGACCTTGTTGATTCACAATGTCCCCTCTTCAGTTTTATTTATCCTTGGTATATCCATGCTAGATCAACATCTACTTGTAGTATCTAGAAAACGATTTTATTTATTTCAAAAATATATGATATACTTTTCTATAATTTAGGGACGCTTTCATATGTTTATTATTTTTCCTAATGATTTTAGTAATGTTTTTTAATCTCAATAGCTAAAAATAACTATACCTGGCTTAGATACCAACTATGATAACCCATAACATTAAAACATTTTATTACATGATTTATTATATATGGTCACACATTATACAATACAAAAATATTGTAAACCCTAGTTTATTTGTGTAATTAGATATGGAACATAATAAAATGAAACATGGGTATAATGAGATTATTTGAAATTGTCAAAACATTCCATTTTATTCCTTTGATCTTCTAATACCACACAAGACAACTTGAGGATGTACATAAGTAAGGGGTGAGATATAAATCCCAATAAAGGAATAAGGAAATCATAACATGGTGTGAGTAATACATGTTAGTAAAGAAACATATAATGGAAAAAAAGGGGAGATAATCATATTCCTGAATATTAAAACATGACATAATATGATAACACCAAGGTATAACAAAATTAAAGATACACCATAATGTATGACATCAAAATTTTATGTTAAGGGTAACTACTGAGACATCAAAGAATAATGGGAATAGGATAACATCCCTTTAACCATACATGGTATCTCAAGAGATTAAAATATTACCCAATAAATTAGAGGGAGATATAATTCTAGGACCACCCAACATATTCAAGTTATTAACATGCATTTTTGTTCAGACATATATCATACTACATAAGAATTCATTTCATTATTTTTATCCCACAATTAAGGAGTGTGGGTTGAATATATAGAAGTAACCAATCAATAAAGAATTTTTACATCTAGGTGGATACCCCCGTGTTGGTTGGAGTGAGTATCTCCAGAGGGGCTATGAATTGAGCACCAATAAATATTTCTTCTAATATGAGTTTAGTTTAAATTCCCCCAAAAATTAAAATATCCCTGTTACCCAAAACAATAGATCAATATAACTTCTGATGATTCAAAATATCTCCAATGAGTGACTATATATCACCTACAAAATATGAAAACAATTTTAACATTTTATGTCAATGTAAATAAGAAAAATATTATAAAAACATTTTTCATGATTAACTATCAATGTATTGGTTGTTTTAAAGTCGAAAAATAATCAGTTTAATGTTTATAAATGAAAAAACATGGTAGAATTAAAACAAGAGGTTCAATCTTAAGCCGAGATCTAATCCCATCCACATTGAAATCAATAACTACCAAGAATATTATTTTAAATAATATTTTTGTACAACCTGAATTGGGTATAAAGAAAAACTAATAAGCTTTCTAGGACAAGAAAGGACAAATTCTACAATAAACAAGGCAATAAAACAAGCCCAATACATACAAGGACATCTTCCAAAACACCATGGGTAATCAAATGTAAATAGAGAATATGAATATTTATTTTATCCTCTAGATAATGCGCATGGGGTATTTTTCATAATATATCAACAATAGACATGAGTATCTATTTAAAGAACAATCATCTAGATCTTATGGTGGTGAGTCAACCATAATGATGAATCCTTTCTTGTGGTAGGAATTCTAAACACCTTCTTAAAATCTCCATCCTAACTATGACTCAACTTTGATTGCAGGTCTTTCCTATAATTAGACAATATTCCACCCAACATCCATATATTATAAAATGATTTCATAATGCTTAAAAACCACTTAGAAAAATAATTAACCTGATTTGTGATCATTAAAAAATTGTGGTTCCAAAAATATCCACCTTTTTGTTGTTCATAAATAATGGAATTTCAGAAACTATATATAGAATAAACATCTAGTTAAAAATTGATCTGTTTAAAATTTTAAGACAAAAGTGTATCAAAGATATTAAGTAAAAAATAGTATCAATGGAAATTGATAAGGATGGTATGAAACATATAGATTAAATACATATGGAAGCAATGGAATGAAATCCATAAATAAGATTAATTAAGGTATAAAATAATAGTATTAATATAAAAAAATCAATCCCATATTCATTATAATCCTGTAGTAATTATTAAAAAGTAGAAAGAAAAACAGTAAATGAAATGGGAAAAAAATATTAATAATGAGAAAATTTTCATTCAAGGATAGAATTAAAGCAATTATGTAAAAAAAGAGATGCAATAAAAATCCATACAAGTATCCCTATCAGAGACTTAAAGTCTAAGCTTAACACCTCTTAGGATGGGTAGGAAGAACAATAGGTGCTTTTAACTTAACCTTGTTAGAAGGAGAGGGAAGAAAATGTATATTCTTAGGGTGAGGTAATAGTGGTTGAGGACATAGGGGTATAAACCATAGATGTAGGTATTGAGGTAGAAGGTTGAATTTTCTAATTATTATTGGATAAAGTTATTGAACTAATTCCGCTAAATATAAACTCAGATGTTGAAACTGATTAGGTATAGGTTCATTTGGATCATGAGAAATAGATCATCAATAATTATTAGGAGTAGTAGAAAGGTTATTTATGTGACATGTCCCTGGTATGGCGTCATGTGATACTAATTCTATTATAGACACAGGTAGAAAAGGCTTCATCAGATTTATGAAATCCATAATGATTTTCCGTCCTCTATAAATGGAACTGAATAAACATTGATTCTCCTGTATTAAATATCGATGTAAAAGTGTTACTTATTTTAGTAGAGAGACCTAATCCTGGAAATCTATTATAATAGTTTGGAATAGAATGTAATTAGTATGATACTGTATGTCAATGTTCAGATCATGATATTTAAAAATCCGAGACATATAATAATTAATATAATTTTTTATGGTTTCTCTATAATTTATAATATCATTCATACCTTCCTTGACAATCATTCACACATAATCCCTATTGTTTTGGATATTTATCAAATATTTTTTATTGATATCTAGAATATATCCTGAAATTTCTCAAAGCTACTCCCTAACAACTGATCTAATAAACTCAACATCCAGAGGAGGAGGGGATAAATTGAAGTGAATCCATATAAGATATATTCTACATCATATCAAAAATTTAATCCATATTATCTTAAAAATAATATATCATCCCATCCACTATATTACATATGGTCTCTATATCATTTTATAACCTCATGTTCCCCATCCTCACTTCTTTAATGTGATGCATAATCTTGGGATGGATGTGGTGTATCACCAACAAAAACAAAATCTCATGAATATCCCTCACTAAGACTAGTGAAAATAGGTTTTTTTATCAAAAAAATAACAAAATCAGATAGAATCCTTTCATTAAAGGACCCTATGTCAACTCAAGATACATTTCCCAAAAGCACTGAGGTAATTATGGGTGGAACATAAACCTATACTAGCTCAAATATAGAAGGGGAATCTAATGAAAAACTATGTATCAATCTAGATGAATCTACCCATTTTTACTATTGATCCCTTAGGATCTGTCTTTTCTCAATCTATAATAGAAGGTCCTCCATGTTTTTGTGAATTTATATCATCGTTAGAATCATTATAGTCTTATACTATCCTCAAATAACCTAGATACTAACCTTATTCTTCATGAGTTGGGTTCCCCAACCTGATATATGACATAGAATAAGTCTTAACAACAAACTATTGAAAACTATATGATCATCTTCCATATTATCATATTTTTTATGCCCATCATTTTTATTCACATCATATTCACCATAGGCTTTATCTACAAAAGTAGGTTCAACAACCATATACTCATTAATAGTAGGACCAACATGATCTCAATCAACATGATAAACTCGGTGACTAACATTGATTGGTGATTCTTACCACTTAACATATGCTTCCATCTCATATCTAGAATATTTTAAAAAATATTGAACAAATATTTGTATTTCCATCAGATCTAGAGACAGCTAATATGCATGGAGAAGTAATTACCTAAGAAATCTAAGAATCTCCACCACCAATGTGGTAATCAAGACCATCTTGGTCATTTCCACTGTCATCATAAATTCCATATACAATTTCTTCTTCTCCATTTTCATCATCTTCCTAACTTCCATTTTCATTAGCATTTTCCATAGAAGATTTAGATGGTATATTAAATCATTCTTCTTCAGAAATCCCAATTTATTCTTCATCACACACTTCTTTTAAAACTGGGTATCAGATAAAGAGACATCTCGGAGGGATAAGTACACCATAATAGATAGTTGGAGTAATATTAGTTAGGTCTGAGTCATTACCTACATTATATTCTTCATCACATAAATTATCATAACCATTTATTTAGAATAATTATATGTGATTTTATACTATTAATATATAGAAATCCCAATTTTTTACTCTTCACTTATTTATTTTAAAAGATTATATTGGACAATGAGTGATATAGGAGTGCTCGATGCAACATAAGTGACAGCTGGAGGAATCAAGGCATGTGTGGGTCACATCCTTTATCATATTATTCATCACATCCATTTTCATTACCATGTTCATTAGAACATTTAAAAGTTATTTTATATTGTTCCCCTCCATAAATCCTTGTTTCTTCATCTTCACTTTAATCTTTTAAAAGAGTCTCTTAGAATGAGAAAGATCTATGAGTTTTAGGTGCACCAAAATAGAGTCTCTTGAATAGAGAGAGATCTAGGATGGATAAGTTCACCATAAGAGATAACTAGATGAATCTTAGGAATGTCTTGATAACCACCATTATGAACTGAAAAACCAGGCTCCTCATAACCAGAGGCACCAGTAATCTCTTCTTTCTCATCATAGTATACACGTACCTAATCACTATCTAAGCCATTATCTAGAAGTTTCTTCATACAGTTCGGATGATCAATAGGATTGAAATCCCTATAATTCTTATATGCACCATCAACCAATTTTTACTTTTAGGTGTTCCAGATAATCTTAATTCAATTATAAATGAATATTAAAAGGAAAAAACAACCATTGTAAACTTCTACTTATTGATCTTCTTCAAACAAACCCCTATCCCCATGAATGATCAAAATAAATTTAGGGTAGAGAATGGGGTCTGATTTGGAAGTTGTCATGAACAAATCCATCATATGAATAATTATATATCAAAACAATTAACCCTTTATACTGTCAACAGAAGACATAAGAGATATAAATCTTCAATACTAATTATGCTAAAATCAAATTTCCTCATACACAATATATTCTGAATAAATTTTAATAGTAAACAACATTTTAAATATATCTAGGTTATAGCTAGTTTTCTTAAAATTCCAAATTCATCCAGCCCTTACAATGTATCCACAAACAAGAAGTTATCACTATCACTTATATAGATCCTTGATAATCATCTGAGACACAGTCATAAATAAATTTCAAGTATTTGACCCTTTTTCCTGATAAGAAAACATCTTTTTCATCCTTTAATTTAGCTTCTATACTTGTCTTTATCTTACTAAAATAATAACATAACGTACTAATAGAAATTGTGTTCTAACCAATGACAGAATAATATGTCCTTATTCAAGAACCACTATAAAATCCATGGTATTGATGAACTCTAAAAAATAATGATTTATTTCTAGGACCAACTCAATATTCATTTCATACTTTGGTATGACTACACAACATGGAAGATACTGGTTCATTGGAATGATATTTGGATGGATCGATTCTCCTTTATCTCTCTTTAAAGGATACGAATCATCTAGATATGAATATGATAATCACTTTACTCTAACCCTTACAAAGATTTTATGTGGTTTAGAAGTGGTTTAGAGAAGGATAAATCTTGTGAGAGATAGGTAACATAGAATTTTTTAGTGAGAGAGAGTGAGAGAGTATTAAAATTAGAATATGTAACCATTTTATTTCATTTTGGTGTTTGTAAATTGAAAATTTAAATAACATTTAAATATTAAAGAATTTAAATATAGAATTAGTCAATAAAAAATATCAATAAAATATTAAATCTTGTGGTGGTTATAACTTTCAGCGGGTAAAACACCAATGGAAGGTAAAACTCCAACAATGGGTAAAACATCAATTATGGGTAAAAACCAATGTTGGGTAAAACTCAAACAAAGGGTAAGAATCCAACGGTGGGTAAAAATATAATGGTGGGTAAAACTTCAATAGTGGGAAAAACACCATCAATGTGTACAAATCCAATGGTAGGTAAACACCAAATGTGGTTAAACACCATTAGTGGGTAAAACTATAACAGTTGGTAAGATACTAATGGTTGGTAAATAAAAATACTGGGTAAACTACAATGGTGGATCCAAAAAAATTAAACATAAACAAAACAAATCACATCAAATTCTTGTTTTAAATAGTTTATTCTCTCATAATTCAATGGATTAGTAAAACTATTAGCAATATGATGTTATGATTAAATGTATTCATGAGTTATATCACCATTTTGAAAATTACCTCCCAAAAAGTGATGTCTTACATTAATGTGTTTTATTATAGCCTGATACACGTATTTTTCATAAATATTTATAGCACTTGTATTGTCACAATTTATAGGAACATGTTGAAATTCATATCCATAGACTACCAAAGTGTGTTTCATCCAAAAAATGGAACACAAAAGAAACTTTAAGCTATATACTGATCTTCAATAGTAGATAGTTGAATATAATTTATTTTCATACTACACCAAGATACTATGTACTTTCCCAAAATATTACATGTTCCATATGTTTTTTTGTATATTTATTTCAACCATAAAAATCATTATATGAATCCCTAAGTCAAATCCTTTTTCTGTAGGGAAGAAAAATCCAAAATTAGTTATTTTTATGAGGTATTTTAAAATCTATTTTTCTGTATGTAATTGTGACTCCATCGGGTTTTTTTGGAAAATGAGCACTCATACACACCGGGAACCTAATGTATGGCGTGTTAGTAGTAAAGTAGAGTAGCCTATAAATCATACTTTTGGAAAAAGTTATATCCAATGTTTTCCTAGGTTCATCAATTGTGAACTTATAGATGGAACTCATAGAGTATCACTACATTTAGTGTTATCTAAAACAAAATGATTTAAAATGTATTTAATATATTTACTATGATTTAAATAATTCATTAATTATTTTAAATAAATTGAAAACAAATAATGTATTTTAGTTCATGCATTAAACTCATTTAAAATTTATTTTGCATCATTTTTGAAAAATTAGTACATAATAATTTTATATAATATCTAATGGTAATATAATATATATAGATTTTAACTAATAAAAAATATTTTGAAATCAATTTGAAAAAAAGGTAGGACCAACTATACATTATGAAAATCTTATGGAAATAAGAAATGTACTGATCCTATCATACCATGCACTAGGGGCTATTTTTAAACAATAGAGATATACTGTTAATTGAGAAACAAAATGTGGAAAATTAGGTTTTGAAATCCAAATGGGGTTTCAAAAAAACATCCTCAACTATAAAACCATTTATTAATTAACATTATAAATATGTATCATATATTTATAAATAATGATGTGTTACATAGGGAAACTATATTCTAATGGATTTAAGTCTATATATTAGTGAAAATGTTTATTCATAGTTTATACCCTTTTTTTGACTATACCCTTGTGAAAAAAGTATGTAATCATTTCTTATTATTGTTCTATATTCATCAACATTGTTTCTAAAAAATAATCAGTGTCTATAATCAAGGTGTCTTTGGGTCTATCAAAAAAATTCCCAAATCTTATATCATAAAAAATGATTATGTTAGTTTTTCATATCAATTACAAATAATTTATAATTTAATAAATCATTAATTTCTATAGGATTATGTTGTGAGAAGATATCTTGATGATCAACATGGTTTCTTAGAGAAGATATTGTATGTGTACTTATTTCTATGTCTAAAACTAAAAAATCTTAATGATTTTATTTAAGATTCCTAACAAATATAGTAAAAAGATTGATGGTCACCTCAGGGTCTTCTATAGGTAATGTTTTTGGTGAGTGATGTTCCTTGGAAATCGATTATTTTTCAGCATATTTTTCAACTATCTGAGTATGTTTGTAATTTATTTCTTATTAAGAAGAAAATTCGTCAATGTTTTCTAAAAGAGTTTTACTTTTATGTTTATGTGTACTAGAAAACATGAAATGCATAGAATCTTATAAAGTCATATTTATTTTCATAAAAACATTATAGGATTTACTTTTAGTTGAATAAAAAAGGAAAAATCCTTCATCTCTCTTAGAGACAAATATTTCAAGATTATCCTTAGTGTTAAGAATAAAAACTTTTAAACCCAAATGTATAATGTAAATTACCGTAGACATTATATTATTCCAATGCTTATAAGTGATTTTCTTTAGAATAGGTCATATATATACTTTATTAATTATCTAGTAGGATGTATTTACAACCTTTTCAAAAATGTATACAGGTATATATTATTCATTTAGTATTTTCCAAGCTATCTCTTGTAGTGTTCTATTTATTCTTTCTACAACCACATTATATTGGGGGTCCTTAAAGAAGAGAAGATATGGTTATATCCATTTTTTGAGAAAAATGATTTAGAGTCTTGATCTTCAAACTCAGACCATGGTCACTTCTCAAGGACTAAATTATATGTTCAATTATGTTTTCTATAGATTTGACAGACTTTGTAATGTAATAGAAAGCTTCACATTTGTGAGCTAAAAATAACACCCAAGTATACCTTTAAATGTAATCTACAATAACATATACAATTTTATTCCAATTTAAACTAGAAACTCTAAATGTTTTCAATAATTCCATGTGAATCAATTTAATTGGTTTAGAAGTTGAAACTTATTTTTTTAATTTAAAATAATTTTTTTTCTATTTCCCTTTTAATAGGGGTTACATAATTTGTCATTTTTAATTTAAGTATGGGTATATCCGTCACTAACACTTTATTAGTAATATTTTCATTTTAGTGGAAATTACAATTGCATAGACTCATATTATAATGAAAATATTCTCTATGATAGGAACTTAAACAAGAACGTTTTCTTAGAAATTAATGAATAAATATTAACAAGATAAACATTATCATTTATTAAAGCAGTAAATACCAATGAATTATTAAAATAAAAAACAATACATGCATTATTTTAAAATTTTACATGAAAAGCATCATCAAATAGTAGTGATATTATACAAATATTGAATTTTAATCTATCAAAAAAAAGTTATTTATAAATTAAAACACAATTAGCATCACCTATTTAGCCAAGGCCAATTATTGTTCTTTAATTTTTACAAAATGTGACTTGAACACCATCAATATTTTCATGTTCATGAATTTTGGGTAATGTCTTATCCAAATTTGGGAATAACCAATATCTAGGTACAAAATAATTCTACAATATCTCTTCAAAATAATTCCCAAAAAAAAATTTATAAGAAAAATTATTTTGGTTCATAGAATTTCTTATGTAAAAAAATCGTAGTAATGAGATCCATAGAAACCCACAATTTCTTGATAGTTTTCCAATAAGAATATTGAAATATCGTGGAAATAAAAATGTTATTTAGTCCCATGAAAAATAACTATTAATAGAATTTATAGATTTAAATTTATGATAAAAAGTGATCTTGTATATTTTTCTCTATCCAGTTTAGAAAACTATACCGGTATTATATTTAGGAGAAAATTATATTCCCAGTAATTTGGTGAGAGTTTATCGTTCACTAGTGAATATCTCAAAATAATTCTTTAGTTTATAATCTTTAAACATTAGTTTTGAATTTTCTTTAAACAATTGGGTATTATTTAATTTCTCTACATCAAGGTCAGATTTAACACTTGATGATATATCTTGATGTTTCTTAAAAATTTTATATTTTTATTTAAGTTCATAAAAGGTATCTTCAGAAATATTATAATATAATAAAATTACGATTTATATGAACCATTAAGATTTTTAACCCTATCATGATTAGAATTATGTATAGAAGAAAATGTAGGTACCTAAGATATTTTAATAATGAAGCACAAATTTTTGTTATCAGGATTCTCATCATTAGTCAAGTATGAGTCACTAGTGCTATCCTAAGGGGCACTCCAGGTGGATTTCATTTATTTCTTTTACTTTATATACTTTTCAAAATCGTTCTTTTAGTTATTCAACTTGGCATAGTTAACCTTAACATGTTCTTTTCTCATAGACTCAAAACATGTAATCTAATTGAAATTATAATCTATATTCTTGTATTTCTTCATATTATGTATATTATCATATGTTACCTAGTAATTTATTTTTCTAAATACTTTCTTATTCTTATATAATTTCGTAAAAATTATTTAAATATGGAAAATTTACCCACCACTGTTGACTGGTGGTTCTTCATCACTAGACCCTTCAACTTATAAATTTTCCTTTCCAATTTGTTTTGATGAATTTGTCTTGAATTATATAGACTTACTCTTTTGTTCATCATCTTATTATCACACTACCTGAATCTATTCTTAATACACCATAAAATCTATAATAAATTCCTTGATAGGTATTTTTTTGATATCATTTGATTCTCTTATAAAAAATGGAATTCCTCTCCATTTATCTAGAATGCTTCTCAAAAATTGCATGATCTGATTTTCCCTGACACTGGATTCCCAAGGATATCATAGTGTTTACTATTTAACTAAACTCAAGATACAAATTAGAAGTCAGCTCATTATGTTTCATTTTCTATGTATCATATTTAATTTTACCAGTGTTCAATATCATTTCATTTACAGTAGTTTACTTCTTCATGAGAAATAACCAATGTATCCAAAATTTCAAAATTTGTTTTTCTAGATAAGATCCTATTAATTTCATTATCTAATAGATCATAATAGTGAATATTTATATCTTTTCAACTTTATTTACAATAATTTTTATTTTCATAATCCCATGTATTCTTAGTAGTAAAAGGTAATTCATATTTATCCTCTATGGAAAGCCATATTTCAAAACATATGCTTTTAATGTGAATTTACTTCTATATTTTCTATTGAGTATAATTATTTTCATTAAATAAATGTGTTTTATTGGTAGAAGAACCTTCTTGTATAATTTCTATTTAAATAATAAGATTTATAATTAACAATCATTTAAGATCATTAAAAGAAAACGAAAATCATAGTTTAAAAGATTTTGAAAAACCCATGATACAAAATTTTGGATGGAGTATATATTTAAGTTGTGGGGTGAATTGAGTACTCAATAAAAAATTAGGTTAAAAAATGTTTAAATAATATCCCCAAATAATTAATAAAATCTAGTTTTTCAAAATAACAAATCGATATAACTTCAGCTATTTAAAAATATTTATCAAAGAGTTATTATATCACAGTTATAACAATATAAATACAATTTTAACATTGAGAACAATTTACCTAATAAAAATATTATATAAAAATTTATTATTATTAACTATAAAAGTAGTGGATTTAAATTTAGTTTAAAACAAATTTGGTTTAATTCATAGAAATGAAACAAAAAACACACACATAGTGGAATTAAATCAAGAGGTTTAATCTCAATCTAAGACCTAATCCCCTACATATAGTAGTCACTCACTACTAAGAAGATTACTTAAAATAATCTTGATCAATAACCTATATCAAGTATACAGAATAGCTAACTAGGTATCCAGTCCATGCTTGGAAATCTACCATAATTACCATGGGAGTAAAACAAACTCATTCCACATAAGTAACTCATCCCCAACACCATAGATAAATAAAGGTAATGAATGAATAATATGATATATTATATCTTTTTGTTAAAGTAGTGGAGTTACTATGTTCTTAATATATAGAGAATAACACACACTGCAAAAAAATGAATGAAAAAAATATAAAGTGTTGGTAGTAAGATATAATTAATTTAGTGTTTTCCAATCAGATGTTCTTGGGATGATTAATACTCCTAATAAATATCTTGTATATGAGATCAAGTTGTTTCTTAGATAAATTTGGTAAAATAGACATCATATGATCTCTTTTCTTTTCTCTAGTAAAAGTTTATGAATGTTTTATATGTCAGAGTCTTCAAAAATACAGTGTAGGAATGGTGAATCGTCTACGCTCTCAATAAATTGACACTCCTCGTAACACTCTTATTGTTTTTACAATATTGTTCCAGATCACTACATAAATGAAAAATCATGTCTGATTCCTAATATATCAAGATAATTCACGAGTATTCATTTGAATAACATTAACTTAGATCTTCTTATTATCATACTGAACACTAAAAAAACATTAATCCATTCATATAATAGTTCAAAAAATAATTATTAATATAATATTAAGTATTAAATTCAATAATATATCCCCTAGAATAATAAATTCAAATCATATAATAGTGATGATGAATATTATGGATGGAAGAAAACTCTGGAGGTGACTTATCTTGAAGGCTACATAAGATCATGGTGATTTAGGCCAATGGTGATACAACCTAAAGGTATTCCATTTATTAGTAGGCCATGTTCAATGGTGACTCATCTCCGTGGAATTTCTTCTGGAAATAAGTTCTTTCAACACTTTTCCAAATTTCGTTGTGGTATGTAATGTTTAATCATAGATCATCTATAATGGTTAAAAAATTTCAATGGTGTCATGTATTGTGGTGAAATAATTATTTTAGTGAGTAATCTGCAATAGTAATTCATTTCAAGCTATTGGTGTTCTCAACACTTCACCAAAATTTCCATCATAACATGGACTCAACTGTGAAGTTGGGCCTTTCTTGCACATAGCCAACATTTCACCAAACCGATGTATATTCTAAAATGATATTATTAAGAACAAAAAAATTAATAACATAATTAAAATGGTGTTCCAGCATTAAAACAAGGATGTTCTGAAACATTGAGTTATAATGGGGTAGACTATTCACTAAAAAAATGTTTGGCCTGTAAATATCGAAGGATAGTTTTGGAAGCATAATATGTGCCAATAATGGTTCAATGGAGGGATTAATGGGAGTGAAATGTTCCCTCCAATTAAATAGGAATAATAATTATTGTTAATGGATATGTAAAAACCCATTACAACTTAAAAAATTAAAATTCTAAAGTCTTTTTATAAATAAATTACCTAAAATAAAACAGAAGAGAAGAGAATACATTTCCTTGAGTTGGACCTTTGAAATATTTTGGAGGGGCTACTTATGTTCTTTGGAACACGTTGGGTAGGATTTATAGAGGTATAAAGGGATTAAACTTATGATAAATGGGTTTTTAGTGAAGTAGAGTGGGAGGATGGGTGGGTCTTTAGAGAAAAAGTAGATGGGAATTCATTATTGTTTTCTAAAATTATCCTTTTGACTATATATGTTAAAATAAAAAAAAGCATAATACAAACCTTGGTTCATCCTACTATTTCTAACAAATACGATTAATTTTTTATTTTTTATTATGATAAAAATATAATCCTTCAAATTTACACCATTTGTGACATACAAGTGAGTCGTGCTCATAAAAAATTGATCTCAAAACTAAAAAATATAATATAGTTTTTGGAGGATTCAGTAATGGTTTATAAATTTTTTCAAATAACATGGAGATTAAATTATTTTAAAAGAGAAATATAAATTTTTCATTAGATTAATTTCATTGAATTTATTATATCAATTTCGGCCCATTATGAGGTCATAATGGATACCCTATAATTATACCGTATTTAATTTTTATCCAAAAATTTAACTATCTATAAAAATTATGAAAAACATTGCATTAGATTATTTTATGTTATATTTTAAAAAATAAAATTTATTTTTTCATAATAATATTTTAAATATGGGATTTTTCAATGTCAATTTTTTTTATTTACAAAAAAATTCTAGTGTTTGTGATATTAACCACTTTCTGACCCTTATATAAATTAAATTGGACTCCATTAAATTATATGATCATTTATATTTAAATAATTATTATCAAATAAGAATATTTTATTAACAAAATATTTTTTTACAAATTATTGAATATATCTAGAGAGTGTATTAATTGAAACTATATACTTTCTAAAAATACAATTTTGTTTTCTTCATGTCAAAATATTATTTTTATCAAACACATTATATACTCATAGAAAGATAAATCATAAAAAATGATAAATATAATCATTACATTAGTATTAAGGAAATATAAAACTTAATACTGCTAGGTTATAGACACATAAGCTTTTATTACACCAGCCTATGTTCTAAGGGTAAGGTGTTCAGTAGTGGTGCTTTCTTTAGGTGGTTTGGTGAATATTTTTTTTGGATGTGATATCAACAAGATTGAAATTATCCAATTAACCATTTCTATCAAGATTTAGTTGTTTAATATTTGAATGGTATTAGTCAATAGAAAATCCCAGTGATTCTATATCACTCATATACATAGATAATTGGGCTTCATAGGATACAATCCTACTTGCAGATTCCATTGATTCATCTATATGGTTCAATTAGACTTTATTATAACCCCAAATATACAATAATCTTCACTGCCATTGTACACTATCTATATTATGAATTTTTTATATGATTAATAGTATTTTAAAATCAACATGCTATATCTGTCTAAAATATCCAAAGTAGTGAATGTGTTTATTTAAAATTATAAATAATTTACTCAATCAAATTGGCATTTCATTTATAAAATAATTGGTCATTCAAAGAAATCATGACCATATTGTACCTTGATCCTTTCATCATGTAACAAAATGTATTATAACATGATCTTCCTCTAGGGATACCATGCCATGATGGGTTCACCTATCTCTTTGTTACCATTAACATAAAAAAACAACACAAAAAAATACTAGGCATATCACAAAGAAATAGTGGCATCATATCAATCACACATATCTTGTGATAAATCATAACAATCACGGTTCAGACACATAGGCATACCATATCAGACAATGGGTCTCTATAATAAATTTACACTCACACATGTGACCAAACATAAAACATGGTCTTATGAGATCTAGGTCTCATGGAGCACAAAAATACACTCCATGGTGTACATATAGTTAAATAACTGATTAGTGAACATGCCTAGACCATCATTGATCAACAAAAAGCTCTTTTACTAAGGTAAAATGTGACACTTATCACATTGTCCAATTTTATTAGGCATTGATCCCTTAATTAATGAAAACTCATGTATAATTGATTAATTATGTATTACACGTTCAAAACTAAAATTTTAATTTATTGATTATTACATTAGGTGGAGATACTAATATAATATTCCATGAATTCTTGAATAAAACCATAGGTTAGGGTACAAAATATCACCTACCTCAATGTTTTTAATGATGATTTCTAGGTTCGATATGAATTGTCACCCTAAACAAAGCAATGTATCAATAGTTTTAAATCACTCACAAGAGATTCTCAGAAATGATTATTTTATTTTACTTAAAATAAAAAAATTAAAAGGCTACATGAAATACTAGATTTATCTCTCTTGGATAATTTATAAATTATTGATTTAATCCAAGACACGTGATAATAATATCTTCTTTAAATAATTAATATAATTCCACATAAAATAAAATATTTTATACAGAATAATCTAAGAAAAGAATGATAATTTTTATACATCATTATATGGAAATTACATGTCAATTATCACTTAAGAGAAATCATTAAATTTTTTCCTAAAATTATTCAAATTGAACACGTAAAAGATAACTAGATTTTATACCTCGAAAAACACTACTCTCACGAATAGAGTAGAGAGAGAGGGTTTTAATGTCTATAAATGATAATAATATCTCAGTTTATTTGAATATATATTCACATATCATAGATTAATATGTTTCGAAAATAAAGTAAGTAGAAGGTAAAAATGTTTTTATGAAGATAAATCATGTATTGTTTCGTATTATAAAAAAGAAAAAAATTCATTTAATTTTTTTTAAATAATCTTATATCTAGAGAATTTTAAATCCTTCATAATTGGATTTCAAACTTTAAAAGAGTCAAAATAACCAATTTACATAATTTAAAGCATTTAAAATGTTTAATAATTTTTTAGGTTCATGTTGGGAAATGTAAATTGGAAAAACATGTTTAAAAACACTTTTACTAAAAAAGATAGCTCTATAAGGGTAACATGTTATTACAAATATAAATCTCATAAATTTTTCATGATGGTAAATTTTTTCCCATACATGAGAATATTACCCTTACATAGTCTATAGGATTAAACTTATGTATCATTTGAAACTAAAGATCTATTCTTACGTAAAAAAATGATTCCCATATATATGTTTTAAAAAATTCAACTAACTTGTACCCAACATGGGGTTACATTTATAGAAGTTTAGAGTTTATCTAATGAATCCTACCCAGATTTTAGATACACTTGTAGAACCCTTGAATGCATATGAATACCTTTAGGTAGTGTCTGAAAAATCAATGTACCCCTAAATAATAACTTATTAACCTATAAAATCACGTAGAAAAATAGAGTTACATTTATCTGCATCAAGAAAGGGCTTAAAAATGAATGAGATTCTATAACACCCATTAAAAATGAATATTTCATAAATCTACATTACAAACCCTTTATAAATCAGTAGATACCCTTACACAATGTATATATTCTATGTACGACTAAGGATTACATTGAGTTTTTTTAATTTTTCACAGGTAAAATTTAAAAACATAAAAACAAAATTAGTTATAAAAAATTATGTTAAAAGTTATTTAGTAGTTTGGAAATTATTCATTAAGCATAAGAAATATAAACATATCCCAATTATATAACATTTGTGTTCAGTTACGATGAATTCATTTTTCATCTGCAACATATATATATATTAATTCTAACTTGTTTTGATGAATATTAATCAAAATTAAGACCATTTATTTTTCATATAGCTTGGGCATGATTATAAATAAATATTGTTATAATACCACTAAATTATTTAATATTCTAACATTATTGAGAATAATCTTCATGGTATTGATGAAAAATTTTCCCATTACTCAGGTGACTCATTTTTTCGCATTGTGGCCAACATTTATACTACTCAAACTTTGATTAAAGTGTTAAAATATTTTTACGATGTTAAAATAATATTATTTTATTCAAATATAGTAGATAATGACTTAATATTATAGTATTAATGTTTTAGAATTTTTTAGTAATCTTATACCATCAAATTGGGAAATTTTGGAAATCCAGGCATACACAATATTAGTTAAGGGAATTAAAGGCATACATTTATATTTTTTAGTGACTTAATGAACATATATTTAAGGTTCATACAAAATAAAATATGATGTATTTATAGAATTGTTTTCACAAGGACATGATTATATTGAACTGTATTTTTTTTTTGTAAAATTATTTTTATTATTTAGATTATCATAGATTTTATTCATTATTGTTTTCATCATTATTTTTCTATTTTTCAAAAAATGAAAGAAACTGATGTTTTTTAAGGCCATAGTTGTTAGAATCAATGTAATTAGATCTTTATTTTTTTTTCATTTTCTATAATTTTTATT
Source organism: Viscum album (assembly GCA_963277665.1). Taxonomy (NCBI): domain Eukaryota; kingdom Viridiplantae; phylum Streptophyta; class Magnoliopsida; order Santalales; family Viscaceae; genus Viscum; species Viscum album. Next base: position 1,019,537,481 of record OY728133.1, on the reverse strand, counting down.
TAATAATTTTTGAAATCAATTGAATTGATATAGAGATAAATATAATTCCATAACATGGATGGTGTTCATGTTTCCATGGATATATGAAATATGGATATTGGAAATTATATAAGGAAAATAGTTCTTATGGGGATAAATAGTGGTAAAATTGACATAATTAAGTTTTATTTGAGATCAGAGTTTTTTGTATAGAAATTAATATCTATATATAGATCATTGGGATATTTGTCTAAAACTATTAATGTAATAGAACATCTAAATGTATTTATATACATTTAATTGACCAATATGATATATATTTATTTAAGTACAATCTTTTATTAGGATCCCCACTATTTTTATATGTTTAAAAACTTTAATGGTAATTTTAAATTATATTACTTATTAATATAATAATTAATTGATTTGTGTAATACCATTAATACATTATTAATATGGGACATAAATTTATATTTCTATTAATCACATAGGTATGTTTTTATTATCATATAAGATTACATCCAACACCATTATCATGTACATGTATGATAATATTAGGATGTGGTAGTGATTATTTCATACTAAATAAAAATATAATGGAATAAAATATGGGAAAATATTCTATATTATTATTTCAGTAATATACCACACTCTTTTTTTTATTCATTTTTCTTAAATAATGTTTTATAATAAGATTATAAAATTTAAGATTACCCATAAATGACATTCTTTATTATTCCAAAAACTATTATCAAACACTATAGTTAAAATTTTATTCATAATCATTCTATAAGAAGAAATGAGGACACTGTGAAGAAAATTATTTTTAACTATTATTTATTGGTAAAAAATATACACATATATTGTAAAACGTTTCACATTACATTTCAATTTTTTTTGTTATTGATGAAAATATATTTCATAAAAAAATTATTTTATCTTATCAATTTAGTATGAGTAAAAATTGGATTTATATATTAATTTTTATATGTAATTGTTTAAATATATAGTATAGAGACCTAGAATTTTCTTATATGTCCATTACATCATTTTTTAGATAAAAACTATAATAGTGATACTAATCTAGGAATAAATGGTTTAGTGTGTTGGGAAAATAAGGATCATATAGAAATTTAATATAAAAAAATAAAGATTATTTAAATTATTTTTCATCATCCTTCCAAATACCTCACAATAGCCTTATTAAATTTAGTCAACTAAGGATATATATCGATGAAATGGGTGATCAAAAATACCTTTAAGGGGAGGAATCAGAGACATGAATCAATAGTATATTGGTATGAAAAATAAACTTCGTAATATCAGATGCATAGAGTCATAATCATAATCATGAGGGAATCATTTTATAAAGGAATGGAATGTGGTATATGAGTAATAAAGAAACATTATTACATATTGGTCAAATGCCACATATTTTTTAACAAGTCTTGCATTATGTCCTTGCATGATATATAAACATAAATCATAAAATCACAATTTTGAAAAAATATATCATCATTTTCTCAAAAAATACAAAAAATATCATGATATATATCACATCACACAATTAATTAGAGGTGTATAAAATTCCGGACGCACCTGTCACATCATAAAATGCTCATAATCATTTATTTAACATGGAACAATAACAATTGTAGTCATAAAATAACACACAGAATATAATGTGGTTTCTAAAATAATTCATATACCCCACATTAGGAAATGAATTTTAGTATTCCAAAATTATTAATTTAGATCATCATTTGGCTTATAACATAATTTTTTTTGGAAAAGTTTAATAACTCAAGAGGATTCTAGAGATGTTTTAGAGATTAAATTCTATTTGAAAATGAATTATAATTTTCATAGACACCATTTTTAAATGGTAGAAACATTTATGTCCTAGAAAGAAAAGAGAATAATTATTTAAAGAACAAAATTTGGATATTATAGGAATATTCATACTCAAATTGACCTGAAATATTAGATAAACTAAAATAATGAGATTTTCTTTGATAATCCCCTTACCTTAATTACCACTTTTTTCTCTCTTCCAACTCCTGAATAAAAAATTTTGGTTTATTAAACCAAAAAAACTGAAGTAAATTGGTTTATTTTTTTCTATTTTTTATCATTTATAATCATTGGATTATATTTCTTAATTCACTTTGTAAAATGGAAAATGTTTTGATATATTGTTTTCTAATTAAAATTTCCATTTTTAATTTTATTTTGTTATTTTTTTCAAGTTAATTTTAACATATGTAAAGTAAACTAAAAAAGATCAAAATAAATGCATTTATACATTTTTATATCATAAATAATTCACTATAAATAAAAATGAGGTTGGTTATAATGAAATAATTTTTAATGACCTCATTGGTTGTCAACCAAGCATCATCTGATGAGGAGGCACGAGATGTATAATGTATTCATATATTAAAAAAATTTAATTGCGTATTAAGACTATAAATTTTATTTTAATATACTTTAAATTTTTTTTCCTGATGGGTTCAATTAGAGAATATTAGGATTGTACAAAATTAAAAAAATGAAAATTAAAAAAAAGGATGAAATGACATTACCACTTTCTTAAAATATCCATTTTCTACGACACATAAATTCTTGAAAGATTAGAGCTTTGTAATTTAATATCTTACCTATGGATGTAATGGGATTTATAATGTGTATTGGGAAGAGTTTGGATTCTATAACAAAGGTATGAGTGGTTTTCTAAGAGGAGGGAGAGGGGTTATTTATAGATGAGGAGAGGTATGTTTTTAGAATAAAATATAGAATACAATATCATATCCATGGTAAACCATATAATAATGTTTATTTGAAATAATGAATTATATTTCAATATTTAATATTTTTTTAATAATTAAAAAAATTTATTGTTTTAATTTAATTTTTTATTATAATGGAAATGGGAAAATTAAAATATTGTTTTTAAAGGAATAATTTTGACTTCAGACATTGGATAATATTTTTTAGCATTGGAAAAAATGTTTATTGCATTTTAGTATCTTATTTATCAAATTAAATATGTGTTTGTTGAGAACAAATTCTGTAATATATTAGGTAATTATAACATCTTGAATTATGTAATCTGAAATACAAGAGTTTTGAAAATGTTGTGTGTTTATAAATCACCTAAAAATTGAAGTATTTCAGAAAATTACCAAAACATCACCCTTGGAAATTTTTGAAACTCTTATTTTAAAAATGAAATTTACAATGTTAGGATAATATTATAAAATATGAAATTTTTATTTTTAATATAAAATATTTTAATTTTATGAAATACCTTAAAATACAATATCTAAATTCTTATATTTTCATTGAGTTATATATATTAATATTTTTTAAAATTATAATATTTATATTTATATAAAATAATCATAATAAATATTATTTATATTAAATTTAATTAATTTGAGGTCAAATTACAATTCCAAACGGTCTGGTTACTATTCAATGGTCACATTACTATTCCAACGATAATATGACCTTAAATAAAGAAACTTTAATCCCTTCATTATGTTCTAACATAATTTCCTCTCAAGGATATATATTTCCATTTTCTAAAATATCTATTAGTTTACTAAAAATGTGTTTCATTTATATAGTGTTGACCGTGGGGCAAATTATTTTAGTAGATTGGGTCGATCTATATTTTCCAATTCAATGTTTATTCATATTTATTTGTTATCCCATTATAATATTTAGAATTTTCATGGGTTTAGTGTTTGACTAATGTAATGATTTTCCTAAATTAAATAAGCTTTTTTAGTTTTATGAGGTTTTTTATGGTTATAATACTATATAATATAACCTTACATACACTCATTTCGATAAAAATATATTCTATAAACTTTTGGTTATTAATTCTCCTCCCTTTGTAACTTTTTCCCCCAAAATTCCAACTCATATTCTTGGTTAAGAATTTGATATGGTAATTTTTAATCATTTTTTCCTCTTGTAACAATACATACTCTTCCTATTTTTGATTCCTCCAATAATATTTGACAATATGTGTTGTCTTATTTTAAATAAAATTGTCTCTATAGTCCAAGATCGTCACCAAATACTCCTCATATGAAAGTTTATTATCCATTATACCATGACCAGATTTATTATATGTGATGGATTTGGTTTGACACCCAAAAGAGGTATATCTAGTACACATCATTAATATGATCCATATTTGGTGGAATTGAACGAAAATATGACACTAGTATTATGAATTTATTCCATGATTCCATTGAAATGAAAATTTTATCTCTTACATCAATCTTCAAGTCCTTTGATGAATTTCAGGTTCTCTATTTTTTTAGTCTAAGATGATTTTACATATTTTTAATGAATTTAAATTTATAAAATCATCTCATTCAAAAATTTAGTTCCATTTATATTTATTTCACCAAATTTATTGTAAAAATTTGGGGTTCTACATAACATTTTATATAGATATTTATAAAGAGCCATCTTAATAACTGAGTAAAATCTATTTTCATATGAGAATCTACTAATGAATTATTTTTATCCCATCGACCATTAAATTCAATTGATATATCTCTTAGAATCTCCTTGAGTGTTTGAATATTACCTTAATAATTGATATATATTTGGGGGAGATGGTCCATAAAAAAATTTAATTTAGTTTTCAAATAACGTTGAAGACTTGTCCAATAATTTGATGTAAACATTTCATCACAATCTATAATTATTAAATTTTGTAACTCATTCCTTTAAATATATATTTACATGTTTTTTATGAAATAATTCATCCAAATGAGAAATAAAATGGTAATTCTTGGTAAGTATATCCAAAAAAACCTATATCTAATTATTTTCTTTGGTTGTCTTAGAGAGAATATTAAAAAAGACCATGGTGATGTTCTCCCATTACAACATGGGTATAGGTAATGGTCTCACCAAGCCATTATACTTAAGTATATCTTCATTAAATTGAGTACATAACCAGAACATTGAGGTGCTGACGCCGATCTAATTCTTAATGTTGTCACACTAGAGGTTCTCTCACAGGTCATTGTACATCGTTTTGATTCTAAGATGGATGATAAAATATGAGTTATGAATATTTTACAATTGATCATCCTTTATATTATGTGATTAAGTAACACTAATAATAGTTCCAAATACCACGATAATCATTGATATAGAAATCATGAAGCTTCCATTATATTACAATTTTCTCCCTTTTTTAAAGCTAATGACCATCTATTTATCCATCATTAATCTTCTACTGGATAGACTATAGGGGAATCATTTTGTTTTGGTACGATTTATTCCATGAGGAAATGATTCCTAGATCCATCCTTTATATATCCATGAATGTAGGGTATTTCTCTATATACATTATGGATAATGTAGAAGATTCCTTTTTACTAAGATCATCAGCTACGTTGTTCTCCTTTCCTAGATTGTTGTGTTTGGAGGAATCATAGACCTTGATTAGACATAACCATATTTAATGAAGCATAATGTGATCCTTATATGGGAATATATACTTTAGATTATATTATCTACACACACACACACACACACACTTATCGCCATAGAGGTAGTGCATCCAAATCATTAAAGTAATAATAAAAATTACTACCTCCAGATCATGTGTTAGGTAGATCTACTTATATATATTTAGTTTCCATGTGGAATAGGGTAATATTTAGTCATTATTCTTGAGTAATAGACCTAATAAATTATTTTAGGAACCACTATATATCAAAAGACATTCTCTTCTTGACTGTAGTACGAGTACAAGTGTAGTGATTATCCAATTATTGAGTTCCTGAAATATTTCCTCACATTCTTACATATAGATATACTTTACCCCTTTCTATGTTAACATAGTTAGTAGTATATAAATTTAGGAGAATTGTTTCTCAAAACAAAACCATTACACAAATAATCCTTGAAAAATTTGTATTTTTGTGACACTAGTGGGTCTAGGATATTCCTTAATAGACTTTGTCTTTAAAGGGTCCACAAAAATTACCTATTTTGTGATCATATTCTTTATGAATATGACTTATTATATACAAGTTAAAATCATACTTTGTTAACATAGAATACATTTTATCATTTCATAATGTATCTAGTATAATCCTATGATGCAATTTATGTTCCTCATTGATCATGGAGTAAAATGAGAATACCATTGAAAAATATTACCAATTTTTTTGAGGTAGTCTCTGAATACACCATTCTTCAAATTCAAGAATTTTTTTGGGGAATTAGTCAATCCAAAGTGAATCACTATGAAATCATAGGGTCCATACCTTGTATGGAAGGATGTATTATAAATGACATCCATATTTACCTTAAACTACTGATATCTATAATGAAGATCCACATTTGATATATATTTATCTCGATGTAGTTGATCAAACATGATCTTCAATCCATGATGATGGATACATTTTCATTATGGTCATCTTGTCGAGTTATCTGTAATCTATACATATCCATATTGATCGATCCTTTCTATTTAAAAAGTGAAATGGAGCACCCCAAGGTGATGCACATGGGAATATGAAATCATTTTCCAAATTCTCATACCACATATTCATTAACCCATATTTCTCAATAGGGGACAACCTATAGGGTTTTATGGATATATGAGTGGATCCATGTATATGTTCTATTGAGAATACTACCTATTGGTACGAAGGATGTACACGAAATAATTGGGAATATAAATTAGTATATTTCATAAAAATGGTAATTTTATCATGGTTTGTTCTTTCCATTGACTCAACCGCTAGGGAATTTTATGCTTCTCTAGAGTGTTTCATCACCCACACCATTGAGGCCTTTTGAAAGGGAAATTCATGATCTTCCTTATGTTTGTAGAAAATAATGGGTTGGTTTGGAACATAGAAATAAATTTTATTTTCCTCAAATTTTATGAATGATTATTTAACTCATGTTGGTCAATATGGTCCATCCTATAATGTCATTTGAATATATGAGTGGCACCAGGTATAAGTTCTATTAAGAACTGTACCTCTTGATTTTGTAGAATTTTGGTAAACTATTCCATAAATATATATGTGTATTCCATAAAAATGTTAATGTATTCAAGGATGATTCTATCCTTCAACACAACCATTAGGGAAAGGTATTATTCTTCATAGTTTTTCATCACCCCAACCATTGAGGGTGTTTTCATAGGAGATTCAGATATTCCTTGAATTTATAGAGGATTATTGTATAATATTGAATATAAAAATAGATTTCCTTTTCCTGACAGTTGATGTGTTCCCAATATAATGAGAGCTAATCCATGCCTTGTATAACATCAAATTATACAAATATAAGGATTATGCGATTTTTCATAATATATCCAAAAATAAAATAGTAGGAGAAGATTTTAACACATGGGTAGTAATGATCAAACTAATAGGTGTCTTATTGATATATCAACAAAATTGTATTAGGGATTTGAATCAATAGTTCTAGAAATAATACAGGATATAATGGAATGCATATAAGAAGAATCAAATAAAAATTTTCCATTCCTTATTGAATTAGTAATGTACTATATATGAATTCATTTGCATGATCCATCCCAATAGTAGTGATGGAATATGTTTTCCCTTGCACATTTGTCTTTGGTGGTTACTAACAATGATTTCACTCAATGACCCATGGTTTAGTACACTAGATTTCATGGTTACCTACTCCATAAAGTTTATGCATTGAACTATGTGTGATACATTATGAGGTTCCTTCCTTTCATCCATCATGTTGGTGGGATTATTTATTTCTATTATACATTCAGGATCTTCATGTCATTCTCTCTTACACTTGAAGAATTTTTCGGTCCCATGGAAGAAATTATCATTATGATTATTCCAAAAATTATGACTTGTGTGTAGTTAGATCTTCATACATCCTTTTTAAATTTTCACACTAGCTTGAAACTACATGATTCTATTATTATCTCCATAACAATCAGACCATTATTCGAACTTCACATCTACATTGAGATCACATTGAAAAACTAATTCATAAATCTTAAAGTCTCAAATAGTGAGGGACATTTGATAGCATGGTTTATAACCAATAAAGAATATATCTATTTATATATCGTTGTTGACAAAAAATAATTTCGAATATCTTTTAATCTATATGATGTTTTTATTAAAATCTATAGAAGATTCAACTTCTTTTTCTTCACCATTCGAAATTCTATCAGAACCTTATTTCAAAAAGTTATACAGAAATAATTGAGAATACATATTTTATTAAATCTATACAACTATATGTATTTTATATTATCCTTTGGAATTGTATTTTTTAGAAATTATATACATTGATGGTATTATCTATGTAAATTATATACATCCATGGTCATCATCTCGCTCTCATAATATTAGAGAACATAAAATATATTCTTTATTAGATTAACTCATTATTCAAAGGCATTTCGATCATAAGACCCACTTAATGTTGGTGGTCATTTCCAGATAAAGGACATAGTGGGTAGCTTCTCATTCTTGGTTGAAGGAGGATAGTCTATATGGTTTAGGTTATCGTTCATATACTAATATAGACTTGTAATAATTGTTATGATGTTTTTAACGCAATCAACCATTAATTGGGGATAACATTTGGGAAATATTTTCATTATCCCTCGCATGGGCTATTATCCTTGTATATCTTTATTCCCACCAGTTCAAAAAATCGAATTTTCTTTATAGAAAAAAAGTCAACAAATAATGAAAAAAACTATTCTTATGCATATAGTAACTCTAAATAAATATTTTAGCGGTTCCCTATATTTATCATTTCTTTTAAAATGACTCTTATTGGATGTTTATCTATACCTAGGCTTATAATTATTATCTTATATATTGTTTTCTAATCATAATTTACAAATAAAATAAATTGTTATTTGACACTAACAATAGAGACCTTATATTTCCTTACATTACCAAAACTTCATTTGTAATATATAAAATATAACAATGATACAAATATGTGATAAAAATGTTTTTTATATCTGGAAAATTAATATCATACTTAAATTGTAAAAAAAAATTAAATTATGATTCATTATCCTTATAAATAAAAAATGATCACATTAGTACACATAATCACATGAGGACATAAATAAAAGAAACAGGTGAGCTAAAAATCCCAGAAAGGTGTAGATTAAGGGACATGAATAAATAATACACTAGTGATCATAATAAACATATTCATATCATAAGTATTGGATAATCATCATAATCATGATGGAAACATTTAATAATATCATGGAATGAATAAAATGAATAATAATAAAACATCATAACATAGTGTTCAAATACCCCACATAGTTGTGAATAAATTTAGAATCATTTCCACACATAACATAGGAGAAAAAAATAATAACATCAACATTGTGAAAAATACAGAATCATGTTCGCATATAATACACATAAAATCATGATATATTTCAAATATTCTGATTTATTAGTTGTCTATATAATTTTGGTATGACCTATATCATCACAAAATGATCATAATCATACACAACACATAAAATAATAACAATCATAATCATGAAATAACCCATGGAGAGGAATGGGTTATGTAAAATATTTCATGTACCATAATTAATGAAATAAAAATTAATATATAAAAATGTATAAGGGAGGAAATAAATTGGAATATAGGATCATTTTATTCTTTGAGAATACCCACAAATCAAGATGATTCATTAGAAGTGTTGGAAATTGATGTCTTTTTGAAAAAGCATTGTAAATGACATAGAAGTAATTATGGAAGGTTAAAAACATGTGTAACTATGAAATAAAAAAAATAATATTTGAAGTAAACAATTTTTATATTACATGAATATTTATACTGAAATCATTAGTCAGTTGGAGTTAACCTAAATGAAACAGTTTGGGTTTTAGAATCCCTTTACATTAATTCCCTATTTATTTCATCTCAGTTCAACCATTGGAATAATATGAATATGTTTATTAAAACAGGTATCCAGAAGTTAATCATTGTAATATTTTCCACTATTTAATAGAATATAATAGTTATATTTATAAATTTATATATATAAAATAATTATTTATGACCAACCATAGGGTTGGTGATAATGAACAAAATCATAATTTCCTCATTGGTGGTTAACTAACTATTAATTAGACACTCTCTAATGAGGAGGAATAAGATGTATAATATATGATCATATTAAAAATAATTTTTTATTGTATATTAACATTATAAATATAATCATAAAATAATTTATAATATTTTTAATAATCATTGAATTATTAAATTGAAGAATGGTATGGAATTATAAAATGAAAATTAAATAAATAGACAAAAAGACATTACCTCTTTATTGAAATAGTCTATTTTATAACACTATTGAATTCTTGAAATATTGGAATTTTTTACTATAGAAATTCTCTATGGATTATATAGGGCCTAAGAGAGGTTATTGGGTAGTTATTTAAATTTTTTAACTTAGGGAGGAGAGGTTTTCCATGGGAATGGAGATGCGTTATTTATACTTGAAGAGATGGGTCTTTTTAGAATAAAATACTGAATAAAAATTTACATCCATGGAAAACCTTATAATAGTGATATTATTGACATTAATAATTTATAATAATATATTAGAATATTGGTAAGGATTTAAGACACATTTTAATTATAATTCACTTTTTTATTAAAAAGGATTGTAGAAAGTGAAAGAAATTGTTTTTAAATGAATTATTTTGACTTTAGGATTTGGAAAATAGTATTTAGTTACAGAAAATGTGTTTATTTAATTTTAATTACTCATATATATTTTTATATATGTTTTTATTGAGAAGAAATTCTATAATTTATTAGGTAATTATAACATCATTAATGATATAATTTAGAATACACATGTTTTAAAAAACTATGTTTTTCTATTCACATAAAAATGGAAGTATTTTTGAAAATTACTAAAAAATAACCCATGGAAAAGTTTAACATATCAAATTTAAAAAATATATATTTTATCAATTTTTTTATCATAGGTTATTTTATATTTTAATTTAAAAATTATGATTTTTAATAAATAAATTAAAATACATTTTATTAGAAATTTATTTATGTTTTCTTTGAGTTTATAATATGGATATTTATTTTTTGAAAATATGTTATCTATATTTTCCTAAATTAATAAATATATATACTAATAATATTTTCTTCTTCAAAAAATTACTATTCCAACAACTATGTTTCTATTCCCAATGGTTATGTTACTATTTATAATAGTCATGCTACTATTCGCAGAAGTCATGTTACTATTCCAATGATCATATTAATATTTCAGTGATATTATTACCTCTTATAAATACTACTATATTCCATCATTAATTATTCTCCTAAATTATACTCAAGTATGTATATTTACAATTTAAAAAAAATTAATAGTTTACTAATATTTTGTTTCATTTCTATATTTGCAGCAATAGGAGAGAAGATTCTAGCATATTTGGGTGATCAATATTTTACCATTTTACTATTCACTTTTTTTATTTTTTGTTCCATTATAATGATGGGAATTTTCATTGATTTAATTGGATTTTATTGTAACAATTTTCATCAATGAAATAATTTGTTATTCTCATTATGTATTTAATGTGCATAATAAATTATAATATAATATAACACACATTTATTTAAGGAAACAAAAATTGGATTTAAACTCTGGGTTATTACATATAAAATTTACAATAAAAATCCTAATTTTATATTTTTAGGTCAAAAATAAAATCCACCACCATCTCATAGGAATCCCAATAACTAATATATAATTATTCATTCAAATATTTTCATACTACCTTTCATATGATTAGTTAATTACATAATCAAACATCAATGATATATTTGATGGCACCTCCACATTATTAGTTAGTTAAATTCTTATTCCATTTCATTCATATCTATTAGAGAAACTTATTCATATCAAGATATATCATTTTTATCATTTTTCACATTGGAAAACATTTCATTAGTATTCATAATGGATTTCCCTTTTACTTTTGAAAATAGATACATAAATTCACTGGTTCATTTTAGAATATTCTCCCATCATTTTATTATATGCCTAATTTTGGTAGGGTTCCTTTTTTCTATTCTCACTTTATGAAACATTTGAATAAACCAGGATGATTGATCACTTTATGGACTTATAACAATCAGGATGTTGACAATACTAATTTCCATCTGTAGTGTTAATTTATATTTATGGTGGAATTAAATAGTTAAATCTTGAAATTCTATATTATAAGAAGCAAAACAATTTTTTTGCTTATTTTTTCCTATTAACCAAGATAAAAGTATCATTAGTGAGGATCATGAATTATTTATTTCATAAGAATTTATGAGACATTTTCATATTTCTTCCATCAATGTTATATGATAGTTTCCCTTATGTAAATTCCCATAAATTACTAACCTGTATAATATTGGATAGTTTTTGTGACCCAACATACCCTAACATGTCCTTGGTGTTATGATAATTAAATCCATTATTTTCATTAGTGATTACTTTAGTTTTTGTTAGTTTTATGTTATTTATCAATTTATTTATGATTTTATCAATGCTTATTTATATTCATATTTGTATATATTAGGTTTTCAATGAAAAATTATAAAGTATTAAATAGTTGGTAATGGTTGGACTATTTATATATAAGTAGATAATTTCAAAAGTTACATATATGAAAAGTTTTTTTCAATGCAAAAAAAAATACATACCAAAAAATTACTCTAGAAATTCTAGAATTTAGTGATTATTCTTATATAGCGAAAAATAATATATGTTGAATATATTATATAGATAAAATTTATTTATATGTGATTTATTCAAGATTAAATTCTTTTATACACAGTTGATTACCTTCAATGTATAACATTATACATACTTAGTTATATATTTATGTTATTCATGAATAAATTTTTAATCATTCATATGCAATAAAAAATAATTATTTATTCATATATATACTTCTGAAAAGGTATGTTATTCTTACAAAAAAAATATTTTTCATACCTTATGATGTAGTGGGAAATGAGTTTATTTTTCAATAAGTCATATTTTCTGATATTTTCATAGAATTTAATTATATTAGATCATAAGATAACATTTAACAACATTTAAATGGTATTTTATAAATTATATGCTATTGGATAATTTTGATAAAGTTTATATTAGTTTATATTTTTTGTAGATAGAAGTTATTATTAAAATGATAAGTAATTCAAATGAGAATATGAATAAATATTTTGTTTTGATCAAATTCAACTTATTTTTAATATATCATAATGATAGTGAAGAAAAACTTAAATATATATTTTTCACTTCATTTTTAGGACATAAAAATAATAAGCATTTTCATTACCTGAGGAAAATTGTTTCTCTAATGTTATGAATTATAGATGTTTCCTTAAGTGATATCATTTTTCTATTATAGATTTTCAACTAAAAAATAGTAAAAAAGGAAGGATATATTTATAATACTATTGTGTGTTTATAAAATATAAGAATTAAATTTTGGATAACTTTAAATCTAATTTATATTCAATATATACATATTGGAGTAGAGTCGGCTTCATTATATTGGAAAGAACTATATAGTTGTTCTTGAATATCAAATTAAAAATATTTCTTTGTCTTTGAGTATGTAATTCTTTTACTAATATGGGTGTGATTCAAAGGATACTATTTTTTATAACATTTATTATTAAATAATATTTTACTTTTATAAATAATATGTCTCCAATTTTCACAGTCATTTTTGAAAATTCATAGTAAAAGGATGTAAATGAAATCATGAAATCTACATTGGTGGTTGGGGGAGTTAAGTAGAAGTTTATACTATACACCCCGAACAACTAAGAAAATACATGTCAGTTCCATCCTTTTAATATTTAGTTCCATTTAGAATAAAATTTGATTTATGAAAGGGATACATTTAAATAAATAATTTTAAAAGGGAAGATGATGTTTTAAAAGACTAAATTCAATAACTTAATTTCTCGCATTTTTAAGTCATATTAATCAACATATATAGAAATACACTAGGTATCCAAGTGATGTTTTTGCGTGCGTCTAAAATGGTTAGTATACGTTTAATATTCAATCTCTTGTTATTTTAAGGGGTAATATTATAGAAGGTATATGTACAGTTGGATAACATTATTTCAATGGGAAATTTATAGTTACTAGTAAACAAGTTATATCATATACCTTTAATATCTGGGTTTTAAAGTCTATATTAATGTGATAAACTATTATAAGGTATCTTATATTGAACTTGAGATTCTTTATGTTGAAAAAGACACTAAATATAATCTAAATTCATGTATAATTAATTATATTTCATCAATGTACTAAATATTTTGATGTCTGAGAAATAATTTTAGAATCATATAATGGAATATAAATTGATTATAACATAGATAGATAAATTCCAAATTATTTTTTTACACATTTAAGAGTGTTGATTTCAAGAGTATTTCTCTAATGAATGAGAGACTCGCTGGAATTGTAAAAAATTATACTTCTTTAAGAGATATTTTACTACAATCTAAACAAAATTAAAATGTTTTTGGAATTTTAACTAATATATAGAGAATGAATTCACTTTATATAATCCAACATAAACCTATTAAAGATCTAAAAATTAAAGGTATGATATGTAAAATAATGATTTTTTTTCTTAAACGCAATTTGAATTTGATTCTCACATGTAAATATAAAAGGAAAATGTTATATTAAATTATCTTCATTAGATGATGAATATAAGGACATTGATTTATTTTCATTTTAATCTGTTGAATGACATTTTAGAGGCTGAAATTTCATGAAATGATAGAGTGTATAAAAATTTCTACCTAATATGAATGGGATTCATATAGTACATTAATAAGTTTAAGAATAATGATGAAAATTCAAAATAAGTAATACACTATGACTTAAAAAATATTTTTATATCAAGACCAATTTACCAAAACACAAATAAAATAATAAATAATAATGGAAAACTCATAGAAGATCATATTACAAAAATGATGAAAAATAGTAATGAAATAATACAGACATACAGAAAAATATTCATGTGAGCTATCAAATTTAATCTATGAGGATGAGTAGTCATGTAAATATTCTATTTTAGGGTTTTAAAAAAATAGTTGTATTTTTTCATCAATACCCTAATTTAATGATTATTATTTTAATGATCATGATGAATATCTTCACATTCATAAGGATAAATTTGGTTTATTAAATAAATAAACCATAAATATTATAAAATATAATAACTAATTTCATAAATAAAAGGATTATTTAATATAAATATATTTTAATTCTTCAATGTAAATTTTACATATCTTGATGTTTTTCTGTTATGGATTGTAGTTACAAAAATTATTTATTTTAAGAAATTTCTACTTTAAAATTATTTACTAGTAAGTTTACTTATGAGTTTGAATACCTCATTGGTTAGGAATTTTGGTCTTGATTCTCCCATAGTGTATTGAAATTAGATACGTGTGATATGTATTTTTCTCATACTAGGAAGATGTTGAAATTGGAGGCCATATGTACTTTAGTGCATTCTATTTCATTGAGGTAAGTAGCCGTAATGATTTTCAATGTTTCTGAAAATCATAAATTTGATTTGCTGGGTGTTTGAATTAAGTTTTTTTCTTAGGTATTAAGACCCATTCAAGTTTAAGGATGCGTCATATTTTATTGGATATTAATAGGTTGTCATTACAGTGTGGTGAGATCAAACATTGAGGTTTTCGGATTTATGAATTTATAGAAAGGTTTTATTAATTGTTATTAATTGTTATTTTTATATAATTAATTATAATGTAGTATAGTTAATTATCATATGGTGGTTTCACTATTAGACATAACGTTTTATGTCTTAAATTTCCTTAAAAGATCATTGACAGTACGTGTAAGACATTGGAAATACTTAGGAATCCTTAAAAAGGCAGGTTATCTTTTGTACCACCCATATGGTAACTATGCATGTTTATAGTAGCATCTGGATTCTCATGCTCACACTAGAGGGATATTACCCTTATTTAAATTTATTTCAATGACATGGTAAATTAAATTATACTAGATAATTAGAATTGATGAATTTCAGGAGTCTCTAAAACCCCCCCTCTACACTAGTCACATGATTTAGATATTTATGATTTTTACGTTGACCCTTGATACAAAATGTAACCTATAGACCTATTTGTAGAGAGGATGTAAATTTATTGTAATTTTGGCCTTAAATAGGCCTAGGTGGATAGAACTTTAGAAGATAAGTAATTTATTGTATATGTAGTCTATCTCAGGGAGATCTTAGCACTGTGATTTGGTCATGAAATATCTCCTTGTAGTTTTCTTATTAGTAAGACTCAGATTAGTCAGCACGGTCATTCTACCCTTTTGGTGATAACATGGGATAAAATTTCTTGGTGTGTTAGTTGTGGAACCAAGTCAATTAATCAATTCATGAATATCATTAGAGGGATGTTGCTACTTCTGTTATAATATAAAAGATCCCATGCGGGATGCCTCTTTTATGTGTTGACCTATAGGATCCCATATAGGTTTCCTCTCTTGTGTTCCAAATTTGGGGTACCCAATGAATTCTAAAATTCTTGACCGACCATAATAAAATTCAATATGAGTTTGGGTAGAGATGGTAGCAGGTTTCAACATGAAACTCATACTTGGCATGGAAGTCCAAGAGGATATAAGAGTAGTGGTGGGTATATGAATTTGTCCATCCACACTCCTTATTCATACTTCCTCCCTATAATTATTGATCAAGTTATGGATTCTATAAGTTCTTGGATCTTGGCATATGGTCCTGATATGTAGTGGTGTGTTTAGGAATTTACCCAACACTATTACTTATTTATGAACTCACTTTGTTAATATTGATAAAAATACAATTTCTATTTTTACTTCCTTGTACTCAAACAATATTCCCCTGTATGATATGATGATATTATTGAGATACCCTTATGTACTACTTATGATCTAGCTTATGATCCTTATTGATTGAATTATACTTTATAGGGATATCAAGTTTTATTTCTTTCCTTCAATGTGTAGGGTACAAAAATTGATATTTCCATATTGATTTTTCCCTACAATTTTATTCAAGATGCTTGCAGGTATTAATGAAGATCATAATGAGAAATGATTAAGATACAACTCACGTTTGGAGTGGATGCACAATTTATTCATTTCACTTACATTCCTGGGGGTTTTCATATTGGGATATTTATTTTGAATGGTTATAAATAACACTCCAGATCCTATTTATTAAGATGAAATACATGACCCTCCTCATCATTTATTAGAAATTATTGGAAATGGTGATTCTCAATATTTATTAGTACAGTTGGAAATAGAAATTCTCATATTTTATGGAGAACCACTGATATTACGTTCCATTCCCCTAGGTTAGGCTATTGTAAATGGTGCTATATATCATTTCTTGTGATTTTCATACATTTCATTCAATATCCCCAGTTTGGATGATGGGAATGACACCCCTTATTTAAAATTTAATACCATTTTGTAATATGGTTCACACATCTATTTGAGGACGAATCATGCATGGTCAATCACATTCATAGACCAAAAAATGAACTATTAGATTAACTTATTATATTATATTATTTTATTTGTTTCTTGTCTAGGCTGGTCAGATTTCATCATCATCCACTTATGTTAACATGGCTTGGTGAGAATTGTTTCCTTTAGTTTATCTTTAGTGGTCATTTATTCTTATTTTTAATATTGAAGTTAGCAGATCACATATACACACACTAATTTTATTGGATATGTAAAGGAACATGTTGTTTGTTACCTGTTAAGTTTAATACTCACATCCTTACCAGGATGAAATTTTATTGGGGGTACCTGAGCATATGTTCTCTAGGATTACTACATAGGTTGGTTGGGGAGTGGGGTTGATTGAGAAGGATTAAATTGATGTGAACATGGAGCTTAGATGTGTTGAAAATCAGAGTAGTATGAGATCCTTGTATCTTAATTTATTTCTTTTGTTGTTATATTTTATATATTCCCAGTGGGTGATCAACATTGTTTGTATTATATGGTTGTTCGAGCCATTACTATATTCTAATAATTTATTACATCTTTTTTTATATTTACTTCTTCCATGCTATTATTATATACTATTCTAGATGATGCTTGTTTATTTTGGATTATTGATTAATCTAATAAGATGTAATTATCTCCCTAGAATCACACATGAGGACCTTGCTTCTAGTCAGTAGCCTCTGGTGCATAGGGATGAATGATTAATGAACTATCACAAACTTGTCCAAATGATTTTTTCTAGAGTGAGCTAGTTTAAGGCAAGAAATGTTTTATCAAATATGTTTACTTTCCTATTATCTTATTATTTTTGATATGATAGATATAATTATTTGGAATGTTTTTGAACCTATGATGGATATCAAACTAGTATGTTGAGAATAATTTTTTAGGTATGAATTCATAGTTTCAAGGGATATTGGATTTGTATTATTTATATCAGATGATATAATATTTTATTATTCTTTTTTTAATAGATTCACATGTTATGTGTAGTTTATGAATTATTATGTATTTATATCTTCGGGCCTATGTAAAGAGGAAAATTATCGATTTGACTCTTTTCCAATAGAATGACATTGTATATTTTGATGATTTATATTTGGAACATAGGGTGAACATGTTATAATGCTGCTAGTGTTTGATTTTATTACTGGTGATGTGGCTAACTATTTAATGTGTCCAAAAAACCTAAATGGTGTTTTATATATAAATTATTAATGTAATTATACCTAGTTAAACTAATATATATATATATTATTAATATGGAAGTTCATGTGGATCTATGATGAGGATGATGGATCCTTCCTCATGTACCAGAAGTGAATTTACCAATGTGGTATGATAAGGTACATGATTCCTAATTGTTAGTCCCCTAGTCGGGTTTTTTTACTTGGTTCAATTATTTAGAGTGTCTATAATAGAACCACTTGAATTATGTAAGAAACAGATCATATGAGAAACTTTTGTGTATACTATTGACTCTAACATGTAATTTTCAGTAGTTGATGTGTTTCTAGTAATCTTATTGTGGTTTTTTTCTTTTTCATGTGTGGTTATATAAATATTCTTAACAAAAAATATAAAGTTTTTACATATATATTACTATGATATATTACTTAACCAAAATTACTTTATGGTTATCTAGTTATATCCCCTAGTGAAATGTTGATAGGTACTTAAATGTTTGTAGTAAAATGGATCCTTAATGGGGTTTACCATATATAGATTACTGGTACGGATAAACTCATAATCATTTTTTCACCAATATCATGGCCATACATGGAGGATTAACCTTTGAGGATTCTCGGTTAGGATCAGGTCCTAGTAGGCCAATTCTTGGAATATGATTCCTTAAATATTGATGAATTAAAATCCTTAATAGAGTTAATAGTACAAACTAGTTAATATTAAATGGGATTCCAATTACAATTTATAGGATGTTTTCCTCCTTAAAATGGAATTGAATACCTATATAATTGAACCCATGTTGATAGGTTTTGACCGTCATAGGTCGATATTATCTTTACCTCACATAGGTAGGTTAGATGAGTGGGTTTGGGGGTTGGACCTATTGACCCATGATATTTGGTCGGTAGAGCTATGTGGGAGACCTAGAGGACCTTAAATTTTACTAATAACATTATAGGTCGATGCTTTGTTTGATTACTAGAAACCAATTTGTAGGGATGTATCATGTTTTATAGATTCTATTTTAGTAATTGACATTTCTTCTAATCTCATGTAGAGGTTGATTCATGAGGGGTACTCATGTTGTTTTATATAGTCATGATTATCAATTTAGTTTTTGAGAAAGAATCTATTGTTCTTGGGCAGGGAGACTATATTTGATGGCCATGAATATTGATTTTCATGGAACTATTGAAAAATATTTATGTGGTTTTAGACATTGTTAGAGCATGGGTAGATTCTCGAGACTGGGATTATTCCAGGTGATATGTAGTCATGTAATATATCATGGCATGAGTGTGGTGCCTTATTTTAAATATGAGTTACAATCGAGCTTATAGATTGTGAAGAATTATGTGATGTGCAACATGGTTAACAAAGATTTTATAATTCTCAACTCATGGTAGTGTGAGTTTCGTAATGTCCTATTGGTATGAGATTGTACACATAATGCCTAGGGCATTTTGGTATATATCAATTCTATGCGGTACAATTTTAATTGTTAATCGGTGAGTGGTCGTATGCGATCCAAATATTTTTGGTTTCAAATAAATGTTGTAGGCATGGTCATATGAGAGTTATGGTGAAACCATAAATTTCTCTATGTGTTATAGGAGACATTAAGAATATATTGGGTGCTATGAAATGGCCAATCTTTCTAAATCATAGTTAGACATTGATAGGACTTTGAGCGTGGCATGGGAGGAGTGGCATGTATTTGGTGATATAACCTATTGTGGTTGTGCTCTATGATCATTATAAGGTAATTCATATGGTGGAGAGTACACCAATGAAACTATAATGCTGGTGAATCTTGTTATTTATTAGAGTTTGGTATTTTCTTTTGTGATTTTTTTTTCAGATGTGGGAACTAGAAATGATACATACTTGAACTTGAGAATGAGTGGGGTTTAAGAAGATATAGTTGTTATTTCCAGGAATGGATGGGGGAATTGGATGTTGTGATAAGGAAATAATTTATATGGTGAGGCAACAATAAGTATACTCCTATGTTGGGGATAAGGATTCCTTGTGAGGATGAGACTAGTCATTGGATGTTTGTTCGACTTGTGAATGCCATCAGATAAATGGATGTTGGGTACTATTGGATTCATCAATGAAGGATAGATTTTGCTTCATGATGTGGCATGAAAATAGGAAGAAAAAAGGGAGGGATAAGACATGAAATGTCCCCAGAAGTTTGTTAATGGATTCAATTATTATATTCATAACAATCCAGATGTTGCATGGAATATATGCATTAGAATGGGGTTTTGTTAATGCATTGGTTGTTAAATCTCAATGTTTTCATGAATAGTCTACCAAGGCTGTTTGTATTGAATAAATCCCATATAAATAGATTAATCTATCAAGGAACTGCATTGTGAATGATTTTTGGATGAGACAGGTAACATATATTGTTGTCTGGTGCATTTCATGGAAGATTCGGCGTGACCAAGTATAGTTTTGTCGGTTCGAATTCAACCATTAAGATCAATCAAGGTACTGTATTACTGTAATCCTGCTTGACCAGGAGAATATAATTTTGAAATATACGAGAAGAATTATTAGGATTCTATAGATTTATTTGTTTTAAGAAATTATGATGGCCGGAGTACCATGGCTATGAATTGTCTATTAAAAAGTAATAACCTATGTTGGGGAGAACCATATACCGGTTGATCAATCCTACCTTGATGTGATCATAATTTGGGTTGGATGAGTTTGGATAATAACTATATCGGGGTTTTGAGAATGGTTATGGGAATAGGATTGAGTTTTCCAGGGTTAATCATTGTCTATTTAAGTGGCACTTGAAAGTATGTTGGGTGTTTAGAAATGCTATTTAGACATATCAGTTGAGTTTATAACCCAATTAGGTTTGTTTATAACCTTTTTTTCACTAATAATTCTCATGGATGAGAGGTGTTAAGGTTTGGAGGTTGTATGATTCAATGTTAATTGAGTTGGAAAACATCATAATGATTTTGATTTTCAAATTACTAGACATGAAATATCATTATTGGAGATTCAGAATAGTTTTCAGAATGTTGGAATATATCAAAGGGATTCCATTAAGACATTCAATGAGGCTCTAAGGGAAGTGAAAATGTTTTTTGCATAATTACATGGGTTGAAGACCTAGATTAGATGTTTTTAAAAGTGAATCCTATGGCACGTAGCTAGCACACAATTAGTGATAAATATGTTTCCAAATAATACAACCAAGTTTGCATATGCACATGGGAAGGGGAGATCATGTGGAAGTATATTAAATAATTTTTAGTTTGGTGTATAAGTAAAGAGAGACTTAGATTGTTGGTTCATGGTTTGTCTAACTATATTCTATAATCGTTCAGGTTGAGGCTGTTCGGATATTAAAGCTTGGTGTATTTCCCCAAATCATTCATACCC
Organism: Viscum album; assembly: GCA_963277665.1. Taxonomy (NCBI): domain Eukaryota; kingdom Viridiplantae; phylum Streptophyta; class Magnoliopsida; order Santalales; family Viscaceae; genus Viscum; species Viscum album. The sequence continues at coordinate 1,019,515,223 of OY728133.1, read as the reverse complement.
ATGCACCATATCCCAAAACCTCATTAAAAAGTGGTAAACTAATTTTTTTCCTATAACCCTTAAATATTTTTATCCTATTTCTCCCTTATTTCACCCATTAGATTCTCTATGTGTTCCTTACACCTTCTAGCTTTCCCAATAGAAAATCTATTTCACTCTTGATCAGTATTGAAGCTCGTCAGATACATTGTATACCTAAAAGAATATTATTTAACTCAGATATCTTTTGATGTGTTATTACTCTCCATCCAATATTATTTTTTCACCATTTACTGATTTTGGTTCTGATTCCACTAGAGTATGGGTGGAATCAGAAATCAGTGATGGTATTTCACTCGGCCTTGGAATTAGAAGACACGGGAGGACGTCTCCACTTTGTCACATGAATTTCCATTTAGGAATGTATCCATGATTAATTTATAACATATTATAAAAATAAATATTATTTATGGGGTTTTTTAAATGATTTAATTTCTTAGTGACTATTCCCACATCATGGTAGAGGATTAATCTCAGGTTAGTTGGAATCATTATATTGCGGTTCTAGGGTGGTGAGATCAGCCAGTGTAGTTTTTGAAAATATTACTTTAAAAATAATTTATTTAATTGATCATCTAATATATTGTAAAATAATTAATTAGAATTTTATTATAATAAATTTACTTCTGGTGGTTTTTTTGTGAGACATGACCCCGTATATAAGGCCCCAACCATAAATATTACATAATCATGAGTTATATACATAATTTTACATTAATTAACAATGAAAATGGTTCAATGTTTATAGCACTCAAGGAATTCACCATAACTCATATATAACAACATAAATATCACTAATTAGACACTTCTTCAATATCTATTTTTTTCACAAAACAAAAAATATTATTAAAAGAAACATAGTTTTGTTTCAGGTTTAAACATCACAACTTTTCCTTGATCCCATAATTAACATTATTATTTATTAAAACCTATGAAAAACATTTTATAACATCGTATAAGAATAAAATAAACAGCAAGGGATACACAAATATGGATAAATATGAGTCTTCTGAAAACATATAAACTATGATTATGTTATCATAATGTAATACTTTTCCCCTTTGGGAAGTAGTAAATATACTTCACTGAATAGAATCTATTTAATTATCATTTTTGTAATAAAAATATTATCTTCAAACCCATAAAAATCTATATATAACATATAATGGTAAATTGGGATTTAATAATACAAAAATGGAATAAAAATTTGGTCAACTTCCACACATATCACTATTACTAATGGAATAACCATATAATAGACTTTCATACCCAATGCATTGGAAGTTATAATGTAACCAATCGTACATGGTTTATCAGAAAACCCCCCCATATTTGGTTTATCACTTTACCACCAATCAAATGTCCATGTACCATTATATAATCATAACATATAAAAGATTGAAATTATCATCATTTTACTCATAAAATTTCATTTGAAATCAAAAGAAATCATTTCAAGAAATTGAAATAGTCAATCCACATTCAAAAAAAAATTCAACAACAAAATAACCAACAAAAGTTAAGAAGGTATTTTTTACATTTTAAAACATTATGTCTTATAGATGAATCCAAATATCAAATAATAGTTACAGTGATAGACAATTCGTGGTCACCACAAACATTAAAAAACATTCCTTTCTTCATTTTGAAAAGAATGACAAATTCTTAATATAAAAATATTCATTTTGAAAACATTGTAATTAATTAAAATTAAAAGGGGTTGATTATACACCATATAAAATAATGGGTTATATAGCATCAAAATATTCCTCAATGAATATTCACAGAGACACCAAGTAGTACATACACATGAGTAACATCTTAATTTTTCATTGATCATTATAAAAGTAAGGTAATAATTATTTTATCATTACATAGTGATTATATATTCACTAATTTAATATTAATCATTTAAATATACTTATATATATCATAAAAGAGATATAATAAATAAAAATGAGTCACATTAATTTGTGGAGGTTATAGATCACACTTACGCATGAACGACATTATCATTTTTATGCACATGAATGTAAGAACATAATAAATAAATTATTATCTTATAATGATTAATATGTCATCAATAGAAAATTTGACGATTAATTAAATTATTATAACTAGTTTTGAGATATCGTTATGGAAAATAAATTAGATCGGTTCGTGGAGGTGATAGTTCACATGTACTTTGGAACGATTAATTCCTTTTTCATTTAACAGATGTGGAGATTGATTTATGTGATGATATTAACATAACAACATCTATGTGTATCTTGGATAATGTAGTTATTATCTTATAATATTTGGAAGAGATTAGAAGGATGTGGAAGAAGAAATAGAAAAGAAATACTTAAAGAAAAGAACGCCTCTTCTTCGGTTCATCACTTTTGAAAAACACATTAACACCTCAAAAGAGAGTTTTATACCTAAAATAAGGATTTACTAATGTTGTGAGCTATTTTAGGAAGGGTTTATCGATGCTTTGGAAAAAAACAAAAAGGCTTTGGAAAAGTTATTAATAGAGTGTAAGAGGTGCCATTTTATTGGTGAGGGGAGGGGCACCCTTAGAAACTTATAAAATATTAAGTAAATATAAATTAATTTTTTAATCTAAATGATTCAAAATTAAGCTATATAAAATAAAAAATATATATAATTATAAATCATTTCATCCAATAATTTTTAGTCATGTATGTTTTTATTATATACCTTATCTATTGGTTTTACCCTTAATTAATATTTTTTAATTTTATTTATGATAAAAATATTTTAAATTTTCAAGGGCCATATATTTTACATTATATGGGGTAAATTTACCATAATTTAAAAATTCCTGAACTTTTAGACCATATCATAATCACTTGTATTTTTTAAATATTTTCATGATTTTCAAATAATTTAAAAAATTATTATTTTTATAAAATATCAATTGTGTCAATTTTGACACAATTAATTTGATTTAATTTAAAAAAAATCCAAAAAGAGATATAACAACAATAAAATCCTTTCAATAGACTCAACACATTTTATAGTCACCTATAAAATTATTATATGCAATAAATTATGTAAATAATATTTATTATAACATTTTGTAAATAATTTATTTGATATTTCTCTTAATAAAATTATAACTCTATCACTATTGTGTAAATATTTATGGTAATTATTTAAACACTAAAATTTCTAAATAAATTCCAATAAAATATATAATTACATTATATTTATAGAGACTATTAATTATAAAAAATATATCATTCCAATCACTATAATAAAAGTATTATACATATAATAAATAAGGGAGTGACATGTTGTCACTTTATTTTTCTTTAATAATATTTATTTCAATTTCATAGAAAAAATGCCATTAAATGAATCAATTCAGAAACATATATATTAGGTGTACAATTTTATTCATCCAATAGATTTTTTTAGGTGTTAGGGTAATTTTATTATCTTAATAAAAATATTTAATACCCTAATTTACCTGATTTATCTTTAAAAGTGGTAAATACAAATTACCAAAGATACTATTCATAAAATCATAAAAAATAAAAGTATCCTATTAACATAATTTGTAACCATAGATTACAAATATGGAATTTATTTTTCCAAATTTAAAACACAAAAGATTCAATAACTAATTTAAAATCAATCCCTATTATCAAAACGAGGATGCCATATTTTTAAAAGTAAAAACCATCAACTGATTGACATGTGTTTATATAAAATTTCAATGTGAATTTACTTCCAATGACCAAAATTGAATTAAATTATAAAAAATTTATTTAATTATACATTAAAATAATTAGAAGGGTAATATAACTATATAAATAATTTGGATGAAAAACATTTTTGAATTAAAATGATGTATTTTTCACTATTTATAAAACATGAATTTTATCAAAAAAATAACAAAACATTATCCAAAATAAATTTTGATTTAATGATTTTAAATAAGATGTTTATTTTGTAAAATATCATATATAAACGAGACAAAAATCAATATTTAAAAGGTTTATCCATTAAAAGGCTGTAAAACTACACTTTAAAAATATTAGAGTGTTTTATAATTAAAATTGGATATATTCTAATTTTAAGGCTCTAAAATTTATTAGAGGAAAGTAAAAAAATTTAATAAACAAGGATAAAAATAATATAGTTAGTTTTATTCATTCCCTCCAATATAATGGTTAGCCATTAAAAACCGTTTAACATAGTAATATTGATAATGCATTATTTTTCGGTATATCATAGTCTTGTGTGCAAGATAAGATTTAGGAGAAACCCACTATTGTGTGTTGGGTATGATATCAGACATGGAGTCCCTTTTTACATAAACTAAATATCAATTTAAAATAATTAATAGATATGAAAATGTATTATTCTGTAATTACCTAGGATGTTATATCCTACCCCCTATTGGAGATGGCATCCTTATAATTTTATTCACTTATCTGATTATTGGGGATATTTCTCCCTCATATGTTTTTTTAGATTCCCATGTTTCCTTTTAAACCATAATGTTTTTTATTCCAAACATTAACATAATGAATCACCTTATTCTATAACACTTTCCCTCTGTGGTCTAGAATCAGGACAAGATATTTCTTATAATAATGATTTTTTTTCCAACTGAACTACTTTTGGTCTCAAAAAATGAGATGGGTCTGGAATATTCTTTCTTAACATTGAAACATAAAAACTGTTGTGTAGCTAGGATAAACTCATAGGTAAATCCACTCTATAAGAAACTGATCCAAATTTTTATAGGATTTCATAGGGTCCAATGAACCTTGGAATTAACATCCCATGTTTACCAAAAACACATCACACTTTTCCATGGAGAGACTTTAAGAAAGGCACTATCACCTACCTCAAAATAAATATACTTCCTTTAGTTATCCTCATAATTTTTCTACGTTCTCTAAGCTATTCTCAAGTGTTTCTGAATCAACTGAACTTTTTCTACCATCTTGTCTACCCATTCTGGTCACATCAACTTCCTTTATCCCACTTCATCCCAAAAAGCTGGAGTTTGATATTGTTGTCCATATAATTCCTCAAATTACGCCATATTTATTATAGAACAGAAACTGTTATTATAAGAAAACTAAACCAAAGGAAGACATTGATCCCAATTTCCCTAGTAATCCATTGAACATGCACATAGAATATCCTCCAATGTCTAAATTGTTTTTTTCCGACTACCCATCTGATTGAGGATAAAAAGCTATATGGAAATTTAATTTTTTACCCAACGACTTCTTTAGGCCAATAAATAAGATAGAAGTGGTCATGTGATTATGATCATATAAAATGGAGAGGTAAAGCCCATGTAACAAAACTATCTCTTTAATATACCACTGATAACTTTGATCAAGAGACGATGTATCTCTAATAGGAAGAAAATGATAAGATTTAGTTAGTTGATAAAAAAACCTAAATCGCATTGTTACCTCAAGAAGTCTATGGTAATCCCACTATGAAATCTGTGGATATATTTTCTCACCTCCACTCTAGAACTGGAAAAGGATGAGGCATCCTATTTGGTAACTACTAATATTTAGTAACCAATTAAAAAATAAAATATCTCGGGGTAAAATAATAATTACATCTATTCATTCCATCCCGCAAATAATTCCTTTGATGGTCTCTATACTTCTCGGTACTGCTAGGATGATTTGAAAATAGATAACTATGAGCTTTAAATAAAAAATAATTCTTAAACTACGAATCACAAGGAACACATAATATCTATCCAAACATCAAAACACAATATCTAACAATGTTAAATTCAGGTAACTTTCCCTTCTAAACCTATTATACCTTTCTATGAAACTCATTATCTTCCTTTGATGAATTCTTAATCTGTCTAATAGAGATGATTTCAATAGCACATGAAATGAAAATGACGAATTTCCTACACACAAAAAATCCAATCCAAAATTCAAAAAATCAATAACAAAAGGATATTGTTCTAAACATATCATGGTTAATTTATAAATACTTTTTTTACACAAAGCATTAGCCACATTATTTTTTTCCAGGATGAAAATGAATTATGAAATAATAATCCTTCATTAATTCCATCTATACTCTCTATCTCATGTTTAATTCTTTATGAGTGATTATATACTTCAATATTTTGTATTCAGTATATATTTCACACATTATTCCATTAAAATGATTCCTCCAAAGATTTAATGCAAAAAAACAAAATTAAATTCTAAACATTGTGTTGGGTAATTTAACTCTTGAGGATTCAACTAATGTTAATCATGAAAAATTAACAAATCATTATTCATTAAGACATAATTAATTCCTTTCAATGAGACATCACTGTAGTTATCAAATTCACCATTACTGGAATGTAGAGCAAAAAATGGAGCATTTTCAAATCATATTTTTACTGCCTGAAACAAATCTTCAAATTATTTTTTCTAGATAAACTTATGTCACTTACATGTCAACATACTTAGTGGGATAGATAAGCCAGAAATGTTTTCAAAAAACCTTCGGTAATAACATGACTAGAAAAGACTAAGAATCTATGTGATATCTGTAGGTCTTGGACACTCTTCAACAACTTTTTGAGAAGGGTCAATAGTTATTCCATCATTAGAAACAATACGACCAAGGAATGAATTTTTTTTCAACCAAAATTAAATCATGCAGAACATTACATGTTGTTTCTTTTATTTTATTATTTTCAAAACCATAATTTTTTTACTTTCTTATTCCTCATAACATTTGGAATATACCAAAATATAATCTATAAACACAACCAAAAACTGATCAAAAATAGATGGAATACTCTATTCATGTGATTCATAAATAAAGAAGTTGAATTAGAAAACCCAATGAGAATAACTAAAAACTCATAATTCCCATATGTCATTCAGAACATGGTCTTTGGAATGTCATCCTCATTCACCATCAGGTGATGTTGCCCGGATCTCAAATCAATCTTCAAAAAACACTAAGATCCCTGGAGTTGATCATGTACATCATCGATATTAGTAAACAAATACTTTTTCATAATAGTTATTTTATTCAAGGCTCTATAATCAATACAAAGTCTCATAGTACCATATTTTTTTCACAAATAATGTTTGAGCAACCCATGGTGAAGTGCTAGGTCTAATGAAACATTTATGATGAAATTCGTGGAACTATATTTTTAATTCCACCAAATCTACATGAGTCATTCGATAAGTTTGTTCAGAAATAGGCCTAGCATCGGTCACCAAATCAATAGTAAATTCAGCATACCAATTAAGAACAATAACAGACAATTCATCAAGGAAAACATCTGTTAGTTCTATCACTACTGGAACGTCACTAATAAAATTTTTTATTTATTTACAAAAACATGTTTTAGATAACATTCACTTAAATCTTTAATCAATCTCCCAACTTATTGGTATGTTATTAAAGGTTTGGAATTATTAAATATAACATTATTGGATTTGTAATCTATTTAAGCATGATAAATTGAAATCCAATCCATACCCAAAATGATATCCAACTATACTATGGGAAGTTCAACAAGATTTGTAGGAAAAACCATCCCACTAATTATAATAGGAAGATTTCTATAAATAATAGTATCTTTAATACTACCACCCAAAGTTTTTACCGAATGTTATATATCACAATCATGAGGATCTATTTCAAATTTACTTGTAATGATCTCGGAAATTAATGAATGTGTTGATCCAGATACAAATAGAATATTGGAATATTTTGAACAAAACTATAACATACATATCACCAATTCATTTTATGGTACCACATAAACCATAATAGCATCGATTGATTTTCCATTCCCTTCTTCTTTCGATCTTGCTGGTTTCCACCCTTGGTAATCAACTTTAGACACATATTGGTATAATGACCTAACTCATTGCATCTAAAACATCTTACCGATGACTTTTCACTTCTTTCCTAATTATCTACCTTGAAGTCATGAGCTATATGATCTGTCTTACCACATGAGAACCACTTCTAAGGATTTGAGAGACATTCTACATGATTATTTTTACCAAACTTCTCACAAGATGGAAATTAATTTTTCTTATCAATAAACATCATTTGTGAATGATTTCCCATTACCTACCAATTGGATCACTTATTTTTCTTTATCTCATAGAACACCTGATCATTAGATAACTCCATTTATACATTCTTTTCACATGAGAGAAATTTTCATCATATTCTTCCATGGAATATTCCTCTTTGTGTACCAATTTACAGAATTTCATTTCCATCCTAAGTCGAACAACCTTATAAAAACATTTCCCAAGGAAGACAATTTTAAAATCATTATATTTTATGGCATCAATCTCTCCAATTAATCTTATATTTTTAATTACTAGACACCAATGATCATGTTCACCTTCAAAAAAATAAAAAAAGACTAACCTTTTGATTGTTTGAACACACCATTACTTCAAAAATATTTTCTAGTGCTTTAGTATACCCTTCATATTACATAGGGTCAAACGATCTTGTAAATTATAGGAGATGTTGCATCATGAAATGCTCCATTAATGAAATATTCCCCTATGTTAGACCTAGTTGATATCGTTCATGTACACCACCACTAGTAATCAACTGAGTTAAATGATCCATTAGTACAACAAGCCACTTAGTTCCAATTCGGACTATCTCAGGATGTTGATTTGGAAGGATTTTTGCCTCTTTATTCCATCCTTGCAAAACTTCCTCGTTTCAACTATGGAAAAATATTCTTAACATATATGTATTAGAAGAAGAATCATTGTAATAATCAAATGGTATATTAGTTAAATTTTATGATAAAAAATATCATTTATGGATATTCTATTAACAATATCCTAGCCCCTAAACATATCTAAACGGACTTTTGATACCAACTATGGGGCCCCAACCGTAAACATGTCTTAATCATGAGTTATGTAAATTATTTAACTTTAATTCACATTTATAATATTTATATGTTTAATGAATGAGTGAATTATGCCATAACTCATATATAAAAAATGAAATATTGCAAAGTATGAACTTCTACTCACTATCTTTTTCTTCCTAAAACACAACATATTTAAAAAGAAACATCGTTTTGTTTTATGTTTAAACTTCATACCATTTCCACAATTCCATAATGAATATATTCTTCTTTAAATCCCATGAATTTTTTTTCAAAACATTGGATGAGAATAAAAATATAATTTAGGTATACACAATTAAGGAAAACAACTAGTCTTGAGAAAACATATAAACCATGAATAATTAATCATAAAGTAATACTTTTCATCTTTCAAAAGTAGTAAATACACATAACTGAATATAAGCCCATTTCATACCCTTTATGTAAGAAAAATATTAAATTATAACCCATATAAAGAAGAATATACATTTAATGTTAATTGGGGAAATAATCATACTTATATGAAATAATCATATGGTGGACTTGCACAAATATCACTCTTATAAATAGAATAGCCATACGACCAACTTCCATAACCAATTAATTGGAGGTTATATCATGACAACCCATCCAATTTTTATCATGGAACCAATGATATTTGGTTTATCATGCATCCAAACTTCTTTGGTTTATCACATAACCATCTATCAAATGTTACATCATTCCTATTTCTATATTATAATTATTATAATTATAAGAAATAAGAGAGTGACATGTTGTCAGTTTGTTTTTTAATAATATTTATATCACTTTGATGGAAAAAGGACCACTAAATAAATCATTTACAATAATTAGTTGTTAAGGGTCAAATGTTATTAAAAAAAGGATTATGGAAGGTTTTGGGTAATTTTATTAACTTTACCATATTATTTGACACCATAATTTACCTGATTTACCCTTAACTCTGGAAAATAAAAATTACCAAAGTTACTATTCATAATATCTTATAATATAAAAGTAACCTATTAACATAATTTGGACCCACTGATTCCAAATATGGAATTATTTTTTCAATATTTAACTCATTTATGTTTTATTAATAAATTTAAAATTAATATTCATAGTCAAAATGAGAAAACATGATTTCTAAAATAAAAACTAATAAGAGATTGACATGTGTTAATATCATATTTAAATATGATATTACATCCAACAATAATAATTGGATTAAATGATAGAAAAGTTATTTAATTATAATTTAAAACCAATTAAAAGGAATATTTATCTATATAAAAAATTTAGATGAAAAAGACATTTTGAATTAAAATATTGTATTTTTTATTATTCATTAAAATATAGATTTTATCTGAAAAACCAAAACATTATCTAAACTAAATTTTGATATCCCGATTCTAAATAAGAAGTTTATTTTGTCTAATAGAACATATAAAATTAAAAAAAAACTATATTTAAAAAATAGTTCTTCATAAAAAGGAGGTAAAACTAGATTTGAAAAATATTAGACTGTTTTATGCGTAGAATTTGATTTATTCTAATTTTTAGCCTCTAAAATGTACTAAATGAACGTAAAAACATTTAATAAAAAATGGTTAAAAATAAAATATTTACTTCCTTTCATTATTTACAATACAACATCTAGGTGTTAACTAGCATTTAACATAATAATATTAATAAAGTACTATTTTTTTGGTATATCTCTTTCCTGTGTGCGACATATGATTTCAAAGAATCCCATTATTGCATGTTGGGTATTCTATTAGAAATAGATTCCATTTTTAAGAAAAATTAATATCTAATTCAAAAATATAATTTTATATGAATATAAATTATTTCATATTAACCTGGGATGTTAAATCGTATGTCAAAGATGATCTTAGGTGGGCCTTGGTATCTGTAGCTAGCACTTTGGATGACATGGAAAGATTTATAAAAGGTAGGTGGATTGTCATACATACCCTATGCTAAATATGATTATTTATAGTAGTATACGGTTGATCAAGATCAACCCTCTGGATGAATCCGCATGTTTAAATTTATTCCAATTAACTGTTAAATTAATTTTTTTACTTATTTAGAATCGATGAATTCATGGGGTCATTAATTACCCTTGTGCACTAGTCAAATGATTTAACCCATCACGGATGATACGTAGACCCTTGATACACTATGTATCCTCAATATTTCATAGAAGTGGAGATTGTACTTGGATGGGAATTTCATCCCATGTACATGCCTAGATTCATAGAATATTTGTAAACTGATATATGATTCATTGTAAATACCATCCTAGAGAGATATTGGAATTCATATTTTGTTTTGAACCATGTCATTATTTTTTTCATAGTAATAATACCCTGAGTAGCTGAAAAGGATCTGTTACCCTTTAGAAGATATCATGGGATGAAAAATATTTCTCTGTAGGGTCTAGACCCATGAATGTGACTATATTTAAGATGATCCCAAGAGGGATTCCTATAGTTTTATTCTAATAAAATTGATACTATCAGGGATGAATTTATTTTATGTGGACCTAGAGAATACTGAGAAGAATTCATCCTTAGTGTTTTGAAATAATGTAACCCAGATAGCTCTCTGGTTCCAAACTAACCCTACATAAGTGTGTTGTGAGTTTTGGTAGATATGGTGGCAAGTGTTACAATAGAACCTATATCCCCCATGAAAGACCAAGAAGCTCTGAATGTAGTGTTGGGTTTAATAGTTCCTTCTCCCAAACACTTTAATTATTCTTTCACCCAATAATTACTGACGCACATATGGATTCCAAATGTGATTCCTAGAATTTGGCCAATGGGAATGGTAAAGAGTTGTTAGTTTAGACATTTATCCCTCCTTCATTATTTATGTATTCACTTGGTTACTATTTTTGTAACAATGAATGATAGAGTTACTATCTAGTAGTTATCCAATGTGTACTGATGTGTTATTATGATATGACATAGATTCATAGACATAGTTTTTGGTATTTGACTTAGGAGACTTACTAATTAAATAATTATTTATTAGGAATCCCAATGTCACCTTGATAATCCCTATATAGGGTACACAGATGATTTTAATGGATGCATGCATTTTCCCTAATCATGGATATAATATTTTCTCGATTATTTATGTAGATCTACCCATTCAGTTCCAAAGATACTTCATTGGGATGAGGTGGACAGAAAATTCCTGTATTTCCCAAACATTCCTAAGATTTTTTAAATTGAGACTATTATTGGAAAATGTTGGAAATGAATCTCTATTCCCCAAGGATAATATATTTGACATCATTCTCGTCATTATTTATTTGAAATTATTGGGCATGGTTCTCCACATTACTTATTGGAACTATTGAACATAGTTCTCCTTATATTTTTATTAGGAATCAATTACAAGACTCTACACATTTCATTGGATAAGATGTTAGAAACAATGTTGTACATATTTTATTAGGATTATCAAACATGCAATTCTACATCTAGGGTTTGGATGCATGTACCAATGCCCCTTATTTAATATATGAGACCATTATGACACACAATTCAGAAATATGGATCATTCCCAATAATGTATCATAAATTAGGTTCATGGACCCTAGGATTGACTTAGGGACTAATTTATTTATTTTAGTTGTTTATAAACATTTTGTATAGGATAGGATGATCATGTTTCGTAGGAATTCACTTAGGATATAATTACATGGGGGAACTTTGGACTTTTGTTTATCATTATATGTTAGTTATTATTATTATTAAAAAGATGAGTATATCCCATATAAAGATACTACTTTTACTATCTATGTATAAGATCATGTTGGTGATTACCAACTGAGATTTTTTTCACATACTACTTAGACCGACATTACATTGGGGTAACTGGGAAGATGTTCAGTTGGTTATAAGATTAGGATGATCTAAGGATTGTGGATGATCATGGAGGATAAATTAGATGTGTACATTGAACTTTTTATGTGGTTCTACAGTTCTAGTGGATCCATTTACAATCATTTATTTTTTTCATATATTTGGGATTAGCCTAGTTGGTGATTAGTGTGGTATATATTTCATATCTATTTAGTCATTTACTTCATTTTAATCATTAATTTAAACATTGTTATATTTATTTCTCCCTTATTATGACTATAAAATTCTTTGGATATTTTTTTGGTTATTTCTGATGGTTTCTTAACCCTATAAAATGCTATAGTCTCCCCACTATCACATCATAGTACCTTGTTTCTTGTCAGAATACTCTATGATATGGGAAAATACATTTGAGTGATTATCTCCAACCAATTAGGATACTATTTATATAGTGATATGGATTTGGATATTACACATGACATTCAATAGAAATACTTTATTAGAATCCACAACTCAAACCCATGACATTCCACTCCAATGAAATCAATCCAAATCCATGGAGGCCATCATATAACATTAAATATGGGTACCACTCAAGAATGCATGACATTAATTTGTGACATTAAATAATTTGTGACATTACTTTAATAAAAGGTGAAAAATCTCCATGTAATTCATGGTAATTAATATATGTATAATCCATTTTTCATCTCATATAATTTTATAACATTGGATTACATTGAATCCAAGTAATTCTTCACTCTCGGTATTAAAATGAGTTCTCTAATGGAACCCAAGGCTTGTACATGACATTCCACAAAAAAATAACTTGTATGGAATCCAAGGAAAATTATGAGGAATTACCAAGTCACGAAATATTAAAATAATTTAAAAATCATAATTATTCTATGAATTAAATATAAAAAAATTTATAAAAGTAATCCAAGATCACAACTTTTGTTAATTTTACATTTTCAAATTAATATTTTTATTGCCACGATAACTATCAGGTACTAGGAGTGATCCTAGGAATATCACACACAAAATAATTATTAATCCCCCAAGGGAAACCCTAAATGATTCAACCATGTAAATGTAAAAATAAATCATTTTAATATCTTATTATTATTCTATTATTAATTATTATAGAGTTTTATTTATTATCAAAATAAGTTCTAATTTTTCAGTCAAAAGGAAAAGTGTTATTTCTAAATTGATGGTCAAGTATTAGATTATTTTTTCATGATTAAAAAAATATATTAATTTAATTCCAAAAATCAATTTCATTTTTATATAGAATGTCAAAATTATCATAGGATTTATTTTTAATAATTTCATGGAAATATTGATTTTTCAATGAATAATTAAGAATAATTTTTTTCTATTGAATTTTTTATTTTTATTTCAATTTTATTACAAAGAAAATTTTTATTTTGGATTAGCTTTAAAATTTGACTAGGCCCTTTTGATTTAAACTAAATCAACTATTGTTTTTAAGGAATATATATAGTTAAATTTAGTTACATACTATTTTATATTTAAAATTATATTTTTCTGAACCACCATTTTCATCACATTTTTTTGGAATGATATTAAATTAAATTCTACAATTTATATGTGTTTTATTTTTGAAAAATTGATTAAATATTTGGAATCAATAGGTCTAATTTTTTTAAATAAGTCCTTTTAATTTTATTCACTAAGAAGTGTATGTATTGTAATTTATGTTACCATTATAAAAGGTAAATTAGGTAATTAAGGGGTAAAAATAAAATGATATGGATTAAAAAATGACCATAAAATGTAATTTTTTTTTATAAGTTTGTCTCTTCCATACTCGTCCAATATTTTTTATATGTAATTTTTACCACTTTTTTTATTATAAACTTTATAATATTTTATTTAATGATAAGTAAAATAGGTCACACTCTTATTTTCAATAATTATAATATTTTGAAAATAGGGATAAACAAAGCCTACCTTTATTTATAAATATTACTCTAAAATAATTAATATTTACATTAATCTTGGTAATTTTTTTTAATTTTTAATGAAGTAATAATTATCATAATATTTTATACAAAACTAATATTATAGTTATTCAATTAATGGGAAAATAAAAAAACGGGATGAAAAATACTAAATTAAATATAATTTGAGATAATTAATATGATACATGAATTTTGTGGATATATATAGTAGGTTAGGAATGTAACACAATATTTGGTTAAAATTTTATTTGTTTTCTTGATATTGTTAATATCAAAATAATTAATAGTTCAAAAAAATAACATTAATGATATTCTATAAGAAATAATAATTTATTAAATGATATAAAATTTATATAAATCATAGATTAAAAATAATTATTTGGATTTGGATTATTATTTCAAACATGGACCATTAATATATTATTTTTTCATTTATTTTAGGTATCTTGAACCTCAAAAAGTAAAAATAATTATTATCAAGATAATTGTGAAAGGGGATAACATGGTGTTAAAACCCAAATGAAAGGGTAACAACAAAGGAAAGACTTTTCTATTTTTGTAGATTATATTAATTAAATCCATAATCATTTCAAATTTGAGATAAATATATTTCTAACCATTTATAATTCAATATTAATATCTATTAATATATTATATTGAGAAAATACAAGAGTGATCCTCCCATATCTTATAAAAAACATCTCTTATTACCTTTACATCACACCAAAAACCCATTTTTTTGGTCAAAATAAACTGAAATAAATTAATAAAATACATAGTAAAGTTCTAGAGGCCTTATTTATAGATATATACCAACTATACTGGTCTTAATGTGTAAAGTAAATTAGGTTGGGCGATGAAATTGTATCATTATTAATCGATTAATTATGTTTTTATTATTATTTAATTCCTTTAAAATTTTCTACAACCATGATTCTATAATTAAAATAGTATATTCCATTTACTAGGGTGTTTTTAGGTTAATGTTACAAAATAAAATCCACCTCATCTTCTATAAAATGGGAAGAAAACCCATCATTTGTTTGTATGACAGACTACACCCTCACAAATAGATGTAATTTATTTTCCATCGTCACATATCATAGGATGGTTATAATGAATTATTTAATATATATATATATATATGATATTAATTAAATATTTATCATTATTAAAGGATAAGATATCATTTAATTTATTATCCTTCCACTCACTAGAAAATCATTTCTTCATTCATACATACATGTGGACTACTGTCTCAACAAAGTGATGTGATTCATTTTTCATAACCATATCTCATCGATGATATATATAATTTAGTTGAAAAAAATATTATTCAAATAATTTTATAATTATTATTTTAAAATTGGAAAAATAATACTTACCTTATTTCATTAATAATCTTTGAAAAATAGGAATTATACTCATGAGTATAAACGGTCTACTGTCTCTATTATTGTAACATAGTTCATTTTTCATAACCAACAGTAATGATTGGTTTTAAATGTATAATTGATTTATAAGAATTATAACATTTTGGTTATAATTTTTCTGTAGAAGATGTAATAATGTCATCATTCAACATATTTATCCTATCAAATTCATTTTGGAATTATGATTCTAATATCATCAAAATGTACAACATAAACATAAAAGAATAACTAATTGTATATTACATAGTAATAAAAAATTAATAAAATAATAAAGATGAAAAATTATATCATCATGTTTAATAATTAACATGATATTATTATTCAGGAAGATAAATAACAAACATGATGATCCAGAATCCAAGAAAATGGCACATTAAATTAAAACTAGATTTTATATGATATAATGAATATTGTTTCAAAAACGTTCTCTTATATGACCCTGTTGGGGTGTCGTGTGGATGAGGACTTGGCTGTTTTAACTACTTATAATTGTATAGGTAATTAAATGTAATTGTAAACTGATGTTTGGGATCACTGCATGGATCCAGGACCACCCCTAGGGTGTGTTCCACTATTTAACCATTTGTCCAGGTTACCCGAGGGTATACCATAAATTTTACCATGTATTAAATTAACATGATAAGAATTTTATATAAATTGCTTGTTTATATGTTCTGCATGGCCCAGTTACTTGTTTAACCTGAGGGAAGTGTTGTGATTAGCATGCGGGCAGTTCTCTCTTCAGCCTAAGGGAATCTTCTTTCATGCTTGTGGGCAGTAGATTTTGTGCATGTGGGAGACAGCTCATATGCCTGTGGGCATTATTCAATATGCCTGTGGGAATATTCTAGTGGGTTTGGATTCTCTTTACCTAGGTTAAGGGTTTTCATGCCTGAGGACATTGAATGTTTACTTAGAAAATTCACTGTGGTGATGTCTTATTTGAATGGTTTAATTAATATTAAAATGGCAGTATAAATAGTATAGTTAGTTACTTTTGAGTACTGCTTAGTTTGTGGAATTTTACTACAGCACACGCAATTGTACATTTATACTGACAGTTGGACACGAGGATTTGGTGGGTGCCTACTGAGATTTATTTCTCACACCCTGTTTTGGTCATGTATTCGGCCCAAACAGACTATGTTGTTGCAGGTGTGGATAAGTGAAAGGGTCCCTATATAGGTAATTTAATATTGCAGAGGAGTATGAGAGCTTGGGACCGATCATAGGCTTGCGATGCTACCGATTTCTTTTTGCATTGTCTTGTGTTGCTTTACTGTACCTTGTACCTTGAGCTATATTGTATTGTACTGTATTAATCTGTAACATGTTCTGGCTATTTTCATAGAACTAGAGACATGTTGCATCATTATCTATATAAATGTTGGTTATCTTTTACATCATTTATTCATTTCAATCTGTATGGTTTATTGCTTCCGTTGTTGTAGTATGCTATTTATCTTTTCCACTGCATTACACATTGAAAAATGAGGGCATAGTTTCCCCACTATCAGACCTGGACCCCCACTGCTATTCGGAAGCCTCTAGTGTTTTGGGAAATGCTCTTGAGGTCATGTGACCAACCGGGTCTGGGGCACCCATTGAGAAGCTTCCAACAGTAGGATGTTGCAAAGTCGTATCAAAGGGGTTTTTTTCTTTGACATACTATTTGGATCCTTATTCAGTGATAGGAAGGAAATGGTAGTTGGTATCAAGCTGTGACCAGGAGTAGCTAACCCATGTACAGGGAAAAGCCAGTCAACCTCGTATTTTTGGAATTCTTCTGATTTTGAAAATTTTACAGTTGATTTGATTTTCACCGTTGGGTGACACACTTTTGATTGTGCTATTTATATTTTCTCCATGGGTTCTATTTAGTTACAGCACGATTAGATGAGGGTATGCCATCTCATTCATCATTTAGGCACAGGCTATGAATCTCATACCATTCATAGTTCTATGCCATGCAGGCGCATTAGAACTTACATGTTGTTGTGATAGTTATTGTGCTATAAAAATCATGCTGTTGTGATAGCTACATTGAAAAATACCTGCTATATTATAGAGTTATTTTTCGTGAGGTTTTGAAGGTATGAACGCCAAAATTTGGTTTTTGGGGAGTATGGCCACTCAATGACCAGAATTTGGTGGATCATTGTCTTGTTTAGTTGTGTATAACATGTATAAAATGAAATTTTTTGATTCTCGGGGAGTATGGGCCCTCACGGGTCGGAATTTGGCACTTATGTGTTGTTTTTCAGTATTTTCTGGCTTCCGGAGTACTATCTGAGCGTTACTATCCGAAAAACCCAGGATACACGCCGTGTAGTCCCTAGGACCCATGTCGTGTGTTCTTTTGTTCGGGAAGAAATGAAACCTTTTTATGTACACACTGTGTACCCTCAGTACACGTTGTGTAGTCTCTTCCCGTGTCATAGACCATGTGGGTGGGGACACATGGTAGCTATTGGCCTGGGGAAACACGCTGTGTTCCGGATGTACATACCGTGTAGTGCTGACTGGGAGTATGCCGTGTAAATAACAACACGGACGATGAAAACTTAAGACATATAGGCTGTGTCCACTATAGAACACGCCATTTAGTCTGACCTGGGGACCCGGCCGTGTCTCTAACAAACACAGGTCGGTGTTACCTCTTCTTAAACACGCAATATACTTGTGGGATAGGTTGTGTATTCCTTACCGGTGTGAGACAGTGTGGACCTGGACCTGTGGCTGGGAAGATGAAGTGGTGTACACATCGTGTGAGGATGTAACATGCTGTGTAGTATTAGCCAAGTATTCGGCAGTGTCACGAATGACACAGGCAGTTGGAAATTAAAACATACACATCATATAGTTGTTATACACGCTGTGTAGTTTTTTTCAAAGAGAGTCTTATGGATAAGCCGTGAAGAAGGACCCAAGAAGGGGAAGAAAAGTTAGGTACACACCATTTAGTTAATATACATACCGTGTAGTCTTGTTTTGCAAATCTTGAATGCCTTCTTCATCCTGTTCCCTTTTTGGTCCCCTCATTTTTCAGTCATTGATAAACATAAATCTTAGGCGTGTTTTTGACCTTGTAGAGGCATGCTGTTGAGACTAGTATGCGTTGTTCTCCATGAGAGCGGAAACAATTATACTCTAGAGATGGTAGTCCATGGGCAACTACTGGATCTTCCAGTATAGCTAGATGCGGCGCCAGCCGTTATACCAGACACAAACGCGGAAGCGCTGTTCCGTGAAGGCTTCATGCTGTTCATGAAGACCTTTCAGGGATCACCGCCAGCTGCCAAATCTAGGGCTGAGCTGACTCGTAACTTCCAGTAGCAATATCTTCCTATGTTTTTAGGGGATGGAGGACCATAGGCTGCAGAGTCATGGCTGGATTCATTGTAGACTATTTTCGAGCATCTTGACATGCCTCCAGGGTGGAGGGTCAATCTCTCTACTTATATGCTTTTTGATTCCACCAAGAGGTGGTGGGATGCTAACACTCAGACAGAGCATCATAGAGACATTGCATGGGAAGATTTTCAGACAGCCTTTTATGACATCATTTTCTGAGAGACGCTGAGGGCAGATCGACCTCAAGAGTTCATAAACTTGCAACAGGGCACTATGTCGGTGATGGATTATTCTACTCATTTTACCAAGCTTCAGTGTTTTTCACCCGTTCTGGTGGGAGATGATATGTTGAGTGCTAGATGCTTTGAGTATGGTCTTTGATATGACATCCGAGTATTGGTGAATGTTTTCAGGTTGCCTATAGTACATGCTATTGTGAACCAGACAATGATTACTGAGCGGAACCTGCGGGAAGTTAGTGGTGCCGGCCAGGGCAGTTCAACAACAGTTTCTAGTACTATTTCTACTGGTAAGAGGAAGAGACAGATGTAATTCTCTCATGGTGGAAGTACCATCCAGAAGAATGCTTCGGGTGGTTAGGTCATGCGCTACTAGTGTGGTAAAGAGGGGTACAAGAGACCACTGTGTCCACGTGACCTAGTCGAATGTCGAGCTTGCAACAAGATGGGGTATCTGCAGTGAATTTGCAGGGCGTTTCCAATAGTGGCTAGTGATAGGGATTCTGTGCAGAATCCGTGTGCGAGAGAAGGTCCAACAACTTCGTACCAATCAGGAAATTGGAATAAGTTAGGGCGTGCATGCAGAGATGGTGGTCGTGGCCATGGTAGCGAGACACCAGGATCTCAAAGGCAGCAGGGTGGGACAGCTCAGGTTAGCCAGGCTATGCTGTAGGGATGTAACATTGGGAAAGCATATGCAATGCAACCGACTCAACAAGAGCAGGATCCCGAACCTTCTACCATCAGAGGTTCTATTCTAGTAGCTTCTGTTTTATCTTCATTATTTTTCGATACGGGTGCTACACATAGTTTCATATCTGTGCCCATTGTCAATATCCTTGGGCTCTGTGTTTCTTCTACTTTTGAAGTTATGACACTAGACACTCTGATGGTAATGAGAACGACATGTGTATGTCACTTCAAGGAGTTGACCCTTGAGGTTGGTGAGTGTCTATTTCTATGGGACCTCTCTGTCGTAGAGATTATGTCTTATGATGTCACTCTTGGGATGGACTGGTTGGTTCCCTTTCGAGCCTTCGTAGACTAATATCGTCGCAAAGTGCATTTCACATCACTAGAGGGTGGAGAGTTTCTATACAAGGGTGAATGGGATGATCAGGCGAGTCGAGTTGGACCAGAGCATTGTGGGCGAGGTGGAGTCACAACCCAGATTGAAATTTTATAT
Organism: Viscum album; assembly: GCA_963277665.1. NCBI lineage: Eukaryota > Viridiplantae > Streptophyta > Magnoliopsida > Santalales > Viscaceae > Viscum > Viscum album. The sequence continues at coordinate 1,019,494,189 of OY728133.1, read as the reverse complement.
TTGGATGACCAGCGAACTTGTCAGAAATATTTCCCTCTAGTGGTTGATCGTTTTAGGTATTTCTTCCCAGACGACTTTTCAGGACTACCTCCAGAGCGTGAGGTGTATTTCTCTATTGATCTTGTGCCAGGAGTGACATGAGTGTCTATTCCTCCATATAGTATACTACACCAGAGTTGCAGGAGCTCAAGAGATAGTTTGAGGAGTTACAGGCAAAGGGTTTCATCCGACCCAGTACATCTCCTTGGGGTTCTCCTATCCTTTTTGTGATGAAGGCAGATAGTTCCCTTAGATTCTGTGTGGATTATCGGAAGCTGAACCAGCTAGAGAATAAGAACCGATACACCTTGACAAGGATTTATGATTTTTTTTTTGATCATCTTCGTGGAGCATGAGTGTTGTCGAAGAGTGACTTGAGATCAGGATATCATCATATGTGCATAAGACCATCAGGAATACCACTTACAGCCTTTCCAAGCAGATATGGTCTGTATGAGTAATTGGTTATGCCTTTTGGACTCACAAACACGACAGCTGTTTTCATGGCTCTAATGAATCGTGTGTTCCATCCTTATCTATATTCTTTTGTAGTAGTATTCATGGATGACATCTTTGTGTACTCTCACACTCGATACGACTATTCCACCCATCTTGAGATCGTATTGAGTACACTAAGGCAGCATAATCTATATGCTAAGATCTCAAAGTGTCACTTTTGGATTGACCAGATTCACTTCCTGGGTCATATCATCTTAGAGGAAAGAGTTGTAGTAGACCCATAGAAGGTGAGAGTAGTAGTTTCCTAGAAGCATCCTAAGAACGTGTTTGAGATGTGAAGTTTCTTAGGATGGGCTGGTTACTATAGAATCTTCATCCAGGACTTCTCCCTCTTAGCAGCGATATTGAAAGGTTTGACTAGGAAGGGTGTGAAGTTCATTTGGACTGAATCTTGTGAGATATCCTTTCACGAGATGAAGGGAAAGTTGACATCATCACCAATCCGGATACTCCCGGAGCAAGGGAGGGGCTATACAGTTTACTTTGATGCATAGGGTATTAGTCTAGGAGCTGTGTTGATACAGAGCAATAGAGTTGTTGCATACGGGTCTCGGGAGTTGAGGCCAAATGAGAGGAATTACCCGGCGCGCGATCTCGAGTTGGCTGCAGTTTTTCATGAGTTGCGTTGTTGGATACATTATCTATTGGGAGATCATTTTGTGGTTTTCACCAACCAAAAAAGTCTCAAGTACATCTTTAATCAGTGTGACTTGATCCGGAGACAATGAAGGTGGGTTGAATACCATCAGTCCTTCGATTTTGAGATTGCATATAGACCTGGTGAGGGTAACGTAGTTGCTGATGCACTGAGCAGGAAGAATCAGATACAGGCAGTTCATGAGGCCAGTGGTGAGTGGCAGCTTATGGCTTTGTTCTCTGAGATTCATTTGGAGGTTCACAACAGTCAGGGGAAAACCTATCTCTCATCATTAGCTGTGACTTCTACTCTCCTAGATAGAGTGAGGATGCGACAAATATCTAATTCAGAAGGCCTAGTTTTACGGGATTCGGTGGAAAGTAGGGACCCTCCTCCTGGAAGGATGATAGGCGATTATGAGGTACTATGTTTCCATGGACAAGTGTGGGTTCTAGGGCATATACGCAAGGAGTTGATGCAGGAGTTTCATGCATTAGCTTGGGCAGTTCATCCCGGAGTTACCAAGATGCACCATGACTTGAGATGTCAGTATTGGTAGTCGAGTATGAAGAGGGAGATAGATGGTTTTATTACAAGGTGTTCCACCCACCAGTTGGTGAAAGCATAACATCAAAGGCCAGTCGGAATGTAACAGAAGTTACCCATTCCGAAGTGAAAATGGGATGATGTCGCGATGGACTTTGTGATTGGGTTGCCGAGGTCACCTCGAGGAAATGATGCCATGTGGGTTGTTGTGGAAAGACTCACAAAGGTAACTCACTTTTTACCAATCAAGGAGACCTTTGGAGTTGACGAGCTCAAAAAATTGTATATCCAAGAGGTCATACGTCTTCATGGGGTTCCTCGTTCTATTATTTCAGATAGGGACTCCCATTTTACATCTTGTTTCTGGTAGATTTTTCAGAGGGAACTAGGTACATGGGTGCTTCTAAGCATATCTTACCACCCTCAAACCGATGGTCAGTCAGAGTGTACGATACAGCTACTATAGCACATGCTACGTGCATGCATCCCAGACTTTGGGGGCTCCTGGAAGAATCATATACCCCAAGTCGATTTTTCCAATAATAATAGTTTTTAGTCAACTATTGAAATGACACCTTAAAAGGAATTATATGGTAGGTCATGCCGCTCACCTTTGTGCTGGATGGAGGCAGGTGAGGTAGCTTTACTGGGACCACGTCTCGTGCAGGAGACTTATGAGAAGGTCCAGTTGACTCAGAAGCGGATGGCTACCGCACAGTCTCTTCAGAAATCATATGCTGATCGCCGTAGATGACCCTTGGTGTTCGTGGTCAGAGATAAGGTTTTCTTGCATCTTTCATTGAGGTTGGGACACAGGTGGATTAGGAGACAGGGTAAACATTCACCGTGGTATGTGGGGCCATTTGAGATTTTGGAGGGAGTTGGGTCGGTTGCCTATCGGTTGTAGTCACCACAGAAGTACCAGGCCATGCACAACGTCTTACATGTATCTCAGTTGTGCCTCTATCATTCAGACCAGTCTCACGTCTTTCAGAAAGAGGAGATTTAGCTTCAGATAGATGCGTCCTTTGAGGATCATCTTATTCGTATTGTGGATAGAAGCACAAAGGTTCTCCGAGGTAGTTCAGTTCCTCTCGTACGGGTGCTATGACAGCATGGACGAGTGCAAGATGAAACCTAGGAGTAGGAGACTGACATACGTGCTCAGTAGCCATAGTTGTTCTGAGCTTTATCTTCTCCACCCTTGGGAGGGAAATTTAGGGATGAATTGTTTTAACGGGGGATGTTTGTAAGAACCCAATTATTATTCTTGAGGTATGAGTTTCTTCTTTTCTCTTTTCCTTAAGTGTTTTTGAGAAAATAAGGAAAATGGGGAAAATCACAAATTTTTTGGGTACACACCATGTACTTTTCCACACGCCATTTACTTTGGCTGTATGGGAAGAGTACACAGGGTGTGTAGCCATGATGGAAATGAAAGGTGTAAAAACCGACTAAATGCCGTGTAGTTTGTATTTACACACCGTGTAGTCAGTCGGCAGACAAATAGTAAGGTGGTGGAAGCATCCGTCAGATGAGTGATAGTACATGCCATGTAATCAGGAATACATGTCATTTACTCATGTAGATAGATGAACAATGTTGTGGTGGAAAGAAGCCGACGAAGGAACAGTTAAAAAAAATGAAAAGTACACGTCATGTAATCCATAGTACATGCCGTGTAGTTTGTTTTGTTCTGCTTAAAATTGGAATTAGCCACCTCTATTGACAAAGGAAGCTTTGAACACCAGAGGAGCATGGGAGAGATGACCATAACTTGGAGGACCTTCTGACCACACATCAGGAACCCGTTTTCGGCCCTCTCGATATCCTTGGAACCGCACGAGTGAGTTCTTCCACCTCCTTGCGTAGTTCTTTCCAATTATTCCTCTAAGGGTAGTAATTTTAGTTTGAACGAGGTTTTTTTCACCTCAGATATACATCGTTCTTGGACGATTCGAGGAGCGTCGTTCACATATAACGATCAAGGGAGATCGATGTAGGTGGTCTAGTGTTTAAATTCCAACTACTGCACGTTTTTTTACCATTGAGATATGAACCCATGTTGTGGTGTTGTGTGGCTGAGGCCTTGGATGTTCTAAATACCTAGAATTTTATAGGTAATTAAATGTAATTGTAAACATCTGTTTGGGATCACTTCTTGGAACCAGGACCACCCCTGGGGTGTGTTCCACTATTTAGCCATTTTTCCAGGTTACCTAAGGGTATATCATAAATTTTAGTATTCCTTAAATTACCTTGAGAGGAATTGTATAAAAATTTCTTGTTTATATGTTGGGCATGGCCCGGTTACTTTTTTAGCCTGAGGGCAGTGTTGTGATTAGCATGTGGGCAGCGCTCTGTTCAGACCGAGGGAAACTTCTTTCTTGCCTATGGGTAGTAGATTTTGTGCCTGTGGGTGACACCTCGTATGCCTGTGTGAATTATTCGATATTCTTGTGTGCAGATCCCTGTGGGTTTGGATTCTATTTACCTGAGGGTAAGGGTTTGTGTGCCTTAGGAAACTGACTGTTTACTTAGAAAATTCACCATGGTGATGTCTTATTACAACGGTTGAATGAATATTAAAATGGAAATATAACTGGAAGAGTTAGTTACTTTTTATTACTGCTTAGTTTGTTGCATTTTAATACTGCACACGATGTTGCACATTTACACTGATAGTTGGGCACGAGCCTTTGGTGGGTGCGTACTGGAATATATTTCTCACACCATGTTTGGGTCATGTCTTTGGCCCAAACTGACTATTTTGTTGTAGGTGTGGATAAGGGAAAGGGTCCCTAGACATGTACTTGATTGTTTCCGAGGAGTAGGAGAGCATGTGACCGAGCCTAGGCTTGCGATACATCTAAGTTCTTGTTGCACTGTTTTGTTTTTCATTATTGTACATTGTATGTTGAGCTGTATTGTATTGTATTGTTTTGTTGTGTAACATTTTCTGGATGTTTTCAAAGAACTAGAGACATGTAGCATCATTATCTATATAACTGTTGGTTATCTTTTACTACAGTTGTTCATTTTAAATGTGTATGGTTTATTTCTTCCGTTGGTGTTTGCTATTTATCTTTTCCGCTGCTCTACACTTTGACAAATGAGGGAATATTTTCCACACTATCAGACCTAGGCCCTCGCTGCTAGTCGGTAGCCTCTGGCATTTGGGGAAATGCGCTCGAGGTCATGTGACCAACTGGGCCCGGGGAACCTTTTGAGTATCTTCCAGAACCAGGACGTTACAAAGTTGAACGATGGTAGTATTTGGTTAATAATAAAAATGTGAGAGAAGATCTTGATTCCATGGAATGAGAAACATTTAATGATTTTTTCTTGGATTAAAAATTACTTAAGGTTGTTTGACTCAGGCTCGAGAAACAATTCATGGATTTGTGGGAAATGATGAAGATTCTATTGTTTCATATGAAGTAATTTTTGACAATATTGGACATGCATTTACATGATTTTATCTAGGATATTTATAGTATGATTAACAAATTTTACTTAGGTTTGAAATCTTAATATTGAATGGAATTATCTTCCAGTGAATTCAAAAGTTTTGGAATCTTTTTGGTGTTCCAAGACATTACTAATGAATTTTATGATGATCATGTATTCAATAAAAATATGAGAAAAGGTATAAATGACTGATAATGAGGAATAATTCATCAAAGAAATCAAGATTTTTGAAAATTATTTTATCATTTTGTTGTAAGTGTGGTAAAAATCATCCTTGGGAATGTATGGTATCTTCTGGAAAGTAATTTTAGGGTGTTATTTTTTCTCATAGTTCACATGAATACAATGAATAGTGACCCAAACAATCATTGAATGAGGTAAATGATTAAAATCCATTAGAAATATGTTTTAGTTACAATTAATTCCTTAATTAGGCTGATATGTGTCCGATTTTTGTTACCAATGATTGGAGTAATCAAGATTGAATGTTACAAAAAGAGCGGGAAAATATTTTTGTACTACTGTATTTGATGCATGCCCATACAATGAGGTGGTGAAAGGTAGGATACATAATCATGTGAATTATTCAAATAAACTATTTGAATATGGATATCTATATTCCCTCATTTCAAAAATTTTATCATGAATACAAGGAATACCGCTATATGAAAGTGTGATAGAACATTTGGAGAAAACTTTCAGCAGAAATATTAAAGTAAATGTGATTTATTAGAATCATCATATTGTTATCTGTGGAATGTACTTTCTTGTAAATATTATTTAATTACCCATAATATATTTTTATATTATTATTTTTATCAATTTTCATTTATTTTAACATGCTATGACAGATTACAAACCCAATAATATTTTATTGATTTCTTTCCATTCATAACATATCAAGAAGTTGAGAAATTGTTTAAAAATGGTAGTGAATGTTACTTAGCACATGGTGTTTAAATGTACGAAACTATTAAATTTAGTTATGGGCCAATTTTGAAGAGCATTATGGATGTTTTTATAGAAAAATTTCCTATTATTATTCCTAACCTGGAGGTTGAGTTTACTGTTGAATTAGTTCGTGATGATAATCTATTTTCAAATCACCCTTATATAATAGAAAAGTTATATCTTTTGGAATTGAACGAAAAATAATAGGAGTTTCTTGATAAAAGATTCATTTTTTCTTCTAACATCATCATAGGGTGATCATATTTTTTTAAAAAAAAGAATGATGGTTCCATGATAATTTTAATTTATTATAGAGCATTTAATAACATCACTATTAATAAAAAGTACCCATTGACTCATATTGATGATTTTTGTTAATCATGTATAGGGAGAAAATTACTTTTTAAATATTTATCAGATGTTAGGGTTCTATCATTTTAATATAAAAGAATAAGATATCTCAAAAAATGTGTTTCCAAATAGATATAGAAATTATGAGTTTGTTTTTGTTCCGTTTAGGTTATCTAATGCACAAAATGTATTTATGGATTTTTTTGAATATAGTCTTCCATGGATTCACGAATACATTTTTTATTTTGATTGTAGATGATATGTTGGTATATTGTAAATGTCACGAGGATTGTGGAATAGGATCATAAGTGCGTTGCCTAAACTTATGTTATAATTTTAAGGATCTTAAGAGGCATGATTATGTTATGTGTTGACCTAGAGGATACTGAGTAGGATTCCTCTATAGTGATTTGACTAAAGGGATCCTAATAATTTCTATAGTACCTTAATAACCACAATAAAGTGCATTATGAATATGGTTAGCGATGGTAGATGGTGTCACAAAACAACCCATCATTTCCATGCATGTATGAGAGGCCATTATAGTGCTGATTTGTTTAAAAATATGGCTATACAAACTCTTTATTCCTGATTTCAACATGTTATGATTTATGAAATGATAGATTTCAGAAGTTATTCCATTAAATCAGACAATGTGCCTGATTAGGATTTGTGGGTTTTTTCATTTATCCCTCAATATTTCTTATTTATTCACTCTCATTTATACTATTGATGAAACTATGACTGATATATTTACTTCATGGTACTAACCCATGGTCCCCAATGTGATATGATGGTATGATCGAGATACCCAGACATACTACATGTGATCCATCTTATTATCCTTACTAGTTTAACGATACCTTATCAAGATTCATAGTGTCATTATGATCCTTCCATATGTAGGGTACACAAATGATGTTTCTAGAAGGATTTTTTTCCACAAGATTTTATTCGAGTTGTTCTCATGGATTGTTGAAGATACCCCTAATCGACGACTGAGATACACATCAAGGATGAGGTTGATGTATCATTAATTCATTTTAATGACTCTACTAGGATTGTGTCTTTTGAGAAGCTTATTTGGAAATGTTGGATATGACACTCCACATACCCTTGGTTTGGATATTGTACATAGAGATCGTCCTAATTTATTCGAAATACATTGACATGATAGAGATTAATATTTATTATAACTATTGGAAATAACACTCCAATTCTTATTTTTGGAATTTTTGACATGTAGTTCCATGACCCCTAGGTTAGGATGTGGGGCATGGTTCTATATTTCATTTATGGGGATTTTTAGACAAGCCATTCCATATCCTCACTTTAGATTACTATAGCAATACCCCTTTTTAAAAAATATATGTCCCATTTGATACATGGTTAAATGTTATGACTTAAACAGAAGTAGACATGGATGATCTTGTTCATGGACCCCAAAATCATCTTCTGGATTGTCTTATTTATTTTATTTATCTATTCTAGTGGTCCCTTGACTAGGGTGATCATATTATATGATCATGAATGTATGCCAACTTCTCTTGGTGTGACAATTAAATAAGGTTATTTTTAGTTATGAGTTATTCTTATTTTTTTCATCTTCGTGAGTAACTAACATATACATAAAATAATTCTACCAATTATATAATGTATCACATTTGTAGTTACATATTGATTTTTATAGTAACACCCTGCTTGGAAACCCATTTAATTGGGTACCCATGCATATTTACACTAGTTTTTTTTTCACATGTAGGGCTGGGGCATGTGGTAGATTGAGCGTGGTGGCTAATATGTGTACGTGAAGCTTGGTATGTGGTGAAACATAGAGTATTAGTAGATCCTTGTACATTTATTTATATATTTTATCTTATATGTGATGTCATCCTAGTGGGTGACCAGTGTTGTATATATGTCATATAAATTCAGTACTTTACTACTTTCCATTAACTTATTATAGCCTTGTTATATTTACTTCTTTAATAATCAGATTATTTACTACTATAAATTATGTTTGGTTATTTCTGATGGTTGAGTACTCTGATAATAGGGAATATTCTCCCCACTATCCAACCATAAAATATTTCTACTAGATTGTTGCCAATGGTGTACATAGATGCATGCTCAAAGCAATATCACTTACTAGTCTAATTACTTTTTTGTAGATTGATCCAGTTTAAGAAATAAAAAAGTTTTCTTAGATCTATTTAGATTCCTATTATCTTAATATTTGGGATATAATCGATATTATTATAAAAATGTGTTGGAACCTGCGATGGATATCAAACTAGTGAGTCGAGAGAACTTGTTGTTGAAATAAATCATGGTTTCGAAATATATGGTATTGGTTTTCTGGACATGTGATGATGTATTTGTTTATGATTTCCACTTTGAGAGATGCACATGTTTTATAATGTTTTTGGTTTATTATATATTTCTATCACTCATCCAATGGTGATAGGCCAATGATTGATTTGACTGTTATTTGATACGAGAAATAGGTCATTCTCCATTTATCATATTTAGAATGATGTTTCCACATGTTATAAGGCCTATAGAGTGTGATTTTACTATTGGTGATGAAGCTAACTATTTAATGTGTCAACAAAACCTAAATAGTGTTTTCCCATCTAGTTTTTTGCTAAAATTATACTTAGTTATAATGATATATATATGTTCATATATATGTTATTTATATGGAAGGTCATGTGGATCTATGATGATACTTTTAATGATGAGGATGATGGATCATTCCTCATACATATGAGGCTCAACACAAATACTAGCTTGATCAGTTACCTGATACCAATGTGTTAGACACCCTTTTAGGGTTTTGTTTAATTGTTTAGTTATTTAACATTTCAGTAAAAACCTATCTAGTTTTTCCCATTATATATTGAAATGGAATTATACTTAACTAAACCACATGAGTTATATACGACAAAAATTCTCTTAGATAATAGTAAGTGTATACCTTTGACCTTCTTAGGTCATCACCATTAGTTTATGAATTTTAGTAAACTTTTTATGAGTGTTTCCTTTTTGAGGTGTTGGTAACTAAAAATTCATGACAACCTAAATTTAGTTTTTACATACAAATTAATATGATAGTTTACGTAAATGGCCTTTATTTATTATCACATAGTTATATCGTATAGGGAAATAATGATTGGTACGTAAATGTTTATATAAAAATGGAACCTCAAGGTGTACTTTCATATACAAAAGACTTGAAATGATTACTTTTTCTTCCTTTCTCCACTCATATAATTACACTTTAGGAATGATTCCTTTATGGTAATTTTGAGAGAGGATCAGATATTTGTATGATGATTAATGGAAGGTGATGCCTTAAATTTGTATGATTTATAATCCCTTTCTAAATTAGTAGTATAAATGGGTTAAAATAAAATGGGAATCCATTGACAATGTTTAGTGTGTTTTCCTCTATAACATAGAATTCAAAACCTATATAATTAAACCCATGTTGATATTTTTCAACCCTCGCATGACAATATAATATTTAATCCATCATATAGGTTAGATATCTGGTCTTAGTGGTTGGATCATGTGACCTTATTATGATACATGATCAGTTGAGCCTGTTTGGGGACCTAAAGGACCTTAGATGTGACTCAATAACTTATCGGTGAAAAATTGGGCTGATTAGGGTAAAAATATTAATAGGAATTTCCAAAGGTTTTCATATTCCATTTTATATTGTTATATTTATATAAATTTTTGTAGAAATTGATTAATAAGGGGTTCTCATGTTTTGATAAATATTTAAGATGATTCCTTTTGTTTCTAGAAAGCACATGAGGTGCTTGGGTATCGAGAATCGCTTCTATGGGGTCTATTTTAACAGTTCTTGGAACTATTTACTAGTGTTTTTGTGTTTTGAAATATGGTTAGAGTGTTTTTAGATTCTCATTAATTATATTATTCTAGGTGAAAAGTGGTCATGTAGTAAATTGTGGCATGGGAGAGGATCCATCTTCTAAACAAGAGTTCCAATTGAGCTTCTATATTGTCAAGACTAATTTCCATGTAACATAGTTAGATTATATTTTATAATTCTCAATTCATGAGAGTATAAGTCATGTAATGAATGGGTGGAAATAGATTTAACACCCACTACCTTGGGTGAGTTGGTATATGTTGGTTTCATGTAGTAATATTTAAATCATTAATCAGTGAGAAGTTGTATGTGAGGAATGTATTATTTGTTTCAAATAAATTTGATGGGCATGGTTGTTCTGGAGTTATGATGAATTTATAAATTTTCATATATGGTTGTGGAAGCATAAATAATGGATTGAGTGTTGTGTAATGACCAATCTGGCTAAATCAAGGTAAGGTATTAAAAGGACAACGAGATCGGCTTTTGAGGAGTGACATGCATTGGGTGATATAACCTATTAAGGATGATCGTAAAGAGAATAATATGGTAATTACTATGATGGGGTGTCCAATGTTTTCCATTTATGGTTTTAATTTTGGTATGTATTGAAATTTAGTGGTTTCTTTGGAAACCAATTTTAGGAAGTGGGAACATTAAATGATTTACGCTCACACTTGTGAATGAGTGGGTCTCTAGCCAGGCTAGTTGTTATGTTTAGGAACAGAAATGGAATGGGTTGTTGTGATAAGGAAATAAATTCAATGGGGAGGTGACCAGAAGGATACTACTATGATGGTGATAAGGATGATATGTGAGGATGAGATTGGTTGTTGGATGGTAATTCAGCATTTGAATTCCATTGGATTAATGAATGTTAGGTACTTCTAGATTCTTTATTTAAGGACTACTAGCAGTTCATGGTGTGGCCTGATAAAGAGAATATAATGTGTAAGGTTGTGCCAAAATATTTCACTAGAAGTTATTTAAGGTCTTCAGTGATCATATTCACAATAATCCTAGTGTTGCAAGGAATAAAATCATTAAATTGGGGTTTTGGTGACATGTGGGTTTTTGCAGAAATTAATCTACAAGAATAGTCATATGAATATTGGATGACTTTTTATCCTCTAATAAAAATAGATGAATATAGTGAGGAACCACATTAGGCTTGGTTTGGGGTGAGACATGTATCATATAAGTGCTAGTTTTTTATTTTCCTGTAAGAATCATCAAGGTATGGTTGAGTTTGTTAGATTGGAATTCAACCATTTAGATCAAACACGGCACTGGAGTAGTGTACTCCTAATTTAAGGGGTATATAGAAATATGACCCATGATAGAAGCATTATTATGATTATAGGTATTTTTTGTATGAAATTAGTATATATGGAGTACCATGGATCATAATTGTCAACTAAAATATATGAAACTATGGGGGGGGAGAACCATGGACTAGTTTATTAATTACACCTTGATGTGATCATCACGTTGGATGCATAAGATTGTATAAAAACCATCTCGACATTTTAATAATTGTTATGATCACTGGATCAAGTTTTGGAGGGTTATGTGATGTATGATTAAGTGGTTATTGGAATCTTGTTTGATGTTTAGAAACAAAACATGACCATTTGAGGGGATTTTAATAACCAATTGGTTTGTGTTGTCCCTTTTTTCGATCAAGAATTCTCTCGGAGGAGAAGTGTTAAATTGGGTGGTTTTATGATCAATTATTTCATGAGTTGGTAATGATAGATGGTTTTTAATTTTCAATTACTAGAGAGTTAATAAATTTGTTGGAGATTCAGAATAGAATTCTGAAGGATAAAATCACTGAAAAATATTTTATGAAATGGAATGAGCCTCGAAGGGTATCTTACTGGTCTTGGGATCCTACTATGGGTTCGTGCCCTGAAGCAGATGTTTAGGAAAAGTGATTCCTATGGAACACAATTTGAGAAAAATTAGTGACAACTATGCTGCCTAACCATGTGGGCATGTTTATATAGGAACAAAGGCATTAGAGATCATGTGGAAGGATATGGGAAAAATCTAGGTTTGGTGAAGATGTGAAAAATTGAAGAGGGACACACATGACTTGTACATGATTTTTATAAATATGTTATATAACCATGCAATGTGAGGGTATTTAGATAGTGAATCCTACCCGATTGGAGTTTTCCAAACCATTCATTGTAACCATGAACCCCATTAATAATCTATATATTATTAATTTTCCTTCCAATACATAAATTTTTTAATTGATTTTATCCCTCATTTGACCCATTATCTCCTTCATGTGTTACATCATCATTATCCCTTGATATATGAAATATCTATGTCATTCCTGGTCTAAATCAAAGGCCAGAAGATGTGTCGCAATCCTAGAAGTATGTATTCAACATCAGTAGACATCAATTGTTATTCTTCTCGTTCATATAATTTTGGTTTCTATAGTTAATGATTTTGATATTGAGTCCACCATATTATGATGGAACTAGATATCAGTTATGGGGATTTTTCTCTTCTTAGGAAGTGGATGGTCTCGTAGTCTATATACACTTCACCGTAAGACATTTCATTTTGGAATGTAGCCAAAATTAATTTATAATGTTCTAAAAAGGAAAAACTAGATTTCGTGGGTGTTTATCTTGATGTCATTAGATAGGTTTTTTTTTTCAATTTCATGGTTGAGGATATGTATTAGGTTGTTGGAAAGTGTTTGTTTGGGGTTATAGTGTGTCAAGATCAACTAATGAGGTTTTGGAATATATGCCTTTATAAGGAATTTTGTTTAAATGTAACCTTATTTAGTTTAATATAGCTAACTATAATTTAATTATAATTAATTAACTTCTGGTGGTTTTGTTGTGAGATGGTAATGTGTATATATCAGATGATATTGGGTGGGCCATAGTTGTTGCAACTATTCATTGTGTAGACATAGAATGATTTATAAAAGCAAGGTGGCCTATAAAAAATTCCATATGGAAAATATTCATGTTTATAGTAGTATGTGGAAGCTCAAGATCACCACTGAGGGTGAAACACCCTATTTAGAATCAATATAATGACATATGAAATAAAATTACATTTCCTAATTATAATGGATGAATGCCAGGGTCACAAACAACCCTTTTTCACTAGTCACATTATTTATCCCTTTGTAGCCATAAAATAGACCCTTGGTTCAATTAGTTTCATCTAGATCTCTTATGAGGGGAAAAATTACATATAATGTTGTTACATACCTTTGATAGGCTTTAGTGGATAGACCATAGGTAGATCAAGATATTATTTAATGTGCAGACCATCGAATAAGGAATAACATCGAGATTTGTTCATGAATCATCACCTAAATGTTGTTATAGTAGTAAGAGCTTGAGTATCCGACATAGCTATGTTAACAATTTTACAACATCATGGATTGCAAAATCCTTGTGTGTAGGGTCTTTACATAATACCATGACCCAATTTAAGAGGATCCCAAGAGAGATGCCTGTACTTTTTTTCCTTATATGAAGGATATTATGAGGGAAGCCTTTATTATGTGAGGACATTGAGGATCCCATGTATGATACCACCTTATTGTTTGGACTTAAGGTACCACAGTTGGTTCCCCAGTTCCCAATTGACCTTGAAAAGTGTGTTGTCAGTTTGAGTAGATATGTTAGCAGGTGTTACCATAGAATCTATACTACCCATTCCATACCAAGAGGCTATGAAGGTTTTGTTGGGTTTTGGTGTTCTACCACCATCACCCTTTATTTGTGAGTTTTCTCTATTATTATTGATGCATATATTGATTATAAATGAGATTCCTAGAACTTGGACAATGGGAATGATACATAGTTTTGGGTTTAGGAATTTATCCATCCCAAATCTGTATTTATGCATTCACATGGATATTATGATATTATTAGGAATTTATCCTCATACTCTGCTCATTGGGCCTAATGTGATATTATTATATGATTAGATTTCATAGATATAATATTTGGTATTCAGGTTATGATATTTATTGATTAAATTATTCCTTATTAGGATGCTTAGTGTCATTAGGATCCTTACATTTGTATGGTACACATATGATATTTCGATAAGGACACATTTTTCTTAATCATGGATATGAGCTGTTCTCGATGATTGGTCAAGATCATCAAGAGGAATTCCATAGATACTCAAATGGGTTGAGGTGGATGGATAGTAACTTAATTTCCCATAGAATCATAGGTATGGGGAAGTTTATATTATTATTGGAAAAGGTTGGATATGATGGTCCACAACACCTAGTTAAGGTGATGGACATGGTGATCCCCATGAACAATTCAAAATAATTTAACATATAACTACACATTATTTATTGGATATTTTGGACATGGAACAAATTATCTGTTATTGGGAAGAAATGACATGATAGTAAACACCCCTTTAGTCATAATGTTGTACATGCTGCTCGACATCTTTGATTGGGAATATAATACATGAAAATATATATCCATGATTTGGATTCTTAAAAAAATTCACCTTATTTAAAATATTTGATCATTACGATACATGGTTTAGACATATGGATTAGAAAAAATCATGTATGGATGATCTAGTTCACGGACCCTGGGGTTGATGATGTGATTATCTTATTTATTTAATTCATTAATTCCAGTACTGCCTAGTATTTAATGATAATATTTCATAAGAATGCACTTGTGATTGCATGTAATGGTGGAAATATTTTCTTTAGTTTGTCACTAGTGGTTAGTGATTCTTATTATTGATATATAGAAGAGTATCTAAATCACAAATACACTCCTTTTACTAGCGATTTATGTGACTGTGTTGGTGGTTCCTAACTTTTTTTTACTCACACCCTATTTGGGATGACATTTCATTGGGGTAATTGAGCACGTGTTCATTCATTTGTAGTCATTGGTTGGGATAAGGCTCATAGATGATAGAGGAGGATGGCATAAAAGTGTACATGTATCTTAGTATGTGATTTGAAAGTAGTAGTTTATCATTGTAAAATTATTTAGTTTTATTTTTCTTATATTCAAGAACGGCCTTATGGGTGTTTAGTGTGGTATATATGACATATTCATTCAATCCTTTACAACATTATAATAATTTATTTCAACTATATTATCTTTACAACATTTTCATTATAAATTTTTAATGATATAGATGATGTTCAATTATTTGGGAGGGTATTTACTCTCTTATTTAGGGATATTCACCACACTACCAAATCCTAAGAGCTCATTCATA
This sequence comes from Viscum album, assembly GCA_963277665.1. Classification (NCBI taxonomy): domain Eukaryota; kingdom Viridiplantae; phylum Streptophyta; class Magnoliopsida; order Santalales; family Viscaceae; genus Viscum; species Viscum album. The sequence continues at coordinate 1,019,478,500 of OY728133.1, read as the reverse complement.
GTTTGAATCCGTTGACATAGATGGATGTATACTTTTACTCTATCGCTAACAAGTCTAGTTACTATTTATACAGTGATATAGATCAATATGTGACACTTAAAATTCAAATGCATAACTCTATTATAAAAAAAACTCATACCAAAGCCATTAAATTCTAACAAAATCAAGACATGTCCATATAGATCATTATATGAATTTCAACAAGGGTACCACTCATGAATGCATGACATTAGTCTCTGACATTGAATAAGTGGTGAAAATAATGGAATCTAAGGGGGATATGCCCACATGAAATTCATGGTAATCAATAAATGTATGATACATTGGATTGATCAATTAATTCCATAATATTGGGCTATATTGAATCCAATTAATTCTTCACTAATGGAATTCACATGAGTTCCCTAATAGAATCTAAGTCTTATACATAACATTCCACACTAATACAATTCATATGAAATCCATAGATCATTATAGAGAATTACTCAATCACAAAAAATTCCAATAATTTCAATAAAATAAATTATTATAATATTTTGAACATAACCCAATTCAAAAAATTGATTCAAGATCACCACTTTGGTTAGTTTCACATTTTCTATTTACAATTTCTGTGGGCATTATAACTGTCGATTCTAAGGGGTCATCTTAGGAAACAAACACCCCACAAAATTATTCTAACGCTAAGGGAGACACTAAATGTTTTATCTAAGTAAATTTCAAGATAAATCATTTAAATTTAATATCAACACACCATAGTTATATATTATAGAGTTATATTCATTATAAAAATATTAGGCAATATTTTTGTCAAAAGGTAAAAACAATTATTTCTAAATGGATATTAATTTATTGGATGGTTAATTAGTATTAAAAATTTATAAAATTATTTTAAAAAAGAATACAATTTATTTATTCATAATTTAAATATTATATTAAGAATAATTTTTTATATTTTACTAAAAATATTTATTTTTTTAATAAATAATGAAAATTCTATTCATTATTTAAAATTGTATTTTCTATTTGATTTATTTTACAATGTAAAAATAAATTTGGGGTTAGTTTTAAAATATAATTAGTTATATTTTATTTAAAATAACCCAATTATGGTTTTTTAAATGGAATTTATAATTAAATTTAGTATAAAAATATTTTATATTTAGAAGGGCATATTTCTATGAATCTGTTTTTCGTCACATTTTACAAGGTTGACTTTAAATTAATCTTGGAACATCTATTTTTTGAATATTGAAAAATGGATTTATTATTTTTAATAAAGGATTATAATATTTACTAGAATAATGGATTTATTATTTTATAATGGATAATTTATTTATTATTTTATTATAATATTTTTTTACTTGAATATTTTATAATGGATTTATAATTTTTTAAATAGGATCCTTTTTTAGTCATTATGAATATTTACTAGATTAATTTTTGTTTCCACCGTAGAGGGTAAAGTAGGTAATTAGGGTTAAAAATAAAATGATAAGAACTGTAGAATAAATTTAAAACATGATTTAATTTAATTTTAATTGTCCATTTCATCTATACGCATCCATAATAGGTTATATTCCCTTTCTTATTATTTTTAAGTTACTATAACCTTTATAATATTTTATTTACCGAAAAGTAATAAATGTTACATTCTTGTTTTTAATAACTATAATATTGTTGAAATGGTGATAAATAATATCCATGTTTTGTTATACATGTTATTATGAAATTAAAATTATTTATATTAATAATGAAAATTTAGTTATTATTTTTTAGTGAAGAAATAATTACCTTAAATTCATCAACAATGTTGGTAGAGTAATTATTGAATTAATAGAATAATAAAATAACACATGTTAAAAATATTACAAGAAATAAAATTTGAGGCAATTAATGTTGTACATGAATTTATTATAATAATATAAAATTTAATGAATTTAAAAGAAAATTGTTTTGAATTTTATTTTTTTCTTGATGTTTCAATTTTAAATTAGTGAATAGATCTAAAAATTCACATTAATGATATTTTGTAACAAAAAATATTTTATTAAATGATATAAAATTTATAAAAACTATATATTATGAAGGATTATTAGGATTCAGATTATAATGTCAAACTTTTTCAATCTATGAGATGTTTTTCCAGTTATTGACATAATATTGACATCAAAAACAATAAATCCTTATTATCACGATAGGTGCGAAATAGGCTAATGAGGAGTTAAAACCAAAAGATAAGGGTTAAAATATACAAAAATAGCCTTTTTTAATTTGATGACTTAAGATCATATGAAACACATATTCTAAATAAATATATTTTTTAGCCCTGTATAATTCTATATTAATTTATTTTAATGAAATATTTTGAGATATTTTAAGAGTACACAGCCCTCCCTTATAAAAGTTCAAATTATACTCCATTTACTTCAAACACGATAAACCCATTTGGATTGGCCAAGATCAACCCAAATACCTTAATAACAACAATAACCAAGTTATATATGCCTTAGTTGTAGAGACCCGAAGCTTAACATACAAGGAAATTACATTACTTTTGCGGAATACTTATTACATAACAAAAACACACACACAAGGACCGTAATAGTTTAGTGTCTTTGGAAACTCGGAACGAAATCTTCTAATCATGGTGAAAGATCTTCAACATCTCCCATAAAGATCTTCCCCTTTTTTTTCTTACCTAAAACCTTTCTTTATATCCTAGGGAAAATAAAACATACAAAAGGGTGAGCTCAAATTCTCAGTAAGGGTAAACAAAAGAAATATCAATCACCACATATACATAAGAACATAAATTTTGGAAATCGTAACATGCAAAAGAGATCATAATATTATAACATGGGATAAATCATAGAAGTGAAATGTAATCCCAATAATCCTAAATTAAAACATGAAACATTGTGGTATACACACATAATCATAGAGAATCATTTCTTATTAGTCATGACTCATTTCCAAGACTATCTTAGTGGACAAAGTCCATTTCTGAACCGAGTCACCCTCGTTTCAGTCCTATTTCACTGAACTGGTATAACCTACCATTTCAGCCATGTCTATCTCATGAGATATAAAATCTTTACCCAATGCACTGGAGGGAGATATAGGTCCCACCCATCTCATAATGATACCATTCTTATGTGTTCCACAAAATCAAAAACCATACATCATAGCATAACCCATGTAATAAAAATGGGAATTTTAAACATCGTGACATCATAAAAAAATTCATATAATATAAATGAATTCATAAAAATAATTCCATCACAACATAATCAAATCAATGTAATAATAGGGATAAAAACAGAACCCTTTATTATCTTAGATGTAAAAAATAATTTTGATAAAACACTTGAACTCCATTCTTGAGGAGAATATCCTTTCTACTTCAAAAACAATTTTCTTTCTTTAACAGTTCATAAAATTTTTAACTAAAATAATTTGATTAAAAATAAACTTGAAAACTTTTAAAGGAAGTTTGTTGTAAATAATGTTTTAAAATTCCATTCATGCCATATAAGTTAAAAAAACATTCTTCGTACTTTTGTCGGAAAAGTCAAAAAGTACCTCGTACGAAAAACGACAAAAGATTCATTTCATATGCATTACTAAAAACTCACTAAAGGGTAAAATTGGATTTAAAAAATTGTAGGTGGATGGAAATAATATTACATATTGAGGAAACATGGATGTGGATGATAAAATACAACCCTGTAAATACTAAATTATAAACAGTCTCGGATAAAAATGAGATTGTGGTATTTCCCTTACCTTAGGTACGATTTGCCTCTTAAGTGTCCGAACCTCTTGTATAATGATTTAAATATTGTTATTGACTTATTACAGAATCATAATTATTGTTATGATATCATATATGGTCATATTCTTAGTTTCTTGGTAGTAATATTTCATTGCTACTTGTTATTCGGGTGTTTATAACTTTTTGTTCTTATGCGTGTTTTGTCGAATAAATACTTATTATTCTATTTAGGTTATAGATAAAAAATTTCTAGAATGGTATTAACGTACTATATATCATATTTATTCACTTAATTCATTTATGTAATCATTATGCAATGAAAATCATGTAGAACGATTCGCATCACATCGTGGAGACGGTATTCCGTACGTACGCACGAGCGATGATATCGTTCCCATGATCGTGGAATTGTATTGGAGTGTATGTATACTATTTCAGAATCAATATAACTTTACAATAGTCATATATAGTCATTATTTACACCATTACACCCATCCATGTAAGGTGGTGGTGGAAAATAGATTACACCACAACGTGGAGACGGTATTCCATACGTACGCACGCGCGGTGATTTCCTTTTTCCGTAGGATGGATAGAAGGTTAATTAGAGTAGTTTCATATTTATAATAACATATCAGTATATAAGAATTACTGATGTTATTACTTTATCATGAAACAACTAAAGAAGAAGAAGTTGAAGAAGAAAGAAATTGGAAAATATGGGTAATGGATATTACCTCTTTTTGACGCGCCTTCACTTAACCTCCACTTAAATAACTAAGGATGGTCTTTGAAGAAGACAAGGACCTCTAGGATGGTACTAGGGAAGTGGAGAAGTGATTTTGTCATGGTTTGGCAGAGCGTGAAGGCTCATAGTGGTGTGAGGAGGAGAGGGAGGAGGTTCCCTTTTATAAGGGAGGAGAGGGGCACCTTAGGAAAATCTCAGAATATTATTTTATATTAAGGTAAAATTCGGTTTATAATGGTTAAAAGGGTCTTATTTAGAAGATAAAGTGGGTATGGGCCCGAATCCTCTCATCCAATATGATTTAGAGAAGTTTGGGTTATTATGTTAACCTTATCAATTAGATTTAACTCTAAGTTAAATAATTTAACTTTTACAGTGTCTTTTTTTTTCTTACACTATATGGTTAATAAACATACTCTATCAAGCCAAAAAACCCCAAGTTGTTTATTATTAATATATATATACTTATCTAAGTCATTTTTCCGAACCTTATATTTTTAGGAATAAAATAACAATTAATAATATAATATTTGTTTTAAAAACTAATTTATGTCAATTTTGACAATATTTGGTACATGATTTTTATGAAATTCACAACAGGGTGATAAGTTCGAACCAAGTTACTTAAATCAACAATAACATGTCATATTAACCTACAAAATTAGTGGATGTCGTAAAAAGTCTCAAATTACATTTATTTGGTCATTTATAACATCAATTATGTCAATATTTCATTAATAAGACAATTACAGCATCATCTTTGTGTCATAATAAATGATAATTATTTAATCCATAAAAAATCTAAATAAATTCCTATGATGTATATAATTGTATTAGATTTTTGGATACTATTCATGTTCGAAGTTTCATGAAGTTTTTCGCTAAATTAAAATTATTATACTTATATGATTTAAGAAAGTGACATGTTGTCACATTCTTTGGTTTTAATAATAATTAAATTATTTTCATGGAAAAAAGTCCTTTAAATGAATCTAATACGACCCTTAGGTGATATTGGTCTACTTTTAGTCATCAAATAGGATTTTTACATGTGTTAGGGTAATTTTATAATATTATATTTACCCTTAATTACCCGATTTACCTTTAACTATGGTAAATAAAATTTACCGCAGTTACTATTCATAATTCCCAAAAATAAAAAAGTAGATTATTAACATAATTTGGACCCACTGATTCTAAATATGGAATCCATTTTTCCAAATTCAATATAAAAAAGTTACAGAAATTAAATTAAAATTAATCTCGTTGTCGAAAGAAAACGGGTTTTTCTTTAAATCACTGCAAAAGATTGAATTGATTTAACCTAAGAATTCAAGGTAAAATCAATGATAATGACATACATTATATTAAATGATAAAAATATATTTTATTTATAATTTAAAACCATTCAATATTATAATTTAACCACATAAGATATTACGATGAAAAAAGTTGTTTTTAATTAAAATATAGCGTGTTTTTACTATTCATTAAAATATGAAAGTCATCAGAATAAAATGAAAAATTTATCCAAAGTAAATTTTTATTTCTTGATTCCAAAGATTAATTTTATTTTGTCAAATTGAACTTATAAACATATCAAAAACTATATTTAAAGTGGGTGCGCCATCAAAAGGCGGCAAAACTGTATTTTTTTGAAAAATACATATTTTACCCGAAAAATTTATTTTGTTCTTATACCATGTTTTAGAAAATGTGTAAGACAAAAATAATGTTATAAGATTAAAAATTTAGTTAACACTATTCATAATGGCTAGTTCATAGTAATATTATAATAATATATCGTTGTTTAGTAAAACCCGGTATTGCGTACAACACATGCTATCGAGGAAGGTCGGATTGCGTGTAATGCAAGCCAAGTCAGGGTTGCGTGCTCTGCAAGAATCCTTCATTGTTTTGTATAACATAATCCAACTATATTTCATTTATATATTGAATATATTTATATACTCAATGTTGCATAGAATAACTATTATCAAAATTGTGTGTAACACAATCCAAGAATAGTGTTGCATATAGTACAAGCTAATAAGGTGTTGCGTATAGCGCAAGGTAATATTGGTGTAGCATAAAACACAAGACATTAATGAAATTAAAGGAATATTTTTCATAAAATCTCGAGGTGTTACATTCTACCCCCCTTAAAATGAATTTTTCCCTCGAAATTCATTGGGGTTATAAATGGTTTACTATTTGAAAGTTTCTTTAATAGAAACCCACATCGTAAAAAGGAATACCAAAACCAATATTTAAAAATAATAGTATTGAAACGTAACGGTTACCCAAATAAACTAATCACTGGGTTTCCACATAGGTGAAAATATGGATATGGAAGAGAAATCTAACCATCATGTTCTAATGGAGAGTGGTAGAGAACGTGGCTATGGAAAAGCCAGCAATCACAAAGCCATAAATTTTTGACGATCTAAGGTACCCTCTGATTTATCAGATATAAGAGAACTAGGACAACATTTTTGGTTTTCATGATCATTTCCCTAATGTTAATGAAATTGGAATTAGAAGAAATAATTTCGTGATTTTGGTATAGTCTCACCATTTGTCATTATTTGGACAATTTCCACTTCATCTCTTAAAGGAATGAAGTTGAATTTGTCATTCGTGATGTGTTAGCAGATCATGTGATAAAATGATGGGTCATTCCTTCTATCTCAAACAAAAGGTTAGAAAAGTTATCAAAAAAATACATAAGTCCATCTATAGTGAGATTAATCATACATGGTTCCTAAAATTGACTTATACTTCATATATCATACTGCTTAATATAATAAAACTAGTTTCCACTAAATAGGGACTTCCTATAGGCCAGTGGTAGACGATAAAGGCTAGTCGCACTTCAGTTGTGGGTTCGATTCCCACAGCCTTGTCTGACGCGATGGGTTGTCGCCCGTCCTGCAAGTTGTCCTTTTTCTAAAGCTATATTACTATAACATACCATCAACAATATCAAAAAAGTTTTATCCATAAAACAATACTAACTTATGTCCAACATAATCCATTCCAATCATTAGGCTTATCTAAAATACTTCGGTCCAAGCTCATAGTATATAGAAAATGATCACGTGAATGCCATCATTTACCCCCATATATCATAAGATATATCTTGTTGGTCAAATTACAAACATGTTAATACCTTAATCATGTAATCTCTTGAAGAATGAATACCCATTAAACCTTAGTGAAAACATGAATGAAGTCAAAAGTTAACTCTTTCCACATCCCAAAATCCAAAAATTCTATATACTCAAACCATGATATAACCTTCTCCTTATATCAGTCATGAGCTCATGAATTTAATTTTCTCCTTATCCCTTCATTATGCGCATATCATATACATTCCAAAAATATCTGAATAACCTTTCATGGATACTTGTACCATTAATCATACACTTTCAAAAATCAACGAAAAAAAACAGTGTAACAATACTTAGATGTCTTTTTATTCCATAGTTCCATGAGATTACTTATACAACATTACACATTATAAACATGTAATCATTCCACTACATTTTTACACCATTGACCGAGCATCAACAATTCTTTCATCTCACATATCATTTGTAGTCTCTTCATCATCATCAACATAAATACTACCCATACAATCATACTGATTCTCTTCATGAGACTTTCCCTTAGGGCATTGGTTTGCATAATGCATGTACATTCCACATTTAAAAAATTTAACCATTGTTGATGTCATAGCAATACCATTATCCTCATCCCTGGTGTTACCTGAACCTTTTCCTTTTCACTTACTGGCTTTGTGCCCTTCTTTTCAAGACCCAAAGCATCTTCCGGTTCCTTTGAAACATTCTCCATGATGCCTCTTCCCACATGATTTACATAGGGGAAATTGAACTTTCTTTCCTCTATGATCATCATGAAACTCCATCTTTCTCTTATTAGCCGAGTCAGGAAACTTACCAAATTTTACTTTATTGATCATATTATGAGATTTTTGATTCGGCATAATAATTATTTTTGGACATCCAAATCCCATTTCATTTGGTTGCTAATGAAGAATATCATTCCATTGTCCATCATATCCCCCATTATTGTGAATCTTCTTGTTTCCAACCATTTTCTAAAACCCAAAAAGAATATCGTGAGAGGAAAAAATCATGTTAGGGAAAGCAACATAGTAAAGGGGGAGTACCCTCAATATCTAACTTCTTAGGTTAAATTCTAAGATCGTTACCGTAGTTCTAGGACCATATACTATACGTATACTTATCCTTAGAGACATCCCTAGACATACCTTAGAAATATATCTAGGGATCTCACTAACGTTTTCGCATCCTAGTATCCAAAGGTTGACTAAACTTTTCCTCTGATACCAACTGTAGAGACCCGAAGCTTAACGTACAAGGACTTTACATTACTTTTGCGGAATACTTATTACATAAAAAAACACACACACAAGGACCGTAATAGTTTAGTGTCTTTGGAAACTCAGAACGAAATCTTCTAATCATGGTGAAAGATCTTAAACATCTCCCATAAAGATCTTCCCATTTTTTTTCTTACCTAAAACCATTCTTTATATCCTGGGTAAAATAAAACATACAAAAGGGTGATCTCAAATTCTCAGTAAGGGTAAATAAAAGAAATATCAATCACATCATATACATAAGAACATAAATTTTGGAAATCTTAACCTGCAAAAGAGATCATAATATCATAACATGGAATAAATCGTAGAAGTGAAATATAGTCCCAATAATCATAACATAAGACATGAAACTTTGTGGCATACACACATAATCATAGAGCATCATTTATTATTAGTCAAGACTCATTGCCAAGACTATCTTAGTGGAAAAAGTCCATTTCTAAACCGAGTCACCCTCATTTCAGTCCTATTTCACGGAACCGGTATAACCTACCATTTCAGCCATGTCTATCTCATGAGATATAAAATCTTTACCCAATTAATTGGAGGGAGATATAGGTCCCACCCATCTCATAATGATACCATTCTTATGTGTGCCACAAAATCAAAAAACCATACATCATAGCATAACCCATGTAATAAAAATGGGAATTTTAAACATCGTGACATCATAAAACAATTCATATAATATAAAGGAATTCATAAAAATAATTCCATCAAAACATAATCAAATCAATGTAATAATAGGGATAAAAACAGAACCCTTTATTATATTAGATGAAAAATAATTTTGATAAAACACTTGAACTCCATTCTTGAGGAAAATATACTTTCTACTTCAAAATCACTTTCCTTTCTTTAACATGTCATAAAATTTTAAATTAAAAGAAGTTGATTAAAAATTAACTTGAAAACTTGTAAAGGAAGCTTCTTGTAAATAAGGTTTTAAAAATTCATTGATTCTGTATAAGTTAAAAAACATTCTTCGTACTTTTGCCAGAAAAGTCAAAAAGTACCTCGTACGAAAAACGAAAAAAGATACCTTTCATATCCTTTACTAAAAACTCACTGAAGGGTAAAATTGGATTTAAAAAATTGTAGGTGGATGGAAATAATATTACATATTGAGGAAACATGGATGTGGATGATAAAATACACCCCAGTAAATACTAGAGTATAAACAATCTCGGATAAAAATGAGATTGTGATATTTCCCTTACCTTAGGTCTGATTTGCCTCGTAAGTGTCCGAACCTCCTGTATAATGATTTAAATAATGTTATTGACTTATTAAAGAATCATAATTATTGTTATGATATCATATATGGTCATATTCTTAGTTTCTTGGTAGTAATATTTCATTTCTACTTGTTATTCGGGTGTTTATAACTTTTTGTTCTTATGCGTGTTTTGCCGAATAAATTCTTATTCTTCTCTTTAGGTTATAGATACATCATTTCTAGAATGGTATTAATGTACTATATATCATATTTATTCACTCAATTCATTTATGTAATCATTATGCAATTAAAATCATGTAGAATGAGTCGCATCACATCGTGGAGACGGTATTCCGTACGTACGCATGAGCGATGATATCGTTCCAATGATCGTGAAATTGTATTGGAGTGTATGTATAATATTTCAGAATCAATATCAGTTTACAATAGTCATATATAGTCATTATTTATACCATTATACTCATCCAAGTAAGGTGGTTGTGGAAAATATATTACACCACAGCGTGGAGACGGTATTCCGTACGTACGCACGCGCAGTGATTTCCTTTTTCCGTAGGATGGATAGAAGGTTAATTAGAGTTGTTTCATATTTATAATAACATATCAGTATATAATAAATACTGATGTTATAACTTTATCATGAAACAACTAAAGAAGAAGAAGTTGAAGAAGAAAGAAATTGAAAAAGATCGGTAATGGATATTACCTCTTTTTGACGCGCCTTCACTTAACCTCCACTTAAATAACTAAGGATGGTCTTTGAAGAAGACCAGGACCTCTAGGATGATACTAGGGAAGTGGAGAAGTTATTTTGGCAGGGGTTGGCCGAGCTTGAAGTCTCAAAGTGGTGTGAGGAGGAGAGGGAGGAGGTGCCCTTTTACAAGGGAGGAGAGGGGCACCTTAGGAAAATCTCAAAATATTACTTTATATTAAGGTCAAATTCGGTTTATAATGGTTCCAAAGGGTATTATTTCGAAGCTAAAGTGGGGATGGGTCCAAATAATCTCATCCAATATGATTTAGACATGTTTAGGTTATTATTTTAACCTTACCAATTAGATTTAACTATAAGTTAAATAATTTAACTTTTACAGTGTCTTTTTGTTTTCTTACACTATATGGTTAATAAACTTACTATATCAAGGCAAAAGAACCCCAAGTTGTTTATTATTAATATATATAACCTTATATAAGTAATTTGGCCGATACGTATATTTTTAGGAATAAAATAACAATTAATAATATAATATTTGTTTTAAAAACTAATTTATATCAATTTTGACAATATTTGGTACATGATTTTTATGAAATTTATAACAGAATTATAAGTTCAAAACAAGTTACTTAAATCAACAATAACATGTCATATTAACCTATAAAGTTAGTTTAAGTCATAAAAAATCTCAAATTACATTTATTTGGGCATTTATAACATCAATTATGTCAATATTTCATTAATAAGACAATTACTGCATCATCTTTGTGTCAAAATAAATGATACTTATTTAATCCCTAAAATTCTAAATAAATTTCTATGATGTATATAATTGTATTATAGTTTTGCAGAATATTCATTTTCTAAGTTTCATTATGTTTTTCACTAAATTAAAATTATTATACTTATAAGATTTAAGAAAGTGACATGTTGTCACATTCTTTGGTTTTAATAATAATTAAATTATTTTCATGGAAGAAAGTCCAATAAATGAATCTAATCCGACCCTTAGGGGATATGGGTTGACTTTTAGTCATCCAATAGGATTTTGACTTGTGTTAGGGTAATTTTATAATATTATATTTACCCTTAATTACCTGATTTACCTTTAACTATGGTAAATAAAATTTACCGTAGTTACTATTCATAAGTCCCAAAAATAAAAAATAGCTTATTAACATAATTTAGACCCACTAATTCTAAATATGGAATCCATTTTTACAAATTCAATACAAAAAAGTTTCAGAAATTAAATTAATATTAATCCCGTTGTCGAAAGAAAACGGGGTTTTCTTTAAAACACTGTAAAAGATTGAATGGATTTAACCTACGAATTCAAGGTAAAATCAATTCTAATGAAATAAATTATATTAAATGGTAAAAATCTATTCTATTTATACTTTAAAACCATTAAATATTATAATTTAACCACATAAGATATTACGATGAAAAAAGTTGTTTTTAATTAAAATATATCGTGTTTTTACTATTCATTAAAATATGAAAGTCATCAGAATAAAATGAAAAATTTATCCAAAGTAAATTTTTATTTCTTGATTCCAAAGAATAATTTTATTTTGTCAAATTGAACTTATAAAAATTTCAAAAACTAGATTTAAAGTGGGTGCGCCATCAAAAGGCGGCAAAACTGCATTTTTTGAAAAATACTTATTTTACCAGAAAACTTTATTTTGTTCTTATACCATGTTTTAGAAAATGTGTAATATGAATAATAATGTTATAAGATTCAAAATTTAGTTAATACTATTCATAACGGCTAGTTCATAATAATATTATAATAATATATCGTTGTTTAGTAAAACCCGATATTGCGTACAATACAAGCTATCGAGGAAGGCCGCGATTGCGTGTAATGCAAGCCAAGTCAGGGTTGCGTGATGTGCAAGAATCATTCGTTGTTTCGTATAACATAATACAACCATATTTCATTTATAGATTGAATATATATATATATATATATATACTCTATGTTGCGTAGAGTAACTATTATCAAAATTGTGTGTAACACGATCCAAGAATAGTGTTGCGTATACTGCAAGCTAATACGGTGTTGCGTATAACGCAAGGTAATCTTGGTGTAGCATAAAACACAAGACATTAATGAAATTAAAAGAATATTTTTCATAAAATCTCGGGGTGTTACATTAGTTCTGGAAGGATAAAAACCATAGTGGTATTAATGTGTAAATAAAAAGTTGTTGTTTTAAGAAAAGATATTGTTGTTATATTAGTGTTTCTATTTTTTTCATCGCAAACATAATTAAAATATCTCATAAACATGTTTATATAATAAAAAAAATATATTTCATTTAATAATGTGTTTTTATGTCAATGTAGTAGTAAATAGTTATCTCATCTTCCATCAAATGGGAAACAAAATCACTATTCATTTGTACGGGGGACAACCACCTCGTGAACTGATGTAATTCATTCTCCATCTCCATATCTCAAGTATAGTTTTAATGATATAATTAATTTATATACATGATAATGATGTCATATTTATTATTACTAAAAGGATTATATATCATTTAATATTTTATCATTCCATTCACTAAAAAATGATAACGGCATTTGTGTGTACATGTGGACTACCACCTCCAAAGAGTGATGTGATTCGTTTTTCATCATCATATTCCATGTTTGATATATATAAGTTAGTTTACTATAATAATATTAAATTATTAATATAATGATATTTTTTATGATAAAATAATATTTACCATTGTTGTGTAATGATCATTTAAAATAGGAAATGTTACTCATGTGTAGATATAACCTACATTCTACATCATTGTATCGAAGTTCATTTTTCAAAACAAAATTTAATGATTGGATTTAAAAGTAAATCGGTTTAAAAAAAATTATAATTATGTTATCGTTATTATTTTAGAGATGATGGAATATTGAATCCATTGACCATAGTCAACCATTGAACTCTATTTTGGACTTAAGAATTTAATATCGTCATAATTCCCCACAAAAACATAAATGAATATGAAATTGTTTATGACATGGTAAAAAATAAAATAAAGAAAATAATAAATAAGAAAATTTATCTCAGGAAAGTAAATAAATAATATCTATTTATTATTCTAGGAGAAAAATATCATATATGATGATCTAAACATGAGGTAAGTGACACTTTAACATAAAAAATCATTTCAAATGTTATAATGATTAATTTAAAAAATATTTGACTTCCATTATAATTTTTGTAAAATTATTTTATGAATTGACTTCAATATACATAAAAGAACAATAATGGGAATTTTCTGTTTCTTTCTTTCAAATGTTTTCAAAAGGGAATCTTTTTATGGAATTTCTTAATTTCATTACAAATTAAGATAGGAATATTATATGTTAATGTATATTAAACCAATAAATTTTCCTAACATTGTAAATATATTTTGAAGAATGGATTTATTTAAAATACATCATAATTTCTTAAATACCCTTTTTATGTTTTTAGGTTATTTTGGCATTGAAATTAGTGTTTTTAAAAGAAAAATTGCATTATTTTATCTAAATGTGTTTTTCAAATTAGTATAAAATATGTTTTCAAGGTTTTAATTCATGATATTGTCCTTAGACACCATTTTAGAAAGGGATAATCACTATTATATCTCACATGTGAGCCTGAAAAAACTTATTTGAATAGTTGAGCCCCATTTCATCTCACAGGTGAGTCCATTATATATTATATCATGGTTCCAATGAGATAGAACATAAATTAATTGGTTAATGATTATGATATCCAAATAAATAAATTTTATGTTGGACGTGTGAATATCCCAATTGTAGGGGTTTTAAAGGGTTTTAGGATGATGATGTCGTAATATACCTACATCACTTTTTCTATGTATTATAATGAGTTTTCATGGATATAATTTTATTTCAAAAGGAAATATAATTATGTTTGTGAAGGAAAAATATATATGCTTTTTGATAAAAAATTATGTTTTTATGAAATGGGTTTTCATGGGTTTTTATGTTTTTTAATGTACATAACAATTTCTTATTTTTATTTTCTATACGGATATTCTTGTGCTCATATGACATTATAAAATTACTTTCATAGTTATTTAAGGATTAGTAGGAAAAATAATTAGGTTAAGGTAATTTTTTGAAGAAATATCAAGAAAAAAATATTTTTTAATGTTTAGTTTTAAGGTAAAAATGGATATTGATTATAAGTTTCCACTCTATAATATATGGGATAGTTATGTATGAGTAACTTACTAACTCCCTATTACTCTAAAAGTAAAATAACATTAAGAATTAATGAAAGTGAATTCTAGTTTAAAGTCACTTGAATATGTAATGTTTAAGGTTATGTCCTTATAGTTGGTATCACAGCTAGGTTTAGACTACTTTAGAGGTTAGGATAATTTTAATATGATAACCTAAAAACAAATTACTTTATAGTTATGTTTAAAAATCATTTAATGGTTACCATATTGCTTCATCTAAACCATTTTTAATGAATGTTTTTTGTACTATAAATTGGGAGGCTATAGTTGGAAGGCCCCAATATGATGATATCGTTCTTTATCAGCAACCTGGAATGGTCATAATTGGATTTGCATATATTTTTAATAAAATGGAATAGTTAAAAAATGATATTAATGGTGGATGAAACCATTCTTGATAGAAGAATGATTTACCACATAAGAAAAATGATTATTGTAGAGGATTTTATAAGATAACAGACTCCAGCAATCAATAGATCTTCTTACCCAGTGGAAGCCAATTAGGGATCATTTACATGGGTAATATATTTTAAGTAATGTGGTGTTTGGAACATTAAAATGTAAAATGTAAAATTTAGTATTTTAACCTATTGATGTTCCATGGGGATATTTTGGTACGAATTAAAAAGATAGATACGTGACTGATTCTAGAGAATGTGAAACATTTATGAATTTAATTATTAAGAGAAATTTACCTACGTATGTTCAACTTATATTCGAGAAACAATTACAGGAATTGTTAAAAAATAATAATGACAATCTACTTTAATATGAAGTAATTTCTACAAGACTATACACATATGTACCAAATTTAATCATGTATCATTATATAAAGATAAATATGGTTTTATCAGGTTTTAAATATAGATATTGAATGAAATTATAATCATGTGAATTCATATATTATGAATAACTTTTTTGGTGTGGTGATAATTTAGATATGGAGGTTTCATATGATTATATATATCATTAAAATTATAGGAAAAAAATGGTATATATGGTAAGAAATGGGGATTCATTCATCATATAAATCTGGAGGTAAGAAAATGACGTTTTCCTCATGTGATATGTGTCGTAAAAATCATCGGAGGGAATGTATGTTAACTTCTTGAATGTTTTTTCAGGGTGGTATATTTATCCAAAGGCCTCATGATTTCAAATAAAAGTGTCTTCAATAATCACATAATGGGTTAACTGAAAGAGATACAATAATGAAATGTTTTATTTATAATTATTTGGGAAATTAGGTTCACATGTTTCCAAATTTAGTTACATGTGAAATAAATAATCAAGAGCATAATTATAAAGGGGTGAAAAAATATTTATCTACTACTAAAATATTTGTATGTCTCTATAATGAAGTGGTGATAGGTATGTTACATGTAAATTTGAATTATTCTAATACCATGTTATGATATGTATCATCACATTCATTCATTTGTAATAAGTCTTCAATAATACTATAAATATCATCTTATGAGTGTATGATTGATGTTATTGTGAAAATTTTGGGCCGAAAAATTAAAGTACCAATGATTTATAAGAATATTAATATTGTGTTCTATAGAATAGTATTTCCTAAAAATTATATTGAAGTATCCATATTATAGTTTGATTTTATTTTGGGTATTTATTTCCATTTATTTTATCAGTCTATGATAGATTACAGAGCCATAAATGTTTTTTTAATAATTTCTTACCTAGAATAAAAAATCATGTAGTTCGTAAATTGATTAGAAATGTAATTGAAAGTTAAATAGAACATGTTGTTGAAAATAACTAAACTATTTAATTATGTTTTGTTCCTGTTTTGAATGAATGTATGGATGTTTTGACTCATGTGTTACCTAATATTATTCCTAGTCAATAGGTTGGGTGTATTATTGATTTAGATACTAATTATAATAAAATTTCAAAACCCCCTTACCGAATAAGGCTAGTAGAACATTTAGAATTTAAATAAAAATCAAATTATTTTCTATATAAAGGTTCCATTCATCCAAGAACATCCCCATGGGGTGACCTTGTTTTATTTTTTTAAGAAGAAAGATATTTCTATGATAATTTTGATTGATTATAGATCCTTCAATAACGTCACTATTAAGAAAAACCACCATTTGACTCATATCAATGATTTTTTTATCATCTAGAGGGACCAAATTACGTTCAGAAGATTTATCTCAGGTAGAGGTTCCATCTGTTGTATGTGAATGGGTAATGTATACCGTAGACTTTGTTTTAACTAGATTGGGGGAATTTTTAGTTTTTAGTTATGTTATTCGGTTTGTGTAATTCACCAGCTATATTTATGGATCTTATGAATAGAATATTTCCATATTTCATGGATATGTGTTGTGGTTTTGATTATTGATGATATATATGTATATTATATAAGTCCTATGAATGATGAACGAAACCTAATAATTTTTCAAAAAAACCGAAAATAAAATAAACTATATAATAAATTTATTATGTTTGATTTTTTTGCAAAAAAAATATATCCCAAAAATTATTGTTTCTAAATATAGAATAACATTTGACCCGACTAAAACTAAAGTTATTGAAGAATATCCAAGACCTTCCAATGTCACAGAGATTCATCATTATCTTTCTCTAGAATTTTTTTACTAATACATTGTTGAAACCATTTTTTTGTAATCAATAACACTAATGAGGATAACCGGAAAAGGATATAAATTCATCTGGATAGAAAAATGCGACGAAAATTTTAGTGACCTAAAAAATAGATTGGTGAAAGTAACAATATCATATTTTCACTCTAGAAATGGTGATTTTATAATCTATTGTGATGATTAATTAAATATAATTTGTTTTATTCTAATGCATAGTGATCAGATAATTAATTATGATTCATGGAATATAATACCTCTTGAGTTAAATTATCCAAAACATTGTCATGAATTAGTTGGTTTAGTTTCAGATTTTAAAAATTGGTGGACTAATTTTTATGGATCAAAGTTTGAAATATATATCAATCATTAAATTTAATGGTATACAATCACCTAGAATGATTTTAATATGAGAAAAAGAAGATGGTTGGAGTTGATAAATGATTACGTTTGAAGGATTATTTATCATACTAGAAGAGACAACAAATATATTTGTTGATTAATGTTCAAAAAATAATGTTGCATTAACAATGTTACATTTGGAACATGAACCTTTACTTAATTATTTGATTAATTTTTTCCTAGATGTTCTTGATGAATGAACCACCACTCATTTGTTTCAAGTGTTAGTACAATCATATTTATCTAAAATAATTAGGCATATACCAAAATATGATCATGAATTATATGAAAATGTTTAATTAGTTAAGAAAGTAAAGATTCCCGAATGTAATGTTGAAAAAGATGGCATTTTTAGATTTTAAAGGAGATAGTGTGTTCTTTGTGATTCCGAATTTCAAATAAAATTGTTTATTTAAAGTCATAGTTCCAGGTTTATCATTCTACCTTATAGCACTAATATGTATAGATACCTTCAGGAGTGTTACTAGTGGGATGGAATGAAATTAGATATTGATGAATTTACTATAAAATGTTTGGATTTTCAAAAGGTTAAAGTGGAATAAAAATATAAAAAAGGGGATCTTAATTTATAGCTAGTTATAATGTGTCAGTGGTAAAATGTATCATTGGATTTCATAGTGGGTTTTCAAGAATTCATCCTGAGGTACTAAAGAGATTTAGGTTTTTATTAATTTCTAAAAAATATATATGCATTTCCAACCATTTATAGGAAAAAAATTATTTAGATCTACATTATCAATGTTATCTCATGGGAATAGATATTTCACATAGATTTAATCTCTCTATTATATATGATCATATTCATAGATTCACTTATATTTTTTGGATAAGTCTATAGATGTCATTAAGTATTGAATTGAATTCCATTATGGATTTTCATCCCAAATATGATATAAAATACGAGAATTTTTTCTAACATTGTAATATATGATTTGGACTTCTTTAATAAATTACTTTGAAATTTTGGATCAACATCTACCTTTAGTTGACTTTTGTTATAATATTTGTTTCATTCAAGTACACAAATGACACCTTTGGATGATTTTTATGGGAAATGGAGTTAATCCATACCTTGTTGGGATGAATTAAGAGAAAGTAAGTTGATTATACAAAAATTGGTCGAAGAAAATATTTACAAGGAATATATGAACCAACAGTACCAAATCATGACTAAAATTAGGTAGAAACATTATGTGTATAATTGGAGGAAATATCATTATCTGGGGGTAAGTGATCATTGTTTTTTCTAAAGTATCTACATGAAAAATAGGATATGAATTTGTAAAATGGGGAAAATAATTCCATGAATAATTGAACCATTTAGAATCCTATACAAATTTGGTACAATTTCTTATGGAGCATCCTTTCCTCTGAGTTTATCCTAGGTAAACAATATTTATCTTTTTCTAACGTTAGGAATATATATTACAAATTCAACTCATGTTTTGATCCCCAAGGCAGTTACGTTGGGGAAAAAATTTATTATGAGGAACAAACAATTATGATTATTGACCAAAGAGAGAAAGTATTGTGGAACAAGGTAATTCCAAAGGTCAACGTTTTTTTGGAAAAATCAAAGAGTTGAAGAAGAAATATGGGAATCTAAAAATTTAAGGAGGATAGGATAAACCCACTTCATTAATAAGTGAATAAAATTTCACGGAATTTATTTTATAAAGGGTGGAATCATTTAAAAACCCAGGTAATGTCAAGATAAATAATGTTCATTTCTTATTAACATTCATCAGTTATATATTATAGAGTTATATTAATTATAAAAATATTAGCTAATTTTCAAGTGGAAATGAAATTTTTAATTGGATTTTCATGTATTATATGGGTTCATAATGACATTCAATTATATAAATATAATCTGAAAAAATAAATTTCATTTTTTTAGTTATAAATGAAAAACTTTCTTGGGATAAATTTTTGATAAGTGCTTAAAAATGTTTATTTTTTAATGAGAAGTGATAAATACAAATTTTTAATTAGAAAATGTATTTTATTATCAAATTTTTTATAAAGAAAAATAATATATTGGATTAATTTTAAAAATTAATTAGTGAATATTGATTAAAAATAATATAATTATAGTTTTTTTAAGGAACATTATAAATAAATTTACTATTAAAATATCATATACTTAAATGGACTTTTTTAAAATCATTTTTATCTCGTTTTGTTGGTTTAATTAGAATTAAAATTTTCCACTTATATTTTTTGAATTTTAAAAAATGGATTAAATATTTTGGACTCATTAAGTCTAAATTTTTTAAATAGTGACCTTTTCTTTTTAGCCATTACAAATAGTAACCATATTAATTATTTTTAGCATGATAAGGGTAAATAAATTTATTAAGGGTTAAAATTTTGAATGATAATTATAGGAAAATACTCTAATACTTTAATTTATATTATTTGATGATTCCATCATATCCATACTCATAAAATATTTTTTATATATATTTTTATATTTGCATGTTATTATAACCATTATAATATTTTATTTACTGAAATGTAGATAATATCACACTCTGGTTTTTAATTATTATAATTTTTTTTACATAGAGATGAATACAAAATATTTTAGGTAGTAAATATTATATTGAAATATAAATGATTTATCTTCAACATGAATATTTTTTTATAATTTTTAGTTAAGAAATAATTACCTTAAATTCTTACACAAATCCAACATAGTAATTATTCAATTAATATAAACAACAAATAAATAATGTTAAAAATGTTAGGAAAATATAATTTCAAATAATTAATGTGATATATGAATTTTATAGATATATATAATAGTATTCAGACTTAATAAAATATTTTTTTATTTCATTTTTTGTTTTAATGTTATTAAAATCCATGTAATTAATAGTTCTACAAATTGACCTTAATGATATTTTATAATAGATAATATTTTATAAAATGATACAATCTTTCTTAAGATCTTATATTCTCCCAATTAATTAGGATATGGAGGAATATATCATTCATGGTACAGTTATGAAATGTCTTTTTATTTAGTATAACTTTATTTATCCTCAAAGATTACAAATACTTGTTTTCACAATTATTGTGAAAGCGAATAATGAGTGGTTAAAAGTAAAAAATATCGGTAAAAAAGAGTAAATTTTTTATAATTTTTATTTTATGAGATTATTTATATATAATATAATCCTATACTCGGTAAAATTTGTATTGATCCATTTTGAATTTAAAATTAATTTATATTAATTTAATAATTATTGAAAATTTCATGAGTTCTCTTCCCCTCTCTTCTAATAAACCATATATTATTCCAATTAATTTACACATAAAACCCATTTTTTCATACATTATCTACCCAAATACATTTATGACATAACTTTTGATGTTATAGAGGCTTTGGTTATTAAATAATACTAACATTATCGATCATAAGGTGTTATAAAAAAGAGGTTATCTCATGAAGAGGTGTCATTATTAACTGAGTGTTTCTGTTTTATTTTTTCCACCAAATAAAAATCTTTATAAATAATCATCATTTATTATCTCCATTATATTAAATACACTTATGTGGTTTTATGCTAATTAAATAACCTATATGCATATATTCATCTTACAAATGGGAAGTAAAATCACCATTCGTGTTTAAAGTGGACAACCACCTTGTGAACAAATCTAATTAGTTTTCCATTGCAGTCCCTCATTGTTGGTTATAATGATATAATTAATTTATATTTATTATATTAAATAAATAATTATCAGTCTAAAAATATAATATATAATTTTATTTGATTCGTTTTTATTCACTAATAAATGTTAATGTCGTTCATGTGTACATAAGGACTACCACATCCACAAAGTTATGTGATTCTGTTTTCATAACTATTTCTCAAGGATGATATGTACAATTTAGTTGAAATAAATAATATTAAATTAATTTTATAATTATAATTATATAATGATAAAATAAAACTTTCATAATTTTCATAATAATCACTGAAAAATGGAAACATTAGTCGTGCTTATATATGACCAACCATCTCCATGATTGTAATGTAGTTCATTTTTATAACCATATTTAATCATCAGTTTTAAAAGTATAATTTATGTATAAAAATGATAATTAGGTTAGGATTATTATTTTTTAGATTATGGAATAATTTATTTTTGACAATAGTTAACCCAATAATGTCATTTTGGAGTTATGAAATTAATATCATTAAAATGTCCAAGAAAAACATAAATGATTAAGTCATTGAATATGACATGGTAATAAAATAAATAAACAGAATAATAAACATTAAAAATATTCTCAATCTAGTAAATAATTAAAAAATTATTTTATTATTTATTAAGATAAACAACATACATGTTGAGTCATGCTCAATGGGATGGACTCTTTAATATAAAGCCTAATTTTAAATGTTAAAATGACTAATTTTCAAACTCATCTTCTTAAATTTACATGTTTTTAAAATTATTTTATGAATTTATTTAAAATAACATTGACTACAACTACATTTAATTATATTCCACTTTGTTTCAATAGTTTTAAAGATGAAATATTTTTTCAAAATGTTCAATTTTCATTACAAAAGAAAAAAAGGAATGTTCTATTTTGATGTATATGGAAACAATGAATTTTACCACTTATGATACCATTATTTAATATTTAAATTCATTTCTATTATTCTATTTTATCTTCAATTAAAAATTATCTTTCCCTTTTTATGGTTATTTTGGTATTTAAAAAATTAGTTTTTTAAATATTAAAAATATTTTGATGTCAAAAAGTATTTTTCACAAGATTATAAAAGTGTTTTAAAAGTTCTTATTCGTGATATAGTCTATGGAAACAATTTATAGTTGTTTGAGCCCCATTATATCTCACATGTGTTCTTTATACAACTAATAAAAAGTTTTCATCTAAATTTTATCTCATAGGAGATCCCATTATATCCTATAACATGGGTGCACAACGATATCACTATAACGAATTTGGTACTGATAATTCCCTCTGGAGAATTATATTAGAAGTAATCCTCATGGTTACTCTAATTTTAAGGGATTTATAACGGTTTTATGATGATGATGTATGAAGGATCCAACATGAAATTTATATTATTTATAATGAGTTTTGCTAGAAATCATTTGATTTGAAAAGGGAAGAGAATATTCTTTTTAAAGTAAAAAGGTTGTATTCTCAGAATAAGAGTAATGTTTTTTGAAAAGTTTTTTCATAGGTTTTTATTATTTTTATGGACTAAAATATTTCTTATTTTTATGTCTTTTACTATGATTCCTATTCTAATACTACATTATAAATCATTTTTCATAGGGATTTATGGAAAAATTAGGGACCGATATGTGGTCAAAATGAAATTTGTGAAGATATATCAATAATAAAAAACATGATTATTAAATTCTTTATTTGTTGGAAAAAATCGATTCTGAGTAGAAGTTTACAATTTGTAATATACAGGATTGTTTTGTTTTATTTGGTAAAAAAATCTGCAAATCTCTAAACCTAGAATATAATTTGCAATGCAAGAAAGTGAATTTTAGTTGAAATTGATTAGATTATTTAATGTCTAATGGGGGTAACTTAAAATATTCCACCCCTTTATTTTTCATAATTCTATGAAAAAATATAAGGAAAACACTTTCATTGTTATAAAGTAGGTATAATTAGTAAAAAATATTATCTAACTCAAATGGGTTTCCCTGATAATCAATTGGTTATCAAAAAAGCTTAATTAAATATAAGGTAAAATGTATGGTAAGGAATTGCGAGCAAACACGCCAAAATTAAATATATCAGTATTAATTTAAAGGAAATTAAGATAGAACAATTAAATCAACCTTGTTCGGAAGCACTTGTCTTGTATTGTCCTTTTTTAAAACCCAAAATTGAATATACTGAGAAAAATTAATAAATCCATGAAAATCAGACATATAACATATGTTTTTTGGGTGAGATGTAAAATGAAAAGAAACAATATATTTAAGGCAAGAGGAATCATATATTTGACATAAACTCATGTTCACCTCACAGAATAGGATAAATAGACAAGAATAAGAGGAGATCCACCTTATTGATGAGTAAAAGAGAAGATGTATTAACGAAGGGAATTTTGTATGATGTTGGGGAAAAATCATGGTAATAAAATACGGCAGAAGTGGGGTTACATGAAAAATTCCCCCTTAAAATAACATGTCTAGATATTACTGAATTGTTAGTTGAAGGGAACTGAATAGTTGTTTTCTCCTAATAGTGGATCGTTCCAATGCTAGACACCACTATTTAGCGAGTACAAGCCAAAATGATAGTCTATGGATTCAAATACACATTGGGTGACACTATTAAGTACATAAGTTGGTTGTAAGAATAGTACCAACTAGCTGGTGGGACCACAATAACTTGATATGTCCCCGAATACTATTATCAGCCCCCAAACCCACCAGAGAATTTATGATCCCCTTTTCAAGGCCCACAAAAGAGCTGAATCAGGTAGTTAAATAGGTTTTTGAAAAGTTAATGAGTGTTTATACCTTATGAGTGTTATGAAAACTTAGAACCTCCCCAATTTAAAATATATTATCCCTATGATGTGCCATCAAAATTCACCAACCTCCTTGGTAAATAAGTCTATATATTGGGATTTCATGTTTTACTCCCTCTCTAATGATTCCTTTTGAAAACACTTTTTTTTCAATAAACCGTGTGCCAAATGAATAACTTTTCAATAGAGGGAATTTTCATTATAATCCTTAATACTAATAGGAATATCCTTAAAGGATAAATCATCCTCAAGAACAAAATCCTCACCATAAATACTGTGAGATTGATCAAGAAAATACTATTGAAGATAAGGTATATGAAATTATTTTTGAAAGTTAAATAATCTATATAGAAGCTCCCGTTGGTATAAAATCCGGCTGAACCTATCCCTAATACCAAATTACCCCATGTACCTGAGTGGAAATTTACCATACCTATATATATCATAGTGTAGAAACCTATTCAATACATGAAAAATCAACCACGCAAAATCCTCCAACTCAATAGGTTGACGATGATGATCTGTATATGATTTGTGCCTACTTTGTATAGTAGATATTATTTTTATAATCAAGTAAACATTATTTGACATCTCTAGAATGAGAAATATCCAAAAAATGAGACTTCACCAAACTCTAGCCAACATAAGGGTTTACAACATAGTATTCAATACAAATACATAAAAGTAACAATTAGAATCATTTCATGATAACTATTTTTAAATGAAAATTCCACATGATTTAGATTTTTCTCTTAAGAACTTTCAAATTCATGGAAACATGCCCTTAACATGTCCTCAAACAATAGAAAAATCTTCTCAGTCTACCCATTGGTCTATGTGTGGTAGGATGTACTCCAATCCCCATAAGTTACCTATTTTTATGTAACCCTTGCATGAACTATCATGTGAATTTAGTGTTTCTATCACAAAGTATTATTTGATAAATCCCATTTAGTTTTATAACCTCTCAAATATACATCATTCCAACCGATGCGACTATACTAGTCTCTCGTATTGGAAGAAAATGGGGAACCTTCGTCAACATATCCATGATGAACCATACTATATCTTTCCCCTGTGTAATCCATGGAAAGAATATCATGAAATTCATCATGTCATCATCCCACTTACACATTGTAATGGGTAGATATTGTATAATACTATTATTTCATTAATATTTGTATTTAACGTGATGACGTGTTGAGCACAGTGTATCAAACCCCAATATCTCCATCTACATTCCCAATTACCAATAAACGAAAAAAATATCACGAAACAATTTCACTGACAAAGGGTTTCTTTCCCATATGGATGTATGAGATTCCCTAATAAATACCTCTCACATTCTAGTAGTCTTTAAAAAAACTCATGAACATAGACAATATTATCCTGATGTATATATTATGGTAGGTGTAATTCACCAAAATCAAATCCTTCCCCGAGGGAGATACCCATAGGAGAAAATATATTATTTATATTAATATGATATATAAGTGAAAAAACTAGAAAATATGATGTAATAATTGAATTACCTTATTCCAATGGAAGTATGGAAGAATTTCATTAATGAGTTCTATTAATTTTTTGTCACTGGTTTATTCCTGAGTAACCTTAGGGTAAAAATTATCGATTAGATAATAAAAATTAATTTTATCCTTCTCTAATGTAATTTTTGTCTCTATGTTAAAAGATATGTGGTTCTCAACCCATATTCAATGTCGAAGTTTAGGCCCTAGTAAGTGGAGATTTATTTTAAATCTTTTGGATAATATAGATTATAATGAAAAATACTTTACATTGATTGATATCACTTAAAAATTGAATAATATTCATTAAAAAATATAATAAATACACAATAGGACCATATAGGTATAGTGTCCTTAGAAACTTTTAAACATAAACAAATGTTTCACAAAATATTTACATTGTCTACAAATTATTTCTTCATAACTAGTCTCCTTTTTGAAATATATTACTCAATACCATTTTCAAGACCTCAGGAAAAGAAACATATGAATGGGTGAGCTTAGATGATCAGTAAGGGTAAAAAAGGGATATATAAATCATACCATAATCATAAGACATGTGAACATATCATTTGAAAGTCTTACAATTCATATGAATGATTACGATAACATGACATGGGAAAAAAGTTCATAAGAATCAATGGAAAAAATACCAGTAGTAATAAAATAATGAATTATGTTTTTTGGAATACCCATAAGAATTTTAAATCATTTCATATTATTCAAGGCTCATTTCCATGACTATTATAGTGGATAATGTCCATTACTAAACTGAGTTAATTCTTCGTTCCATCCATGTATTACTGAATTCAAATAATTTCATGATCACTCCCTCTCTATTTCAGGATATATAAATCATTAAACAATGTATTGGAGTTAGATATAGGTCCCACCCATCTCATAATTAAATCATTATTAAGTGTTCCAAAAATACATAAATCATTCGTCATACAATAACCCAAAGAAAAAATGGTTTTCTTAAACATCCTTCCATAATAATCCATATAAATGAAATTATTTTCATAAAAAAAATTCCACCATGATCATAATAATGTCATAGTTATAATATGGATAAAAATATAACCCTATTTAAATAATTTCATCTTATATGGAAAATAATTTTGATAAAACAATTGTAATTTATTATTGAGGAAAACATCTTTTCTTCTTCAATAACGTCTTATTTTCTAAAAATTCTGTACAAGTTTAAAAGAAAATATTTTATTTGAAAATAAAGTTGAAAACATTTATATGAAGCTTCTTGGAAATAAGGAATTATTAAAATGTAAATATCAGTTCATTCCATATATGATAAAAAAACATTCTCCACATACTTTTTCCGGAAAAATAAAAAAAGTACCTCATATCGAATAATGAAAAAAGATTACTTCTATAGCATTTAAATGTTTTTCCAAAATTCATAAAATTGACATTAAACAATTGTAAATGAATAAAAATAACGTTACATTTTTAGGAAACATGGACGTGGATGATAAATATAACCTAGTAAATACTTATGTATAAACAATCACAAATAATAACGAGATCGAAAAATATTCTATCACCTCAGGTATGATTTCCATTTTATGTATCTAAACCTCTTGTATAATGATCTAAATAATATCATTGACTTATTTTAGAGTCATATTCATTTTTATGTTATCATATATGATCATATTATCGTCTGTTTTTATTAACATTTCATTGTTACTCATTATTCCGATATAAACTGCTTTATGTTCTATAAAATAAATTTTCGTTATCATTATTTGGTCATAATTATATCATTAAAAAATATATTAACATATAATAAACCATTTTTATTCATTTTTTTAATTTATATAATGATCCAATATTGATGATCACGTAGAATGAATCCCATCGCATCATGGAGGCGGTAAGTCGTACGTACGCACGAGCGACAAATCATTCCCATAATTTTTTAATGTTACTTTAGTGGATTGGGTATAATATTTCATAATAAATATCATATTATAATAATAATATATTGTTATTAATTATATCATTATACCCATCCATGTAATGTGGTGGTGAAAAAAAACAGATTACACCACGACGTGGAGAAGGTAAGTCGTACGTACACACTGTGGATGATTTCACTTTTCATAGGCTGGATAGTAGATCGAATATGGTTGTTTCATAAACAGAATAACATCTCAGTATATAAGTGATAATTAAATTCTAAATTAACTGTTAAACAACTAATAAATAATAAGTAGATGAAGAAATACGTTTGAAAGAACCGGTAGAGGAGATAGCCTCTTCTTCGACCTGCTTCCACAAAATATCCTCTTATATCACTAGAAGTGGCCTTTCTAGAAGGCCAGAACTGATGAAATGTTATTAGGGAAGTTTAAGAATGTAAACTGGTAGGGGATGGAAGATATTGAAAGCTCAATGTGATGTGAAGAGTTGAGGGAGGATATTCTATGTTTATAATTGAGGTTAGATGCACTTTCTGAAACCTCACAAATATTAATTTATAATAAAATAAAACCCCATCTATAAACCTCAAAAAATAACCAAAATAAGATTATTAGATTACCAAAGGTTGTAAAAGAATTACCAAATAATGTTTTGAAAAGTATTTCAGTCTATTTAAACCATATCGTTTTTATTAACACTTAGTTATTCTATTTAGTTTTTAACTAGGGTGACAGAAAAATTTATATTAAAATGGTGAAATATTTACTTATTTGATGTAAAAAATATGATAAATAAATAATGTATAAGATTTTATACCATATAATAATTATTCAATATTTTTTCAAAATGTTTTCTCATTTTTAAAAAAATTAATAGAACATTATTTTGACAAATAACCAATAGTGTCAATTTTGAAACTATTGAAATCAATGATTTTTTAAAATATTAAGATAACAAGTTTACTTAGAAACAACTATTTTATTATATTAATAATATGTAAAGGTAATTTAAAATATTCATTAGAATTATTTATTTTAAAAAAAATTATTTATTTTATCATTTTATTATAGGATTTATTTGTTATCTCAATAAAAAATAATCACTACATCAATATCGTGTAATTATTTTATATAAATATTTTTTGAATAAAAATTAAAAATAAAATAATTTGATGAAGAATAAAAGATTATATTTCAGAAAAATATTTTTAGCCGAATTTATATTCTTTAAAATACAATATTTTAAATGTCATACTTATTAAATTATGAATGTAAAAACATTAACATCACATTAAAAAAAATAATATTATGATCATAATCCATTCCATAAGGCTCCAAATTCCCAATAACTCAACCCTTGTCTGTTTCTTATCCAGGTATACTCGACCAATAAGATTTATTCAAGTGTTTTGGTTGTTTAATGGGTACTATTATTTTAATAGAAACTATACTATTGATTTTTCATTAATTCAATAATTTTTTCATGATTGATGTATATGCTATTATGTTAATTATTCATTTAATAAAAATATCCATGATAATGAAAAACAATATCTTTCAAATTAGTATTTATAGAATAATTTATCATTTTCATAACATTATGCATCAAATGATTATGTTTTTAAAAGTTGAGTGAGACATATTTAACTTTTCATAAATAATATAAATTACATGTCCCGATGACATCCATCTGGATTCAAATGGATAACATTTCGACCCAAGGATGATTTATGTCGAAAAATATCATCTAATTATATTCATAAGATTGTTAAGGAACTTTTATAATAGTATTCTTAACCTTAATTACCCGATTTCCCCTTTTACCATTTTGATAATAATTAATGAAGTTACTATTTGTAATACCCAAAAATAAAATAAATATTTTTACATAATTTGGACCAAAATATTTCAATTATGAAATCCATTTTAAAATTTAAAATCACAAAAGTTGTATTAATTATATTAAATCATTCTCATTGTCTGAATGAGAGAACACATTTTTAAATGTGAAAATATTAAAAAATGTTTATTTTTTTTACATTTTAATTCAACGTAAAATTAATGCTAATTAAATTCATTATATTTAATGATATAAAATATTATATTTTTACTTTAGAACCATTCAATATTATAATTTAACCATATAAATTAATTTTACGAAAAATATTGTTTTCACATCAAATTTATTGTATTTTTACTATTCATCAAAAACATTAAAGTTATCAGAAATATATCTAAAATTCATCCAAAGTAATTTTTATAACCCGATTCAAATGAAATCTTTTATGTTGTCACATAAAAATTATTAATGTTTCAAAATATTTCTTAAACGGGGTTCACCATTAAAAGGAAGAAATTACCCTTTTGAAAAATATATGGTGTTATACATCAAATAGGGTTTATTCATACTCTATGACAAAAATATCTACTGGATGAAAATAAAATAAATTTTATTAAGTATATAACACATATATTTCATTAATTTAATTTACTAATAGAAATTCTCTAAATTTATTAATACAAAAATACAAATATATAACAATTGGCAGTGAATGACATCACCATACATTTTCATAAGTTAAATATATTTATTCCTACTAACCTAACAAATATGTTATAATGATCATTTTTTATTAATGTCATATCACGATTTTTTAAACTCCTGATTTAGTGAAATGAAATTTATTGTATAATAATTATTTAGAGTAAATATTTCATTAAAACATCAGAGTGTTACATTCTACAACCCTTAAAATGAAATTTCCCTTGAAATTTATCACTTTGATACAAACATATGAGGATATATTTCTATTATCATATCCTCATGTTCCCAAATATCTTCCTAAAATGTCTGGATTCACCACCACAAAACACTAACCAAGCGATTGGTCATGTTTCACTAAATATTTTCGATATGATCCAAAATCTATATCAGTTTTTCTCTATAAGAAATATCTTGATAAAGTGGTACTAATTCCATGTTTAGTACATGTGAAGGATCAGGTATGCACATTATTATGATAGATACATGGAACACATCATTAACTTGAAAAAGATTCAGTGGAAGAATCAATCATTATGCTTCCATCCCTAATCAATTTGGAATTTCAAAAGGACTGATATACCTTGGGGCCAACATTCCATTTTTTCCCAATATCATTACTCTATTCCAGGGGGATATTCGTAGCAACACATTGTCAACCACATCAAACTCTAGGTATTTTCTTTAGTTGTTATCATAACATTTTTGCTGACTCTGAGATCCTTTTCTCTGCTATTTAATTGATATGATGTTTTCCGTCATTTCATCAACACGATCTATTCCTAATATCTTCTATTCCCCAACTTCGTCCTAGTAAGTTGGGGTTCTCACTTACTTCCATAGAAGGATACATAAGGATCAATATGAATAATGGAGTGAAATATATTTTTGTAATAAAATTACATCACGTTTATGTGTTAATCCCAACAACCTTTGAAATCCATATAGTAATCTATCAACATGTCTTCTAGAGTTGGAATTGTCCGATCAGACTGACTGTCGGTCTGAGGATGACAAGAAGTCCTGAAACTCAACTTTGTATATAGGGCCTACTAAAGGAATTTCCTGACCCTCTAGGTAATCCTCATATCCCGATCATTTAGAATGGAAAGAGTTACTCCATGAAATCATACCACATCTGTAACGCCCTGACCCTAGCTACCTAGAGTTGGTGCATTATTACAAAACATTGGCATGATCACAAGAGATCATGTTTTGAAAGACCCAATAGTTTAGTAGACATTTATGTACTATATATATATATATATATTTATATATACGTTTTACATTACATTATGAAATCAAAAAACTACAAAAATGTGTCTCTTTATAACACACTCATATACCATAGCCTATTTTAGTAGGTTGATCATAATATACTTTTTCGCATCCTGGGAAAAATAAAACATAAGAAAGGGGTGAGCTCAGATGCTGAGAAAGGATAACAATATAGCAGAAACTATCATTAGAAAATAGAACATCTAAGGAAATGTATAAGTCTAAAACACAATCCTTTTAAACATAAACCTCTTCATAATCTGGAAATGATAAATCAAATAATGCCATTTACTTGATCACATGGATATTCTACTAGTCGAATAATCATATGTAATATCAATAGCTAATTTCATAATGATGAAATGTATAATTCCGGACATCATAACAATATAGTAAATGCCTCTTTCCAAGACTAAAAATAATAGTTTTTTCAATGCCTTGAGCCAAGACACTAGTTTGTCTCATGATACCTACCGATGCAACAAGGGGATATAGCGGACCCCACCAATCAATTACTATGTCCAATGCATTCCTCTTTAGAAAAGGTTGAAACATAACCTAAACATTCTTATTAAAAATAGAATACGAAATTTTAATTCTTTTACCATAAACAATGAATGGTATAGAAATTGAACATCCATAATCACACATATCACAAAACCTTCAATACAATATGGAAGACTCTATCATAATAAATCAACTTCAAAAAAGCATAAATTCCAGCAAAGGATGTTGACATAGATGAAATCAAATCTATTTGAGATAAAAACATCTTTCAATTTTGAAGTCATTTAAAAGTCACGTAATTAATAAAGAAATCATTAATTTCGAAAATATTATTATAAGCTTGTAAGGGAATCTTAGAAGTTGTTATAATGGTGGAAAATAGCTGCACCTATTCTATAAGTTGAAAAACATTCTTTCCTTAGTTTATCCAAAATGTCATAAAGTACCTTGTTTGGATAACGATAGAAATATTCCTTTAAAACCATTTTATAAAAAGTCCAAAAGGGTATAAATTTCATTAACCCATATTCTAATAAATAGTTAAAATGTTTTGAAATACATATTTACAAAACACTAATGTGGATGATAAAGAGGTCCCAATAGACCCTCATGTATAAAAAACCTCATATAATAAAGAAATTGTAAAATTAACCCTTACCTAGTACTTTTCCTTAGTCTATTGTAGGTTAGACCTCTATATAATAGTTAAATCATTTCCAATAAATTATAAAATAACCACATACTTAAATATTATTCCATATATGATCCTATAATATTTCTCTGTTAATAATATTTTAGTAGTATCATTGCTTTAGTTGTTGACTAACTAAAAATTAAAACTTTTATTATCCAACAATTTTATGGAAAAAGTGAGAAACCAAATATCACGCCCAAAAGTAGATATCCAAGATATTAAAATGAAATTTTAGCCTATCAGTATCACTAAACAGTTTTTATAAGAGAGAGCATACCAGAGTTTCTGGCTCCCCCATCAGAAGATCTTCAAACCTCAACACCAGCTTGTGCAATGATTGAATGTACTTATCAATGCTGATTTTCGTTTTGCTGAATGCATTTATTAAGATGAGGTCCTTATTATCAATCCACATTCCATGTTCCTCATTATCTTCCATTATTTAGGGAATTTCCACCATTCTTTCACCTTCATCATCAGGATCATTAATTGTCTGAACAGTTTATTCAATTACCTTTTCCGAACTCATGAACAGTTCCAAAGACAATGTGGGAACAGAATCAAACTCCTACTTGTGACATGTATATTTGGAGATGGATTGAGAATCATTTAATAATTTTTTTGCCTTCATATTCTTTGTTGATTGGGTCTCCATCAGTAGAGAAAGGTGAAAATAGTTTTTCCTCTCTTTCAGTATACCCCTCTTACTCTTTCTCCTCCTTGGACTTGCGACCTGGTCATCAGGTACATCCTCCTCTAAGTCACCTTTAGAAAACCGGTCATCATTGGGTTGTTTTCCAAGGTCCTTACCCCGATTCATGACTGCACTAGCCGAGCCATCCGTTGGAATCTCAATCGATAGTTGTGGAAAATGGTTTCCGAGAATAATAGTGTCAACATCCCTCCTGGGAATTACCTTGAGAACAACCTCACTAGTTGAACCATTTCTCAAAGTAGCACATGTTATATGTGTTTCCCTTGGAGTCCAATCTTCTTCTACTTTTTTCATTGTTACCAATCCCTATACACCCCACTTCATCATAACATGAACCATTTTTGTAGCCTCCCCCAAAAAGCCTGCTGACTCCCTAGGTACATTCATTTACCATAGGTTTGAGAACTCTTTCCTGCTGCCATTCCTCCAAGGGGACCTCCACAAACAGGCCATGATCTTTCCCCAACCTATGGAAAACACCATCCACCAGAGGATTATTCTGTGATTCACTATGAGAATTCTATATCACAGGTGATTTATTTGACTTAGTGTTCTCACTCACTTTCCCCTTCCCAATAGTTCCATTTTTTGGATTAAGAACAAACGTGTTTCCACCATTACCAATTACCTTGAGATTTCCAACATTGTGAGACCAATGTCTATAATTTTCCAACTCATGGCCCAACCGCTTGCAGTCCAGACAGAAATCAGCCCACGATTCAAAAACCACATATTGCTTACAATGATAATCCTCTCCAACTGTGATCCAAACAAAATTAGCTGGCTCTCTTAAAACATCGACTTCCACACACCTTCAAGGATTCACCAGTTGACAAAAGGCTTTGGTTCTGTTATCAGAACACAAATATCTACCGACCATGTTCCACATCATCCTAATTATTGAGGGATTTTGAAAACGAAGAGGAATGTTAGGAAAGGCCACCCATATTTATAATAACTTCATAGTATTTATAAGGTTCTAGAGTTATTTTTTTTATGGAAACAAAGAAAAATAGGAAGTGTAATTTGAAAAGGACTTTGAAAAAGGTGACGAAATAATTACCTCTTATTCAGATGTATCCTTTTGATTTTAATAAAAGGGATCCTTATGATGGCTTTCATATCAATGTATGGACTATAGGTTGAAGTGAGGGTTGTTAGAGAATATTGGAGTATGGGTTGGATGATCCACATATCATTGGAGGTGTGAATTCTAGAGAAGGTGAAGTGCCCTTTTATAAGGGAGGTGATGGACACTTTAGGTAGAGCATGAAGTATTATTTTATTATAAAATAATTTTCAGTTTATAAAATCTCCAAATGGATTTATTTCGAGTATAAGTGAGGGATTGGTCGAAAACCTCTCAACCAATATGATTTAGACTAGTTTAGGTCACCATATTAATCTTATCTTATAGATTTAATTCTGGGATAAATAGTTTAACATTTACCAGGTATCCTTTAATTTTTATATTACATGGTTAATAAACGTAATAAAAAAATGGAAATTGAACATATTTTGGTTCATTAATGAAATATATAACCTCATCTAAGACTTGTGGACGAATCTTAGTTTTTTTAGGAGTATTATATCATTTAATAAAATAGTATTTGTTCTAAAATCTCATTTATCTCAATTTTGACACTATTTAGTATTTTGTTTTTGTGAAAGTCATAAAAATCTTATTTATTTGAAAAACATACATTGAATTAATCCTAACATGTCATATTCACCTATAAAATGATTGGATGACCTCGAAATTTTCAATTTACATTTATTTTAATATTTATAATATCAATTTTATTAATATTTCATTAATAAGGTAATTTCTCTATAATCATTGTGTCATAAATAAAATTAATTATTTAATGTATAAAAATTATAAATATAATACCATGATGTAGGAAATCTTTTTAGATTTATAATTAATTTTTATAGTCGAATTTATCTTATGTGTAGCCCTGCATTTAAAAGGTTTTAGTTATTAAACTTTGAATTTGATAGTTTTAACTATTCTTTAAATAAAATATATTAAATGTATTAATATAATCATGTGCATCAAAAAAGATCATATTTTTGTACTAAGGTTGATTTTGGTCGAAATACACTTATCCAATAGAATTACGACATGTGTTAGGGTAATTATAATATCATTTTTACCTTTAATTACACTATTTACTTTTAATAGTGGTAAATAAAATTCAAAAGTTATGATTCACCAAAAAAATCATCCTATTGAACCACATTTCTTTTACTTATGTAAACTGTGTCTCTCAAATTTTTTAAATTCAAATCATAGAAGTGGTAAAATTTCGTTTTCTGTAGATTTGAAAATGTTCCTTAAAGGTGGTTAAAAGGTGGTAAAAAGTTCAATAAAATTTTATATATCTAATCTTATCATAAAATTACATTAATGAATTAAATTGAACTAATATTTGTATTATTTATATATTTTTACTTTAAAATAGATTTAAATTTAAAATTACCATTTTAATAAAAATTTGGTTTTAAACAATAACACAATGTTTTTCACTATTTATCAAAAATTGAAATTTTTTAGAAATATACAAAAAATTCACCCTAATATAATTTTGATATTCCAAATCCAATAATTATGATCATTTTGAAAAATAAAATTTATTAAATTTCATGTAGTGGGTATTACTATTCATAACTACTTTTTAAATGGATTGTTTGATTGGTCATGGTGTGGTAGAACTCGAAGTTGCGTATAACACATGATATTGAATTATTAAAAGAGAAGCATACCATGGAAACATTGGGTGTCACATTCTTACCTCATTCAAATTATTTCATCCTCAAAATTTCTAGAATATTAATGTATGAAAATATTTGGGTGGATTTTCATCATATGTTTCTTAGGTTCCCACATTGCCTCTTCTATAATATAGTTTCTCCAAAGAACATTTACCAGAAGAGTTGTCCGGTTCCCAACACTTGTTCTCTAGTATCCAAAATTCTAATAGGATCTTTATAATAAGGCATATTAGGTTCCAGTTTTAATTCTTCATAGGTGAGTACATGAATTAGTTCATTCATGTATTTTATCAATAGTGATACCTGGAATACATCCTGAACATTGAACAGACTTGGCAGCATTGCCAAACGGTAAGCTAAACTCCAACTCGTTCTACAATTTTGAAAAGTCTTATGTACCTAGGACATAATTTACCCTTCTAACTGAAATGAATAACACCCTCCCATGGAGATACCTTCATGAAAACATGATCTCCTAGAAGAAATTCCAAATCCTTCCTTCAGTTATCTGCATATCTCTTTTCCCAACATTGAGTTTCTTTGATGTAGGTTTGGATAATCTTCACCCATTCCATTGTTTCTTCAACAAGTTTGGTTCCTATGAGTTTTATTTCACCAACATCATCAAAACAATTTGGCGTGTGACATCTCTTTCCATAAAATAATTATTATGGTACTATCTGAATACTTTAATGGAAGCTATTGTTATAGTAAAATTATACCAATGGTAAATACTGATCACAGATACCTTGAAATTCAAGTGATAATGATCTCAACATGTCTTCTAAGGATTGAATAGTATATTCTGATTGTCCATCAGTTTGAGGGTGGTAGGAAGTGCTAAAATGATATTCAGTATCTAGGGATTTCTAAAGACTTTTCCAGAATCTTGATGTAAAACAAGGATCACAATCCGAAACAAATGATAGGGGTAAACCATGAAGTATTACAACTTCATTAGTATATATTCCTTCTAAATGTTCAAGTGGTAAATATTATCATTAGCAAGAACATGTGCTAAATTGGTAAGACAATCAACAATGACCCATATTACATCATTCTTTCTAGGAGTGTTTGGTAGCCCCATGAAAAAGTCCCTCATAATATCATTCCATTTTCACTCAGGTATGGGAAGAGGTTGCATGAATTCCCCTTGATGATGTCTCCTAGCCTTCACCTATTGAAAAACCATACATCTTGACACATAATCATTAATCTCCCTCTTCATATTGTCCCACTAAAAATTTTTCCTCAATTTTCTATACATCTTAGTTCTACTAGGGTGTACAAATAAATTAGAGCTATGAAAATCATCCAAAAATTACATTTTTAGATCTGGAATATCAAGAACACAAAGTCTCTTCCCAAATTTCAAAGTTTCATCTTTATATATGATGTCGATTAATCTCCCATCATTCATAGCATTAATTTTATTTAGAAACTCTTCATAATTAGTCTGAGAACATTTTACCCTTTCTAGAAGAGATGGATTTCTAACTATTTGAAAAGGAATCAATTTTTAACCTTCCATGATTATTCCCATAACTATATTTACTAGATCCATGAACATAGGATCCCTTTCAACACATATCTTGTTCGGAACACCATGATACTTTCTGATCAAAGCATCTGCCACCTTATTTTCCTTCCACTGGTGGTAGTGTATTGTGAAATCATATTCCTTGTGTAGTTTAAGCAATCATATTTTCCTCACGTTGAGTTTGTTTTGTGAAAAACTATACTTCAAACTCTTTTGAAAAGTATATATCTCAAAATTTTCACCATAGAGATAGTGTCTCCATATCATAAAATAAAAGATTACAACTGAAAACTCAATATCATGAGTAAGATAGTTTTGTTCATGAATATTTAGCTATCGTGGCACATAATCAATAATTCTATTATTCTTAATAAGGACACAACAAAGTCCTATATTTGAAAAATCGCTATAAATAACCAACCTATCATTCCCCAATGGTAGATTCAAGATAGGATAATTGAATAATATTTTCTTTAATTCCTCATAACATTATTCACACTCTTTTTTCCAAAAAAAATTAATCACTTTATGTGTGAACATTGTTAATGGGTTTTCCAATTAGGAAAATGTTTGGATAAAATGCTGATAATAACCTACTAAACCAATAAAAAGGTGTACCTCAGTTATACTCGTCGGTGTTGGCCATTATTGGATTACTCTTTTCATTGAAGGATCATTGTAAATTCCATCTTTTATAGACAATATGGCCCAGAAAAGAAAACAATTGAAGCTAGAATTCACAGTAGCTAAACTTCCCATATAATTCATTTATTCTATGAGTCTTTAGAATAGTTCACAAGTTATTTTCATGATATACATATATTTTGGATTATTCCAGGATATCATAAAAAAATACCACTACAAATTCATCATGATATTCATTGAAAACTCTATTCATCAGATCCATGAAAACAGAGGGTGCATTAGTCAGTCTGAAAGGCATTACTATAAACTCAAAATTCCCATACATGTTATGAAATGTTGTATTTGGAATGACTTTCTTATTTACACCTAGATGATGATATCTCGATCAAAGGTCAATCATTGAGAAATACTGAGCTATAGGAAGCTGATCAAATAAATCATCAATACAATGTGTGGGATAGTTTTTAGTTATTATTATACCATCGATATCCCCGTAGTCAATGCACAACCTCATAGACCATATTTCCTATTAAAAAAAGAAAAGGGGCTCCCCATGGAGAATCAATAGGGAAAATAAATCCATTATTACTCAATTCCTCTAGTTTGTTATTTAGTTCCACTAATTCCACAGTAGCTATTCTATAAGGGGTCTAAGATATGGGCCTATAACCCAGAATTAAGTCAATGGTAAACTCAATATATCGTTCTGTAGGATTTCCATGTAAATCCTATAGAAACACATCAACATATTATTGAATAATTTGTATATCCTCTATTTGAACATTCCATTCATCACCAATAGTTATATCATTCTCTTCCTCCCCAATAATTTAATTTAGTAGAGCTACTAGGGGGTCTAGATGAGAATCAGATGGTGATGTTTTTGCTCTAAAGAGTAGGGATTACTTATCATCATAAAAAATTATAACCTCTTTCTTCTTACAATAAATTTTCACATCAAGGTTCAAAATCCAATCCATAATGAGGATTATATTAAATTTTATAATGGGTATGATGATGAAATCAACAGATAAAGCATGTTTATATGCAATAATTGTAACTGATTCACAAAAAATTGTTGAAATGATACTTCCCTTATGAGTTTTGACTGAAAACTCTCTTGTTATGTCAAATTATAAATATCTTATTTTCATGGAAAACATGGATGATATGAAAGAATTAAAGGATACAGAATCAAATAAATCATTGGCTAAATTTGAGGAAACAATTATTGTACATGACACCATGTCATTTGGAATGTCAACCTCTATAGTCATGATCACATAAGATTTTCCTTTCTCCCATGGCCTTTTCTAAGGTAGGTTTCTTTGACGGCAAGGAAATTCATTTGAATAATTCCCCACTTATTTAAAACTACAACATTCAACATTGATAGCCTCTTTCTTCCCCTTACAATCATGAGATTGGTGGCCTTTATCTCCACACTTTTAGTAGATTCAGATTCCCTGAAGGAAAGTATCAGGGTGTTTCTTCCCACATTTAATGTATGGTGGAAATTAAACTTTTCCTTTATTCCCCATATTTCAATTTCAAAAGTGTTCTATAGATATCTTCTTCTCTTGCTTCGCATTGAAGTCTTAAGACTTAGATAATTCATTTTCTGTCATGATAGCTCATGAGACTATATCTTCATATAATGAGAAGGACTGTGATACTAATGATCGATGGAGAAATTATTTTTACCCATTAAAGAATCGATCAATATTACTTCTTGGGTTACAAATATAATCTACAACATTCCTTCCTAACCTTATGAAGTTATCCTCATACTTTGCGACATTCTCCACATCTTTTTACCTCAGACGCAGAAATTTCCTTTCTATATCTTCTTAATGTTCATGAGAAAAATATTTTTCTAGGATAAGATCTTCAAACTTCCTCCAATCCATTTTTTTATATATTTATACTTTTTTTGTTTTTAATTAAATACAACCATTGATCTACATCTCTTGTGATGCAATAAACTACTATAGAAACATTTTCTCTTTCACTGCTCCCCAAAGGATGAAATATTTTTTCTAAGGAACTTATCCATTTCTCAACTACAAATGGATTTGTAGTCTAATTGAATTTTGGTGTTTTTTCCTCATGAAGTTGTATAACATTAAACTTCTGCGTTGAGGATCAGGGTGCTCCATAAGAGTAAGGTTATTATTAATAACCTATGTGAGTTATCTGAGTATGGTTATAATCTGTTCAGCACCAGTTGCATCACCATGTCCACAATAATTATCTTAAGTATGGGGAAACCCCTACATGGATTACTTGAGTTGATAAATTTTTCATTCATTCCAGTAGGTGCAATTTCTATAAAAATGGAATATACTAGATTAGTTTATGAATCACAATACATATTTCCAAACTATTAAAATACATAACATAAATTGAACAGTTTATGCATATAATCCATAACCATAAAAAATTTCTTTGAAGAGGTATTTACTCATAAATCATTCATTATTGTTTATAAAGAAGATGTTCATTATCCAAATCATATCCCCTAGGAGTGTCGAACTAGGTGTGCTGTAAGGCCCATTGTCATGTACCATGATACCCAGGGTCAATCTTGAAACTCCTTGTTAGAGTTTTCACTCAATGGTACATCTGTGCCAGAAATAAATCCACTAGAAGTATTCCTAAAGGGATGTATTTCTTGGAAAGCACACATAATATATACATTAATATTTTTTTGGATGTTCTTCTATATTAATTCTCACATTATATCTTAGGGTAATTTTCTCTAATCAATGTGTTTCTAAATGTAGTTTCTAATGATTATACTATCAATCCTATGATACCAACTGTAATGCCCTTACCCTAGTTTCCCATCATCAGTGCATTATTGTATAACAATAGAATGATCACAAGAGATCAAGTCTCTAAAGACCAATTAGTTTAGTATCCTTAGAAGTATTGGATACATACATAAGTTTTACATTACATCATGAAATTGAAAAATTACAACAATGTGTCTCCTTTGAACACCCTCATCTCCCTTAGCCTATTCCTTTAGGTCAATCATAATAAACTTTTCGCATCCTTGGAAAAATAAAACATAAGAAAGGGGTGAGCTCAGATGCTCAGTAATGTTAACAATATTGCGGAAACTATCATAAGAAAATATAATCATCTAAGGGAATGCATAATACTAAGACACAAGACTTTGAAATATAAAATTCAATATAATATGGAAAATATAAATCTAATAATTCCCTTTACTTATTCACAAGGATATTTTTCTAGTCGAGTAATCACATTTAATATCAATAGGTAATTTCATAATGATTGAATTCCAAATTCCAAATATCATAATCACATAGTCAAGGCCTTGTGCCAAGACTAAAAATAATAATTTTGTCAAAGCCTTATGCCAAGACACTAGTTTTTTTAATGAGACCTACCGATGCATTAATGGGCTATAGCGACCCCTTACCATCACTTACTACGTCCAATGCATTCGTCATATGAAAAGGTTGACACATAACACAAGCATTCATATTAAAACCACCATACAAAATATTAATACTTTAACCATAAACCACGAATGGAATAAAAATATCACATCCACAGTCAAAAATATCACAAAACCATCAATATAATATGGAAGATTCTATTATAATAAATCATCTTCAAACAAACGTAAAATCCAATAAAGGATGTTGACATAGTTGAAATCAAAACTATTTGACAGAAATATATATTTATATTTTGAAATCATTTTAAAGTCATGTAATTATAAAAGTAGACATGTATTTTTAATATATTCTTATAAGATCGTAAGAAAAGCATCGAAGTTGTTATAACGGAGTAAAATATCCACACCCGCGGTATAAGTTAAAAAAAATTCTTTCCTTAATTTATTATAAGGTCACAAAGGACCTTTTATGGAAAATGACAAAAAGATTCCTTTCAAACCGTTTTATGAAAATTCAAAAAAGGGTATAAATGACATTAACCCATATTATAGTAAATAATAAAATTGTTTTGAAATAAATTATTAATAAACACAGTTGTGGATGATAAATTGGTCCTAGTAGATTCTCACGTATAAACAACCTCAGATAAAAAAGAGATTGTAAAATTAAACCTTACCTGTTAAATTTACATAGTGGAGGGTAGGTTAAACTATTGTATAATAGTGAAATAAAATTTATTGAATTATACAGGAACCATATACATAAATATTATTTCTTATATGATCCCCTAACATTCCATTTTTAATAATATTTCAGTAGTGTCATTTCCTTGGGTGTTTACTGGTTCATTTTCCATTATATGTTTTGTTATGTAAGTCATG
This sequence comes from Viscum album, assembly GCA_963277665.1. Lineage (NCBI taxonomy): Eukaryota > Viridiplantae > Streptophyta > Magnoliopsida > Santalales > Viscaceae > Viscum > Viscum album. The sequence continues at coordinate 1,019,435,214 of OY728133.1, read as the reverse complement.
TTTACTACGGATAAGATGTATTTTATTCATATGGATAATGATATTAAGTTCATTAAACATTATTTTTAATCATCAAATGAGAATTATTCTTGAATGGTTACGATTGGGAATGAAATCTCATCGTGTCATGGAAACGGTAAGCCATACATACGCAGGAGAGACAATATCATTCTATTGATGGTGAAATAGTATGTAATTGGATGGAATATTATATATACAATAACATAAACATGTTATATTTACTATTTAAATCAATTATAATCTTTAGTAAACCCATCCAAATAATGATGTGTTGAATAACAAACAACACCACGACTTGGTGATGGTAAGCCGTACGTAAGCACATATGGTGACTTTTTTATTCATAAGATGGATAGAATAATGAATATATTTGTACCATATTTATAATAATATCACAATTTGTGTAAGTTACTAGAGTTATTATTTTGGTATTGAAACCACAAAGAATGGGGAAGTGGAATAAGAAATATTCTTTGAAAAAAGAGACGAAATAATTACCTCTTCATCAGATTTCTCGGTTTTATTTGAACTAAAAGTATCCTTAGGTTGAATATATGATCAATGTATGTCCTCTATGTTGAAGTCAGGGTAGTTGGGAGAATATTTTTTAGGTTTTGGCCAAGCCAAAAGGCTTTTTTATGCATGAATTTGAGAGAAGGGAAAGTACCCATTTATAAAGGAGGTGAGGTGAACTTTAGGAAGAGTTTGAAATATTTTTTTATTATAAAATCATTTTCGATTTCTAATAGCTCCAAATGGATTTATTTTGAGGATAAGGTGGGTATGGTAATGAAACCTCTCATCCAATAGGTTTTAAACAATTTTAGGTCACCGTATTAACCTTATCTTTTAGATTTAATTATTGGTTAAATAGTTTAACATTTACCATGTCTCCATATATTTTTATATTACATGATTAAGAAACATTCTATAAAATTCCAAGAGAACCACAAGTGGTTAAAATATGAAATACCTCTTCATATATATGTCATTTGGAAGAATAATACATTTTTATGATTATTATATCATTTAATAAAATTGTATTTGTTTTAAAGACTCATTTATGTCAATTTTTACACTATTTAATATTTGGTTTTTCTGAAAGTAATAAAAATCTGATTTATTTGAAAAAAATAAATTTAATTAATCCTAAAAAGTCATAGGAATCTATAAAATTCATGGATGGCATCAAAAGATTCAATTTTACTTAATTTTAATATTTATAATATCAATTATTTTAATCTTTCATTAATAAGGTAATTACTACATCTTTATTGTGTCATAAATAACATTAATTATATAATGTATAAAAATTAGAAATAAAATACCATGATTTAGGAAATATTTTTAGATATATAATGAATATTTATAGTCGAATTTATCTTATGTTTAACTCTATGTTAAAAATATTTTCCTTATTAAACTTTGAATTTAATACTTTTGAATCTTCTTTAAAAAATATAATAAATATCTTAATCTAATCCATTTGGATGAAAAATGATAATTTTTTTCCATAAGTTTGACTTTTATCGAAATAAAATTATCCAACAGAACTAAGACATGTGTTGGGGTAATTATGATATCATTACTACCTTTAATTACCCTATTTACTTTAAAAATGGTAAATAAAATTCCAAAGTTACTATTTCTAAAAAATTATTTTCATCATATTGAACCACATTTTACTTACTTATATCAAAAGTGTCTCATATTTTTTAAATTAAAAGTGTAGAAGCGGTAAAATTACATTTTATGTAAATTTGAAAATGTTCATAAAGGGTGGGTAAATGATGGTATATAGTCAACAAACTTATATATATATATATATAATCTTATTATAAAATAACATTAATTAAGTAAATTGTACTAATATAGGTATTATGTATCTATTTTTCATTTAAAATTAATTAAAATTAAAATTAACCATTTAAATAAAAACTCGGTTTTAAATAATAATGCAGTGTTTTGCAATATTAATAAAAAATTGAATGTTTTAAGAAAAATACCAAAAATTCACCCTAAGCTAATTTTTATTTTCCAAATCCAAAAATGATGTCCATTTTAAAAAATAAAATTTATAAAATTTCAAATAGTGGATATTACTATTCATAACTACTTTTTAAATGGCTTGTTTGGTTGGTCAGTTGTGCTAGAACTTGAAGTTGCGTACAATACAAGTTATTTCATTATTTAAATAAAAGCATAACATTGAAGCTTTGGGGTGTTAAAAATTCAATTACATATATCTTCTCAATATAATAAAGAGAGAAATCCTCTTTAATAGAAAACAAGTGTGCCGACTTCATAAGGATAACATCTATAACTGATATATAATTATGGCCATTAAATGTTTTGGGAAGTCCGGTGACAATGTTCATAGTGATATTTTTTAATTTCCATTCTAGTATGGGTAATGGTTGTAACATCCCCCTAAATTTCTCTCTCTCATCATTATCTTACTGACAATCCAACCACTGAGAGGCATATTGGCCAACATCAAGATTCATTCCATCCCACCAGAAATACTCTTTCAGGACCCTATACATCAGTGTTCTTCTAGGGTGAATAAAGAATGATGAACTATGAGACTCATCTAATAGCTCCAAATTTAATTCTAGTATGACAGGAACACAAATCCGGTTCATAATTTTTTTTATTCCATCACAATCAAGGATGAATTTGTGGAAATTTCTCAACTTCTTTTGATGCTCTATATCTTCCTTCTAGACCTTCTTAATATTCACTTATATAGATGGTTGGAAATTCAATTCATAAAGACAGTATTTCTCCACTTACTTTAAAATTTCAATATCCAACATTCCCAGATTCATAAATATTGGATCTTTTGTGATGCTCAACATGGATTGGCAAGCATTTTCTTTTCGACTCAAAGCATCTACAACCATGATCACTTTTCTACGGTGGTAGTGTATTGAGAAGTAACAATCTTTAATCAACTTAAACCATCTTCATTGATGCATATTCATCTCCTTTTGTGTGAAAATATAATTTAAACTCTTATTATCAGTACAAATATCACACCTTTAAAGGTAAAGATAATAAAATCCTATCTTTAAGACAAGATTACAACAAATGACTCCAAATCACGAGTTGGGTAATTTTTCTCATGGATTTTAAAATGCCACAAGGCATAAGATATTTCCATATCATTTTTTATGAGAAAAAATCCCAAACCCTTCTTGGATGGATCACTATTGACCACAAACCATTCTCTACTATAAGGAACTGTGAGTACAGGTGCATTTGCTAACCTTCTTTTTTGCTCTTTTGAAATTCTCTTCCCATTCCTTTACCCACATGAACTTAAATCCTTTATGAGTAAACTTGGTGAATGTATTAGATAATTGTGAAAAATATTTCACAAAACGTCAATAATATCCATCCAAACCAAGAAAATATCAGTTCTCAGTAACAATTTTGAGTCTTGTCCAACATTCAACAACTTCTGTTTTGTTGGATCTTTAGATATCCTCTCTCCTATGATTATGTGACCCAAAAATAAAACCTTCTAAATCAAAAATTTAAACATGGTAAATTTTCAATTAATGTTCTCCTTTATCAGGGTCTTCAATAAAACTATAAAGGGATCTTATTTTTCTTGTTCTTCGAATAAACAAGGAGATTGCCTATAATGACTACCAGAAACTGACCAAGATAGTGTCTAATGAATCTATTGATCATATTAGTGAAGAGATATAGGGAATTAGTGAGACCAAAAGGCATCAATTTAAATACATATTTTCCATATCTGGTATGGAAAACTGTCTGTGTAATATCCTCTTTCTTGACCCTTAATTGATGATATCCTGAATGAAGGATAATCTTGGAAAAGTATTGAGCTCCAACTATATGGGAGAATAAGCCATCAATGCAGGGATGAGGATAATTTTTATTTATAGTGTTATTATTATGTTATTAATAATCAACATAGAGTCTCCTTGATCCATATTTCTTCTTGAATACCAGAATAGGTGCTCCCCAAGGTGATGCACTAGGGCATATGAATCCCTTGTAATGTTTCTCTTGGAGTTTCTTCTTCAATTCCTACAACTCAATTGACGATATTCTTTAAGGTGTCTTTAAAATATTAATAGCACAGTGTATGAGTAATATTGAAAACTCAACTTCATGGTTTGGTGGAAGACACTGTAATTATTCTGGAAATATATCATTAAACACCCGTAAAATGGGGGTATTGTTAATTGTGATATTCTACCAAACTATTTCAGAAATATTAGATTCATTTATAGGGATAAAAAACCATAAAATTGATGTAATTTTAAGTTCAAGTTCATACTCATCCTTGCATCGATTTATGATCGTATATTTATCTGGAATATGAAATGTGACTTACCTTCCTTGGAAATTAATAGGATATCAATATAGATAAATCCAATCCATTCCAAGAATCACATACAATTCCACTAAAGTAAGTATCAATAGATTTTCAAGAAGAACATTCCCATAAAAATCAACCGGAGATGAATTATAATCATTTTATGTGACTGTTGTGCCATTAGGATTTTTCACAGCTAACTCAACTTCTAATTATTGATGTAATATGGAGATACCCTTTGAAAATTATTTATAAATTAAATATTTGGTGGATCTATAATATAATAACACATTTACTACATTATGGTGGATGATAGGTGTACCCTTCACCACTTCATTCTCATACTCCACATCACTGATAGTAATGGCATATGATGTGCCTTTATCTTTGGTCTTAAGAGTTTTCTTATGTTAGTCATCATCAATAACCCTTGTATTGGATAGTTGATTGGCATAATGCCTCATTTCATTTCCCTTGCATCATTTATGTGTGGGTGGTGCATTCTATGTATAATTTTCTCTATTCATATAATTAGTCATTTTATTCTCATCACATTATCATTCAACTGTTTGATGAACTAAATTTATACACACAAAACATTTACCAACCCCTTTAAGATAATTTCTTTAGTGTTTCATTCCACACATTGAGCATAACGGAAAACTCATCTTCTTTTCAGTGTGATCATAAAATTTTATCCTTGAATTCCATTTTTATCTTCTTATCAAACTGATAGGACTGATGGGACACTAAAATCTACATATCATCATTAAGAGGACATCAAACAATTTACACATTATTATTAAAGTCCCTTATGGATAATGCTTTTTCGAAACATGGTTTTAAGGCACTAAAGAATCAATAAATTTTATGCCCAGGTTATAAAAAAATCTATAATCAACCAATACCTATCTGGTAAAATATTCTTTATAGGTAACAATAGATTCATATTCCTTTTTCGTACGTTCAAGTAACACCTTCTCCATCATTGTTTTGAAGAATATAAGGGAAATAATTATTGAAAAATTTGTAATTTAACTAATCCCATTACATGGAATTAATTTAATATCTTTTCCATAAATTCTAGATAAGGTTCCACCATTGATCAGCTTCACCATCCAACTGATAGACAGATAAGAAGAGTTTATCATGCTCTGAACATTGTAGAACTAATAATATCTTTTTAGTGGCATTGATCCATAGTTCAGTAACTAATGTATTTGTAGAACCACTGAAAGAATGTTATCGGCTCCTCTTGAAGGACTCAATATAATGTTGTTATCTCTTTTTATTGATTTGATGTCCTGCATGATTTATATCTTTAGAAATTTTTGTGAGCATAGCTACAATATTTTTTATTCACGCTCCAATAACATTCGGTTTCTCATGAGGATAATCATTTCATTTCCCATCACATTCATCATTAATGTGGTTTCTTCAGGTTCCATATATTGGTAAAACCAAGAAGTATAGTGTGAGAAACATTAATTATAATATGAAAACCATATAATAAAGAATAAAATTTCAATTTATGACACATTTTGTTTTATCATCGGTTGTTCTTGATCATTTATAAATCACAAGTACTCTAACATATATATTAACATATACTTTGGGTTCTTACCAATGTTTTCTCATCCTAGATTCCAAAGGTTAAATATTCCTTTCCGATGACACGGACTATAATAACCCATACCTTAAATATAATGATATTACTTCAAAATTGAAGAATATTCTCTATAAATTATAATAAATCCTTTATAATACCATATAGATATAGTTTCATTCAAAACAATGAAACATAAACAACTAGTTCATAAAACATCTACATTGTCTCCCTCTTATTTCTTCATTACTAAACCCTTTATTGATGTATCTTACATAATAACCTTCTTCATGAACAGGGGAAATGAAACATATGAAAGGGTGAGCTCAAATTCTCAGTAAGGGTAAACATGGTAAATATCAATTATATCAAAATCCTAAGACATAATAATATAAAAATTGAAAGTATTATCTGGTATATGAAAGATTGTGATATCATGTTGTGGGATAAATGTTCATAATAATAAATGGAAATAATACCATAATTCATAACACAAGACATGCAGTTTTGTGGAAGACACATAATCATAGAAAATCATTTCATATTAGTTAAGGCGCATTTCTGAGACCATCATAGTGGACAAAGTCCATTACTGAACCGAGTTAAATCACCATTTCAGCCCTCTATTGCTAAATCGATATCATTTACCATTCTAGAATTGTCTATCTCATGATATATAAATATTTTTCCAATGTATTGGAGGGATATATATGTCTGACACATCTCATAATTAAATCATTCTTACATGTACCATAAAAACATAAATCATTTATCATAGAATATCCAAAGAGAAAAAAGGGTATCTTAAACATAATTCCATCATAATCCATATAAAATAAATGGATTTCATAATAATAATTTCATTTTAAACACAGTTTTAGTCGCCGATGTGTGCATAAAAACTAAAAGAGGGCCTTTGGGGATAAAAAAGGACATATTTTGACTTAGTGAAAATTTTTAGGAGGAATGGAAGGGGTGTGAGAAAATCCCCAATGGTGCGCCAAAAACCGCACTCCCACATGAAAAACCGCAATATCTGAGAAGGTTTTGTGTGTGACATTGAAACTTATGCTTAGACTCCCCCCAGTGCGGAAACATGAGCCCCACCGATAGCCGGAGACGAACCTTCCGTGTGGACTCCCCGAGTGTAGAATCTTTCACATGCCGACATCAGGATGGAATTTTTCCATGCTTATCAACATCCATGTGGACCCGATGACCCCAAGAGTCTATATATAGAAATATCTCTCTCCAACTACCAGGAGCGGAAAAATTTGAATTGTCCCCTCTGTGCATAAAACACCCCTCCCACACGTAAAAGTTGGATTTTAGGTAGAGGATTTTCCGCGATAGGTCTCCCAGGGCCCCACCTTCATATGGGACCACATTGGCATGACCCTCACCCAATTCCAGAAATGTTCGGTCCCTTGCACGCAAGACCTTTTACCTTGTGCGAAATCCCATTCCCTTACACATAAAACATCGCCCAACCTCTTGCGCGCAAACATCCACAATTGCACGCAATATCAGGACTTTTCCTCATAGAATTCTGGTTGCATGCCAGTTGCGCGCAATCCTCTCTTATTGCACGAAAACTCGGCCTTTTCTGGCCACCTGTTCCAGTTGTGCGCCACATGTAAGCAACCCTCCCCTATTGCGTGCAATCCTCTGGGCCCGCTCCCCCCGGCCATTTCCACGCAAATGTTCCATTTGCACACAAGCATCCCTACTAGTGTGTATGCTTTCGCTTTAATGTCCCCCCTTTTGGACATCATCATTGGGCACTTCTTACACCCAAATCCTTTTCATTACCAACTCTTTTCTTGTACGACCCTCTAGGCTTATACGAAGTAACTTCAAGGTCCCTTGGGTTGGGCTTCCCATTACGTTGCTTCACCTCATGGTTATTTGCATTGGCATGCTAACGACAATTGATTCTTCGCATAGAAACACTAACGTGGACCCCTCAATGGATCGCTCCTTAACACCCCCTTACCATGACATTTAAGATTACTTACCTTCCCTATGGGTGGGTGGGTATTAGTTATGTATGTCCTACGGGTGAAAATAGAACCCATCTTGTCTGAGCTACATGACGTTAACCTGCCAATTGCCATCGTCCACAGCACATGATGATAAACTGTAACCTCTCCCCATGCGTCATACGTAGGGTTTCCCACCTTAGATATTCTGCACGCCCCTGGTCTCCATGGGGGTAAAATCATTCCTCACATGGAATGAGATCCCCTTTTTCGGAGTGGCATCTGTCCATGGGGAAAGGGAACCCACCATGGTGTATGCCCCTATCTTTTCTTGTAGGAGGTAGCACCCCTACTCCCCCCTCTTCCTCAGTGTCAAGGACCAGAGAGGGGGGGATAGGCACTGGTGACAGCCTATCTTCGGTGCCAAATCCATCTCCCTATGGTCTTTGTCAAAACCCGGGCCACAACCCTAGTGTAATTCCCAATAACAATCACCATGGATTTCTAACCACATGTAAGCCCTTATTTCCTCTTTGGGAAGTGAACCACGGGTAAGCCATTCTTTTCTATTTCGGCTACTAAATATGTGTAAGCCCTACTCCACTTCCCACGAACGCACCTCTCGCGATGTGATTGTCAGGTCTTTACTGCCTCTAATTTCTCACACCGAGAATGACTCACATTGGCTTAGAGCAAGAACCATCCATGACATCCTCTCTAGGCCTCCATAGAGTGTAATCCCAACACACTCCTCCCAAAAAACATGGAATTTGGTCATTTTCAAGTCAAGTTACATAGGTTGACTCCCTTGGTTCAAGCCCACCATCCATTGGTCCCAACCATCTTCCCTTATATTCACAAAAACCAATTTCGAACTACATGGAATTTGATCTTTGACAAGGTAAGGTATGTAGGAAGCCTCCCGGTGGTTCAATCCCAACAACCGCTGGTTTTGACCCGGTTCATGTCGGACCGCCTTCATCCCGCTTGAAGTTAAACCTCATGACCCATTTTCGTCCTCCAAGACATTAACTGCATCCACCATTCTGAACTACATAGGATTTGATCCTTGACTTCTAGATAGGGTACATAGGAAACCTCATTGAGGTTCAACCCCATCCAGCGGTAAGCCATTCTGCCCCCATCCAGTGGTAAGTTATTGTGCCCCCATCCAAGGGTAAGCCATTGCAAACCCCATCCAGTGGTAACTTTCTATGCCGCTATCTAGCAGTAAGCCATTGTGCCTCCATCCAATAGTAATTCATTTCACCATCATCCAACGGTAAGGCGTTGTGAACCCCATTCAACAGTAAGCCATTGTCAACCCAAACCCAACAGTAAACTGTTGTCGCCCATTCTTTTGGGACCCATATCGCTTGTCCATCCTAGTGGCATAAGACTAACCTCGGGCTGCTAAACACACATAAGACCCAGTATATCCTCGGGTCAATGTCCTCTGCGAAGACCCCAATTCTATACCCCCATTCTGAACAACGTGGACTTTGATTCTCTTCCACGGGGATACATAGGAGGTATATTCATGTCTCAAGCCCTACATCACCGCCACCCACTAGTGGACTCCATCTCATTCTCTATCCAATTCACTTGACCATCCCTTATCTATCTAGATTCTTACACAGGAAGCCACATCTCAGTGAGATCATGAGAATTCACATCTTCACATCCCCTAGTAGTAACCGGGTAACTAACCATGCGTTATCCACAACATCAGTGTTCCCTCCTTGGATTTTACCCATCTGATCCACTCTAGTCAATGTTTCATTCCGTCCTATCTCTCTCTGTAAGACATTAAACACATGTCATACCCTGTGTTATATTGGGGAAGTTGGGGAAAACCTCGGATACATCCATATGGAATATAATTCCCTTTATTTGACATGGGATCCCTCATACTTCTTCTCTATCGATATGCCCGATAATAAGGGGAAGAAACCCATACGCGCTAGTGTTCCAGCATCCAGACATGCCAGTGATGTCCAACATGACTACTCCCCTGACTGAAGTTTTCTTCCCTAACCAGAACCCTTGTAATATCCTGAAAAATGTAGTTCAAATAACTGGTTCCCTTATAGAAAAGGAACTAGGAAGAGTATCATGATCAATTTCATAGTCTATAAGAGAGACCTGATCTAAGTGATGAGTTTCGAGGAGTAATCCATGGAAGGTAGAACTGACATCCCATCATCCCTTTTCAATCACGGATAAAACATCCGTTTTCAGTCACGGATAAAACATCCCTTAATGGGAAACAGATGTTTCCCACCTTTGGAAGGAGGGAATGTGGGGAAACAACTATGTATCCTCTACAGATGGATGCACGCACCCCGAAAAAAGTGCCGGAAACAGAAATGGTGAACCTGAGGTGAAGATCTTCTCCTCAATGTGGAGATTATTAGAGTTCCTGGCATCGGTGGATTATCATGTCACCAGATCTAGTTATCTTGTGCTGGGTGCTGCCAAGAAAATAGCGGGCCTCACATGAAACTCAAAAAAAGTTGGGGCTGTCAAAATTTTGGGCATCCCGGTATGTGACGGTTTTAGCGTGGATCCATCTTACCAGCCATGGGAGATGGAATGGCGAAGGGGCACTGGACATTGATTCTTTGTTTCAGCACTAATGGCATAATCTACCTGCTTTCAAGAACCAAGCTACATCACCAGGAACCTGATCACCACCTTCCCAACAACGTAGGGGTAAGGACAACAACATTGTAGATATCCCACGTGGCTCAGCCGCTTCTCTGAAAGATTCCAAACCCACAGTCAATGGGTTCCCATGCCCCATCTCCCCTTATGAATACGTACAATGAAGGTTGATAAGTGAGCTCATACACCGATACGATGATGAGGGGTTGATCCCTACTCGGGATATGTACCGCCAAGATTTTGAGGTGTCTGTGCCTCATCACCACCGCTGACCCCAAGGGCCACATAGGGAGCCACTACTATCCACCCCATTGTTCAATCATTTATGGAGCCTCTACTCAGAACATCTTGATGACTCCCTCCCCTACACCGATGAGGTAGGGGATGTATTGGCTAGAACAAGAGGGATCCCATTCTAGGGACCCCCAAGGAGGGTCCCCACTAGGCCACGCTAGTGACACCACCCAGTCCCATGGGCTGAAGAGCAGGAAAGCTATGTACCTGTACCACTGGCCCCAGTCCGGCTGACCTAACTCTAGAATCGGGTGCAGGCTAAGGAGGACGCCCACCAAGGGGTGTCGACATCAATAACTACTCTGGATCGGGCCACTGCGGACATGTATCCTTAGCCTCCTGTTCATACTGAGCCGGGGCACATCTATAACTAGCTCGGATCGAGGCCCCAACTGCCCCATGGGTACGCTTGTGCTGGCATAGGAAGCACCTACCACAGACCGACCTGCGACAACGACACCTAGCACATAGGTCCTCCCCATACCACCACCATGGAGAAGGTGATTCCTCCCTACTTCCAAGATATTCTTGGAGGTATGCCCCATACGACCATCAATCCAAACAAGGGTCCTCCCCACGGCAGTGACATTCAGTACAGAAGCCTATCCCGAGCTCATTACATTGGGTATGGGGTCATTCCTGCTACCTCGAACCGCCGATATGGAGATGTTACACATCTGGTCAATCTTTAGTATGAGGGGCTTCCAAATTCTCTTGAAGAAGCTGGAGAAGTTCCTCCTCGCCTCCATAATCAGAGGAGTGAAGGCTATCTTCGCTTCACCAATTCCCAACACAGAGGTCCTACCCATGTTCGTCTTGGGCAGTACGAGGACCCTCCTCGTGCTGACCCTGCCCGCAGAAGAAAGCATGGAAGTCCTACACATGCTCCTATCAGCTCCAGCAGAGGTCCTACCCACTCCATCATTTCTGATGGTGGTCCCTTATGCACATCAGTAGGTTGACATGGAGGTCCTACCCGTGTTCCCTTGGATATCTATCTAGGTGCTTCTCGCACCCCAACACACTCAGGCGGAAGTCCACCTCGCCCCAGCACCAGTATGGTCGATGGAAATTCTCATTCTAGAAATCTAAACTATCCCGAAGAACCATACCAGGGTAGGATGACGGGTCGTCGCCACCATAAAAATAATGCTGAGAAGATTCAGACTGAGATCAAACAAGTTTAATATTCTTAGGTGGAATATGACTCAGCAATGGAACCCTTACCTAGATCCTCCGTGTCAAGGGTCGGGGTAAGAACAAGGCGCATCATCCCCATTATCCTAGAATGTGAGGTCCATCGTATCCCATCCTCCCTCTTCTGGTATATCCATGAGGATAGACATTTGGAAACTCTGCATGTTCTGGCCATGCAATCGACACAATCGTCACCAGAGATCACAAGGGACTATTCTGGGGATCAATGTTGGACGAGTAGCAGAGTAACCCATCGCCAGTAGCCGTAGTCCCGGGGGCAAAAACTATGGTCATCTTCCTGTCTTACTATGATGTTGTATCCAAGTCAATACAGTCTTCAGAGAATAGCCCAAGATGCACTGGATTTTCAGCTCGCTCATCATATTCCCCATTGGCCAACCTTCCATCTCAGCGGTCTGCTGTGGTACATCTACCATTCACCAGTCACCTCCAGTGGATGAGTGGTGCAATGAAGGGCCATACCCTAAATCTATACCAATGAGCTTGTGGTATATCCTTACAGCTGTCCATTTCCCCAAGATTTTTTGGCCAGTTGGAGCACCAAATTTTAGGGCACCAGAATTGCTCGCCAAGGAGGAGGTTGGATGCTTTAGGAAAACCCTCTGGGAGACTCATTTCAGCCATTGGCACAGACAAGAGACCTCCCCCATGATTTGGGCACACATATATGATATTGGCCAACAATGTAATTTGGTCGATTTGGCTGCACTCCCCATAGACGAGCACCCTTAGTTACCGGGCTTCCATAAGACCCTCAAAAAACGATGCATCCATAGATTTAAGGTGCTCTGCAAGATAATCGATGGGGAATATTCCCATGTTCTAATTTGTGGTTGGGGGCAGTACGTGACCCTCCATTTCTGTTCCATCTGGAGCTAACCTGATTTACCCGGTAACAGAAAGGATATGCCTCTAGGTAGGGCCGTAGTTAACATGGCCGAACGATCAGAGGGATAGAATGAGATGGATCACCTTGATGGAGAGTTAACCCCTAAGGGAGTTCCGCATCTACTGGATCTGTTGGGAGGGGTCACTGGCCTGTAGAGAAATATTCTGGGTCTTCCCATGCCCACTAAGGCACTAATCCTCAGCCGGAATGCCTATAAGGGAAAGGAACTCCTCAAATCCGTCAAAACCTTCAACCCATCTGGCTCGATGTAGAAGGAGGGTGATGACCCCAAAAAGCCACATTGAGTCAATAACTCTCCGAACAACAGAAGGTGGTCGACAACCTCCTTAATGAATGCACTGCGAAGCTATGGGAAGACTATGATGAACCTCGGCAAGGTCAACAGGGAAAGAACAACATCCCCTTGGATAACTGCCCCCAGGTGACCTTGACCATCCAGCCCACATAGACAGGGATGAGGATGGAATTTATGACAAGAGTGAAAGGTATGTGTCGCCAAACCATCCGGAACAAAATTACAATCCTCGGGACCCAGATCTAATTCCCCCAGCTACACCACAAGTTGTTCCACCAGCCACTCCATGAGCTGATGGGCCTGTTTATCATGTTGAAGAACCCGCCAATGCACTAATGGCCAGGGGTCCCCGTCAAGATAGGAATCCTTTCCCAGATGTTCCTATGTTGGCACTCATTTCCCGCCTTGATGATTTAGCGACTCGATAGGTGGAAATCCCACATGATGGAAAACCATACCCGGTATGGGTGGATGATATGCCACACCACGAGGTTTTAGGAATCCCACCTTTTCCCCCTTAAATGGAATAGCGGACCCGCCACAGCACCTGGCCCACTTTATCTCACGGTTTTGCCCCATGTTTAGAACTCCAGCACAGTAGGAAGCTGCCAAACATCAGTGTATTGTATAGTCATTGGAAGGTCCAACATTTGTCGGGTACAACTAGCTCTCCATCGGGTCAGTGTCTAGATGGGGGGGAATCCATAAGAAATTCCTCTACTACTTTAATTCCATAACTCAGAAGATGAGTATCACAGACCTCTTCATGTGCAAGTAGAGGCTAGATGAGCGTATTGCGGACTTTGTCGCCTGATTTAATGGACTGACATATTGTCTTGACATGTTACTAACTCAAGAGAAATTGCTGATGATGTTCATAGTTATTTCCAACATGGAAATGGTTCCCTCTATGATCACCCAGAACTACCCATGGGGATTCTGAGACTTCTATGATAAGGCCCAATGCCTAGAGTAAGCCTTATTGCTGGCTAAGCAGGCATGTCCATTGCCTCCTGCAATCCCCGCGAGAAGGGATGCTAGGGCCAAGCCCGTCGTAGTGGCTCAAATAGAGGCCCCCAGTCAACTATAGTTATTACTAGGGGAGCTTCCTCCATAGCCTTGCAGAGGCCATCCACATCAGGCACAACCTTTAACCCAGCAACACCCATTTCAGAATCGGTAGGTGTCCCCGTGAAATGCACCGTCACTTCCTAGGCGAGATAACCTAGCTCCACCTCTTTGATAGGATCCTATAGACCCTATTTTGGGTCATGCTCTAAGGCCCCCATTTCTAGATAGGAGTAACTGGACCAACTCATTCAACAAGGAGCAAGTTATTGGTTATTTCTGAAGTTACATAGAGTAGGGGATTGTATGTTTTCTTGAGTGTAGGGGCCCCGGAGAAGCGAACCTCACTAATCACCCAGATTACTGCCTCTACCACCCGATCCTGGGGAACACCCTCATAAAGTTCTATGTGTTTAATGACTTGCTTCGAGACCAGGTGGATAACAACATAGACCGGTAAGGCCCAACTCCGACATAAGTGGCATGCATCTTCGTGAAGACAAACAGTAGCAGCGACAACGAAGGTGTGTAGAATCATGTTTCTAGCCATGGGTCCTAGAAGTATGACAACTGGATTTCTTGTAAACTAGTTTCCCGTTCGCATGGTGTTATCAGTGCACACCTGAGTTTTCCAAATTCATTAAAAGTAGCATCTACTACTTTTTCATCGTCCTCTCAGAAATCCCCTTCTCAGAAGAGAAATCACCTGCGACGCAAGGGAAGGAAAAGTCCCCTACCAATTCCATGGTCATCCCGTACTATCAGTGACTTCATGCCCCCAAATATGGAGATCCCTTCTTGATTTATTCTTGTAGTGGATGAATCTTTGGGTGAAGGGAAGGGGTAATCCTCAGTTAATACTCTATAGTGTGTAAATAAATACATGATTCATGACAATGATGTGTTCCAGGAGGATCCCCCCAACATCCCCAGCTATCGTCAGCATCGATGGAGCCGCCGAAATATGGGCTGTTATAGTGCCCCGGTCTGTACTTCCAGTCAGGATTTGGATGCGACTGAAATCAGGCAACATGCCCAGTGCAGAACTCAGTCTACACTGCCTTCCCATCGAGGCACATCTGGTCCGCCTTCACCACCGTTTGTGTTGTTGGATCAGGAATATCCACCTCGATCACGCCGTGGCTAGCCACACATAGCTACAAGCCGGTCTGAGTCTTCTAGCCAACATCTGATAGTCATTCTGCAGGCTCTGAGTAGTGATCAGTGGTATATTCCTCGAACCAGTCAGCCGATGACCCATCCAACAGGGGCAACCATACATCTGGTCATAGATAGAACTCTTGTAAGCATAAGTTCATGCCAGGAAGGGAAGTATGATCCTTACAAACATCATTCTAGCATCCCAGAAAATCTCTCCATCCTGGAGGTCCTTCGCCTGTTATAAGATATGTGTGAGGCCCTCATCGAGGATTTAAGAATCCCCCTCTAGTTTGAGACTGAGGTAGAAGCCACAGAAGCATTTCATGTTGAGGTAGTTCATAATTTTGAATGCCAGGCCATCATATCATTCTATATAAAATATGAAGGATCTACCATATATGGGAACTTTTTCCCACTATACATCACCATCTAGTTCAATTGCATGGAGGTTCATCAGTATATTATCGCCATGGGATCTAAAATCAACATAATCCCAACTCGAACACTACATAAACTAGGATTGTTTGAGGATGATCTAACTCCCTCTGACCTAAGAATTCATGTTTATGACATGATGAAGTAGACACCAGAAGAAATGATCCATTTGAATACCTAGTTTAGTGGTCTAATTGACATCACCGTGTTTATGGTTGTATCACAGGACACCACCTATAATGCATAGATGGGTTGGTTGCGGATCCACCTACATGCGATAGTTGTTTCATTATATCACTAGTGCCTTAAGTACTCCTTTAATGGTCGATTGGGTGTGCTTCAAGGTGAAACATCCCCCTTTTCCTCTTTTGAAGCCCACTATCTAGATGCCTACTACTACAAGAGCATGGACAAGAAGATTCAGACTAATGAGGTCGAGCATTGTACAAATGTGACCAAGCCGTGGGTGGATATTGATGATGCATACGTCTTTCCAGTCCAACGATTGGAGGCTACAACTCCAGACAAGGGAAAATGATTCATTATTTCTGGAATGAGGGGGAATGACATTCCCCTGTCTATGTGAAACCAGAACATCACATCATACTCCTACACAAACCAGGATAAGGTGATCCCGAATCCTCCTACTACCATATGGTATTGGGATGTCTGCCCCACGAGAATGACAATTCATCATACTTTCATTATACTCCTTGCTATAATTAACTGGCTCATGCTGAAAAACCACTAATGATTTGATATAATCATGTGAGGCCCCTTGAGCTCAAGACCAGATGGGATTGGATCAACATCTATCATCGTTATGTTTGGGGTAGCACATGAGTTCCCTGGTGCTGTGTCCACTACGGCTCAGGCTGGTACCTTCCTCCAATCGGGAGCTTCCCACTCAAAGGAAGATCCTCCTTCCAAGGATCCCACATCATTAACTGAAGAAGAGGAATAGGAAGATACTCCCCTACCATTGAAGAGGGTGTCTCTACTAGATTTGATGATTTGGTACGAGTGAACCTCAGTGGTGAGGCAGACTTGAAACCCCTATTAATCAGTACCACCATGCCCCTCGAGGAGAAACAGTGGTACATAGACTTCCCCAAAAAACACCAAGATGTATTCTCCTGCAGTTATGATGAGATGCTGGGACTATATCCTGAGGTATCCATCCACTGCCTCGGTCTCTTGGAATATCATCACGAGATCAAGCATCCTGCTAGAAAGATGCAAACTTCTCACAGTGCCATGGTTGTGGCAGAAGTTGAAAAGCACATTTCATCCAATTTCTTTAAATAAGTCAAGTACCCTAAGTGACTGGCCTACATTGTCCCAGTAAGGAAGAAGAAAGGACATATTAGAGTCATCATCGACTTCCAGGATCTCAACTGTCACTGTCCAAATGATGATTTTCCCCTTCATGTGATGAAATTGTTGATCGATGCTACAATGAGGTTCAAAGCCCTCTCCATCATGGATGGGTACTCTGGGTATAACCAGATCTGAATGGCCCCTGAGGATGAAGAGTATACATCCTTTAGGGTACCACAAGGTACTTTTTGTTACCATGTCATGCCATTCAGTTTAAAGAATCTAGGATCCACCAATCAATGGGATATGCATCTCGTATTTAATCAAATCATCAGAACATTAGTGGAATGTTAGATGGCTGACCTAGTGGTCAAATCTCTACAGAGTAAGGACCATCTCAAGGAACTTTAGAATGTTTTTGGATTCCTCCGTTACGGTCACCTAAAGAAGAAACCATTAATGTGTGCCCTCAGGGTCACCTCTAGAATGTTTCTCGACATCATTGTTTGATACATGGGCATTGAGATCAACCCAGAGAAGATCACATACATTAGCTAGATGTCTATTATGAGCAACATTTGGGAGATTCGAGGATTCTAAGTCCACCTATCTTACATAAACCAATTCATCGCGATTTTGGTCTGTAAGTGTAATCCCTTTTATTGGCTCAGTAAGAAAGGCACCGTCTATGAGTGAGACGAAGAGTGTCAGACTATTTTTGGGGAAATGATGAAGTATCTGCTCTAGCCTTCGGTCTTAATTCCACCCATCTCCAGAAAGAAAATGGTTATTTATGTGACAGCCCAAGAGAGATCTATCAACACCCTTCTCTCCCTGAAGAACAATGAGGGAATGGTGAATACACTATACTATTTCAGCTGCATGCTCCTCGATACGGAGACCTGATACTCACGTATCGAGAAGAGCTACCTTGCACTCGTATTCACAGTACAGAAGTTGCGACATTACATGGAGCACCATGAGTTACATCTGGTGTCCAAGTATATCCACTGAAGTACATCCTAAACCGCCCCATATTTATAGTCCATCTAGCTCAGTGGGCAGTGATTCTCTAGCAGTTCGACATTAGGTTTGTCTCTCATAAGGATATTATAGGGAATAAATTGGATGACATACTTGCTGCCCATCCATCTCCTATGGACCATTCCATGTACCTTGATTATCTTTATTATACAATCCTCTCGGTAGACTAAGCTATCCCATGTTGGAAAATGCACTTTGATGGTGCTTCATGGATCCCCACCGGTAGAAGGCTCAATGAACCCAGGATCAACAGAGTAGGTCTAGGTATCGTCTTCATTACCCCAGCAGAAGCTATTCTGCCGTACTCATTTTTATTTTTATAAGGGTTCACCAACAATGAAACTGAGTATCAGGCTCCCATAACTAGCCTCAAGCTGGCCCTCGAGATAGAAGTTCCCCATTTGCATTTGAAAGAGGACTCCAAACTCGTCATCCAGCAGATCAACAATGACTATGTCATCAGAAATCCAAAGATCATGCCATTTTTGGAATTCACTCTCCAGCTAATGGCCCAATTCCCATCTCCTCCAGAAGTTATTCAGATCCCCCAATCTCAAAACGGTCGAGTTGATGCTTAGGACAGCCTAGATACATCACTGGTAGAGCCCAAACTGGATGAACTGGTTATTCATGTGGCACACCAAAGATTCATTGACCCTGTCACTCCAGGTGATGATGAAAGTCAACATGTAAGCCACCTTACTATTGGCGCCTCCATGTTAGGACCCCCAGGTCCCCTGGATGTAGAGATTGATGTGAATCCCGACTGGAGAACCACATTTGTTGAGTATGCTATGATTTACTAGGTCATGAAGGAGGTTCATTCTGGTTCCTGTAGGGCTCATTAGACTAGGATGAAGAAGTCTCACCATATCCAAAGACTAGGGTAATTTTTCCCTCCACGATCCACGACTGCATCAAGTTCATCAAAAGGTTCCATGAGTGCAGAATTCTTGCTATCTTCATGCATCGGCCACCAGAGCCTCTCAAATCTACCATGTACTCTTAGCCATTCGCGGTATAGGGACATGATGTTGGGGGGAAAAATCCTCCGGCGAAAACTCGCCAGTGCAGATTCATTCTAACTACTAAAGATTTATTCTCGAAGTGGGTAGAGGCAGTTCCACTCAAATAGGTCAAGGATCGTTCCATTTTATACTTTGTGAGCTCCAACATCATCTTCTGATTTGGAGTCCCCCATGTCGTCCTCACTGATAACAACAAAAGCATCCGAGCAGAAGAGATGATGAAATTGTACGCTAAGGACAACATCTATTCTAACCATACCTCATGCTATCATGTGCAAGAAAATGGACAGATCGAGGAATTCAAAAAAACCCTCTCTAAGATTCTACAGATAATGGTTGGTCATAAAAAGAAGAGTTGTCCAGAAAATCTCCCCAACGCCCTCTGGGCTTATTAGATGACAACACCTAATTCCACTCAGGTGTGCCGATATTCCCTGGTGTATAGAATGGAGCCCATCTTGCCCATCGAGATTCAATTTCCCTCATTGTGAACAACTTTCTATGATCCGAAAGCACCAGATAACATAGCTGAAATCTGTCTGGCGGAGTTGGAAGTACTCGACGAGAACAGGGTTTGTGCCCTGCACAATCTAGAAAGGAATCTGAACAAGATATCTAGAGCTTTCAACAAGAATTTTCACTGCCACTCCTTCCTGCAAGGAAAAATGGTGTTGGCCCTATGGGCACCAATTATACATGGCAGGAAACCACCCATGTTGGAGCCCGAATGGGAAGTACCTTACATCATTCAAAATGATTACTTCAATGGTGCATACTCACTGGTTACCATGGATGGAGAGCAAATAAATCCTCCCACCAATGCGAAGTTCCTCAAGAAATACTTTTCTTGAGTTCAGAATCGTCCCGCACGACCCAAAATTGCAATAGGGTCCTACATGATATTAAACTATCTAGTCCTACATGACCTTAAACTGTGAAATGTATCGAATGACATTAAACTATGTGTCGTCCTACAAGACATTAAAATACACCTTTAGAACTACGTATGGATTGATTCCATCCTCATGGGATATGTAGGAACTCTTGGACACCTCGTCTAGAACCCATCCCCACACTCCTCTCATTTGGCTACCCCTCCTTGGTGTAGTTTTCTCAGAGGATCTCATATGACGTAGCCTAAGCTTCTTTGGCCCCACTTGTGGAAATATTACGAAGGTCGCGCCATGTGACTCTCTTAATTCTTATAATCCTCCCTCATCCTTACCACATGACGTTAAACTTTATGGCCCTTTTAGAACTATGTACAGGTTGATTCCCATCCTCATGGGATACATAGGACCACCCAGACATTTTTTTGGTAGGCCCAGGCTCAGAAGCGAGGATCTCCCCTTGAGTCTCATCATGCATAGGTTACATGATGTGGATTCCATGCATTGAATTTGGTCAAAAAACTATCATTTTTCATTATCACCACCCCATATTTCCCAAACATGGAGTGTAGTGGTTCATTCTACCCCGCCGTCTCTTCAAACATTGGTCTGCCTCGAGTAAGAGTGTAATTCAAGCCGTTAGACCCTAATGTGATGGGGATATCCTAGTCCTACTCCTAGTTTCCCACATTGATAATTTCTCACATGGGCTTAGGAGATATGATGAGGAAATCCCTGCATGAGAGGTCAAATGGTTACAATTGGCTGGGACGCCCAAACTCAAGTCCTTCAACCCCTTCGACCCCTAGGCTCAAGTTCTCATTTGGTATTGTGCGGAGTGGTATAGACTCACGTCCTAATTCACTTTGGGTTATTGCGCCATGTCACACAAGATCCCCTTGAGACACCCCTCTCTCTATTTATCATCTTTTTCACATGCGCAAGCCCTACCATGATAGCTGTGACATTCTATCGGTGGCCCATCCTCAGGTCCCTCAGCCTTCCCGGACCCCTAGTCCATGTTCTATATTAGTATTGTATGGTGTGTTATGGGATTATGTTCTCATTCATGTTGGGTTACTCACCTTGTTTAACACGTCCCTCGTTGGGGGTATCTTTCCCTTATTTTCAACCTTACTACATGATGATAAACTGTACAACATCCTAATCAGAACTATATATGGATTTATTCCCATTGTCATGGGATACGTAGCTACACCATAATGTCTAGTCTTCAGGTATATCCCCATATCTTAGAGACCTCCATATTATCATGCCCCCTTTTCCAACATTCCTCAAGGAGACACATATATAGTGTGGTATGGGATTATGTCCCTATTCCCATTGGGTTTCTAACAACCCCACCGAAAACCTCTCTCTCTAGAGCACCCCTCAATCCCATTACCTGCATGAATATCTTCGATTCGGCTACTCTTAAGTTGGGTCCCTCGACCCTCTTCAGTGATTCACCAGTGTGCTCAAGAGTACTCTGGTTCAGAACATGGAGAGTCAGATTCTACATAGACATTCTTTTACCCATTATTCAAGCTCTTTGTTCCCCGTTATTTGGGAATCCATTATCTTTCACATCCGAAGGGACCCCCAAATGGAATGGATACTTGGCCCAAGGGGTTTCCAAAAATTACAGACCATCTTCCTTTAGGGTTTCAGACAAAAAATCAATACAAGTCCCACGTAGTGAATATGGTAAGCGGTCAATGCTCATTTTTGGTTCTGTTTTAGGCCACACGATATGGATACTATGTTTTGAACACATTCAATTGTTATCCTCCATCATCACCCCAACACCTTCAAGCCTTAAATTTATTTTACATGATTCACATCATTTTCCACCCCATTGTGTCCTAGTAGAATTTCAACACTCATGGTACTATCCCTTAGTGCACATTTGTATGTTAGGAAGACAAAGACGTGGAAAGGTATCATTCATGGCCCCGAACTGACTTCCCATCGGCATGTATTCCGAGTATTTCAAAAACGACTTCCGCACTTTTTTCCCATACTAAGTTTGACTCGTGTGGGATTAGGAAATGGATTGAGGTCTGCGCCTACTTGTAAGAGTTTTTCATCTCCATGTTCAATGTTCTAAGACCTTAAACTAATATATCTTTATACGTCACCCTCTTGAGAACTACGTATGGCTTGATTCCTATCCTCCTGGGATACATAGGAACACCTAGACATCTCATCTCTGGGTCCATCTTGAGTTACAATAATTAATATCTTCTATTTTTCTTTTTAGGCCCCAACTTTTATAGGACCATGTGATGTAGAATGCGTGGACTTATTCCTTCATTCATGTCGGGTTTACAATTGCCACATCGCGTACTCCCCTTCAAGGAGCTAGTCCCTCCTACCACCTATCCCGCATGACATTAAACAGAATGTTGTCCCGCATGACGTTAAAATGTATGTTGTCCTAGATGATGTTAAACGGAACTTTATAGAACTATATATGGATTGATTCCTATCTTCATTGGATACCCAGGAATTCTTGGACATCATGACTTTGGGTCCAACTCAGTTGAGATCTAGTCTCTCCTACCCTATATTACCTAACCATCCCTATCCCCTCAGCCTAAGGTTTCTTTCTTGTAATCACTTGTGGTGTGATGTGGGACTCATCCTCATACACGTCGGCTACGGTTTATCATGCCATACACATTCCCTCTGGAACCTCACCTATCCACTATATTTCTGAGACATGGGACTTTAAAATATGCTTCCTAGTCCCACAAGACTTTAAACTGTTAAGTCTATACTACACAAAGATAAAGTTAATGGTTGGTATCATCACATGACCCTTAAATATGACATTATCCTCCTGTCTGCATGAAGAAAAACAACACTGCATTGTGGTGTCCTCATTCGAGGGGACATCATTCTTGGAATAAATCACACACCATTCCATTTTTCAACACATGAACATGGCTTGATTGTTGTGGTGATTCCTGGAAGTTATATCCAAGGTCTATCGCTTCAAAAAAGACAACATATATTCATCATAAAGTACAAACATGATCTATCAAATGATGCTTCTTTTGGTGTAAGGGCCAGACATGAACAACCTTATTATCACTGGCACTGGTATATTAACTTTCCATCCCTATAATTACATGAGGCTTGATTATCATTCTCATGGGATACATAGGAATTCCCTTGGACTTTTCCTCGTTCCCATCTTAAATTTTGTTTTCGCCCCCCCAACCTAAAACCACTCCAAGGAACACATGGTGATCTGGACTCCAGGTCATCATTGATGTTGGGTTTCATAATAACCTCACCCTGTGTCTCCTCCATTCCCTACCATCTCAGGTTCGAGCTCTATGACCATAATCTATGACCACTCTGTGTCCTTTCTATAAGACGTTAAACTACACGACATCTTCCAGAACTACGTAGGACATTATTACCATCCACATGGGATACGTTGGAACCCCCAGACACATTATCTCTAGGTCCAGCCCTAGGAATCAAAAATCATGTCCTCTCTCTTTTATACCCTAGGCTCGATCCATTTTGGGAACATGTTGTGTGGCAAGTACCTCATGGGTTATCATTCACGTCGGGTTTTTCAATAGATGTACCATGTGACTCCCATGACTTTTCCCAACCTAGACCAAGTTCTATGACCCTAAACTATGATCTCTCTATAGGAACTATGTGTCACATTTGTCTACTTTTCCACCCTATGCAGAGTCCATTAAATCAATTCCCCCTTTATGGCCCATCCTATAACTATTAAGTTTGAAGCATGCAACCTCAGAACCCTTTTCCTAGGAGGGGTACTCAACTCCCTCTATCTGAAACGTCTTGTTGTCATACTCAGATGCGTTGTGGAAATGCCTGAAGTGTGAAATTTTTATAGGGACATTCCCTCATTCCATTTCTAAGCTTCATGAGCCCGTCATTTGGATCCTCATCCTCTTCCAGGTTTGAAGGTAACCCATTTACAGTCTAGTCTCATGCCACACTGGCTTACCTACCTTCTTAGGCCAATGTCCCTGATGACCTCAGAATACATTTGCGATAGGTCTCGTGTTTCAAACATGGATAGCGGTCAAGACGCATTTGTCTGTCCCAATTCCAGGATAACGCAAAATCGATACTTTGATTCGAAAACAGTCAACATTTATCCCCTATTGTCACGCCACAATCATTTTGGTCCAGATCTCAAGCCTCATGATTCACATATTTCCACTTCCTTATATTCATGTTGAAATCCATCATACTCAGCTTTATTCCTTCGTGCATCTAGGTGCGTTATATTGGCGGGTCAACATCATTGGGAGGTCATTCACCTAGCATCCCATCTCCCCTAACATGTACTTTCTTATGCTAGGAAAGTCTCATTACTACTCCTTGTTTCCCACATTGAGCATGACTAATGTGGTCTTAGTTGTTCTGGTAGGATGTGTACTAGCGCAACCATCCCACACATGCCTTTCGTCACCCTGCATGATGTCAAACTATGCTATCTGAACTACGTCTGTCTTGATTCCCATATTTGTGGCGTATGTTGGAATGCCCATTAAATTTTCCTTGGGCCCAAACTAACTTTCACTTTTTTCCCTCGAGATAAAGAACTTCCTCTAGGGATACGTGGTGTGATCTGGACTCTAGGTCCTCATTTACATCGGGTTTATAGCTATCGCACCACATACTCCCTTCCTCGGATCATCCCATTCAATCTTCATCCTATCGCATGACATTAAATTTCATGATCCCCCTTTTCATTGATGCGTGAAACTAAAATAGGGTTCTACCGTGAACAAGTTCAAGATTCCCCATGTCTGTCATGTGATACACAAAATCCCTTGTCTGAGATGATTTCCCCTATCGGTATCGGTCTTTGGCCACACTATGCATCAATAAGTATGTTTGGATCAATTCTCATCCTTATGGGATACGTAGAAATGATCAGAAATTTATTCTCAGGCCTAACCCCGGGGTCATTATCCCTCCTAGCCCCTCAACCCCGATCACGGTTTAGTCTGTATGACCTTTGGTCCATGCATTATGACCTTAAAACTATGTGCACCATCCTCACTATATGACGTTAAACATTGTTTCTATCATCCTCATTGGTATGATATAAAACTACATGACATTCTAGGTCCTTACTAGAGAGGTCCTATTCAAATGTAGGTATGATCCCTGACTAGACCGATGCACCCACCTAATGAGTCTTCACTACAGTGGCATAATTTCAAGAGTTATAGAATCCATTCAATCAAACAACCACTCCATACCCCACACTTTGTGTGCCCATTATTTGGACCTTCATCAACTTTGACTTCTAAGGGACCCCCCTAAAAGTATGGATGCTTGGACTATGTCTTACCTACTATCCTGGGCTAGCATTCTAGAGGATTAATGGATGAAATTTTGATTCAGGCTGCGTTTTTTGACCATGGTCAGCGGTCGACCCTCATTTGTTTT
Source organism: Viscum album (assembly GCA_963277665.1). Lineage (NCBI taxonomy): Eukaryota > Viridiplantae > Streptophyta > Magnoliopsida > Santalales > Viscaceae > Viscum > Viscum album. The sequence goes on along the minus strand of OY728133.1, from coordinate 1,019,409,455 downwards.
TCCAACTTCAGGATATCACAATAAGAATATTGTGTTTCGAACATGGTCAATATTTATCCGTCATTGTCATTCCACACTCAAATCCTTTTTAATTTTGGGTATCATGATTCTCACTTTTCACTCCCTTGTGTTGGGATTTATTCTAATTCCCCTTGTGTTACCCCGCTCATGTACTAGAGCATATTGGGGAAGTGATAGTTCGACTATCCTAGGGACTACATTCCCCAGTCGGGTCTTCCCCTCTCTCTCTTCGGAATCCCGAATGGGCCGTTTCTACCTCATATGTCTGAAGTATGTGTGACACCCCCACATTTGAATGATATAATAGGGAATCATCCCTTGTTTCTCACATCGAGCACGACCCACATGGGAATATGAATGGGTTTTTATTTATTTTGGGATTGTATAAACATGAATATATTCTGATGATGCATAAAATATCAAATTGGAGGCAGTAAGGATGAATAAATTTATGGATTCAGCAATAACATGGAACTGAATGATCAACATTTTGGATAGATTTCTCCAACACCACTACCTTCTGGCTTGTGCCCTCCTAGATTGCTTCCCAAGCCCTGAGATCCCTCTCTTCATCAGTGACCATAGATCATAGTTCACTAACCCTAGCCCATGCTTGCACCTATTCAGTCTAAATTTGAGTCATTTGGTGACCCTCTTCTACTATCTTCTCTTGGGAGTCTGCTAGCTAGGCCCTCAATTGCTCAATGAGCTCAGAGTAGTTTGCAATGAATGCCTCCTTTTCTTTCACCTACTGCTGAAGGAATCAGAACTCCTACTCCACCATCATGAATTCCTAGGTATTCCCTTACTCCTTCTGGGACTAGGTGATGGTGGCGCATTGGCTTCTCTCATGTAGCTTCTCAGCCATGTAGTCACATATTGTTAGATGAATATGGCAAGCATCAACCCCTCCAGCACAGAGAAAGTACAACAAGGTGCGGAGTGATCCAATCATTTTTATCCATTTTACCTATGGCTTTTTGAAGAATCATTTCATACACTTACACCCTTTACACCACATCATATATCTCTCATCAGCAACTTTTGAATCAGATTCATCCATCTCGTCGAGGTCTGTTTGCTGATTGCTGGGGAAAACAGCCAAGAGATCTGTTGTGGGATCATCTTCTAGTACTCTTCCCAAGGTATTAGGCTCCTCAACATATGGGATGTCTTTCTCTCTCCCCTCGACCCTAGCTACATCACCTCAATAAACTACAAGCCCCACTCTGACATTTATATCGTCTATATCCACTTCCCTTTTCTCCCCAAGTGCCTGGGACGGCCTAGTTTTGGGAGTGGGTCCTGAGTGGGTCGATGTGTTCATCATCGAGTCATCCAAAGATGTCCTGGATTCGGTGGCCTATCAATCCTCCAATGTAGTGATTACTTCATTGAAAATAAATTCCCTGATTAGCTGGGCTCTCTTATAGAAAATATATGATTCTAAGTGAAAAAACATACAAGAATTCAGAGAATAGGAATCTGGTGTTTCAGTCACCGCATGAGCAATCACTGTGGGAGATCCTTCAGCGATTATCAACTCAATACTGGGTGTCAGCTACCCACCTTGTTCTATCAGCGTGTCCTACACCCCTCCGGATAGAACATATTGGATTAAATCAATATGTTCCTTAGTGGGAAAGAAAATACTATTGGAAATTGAAAGAGATGGTAAAAAGGAAAAGGATAGATAAGGATTGAGGCATACCTCGAGTAGCTAAGTTAGGTCTATATAAGAGCGGACAATCTAACCACTCTCTTGAAGACTCCCTTGGTAGGTCTTCCCTTCAGACCCTCCACCTCCAGGATCCTCTTTATCTTCCCTTACATCTTCTCCTTCTCCTTCACCCTCTACTTCCCCACGTCCTCTTTTGACACAAAGCTATCTGGATCCTCTTCGCTGTTGTCACACTCAGACAACTTTGTTTCTGGATTGTGTTTCTGGTCCAGCCATACCTTCACTAGGAGAGGTGGTTCCTCATGACAACCCTATTGGTGTGCATATTCATCAATGGCCATCAAATACGCATGCCAACAATGGAAGTTTACCTTCACATCAATCTGAATAAGTCCAACCTCCGGTAGCTAGATTCCATCTAGCACTATATTTTTCCAAATGGATTCGGTGCCCACCGACTTCCGCAAGGTCAACCAGGATGACCACAGTGCATGTAAGACTGCATTGTTGGAAGGTTGAATCAAGTAACATATCTACTTCGTGGGAAGCTCCCTGACTACTCCGCGAGGCTGTTCGTGAGCCCCTCTTCCCCCAGATGACGAAGGCACAACCACACTATGTGACATTATGGATGCTATATTCCCAACATGCCCTGGCCTAGTCACCTGTCTTTCTCCCAGCCATTCCTCTCAGATAGGACCTTACTTACTCTCTTACTACGCAGGATCTACATTGGCCACCTTGAGCGCTCGATCACGCTTCCGCAGAAGCCCTTTACGGTATGCCACAACCCATTGTTCGATATATTTAATGGAAAGACAACATCAACAATAGTTGGGGGGGATGAATGACTTCACAAGAGTCGTAAGTTATAAACATCATCCACATTTGGAGAAGAACACATTGATTCCACTCCTCCCATACCTTGGTTTGCACCATCTTTGGCATCCATTGAAGGAATCCAAACTATCTAGAAAATCATTATGGCACATTAGGTTTGATAAGAATCATCCCATCGACCTAGGACATGAGCACCCCACCTCTATTTCTCTAGATGTATTGGCTTATCTCTAGTAAGCCTTGACTGTTGTCAATCATCTAGCCAGTGGTGGTTTGGAATGTGCTAAAGGAAAAGTTGGCGTGATTTCCAATCTTGATTCTTACCACCTCCTCATTGAGCGTCAAAGGCATGACCCTATCGATGTTAAACAAGGAAGGATGAAAACTATTACCTGGGGGATAAATTATGTTTGGAATGGTGTATCTAAAAGATTGAGGCAATTTCCAGCCATGAATGAGTTAGAAAGGGCCACAGGTCCTCCTCGGTGAACCCCCTCTTGAAATACGCCCTAGAATTGCATACAAACGGGCCAACACAAGGACCCCCAAGTGAATCCTCTGATTAGCGGAAGTAATACCATCCATCAACAATGTTGCTGGATGAAATTCCATCCTCGTTTCCCCAACTGGAAGGATCCACCTGCTCTGGATGTTTACATGAAATCCAGAATACCATATATTTAGGTGTTGATATTCATTCACACTAAAACCCTAGGATTGATATTCTCCTACTGCGAGGATCCTCCAGTATGATCTGCTCTAGCTCCTCTATGCCACAGTCGGGAATCTTCTTCCACCGCCTAGAATTTTGACATGAGGTTATTTTTGCATCAACAGGCTGAACCACTTTGAGTAGGTGATGTCCTTTATAAAATACATGACCTCCAAACTCTTCATGGCCAGCTCTAACAGATGCCATATTAGGATGGGAGTCTATGATCTGTCTCCCCATATGTTCTTTTTCTGAAGGAATTCATCATAATTGTTCCCATTCAATGGAATTTCTTCAATGCAATGAACGTCCCAGAGGCTGATACCAACCTACCCATGGTGGAGATCAAATGTGTCAGAATCGGGGGAACACCGATTAAAACGATCCGACCCAAGTTCACGCGGGAGTTAGAAATGTAACTACGATGTTCACACCGCATCAAACAACCTAATATGCCATAGTTTGGCCCCAAAATGATCACACGTTGGGCATACCCAATACGCCCAGGCCCAGTCACTTGTGAAGATTCCCCTAGAGCTCAAATTCCAATCCTGCAGCCAGCCTTTGATCTCATCTGTGATGCTCTTTCAGAAAATACATGCGTATTGAGACTAAGAACCCTCGGCGACCGGCACATTTCCAATGATGGTCTTAGTCCTGGGTTCAGTACATAAACATCCACATACCTAGTTTCTCTATAGGGAAGGTTGTTGTTAGTAATATTGTATCGGGGAAGATCATCCTTGCGGGTCACCCATGACTGCGGGGTGTCGACTTCGAATCCTGGCACAGGTACCTCCTCCAAAATACTGATGTTCAATATTGGTAGGTTTTAAGACAGTTCACACTCCTTCTGGGCTAGGGTGAACATGTTTAAAAGAGTTTGGTTGTTGGATATAATCTTTCAGGCACCATAAATCGTAGTATTTGTAACCGTATCAGCCCTATGAGCGGTGTATTCAGCTTCTATATCCATATCATTCCGATTAATGGTCATCTTTTTTCGGTAAAGATTGAAGGAGATCATGGTAAAAGATGGGCAATGTGGATGAAAAATCAGAAATCTACGCAAAAAACTGAGGAAATGACACGAAAAAAGTCGATTCTGCCCAAAAAAGTAGGATGTAACTCAGGGAATTATGCACAACAGATGTCAAATTACACGCCAAAGATAAGGATATTTTTCATGCATGAGAGCTTAGAAATTATCTATTGTGAAAATTATTATAGTGTATGGGACCCGCGATGGTTTTTATAAGTGCCGATCAAGGTTTTCGCCAGCGCGTGAAAAGTTGTTTCTGTACCCCTTATCTATTTTGCACCCACCTGAAGGGTTTACTGCTCACCGACCTCTGGAGATTTGACGTCCTGGAATTCCCGTTAGAATCTGTCCTTTGAGAGCCCTTGATGATTCAATTCTGAGGGGGGGAATTTGAATATGCTGAAGTGTGCTTAAAACATAAAAGAGGTCCTTTGTGGATAAAATAATGACATATTTCCACTCAGCGTCAAATTTGGGGAGGAAAGGTAGGGGCACTGGAACAATCCCCAATGGTGCATGAAAAACCTCACCCTGAGCGAAAAAATTCAGGATCCGATAGAGTTTTGTGCACAACACCGAAACATACAGACAACTTCCCCATAAAGTGGAAATGTGCACCCTGCTAATAGTGGGAACTTAACCTCCCACACAAACCGCCCCGAGCACGGAAGCTTTCGCGTGCTGACACCATGACCGTATTTTTCTGTGCTCATAAACTTCCACCCTGACCCGATGACCCCGAGAACCTATAAATAGAAATCTATCCCTTTGACTTCCAATGCCTGAAGAATCCGACCAAATGCCTCTGTGCGTAAAACACCTCTACCATGCGTAAAAGATGGCTTTGAGGTGTGGGATTTTCCGCGACGGGTCTCCCAGGGGTCCGCCTTCATGCATGAACACCTTGTCCGGACCCTCGCCCTTGTTCGGAAATGTTGGGTCCCTTATGTGCAATACCTTTTCCTTTGTGCACAATACATTTCCATTACATGTAAATCTTCAGCCACCCTCTTGCGGGCAAACATCCGCAATTGCACGCAAAACCTAGCCTTTTCCACGCCACATTCCAGTTGTGCACTAGTTGCATGAAAACCTATTCTATTGCCTGCAAACCCGCCATTTTCCATGCAGCTATTCTGGTTTCATGCCACTTGTGCGCAACCCTCTCCCATTGCGCGATAACCTCCGGGTCCACTCCCCCAGTCTTTTCCATGCAACTGTTCTATTTGTGTGAAAGCCACCCTATATGTGCATTCCATTTCTCTTGGGTGTACTTATTTTGGACATCATCTTCAGAAACTTATTATGCCCTAATCATTTACGTTAAACACCCTTTTCTCGTACGTCCCTCTAGGCTAGTACAAAGTAACTTCAACGTCCCTTGGGCGGTGCTTCCCATTGTGTTGTTTTGCCTCATGCTTCTTTACATAGGTATGCTAACAGATATTGATTCTTTGCATAGCCACGCTAAAGTGGACCCCTAAATGGATCAATCCACAAGACTCCCTTACCATGACATTGATTATGCATTCCCTTCCCCAAGGGCGGGTGGGAATCAGTTATGTATGTCCTAGGGGTGTGGTGAGAACCCACCTCGTTCGTGCTGTAGGATGTTAAACTGCCAAGTGCCATCATCCTCAGCACATGACATTAAACATTGACCTCTCCTCATGCATCATACACGGGGATCCCCACCTAGGACATTATGCATTCCAACTGGTCTCCAAGAGAGTGAAATCATTCCCCACATGGAATTAAATCCCCTTTATCATAGTGACGTCTGTCCGTGGGGACATGAAAATCACATTGGTGTAAGTCCCTTGCTTTTCTTGAAAGAGGTAGCATCCATGCTCCTCCACTATTCCACGGTGCCAAGGACCATAGAGGAGGGGATGAGCACCAGGGCCCTCCTTTCTTCGGTGCCAAATCCCTCTCCCTCTAGGCTTTTCTGCCACCCAGGCCTCCCCCCAGAGAATGTCTTAATCTCTATCACCTTGGGAGGCTAACCACGCAAAAGACCCTGTTTCCAATTTGGGATGTGAACCACACGTAAACCCCTATTTCCTTATTGGGATGCTAAATACATGTAATTTTTACTCTACTTCCCATGGATGCACCTTTTGCAGCATGATCATCAGGTCTTATTGCCTCTTGTTTCTCACAATGAGCATGACTCACGTGGTCTTAGAGAAAGCACTGACCCTGAAAGCCTCTCTAGGCTGCCTTAGAGTGTAATCCCAAAAAATCCACTCGAACTACGTGGAATTTGATCCTTGTCATGACTAGGTACATAGTAAGCCTTCATGAGGTTCAAGCCCATCATCCATTGGTCCTGACCATCTTCACATCAGATCACCAAAACCCTTTTCGAACTACGTGCGCTCTGATCATTTTCAAGGTAAGGTATTTAGGAAGCCTCCCTGAGGATGAATCCCAATATCCACTAGTTCCGACCCCTTCATGTCAGACCAACATTATCCCACATGACGTTATACTACATGCCCCCTTTTCATCCTGAACGACATTAAACTGCATCTGCCATCCTGAAGTACGTGGGATTTGATCCTTGTCTCCTAGACATGGTACGTAGGAAGCCTCCATGAAGTTTAACCCCATCCATTAGTAAGCTGTTCTTCCACTACCCAGGGGTAAGCCATTGTGCCGCCATCCAGTGGTAAGCCATTGCGAAACCCATCCATTGGTATGTTATTGTTCCTCCATCCAGTGGTAAGCTGTTGTGCCTCTATCCAGTGGTAAGCCGTTTCACACTCATCCAATGGTAAGCCGTTGTGAACTCCATTCAACGGTAAGCCATTTTCAACCTAAACCAAGTAGTAATCCATTTTCATCCCTTCTATTGGGGCCCATATCACTAGTTTATCCTAGTCGCGTAAGACAAACCTTAGGATACTAACCATGCATATTCCCCAGTATATCTTCAGGTCACTTTCCTTTGTGAACACCCTGATTCTATACCCCCATCCGGATCTACGTGTACTTTGATTCTCTACCACGAGGATACATAAGAGGTCTCTTCAAGGCTCAAGCCCAACATCTCCGTCGCCCATGAGTCGACTCCATCTCAATCCTTATCCACTTCAAGTGACATCCATTATCCATCTTGATTCTTACCCAGGCCTCCACATTCCAGTGAGATCATTAAAATTCACCTCTTCACTTCCCATAGCAGTAACCAGGTAACTGACCATGCGTTAGCCGCAACATCAGTGTTCCCTATAGGGGTTTTACCCATATGATCCACTCTAGTTAGTGTTACGATTAGTCTGATCCATCTCCACTAGATGTTAAACTCATGACATACCCTATGTTAAACATGGGAAGATGAGGGAAACAAAAAATACATGCATATGGAATATAATTCCCCATATTTGATGTGAGATGCCTCGGGATTCTAAACTCTCCAGAATCCCTATAATAAGGGAAAGAAACCCAGACATTCTAGTGTCCCAGCGTCCCGACACGCCAGTGATGTCCAACATGACTACTACCCTAACCAAAGGTTTCTTCTTGACCATACCCCTTGGAATGTCCGGAAAAAAAGAAATGTAATTAACCAGAATCCATGAAGAAATGTCACTGGGAAGAGATTCATGAACGAAGTCTTAGTGTATAAGGGAGTCCCGTACTAGGTGATGAGTTTCGAGGAGGAATCCATGGAAGGAAGAACTGACATACCATCATCCCATTTTGATCAAGGAGAAAACGTCACTAAATATGCGATGGATGCCACCCGCCTTCGGAAAGCGGGAATGCGGGGCAAAAGCTATGCGTCCTCCACAGACGGATACACACACCCCAACAAAATCATGGGAATCAAAACTCAACTAATAGTAATAATAGTGATAGAAACATATCCCTATTTAAATAATGTCATCATAGATGGGACATAATTTTGATAAAATACTTGAAATTAATTATTCATGAAAATATCTGTTCTACATCAAAAACATCTTCCTTCCTCAAAATTCTATACAATTTTAACAGAAATAAATTCATTTGCAAATAAAATAGAATATAAGTAAAAGAATCATCATGGAAATAATTTTTTATAATAATTTAATAATATATTTTTTCCTTCTAAGTTAAAATAACTCTTTCCTCGTACTTTTACACGAAAGAACAAAAAGTATCTCGTAACAAATAGTGACAAAAGATTCGTTTAATACCCATTATTAAAAAATTTCCAATCAGTAAATTTGACTTTAAAAAAATGTAGAAGAATAAATATAAAATCACATATTTAGAAAACCTGGATGTGGATGATAAATATACCACAATAAATACTTATATATAAACAATCTGTGATAATAATGAGATTGCAAATTTATCCCTTACCTTATGTCCAATTTCCAATATATGTATCCAAAACTCATGTATAATGATTTAAATAATTTCATTGACTTATTTAAGAATCATATTAATTTTTATGCTATTATATATGATCATATTATCATATTTTTCTTAATAACATATCATTGTTACTCGTTATTCGGATATTAACGCCTTTATGTTCTTATGCATGTTTTTTAGAATAAGTTCAGGATTTCATCATTAGGTCATAGTTATATCCTTAAAAATGGATATTAAAAAAATATATACAATATTTATTCATTATTTAGATTTATATAATCATTCTTTAACACATTTAATGTAAAATTAATCACATTGCATCATAGAGATGGTATATCGTATATACGCACTAGCGGAGATATCATTCCCATAAATGCTAAATGGTATTGAATTGGATGGTGTATAATATTTTTTAATCAATATAATTTTATAGTAATAATACATAGTTATTACTTCTATCATTATACCCATACATGTAAGGTGGTGGTTAAAAAACAGATTACCCTACTACGTGGAGAAGGTATGTTGTATGTACGCACACATGGTGATTTGGTTTTTCATAGGATGGATAGAAGATCTAATATGGTTGTCTCATATTCATAATAACACATTAGTATATAATTTATAATAGAGTTATTAATTTATAGTGAAACAACTCATTAATTGGAAGTAGATGAAGACAGAAGTTTGAAAAAGATCAGTAGAGGAGATTACCTCTTCCTCGACGTGCTTCCTCTAAATCTCCCCTTAGAGAAATAGATTTAGAATTTGAGGAAGGAGAGAACCTTTATAATATTAATATGGATGTTTAAATATGAGATGGACATGGTATGGCCTAGAATTATGGCTCAAAGTGAAGTGAATAGGCAAGGAGGAATGTGCCCCTTTTATAATTGAGGTGTAGGGTACTTTCATAAACCTCAAAATATTAATTTTTTATAAAATCAAACCCTTCCAAAAATAGAAAAAATTACCCAAATTAGAAGATGAGATAAGATCAAGATTCAATATCATCAACCAATAAATTTTTGATATGTATTTCTTCCAATTTATACCTTATCATTATAATTAACACTTAGTTATTCAAATTTATTTTAAACTACGGTAACAAATAATTCTATATGAAAAGCGTATAATATTTATTTATTTTTCGATAAAATAGACTGTAAATCAACAAATAAGAACATTTTATCACATATCATAATTATTATATATTTTTACAATACATTTTGGTATTTTTAAATTATCTAATAAATCATTTTTTGGATAAATAATAAATAGTGTTAATTCTGAAACAATTCCATTCATTGATTTTCAAAAAAATTAAGATAACAAGTTAACATAGAACCAATTATATTATTATATTCCTAAGAGGTAAATGTCATTTATAAACTACATTATAAATATTAATTATCCCAAATTACCTTTACTTTAACATTTTTATAACATTCATTTGTTATATCTATTAATAAAATAATAACAACATTGATATTGTGTAATTATTCAACATACATATTTTTTGAATAAAAATAAATAAAATTCTATGATGAATATAGAAATTATAGACTTTTGAATAATATTTTTAGTCAAATTTATATTTAAGAAAAGCTAATATTTTAAATTTTATACTTATTAAATTATGAACGTGACAACTTTAAAATCACATTAAATAAAATAATTTCTGTGTCGTAATCCATTTAATTAGGCTCTGAATGGTCTGCAACTAGACCCCTATATGATTATGGCCGATATATACTTGTACAATAAGATTTGGTTATGTTTTTGGGTCTTTTACTTGGTATTTTTATTTTAGTAATAACTATATTATTCATTTATCATCAATCAAATAATTTCTCCATCATTAATGTATACAATAATAAAGTAATTCTATATTTCATAAAAATTACATATAAATAACCATGAAAAAAATCCTTAAAATTGGTATTTGTATTCAATTTTATCTTCAAAATACCCTTACATAAAAAATTATTTATTTATTAAAATTTGAGTGAGACATATTTAACTTTTGTGTAAATAAAATACATTAAATGTTCAAATCTCGTCCAAGTGGAATCTGATGGATGCCATTTCGACCCAATGTTGATTTATGTCATAACACACTCATAAAAGGATATTAATACAAGTATACGGGTTATTTTATAATACTACACTTACCCTTAATATCTGGATTTATCCTTTTACTGTATTAATAAAAATTACCAAATTTACAATTCATAATGGCCAATAAACAAATAAATATATTTAAATAATTTGGACCTAATTATTCCAAATATCGAATAAAATTTTCAAAATTAAAAACATATTAGTTTAAGTAATTAATTTATAATCAATCCCGTTGTCGGAATGAGAGAACATATTTTTAAATGTTAAAACATTGCAAAACATTGAAATGTTTATTATATGAATTCAAAGTAATGTTAATGATAATGACATAAATTATATTTATTTATATAATATAATATATTTTAATTTAATACCCTTCAATATTTGGATTTAAAATATAGAGTATTTTAATAAAAAAATTTGTTTTAACTGGAAATTTATTGTATTTTTACTATTCCTCAAAACATAAATGATATCAGAAAAATATCATATATTGTTCAAAAGTAAAAGTGAATTTCTTTATTAAAAAGAAAATTTTTATATTCTCATATAAAAATTATTAATGTTTCAAAATTATAATTTAAAATGGGTTATCCATTAAAATGTGCTAAATTACCCTTTTGAAAAATAAAGGTTTTTTCATCAAATCGGGTTTATTCGTACTCTATGAAAAAATATCTATTGGATGAATATACAAAATATTTTATTAAGTATATAACATATATATTTCATTTACTAATAATAGTTCGCTCAATTTATTAATACAAAAATAAAAAAAATTAAAATTTTAAATGAATTACCTCACCATTCATTTTCTTATGTTAGTTATATTTATTACTGCTAACCTAACATCCATGTTATAATTGTAATTTTATATTAATTATTCCTCATTGTTCGTTTAAACTCATGATTATGTGAAATTAATGGTATTGAAAAAAATTTATTTATAGAAAATATTTCAATAAAACATTCAGATGTTATATCGATCGTGAACATTTCTCCCATGAGGCGTTATTACTAAAATTTCAAGGTGCACACTACAGATACTAACTTGAGGTCATGGATATGATTTTTTTTTTTGGAAACTACTAGTATGACCAATACCCTACTACTCAAGATCCATGAATCAGAAATAAAAACATCTTGATAACTGATGTATTATAGAAAACAGCATATTCCTTTACTGGATTTTAAAAAATCTAGATTGCAAATGAGGTCAATCACACTTTCATATCATGGAAGTAATTACCACAATTTTCATACCAAAATAACATTAATCCAATTTTGGTATTTCCCGTCATCGACACTACCAATATAGGGAAATTCATATATAAACCCTAGATTATAACTTACCAAGCCTATGAATATATGAATTTAAAAAATATTTTTGGTATTGCTCCCAATAAACCAAAATTCACACTTTTATAGATTTGAATTAATTACTTACTTTGGATATGATATTCCATAATAATTATTCCTTTTTGATCCATAATATGGAACTTTGAAAGGTTGGAATATAGGTGGTGCTCTAAATGTGTTCCTAAAATTATCTCTAGGTGTTGTGTGTGCTCCTACCTCTTTCGAGAATACATGAGGATTCCATCTACAAAACCACTACAAATGCATATAATTATGAATTTAAAACGATATTCATCAATTCCATAAATATAGATATTTCCCTAATCACTCTGTATGAAATAAACATGTTCTCATATAGGATATAAATTCTTTAGGAAGATAGTGATTGTAAAGTATATGGCATAACCCTAACAAGGTTATAAACTAACCCCATGTTATTCGGGGAGAAGATACAAGTACCACTATGTTGTTAAAAAATCATCAATATATGGTATTTGATTTTGGTTCATATTATAAACTAGTTCAAAATTTTGATAATCCACACATAACAAAAAACTACTATCAGTATTACTTGAAAATGGGAAATGGGAACCCCAATGGTATTTCCATAAGAAGATGAAAATGTTGCAATATATGTAAAATTGATAGTTATTCTACTCAAAATGATATTTGGGGACACCCATTATAGAAAAATTGATACCAAATCAATTCTTAACATGCGATTGATGGAGGCCTCCACCTCCATCTTAAGAAGAAATCACAAGATGTAATCTCAGAAAACTGTCACTAATTTTTCCACTATATAAGGTAGATTATTGGCCACTCCCATTGACCATCCAAAATATTATTGAAAACCTGGGATGAAATCCCACCAATAATCTACGAATCATGAATTGATCTAGGGGGCTAAAATTCCCACTATCCCATGGTAACATAACTCCTAATTTCCCGAGAAATGAATGACATCCATCTGTGATATCAATCTACATGAGACTGAAAGGAACCCAACCAATCCATTATTATAACCAAGTAAATCCTGGTTATACCTAGCATGAATATGTCCTATAAGAAGTAGTAATATATGAGATTAACAGAAAAATCCCTAAAATAATGGAATCCATTATATTATACTAACAATTGGGTGTCATTAGTCAACATTGTAAACTTATACTCTACAGCTAAACATAGACCATCCGTGAATAGATTAGATATGAAATAGTGTGATTGTTCGGGGTAAAATAAAGAATAATTTTTTGTCTCAAAAAAAATTGTATATCTCATGATAGAAGGCCCAACATCTGATCTACTGGAGAAGGATGAACCAAATTAATCATCCCTAGAAATTATCCTTATATCCATTCTTGACTTCCCGATAGAGTGCTATATTTTTGATGTGATTAACCACCTAGACCTATACATCCAATCGATATTCAACTACAAAATTTCAACGGTTTAGTGGATAAATCATGGTGACAATAAACTGACCGAGAATCTATTTCAATGGGTGATTGTTATGTATTTCTACAAATATTTATGACATGGACCATTATCGAACTTGATAACTAATCCATTATATGCTTGTAACAATGTCAATGGTAATGACCTAACATACCAAAATGATGAAATTCCACCTAAATTCTCCCTATATTGTAATTCTTCCACTACCCTACCATGACCCATCAATGTGATTATTCTTTCCACAAGAAGATCCATGTCTAACCATTACATCCCTCCATCAAAAATGAGACTCCATAAAATTATGATCATAAATAAAATCCCAATTCACCATCTGTGAGAGTATTTTCAAGTGAATGATTTTCAATTTGTTCTTTATCTACAAACTATTTATATCCTCAGAGTGCCTCACTACTTCCAGCCAATCACTATTAATATAATCAGTGAGCATCTATAACTTGGTAAACTGAGTAGTGTACTACATAAAAAATAAACTCCCTTTTCAATGTGTCTGAATTCCTTGACCCCAGTAGGGTGGTAAGGGAAAATGTGATATAATAAACTCATATATAAATCCTTCCATATTATACCCTCAGACAAATTATCCTAGATCACAACATCCCACAATCACCTAGCCTATCCTTGGAGCTTATATGTTTCCAACTTCACCAAATTCTTAGGTGGTGTCTCTAAATTATCAATGATATTATTCATATATTCTATCTAAGTCACTATTTCATAGGGTCTAACCTCCCCAAATAAATTTCGATGATTCTACAATAAAATATCCATGTTAAACTCATACATAGACTGTATAGCATGATGTTCCTATCCCTCTATAGACGTCATTATACAAAACAAACATTCCCCAATATGTACATTGATAACTTGTACATATTCCATTGGTGGCTAAGTCATTTTTTGCATGGTTTATTCACTCTATTTCCCTTATAGAACTCATATGGTGTCCGATGAAGAAGAAATTATCTATAAAGAAAAATAATTCCTCAAAGAATATAAATATCACAGCTCCTGATATCATAATTTAGGGAAATAAGAAACCAACATAGGCCCCTAATTTTTCAACCAATTTTAACTCACTAACCCCATCGACCCACACTAAAATAAATACACACATATTAAAAAGTCTTATGTTATCATTCTCACCAAATATCCCATTTCCTAACGTGATATTTGTTTTATACATCACATGAATTAGGTCTTCATAATTTTCCAATTCCCTTAAATGTTCAAATCCCATAATGACATAGTTATTAAAATAAATTTCAATCCCAAGATATATAGGTAAATACACTTCCTACTGGGATTGACACTATAACTTACAATAATATAAATTCCATGTTTCGAAGAAACAATTGCAAAAATATATTCATTTAAAGATGGTTTAAATAGAGTTCCACTATCTTTTTGAATAGGAAAATCTATTTTGGTTAATGAAAACACTCTAAATAATTTACCACATGTTAGAACAAAAAAATAAAGAAATTCATTAAAATATATTGTCAATACCTTCTTTGCTAATTTGATACCTGAACACATGAACTCTTGTCATAATATATCAAGAGTAAAAAAATCATAAACCATAACATAAAAAAGAAATAATAAATCACATCTCATAGTGAAAATAAGTCAACTAAAACAAGAAATTACAGGAATAAAATTTCCCATCCTTTGGGAAAAGGTTATTTCCACAAACATGGGTAAGATAATCCCATATACAAGATCATTTAAAATAAATAAAACATCCATCCTAATATCTTACATGAAAAATAGTAAAATAGTGAAATGTTGTGTTTGATTCCATTTTATTACACCCTATCGTGGATGCAATAGAATTGGTTCCCCAAGCCAGTACTCCACATGGACTCAAGAATGTCTCCCCATACACTAGAGGATATAGAAAATAAGTGACGGTATATAAGGGTTTATGTGGGGTGACTACACCCTATTGTCAATGATAAAAATGATATAAATAGAGTAAACATAATTTGAAATCATAATATATTTAATAATCACAGGTGAAAAAATACTAATTAAAATCATATGAAATATCACAATGATTATATCTATATATATAAATAGTGAATATACACAAGTCAAGATATGTACAATGAGTATAAAAAGTCATAAAATATGAAAAATAAAAAAATAATGAAAACCCTAGAGGTCTTGAGATCTATACCTAGTCCCATCTCCTGTAACCTATAATAATAATAAAATCAAGCATCAACAACCTAAAAATTTTTTATTTCCAGTCCAACATCTATAAAATGTATTTTAGAGAAAAAATACTGATCCTAATGGGGTGTGACAATAACTCAGATTTCCACCACTAATAGCGTCAAATGCAATTCCATCATATTATTGTAATTTATAAAGTCATAAAATAAATAACTCAAATAATAATAGTAGTATTCTAGGAAAATAAATGGAACAAAGCCAGGACCTAGGATTAGTTGGGATAACTAGGGGATACCCTAACTTCTTTGGACTTTGTTAAACAATAAAAATATTGGAGATATCATGGATCAATTTAGTTCTATGTAGAATCCTTAAGGAAACTATAAATAATATTCTAAGAGAATCCATGCGGCTCATATTAGAATTCAATACGTGACAGTATCATGGTAGACCATTGGTCTAGTTTTATCTCAAGGAACTATAGTTAACATTCAGAGTCCTGAAATTTTTGGAATCCACTACTCACACCCTAGGAATTCCACAAAAAAAAGTCCAATATGAATTCAAGGATATAAAACCAAAACATTCTAAAACATAACCCCTTAATAATCCATGAAATTAAACTATGAAAATAAATAAGTAAAGATGATACCTGAATCATGGGAGAACCACCCCCTATAATTTTCATTATGTAATCATTATAGAATCCATTAGATAACTCGAGTAATTCTATTACTATAGACCTCATTGAATCTACGTTTTTTTTACCCCCCACATTCACATGATTCCCCTAATATAATCAAAAGATCATTCATAGGAATCCACAACAATAAAATTCATATGGAATCCATGGTACATTCCAAGGAATTACATACTCAAAATATATTCCTAAAATTTAGAACATGTCATTTTCATATTATTTTAACATAAAAATATTTAATAAAATAATCCATGATCACTAATTTGGTTCATTTCATATTTTTTATTTAATATTATTAAATCCATTAAAATTAACGAGTCTTAAAATTTATCCAAGTAAACCCACATCCCTAATGATTATTACAACCCTAAGGGTAGCCATAATCCACCGTATTATATTTTCATACACCATAGAGAATCCAAGATCGCCACTTTAACTTCTTCGATTAAGGCCTTTCCAATCTCAACATGCTAATCTAATACCAAGGGGGTTCCCAAGTCATCATTTGGTTAAAAAATAACTTAAATTAATTTGAGTTTAATCATTTTGTATATCATCATGACAACACTTTCTAGAAAAAAAATACAATAATGATTATTCAAGGGACGACATATTAGAACACTTATGTAAACCTCATAGGGACCCACTAATGTAGTATTAGCCTTTCGTTCAAGCAAACGTAATAGATATTTATATAACATACAAAATCCTCTAAAATGGGGCATTTATATTAGTATATAGCGAGATATTTAGATATAAATGAAAATAATGATTTATTTCTGGAAAGAGAAGTACGTAATATACACAGATGATCCACCATATTGATTAAGTGAGTAGAATAATTTTTAATAATGGGTAGATATGTGAATGAGGCGGTGGGGGGGGGGGAATTAGGGAGATCAACTAAGGAAGGGGGGGGGTGAAATGACTAAATCCACCCCTTTAAATGAACACCCATATATCTCAACGATTATCTAGTTCAAGGGAATCTTCTAGCTTGTTCTTCATGGAAGGGGATCTTGACACTTAAAAACTCCAACAACTAGATTGCTAATGCCCCCCCAGTTATCCATAGGCCACCTAAAAACTATTAATGGAATTTTTAGGAAACATTACTCACTATTGACCAATATCATCTAGCTAGGGGGGATTATAATAGATTTCTAATTTCCAAAATCCTACATCAAGGAATCCAAAACACACTTGCGACTTCAAGAACCCATTTTCTATGACGAAAACCACTTATCTCATTCAGGTAAAGTTGTTAGATGAACAAATTATGAGGAATTATTCCTTAAGATACGGATGGGGTCATATTTTCTTGAACCATCATGTATAATCCTTTAAATTACATATTTGGATGTTTAGATAAACTTGTTTGAACTATATAAATTTATAACTAATTGTTTATATTTATCTAAAATATTTAACCTACAACTCTAGAGGAAGAGATGAGTGAAAAAATTTAGATTTTTACCTTTTAATAAAAGTTAAATATGTTTGAGAGAAATAAATTTTAATATTTATTTATGAGTCTATCGGATTCTCCTGTTATAGAAACCAAATGTTTTTTTTTCAAAATATCCAACATGATCAAGTTTCAATTACTTAGAATAAGAAACTATGGGTGCATAAAGGTTTTATTCAATAGAAAATAATATATTATTAGCAATAAATTTCACTAATTTAAATGTTAGCATCAATTAAGATCCTCCATATTAATCTCAATAGAATTTGAAGCTTTTCAAGATAAATGTTAATTTTTTACCTGGAGTTTATATAGAGGAAGATTATGTAAAATGGACTCCCATTAATCTATATTAAGTATTCCTATATTCAATTTTGAAACATTTTAAACAATTTTATGATCATAAATAGGGCCCATGATTTATATTGATGTTCTTAGTTCTTATATTTAATGAAATGGGTTTTATTGTGGTTTAAAACCCAATTTATTTTGGAAAACATCATTTAATGATATTGTGTGTAGTTTAAATATATGTTTCTAATATGTTTTTCTAAATATTATACTAGAACATATTTAATGTATTTTATAAACTCATGATGTTAATCTTTTGAATGAGAATGACAATTGATATGAAATTTTTTATTGGATTCAAGATATTTTAGAAAACAATTGGGAATGAGACAAATATATGAAGATAAACATAATATTTATTAAAATTGTTTGGAATTTAAAAAACTTAAAGAATATGAATCTTCTATAAGTTATAATATTAAAAATTACATGTATGAATCTTAAAAACTAGTAAAACCTTATTATAAATTAAGATCATTTAGTTAATTATATTTTACTACTAGTATAATTGATATAATGTTTATTGTGGGTCTCTATGATATATTTCAAACGTATCCCATGGAATCTATTATGGTATCATGAAATTATAGATTATATTCTTTTATTGTTTCCCAAAGACATTTTATTTTATTTGAAATCATGTTATTATATTGATTTTGGACATTTCTGATTAGGTAAGAAGAGTACCACCCGAGCTTGTCATTTATTGGGAAAATGTTTATTTTATTTCTATTGTAAGAAACAATACTCTGTTTCCATCTCAACAATTTATGCTTAATATGTTACAACAAGTAGTTTTATGCTCATTTGATGAGGATTAAATATATATCCAAGTAACGTAGATTTAATTTTTTATATGTACATATAATATTTCATAAGTATATTACTATAAGTATTTATAAAAATAATATAATTCATTCTAGAACCATGAATATAGATATCATATATCTTTAATTATGTTATTATAATAAAAAAGTTAATATTTTCCTTGAATAAATTTACATTGGCCTTGTGTTATTATATATTTTAAGAAATCCCCTTGTGTCTATGATATTTGACTTTATTAATAGAATGATGGGTTTTGAGTTTTTAGTAGAACTTATTCTCTTTTCATTGCATTTTTATTGTTTCTTAGTCTTTTATTTATATATTTTTTGTTTAGTGTATAATATTATGTAACTTTGTAATTTTATTTTAAATCATATATTGGTAGTTTAATTGTTTATTTAATATTATGCAATGTTTTTTAAATTCTTATATAGAATATGATTTTTCTTGTTTAATTTTAAATAAGTCATTTCATATTTGTATTTTGTATTTCTATATAATATTAATATAGGTTTTATAGTGCCTATGTAATATTATTCCTTTATAATTTATGAAATATTATTTTTATTTATAACTTTTTATTTTAAATATTTCTATTCATTTTCCATCTACTATTTTGTTCAATTATGTTTCATAATTTTGTCTATGTACTTTTGATATTGTGAATTTATTGCACCTTGTATATGTAGATAACGAAATTTTAATTTTCAAACTAAAACCCTTGATTTACTATTCCAATACATATATTTTCATCCTTTTTTTTATTTTTTGAAATTTTGATGATGAAATTTCTATAAATAAGAGTATAATAGATTTCTGAGAAAGAAAAAAAATATATTTTTATCGAGATATTTTACATTCTAATTCTATTGATTTTGAATAGTTGAATTGGTAAAATACTTTATAAAGAAATTACTTGAGATTTAAATAATTGGGAAGTTTTATATGGTATTAATTATTTATATAATTTTATGAATAATACATAACATACATTTTTAATAATCCCAATTTTGTTTTTTGATGCATTTAGGATATTTTGAAATGAAATGTTAAGGTAAAGTAATCTTCATTTACCTCATTAGAAAATTTTCATGATTCTTCATTTTCTACTTGAAGGGATATTCATGTAAGACATATCATTGTGAGATGATGGTCAGATATATGTTACTGATTTAATTTTCAATATTTTCATAAAAAAAATAAATAAGGAATAGTTTAATGTTTTTTAAACATGACAATAAGGAATAATTCAATTTTTTTTCAAACTGGTATTGCACAACGAATAAGGTAATTTTATAATATACTATTTTATGAAATTCATATCATCTATATTATTATAAATAAAAATCATATCAATATTTCACAATATATAACCAAGGTGAAAAATTAATGTAGGTAGAGAAAGGGAAGAAGAATAAAATCTTATTGTAGATGTATTTTTTACCCTTCTCTTTATTAAAAAATAACCCAAATAATCGTGAAATAGCTCCAAAATTTCATCAATAAATTTTTAATGATATTTTGAATCACATAAGTTTTGAATATAGTGAATCCCATAATAGGTTGGTCCTTATTAATAAAGTCAGTGAATGTGGTGGGTTTGAGGGAGAGGTATAGATCCTTTATTAACTAATATAAAATATGTTAGATCAAATAAATATATTTCAAGTTTGTTTCTACATGAGAAGAAAATAAAAAATAATTTATTAACATTGAATGTAATAGGAGCTATGAAATTTGACAAACCATATATTTAATAAACATTAATTCATGATTTATTACATATGGATACATTAAATATAACCATAAAATACACTGAGGCATAGTGTATTTGGGAAATTATTCATAGACCATATTAACATGAAAATAGATAATAATAAATTATTTAAAACTCTTATAATATACACATAAAAATTCATTTTTTTTCAAAAAATACATTGGATAACCTTGGGACGTATTTCTGAACGTGGTGAGATATAAATCCAATAAGGGAATAATAAAAAATAACATGATTAAAATTATACACGTGGGTCAATAAATGGATCAAGGTAACATAATAGTGGTGATAATATTCCTGAAAATCAATTTTTTGTAATTTTCAAAAACTACTTCATGGATAAGTGTTAACCACATATTCAATCTAATTCAAACTAAACAACCCAGATTTCAAAATTCAAATTCAATAGTAAAAAAACTAAAGATCCCAAATTTTAAATTCAAAAATATCTTATATCAAGTTCATAACTATTGAATTACCTTGAGCCGTGAAATATCGTGTGGAAAACCACCTCATGCTTCTCCCCCAAACAGACGATCTCAACTTCATCATCACCACATATCCAGTGAGAACCCACCATCCATCATCCCACCGAAGCTTCAAACAACATGACAACATACACCTAAGAACTCATCATTATCATTTCACCATATATGTCATCAATTGACAAAACCAACATCCATGGGTGGGACTAGTATCCTAAAAAATGTTCCAAACTCATCAAATCTTCATCATCATCAACTCTTCACTATCATAGTAAACAACAAAGGATGCCACTAAAACTAGAAAAAAAAACATCACCATAATACATATTGAAATAAAAATCATCACTTAATAAGTATAAAATAGAACAATAACTCACATAAATAATCCTAGAAAACCAAAATCTAAGTAATTTACAAATGAACACCCAATAAATCTGACAAACTAGTAACTTATCAATTGGTGTTTTATTTTCCAACTCTGAATGTCACCCAAGTCAATGGTCTCATAACTGGAACACTAAAAAACAACAAAAAACACATATGAAAATCTTTTTTACCACAACCCTTGATCCAAATTTAATTGGTGAAGAAGAATGTGAGCTTAGAGTAGGTAATTATCAATTGAGGTCTCCAAACGTTGGCATCATTGATGAGGTAGAAAACTAGCAGCCTATAAAATATGGGAAAGGATACCTAGATATCCCCATGAATACCATTAAATTGTAGACCATGAATACCAAAATCACTTTATTACCCCTACTCCAAAAACAACAAGGAGAGGTGTAGAGGAACACAAGTTCATAAGAGGGGTTTGAGTGGCCAATGTATTCGACAAAAAAACCTTTTATAGGACCCCAAATCCTCCCAATAATGAATTCATTTTCCTCAAGGATAAATTCCAAGAAATAATAATTCAAAATATTTAAGATAAACCTATATGATATATTCATCTGATCTAATGATATAAAAACATTACCAAATGTATTTTAGGGTTATATAATTCTTGTCCCACCTATCACAGCCATATCATTTACATTAATAAGTGTGGCACATAGACCATATAACAAATTGATATATTTCATAACATTTAATACCAATAAAATGGATTGAGGGGTATATACATGGAATTTCAAAATAAATTAAATATAGGTAAATCTAGTTGAATACCCTTGAGAATAAATGGGGAATTTTTTTACCTACAAAATTTATTGGCATGGAAAATTGTAGGACATTTTCAACATCATAATAAGGATTCATAAAAATTCATAAATGGGTTTTATGAGAGTGAAAGGAGTATCTTATTTCCTCGAAATAATAATGAGATTAAGTTATATGTTTATGAAAACATCACAACGTGATGAACATGAAGTAAAAATTAATAATATAATGAAGGTTATTGAGTAAAGATGATAAGGAGAGGATCCATTACCATGAGAGGTAGCCTCTAATTACGTAGGAGAGGCTTCTTTAGAGGTTTTGGGGTCCCTAGAATGGATATATATAGGTAAACATAGATTAAATTGTATGAAAACGGTTTTTAGTAAAGGGGAATGAGCATTTTGGTGGGGTTTTTTAGAGAAAGGGAGGACAATTCGTTATTAGTTTTTCTAGACATGTTTTTGACCCAATATGATAAATTAATCCAAACGAAAAACTATATAAAAATTTTTCACCATTTTTTATAAAAAATAGTTGTTGATTCAATTATTCTATAATAATAAGAACCAAAAAATTAAAATAATTTTCATAGTGATGTGGAAGTAAGATATGTTTATAAATATTTCATTTTAGAACACAAAAAAATAATATAGGTTTTGGAGGATTCAATAAGGGTTTGTAAATTTAATAAAACAACAAAAAAATAATTATTTAAAGGAGACTTATAAATTTATCATTGATACTTAATATAATATATATTTATTCATGTGTATGTTTTTTATGATGTTATAATACAAATCTATTAACAATACCATATTTAAATTTTACCCCAAAATTAGATTGTCTTATAAAATATGGAAACATTTTCCATTATAAAATATCAAAATATTGTTTTAAAAATCAACAAAATTTTATTACAAAATAAATGTATAAATTTGTAAATTTGAAATTTTAAATTAAAATACCATTTATTGAAAAAATATAGGTTTTTAACAATAAAATTTTTCTCACCCTTATAAAAATTACACATGACTTCATAACATTATATCATCATTTATATTTAATAAAAATTATTTTAAAATATTATTATTTTAAGATATCAGTTATTTCCATATTTATTTAATTCAATAAAAAAGAGTGTCTTGTTTGAAAAAAAATATTTTTTAAAAATACAATTTTCTTATCATATCAAAATCTTATAATAATATAGATTGTTATTGGATAAATATGAATTAATAATAAAATTGGTAAATATAATTACTATTTAATAAAAAAATTAAATATTTATATTCATCCTTTTAGAATGTATATACATAACCCATTATTTCACCATCCTATGCCCAAAGAGTAATGGGTGCACTGGTGAGACTTTATTGGGGGTGATTGGATGAAGATGGTTTGAGACCTGATGCCGATCAGCTAGAAATTGCCCAATAAATTGGTTCAATAATGATTTAGTTGTTGAATCATAGATTGGGAATGGTTATGGGAAAATCCCAGTGTTGTTATCTCCCTCATAAGCTCTAATAAATTGGAATTATATCATTTGATCCTACTGGTCTAGGCCATATATCATTTCCTTTGTTTCAATTAGTCATTGTCATAATTCTTATTTTAAAAATATTTGTGGTCACTAGAAATTACTATATTATCAATGGTTATGATTCTAAAAAGTATGTAAAATTCAAAAAACTATAATTATCCCATATAGAAAAATAAGCGCATGTGTTTTCTAAAAATACATTACATGATGAGGCATTTATTCATAAAAAATGTAATAAAAGTTTGAGTATTTTTATTCATTCTACCATTATAAAAATTTCCCCTAAAATTTTATCTCATAAACTAAAACTAATGATGGTACTTCTATGTGATCACCTCTTTGAGTTCCCCTGTCACTTCCTCAAACATGTGGTTCCATAAAACACTTTTACTTGGTTAATTTTCTTGCTTAATATAATTTTGTATATAAGATCTAAGATCCTCACTTACTGCTCTTGTATAAAGGTTCATTCTAAAAGGGTACCACCCCATGATTCATTATATGTGTGGGTTAGGTTTTTTCCTCATGTGGGATACATAGAACACATCATGTACTTGAGATAACATAGGGTAGAGTAATATTTGATAGGCTTAAAATCTAATGAAACCATGTATATGAAATGGGCCGAGGTATATTTTATGAAAATTTTTCTTCTTCAAAATGATCATGAATTTATTCCAAGATAATATAATAAGGTTTAACTATAATACAATATCAAACTCTTGGTCTTGTCAACGATTATCTGCAGTTATTTATTTCTACATTTTGAAATTTTCATATGATTATGAATGGTTTGAAACTTTTTCTTTCATTTATTGGATAGGATCAGGTTAAATTAACATTATCTCTCGAACATTGTCTCATCGTTTGAGAGTCTAACACCTCTTCCCAAACAGATCCTCATAAGGTTCCATTTTAATTGTACAATGAAAACGTTTGTTACAGGATAAATACACTAGGGGAAGGTTTTGATCTCGGAAACCATGTAAATACATTGAACATGTTCTCAACATATCATATAGAGTTTGAATGGATATTTTAAAATGGACATTCAACTATGTTTGATAATTAGTATTGAAACTCAATTCTTTATCCAATTCAATCTGATGACTTATCTAGAAACTCAAGGAAATCCTCAAATTTCAATCAGATACAATATAGAGTGGATCTCAATTTCTTCTTACAACTTCCAATATGTACATCTTGGCATGTTATTCAACAGATAAATATTACTTAATATCAATGAAATTATCTAACTTGGTAAGTCGATCAACTTCCACCTAGATGGAATAATAGAAAATAGATCCACTATATTGTCTATTTTGGATAGTTGTAGTTTGTTCGATTTAAATGAACATTAGGAACCATAACTATTAATAATACATATATTTAATATTAACTATTAATAATAGTTTATTAAGGGTCATTCTAAATTCTTATAAATATTTATGGAAATACTAATTTCTTTGACCATTAGCATTGTACCATGTGAACGCCATTTTCAAAGCATACTCGGGGGATAACATCCCCAGGCCTTTCCCTTATACAAGAACTAGAATATATTTTTTTATACCATAATTGTGGAATCATGGAGATGAGTCCATGATCCATAAAGAAATTATTAAAATAATGTTCAAGCATACAAGAAGGATAAAGATTCATGGTACAAGCGATGAATGCCAATGTAATCCAAACCTAATTAGCCAATGTTGTTGCCTCCTCTCCTGCCCCTTCCATGATGACCATCACATCGTCTTGGGTTCCTGCCTCTTTTCCATTGATTCAGAATCTTCAATGAGTCATCCAGACCAATTACTCCTCCATCATCAAAGTCATGTTCATCATGATGGACATCAGCTAGATTATCAGTATTGTCAACATGAATAACATCATTCTCATTCCCAGCAGTTCCTTGATCCTCATCTTCCAGATGCTCCTCAGTAAAGGGTTTTCCAACATGCTCAGCACTATCCTGTGTAACCAAAGAAGGGGTATCAAAAATAGGACTTTTCATGATCACCTTATATTTCCTTTCACAGTTCTCCATATTGATAAGATCAAAATCAAGGGAATTCAGTGAATCCAACATCGAAACGAAATCTATAGCACTAGTGTTATCAGTCACAACTGCAACACCAACATTAGGATTCATTTCCTTTTTGATGGAAAATTCATCCAAAGGAAACTGACGATCAAGTGATGAAACACCTTCATCCATGGCCTGAATGGCCTTGGCATCAGAAGAGGGAAGGGAAGGCTTCGGCGCAGGAGAGGCCTCAAGTGAGACTATTATAATGATTGCAGGTTCACTCGAAGAAACAGAAACATGCCCAGTGGGGGACTCAAGAGATGCTGCAATATTATTATCGGAGGTCTTACCAGCATTCACAACCCCCATGTGCCCAGATGACACAATACCTATTGTGAGTCCAACAGTAGGAGATCCAGAGGCCTGTGAGGCCCCTACTGTGCGAGTATCAGCATGAGAAGAAGAAACCTTCCAAGAATTATACCCTTGCACACCCCTTTGTGCAGTAGAATGATCAGAAAATCAGAAACATTAGTTCCTCTACCACTAGAAGGAAAACTACCAGACTTACCTTTAGCAAAGAATTTCTCCTCCAGCAACTCAGCATGATCCAACTCGTGATCACTATCAACACTAACAGATAAAATATCTCCCCATTTAGAGGGTTCTCCATGCTCAGTTGTAGGAAGGCTAGAAAAATGGAATGTTCCATTACTCGACGAATTATAGAGCACCCATACCTTACTGATCAATTATAGTCTCATCAGCGAGATTCTTACCAGCAACAACATCCGAAAAAGAAACAAATCACCCTTTCATAGAAAGAGATACATTATTTTTCACCAAATACACCTTGATGGTTGAAGGTGAGAAACCCATATCACCATCAGAGGTATAAAAGGACAATGGTTAACCATTGGTGAAACCATTTTTGGGACAATTTCAATATCATAGAGATAATAGACCAACCCGTTTTTAGAGAATCACCCCCTAAAAATATGACCACCATAACCTTAGTCTGATAGAATGCACTATTGCATTATTGGTTTATATATCTGGAACATAAAAATATGAATATGAATATTTTTTAATTTTAATATAATATTTATTATATTTTAATTTGTTTAATACTTTATAACGATTAAATAATACATGGGATAAAAATAAGCTTTTTATATGATAAAACACAATTTTTTTGAAGTATATAAACTCAATCAAGAGACTCATTTAGATGAATTTAAAACATTTTGAAACAAATAATATTTCAATAAAGTATTTTTAGTAAATAATATTTTTTAAATATAAATTATGCTATAATTTTATGAAGTCAAATCTATTTTTAATAATGTTTAGAAAACCATTGTTATAAAAAAATATGTATTTTTTTTAATAATTGTGTATTTTTTATTTAAAAGTGAAAATTATCATGTGTATGGAATTAATTTGATAAAATATATATTATTTTTTAATTAATCCTATTAACATTATAGAATGTTGAATTTTAATAATTTAGTGAGATATTAAATTTTTCTCAAAAAAATGAAATACAATATACTTATACATTCTATATAATACCATCATAAAAGCCAAAAAATGATGAAATAAATACTATAAATAATATATATGAATAAAACTATGTGTCTCCTTTAAAATAATGTGTATTTTATGTTATTTTATTAATTTTGTAAACACTTAATGAATTCTGTAGAGACCCGAATATTGACGTAGATGGATATTACATTACATTTGCAGAATACTTAATACATAACAAAAACAGACACACAAGGACTGTAATAGTTTAGTGTCTTTGGAAACTCGGAACGTAATCTTCTAATCGTGGTGAAAGATCTTCAACATCTCCCATAAAGATCTTCCCCTTTTATTTTCTTACCTAAAACCTTTCTTTAAATACAGGGGAAAAAAACATATAAAGGGTGAGCTCAAATGCCCAGTAAGGGTAATCATGGATAAAATAAAACAAATCATATACATTTGAACGTAAAAACATTAACATAATGTTTAAACATCAAAATATTGGGAAATGACATAAAAATGGCAGTACATAAGGCATAGATCATAATGAAACATTAATCATGATAAAATAGCATGGGAATAAAACATGTGATTGTGGAAACCATTAAGCACATGATATGATTTCCATAGTAGCCATGACATTGCTGCCAAGACCATCATAGTGGACAAAGTCCCTTTCTGAATTGAGTTCACTCCACGTTCCAGTCCTGTATTACTGAACCGAATTAACTTACCATTCTAGCCATGTATATCTCTTGAGTTATAAATATTTACCAAATTCAATGGAGGGAGATATAGGTCCCAACAATCTCATAATGAAATAATTCTTACTTTTTCCACAAAATAAACATAATTCATCCATCATAACCCAATGAATACAATGGGTTTCATAAACATAATCCCATCATAACATAATCCATATAAAACAAATTGATATCATTTCATAATAAGAAAAGTGAAACCATGTAAATCATAGAGAAATTATACTTGAAACATACACATTTGAATTAATTTCATCTTAGAGGGAAAATGGATTTGATAAATCACTTGAGACGAATTCTTGAGGAAAATATCCATTCTTCTTCAAAATCATTTTCTTTTCACAAAACGTCATGCAATTTTAAAAGAAAAATATTTTTTTTTAAATTTTTCATGAAAGATTTTGTAGGAAGCTTCATGATAATAAGGCTTTATAAAACCAAACAAATCCTTTCATGCCGTATAATTAAAAAAACATTCTTCTCGTACTTTTGCCGAAAAAGTCAAAAAGAACCTCGTACTGAAAATGATAGAAGATTCCTTTCATATCCTTACCAAAAACTCCCCAATAGTTAACATTGGACATAAAAATTGTAGTAGGATAGAAAAAATATTACACATTGAAGAAACATTTATTTGGATGATACATATTCCCCAGTGAATGTCGAAGTATAAATAATCTCAGATAAAAATAGAGATTGTGAAATTTTCCCTTACCTTAGGTCCGATTTGCTTTGTACGTGTCCGAGCCTCCTGTAAAATAATTTAAATAATGTTATTGACTTATTCCAGAATTTTACTCATTTTTATCATATCATATATGGTCATATTCTTAGCTTCTTATTAGTAATATTTCATTTTTACTTGTTATTCGGGTGTTTATTGCTTTTTGTTCTTATGCGGGTTTTGTCGAATAAATTATTATTATTCATTTAGGTAATAGATAACTAATTTCCATAATGTTATTAGTGTAATATATATCATATTTATTCATTCAATTCATTTATATAATCGTTATGCAATGAAGATCATGTAGAACGAGTCGCATCACATCGTGGAGACGGTAGCCCGTACGTACACATGAGTGATGATATCATTTCCATGATCGTCGAATTGTATTGAAGTGTATGTATAATATTTCAGAATCAATATAAATTTACAATAATAATATATAGTTATTCTCTACACCATTATACCCATCCAAGTATGGTGGTTGTGGAAAACAGATTACACCACGGCGTGGAGACGGTATTCCGTACGTACGCATGCGCGATGATTTCGTTTTCCGTAGGATAGATAGAAGGTGAAATAAGGTTTATTCTTATTTATGATAACATATCTTTATATAATTAATACTTATGTTATTAATTTATAATGATACAACTATAGAAGAATAAGTATAAGAAGAAATAAACTTGAGAGAATCGGAAGAAGAGATTACCTCTTCTTCGACGCACCTCTTTTAAGCCTGCTCTTGCGGATGTAGAGTTGGTATTTTGAGAAGACCAGAACCTCAAGAATTTTTCTAGGGAAGTGTATAAGAGAAATGGTCAGGGTTTTTACGAGATTCAAGGCTCATAAGTGTTTGAAGAGAAGGGGGATGGGGTGCCCTTTTTATAAGGGAGGAGAGGGGCACCTTTGAAAAAACATAAAATATTATTTTATAATAAACTCATATTCTGTTTTTAATAGCTCCAAATTGATTTATTTTGATGCTAAGGTGGGGATGGATAAAAATACTCTAGAACAATAGATTTTATATAGGTTTGGGTCATTATATTAACCTTATCTTTTAGTTTTAACTCTTAGTTAATTAGATTGACATTTACCATGTCACTTTGTATGTTTATATTATATAGTTAATAAACATACCCTCTACATACAAGAGACCCCCCAAGTGGTCCATTAATTATAAACCTATCATGATATAAGTATCTTGGCCGAACCTTAGATTTTTACGAATATAATAACATTTAATAATATAATATTTTTTTTAAAAACTATTTTATGTCAATTTAGACACTATTTGGTAATGGGTTTTTGTGAAAATCATAACAGCATTATTAGTTCTAATAATGTTAATTAATTCAATACTAACATGTCATATTAACATAGAGAATTAGTTTAATTCATAAAAATTCTCAAATTACATTTATTTCGGTATTTATAACATCAATTATTTTATATTTTATTATTTAGGTAATTACTACATCACCATTGTGTCACAAATAAAATATATTATTTAATGTATGAAAAATAAAAATAAAATAGAATTAGGTATTAAATCATGTTATAATTCTAATGAATATTTATAGTTGAATTTATCTTATTTATAACCATATATGATAAATTATTTAGTCATTAAACTTTGATTTTAACTATTTTGACCCTTCTTTAAATAAATTAATAATAAATGTCCTAATCTAATTCAAGTGGACCTAAATGGTCATATTTTATTCCTAAGGTTGTTTTTGGTCGAATTAAACTTATCCAAAAATAATTATTACATGTGTTAGGGTAATAATAATATCATTTTTACCCTTAACTACCCTATTAACTTTTAACCGAGGTAAATAAAAGTAAAAAGTTACAATTCAAAAAAAATTATTTTCATCTCATTGAACCACATTTTAGTCGTTGATATTAACCGTGTCTCTTGGATTTTCAAAATTTTACTCAGAGAAGTGGTAAAATTATGTTTTATGTGAATTTCCAAATTATCCTAGGAGATGGGTAAAAGACGATGAAAATTCAAAAAAAATTTATATTTCTAAAATTACTATAAAATGACTCCAATTAATTACATTGAACTTATATAGGTATTATGTATCAATTTCGACCTAAAATAAATATAAATAGATGAAATAATTATTTAAATAAAAAGACAGTTTTTATATAGTAACCCAGTGTTTTCACTATTCATCAAAAATTGAAAGTTTTCAGAAAAATACCCAAAATTCACCCTAGGCTAATTTCGATATTTGGAATCCTAAAATAAAGTCCATTTTGAAAGATAAAATTTATAAAATTTCAAAAAGTGGGTACTAATATTTATAACGGCTAGTTTATATAATATTTTAATCACATATCGTTGTTTAGTGAAACTCGATATTCCGTACAACACACACTATCATGGAAGGTCGCGATTGCGTGTAAAGCAAGCCAAGTCAGGGATGCGTGTAGTGAAAGATCCTTTTGGTGTAGCGTACAACACAATACATCAATGAAATTAAAAAGAATATTTTACATAAAATCTCGGGGTGTTATATTCTACCCCCCTTAAAATGAATTTAGCCCTCGAACTTCATCGGGGTTATAAATGGTTTACTACATGAAAGTTTCTTTTATAGAAAACCACATCGTAAAACGTAATACTAGTACTTCATTTTGAAAAGGGAATTTAGAATCATAACATTTACCCAAAGTAACTCAGCATTGGGTTTCCACATAGAACAACATAGGTGAAAATATGGATATGGAAGAAAAATCTAACCATCATGTTCTGATGGAGAGTGGTAGAGAACATGGCTATGAAAAAGACAATAATCACAAAACCATAAATTTGTGATGATCAAAGGTACCTTCTGATTCATCAGATATGAGAGCACTAGGACATCATTTTTTTGTTTCGAGATCATTTCCCTAAAGTTGAAGAATTTAAATTTGAAGAAATACTTACTTTATTTTGGTATCATATCACCGTTGCTCGTGTCTTGAACAATTTACACTTCATATTATAATGAAATGACGCTCAATTTGTCTTCTATGATGTGTTAGAAGATTATGTGATAGAATGATAGGTCATTCCATCTATTTCTATCGCAAAAATTTTAGCACAATTTATTAAATATACAGAAGTCCATCTATGATGAGATTAATCGTATATGGTTGCTAAAATGGACTTATAATTCAGCTATCACAGTGGTTAATAAAATAAAACTAGTTTCTACTAACCAGGGACATCTTGTAGGCCAATGGTAGGCGATAAAGGCCTGTCTCACTTCAGTTGTGGTATCGATTTCCATAGCCTTGTCCGATGTGAATGGTTGTTGCCCATCCTGCAGGTTTTCCTTTTTCGAAAAAAGTTCTAGCCTTAAACAATACTAACTTATGTCCAACATAAACCATTTCAAATCTTTAGGATTATATAAAATACTTTTTTCTGATTACTAAAAATTTCATCTACCCAGCATCTGAATTCCTTCATTTGTCCCCCATATATAATAAGATATATCGTTTTTTGGTCACATTCCAAACATTTGAATACCTTAATCATGCATTCTCTTGATAATTGAATACCCATTTAACCTTAGTGAAAACATGAGTTCTGTAAAAAATTGACTCTTTCCACGTAACAGAATCCCAAAATTTCTATATACTCAAACCGTGATATCACATTGTCCTTATATCAGTCTTGAGTTCATGAATATTATCAAACATTTCATTTTCTCCTTATCCCTTCATTATGCGCATATCATCTTCCTTCCAAAAATATCTCAATCACATTCCATGGTTATCAGTACCATAAAATTATTGAAAACCACAATAGACCAATACAAAAATATTCCAATATTACATGATACTATATACAACATTATTTTGGAATCCCAATACATAAACACTTAATCATTCCACCACATCGTTGTCATATTCAACATCAGAAATAGTGATCGCATGTGACTTCACTTTGTTCTTTTCCTTAAGTAGTTTCTCATGTTGATCAACATTAACCCTTGGATTAGGGCATTGATTAGCATAATTCCCCATTTCATTTCACCTGAAACATTGAAGTGTTGGTGGTTCATTCTCTGCAGTCTTTTCCTTATTGACATCATTAGCAACCCTTTTTCCATTACATCGACACTCAACTTCTCGACGACCTTCTTTTCCACACATAAAACATTTTTAGTCTCTTTAAGACAATATCCACCATTCTTCTTTCCACACTTTGAACATAAAGAAACATTCATCTTATTTTCACAATTTATCTGAGATTTCACCTTGAATTCCATCTTTTGTTTCTTGTACAAACCATGAGATGGATATGTAAAAATAACTTCCATTTCTACCTTGATTGCACAAAAAACAATTTCTTCATAGCTACTAAATACTCTTATAGCTAATGCCCTTCGAAGAATTGGTTTTAAGCCACTGAAGAATCGATCAACTTTACTTTCAGGTTGGATGATAATGCCTGATTCATACCTTGCAAGCCTTGTAAAATTTACTTTGTATATACGAACAGATTCATCATCCTTTTTCTTAAGCTCAAGGAACTTATTTTCCATCTTTGTTTGAAGAATATGAGAGAAGTACTTACTGAAAAACAATTTCTTGAACTCGTCCCATTCCATGGATTCAATTTCATCTTGGGGCCTTATATTCTTAATTAGAGTCCACCACTGGTCTACTTCACCTTCTAAACAGTAAACAACTAGAATTAATTTATCATGTTCTGAATAGTGAAGTATGGAAAATATCTTTTCAGTGGTGATGATCCATTGTTCAACAACATGTGGATCAGAACACCCATTGAAATAAGGTGGACGTTTCCTCACAAAGGACTCAATAGAATATTGTTCCCTTCTCTGCTCATTCGGAAGTCCAGAATGATTCATAGCTTGAGTAAGTATTGCAATAATATTTTTCACTCCATCTCCCATTACATTGGTTTGTTCAGGAGGACAATCATTTCATTGTCCATTACATTGATCAACACGGTTCCTTCAGGGTCTATCCATCATCTAAAACCCAAAAATAATAGTGTGAGAGGCAAAAATCATGCTAGGGAAAACAAAATAATAAAGGGGGATTACATTCAATATCTAACATCTTAGGTTTAATTATAATATCATTACCATAATTCTAATACTATAACCTATACTTATACTTAACCTTAGGGACATCCCTAGGAATACCTTAGATATATCTCTAGGGATATCACTACAGTTTTCACATCATTGTTTCCAAAGGTTAACTAAACCTTTCCTCTGATACCAACTGTAGAGACCCGAATCTTGACGTACATGGACATTACATTACATTTCCGGAATACATAATACATAACAAAAACATACACACAAGGACCGTAATAGTTTAGTGACTATGGAAACTCAGAATGTAATCTTCTAATCGTGGTGAAAGATCGTCAACATCTCCCATAAAGACATTCCTCTTTTGTTTTCTTACCTAAAACCTTTCTTTAAATCCTGGAAAAAAGAAAACATATTAAGGGTGAGTTCAAATGCTCAGTATGGGAATGCATGGATAAAATAAAACAAATCATATACATTTGAACTTAAAAACATGAACATAATGTTTAAACATCAAAATCATGGGCAATGACATAAAAAATGGAAGTACATAAGGAATAGATCATAAAGAAACATTAATCATGATAAAATAGCATGGGAATAAAACATGTGATTGTGGAAACCATTAAGCACATGATATGGTTTCCATAGTAACCAAGGCATTTCTACCAAGACCATCTTAATGGACAATGTCCATTTCTGAATCGAGTTCACTCGTCTTTCCAGTCCTGTATTACTGAACTGGATTAACATACCATTCCATCCGTGTCTATTTCATGAGATTTAAATCATTACCCAATGCATTGGATGGAGATATAGGTCCCACCCATCTCATAATGAAATCATTCTTACTTGTGCCTCAAAATAAGCATAATTCATTCATCATAACCCAATGAATAAAATGGGTTTCATAAACAACATACCATCATAACAAAATCCATATAAAACAAATGGATATCATTTCATAATAAGAAAAGTGAAACCATGTAAATCATAGTTACATTATACTTGGAACATACACATTTGAAATAATTTCATCTTATATGGAAAATGGTTTTGATAAATCACTTGAGATGAATTCCTGAGGAAAATATCCTTTCTTCTTCAAAATGAATTTATTTTCAAAAAACTTGATGCAATTTTAAAGGAAAAAGATTTTGTTGAAAATTATTCATGAATTCTTTTGGAGGCCCCTTCATGAAAATAAGGATTTAAAAAACCATAAAAATTATTTCATGTCATATAAGTTAAAATAACATTCTTCTTGTACTTTTTCCGAAAAAGTAAAAAAGAACCTCATACTGAAAACGAAAAATGATTCCTTTCATATCTTTACCAAAAACCCCCCATTAGGTAAAATTGGACTTAAAAAATTTCATTAGGATAGAAATAATATTACACATTGACGAAAAATGTATGTGGATGATAAATATGCCCCCAGTGAATATCGAAGTATAATCAATCTCGGATATAAATTTAGATTGTTAAACTTTCCCTTACCATAGGTCCAATTTACATTGTATGTGTCTGAACCTCCTATTTAATGATTTAAATAATGTTACTGACTTATTCCAGAATCATACTCATTGTTAAGATATCATTTAGGGTCATATTCTTAGCTTCTTATTAGTAATATTTCATTGTTACTTGTTATTCGGGTGTTTATTGCTTTTTGTTTTTATGCGTGTTTTGTCGAATAAATTCTTATTCATATTTAAGATATAGATACTTCATTTCCAGAATGGTATTAGTGTAATATATATCATATTTATTCATTCAATTCATTTATATAATTATTATGCAATGAAGATCATGTAGAACGAGTCACATCACATCGTGGAGACGGTAGGCCGTACGTAAACACGAGCGATGATATCATTCCCATGAACATGGAATTGTATTAAAGTGTATGCGTAATATTTCAGAATAAATATCACATTACAATAATCATATATAGTTATTCACTACACCATTATACCCATCCAAGTAAGGTGGTGGTGGAAAACAGATTACACCACGACGTGGAGACGGTATTCCGTACGTACGCACCCGTGATGATTTCGTTTTCCATAGGATGGATAGATGGTGAAATAAGGTTGTTTCATATTTATTATAACATATCAGTATATATATAATACTGATGTTATTACTTTATAATGAGACAAATAATGATGAAGATGTAGAAAAAGAAAGAAACTTGAGAGATTCGGAAGAAGAGATTACCTCTTCTTCGACGCACCTCCTTTAAGTCTTCTCTTAAGGAAGTAGAGATGATCTTTTGAGATGACCAAAACCTCCATAATGTTTCTAAGGAAGTGGATAAGAGAAATGGTCAGGGTTTGGCCGAGCTTTAAGGCTCAAAAGGGTGTGAAGAGAAGAGGGAAGGGGTCCCTTTTTATAAGGGAGGAGAGGGGCACCTTTGGAAAAACATAAAATATTATTTTATAATAAAGTCATATTCAGTTTTTAATTGCTCCAAATTGATTAATTTAGAATCTAAGGTGGATATGTGTCTAAATCCTCTCAACCAATATATTTTAGACAGGTTGGGTTATTATATTAACCTTATCTTTTAGTTTTGACTCTTAGTTAATTAGATTGACCTTTACCATGTCACTATGTATTTTTATATTATATAGTTAATAAACATACCATATACATAAAAGAGACCCCCCAAGTGGTCCATTAATGAAACAACTATCAAGATATAAGTATCTTGGTCGAGCCATATATTTTTAGGTATATAATAACAAATAATAATATAATATTTGTTTTAAAAACTATTTTATGTCAATTCTGACACTATTTGGTAATGGATTTTTGTGAAAATCATAACAGCACGATTAGTTCTAAAAAAGTTAATTAATTCAATACTAACATGTCATATTAACCTATAAAATTTGTTTAATTCATAAAAAGTCTCAAATTACATTTATTTGGGTATTTATAACATCAATAATATTAATATTTCATTATTTAGGTAATTACTACATCACTATTGTGTCATAAATAAAATATATTATTTAATGTCTAAAAACTATAAAAAAAATACAATTAGGTAGGAAATATTTTTATTATCTAATGAATTTTTATAGTCGAATGTATCTTATGTATAACCCTATATTAAAAATGATTTAGTTATTAAACTTTGATTTTAACTATTTTATCCCTTCTTTAAATAAATTATTAAAAAATGCCCTAATCTAATCCAAGTGGACCTAAATGGACATATTTTATTCATAAGGTTGTTTTTCGTCGAATTAAACTTATCCAATAGAATTAGGACATGTGTTAGGGTAATAATAATATCATTTTTACCCTAAATTACCCTATTTACTTTTAACCGTGGTATATAAAAGTAAAAGGTTACTATTCAAAAAAAAACTATTTTCATCTCATTGAAACACATTTTAGTCCTTGATATTAACCGTGTCTCTCGGATTTTCGAAATTACACTCACAGAAGCGGTAAAATTATGTTTTATGTGAAATTCCAAATTCTCCTAGGAGATGGGTAAAAGACGGTGAAATGTTCAATAATTTGTTTTTATATAAAATTACTATAAAATGACTCCAATTAATTACATTGAACTTATATATGTATTATGTATCAATTTTGACCAAAAAAATGTAAATAAAATAAATAATTATTTAAATAAAAAGTAAC
This sequence comes from Viscum album, assembly GCA_963277665.1. Lineage (NCBI taxonomy): Eukaryota > Viridiplantae > Streptophyta > Magnoliopsida > Santalales > Viscaceae > Viscum > Viscum album. Next base: position 1,019,371,538 of record OY728133.1, on the reverse strand, counting down.
TTTTTAAATAGTAACCTAGTGCTTTCACTATTCATCAAAAATTGAAAGTATTTTAGAAAAATGCAAAAAATTCTCCCTAGGCTAATTTTGATATTCCGAATCCAAAAATGAAGTCCATTTTGAAATATAAAATTTATAAAATTTCTAAAAGTAGGTATTACTATTCATAATGGCTAGTTTACATAATATTTTAATAACATATCGTTGTTTAGTGAAACTATATATTGCGTACAACACACGCTATCGTGGAAGGTCGCAATTGCGTATATAGAAAGCCATGCCAGGGATGCGTATAGTGCATGCTCCTTTTGGTTTAGTGTACATCACAACAAATAAATGAAATTAAAATGAATATGATTCATAAAATATCGGGGTGTTACAAATTCATCAAAATCTATATAAAAATTTATTATTTTAAAATAAATTCTTTATAGACATGAATCAGTTCCCTATACCCAATGCGATTATTTAAATACATTTAGTTCGTAGAATTATATAACAATTAATCCCACTCATCTTTGGTATAAATTTGGGTAAAGAACTCCTAATTTTCTTTGATTAATTTATCATATTGTGTCTAAAACAAATTAATTGAAATTAATAATGAATATTCCTCTCTATTTTCACTAAAAACCCACCCAACCTCACATTTCACATCACTCAAAACCATTGGAGAACTAATTTAATCTTCCATTACCTCTCAATATCCCTTCAATGGTTCCCCAAATATTTTAATAATCTCTTCAAAATATTCTATAAGTTCCCTTTAGAGGAAAGAAATTCTCTCTTCATCCTTTTTAATCAATCACATACTTTGTATTATAAATTTTTAATTCCAGTTATTCTTTTTTGGTATATGTTCTTTCACAAACATATTACTATAGTTATTATTTAAAATTAATTATAAATACATTTCACTTTCAAAAAACCCTTCAATTATTCTTTAAATACCACAATTATGATGTCAAAATTTTGATGGGATTTTCCATTCCAAATTTTTTTAGTGGATAACCAACCCCATTTCTACTCAAGGGTATTCACCTAGATCAATGTTTCATACATTTATTGAGTATTTACATGTATGTATCCCAAAATACATAATATTTGGATAAAAATATATGAAATAAAGTATTATGTTATAGCATCTATGTTAAACACTTATGCATGTACATGATACGACTGTGATAGTTGGGGAACAAATTATTTTACATTTCACAATTTTTTCCCCAAACTATTTTTAGTACAACATCCAAATTCTCCCCTTCATACTCATTTATTTTTGTGTAGATAAAAATATAATCTATAAATAATATAAAAATTTTATTTTTTAATCCCTAAATACTCTATTCAATAAGTCCATAATGATATTTTTAGAATTAGTGAGTCCAAATGGCATCACGATGAACTCATAATTATCATAATTTATATGAAAGGATGTATTGGGGATATCATCCTTAGTAACTTTTTTTTATGATAACATCCTAATAGATTATCAACCTTGAAGAAGCACTAAAATCTACATATATGATTAAATAGGTCATCAATATATGGAAGATGATACATGTTAACTATCCTGATTTTGTTGAGTTCACAATAATGAATGTAGAGGAAAATTGACCCATACTTCTTCTTGATTAAGAGGAGCATTTCACCCCGATGTGGAAAAAAATGATCAAATAAAACATTTATCCATATTCTCATATAGTTTCTTCTTTATCATATCTAGCTCAATGATGAAAATTCTATATAGATTTTTGGATATTGTAAAATCATTACGTATATGTTTTTTTGGGAAATCATCATCTCATCTTGGAGTGAGATTATAAAATATTTTAGGAAACACATTGTTAAATTTACATACAAGGAGATGTTATAAAGGATGATATTTTACTTATTAATAATCATATGACTTTTATGCTCGATATCATAATGAAATAATATCTATTTCTGATATTATGATACCATAGGATATTTATCCACATCCTTACACTTTTAAATAATTTGAGGTCTTTTTATGAAATGTTGTCATGATTTCCCTATCTAGGAAATTCATGTTGTTTCTATACAAGGAATGCAAATAAATTCACATAATAACATCAAATTAACCTAAATGGAATATCAAAAGAGTTCCAAGGAAATTTAAGCCATATATTTTGATAGTGTATGGGTTATATACTTGTGATGAAATAACTTTCCCATTTTTAGATTTCACCAATAACTCTACTTTTATTTTTGTATATACTGTTTAAATAGATGTTCTAAACTTTCATGAAATAATATAATGAGTATAACTATAGTAAAATAAGATAATTTTTATTCATTAATGGATGATTAAACCTTATTTAACTATTTGATTCTATATATAATCATTTACTATATCCAAAATTGACTTATGGATGATAATTTTCAAACTACTGAGAACATAAATTGGAAACCATGAATATTAAAGTGATACCTCATCGATGAAATATATTCTGCATCCTATCAATTTTATGGATTCAATATAATTTTTTCCTTCATAATTTACAAATATAATGTATTATGTTCATTTTTTTCTAGTTAATAATGGTTTGTTATGTGCATAGAAATTTACTAAATCACAACGCCACGTTGTGTTAAACCAGGTTTGTAATAAATCCTCTTTATTTTGTACTAAGTGATTGTCATGTCTAACTCAATTTTCCCCTTTTTGGGTTATTTACCATAGGTAAAACCATTCCAAAGACACATACACATGTAATATATTTTGATTGATATTTACATCATATAAAAATCATACTTGACACTTTATGAAAATATAGGGTTGTTTTATTTTTTTTGTCTTATCCTTAAAGATTTCAAAAGTGTCTTCTTATCCTAATCACCAAAAATAAAAAGAATTTTCTATGATAAAACTTATGACAGAACATACATTTAATAAGGTTTATTTCATTATTTATTATATAAGGACACATTTAATAGAAAACAAGAAGATCATGAGGCCTAATTTCAATGGGAAATTGGGGATATTACAAAATAACGTAATCATGGATATAATGAAATTATTTAAAACTCCTATAACATTCTATTAAAAAAAATTCTCTTTTAAAAATTTATGGCATAAAATAAGGATGTTTATAAAAAGGGCATAAATAAAAATTTTAGTATGGGAATAATTAAATAATTAAATTATGGTTGTTATTTATGTGAGTCAATAGGTGTATTAATGTAACATAATATCCAAGAGAATTGCAGTATTTATCCCCTAATAATTATATAAGAAGATAACATAAAAGAAACATGGGAACTTGGTAACATCATTACAGATGGACTTATAATTATAATTCAATTATTACATCCATGAAGTCATATAATAACATTATTAGTACATAATTTCATGAAAAATAAATGGTATATAATGAGATAAAAACATTTCCCAATGCACATGAGGGCTATATAATTTCGACCACACTTGTCAAAATCATATCATGTACATGAAAATGTTAGAAACAAAGAGTATACAACATAAGTATGTAAATCAAAAAATTTAATCAACAAATTAAATATCATGGGTTACATATATTGATGTAAAAAATCAATGATGGATAGTTGCATCTAAGTGAATAACCATTAGAGGAAAAAGTTTATCGGTATTCACTACATAAATGTTTAGCATGAGGAATCACATGATAATTTTGGTAGTATAACATGAGTATATAAGGATTCATATATGGTTATAATTTAAGTGAAAGGGGTAAAAAATTAATTTAAAACCAAAACATCAACAATAGGTATGTTTAAGAATATATACCATTATGAACTACTACAATTAAAAACACATAATATAATATAAGTGCTTGAATAAAGAGAAGAAAAATGGAGTCCATTAACATTCTTGGGAAATTATAAAAACTTTTGATGATATTATGAAGATATTTGGGGAAACTTGACATTGATATAGATAGGGAATGAATGACTAAATTTATGATATAAGGGTTTTTAGTGAAGAGGAATGAGAGGTTGGGTAGGTTTTTATAGAAAAAGATAGGAGTATTCTTTATTATTTTCTAACCATTGGGTTTGGAATATATATTATAAATAAATACAAAAAAGTATTCTATTGGTTTTAACATGGTTTCTAAAATATTGGTGTGGATATTATTATTTTATAATGAAAATATGAAAAAACATAAAAATAATTCCCTTGGTGATGTTGATGTTTTTTTATAATGAATTGATTTTGAAACATTAAAAGTTAACATATTTTATAGGGGATTCATTAAGGGTTTATAAAATTAATAAATACAGTCAAATTCATTTTATTTAGAAACATAATTTTAATTATTAATATTATTTATAGTTTTTATTTAATCACTTTTTGGCAGTTATGTTGTCATAATACAGACCATTGAATTATATTGTACTTTTTTTTTACCAAAAAATAGAATGTCTCAATAAATTGTGAAAAATTAACCAATTGATATGTTTAAATTTATAATTTTAAAAATAATATATATTTTATCAAATTAATTATTTAAACATGTGAATTTACACTATTAAATGAAAAATAATTATTAATTAAAAAATATAGAATTTGTGACAATAAAAGCTTTCATATCCTTATAAAAATATAACCCGACTTCTTAAAAATTTATCATCATTTATATATAAAAATATTATTTAATAATAATACATTATTAAAATATAGTTTCCTTAAAAATTTATTGAATCCATTAAAAATTGATTCATTATTGAATCTATAAACTTCCCGATGATAATTTTCCTAACCATATAAAAATATATTTTTATGCAACATATTATTTACCCATGATAAAATAACAACATAACAAAAAAATATAATAACTATATTAAAAAAAATTAAAAATATAAAAGTTCACACTGTTAGAGTATAGATTCAAAAATCCTTACTATAATAGTGTACACAATCATTGTAATGTTTGAGGTGATGAGATTTTCATCGAGTTTTTTGGGAAACATGGGTTGTTCTGTGATCACTATGAGCTTGAAATTATCCTATAAATGGTTTATCTTATTAATTATTTATTTAATATTAGAATGGTGTTTGTTATTGGATAACACTAGGGATTATATCTCCCTTGTAGGCTACAAATAATGGGGTTGATAGGGTACAATCCCACTCGTTGAGGAAATAAGTCCTTTGGTCTGTTTCAACTGGACTTTATCCTAAACCATAATATAATAATACTAATTCTTAATATACAACAGCTATATTACCAATGGTTATTATGCTTAATGGGATTTTAAGTCCAAAAAACTATAACTATTATAAATACCCAATGTAGTGCATGTCTTTTCTATAACTACATTAACTGATAATGTATTTTTTCATTCAAAAAGGTAATACATGTTTGGTTATACATAGGAAAATTAAATTTCATTTGTTATACCTATATTATATCTATTATTATATATTATGTTTCTATAATTTATAAATATATCGTTGAAACTAATAATAATAAAAAACTATACAACATTCCATTGAATGATAAAATTGAAACCTTCATTAATATTGTATACTATAAAGAAAATTAGGATATATATTTTTATTTCGGTATGAATGTTGATTTTTATAGTGAATTAGTTAGAGTCTAAACTATTATTAAGAAGTTAACTATTGTAGATAACGATGCTATTTTTAATTCTGAGGTGGAGACTTAAGTACTATAAGAGGAATCTAATGTAGATGGAAAACGTATGAATGAAAATTTTAAACTTATAGAAACTCAGTTTCAATATGAAAAATATATGAAAATGATAATGATGGTCATTGTGATTTATAGGGTCAGTCTATTGAAGTTAGCATGACAACTACAATAAGAAGATGATTTAGATTGTTGTTGGAATATGATATTTTCTAACCATTATAAGAGGGACATTATTCATTTGATGGAAGCCTATATAAATTTACTAATAGTATATAATCTACATTATAATGGTTTTAAAGAGAAATTATATAATTGAAATGTGGCATGGAGGAATAAAAATAAATGCTGAAGATGTGTAAGAAGACATTTATTTGAAATAAAAAACATAACGAATGGAAATCATCTCTGTTTCTAATTCATAATTTCAATGAGTTGGAGGATATTTTTATGTCTCAAATAGAATTTTTTATGGTTGGTGAACCTATTGATATAGGTATATCTAAATAAGATATAAATGAGTTGAACTAAAAGAAAATAGATATTAACAACTTGTCCATACAAGTGATATCAATTATCATAAGGAAAAATTTTCATTAGAGGAATGTGAGGTCATATATTTAGATCATATTTTATACATGAGAATTTCATCAGGACCCGTCCCCCGGGGCCTGTGTCGTGGCAACCCCAAGCCCACCATCCATAAGCCAGGGGCTGGAGACTAGCACCGAAAAGCATATTCCCTAAAACGGGAATGTGATGCCTTTAAACTTGTACAAAAACATGATCCAAGAACACAATAAGAAGAAAATATGATGGTAACTGTTGAAGTAAAAAAAGACTGTTGAAAGTAAAAGGGGCCAGAATGCATGACAAATTGAAAGTACGAGTACACCAGAATGTACAAATACAACTGAAAAAGGGTAAATGTATACTGATTCATCCTCCAAGGATCTTACCAAAAGGGTTGGTACTGATCTCCTCTTCAGCACTCCACATCCACCTGCCTCTTCCATGTACCTCCTTGTCCATGCTCCATCAAACCTCATCCCAACTGCTCGTCGTTTGCACAAGACATAACAAGGTGCGGGTGAAGCCCATGTAGGGGTGAATATAATGATACTCAGTAGGGACCCTGAGACCCCAAAATGTCTCTTAGAATTCCACAAGTAAAACCGCAAGGCATGATCTCAATCAAAAATCACAACAAAATAGACACAACTCTTTTTGAGTCTTAGCTCAAACCAGGTTTACAACTTAGAGAAACATGATTATGATGCTGACCCACCCATGACCACTACAAATGCTGATATCTAGCCATTAATTCTCTTGGACTAGGATGAAGTAATATTTCCAGTCATAATGTCAAACACCTCAACTTCTAGATAACTGCTCCACTATAGATTAACGTGGGCCTTCCACATCACACAGAGGTGCTTCCCACTAACCTGGAACTTCTAAGGTACTCTTACCAATCACCTACCGGGGATGCTCCCCACTATGGCCTACTGAGGTACTCCTCCCCATCACGTACAGTGGTTGTCAAGACACTCTGAGTCGAAAAGTAAGCAGTAGTCAGGTTTCATCCAGTCGTAGAGTTTCGTACATAGTGTGCTAAGGAGAACCGCTCCCCAAGACACGAGTTGTATTTCAACCAGAACGATGTCTCACAAATAAGTAACCCCATGATCTGTCATGTTACAAGGGTTCCAACACAACAGATAGCTTGTCAACCAAACTCCCGGTTTGTGTATTATTGGCATTTCAGTGCCGAGGTCCCGGATAGATTCTAGGGCGATCCAACCTAGAAAAACTCCAAGATTATCCAAAACTCTCCTGAAATAAGTCAAAAGGACTATTTCACTCCAAGGATCCTAATGCAGTAGACAGTTCATCAAACAGATGTCTGGTTCTCGAGATAATGCACTTTAAGGGTTTCTGGGCCTAGGTCTGGTCCGACCTGGCCGGACCATCCCGACCTAACCCTGTCTAGGTTGGGCCGCAATGGACTCAAACTGCTGTGTCGAGGTCTGTCCTGGACATTAAAAAGGGGCAGCCCAGCCCGTGTAGGGCGGGGCTCGCAAATGGGTGGCCTGGCCCACAGGGGGTGCAACCCGTCCCGCTGGAAGGCAGTCCGACCGCGAAGGGAGCATCCTGCAGTGCTTCCGCCAAGTGTCTCAGAGGATCCACTCCCCCAAGATCCCAACAGGCGAAAGGTCATTCATCCTTTGATGTAGTGGCGCCACATGGGTGCTTCTCGGTCACCGCGGAACCTGACGGAAGCACAGGATCCTCTTCCTCTACTGAGGATTTAGCTGTGGTCTCCTTCTCAGTAGCAGCGTGTGATAGTGTGCCGCCTTTCCATTTTACGGCTTATAGATGATCCCGCCGCCTTCTCCATCTTCCGAATCTGAAGAGTCGCACCCATTTTCACACCGACGGTGTACGAAGGCTCTCCGAACCTCATCTGCGGCTAGCCGGTGCCGGCCTCTCCGATGTCCACAGAGGATTCATGTCACAGCCTCCTCTAGCGGTGTGCATAGGTTTGTCACCTCCTTCGTAGCTGGTTGGTGCCACCGCACCGTCGGTCTTCCACTAAAGGCTCAAGGGTAACAGAGTTGTGGAGGGTTAGGGCCGGGTATGTCAGGCCTGTGCCCTCCCTGTTAGCTTGTGATCAAATGGAAAAAATGGTGTTAACAATTTCTTTTATTAAACAACAAACAAAATCCCACAAGAATACACCGTAACGACTTCCCACAAAATGAATTATTCACAGATCAACCTATTTGTCAACGGACCTACGTTCGTCGTATATTTTTAATTAATGGGGAAGAGGGAATCATTTAAAGAAACCTAAACGAATAAACCCCCTGCCTAAAATCATCAAAAAATTCCCTTACTTGAAGGTGGGTTGGTGTTCTTCATTCACACAATAGGCTTCTAATGACATAGCTCATACATCATCTTCCGGTTCATTGTTTAGTGTCGTCCATCACCTCCCGCTAGGTTAGGTTCTATCCTCTATGGGTCTGGCGTCACAGTGCTCCTTATTCACTTCATTGCTTTGGGAAGCACTGCTGGTACCTCCCCCATAAGATCTATATATATACGAGCGAGGGAAGGTAAGTAACGAAAATTTATTTTAATGGATCACATCAATTAGGAGGCTTTATTATTCCCAACAACGTCATTACATCAGGCTGGCAGGTCAAGCCATTTATTGGCTTGACCCATCGCTGGCCCCACCCCCTTTACTTGTCCGTTGAAGGACATGAAATAAAAATAACAAAAATATTTTATTTAATTTCATTTTAAAAAATCCAAAAACTTATCTTTTTCTCTAGACCTACCGTGGTCAAAGAAAATCCTACCTTAATTGAATTCCAACACTACAGATTCAACGATGCCCTTGGATTTTTTATCTGAGCAACAGTTCAAAAGTTAGAAAACGCTGCTCATGCATTTAACGAACATAAACGAAATAGTTGAATATATTATTAACGTTCACCCATGACCCATGCTGGTCGAGGATAGGATCCACCTAAGGAGAACACGTCCCAACAAACCCAATGGTACACTCAAATTTTCAATTCGAGTTACCGTTTAAATTTTATGGATTTTACAATAAAATAATTACCACTTAATTATTTTATTTACAAAATAAACTAAATTTCACTGGTTCCCCACACCAGACAATGTTTGTATCATCCTAAGGAACGAATACCCTCAAATGTTCCGTGGTGGTATCATATTTTCAATATGTGTTACTGTTCATGAGTTATTATCTTTTGAAAAATAAATATTTTTTAATTATTTTCATTATAGTTATGTGATTTTTGGGTTTTCTCACTAGAGGCCCACACTGACTAAACTAAGGTCGGGCCTATGGTAAACCCTCCTTCCTAAGCACAACTATGCCCTGGGATTTCAGATGTGGGAAACCATTAAATAGTTTTTCCAATTTTTCAGGAAAACTACTTACGCGTGCTATTTAAAGACTAACAAAACTTTGATAGATCATTCTAGGCACTCCGGTCCTCAGAATAATGATCTGTCAGATTTTGCAGTCTCAAAATAATTCCATATAATTAAAAAATATTTATACCGAAATTCCAGTAAATTACATTCTTCCCACCATAGGTATTTTCATCCTTGAATTCCAAAACACAGACTAAGAAAACAAGTGGTGTTATTGAGAAAAAATATGAGCCTCCCGCTCCCATGTGCTCTCTAGGAGGTTACTGTGATTCCAACAAACGTACACTTGAGGTATCGATCACCCACAAAGGACTTACTCCTGTTGATCCAAAATCTCTACTGGAATCTCCATAAACGTTTCCCCATCGTCTAAGTATAGCTCACCGTTGTCGATGATGTGAGATTGGTCATGCACGTATCTCCTCAGCTGGGATAAATGGAAAATGTCGGGCACCCTATCCAACTGAGGTGGAAGTGCGAAGCAGTATGCCACCTCTCCTATCCTACGAAGTATCAGAAATTTCCACATAACCCTCATTGATAACATTCCACCCCAGATAAATCTCCGTTGGAAGACCTGGCCTCCCGCCTCAATCTCCAGCTATCTCTGTATCCTGCTGGCATAAGACTTCTATCAGCTCTATGAAATCTTCACTTTCTAAAAAATGAGGCATTGCGATACAAACTTTTCCACTGCTTCCTCCATCCCTGGCCACTAATACTGATGCTGGAGATCCTGGTACATCTTTTCCACACCAGGATGTACCTCCAGAGGGGACGTATGGAACTCCCTCAACACCTCCTCCTGTAGCGCCACCGGTACCATGGTACGTCCTTTGAAGAAAATGACGTACTCCCATCCTTTAGAAAATAAATTAGGTGCCTTCCCTAAGGATATATGAGCATGTATCGCCTCAAAATCACTATCCCCAAGCTGCACCTCCCTGACTCGCTGAAGGAGTGGGGGTGGCTATCATAGACTGTATGTATGTTTTTCCATATCAATCCTTGAATGATATCTGCAATACGGCCAGCTTCTCGGTCTCCTCACTTAGCAACTAAAGACCAGAACTCCTTCTTAGTGCATCTACTACCACATTCCCCTTGACTTGAGTATATACTATCTCAATATTATAGTCCTAGAGAAACTCTATCCAACACTGCTGTCATAGGTTCAAGTCCTTATGAGAGAAGATATTCCTGAGACACTTGTGATCAATAGAGACTGTAAAGTGCTCTGCCATCAAGTAATGTCGCCACATCATTAAATCCAAGACTACTTCTGCTAACTCTGGGTCATGGGTGTCATAATTATTCTCCTGTTTTCTTAGTCGTCATGATCCATAAGTGATCAATGCTCACTCCTTCATCAGGACACACCCATGTACGATCCTTGATGAATCACAGTAGACTACATACCCAACACCCACTTCTGGTAGTCACATGATGGGGGAACTCTTTAGTCTCCGTCTCAGCTCCTGGAAACTCTACTAGCATCTCTCCATCCATACGAAGGGTTTACCATTGTTAATAAACACTGAGAAGGGATCTGAAACTCAGCAAAAGTCAAGAACAAACCTCCTATAGTACAAAACCAACCCCAAGAAACTCCACACCTCTGTCACGCTCCTGGGTGGCTCCCAAGCAAGCATAACCTCTAAATTGGCTGGATACACTGCAACTCCAGTATCTAAGATAACATGTCACAAAAATTGGACCACTTATATCTAGAACTATCACATTGAGAGTTTATAATAATAATGGTGGTCATAGATTGTATCCAAAACTATTTGAATATGATAGGAATGATCCTCCTCTGTTTCCGAGTACTCAAAGATGTCATCTATGAACACCATCACTAAGCGATCGAGGTACGTCTGAGAGATCCTATTAATGAGCCCCATGAAAACTGTTGGGGCATTGGTCATGATGAAAGGCATAAATAAGATCTCATAATGTTCATACCGACATCTAATGTCCCTATTCTACAAATCCTTATCTCGTATCCTAAGATGATGATAGCCTGATCTAAGGTCTATCTTTAAAAACCAACGAGCTCTCTTCGGTTGATCAAAAAGATTATTAATCCTTGGAAGTGGATACTCGTTTTTAATGGTAACCTGGTTTAGATGCTGTTAGTCCACACAGAGTCTCAAGAACCCATCTGCCTTTTTGGAAAATAGAATCGGGGCTGCCCATGGAGAAACACTGGGTCTTATGAGCCCCTTTCCATACAAGTCCTCCAACTATACCCATAACTCACGAAGCTCCACGAGAGCCATCCGATATGCTGGTGTAGATATCAGTGTCATCCCAGGGTACATGTTGATGTAAAAGTCTACCTCTCTATGTGGAGGTAGTCCTAAAATGTCATTAAGAAAGACATCATCATATTGGTCCACCCCTATAGGATAGCTCAGACTCTGAACACCATCTGCTCTGAGGGTACGACTAGCCTACTGATGAGTAATTGGCTGCACCCTCTTCTGGGTAAGTCTATCATGTGCAGCAAAGGTTCCCTTTTCATCGGTGAAGGAATAATAGGTCCCATATCTATGGACACACCATGCTTTTCACCTAATACAGTCAATCTAAGAATGGACTGGGGATAACCAGTCCATACCCAAGATGACATCATAAGGCCTCGATGCCGCTACTAGGTGATACCAGTTGAAGCTCTCAACTCTAAAAGTATGATCAAACTATGGTCACCAGTGTGTAATCATCGAATTATCTCATGTACGAGTCTCTAGCTGCAAGGATCGAGCCAACGACTCCACCGGAATCTCCGTGTTCTGAAAAAGGGTTGTGGAAATAAAAGAGTGACTATCACTTGTGTCAATAAGTACTACAGCTAATGTAGAGTAGAAGTAGATCATACCACTAGTCATCTCCTTAGCGCCATGGTTGTAGGACTTAGCTGTCTGGACCAGATCTCATCCTCGTACTCCTGCTCTCTGTGGTCGGGGTGGACCACCTGGTGGTGGGGGTGGTAGAAACTCGAAACGCCACCCACTACCTTCTACACGGAATGATACTCTACCACATATGCCACACTATAGATCTCCTCGAATGAACCACTGCCTCTGCCTTAGTGGTCCCTCAACTGTCTTCTAGTCATCCATATGGTGGGTCGAGCAGTGGTGAGCCATATGACCCTTCCCGCCGCACGTGAAACACTATGTGTCCCTCTTCTATCTTCGTCTTCTATACGAGCCTCTCACCTATGACACTACTTTCCAGGGTTTTCCACTAAAATGTATAGTGTACATAGACCTCTCTGTCATCTTCCTACTTCCTACAACAGACGAATATGCTAACTAACATCCGGCGGTGGCCCTCACTGTGGGTGCCTGCTCAGCTACGAAGCTCTCCACCAATACTGCTCGATCTAGCACCCCAACCTCAGTCAGTATGGCGAGCGATACAATCGATGCTATGATGTCATGTCGGAGACCCTCCTCAAAGGTCTGATCCCTAATGAAACTGTCCTGATCCATGTCCGTAGAGTAGAAAGAGAGATTAGTGAACCTTGTTGAGTACTGTGCCACTATCATGCTGCCCTGCTTTAAGTGCAGCAGCTCTTATATACGCATAGAGTGTAAGGTCACTGGGATGAACTATTCCCTAAAAAGGCCCTCAATTTCCAACCAGATGAGGGTCACCTCATCATGTATCTAGCACACTAGGCTCTACCTTCCCCAGTCACAGCTTGAAAAGGGCTAGCGGCTAGGTTCACCATAATATCAGCTGGTGTCCCAACCAAGAAGAAAACTCTGGGCACTGCCTCCGGCCAGTCCTCAGCTGCCTTTGTGTCTATCTTGCCTCTGAACATTAGAGGCCTCTGCTGTTGGAACTCATGCAATGCACTAAGTCAGTGTGAATGTTCTACTGGTGGAGTTGGTGGTAACAACTATTGAACGGGTAGTGGTATTGCTGGAACACCACCCGAAGAAGCTAACGCTGTTAGAGGGCCCTTCACCGAGGCCTCATCTCTCGGTTGTCCGTTGTCTCATACTCTATGGGGAATCCAGAATGGATGTCTACGTGGAGGCATCCTGAAAGAAGACAGGCATGCCACAGTTAAAAAGATATACATGGTGAGCTGAATCAGAAAATCTAAAAGGAAACTTTTCAAAACATACACTATCTGTGTTTTCATGCACTGAGTCCGAAATCAGAATTCAAGGTCTGGGTGTATGGATGTGTTGGAAACCGCACCAATACTGGACTCCCCAAACTGAAAACCACACTCATAACATTTAACACTATTTATTCATAGAAAATATCAATGTCCTAGTTCTTCTGTATAACCAAACTCCCGTAATACCACTTTTTCACGACCCCTCCCCCGGGGATTGTGTCATGACTACCCCAAGCCTGCTTTCCATAGGCTAGGGGCTGGCGATTAGCACCGAAAGGCGTATTACTTAAAACGAGAAGGCATTGACTTTAAACCTGTAAAAACACATGGTCCGAGAACCCAACAAGAAGAAACTATGAAGTAAACTACTGTAGTAAAAAAGCAGTGCTGAAAGTAAAAGGGGGAAGAATACAATACCAAATGAAAGTACGAATATTATTGAAAGTACAGATACAACGGAAAAGGGAAACAACTACTGAGTCATCCTCCAAGCATCCTACCTGAAGGGTAGGTACATATTTCCTCCTCATCACTACATGTTCACCTGTCTCCTTCGTGTAACTCCTAGCCCCGACTCCCTCAAACCTCAGCAATGATGCTCGTCGTATGAACAAGACACAACAAGGTTAGAGCGAAGCCCATACAGGGGTGAGTATAAAAATTCTTAGTAGGGGTCCCGAGACCAACGAAGGTATCCCATAATTCAACAAGGAAAAACACAAGGCATGATCTCATTCATAAATCACTATGAAATAGTCACATCATAATTAGAGTCTTAGATCAAACCCGATTTACAACATAAATAAACATGATTATGTTGGTGACCCACACAGGATCGCTATGAATGGAGATAGCCAACCACAGATTCATTAGGCCTAGGAATAAGAAAAATTCATAGTCACAACGTCAAACACTCCAGCTACTAGAGAAATAATCCTATATCAAATACACTTGGCCTTCCATGTCACATAGAGGCACTTCCCACTAAACTTGAACTGCTAAGTTACTTCTCCCCATCATGTATCCTGGGTTTGTTTAGCCTCACAGAGATTCTTCCCCAACGTGGCCTACTATGGTACTCCTCGCCATCACATACCATGTCTGCTTCCCACCGTGGCTTACTAAGGTACTCCTCCCCATCGCGTACTGTGGCCGTCAAGTCACTCCATGTCGAAAAGTAAGCAGTCGTCAGGTCTCAACCAGTCACAGGGTTACGTACGTAGTGCGCTTGGGAGAACTGCAACCCAATCCATCGATCATATTTAAACCATCATGAAGTCTCACAAAGAAGTAAGCCGATGATCTGTCGTGTCACAAGGGTTCCAACGAAATAGACGACGCGTCAACCGAATGCCCGGTCTGTGCGTTATTGGCATTACAATGCCGAGGGCCTGGTTGGATTCAGTTGTAATCCAACCTGGCCATACTCCATGTTTCATCAAAACAGTAATGTAATAAGTCAAAAGGACCATATCTCTACATGGATCCCAAAACCATAGACGATATGTCAAATGGGCGTCTGGTTCTTGAGATAAGGCCCTTTATGTGATTTTGGGCCTGGTTGGGGCCCAGTCTGTTCCGACCCGGCCTGACCTACCCGGCTCGACACTGTCTGTGCTGGGCCATGGTGGACTCGGCCCGCTAGGCCATTGTCCATCCTGGCCTGCATAAAGTGGTGGACCGCATGGTCGGCCAGGCCCGCGGTGGGGCGCCGCCCGACCAACAAAGGGGTGGACCGACTAGTGGGGGGGCACATAGAGGCGGCCCGACCTATGGTGGGGAGTGGACCAGCTCACTATTTAACGGCCTGCTAGGAGACTGCTCTCTAGGTAGGTGGCCCGACCCATTGGACGGTGGTCCGGCCACAAAGGGTGCGGCCCGCAGTACTTCTGTCAGGTGGCACTGGGGAGCCGCTCCCCTGAGTTCCCGAATGGCCAATGGCCATTTGGCCATTGAAACAGAGACACCATGTGGGCTCCACCATGTCACCATGGAACCCCCCGGAGGGGCGGGTTCTTCCTCGTCCACCACATCTTCGGTTGTGGTCTCCTACTCACTGGCTACACGTAACAACACACTACCCTTCCCTTCCATGGCCGGCCGACGAGCCAACCCAATTCATTGTCTTCTATGGCAACTTTGGACACCGGCGGCGTGTGACAGTGAACCGCACCACCACCATGGCTTCCTCTGGAGACATGCGTTGGCGCGCTGCCACCTTCGTAGCTGGTTGGTGCCGCCATGCCGACGGTCTTCCATAGAAGGTGCAGTGGTAACAAAGTTGCGGAGGGTTTGGGCTGGGTTCGTTAGGCCCGCACCCTCAACTATAGTTCTTGATCAAAGGGAGGATAAAATAGGTCTAACAATTTCTTTTATTAAACAATAAACAAAACCCTATAAGGATACCCCATAACAACCTCCCACAAAATGAATGATTCCGGGATAAACCAGTTAGTCGGTTGACATGCGTTATTCATATAATTTCCAAGAACAAGGAAGAGGGAATTATTTGAGAAAACATAAACAAATAAACCCCCTACCTCGAATCCTGAGAGAAATTATCACGCTTGTTGGTGGGTCGGTTTTCTTCATTCCTGTAACTGCCTTCCAATAACACATCTCATGCGTCATCCTTCGGTTCATGGTTTTGTGTCGTCCATCACCTCCCGCTGGCTTCAACTCTATCCTCTAAGGGTCTGGTGCGGCGGTGCTCATTTCTCACTTTGTTGCTTGGTGAAGCTTTGTCGGTACCTCCCCGAAGCTCCATATATATAGTAGCGGGGGCGATTAAGTATAAATGTTGGAGTTTAATGGGGCTTATCAATTAGAAATATTCTTAATTCCCCAACAACGTCGTTACTTAGGGTTGGCAAGTCAATCCATTTATTCACTTGACACGTCTCTGGCCCCAATCTCTTCACTTGTCCGTTGGAGGATATGAAATAAAATAACAATATATTTTATTTCTATTCTTTTTAAAAAATCACAAAACTAAACTTTTTATCTGAACCTTCTACGGTAAAAGAAAATCCTCCCTTATGTGAATCTCGGTGCTACAAATTCAATGGTTCCCTCATATCTTTAATCCGAGCAATGGTTCAAATGTTAGAAAACGCCGCTCACAAGTTTACTGAATGTACCTGAAATTTTTTAAATTAATTATTAACTTTCAACCTTGACCCATGCCAGTCAAGGATAGGCTCTGCCTAAGGAGAAAACTTCCCAATGAACGCAACAGTACTCTCGGATTTTCAATCTGATTTACCGTTTAGAGGTTATAGATTTTACAATAAAATAATTTTTACTTAATTATTTTATTTACGTCCAAAAACTAACTTTCACTGGTGGCCCACGCCAGCCAATGTTATTATCATCCTAAAGAAATCATTCCCTAACGAGTTTAGTGGTGGTATCCGATTTTTAATCAGTGTTACCGTTTTTTGAGTTATAAAATTTGGAAGAATAAAATTATTTTATTTAACTATTTTATTGACGGTTATGCAAATTTTAGGTTTTCTTATAGGAGGCCCGCAATGACTAAACGTAAGTCACGTCTAGGGTAACCCCGCCATCTTGATCAAAATGATGCCTTTAGATTTCTAATCTAGGAAACCGTTTATGAGTTATTCCACTTTTTTAGGAAAATTGCTTATGCATGCTAATTAATGATTAACAAAACTTCGATGGATCATTCCGGGCACTCCAGGCCTCAGAATCATGCACTATCAGATTTTGCGATCTCAAAATAATTCAATATAATTTAAAAACTTTATACGGAAATTACGGGACATTACAATGTAATCATTAGAAAAACAAGATCTGATAATTTATGGATGAATAAATCATTCCTCAAAAATATTAATAATTCATAGATATCTAAATTTTAATATTCCATTAATAAATAATTTAATCAAGGATTGGATAAAAATGTTATTGATAATGAAAGAAAGTGGTAGTTGTTGTTAATAACCAAATGAAGAACCAAAATAATGTGTTAATTAAGTATGGGATCATCCCTAATATATAACTAATCATATTAAAGAATATGATGAAGATACATTTGAGATATATGAAGGTGAAAATGAGAAGTGAAACGAATGTAAATTATTTTCAATAATAAATGTATAATTGATTTTATATAATATTTGTTTGTTAAGAATTTCATTGAATAGGATTGATTGTTATTTAGAAATATTAATAACGACATACCATTATGTTTCGTATTTGAAATGATTCATAAATAATTAGGAACTTCTTTTAATGTGTTTGATATGGTATTAAGGAAAACTGAAGAGAATTCCATAAATATTATAACAATGAATCAGTTGATTGAGTTAAAATAATTGATCAATCCAATATTTCATTTATGGTTATAAAATACATAAAAATAATATTTATATTCTAATTTCATATACCAAAAAAATTTATGAAATTTTATTAGATTTTAGTAAAGATATTATTATAACATAGTTGGATATGTGTGTAAGTGATTAGTATGAGTTGAGATAAAACATGTATCTTATAACTCAAATAATATTATGATTTTTATGTCAAAATCTAAGATGAATCATTCCATACATCCTCATATATCATTTCATAAAAATTATATATAGAATTATTTGTACATTTAGAGAATGGATGCAACTTCTGTAAAACCACCACAGGCATCCTTAGATGTTCTACAGGATTAGATACACTCCAAAAATACACTAGATAGTTTTTCTACTAAAATATCTATGCTTGATGATCGAACATAAACTTAATCCAATGGGAAATTGACTTTTTACTGTTTTTTCATGTTTACTTTTATATATAATTTATGAGTTTATTTTTATTCCAAATATTCAATTCAATTCAATTCATGTTTCTACATAATTTGAGTTTTATATTCCATGAATTTGTATTTTATTCTATAAAATTATTATGTTAATAAATTACATCTACATTATATTTGAAATTATATAATGGAAAAAATGATACATAGAATATAATTTTTTACTCTATCTTTTATATTTATTGATTTTAGTGTTAATTAATTATTAAATTACCTAAACTGTAAATTTTTATATTTCAATTTTATGGGATTTGTGACCATAAAAGGTGAAATATTATTTGATAGATTATATAAAATAACATACCTATCATATCATATATTTAGATGCTCAAAAAATCCAGTATTTATTTTTCTGATTATTAATAATATTTAAAGGTTATTTATAAATTTTTAATTTTTTTTATCAATATCCATATCTATTTTTATTTTTGTTCACTATTTTTTTGAAGAAAATATTTCTTGTATTAAATCTAATATAAATGACGAGTTATTAAATGTATGACAATAAATCTATATGTTTTTCACACATGATGGATTTTTCAAAGTGAAAACCCATAAATAACTATAAATTAATATAAGATAAAATGTGGGCTTCATAATTTATTCTTACTAATAGAAAGCTATTTAAAATAACATACATAGGTACTATTTAGACATTCTAGATATATTCAGAATTCAGTTCATTCATAAATAATTTAATTTATTAAAATTAACATTTATAATGTAGTTAGTTATATTTAAAAATTATTACTATATTTAGAATGAATTATTCCAATGAAAATAACATAGTGTTATTTACTCATTTGATCAATTTAATGAAAGTAAAGATATTATTACATAGCGTATTTTTTTCAAGATATATCTCATATTGAACAATAAAATGTTTTTATTCATCTATAGATAACATTTATCTTTTTCTTTATAGATTTTTTATATTATGATTTATATAAATAAATTTTCAATATTGAAATAGATTATTTAACAAAATTGTTCACTTTTGGAAAAGTCTTACTGAGTTTATATTGTTAGTTATTTCAAAAAAAATTATGTTATTATTAATTATTTACATTTCTCCTATTGGATAAAGAATGAAAATGTTAAAATTGAGTAAATTCTGATTATTTTTTATATATACTCATTATGTTGAAGAGACTCTTACAGACATAGATACAATTTATTTTTGATGATATTCTCACACAACTAATTGGTATTACTCACATACAATTATTTATCTATTAGTGTCAATTCTCTAGGTTTTATTATGTCAAATAAAATTCATCATGATTTATTATTGAAATAGAAATAAAGGAATAATATATTAATACTCGCACTCTATGTTCAACATGTAGAATTTTTTTGTTGTTAATTAAATACAATCATGTATAGTTTGAAGACAATGTTTTTAATGAAATTCATATTATATCAGTAATGTTTCTATACAATTATGTCACAACTATTTTCTATTGACTTTTATATATTTAATTTTCAGTGTGTGACAATAAATTGTATTATGTGTGGGTCTAAGTATGATGACATTTTTTTTGTAACAATATACAATAAATAATCTTTTAATTTTATATAGACTATGTTTCTACTACTAATAGTGATCTATGAACATACCTTTTAAAATTATCCTAATAAAATGACAAAACCTTCCCTAGGTGTTGGCTTAGTGGAGTAGGGGTATATATTGGAGTATCTGAAATAAAACAATAAAGCTTATGTGTTTCCACCATTTAAAAAATTATTTATTCTAATATAAATATTATTCAATAAATTGATACATTTAATGAATTAATTTGAAAAGGGAGGAAGATGTTTTATAATTTGAAATTAAAGATCTTAATTAAACTCCCTATTAGAATATTGTATTCAACATTACTATGCCTACATAAAAATATCCCTTCAATTTTATGGAATTATTTTCTATGAAATCAATATCATATTTTTTTTTCTTAATGAAAAATGTGTTTTTTATCAATGGTAATAGACATATTCATCATATTATTATGATTCGTAGAAATTAATTTGAATACTTTTTCAATGTTTTCACTCATCTTTCTAGTAAATGTTTTCTTGATGATCTATGTGTAAAATTTCTTATAAATAATTATTATTTGATGACCATAAATATACTAGAAAATTATAACACATAACTCCATTAAATTTAATTTGAAACTCGCTCAAAATTAGAGGGGTGAACAAAATTAATATGATGGTGATCATGGAAATAATAACATTGAGAGTATCATTTAACCATGTATTTGATAGATCTTTAAATTATTGATCATATTGGAAATATAATGTGTCTCGCTATTATTAAAATCAGATGTCTCAAATGTGAATCAATCTTTAGTGAATATTAGTGTTCTACCTTTCTCTATATCCTCTTAGTCATTCAAAAACTCAATAGTTTTTTAACGCTTTACTAATTATTTAGAGTTTAAGAATTCATAATTGTATAATGAATTGGTCTATGATCATCCTTATTCTGGTTTATATCAAACATTTTTTCATCCTTATAATAATATTATTTTCTTCACGTATCTTCATTCTCATGTTATCCACTTCCTTAGAAATTAGACACACTTAGGACACCATCTATGCTAATTTTTACCCGAAATTGGACGTTTTGACACAGATAACTAATGTGGAGGGTATTTTAATTTAAAAATTACTATTTTCTATATTATCTATATAATGTTTTTATTAAAAAACATTATAACCCCTCCACTCTTATATTTTAATTCCTTGATAACATATCCATCTGATGAAAGCTTCATAAACCACATCATTTGGATTTCAACCCATTTCTTCAAAACATCATCAATTGTACAGAGAGATGTGGTACACCCCTCCCACTTATCTCATTTTTTATGGTTCTTTTCATTTTACTTCAATTTGCACCTATTATTCAAAATTCTAATAGTTAGTTTTATAGATGGTATTCATATGTTTTTATATATATATTTTTTTAATTCAATTTTGATATATTACTTCCATGTATATGAATACCTAGATATTGATTTTTTTTCATTTCATTTTCATAAAATGTTATTATATAAAATTTACTGTTCTCACTTAATTATAATTAATTTTTAGTGAATATAGTGTCTGTATTGATAATAAGTTTCATCATTGATGGTTATATGTGATTGAATTGTTGAAATATAGTTCGCCTGAACTCCTTAATTTATTGTTAATTAACACAAGAAATACACTGGTTTTTTGAGTGATTATTTATTTTTATGTTAAATATTCATCATATATAACATTTATAATCTCCGGTTCTATTATATATTAATCTATTTTTATGATTTCTCGAATTTTTTGTGTTATATTAATTTTATTTTTCATCATTTATGTAATATTTTTATTAATTTATTTTTTATTATAACATCTTAAACCAACTATTTATCTCTATGATATATTTATCATGTTTACCACTAAAAATTTATTTCGATAAGTTATTACAGTTATAATTATTAAAAAATGCCCCTTTTGGGATGTTTAAGAGTAATTGATAGGTTGGACAATAAAAATTATTTATTTAAATCCTATGTATTAAGAGTAAATGGATATTCTATTAAATATTTTAATACCCATGTTTAAAATTATTCATATATAAATTTCATATCATATCGATTTTACCAACACAAAATATTATAAATGAAATTCAATTTTTAATGAATAAATTCAATATTATGTAACGTAGCTATAAAAAACAGATGCACTATATATCTTTTTAATTTGAACCATTATTAGATATTACAATAATTTTATAATAGGATTAAAATAATATTAAGAATCATAACCACTGATAAAAATTTCATTGTATAGTGAATGATATGTATTATATATTAAATTTTTATAAGATTAATTTTTCACATAAGGTGGATGTGATTCCCTCAGCCTATCAAATATTACCCTTTGAATCCCACTTATTGAACTTTATGAGGGATTTTGAATCACAGAGATTTTACTTTAACCTAGATCAATATGATATTAAACAACAAAAACATTAGAAAAAACATTTCTAGGATATGTTCAAACCTATAGAGATCATGTCAGAAACCAAGTTTTCCAAACCACCCTAATAAATTACCATAATCACACACCTTATCATTTGGGCGTACGATAGTGTGGTTAGGCGTTATGTATATAGAACATTTTAGTATCAATTTTTTTTACTAAAACAATAATTAAATTTATTCTTTATCATTATTAATTTATATATATTTATTCACGATTATATAAAGAGTTTCATAAAAATTAGAGTTTGATACGAAGAAAAAAATTGTAATTTTTGAATAAGTTAATTTCTATAAAAACGATCCATTTTATATATTTAATAATACTGAATTTTTTATTCCTGTAATAGACCTATTAAATTATTTTTATTTAAAAATAGATGCTATTATAATTCATTTCTATACAATGTAAATATTAAGTTGTT
The DNA here is from genome assembly GCA_963277665.1 of Viscum album. Classification (NCBI taxonomy): domain Eukaryota; kingdom Viridiplantae; phylum Streptophyta; class Magnoliopsida; order Santalales; family Viscaceae; genus Viscum; species Viscum album. The sequence goes on along the minus strand of OY728133.1, from coordinate 1,019,348,463 downwards.
TAGAAAATTGTTTATGTCATGGAAATTAATATTTTTCGATAAATAAGGATTTTTAATTAAAAGTGATAATTAATTTATTTATAAAATTATTTCATTAAAATAAATATTATTCTTGGAACCATAATTTCAAAATTAATTAATGGTGAATATTTTATTAAATTCCATGATTGTTAAATTTGCTTTAAAAAATAAATATAGTATAAATATACAGTTTGTATTAGGATGTCATAATTTATCAAAGGGACATAAAAATATTATAAATGGAGTAAAATATAAAAAAATGTATTTACCCACTAAAATAACTAGTATTTATATTTTTTTTTAATTTTATAAACCTATAATGAATTCTATAAGACATGTTTTAAATTTTAGGTTTTCAAACATCATTCTTTATGAACATGGATCACTTCCAATTCATGAATAGTATTATTTTAGTTAGATCATTTCATAACCTATTAAAATATTGTAAAAAATATATTTTGTTAGAATCCATGGGAAATAATCATGTGATGATTTTCTTTTTTTATTATTTTATTACTTATAGACCAAAAACTAGGTTTATAAATTAATAAATAATTTCCCTCAATTTTGAAATAAATACCCACCCAAAATCCCATATTCTTCACTAAAGACCCATTATGCATGAATTTTATCTCCTAAAACATCTCTAAAGAACACCTGAGGTTTTTCAAGTATCTTAAGTATCTCCTCCCATGCCTTTAAAATCTCCCCCTCATGGAAATAGATTCCCTAATGTTTTTTATTCTAGTACATTATTTATACTAAGACTTTTTTATTTCAATTTTTTCATGCTGTAATGATTTAACAAATCCCATTACTGCCCTTATGATTCCTAATTAATGAGATACCAAATTTAACTCTCACAAAATCTCTCCTAGAAACTTTTGTTTCACTCATTTTGATGTTGAAAATATCTCATGATTTTCCTTTCCAAAATTTTGTTTTTTAGTTACCACATATTTTTTCAATCAAGGTTATTCACTTTGTTGTACCTATCCTTTATTTATTAGCGACATCCATGTAAATAACCCATAGTCATTAATATTGTGAATATAAGTAATGAAATACATTATTATTTTGTATGATCTCTATGAAACCAAAAAATATATACATAATATGAATGTGATAGGAGGGGAAAAAATTGTATATCCCCCCAACACATTGGGTAATTTTTTAGGTCATGGGAAACCTTGTATAATTCATGTATAGTTAGACGATGTAATCATTGTTATGGTTTCATTGAGGATGTCATTAATTTATGCTTCTGATTTAATGTTTTATCTTGTAACTCAACCCATTCTTTTGTACATCACCATGTTATCTCGTGTAGTATTAGAATATCAATGGAATATAAGGGCATGTTATAGAGGTTTCAAATAATTTATTTATATCCCAATTTCATGTTATTTTCACATGTATATAATTACCCAAATACACATGGCCAATAGATATTTTGGGATTGTGATTTGTTTATCTTAAGGTAATAGATCATGTAATTATGTGTATAGAATTTTTTTCTGGTTATATGGATTGAATTTGAACTACAATAAAGTTAATTTAATGGGATTTAGACAGTCACTACAAATATTTATATTGAGCTATTAAAAAAATTCTCTATTATTCTTCATGACTAAAAAAATAATACAAATATTTTTTCCAAGCAATGAAAGTTAAAGATTATCAAGGTATTTTCAATATGTTTCTTAATTATCATTGAATTATATTAGGACATGATCCATATAGGTGAGTATAGTTACAATTTATTTTCTATTTGGGAAAATAAATATAATTCTTGAATCTTATTGAAACAATGTATTGTTATAAATATTTTACAAAACATTAAATAATTGTAATGGGAAAATCATCTACTAACAATAAATGTATTAAAAAAACAAACATATGTTACAATGAATAATAATTTGACAAAAAAAACATTTCTACCTATCATTCATAGTGGTGATAAAAATCATAAAATGAAAAGGTAATGGTGCATAAATTACATGTTGTGATATCTCAAATATCATATATAACTTAATAAATTGATTGAAATAAAGTTATATAACCTTCAAAATGATAATTATAATAAATTGAATGAGTTTTAATTTATAATGTTATGAATAATTTAATGATTTCTCAATTATTACTATATTTAGTTGAATCCAAAGACTATAAAATCCTAAGAATAATAGAAATGAAATATATTTTACATTATTGACCTATAAAACTAGTGTGTGTTATTATACTCCATATTATAAAATTATATGTACATTCTTTCATATTTTTTGTTAAATGAAATAATTTATATTTTTTAGTATTAATTATAATATATATATTTAAATATTTGGTATGTGTTTATCCAAAACATATTGGTTACAAACAACAAAAAAATTTAATATTGGTGTGTCCTTATATCACAAATTCATAAACACACACACACACACATATATTGGTTCTTAACAGTTATATATATCCCCACAAAATACACTATTATATATGTTAATATACTCAATAATAAAACAAAAATATTTTTTTATGGAAAACTATTTTTTAGAGAATTATTATAAATTATTACTTATGGCCAATATATACCATTTAAAACAATATTTATAACAACCCATACTTTACATACATTGTTATTACTAAAAAATTGAAGAATACTTATTACAACATATAACAAAACCATGAAAGGATCGTATATGTATAGTGTCTTTAGAAACTAGGAAACATAAACAACTGGTTCATAAAGCACCTACATTGCCTCCCATTTATTTCATCATATATAGAGTCCCTTTTTGGCAAATTCTACTTAATAACCTTCTTCCTGACCTGGGGAAATAAAACATACAAAAGGGTGAGCTCAAAAGCTATGTAAGGGTAAACAAAAGAAATATCAATCACATCATATACATAAGCACATAACTTTTGGAAATCTTAACCTGAAAAAGAGATCATAATTTCATAAAATGGGGTAAATCATAGTAGTGAAATGTAATCCCAATAATCATAACATAAAACATGAAACATTTTAGAATACACACACAATCATAGAGAATCATTTCTTATTAGTCAAGACTCATTTCCAAGACTATCTTAGTGGAAAAAGACCATTTCTGAACCGAGTTACCCTCGTTTCAGTCCTGCATCACTGAACCGGTATAACCTACCATTCCAACCATGTCTATCTCATGAGATATAAAATCATTACCCAATGAATTAGAGGGTTATATAGGTCCCACCCATCTCATAATGATACCATTATTATGTGTGCCACAAAATCATAAACCATACATCATAGCATAACCCATGTAATAAAAATGGGAATCTTAAACATCATGACATCATAAAACAATTCATATAAGATAAAGGAATTCATAAAAATAATTCCATCACAACATAGTCAAATCAATGTAATAATAGGGATATAAACAGAACCCTTTATTATCTTAGATGGACAATAATTCTGATAAAACACTTGAACTCCATTCTTGAGGAAAATATCCTTTCTTCTTCAAAAACACTTTTCCTTTCATAACATGTCATACAATTCTAAACTAAAATAAGTTTATTAAAAATAAACTTGAAAACTTGTAAAGGAAGCTTCTTGGAAATAATGTTTTAAAAATCCATTCATTCTGTATAAGTTAAAAAAACATTCTTCGTACTTTTGTCGGAAAAGTCAAAAAGTACCTCATACAAATAATGGAAAAAGATTCCTTTCATATCCTTTAATAAAAACTCTCTGAAGGGTAAAATTGGGTTTAAAAAATTGTAGGTGGATGGAAATAATATTAAATATTGAGGAAACATGGATGTGGATGATAAAATACACTCCAGTAAATACTAAAGTATAAACAAACTCGGATAAAAATGATATTGTGATATTTCCCTTACCTTAGATCTGATTTGCCTCGTAAGTGTCCGAACCTCCCGTATAATGATTTAAATAATGTTATTGACTTATTAAAGAATCATAATTATTGTTATGATATCATATATGGTAATATTATTAGTTTCTTGGTAGTAATATTTCATTGCTACTTGTTATTCGGGTGTTTATAACTTTTTGTTCTTATGTGTGTTTTGTCGAATAAATTATTATTCTTCTCTTTAGGTTATAGATACATCATTTACAGAATGGTATTAATGTACTATATATCATATTTATTCACTCAATTCATTTATGTAATCATTATTCAATGAAAATCATGTAGAACGAGTCGCATCACATCGTGGAGATGGTATTCCGTACGTACGCACGAGCGATGATATCGTTCCCATGATCGTGGAATTGTATTGGAGTGTATGTATACTATTTCAGAATCAATATAACTTTAAAATATTCATATATAGTCATTATTTACACCATTATACCCATCCAAGTAAGGTGGTGGTGGGAAATAGAATACACCATAGCGTGGAGACGGTATTCCGTACGTACGCACGCGCGATGATTTCTTTTTCTGTTGGATGGATAGATGGTGAAATAGGGTTGTTTCATACTTATAATAACATTTCAGTATATGAGTGATACTGATGTTATTACTTCATAATGAAACAACTAAAGAAGAAGAAGTGGAAGAAGAAATAAAAATGAACGAATCAGCAATGGACATTACCTCTTCTTTGAAGTGCTTCTTTGAGACCTTCTTTTAGGGTACTAAAATTAGTCTTTGGAGAAGACCCGGACCTCTAGGATGTCTCTAGGGAAGTGGAGAGGAGAAAGTGGTAGGGTTTGGCCGAGCTTGAAGTCTAAAAGTGGTGTGATGAAGAGAGGGAGGAGGTGCCCTATTATAAGGGAGGAGAGGGGCACCTTTGGAATAACTAAAAATATTATTTTATTATAAAGTCAATTTCGGTTTTAAATAGATCCTAATTGATTTATTTAGAATCTAAGGTGGGGATGGGTCAAAATACTCTCATCCAATAGAATTTAGACAAGTTTAGGTTCCTATTTTAACCTTATCATTTAGATTTAACATTAAGTTAAATAATTTTACTTTTACCGTGTCTTCTTGTGTTCTTATACTATAAGGTTAATAAACTTACTATAAGAAGCCAAACGAACCCCAAGTTGTTTATTATTAATATATATAACCTTATCTAAGTAATTTGGCCGAACCTTAGATTTTTAGGAATAAAATAACAATTACTAATATAATATTTGTTTTAAAAACTATTTTATGTCAATTTTGACACTATTCAGTAATTAATTTTTGTGAAAATCATAACAAAATGATTAGTTCTAACAAAGTTAATTAAATAAATACTAACAGGTCATATTAATCTATAAAATTAGTATAATTCATAAAAAGTGTCAAATTAAATTTATTTTGGTGTTTATAACAACAATTATGTCAATATTTCTTTAATAAGATAATTACTGCATCATCGTTGTGTCATAAATAAATTACATTATTTTATGTCTACAAATAAAAAATAAAATACCCTTATGTAGGAAATATTTTTAGATTTCTAAATAATATTTATAGTCGAATTTATCTTATGTATAAACCCATATTAAAAATGATTTAGTTATTAAACTTTGATTTTAACTATTTTAACCCTTCTTTAAATAACTTAATAATAAATGTCCTAATCTAATACAAGTGGGCCTAAATAGTCATATTTTATTCCTAAGTTTGTTTTTAGTCGAATACACTTGTCCAATAGAATTAGGACATGTGTTAGGGTAATAATAATATCATTTTTACCCTTAATTACCATATTTACTTTTTATCGTGGTAAATAAAGTAAAAAGTTACTATTCACCAAAAAATTATTTTCATCTCATTGAACCACATTTTACTTAATGACATCAAACGTGTCTCTCGGATTTTCAAAATTCCACTCAGAGAAGAGGTAAAATTATGTTTTATGAAAAATTCAGTTTTTTTAACTACCACTTAGTGGTTTCACTATTCATCAAAAATTGAAAGTTTTCAGAAAAATACCAAAATTTCACCCTAGGATAATTTGGATATTCCGAATCCAAAAATGAAGTCAATTTTGAAAAATAAAATTTATAAAATTTCAAAAAGTGGTTATTACTATTCATAACGGGTAGTTTTAATAATATTTTAATAGCATATCGTTGTTTAGTGAAACTCGGTATTACGTACGAAGAAAGCTATCAAGGAAGGTCGCGATTTCGTGTAAAGAAAGCCAAGAAAGTTTTGTGTTGAAAAAGATTCCTTTGATGATTTATATAACATAAAAGTCTCGGGTGTTACATTCTACCCCACTTAAAATGAATTTTGCCCTCGAAATTCGTCACTTTGTAACAAACAGATGAGGATACCTCTCCCTCATCATATCTTCAAGCTCCAATGTAGCTTATTCTAATTGGTAGTTCCTCCATAAAACTTTCACCAATCGAGTGGTCTTCTTTCGTAGTACTTTTTCGCTACGATCCAGAATCTCTATCGGCTATTCTTCAAAAGAAAGATCTTGCTCTAGCGGTACAACTTCTGAGCTATGTACATGTGAAGGATCAGGTATGTACATTCTCAGGAGAGATACATGGAACACATCATGAACTTGAGAGAGATTTGGTAGAAGCGCCAATCGGTAAGATAACTTCCCAACACGATCCAGTATTTGGAAAGGACCGATATATCTGGGGCTCAACTTCCCCTTCATTCCAAATCTCATGACTCTCTTCCAGGGAGATATTCGGAAGAACACTTTATCACCCACTTCAAACTCTAGGTATTTTCTTCGGTTGTCGGCATAAATTTTCTGTCGACTCTGAGCTGCTCTTATGTGTTGTTGAATAGATCTGACCTTTTCTGCCATTTCATCAACGAGATCGGGTCCTAATAGCTTTCTTTCCCCAACTTCATCCCAGCAAGTTGGAGTCCTGCATTTCTTTCCATAGAGAGCTTCATAAGGAGCCATCTGAATACTAGAGTGAAAGCTATTATTAGAAGAAAATTCCACCAAAGGTAGGTGTTGATCCCAACCACCTTTGAAATCCATAGAGCAAGCTCTCAACATACCTTCTAGAGTTTGAATTGTTCTCTCAGACCGACCGTCTGTCTGAGGATGATAAGCAGTGCTGAAACTCAACTCTATATCCAGAGTATGCTGAAGAATTCGCAAGAACTTCGAGGTAAACCTCGGATCCTGATTAGATATAATAGAAAGTCGTACTCCATGCAATCTTACCACTTCCTTTACATATATCCTGGAAAGGTGATCCAGAGAGAAATCCTCTCTAATAGCAATGAAGTGTGCAGACATTGTTAGATGATCAACTATGACCCAGATAGCATTATTTCCTTTGGATGTTTTAGGAAGTCCTGTGACAAAGTCCATAGTGATGTTTTACCATTTCCATTCGGGTATGGGTAATGGTTGTAACATCCCCTTAGACTTCTGTCTCTCAGCTTTAACTTGTTGACAAACCAAGCATCAAGAGACATATTCAGCAACATCTCTTTTCATGCCATCCCACCAGAAGTACTCTTGAGGTCCCTATACATCTTTCTTCTTCCAGGATGAATAGAGAATGAAGAACTATGAGCCTCATCCAGCAACTCCTTCTTTAATTTGTGGATGGGAGGAACACAAACCCGATTCATGAACTTTATTATCCCATCACAATCAAGGTTGAATTCAGGAACATTTTTCACCTTCTTTTGTAACTTGACATCTTCTTTTTGTGCCTCTTTAATCATCACATGTATAGATGGTTGAAAATTCATTTGAGAAAGATACAATTTTTCCCCATTCATTATAATTACAAGATCCATCCTTTGTAAATCCATAAGTATTGGATCTTTTGTGATCCTCATCATGGATAAACTAGAATGGTCTTGTCGACTTAATGCATCTTCCACCTTGTTTTCTTTCCCAGGGTGGTAATGAATTGAGCAGTCGTAATCCGTAATCAGCTCCACCCATCTTTTTTGGCGCTTATTCAGCTCCTTTTGTGTGAAAATATACTTTAAACTTCTATGATCAGTATAAATATCACACCTTTCACCATAAAGGTAATGCCTCCAAATCTTTAATGCAAAGATTACCGTAGCTAACTCCAAATCATGAGTTGGGTAATTTTGCTCATGTATTTTCAACTGTCGTGAGGAATAAGCTATCACCATATCATTTTTCATTAGAACACAACCCAATCCCTTCTTGGATGCATCACTATAGATCACAATCCTTTCTCCACTACAAGGCAGTGTGAGCACAGGTGCACTGGATAACCTTCTTTTCAACTCCTTGAAATTCTCTTCACATTCCTCAGTCCAAACAAACATAACTCCTTTCCGAGTCAACTTGGTGAGTGGATTAGATAATCGTTAAAAATCATTCACAAAACGTCGATAATATCCAGCCAAACCAAGAAAACTTCGGATCTCAGTTACTGTTGTTGGTCTCGACCATCTTTCGATAACCTCTGTTTTTGCTGGATCCACAGATTTCCTCTCTTTTGAGATTATGTGACCCAAAAATGTAACTTTTTGATGCCAAAATTCACACTTGGTAAATTTGGCATAAAGCTTCTCCTTTCTCATGGTCTTTAATATAATTCTCAAGTGATATTCATGTTCTTCCTTGCTCTTTGAATAGAAAAGAATATCGTCTATAAATACTACCGCAAACTGATCAAGATAGTCTCTAAAGACTCTATTCATTAGATCCATGAAGATAGCAGGGGAATTAGTAAGACCAAATGGCATCACTATAAATTCATAGTGTCCATACCTTGTACTGAAAGCCGTCTTTGGTATATACTCCCTTTTGACCATTAATTGATGATACCCTGAACGAAGATCAATCTTGGAAAAGTATTGAGCTCCTCGTAGTTGGTCAAATAAGTCATCAATGCGTGGGAGATGCTATTTGTTCTTGAGAGTGATCTTGTTATGTTCTCGATAATCAATGTAGAGTCCCATTGATCCATCTTTCTTCTTAACAAATAGAATAGGTTCTCCCCAAGGTGACGCACTAGGGCGTATGAACCCCTTATCAATATTATCTTGGAGTTGCTTCTTCAATTCCTACAACTCAATTGGGGACATTCTATAAGGTGTCTTTGAAATAGGCAAAGCACCCGGTACGAGTTCTATTGAAAACTCAACTTCACGATTCGGTGGAAGACCCATTAATTCATCCGGAAAGACATCATCAAACTCCCATACAATGGGAATATTCTTAATTGTGAGTTTCACACCAACCATTTGTGATAAATAACCTTCATTTATTGGAATCAATACCCATAAAATGGAAAAAATTTCCACTGGAAGGTTATGTTCATCCTTGCATCGATAGATGATCATAGATTGATCTGGAATATGAAATGTGACTTCCCTTCATTGGCAATTGATATGAGCTCCAAGTAGAGAAATCCAATCCATGACAAGAATCACATCAAATTCCACTATATGAAGGATCACAAGATTTTCAGGAAGCAATTTCCCACAAACTTCGATCAGAGAAGAATTATAAACTTTTGATGCGACTGTTGTGCCATTAGGTGTTGTCACAGCTAACTAAACACCTAATTGTTGAGGTAATATGGTGATACCGTTAGAAAATTCTTCATAATTAAAGGAGTGGGTCGATCCAGAATCAAATAAAACATTTGCTACTTTAGAGTGGATGGTAAGTGTACCTTTCACCACATCGTTATCGTACTCCACATCTCTGATAGAAATTGCATGTGACTTTCCTTTGTCTTTAGCCTTAAGAGTTTGTTGACGTCGACCATCATCATCAACCCTTGGATTAGGGCATTTATTGGCATAATGTCCCATCTCCTTGCAGTTGAAACATTGATGTGTAGTAGGTTCATTATGTGTATCCCTTCCTTTGTTTGCATCATTAGATATCTTCTTCCCATTATCTTGGCATTCAAATGCCTGATGACCTTCCTTTCCACATTCGAAACATTTACTTGTCCCTTTAAGACAACTCCCTCCATGTTTCATTCCACACTTTGAGCATAAGGGAAATCTCATCTTCTTTTCAGTGTGCTCTTTAGATTTTCCTTTGAATTCCATTTTCCTCTTCTTATCAAACCCATATGACTGATGGGTTACTCCAACCTCCATCTCAACTTTGAGAGCACATCGAACGATTTCCTCATAGCTATTGAAGTCCCTTATGGCTAATGACCTTCGAAGACTTGGTTTTAAGACACTAAAGAATCGATCGATCTTACTCTTAGGTTGGATAATAAAACCAGAAGCGTACCTTGAAAGTCTTGTAAAATTTGCTTCATAGGTACCAACAGATTCATCATCCTTTTGCTTCAGTTCAAGAAACTCATTCTCCATCTTTTTTTGGAGAATACGAGGGAAGTACTTATTGAAAAATATGTTCTTGAACTCGTCCCATTCCATGGACTCAATTTCATCCCTTTGCCTCGTATTCTTAATAATATTCCACCATTGATCAGCATCACCTTCCAAATGATACACTGCTAAGATGACTTTATCATGCTCAGAACATTGAAGAACTGAAAATATCTTTTCAGTAGTACTAATCCATTGTTTAGAAACTAATGGATCAGTAGACCCGCTGAATGAAGGTGGACGCTGTCTCATGAAGGATTCAACAAAATTTTGCTCCTTCCTTTGCTCGTTTGGAAGTCCGGCCTGATTCATAGCTTGAGAAAGTTGTGGGATCATGGCTACAGGATCATGCATTCCAGCTCCCATAACGTTTGGTTGCTCAGGGGGACAATCATTTCATTGCCCGTCACATTCTGCATTAACACGGTTCCTTTGGGTTCCAGCCATTTACTAAAACCAAGATGAATAGTGTGAGAAACACTAATTATAATAGGAAAACCACATAATCAAGAATAAAATTTCACACTTAAGGACTTATCCTAGGTTATTCATGGATATTTCTAAAACACTATGATTGTGTTCTATGCTTAGACTTATCCTTAGGGTTCTTACTAAGGCTTTCACATCCTAGTTTTCAAAAGTTGACTATACCTTTCCTATGATACCAACTATAATGACCCATACTTTACATACATTGTTATTAATTCAAAATCGAAGCACACTTATTACAACATATTACAAAACCATGAAAGGATCGTATATGTATAGTGTCTTTAGAAACTGGGAATCATAATCAACTGGTTCATAAAGAATCTACTTTGCCTCCCATTTATTTCATCATATCTAGAGTCCCTTTTTGGGATATTCTACTTAATAACCTTCTTCCTAACCTGGGGAAATAAAACATACAAAAGGGTGAGCTCAAATGCTCAGTAAGGGTAAACAAAAGAAATATCAATCACATCATATACATAAGCACATAACTTTGGAAATCTTAACCTGAAAAAGAGATCATAATTTCATAACATGGGGTAAATCATAGTAGTGAAATGTAATCCCAATAATCATAACATAAAACATGAAACATTGTGTCATACACACATAATCATAGATAATCATTTCATATTAGTCAAGACTCATTGCCAAGACTATCTTAGTGGACAAAGTCGATTTCTGAACCGAGTTACCCTCGTTTCAGTCCTGCTTCACTGAACTGATATAACCTACCATTCTAGCCATGTCTATCTCATGAGATATAAAATCTTTACCCAATGCATCAGAGGGAGATATAGGTCCCACCCATCTCATAATGATACCATTCTTATGTGTCCCACAAAATCATAAACCATACATCATAGCATAACCCATGTAATAAAAATGGGAATCATAAACATCATGACATCATAAAACAATTCATATAAGATAAAGGAATTCATAAAAATAATTCAATAACAACATAGTCAAATCAATGTATTAATAGGGATAGAAACTGAAGCCTTTATTATCTTAGATGGAAAATAATTTTGATAAAACACTTGAACTCCATTCTTGAGGAAAATATCCTTTCTTCTTCAAAAACACTTTTCCTTTCATAACATGTCATAAAATTCTAAACTAAAATAAGTTGATTAAAAATAAACTTGAAAACTTGTAAAGGAATCTTCTTGTAAATAATGTTTTAAAAATACATTCATGTCGAATAAGTTAAAAAAACATTCTTCGTACTTTTGTCGGAAAAGTCAAAAATTACCTCGTACGAAAAACGACAAAAGATTCCTTTCATATCCTTTACTAAAATCTCACTGAAGGGTAAAATTGGATTTAAATAATTTTAGGTGGATGGAAATAATATTACATATTGAGGAAACATGGATGTGGATGATAAAATGCACCCCAGTAAATACTAAATTATAAACAATCTCGGATAAAAATGAGATTGTGATATTTCCCTTACCTTAGGTCCGATTTTCCTCGTAAGTGTCCGAACCTCCTGTATAATGATTTAAATAATATTATTTACTTATTAAAGAATCATAATTATTGTTATGATATCATATATGGTCATATTCTTAGTTTCTTGGTAGTAATATTTCATTGCTACTTGTTATTCGGGTGTTTATAACTTTTTGTTCTTATGCGTGTTTTGTCAAATAAATTCTTATTCTTCTATTTAGGTTATAGATACAACATTTACATAATGTTATTAATGTACTATATATCATATTTATTCACTCAATTTATTTATGTAATCATTATGCAATGAAAATCATGTAGAACGAGTCGCATCACATCGTGGAGACGATATTCCGTACGTACACACGAGCGATGATATCGTTCCCATGATCGTGGAATTGTATTGGAGTGTATGTATACTATTTCAGAATCAATATCACTTTAAAATAATCATATATAGTCATTATTTACACCATTATACCCATCCAAGTAAGGTGGTGGTGGAAAATAGATTACACCACAGCGTGGAGACGGTATTCTGTACGTACGCACACACGGTGATTTCTTTTTCTGTAGGATGGATAGATGGTGAAATAGGGTTGTTTCATACTTATAATAACATATCAGTATATTAGTGATAATGATTTTATTACTTCATAATGAAACAACTAAAGAAGAAGAAGTGGAAGAAGAAATAAAGATGAAAGAATCGGTAACAGACATTACCTCTTCTTTGAAGTGCTTCTTTGAGACCTTATTTTAGGGCACTGAAATTGGTCTTTGAAGAAGACCAGGACCTCTAGGATGTCTCTATGGAAGTGTAGAGGAGAAAGTGGCAGGGGTTGTCTGAGCTTGAAGGCTCAAATTGGTGTGAGGAAGAGAGGGAGGAGGTGCCCTTTTATAAGGAAGGAGAGGGGCACCTTTGGAATAACAAAAAATATTATTTTATTATAAAGTCAAGTTCGGTTATAAATAGCTCCAAATTAATTTATTTAGAAGCTAAGGTGGGTATGGGTCGAAATACTCTCATCCAATATAATTTAGACAAGTTTAGGTTCCTATTTTATCCTTATCATTTAGATTTAACATTAAGTTAAATAATTTTACTTTTACCGTGTCTTCTTGTGTTCTTATACTATACGGTTAATAAATTTACCATAAGCAGCCAAACGAACTTCAAGTTGTTTATTATTAAGATATATAACCTTATCTAAGTCATTTTGCCTAACATTAGATTTTTAGGAATAAAAGAACAATTATTAATATAATATTTGTTTTAAAATCTATTTTATGTCAATTTTGACACTATTTTGTAATTAATTTTTGTGAAACTCATAACAAAATGATTAGCTCGAAAAAAGTTAATTAAATAAATATTAAAATGTCATATTAATCTAGAAAATTATTCTAATTCATAAAAAGTGTCAAATTACATTTATTTTGGTGTTTACAACATCAATTATGTCAATATTTCATTAATAAGATAATTACTGCATCATCTTTGTGTCATAAATAAATTAAATTATTTAATGTCTAAAAATTACAAATAAAATACCATTATATAGGAAATCTTTTAATCTTTCTAATGAATATTTATAGTCGAATTTATCTTATGTATAACCCCATATTAAAAATGATTTATTTATTAAACTTTGATTTTAAATATTTTAACCCTTCTTTAAATAAATTAATAATAAATTTCCTAATCTAATCCAAGTGGACCAAAATGGTCATATTTTATTCCTAAGTTTGTTTTTGGTCGAATTAGACTTGTCCAATAGAATTAGGACATGTGTTAGGGTAATAATAATATCATTTTACCCTTAATTACCTTATTTACTTTTAACCATGGTAAAAAAAAGTAAAAAGTTACTATTCACGAAAAAATTATTTTCATCTCATTGAACCACATTTTACTTACTCACATAAACCGTGTCTCTCGGATTTTTGAAATTCCACTCACAGAAGTGTTAAAATTAAGTTTTATGAAAAATTCAGTTTTTTTAACTACCACTTAGTGGTTTCACTATTCATCAAAAATTGAAAGTTTTCAGAAAAATACCAGAATTTTACCCTAGGCTAATTTCGATATTCCGAATCCAAAAATGAAGTCCATTTTGAAAAATAAAATTTATAAAATTTCAAAAAGTGGTTATTACTATTCATAACGGCTAGTTTTAATAATATTTTAATATCATATAGTTGTTTAGTGAAACAAGGTATTGCGTACGACGCAAGCTATCGAGGAAGGTCGCGATTTCGTGTAAAGCAAGCCAAGCAAGTGTTGTGTAGAAAAAGATTCCTTTGATGATTTATATAACATAAAATTCTCGGGTGTTACAATATTTATGTTGGTGTCCTTTATCATGTTATGTGCTCTATGGAGTTAAGAATTTATATAATGTTGATTGGAATGGTAGATAGTGATAAAATCTAATAGACCTACATTCATTTGTTCTGTTTATTTGAATAATTAATATTTCATTCTCAATTTCTATGTTTAAAGTAATTTTATGTGGACTGAAAGGTGATGAAATGTAAAACCTAAATCTCCATGTTCTCCACATCACAATAGGTCTTAAAATTTTTATATTTATCTTATTTGATGAGGCAGAATAATATTTACAGAATATATATTTTTGGAACTATTTTATACATAAGTAATTATATAGAAATGGATTAACCTAATTCTAAAAATAATATCAATATAATTATTATAAATTGGAAGTGAATACATCTATTAATTATTTAAGGGTATGGAACCCAAAAATAGATTTGTTTTCATTTTTTGGGTCTATGGTATTTTTTAGTCTCAACTTTCATACCCCATAATGGGAATTTTCTTTTAGAATGTAAAATGTAGTTATATTAATTGTAAAAATCTAGTTGTAATTGTATCTGGCGTGGTTGTATCGCATATGTATATTATTTTAATGTCATTATAGTAATATTTTCTATTATTACACATTTTCCATAATTGAGAAAAAAGATAAATTCTATTTTTTATGTATTTTTATGCTTTAACATATGAATGTTTTTGTCCCATGTACATTCTAAATACTTAGTATATGAATGGAATATTTTGAAATCATATTATTAAATTAATTTTTTCATACTATAATTGACATTTAAGGAGAACCACTGAAATTCATGAAGGGAAATTTCATCTTTTCATTCCTAGTTGATTTTTTTCTATAAATTATGTCCCCTTAGTTCTCTATTTTTCTTCATATAGCCCTTTTATCCAATTTTATCTATACCTCTTATAGGATTTTATATGATGTTATTTTCCTAATTCCATAACATTTTGGAGTTGGATGGATATGATTGTCATGATAATGCTCATATGTAATATTTTTTATGATTGTCAAACCTTATAATAAGATGAAATTGGTTAGATGTTCTATGTTGTTATATCAGTGTTTTCATCTATTGTGGTGTGTTTTGTTGAATTATTTTTTATCTATTGAATAAATTTCAACACATGGGTAAATGTGTGGTAAATCTGATGTATGATGTGAGTGAAGATGTGATTTACCTTAATTATTTATTATATTATATGTTCTACATGCATAATAAATTTATTTGTATTGAATGGCTGTTAAAACATTGATAAATTTTTATAATAATATTACATAAAATCATGCATATTATTAAAAATTGTAGATTTTTTGAGAAAATATAAAAAAATGTTATTAAAATTTTTATAACAAAAAATATGGATATTGTAGAATCCAATATTAATTTTTGAGAGTATCTTGAAATACATTAAATGTGGTGTAATAAACATATGAAAATTTAAATTGAATGTTATACCAAGATATTTTTATGAAATATTATCCTTAATTAATTTTTATTCTTCAGTAGCTTTATTTGCACACAATCATGAGCTTAAACAAACATCAATATGCCCTTAGAAAAAATTACCATCATATCATAGACATTAGGTTAGTGGGAATAAGTATGACTAACTTATGAAAATGCATTATGTGTTCATTGTCCATCAAATTAATTATGAAAAATATTAATCAATTGGATATTTTAATTTTTTATTGAATTACATTTGGTACTATAATTAATGAGATATATACATCTTATATACTTGATAAAATATTTTTTATATTCATCCAATTGATATTTTAGTCATAGGGTATGAATAAACCCAATTTGATTTATAAAACCCTATTTTTTAAAAGGATAATACTACGCATTTGAATGAAAAGGCATTTTTAAATTATGATTTTGGCACATTAATTATTTTAATATGAAAAAAACATCTTATTTTGAAGTGGTATAAAATAATGCACTTTTTATGAATTTCTGATACTTTCTTGATAACTTTCATGTTTTAATAGAGTAAAAATACAATAAAATTTATGTGAAAAAAACTTTTTCAACGAAATACTTTATATGGTATAATTATAGCATTGAATGGTTTTAATGTGTAAATAAATTATATTTTTATCATTCACTATAATTTATGTCATTAACTTTAATTTTACCTCAACTCCACTTATAAAATAATTCAATATTTTGAAGTGTTTTAGCTTTTAAATCTATTTCTCTCAATCCGACAATAGGATTATTTTTAAATTAATTACAAAAACATTCGAGTTTGAACTTTTCAAAAATTTATACCACATTTGGAGTCATTTGGTCCAATGTATGTTAATAGTTGACTTTTATTTTATGAACATTATGAATAGTAACTATAGTAATTTTTTTAATTATCGTAGTTAAGGTTATATCGGGAAATTAAAGGTAAAAATAAGATTATAGAATTACCTGAACACCTATCAAAATCATATTAGATGACTACATTATATAAATAACATCTATGGTTCTAAAGGGAATCACTTAATGGACACTTCCCATGAATATGATATTAATTATTTTAAAACCATTAAAAGTGTCAAAATGTCATACTCTCTTTTTATATAAGTACATTAATTCTAATTTTGGAATTATCAGGAGATCACATATATAAAAGGTAGTGTATGGAAAGATAAAACAATTAACTAATAAAATAAATTTATTTATAATATTTTGTAATTAAATAATTACTATTAAATATGACACAATAGTGATGCATATATGATTTTATAAATAGATGTATGAAATAAATGATTTTAAAAATATGAAAACAAATAAAATTTTAATTAATAAAGGATATAGATGAATATTATATGTGATTATGAAATGTTTTAATTATATTAAATTCTTTGGTATGAATTTATCTTAGGTTTGGATTTTATTTAAAACCAAAAAAATGAATAGGGTCAAAATTGACACTATTGATATTTTATTAAAATAAAACATTATGAAATTATTTTAAAAAAATTTAAAAATTACAAAGTGATAATTATAATGTCTAAAATTTTATAGAATCTCCATTTATGGTCAATTAACAAAACATAATTAAGTATTTATAACCCTTCAATGTTAAGAATGTTATTACAACAATTAAAATTAAATAGATTAAAAAAGGATAAATAAAAATTATATTGTATAAAATAAAATAATAAAATATCTAATTTTTATTAGTTGAAGGGATTTTGACCAATATTATTCTTATATTAGAAAAAAATATAATTTTGAGCCATTTTTATATAAAAATTAATTTATATTACATTAATTATTTTGGTTTTCCCAGAGGTGCCCCTCCCCTCTCTTAAAAATGGGAACCTCTACATCTCATTTAATAACACCTCTGAAGCCCTTTTTCATGACCTAATCACTCCCATACGCTCTCCAAACTTCCATAGCATTATAATATAGATGAAAATTGGGAAGAGTGGAATCCAAAGGATGCCTTTTGTGATAATCAAAAAGAGATACTCGAAAAAGTCATAATTGTTTTATCACCTCTTTCAAAAAAAATTTCTTCTTATAATTTGACTTTTTTTGTTTTTTCCATAATAAAGTAATAAATATAGTATCTTCTACATTATGATAGGTCATTATAATTATGGAGAAACCTTATTCCTCATTTTATCTATCCTTTTAATTACAATATCACCATTTATGTGTTTGTAAGGCTTACCATATCCATGTCATGGTGTAATTTTTTATTCAACAATACATTATTTTGATGGGTTATTGATGTGTATAATGAATTTAAATATTGAATAGAAGATGATAATTATAATAAATAATCAACATACCATCCAATTCAATAACATTTAACCATTAAGTGAATTATATCATCGCTCATATGTACCTAAGACCAACATTCTCCACGATGCTCTGCGATTCATTGTACATGATCATCAAGAAACCACAGTTATATACAAGAATGGATTGAATAAATATGAGATATATTATACTAATATCATTCTGTAAATATATTAATATAACCTAATAAGTGGAAAATTGTCATATCTGACAAAACTTCCATTGGAACAAAAACCAGTTAATATCCGAATAACGAGAAACAATGAAATGTTACTAACAAACGTACGATAACATAGTCATATATGATATCATAAAAATGATTATGATTTTTTAATAATTCAATAACATTATTTAAATAATTATACAGGAGGTTTTGATACATAAAAAAGATTTTGTACCTATGGTATGGGATTATTCTGCAATCACATTATCATTTGATATAATTTATAAGTTAGTATTTTATGGGGTATATATATCATCCACATAAATGTTTCCTAAATGTGTAATATTATTTTTATTCTTAAAAAATTGTTTAAAGTATTTTTTCCCAATTTGTAAATTCTTATTAAATGGTATAAAATGAATCTTTTTGTGTGTTTCGATATGACGTTCTTTTTAGACTTTTCCAGCAAACGTATGAGAAGAATGTTTTTACCTTATACAACCAGAAAATATTTTTACATCTTCATAAACAATTATTTTCATGAAGGATAATTTAATTTATTTCATGTTTATTTTCAAATAAATTATTTTATTTTAAAATTCCTCATCATTTTGAAAAATTACTTCATTTTTGTAAGAAGAAAAGAAATTTTCATCAAGAATTACGTTCAAGGGGATTATCAAAATTAATTTTCACCTAAGATGAATATATTTAAATAGGGTTATGTTTTTATCTGAATTATTATTATTATTTTATTATACAAATTATTGAATGATATTTTATATGGATAATATTATGATGGAATGATGTTTAGGAAACACTTTTATTCATTGGGTTATGCTACGATGAATGATTTATGTTTTTATGGAAAAAATAGAATTATTTAATTATGAGATTAGTGTGAACTACATCTCCTTCTAATGAATTGGGAAAAATATTAATATATCTTAAGATAGACATGACTGGAATGGTTAGTAAATCTGGATCAGTAATACATGATTGTAACTAAAAATAATCCTAGTTCAGTAATAGACTTTTTCTGCTATGATGGTATTGGAAACGAGTCTTGACTATTATGAAATGAATTTATATGCTTATGTGTATGCCAAAAAACAACATGTCTTCTGTTTTTAATTTTAGGATAATTTCTATTAATTCTTTTAAAATTCTATCCCATGACATGATAACACAATATTTCATATGAAAGATAAGACTTCCAAATGTTATGTTCTTATGTATTATTATTGTGATACGATTTATATTTCCCTTATATACCATTACTAATAATTTTAGGTCACCCATTCATATGTTTCTTTTCTGTGGTCATGAAAAAGGGTATTATGTATGATTTTTCAAAATATAGTCTAGTTATAAATAAATAAGTGGGAGACAATATATATGTTTAATGAATATTTTTATCAATATTATATCTATGTTTTTAAAATGAAATTTTCTACTTTTATAGTGTAGATAAAATCGAAATAAAATGTTTCAAAATTTATTATTAAATTTTTTATGTTGTGTATAAAATTTCAGTAAACCAATAAAACATCATAGTTTTTATGCTAATGTATGATATAATATAAATCATTATTATGGAATTATTATCCAAAATATTAAGTAAACATATCGAACTTCAAATATGATATTTCCTAATTAGATGAATAAGATTATAAAATTGAAAATGTGTAATAATAAACTAAATAAATTGGTTTGTTATGTTATGATCTATTGACTAAAAACATAATCCACTAAATTATATCAAAATATAAGAAAAATGGGATTTTTCTATTGATTTAATTTAAAATTTCTGTTTTCTAATTAAATATATCTCTTTATAATTTCATATCCATAATAAGAATATAATTCAACAAAAAATGAACATTTAAATGTATGAATTAAAATATAAAAAAATCATATAAAAAATAAGAGGGAATATGAAGATAACTTTTTCCAAGGGTTTGGATCATAATACAATATTCATCATATTTCACTAATAAAGAAATAACCAAAGATGAGGGTGAAAAGAAAACACTTATCCCAGACACTATACTATCAAAACTATCCATTTTTAAAATAGAATACCATGATAAATAATCAATTTTTTCAAACACAACATCATCATTATTTGATATTTGATGGTTTGTAACATCTTGGTGCTCCTCTGTATATTTTTTTGAGTTAGAAAATAGATTTTTATACATAATGGGGAGCACGAAAAATTATATAATGAAATATGGAGTTAAAAAAACATCATAATATGACGTTTGAAATTTTCAATTTCACATCATTGATATTTCATAGTACTAAAAGTTTATCTTCATATTCAACACAACAATAATTTTTTTCACTAAGAAGTTTCTGAAATCAGTATTCATTGACCATAAAATTATCAACATTTACTCAATCCCATGAAAAATATGAGGATTCCATATAGGTATATTCTCATAATTCAATCAAGTGGTAACTTTGAAAATGTGATTTGGAAACTTCCCGTGAATGTAATATGTATCTCTAAAACTAAGAAATTACTCCCTCCGAATAGTTCCCCAATAAAATGATTATATTATTCTATAGTTTATGTAAATAAAATTAATGAAATTTCATAAACATAGTTTCATTCAGATTTCATATTATATAATCCATTAGATATATATTTAGAGAAAATTTCTACTTTATTCAGCCATCAATTAGAATAATAAAATATGTATAGTCTACAATTTTTTTATTCAATAAATACATGGAATTGACGATAAAAATAAAATAAAATTCTTATATGTAAACTCAAATAAAATTAAGAAAATATAATTTTTATTTATAATACATAAATGAAAAAAACTATATTGAATGATAATATATGAATAACTATCTTTACATAATCAGACCTAATCGAGAAAATCTCATGAAAAAAACGAAAAATATATATATAAATTTGAACTAAATATATGTAATCTTGGAATTTGAACAACCTTATCAAATCTCTTATATATGGAGGCCACCTTTCGAGCATTGAAGAAGCGACCAATGTAAATGATATGGAATCATAATATCTACGTTTAAAATAAAATATTAAATGAGTTAAATAAAATATTTTGAATGATCAGTGATGATGAAAAAATAAGAGGCTAATAATGGGTTATTATCATAATAGATGATGAAAGATTGATGATATAGAGGAAGAAATGGTGTTGTAAGTTTATTGGATTCAAAATATTTTATTTCCACCAAATAAAATTATAATTATAACCAAGATTAATATGTATATTTGAAATAAATCATTTTTTAAATAATTGAATATTATATTTAGTTTATAAAAATTAAAACAAATTTGAATGTATCGTATCAATTTTAATTTAGGAAAAAAATATCTTAAATATTTACTATCACTTTTTTTTAAAATGGTAATTTATTTACATAGATATATATTACAATTTTTTTATAAAAACCTTAAAAAAAGATAAATAATAATGATAAATATTATAACATGGTGTTTTTTATTTTTATTGGACTTTGTTAGTGAATGATACTGAACTTTATATCTCATTTTGTTTTCCGGTTTTAAATTTTGGAATATATGTTGTTCATTAAGATTAGTTTGATTCCAAACAATTAACTTTTGAGTGGTTATATTTAAATTAAACTATACACATTTTAATATTATTTTTGGGATAGGTAAATTTTACTTTTATGGTGTTCAATGTTAATTAGTTGATTACATTTCTTTATTACGATTATAGTGTCTAATGACTTCCATTTTGTAGTTTTTTATCCACAGTTCTAGTCACACACATAAGGCCTGTTGTGGTTGGGATTTGAAAATCACTATTGAATTCAGAACAAACCAAGGATGAATTAACGAAATAACCAGGGTTTTGGTAATTAATGTGTTTGAATATTTGAAATAATATATTAATTGCTTTTTGGGATGTTGGTTTATTTTTATTTGCGATTCAAGACTATCAAAAGTAATAAATATAATAAATATATTATTATTTAGCCAAAAATAGATAAATAACTAATCAATACTAATTTTATATAAGAATATAAAATTTAACATCAAAGTGGTTTTCAAAATCAGGGTATTTTATGGGGAGACTGACTATTTTCATGTTTGGTCTTTGAATTTTTTATTACAAAATATTAGTTTTTATTAGGTTTTCCGATGGTTGAAACTATTAACATGGTATTGGTTATAAATATAAATTTATATTACATATCATGGGATTTTTCATTATCCATTGGTGAAACCATGGAGAAGATTTATCTCATGCCTCCTACATTATAGGTCTATTATTTGGGGTAGAATTGAGGATGCCATCAAACCAATGTCAGATTCTTAAGTGATAGTGATTTTGCATCAAGGTAAAAAAAATTATTATTTGTGTTCAGAAAAATATTCCCAATTTAATAATTATAATACCAAGATTTGGTTTCATAAAGAAACCTCTATTTTTACTATATAAAATAATAACAATTCATATATTTCAAAATAATGGAAATTCGGTTATATTTTTATAGTATGAATTATTTTCATATTGGATGATGGAATTGAATATCAAGGTTCGATTAAATTTCTGTTACACATACTTTATTATTTTATAGTAATTTTTAATATGGGAATTCATATATAGAATTTTTTAGTGGTTAGAAAACTCAAATGGAATTTGATCATTCATTTTGGTGGATAATATAAATTTTAATTTAATATTTAGAATTTAATTCTAAGACATTTACCATTATAATGTTTTGTTTTTAGAAAATATTTATGTTTCAGAATATGTCCCAAGGGTTCAGTTGTGTTTTGGGTGCATGAGACATTGAAAACCCAATTTTGCGAGACAAAGCACATGGTAAAGGGCTAGGGCATAGTTATTGAGAACCATATTTCCCAAACCATTCATAACATTTTAACTAGGACATTGTTAGTTTTAACCATGATTTGTACTTAGTACACCATGTGTTTTTGTGTATAGGGGTAGAGGGATCTTCTCGATTAGAACATGGTTTGACTAACATTGATCCACAATCATGCGAGATATAGTGGCATTAGGAGAGTAGATAAGAATAGGTGGTTCATGGTTTAACAAACCGTGTACCCATACCATGCAACTCATTAAAAGTGTTGAAATGAAAAAAAATCACCTCTCTTCATTAACATTATAACTTCCTTCTTCCACATTCCATACAGTAACCCACCAATGGAGGTCCAACTCCCCTCTCCTCCAGGATTTGATATTTTCCCTTTTACAAGGTCAATTTAAAGTGTCTGTGTTTATGATGGATACCTATGGTGATTTGGTGGGTTTATCATTTTATAATGTTTATTATAGAATGATATGTTACTATATTACATGGAGATTTCAATGTGGGCGAGGATATTTATTCTGAGATTTATCCAAATTTATACATGTGATTACGCAATGTGAAATAAAAAGGTATCAGTGGGGTGGTTCAAGTGTTACTAGTTCTTTACCTTTTTATTTTCTTCCTAATATTGGTAGATACTGAAGGTTATTCTCATCTGTGATAATGTGAGATTGAGCATTCTATAGCATGGCATTTTTGATATGGGGTTTCTTAACTAGTTGGAATGATGATAATGGTATGTTATGTTATTAAAGTGAGCCTTTTAGGAGATTGGTTCAATGGGAATGCGTTGGGAATGTCCTCTAGGATTTTGGGTCATGTTGATTACATAAAAATAGTGGAAAAAAATATCTTATGATGTGTGTGTTAGGATGTTGGTGTTTTTTTCTTACCATTGTCAACTGATAGAAATGTTGGGGTTACGATCACACAAGATTAGGGCATAGTTTGGTTCTATTGACCACACCTTTTGGATGGATTCCTCTATATATATAACAGCATAGGTGATGGTGATGTGCATTAGTATAGAGGAGGTGATCTCCATATAAATACATGATTGACTGTTTGAAATACCACTAGATAAGTGTTGGGCCTTGCCCTGATAAAGGGGCTTAAGGTCTAGGACTATAGTAGGATTAATATTAACATACTTGGGTTGTTGGGATGTCAAGATGAATGTGATTAAGGGGGTGAGATTCTAATGGATTTTTTATTGTATTAATGGGAATTATGGTGGGACATTAGATTATCTTGATCGATTGTATATGTTATAATTGATAGATTTTGATGTTGTGTGGTAACAAAATTAATAGAGATGAAGTGTTATTCTAGTATAAAGGATTGTGGATGTAAGATTCTACTTTTATATTGGCCAATAGAGGTAAATACATAATTTTGACTATTGAGACTAAGAAAAATGGGTTATGCAATGCATGAAAAGATACTGTTTATTTACATTTTTCAAAAATTGGTTTATATATGGAGTTTAGAATAACACATGTTGGTGGCGGCCTATTGAATTGACATTCACATCTGTCATGGGCCCTTATGATTTTTAATTATATATGAATATAAGTTTAGGAAGGGGTAAGTCTTGTGGTCTTGACTTTAGTAACCTAGGATATACTAAAATTTATAGGATGAGTGGAATGATTTTTTGTAATTTGGACATGTTGGGTGTTTTTCATTAATATTGAGTTTCTCATTAGGGGTTTTACTCGTACATATACAATCCACCAAATATAATTCTTGAATGATTATGTATTACTTTCATGACATTAAGATATTAATTGGGGATTACAACTTGTTTATATTTTCCTTTTTATTATTGTGTTTTTATTTTTTATGTATTGAGTTTTGTTTTCCTTATTCATAGTGAAAGAATTATAACTATTATTATTATTATCACCATAGTTAATATTTTACAAACTATATTCCAATATATCATCATGAAATTTTTTCATGTTTGTGATGATTTGATGCACAAATAAGTATATGTGGTGAAAAAATCCATAAAAATGGTTTAGTTACTCCAGGGTATAGGAATTAGAAGTTTTATATGATCTCTCAGGTTTTTCACAGAGTGGAAGCAATATTTATATGGTTGAAAATTAATTTTAATGGTGTGTTTTTGAAATGATAGATTATTTGGGGTATAATATATGGAGAAAAAGAAATGGTTGGATAAGGGGATGGAGGTTGTGTTTTCTGGCTTCCAAGAACTGTTGTGAACTATATTCCAAGTCACCATAGAAAAAAGGGTTGTTATTCTAGTTTTTCATGATTATGGTTGCTCTATTTGATTTAGTTAATATTCAATTTGATATTATTATTATTTTTGGAATCTTGTCCAGAGAGGCAGGGGGAGAGAATTAATGCATCATTATAGACACTTATGTTAAAATTAAATATTTGTGTTATTATGATTTTTTCTAGAACTTGGAATATAAGATACTAGGATGGGCTATTCAACGTGAAAAAATAGGGAAAACAATGTTTTCTTATATAGCGCCTTGTTGAAATTACACATATCTTTTCTGATTATGTGCTTCCTAGTATGATTAGTATGATATTACTCTCTCTGATTGTGTAGGATGGAATTGAAACTATGGGGTGACCTATTTAAAATATCAACAACATGTTTTTTTCATATATATAATCTTTGTGGAATTATACTCATCTATACCATACTGGTATTTTCATGCTTGATTAGTATTTTATCCATGACTCTACTATGGTAATGAAGGTTTCATGAGGCTATATGATATGTGATAATGATGAGGTAGGGGAGTGTAAGTGTGGTGAGATACACTACCTATTTCAACTATAACTATTTTAAATATCTATATTTTAATTTTTGGAACTGATAATGGATTCTTGATTCATAGTGAGATGACACAAAGATTTATTTTGTTGGATTTTTAAGAGGGTGGAGATGTGATTATTCTATGGAATGAACAGGATTAGTCCCACGAGGGTTATTGTGATCCTGAGCTACAAGGATAGGCTTTGAGGAACGCGGGGCAACCGTTGTGGGCAGTGGAGTTTGGGTCGTTGAAAGATGATCATCTCAGAGAATGTTTGGTAAAAAATATTTCATATCATTGTACAGGGAGTATATGAGATGATAAATTCACGAAATATCATACATGGGTGTTTTATTTATAATATACACATTTATTTTAGGGTGAAGTAGGACTACATGAAACATAGATAAGCATATAATCTGTGTATATTATTTAGGACTACATTGATACACCCCCAGGGTGGAGGGTGATGTTTGACACCAATATTCTTAGGGGAATGGAAAATAACTGGTGTTATGTATAGCTACATTCATGAATTCAAGAAGGACATGCATAGAAGAAATATAATACAATGTTATTTAATAACATATTCCCTGAGACATTGATGTTAGATTGAGCTCATGAGTTTATGAGTTTGAAATAGTGATACACATCGATCATTAATTTTGTTGGGAGGTTCAATGATCTATCATGTTTTCCACCATTTATAGTAAGAGATGATATCACAAGATTGTGGTGGTTAAATGATGTGTTTTATCATTCCATCAGGGTACATGTGAACATTTTTGGGTTAACCTCATTCCCGAAGGAAGATAATCATGAATTGACAACCGAAGAAAACTTTATGGATATGACTTTATAGTTTAGTTTATGGTATTAGTATTTTAAGGTAGTGATTTTTTGGGTTTTTGGATGTGATTCATTTAGGATACTCAATAGAGCTATCAGGTCATAGAATCAATTAGGCCAGTGAGGAATATATCATCAAAGATATGGTTTCAGTGTGGTCAAACAGATCACATTCATAAATAGTTTGAGTGGCCTCGAAAAGAGTGTAGAGAATGTGGGTAGATAGGTAAATCACATATGCTTTACAAAAATTCATCCCAGTTATATTAGAGTCACATAATTGGTTAGACATAGGTATCTGATGTGGGATATAGTGCAATAGTAAGAGTAAGTATCCAGGATACGACTATGCATGAAGATCACAATAAGGTGAGATATACCAGGTAGTAGGGGTACTGGTTGGTAGTAAGTACAAGTATCCTTGGATGACAAGACTCAAGAAGTCTAACTTTAGGCTAGGTGCATGTAGTTGAGTAGATATTTTCAATGTAAAACTAGTAGATGAATACGATTAGACGTACACAATGATAATGCTAGAGCATTTTGTTTCATAATAAGATACATGTGAATGGGTAGAATATATGAAAAATGATTAAAATTAGTGTTGGTTATTATGTGAGCATCGGAATGATGTTCCATCTCTGTGGGATGTGTTGGCATCATCAGAATTTTTGGAATAAGTCCTGATGTGGGATCTTTTAGGAATCAACTATGTTGTAGGACCTTCTGAGAATGAAATGTGAAACAGGTATGTGGTGAACATTTATTGAGATGAGGAATTCGAGTATATGTGATGGTTGGGATTTTCATTTCTAGATATTGGTCATTTTGGGATCATTAAAATGTTGGAAAATGGGCCAGGGACGGACACAGTCTGTGATTCCCAATTTGGAGTGTTCCATAAGTGGAATCAAACATGAGCGAGTTACCAAGGTAGCAATGGATATTGGAAATTATATGGATGTTTTCAGAATCATATTAATATATTATAAATATAAGAAAATTATGATTGGAATAAGTGAGACCTCGTGTATGTGTGTTACGAAATAGCTCGGGGATGAGCTATTGGAAGGTCGGGAGGTTGAATGATTCAATGATTTGAGAGGGTTAAAAATTCCAAGTGAACATGAAACATAATTTTAGTGGGAATACTTAATAGGTTTTCAATACCTTAAAATATTGTCTTAGATGTTTTAATTCTTGAAATATGTCTTGTGTGTTATGTTGAGGTTAAAGGGAACTAATATTCAAAAAACCAATTTTTGGAGGAACAACACAAGGAACATTGTTGGACCATGGTTAGTGATTATCATGCAACCCAAACTATGCAGACCATTTTTACTGAGACATAGTTAGTTTTAATTGAGTGGTGTTCCTAGAAAACTTTGAAATTTGGTTTCAATGTGTAGATAGATCGTTTCAGTGTTTTGATGGATTTTATTACCATACCCTACAAAAGTGCAAGGTGGAGTGTTCTTTTGATAATATCTCTTCATGTCCAGAACACAGTTTGAAAAATAGTGGTTCTAAACTATGAGACTAATTAAATGAGTTTAAATGAAAATTCTCCCCCTTCCTTATTTAATCATTCAGCCTTTATTTTTCTACCTAATTCCACATAGAAATCCATCATGAGTGATCCTATTTCTCTATCCTCTTGTATTTTGGGTTTCCCCCACTTAAAAGATGCATTTAAAGTATCTTCAGTCACATTTACTTTATATTGGGATTTTGTTGAGTCTCTCATTTCCCCTCATTTCAGTTTGAAACAGAGGAAGATCATAGATGATAATACATATAAAACAAAATATTATGTTCTTCCAATATATTATTAATTTATACATTTTATTATGTGATATTAAATAACTATATGGGACTGGAGAGGTTCACGTGTGACCATTTTTATACTTTTTTTATTTTCATATTGTTCCTTAGAGATTTCAATGAGGAGTATCAGCATGATATAGCGTGGTTGTTTCTTTTATATCAAAGTAGATGTTATATGGTGTTTTGTGAAATGTTGAAAGGATTATGGAAGTTTGTGATGTTATTAATGTGAGCCACTAAAGCTATTGGTTCCATGGGAATGTGTTGTTCAGGGTCCGTGAGACATGGGATCTTGTAGATTATTGGAAAATTACAATGAAATAGATTTGTGGGAGGTGTGTCATAGGATATTGGTGATTATGGCTCACTTTTTTTTGGATTATAGCAATGATGGCTCATGTAAAAATAGAATCAGTTCCTACGGAGGTTGTATTCATCACTCATTATTGGTGGTGGCCTCCATAGACATAACTTCATATGGGATGGCGATGCACATAAATGTGGTGGAGGTTATCACCATATAAATTTAGTTTTGAGGGTGTGATTTATCATCATATGTGTGATGGGTATCACCTTGATTAATATCCAAAAGGGAAGAGATTATGGAAGAATATATGTTTCTATATCCTATATTGCTGAGGTCTCAAGATGATAATTATTAAATGAGTGAAAGAATATTGGACTAGTGATGTATTAATGAGTCTTATGATGATATTTAATATTCAATTAACATTTTTTATATGTGATAATGTTTGGAATGATATTTCAAGTGGTATGAATGAGGATTCAGACTATGTGTTCTTTTGGTATGGATGTCTTTGTACATATCACTGTACTCTTGAGTTGGCTAAACTAGGAAAACCCTTCCTTATGGTTTATGAGAAAAATATATGTGTGTTATGTGATGTGTGAGTAGTTATTATTTATTTAATTTTTTTTTCATAAATAGGTGTATGTCTGGATGCAAGATAGAATGTCATTGTTGTTGGCATACTGAGTTAACACACGCACCCTACACGGGCCCCTCAGGGAATATGAATACTTTATTTCTTTGAGTGAAGGAAGGGGGTCAGTCTCATGGTCTAAACATTTTTGATCCTGAATGTGTTATGGTGTATAGGATACATTTCAGGTATTTGGATAATAAACCAGGCGATTCTTTTGGGTCAATTTGGAGGTTATTTTTAGCGTATTTACTTATGTACATACATGATCATCCCATAAGTGATATTTCATTCTTTTGATTGAAATTCCCTAAATGATGTTATTATCTAGTTTGTATATTATGCATACTTTTCCTATTTATTGTTGTAGTTTTTTTACTTATTATATTTTTGATTATCCACTTAAATTGAAGATACATTATGTCCACTATTATTATTATCACTAAAGTGTATAGTCTCCCCATAATCACCCTACCAAACCTCATTTTTTGTCTGAATCCGTTAGTGTATGGGGAGGCCTGCTTAAAACCAGGTGGAAAATAAGCCTAGAACACTGGTTTATTGACTCATGGGTTAGGTAATTATAGGATTAATGTGATATGGAACATATATATTTTTTGTGATTTCAATGAATAAAAATAATAATTCATTATGTTAATATTTTTTCATTTTCTCTAGCTATGTTCGTTCATTTTGGAATTTACTGTTTCTCCCATTGATGATCAATAATGAGAACACATTTTTAGGTGGTTGGTTTTTACACAGAAAAATTTATTTTTACATTCCCTTTCTTACATAAATATATTGACCGAGGATAAGTGAATACATTACAACAGAAAAAGGTATGTTCAAGTTATCTCAATATAACAGGGGATCAACCAGGGTTTTGAAAATTCATATAAATAGTTCAATGGGGATGATGAATAGTTTTACTAATAGAAATGATTTAATGACCCAAGGATGATGATGGACCCATGATGAGAAGAAACGATGACCCAAAATCCATTTGGGAGGGACTTCCGGGGTGGGGAAGTAACGTGTGGAGGATTTTGTGGCAGTAATGGAGTGAGACAAGGTGAGTGTCACATTATGTAATTTGTGTTCCAACATATATTTTACATGTAAACTATCCCAAAAACCTATTAACTAGGCTTTAAATATTATTATAAGTAATAAAAATGTGTGAAATTAGATCACACAATGTGAATCCCTATATTTTGTGTCATTCCATGTACCTGAGTACACATTTGTTCACTATTCTATTTCCAAACACCATATGGTCTAATGGATCCTTTATATATATTAGTGACCAAAATTAGTTGTTTTTATTATTACATTTATGATTAATAAAAAGACTCTATGCATCATGTGGATATAATTACTTTCTATACAATTAGGATACCTGACATAGACCCTTGTAACATAACACAACTGAATTTGTTTGTGGTATCACAAGCCATGTACCCTACTAGGACACCCAGGTTGGTCAAATCCATAGTAACTAGACCATTAAATCATGTTAACGGGTATTTCCTAAGCCTAAACATCATGTATTGTAGACTACATTCCATTTAACTAGAATTATTTTCTTTTTCTTTATATCTTATCTTCTGGATGATATATTCTAACATGAGTGTTTTCTCTCAAAGAGGTTTTTCTATAAGAAATGTGATACTATGTATCTATTCAAAATGTAATTAATTTTTCATTGGTTTAGATTGGTTATAATTCCTTAGATATATATATATATATTACAAAAAAGAGTGTATTATATTATTGGAGAAGACACATGTTAGGTAACTGTATTAACATGATACATGGTTCATCGAATATTTCCTTTATATACTTAGTAGAGTAGGTAACCCCCATTAGATATGGGGCTAAATTACTCCACTTATATGTTTGGTAACCACTTTATCTGATGCAAACACCATACATAAATTCATTGGTCCACCATAGGATTGAAACCTCCATGATTAACCCATGCTATTCAGAAAGATATTGCGACCCTCATATTACTTCATTAGGATGTTGTTTAATTTTTGGAATTTAGGTATTTTGGGTGGTGTAGTTTCATAAGTAATTCAATATCCTTTTTTATGAATTATATGGAGTAATGATTTGGAAATTAAGATCCTTATTTTGTTTGGTTATCATTGTTTATTTAAATCATATGAGAATTTATATTTATATACGATGATTTTATATACAATACAACCTTTTATCTTTTCAATGAATCCATAATTATTAATATATATATATATATAATCATTATTTCAGGATCCTCATTACCATATTTGTACTATTTGTGAATAAGAAAAAATATTTAGTTGTGAATCAAAATGATTTGATGCCAGTGATATTATATCATAGGTGCGAATAATTGTGAGGATTAATGGGGGATATTAGGTTTGTGTTGGAATAACATCATTTTAGAACATTCAATTTTTCTTGAGTAATCAATATTATTAATGGATATGGGTCCATGTTTTTCTTATAAATATTATACAATGATTTAATTTATTTTTGGGACATTCAATATGTAACATGAATATTATTCTCCAATTTTTTATATGTCTAGTTTTCAGTAATTTATTTTGTATCAATGATATGTAGATATGTAAAGGTTATAATGATAGGCCTCCAATATGTGTGATATATCTGTATATTGAATTCCATCATCCACAAAACAAATGGAGGTAGGTTTGGGGTGGTGAACTCAAAATACCATTGGCCAAGGTGGGGTCTTGGTTAGTCGAGACATGATAGAAATATATCATTGTAGTTAATGACTTATGTATGGGGAGTAGAGTTACTATTTTTTAGGATTGATTTGGGATAAAATAATAAACAGTGTTAAGTAGTCTAGGGTTCAATTAAACAAAATGGAATGAAATTATTACTGTGGGTGACTGATGTATCCTTTCACTTAGGCTTTGATAATCTGCAATTCGAATCAGAATATTAAGACATTTTTTGTTTGGTTTTAATATGATGGTAGATTTTATTAACCTATAGTCTCTATCTATACCATAAAAGGAGGGTTTAATTATGGTGTCTTGAATAATTATTTAAAAAATTGAAAAGAACTAGGTCTTGTCTTCACTTTGTAAAATAAACCATGACACTATCTCATAGAAAAAATAAAATATAGAATAATAATGATAATGGAGATAACATTTATTTATTTAGTTCCCATGGATCAATGTAGGATCATTACGGGGGGGGGGGGGGGGTGGATGAATGATCTAAATGATTTAATATGAAAATCTATGAACTTTGTAATGGATATTTATTATCCTATAAAAAATTATTAGATTAATGATCTACTCAATTAAAAATATTAACCTCATATTTAATATGAAAAAACATAAAGAGAGATCTATACCATATATTTTCAAGGTTTCGAACAAATATGTACTATATTATTTGTTGGTTTTGGATTTTCAATTCCACTGAAACCTAGCTCTCCTTCTCTGCCGATGACCTAGCTCCGGATGCTGCCAGACTCTGCTCCCCCATCCCGATCAGAGGGGGGAGCTTCGCGCTATCTCCCGCAGAGGATGTTCTTATCATATGATGATATTCCTTCCTTCCTGAGAATCAATATCTTGCCGATGGTTCCGAATATTTTCTGAGAGGCGCCTCAACTTTCTTTGCTACCAGAGGAGATTAATGACACCTCTGATCTTTGCAAACTCACAATGGTGGCCTGATTCCATCCCTAGAGACCCTTAGTTGAATCCTTCGAGCGTTTTATCTCCGATTTGTGGAAGCTAAAAGAGCGAGTGGTCATCGTTTTACTTGATCGATGACACATCATGATTCTTTTTGATTCGGAGGAACATCTGATCTATGCCCGGTCCGAGGCCCCTTGAAGATGCAACAGAGGGGCGTTCTATCTGTTTCGATGGAACATTGATTTCCACATGCGGCGTGATCCTTCAACCTTTGTGACCTGGGTAAGTCTACCAGGTCATCCACTTTCTTTCCAAAACCCCTATATTTTGTGTTCAATTGTCAATTTGATTGGGAGGTTCTTGTGCACTGATTAGCATACTGAGGTAGTGTGTAACCCAATTTTTCTGAGGTTTTGTGTCGAAGTTGATGCTGCAAGGATGCTGGTCTAAATCTTTTGGATCAATGATGATAATGAATTTCGATGGAGGCCGGTGGTGTTTTTTGAATCATGGATGCACTTTTGTGTATATTGTATCCGTTTGGTCACCTCATGTCGAATTACTCTAGCAGGAGGATGAAGGGTTGCTTTCAGGAGATGACAACGTGTCATAGTAGAGGGGATATTGCTGCTACCCTAGAGAGGACTTTGCACTATGATGTTTGTTTGGAAGTGAAAGGGGATTAGGTGGGTGCCAAGTTGGGTTGTGCGGGGGATATTGGGTGTTCTGAAGGTGGATGCTCCATCGAGAAGGGCTTTTGGGTGGGGGATCCCAGAAGTGTCAGTGCTGCTGCAGATGAACCTGTGGTTCCAGTTCTTGTGCAGGGGGTTGAACGGGTCTTAATTGGAAAGGCATTGGGAGGGGGTCTATCTTCATCTGTTGTGCATTGGATTTCTTGGGTTGATGAGGTCCCTTGTTGCTCCCCTGGTATGAATGAGTTGCAGGATGATTAGGCTAGGGCTGCGGAAAATCAGGCTATGGTT
Organism: Viscum album; assembly: GCA_963277665.1. Taxonomy (NCBI): domain Eukaryota; kingdom Viridiplantae; phylum Streptophyta; class Magnoliopsida; order Santalales; family Viscaceae; genus Viscum; species Viscum album. Next base: position 1,019,313,892 of record OY728133.1, on the reverse strand, counting down.
GAGCAGTCAGGGAAATATACTTCTAGTGTGCCTCGAAATCCGATAGTTGAGCAGGTGCTTCAACATTTGAAGTCTGATCTTGGATTAGAGAATGCAAATACAGTGGGTTATTTGGCATGTAGTTTCCCCTTGCCGTCAGGGAATGTGGATAGCTGTGTCTAGGTGCAGGAAGAGAATGATGGACATTTGATGATCTTGGTTCCCCCAGACAATAGATTTCTGGAATTGGACAAAGAGGAGGCCTTGCATGAAGTGGAGAATGTGGCAAGGCAGGACAATGGTATCTTGCGGGTTGCTGACTCTCCGGTGGATGTTGCAGCTGGTGAAGATGTGTAGAACCTGGTGGATCGACCTCAATGTCCCAACACAAATCAAGATTGTAGTTCGGAGGGGGGTTATCGAGAGGTGGGTATTTTAGGAAAATGGGGTGATATTTTGGATAGTGAGAAAGAAAAGGATGGTGGGATGGTCCGACCCTCCTTCAGTGTTGTTGTTAAAGGTGATAGGATGAAGGTGCATGGGGTTGAAGACAACAAGACTTGTCCACCATGTCGGCAACTAAAGAAAGATTATTCTTATCTTCCAAGGTCGGTGTCTACCAGATCCTCTATTGGGAAGGAATGCTGGGATTTTCAATCATCAAAGGAGTTTTTAGCTTTGGAGAAGTTTAATATGAGAAGAAAATATTCCAAGGTTCATAAGTATTATGAATGATTTGAATGGGAAACAGATAATGCAGAGCAAATAGTCCATAATGGGGATGGTGATGGGTTTGGTTTCTATGATATGTAGTTGTTTTGTTGGCATGTTGTACCTACTTTATGATTTTTCTTTTATTAATAAATGGTTAGAAGCTTGCCTCTGACTGATCATTTCTAGTATAGTTTGGTTATACTCTAAAAGATGGATTAATTTACTAACTTAATTTCAACAAATGTTAATAGAGGTAACTGGTTCTACACCATAGTAATGGTTCCTCCATCTAACCCTAGCATTACCCCTAGATATTAGTACTTCTAAGATTGTTGGTTATACCCATCAAACTATCCTAACTATATCATATCCTATCATAGTTGTATAGAAACCATATGAAATATTCTTTTTTAAATCGTATTATACCCCCAACTACAATCTATTTTATTATTGTTTTCTGATCCACTATAGAAAGATACACCCTTACTCTGTAAGAAATTTATACCACCATCGTATATTTACTAAGATAAATATCATAAACAATACTCATAATAGTCTATTGAACTGGAAAATTAATCATGATATTTTGTAGAATGGGATGTTATCTATATGAAGTTTTCTATATATTTTTTGGAAAAATTCCTTAGAAAATGTGCATATAATTGACTACACACAGTTTTACCTCTATCCGATGAATCTATATATTTTATCTCAATTTATTTATCCTCAAATAACTAATGTTACATCTAGTTTACTTTTAAAATGAACTATCATGCATTGGTATCAGTTTGATACATCTCTATCAGACGATTTAGACTCGTTCTAATGAACTTCTTACATCGGCAGTGTAGGAAGCCAATTTTAGTCACTATACTTCTTCTGAGTCTAATGGAACTTTATTTGGTAACACATCATCATCATCATGAATGTTAGCATAGTTAGATACATACACCAAAACATAATCATCAATATGTTAGAATTTTCATAGGTGTGACCAGTGTTGTGTTCACCAAATTTTTGTAACACTTTATATAGTTATACATCCAAAATAAATGGTGGGAAATAAAATATGTTTTCTCAGTGAATAATAATACATTTCACCAATATTTATGTAACAATAATTTTTTTAGAAAATGTTTCAACCATTATGAGACATTATCGAATACCCTTGATGGGTTTTAAAAGATCCCCATTTTCGTAGAAATTCATTAAACTAATCATTATGTAATATAAACAAACTTCCATAGCATTTTAAATTTAACAAAAATTAAGGATCATCTCAACATTAACATGTTATAGTTTTTATGTAGTTCATATAAGGATCTTTATATCATTTTTATATAGTGTTTTCTTTCCATTTCCTTTAATAGGATACCTCTATTGTGTTAGTTCACATTCCCCCTTACCTATCCAATGGGTCTCACAAGCATCCATAATATAATAAACATTTATATTGTTTCACTTTTATAGTAATCCTCCTTTAGTTCTTCTAAACATACTGATGTATAATTAATTTTAATATCTATGTATATTGGTTCCATCTAGATCAAACATCAGTTCTCTTGGGTACTCAATTTGGTGTTCATCACACATTGTGATTATTTTTAATGCTCTATATATTACATAAAAATAATATTACTCAAAATTGATTAGAAGGCCTATATTTAGTCCTATTTTCATAGAAATTATAATTAAAAATACCTCTTAGAATCATCTATATAGTAACAATATAAATGTCTATCTGATGTTCTTCCATCTGATGGTTATTTATCTGATGGATATTCGAATGCCTTTTTGATGGAACATAATATATTAAAACATCATTTAGATAACCATCTATATTAGAATCCTAAATTTGAACTCCAAATTTCTTAAATTAATAACTTCACCTTCCATGCACTTCTGTTAACAACCTCCTCCACCAAAAAATTCATATTAGATCTTCTCCATCCATTATGGTCAATTCAGTTCACTATATATGAAGCTATATGTATGTATATCTTCATCGGGTGGTCTATGTTTGTAATATCAATATCTTTGTCAAAATATTGTGTTTAGAACATCAAATCATTACAAATATTCTTCCAAAAATTAATTCTATTCACCTAATTTACATTATGAATCTTTTTAATAACTCAAAAAAAATCCATGGATCATGAATTTCATCAAGATGTTTGAATATGAAGAATATATTAGTATCATTTATATTTTATGGGATGTTACCTAATACTGTTTATTAAAAGTTTTTATACTATTTAAGGAATATTACTACATATCATATGGAGACTTCTTTCACTTCGTTAAGTACGGTTTCCTTTAGTATTCCATTGAAATTTTCTCCCTAATGTATATTCAAAAAAAATATTTTCAAATTGAAAAAAATAAAACCAAACACACTTTTCACTATAATATACACCATAATTTTCTTTCAGTTCCAAAATTAAACATAAAAAATATTGAAAAACAATACATGTTCCCAATAAAATATCCCCATATGATGTTTCGACTTCCTTTTCCAATTATTTTAATTATTATCCTTATTGATAATTAAAATTCTCCATCTGAAATTTCTTTCTTCATCCAAAAATTTTTAGAAGAGAAAATTAGGATCAATTGTGTTTTTGGATAAGTATCTTTTTTCTAAACAATTCTACGAATATGTGTCCATGACTAGTGTAAAAAACAAGATTATATAATAAAGGTTATCAATGTTGTTGATAACGAAACTTCTGTCAAATACTTAACTATGTATTCTTTCAATAAAATTATAGTATGGATAATCATAGTTTACTTTTTTATGATAAATGCTAATCCCATTTCAAAAAAATCATATCCTAATTTTTCTACTATAAAACCACTTTTTCCTAAATACCTTTCTATTTTGACCATCATTAGTTCCTTTTAAAAAAAGTGTCAATCTCATACCTCAACTTTATATTTTCTCCACCTCAAGGGATGAACTCCATTACATATTAAGGTACAGAATATTCCATGAGGACATTTCTTATAGATTTATAAATACTATGAAACTCAACTATAGTTCATACATTTTCTAATTATATTTCATATATTTTATTATAAATATGAATTTACATTGGGAATTTGGACAAACTTATTTGTTCCATAGAATTAATGTTTTGAATAAGAATAATCTCATAGTCTAGACTTCTTCTTTTTATAAATAGATTTATCATTGCATGTACTTTATTTCTTATATCCATCCTTCTCAGATTCTATAATAAATTTATTATAATCTAAAGAATATTTAGAAGATATTATGATATTTTATTCATATTTCATTAATTAGTTTGATAATATTAGTTTGTAAAATATTTTTATATTTTTTCTTATGATAGAAAAATTGTTAGACAATATTTAGTGACATTCTATTATTCCTCACAAATATTTCATTTTTTATAAATTTTATTGCCACAATCTATGGGAACATTTTTTCAATATTTTTTCATATTGGTAATAGATTCTTTAACATTTTCTTCATAATATTCTGGTGCTTCCACATTATTAATAGTTTTAAAAATATGTGATATATTAATAAATAATATCTCTTTTTTTCATACTGAATTTACTTACCCATCCTTTATTAAGTTAAATAATATTCTAAATGTTTTTACACTTTGTATTTTTTTCTATTGAAGCATTGAAATTATTCTCCTTTTGAAGAATATTTTCTTCCTCAATATCATTTGTTAGAATGTTTATTCTTCTATGCATATTATATCCCCCCTATTTTTCATACATGTTTCTTGGTAAATAGATATTGATCTAACATATGTATTCACTATGCCCAAAAACACCATAATAAATGTTGGGACAAATGAATCTTTATCTTTTTGATTGATAATAAAAATAACGTGGAGTTTTTTGTTAACAATATTGCATAAAATATGGTACACATTGGTTTGGGAGATATTTTCATGATTTACTACACTATTTTATAATAAAATATGATTTCTAAAAAATAGTCTCTATTGAAAATGCATTATTTTTATAATAATATGTATATTGGTATTAATTGGGAATTAAAAAACCGCTTCTATGAATATTTCATCAGACAGTCTTATAATGAGACACCTTTATCCTAAACTTGTTTGATGAAGTCTTCTCTTATATTTTTCACTCACTTTTGTGTTTTAAGAATCATTGATTGGGTTTTTACTAAATCTGTTTCTTTTACAACAATTTTTTAGAACATTTACTATATTCTTGAATTTAGATAACTTCTATATAATATTCATACTATTCCATGAAAGTGTAGTTTTACCATATTGAAATAATAATAATCAACCAATTTATCTTCATAAATTTTCAATTTTCCATTATGCTCACCATATTTCATTTTCCAAGATCTAATAATATTAATTTTTATCTCTACTAGTTCGGAATCTTTCTCAAGTGCTACTTAAAAAATTTTCTTTTAGAATGAATTAAATTTTCATTATATCATCGTCATTATCATTATTATTTTATGAATCATTTATCTTTCTATGGGATAAAAAAATTACATACCAATTAGAATTATTAATGGATTTAGAATCATTCTATTACCTTTTCTGAAAATAATATTTCCTAATGTTTTAAGAAAGATATTTTTATTTTTATTCCTATTTTTTTTTCAAGGCTTCTTATGTTATGTTTAAAGCATAGAATCATCATACTTATTCAAAGGAAAATTTTTTAATAAATTTTTTCATAATTAAAATTACAACATTTATAATAATTTTTACCTTTTCTTTTCCAATTTCTATTTCGATGTTATTTGAAAGAATAGAAATAATTATGTAAGAGTAATCTGATTATGCCTCCACATATAAATCAAATGATTCATATTAAACATATTTAACTACAAGATTTACATTTAATATATCTATGAATATATTTATTCCACATCAATATTATTAGAAAAAATTATTTTACTTATCTCATATTCTATCTGAATATTATGAATTTAAACTATAGATAACTATTATCGATATTCCCAAACGGATTCATTGTTATAAAATCTATCAATAATGTTTCTCGTTATATTTTTAATAATAGAAAAATATTCTAGACTAGAGCCCAATAATCTAATATATCTAAACATCTCATTAACTCTTACAAACTATTTATCAGTACTCTCTTCATCTGGATTCTTGTCATCTTAAAACATGCTCATCCTAATGAATCATAAAGCTTCATTAAATATTTAGTTTCCATTATAATAACTTCTTAACATGTTACATATTTTATTATACATTGGTTACAACATAATATTTTTATAAAATATATATATGAGAGAAATAAATATGTTATTCTGATATTTACCATTAACTTCAAAATTTCCCTTATTGGTATGTGTTATAGTAACATCATTAAAAAGGGAAAACTGAACTCTATCTTCTTATCTAATTATTAGAAACAATTTAGAAAATATATATCATCTTATTCATTCAATTGTGATAATTTTATTCTATAAAATACTGGAATATTCCTCTTATTCATTAAAGTAAAATTTTCCATCCTTTGTAACATTGTCTTTTAGAGGTATCCTTAAATATGATACAAATTATTGTTACATAGATCGATGTTAAATTATTAGTAGGGTATGGGGGTCATTGGAAACATTTATTTATTAATAATAATTTGTATATTCCTAGGGATACATTTTTAACCACTATAAACATGTTAGAGTAATGATCCACTAAAATATAAATTTCACCCTCACAATTTTTAAGCTATAAAAAAAGGGAGATAATTACATGATATTTAAAATGACTGAAATAAAGGACCAATAGATTTTATTTTGGTTATTCAACCATACATGTATTATATTACTATCTCCATAGGATTAAAAATGCATAGGATCCAACTTGTTCTACACCCTAGTAATCGTTCCTCATGCTAACCGTAGTTCTACTCCCAAAAATCAGGTCCTCTACCATAGTTGGATATACCTATAACTATCATATCTATATCCTATTCCATCATAACTAGTTATATATCCCATCAAATAATACATTTATTAACTATTTGTACCCCCAGATAAATGATTTTTCCTTCATCTAATAAAATCCACTATAGGAAGTTATACCATTCCTTCACAATCGTGTTGTATTACATTTACATATTTATAAACATAATGATCTTAAAAAAATATTTTAGGAGTCTATGGTAATTATAAATTAATATTAATATTTTTATTCCAATATATATTCAATATAATATTTTCCATAACTTCACATATGAAACATCTTTTAAAAAATTTCATTCTACTGGCTCCATCCTGTTTTCCCTCTATTAGATGTCTCTGACTTGTTTGTCTCCATCAGATGATCCTCATATAATTATAATTATGTTAGGTGTACATAATAAGATACATCTACATTCATTGTTCTTTTTAAAATACTTCTCTATCTAATGTTGAAAACTGAGTCATATTATCCATCAACATAAAATGATTAGGAAATCAATCATCTACTCACAATGCTTATACTCTAACCAATAGAACTCAACCTAGTAGATCTTCTTCAACATGAAATATAACTTGGTTTGAATCACATTTTACCACAAAAAAATAAATGTGTAATCCCTTTTGAATTTTTGAATATTATTGATTGGATTGTTTTTTTGTGCCCCATTATAATGGTTTACTTCCTAGAGTGTAGGAGGACACTCAAATGCGTTTTCACTCTCACTAAAACATTTTACCTCAATGATTCCACTCAATTTTTTATTTTATTATTTTAAAATATTTTGTAAAACCATTGAATACTCTTTAATGTACATGAAATATCCCCTTTTTTGACATCCATAAACACAGTGTTATGGAACCACTTTGGAAATAATTAACCTTGGAACAATATCAAATGTTAAGGATCAGCTCAATATCATCATGGTAAGGGATTTATATAATTTTAGTAAATCTATATAAATTTTATCTATTTTGAACTTATATGTCTGTTTCCTTAATATGGAATTCTATATCTGATGGTACACCATTAAAAATGACAGTCAGATGAATCTCATGAGATTCTATCATTTGATAATCCTTAATCTAGAATCTATTTTTAGTAAACCTCCTTTCATTCAACTTAATGTATGTGTGTCTAATGATATCTCATATCCCCTTCAGTAGCGTCTGTCTATCGTGTCCTGCATACATTCAATATATTCTATTTGGAAGATCTCAATCCCGGACCTTTTGTTCTATGTTCTATCAATTACATAAAATAATTGTTCCTCACAACTTATCAGAATTCCTCTATCTGATAAATCTATCTTAGGAACATGTCTCTACAAAAAATGGAATCATTTGTTGGGTAAGATAATGAATTATTTTACGATGTTCATCTAACCAAAATAAGATATCCTGATAAGTTTTCATGAAATATAAGTTCATACAATACATCTTCAATGACATTCTGATAGAAAATGAACTATTGTAACATAATTCAGATATCCATTCATCCATTACTCATACATTATAACTCCAACATCCACCTATTAATAAAATACCCCCTTTTATTTTTCATTCAATATCAACCACAACATTGAAATTTCTACTACTACATGTCTATAATATTTGTTATTTATAGAGAAAAAAATCTATAAATATATGTGTATGTATATTTTTATAGTGGTATGTGTTTAGAAAATCATTCTTTCCATCTCAGTTTGGGGGATTAAATTCCAAATTATTATAAATCTTCATCTAAATCAACTTTCTATCGATCTAATTCATATTATGAAGCTGTGTAAAAAATCCTAGATAAATATCTTGGATTATGACTTTCATAATGAAATTAAATCTTATAGAATTACATAAAATATTTTAACAATGTTTTTAATGTTTTATTGTAAATTTATTTAATCTTTCATACACACTTTAAGATATTTTCTTAACAATTCATAATGAATCCAACTTAAAATCACTATGGAATGATTACTATATAAATATATAAACATATTATTTTAAATTTATCTACAAAAACATATAGAAATATTTAAAAAAATAGAACTGGTAACACTTTAGCACAACAATATCACCATTTCTGATTATTATTATTATCAATATAAAATATCAAACATAATGAAAATAAATATGTGTGCCCATTAATTTCTCCCTATATGATGTTTTCATATTATTATCCCCTAATTTTACTTATCCCCATTATTAAAAATAAAATTCAATGGGTCCATTATAACATTTATTTATTTGTGAAAAAATATTCTCATGAAAACAATTGTGTCAGATGAGTTTCTTAAGAATGAGATTTTAACTAAACAACTCTATTTCTACATGACAAAAAACCAATGTAGTAAACATGATTATTTAATCATGGTGATCAATGTTTTCCCCTAATAAATCATTCATGTAATAATTTTATTGATCTTATTCATACATAATTATATTATAGGATGTCTTAGTAGGTCTATTAGCGTCAATCCGGCACCCATCCGAAAACACATATCAAAATTTTTTAAATTAAAAAACACATCTTATATAGTATACTATAACTCAAAACATTAGTATATACTTTTTATAATTGTTTGATTATAATAAATAATCATTAGAATTTCTCTCACTCATGGTTATCACTCAATTCCAAATCCTGATAAAAAAATGTTCAAAGATGATTATTTACTATTTCAATAAATGAAAATACAACACTCAAATAGATTTCTTACTTTGTCGCTTAAATTCATAACAAGTTATTACAAAAAATATAAATATATTTGGAATTATTAGAAACATCAATGATCCTTAGAAGTAATGTTCAGACTGAGGATTATCTCTTAGTATAGATATATTTTTCTTCTTCTTAGATTGAGCATTGGATATAAATTCATTCTTTGGAACATCTTTCGTAGATTTTTTAACATTCCTAATCTCGTCTAATAGATATTTGGATACATTTTTCATTATCACTTCATATTTCATATCATTTTTATTACATAGAGCTTATAACACATTATTCATGTATTCTTTTGGGATTGTAATATAGTCTTCCAAATTTTAGTATCATACCAATATCGATGAAACCTATGACACTTTTTTTAATATTCATGTAACCATATGTTAGAAATTTTTTATTATCTTTTCTTAATTTTCTAGAACCATTTCCATCCATTTTTATTATAAATATTTTTTGTTTCGTCTATAATTTTAGTCATGACCATTTACTCTAAAAAAACTAAACAATCATTATTTGATAATGAAATTTCTTACCCTACTCAACATTCATAAATAATTTTATATCCATAAAAGACATTTCTTGAAAATATTCCCTCTAGAATCATTAATATTTTGTGCCTTTTTAACCTACTTTTCTTCCTTATGTTATTTTGAGGTAAATATCATTCTTGTTTTATAATAAATTACCGAAATTGATTCATACCCATTTCATGATCTATTCATTTTTTACCAACATGAGTATGATGTGTTCCTAAAAACACCACAACACTAGCTTTGACCTATGAATCTTGACATTTTTGATTGATGGTGCAAGATCCCAATTTTTGGAAGGGGATGTTTTCATTATTTTTTGGTTGAATCCCTTGTTTAGGGATTCAAGGGATGTCTTCTAAAAGTATGAGAGGTCTTGGGGGTGTTTCGTGGGATCGGGGTATGAAAGAAAGGAAAGCTAGGCAAGACTAGCCTGGGCGCACGACTTGCTCATGACCAGGGAAAACCATGTGGCCTACCTAGGTAAACCGTGTGACCCCTCGTCCTCCGGACAGTAGAATGCGCACGGGTTTTGCATGGTTTGTCAAACCGTCAGGCCAAACCGTACGGCTTCTTTAAGGTAGGAAAAATTCCAAAATTGCCTCCCAGGGATTTTAAGAACCCACTCGGGATTTTCTCTCTGTTCCTCCCTCTTCACCCTAGGAACGAACCAAATCACCCAAGATATCCAAGAGGTGGATCTACCTCATTTCTAAAGAATTTTGGGTGCTGTTGGATGCAGATTGAAGCTCTTGGTTGAAGCTCCAAAGGATTGTCGGATTGAGGTCTAAGGACTAGATTGAGTGTGCGTTCAACCACGATTTCGAGGTAGGTGGTCTAAAAATGTTATCCCATAATTTTATGGTGGATTTATGATTGTGTGGCTTTTCTCATGGTTTCCTTTTGATGAGCATTGATCAACATGGATGATTTTGGTTTAAAGGATTCTTAAAACGAGAAATGTGAACCCACACAATCCCCACGAGATGCATTGAGAATGACTTGAGCTAATTGGGTCCATCCATGGGGTGTACTGGCTTTTCCCGGGCTTAGGGATTTGTATTAATCATGTGACCTTGTTTTAATAAATGGTAGAGCCCTTGAATAATATTTTGGCATGATTGGTTGAACTTGGAATAGATTTTAGGTGATGCACCTTGACTTGGCCATAACCTAAAGTTATTGGGAATTGGTTGAATGGTTGATTTATGGAAATGATAAACATGATAAATGTGTTAACGTGTAAATTGATTAAAGAACATAATGGTATAGGTTATGGGTTTAGTGTTGAATGATTAGTTAGATAGGCATAACACATGGGAATTGTGTGAATGGTAAAATGATGTGAAATGCTAATGTGTTAATGGGTTAAGGCATAATGTGAATTCCCGTGTGGTTTTATGAGAATAGTGTTTGTCAAAGGAAAATGGTGTGGTGGGATGATGGTTACATATATATATATATATGCATGTGCACATGGATTGTTAGAGTGGGGTCTGACTTGAGGATCTACGCCGACGTGTCGAGGGAAGACTAATGCTCTGAACTCCACCATAAATGCACGGGTTAGGAATGGGGGCTGAGGATCTATTCTCTTAACGATTGCATCCACCCATACTGAGGCTTCTAGGTGAGGATATGGTTTCTATGTGGGGGTTAGGCCTAGTGAGATCAGATGACGACATTTTTACCCTCTTGCATGTGATTGTTGGACTTAGACCCATGTAACATAATGTATGTGATTAATCCATGGAACTGTGATGAAATGGTAAGGGATGATAATTGGTGGTGGCCTACTGAGTTGTACTCACACCCTGCTCGGGCCGACATTGGGTACCAGAGCAGACTTTATATCTGCAGGTCAGGAGAAAGGAAAGGTTTCTTTCTAGATAGTTGATTTGACATGGGTAGTACACGGTGGAGGATCCAGACTTGGAGTCAGGGCCATTTTGGGGGATTTTGGCTGTTTCCTTTAATTTGTGATTTTGTTCACTTTGGCATTTGGAGTTGGGCATGGCATATTTTTTGGTGGAAATGGTTGTTATACATGTTCCTTGTTCATTGATTATTTTTTCCAATATTGGTTTATTTCTCTTGTGGATTACTTTGATAAAAAGGTTCTATAGTCTCCCCACATGACCACAAAGACCCCCGCTGCTAGTCGGCAGCCTTTGGCATACGTGGAGGTGTGCTTAAGGTTATATAACTACCTAGATCAGATCACCAGTTTAGTGGATTCCAGGTCGAGGACATTACAAAGTGGTATCAGAGTAGGTCTTTCTTCTCCTTCTCTTAGGTCTTGTTATTTGGGATAGGTTGCCAAGGGTTAAGATGTGTCAGGCCTTGGTAAATGAGCTCATGCTTGGGAGTAGCTAACCCATGTACGAGGGAAAACCCATGTCACCCAAGGTAGGAAATGTTGTTCTTAGTTGTGTGTTGTTATAGTTGATGATATTTCACCGTTGTGTGATGCACATGTGGTTTGATGTGACTGTTTTATGATATTTGGCTCATGGCCTTAATGGCACAAGAATTTCCATTCATGCATCATTGTAGGAACCTAGGGAGATAGGTGACATGCATTGTGTTATGCACATGTAGTGGATAGGTGTGTGAGGCAGGAAAGTAGGGTTCATCATGAATTTCATGAAACAAAGAAATAATTAGATGAATGAGATAAAACAAGTGGTTAAATGATGTTTAATGAAATAGAAGGTTTTGAAATGAAGTGGAAAATGTTTTTGTAAGATGTTGTGCGAGTTTGGTGGTAGTGCATGGTTGTTACCCCATGTGGACCATGGCCCACGGTAGGGATGGTCATGGTGCTGAATTTCAGTTGTTAATGCCATTGAGTTAGTATATGAAAATTGGTTGTTGTAGCTAGTAAAGTGCTTTTAATGAAGTCATGTACGTTTTATGGTATGCGTGCCAAATCTCGTGCTTGCAAATGTAGCGAGATGTCACCACGACGTCAGTTACCAGTTGGGAAATGTGAGGATGTAGCTGAGAACACTCCTCCAGTAGAAGAGCACGAAAATATGTGATCAATGAAGGTAGAGAAGACCAGTTCCAGGAAAACTTGTTCGCCATATGCAGATGATGGATCGGGACCCCGGGTGGGTTGCACTGAGTATGCTTGAGTTGACCAGGGAATTCTAGCTGTAACACCCTCTGACCTTCACCGGAGAGGGTGGACCAGAGGTAGTAGAGTCCTGGTTAGAGTCTATCCAGACTATACTGGATCATCTAGAGACCCCTATTGAAAAGCGAGTAAAGCTGGTCGTTTATATGTAGCGGGGCCAGGCAAGGTGTTGGTGGGACATTCAGGCTCAGACTGGGGAGGCTGAGGGAACGTCATTGGAGGTTTTCCAGAAGATGTTTCCAGAGCAGTTCTACCTAGAGACTTTGAAGAAGGAGTGGGATGGAGAGTTTATGAGCCTTAATTAGGGATCACTATCGGTGATGTACTATGTGAGTCGCTTCACTGATTTGTGATGCATTGTCCTAGTGTTAGGAGGGGATGAGGCGGTGGTAGCAAAGCATTTCCAGGATGGGTTGAGACATGAGATCAGGTCTCAAGTAAATATCTTCCTCTTGAAGAGGTTTGCATAGGTGATGGATCAGGCACTCATCACTTAAGGGAACATGAAGGGAGCATCGGGTGGTGGGTTTTTCGTGCCAGTTGGGTGGACAAGTGGTGCATTTTCTGAAGCTTGGAAGCGTCATTTGGAATGTTTCCAGCATGGTGGTTAGAAGAGAGGGTCAACCTCTCATTTTGGGAACTAGGTGTTCTGTTATCAATGTGGTAGGTTGGGGCATATTAATGGTCAGTGTCATCGACCTCCAGTAGATTGACATTCATGTGGCAGAATGGGGCATGTGAAGAGGTTCTGCAGGAAGCCTCGATAGAAGGGTCAGCATGATGATGAAAAGCAGTTACCGGGTATGGGAACGGGATCAGTTGCCCCATATCAGGCTGGTAGTTGGAGCACCATGGGTCGTACTGGCAGGGGCAGTGGACGTGGAACTCCAGGGAAAGATCGCTCATGCCAACAGGGTAGTCCAATGTAGGGAGCTTAGGTTGGGGCCTAGGGAAGATGGTTAGGTCAACTTCAGGAATCCTAATTTGCACCTGGTGCTGGTGAGGTCGGACCGTCAATTGTTCGAGTTACGATCCTTATAGGTTATATGTTTTCTAGTGTATTGTTTGACACATGTCCCACACACTCTTTTGTTTTTTCTCAACTCATTATAGTGATAGGTTTACCTGTGGAGGGGATTTGTCGAGTTATGTCAATTGACACATGGTTGGGGGTGTAGGATGAGGATATCAATCAGTTTAAGGGATGTTCCTTGGAAGTTGGTGGGTATCATTTTCTATGGAACTTGTTCATTATTGTGATATCAGGGTTTGAGATAATCTTGGGAATGGATTGGTTGGTATTGTATCGGGCACACATAGACTTTTATTGTCATAGAGTATCGTTCAGGTCGCTTGAGGGTGACACTTATGTCTACTATGGTGAATGGGATGTTTGAGCAGGGCGTGCCATGCCGTTTTGTCAATAGAAGAGTGGACTCACGGATCAAGTGTCATGTCTCATGCTTTATGATGATGAGGGAGGGGAATAATCTAATTTTACTCTCGTGGTGGATTAGTTTCAGTATGTGTTTCATGAGGATTCCACGGGGATACCACCATATAGGGATGTCGAGCTCACGATCGAGTTACTTCCGGTAGTGGAGCTAGTTTCTATTCCTCCTTACTGAATGTCCTGGGAAGAACTCTAGGAAATGAAGGTTCATCTTCAGGAGTTGGAGCATAAGGGGTTTATCCATCCTAGTACTTCTCCTTGGAGATCTCCCATGCTTTTTTCAAAGAAGGCCGATGGGTTGTTGTGGCTGTGTATTGACTACCTAAAGTTGAATCAGATGAAGGTGAAAAATAGGTACCCTCTTCCTATAATTATGACATGTTTGATCAGTTGAGCGGTGTATCAGTGTTTTCAAAGATTTATCTGAGGTCAGGTTATCACCAGATGAGGGTGAGGTCTTCTAATATACCATAGACACCTTTCCAGAGTCGGTACGGGTTGTTTGAGTTGGTGCCAGTGCCTTTCGGCTTGACCAATGCACCAATGGTGTTTATGGCATTGATGAACCGAATATTTCATCCCTTTCTAAATTAGTTTGTGATTGGATTTCTTGATGATATCTTAGTGTACTTGAAAACTCATGACGATCATGCCCAACATCTTGACGTCGTCTTGGGTACGCTAAGAGAGCATCAGCTATACACCAGGCTATCAAAGTGTCAATTTTGTATAGGTGAGGTGCATTTTTTGTGTCACATCATCTCAGAGTAAGGTGTGTCAGTGGATCTAGAGAAAGTGCAGGTAGTTGTATCTTTGGAGTATCCCAAGAGTGTTTCTGAAGTTTAGAGTTTTCTGGTATTGGCCAGGTATTACTGAAGGTTCATTCTGGATTTATCTCGCTTGTAGCACCACTCTCGGGTTTGACCAACAAAGGAATCAGGTTTGAGTGGTCTGAGGATTGTGATAATGCCTTCCACGAGATAAAGATACAGTTGACGACCACACATATCTTGATCTTACCTGAGCCGGGTAAGAAGTACATTGTGTTTTGTAAAGCATCCGGAGTCAGGCATGGGGCTGTGTTGATGCAAGATGAGCGGGTTTTGGCTTATGGGTCAAGGTAGTTGAGACCCCATGAGTGGAGCTATCCCAATAATGACCTTGAGTTGGCTGTAGTGGTGTACTCCTTGAAGTGATGGAGGCACTATCTGTTGGGGGAATAGTTTACTGTGTTTACCAACTATAAGAGTTTAAAGTACATCTTCTCACAACAGTATCTGAACCTTTGGAAGTGAAGATGGGTTGAATATCTCCAATCTTTTGATTTTGAGTTGGTATACACACTGGGAAAGGGAAATAGTGTTGCTGATGCTCTGATTTGGAGGGTTCAGAATCAAGTGGTTCAAGAGTCTAGCACCAAGTGGAAGGTGATGGGTTTGTTTGCAGAGATTCACCTGGAGGTGCAGGAGGAGAGTGGTCAGGTCACACTTTCTTCCTTAATGATGAAATCAACTCTTTTGAGTCGAGTTAAGGAGGGTCAGCTTGATGATCCTGAGTTTTTGATCATGAAGGAAAAGTATAAAGGTGGGGAGTTACCTTCTAGTTGGACTATTGACATGGAAGATATTGTTCATGTTCATGATCGTGTGGTTGTGCCAAGTTCTGTGCAATAAGAGTTGATGTTTGAGTTCCATGCATCAAAGTGGAAAGTGCATCCTAGTTTGACCATGATGTACCATGATCCATGAAGGTAGTTTTGGTGGCCTGGAATGAAGAAAGAAGTTGCGGACATTGTGGAATGGTGCCTTACTTGTGAGCAGGTGAAGGTCGAGCATCAACACCCAGGTGGGTTGTTTCACCCATTGCTCATTCTGGAATGGATGTTGGATGATGTAACAATGGATTTTGTCGTGGGCCTTCCGAGGAAGCTGCAAAAGAATGATGAAATCTAGGTGGTTGTAGACCAGTTATCAAATGTGGATCATTTCTTACCAATTCAGGAGACCTTTATAGTTGACCAGTTGGGTAAGTTTTATGTTCGGAAAATAGTGAGGTTGCATGGTATCCCGCGGAACAGAGTTTTGGACCGAGATCCGCATTTCACATCGCATTTCTAGCAAGGGTTGCAGAAGGTGCTTGGTGCACATGTGTTTTTGTGTACAGCTTTCCACCCGCAGACGGATGGGCAGTCGGTGCGTACGTTCGATGTGTTAGAAGACATGTTATGATCTTGTGTCTTGGACATTGGTGGTTCTTGGTAAAGGCACCTATAATTATTTGAGTTTTCATACGACAACAGTTTTCAGGCTATGATTTAGATGGCATCGTTTGAGTTACTCTATAGGAGGCCATGCAGATCTGCGTTGTGTTGGCTAGAGGCTGATGAATCAGAGTTGTTGTTGTCAAGTCTCATGCAGGAGACTTTGTAGAGAGTTTAAGTTGATCAGGAAGTGAATGGCTATGGCTCGGAGTAGGAAGAAGTCGTATGAATATTGGAGGTGTTGACCTCTTGAGTTGGCGATGGGTGATAAAGTGTTCCTTCGAGTGTCTCCAAGGTCAGGACACTGTCGGATTCGAAAGCTGGGTAATTTGGTGCCCAGGTATGTGTGACCATTTGAGATTGTGGAGAGGATCAAACATGTGGCTTACCTATTGGCTCTCCCACCGTGGTATGGTGGGATGCATGATGTGTTTCATTTGTCTCAGCTTCGATAGTATCACCATGACCCATCTCACGTGGTTGAGGTGGAAGATGTGGAGCTTGAGGCTGATGCGTCCTCTGAGGATCATCCGGTTCGTGTGCTGGATCATAGTGAAAATTTCTTTTGAGGGAAGGTTGTTTCATTAGTTCGAGTACTATGGAACCATGGAAAAGTTTAGAAAGAATATTGGGAGCGGGAATCATATATGCGGGCTCAGTGGCCCTAACTCTTCTCTTCAGTGGATCAATGAGTCTTGGAAACTCGGCTCGAGGATGAGCCGTTATGAGGTGGGGAAGTTGTAAGATCCTGGCTTTTGGAAGGGGATGCTTTCATTATGTTTTGGATGAATCCCTTGTTTCCGGCTTCATGGGATGTCTTCTGAATGAATGAGAGGTCTTCGGGGTGTTTCGGTGGCTCAGGGCATGAAAGAATGGAATGCTTAGCAAGACCAGCTTGGGCGCATGACCTCCGCATGGCCAGTGCAATCTGTACAGCCTGCCTAGGTAAACCGTGCGACCCCTCCACCTCCGGATAGTATCATGCACACAGTTTTCGCACAGTTTGTCAATTTGCGTGGCCAAACCGTACTGCATTTTAATGTTGGGAAAAATTACAAAATTTCCAACCTGGGATTTTAAGAACCCACTCGGTATTTCTTCTCCATTCCTCTCTCTTTATCATAGAAATGAACCAAATCATCCAAGAGCTCCAAGAGGTCAATCTATCTCATTTATGAAGCATTTTTGGTTCCATTGGATGTGGATAAAAGCTCCGGGTTGAAGCTCCAAAAGTTCGTCGGATTGAGGTCTAAGGACTCGATTGAGTGTGCGTTCAACTACAGTTTCGAGTTAGGGGGTCTACAAACGTTATCCCATAGTTTTATGGTGGATTTATGAATGTGTGGATTTTCTCATAGTTTCATTTGGATGATCATAGATCGACCTGAATGCATTTGGTATAAAGGAAGCTTAAAACGGTAAATGGGATCCCTCACGATCCCCACGGGATGCGTTGAGAATGACTTGAACTAATTGGGGCCATCCATGGGGTGTGCCGGCTTTTCCCGGTCTTAGGGTTTGGTATTAAACAAGTGAACATGTTGTAATAAATGGTAGAGCCCTTGAGGAATATATATTCATTATTGTTTGAACTTGGAATAAAGGTTAGGTGATGCACATAGACATGGCCATAACCTATAGGTTATTGGGAATGGGTTGAATGGATGATTCATGGAAATGTTGAATGGGTTAAATGGGTTAATGTGTAAATTGATTAACGACCATAATGGGATAGGTAATGGGTTTAGTGTTGGATGCTTAGTGAGATAGGCATAACACATGGGAATTGGGTGAATGGTTAAATGATGTGAAATGGTAATGTGTTAATGGGTTAAGGCATAATGGGAATTCCAATGTGGTTTGTTGTGAATAGTGTTTGTCAAAGGACAATGGTATGGTGGGTTGATGGTTACTTATATATATAAGCATGTGCACATGGCTTGGTAGAGTGGAGTATGACTTGAGGATCTACGCCCACGGGTTGATTGAAGACTGATGCTCTGAACTCCACCCTAAATGCACGGGTAAGGAATGAGGAATGAGGATATATTCTCCTTACGGTTTCATCCACCTAGACTGAGTCTTCGAGGTGAGGATATGGTTTCTATGTGGGGTTTAGGCCCAATGAGAAAGGATGAAGATGTGTTTACCCCCTTTCATGTGATTTTTGGCCTTTGACCCATGTAAAATAATGTATGGGATTAATCCATGGAACTGTGATGAAATGGTAAGTGATGATAATTGGTGTGAAATGAATGGTGATGGAAGTGGAAATGGATTTGGCTCTAGAATGGTTAATGGAACCTTAAATAATTACTTTGCAATTATCATTTATATTCCTTTTGCATGCACTACCTGTTCATACGGGATATTTTGTAGACACCATTGGTGATGGCGTACTGAGTTGTACTCACACCCTACTTTGGCCGCCATTGGGTACCCGAGCAGATATCATGTTTGCAGGTCCGGAGAATGGCAAGGGTCCTTTCTAGATAGTTGAGTGGACAAGGGAATAACTTAGTGGAGGATCTGGACTTGGAGTCAGGACCATTTTGGGGGATTTTGGATGTTGCCTTTATTTTGGATTATGTTCACTTTTGCACTTATAGTAGGAAAAGGCATATTTATTGTTGGAAATTGTTGTTATACATGTTCCTTGTTCATTGATTATTGTTTCC
Source organism: Viscum album (assembly GCA_963277665.1). Taxonomy (NCBI): domain Eukaryota; kingdom Viridiplantae; phylum Streptophyta; class Magnoliopsida; order Santalales; family Viscaceae; genus Viscum; species Viscum album. The sequence goes on along the minus strand of OY728133.1, from coordinate 1,019,294,440 downwards.
TCTATTTTTTTCTTTCTGTTGTGGCTTACACTGATAAAAAGGGGGTATAGTCTCCCCACATGACCACAAAGACCCCCGCTGCTAGTCGGTAGCCTTTGGCGTACGGGGAGGCACGCTTAAAGTTTTGTAACTACGCGGCTCGGAGCACTGGTTTATTGGCTTCTGGGTCAGGGATGTTACAGATGGTAGAACTACAATTAATTTCAATGTTTCTTCTTTTTACATACCACATATATCTTTTTCAAGGATAAATTTTTGGTGAATTACCTTTTCTCTTAGTGGAGGACTATTTTTAATAAATATTAACTTTTGAATATATCTTTATGTATAAATAAATTTACATTGTGATTTTTTGGGAATATAAACAATCTGGTTCATGGAACATTTTTTTCAACAACCTGGGATGATTCAAATTTAACCTCTACTTCTTTAGTTATGTCTTATCTCTTCTCATTTTTCTCACATTATTTTTTAAAAAAATTTATTATTTCTAAAACGAATCTTATTATTTCTCAAACAATGATTCCTTAAAAAAATTAACTTCATATCCTATTACAGTAACTTAATTATTTATCTTCTTATATTCTACAAAAATTAAAGTTTATATCATGTTAAGATTTTCCCACTTGATTTATGTTTCTTTATACCGTTATTGTTTTTTATTAACCGCGCTAGTGTTAAATTTATATGATCTAATCATAGTATGTTTTTTATTACCCATGATGATACTGTTACTATTTTCAAAATTTATCTTATTAATTTAATTATTCAATTTATTTATTTTCATAATGAGTTTTAATTTTTTTCTCATAAAATGATTCTCAAATTTCATTATGAAAAAACTCAATTTATGTTATTTAATTTCCATGATAATCAGTATTTTTTCAAGAATTTCCTTTTTGAAATTGAGAAAAAAATTTATCATGACAATAAAAGTCATTTTCGGATAAAGTATCTGTATACCCTTTTCCGCTCAATATAATTTCTATTTTATTGCATGGAAAATTGTACCAATTTCCCCCAAAATGTAAAGACCCGTAAAATTCAAGGGAAATTTTTTCTTAATTTTCTTTAGAATTTTACAAGAGCGCGGTTTCAGACGGCACCTGATTCCGAGGCCCGGAGTGCCCAGAATCAATTTCCGAAGTTTGGCTCGGGTACGTTCAGTGAACGAACGAGCGGGAATTCCTAACTTTTGATCCGGTGCTCGGAATTGAAATCCGAGGGCACCGATGAACTCGCAGCGCCGATATTCGCTTAAAGAGACCTTTTCGGAAGTTGCGTTTGTTGCGGGACAAAAGTTAGTTTTTGGGAGAATTATAAAAAGTTGAATAAAAAAATGTGGAATTCTTTTTATTTTACTTTTGTAGGTTAACTCCTCTCAAAGGGAGTTAGGGGTGGGAACCACACCCACTTAACCTCCCTTGAGAGGATTAAGTGTGGTGGGACCCACACGAACCTAAACCTCTCATCTTCTCCCTTAAACTCCCCTCTCTCCCTCTTAAAAGTTTGTTAACTTAACATCTAATTAATTACACATGACATGTATAATTAATTAAGTGTTATGTTTTTGAATTTGAAGTTTTGAATTCCTTGGCTTGGTAAATAAAATAAGGAGGAACGTTATTTTATTTGGTTAGTTTTGTTTATTCATCTTGAGAGCTTTTTCTTCCTTCTTCAATCTTTGACGAAGAACGCTCAACTTGACGAAGAAAGCTCAAGCTCCGACGAAGAACGCCACTCCTCTCTTCTTCGTCTTCCGTGTCAACGAGAGGGAACACCGCTTCCTTCTCGGAACTTCTTCGTCGGCATACGAAGATTCGCCAACGACGTATCTCTTCGGGCATATCTCTTCGTCAAAGGATTTGACGAACGACTACCGCGATGCCCGACCACCGCGACGTTGTCTTCCGCGGGACGTTGACAATCTTCGAACCTATACCCAAGGTAGGGGTTGTTGATTTTGTTTAATTATTTTTATTCTTGCTCGTGGTTCGCATGACTAACGTGAGGATATTGAATATTTAAGTTGTGTTTTAACGTGAGGGGGCCGGACCGCATGAACACGGCCGAACCCCCTCCTTCGTTCTTGGTGTTTTATTTTGCGGATGAATCAAGGTGGCGTGGTGCCGTCGCACCACGCGGATATTCGCCCAAATCTTTTTACGCGACGCCGTCGCGCCACGCCATGGAAGAATCATCAAGAACGCGACGCCGTCGTGCCACGTTGAAGGAAATCAAAGGCGCGGCGGAGGGGCGCGGTGCCGTCGCACCGCGCCGGACGACGAACACCGAGGCCGGTTCCGGGCCGCGGCAGAACGAGAAGACCGACGGCCGGGCCGCCGGCGTCGGAAGCCGAAAAGGGGACCGGATTTTTCCGGTCCCGTTGGAGAAAACCGGCCGGCAGTTGGCCGGCCGGAAGGTCAAAGGCTGGGGGAAATAAATTCCCCCGGCCAGCATTAAAACCCTCTTCATTTAAGAGGAGGGCGGTTCCCTTGAGGGGGGGCAGGAGGCCCCCCCAGTTTTTCTTCAAGCCGGCCCCCACGTGGGGGCCGTTTTTTTCAAAGGGCGCGGCATATAGCCGCACCGCCTCTTCAATCAAGCGGGGGATTGATTCCCCCCGCGTGCCGCCACCGCGCCGCCAGGCTGCCGCGCCACCGCGCCGCCGCGCCGCCGGCCGGCCAGTCGGCCGGGCCGGATCAGACCCGGGTCGGGTCGACCCGGTTCGTGTCGACCCGGTTCGGGCCGACCCAGGGGTCGGGCCGGGTCGGCCTGGACCCGGACCCCCCTTTCGAATCAGTTTCGGTCTTTTGGCCATAACATGAGCCACAGACCTCTGATCGACGAACCGTCTGTGACAACGCGATCCTTGGATCAAGACGGTCGTTTTGGTATATCGCACTCAAGGTTTTGGATTACTTTGAGTTCGGCCGGGTTGGTTCGTTCAAGAAACCAACCGGGCCTTCGGAGCGGAAACGCTCATATCTTGAGCTACAGATGTCCGATTGACGTGCCGTCAGCTGTGTTGTGTTCCTCTTAGTGAGACGGATCTTTTGGAATACTCCGCCCGAGGTTTGGACGCGGGTGGAGTACGGTAGGGTTGGTTTTTCCTTAAAAACCAACCGGGCCCCGGGGACGAAAATGCCAATAACTCTCAGACCGGGCGTCCGATCGACGCGCCGTCTGTTGCGTTGAGTTCCTGTTGACGATACAGAACTTTTGGATACATCAACTCTGGACTTTGTGAGAGTTGATGTATCAGCCTCTCGGCTCGTGGAGCGGACCCTCCGAACGAGCTTGCTGTGTGCGGGAACCCTAGTGCTGGCTGCAACTGTTACTGTGACTACTACTGCTACTACTGCTACTGTGACTCCGACGACGACAGTACAGAGATCCTGTGTGGATTCGACGACGACGACTACAGAACTCAGCGATCCTACGTGGATCAGTGCTACAGGTCCTGTGTGGGCCCTATCCTGTGTGGGTCTGATCCCGTGTGGGTCCTTGCGCTCAACGGTCCTGTGTGAACCCGCGCCTACAGGTCCTACGTGGGCCCGATCCTGTGTGGGTCTTTTGCGGGGGTTAGTTATCTATCGATCCTTCGTGGGTCCGACGACTTAGATGGATCAGAGATCATCTTTATCGTCCTTTGAAGAAGTATACCTGTGTGAGCTGAATCCTGTTTCTTTCCTGTGTGGATTGTGTTGTGCAATCCTGTGTGGATTACGTTTTGCTTTCCTGTGTGGAATACGTTTACTTCCTGTGTGGACTGAGTTGTACTTGGGCTCGGAGGTTGGTACGTATTTGAAATTCATGACATAGGTATATGTATGGGCATATACCTAAGCAGTGTCGGTTGATACTTCGTGATTGTACCTTTCTTCGTGGTTTATCCTTTGTGGATTTGAGAGACCTTAAGGGGTCTCGCGGTCCCTACTGAGTAGCTTATACTCACCCCTGCACGGGCTTTGCCCGCACTACGTTGTGTTGGTTGCAAACGACGGGAAGCGTTGACCTTAGCTGAGGCTTGCAGAGCAGGACGATACCTGAAGGTGGACCACTGGGCGGGATGTGCTCGGAGCGGACGATGGGACCTGTGGAGCTGTGGAGCTATCTGTACCCACCCTTCAGGTGGGATTTCCGATGGACAGCTCGGTGTAGCGGCTTTTACTTTTCAGTTGCTGTTTTCCCTTTCGAGTTGTACTTTACTTTCAGTTTGGGTTTGTATACTGGCCCATTTACTTTTCCGCACTTTCAGTTGTACCCTGCTTTTTCTTAGTGTTTACTTTTCGCTTGCTTACTCTGTGGTGTTTGTTTACTTTACAAAGGCAATGCCTTCCCTTTTTACCGGGATTTACGCCTTGGTGCTAGTCGCCAGCCCCTGGCCTATGGAAGGCGGGCTTGGGGTAGTCACGGCACAGACCCCGAGGGCGGGTCGTGACAAATTGGCATCAAAGGAGTTCGATTCTACCGCGAACTCTGATCTTTTCTATGTGAAGCAATAATGTTTAGCGTATTGAGTGTGGTTATCAGTCCAGGGAGTCCAGTGTTGGTGCGGCGGCCGACGTATCCGTACACCAGGACCCTGACTTCTGATTTCCGACTTAATGCACGAAAACATTGATTGCGTGTGTGTTTCAAAGTTTTCTTTGTGATTACTTATATCAGCTCACCAGGTATACTGTTCTGACTGTGGCGCACCTGTTTCCTTTTCAGGATGGCCCCACGACGGCAGGCAGCTAGGGTTCCGAGAGTCGTGCGTGACGACAGCCCACCGAGCGACGAGGCCTCGGTGCAGGGCCCTTTGTCAGCAGTGGCACCGGCGGTAGCTCTACCCGCCGAGCCCCCGATGCTTCCAGCAGCAGCCGCTAACGATGCACGTCGCCTCAGCGCACTGCATGAGTTTCAGCGCCAGCGACCACCCAGGTTTCACGGGGAGACGGATCCCCAGGCAGCAGAGGACTGGCTGGAGGCAGTGGTACGAGTGTTTAGGCTAGTGAGGAAACCAGCAGACCTCATGGTGATCCTCGCTGCGAGCCTACTACACGCAGCAGCAGGACGATGGTGGAGCTTGATGATCCAGGTGCACGATGAGGAATCTCTACTTTGGACGGACTTTGAGAGCCTCTTCCGCTCAGTGTTCGTCCCAGCCACCCTTCGTGCAGTGCGTATCCAGGAGCTTCTTCAGCTGCGGCAGGGTAGCATGATGGTCGCTCAGTACTCGGCGAGATTTACTGATCTCTCGCGCTACTCGACCGACATTGTACGAGACCCATTCTTCCGGGCCCGGACCTTCGAGCAGGGTTTGAGACACGAGATCAGGGCATCGCTGATCTCCCTCAGCATACCGACTCAGACAGGAGTACTGGAGCGGGCCCTTCTGATCGAGAGCTTCCTTGCTGAGTCTACACCAGCGCAACGACCCACCGCAGGGCGGCACGTGGTAGAGTCATCTGCAGCAGGCAGTCGACGGATGACTCAGGGGTCCAGACAGACCAGGCCTTCGGGAAGACGACCTCAGGACCCTGGCTCAGCAGTGCGGGGCACACAGCGCGGAGCCAGTCTTTCGAGAGGCAGACAATGCTACTCGTGCGGCGGGCAGGGCCACATGGCTCGTGACTGCCCGACCCGCCATGCCGAGGAGCAGCAGACGGTTGAGGGACCACCGAGGCAGAGGCAGAGGGTCGACCGTGGCGGTCCGCAGGGAGGAGGCGGACGAGGAAGAGGAGCTGGACGAGCAGCCGGTGGTGGGCGACGCTTTGAGGCTCTGCCACCACCACCACCAGGAGGTCCACCCCGACCACAGGGAGCTGGCGGGCAGAGACAGGCACAGCTCCAGGCAGCAGAGGCCTACGACCACGGCGCACCCGAGATGATTCGAGGTACTATCTGTGTCTATTCCACCTTTGTTGCGGTTCTTATAGACACAGGAGCGAGTCACTCTTTCATAGCCGCTGCACTTGTTCGGAGCTCGGAGATTCCGACAGAGCCGTTGGCTCGATCCTTAAGGATAGAGACTCCTACGGGAGCAGACTCGACGATTACGCACTGGTGCCGGCAGTGTGAGCATACTCTAGGAGGCGAGAGCTTCGGCTGGGATCTTCTTGTAGCAGCGTCGAGGCCTTACGACGTCATCTTGGGCATGGATTGGCTATCTATGGTCTATGCACAGATTGACTGTTTTAGGCGCAAGGTGCGATGTGTACGCACCGACGGGAGCAGGTTCACCTTCACCGGCGAGAAGGGAGCCTTAGCAGCACAGGATGGACTTCCGCGGAGGAGAGGACATCCCATCACTCATCAGTTGGCTAGCCTTATCCTTGGAGCAGTTGATGTGCGGAGTCCTGGTTTTCCTGCAGTGGTGGATCAGTTTGCAGACGTTTTTCCCGAAAATGTTCCAGGGCTAACTCCTCGCAGAGAGGTAGACTTTTATATTGACTTGTACCTCGGGACAGCCCCGATATCCACTCCAGCATATCGGATGGCCCCCGCCGAGCTTCGAGAGCTACGGGTACAGTTGGAGGACTTGCAGGGCAAGGGGTTCATCCAACGCAGTGTTTCACCCTGGGCTTCCCCGATTTTGTTCGCCAAGAAGGAGGATGGGAGCTTGCGTCTTTGTGTTGACTATCGTCACCTGAACCAGGTGACAGTGAGGAACAAGTATCCGCTACCGAGGATTGATGAACTCTTTGATCAGCTCAAGGGAGAACGGTAGTTCTCGAAGATAGACCTCATGTCAGGCTATCATCAGCTCAAAGTCAGAGACGAGGATGTGCAGAAGACAGCTTTCAGATGTCGGTATGGCCACTATGAGTTCTTGGTTATGACTTTCGGTGTAACCAATGCTCCAGCAGTGTTCATGGCTCTCATGAACAGGATCTTTCAGCCATACCTCGATCAGTTTGTCGTGGTCTTCATCGACGACATTCTGATTTACTCTACGACAGAGGAAGAGCACGCCTATCATTTGCGAGTTATACTAGACACACTCCGAGAGCACCAGCTTTATGGTAATCTCTCTACGTGCCAGTTCTGGATACGTGAGGTCCACTTCTTGGGACACGTTATCTCTGAGGCGGGAGTTGCAGTGGATCCCGCGAAGATTGAGGTTGTGTTAGCTTGGGAGCCACCCAGGAGCGTGACTGAGGTTCAGAGTTTCTTGGGACTAGCTGGATACTATCGGAGATTCGTGCCAGACTTCTCTAGAGTTTCGTCATCACTCACAGCTTTGACGAAGAAGGGGAAACCCTTCGTATGGTCAGACAGATGTCAGCAGAGCTTCCAGGAGCTGAGACAGAGATTGACTAGCGCACCTATCTTGAGGTTGCCTGAGGAGGGAGTAGGGTACGTAGTTTACTGCGATGCATCAGGGACCGGACTTAGATGTGTTCTGATGCAGGAGCGGGCAATGATCGCCTATGGATCACGTCAGTTGAGGCCACATGAGCAGAACTACGCTACCCATGACCTGGAGTTAGCAGCAGTGGTCTTCGCTCTGAAGACATGGCGACACTATCTGATAGGCGAGCGCTTTACAGTCTTTTCTGATCATCAGAGTCTCAGATATATCTTCTCTCAGAAGGACCTGAACCTGAGACAGCGGTGATGGCTCAAGTTCCTCCAGGACTATGACTTTGAGATAGTCTATACTCCTGGGAAGGGGAACGTAGTAGCCGATGCCCTTAGCAGGAGGACAGGCATTCAGCTACTTGAGGAGGCGACGGAGCAGCTAGCCTCTTTGCAGATATCCTTCGTGGATAGAGATGGAGCAGCCTTCCTTCAGACTCTCACAGTCACTCCTCCACTACTGCAACGAGTCAGGGAGGCACAGCGTGGGGACGCTGACTGTGAGACACGACGTGTACAGATATCCTCGGGACAGGCACCTGATGGTTTCTCCCTTGGAGCAGAGCACGACATCCTTTTCAGAGGACGTACCATGGTACTAGTCGCTTTGCGAGAAGAAGTGTTGAGAGAGTTTCACACTTCTCCATTGGCGGTACATCCTGGAGTGGAGAAGATGTACCAGGACCTCAGACGACAGCACTGGTGGCCGGGCATGAAGAAGGCAGTTGCAGAGTTCGTTTCTCGATGCCTCACCTGCCAGCAGGTGAAGGCAGAGCATTAGGTACCAGCAGGATTGGTTTAGCACTTGGAGGTCCCGGAGTGGAAGTGGGATGACATATCTATGGACTTCGTGACTAGACTACCACGTACTTCCAGAGGTCACGACTCCATCTGGGTGATTGTTGACCGACTCACCAAGTCGGCACACTTCTTACCCATCAGAGAGCAGGGCTCAGTAGAGAGCTTGGGACGTCTCTACGTTCAGGAGATTGTGCGGCTCCACGGCGTGCCATCATCTATCGTCTCCGATCGAGATGCCCGCTTTACTTCCCGGCTTTGGAAGGGGTTACAGGAGGCGTTCAGGATGCAGCTACATCTGAGCACAGCCTTTCACCCTCAGACGGATGGTCAGACGGAGAGGACCATTCAGACTCTCGAGGATATGCTCCGCGCATGTGTCCTCGACTTTGGTCATAGCTGGGAGGACCACCTACCCTTGGTGGAGTTCGCTTACAACAACAACTACAACTCCACCATCGGGATGGCACCGTACGAGGCATTGTACGGCCGACCTTGTAGATCTCCTTTGTGCTGGACAGACCCTGGGGAGTCTGCACTAGTGGGATCGGAGATGGTCAAGGCCACGACAGAGAATGTCCAGGTCATCCAGGAGCGGATGAGGACAGCACAGAGCCGGCAGAAGTCACATGCTGACAGGAGGCGGAGGCCACTAGAGTTCGAGGATGGCGACCACGTCTTCTTGCGGGTCTCACCTCGACGTGGTATTCGGAGATTTGGCCGAGGCAGCAAGTTATCTCCGCGCTTCATCGGACCCTTCCAGATTCTCAGCAGGATTGGTGAGGTGGCTTATCGCCTGGCTCTACCACCTCAGTTGCACCGGGTGCACGACGTCTTCCACGTGTTTCAGCTGAGGAGATACGTGCACGACCCGACGCACATCATTGATCATGGGGAGCTTGACGTTGACGATGGGGCGACTTTTACGGAGGTCCTGGTGGAGATAGAGGATCGACAGGAGCGGGTCCTGCATGGGCGATCGATTCCTCTTGTGCGCATCAGATGGCAGCATGGGAATCTCTAGGAGAGCACAAGGGAGCGGGAGGCTCAGATGTGTGCTCAGTACCCTCATTTGTTTCCCTAGTTTTTGATGTATCTTTACGGGGGCGTAAAGCCCTGAGGTGGGAGTAATGTAAAGACCCGTAAAATTCAAGGGAAATTTTTTCTTAATTTTCTTTAGAATTTTACAAGAGCGCGGTTTCAGACGGCACCTGATTCCGAGGCCCGGAGTGCCCGGAATCAATTTCCGAAGTTTGGCTCGGGTACGTTCAGTGAACGAACGAGCGGGAATTCCTAACTTTTGATCCGGTGCTCGGAATTGAAATCAGAGGGCACCGATGAACTCGCAGCGCCGATATTCGGTTAAAGAGACCTTTTCGGAAGTTGCGTTTGTTGCAGGACGAAAGATAGTTTTTGGGAGAATTATAAAAAGTGGAATAAAAAAATGTGGAATTTTTTTTATTTTACTTTTGTAGGTTAACTCCTCTCAAAGGGAGTTAGGGGTGGGACCCACACCTACTTAACCTCCCTTGAGAGGATTAAGTGTGGTGGGACCCACAAGAACCTAAACCTCTCTTCTTCTCCCTTAAACTCCCCTCTCTCCCTCTTAAAAGTTTGTTAACTTAACATCTAATTAATTACACATGACATGTATAATTAATTAAGTGTTATGTTTTTGAATTTGAAGTTTTGAATTCCTTGGCTTGGTAAATAAAATAAGGAGGAACCTTCCGTGTCAACGAGAGGGAACGCCGCTTCCTCCTCGGACCTTCTTCGTCGGCATACAAAGATTCGCCAACGACGTATCTCTTCGGGCGTATCTCTTCGTCAACGGATTTGATGAACGACTACCGCGACGCCCGACCACCGCGACGATGTCTTCCGCGGGACGTTGACAATCTTCGAACCTATACCCAAGGTAGGGGTTGTTGATTTTGTTTAATTATTTTTATTCTTGCTCGTGGTTCGCATGACTAACGTGAGGATATTGAATATTTAAGTTGTGTTTTAACGTGAGGGGGCCGGACCGCATGAACACGGCCGAACCCCCTCCTTCATTCTTGGTGTTTTATTTTGCAGATGAATCAAGGTGGCGTGGTGTCGTCGCACCACGCGGATATTCGCCCAAATCTTTTTACGTGACGCCGTCGCGCCGCGCCATGGATGAATCATCAAGAACGCGACGGCGTCACGCCGCGTTGAAGGAAATCAAAGGCGCGACAGAGAGGCGCGGTGCCGTCGCACCGCGCCGGACGACGAACATCGCGGCCGGTTCCGGGCCGCGGCGGAACGAGAAGACCGGCGGCCGGGCCGCCGGCGTCGGAAGCCGAAAAGGGGACCGGATTTTTCCGGTCCCGTTGGAGAAAACCGGCCGGCAGTTGGCCGGCCGGAAGGTCAAAGGCCGGGGGAAATAAATTCCCCCGGCCAGCATTAAAACCCTCCTCATTTAAGAGGAGGGCGGTTCCCTTGAGGGGGGGCAGGAGGCCCCCCGGTTTTTCTTCAAGCCGGCCCCCACGTGGGGGCCGTTTTTTTTTCAAAGGGCGCGGCATATAGCCGCACCGCCTCTTCAATCAAGCGGGGGATTGATTCCCCCCGTGTGCCGCCACCGCGCCGCGCCGCCGCGCCGCCGGCCGGCCGGCCGGGCCAGGCCGGGTCAGACCCGGGTCGGGTTGACCTGGTTTGGGTCGTCCCCGGGTCGGGTCGACCCGGTTCGGGCCGACCCGGGGGGGGGGGGGGGGGGGGTCGGGCCGGGTCGGCCCGGACCTGGACCCCCCGTTTCGAATCAGTTTCGGTATTTTGGCCATAACATGAGCCACTGACCTCCGATCGACGAACCGTCTGCGACAACGTGATCCTTGGATCGAGGCGGTCGTTTCGGTATATCGCACTCAAGGTTTTGGATTACTTTGAGTTCGGCCGGGTTGGTTTGTTCACGAAACCAACCGGGCCTTCGGAGCGGAAACGCTCCTATCTTGAGCTACGGACGTCCGATTGACGTGTCGTCAGCTGTGTTGTGTTCCTCTTAGTGAGACGGATCTTTTGGCATACTCCGCCCGAGGTTTGGACGTAGGTGGAGTACGGTCGGGTTGGTTTTTCCTTAAAAACCAACCGGGCCTCGGGGACGAAAATGCCAATAACTCTCAGACCGGGCGTCCAATCGACGCGCCGTCTGTTGCGTTGAGTTCCTGTTGACGATACGGAACTTTTGGATACATCAACTCTGGACTTTCTGACAGTTGATGTATCAGCCTCTCGGCTCGTGGAGCGGACCCTCCGAACGAGCTTGCTGTGTGCGGGAACCCTAGTGCTGGCTGCGACTGTTACTGTGACTACTACTGCTACTACTGCTACTGTGACTGCGACGATGACAGTACAGAGATCCTGTGTGGATTCGACGACGATGACTACAACACTCAGCGATCCTACGTGGATCAGTGCTACAGGTCCTGTGCGGGCCCGATCCTGTGTGGGTCCGATCCTGTGTGGGTCCTTGCGCTCAGCGGTCCTATGTGAACCAGCGCCTACAGGTCCTATGTGGGCCCGATCCTGTGTGGGTCTTTTGCGGGGGTTAGTTACCTATCAATCCTTCATGGGTCCGACGACTTAGATGGATCAGAGATCATATTTATTGTCCTTTGAAGAAGTATACCTGTGTGAGCTGAATCCTGTTGCTTTCCAGTGTGGATTGTGTTGTGCAATCCTGTGTGGATTACGTTTTGCTTTCCTGTGTGGAATACGTTTACTTCCTGTGTGGACTGAGTTGTACTTGGGCTCGGAGGTTGGTACGTATTTGAAATTCATGACTTAGGTATATGTATGGGCATATACCTAAGCAGTGTCGGTTGATACTTCGTGATTGTACCTTTCTTCGTGGTTTATACTTTGTGGATTTGAGAGACCTTCAGGAGTCTCGGGGTCCCCACTGAGTAGCTTATACTCACCCCTGCACGGGCTTTGCCCGCACTATATTGTGTTGGTTGCAGACGACGGACATCGTTGACCTTAGCTGAGGCTTGCAGAGCAGGACAGTACCTGGAGGTGGACCACTGGGCGGGACGTGCTCGGAGCGGACGGCAGGACCTGTGGAGCTGTGGAGCTATCTGTACCCACCCTTCAGGTGGGATTTCCGGTGGACAGCTCGGTGTAGCGGCTTTTACTTTTCAGTTGTTGTTTTCCCTTTCGAGTTGTACATTACATTCAGTTTGGGTTTGTATACTGGCCCATTTACTTTTCTGCACTTTCAGTTGTACCCTGCTTTTGCTTAGTGTTTACTTTCCTCTTGCTTACTCTGTGGTTTTGGTTTACTTTACAAAGGCAATGCCTTCCCTTTTTACCGGGATTTACGCCTTGGTGCTAGTCGCCAGCCCCTGGCCTATGGAAGGCGGGCTTGGGGTAGTCACGACACAGACCCCGAGGGCGGGTCGTGACACAAAATCTACTTTTAAGACTTATTATATTCTAATTCAAACTCAACAATCATCAAACATATTATATTTAAAAATTTATGAAAAAAATAATTTGTCATTATATTTATAACATTTATGATAAATTTTACCTTTTTCATTCTAATTACCTTTTTTAACTCATTGAAAGAAGAAAAAAAATTATGATGAAGTCATGTACTTCTTCCTATATCTCTCAATCAATTGATTCTTCTTAAGACTATTTATGTGTGAGAGACCATTTTATCAAAGACTAAAATTCCATTTATTACTTATCATTCTTCATTAAACTATTTTTTATAATATCATATGTCCATATAATATTCTCATGTTCATCTAGTGAAAAATATTATTCATTAACTAGATATGATTATTTGGAATTTAATCTATTTAGATAGTTTTCAATTTGTTTCTAAATGATGTAATAATTTTCTATAATCACACTAAAACCATAGATATTTCTCACAATTTCATTTACTATTGTAAAGTGTTCATTAATAATTCCTTTATCATTATGTTATCATATTGAAACATGATCTTCAATATTTTTTACATAGACGTTATAACATTTTAATTTACTTCATAGCTGCTTCTAAACATGTCCCAATTTTGTTTTAATGAAAACCATAAAATATCTATATACACATTGTATATAAAATCTATCAACATTTTATTAATGGATTTTCCATCAACATCTAAATTTCACTAATCAATAATTGCAATGGGAACATCATTAATGGGATACAATCCCATTATATATGTAACTATATCTCTAAAGAGAAGATATATAAGATAGAGTAAAATCCAATTCTTCCAACTATGATAGATTATTCCATCAAAGAATCGAACTCCATAATATTTCACTTAATTAAAATACACCATACTCATTAAATGGATATATCAAAGAGAATCTAGGCTCTTATACATATTGTAGCTTCATTGGATAATGTAGTATCACTAGGGGGTAATCAATTATCATTTACAATTTATTATTTTTTTCAACTTTATAAAGAAAAATTCACTAACCCTTAAAAACTTGTTAGAGTTTTGGTACACTAAAATTTAAATATCATCTTCACCATTCATATTTATCAAATATAATGGGAGAAAATAAAATATTAAATATAATTTTTTGCATGATGAACCAATCATTTCTATATTGGTTATTCCACATAATATGAATTATTTTTATTACATTAAAAATTTACAAAAGAACTGATATCATTAGATTCTACACCCTAGTAATAATTCCTCCAGTAAACACAAAATCAATCAACAAACAATCATTTATTATTATAATGTTAGTTATAACCCAAAAATTTCCTTACTATGTCTTCTACCTTCAAAGGAGGTTATACACCTCAACCTTCTTTCCTTTATAATAACAATTTATACCCCAAGATACATTAAATGTTCTTATCATTTTCTAATCCTTTGTATAAATACATACTCTTCCAACATAATAATGTTGGATCACCTTATCTTATATTCAAATGTTAAGGACCTAAAAACCCACTTTTGATTATGTTAGAATTGAAACTTCCTCTTACTATCTAGTAGGAGTAGATATTCTAAATTGATTTTTTCCAAAACATCATCTAGAAAACATACCTAGAAAATGGTAAATCTTTTTACTATGTATATTTTTACATCTATATGAATAATATAGTTGTTTTTTATCTATAATACTATCTTTATCTCCATATTGTTCCATAAAGTATACTTTATAATATCCTCCATCATCCATTGGTCAAAGTACGATAATTATCTATATGATAATGTTGACTTGGTCTGATGAATTTATTTCTTTGACTGAGTAGGAACTAAATTAGGTGATCTATGTGCTTGATCTCAATTTTATGGAACTCAGTATAGTATATCTTATTCAACAAAAAAATTATTTTTCTAGGAAACTTGGTTTGGAAAATATATTTCAGCAGGACATCCTTTTCGTATGAGTAAGAAATGTTGTGTTTACTATACTATTTTATACCCCTTTAAATTGGTCTAAATAAAATATTTTATGTCAGAAATAAGATGTGTTTTCATGACTTAATAATTATTTGTGTCTCAAATATTTCATTCATTTTTTAGGATGCTTCTTAACTATTATGAAACACTCTCAATTAATCTTATTGTTTCTATAATGATACCTATTTAATTTAAACTATTGAAGCATAGTTCTAAGGAACTTATGTGAATATAATTAACATTAGAGAGATAAAAAATAATATATATCTTTTCAAAATCTGTATGTTACATTATTTAAATAGATTATGTAAATCTACTTAGATATTCAATTTTTTTTGTTTGTGTACCTATTTTCTTCAAAATGACTTCTCTTCCAAATGGTACACTATCAAAATTCACTATTAGACAGATCTTATATTCATCCATTATCTGATAAACCTTCCTCCATTTTCACTTTTTTAGGAAACCCACTTCCATTCATATCTGTATTTGTCTGCGTGATGAATTCTGAGATTACCATCCATTTTTTCAATCTGGTGTGCTTTGTGATCATCATGTGTGCTCTATTCGATGCACCACACTCTTTTCCCTAATGATATATACTCTATGAATTATATAAAAGTATTTTTCCTCAAAATTGTTCATAAATCCTATATATTATCATTATATTTTAAAAACAACTCTCCATAAAAATTTATTAGAACTGAACTTATTATTTTATAAGGAATGGTGGTCAAATGTTTTTTCAATCTAATGGATGAATGTTTGATGGATTTTCATCTGATAGATCTTATAGTTTCAATACATTGTAGAATAAACTATTGAAACTTAATTTGTCTCTATATATATTATTAACTCAAACATTTTAGCTACAAATTCTACATGTTATTAAATTATAACCATTTATATATACTTTCACAACTTCTTCCACATTTTTTTTCTTTCTAATACATCTTCTTCTTCTATATTCCATATAATGAATTTAATATTTATCTATATGTCTAGTAATATTCTTCCACTTTTCTATGTCTAGAAAATCTATCCATCAACCGGTTTCTAGTGGCTCGCACTTCTAATTCTTAAAAATATTTTTTATATAACCTCATTATATATGTCTGATTCTCATTAATAAACATTTTTGAAATGCATAAAAAATTATTTGGATCATGACATTCATGATGATGTTAAAACATGATGAATTTCTATGAAATGTTTTTATTTTTACGGATTTTTTTCCAAACAATTTTTAGTAAAATTTGTTACACACCTTAAGGAATTTTCTGACACATCACAAAGATTCTAATTTAACTTTATTTTGGAAGAGATCCTCAATATTCACTAAATATATATTCTCAAATTTCTCTTCAAAAACATATTTACAAACAATCAATAAATAAATTTTTTTAAACAACTAAATTATATTAGGATCATTGGAACCACTGGGGGGTTGAATTATTTGTGAATATGTAGAATTTAATATTCTATAAAAGTAACCACAACTAATTGATAGAGTATTATGATTATTAACTTTTTTTACAAGTTGAAACAAATTGAAGGATAATAATGTAATTCATGGAATTAATTATTAAAAAAGATTATTATAATTGTGACAACCTAAATACTTTTCATGGTGTCACCCATCGATCCATGAAAATTTCATATTTGTAAAAAATGAATTAAAATGGAGTTAACTCTCATTAGACTACTTCTACATATTAAAAGTAATTATTATTCTATCTTATGTCAGTTTAAAATATTTTTCTTACAAAAAAGATCCACCAAAGATATATAATTAAATTTGAAAATCACTTCAATAATGATAATCTCGAAATACTTGTCGACATTTCTCCAAACTTGTTTCTCGATCTGGTAAATGTTTATCTCGTGTGCCATCATTCCTTTTTTATTCTTTTTCTGTGTGACCTCACTAAAATGTTTTCCATTTTTCAAACTTGTGTAATATTCTTAGAAAAACTATTCTTCCTCCATTTGTTGGACCCTCTATATATTAACAATTTTCAGGTCCTTTATATAATGCCATGGGTTTTTAAGTCATAATTTTGTTTTCTTGATCAAAAACAATGTAGGATAAAATTATATCTAAAAACAGTACATAGTAAATATATTCATTAACCAAAATTCTCCTCAAAACTCATCCTATAACATAATATTCAATGTCTCATACTCATATACATTTGAATAGTATTACATATAGTCATATATTTTACTCCTTTATATATGGTACATAAAGTATACACAGCGGGAAATTATTTTTGATTTTCCATTCAATTGAACTTTTCATGAAGATTCTTGATCATTAAAAAGTATTATTGAAACACATTGACCCTTCATGAAGACTCCTTCAATTATATCCATCATTGAAGTTATTCATCTTTAGATGTTAAGTAACTCATTAATACATCCTTATCTAAGTAATATAATAAAAAAATTGAAATATAATCATTGAAATATCACTATAATGGTGTTTACAATGTTATGTAAAGATTTTTGGGAACACCAAACTGTGGTAATTTGCCCGCTACCATATTAGGGAAATCCACCATCTAGTTATGCTCTATATGATCAAACTTACTTACATTATATTTGATTAGTTCTATTTATAATAATCTTATTATTGTTAGACTAATGATATTTATGTACAATAAATTTCAATATAACAGATATTTGTTTGAAAGACATTTAAAAATGTACTTAGTTCAGTGGACATCCTTCAATAGTTCGTTTTAAGACTATTCAACCTCAAACATTCTATAATTTGTAACATAAAAAATTTTAAGTTGAATATTGCACAAACTATATATTATAAAATTTATGATAAAGTATATGGTTAACAATCTCATTAATACATCTAAAAATTCCTATTATAAGAAAATTATTTGTTTGGTTCTGAATTTTAAATTTTTCTTCTTTCTATTTTCATAGATTAAAATTCAATATCTAATATCTAGTTTTTAGAGATCTCACTATTTTTTCTTCAATAATTTTTACAAACATTAAATATTTATAATTTCATAAAAAAATTAATCTAGAAAATTTTAAGTGATTTTCTCCCCATCGACATCATATACCACTACATTTGTGTTCTTCTTAATATATACTATTTTATATGTCTAGTGATATTTTTTATGAAGTGAATCTAGTAAATAAGTTATATTAATATCCCCTTTAGATATTTATTTTTCAATCACCTTTCATATGGTAATATATGTTCGATTTTTTGCATCTTAATGTATTAGTCCAGATACCTGCTTCTGGTAGACATAATCAGTTAAAAAGTTTGTACCTCACTAACTTTGTAAATATTATTGGATCATGATAATTTTATGATATTAGGATTTTTTTACCATATTTTCATCATATTAATTGGTAATATTTTTTAAAAAAATTTGAGGAAACTTCTTATCCCGATTACGACGACTTCATAACATATATTTCTTAATATCCATAAATTTTTTGTCACATAATAACAAAAAATATCATAAAAAGTACATTTAAGTTTTTTTATGAAAACTAAAAATGGAATATTAAATCTCTCCCATTTTATTTATTCGAATCAATCATCACAACTTTTAATTGAGCAATAATATTCAAAACTCATTTATTAATGATTTAATTTTTTCTAACTTTAATGAAACCATAATCATTGTCAAAGATAATTTTTAGATAAAAAGACTTCTAGATAAATTAATATTTTTAATGAAATTCCATTCATCAATGGAAAGAAATTTTGTGCCCATGTTATGTTAAAATACCTCTTTATTCATTATAATAAAAATGCCCTATACCAACGGTTCTCAAAACCGTTAGTATAATTAATATTAAAATCTATTCCAATGGTTCCATAAAACCTTTGGCATATGTAATTCAAAAAAGAATCATTCAGCAGGTTTTGATCCTAGCACCTCCGGTTTGGGATTGAACGACCTAACCACTGACCCAACTTATTTTGTGAGAATAATTTCATAAATATATATTTATGTATTATCATAAGTATTTTAAATCTTGATTTATTTAATGTCCTATGTATAAAATTCTATTAAAAATACATGTACCTATACCTACAGTTCTCAAAAACATTGGAATAGACCTATACCAATGGTGTTGAGAATCGTGGTATAGATTCTTTTATTTTGGGACCTATACCATCGGTTTTGGGAAAACCGTTGGTATATGCCCAAATTAGTGAACTATACCAATAGTTTTCCCATAACTATTGGTGTATCTCTAAATTAGTGACCTATACCAATGGTTTTTGGAATACCATTGGTATAGTTCCATATAAGTGACCTATCCCAACGGTTTTTTCCAAATCGTTGGTATATGTCCAAATTAGTGAACCATACCATCAATTTTCGCAAAACCATTGGTATAGATGTTATTTCTAGTAGTGATTATCTATAAAAGTTTTCTTATCGTTCATTATAAGATAACCACAACATCATATTCATATAAGAGTTCTAATTTCACTCACAATATTTGACAATTTTCGTCCTACCTTTTTCAACATAATCCAATGAATGGGGGGGGGGGGGTACTTAAATGAAAATTATTTGATGTAATTCATTAAGCCTGAACATGTAGTTTCATCCTCATTTATATAAGGAATTCATGGTTAATATTATTTATGAAAAAACCAGCCATTTGATATATTTTTATAGAAATGTAATGTTGTATAACATATACCCTTTATATATTACCTTTCATATAGTGATATATTATATAAAATTTGATGGATATTTAAATTTGTATACAAGTTTTTGGAATGATCAACGGAAATAAAATAATGAAAAATAATCTCAATGGAAAAAAATTCACAATGAAATCATCATGTAGAATATTCTTGTAAATAAATTTCATACAATAATTGATGGTCGAAAAATATTTTAAATTTTCTATCATAAAATTAATTGAAAATTGTTTCTTACTATGGTAGAAATCACAAAATTTTACCATGAAAATTATTCCTCATAATTTTTAT
This sequence comes from Viscum album, assembly GCA_963277665.1. Taxonomy (NCBI): domain Eukaryota; kingdom Viridiplantae; phylum Streptophyta; class Magnoliopsida; order Santalales; family Viscaceae; genus Viscum; species Viscum album. The sequence continues at coordinate 1,019,274,883 of OY728133.1, read as the reverse complement.
TTTCTGTGATTGAAATCTATATCCCAATAAAAATCATCAAAATCAATATGGTTTATATGATAACATATTTTATACAACAACACTATAGAAAATGATACTTTAACATATCTATAAATTATTATAAATACCAATATTTATGATTCCTTTGGAGCACACTGATACCATGAAAACAATGTAATATCAAAAATAATGTCCATCCTTGAAGCATAAAGATAGATCATACCTAATATAAACTTTACAAAGTCATTATAATATAATTATTTTCCAGATTCATCTTTACTAATCATCAGGCCAATTGAAATGGTTGTAGAAACTAATTTGGAATCCTCCATGGAAACATTTTATAGAATCATCCTGGAATGAATTATTTTGATATTAATATATACATATCCATTTATAAACTTCTAAAAATATATATAAATTTAACCCTCCAATTATTGATATTTCAATGTTTTTCATCATTTGTTGAGTAAAATATTCAGAATGTTTTTCTTCTTCACATGAAAAATTTTACAATCAACCAACAAAATGAATGTAAGAGTAACCTTTCTCATTTACATATCATATAGTTGATATCAAAATTTCATTTAGAAAATTTAACATTCTTGAAGAAACAATACTGTTTTTAGTACTAGGATAAAGAATATTATTTCAAACATTATAAATATTTCATTAAATGAAACAGTTTAGATCCATCATTTTAATGAAAGAAACCACTAGGTTTAATAATAACTTCATCTTCAGTTTGATATTTAGAATATTAGACATAAAATCCATCTGATAATATTTTTATTAATGATTTGTAGTTATGATCGCGAACATTTTTATAGTTTCAAATATCCCAACATGGGTAGAAGTTTCTTCAAATATTAAACTTCCTCCTGTGAGTAAATTTTGAAAATAATTCGACCATTATTTCTTTAAATTTATCAATGTTTGTTCATATTTTTTTCATTAAATGCACATAGTCCCAATAATATTCTATATTAATAATCATGTCAGAAGTTCCCAAGTTTCATATTTCTCAATTTTATCAAACTCTTTATGTATATATTGTTTGTATTTTTTTGTTCAACAGCCACAAAAAGTAATTATCATTTTATATGAGAGATAAGTGATGTGTAATTTTATAATATTAAATATATTATTTTCCGATAAATAAATTTTTTTCCCTATATTGTTTTCATATTTAGCATTTTTCTCTAGGGTATGAAATTTCAAAAAAATTACTATTGTGTTAATTTATTCTTTAAAGAATTAATCTAAATCTTTTTTGTAAATTTCTGATAACATTCATATTTAGTTTTTTACTTCATTGTTTTTTTTCTATCTATTTTCTATAAAAAGTTCAAAAAAAGTAGTTAGGGGAGTTAGATTTTGAATAACATTCACATCATATGAATTCACCAAATATTTTAATTATTTACCCCGACAATTATAACTTCTTCCATTGGATGAATATCCCCTTAAAATTCATTCATTGGTTTTTCTAATAAAATATCATAGGATTTGGATATTTAATTTTTATTAATAATTGTCTGACAAAAATCTTGATGTATTTTAATAAAAGAACTTTTAACTAACATATATCAAAATGAGTGATTTTTAATTCTTGAAAAAAACACAAGTTTTGTACTCGAATAATAGTATTAATAGATACACTCTAGAGAAGAATTGAATGTTTATACTCATCCAATATTCTTAATCTCATTTAGAATATGATTACATGTTTCCTTTCAAGTACTCCATTTTTTTGAAAAGTGTATAGAGAACTCTATTGATGTTTGATTCCATTTTTACTATGATATATTTCCAAACAATTTCATATGGATTCCTTTCCACATGAAATTATAAAATTCATTATATAAACACCCATGCATCTTTTAATTTACCTTATATAATATGTAAAAATCCTCACAATGTATAATTTATTTTCCATAAACATTATTATGGACATATGAGTGAAGTCATCAATGAATGTAATAAAGTAAATATCAATTTTTGTTGATTTGGGTCTCATCATCCAACAATAACAAGAATTATTGAACTCCATCAGTATAGTGGATTAGATTTCTATATTCAAATTCTTTAATGATCTATTACCCCTTACTAAATGGTTATAAGAAAATTTCCTCAATATCATTTGTGGTAAGTTTATTATATCAGTATTTAATAAAAGATTCTCACATTTTTTTCTAAGATTACCAGGTCATCAATGACATAATATATTTCCATCATTAGCACCATGTAATACAATTTACAAAGATCTATAGTAGAGATGATATTTATACTAGTTCTTTCTCCCAAGGAAATTAATTTCCATTTTCAATATATCTGATAATATAAGAGTTTTCCTGAATATTACTTCACTTCCATCATTACAATGTTGTCTAAAACTATGTAATTTCCATATAAGACCATCAATATATACAACATCTTTTGATCCAACATTATGATGTCTAAACTCTTAATTTCATATTAAAATAATTTTTAAGGAATTTTCATTTCCCAAATTAAATAATAATTCTTTTTGATCACCAAAATTATAAATATTTTCATATTACAAGTCTTGTTTAAAGAACAACCACACTCAACAATATACGGTTTATTCCTCTCTCTAAATTTCATATATTTATCAACAAAAAATATTTTTTGAATTTTATTATTTATGATAATTTATTATTTTCTATCATAGAAAACTTTTACGTGAAGAGTTTTAAGAAAATCTTAAACAAAGGAACCCAATTGGTCACATCTTCAACAAACATGCTTCTGGAGATCAAAGTGATTTTTCATTTGAAAATTTCTATTACATTGGGATTTTCTCTCTCTTAATTACTATATATTGGAAATGTTTCTCTCTTTTATTCCATGTTTCCCCACCCTAATTCATTTATGTTTCTGAAAAAATATATGATATGCCAACAATTCTAAACATTGTTCCCATGAATTCCATATCACCAAAAAGCTATTGAATCTTGTTCTTTTAAATAAGTAAGATATTTCATGTTATTAATCATGTCAAGTTTTATAATGTATTTATACTCTGGATAGATCCATGTTTTGGGAAGCATTCATACAAAGTATATTTTAAAAATTCCATGTTGTTGTAGATTTTACACATTATTTATATCATTAATTGTTACCAACAATTGTTCTAACACTACTGTGGTTATTAAAATCATATGTAGTTTTACATTTAGTGGGTGAATATTTCAACTCATTCTTGGATTTTCCTCTCAGTTACTATATTATTAATCATTTATGAAATAATCCTTATTAAAATTTTCACTAATATTCTGTATGATAATTGTTACCATAGAGAATCTCAATTTGAGTTTAACAATCCTTATTTTTCATAGTATAAATTATATTACCAATAATTTCTACTATATTTTCTTAGTATTAATCATTAATTTTATTTCTTATAGTCTCTAAATATACTTATAATCCTATTTAATAAAATATTTCCATCCGTCATTATTCATCCCACTTTCCTTATTCATCATTCTAATATCATTCTTGAGTTTTGGGTTTTGTTGAAGACATTACACATGATTTAATATTAGCTAATATTCTCTATAAGACTATTCACGTGATTATTCTTCACCATCTAAGGAATAGTTATTCTTATATATGTTTTCAATGAAGGTTATATACTTCCCTATATTTTTATCTTCTGAAGAATTGGTGGTAGTAGAGTTGAACTCATATTCCTTACTGAACATATTTATTTTCCTATGACCTTTTTATTACCACCAATTGTTTTATTAACCTAGGTAGCTCTTTTAATCTCATTATAACCTTGTGGTTTTATATTAGTTTCATAATAATATAATAAAACATTATTATTTTGGAAATTCAATGAAAAACATATAATTCTTCGACATATAAAAAATTAATAAGGGAGATTACCTCCCAAACTTCCTCTATATCATTGTTATTTTTTGGTGATAGGAGACATGATATTTTCATTCATTTCATCATATTATTTATCATATGAATTGTTATTTTTAGTATCTCAAAATATTTTATTATTTTCACACTCTTAAAATTAAAATACAATTCATCCTTGATCTTATTTTTAAATAATAAATGTTTCCTCATCTCAAACGAAACATGGATGTTATAAAATTTGTGAAGAGATAATTCATATTTATCTTCTAACGAAATTATTTTTGAATAAAAATTATTAGGGATGTTTCTCATGAGTTTCTTAATAATCATTAAATCTTAAAACAAAATAGAAGAATTCTCTATTGTTACGGAAAACAAAAATAATAATAGGGATGCATTCATCAATAGTTTAATGATCATAAATTTTTATATATTCAAAAATTCTCCACCATAATACTATCCTTTCCCTTATTTCACTGATTTTATAGAAATATAAATTTAATATTGTCCCATGTTTTGTTATATGTTTTGAGAACCATCACATACCTAATTTTATTTTTCTGAAAATGTCATTAAAAAGGAATTTCTAGCTTCCACATCTTCCTTAATATTTATTTTTTCAATAAATTTCATTAGAGAAGGTTTCCAAATAGGTGTACACTGAGAAATTGTTACATTAATTACTTCTTATCTATGTGATTGAAGATAAGGTGACATTCTATTTTTTTAACCATGAAATTGTTTTCCCTGGAATGTAGGAAATCTGTTATTATCAACTTAATTTAGATTCTCCTTTATATAGATGTGATAAGAAAATCCTGGATGTTATATTAATTGAAATTACTTAGTATTTTTTGGAACCACTAATCTGTGGGAGGGGGTGTTAATCAATTATGATATCTAAACATTTGAAATTCATTGAAATTAATCCTAAAAACTTGTTAGAGTAGTATGATTGAATTTTTTTATTGAAAACTCACAAGAATCCAATGATAATACCATAATGAATGGAATGAGATATTTTCAAGGATTACTCTTACTATAAAAGCATACATACTTTCCACAATTACTCCATTTTGTTCATATAAATTCAATATTATTAATAAGTGAATACAATATCAGTACACTACCATTTGAATCCTTCTTTCTCAAGATAAGAATGATAATGTTTAATCACATCAGTTTATAACATTTTTTTCAAAACTGATAGAAAAATGTTTTTTGGAACATTGTAAAAATAGATCCTAGAATTTTTTTATATAAATTTACATCTATATTTATCAATCCAGAAATTGTTCTTCTAATTATCCTACAATCATATGGAATTCCATATGGATAGTGCCTCACTGAATCTATACATGATTTTGTAAATGGTGTTCAATCCGTTGAACAAAACTATTGTTCCTAAAAAACATCTAAAAATATATTTCTGTTAAATTTTATCAGGTTCCCTGTCCAATATTACTGGTTAGTAATCCACTATACATTTCCTCTAAATCAAAAATCAATCTGATAAATGTACCTCTAAAAACAGTTTCTGGTTCCACTCTTCTTTAAAACAAAATAGTTGGAAACTCATTATCTCCCACAATATTAAACATGTTATATTCACAAACATAGGTAAAGGGTTATGTGGAGTCAAATTTATCATCCCATTTATTTAGGTTCTCCCTATCATTAAATTGTAGGAAATGATTTTTTTCCAACAAATCTAAAATCTCCATGAATAATATTACATTTCTAGATTATTCCAAAAACACCATGAACCATTATGATGAATCTAATATTTCAAAAATTATTTTAACACTCTTAACATCATATGTTAATTAATTAATTCAAAAATATTTATCACATATTAATAAAAATATAATCGAAAAATAATAATTGTTTAGTCATTATTATTTTCTTTAAAAAGATATGAAAATATTCGCAAAAGCTCTGTATGATTATTCTCCATCCGATGAATTCATTAAAAAATCCTCCATCTAGTTCTACTATGTATGATCAACCTTTATCACCTTTTCATTAATTAGTTTTCTTTATAATAAGCCTATATATATTGAAAAAAAGAAACACATGATCGATAAATCTTCTCTCAATGTATTTTATCATATGGAATTCATCGAATGGACATTGTCTGGGAGCCTTCCTTCAGCAATTCTCTTCACGTATTTGAAAAATTATACTTTAAATTATATGTATTATAAAAAGTATCAACCTAATCATTTTATAAAATTTATATATAGAAACAATATTATATATGGTTTACCACATTGTTTGATCTTTATAAGGATTTTATTACATGATACCTCTTTGTCTATTGCCCTGCACATATTTATCCACTTTCTGTTTTAATAGATAAAAACATGAATTTTATATTTTCAGTTTTTCAAATATACCCATATATAATTGATAGATTCAATAAAAATATTAGCTGTGATAATTTCATGAAAATCATCATACAGAAATGATGGTGTACATTTATTCCCATGGACATCATATACAAGTGTATATTTTTTTCTTTAATATGTCATATTTTTTGAAATCAGAGGGCTCTATATAAATAAATAAATCAAATATTTTTTTTAATATAGTACACCTTAAAAATTTAATTATACAATTATCATATTTATAGAAATTAGTATTTAGTGGTCAGTGTCTAGAAGATAGTGTTTAGAAGTTTTTCTACTGGTAGATGTCATCTAGTAAAATATTTGAACCTATAATCCTTAGTAATAGTTGTTGAATCTGGTGATTTTCAAGATCTAAGGAAATTTTTTTAACATCTTATAATTTTATAACTTTTTAAGAGTAAATAATTAGATTATTAAGGAAACTTCCTATCATTATTCTAGAAACATCATTTCCAACCTTTATTAACATATAGAAACACTTTCTCACCTATTAGAAAAATTCATCGAAAATATATTATCATGAAATACACAACATTTTTATGAAAATATCACAAAGAAGATAAAATATATATATTTCACAAATAAAAAAAATTCATCCATGGAGTACATAACAATGATTATTTTATAATTCAATAATCAAAATTTATCCAAGTATTGTGATTAAAATCTATCGAAATTACTAACTAGTCAAAAAATTTTCAGGACCACTTGCTCTCTTACAATCAATAATTTTAAGAGGTTCAATGAACTATGATTAATATATGGGTATAGAAATGATTAAATTAATAATGATTCAAATCTATTGGGAAATTAGTGAAATTTATTTTCATTTATGTTCACTTCCAAACCATCATGGATTTGCACATAAAATTGAACATCTAACTCTAATCATCAATGAAACCCAAATGGATAACAAACAACCTTTAAACGTAACAACAAATAATTATAAAAAATTGTTGTCCATTTTCATATCATTAAAAATATTCAATTTGTTATCTGTATATGAAATATCTTCCACTATATGAAAATACTTACTATATTACTGGATAATATTTGTGTCTAAAATAAAAAATTCGAACTATAACTAACCTGAAAAGACCATTAATTAAAATCAATATATTTAATAAACTACCATATGATATCTAATATAAAAAGTAAATATGTTAGTTATTATTTTCTCACATAGCCACTCTCATCATTTCTATTATTACTCTTCAGATTTTTAAAAACTCAAAAAAATATCATACATAATAATATGACTATTATTATTTTCCATAAAATAATTTTAATATCTATAATATTCCTTTAATAATGTGATCATTCATGGAACATACCCTATTCTACTGTATTTCATCTTATGGTTTCCAAAAATTTGTGCTTTTTTCTTTTTCACAATAGGTAGTTGCTACTTGAGTCCTTCAATCACAATTTTAATATAATCCTATCTCACTAGGTCATTTGTTCCCAAACATGGGAACTATATCCATTGAATCATTGAACAATTATGAATAATAATTTTTAGTTTGATTTATGCATTTTATTATGTAACTTGAGACTCTTGAACCATTAAATTTCTCGGGAATATCTATTATAGAATAACCTATTTAATTATTGAAAGTAACTAAAAAATGAAAACAAATGATGAAGGAATTAATGTTATGTTATTTTAAATTTATAATTAAAATATTTAAAAAGGATTTTATAAAAATATCCAATACTCTTACAAAATAGTAGTGGTTATTTCTAATTTTTTAAATTCAACTCAATCACATTTTGATAGATGAGGTAATATCATGAACTATTATTTTCCTTCTAAATATCGAACATTCTCCCTTTATCTCTACCATAGTTTTAATCAAATAGTAATACTTCACGAAAAATCACAAAACATTTGAAATGAATATTTACAATATATGGTTGCAATAATTTCCCTTGCTGTATTGCACACCCAGGTTTTTGTTTTAACCATTTGTTCTGATTTATTTTTGGTTCTCGGTTTTCTTCTTGACTTCCCGTTGTAATGAGGATTAAATTTTGAGGGGTTTTTCTATTAAATTTATAAGTCATGCTTATTCTTTTTGTTTTCCGAGGAGTTATAGTGAATAAAAGCGAGTTTTGTGGTTGATAGGAGGTGGCACATAGTTAGAACATGGTTTGGAAAACTGTTCACCCTAACCAAGGGAACTATACGAAAAACAAAAATTTTGGGAGAGTGGAAAACAACATAAATTGCATAGGGTTCATAGAAAATGAAAGAAAACTATTTTGAATGCCCTTCTTTGATATTTTAGGTTGCATGGTTGTCACAAAGTTAGGAAAACATTGCATGCAAAATGTGTTCCATTTCCATGTCATTGAAAATTGGAAAAACTCCAACTGTGTCCTCTCAGTATTTAATACAAACTACCCCCTTTCCACACCATATACGATTTTCAGCCATTACAACATCATCCTATATTTCTTGTACCTATTTCACACCATTCCTTGGTTGATTATATTCTGGAAACTATAATGGATCATCACGTAATTGATTTCTCCCATGGTTTATCCATATTTTTAAAAAGTTTCTCCTCATTCTTGTGTTTATAATTTATTGTGGGTCGTATGACCTCAGGGGAGTCTATTATTATATTTTTGAGTTAAATATTTATTATTAGTGTTAAATATTGTTTTTATATGGTCTTTTGGTGGTGTAAATGTGCTTTCACACTAATATATAGATGTTTCCAAGAATGAAATTGGTTGTTCAATGTTCAAATATTTTGAGATGATTCAATATAATCATTTGGATAATTATATGTACTATATGAATTTTTTATGTTGTAAAAAACTGGTTATATATGGGATCGATGTGCTTAATATAATGAAAATAATTTTTTTAATGGAAAATGGTAATTTTTTTCTATGTTCCTTATTGGGGTATATTGTAGATGTGTTTTAGGTTTGATAGAATGGTGAAAAAGTATTTTCAAAGAAAATTGAGGTGGGAATATGTTGGAAGTGAGTTTTTAAAAAGAAATGTATTTTTATTCCATTATAGATTCCTTGTTGTACACATTTAATTTTACTTGTTAATTGTTTAAACAAATAGAAAACATGTTTTAAAAATGAGTTGTGTAAGTTTCTTGATTGAATGGTACTTTTCACATCGAAATGAATTACTTCAAATATGGTATTCTTTTCATGTTTTCCAATGATTTTCATAAATTGGTAGAATGATGAATACATTTTTCTAATTGGATTTGGTGTGAGTTCATATTCAAAGGAGGTTTTGGGAGACAAAATGGTGGTTTATCATTCATATTATATTGACTGGCTTATTCATGTGTGCATGTGGTTTTTCATGTGATAAATGGAATGGAAATTGAGCATAAAGAAATACATAGGTGAATAGGTGGATGGACTAAGACTTGTATAGTAGTTGGATGAGTGGGGATCAGGCCTTGTTCATTCTAGTTTTATTGAATACACAACACTAACTTACCCATAATAGTTGGAGACTGTTATAATTTTTCCTAGATTCCTCTCTAGTGAATCATGAATGAGTTTGATGATCAGTACAATTGTTATACCATGTTTCATAGAGATATGTGGTACCAATTGTTCCACTATAGGTAGTGCTAACTAGGATTTCCCAGGACAAAGTGCTCTCTCACGATAATGTGCTTAATATCGGCATATGATGCACATGTTGTTTCATTTTAAAAGAAAAGTATGTTCATCCTTTAAAAAAAATTCATTTAGAATATTTTTATTTAAAATATTTACTATAAAATTGTTTATTAGCCTCTGTAAAACCTCAATGTTAATTTTTATTCTAACTTTATATCAAGGAATCATTTCCATTTGGAGGAATCCTACTATGATTTGGCTCACACATTAAAAAAATACTTCAGCCATATGTAGACTTTGTTATATATAACCTAGATAAAGGAAATATATCTTAAGGCGAGGATGATAGATCTATATTCTAGTTGTATTCCCTTGTAGGTGTTAGTGGTGGAGTTATAGGGGTGACACCCTCACTTTTAATGGACTTTTTGGCTCCGATTTAATTTTCATTCCTCACCATTTGGGTTTTTTATGGTTTTGTTTAATGTAGTAAATCATGATAATCAAAATTGTTATATATTTTTTGGTAATGGGTATGAGATATTTTTATATTTATTAGTGTTTGTTATTTATGATAATTTAAATGGTTGAAATAATTATCAATGATTATTGATGATACAGAGGATATAATTTCAATCCCATGGGGAATGATAATACCCTTCAGGGCATGCCACATACCATGCTAGGTTTCAGGTTGGATGACACCCTATCATGGTTTGTGAAAAAATGGTATCAGTGCCATGTAAGTTTCATTAGAGGACCTTTCTTTTAGAGGAAATCATGTTATTTGGGATCTCAAGGTAGATGGTGTGGGATTATTGTATCTTGGGGTATAGGTCTAGAGTAGTGTATGGATAACACATCATCGACCAAACCTTGATTTTCACTGAGAAGTTATGGGTTTTTCTCCCTTTGGTTCTTTTGGATTGTTTTGTGTTTTGAAAATGAAAGGAGATTTGGGTTAATGTTCTCAGTAATTCTATAGTTCTTGGAATGCCATGTGGATCCTGAGACATGGTCCAAGAATACTCTATATAATGGTGGTGTGATTGGCGTATGGCCTCTAACCATATAACCAGGTCACCTATCGACATATGTTTCCACTTATGAATTTTTTTGTGAATTCTTAGGTTAGGAATATTTTTTAAAAAACCCATGTACTACTTAGTGGTTTTAAAATATTAAATTTTATTTTTAGAATAAATTTTAATGAAATATTCAAAAAAATGAAATCTTTTAAAATCACCGTTTCGGGTAAATAATGAATGGTTTAATAATATTGGATTTTTATAATAAAATTTTTGGGTTTGTTGAAATTTATTGTTTGAAATGAATTTTCTATAATTTATTTTAAATGATAAGAATGATTTTTTAGTAAATTTACTTTGATAGATTGATCCTTTTGATCTAATGGTCATGTTTTGAATGAGATGAATTGAGTTTTGAATGGAATGTATGCGATTTATTTTTTCAATGGTATTGACATGGATTGAACTGTAAATTTGAAAATGTTATTTTTATTGTATTTTAATGAGATTTTGGAAATGTTTTTTGAATTGTTATTTGGGGATTTGATCCGGAATATGAAAACATGGGCCGGATGCCTTATTTTGAAAAAGGTGAAATGTTTTGTTTTGACCTTTGGTATTCCAATGAGTGACATGATGCAAGGAGATGTATGGGGATTTGGAAGGTTTATGGAATTAGTTGTTTGGTTCTGTAGGGGACATGATAATTTTAATATCTATGAGACACAATGGAATAATGTTGGATATTGAGCGACCCACCACATTTGTTTTATTTCAAAAGTTATTTCCAGATAGAATTTGTGATGTTTTTATAGTGAGTGGTGTTATGTAACGTGTTCATGTGATTTGGGAATGATGTTTATCTGGTGTTTTTAATTTGATACCCCTTATTGATGAGTTTTTTTTATCGAGATCTTGTTTCTATGGTTGGTTAGTGTTCACACCCACAATTATTTGATGGATGTTCATGGTACAGCTAATGGTGGTTCAATGTTAAAAAATAATATAGTTGATGAACCTATGGATTTAATTCATGAGTAATAGTTTTTAAATATCCCTCTATCTTATGGTTAAGTAGACCCTCTCGAAGAGGAATAATTAATGCATAAAATAAACGAATATGACGTATACTTGATTTTCCTAAATCATTAAAGGTTATGTTCACTACCTTTATGCTTAAAGGGTCGACATGAACATGGTTGAAGTCTCTATCTAAAAGAACTATTGGTAAGATCTTATCTGGTATTTCTTCCAGGATTCTTCCACATGGAAGAACTTATCTGAGGTAGTGTAGGTATATTGAGAGAATGTAACCCAGATATAAATTGATTAGAAAAATAAGTCTATAAATAACATTTATATAAAAAAACTTTGGGGAAGATATAAAATCATGAACATCGACATCTAAACAAGAAAACAATTCAGAGTCTCTACAAGTTTAAATATTCCATCAATGATTCAACACATTCCTCATTATCCTAAGGGAATCCAGTATCCATGATGGATGAGAAATTCTAGAGTTTATTGTTAAAAAATATTCAATCTTCTCACGAACTCATATGCCTTAGGCATGCACTAGGAGAAAAATATCTAGATGATATGACCCTACTACCTATACCATAGAGTAGGTACAGAAGAATAATCAGATTCATACTTTTAATCAACTGGTGGTACAATTTAAATGCACTACATTATTTGATAATTAAAAAACCTCATTATAAGTAGTAGCATAAGACCATACGGAGGAGAAATTATCTGAAACATGAAGGAATCATTTTGAACAACTAAAGATGAAAATACAAATCATTACCAATCTCTTAGATCACATAAAGGTTCTCAAAGGAGTCGACCAATAACCCAGGGAATGTAACCCATATTAATAGCCATGTTATCCATCACCAAATGTATGTTAGCGTCAAATTGATATAGAAAACATAACAAAAAACTCATGATCAAAAAATTAATAATTGTATTGATATATCACAATAACATGGAAAATAGATATATCACTCATAAAAAAATAAATTTTTATCAAGAATAGAATTAATAAACAAGGGAAACACATTAAAAACTAGTATAAAAATAAGAATATATATATAAGGACCCAACCTTAAAACATTACATAATATTGATTTAAATGAATAATTTACATTGAGTATCATGTTAGGTTTAGAGCTTTAGAGAAGTAGGCCATAACTATTACATAACTACTTGAATATTACATGTAGACACTACTACTCAGTATCCATTTTTTCATAAAATAAAAAACTCTTAAAAAGAAACATGTCTAGTTCCATGTTTCAGACAGTAAGATTTTTCTTTTATCCCATCCTTAACCCTATTAAACATTAAGTCTTGTTGAAAACATTTCAAAAATATGGGATGAAAATAAAAATATCAGTAAGGGTTATAAAATATGGAATGAAAACAATAGCCAATCAATAAATACAAATAAATGAAACCATACTTTTCAATCAAAACATACCTTATGAAATCATATGATTTATGAATAACGCACACAAATCATAAATATTATAGGTTACTTATGGAATAAATGACATACATACATTGTAGCTATCACAACTACATAGGGAGCCACATTTGGAATACCCATCACAGTATATTCCCTAAATCTCATAGGAGAAATATTAACGTTTACCTCTATCACGTTACCCAATGCATTGGAGGGCTATCTCAGGCACACCCACCCTAGGATTATCACAGAACCAACCATATACATAAACAATGAACAATAACCATAAAATAATCATAACACATAAAAAAAGTATAAAGGAAAGATAACATTTCCACATTCCACTATATCAAATCAAGATATTGAAATAAACAATGCTTTATCAAATCATTTTCAACACCGTTTAAAAATAGTTTTTTGAATCAAAGTGTCCCATACCAATTTGAATCGTTTAAATGAATTATCATTTGAAAAAATAAATTTCCATATAAATAAATCCTAAAACCCATTTTGAAAACATGTTCATTAATGGGAAATATTTAGAAGAATAAATCCTGAAAACATTTAAAATGATATTTTAGTTAAAGAGTATTTTAACAAAAAGATTGATGCTTGAATACAAATAATTGATGAATAACATTTAATCAGAACATTATAATATCATGAGAATAAATTTATTCATGATATAATATGTCAAAGTATAGTATATAAACCACATTAGAGTGAATTGGTGTATAAAAACAATGAATTCTCAGTGGAAATATAAATTGAGATGAAATCCATTATAAAGATGGAATCCTTAAATTAAGGATAAATAAATCACATAATTTTGTGTGACAAATATAAATACACCCAATATAAGTGGATATTATGTGTAAAAAAATCAGATTTCATTCACACATATTCATTGGACGACATATTCAAGAAGTACATGTTGAACACAAATAATTGAAATTGGGTTAAGATGTTCCCTTGTAAAAATACGACTGCCAAACTGCGTCACTTTAAAATTCAGAAAATGTGTTGATGAGATAAAAAGGATAACTCATCACTTGGAAATAAATTTTAAATCAATAAGGATATATAAGAACATATCCCAACATATTAATATGTAAATTGAAATACATAACAAAAAAAATTCTTTTAAAAAGAAGAGGGTGAAAGGTTCCCTTATCGATTTGGTAACTTACAAAACATACACCACATGAAAGATGGATCATATAATGAATATGTAAGTACTCAAAAATGAATTTATATTAAACAACGAGTACAATAATTGGATGTACAAACTCCTAAAAAAGGAAATAGTGGAAAATATAACATGAATCCAACAGGAATAAAAAGTGAGATGAAACCCTTTACCACTTTGTAATCAACTGATTCATATGACCAAAAGTTAATAACCACCAAATGAATCACAGAAAACCAGAAATATAATAAGAATCATGATAATACATATCAAATGGCAATAAAAAATACACCACATGCAATGAATATGTGGTGAACAATGGAAATCTCACAAAATTAAAAGTGATATAAGAAAATCCTTTACCACGTGTCCGACTTGACTCGTTCGTTCCTCGTTCTTCCTGAATAATAAACTGAAGTTAATTTCTACTTGCCTGAGAAACTTTTCAAGTTTATTATATTTTTTATATCACTTATTACGATGTTATAAACATTATGAAATCATTTAAGGTAATATTGGTCGTTTGGTCGATATTTGTTACTTGAGTAAAAATTGAACACCTTATATTTACAAGTTGTCCATGTGGTCAATAGTGCATTATATCTAGAATTATATTCATTATTTAGATATCATATATATAATATATAAAATAAATATCTGGTATATATATATATATATATTTATAATAGTTCATATCATTTGGAGGAAAGAAATGAAATGCACCATTCATTGGGACGGTAAGCTGTACGTACGTATGAACCCAACATTCATTTATATTTCATATTTTATTGGAATTAAAACATAATCATACATAGTTAAATTATAATTAAATTATAATATCATTAACTATATCCTTCATACATCCCACATATGGCATTAATGAGTCATATCACTTTGAGGGGGTGGTAGTCCGCACTTTTTTCAAATGAAATTATCCCGTTTAGCCACCATGGAAACCTTAAAGGTAGGATATAAATGTAAAACAAAGATGCATAAATAAAATATAAACATAATATATATCATATATAAATATATTTCCATCTTAAGGGCCACCATGAGAGGCGGTATAAGATAGTCGAACAATCATCGTTTCGTGAGGCGTTAGTTTTCCATCCACAAAAACATTATGTTTTCACCAATTAGATGGAGGTGTGTGTAAGTGTAGTTAAAATACTTATCATTATAACATCCTAGAATATTAGGGATATAGATGTGGTTATAAAATAAAGGAATAAAAAGATCTTAGGGGTTGGATAAGTAAAATAAAAGAAAAGAAGTTAAGAGGAACTACTACCTTTAATTTGGGTAACATCCTTTGATTTGAACCAAAAGGACTTCTTAATGTGCCTTATGCCTAAGTTAAGTCTTCTAGAAAGATGAAAGTGATGTAGGGAGCATAATTGGGGAGAGGATGGAAGATCCAAAAGGCTTGAGAGGTGTGATAAATTGGTTATAAGTGTGGTTCTTTTATAAGGGGGAGGAGTGGCTCTTTAGGAAAGTGTGAAAATGTTATTTTATTATATAATGATATTCGATTTCTAAATGTACAAAACTAATTAATGTTGAAGATAAGCTGAATCATGGTCGAAATAAAATCATCCAATAATTATTGGACCGGTTTTGGATAATTTCTTAATATTTATAATCATATTTATTTAAATATTTTATTAATGAGATAAATAATGCATCATTATTGTGTCATAAATAATTTAATTTATTAGATTTCTAAAAATTATAAAAAAATTCCATTATGTAGGAAATCATTTCAGCATTCCAATTACAATTTATAGTTTAAATGATAATTTATATAACCCCTTGTAAAAATTAATTTACTAAAAGATATTTGTTTTTTTCATTTTGCCTTTACTTTAAGTTAATTAATCTAAAGTGTCATTATCACTCCCATGTGGATCAACGGGGTCCCAAAATCAATCAAAATATTCCCATGGTCATAAATGACTCTACCAATAAGGTGTAGACAAGTGTTAAGGTAATTTTGAATTATTATAATATTCTTTTTACCTTAAATTACCCTATTTACCTTTAACTGTGGTAAATAAAAGTCAAAAGTTACTATTCATGATTAATTACTTTCATTTTATTGAACCACATTCAACTACTAATAAAAACAACGTATGTTGGATTTTTTTAATTCAATTCACAGAAGTGGTAAAATTTTATTTAAATGAAAAAGTTAGTTTTTTTAACTACTATTAAGTGGTTTCACTATTCATAAAAATTGACATTATTCAGAAAAATACCAAAAATTCAGCATTATATTTATTTGATATTCTGAATTCAAAAATGATTTTTATTTTTCCAAATTACAAATATAATAGAGGAATTATTTAATTAAAAATTAATTCTTATTGTTAAAACAAATATATTGTTTTTAAGAAATAATAACTATCAAAAGATTGTTACTTGTTTATGTCTAATTACAATGTTAAATTCATTTAAATAAACAAAATTGGATTAAATGGTAAAAATATATTATAATTACACATTAAATCCAATTAAAATGATAATCTAACCATATAAATTAATGATTTTAAAACACAGTTTTGAATTAAAATACAGTATTTTCACTGTTCATTAAAATTTAATCTTTATCGGAAAAATTCAAAAAATTTACACAATGTAAATTTTCATGTCCCCATTATAAATAGCGATTGTATTTGGTCAAATAGAATTTATTAAAGTTACAAAAATTATATTTAAATATGGTTCTCCATAAAAGGCGGTAAATCAACATTTTAATGTAAATTATGCTTAAAATTAGATTCATTCATATTTTAAGCCCCTAAAATTTATTGGATAATTATAAAAACATTTAACAAAAATATATAATCATATTTTAGATAGTTATATTCATTAGCATCTATAAAACTTCTAGGCATTAACTACCTTCTAAAATATTAATATTATATTATAAGTGTGCAACGTAAGATTTCAACGAAACTCGTTGTTGCGTATCAGGTACGCCATTGAACATTGCATATCATTATTGTGAAATTAATATTTAATTCTAAAATATTAATAAATATGAGAAGTTTCTTATTCATTATTTATCTGGGATGTTACATACATCCCCCTTTTGGGAATTGTGTCCTCTCAATTTAAAAACTGGTCTTGGAAACTTCATTAAAAGTACAACATCGTAAAAGAGTCAATAGAAATTGTCACATTAAAAGAAAGAAAGATAAGTACAAATGTCACCTAAGATAACCCATACGAGGATTCCATATAGGAAAAAATGGATTTGGAAGAGGAAAAAAATGGTCATGTTCTGATGGAGAGTGATAGAAAACATGATTAGGAGAATGTTATCCACCAGAAAATCACAAACTTATGATGTGTTAAACGGTCGTCGATTAATTAGTAGGAAACTCAAACCAACAATGTTTTTTTACAATCCTTTTCATAATTTTTGGGGAATTCATTTACTACGTAAAATAATAATATAATGAAATATAGTTGCCTCCAAGTAGAGTTTCATTATTCAGTAATTTTCTACTAAAACTAGTCATCTCTCCAAGCAATGAGCATTAAAAAAGACATGGTCACATCAAAAGTACAAGAATCATCTTCTGGAGAATCACATAATCCACAAAAGAAGAAATATATATTTCCCTTTTCTTTAGATATCAAGTAAAACCAAAATGGTTAGTGATAGAATAGATAATACCCAAAAATGAAAATCGTTTACATGAATAAAAACTACTCTTAATATACAAAATTTGTCAAACAAAACCCAAAAATCAACAAACACAATTCAATAAAAAATTGTCCCTAAAATTATTCAAAAGTAATCCAAACTGATATTGTAACGTAAATATCATACAGATTTAATTACATAGTCTTCTAAGATACATCTAAACATTTATCTCCAAATAACACCAGTTACTCATAAAATCTCATATTGAAAAGTAATTATCCTAATCACATATTTTCCATGACAAGTTAATAATTTTCATAAATAAATGAAATCATCATATGTCCATCATAAAAAAATAGATTCTTCCAAACTAAAATATGAACCATTATTCCACAATTGAAATCCCATAGTATGCTATCTTCCTTAGGTATATAGTGTTTCCACAAAAGAGAGAACGTATTCCACAAAAACCTTTATCACTTAATTACTAAATCATTTTTCAATACTACGTATATCCATTTGATAATACATAAGTTAAAAAAATCAACTTATTCTTGTTCCATAAAATCATTTTACTAAAATAATAAGTCATAATAACCAGGTAAATCATGTATGATAGTGGTAGGTGATGAACCCTTGTCGCCCTTCAGTTGTGGGTTCTATTCCAAAAGCCTTGCCGGATGAGACGGGTTGTCACCCATCCTACGAGTTTTCCTTTTTATGAATCTCAAAAATAACCCTAACATGTTTTAACCTCAATGGTTTCCTTATACCTCTAATTTTCATCCAAATTCATTATGATCTCAACATCTTAAATCTTGAAGTCTTATTTCACCACCATATGATAAAATAAAATGATCCCCAAAATAGAAAAAATCATACCTTGATCATGATGTCCATTTGGTTTCATCGTCATCTTGTTCACATAGGTAGAAGGTCCATTCATTGCAACAATGATTTAGAGATCCTTCAAAATCATTTTATTCCTCCATCAAAATACACCTTTTACAAATTGGGTCATATGGGTGTTCACAGAAATACAGTTTCGGAAAAAAATCATGTTTGACATATAATTTCAAAGCATATGATATGACATGATTTCTATAAAACGGCCGGACCGAATTTTAGTTTAAAAATTAAATTAACAGTCCTTTTAAAATATCATAAGAATGTGCTGAGAGACTATATTGTAAAAGAAAATATAAATAGTTTGCATATGGGTATCCTTATTCAACACCTTTTTTAAAATCATAATATTCTTGAAAATCTTGTGATAAGGTAAAATATTTTTAAATGACTTTATAATATTAACCTTTCTTTTAAATATGAGAATATTGTGAAAATATGATTTTTTTAATACAACCCATGATCTATGATGATAACGAGGTATAGTGGAGGTGTATGATATCTCAAAAAACTGCTTGCAAGTGAGTTGTATGCTAGAGAAAGTCTCACAATCATCCGAACAAGACTTTGCAATAATTAATGCATGAAAGTCATCAGGAAGAGATAAGAATGTATTTTGAGATCCTCGTCATTCCATTTCTAACTGAATTTCCTTGATTTGAAAATGTTATAAAACATGTATTTAACTGAAACTTTATACCTAGGGACTAACCACGTGTTTAACGAAAACTTCTAATACCTAAAGTTGTCTAAACCGACCTATGATACCAAATATAATGACCCGACCTTAAAACATTACATAATATTAAATTAAATGAATAATTCACATTGAGGATCTTTTCAGGTTTAGAGTTTTAGATAATTAGGCCATAACTATTACATAACAACTTGAATATTACATATAGTCACTACTACTCAGTATCTATTTTTTTCATAAAATAAAAACCTATTAAAAAAATGTCTAGTTCCATGTTTTACACAACTTGACTTTTCTTTGATCCCATCCTTGACCCTATTCATCTTTTAAGTAATGTGGAAAACATTTAAAAAACTTGGTATAAGAATACAAAGCATAGTAAGGGTTATAAAATAACGAATGAAAAAAATATCCCATTAATAAATACAAATCAATGAAACTATACTTTTCAATCATAACATACCTTATGAAATCATAAGATTTAAGAATAACAAAAAAAATAATAAATCATAAAGGTTACTTATGGAATACATAAAAAACATACATTGTAGCTATCACAGCTACATAGGGAGTCACATTTGGAATACCCATCACAGTATATTACCTAAATGTCATAGGAGAAATATTAACTTTTACCTCCGTCACGTTACCCAATGCATTGGAGAGATATCTCAGGCTCACCTACCCTAGGTTTATCAACGAACCACCCATATACATAAAAAATGCCCAATATCCATAACATAATAATAAAACATAAAACAATTATAAAGGAAATATAACATTTCCACATTCCACTATATCAAATCAAGATATTTAAATAAACAATGCTTTATCAAATCATTTTAAAAACCATTTAAAAATAGATTTTTGAATCAAAGTTTCCCATAACACTTTGATGATTTTAAATGAAATATAATTTGAAAACATAATTGTATATATAAATTATTCTTAAACCACATTTTGAAAAAATGGATATTACTGAGAAATATTTAGAATAATAAGTCATTAAAACATTTAAAATGATATTTTTGTTAAAGAGTTTTTTATTAAAAAGATAGATGCTTGAATACAAATAATTAAGGAATAACATTTAATCCGAACTTTATAATATCATGAGAATAAAGGGATTAATGATATAATATGTCAAAGGACAATATATACACCATATAAGAGTGAATTGGTGGAGAACAACAATGAAGTCTCAGTGGAAATGTAAATTGAGATGAAATCCATTATAAAGATGGTATCCTTAAATTATGGATAAATAAATCCCATAATTATGTGGAAAAATATACATACATACAATATAAATGTATATTATGTGTAAAAAAATCATAGGTAATTCACACATATTCATAGGATGACATATTCAAGAAGTGCAAGTTGAACCCAAAGAATTGAAATTGGGTTAAGAAGATCCCTTGTAAAAATATGACAGCTTAAAGATGTCACTTTAAAATTAAGAAAATGATTTGATGAGATAAAAATGGTATCTAATCAATTTTATATAAAGTTTACATCAATAATGATATAGAAGAACATATCCCAATATAATAAGAAGTAAATTAAAAGAGATAACAAAAAGAAGTCTTTTAAAAAAGGAGGGTGAAAGGTTCCTTTACCGATTTGGTAACATACAAAACATGTGCCACCTGAAAGAAGGATCATAAAATGAAGATGTAAATACTCATAAATAAAATTATATTAAAAAAAGAGTACAATCACGGGAAGTACATACACCACACAAGAGGAAATAGTGGCAAATATTGCATGAATCTCACAGGAATAAAAATTGAGATGAAACCCTTTACCACGTTGTAATCAACTGAGTCATATGACCAAAATTTAATAACCACCAAATGAATCATATAATACCATTAATATAATGAGAATCATGATAATATATATATCATATGTCAGTAAAAAATACACCACACTCAATGAATAAGTGGCGAACAATGGAAATATCATGGAATTAAATGTGATATACGAAAATCCCTTACCTCGTGTCCGACTTTACTCGTTTGTTCCCTGTTCTTCCTGAATAATAAACAAAAGTTAATTTCCACTTGTAGAAGAACCTTTTTGAAGTTTATTGTCATTTTTATATCCCTTATTACCATGTTATAACCATTATCCAATCATTTAATTTTATAATGGTCGTTTGGTCGATATTTGGTACTTGAGTAAAAAATGAAGACCTTGTATTTACAAGTTGTCCATGTGGTCAATATTTCATTATATCCAGATTATATTCATTATATAGATACCATATATATCATATATTTCATATATATCCATTATATATATATATATATATTAACAGTTCATATCATTTGGACGTAAGAAATGAAATGCACCGTTCATGGAGACAGTAAGTCGTACATACGAATAAACGCTACTTTCATTTATATTTCTTATTTTAATGGAATTAAAAAATATTAATAAATATTTATCTTATAATTATAGTATAATATATTATATAATACCATTAAATCCATCCTTTATACATCCCACATATGGCATTAATGAGTCATATCAATTTTAGGGGACGTTAGTCCGCACTTCCTCAAATGAAATTATCGTGTTTACCAACTATGGAAACCATAAAGTTAGTCTATAAATGATAAAAACAAAAGAATAAAGAAAATATAAATATTATATATATCATATATAAATTTAGTTCCATCTTAATGGACACCATGAGAGGCAGTAGGAGATAATCGAACAATCCTCATTTCGTGAGGCGTTAGTTTTCCATCCACAGAAACAATATGTTCTTCGCCCATTTGATGGAGGAGTGTGAAAGTGTAGTTAAAATATTTATCATAACAACATCCTAGTATATAGAGAATACTGGTTTTATTATTATAGAAAGTAATAAAAAGAGGCTAGGGGTTGGAGAATTAAAATAAAAGAAACGAAGTTAAGAGGAACTGTTGCATTTAATTTGGGTAACTTCCTTTGGTTTGAACAAAAAGGACTTCTTAAAGTGACTTATGCCTAAGGTAAGGCTTCAAGGAGGACGATAGGTATTATGGTAGATTAATTGGGTAGAGGTTAGATGAGCCAAAAGGCTTTATAGGTGTGAGTAATTGGTTAGAATTGGTGTCCTTTTATAAGGGAGATGAGGGACGTTTTAGGAAAGATTGAAAATATTATTTTATTATATAATGATATTCAGTTTCTAAACGTCCAAACCAAATTAAAGTAGAAGATAAGATGAATCACGGTAGAAATAAAATCATCCAATAAATATTGGATGGGTTTTTTATATTGTTTTAATATTTATAATCTTATTTATTTAAATATTTTATTAATGAGGTAAATACTACATCATTATAATGTCATAAATAATTTAATTTAATTGATTTCTAAAAATTATTAAAAATAAAATGATGTAATAAATATGTTTATACATAAAATTAATATTTATAGTTGAAACGAGAATTTACATAACCCACTGTAATAATTAATTTACTAAAAGATATTTTTTTTTGTCATTTTTGCCTATATTTTAAGTTAATTAATCTAAAGTGTCATTATCAATCCCACGTGGCTCAATGGGGTCCCAAAATCAACAAAAAGTTTCTCATGGTAGTAAATTACTCAAAATGTAAAGGTTGTACAAGTGTTTTGGTAATTTTAAATTATTATAATATTATTTTTTTCCTTGAATTACCATACTTACCTTTCACCGTGGTAAATAAAAGTCAAAAGTTACTAATCACCAAAAATTATATTCATCTTCTTGAACCAATTTTTAATTAAAAATAACAACCATATATTTTGTATTTTTTAAAGTCAATTCACAGAAGTGTTAAAATTTCATTTAAATGAAAAAGTCAGTTTTTTAACTAATATTAAGTGGTTTCA
The DNA here is from genome assembly GCA_963277665.1 of Viscum album. NCBI lineage: Eukaryota > Viridiplantae > Streptophyta > Magnoliopsida > Santalales > Viscaceae > Viscum > Viscum album. The sequence continues at coordinate 1,019,251,133 of OY728133.1, read as the reverse complement.
CTATTCATCAAAAATTAATGTTTTCCAGACACATATAAAAAATTCAGCCTATGATTTATTTGATATTCTGAATTAAAAAATTATATCTAATTTTCCAAATTCCAAACATATAAGTGGAATTAATTAATTGAAAATAAATTCATGTTGTTAAAACAATTAGCATGTTTTTAAGAACCAATAACTATCAAAAGATTGATACTTGTTTATGTCCAATTTCAATGTTAAATTCATTACATTAGACAAAATTTGATTAAATGGTAAAAATATATTATAATTAAACTTTAAAAACAATTAAAAAGATAATATAACCATATAAATAAATTATATTAAAACACAGTTTTGAATTTAAATACAGTATTTTCACTATTAATTAAAAATTGAACTTTATTAGAAAATTTCAAAAAATTTACAGAAAGTAAATTATTATGTCCCCATATAAAGAAGGATTTTATTTGGTCAAATTGAATGTATTATAGTCACTAAAAATATTTTTATAGAGGTTTCTCCATAAAAAGGTGGAAAATGTACCTTTTAATGTAAATTATGCATAAAATTAGGATCATTCACATTTTAAGCCCCTAAATTTTATTGGATAGTTGTAAAAATAATTAACAAACATATATAATCATATTTTATTTAGTTATATTAATTCACAAAAATAAAAATACTAGGCATTAACTACCATTTAAAATAATAATAATATAATATTATTGTGCAATGTAAGATTTCAACGAAACCTGTTGTTGCGTATCAGGTACGCCATCGAACATAGTGTCCCCTTTAATGTAAAATTAATTTTAATCCACAAATATTAATAAATTTGAAAAGTGTCTTATTATTTATTTATTTTGGATTCTATAATATATGTTTATATATATTTGGAATGTTGTCATATGTTCTTAGACATGATGAATGAACACAAACAAATCATTGTAAAACAACAATAGAAATAATTTTATTGGTAACTTCGAGGAATATTTCAAATTATCTTGCCATGTAAATGGAAAATACACATACCGAGTACCCCATAGTATACCCCTTGGTACCTTTTCCTATTTTAGTTAAAATAAAAGATGAAATTTTTTCTCAAATACAATTTTATAATTCCTTGACATAAATCCCAATGATTAAGCGTGAAATCCATGTGACCTTATATATACCTCCCTATACACAATAGGTTGCTGACTAGTAGTGAGGGTCTAAACATTTTAGTTTGGGGGAATATACCCATAGTATCATATAATAACCTTAAGTAATAAATATAATAATAACAGTATAAATTAATAACAAGAGTAACATGTAGAAAACAATAAGTTGGAAATATTTTCATACATATAAATAAATGGTCTCCATGTGCTGTAAAAAAGCCAGAGTATAAATATAAGAATATGAGATAAGTAAAATTTTTTTGGATTCCTTTGGAGTCCATACCAATCCTCTAATAACTCTTAATTATTCTTCTCATCCATAACAAATGATACCCTTTCCCTTACTCTGATCCCAATAAATGAAGTGTTCCCTTGCATCATATTTCCTGTGTAGGGTATGGTTCTAAAACCCAGTAAAACACAACAAATGTGTTCTTAACAAGTGTGAAAATGTATAATTGGTCTATTCCATGATAAATATAGATGCTAAATAATTTATAAAAAATATTCAATCATGCACTGAGTGGCCATATCCTGACCAAGCCTCCATAAACCCGGGAATATACATTATTTGATTCTATGTTGAAAAGATAATAGAAAGTCAGTACAAATGATCAATAACTAACCGTGGGGATGAAGAAATGTATATAAGTATCATAACATCATATATATTATCATGACACTCTTTATCCTCATGAAATCAAGTTATGACGTGTTACTTAGTATCCTCATGGTATTGAGTATCACCCGGGCCACAAATCTATCCTGCTGCTACCCCCTGTATAGGTACATCATTAAAATTATCGAAAATTATAAATGTTTTTCTATATGGGTAATGATACCATGATGCTCTAAATTTCATGGATATCAAGAACTAGCCTCTAATGTACAAATAACACACAATGAAAAAAATATGAAAAGACAAGAATACCATTTCTACATGATAAATATATTATATTCATATAAAAACATGTAAATCAACATCAATCATGGTATCACAATACTATAATAATTCTCATGGGAACCAGAATCATATATGTGTGTCAGGGGAAAACACACACCCCCATAAAAAGAAAAAAATCAATCAAGGAAATAATCTATTCTTACACTTGAATCATACTGTGCTAAAAAAGTTCATATGAGAACCAGAAAAGGAATGTAAATTCTTATATCACATTTTTCAATGACCATGTCAATGTTCATCAATGAATCATAACTCAAATCATGTACGAATATTTTTCAGTTAAAACCACTCAACATGGACTCTAATAACACCTTATAAATATTTTATATCTAAAATATATTAAAATACCATTTGTGATAATTATTTCTCTGTCCTATTTTTTTTAATTATCGATTTATTCCATATAATGTATTTTTTATTTCATTATAAAATAATAATTATAAAAAAACATGAAAATATTCCATTTCTCTTGAATAATCCAAGAAATATTTTTGGTATATTATTATTATTATTATTTTATAAATCAAGTTCATTATTTTAATAATTAGAAATGAAATAAAGAGAATATAAAAAAAATCCAATTCCTATATGCAATTTATATCTCATAAAACATCGTTCCCAAAATTTGAAGATAGAGAGGGGTGTTATATCATACCTCAAAATCTAGAAAATAACTAGAAGAAGAATTCATTTCTCTTATAATAAGATGTTCATGGATTCTTGAATTCAAGGTAAAATAAAAAATGAACCTTAGAATGTTTTATATATTTTAAAAAGGAGAAACTAGAAACTAGATCATAGAATTAATAACCAAAAATTAAATTCATCAACAATATTTTTTTCAACTAATTCATTATTATTGATAATTTTAAATATTCTCTATAAGGATTGAAATATATATATAAGTCATATAATTTATTAATGATTATTTAAATATTGTAAAATAATTAATACATGTTATAGGCTTGAACATGGATGAAGGAAGTGGAATTTGGGATTAAAAAAATCCACTTAAAAGGGGAGTAATGAGATGGTAACTTTCTTTTACAATTACACAAGTCACATAACATCAAATAGTACATTAAAATTTCATCATGTCCTTACATAGATAAAACATTCCATTACATTTCCATTGAAACCAAGGATGTTACCAAATGTTAGTAGAGGTATTTCCACCTAAACATTATAGAGGTTGCAGATATCCTTACATAGCGACTCAGGTACACTTATTCATCTATATAAAAAATGGAATACCTTTAACCAAGGTAGTATTAATATTAAACAGTGTATTGAAAAAGTGATTTACCCATAAAATTATCATAAAAAACAAGGGTATACAATTACATGTATCTAGAAATATTCTCACAGAACAACGAAAGAGAGGAATAAAATTTATCAAAATAAGTGATAACTATAATTACCTTTGCACAGCCTTTGAAAACCATGAGATACCATTACACAAAAGAAGGTCATATGTATGAGAAAATATTTAATTGAAAATTTAATAATTTTTCTCTAAAAAGGATTATAATATAAAATAAAATATAGACATTATTGATTGTGATGTAAAGGATGTTACACTCCCATTATATTAAAACACCAATTATATTCACATATATATTTTTTATTTGATATATGATGTTCAAACTAGAATGAGATTTAATATTCGTTTTTTTAAAATAAATACATTGGGTTAACTACCTTAAGATCACTATAATATAAATTTGAATAGGATGTTATAATTTACTCAAATAACCACAAAACCAAAAAAAGTTAACCTAAAAATAATTTCTATATGAACTCTCTATTTATGAGAAATTATGTAATAAAGTCTTACATCATGATTTGATCATTAGTTTCTACTTTAAAATATATTAATTTCTAGTATAACCATATCATGACATGAAATGTCAAAATATGAACTGAATTATAGTTCTAACCATATGAATGATTCAAAAAATCACAACCCAATGGATTTTTCATGAATATAAGTCATGATGTGAGACCTTAAATCACATTTTTTTATTAAAACTATCATGTAAATAAATTTATTCCATGTAATAGGAACCATATATCGACAATAATCTAAATCCACTAAATAATTATCCACATTGTGGCTTCTATGTCAGAAAATGTGTCTTGAGACTCCAAAACCACCAAAATTATCAAAACATTCATATTAGTGTGGATTATTAAATTGTGACGTGTAACATAAAAACTATAATTTCTGAAAAGGTATAAGTATTATGGTGTTCTATAAGACTCTTAATATTCTTTTTAAAAATAATCATATAGAAATTTATTTTCATATTTAAAATTAGAAATTGTTTTTAGTTTATTAAATTTCAACTAAAGTCGCAACACGATGGATGTGGCTCTGATGTGATGTATTATTTTTCATATGCATCAAAATTATCCTATAGTCATATAATAACGACTCTTAGGATACACTAAAAAGTTAATGATATTTTACATAAATTCAATAAGTATCATTCAGTTGACAAAATATCAAAATTTTCAACGTAATATTATAATATACATCCATAATATAGCTTGTAATTTTTGATTTCAATCACCCTTTACCTAAATTATAACTTCAATATATGATTTTATAATCATGGGTTACAAATTTCAAGTATAGGATACTATCCATTAAACATGCATCTCAGCTTTATAGGAAGATTCATGACAAGACCATGATAGAAAGTTTACCTCAAATCACATACAAGTTGATTGATGAGGCTTTTGTATAGGGAGTTTATATGAAGTTGTTTACCCTACCATTTTAGAAGATATATTATCCAATAATATTAATGATAGTATTTTTTTATATACTATGATTATATTACTCAATGGATTAATGTTATGGATGAGTTTTTGAGATGAAGGCATCTTAGGTTTCATTTTCACATACATTCATATGAAGAAAATGATTAGATGGAGTTTTATTACCATTTTCTATCACATTTAAAATACCGATAAGGTGATAGTGAATCCAAATTTGTGTCATAATCATAGAACCATAGAACATTATGTGAGATTGAATTCAATAAATCAAAATGAGATTTCTTTCTCATAGATATAGATCAATCATTTCATTAGTGAGGAACAATATGCAATGACACTTATGATGGAATAAGTCTAGTTGTTGTCATATCTAAAATAATGTTACAGAATAGTGGATCAGTATGATTTTATGTTCATATAAATCATGATATACTCCCATGATATAACCCTTAATGGATATCACTAGGATCAAAAATTCAAGTGAGGTTTGTAGTGAATGATTCTTGTTGAGATTATTCCCCTCTATATATTCACCAGACATAATGTCCTCGAGCATTCATTGGAGATCCAAAATATATAGGCCGATTTTTAGTCAGGTGATAAAGCATGTTTTGGATTCCTAATTTATGATTAATTATTTAAAACTATTTGAAAATAGTTATATGGATCATTTGATCTGCAAAAGATTCATTTTTAAGACTAGGAAAATATGATGGAATCAAATGGATCCTAGGTTGGTTTCAACCATCTGAGAGACTGAGTTTGGTATATTTTATTTGGATTAAGACACCTTGATATTGTATTCTCATTCATATAGGTATCATAAGATAGTTATGATAGTATAGAGGATAAAAATTTTAACAAAGAAGGTTTACAAATCAAGATCATCCCCTGTACGAATAATGAATCCATCATATAGGTAGTTATGAGATATGAAATAGTTTTTTGGGAGTAGTTTGGAAAGGATGTGACAAATATCCATTTCAGAATCCATTTCCTCCTTGTTAACGATGAATGATATATGGTGTATGAAGTCGGGGAAGTGGCTAGATACACGCGATGAAGGGAATTGAAAAGAAATATACTGACATGCCTTGATGTAAGATTTACATCTTCTCTACATTGGATCTCATTCTCGTCAACAAAATTTTGAGACAATATATTCTTAATCAATATTTATATGGATTATTGAGATTCCAGAAGAGTCCATATCCTATCTACTTAGACAACTGACTGCAACTAGAAGAGATCATCTTCTTCGTCTCATTTATCAATAGTGTGAGATTACTCTGGATATGTAAAATTTTTCATCAGAGCTCATCATGAGAATTATGAGGCCATATTTTGTTATTCTTATAATAGACTAGTCTTATATAGTTCATGATATGGTATATTTCAATTACTTCATGGTTTATGACATTGAGAGTAAGGGACAAGGTCCACCTTCACTATTGAATGTTAAACTTACATAGGATGAGCAAGTTGTACGCAATAATGATTTTAGATATTTATTCAATAGTGGAGAGATTAAAATTATGTTCCAATTAGGTTGTGAAGGAATACTCATCGACAATAGTAGAGGATTATATAGAATATTCCTTGTATAAAATAATTGGGTTTCTCCATTTTCAATGTATTTATTTAAACATAAATATTCACCATAAGACTGTATTGATATCTTAAAAATCTTATTTGATAATCCTAAATATAATTAAGGATCTGATGTTTTAATTGGTCGTTCATTTTGATAAAGTAATTATCAGAACTTTTCTATACACCTTGGCATATCATGTTCTCATATTTAAGAAGTCAATATTTTTTTATGATTTGTATTTTCTATTTCATTCTTAATTAGAAAATAATCAACAATAAATTCCATATTATTATAATTTATGTTCACTTTGATAAGATTAATTATGTGATATGGTTGAGATCAGGTAATGATTAGATTCATGTTCATGAGAAATAAATATTGATGGTAGATTTCATCTGTTTCTATGATAAATATAGATTCTCAGTGATTTAATTTGGTGAAAATAGTTCCTATATAGTTTTACTGGGACCCATAACTAAGATTGTATGGAAATAGATGGATCGTGTTCTAGTTGGTTTCATTCATGAAATTCTAATCATTTCCTAATCCATTGAATAACCTTTCGATTATTTGTGGATTGTTCTAGACTTATTCAATGATCATCAACTATACAATATTTTATTAATGTTAATGTTCTAGATTTTTGACTATTATTTATTAGGGAATTGAAGATCAATGAGTGAATATAGAGTTAGTCATATGAAGGGAGAGTTTATGATTGATTGGATACCACTCAAGAAAATGCTTTTGGTTCATGATTTGATAAGGATGGTGGGGTATTTCTGGATATTTGTTGCATAATTCTCATCATTTACACCTCTATAATGACATTTCCTAGGTGAGGAAAACCATTTCTCAAAATTAATAATTTATATATATATATATATATATATATATATATCAATTTTGTAATGAATAAATTCGAAAATTCCTCATCCCTATAGTTTATCAATGAACGAGTTGAATATAAGGCATACAGTGACTCTTGTAGGTTTTAGATCACATTCACGATGATATATATATAACCCATTATTTATAATGGGTATAGGAATCTATGAAAATATAATGATAGTTACATGAATCAAAACACATACCTAGAATATAATTTTATTTCATAGTACATGATAAGACACTATCTTCATAGTGAAAAGTTTTTAGTCATAACATATAAGTAGTGTCCTAGGTATATCATTTTAAAAAGTGATATAAATTTGTGAAAGGGGCCTTGGTTGTAGATACCATATGAATATTAAATTTTTATCATCTATCCTTTAATAATAGTAAAAACATAGGAATATTCTATTGTTATTAAGACTAAATATTTTTAGACAGCAAATGAATATGATAATTGAGCCTCATTGTGGACAGTTATAGTGGATAGATGATATGCTACACATTTATAATTGATGCCGGTCCCCCACACTTATTAATCTAATGAGAGATTCCTTGAATGGGTATATTTAATACAGGATATTATGAATCTTATGTTCTTTATAGATGAACTAGAGATGTACTATAATGGAGGGTACCATAGAAACCAATTCTCATGGTTAAGTGGTGTTCAAAAAAAATTGTATGATGAGGTGCTCGAGAATTTTTACACTCCCCCTATTAAGTGAATTTTTTCATAAAAAAAGTAATACTTTTATTTTGATCATCATTTTTTACCAATAATTAAGTGGAGTGTTTTAATTTTCGTATTGTAGTTCATTACATTTCATAATGTGAAGCTAGATAAATATGTTTCTATAGGTTTGAGAAATACTCTTAACGTTCCTGAGTGGAAGTGTGATAGTATTGTGATTGATTTTTTGATAGAAATTACATCAATGATAAAGTGTTATGATTATATATTAGTGATCATTAACCATCTTACCATGTTAGGTCATTTATATTCAATTCATTAGTAGAGTTCTGGAGAGATATTGGGACATAAGTACATAAAATAAATTTTCTAATTTTATGTGGATTCCTTAACAATTATATATAACCACAAAAATATGTTCATGTCCTAATTATTTAAACCTTTTTAGATTATTATACATCCTAGTTGTTATTGAGTACAAAATTCCACCACCAAAAAAATTTCCAGATCAAGAGAAATATTCAGGCTCTCTAGCATATATTGCAAGCCTGTGTACTAGAATTTGGAAAAAGTATGGGTGACCACAAACCATTCGTAGAGTTTACATATTATAACAGGCACAAATATAATGTGGATTAGAACCATTTCATCCCTTGTATAGGAGACCCTAGAGGTCTCCCATTCACTGGATAGAGATTGGTTACACATCAATCATGGGTCCCAAGATGGTACAATTGACAAAAAAGTGGTCAAAGTGATCCAATAGTACATGAATATTATTCAAAGGTATCATAAACTATTCATTGATAAAATATTATGACCAATAATATTTGAGGTGGGATATAACATATTTTGAAAGGTATAACTTTTTTCTAGTTTAATGATATTTGGTAATAGTATCAGACATCCTTAATCATTATAAGATAATTATTTCATTTTGGTTTTGGTAAGAGGGGTTATTGTTAGCTCAACATTACCCTCATAGATCGGTTGTGTGCACAATATCCTTCACATGTCAAAAATCAGGAGTTATGCGAATGACCATCAAACATTAATTACATGTGTAATATTCACATAAATGATGAAAAATATTGTATTGATTATGAGATGGATATCAGGTATTGGATTGTGTAGATCATTCATGGGAGAATGATTTTACTAGTTCATGGCCTATGGTATAAAAAAAATATTCAAGAGAGCTAATTGAAATTTCATAATTATACTTGAGATCAATAATCTCCCATATTAACATTAGTTGTGATTTTTGGAATGAAAGTAATTATTAGTGTGGAAAATTTAAGACCAGATTTTTTTAATAAATGCCTTTTTATATTTTTAATTATATTTATAAAGGTAGTCATGAACCATGTTAATTTTTAATTTTTATGGATGTTAGTGAAAAATAACCAATATATTAAATGTAAAACCTTCCATTCATGGGAATGTGAATAATTAATAAATTAAACATGAAAAACATAATAGAAAATCCAACACTACATTTGTGTATAAAATTATAACTCTTTTCAAAGAGAGTTATAATTTTTTGAATCGGTATTTTAGGGATCAAACAACAAAGTTTTGGGATTTTAAATTTTTTTATCAATGTTTGAAAACCTAATCCTTATAGTTTTCATAAATATAATAGTATATCACATATCTTTTGTTTCATAATTTTTAATAAGAGGAACTTTATAAAAGATTTACCGTAGAGGTTGGTCATTTTATTATTTGTGTTCTCCTTATTCATCCCACACCCAAAAATCCACTCTCAAAATTAAATTTTTTAATTGAACATTGTAGTATTATTTATAATAATTATAATAATTATATATTATTAATATAAATATATATATATATATTGTAATTCCCTCTAGAAGATGTTATCTCAATTACATTCCTTAGATCAAATATTTTGTTAAATTACAATCCCATGATCTTTTAGGTTTCATAACTTATAGAAATAGGAAATAAAATCAACAATCAAAACTCATGCACTTTTAAAATAATGGGAATTTATTTCAACTATATAAGAACCAACCCATTTCCATAATAATTATTCAAATTCTCTCCTAAATTATAAACATGTTATATTCTTCTAAAATTTAATACATATTATATATATATTCATAACATAAGGAAATAAAAACATAAAAAAGAGGAGTTTAATTTTCCAATAAGGATAAACATAATCAATAACAATATAATATCATAAATGAGAATAATATGAGTATAAGAGTATAATTAGGATACATAATAATGTTATATATAAAATATAAAAGATCCTAAATCATTGAATAAGTAATATTTTAAAAAAAGGAATGCATCAAATTTTTGAGAGACATTACATAATAATCATGATCCATGAGATCCTAATATCAGGATACATTAAAAAATATGGCACAAATTTTATAATTTTAAAAATTAAACTTCAAAAAACACAAAAAATCATGCCTTATTTCAAGATTATAAATTGTGCCCACATATTCATGTCTCAAAATATATAACCTTTTTACTAATTAAAAGGTGGGTAAAATATATTCCCACCAATAATTAATCCATACTTCTATGTATAACATGAAGTAAATTATTCCCAATAACAAAAAGATCAATTGGAATTAAAATGGGGTTCATTCATTTCATTCTAAAAAACCATATAAATAAAATTGTGTTTCATATAATTTTCATATTTAATCAATAAGTAAAACATTAATAATTTAATCAATAATAAAAACATGATATACCAATATAAAATAAATGAATTTCCCATGATATTAAAAAATCATTCTCTGAAAACACCCTTCGACAAAGATAATAAATTATATGTTATTTATATTGTATATATAATTGGTATATGGTTTAGTCAATAACATACATAATAAATAATTTTATAGGTTTTCAATTGAACATCTATCCATAAAATTAAATATAAAATTGGGTATTCATAGAGGAAACACATTGAAAGGAAACTAATGGTTATGTACTAATGATGATTTGGAAAGTAAAATTAAGTGGTATGAAAATTCCCTAACAACGATTTAATGTTTTTCTTGTTTAAAAATATTGGAATTAAATCAACAAGTAAATGGAGAATAATTTAAAAGGATTTGTGGAATCATACTTTTAAAATAATTAAAACAATGACACTTTTTCCTTATAAACCCGTTAAAAAAACTTGTCGATTAATGTAATAATACTTTAACCCTTAAACTATGAAGAGTGGGAATGAAGATTCAAAATAATGGGAATTTTTAATTGAGAAATAATATTTAAAAAATATTTTCTTAAATTATATAAAGAATTTCTATGTGATTAAGCTACTACTTTCTTTTGGAGTAGTAGTTTTCAATATGATTGGAAATAAATATATTGAGATATATTTTAGCATCATTTGTTTATATAATATACATTAATTATGTCTTGAAAATAGAATAAATTTATTATAGAGACTTTTTGGATTGGAAAGTGATAAATAGTTTCATGATATAAATTTTTTAAATATTTTAGACCACCATTATTAAAAACCCACATCTTATATGGGGAAAATTCTATTTGAAAGATCGTGTGGAGAAGTAAGAGTATAAAACTAACTTATCCATATTTGAGTTCTGAAAAGGTATTAAATAATTGTTTGTAAAAAAAATATGTACATGGAGGATAAATATCCATTATAAACAGTATAATTAGTTATAAAAATTTAAAATTTTATTTTTGAAGGAATATTATTGAAGATGATGATAATTATAAACAAAAGTAATTTCCCATATGAATAATTTAAATAACCATTTGAAAATTAAAATGTAAGGATAAATGTGTATGGAAATATCATTTCAATATAGATATATTATATCTTAATGAGAATGAATTTGAGTTATGAAATTTATTATTTATTTACTAACATTTAATTAAAAATTCCTTGAATAATAGTGAGAGCCTTAATTTAAACTCCAAATACAATGAATAAAGGATAAATAATTACTTAATAAAATTAAAAGAATGTAAATACATCATATAAAATTATATTTCTTTAAAAAATTAAGTATTACTCAAGACATATGAATTGAGGCCAAAAAACCCTTTTAAGCAACATAATTATAAAGGTAAAAATCATTCGATAATTTGTTAATAATGAATAATTTGAGAATCCAATAAAATTATGAGGAATCAAAATAAAAAATATTAATTAGGTATAATAAATTTAACATATAAAAATAGTCTTCTTTTATAATGCTGGTAAATTAATGGAACAAAATTGAGTTATCAAAAACCCTGCTAATATTAGAAACATTTGAATAAAAACCCCTTGAAGGATTCTATTTAAAATATAACATTAAATATAATTAATAATGATAGGCTATTGATAAGATACATAATTGTTAGTAGAAATAAAAGATTAAATAAAACCTGTGTATAATGAGAACTATGTCTAAAGGGATTGAAAATCGAGACAAGAAACCATTACTATTGTTCTAATTGTCCTTATGCATGAACATATCTTGTAAAATGATAAAATTATGCTTTTGGAAATTTATTCATATATATTTCATTAACAAAGGATATTTTTTATCCTTTCATATTTATTTTTTATATTTAATTTTTATAGTATTTTTATTTTTGAAGATTATAGAATTGGTGTGTGATTATTTTGTTAATTATAGCGATGAATGTTAATTTTTTTTAATAAAATGATAAATACATAATAAAAAAAATTTATCGACATAAAATCATTTTAGTTTAATTTTAACTTATAAAAATACTATTATATATGTTCCCATTGTTATATATGATATGGTCAAATAACATCGTTCTTGTAAGTGGTTAAACTGAACCACATAAGGATATGCTATAACTCATTGGATGAGTATGGTTAAAGAAGTTTATAAAATCATTATAACCTAAGGATAATTAAATTATTTAAAATTTTAATTTATTAAAAAATATTTTATGCGGTTTTCATAAATACCAAATATTAGGATGAAAATTGAAAATTGTTATTTATTGGTGGTGGTGGTATGCAGTACACATAATAATTTTTTTAATTTCTTAACGGCTTAGAGAGAATGTAGGTGGATTATCTGTTTTATCTCAAAAGTAATAATAATAATATTTATTTCACATTTAATAATAAAATTTAATATATATAACTAGGGAAGCTATGTTGTGGTGAAAAATAGAAGATGTCCCATCGTTGATGAGATATTCCACAGAACGCATGACCAATGTTTTATATTTTTTTATGTGGATGGAAATGAAAAAATAAGTGGTTTTCAACAAATATAATAACACATAAGTGTAGTTATTATTATAGGTGATTATAATACTATGTTTAGGGTAATTTAGGAAAGATAACAGTTAAGAAGAAATGTTATGGAGTAAGTAATACTTATGTCTAAATGTTAAACATCCTCTGGATGAACTCTATAGAGTTGGAGGGATTAGGATAACATGTAGTGTCCATGGGATTTACGTAATTTATTGGAAATACATGAGATTTTAATCACTCAGGGTTTTAAGGATATTTAAAAGGTAATGTAGAGAATTTAATGTGTGTAAATAATCCCCTTTTATATGTGAAGAAAAAGTAACATGATTACAATATCATTCAATTTTAAATGATATAATTAAACTATTCAAAGGTAAAGGAATACAAATTTTATATATAATTGAGTGAGAGTTTGCATTGATCCAATAACACCTCAGCCACTGAATTTTACACATATTGTAATGAATTTTTAATCAATTTACTCATATATTTATTATTATTATTATTATTTTCAATTAATTTGGGTAATTAGTTTCTACACAAGAAAAACATTATTTCGCTAAACATATAAAACAATCCATATTAACATATTTTGATATTATCAAAAAATATTAATAACCATTAAAAATTAATCAAATACTAAATATTTAAAAATTAATATATTTATTAAAACATTATATATATAGAAAACCATTTTTGTAAAAAAATGATGTTTTACCATTATTATTTGTTCATATTATTTCTAATTTATCACCAATTTAATTTAAATTAATATCTTTATATAAATGTTTAAAAAAGATTATATTAAATATTTTAAATACATTAATTTAATTGATTATACAAAAAATGAACACTACTAATAAATTAATGATTTAAAAATAAATGTTTTATCCCTATCATAACAATTTTCTATCGAATTAGTAGTCATAATTTTATGACTAGAAATTAAAATAAAAATTATACCTTTTATTTAAATTTTTATATAATGTTTTAAATCCATTTTATAATAATTAACTTGTATAAATGATAATAATTAATTTTCAATATAATTGATATAAAAAATTTTAATTGATTAAAAATAATTATGTTTCCAAAATATTAAAAATGTGTGCCATAAATTCAATAATTAATTTTTTGAATATTTAATTTAATTCTGAAATAAATATTTTAATAAAATAAATGTTTCGACATATTTTAAATCATAAAAATAATGGTGTTTGAAAAACAGATATATTTTTCACTATTTGACTATAAATAGATTATTTAAGAAAAATCTAAAAGACACACACTACGATAATTATGATTATTAAAATTCAAAAATGAGGTTAACTTGGAATACAAATAAAATAAAAAAAATGTTGAAAAAATATCTTTTAAAAATCAAAGTGTTCTTACTAACATTTTGTATGAATTTAGGATTAATATCTATCTTTTTAAATACAGTATATCTTATTCTTGTAATAGTTTTCATATATAATATGACATTGATCATTTTTGAATGGTGTTTTATATTTAAAATGTTATAGCTACAATGTTTATTTAATAAAAACAATATTTTGAAATATCAGGATATTACATTATCGCCCATAAATTAATTTAACCCTCATTATTTTGATTACTCCAAACTAATAAATTGTTTTGGGGCTCCATAAGGTAAACATGAATATATTTTATTTATAATGGAATTTGATCCTCAATATCCTTGTTTTTACTACTGATCTCAACTTTTCCCTCATAATGTAAATATAACAAATGTTGAAATTTTTCATCGATCATTTTGGAGAATACCGCTAAAAATAAGTTTAAATTTTCATATGGACATTATATTGTACCCTATATTAAAAGGTTTTCATGTGATATTTTTATATGTGATTTTCCTATCATGGAAATTTTCATTTTTTAAAGATCCAATCCAGGACTAATACCCAAAAAAATTAACTAAAGGAAGTATACTAGGATTTTTTGGGAAACACATTAAATTAAACATCTATTGTAAATGAGTTATATACAATGGATATGATCATCTTATAACTAAGTATTCTTATTCATAATCCCAAATATATTTATAGATTTTATAAGTTAATATTCTTAAGAAACATATAATTCATAATGGGGTGGTTTGAAGGAGAGAAGAATACCACACTTATATATATTAAGTATATTATCATTTTTCTTCACAACAAACCATTTTCCTTAATCAAATTAGTTATTCTAGTTTTATAGGATTTACCTTGTTCCCATGTTTTTGGAAATCAATATTTCCTTTCATAATTCTTGTCCCTTGTATTATGAAATTGATTTTCGGTATCCTAAAGTTCCCTTAATTCATGATATCGAACTATTAGTGGTACCTCATGATGAATCTATTTCATTAATATATGTAACGAAATCTCGTCATGTTTTTTTTTGGAAATTAGTTGTAATATTTTCAGTTTTTACATACATAAAGGATATCTTAGTTCCATTGATTTATTTTCCATTAGTGCTTATTCAGATATTTTTATGTCATGAAATTTTAATCTTCTTTCCTCCATCATCTTCTTCACCATACTATCCATAATGATCCATCCTTCCCTTCTTTTATGTGTTTGAAAAATCAATTAAGTGATTGTTGTTAATCATGAATCATGATATCTAGTATGACATAATCCCAAGGTTCGACATTATATATATAATCCTATCGGGTTTCACATTTTTACAACATCCTCATTATCTAAAGAATCCATTTTTAAATTATTTCCTTAAAGAATTATTCATTACTATTGAAAAAATGTGTTAAAAAGTGTGATGGAAACTAACAGATGAATATTGTAATATAAATAAATGACAAATTCACTCTAACAATGTATAACTGATAAAAATTATTAACATAGATTACATTTGAATAAAAAATACCCTTGGTTCCATCTATTCATCATTATGATGGGTTTTATCATAATCCATAACAAAATTCCATAATATAATAAATGTTTAATACTTAAAGCTAAAGTGAATTTGATTGACCAAAAAATATATTTATAAAGATTCTACCCATGTTTGTAGTCCAAGGATCACTCATATTACACTTGAGTGATGATTGAGTGGATATTAAATTATCCCCTTTTGAGGTGATTGCCCCATGGTATATCTATACCATACACACATCTATTTTTTAGTAGGCATACATGGTTTTCATTTCTAGGAAACCAAAAAATATATAATCTATAAAAACTTTTGGATTCTATAATATACATAGACTTATACCTTAGAAATATCCCTAAGGTTCTCACTATATTTAAATAATCAAAATCCCTAAATTATTCAATAGATTTATATTTTCTTTAAATTATGACTATCCCTAACATATCATACAATAACATATCATCACACACCATCCTAACCTATAATGATATCTAAAACCTTATATGGTAGAAATTATTATTCCCCATGAATTAGACAATCTTAATTACAAGAATAAAAAAAAAATACATTATAGTGAATTCACATGCCATTTTATTTTTAGGTTTTTATTGAAATAGAAAAAAGGCCACAAACACTTATATTATTCAATCACTGGATATTATTCCCACTATATAATAAAATGAATCATCCAAAACAATTCATTAATATATCCCAATAATTAGACACATTTGATTCCATTCAATGCATTTCATTCAAAATACATTTCATCATAATCCAAGGAAATAAAAACATAAAAAATGGACGAGCTTAGATTTATGTAAAGGAAATAATAAGTGACAATAATAAAATATCATAAATGAGCATAACATGAAAATATGGTAATAATCAGGATACAAAATAATTTTATAACCTAAAAACATAGATTATAAATCATTTCCTAATTCATGGAATAACATATTAAATGAATCAAAATTGTGTGATTCCATTTGTCAATAAACAAGATTCATGAGATCCTAACATACATATTCCATATAAATGTCTCTCAAATCATAGAAAAAGGAAACATCACCTTCAAAATTCAAACACAATAATTCACACTTGTGATTAACTATATTATGACCAAGTATATATGTATCATGATAAATAAACATTTAAAAATTTTATTAGATACAAATATAAGACCACACCCATCAATCCTACATACTTAAGTGTCCGACATTAAATAAATCAGTCATCATAAATAATGAAATCATTTAAAAGTAAGTGGGATTTATTCATCGCATTATAATTGTTCCATGGAATGAAATTAAGTGTCATATTTTTTTGATAATTAATTATATAAGGAAAAAATCTATAATTACGTCAATAATCACAACAAGATAAACCCATGAAAAATAAACTATTATCCAATAACATTATGTATAATTCTAGGTAAATACCCTTCAATCAACATAATAAAAAAATGTAATTTTTTAGTTATATAAATAGGGGTATATGTTTTAGTCTATAATTTTCCAAATTTATTGAAGTATATGTAACCCATTTAATACACTCCAATCAATGGATATCAAAAATATTATATTTATAGAGGGAAGGAATTGAATGAAAAAATATCATAATACACCAACTATTATTATAAAATATAAAGAAAGTGATGGATCATTTCTCTTATATATTTTTAACATTTCTCATATAAGAAAATATTGGATGATATCAAACTAGTATATTAAGAATAAATTGTAGATATTTACACAATTTTACATCGAAAATCTTGATGGAAATAAATTCTTTCTTGAATTCTATTAATATAAATCATAATGAATAGTTTAAAAATAATATAATTTTTAAATCTATTATGAATGAAAAATTTGTTTCAATGTTATGGTAATAAATTATTGGGAATAAAATTTAAAAATTATTTTCTTTAATATATTTTTATAAAGAATTTAAATGGATTAAAGTCATTAGTTTCATTTAATAATTCATTCTCAAAAAATATGGGAATATTTTTAGAGATATATTAATACCATAATTGTTGTGAAATATATACTAATGGAATCTTGAAAAATGAAAAAAAATTATTGAGAAATAATGGAGTGTAAATTAAGAAATATTTCCATTGAATAAAAATCATATTAATATTTTGGAACAACACTAATGAAATTCGACAACATAAATATAGTAGTAAAATTTCCATATAGAAGCGGTGAAGAGAAGTAATCATATCACATGAATTAATCCATATTTTAGTTCAAAAAATATAAAAAAACATTAGGAGGATGGTAAATTCGGACATGGAGGAGAAATATATATTTGAAATAATGGGAGTAAATCTTATAAACTACACACATTTATTTGATAAGTAATTTCATAAAAATAAATGATTATAAAAAAAATTAACTTCCACTAATAATAAGAGGTATTATTTGTGGAATAATGAAATGGATTGATATAATGTTTTAATAAGACCAAAAAAGATGAAAATTTACAACTCAAGGCGAATGAATTTTTGTTTGGTTATCTGTTATGGCTCGAGTAACATTAAAATGGATACATGTTTAATGAATGAGGGATTAAATTTAATCTCAAAATACCTGAATGAATGATCATTTAGGATATATGATATGAAATAAGTTGTGTATTTATCATAAAAAATTAAATTGATTCATATTATGAGGTATTCCTTAAGAAATGAGAATTGTGACCAAAAACCCCTTTTAAGTATTATAATTTTTGATGTATCATTCATTTGATAATGATTTTATATTAGAATATATTATAACTAAAAAAATAAACATGAAATAAAATAAAATCAACTCATTAGTTAGAATAAATTAAACTTCGAATAATAGATTCTAATAAGAAAATTGGGAAGCCAATAAATGAGAATTGATTTCAAAAAACCACTATGATTTTAGAATCATTAAAATAAAAAACCCATGAATAATATAATTTAAAAAGAAAATAAATAAATATATTGAACAATGAAAGGTTCATGTTATAAAAAATATAATGGAATGTTTTTGAATAATTACAAATAAAACATGGTGAACAATAACAAGTACATTTAAAGGGATTAAATATTATGACAAAAAACCATTACCAAGGATCAAATTCACTCTGTGAATGTGCTTAACATCTATAATAATAAAACTATGTTCATTATATTTCTTATTATGAACCTTAATTATATATATTTCATTTACTAAGGAACATTTATTATCAATATATTTTTATTTATTAACTAATGTTTTTAAATTTGATAGTTATTTTGAGAGAAAATTGATTTAGTGTTGGATTATTATGAAAATAGTTGTAGTAGAATATGATATTTAAATTACATATTAAATAATAAATATATAAATTACATTATAATAATAATATTTATTTTATTTTTAACCAGTAAAAATATTAGTATTTATGTTCCCAGATTCATTTTGACAGAGTTTTATAGTGTCATTCATATAGGAGGTAAAACTGACCTAATCAAGAACCTGAAACAACTAAATGGGTGATTGTTGGTAAGGAAGTGAATAATGAAATTTTATTTGAAAAATAATTATATTATTTATATTTATTACGTTAATAAATCATGTTTTACGTGGTTTGGATAAATAATGAAAATCAAAATAGAAAATGATAAAAGTTACTTGGTGGATGTTGTAGTTTGTATAAGTCATTGTTAACATTTACATTTCAATATGTCTGATTTGGTATGAAGGTGGATTTTATTTCATCTCCTAAAAATAGAAATTATTTTATATACTTCACATTTATAATATAATTCCACTTTTATAACCAATAAAGAGAGGTGGTAGTGAAAAATAGAAGACATTACTTCGTAGAGGAAGTAGTCTGAAAAAAGTTATTGAGGTTATATTACATAAATAGATGGGATTGAATAAATATATGGTTTTACATTAGTTTAATAACACTTATATATAATAATTATTCTTATTTAATTATATGACATTGGTTAGTATTTGTTTGTAAGAGAATGATTAATAAAAAAGGTATGGGGTGAGTAATATTTACATTGAGTCCTTTATCATCCATTAGAAAAAATAATTAGAATTTAAGGACCTAGGATAACTTGTATTGACAAGGGGATTACTAAATTACATGTATTTATTGTTTAGGAAAATTAGTTATTGGTTTAAAATTTTTTTTGAAGGGAATGTAGAGCATGGTATGCGTTGAATTGATTCCGATTATATGTGATGAAAACTAGAATTTTTTAAATACCATTTTCTTTTAAATCATATAATTACACTATTAAATGGTAATAACCTATAAAAGTTCAAAATAATGTATTTTGGAGAGTTATTCTTCTTGAAACCTAATAAAATATTTTTTTAAACACATGTTTAAAAAAAATTTGAATTCATTTTCAATTTAATTTTAACATCAGTCTTTTTTTGTTCTTATTGTGGTCTTTTTTTCACTAAAGAAAGATTTTTTTTACAAAACCTATAATATAAACCCAATTAGTAAATAAGGATTTTATAAAACTAAATTAATCATCTATTTAATATAATAAAAATTATTAATAATATATTAAACATCTTTAAATAAAAAATGTAATATATAGAAACCCAAATTTTTTAGGAAAATAATGCTATAAACATTAGTTATTCTAAATAACATTTAGAATTTATTACTAAATAATTTGGGTTAATATGAAAATATATTTTTTAAAATAGAATACTATATTCATTACGTAAATTTATTAATTGAATTTATTACATAAAAATTATATAGTGTAAGTGAAATAGTTCAGTAAAAATAATTTTTCTATAATTAGTTGGGTAACTAACATTATTCATTATAATCATAATTTTATGAATAAAAATAAAATTTACAATATTAAATAATATAAAAAAATTTGTTATAAAATAGGAAATCCATTTTTATATTAATTTTCTACAAGAGTGAATAACTAATTTATAATACATTTATGAATACAAATAGTTTTTAGAGTAAAAAATACCTATATTCCCAAAAATAGTAACATGTGTTTTATAAATTAAATCTAATATTAAAAATAAATTTATTTATCAATATAAATATAATTTTTTTCCTGAAAATGATTTAAAAAAATTTATGTTATAATAATGATAGTATTAGAAAATAAGTATATTTTTCACTCTTCACCTAAAAAATAATTACATAAAACAATATCCAAAATTCCTATAATGAAAATTTGTAGTTCTTGAACTAATAATTGTTATTCAATATTAAAAGTAAAAAAGCCACAAAAATTATGTTTTATTTTAAATGAAAATATATAATATATTGATAAAATACATTTACTGAGAAAGAATCCCCCATTTTGAACATTATATGTTCATAATAGCATATCAATAGAATTTCTAATTTTGTAATATCTAAATATCTATTAACGCTTAATCCATGTCATAATTTTCTTATATAATATGTTTCTGATCATTTTAGTTTAGTGTTTTTTATGAAAAAAGATATTGATACAATGATTATTTAGGAGAAAATATGTTATGAAATTTTATATTGAGAAAAATTAGTTATATATTGAAAAGTATTAATTTTTATCCTACCCCATGATTAAATTTAATATAAAAATTATATTAATTTTCAACTAGATTTTAATTATTATTTTATAAATATATTCAATAGAAGATTAACATGATATGGAAAATTTATATTTTTTCATATGTTGAAATGTTTATCAGGATAATTCATAGGTATATTTCATTGTATTTATCTAACAATGTTTGCTGATTTAGGAATTTATATTCATGTATTCCTATATTAATAAGTGTTTACTAATTTTTAGGTGGTTGAATTTCTCAAGAATAAATTCTCACTATTTTTTCACAATTCCACATGCATCAGGTCATCCCTGGATAATAAGTGCAATATCCTTGGACATCTAGAGGGATGAGTTGGTTTGATGTAGAATGGATCAATCTAGATACCGTGATGTGGAAATATAGATTGATAGAGAGGATAATGTATCCAAATATGGATGATAATGGATTTTGTGAAAAATGATGAAAATCACTAAAGAGAACTAATAATAACCCATGAAGGAATCTGATCATTGTGGGTGTGGAGGAATGACCAAATACAAAGGCATCAGTTGCCGTCCATGCATCAGACTTGAGGATATGTGAATTAAGGATCAAGATAACCTAATTACACAACATGTAAGGCACCATGTCACACATTTTGTGTCTCATTACCATATGTAACTATGGTTTATGTGTTATTATATTAATTACATTTGGTGTGAAATAGGGTCACACCCCATGTATCTCAGGACCACATGTCACAGAGTGTATCAGGGTAAACATCTTGCCATAAAATTAAACTCCCACATCATTTGTTCTATTGGATACCACATGTAACATTATGGCCTAAATGTATATGGTCTTCCCAATCAATCTCATGAATTATAATGAATTTTAACACTATGTGGTCAAATTTAAATTTCTAATAGTAACGATAAATGATATGGACATCGTTGATAATACATGTCTGACCTGTTTTAGGGTCATAAATGTAATACTACCAAATTTCAATTTCAATAATGCCAAATTAACATGAATTGAAAAAAATTGAATCATCACGGTTGATTTTGATTATAGAAACTCTGTATTAAATACAATATGTATTGTATTAGGAAGATTCTAATGTTATTCATATTATTGTTCATAGCTATTAGAATTTGATGTGTGAGTAATGCATTCTGACCACATTTACAAATAACGATTTATTTATAATATATATTTATCATTCCATGATTTTTTAACATGTTAGAGTAGTTTTAGTTCAATAGATTCACAAAGATGATGATAGAGAGTGGATGAGATAGTTATAGTTGACACGGTGTTCATAAAACAATAAAAGTGTACGAACTATATATTGTGGGTTAGTTATGTGGTCTTTTTGGAGTATGTAACTCAAAATACATTAAGTACATGAGTCCTATACAAATTATGTAGGTGACATCCTCTTTGAATCTGTATTTAACATAGTGATCCATGAGACCTCATTAGGGGTTGGCATCCCCTCTAATGTTGTTTACAATTTGGTAATATCTGGGAACCCCACTAAAACATCAATCAGAGGTTGTGGAAGTGATAGAAGTTATGTAGTCTATATTTTTAAGTTTTGGTAAATTTTTAGCAATTTAAGTTTCTTTTAGTATATTAATTCTTTGTTGTTGAGTTGTGAAGAAAATATATTTTCTACATTATTGGATTATTTATTCCATTAATGAAAATACAAGTTTATATTTATATGAATAGAAACACTACCCCATTTTTTTTATTGGATTCCTACAAGGTATATCTACACTTAGATCTGTATGGGCATCATACACACATGTATTTTGTAAATTTATAAGAGTCATAGTTTGTTGGTGTCATCGGAGGTTGCGGTTCTTGTGATGTCAACACATAAAGGATCTTGGGGGCGATGGAAGCTGGAGGTTCTTATGACATTTTTGTAAATTTTGGAGTTCTAATTTTATATTACATTAGGATATAATTTTATATTACAAGATATTGAGGATTTTATTTCCCCACTTATATCATAAATTTCTTTATTATACTGTTGTGGTCTTCATTATATCACATGAATATTATAGTAAAGTTAGTTTTTTTTGTTTTCATTGTTATATTTATTAATAGATGAATGAAGTCTTGTATTGATTATATATTCTATTTATACCTATATGTTTCATGTACCATCTTTGTTATAATATCCATTCCTTGGACCAATAATGATGATATCAGGGTGGAAAATGTAGTTTACCACCGGCCTAGGAATTGTCCCATTACATCGCATCCCAACAATTTATTTCAATAATTATTTTATTAATATATTTGATTACAATAATTCAGTTATTTTTAAACCCATATTTAATAAAAATGAAAAAAATTCCGTGAAATGGATTGTCAAATTGTTACCACATGGTTAATAGATACAATATAGATCATGTGTTTGTATGTCTATTTTTTATGCACACACATTTGATATAGTTGGTGTAACATCCCAAGTAGGTAATGAATAATAGATATTTTTATCTATGTCTATTAATGAATTAGATAGTGTTTTAGAGGCTTAAAATGAAAATAAATCCAATCTTAAGCATGGAATACACTAATATTTTTTAAAAGATTGTTTTACTGCCTTTTGATGGAAAACCATTTTTAAATCTATCTTTTGGGAATTTTATAAGATTTATTTTTCAAAATAAACATATTATTTATGATTGGCACATTGAAATTTACCTTGGGATAATTCTTGGTATTTTTCTGACAATGTTCATTTTTCAATGAATAGTGAAAAAAACTGCATTTTACATCAAAACTTCTTTTTCATATAATTTAATTATATTGTTTTATTATCTTTTTAATTTGTTTTAAAGTTTAAGTAGAATATATTTTTACCATGGTATTCAATTATGGTCATTGGGATTAATTTCACTTTGGAATTAGGCAGAAACAAAGCCAAACTTTTCATAAATATTGTTTCTAAAAAACCCGCTATTTGTTTTGACAACGGGAATTATTTTTAAATTAATTATTGCAATTTATGTGTTTGAAATTTGATAAAATGAATCACATATTTGGAATCAGAAGGTACAAATTATGTAATTAAGAATATTTTGTTTTTGGACAATATGAATAGTAACGACGGTAATTATCTTTAATTATCTTGATTAATGAGTAATCGGGTAGTTAAAGATAATCAAATAATATCGTAATAATAAAAAATTACCACAACATGTGTCTTAAGGATACTGGTTGTCTCATGGCCGACCATGGGATGCCTTGTACCAAACATGGGGGCCCCATGGAATCAATTTTGTGAGAAAGTTAGTTTTTATCTTTTTATTTTTAAAGAATGTTAAATGTGACAAATAATGTATCACCTAAGTAAAATATTTTTAATTCTGTCTAAATAAATGATCTTTTGGACTATAAATATTCATTAGAAAGATAAAAATATTTCATACATCATGATATTTTTTATAATTTTTAGACATTAAATTTATTAAATTATTTATGACATCGTGATGATGCAGCGATTACCTCATTAATAAAGGATTTAAATAAAATGAAATGATAATGTGAAATCTATGACCTAAACATGTCCAAAATCTATTTTATGGGTGGATTTCGAACCCTTATCACCTTAACCTCGAATTTTATCAATGTGGGACCTTTTGAATTCGAAAACCATTTGAAAATAAAGTAACATTTCTTTACTTTCCCAGAGTGCCCCTCCTCTCCTCTTATAAAAGGCCCCCACCTCTACATCCTTAACCACACATCCAAATCCTTTGGCTCGGACAAACCCTGACCATTTTTTCTCTCCACTTACCTCTCTTACTCCTTGAAGCCTCAATTTTGGAAGAAGTATTCCCAAGGAAGTCTTTGAGCTCAAACCAAAGGGAGTTACCCGATTTTAAGGTAATGTTGTCACTTGAGTCCTTTTGTTTTATTTTGCTTCTCCAACCCCCTAAACTATTTTTATTCATTTATTTTGTAACAACTCCAGTATCTTCAATATACTAGAATGTTGTTATAAGAAGTATTCGAACTACACTTACACACACCTACATCTAATGGTCAAAGAACATACTCTTTCTGTGGATGGCGAATTTATGCCTCCCGAAACGATGATTGTTCAACATTCTTTTAACACCTTCAATGGTGGCCATTAAGATGTAACTATAATTATATATGATATATAATATGTTTATGTTTTTATTAAGCTTCTTTATTTATCATTTTGGGCATAACATTATGGTTTCCATTATGGGTAAACGCGATATCTTCATTTAAGGAAGTGCGGACTACCGCCCCCTCAAAGTGATTTGATTCGTTAAATACCATATGTCGGACATTTAAACGATGGAGTTATTATATTATATATGATATTATACTGAAATTATAATATACCTTTATATCATTATTATTACATTCTATAAAATACGAAATAGAAATGAAAGTAGTGTTCATGCGTACGTACCGCTTACCATCTCCATGAATGGTGAATTTCATTTCTTACCTCTAAATGATTATGTAATATTATAAATGCATGCATGTACTCAATATATATTAAATATATGATATCAACATCATGAATACCATTCTGTAAATAATGGATAGATTAACAACTTGTAATTATAAAGGGCTTATTTTTTACTCAAGTTCCAATGATCGTTAAAACGACCATTATTAACTTAAATAATTACATAGTGTTCATGACACGGAAATAATTGATATAAAAGGAATGATGAACTTGAAAAAGGTTCTTAAAGAAGAAGAAATTAACTCATGTTTATTATTCAGTAGATTAAAGAACGACCGAGTCATGTCGGACCCGAGGTATAGGACTTCGTCTCAATCTCCTTTCATTGAGGCATAATTTGTTTTCTACACAACCTTCTTTTATACGGTGTATAAACCCCTTTGACTTTTACATTTATTCAAAAGGAATATTTTTTATGAAGCATTTACTAATCTAAAAAAGGGAATTTTTTTTGTCGTACGTATGCGGCGACAACGACTTCTCCGCCGCCGTGACCATTATTTGAGTTTCAGCTTCCTCTACAAGCCATACCTTTTTTTAAAAGAAAAATAAATACCATGTTTTACTTTTATTTTATTTTGGTATTGAAAATGGTTTTCATAATGTTATTATATCAATGTGTTGTATTGATATATTGTGATTGAAAGGTGGAAATGTTATGTTTCCTTTATGCATGTTTTATGTGATACAATTATGTTGAGGTTCTTGGTCACTATTATGAAGACGGGTGGTTCCGTGATAAACTAAGGGAGGGTGAGCCCGATATAGCTCTCCAATGCATTGGGTAATGTGAAGGAGTGAAACGTTATGGTTTCTCTGAAGAGATTTAGGGAATATACTATGATGGGTATTCCAAACGTAACCAAGAGGGTTACTCCCTACGTAGGAATGTTATGAATTCCTCAAGTTACCTTTATGTCTTATGATTTCTATGATTTATTCATGATTTTATGTGGTATGTTAAAGTGCCGATGTTTTATGGGTAAAGAATGATTTCATTCTTATGTATATATGAACTTATGTTTCAATTCCATATTTTTATAACCCATACTGAGTTTTTTATGCTCATCCCATGTTTTTTTGAAATGTTTTTCACAGGTCAAGGGAAAAGAACATGATATGATGATAATGTCAAGGAAGTGTCAAGAATGAATCCATGTTTTATTTTAAATATGTTTCCGTTGATGGAAAAAATGAATACTATCTTTATGTAACCACTTTGTTTATATGTGGAATGTAATGCATGTTTTATGATCTAATTCTCTAAAACTCTAAACCCGAAAAGATCCTCAATGT
Source organism: Viscum album (assembly GCA_963277665.1). Lineage (NCBI taxonomy): Eukaryota > Viridiplantae > Streptophyta > Magnoliopsida > Santalales > Viscaceae > Viscum > Viscum album. The sequence continues at coordinate 1,019,223,512 of OY728133.1, read as the reverse complement.
GTAATCTTGTAATAACTCAAGATTAAGTAAGGTTTAAGGATGAGGCTTTATAGTTGGTATCAAAGGTCGGTTTAGATAACTTTAGGAGTTAGAATTCTATTAAATGATTATCCAAAAATATTTTTTTATGGTCAAATTGAAGTGATATAGTATTTGAAGATTACCATGTTGCTTCATCTAAGAGATGTTTGTTCATAATGGTTTTCCGCAGAGGAAACATGGAAGTAGTGCTGGGAAGGCATAAAGAAGGAAATAACCTTCCAAATCAGCATCCTGAGATGGTCGGAATTGGAACTAAATAGTTTGTTGCAGTAATGGTGTAGTTGACTCAAGCGATAAATGGTGGTGGTATCCATGCACGAGATCAGCCAGATCAACCGCAGAGGAACATTTCAGTGGTGGAACATTTCATGAGGCATCATCCCCCATAATTCAAGGGATCATTTGACCCTGTGTTAGATGAAGGGTGGATTAAAGCACTGGAGAAAATTTTCGATGTCATGGGGTGTTTAGACAATCAAAAGGTTAGTCTTGCTATTTACCGTTTGGAGGGTGAAGCCGATCAGTGGTGGTCGATGGTTAATAATATCAGGGACGCCGATGAGATTGATGCTCTTGACTAGGATGAATTCAAAGGTATGTTTCTTGAGAAGTATTTTCCTAATGCTGTTCGACTTAGGATGGAAAATAAATTCTTGGAATTGAGGCAAGAGGAAGACTCAGTGGCTACCTATGAACAAAGGTTCACTCGATTGTCAAGGTATGCTCCAAATTTTATCCGAGACCTTGATAGTAAAATAAATCGTTTTTACTCAGGATTAAAGCCAAAATATCAAAGGGAATTAGCTTCACATGATTTTAAAAGTTATGAATAGCTTGTTCGATTTGCTGAGAAGGTGGAAATTGAGTTTGTCGATGATCAAGTGTTCTATAACGACCAACAGAAGAAGAGACCGAGGTGGCAGGAGAAAGGGAAGAATTCTTCAGAAAAGTCTGATGGTAAGAAATCTATGTTTCCAGTTTGTGATTAATGTGGTAAAAGGCATGTTGGGGAATGTATTCTGAATTCTAGAAAGTGCTACCGATGTGGTAAGATGGGACATAAGGCTCGTGATTTCACTGAAAAAGATCAAGGTGAAGGTAAGACAAAATTTGATTTACAGTTAGTGAAATGTTTTAAGTGCAATGAGATGGGTCACTATGCAAATGAGTATATGACAAAGAGCTTGAGTGATGGGAAGAAGTTAGACTACAAGCAGAAAAGGGTGGTGAAATCCTTTGCAACTACTTCAGAAGATGTCAGGCCATCAAATGAAGTTGTATCAGGTAATTTTTTTGTTTTTTCAGATTATGCCAGTGTGTTGTTTGATTTGGGGTCTACACATTCTTTCATCTCTGAAAACTTTTCTAGTAAAATGGGAATACCATCTCAAGAAATGACTCCTGAACGTTTGTTAAAAACACCTTGGGGAAATGCTGAGGAAAAAAGAATTTATAAGAATCTTCCTATCCTTATCTGTGGAAAGAACCTACTTGCAATCCTTATTGTTCTACCTCTAGTAGAGTTGGATGTTATCCTGGTTATGGATTGGCACTCTATTTACCATGCTAAGATTGACTATAGAGCTAAAGAAGTTTCTTTTCAGAAAGGCTTTTAGTTTGTGTACAAGAATGAACCCTTAATGTTGATAACATATAAAGAGGCCAAGAAACATGTAAAAGATGGAAATGAATTTTACATTGCACACATTGTTGAAAACAAAGGAACTGTTCAGATTAATGATGTGCCATTGGTAAATGAGTATCCTGATGTTTTTCTTGATGAGTTGCCTGGAATAATACCAGATCGGGAAGTTAAATTTACTGTTTACTTAGTTCCTGATGTTAAGCCAATTTCAAAACCCCCTTATTGAATGGCTCAAATTGAACTTTTAGAGTTGAAGGAGAAACTGCAAGATTTATTAGAGAAGGGTTTCATTCGACCTAGCACATCACCATGGGGTGCTCCTGTTTTATTTGATAAAAAGAAAGATGGTTCAATGAGACATTGCATTGATTATAAGGCCTTGAATAACATCACTGTTAAGAACAAATATCCTTTTCCTCATATCGATGATTTATTTGATCAGCTCCAGGGAGCTCAGTATTTTTCAAAGATTGACTTGAGATCGGGGTACCATCAGCTGAAGGTAAAGGAAGCAGATGTTTCGAAGACCACATTCCGTAAAAGATATGGCCATTATGAATTTGTAGTAATGCCTTTTGGGCTAACCAATGCACCTGCTGTATTCATGGACTTAATGAATAGAATTTTCCATGAGTTCTTGGATAAGTTTTTGGTGGTTTTCATTGATGATATTTTGGTTTTTTCTAAAAGTAAAGAGGAGCTTGAAAGACATTTAAGGGTTATCTTTCAAACCTTAAAAGAAAAGAAATTGTATGGGAAATTCAGCAGGTGTGAGTTTTGGTTGAAAAAAATTTCATTCCTTGGTCACATTGTTTCTAAAGATGGGATAACTGTTGATCCTACAAAAAAAAGGTTGTTGAAGACTGGCCAAGACCCACAAATGTAACTGAGATTCGTATCTTCCTTTTTTGGCAGGCTATTACCAAAGTTTTGTTAGAAATTTTTCATGGTTATCTAGTCCAATGACTAAGCTAACTTAAAAGGGTGTTAAGTTTATCTGGACAAAACAATGTGATGATTGTTTTCAGGAATTGAAAAGAAGATTGGAGAATGCTCCAGTTTTGAAACTACCTTCCAGGAATGGTGAGTTTGTTACTACAGTGATTCTTCATTGAAAGGACTTGGTTGCGTCCTAATGCAGTATGATCAGGTAATTGATTGTGCTTCACGACAGTTGAAAACTCATGAGGTAAATTACCCTACACATGATTTGGAATTAGCTACTGTTGTTTTCGCTTTAAAAATTTGGAGGCATCATTTGTAAGGAGTAAAGTGTGAAATATATAATGATCACAAAATTTTAAAGTGTATATTCACTCAAAAAGAGTTAAACATGAGACAGAGGAGATGGATGGAATTAATCAAGGATTATGATTGTACCATTCATTACCATCCGGGAAAAGAAAATAAAGTGGATGATGCTTTGAGTCGAAAAAGTAATGCTTCATTAGCAATGTTGCGTTTGGAATGTGATCCTTTGGTTAAGGTTTTGATGAACATTGGCATAGAAGTTGTTGGTGCAGGAAGTTCTTCTGTTTGGTTTCAGGTATCAGTGTGATCATCTCTATCAGATAGAATGAAGCAAGCACAGAAGCAAGACAGTGAGCTGCAGAAAAAGGTAGAGCTGGTTCAGAAAGGTAAGTTGCTGGAATTCAACATTGATAATGATTGCGTTTTGAGATTTGGAAAGAGATTGTGTGTGCCTTGTGATTCACAGTTGAAGAGAGAATTGTTATGTGAAGCTCATAGTTCTCTGTTTTCAGTTCATCCTGGCAGTACTAAGATGTAAAGAGATCTGCGGGAGTATTACTGGAGGGATGGAATGAAAAGAGATATTGCTGATTTTACTATGAAGGATTTGACATGTCAACAGGTTAAAGAAGAGCGGCAGTTACCGAAAGGGATGCTTCAGCCTTTACCAGTGCCAGAGTGGAAATGGGAGAATATATCCATGGACTTTGTTGTGGGATTACAGAATTCATATCGAGGTAATAATGCAATCTGGGTTATTGTTGATCGCTTGACAAAATCTGCTCATTTCCATGCTATACGAGATACTTTTTCCCTAGATCAACATTACCTTTTGTATCTTAAAGAGATTGTCAGGTTACATAGAGTTCCTCTCTCCATTGTATCTGATCCTGATCCTAGGTTCACTTCTAACTTTTGGAAAGGCCTTCAGAAGTTGTTGGGTGCTGAATTAAATTTTAGTAAAACATTTCATCCTCAATCAGATGGGCAGTCAGAATGAACAATTCAGACCTTGGAGGATATTCTATGAGCTTGTTCGATGGATTATCAGGGAAGTTGGGACCAATATATTTCTTTGGATGAATTTTCATATAATAACAGTTTTCATTCCAGTATACAGATGGAACCATTTGAGGCCTTATATGGGAAGCGGTGTCGAACTCCAGATTTCTGGGATGAAGTGGGTGAAAGGATGTTGATGGGACCAGAATTGGTAGAAGAGATGGAAAAAAAAGTTCTGCTGATTCAGAAACACATGAGAACAGCTCAGAGTAGGCAGAAGAGTTATGCAGACATCAGGAGGAAAGATCTTTCTTTTGAGGTAGGTGATAATGTTTTTCTCAAAGTCTCACCATGGAAAAGTGTGATGAGATTTGATAAGAAAGGAAAGCTGAGTCCAAGGTTCATTGGACGATATGAAATTCTAGAGAGAGTTTTACCAGTTTTATACCGAGTGGATTTACCTCCGAGTTTATCTCAGGTACACAATGTTTTTCATGTTTCGATGTTGAGAAAGTATATGCCAGATCCATCTCATGTTTTTAGTCCAAAGGTAGTTCAGCTGGAAGAGAACCTATATTATGAGGAAAAACCGGTCCAGATTCTTGACCATAGGGAGCAAGTGTTAAGAAATGAGGTGATTAATCAGGTAATGGTTTCATGGAAAAACCACATGATGGAAGAGGCTACACGGGAATCTGAAAATGCAATGAGGGATAAGCACCCCCATTTATTCGATAAGTAAATAAATTGCGGGGACACAATTTTCTAAAGGGGGGAGGATGTAACATCCCAAGTAAGTAATGAGTAATAGATATTTTTATCTATGTCTATTAATGAATTACATAGTGTTTTAGAGGCTTAAAATGAAAATATATCCAATCATAAGCATGAAATACACTAATATTTTTTAAAAGATTGTTTTACTGCCTTTTGATGGCAAACCATTATTAAATATATATTTTGACAATTTTATAATCTCTCTTTTTCAAAATAAACATATTATTTATGATTGGGACAATTAAATTTACCTCGGGTTAATTTTTGGTATTTTTCTGACAATGTTCATTTTTCAATGAATAGTAAAAAAAACTGCATTTTACATCAAAACTGCTTTTTAATATAATTTAATTATATGGTTATATTATCTTTTTAATTTGTTTTAAAGTGTAATTAGAATATATTTTTACCATGTTATTCAATTATGGTCATTGGTATTAATTTCACATTGGAATTAGGCACAAACAAGTGCCAAACTTTTCATAAATATTGTTTCTAAAAAACCCTCTACTTGTTTTGACAACGAGAAATATTTTTAAATTAATTATTGAAATTTATGTGTTTGGAATTTGGTAAAATGAATCACATATTTGGAATCAGAAGGTACAAAATTTTTAATTAAGAATATTTTGTTTTTGGACATTACGAATAGTAACGACGGTAATTATCTTTAATTATCTTGATTAATGAGTAAACGGGTAGTTAAAGATAATCAAATAATATCATAATAATAATAAATGACCACAAAATGTGTCATAAGGATACTGGTTGTCTCATGGACGACCATGGGATGCCTTGTTACAAACATGGGGGCCCCATGGAATCACTTTTGTGAGAATGCCACTTTTTATCTTTTTATTTTTAAATAATGTTAAATGTGACAAATAATGTATCACCTAAGTAAAATATTTTTAATTTTGTCTACATAAATGATCTTTTGGACTATAAATAATCATTAGAAAGCTTAAAATATTTCCTACATCATGATATTTTTTTATAATTGTTAGACATTAAATTTATTAAATTATTTATGACATCATGATGATGCAGCGATTACCTCATAAATAAAGGATTTAAATAAAATGAAATTATAATGTGAAATATATCACCTAAACATGTCCAAAACCTATTGGATGGGTGGATTTCGAACCCTTATAACCTTACCCTCTAATTATATCAATTTGGGACCTTTTTAATCCAAAAACCATTTGAAAATAAAGTAACATTTCTTTACTTTCCAAGAGTGCCCCTCCTCTCCTCTTATAAAAGGCCCCCACCTCTACCTCCTTACCCACAATTCCATAGCCTTTAGCTCGGCCAAAACCTGCCCATTTTGTCTCTCCACTTCCCTCTCCTACTATTGGAAGCCTCAAATTGGGCAGAAGTCTTCCCAAGGAAGCCTTTGAGCTCAATACAAAGGGTGTTACCCGATTTTAAGGTAATGTCTTCACTTGAGTCCTTTTGTTTTATTTTGCTTCTCCAACCCCCTAAACTCTTTTTTTTCATTTCTTTTGTAACAACTCCAGTATCTTCAATATACTAGAATGTTTTTATAAGAATTATTCGAACTACACTTACACACACCTACATCTAATGGTTAATGAACATACTGTTTCCGTGGATGGCGAATTTATGCCTCCCGAAACGATGATTGTTCAACATTCTTTTAACACCTTTAAAGGTGGCCATTAAGATGTCACTATAATTATATATGATATATAATATGTTTATGTTTTCCATAAGCTTCTTTATTTTTCATTCTGGGCATAACTTTATGGTTTCCATTATGGGTAAACGTGATATCTTCATTTAAGGAAGTGCGGACTACCACCCCCTCAAAGTGATTTGATTCGTTAAATACCATATGTGGGACGTATAAAGGATGGAGTTATGATATTATTTATGATATTATAATGAAATTATAATATACCTTTATATCATTATGATTCCATTCTATAAAATACGAAATAGAAATGAAAGTAGCGTTCTTGCGTACGTAAGGCTTACCCTCTCCATGAACGGTGCATTTCATTTCTTACCTCTAAATGATTATGTAATATTATAAATGCATGAATTTACTGGATATATATGACATATATGATATCTACATCATGAATTCCATTCTGGACATAATGGATACATGAACAACTTGTAATTATAAAGGGCTTATTTTATACTCAAGTACTAATGATCGTTAAAATGACTGTTATTAACTTAAATAATTACATAGTGTTCATGACATGACAATAAATGATATAAAAGGAATAATGAACTTGAAAAAGGTTCTTAAACAAGTAGAAATTAACTCATGTTTATTATTCAGGATATTAAAGAACGACCGAGTCATGTCGGACCAGAGGTATGGGACTTCATCTCAATCTCCTTTCATTGAGGCATATTTTGTTTGATACACAACCTTCTTTTATAAGGTGTATAAACCCCTTTGACTTTTACGTTTATTCAAAAGGAATATTTTTTTACGAAGCTTTTACTAAACGACAAAAGGGAATGTTTTTTTTGTCGTACGTATGCGGCGACATCGACTTCTCCGCCGCCGTGACCATTATTTGAGTTTCAGCTTCCTCTACAAGCCATACCATTTAAAAAAAAAATAAATACCATGTTTTAATTTTCTTTTATTTTGGTATTGAAAATGGTTTTCATAATGTTTTTATATCAATGTGTTGTATTGATATCTTGTGATTGAAAGGTGGAAATGTTATGTTTCTTTTATGCATGTTTTATGTGATACAATTATGTTGAGGTTCTTGGGCATTATTATGAAGACAGTGGTTCCGTGATAAACTAAGGGCGGGTGAGCCTGATATATATCTCCATTGCATTAGGTAACATGAAAGAGTGAAACGTTAAGGTTTCTCTGAAGAGATTTAGGGAATATACTGTTATGGGTATTCCAAATGTAACCAAGAGGGTTACTCCCTACGTAAGAATGTTATGAATGCGTCAAGTTACCTTTATATCTTATGATTTCTATGATTTATTGATGATTTGATGTGGTATGATAAAGTGCCTTTGTTTTATGGGTAAAGAATGATTTCATTCTTATGTATATATGATCTTATGTTTCCTTTCCATGTTTTTATAGTCCATACTGAGTTTTTTATGGTCATCCCAAGTTTTTTTGAAATGTTTTTCACAGGTCAAGCGAAAGGTATATGATATGATGATAGTGTCTATGACGTGTCAAGAATTAATCCATGTTTTATTTTAAATATGTTTCTGTTGATGGGAAAAATGAATACTATCTTTATGTAACCACTTTGTTTATATGTGGAATGTAATGCAAGTTTTATGATCTAATTCTCTAAAAATATAAACCCGAAAAGATCCTCAATGTGTAATCTTGTAATAACTCAAGTTTAAGTAAGGTTTAAGGTTGGGGCCTTATAGTTGGTGAGTGGTTTTTTAACTCTATGTTAAAACTATGTGGTGTGCCTAGTATGTTAATTTAGAGAAAAATTATTGTTACATGGTTTCAATAAACCATGATAAAATTATGTTTTCAACGATATTTTTATTATAAAATAATTTCCACCCTTCCTTTTTAATAGTTCAACATTAAATCAAATTATCTCCCTCAATCACTATGTGAGATACAAAACTTGCCAAATGGGAGCCCTCAAAAATTAGTCCACTCTTTATATCTTATATCATTATTGAAAAATACAATCAATTTCTTCTATAGTTGTCTTTGGAACTATAATTTTAGGGTTCATCATCTCTCTTTATGCCTTCCCTTTTATTCCCTTCTTCATCCCTTGAAGCCTCATGATTATGGCCAAACGAGAGGTAGTTTTTTTGTCACAATTAATTGAGGTTCTTAATACTAGGGTGTTCGATGAGTATTTCTAGACTTATTTCTTTCCTTATATAGGTTTATACCATCCACAAACTTAATTGTAAATTTTATCCTCTTTTATTTGGTCTCTAAATTATAAAAGAAAAATTACATGGGTTTTTAATCCTATTTTTTTTAAAACAGAGGATAATATTAATTAGGTTTGAAGATATTTCTAATGAAAAATAAAATATTTCATGATTTTAAATTTCATTACAATAAATTTTCTCTTTTATTAAATATGATAAAAATTATCTATAATTATTCATTCACAATATGAGTGTGGTAAATTTCAAAATGAATTTAATAATAGGATTTACAAATTTTCATGTAATTTTGTCATAAAATTGAATTTCTAGTTTATTTGACCAATTTGGTGGTAATAGATATATGGAAGGGTATATATATATGTATAGTTTCACATTATAATATTTAAATTTGTTTAATATGAGACACATATAAATAAGTGTAAAAATATATTAACAAACATATAGAGGGAAACATTAGTAATTTAAGCTCAATGCTCAAACTCAGGTTTTCAAAAATGTTTAGAAGTGAATTTTAAAAGTAAATTTTAAACACTATTGAACACATTAAAAATAAGTTTTTAAAACATTACTGTAACGCCCTGACCCCATCTACCCAGAGTCGGTGCATTACTTCGTAACATTGGCATGATCACAAAGGATCAAGTCTTGAAAGACCGATTAGTATAGTAGCCTTGGAAACACTAGATACATTCACAAGTCTTACATTACATCATAGAGTAATACAAAACTACAACATCATCTCTTCATATCCCCTTATATTATCCCTGCAGATCGTTCATAATATACTTCTTCACATCCTGGAAAAATTAAAACATTGAAAGGGGTGAGATCAGATACTCAGTGAGGATACCAATATAGCAGAAGATTTCATAAACAAACATTAGCATTTAAGGCAATGTATAACTAAAACAAAAGCCTTTTAAAATTTAACTTTAGCATAATATGGAAAAAGTAAAATGAAATAATGCCATTTACTTACTCACATGGATATTCTACTGGTTGAATATTCACATGAAATATCAATAACCACTTTCATAATGATGGAATGCATAATGCCAGACTATCATAACCATGTAGCCAAGGCCTCGTGCCAAGACTACAAATATGATTTTGTCAAGGCCTCGTGCCAAGACACTAGTTTGTCTCATGAGACCTACCGATGCATCGAGGAGCTATAGCAGGCTCCACCCGTCACTTATTAAGTCCAATGCATTTCTCATATGAACAGGTTTAAACATATCATAAACTATAACATAATTGTATCACATAAAACATGCATAAAGGAAACATAACATTTCCACATTTCAATCACAATATATCAACACATTGATATATTAAAACATTATAAAAACCATTTTTGATACCAAAATAAATGAAAGTTAAAACTTGGTTTTTATTTTTCATTTAAACAAAAGTCATGGCTTGTAGGGGAAGCCGAAACTCAAATAATGGTCACGGTGGCGGAGAAGTCATTGTCGACGCATACGTACGACAGGAAAAACATTACCTTTTGTCGTTTAGTAAAACACTTAAAATAAAAAGATTCCTTTTGAATAAATGTAAAATTCAATGGGGGTTTTTACACCATATAAAAGAAATTCGTGTATAAACCAAAATATGCCTCAATGAATGGTGATTGAGATGAAGTCCCTTAAAAAGATAATTTTTTTAAAAAAAATAGATCTATTATGTGCATTCACTATAAGTACACATAAAGAAAGTAAAAATAAAAGATAGGACATAATAATATCTTGACATAATTTGAAAGTAGGAGATTAACCCAAGGAATGTAAATTAGGTTAAGAAGTTCTCTTACCTCGTGTCCGAATTCACTCGACCATTCTTTGATCTCCTGAATAATAAACTAGAGTTAATTTATAATTTCATAAGAATATTTTTCAAGTTTATTTTTAATTTTATATCACTTATTACCATGTTATGAACATTATGTAATTATTTATGTTAATAACGGTCGTTTTGACGATCTTAGGTACTTGAGTCAAAAATAAACTTATTATAATTACACTTTGTTCATGTGGTAATATATCCATCATATCCATAATTATATTCATGATGTAAATGTCATATACATCATATATATCCAGTATATACATTCATTTATAATATTACAAAACATTTAGAGGTAAGAAATGAAATGCACCGTTCTTGGAGACGGTAAGCCGTACGTACGCATGAACGCTTCTTTCATTTCAATTTCATATTTAATGGAATGAAATCATAATTATATAAATGTATAATATAATTCCTGTATAATATAGCGTATAATACCATTTACTCCCCTATTTATACATCCCACATATTGTATTAACGTTTCAAATCACTTTGTGGGGGCGGTAGTCTGCACTTCCTAAAATGAAAATATCATGTTTACCCATAATGGAAACCATAAAGTTATGCCATAAATGTAAAATAAAAAATCATAAGGAAAAAATAACATAATATATATCATATATAAAAATAGTTTCATCATAATGGCCACCATTAGAGGTGTTATATGAGTGTTGAACAATCATCGTTTCGTGAGGAAAAAATTCGCCATCCACAGAAACAGTATGTTCTTTAACCATTAGATGTAGGTGTGTGTAAGTTTAGCTCGAATCCTTCTTATAACAACATCCTAGTATATTGAGGATACTGGTTTTTTTACAAATTAAATGAATAAAAAGTTTTTAGGGGGTTGGAGAATAAAAATAAAATAAAAGAACACAAGAGAAGACATTACCTTAAAATCGGGTAACTCGTTTTGATTTTAGCCAAAGGCTTCCTTGGGAAGACTTATGCCCAAAGTGAGGATTCCAGGAGTAAGGGAGGGAAGTTGGGAGAGTATTTGGACAGAGTTTGGCCGATCCAAAAGTCATTTAAAGTGTGAGTAAGGTGGTAGTGGTGGGGGCTTTTTATAAGTGGAGAGGAGGGGCACTCTTGGAATGTAATAAAATGTTACTTTATTATACAACTCTTTTCGGATTATAAAGGTCACACACTCATATAATTCGATTATAAGGTGATAAGGGTTAGAAATATACTCATCCAATAGGTTCTGGACAAGTTTATGCCTTGTATTTTACATTATCTTTTCATTTTATTTGAATCGTTAATTAATGAGGTAATCGTTGCATCACCATGGTGTCATAAATAATTTAATTTATTTAATGTCTAAAAATTATAAAAAATATATCATGATGTAGGAAATATTTTTATATTTCTAATGAATATTTATAGTAAAAAATATGACTTGAATAACCCCATTTAAAAATTGTTTTAGTAAAACAACTTATGTTTGAGACATTTTTAATTTAACTTTAAATAAAAGTTATTTATGTCATTTTCCTAACAAAGTGGCTCTATGGGGTCCCTAAGTTGACCCATGTATTGTCTGGGTCGGCCATGACTCAACCAGTAGGGGTAGTACAAGTTTAAAGGTCATTTCATATTTTTATAATACCATTTTTAGCTTAAATTTCACTAATTACCTTTAATCGCGATTAATTAAACTTAAAAGTTACTATTCACCAAAAAATTATTTTAATCCCATTGAACCAAATTTTACTTCCTAATGACAACCATGTATGTCGTATTTTTGAAAATCAAATCAAAGAAGTGGTAATTTTCATTTAAACGAAAAATCAGTTTTTTGACAACCACTTTCTGGTTTCACTATTCATCAAAAATTGATGTTTTTTCAGAACAATGCCAAAATTTCACCCTAAGCTATAATGGATATTTCGAATTCAAAAATGATTTCTATTTTACAAAATTCCAAATATATATGTTTCATTAATTAATTTCATAATTAATTCCTGCTATTACAACAAATATCGTGTTTTTAAGAAACAATATATATCAAAAGATTGACAATTATTTATGTCCAATTTCAAAGTGAAATTAATTATAATGAACACCATTGGATAAAATGGTAAAAATATATTCTAATTATACTTTAAAACCACTCAATAGTATAAATTATCACTATAAATTATTTTGATTAAAAAAGTTGTTTTATGTATTTTTCACTATTCATAAAAATTTTGATGTTCTCAGAAAATTACAAACAATTCAACATAGGATAATTTTGACACTCTGAATCCAAAAATGCTGTCCATTTTGAAATATAAAATATATATAATTTAAAAAAATTGGGTATTACTATTCATAAAGGCTATTTTGATTAGTCGCGGTGTGTTAGAATCTCGAACTTGCGTATAATGCAAGCTATTGCATTATTGAAAGAGAGGCGTATCATGGAAGCTCGGGGTGTTACATTCTCCCCTCCTTCAACAAATTGCGTCCTCGCAATTTGAAATTTTTCTTTGAAAATAAAAGGTTGAAAATATAAAATACCTTTGTAGAAAACCCACATCGGAAATAGGGTTAATATGAATATAACATTAAAAGAAAGAAAGAGAAGTACAAAGGTCACCCGAGATAGCCCATACTAGGATTAGATGAAAATATGGATATGGAGGAGAAAAAACCATCAAGGACTGATGGAGAGTTGTAGAAATAAAGATTAGGAGAAAGTTAACCATAAGAAAATCACAAACTTGTGATTGGTTAAACGGTCATTTAATCCCCAGTTGGAAAAGTTTACCGACAATGTTTTTGTTTTAAGTAACCTCTCATAAAATTGAGGGATTTATTTAAGAGATTTACTAAGAATGTAAGGAAATATACTTACTTGTCATGTAGGATTTCATTCTTTAATAATTTTTTACCACAAACCCATCATTCACTCCAAAAACATAATAGAACTAAAAAATATTATATTTATCCTAATCGTATAAGGTTCCAAATATTAACACATACCATTTAGATTAGTAGAACTATTTTTTAATAACTAGGGACTTCCTGTAGGCTAGTGGTAGGTAATAAAGGCTTGTCGCACTATGGTTGTGGGTTCGATTCCTGCAGCTTTGTCCGACGCGACGAATTATGCCCCACCCAGAAGGTTGTCCTTTTCCTAAAACTATAGTATTATAATATTCCAAAAATAATCTCCAAAAATGATTTAACCATAAACAATACTATCCAAATATCATCTTAATCCATTCCAACCTTTATAGTTATCCAAAATACCTCAGTCCACACTTTCTCTAAAGGGTCCTCAAATTCCAAAATCAATTGTAACATTAGATTCAATAAACAAAGTAATGTTTCTCTTATTGTCACATACTAAAAATATGATTTCCTTCATCATATTAAAACATTAATGAAAAAAAACAAGTACTGCAGTACAATCCTTATATATATCACATTATCCTTATAACCAGAATATAATCCTTGAGTCCAAAAGCACCAATACATTAATTATTCCACTTATACTATAGTAATAGCATAAGGTTTTCCTTGATCCCTTGACCTTTTCTGAGGTATGTTTCCCTGACGCTTAGGACATTCATTTGCATAATTCCCCATTTCCCTACAATTGTATCATTCAACATTGATAGCCTCTTTTTTTCCCTTGCAATCATGAGCTTGGTGGCCTTTTTCCCCACACATGTAACATACTCCCATTCCCTTCAAGCATGTACCGAGGTGTTTCTTTCCAAATTTACTGTAGAACTGATATTCAACTCTTCCCTTCTTCCCCTTATTTCCATTTCTAGATTGATCAGAAGATCTCTTCTTTTCTTGCTTTGCTTTAATGTCATAAGACTTAGAGAATTCCTTTTCCGTCTTGATACCACACGAGACAATATCTTCGTATGAGGAGGAGGATTGTGAGACTAAGGCTCAACAGAGAAATGGTTTTAACCCATCAAAGAAATGATCAATCTTACTTCTTGGGTTACGTATATAATATGTTTCATGCCTCACTAACCGTGTAAAGTTAGACTCATACTTTGCGACATTCTCATCCTCCTTCTGCCTCAGACTCAGAAATTGCCTTTCCATATCTACTCTATGGTCACGGGGAAAGTACTTTTCTATGAAAATCTCTTTGAAGTCCCTTCATTCCATATTTAATACTTCATCATCATCCTTTGTATTTTGAATCAATGACCACCATTGATCAACATATCCAGTGAGGCGGTAGACTGCCATGACAACCTTCTCCCTTTCACTACTCCCCAAGGCATGTAATATTTTTTCTAAGGAGTTTATTCATTGCTCAGCTACTAGTGGATTTGTAACCCCATTAAATGTTGGTGGTTTTTGCCTCATGAAGTGATCTAAAATTGATCCTCCATGTTGCGGATCAGGGTGCTCCATACGAGTAAGGTTATTATTCATAACCTGAGTGAGTTGTCCCAGTATGGTAATAAGTTGATCAGCACCAGTTGAATCTCCAGATCCACAATAATTATCTTGAGCAGGAGGGAAATCCCTACACGGAGTGCGTGCATTGATACAGTTTCCATTCCTACTACTAGGCTCCATTTCTAAACAATGGCATAAACTAGATGAGTTTATGAATCAAAATACATAATTCCATACTTGTAAAATACTTAACATAAATTGAACAATTTATGGATATAATCCATAAAAATTTATTCTTTGTGGAAGTATATACTCATAACCCTTCATAGTGGTTTGTAAAGAAAATGAGAATTATCCTAAGAATATCCCCCGAGAGTGTCGTAACCAAGAGTGCAGCAAGGCCCGTTGTCGTGCACCAGTTCCCGTTCGAGTCTAGCTCAAAGCGGTGTTTTCGGATTTTACCCCTAGTTACATCTGTGCCAGAGCCGCCTCTACCTGCTCGTATCTAGTCAAGGATGTATTGCTCGTAAAACTCACAAAATCTCCTCAACAACAAAATTCTAGAAAGTTCTTCTATACTAATCCTCAAGGTCTATCTTTGGGCTATGTGCTCTAATCATAGTTTATCTAAATCTAGCTTCCAAGGTTAGTACTAAACTGCCTCTGATACCAACTGTAACGCCCCGAACCCAGCTACCCAGAGTTGGTGCATTACTTCGTAACATTGGCATGCTCACAAAGGATCAAGTCTCGAAAGACCGATTAGTTTAGTAGCCTTGGAAACACTAGATACATTAACAAGTCTTACAATATATTATAAAGTAAAAAAAAACTACAAAATGTTCTCTTCATATCCCCTTATATTATCCCTGCATATCATTCATAATATACTTCTCCACATCCTGGAAAAATTAAAACATTGAAAGGGGTGAGCTCAGATGCTCATTAAGGATAACAATATAGAAGAAGCTTTCATAAACAAACATTAACATTTAAGGCAATGTATAACTAAAACAAAACCCTTTTAAACTTGAACTTTAGCATAATATGGAAAAAGTAAAATGAAATAATGCAATTTACTTACTCACATGGATATTGTAATGGTCGAATATTCACATGAAATACCAATAACCACTTTCATAATGATGGAATGCATAATTCCAGACTATCATAACCACGTAGCCAAGGCCTCGTGCCAAGACTACAAATAAGATTTTGTCAAGGCCTCATGCCAAGACACTAGTTTGTCTCATGAGACCTACCGATGCATCGAGGAGCTATAGCGGGCTCCACCCATCACTTATTAAGTCCAATGCATTCCTCATATGAACAGGTTTAAACATATCATAAACCATTACATAATTGTATCACATAAATCATGCATAAAGGAAAAATAACATTTCCACATTTCAATCACAAGATATCAACACATTGATATATTAAAACATTATCAAAACCATTTTTGATACCAAAATAAATGAAAGTTAAAACATGGTTTTTATTTTTCATTTAAAAAAAAGTTATGGATTGTAGGGGAAGCTGAAACTCAAATAATGGTCACGACGGCGGAGAAGTCATTGTCGCCGCATACGTACGACATGAAAAACATTGTTTTTTTTTCATTTGTTAAAACGCTTCAAATAAAAAGATTCCTTTTGAATAAATGTAAAAGTCAAAGGGTTTTATACACCGTATAAATGAAATTTGTATATAAACCAAAATATGCCTCAATGAATGGTGATTGAGATGAAGTCCCATAAAAAGATAATTTTTTAAATAAAATAGATCTATTATGTGTATTCACTATAATTACACATAAGTAAAATAAAAATTCAAGATAGGACATAATAATATCTAGACATAATTTGAAAGTAGGAGATTAACCCAATGAATGGAAATTGGGTTAAGAAGTTTCCTTACCTCATGTCCAAATTCACTCGACCGTTCTTTGATCTCCTGAAAAATAAACTAGAGTTAATTTGTAATTACATAAAAAACTTTTTCAATTTTATTATTCATTTTATATCACTTATTACCATGTTATGAACATTATGTAATTATTTAAGTTAATAACGGTTGTTTTGATGATCTTAGGTACTTGAGTCAAAAATAAACTTCTTATAATTACACTTTGTTCATGTGGTAATATATCCATTATATCCATAATTATATTCATGATGTATATATCATATAAATCATATATATCTAGTATATACATTCATTTATAATAATACATAACATTTAGAGATAAAAATGAAATGCACCGTTCCTGGAGACGGTAAGCCGTACGTACGCATGAACGCTACTTTCATTTCTATTTCATATTTAATCGAATGAAGTCATAATGATATAAATTTATAATATAATTCCAGTATAATATAGCGTATAATAACATTTACTCCATCCTTTATACATCCCACATATGGTATTAACGATTCAAATCACTTTGAGGGGGCAGTAGTCCGCACTTCCTAAAATGAAAATATCGCGTTTACCCATAATGGAAACCATAAAGGTATGCCATAAATGAAAAATAAAAAATCATTAGGAAAACAAAAACATAATATTTATCATATATAAAAATATTTTCATCATAATGGCCACCATTAGAGATGTTATATGAGTGTTGAACAGTCATCGTTTCGTGAGGCAAAAATTCACCATCCACAGAAACAGTATGTTCTTTAACCACTAGATTTAGGTTTTTGTAAATGTAGCTTGAATACTTCTTATAACAACATCCTAGTATATTGGAGATACTGGAGTTTTTACAAAAGAAATGAATAAAAAGTGTTTAAGGGGTTCGAGATGAAAAATAAAATAAAAGAACACAAGAGAATACATTAACATAAAATCAGGTAACTCTTTTTGTTTTGAGCCAAAGGCTTTCTTGGGAAGACTTCTGCCCAAATTGAGGCTTCTAGGAGTAAGGGAGGGAACTTGGGAGAGTATTTGGGAAGAGGTTGGCCGAGCCAAAAGGCTTTTAAAGTGTGAGTAAGGTGATAGTGATGGGGGCCTTTTATAAGTGGAGAGGAGGGGCACTCTTGGAAAGTAAAAAAATGTTACTTTATTATACAATGATTTTCGGATTCTAAAGGTCCCACACTTATATAATTCGAGGCTATAGTGATAACGGTTCTAAATATACTCATCCAAAAAGTTTTTGACAAGTGTAAGCCTTGGATTTTACATTATCTTTTCATTTTATTTAAATCGTTAATTAATGAGGTAATCGTTGCATCATCATGGTGTCATAAATAATTTAATTTATTTAATGTCTAAAAATTATAAAAAAAATATCATGATGTAGGAAATCGTTTTATCTTTCTAATGAATATTTATAGTCAAAAATATGACTTGTATAACCCCAATTTAAAAATTGTTTTAGTAAAACAACTTATGTTTGTGACATTTTTATTTTAACTTTAAATAAAAGCTATTTATGTCATTTTCCGACCAAAGTGGCTCTATGGGGTCCCCAAGATGACCCATGTATTGTCTTGGTCATCCATGACTCAACCAATAGGGGTAGGAAAAGTGTAAAGGTCATTTCATATTTTTATAATACCATTTTTACCTTAAATTTCACTAATTACCTTTAATCGCGATTAACTAAATTTAAAAGTTACTATTCATGAAAAAATTATTTTAATCCCATTGAACCACATTTTACTTCCTAATGACAACCATGTATGTCGGATTTTTTAAAATCAAATCACAGAACTGCTAATGTTTCATTTAAATTAAAAAATACTTTTTTAACTACCACTTAGTGGTTTCACTATTCATCAAAAATTGATGTTTTTCAGAACAATTCCAAAATTTCACCCTAAGCTATAATGGATATTCTGAATTTAAAAATGATGTCTATTTTAAAAAATTACAAACATATAAGTTTCATTAATTAATTTCATAATTAATTCCCACGGTCACAACAAATAGCGTGTTTTTAAGAAACAATATATATCAAAATATTGACAATTGTTTATGTCCAATTTCAAAGTGAAATTAATTCTAATGAACACCATTGGATAAAATGGTAAAAATATATTCTAATTAAACATTAAAACCACTCAATAGTATAATTTATCACTATAAATTATTTTGATTAAAAAATTTGTTTTATGTATTTTTCACTATTCATAAAAATTTGGAAGTTCTCAGAAAATTACAAAAAATTCAACATAGGATAATTTTGACTTTAAGAATCCAAAAATGAAGTCCATTTTGAAATATAAAATATATATAATTTAAAAAAACTAGGTATTACTATTCATAATGGCTATTTTGATTAGTCGCGGTGTGTTAGAATCTCGAGCATGCGTATAATGCAAGCTATTGCATTATTGAAAGAGAGGGGTATCGTGGAAGCTCGGGGTGTTACAATTACTTAACATTCAATGGATGTCCTATGGTTTTTTATAATTTCTCTCATAAATAACATGGATGATTTGTTTGAATTTTCTATTTTTATTAGAGATTGTTACATATTTTTGATATCCATGAAATTTATTAGAGATATTATACCTTAAGTTTTTTAATATATTATTAAAAACAAATGGGTTTCATTTGTACTTGGTTTGAAATTTTTAGATAATACGGATTCTATTCTAATAGTTACAAGTGTCTCACTGTCTATTTTCATAGTTGTTTTGAAATTCCATTGGTCATGAAATAGATATTTCATTGACATACTGAATTATATTCAGTTTCATTATAATTATTGAGGGTCTCCCCAATAATTAATTTATAATTTATATGTTCTTTTATCTGTAATACTTTTATTGTGTTTTTTCCCGGATTCATGATTTAAATAATAAATTGTTTATTTTACCTATCTTTCTTCCTTATAATATAATTCCTTAATGTGTCATTTTATTATAAATTGAAAATAAATTAATTTAATTTGAAAGTTGGATATGTTAAATATTATTAAAAATAAATTGTTTTAGATATTATTTGAAATATTATTAAATGGGTGATCTAATATAAGAGGCTCATCCATGAAATTCTATCAACATTATTTTTTTGGTTTATGTAAAATGAAAAGGAATGTTCATAAAATGATATCTAATATTATGTTGTCATGTGTGGTAAAACTATTCTTAATATTGTAATTTCAAACTAGAATTAAAATGTTACTTTATATAAAGACAATGTATTGGAAGTGGTTTACCCTTTTTACTCACACTGGGGTAATTTATGTTGAATATTATATTACATATGACTTTTTTATGGTGCCTTGTAATGTCTAATAGAGTTATCATGGACCATTATTTAATTTAGTTTATCTCATTACATATACAAAATTTGAATTTATTACATTCATTTACATTAATAAGTGGTTCTTTATATATTGGTGTAAGCGATGTAAAAGATATTAGGGGTGGTTTATATGGAGGCTATTGGTGGTGGGTTGATGGAATTTACCTTTCATTTTTAACTATTTTTCCTTCTTCTCCATTTATGAGTATTTTAAAATAGAATAAATGTGTTTTTAATTGACATCAAATATATATATGAGTTATGAAATTATTTCTAATATAATTTTAACTAATTTTCAAGGGAAATATAATTCCCAAATTCTAATTTGTTATTCATTTAGTTCTTTTCACATGATCGGGGTGATCCAGAATGCTTCATGGTTATGTCACATACTACATTGGGTGTCTGATGTATGGGTTTATTAGGTTGGATATAAAAAATGTAATAATCGTCTATTCTATTGAGAAGTTCTAAATTTTATATTTACATTTTTTATTTTTAAATTAATGGTATATTACGGATGAGATATCATTACTGATGGTTTATATTCTTCAAATGTCTAGATAACTATTCTTCCTTCCAAGACATAAGTTGCTAGATGATGTTTGGGCTCTGAAATGCGAGTTTTGTGTTTTGAGGATGAAAATGGGAGTCATTTAGTTGTACAAGGTGAGATTTGAGGGCATATAAAAACATGTATATCTTATGTTCATGGTTCAACATGACTCCCAACATAGGTTGTTTAAATGAACATGGTTCCCCAAGCCATGTGGACAGACTGAACATAGACAATTGTCCCTTTTCCAAATTAATTATTATAACTTCAAAAAAATTAAATTATTTTTCATTATGATGAGTTTGTTCTATTTTTGTAAAACATGAGTATAAATCTTAGACTAATTGTTTAAATTGTTAACAAATTGAATTTTAGAAATGAAAAATGTGTTTTTTCAAATATTTAATTTTGTGATGAAACTGATTGTGTTTTTTATAATAAATTTGGTTTCATGTGAGAAGTGATATATTTTTTATATATTAATATGGTTCTTCTGTACATGATTTTTGGTAGATTTGAAATATCTATAGTTATTTTTTTAATATTTATTTCAAGAAAAATTATTATTGAAATTTAAACGGGTGGAACATTATTTTAAAATTAATAATGAAGATTTTGAATGATGTTTTAATGTGTCTTGATATTATTCTTTATTGTTTATAAATGAAATTATTGATTCAATGGTAACAATTTTGTTTTTTAAATTGATGATTTATATTTAAAAAATGTTTTGAAATGAAGTAAATGTGTTGGAAATCAATAACGATTTCAAGAAAGAAATTTGGTAATGACATATTGAGTTTAATGGGGGGGGGGTTTGGGAATTATCCTGGAAAATTAAATATAACATAATTTGTATGAAACATTTTTATAAATCTCATGTTTTTTAGTAAATAATTTATAGATCTTACAAATTATATTTGGGGTGAAACATTATGGTTTTAAATACAGGTTGTGTGATTTCAAAATTAATAGAAGGGAAATTGTTAATTATTAGGTGCACAGGATTTGTCTATTTGAGTTTGTTATTAATGTTTAGGATAATATTTTATTATATTAAATATATTTTATGGATATTTTTTATAGCTTTCTATGATTCTTTCATTATTTAAGGAATTCCTCCCAAAAATTATTTATTGGTTGTTAGAAATTGTTATTTTATGATTTTTTTATATAATATCAAGTTTATTTCCCAAGAAATTCCCCATACCCATAGTTATAGTTGAATGGTAGATCTTATCAACCATATTATTTTTTTTGTTGGGTAATTGTATATTCTTCCTTTTGGGTTAATCCTTATATCTCTTTTGGAAATTAGAGGTTATTGTCATTGATATTTTAGTTTTTGTCTAATTTTATTATTCAAACTATGTGTTTCCCCTTTTACTTAATCTCTAAAATGGTGTTTGGGAAGTTTATATACGTAGTTCTTATTTAGAAAAAAATTGAGGTTTTATGGGTTGATGAATGAATGCCCCATTTAATTGGAATTTTATTTGGGTATTCCTCTATAAGAAGTCAATTTTATCTCATTTAAATAATATAGGAATTCATTATTCGGCTACCTGATCCCTCTAGTACTTAGGTTAAAGTGTATTAAGGGGTTTGGGAGTGGTTAATGTCTATTAATATAAATATTTTTCTATATTGGGATAGTTCAGTTTTTTTACATGAGATCATACAAATAGATTCCCAAAGTATAATATATATTTTTAGGATATTACAATTGGAAATTTATTTTAAATAAGAGAATTTGTGGTGAATTCCTCACCAAGTCAAGTATTTTGACCTGTTTATTGTAGCATTTTTCCCCTAATTTATTTTAATCCAATGGTAATTATAAATATTGAATGGAGACAACCCTAGTATAACTCAAATTGTTGATCACCATATTTTTGTATATTGTTCTTCCACCCCACCCATCCATGAAATGCTTCCATATTTCTATCCTTTTAAACTTTTGATGGGTTTATTTTATCCATTCATCATTATCTAGAATGATATGTTTGGGAACATAATGCATGACCATGTTTATTAGTGGTATTAATATATTCAATTCATGTGTTTAATTAATGGCAGTTCTTCTGGAAATGGATTCAGTTAACTGTTTGGGTGTTACATGGTTTTTAGAATACATGTTCTACATTGAGGGGTTGATCCTTCTCTATTTTCTCAACAATTATGACTAATAATTTTGGGGGAAGAATGTTTTGTGTGTGGGGATAATTTTTTCACCCATACTATTTATTTCTTTATTATTTTATTAGTATTTTTTTAATATTTCACTTGAGTATTGGACTTGTATTTTTAATGTGTGATAGAAAAAATATGTGGAAAAATTACTTCATGGTTATCTCATTATTAGATAAAACCAAGTAGAGCCAATGTTTGTATTTCTATAGTTTTTTCATTTCCATTTAGCATGGTTAGAAAACAATTTCCCTAACCATTTGTCCAAATCAAGCAGTCTTGCTAGTATTTCTAGTGAAGGATGCATTATCGTAATATAGTTGAGTAATCCAAGTAGAAAAAATTCATTTCTCTGATATTTTAATTAATGTGAAATAATTATTATATTATTTTAAATTATTTTCCCCAAACCACCATATCACCCTCCTTCTATATATGTGATTCACATTGATTCCTCAGTTTAACATCAAGCACCTCATATCCTTATATCTTCTCTCCTACTTCTTGAATCTAAGGAATATCATTATGAGTTGAGGTCAGACCAATAACATTATTGTTCTTAAGCATTACCTCCCTATTTCTCCCTTTTTTATATTTGTCTTCCCTTACATAATAATTATATTGGGAAAATTATTTTTAGGTGTTGGGTCCTAGTTCTCTTGGATTATTGATGATATGTTGTGAGATAAGATCTTAAATACTTATTCTTTTAATAATATAGGATTCCAACTTTCACATACTTTATTGAGGTATTTTGACCAAAAAAATCTCATCAAATTCTTTTAAATTTATTACCTATGTTTTTAATCCCTTATTTTGATATAAAATGATAATAAAAATAATATTTATTCATTACATGACATAAAGTTAATGCTTTACTCTACATTTACTTTGATTCAATGGATATTTTCATTATATATATATATATATAAAATCAACATTAATTATTCCCACACACTAAGGGTTTGGTAATTTACCATATGGTTTTAATATAGGGGGTTTAAATTATGTTGACAATATTTCTGTATTCAAAGTGAGTTCCCTATGTATTAGACTCATTTAATGACTATACATAATTTCATGGGTATGCAAAGACAAAAAAAAATGTACAAACACTCATGATAATATGTGTATTGGTATAATATGATACACACACACACATATATATACATATTTATATATGTTTCTGTGTATGTATATGAGGACATCAATAGAAGAAAACAATGAATTTTTTTTCGATAGTCGAATATGTTTTTTTTAAATTTTGTGAATTTATAAATCTAATTATAAGTCACAATGAATACCTTCAATATAATTTTTTAATCCCATTATTTACATTAAATAGAATGTCAATGGTATTTTCATATAATTTCTCTAAAAATGGGTTTGGATAAATGTTTTTAATTTTCATTAGATTTATTAGTTATTGGTATATTTTTATGATATCCAGGAAATTTTATAGAGATAGCATACCTTGTGTTTGTGGTTAATTATATTATTCAATCCTCATGAGAATACTATATACTTGAGTATGAAATCCAAGATTGGCCATGGACCATTCCACTCATTACATCTATATCCTAGATTTTTGGTAGAGTTGTGTGAAAATTACATTGCATATGATGTAGATATTCCTTGGGCAACATGAAGTATACATAATTCTATTCCACTAATTGGTTGTCTCTATTGTTATTAATGATGATGTTCTAGGATCCAGAAGTCCTAGTTCTGTTAGAGTGTTCCTCATAGGGTGATTATTATGAATTATTTGTTTAATTTTTTAGTCTTATTTCCTTATGATAGAATGTCATGATGATTAATTTTAATGATACTTTAACAAAAATTCTTTTAAAAAAATGGTCTTTCAGAAAATATATAAAGATTAGTATTTTTACCAAATCATTTAAAAACATATTCTTTAAATTAGTATTTTAATGAAAAATAAATCATAATGGAAATTCAATCAATGTTATTATTATAAATTAATGAATAATAAAAAGTGTAGTTAATAAATTTTAATACAAGTTTTTTTGCCTATGCCTGAAAACTACAATTTTTAAATCTTATTTTTTAAAACCATTATAATAAGTATAGTTAATTTAAATTCTATATATGGGTTTTGGTTTTAAAATTATTTCTCTACTAGGAATTATTATACTAAACCCTATATCTAATATAAGTTTCAGTTTTTGGTTCCTTTGTTGACCACTCATCAATAATGTTTATTTTGGCACCTGATGTAGACATTCCAAGTCCCATGAAGGTACACAATTCTTTTATTTTATTTAGTTTTTCTTGTTGCATATGATAAATAAACCATTACTAAATTAATTCAATTAATTTGGTGATGAATTATATATAGAGGGATACCTGTTGATTGATCTCATGGGTTGTTTCTTTGGTGGGAGTTTGGGGTGAGTTGAGGTAATTTATTTTTCTCTATATCTATTTAATTTTTCTTATCTATTATTGTTTTGTAATAAATTATCTAATTATTATTTCCATGGGAATTTAATGTATATATTTGTTATTATTGTTTAATTTATATTATTTTAATTTATTATCAAATTAAAAATCATTACCTACTACCTACATCTAACACCATTGGTTATTTTCACAATCCTAGGGAAACAGAGAACATACCCTAGGTATGTGATGGGTCAGTACAAGAATATGAAGGAGGTATTATTGATGTTGGTTTATAAGAAATAGTATCTAGGACTAGCCTTTTAAAATGGAATAAGTATTATGATTCCATTTTTTATTTGATAATGAATGGTAGATTGTATATTGGAATGCTATAACATGATATCTATCTATGGAAAGAGTCTAGATGGCTCTTTTGGGACTAGATAATTGTTTTTTATTAGATGTTTGGATTCGAATCTTGGATAATTTTCATTGGGGAAGGGAATGAGCGTGAATTGTTTGTACGATATGTTCTTATAGTTCCTATAAATCATTTTGGAGCTTATACTCATGCCATAATGAGATTCTCAATAGTATTTGTGTGCCTAGAAAATGGTCCTCCAATTCGTGAAACCATGATACACAAAAAAACTATTACTATTTTGAATTAGGTGTCAGAATTCCTTTAAAATGTAATTATGTTTTTAATATGTTGGGATTATGTTGTTTGGTTATGACTTGAGTCTCAATTTTAGAATACTGACCTGTAATGGTAACACTTTTTTTAATTGATAAACGAGGTTCTCAAAAATAGCATTTTAATATAAAACTATATGTTTACATTTTTAATAAAATGGATTTACATTAAGAGAGGTTATGTTTTTGGGATCTAAAAATGGGATTTCATATAAATTTATGTGGTTATATTTTGAATACTTGGGATCTATTTTTCTTCTAAATTGAAGTTATTGATAAATTGAAATTTTATTTTAAATGGTTGGAATCCAATTTTGGAAATAATAAAGTGGATAGTTATTGATGTATTGATTTGTATTTATATTATATACTTGTTTCTGAAAATTTAAACATTGTTTTAAGGGCTAGGGAAAGATTTAAATATTGATAAGTAAGATTTCAAATTTTTTAATATGAAGATAAGGTTTACAAATTTATTAATGATATTAATAAAAGTGAAATATTTATTGTAGTGGGGTTTTGGAATTTATCATTTATGTCAAAATAAAAAAATAATACAATGTAATAAATTTAGCACTCAAATGTCTTTTATTAAACAGCATTTATAGATTCAAATAATTATTTTAATAAAACAGTATGGTTTTAAATATTCTATGTATGACCTAAAAATTATTAAAAGGGGTGTTTTGAATTTTTTAGTTCTTTTCATTTTTCCCTTGGAGTAGTTTATTTGAGTTGAGGTTTATATTTTATTAGATTTGATATATGTTTTGGATATATTTTATGGGGCCATTGGTACATTTCATTATTTAATGTATTTTTCATATTAATTATTAATTGGGAATACATAAATTTATTCTTCAGGATTCCCTTATTTAAATTCTCAGTGTTGTTTCTTCTCACTATTCTCTATACCCATAATTTTATTGGGGTGGTAGATCTAGTTTAAAGGGGGAATTTTTTATTTTTTGGTAAGAAAATTATATCTTTGTGAATTCAAGGTTCCAGTCATTGAATTCAAGTTATTTCCCCATTTTAATTTTCAAAATCATTTCCCTCTTCTATTTATGATATATTCCTTAGTATTTTTTTATGTTCAATAAATTTTATTTTTTGGGATGAAATTTATGTTGTCTTGGATGAAGAATTCATTATTAGATTTAAATTTTCTTTCGTAATTCAAGTATTAAAAGACAGTTTGGTATAATGGATGTTATTTTAAAATGTTTTATTCCCTTAGATAAACCCCGTGGTGCTTCATATTTGGGGTATTATAGTTATTGGGACGGGTGGATGTAAATTAGTTCAGATATATGACCAGATTTGGTTGGTTAAATTTTTCATTTAGACTTGATCTTGTCCCTCATTATTCCCTTCACATAATCTATATCTTTAAGCATGTTTGGTTTGAAGTTTCATATAGAGAGTAATGTTTGTCCTAAATTTATCTCCTAGTTGAGTACATTTTCATAGTTTATAGGAGTGTTGGTTTGACCTAATGGATTGGTATCCTTGTTTAATTCTAAATATTGTGTGGTTACCCCTATAGTTGATATCAAATTTTCCAGAACCTTATTTCCATAGTTTTTTTATTGTCTCAATATATCCCTAAATAGTTTTTGGCACACTATCCTTTCAATCTATTTGTGGATATGTTCAAACCACTCATTATTTTATTATGTGTAATGTTTAGGATCTTATTTAATGGCCAATGATTCATGTAACGGTATGATATGCAATTCATGGGTGAAATTTTGGGGTAATCATTAAGAAATGAATTAAATTGACCATTAAGGTGTTCCAAAATTTATATATGTTGATATTTACATTGAAGGGATCATCCTCCTTTCTCTCATTTATTAAAAGGATTGGATGATACTTATTTAGGGAAGAATGTTTTATAGTGGGGAAAATTTCCACAACCTGACCATTTACTTTCATAATATATTTGACAACTTATTTGTTCCCAATCCATAATTGTATTTATTGATCCATAATTTTATAATTTCCAAAAAAAATTATAGAAATGATTTGTCACAAGGATAAAAAATGGTTTGAAAACCCATTTATATATCATGTGGACATGATTGTAGTATTAGCTGACCCATTTATCATGGTTTTTGCGTAGTTTTTTAAATGTGTTTCCAAACTGTGTAGTGTTCCTGTAGTGTCTAGTGAAGCTTGCATGCTCGGTTCATGTTTTATTAAATATTGTTTTTTTATAAATGTTTTATCAATGGACCTTAGATAAAATCAAAAAAGTATACATGAGTTTTAAATAAGTTATTTTACATTTTTCCATTGAAAAGATGAAAGAAGATCACTAGGAAGAGAGTTAGAGTGATAAAAAATCTTTGCAATAACTCCCTTTTTGACAACACCATACTCAAAGAAGATTTCTTCATGATAGGCATGAGTGATAATGTAGTTCATGGGAGAAATAATATCCAAACAGTTGGACCATCATGCCGTCAACTTCCACGATAGGTTGACCATACCGATCCTAACCACTTGAATAATTATTTTAGAGCCATATTCAAAAAACACATCATTCCAATTATATTGCCTCGTAGTGGACACCCCTTTGATGGATCCATTCACTTATACATCAAGGGAATTTGAATGTCCACATAGACCATAAATAGTTTTAACATAATCCCCATTATAATCTCTGAAAATGGAACCAAAACATGTAGCCCTTAAATTTCCCTTTGATGCACCAAATTGTGCTATATTTGAGCTATCCAATAAAGGGATAAATCCATAATACCTAAATGGTGACATGGGGTACGTGGAACTTACCATTAATAATCATTCTTTTAAGAGTAATTAGATCTCTTACCAAGTTGTTGTAGGTCACATCATAAATATTTTTCACTTGTATTAAAATCTCCAGGGTCGTAGCAATGACACCTTGAATATTTAAGATCTTTTTCTCATGAATGGAATGATTATGGACTCTCCAAAGTGTGTGAAGTAGCACTTCACATGCGACCTGAAACATCATAGACATCTGTTTTGATAAGGTAATAGAAATAAAACCACCATAATGTCCTCCATATATGAAACAATAATAGGATTCATATCAAATATTTCAAAGACTGTTTTCTTGAGTGTTCCAGAAGTTGTACAACATAGGAATAGGTGATTCACATCCTACCTCTATTTATGAAAGATGGTACATTTCTAGCATAGAGAGATGCCCACATGCAGAATATTTTCATCAATAGTAATTTTACTCTAGGAAATTCTATAGAGCAGTGTGCGCCTCTAGGTAATATTCTATTTCTTATATGTTCCAATCCAATGGTCACATTATTGGAGAAAATGTTCATAGAAATTTTGGGAGTCATGTATTCCATTGGGAGGAGGTTTCCAAATAAGCATGTCCTCTAGTGTGAGATATTCCTAATTGGAGACAATTGCTGCAATATCATCATACAAAATTTCCAGGTTTTTCATCTGGTCTTCGATACAGATTTCATGGTCAATGTGCTGGATATATGAGTTAAAATGATCAACTAGTATACTTCCCAACCAGTTTTTAGACTAGAATCTGAGATTTGAATCTCGGTTGGCCAGCCAGCATGAGTACATCAAAATATTTTGAGTAATTTTTCCTTTTCTAGGCCATATGGATGAGTCCATTTATTTCAAGATCCCTATTTCCCTCTTATAATTTTTTTTGATATAGGAATTCATAGATAATAATAATTGTATTGATGCTCCTCTGGATGAATTTGGTATGAAGTTATTGGTTAAAAAAGTTGTATATTTTTAATTCGAAGACCCCCCTAAAGTATGAGGTAGGCAACCTATTTTCCAAGTTGTAGTGATGACCATTCTTTCCACGATTATTCTAATCCAAAAAATATCTTCATCATTGAGTTAATGATTTTGATGACTGACGTAGGATAATAATAGACCAACTATGAGACCACCACATGTTTAATAAGGAACTCTCATCCTGCCATTGAAAGATCCTTGTATTTCCATGATGTAAGGGTTCTTTTAATTTGGATGAAATTTTATGTGAAATGTGAATTCTGGGGATTTTCTAGAATAGGGGGACTCTAAGATAAGTAATAGATAGGGAACCCTTGATTATTACCTAGTAATGAATAGTAGAAACATGCCAAGGGGTTGATATTACCTTTCTAAATTAAATATAAGAATGATTCCAAATGATTTACTGGATTGAAACACTTTCATAGTGTGAATGTTATATCATTAAGTTGTTGATATTATTCTTTCTACCCTAGAAATAATTAATTATATCATGAGTGAACAAACGATGAGAAGGATTTGATGTACCTCTAGCTGCCCGGATGGTGGTAATATCCCCTGTATCCAATATGTAAAGAATTATCTTGCTGATATAATCTGATAAAATGGAAAAATAATATCTAATAGAGGATCTCCCTTCCTTACTCATATTTAACACTACAAATATTCTTTCGTGGAACCATTTATAATTACAGAGATATAAGCCGTTGTAAGAATTTGTTTGATCCTCTAAATAAAAGTGCAATGGAAACCGAAACTATGAATAACCTCACCAATAATACCCTAATCCAATATATCAAAGGGTTTCCGGATATCCAGCTTGAGAGAAACATTCCACCATCCTGTGTTAATTTGAGTATGATTCGCGCATTCTAATGTAGTAAGAACGAAATCTTGGATGCTTCTCCCTCGGAAAAAACCAAATCGGTTCCATGATATAATTTTTTCTAAGATACTAGAATTTCTATTGGAAATGATTTTTTATCACCTTATGATTGGTTTTGACAAAAGAAACTATTATGAATTCGGTAATTTCACTGGCATTATCCATATTTGGAATCAAGTAATTAAATTGGGAATTAAATCTATGAGTGAATGGACAACCTTTAAAAAAATACCTAATAAGATTTCAAACATCATTCTGAACGATTTCCTAGTAGACTTGGAAGAAGTGAATTGTAAAACCATTTTTTCTAGGAGATATCTCTTTTTTTAGACCAAATATGACTTATTTGATTACAAATTCCAATGGAATTGAGATAAAAATGGATTTTACCTCTTCAGTGTCCATCATGAGATTAATTCCTTCCCTGATTCCTGAGTTATTTGGGGGTCCACTAAAGAGTTTATATATAATGACACAATCATGTGGGAAAGATCCGTCCTTTCATGAAGGATTTAATCTCCATATTTAATAGTAGAAAGTGTCTTGTAGTCCCTTATGAACTGCTGAAGGGAATTGAACATTTTAGTGTTTCTTACTCTATTTCTAAACCACTTGATTTAGATTTTATCACTTATTATATTTTCATTGAGAATAGTAAGATCCTAAAGACTAGAAGACAATTCATCATCTTGGGGGGAATCACCATAAAAATCATTCCTAGTTATGTCGCCTTGTATTTCATGAAAGGATAATTATAGAGAATCTATCTCTTCATCTAGTAAGCTGAATTTTTTTTACTCAATTCCTTGAAATTGATTTCCCAAATTTTGAGATTCAAGATGCAGATTAGAGGATTTTGGTTGGAATCACTTGAGACCCAAGTGTCCTAGATAAGCTTTGATAATTCTATATGAATAGTCCACACATTCTTAAACCTGAATGGAATGTACTATATCTCCATGTTATCAATAAAACTAAACAAATTATGGTTTTGATCAAAAAAATGTTTGGCCAACATGACACAAAAAATTTGTTCTCTAGTTTCAAAGAGTTTCATTGGTCAAAAAGTCTCTATCAATTCGACTGACCCTCATTACACTTAAGTTCCTACTGTACCAGGTGTATTTCACTCAAATGAGATTGATTTCTATAATATTTTATTCTTTGACCCATGTTTTAAAGTCCTTTATAGAAACAACTCTATGTACATGAACAATTTTCACATCTTCATAATGTATACAATTAATGTCTCCAGTGATAAGAAAAGATTATACAATTCCTTTAGACAGATCCTTCATTTGCATTCATAGCTGTCTCCATTCAATATAATAGTTTGAAGCATAAAATTTGAGCAGTACACTTTTTTCCTAGTCATAATAAAACTATATGTGATTTAATGCTCATCAATTGTTACAATAGTAGGTTCAACCAAACAGTTTCTAAACAATAGCCACAATTTTTCCAATTTGAAGGAAAAATGTGTGATAGTAAGAAGATGATATCCATCCATCGTATAGTGAAGACCAAAACTAAAATAATATTTCATTGGATTAGAATGTCCAATTATGTCTGTTTTGGACTTTCCTTTATAGAGATTGAAGAAAACTTCTAAGCCTGGGTTGACTATCTCATGAATGTTCCATAATAGGTTCTTCATTATGGCATCAGTTTGGTGTATGCCCCCTTTTTTCTCTAAATAATTTACTCCTTTTGACCTTCTGGATGAATTTAATTCTAGGTTGTTGCTAGAAGGTTTTTCCCCTTTCGGACTCTCATCAAAATTATTTTGAGCTAGGGCTGATCCACCCTATTTAAATTCCCTTAAAAGAGTGATACATTCATTACAGTCATCAAACATCATTCCAAGTTGGTCACATGAATCCATCCAAGTTACCATGTTCAGTTTGGATCCTAATGTAGTAACTTCCAGGAAAAAATCGCTAGAACAAACATCATTTAGAACGTTGGATATATGGTCTAGCATGTTTGCCTCAGTTTTCATCTCAAAAAAGTGAAGAAAAAATGTCTACAGACAACTGGTAACAATCTTCCATGACCATGAATTGTATGACCACTACATATATGACCTGTACTACCATGTTGATTCCAACAGAACCATCATGCTTATTTTCTTCCTCTTATGATATAACATTGTTTCTAGCAGAACATTCTTTCTTATGATCTTCCTTTTCCTCCAAAACTTCCCACAATTCACTAGCCCCTGCTGTATTTTCTTATCTTAGGGAACTATTTTTCTCACTTTCATTCATGTGTCTCCTATCTACAACATAATTTTTTCCCGTTGATACCTTTTTCCACGGCTTATTGGTGTTGGGAGGATGGGCCATCTTCTAAAAAAATCAAAATTGCTTCAAATAATGGTCTAAAATCTTCAATTGATTACTAAAACATGGTAGATTTTTGAATTCAAAGATGACCTACATATGATGATCATTTCAAACGAGTGATATGAATTATGGTGGAGGTACTTCAATATTAAACTAAATTAGGAACCTTGCATACAAGACACATTCTCCATTCAGAGTCCTCAAACCTATCTTTAGAGTTGTACTGATTCCGGACACCAAATCATATAGTATTTTAGGATGCCAATAAACACAAGGGACCCCATGCATCCTATCCCAGACCTGTGCAAAGTACTGTCTTTGTATAAAGTAATTAAAATTGGGATCCCATTCAGATAACATTAGAATGCAAGGTTTGAGATTAAGGTTTTTCATATCACTAGGCATCTTCATAAACCTCCCCACCCAAATATGATATGGAAGTATCACTTCCTAATATTAATCATCCACCATTTAGAAAATATCCTTCATAGAGAAATATTTTCATTCATATCTTCATTGGACCAGGGTTTTACACCTTTTCATATAATATACAACCCATGATCGAGAACTTAGAAAGTGAAAGATATTGATTCATAGCATTGGGGTCTGAAACCACCCTTAAAGAACCATCTCTAAGCCTCTAAATGGAGGAGGAATGGGTATATTTTAATGCAGAACATAAAAATATGGCAAGTGCCACCGCAAATAAAATAGCCTTGCACAGAAAAATGAATTTTTCGTTTTTGGTTCCATTGTATTTATGAGCATATTTAATGTCTCTTTCACACATAGGGTTAAAAGATTTGATGATGAATAAGTATTATTAACACGAAGCAGATCAACCACCATCAGGCACAAGTGGGTATTCCCGCACAGTATACGTTCTCCAGCATTGATGGTTGCCTCTTAGTTTAGTAGTAAATATTGATGGATTCATGCATTTCACTATGATTTAAATTATTTAAAAATTACCATCCTATCGTTTTGAATTATTAAGAACAAAACACCTCATCCCCCTCCTTACCAATACATCATTAAATCCCAGTTAAGAAGGAACCCTCATGCATGCCTATACTCCTTTGATATCATCAATTTTTTTAGTAATTAATGTTTTTTCGTCATGATATGTGGTATTACCTCAAAATATGGGGTCCCACTTCCCCTATTACCACTTTCCACATTGTTATCGTCTTATCCCCTTATTGAATCATGTTTTTGGTATAACCATAGGTAAGAATTTGGTGATAATTAATTTTTATTACTAAATTTAGAGTGTGCGATGGGTTTTTGGGACACATTTATTCTATAGTTGAGTGCTCCACCATACCAACACATGATTGAGGTATGGTTACATTGGATTTGATATTTAAATTATATAAACTTCATAGAATTTTTATCCACTTTTTTATATCAAATGTTAATATTTACCTGGGATAAAAATTATTTATAGGGTAAATCATGGCATATTTTACATTCATTTTAATGAAGATGAGTTTATAATTTTGTAAATATATTAAAAATATTATTTAGTTATTCTCGTAGACTGTGTGTTTTTTAAAATCCCAAAAATGATATTAATAATGTTTTTTAAAATATTTTACCATATTTTCGTCTTCAAAATGATTAGTTTGTGTTGAATTATTTGGTGGTTATACACATGGACATGGGTACATACACACACAGATACACATATATGTAAAAATTAACATGAGCATATATAAACATGTTCCATAAGAGAGAGAGAGATATATATATATATATATATATGAGAATAATGAATATATGGAACTATTGGAATTTAAATTGGATGTTCATAGTCGGATTTTCATGTTTCTTTTAAATTGGGTTTATAATGTAAATTATTATGCCAAAATGAGAACTTGAAAATAAGTGTTTCACCCCTTAGCAGGAATTCAATGTAAAGTATATGGGTTTTACATGAAATTTTACTAGTAAACTATTTTGATATGTGGTGTGAATTTTATTTTTCAGTGGCTATTATATGTTTATGGTATCAATATAATTTCACAGTGAAATAAATCATTATTTTTGTTGTTGATTCTATTATTTAATCCTCATGGGAATCCTAGGAAATTTGGTAGAAAACGTAGATTGGATGAGGTTCACTCCTATAGTTACTTGTATCTCTCAAACTAGTGATATTGTTGTGTGCACATTCCAATGGACTTAAAAATATATTATATATTACCATTGATGTTGATACATTTTGATTACAATAATTAATTGTATCCCTAATTAGTGATGTATATGTTCTTACATCCCCAAGACCTAGTTCTCTTAGGTTGTTTCTCCCATCATGAATATTTTAAATTCCTATTTTTATGTTATATTAATCATGCACCATTATAAAATGTTTCCATCATGATTTATTTTATTCATACATGAAAATGAATTATTTTAGTAAAAAGTAGTTTCCTAAAGTATTTTTAAAATTAGTATTTTACAAATGGTTTAAGAATCTATTTTTCTAATAGATGCTTAAAATATAAAGGCTTTGATGTAGAAATGATTTCAAATTGATTGGTTTCTTTCAAGTAAATTGAGAAAAAAAAATTATAAAATTATAATTTGGTTTTATCTAATTTTGTGTGAAACCTATTTTTAAATTATTTATCTTCAAACTAGATTTAAAATTATCTATTATTTAACATATATGTGTGGGGTGTGGTTCACCATTGTAAATCATTATAGTAATTGTTACAATCAAACCTATATCATGATTTAGTTTCATGTTTTTATTCATATCCTGATTTCACATGGGGTATGATTAGTCTGAGGTTGGATGGTGACTTATAAAATCACACTGAGTTATGTTGTGGTTGTATTATATTTAGTTTCCTTATCATAGATACAAAATTTACATTAATGTATCCCATTAAATAAGTCAATTCTCTATTATATAAATATGGAGACACATAGTTAAATTTTAATTATTTTTTTTGTGGAAGGATTTGTGGGTGAGTATAGAGAATTTATAATTCAATTTATATATTTTATTCTTCATCTAAATTTAAATTTTCTTTAAAAATCACAAGTCAATTTTTAAATGGAATTCCAATGTATGTATGAGTTATTCCTTTTTTTATTCTATTAGATTAATTTTTTTTATAGAAATAAAAATTCCCTCATGTGTATATATGATTCCTTTGGTGCTTGTTATCAGTTTCATGTAATCAAATAACATTCCCTAAGTATTTCGCATGTTTGTTTAAGTGTTTGATTGAGGAAAAACTCAAGTCGGTTCTTGGTATAGTGGGTCATGTCTTGTTATTTATATTATATATATATATATCATGAAATATGAATAATTTGATTACCCAAGCACTTCAAAAAATCTTGAGACAGATATCCAGTTAATCTTGAATTATGATATTATATATATTTTTTCAAAGAGCCATTACCGCATTAAATTATAAAAAAATATAATTTCTTTTCCTATTGTTTAGAGACATCAAATTATATTTATATTTAATCATTTAGAGTTGATAATATTTTATTATTTTTAATTTTATTTATTTTTTCACTTGGTTTTTTGTCTATTTTTTATTAAAGAAACTTAATATTTGATTAAAAATTTGGCTATTAGAGTCTTCATTATTTTTCTGATAAAATTTTTAGGTTATTCTGAAATTATTTTCTATGAAATCGATGACATCTTTGGTGAGAGATATTGAATAATATAATTTTATTATTATCTCAGTTTCCATGTTTTTTATTTCAATCATCAATAATCAATGTATTTAAATTGAAATTCCAATCAAAATAAATAAAAATTATCATATTTCAGAAATAATATTCATAATATATTTCATTAATAATTGATATTAACCCATACTATATATAATGTTTACAAAACACACCTTCACATACATATTTCAACCACATAATTGTAATAAGAACATTAAAACATCTATCACTATATATTTTGATTATCACTACACTTTTTATCTTCCAATTATTATTGTATACCTTTAGTCATTCATAATTATGTTCAGAATTGATCAATAATTATATTTGTCTAAAATGAACACTATGTTTGTAATACTGAAATAATTTTTGGATTAAATTTCATAAACACTCCTGATATTATACAAAATTATAATTAACAATTAATATTTTATTGACTGTAAATTATTTTATATAACATGATAAATAAATAATTTTTTTTAATTTGCATCAGCTCCAGTCATTATTAATTCTCGTTGGTAAAAACATTTCCCATCATAATATTTCTTCTATTATTCATTTTACTACAACAAGAGAAACTAAAAACATTGAAGGGGGATATGATACAAATAATGACGATGCATATCTAAATGTTCAAGGCTATAGAGAAATATTTTATTACATTTTATAAATTCAATGATCTTCATGAAGGATATAGAGATTCACATCTTAAATATCCAACATGACATTTTTAGACTGATTAACATCATTGATACTACCTTATATCTCCATCCCTTCGATAACAGATTCCCTATGGGAATCTCAGTGCTAGGGATTGTAATGAAATTTTCGACCTACATATAGATATACAACATTTAGACTTGAAATTATGATGTATAGTTTCTACTCTATAATTTGGAACCACCAACAACATTTCCACTTCAAGATATTTGGCCAACTGTGGCTACATATATTCAATTATTAATCCACCATTCACTAATTGAGACTAGAAACATAAATTGTTGATGCACCATAGAGGATATTTTCCCCATTGAAAAAATAAATTTTAGGATGTGTGTGGTGGGTTTAGTTCTCTTTAGGACCCCAATTTCAATTGATCAAATTATTGTTTTCACCATATTTTAGAAATAAAGCGTGTCAAGGATTAGCCAAAAAAGTATATAAACATAATTGATCAGTTTATATAAGAGGTATCTTGTCTATATTTGTTGAAGAAACATGGAAATAAAATACTTTATTTAATATTGATTCAAAAATAATATATATAATACTATAATATTATATTCTAGTTTTTTAATATTATGAAAAGATCATTGAAAAAATAAACAATAGAGTGAATGGACCTTTAAAAATATTAATCCATTCAATATAAAAATTATAGATAGATTTTGAAATAAAATTAAATAAATTCAAGGGAAAATATTTAATTGGATTTTATATTAATGCGGACAACATTAAATATGGGTTTTTAACTTATATTCACTTAAGCATCAAATTTGTTCATCACTATTCATTATAATGAGAAATCAGCAATAATTTCTATCATGTTTACATATTTCCAAAAACAATTATCATTTCCATTTTCAAAAAATATGTATAGAGTTCATTAAATATTCAATTTCTATTATATAGTGTTAATAATAGATATAGTTAATAAAAAAAATTGACTAAAAAATACAATTATACATCATTCTTTAACTATCTTGAATAGATTAAATAATTAAAACAAAATTTTACACATTTTTATTGGTACAATTTGTTCAATTTTGGTTGATCCATTATATATTAAAATATATTTTTGAGATTTGTTCTTTATTTGATACATTTTAAATTGACGATGAAAGTATAAAAACATATTTAATAATGGAATGACATGTTTGAGTTTGATCCGGATGGTGATAATTGTGCCACATTATAGAGATGAATTTACAGGAATCATAACCCTTATGAACATCAGTGGGGGTTATGGGGTAATAAAATATTAAGTGTAAATGAAATTTTGGAATATATTATTGATAAATTTGAGATTCATTATCTCATTATAGGTATATTATCCATTTTAATCTTTTCTAATTTCCCCATTGATATGTTTGATGAAATAAAATGTGTTTATAATATTTTTATGAAGGAAAGAAATAATATTTAAATAAATAATTTAAATATATATATAAATTAAATATTTCTTTTTATAAATATATTTCCAATCAAC
The DNA here is from genome assembly GCA_963277665.1 of Viscum album. Lineage (NCBI taxonomy): Eukaryota > Viridiplantae > Streptophyta > Magnoliopsida > Santalales > Viscaceae > Viscum > Viscum album. The sequence goes on along the minus strand of OY728133.1, from coordinate 1,019,184,614 downwards.
AATGTCATTTAAAAAATCTCTAGAATTTTTTTTTATAAAATAATGCTTTTTGGACATTTAATCATGTAATGATAGTCTTTTCTAAAAAAATCAATTGACATAAAATAATGATTATTTGATTTCGTAGAAAATGTTATAAAATGTGAATAATTTAATTTATTCTATTTTTTAAATATATTTTTAACCCAAAATAGAATTTTTGATGTGTCCTTATATCAACTGACTTTTGAATCAAAAAAATTATTTTGTATTTAGAAAAATAATATTATTATGGTGGATAATGAATGAAATTGAGGTTGAAAACAATGTGTGTTTTTTATTTGATTTTATAATTTCATTTATAAATTTAATAAATTAAATTTAAATTATGAAAATAAAAATTCATTATCTTAAACCATGTAACACAAAAATTTTCTATTTTTTGGTATATTTTTTTATGATAATCTTTTAGGATGTGAAAAATATAGATTTTCTAAATTTTTATATAATTTTGAAAATGTGATATTGGGGATGGGTCCCAGAAACTATTATTAGTGACTATGGAATTTTATTTGGACAGGGCTATCATACATTCAAGGTATATTCTTGGGGACAATGAAATAAAATCTTGTATCTCTTTGTATAAACATAATAATTTCTGTTCTCATATCCTAACATCATGGGACACATTTCAATTTTTACATGTATTATTATATTGGTTTTATTTAATATTTATTATGTTTTTGGGTGGAGGCCAAGAGGGGTCTGGAAAAGTGGAAAATGATCAGGCATAACGTAACATCAACCAAGGTCCTAAACATGGAATCCCCTAATTTTAGAGTATTCTATACTATAACACGATTTAAGGGAATAGGGAATGACCCCAGTAAGAGAGAAAGGTGTAGGATAAAGGAATGTGATTCACCTAATGGTTGAAAATGCATTGTGGAGTAGCACTATGCAATTGAATTGACAAAAAAATCAATGGAAAATACAAATATTAGTTATTGGGTGATAAAACTTGGAGAAGAAGAACTGAAATTTAGGCATTCCAACTGGAGTGTATGAGAAACCCTGACTGTATCCTATAAAAACCATACCGTGGTGTTTTCAGCCTCAATATGGTGAAGGGTTTAACAGTCTTGCATTTAGACTTTGGACTGGTGAGAATTTGGTACATGTAATGAGTTACCCCAAAACCTAATTAAATATTTGTTTCTATTTTTAGTAAATAATTTATTATCCCAAGATGTGTTTCAATATGATAAATTATTTTTCATAAAAAAATATTCTTTTCTTCATGATATTTTTTTGGTATCATTTTTGTTGTTTTCACTTCTGCAAGGGAGTGTACTATGGATGATTTTCTTAAATCAATCTAGGATTATATTTTGTTATATCGTGCAAAGGAAAAGGGGTGGGTGCTATGAAATGAAAATATTTTCTAGATCTTCTGGGACCTGAAAAATGGTATTTCTTACCGGATATTAAATCCTTCTCTCCTATATAGTAGGCATAATTTTTTTGTATATTTTTCTTCCTTTGTTAAGCTTTGTAGGGACCTATCCTTGCCTCTAGTGTTGAATTCGTCAATCAAAGAAAGAAGATGTATTGGTGTTGATTTTTGTGGGTAGTGGTGCACCGATGTGTAGGTTTGTTCTAAACCTCATGCTAATGGAATTATATTAAACATGGATGGTTCTTGTCTACATGTAATTCTGCTTGGTGGAGGGGTTGTTTTTTACTATTATAGAGCGATCCTTCTTTAATTCTTAAAATTTTTTGGCGAGGGATCTTCCATTGTGGAGGAGTATTTGGATTTATTTCAAGGGATTATATTTTGAAAGGAACACTCGATATTGGGATCTGAAATCGATTAGGTTTCTTATATCGTGGTTAAAAAAATCACAGGATAGAAAGAGTGACCTTTGATTCTCCTTTATCATACTAGGAACTGAAAATCCGTACTCCATCCAAACATGAGGGTAGTTTATATATTAAGGGAGAGGAATAATTTGGATGATATTTTAGCTTCTTATGGAGACTAGGAATAAATCAAGGTTTTTTCTACTATTTGATCTCTTTATAAAGCATGTTCCTCAGTTTCACAATGGGATTCCCTCAGACTCCACCACTTTAGGACTCTGTATCATTATTTCTTTCTTTTTTCATTTGTTCAATTTTCATTTATTATAAAAATTATATTTGCCATCTAGTGGTTGGACTATTCATCATGAATTGTCCATTGGACCATTAGTATAAAACCTTATGTTGATAATGACATTAGAACCCACAATTTTTGGCCTTAGAGAAACATTAAAATTAAAATTTGATAGCTTCAGAGTGGGTCAATCCTTGAAGGTGAGTGTGTTTTCTGCATTATTTGAACACTTTAATGATTAATGACTTCATTTTCATGTGAAGAAAACCTATTTAGTGAAAAAATTGTGGTTGATTCATTTTATGAGAATGCTAACACTGATGATTTCTTGATTTGATACTTTGGGATTCCAAATACCTATTCACACTTGGATGATTTAGATTACAATGATGTAATTCCCACAGATCTTCACCAAAACCATTTTAATGTGATTTGGGTGGAGATTTTTATGGATAAAATCAAAATCAACTATGAAAGAGGATTCCATTAGAAATATACAGAGAAACGTCCCTTATAGACTTCTCCCACATTACCAAGAATTTCTTGTACTGTACATTGACCTACACTTGCAGGTAACACATGCATATGAAGAGGCTAAAATGGTGGTAGTTTATCCATTGTTGAATATTGATTCAAATTCATGATATTTTTTTATTTGTGATAAAAACTCATGTCTTTTTTTATCTCATGTTGTTGGGGTCAAATCTACACCCATCATTATAACCCCAGCATGTAAAATCTGTATCATTAATATATTGTTTTAATTAATAAATTTCTAGGTTCAATAATTATCAAAACCTAAGAATTTCCCATTATTAAATGGGTTTATATGTGTTGATGTTTTCATAATGGGTGTAACTATTGAAATATAAATGAATAAATTATATATTATAACTATATAAATCATAATATAATTATTTTTTTCATTGATTAAAGGGTATGTATCCCCACTTTCTATTCATTTCATCTAATTGGGTTATGAGAGAGAACCCCATTACATTTCTGTAATCTCCCGACTCCTTTGTATGAAATATCCCCATATGATTTCACAGAAATGTTACTCCCTCTCACTCTTACACATCTCTATCTGATTTCTCACATCTACCATTACTTAGGAATTTTTCAACCTATCTTCATGTAATGTTATGGTTTTTACATGTTACGGAAAAATATAAACATTTAATCGAGATTTTTTTTGATAAAGGGATCCTTACCATTAATCTAGAACTATTATATCACTTTTTTATGATGACAAAAAGTTATTCTCTCTTATGTAGTGAAAAATTTATTTCCCCTTTATTTGGTAAAACCACTAGTATTTTTGCATTATAAAATGAAATTATATATATGAAATTATTATACGTGTATATATATATTATTATATAATTAGTCAGGTTTTCTATGATTATTTTATTAATTATTTTATTATTGTAAAGGGTTTTATGAAGGATTGACCTATAAAATGAGTAAAATACCTATCTATTAATATAAAATATTCATTGAAATACCTATAAAGTTATGTACATAATATATTTTTCTTGTCTAATATAATGCTTTCTTATGAATTAAAATGATTTAATATCCTCTTTTTTCTAATGTTTTCAAATAATAATTGTTTTTATTTATTTATTTTGGATGGTTTCTTATGTGAAATATGAAAACATGATTCATCATACCCTTTGGGAAAGATATGATCACAATTTTAAAAATGATTGTATTCTATTATTTTATAAAAACTATAATTCATTATTTTAGTTCTCTTATAATACATCCTCAATGATAAAAATGTGTTATGATTGATTTAATGTGCCTTTTCAAAAGTGTTCCTTTCATGATTCACCCTTTGAAATGGATATTTCATTTAAATGTAGGTTGATCCAATATGAATTTATCCTCCTGATATGTTATGAATTGTTATAAAGTGGATAATTAATGTAATATTACTTATGTATCTTTGTGTCTTAAACATCATGAGAATAACCATGGGTACTATAGAGGATTACTAGGATAAGTACCATGATAAGGTATTAGTTAACCCCCCCCATATTTTTCCTCCAAGTCATGATCAGAATCACTATTGTTAATGGTAATGATATAATGTTGATTAATCCATCATGGTCCTACATCTAGTTAAGAATAGAAAACTGGATAGAAATATTCTTGTATTACTTTGAGAATTTTAACATATCTATATGTATTAATGTGATTTATAGGTTTGTAATGATTGACGAATGATGAAACCGTACAGAAAAAGCAACTAGAAACAAGAAATCCCATGTGTACCATACTTCAATTATATAAAATTGATTGAATTATAAAGAAATAATATATTATTATGTACCTTATAATATAAATCATTATTGGATCTATATTATATTATCCCTAATAAGTATTTATATTATGAATCCGTGAAATTCCTCACGTCATGGTGTGTCCATGAGTAAACGGTGGATAACTAATCCCATGGGTAAAACACACACATCTCACATGATAAAATATTATCTCATGAAATCTATAGTAGAATAAGAAAGTGAGTAGTAGAGAGTATCAAAAAATAATTTTTAATGTTTATAGCATTAGAATCTCACAAAATAAACTCATTTAATAAACCCCCTTGTACACTACTTGAGTGATCAATAATTAACTCAAATAAAAAATACATATGAGTAAATTCATGCAGTCATAAATTACTTCTGTAACACATGATTGAACAAAAAATTACTAAAATAATGCATTATTATTTTCAATTCATTAATATGCGTTAATGATATCTAATATGGATGAAAATTCAGATGTACTACATTAGACAGTTCAATCATATGAATGCATTTTTGTATCAACATATTATATAGAATACAATAGTAACTTTGGTATAATTATGATATTTTAAATCATAAATAATGGCAGAAAATCAAGTCATATAAAATGATTTAACAAAATTAATGAACTACTATAAGAATAACACAAATACTAGAAAATAATATGAGTTGATGAAAATAAAATAGTCAATGGATTTGGAGCATAACATATTCAATAACCCAGATTCACTAAGGCCTCATAATCCACGGGACATTTCAATTTATATTTTTTCACTACAAGAATTCATGAAATAATATAAATATATTTTTTTTATCTTCCCAAAACCTTTTGGGATTCCATCATTAAAATCACATAATATCACATCTGATCTAACGCCTAAAAATTAATCACCCAAAATAATTTTTGGAAAAAGTGTGAATATTTTATTGGGAATATCTATAAGATAAACATAATCCCCATCCATTCAACCAAAATTTAGCTCCCAAAAGGGAACATTATCATTGAAAAATATATGATTTCTTAAATATAAAAATTTATGTAAGGATATTTCTTGTAGAAAAATAATAGTTCTACTGATGATACAAAAGGACCATGCATGATCTTGTTTAATCAAATATATCCTTATACATGTATTCAACAACTGTATCATATATGAGAATTCATTTTAATATGATCCATTTTTCTTTGAAATTATGTGACCATGGGAATCCATGTATTTTTATCCCATATATCCTCATAATGTGTTCTTGATTCTTCACGTATATACTGATGATGTTGATAAATACATCCCATGTCATTCAATTTTATAGATAATAACATCCCTTTAACCACACAAACATAGATAATAATTCAACGTATCCTAACTAATTATAATCAAAAACATATTTATTCATCTCCAACTAGTGCATAGATTCTATAATTTTAATAAAAGAGGAAAAATCCCATATTTATAAATCACTAACCACTTATTTGATCAATAACTTACCCCAAAACCCATGGATTATCTATGCCGAATAATGTTTTTAATAAATGAATAAAATTACAATGTTTTTCCTAATATGAATATAACCACCCTCACGTAGCGTGGAATCAAAATTTAAACTATGCCTCTATATTATTCCAAATACATAGTGTCTGAATCTTTATGTAGTACATACATAGTGGTTCATCCAGCGCACAAAACCAATTTTGATCCTCATGTTTATATTCTATATCTTGAAATAAGAATCATACACATAGTAATGTTAATATTTCATCAATACCATTAATACTCTATAGAGGACATTAGTTACAGATAACTCAATGTTTTACGTCACGAGCTCAATTATCACTTCTTTGTATTATATATATATATATATATGAATCCCATATGAAATAATTGTAATATGGATATTTCTATTTTTATTTAAAAAATTGTTAATTTTATATTCCTATTCTTTATTATTAATAGTTAAAAAACCATTAATAATAGACTCTCTAACATAACCCATATTATACACTACCAAATAAACTATACATTTGCAGCAATTTTAGTGGTTTTGTTAAAAGGATTGTGTCTCTCGGTAATTCCAACCACATCACTATGTGGCCACCCAGTAAAACCCTTAAAATAAACTACTTAACAATTATTATCAATAAAGAAAGATATTTTAAATAATAGTGACACTTATGATCCATAATCCTAATGTTTAAATGCATGAACTTATTCAATCTAGTTAACATCACAAAATTAAATGTTATAATGTTAAGAAAATAATTTTTCTACATAAAAACAATTTTATGATCATTATCATCAATGGAACTCTTTTCATAGAAATTTTTACATTAGATCTTTTGGAACATAATGTAAATATTTACATTAATATTTTATATGCATACCTTAAATATTTTAAAATACTAAGTTAAATTAAATATTTATTTTGACTGAAATAATATTTAAATTTTTATCACTAATCATAAAAAAGTAAAAAAATACTTATATTATCATCTTAAACACTATATTATTTTTTAAAATTCATGATGACATACACGTACTCCTTAGTGTTAGTAAATAACAATCATTTCCTTATATGAAAATATTTATACAAAAATATTGTTTCCACTTGATATTTGGTATTCCTGATGTTAGAAAAAACATTTATGAAATGAAAATATTATTCTTTAAAATAATCTAATAGTGGTGGTGAGATAAAATATCTCATATTTTAAAAAAAATCTAGATAAGCACTTTTATCATCAATAATATTTTTATCATTTTATTATTTTCAAGACACTTTTTAGAATTTATTGAATGAAAAAACATATGTATAAATTTAATCTCTATTTTCATATAAGTGTTTTGAGATTAAAATAATTATACTTTATATAGATACTTTAGAGCTTGATATTATTCTTTTATAGTAAAATCCATAATTTTTAACTCTTTCCATCATCATTTGAATAAAATATATAAGAATAATAAATTCCCTCCCTGATTTAGAACTCTATTATACTGCAAGAACCCGAGTGTTCATACAAGGTATGTATCCTATTATTGTTTGTTTTAATCCGTTGTTATATACTTACATATGAACCCCATGTGATATTTGGTGTTTTGGAGGGGTCTTGGGCTTGTTTGGAGTCCAAAACCTGATTTCAGTCGTGTTTTAGGCCTAACTCATGGTTAAAAGAGACCGTGTGGGGGTAGGCATCATGGTTAGGATAATTGTGCTATAGGAGGTAGTTGCTTCAACATGGTTTGATAAACTATGGTGTAGAGGTCTCATGGTTGTGTGAGAAGTATGAAAATTTTCATGTTTTTGAATATGGTTTTCATATTGTTACCGTATGGTTACCCATACAATGAACAGTAACAATGAAAAGTTCCCCTTGGAGGTAGTGATCTATGCACTATTTACGTATATTTTGGGAAACTGTGTGGGTAATCCTTGGGATCCTACTGTATGTGTTTTTTTAAATGTTGAATTATATTTAAATTTTTCTTTTAATCACTTTTTGTTTTTCTCCACAACAAAAAGAATCCTTTATAGGATCTCTCCTATGGTGTAAAAAATAAGCTTCATATTCAACCATCCATCCGACCTCCATTTTAATCGCCGAAAGTCTCATCGGATCTACATAGCTAAGGACTATATTCCTTTTTAGTCGTTCATTTTTCTTCAAAAAAATGATTACACTCTTTAATTTTATGCTCATATTCCCTAATATCTCATTCTTCATCCTTTCTCCATATGTCTCCTAAACCAAGACTAATCAGGACATGATACTAGACAAGATCTCTACAACCATGTCACATTTGGGGGATTATACTTTGCTTTTTCTTTTCTGGTGTTTTCCATGCATTTGGCTGATTTGCAACACGACAGACATTTTGGTGTGGCCTCATTTTCATTGCATGATTTTGGTATTAGGCTTAGTTAGATCTAACGAGGATGCTTGTAGGTTGTTTTTAGGTGTGTTGGAACCCGTTTCTTGATTCGAGGTCACCCATGGGGTGTGCCTTAATATATTACCTTTTTATTCCTATTTAAACAACCCAAGGAGCGTGTCCTTGTGATTTCCTGGATAGAGGAATATTGTTAATGAATTTATGGTTCAAATAATCTTCCTAAGAGATGTACTACCTCCTTGACTTATTATATCTCAGGATTCTATGCCTATATTGATTTTTTTTCTTTAATAAAATCGATGACTTGGGTGGGTATACCAATATGAAATTACTAAGTGGGTCTGTAAGATCCTAGTATTTCACTATGGTATGGATCCTTTAAATTTAGGTCTAAATCATTAATTTGGGCATAATATGGATACCTATTGAGTTAGAAAATTTTTCTCAGGTATGTTCGGAGTGAAAACCATCTTTTTAGAAAACATGTATAGGTCACACGATTAGCTCATGGTTGGCGCATGGTTTAGATAACGGTGTAGACTGAAATTTTTAGAGAAAACCAATTCAAATGGTTTTCACAATGCTGTGTAACCTAACAATGAAATGTGCCCCTTCTACCCAGAAAAAATGACATCGTTTTCACATAGTTAGTCAAACCATATGTAAAAACCATCCACATGCTATTTTTGGGGTAAAATTTCCAAATTTCTCTTAAGGATCTAATTAGTCCCGCCCCATCCTCCATATATTTTAAACCAGTGGAATTAACCTATTTTTTCTCTCAGTTTATGGATTTATAATGATCTAAACAAGGGATCAAAATATATCCTTCATCCTTGATCTGATAAATAATTCATTCATCACGTTGGAAGCATAACAGTATGTTCTCTAGTCCCCTTTATCCATTCTCCTTCTCTATTTCTCTCGACTGAGTTATCAGGGTATGGGAGTTTTTCTCATTTTCATAGATCTACTCCAATTCAATCCAAATAATGATCCAATTATATAATAGTGTAGTTATAGAAGCCTATGGTTGGTGGTATATCTCATCCCAAAAGTTCATTAATTTGGAATATTTGTTTGGGGCCCGCCAATTTTATCGGGTGCTATTTGTTAAATTTATATGACATTATTATACTCATTAGAACTGCATGGTTATGCTCATTCAAAATATATAATTAGTCTTTAGTTCATACCCCCATAACTCTATTCCATCCATGTTTACGGTTATTTTGTATTTGGTTTTTTGGTGTTTTAGAATATTTATGCCACCATTTGGGTGTGCCTTTCCTAGACCAGTCTAATGGTAAGATTTCTTATATTAAATGGGATGTTTATAATTTTAATTGTATAACAGAATGTACCATGTATGCTCAAAACATTTCCCGCCTAAGGTATGTGAATCAATATGACAATTAAATGTGATATGTGAATTTTCATGTATACTAAGTATATGACATGGACATAAATGTAAATGAGAAGTTGTTGCATGTCAGTATCACCCCTTTCCATATTGATGGAAGGTAGTGGAGTGAACATTAATTAATTAATATTATTTTAATGTATTTAACAAGGGTTGCATGCTACATGGACTTGTCACATTAATGAATGGAATGGATTGAACCAAATTAACATAATCATCATTAAGTAATATTAATTCAAGGGGAGAGGCGACAAAGGAAATAAAGTAAATAAGGAAACAAAGGAAAAGGGACATGGGGTTTTGGGGTCGATAGTAGTGGAGGCCGACAATGTTCCATTTAATGATATTGACCCCTTCCTACTTCCGACTGTTCAGAGTGTACAGGAAAATCCCATCAGAGCTGAGGGTGTCCAGTGAGGCTAGGTAGTCTACTGCTTTATTTCCCTCCTGTCAGGTTTGCATCACTCTTGTTTTTCTATTAAGAAGAATGTGGCCTTTTTTGATCATGTACTCTATCATCCATGATGTGAACCCAATACCATGAAGAGCATTGTGCTGGACCAGAAAGTCGGTTTCGATCTCACTGATGTTTAGACTACTCTGGATGCATGCTGCATGTCCTGTTAACATGGCCATTTCCTCTGCTTGAAGTGATGAACTGAGATCCAGCTGGACGGAGAAGTCCATGATGACCAAACTATTTCCATCATAGATGACACCACTATCGAGCATGACCCCCCGAGGCATATGAGCCATTTGAGTTAAGATTCAAACCCCTAGTTGGGCTATTCCAATGGACCTAGTAGCCCAAAGAGGAGCTTCTACCGGGAGGATTGGTGGGGATCCTAGGCTTGAAGCACTGCAGGGACGGGGCCTCCTTCTATTTGCCTAAGACCCTAACCCGATCAATGATTAAATTACTAGAGTAGTTGATGATGGATCAGCCAGTCGAGTCCACCCCCTCATGAACCCATTTATTCCTTACCTTCCACAAACACCAGCAGCCTACATGCATCAAGGTAGTGTGATACATCCTCTCCACGCCCCTCACCGAACCGTGGAACCAACATTTGAGGAAGGGTTGATCGGTCCTAAATGGACTGGAAAAGGTAGTGAAGTCACCATAGTAGGAAAATACCTCATGTGACCATTCTCTCTTAAATAATAGGTGGCCCGAAGATTCCTCAATGTGGTCCTTTCAGAAGACGCACTTGGAGGCCATGCTAATGCCTCAACATCTGATGTTTTCATTGGTGGGTAGTGATATATTATGCAATCTACGGATTAGAAAGTGGAATTTTGAAGGGATATATTTGTTTCAAAGGAGTGTCATTTATAGGTCCACCAGAAAGTGCATGAAGAAGGTCTGGAAAAAGGATTTTGGCATGAAGAGGCTAGTAGAAGAGGTTGGAAAGGACACCCTTGTCCAGCGCCGAGCTTCCTCGATAATTTGCACAATCTTTTCATGTTCATTCGAAAAGACGACACTAAGGAATGATGGGTGATTGAAGAATTACCTATAAGAAATGGTAAGAGTAGGTAATCCTGGGAAACTGATGGTCTCCCCTTTCCAATTCTGATTCCAAAGCAAGACATCCCCTATGCAGATGATCCAACGAGAGAAGGGGTTGAGAGCATCAACAAGGGGTCCAATATCAGACCAGAGGGGAGAATACTTACCACCTGTAGAAGAATAATCATGCTAGAATATTTCATGCATTATAGTCCCCCAAAGGGTGCGATGCTCCAGGACCCCCCATGATAATTTGGCAGTCATGTATAGGAGGGTACCAGCGAGGCTCCTCACATTGATCGCCCCTTTATTGGTCGGCCTGACCATCCTACTCCAAGAGACTCGGTGTTGCTTGCCTTTAGACATAAAATCACATATGATGCCCATAAGAACTTTTCCAATGTTCAGTATCACCCCATTAGGGACCTTTATTGAAGAGAGAGTGTAAACTTGGGAGGCCATCGACACACTATTCATAAGTGAAATCCTCCCTCTCGAAGGGGAGTTATTTGTTTTTCCAGTTAAGAATGCAGTCAGTGATCCAATTTAGGAGGGATTCATATTCATGGGTCTATATTCTTGCTGGGGAGATAGGTGCACCAAGATAATACATGGGAAACACCCCTCTCTACATATCCATTATGTCGTTCACATTGGCAACCCAATGTGGGAGGTAGTATCTTGCAATGTAGAAGTTTATCTTGTTTTTATTAATAATGACATGATTAAATGGTTCTATGATACAGGGACTTTTCACACTAATTAATGAAATTTTTTTAACCTTATGAAATACTATATGAACTCATTATCAAAATAAGGATGGCCAAATCATGATTTCCTTGGATTTTTTATGGAAATCATTGAGCACTCAAGGACTCTTTTTGAATTCAAGGATATGTTGCATAATTTTAGAAACACCTAGAAACCTATCATTGTCTCACTTGGATTCCTAGTGTGAATCCATTGGGTACCCCCACATGTTTTATTATATGATGTCATGGATACACTCCATGAGTCCTAAGATTACATGGATGAACTCCTTTGATCCATCATTGACATGTATGTTCCATGGTTAAATCCCATCGAGTATAGTATTTCCTTAGCCCCATTTTACCTTGGATGCACTGCATGGACATAGTATGTATCTCATTATGGTATGAATTGGACTATGATTATTTTATTACACTCTTACCCATTATCTAGACTCAGATACTACTGAGTTAGTGGCCATTGAGGCTTATATTTCCTGGCTACAACCATGGAACGTCATTAATACATATCACCACAGGTTTCATTATTACATCTTTTATCCTTTACCATTATTAACATGTGAAAAATTGATAAATTGGTGAAAATCTAGTAATGAATTGATTACATGTTCAGACACCGGACGAGGGATGAAGCAGGTATATTGGTATTTAGTTACATTGTACAACTTACTCTATAAATACAATCCCAAACATTGTTATATTATATTACATGTGTCATATGTTATAGACATTTTTGGTGGTGTCCCACTAAGATTTATCTAACACTCTCTTCAGGATAAGTTCCGTAACAAATGTAGATTACGTGACAACATGTGTTGATAAAAGGAATATGACATTTTTGAATACATGATTACTTGCAATTTAGGTTGGTGATCGATAGAATAGGTTTGATTTAGATCACATAATTCTTGTGATATTATTTTTTCTATTGGGATTTGTGGAAATATGTTATGCCATCAGTATTGTATCCATGTTTTCCAATTTTCTAGTGACATGAAAAATCAACATCTATACTTGAATTTTATTATAGTTATTTTGGTTATTATTACTGTTATCTCTATTTTTTGTTGTTCCTTTTAATTAAATATATTTATTCCATAATTTATTTACCTATGTATTATATATTCATTTTTCTACACTATTCTAATGAGTACATAGTATCCCCACATACATACTCTAGGCCATAACTCCTAGTTAGTAGAATTTGGTGTTACAGGAGATGCACTTGAGGCCATGGGGCCCACCGGGCTCCTGGAACCTATTAAGTAGCATCTGGGTCCCCAATGTCATAGCATGTTAAATGGATTATATGGGATGGTATCCCCATATTCTATGTAAATGATAAATGTATTTCATTATTGGGTTTGTTCATGGCTTCTGCTTGTTGATGTGAGTTGGTATACTTGCATAGAATGAACAGTTTAAATTGGATGCTTTGATTGAATAGTTTAATATATTCCATGGACTAGTCCCTATGGTTTTGAAGGAGGTAGTGGATTCCTTGGTTCTATTATGTCCCTTGGGTCTAAATTGATGAGTATTCCATGATCCTTGGTAACTTATAGATATTGATTTCTTTGGCTTGTGTAGGAAATGTGTTGTTGACTTGCACCTAGGACCCCAACCAGTTCCTAGACCATGTTTCCACTGGGATGCCCATGGGTCTTGATGTGGATTCCTTCGAAGAGTTTCTTATATATGGAATGTTGTGGTCTAGATATCATTCTTGCATTCCCTAGTAAATTCCACCTAGGATCTGTCCCTTGGAATCTAAAATCATTATATGGAGAGATCGTGGGTTACATGATATGGATCAATATACCACATGACTTTATTACTTATATACTGATTATAAATACCTTATTAAGAGATAAAAAAATTCATGGATCCTTGAGGGGATGTCTGGTATTGCTAGTTATTGTAGACACATGCTGTGTGAATTCAATTCTAATTTACTATTTAATTACACATTCTAGCACTTGGAATATTTCTATTAAAACTATATAGACACTGGGTGGATTCCTACAGAGATGTTTATCTCACACTCTATTTGGGCCACCTCAAGGACCCAAACCAGATTTATGGTTGTAGGCGATGAAAGGGGAGAGAGACCCGGTATCAGTTGTTGATTGTTTCTTCAAATAAAGGGAGTATAGGGGAATGTTTAGGCTTGCCATGCAATATGATCTTTTTGGTTAATTGTTATTTTTTTGTTACTTGTACTATATTGTATTGTGATATACTACTTTGGATGCCTTCTAGATACATGTATCAACTGCATCATATTGTATCTGAGACATTCACGGTTATTGATATGTATTTAGGTCTTCTATAATTTCATTTGACTAATGTTTAGTTAACTTCCACCATCTATTATGTTTGAAATCCACTATAATACTCTATTGAGGGCATAGTATCCCCACTACCTCACCTAGGTCTTCACTAATAGTCATCTACCTCTGGAATTTGGGGAGACACGCTTGAGGACATATGGAAAACATGGTCCAGAGCACTGTTTTGGGTGGCATACTAGTCTGATACAATTTAGAGTTCTATTAGAGACGTCTTTTCTAGTTTCCCTTACTATTTGGCGACGATAGATAAGGAGATAAAGGAACTGTAATTTGGTTATATGTTGTGCCCAATAGTACATACCCTAGGTATAGAGAAAATCCAAATTCCCTTTATATGAATTGATATTTTTAGGTATTTAATATTTCATTTGACATGATTTCACTATTCGGTGATACACTTGATTAATGATATTATTGTTGATGAAATGTTTTGGTTCAATTTATATTGAAACATGATGATATAAGGGTGTTCCATCTCATGTAACATATTATAACTTGTCATAAATTACATTCGATGTACAATTTCCATCCATTTAGTATGAATTAGTTATTTAATGTTGTCGTGATAGTTGGTGTTATAGCTGTGCATTCTATTATGTATGTAGGGTGCAGTAGATAGATAAGTAACATCATATATCAATTCATAAATAGTATGGGGCCTTATGGATTGGGAAAAGATGAACCCATTAAATGATACTATTAAAATGAACATGATATATGTGTTGTTTGACGGGGAACCATGGTTTGGGCTCATGAGGTGTTATGGGCCCTCATGGATCCATATTTTGTAAACTATTTATAAAATGAAATGGTATCATGAAATGATGATAGTAACCTGACATTGACTTGAATTTTGAGTGGGAAAGCTATGTAGTTTGTAGTTGTTCACTGGTCATTCCTAATACAGTAAGGTCTTTAACATTGTAATGTGAGTTGACTTGGTTTCATCAAGGGTTTTGACCTGTTTTACTCTTTTGAGTTGCATGATTTGATGTTGATCTATTATGAGGTGTGTGTTTGGTATTGTCAAGTGGTGCCACCATGATGAACTCTAATGGTACACTGTGATGGGGGTGATGATCATACTCTAGAGATTCCAGACCACGGGCTATCGAATGATGACTTGAGACCACATTAGCGATCTTTGAGAATTTGAAGACACCTTTGAAGGGAAGGGTGATGTTTTCAACTTATATAAAATGCGGGGTAGCAAAGCACTAGTTTGATTTATTAAACTAGTTTGAAAGACTGTGGGATATGGGTTAGGCTGATTTCCAATCACCCATCTATAACTACTTTTACCTAAAAACTCTGCAAGTACAACAGACTAGTGAGTTCATACGTCTAGAGATGGGGGGGAGCAATGGTAATAGAATTCATGACACACATTACAGAGCTACATTGTTTTGCGCTGATGTATCTTATTGATGATCTGTCATGAGCAATACTGTAACACACATATGTTTTTATGAAATATTTTTTTAAATAATTTTTATTCCGTATTATCTTTCATTACATGCAATTGTGATTTTAAACTAACATCAAGATGCCCATAGTATAAAATTATCATTGCAATGTTGTTACATTAGTAGGAATACGTATAACAATCATATCAAAATTCATTGTGAAATCATGTTCTATAAATTATATATGAAAAAAATTAATCAATAAGATATCTATATTTTTGAGGGAATTGCATTTGGTAATAAAATTAATGAGATATATATATGTTATATACTTAATTAAATATTTTTGATATTCATCTAATAAATATTTAATCATAGGTTATGGAAAAACCCTCTTTGATGTATAAAAACCTATTTTTAAAAGGATAATTTTATGGTTTTTAATGGATACTGACTATTAAATTAATATTTTGGAAAATTAATAATTTTTATATGACAACATAAATTTTTTATTTTGAATCGGATATAAAAATTTTCTTTCGATGAAATTATGATACTTTTTTGATAACATTCATGTTTTGATAAATAGTAAAAATACACTAACATTTATGGGAAAAAAACTCTTTCATCAATCTAATTTATATGGTTAAATTATAATATTGAATGTTTTTAAAGTATAAATATAATATATTTGTTTCATTCAATATTATTTATTTCATTAGAATTAATTTTTTCATTTAATTGAGATATAAATATTATTCAATCTACTCCAATTTTTTAGCTTTTAAATTCCGTTAACTCTTTCCAAAAATGAGATTAATTTTAATTTAATTATTGCAGCTTATGTTTTTTAAATTTGAAATATTGATTATATATTTAAAATATATTAGT
Organism: Viscum album; assembly: GCA_963277665.1. Lineage (NCBI taxonomy): Eukaryota > Viridiplantae > Streptophyta > Magnoliopsida > Santalales > Viscaceae > Viscum > Viscum album. The sequence goes on along the minus strand of OY728133.1, from coordinate 1,019,167,909 downwards.
TCAAATTATTTATATAGTTTATATTTATTTTTTTGATAATATTTATATTTACTTAGTAATTTTTCAATTACTGTGATTAAGGGTAAATCGGGTAATTAAAGGTAGAAATAATATTATAAAATTACCCCAAAAATTATAAAAATCCTTTTCTATGAATAAATTAGAACCTTATCATCAATTATTCTAAACGGAATCACTTAATGGATAGTTTACCACGAATATGACATTATTTGTATTAAAATCAATGAATGTGATGAAATATCATACTCTCTTTTTATATAAATATAATAATTATAATATAGAGATATTCAGGAGATAATTTAAAATATTGGAAGTCTATTAAAATCATAAATATTTATCGAAATTAAAGAAATTTATTTATATGTTTTATAAGTTAAATATTTACAATTAAGGATGATACACTAGTGACACAAAAATTATTTTATTAATAGAAATTTTTAATAAATGATTTTAAAATATTAAATTAAATATAATTTGAATTATTTAAGTATATAGTTAAATATTAAATGTGATTATGACATGGTTGTTGTATATTAAATGATTTGGTTCGATGTTATCTTATGTGTTGAATTTATTTAAAATCAATGAAATGAATATTTTCAAAATTGACATTATTGATATTTTATAAACAAAACATTTTATTAAATAATTTAAAAAAAATATAAAAAAATTACTAATAGATAATTAAAAGGTCTTAAATTCCCTAAAATATCCATTTATTATAAATGAAAAACATATAAGTTAATATTTATAACCACTAAATATTTATAATGTTACTACCACACCTAAAATTAAATAGACTAAATGAAGATAAAACAAAATTATATTGATTAAAATAAACTAAAAACATGTATAATGTTTTCTATTGAGATTATTTAGACCCATCATTATCTTATCTTCTATGAAATCTACTTTAGATCCATTTTAACTTAAAAATTAATTTATATTATTTTAATTGTTTTGTTTTTTCCAAAGGTGTGCCTCCCCTCTCTTATAAATGGACCTCTCTTCTTCTCTTTTAATCACACCTATAGATACCTTTTGATCGGACAAAACCTCTCAATTTTCTTCTCCAAAAGTCCATAACATAATCACGGTGGCCAAAATTTGTGTATAAATCCATAATAAGGAGTCGTTTTGTGCAAATTATAAGTAGATACTCGAAAAATTGTTAATTGTTTTGATCACCACTTTAAAAAAAATCTTATTATACTAACTATTATTATAGTGTTTCCATATTAAAGAAACAAATATAATAAATTATACATGATAATATTTTTTATAATTATGGGAAAGAATTATATATCCTATTATCTAGCCTAGGAATAACAGTATCACTATGCATGTGTTCATACGACTTACCGTCTCCACACCATGGTGTAATATTTTATCCAAAAATACTTTATTTGGATGGGTATAATTATGGGTATAGGGATTTGAATAATTAATATAACATGATATTTATTCTGTAAAATTAATATACCATCCAATTCTATAACATTTAACCATTAATAAAATGATATCTTCACTCGTTTTCAAGTATGGACTACCATCATCAATATGCGATGTGATTCATTATACATGATATTCATTAAACGATGATTATATAAATGAATGGGATGAATAAATTTGATATATATTATACTAATATCATTATTTAAATTATATAAATATATCCTAAGAAGTTTAACATGAACCTATCTGATAAAACATGCCTAAAAACATGAAGTACTTAATATCTGAATAATGAGTTTCATTGAAATGTTACTAACAAAATAATGATAATATAATCACATATTATATCATAAAAAATATTATGATTCAGTAATAAGTCAATGCAATTATTTAAATCATTATACAGGAGGTTAGGATACATACTAAAGATATCATAGCTAAGGTAAGTGATAATTTTAAAATAACATTATTATTTTAAATTATTTATACGTAAGTATTTATAGGATTATATTAATCATCCACATCCCTGTTTTCAAAATATGTTAAATTATCTTTTTTCTTAAACCATTTTTCAAAGACAGATAAACCTATTTTTAAATTCTTATGAAATAGATTGAGAGGAGCATTTTGACGTTTTTCAATATGAGGTACTTTTTGACTTTTTGGGTAAAAGTGTGAGGATAATGTTTTTTAAAGTATACGGCATGAACATATTTTTATGTATTCATTACAAATTATTTCCATGAATCTCAACTTTCATTATTTTAATTTATTTAGAACTAAATTCCTTTATTTTATAATTTTGTGTCATTTTGTGAATAGAACATGTTTTTATATGAAGAATGAATATTTTCCTCATGAATTATGTTCAAGTGTATTATCAAAATTATTTTCCATATAAGATGATGCTCTTTAAATAGGATTATTTTTATATCCCTGTTATTCATATGATTTGAATATTTTACTGATGGAAGGAACTTTTATATGGACTGTGTTATGATGGAATGATATTTAAGAAACCAATTTTTTTCTTTTGTAATGTTATGATTAATGGTTTAGGTTTTTATTGAACATGTAAAAATTATTTCATTAATATATGGGTGGGACCTTTATATCCATAAAATTTGTTTGTTTAAGACTAATATCTCTTAAGATATACATGACTGGAATGATATGTAAATCCAGTTTATTAATACAGGCTTAGAAAATCAGGTAATACCAGTTCAGTAATAGACCTTGTCCACTACGATGGTCCTGGAAATGAGCCTTCACTAATATGAAATGAATTTATATTCATAATTGTATGCCAAAAAACCTAATGTGTTGTGTTTTTTATATTGGGATTATGTCAATAAATTCTTATGAACATTTTTTCTATGACATGATATCATGATATTTCATATGTAGGATAAGATGTCCCTATGTTATGTTCATATGTCTTACGAATGTTATATGAATGATAGTTCTCTTGTTTACCCATACTGAGAATTTGAGCTCACCCTTTCATATGTTTCTTTTCCCAATGTCACGAATAAGGGTATTAAGTAATATATGTAAAAATGAGTCTAGTTATGATGGTATAAGCGGGAGAAAATGTAGATTCTTTATGAACCAATTGTTTACATATCCCACATTCAAATGACATTATGCTTATACGGTCTTGTTAGGGTTTTATTATATGATCAATGAATATCGTGAAATATTGAAGTAATATCAATGTATGTAGTGTACGTGGCCATATATCTTGTATCATTAGAAAGGTATAGTAAACATTTGTAAAACTATGATGATAAAGACTTGGTAAGAATTCTATGAATATGTCTCATATAGGATACCATCCTAGTGTTTTAGAAATGAAAATGAATATACTAGAAAAAAACCTAATGTTTTTTAAAATGAATATTTATTCTTGATTATGTTGTTTACTCATCGTTATTAGTGTTTATGAAACTATGATTTTTGGTTTTAGTCAATGGATAGAACCATAAGGAACCGCATTAATTCTGATTGTGATGGGAAAGGTAATGGTTGTCCCCATGAGAAACAAAATGTTATGGAAGATAGAATGAAAAATCATGTATCCATGCTCACAAAAATTTCTCAAGCTATGAATCAGGAAAATATTTCGAACATGAAAAGGAGTGACATATATTCTGTTGGTTCATTCATGTGGTAGCATCCACCTTCATTTAGCGGGTTTTCTGATCTATTAGTGGGTGAACAATGTATCAGTACCACTGAAAAAATATTTTCAGCTCTAAAATGATTGAAACATGATAATTCCAACATAGAAGTCTATCATTTTGAAGGTGAAGATGATCAATAGGGTAATATTATCAAAAATATAAGGAAAATAGTTGAAATTGAGTTCATGGAATGAGATGAGTCCAAGAACTAATTTTTAAACAAGTACATTCCTTGTATGATTATAAAAAAGATAAAGAAGGGGCTCCTTAAATATAGTGAAAAGGATGATGAATCTGTTTGTACATACGCATAAAATTTTACTAGAATTGCTAGGTATGCCTCTAGAATTATTATCCAACCTAAGAGTACAATTAATCGATTCATTAATGGATTAAAACCAAGTCTCAGAAGGGAAATATACATAAGGTACTTCAATAGATGTGAGGAAATTTTTCAATGTGATTTCAATATTGAGATGATTATTGGAGTAACCCATCATTTATATGTATCTAATAAGAAGAGAAAAATGAAATTCAAAGGAAAATCGAAAGACTACACTGAATATAAACCGAGTTTTCCCACATTCTCAATGTGTACAAATAAACACAGAGTAAATTATCTTAAAGGAACTAGTAAATATTTTAAGTGTGGAAATTACGTTCATCAGGAAGTTGAATGATGATGTGATGGAAAAAATATGTATAATAACAAGGATAGAGAAAAAGAAACACATAATGAAGCTCCTACACATAAATTCTACAACAGCATGGAAATATTGCATTATGTCAATCAATTCCCTAATCCAAGGGATATTTATGATGATCGATGTGAGAAAATTTATAAGGCCATGGAAAAGGTAATGTAACATGCAATCACAAATAATGATGTGTATTACGATAATTTAATGGTGAATGGTACACATACTATCCACTCTAAAGTAGAAAATGTTTTCATGGACTATGTATCCATCAACTCTTTTATTTATGAATATTTTTCTAATGGTATCATTGTATTACCTAAAAAATTATATTTTGAGTTAGTTGTGACATGTATTAATTTCAAATCATTCTCATCAAAAGTTTATAATTCCTATCTGGTTGATGTTTGTGGGAAAGTGATTCATGAAAATATTGTGATCCTTCCTATAGTGGAATTTGATGTGATTCATTTCAGGGATTGTATTTCTCTACAGGGAGCTCATACCAACATCCAAGGAAGGAATGTTATATTTAATATTCCTAAAAAATCTACGATCCTCTATCTATATAACAATAAATAATACTTTCTAGTATAAATTTCATCCATCTTATGGGTCTTGATTCATTTAAAATAAGGAATTTTATCTCAAATGGTTGTAGAGAAACTCTAGATTAAGAATACACCCATTTTATGGGTGTTTGATGCAACATTTCTAGAGGAATTTCTAGGTATTTCACAAACTCTTGAATTTGAGTTTCAAATATAAGTCATACAGGGTGATATGCCTATATGAAATACACCTTATAGAATAACCTCTATTTAGTTTCAGGAATTGAAGAATAAACTCGAAGAGAATCCTGAAAAGGGATTCATAAGCCCTAGTTCATCATCATGCAAAGCAATTATTATATTTCTTAAGAAGAACGATGGATAGATGATACTATTCATTGATTTTTGAGTATATTACAATATCCCTAATAAGAACAAATATCACCTTCCCACATTGATGACTTATTCGACCAACTATGTGGAGCTCGAATCTTCTCAAAGATTGATATTCATTCTAGATATCATCAATTAAGGGTCATGAAGGAGGATATAAAAATGTAGGAATTCCATAAAAGGTATAGAAACTATGAATTTATAGTTATGCATTTCGTTCTTACTAATGTCCCCACTATCTTTATAGTTCAAATGAAGTTAATATTTAGAGACTCTCTTGATTAGTCTGTGGTAGTATTTATCAATGATATTCATGTCTATTATAAAGAAAATAAAGAACATGAAGACCACACGATAATTGTACTGAATACCCAAATAAAGGATAATAATTATGAAATATTTCATAGGTTTGAATTTTAGATTTAGAAATAATCATTATTGGGTCACATAATCTCAAGGGAAGGGATATTCGTGGATCCATCCCAAACAGAAGTTGTTGAAGGTTGGCTGAGACAAAAAATGGTAACTGAGATCCTGAGTTTTCTTTGTTTGTATGGATATTATTGATGTTTTGTGAAACATTATTCATGATTATCTAATCCTCTCAGCATGTTGACATGGAAAGGAGTTATGTTTTTATGGATGATGAAATGTGAAGAGAATTTCAAAGAGCTAAAAATAAGGTTAGCCAGTGCGGATGTTCTCACACTAGCTTGCAGTAGAGAATGGTTTTTGATCTACAAAGATGTATCCATGAAGGTGTTGTAATTTGTTCTCATGAAAAATGATACAATGATAGTTTACCCCTGACGATATTTGAAAATCCATTAGAAAAATTAACCAACTCATGATTTGGAGTTATCTGTGGTAATATTTGTATTAACGATACAGAGGTATTATCTTTATGGTGAAAGGTATGATATTTAAAATCATAATGAAGGTTTAATGTATATTTTCACACAAAATGAGCTGAATATGCACCAAAGAAGATGGTTGGAGTTGATTAATGATTATGAATTCTCAATACATTACCACCTTAGTAAAGCGAACATGGTCCCTGATGCTTTGAGTTGACAAGACCAAGCTAGCCTATCCATGCTGAGGATCACAAAACAACAATATTTAGGTATTTGAAAAGGTTAAATATATAAATTTTAATGGAAGAGGAGAAATCATATCTTTCTCAAACGATTGTTCAACCAACTATAAAATTGAAGATTAAGGAGGTGCAGCAAGAAGATGTAGAACTAAAAAATATGGCGAGAAATGTTCCAAAATTCAATCTTCAATGTGATGAAACAATATGGTTCAAAAACCGGTTTTGTATTCCTCCCTACCTGAATGGCCTGAAGGCCTTCATTTTCATTTTATAATGGATAATACCCCTTTTAAGTGTTTAAGGGGAACCCGTACAAGTCCCGTAGGGCCAAGGCACATGACCCAACAAACCCGCAATACATGACCCGAAGGCCCAGACGAATACCATGCCCAATACATGACCCGTAGGGCTAGCCCGCCAGAACTACCCCTCCCCAGATTTCTGCATCACTGATCTCCTTGTTCATAATCCCCTATTCACCCTGGAAGAACAATGTTGTACATGGAACAGAAAGAGTAATTCTAGTGGGATGACATAAAAGGGGTGTCACAGAATATGTCTCTCGATGCTAGGTTTGTCATAATGTTAAGGCTGAGTGAAATAAGTCTAAGGGGATATTACAACCATTACCCATACTAAAATGGAAATTGGAAAACATCACTGTGGACTTTTTCATCGGGCATCCCAAAACATCCAACGAAATAATGCTATTTGGGTTACAGTTAATCGCTTAACAAAGTAAACACCCTTCATTTCTATTACAGAGGATTAATCTCTTGACCATATTTCCAGTATATATGTATAAAAATGGTAAATTGTCATGGAGTACCGAATTCTACTACATCTGATCAGGATCTGAGGTTTACCTCGATGTTCTGGAGAATACATTAGCATGATCCAGATATAGCTTTAAGTTTCATCACAATTAATCATCGCCAGATAAGCATTCTACCTGAGAGGATAATTAAAACAGAATAAGACATTTTGGGAGCCTACTAAATGGATTTCAAAGGTGGTTGTGATAAAAACATACCTTTGGAGTAATTTTCTTAAAATAATTTCCTTCACTCCATTATTCAGATGGATTTTGAAGAATATCTATATGGAAAGAAGTGAAAAACTCTACATTTCATGGTTGAAGTTAGAGAATCAATGTTATTAGGACTTGATATTGTTAATGAATTAGTAGAAAATGTAAAAAATATTTAACAACACATAAGAGTATCTGATAGTTGAAAAAAACAATTTGTTGAAAACAGACGAAAAGACCTAGAGTTTGAAGTGGGTGATAAGGTGTTTCTAAAATTATCTCAATGGAAGAGAGTAATAGGATTTGGAATGAAGGGAAATATGAGCCCTAGGTATATCAGTCCTTTTCATAATTCTGGCTCAGGTTGTGAAGGTATCCTACTGATCAGTGCTTCCACCAAACCTCTATCAAGTTCATGATGTATTCCATGTTTCTCTATGAAGAAGTTACATACCTTATCCTTCACATGTACATAACATAGAAGTCATACTACTAGTGTAAGATCATTCTTATGATGATAAACTAATAGAGATTATGGATTTTTGCGAAAAATATCAATGAAACAAAACCACTCACTTGGTTATATTTTTATAGTGGAACCTAAAATTTGATGAAACTAGATGGGAACTTGAGGATATGATGAGGGAGATGTATCCTCATCTATTTGTTTCCAAGTGATGAATTTGGAGGCAGAAATTTAGTTTAATGGGGATAGAATGTGACAGTCAAATTTTTTGATGAAATTTTTTCATTATATAATATTTATTCATCAGTAGCTTTATTTTCATGAAATTGTTAGTTCCAATGAACTATGAGATTCCCTTAGTAAAAAAATTATGTTATAGCCTAGTCTTCAGGTTAATGAGAATAAGTATAAATAACTTATGAAAATGAATGGTTAATTTATTTTCTATCAATTATTTATGAAAAATATAAATCAATTAGATATTTTTATTTTTGAGTGAATTAATTTGGGTAATGAAATTAATGGGATATATATATTCTTTATTTTTATTATATTATTACTGATATTAGTTGAGTGGATATTTTTGTCATAGGGTAGGAATAAAGCCTATTTGATGTAAAAAACATTTTTTATGGTTATTTTTTCACATTTAAATGAAGAATCCCTTTTAAATTATAATTTTGATATATTAATAATTTTTAAAGGGTAACATAAATATTTTATTTTTATGTGGGAAAAAAATTAACAATGGATGAATTTTTGATATTTTTCTAATAACATTCATGTTTTTATGAGTAGTAAAAATACCCTAAATGTAATTTGAAATAAAATTTATTCATCAAAATAAGTTAAAAAATTAAATTATAATATTCAATGGTTTTAAAATAAAAAAATTATATATTTTTATCATTCAATATAATTTATTTCATTAGTAATAATTATAAATTGAATCCAGATACAAAAAGAATTCAATATTTTTCAATGTTTTAGCTTTTAAAACCCATTCTCTCTTTCCCAAAATGAGATTACATTTAATTTCATTACTAAAAATTCTATGTTTTAAAATTTTAAAAATAGAGACCATATTTGGAAGTAGTGGATACAGAATATGATAATAGGTTACATTAATATTTTTGAAATTATGAATAGTAAGTTCAGTAATTTTTTATTACCATAGTTAGTGTTAAATTGAGTAATTAAAGGTAAAAATCATATTAAAAAATTACCTTAACACCTGTAAAAATAATATTGGACCACTAAATGCGTATCCTACCATCTATGGTTCTAAATATAATCACATAAGGGCCAATTTTCCATTAATATGACAGTAATTTTCTTTAAAATAAAGGAATGTGACAAAATTTCATACTCTCTTTTTATAAAAGTATATAAATTATAATATAGGGATAACCATAAGATTACATCATCTATAGATAGTCTATGAAAATCTAAAAGAATAACCTACATCATAGAAATATATTTATAAATTTTAGAAATTAAATAATTATCATTATGTATGACACAATAGTGACACACAAATTATTTTATTAATAGAAATATCAAAAAAAATAATATTAAATATATTAAAAGAAAAAAAATATGAATTAATTAGTGATCTACATGAATATTATAGGTTATTAAAAAAGTGTGGAGTAAATTCAGTGTTTTTATTTGATGTTATATTCTGTGTGAATTTTTATTAAAATAAATGAAATGAATATTTCCAAAATAAACACTATTGATATTTTATAAATATAACATTTTATTTAAATATTAAAAAACATAAAAAAATATAAACATTAAAAAGTGATAAAAAATGTATAAAATGTAATTAACAATACATTTATGGTCAATTAACACCATATAACTAAATAATTATAACCTTTAAAAATTTAGAATATTGTTGGTACAATTAAAATTAAATAGACTAAATAAGGAAAAATAAATATTATAAGGATTAAAATAAATTAATAACATTTCTATAGTTTATTGGTTTATAGGATTTCAAACCCTCCCCATATTATATTCTAAATAATCCACTTTTGAGCAATTTTAATTTTAAAAATAATTTATATTATTTTAATACTTTTGGTTATTCCAAAGATGCCCCTCCCCACTCTTATAAAAGGGAACCTCCCCTTCTCTTTTAATCACACCTCTAAAGGCCTTTTATTGGTCCAATCTATTTTTACTCCCAACATTCCTCAAATAGTTATAGAGGCTATACTTTGGGAAGAAATCCATCTTATGAAGGCCTTTCATGAAAATCAAAACAAGATACTAAAAAAAGAGGTAATTATTTTAACACTGTTTTCAAAATTATTTTCTTCTTCTACATCATCTTATTATGGTATTTTCATACTAAATTTATAAATACAGTGGATTATACATGCATGAATATTGTTAAAATTATAGTAAAACCTTGACCCTCCTTTTATCCATCCTATTAATAAAAATATCACCAAGTGTGCGTACGTATGGCTTACCGTCTCCACGCCATGGTGTAATTTGTTATTCAAAAATTATTTATTTGGAAGGGTATAATGATGAGTTAAATGGATGTGAATAATTAATATAACATGATAATTATTCTATATAATTAATATACCATCCAATTCCATACCATTTTACGTTTAAGTGAAAGATATCATCGCTTGTTCATACGTACGACGTACCATATCCATGATGTGATGCGATTCATTCGACATAATCACCATTAAAACATGATTATATAATGAATTTACTGAATAAATATGGTATAAATTATAATAATATCCTTCAATAAATGATATAACAATAAACTATGAAGTGTAACATAAAATTATCTGAAAAAACATTCATAAGAACATTAAGCAGTTAATATCCAAATAACGAGTGATAGTGAAATGTTTCTAACAAACCAATTATAATATAATCATATATGATATCATAAAAATTATTATTTCTCTATAATAAGTCAATAAAATTATTTAAATCATTATATGGGTGGTTTGTATATATACGAAGGATATCACACCTATATTCTAGGATAACTCTGCAATCTCATAAATATTTTAGATGGATTATATATAAGTAATTTCTAGAGTATATTAATCATCGACACCCATTTTTTCCTAAATATGTAATATTATTTTTATTCTTATAAAATATTTCAATTTTAATTTTTCCAATTGGTAAATTTTTATTGAAATATATAAATGGATTTTTTTTCATTTTTTGATACGAGGTAGTTTATGACTTTTCCAAAAAAGTACAAGAATAATATATTTAACATATTCGGTAGGAATGGATTTTTACATCTTTATAACGCCTTATTTATATGAAGCTTCATTTACACGATATCATGTTTATTTTCAAATAAATTCATTCCTTTTAATATTTCATGCTATTTTTAGAAAATAAAACATTTTGGGAAGAATAAATATAAATTTCCTCAAGCATTATGTTTAAGTGTTTCATTAAAATTATTTTCCAAATTAGATGATTCCCTTTAAATAGGGTTATGTTTCTATCCCAATTATTACTATGATTTGATAGTGTTATTTATGGAATGATATTTTATATGAATTATGTTATAATAGAATGGTGTTTAGTAAAAACATTTTATTTCATGGGTTATGATTTGATGAATGATTTATGATTTTGTGGCACAAGTAGGAATGATTTCATTATGAGATGGGTGGGACCTATATCTACCTTCAATTTAACGAGCATTGAATAATATCTCATGATATAGACATGACTGGAATGGTTGGCAGTAATACATGGCTAGAATTGCATGTAAACCTGATTCAGTAGTGGACTTTGTCTGCTAAGATGGTTTAATAAATGAGCCTTGACTAATAAGAGATGATTTTTTATTCTTATGTCTATGGAATATAACTTCATGTCTTGTGATTTTACTTTTGGATTTATTTCCATTAATTCCCAATGAATTTTATCCATCCCATGACATGATATCATGATCCTTCATATGCAGGATTAAACTTACAAATTTTATGTTCTTTTTTCATATGATTGTGATATGATTGATCTTTCCCTTATTTAACCTTACAGAGAATTTTATCTCACCATTTCATATGATTATTTCCCCCAGGTCATGAAAAATGGTATTATGTAAGATATGTAAAAAAGGAGATCTAGTTATGAATAAATACATGGGGGACAATGTAGATGTTTTAAGATCCAGTGGTTTTTTTCCCAAATTTCTAAATACATTATACCTATATGGTACTATAATGTATTTATTATACACTGTAATGAATACACATCAATTTTTATGTAATATCAATGTGTGTAAAGAATGGGTTATTATAGAGACGCTTAGAGAAAAGTCTCAGAAATGCTATCAAATATCAGGCCAACAAGATCAGGTTGAACTCCATGAAAAATATTTTGAATCAAGATTTGATTACAGTGTAGAACCGTAGGGAATATTTGTTTATCAAACATGGATGTGTTGTTTCTCACCCCATTAGATCAACATCATCATTAAGGAAGTGTTTTCTGGAGGCTTCCTATAGAATGAGTTCAAGTCAAAATATGGGTGGAGAAAACTAGGTGTATTTCCATCAGTGTGGTAGGCGAGGGCTCTAGAATAATCAGTGAGACTGAAACCCAGTCATGTTTTTAGCTTTCAGCAATATGGGGCACAAGAAGTTGTTCTGAAGGACCCTACCTATAACTATGAGTGGTAGGGGTCAACTCTATCATCTACTTAAGGAGAAGGTTCTTCATTTTCATGTCTGGATGGGAGATTGAGTAGTGAAATCTATTTAGGATAAGGAATTGGTGGTCAAGGCCATGGTAGGCAAACAATAGGTTTCCGAAGACATTAGGGTGGATTGACTTAGGGTGGTCAGTCAGTGTCACATGGTCATGTTACATTCCAAAATTATGTTGCGAAACATTCCCAACAAGAGCAGGATCCTAGCCTGTCTAAAATGAGAGGTACAATCGTAGTAGCATCTACAATTGAATATTCTATTTTCAGTATAGGTTTTACACATTGTTTTATATCATTATAGGTGGTTAAAATCCATTGAGGGTGGTTTTTCTCTCTGAGGGCGTTATGACTGTAGACACACTGTTGGGTATCAAAATCGGTGATGTGTGCCAGTGTATGGAGTGTCCCCTCAAGTTTGGTGGGTTCCAATTATTCTTACGATTGTATATTTTTAAGGTGTTAGGCGTTTTTTCATCATCATGATTGACTAGATAGTTTTATATTGATCATACATTATCTTCTATCATTGGAGGGTTACTATCACATCACCAGAGAGTGAAGTGTTTATTCACAAGGGTGAATATGATGTCAAGGGGAGATGAACTAGACCCGAGCATTTGTATATGGGTGGGATGACATCCCAAATCAGTCATTTGTATCTGTATGATCATAGAGTGAGTCAGTATGATTTCCATATAGTAATTCACCAATTGACGGAGTCCATTTCTATTGATTTTGTAGGTTTACATCACGCGAGAGATGTGGAGTTCTCTATCGAGTTCATTCTAGGAGATGCACTGGTATCCATTCTTCTATATAATATGGATGTCATGGAGTTGGAGGAGTTCATGAGTTAGCTAGATTATCTAGAGGTGATAGGGTTTATTATACCCAATACATATAAGTGGGGTTCTCTATTCCATTTTTATGAAATTGTAAGATGATGCCCTTAGGCTATGTGTGCACAATAGGAAACTGAACTAGTTGATGTTTAAAAATTGATATCCCTTTCCACGGAGAGGTGATATGTTTGATCAGCTTTGAGGAGCTCATGTTTTCTCAAAAATCGACTTGTGGCTAGGATATCACTAGGGGAATGTTCAGCCAACAAAAATTCCTCATACATCCAGTCGTAGCAGGTATGGTCTATATGAGTTTCTGGTTATTTCTTTTAGTCTCACAAACATGCCAGCAGTTTTCATGGAACTTATGAACTGACTCTTCCATCTATATTTTGGTTTCATTTATTTTGGTTTTTGTGGACGATTTATTAGTGTATTCTCACAATTTACACGACCATGCCAACCATCTTAATATCATTTTCAATACACTAAGAGCGCATGAGTTATAATATATTCCCTTAATGTGGCATTTATGGATGGAAACAATTCACTCCCTGGGACACATCATCTCAATGAAATGATAATCAGTGGACCTAGAGATGTGGACAAAAGTATCTTCATAGGAACAACGCAAGACGATGTTTTTCCTAAAATGTACCTTGGGGATAGATAGTTACTAATTACATTTTATATAAAGAATATCATGCTTTTGATGTGTCATTGATGGTATTGACTAAGAAGGGTGTGAGGTTTTTATTGTCAAAAAATTTTGAGATAGCCATTTAGGAGAATAAAGGGATGTTGACATCATCACCATTATTTATACTTCCAAAGCACGACATGATTTAAATGATTTATTGTGATGCATTAGGTTTTGGATTTGGGGTAGTGTTGATGTAGTAAGACTGATTCAGGGTGTATGTGTCTTGGATGCTAATGCCTCATAAGAGGTAATAACTAATTTTTTATCTTGTTATAGCTTATGTTGTTTATGAGTCACACTATTGGAGCCACTATTTACTAGGGAAGTGTTTTGTGGTGTACACAGACCACAAAAGCCAAAATTATACCATTTCATAGAAAGACTTGAATCTGAAGTAATGATTGTGGGTTTAATATCATCAGTCTTTTGATATTGAAATTTGATATATGCCTCGTAAGTCAATTCATTAGCGAAGGACTGAGTAGGATTCTCTAATTCAAGAAGTGTAGAAGGCATGTTTCGAGGGGATTCTTATTGAATTGTCCTCTAAGATACATATATAGGTGGATGAAAGACATGGAAATACTTATTTTCATCCTTAGATGTCACCTTTACTATACTGGACAGTGTTAGAATGAGGCAGATATCACATTTAGAGGGCCTAGTTCAATAGAAGTGTGTGGAAGGTGGGGACCCTCCCCCTAGTTGGACGGTAGGAGTGGATGAGATCCTATGTATATATTTATGAGTGTAGTTTCTTGTGGATATACACGAGGGGAAGCTATGGGAGATTCAATATTCATCATGGGAATTTCACCCCAGTTTCAAGGAGATGAACCATGACCTGAAACATCAGAACTGGTGGCTGGGTATGAAGAAAGAGGTACCTCGTTTTTAACGAGGTGTTCCAACTTTCAGTAGGTGAAGGAAAAAAATCAGCGACCTGCTGGGATTTTACAGTATTTACCTATTCCTGAGTGTAAATGGGATGATGTCTCAATGGATTTCGTGTCTATATTAACGAGGGATTCTTGAGGTAATGATGCTCTGTGGGTTTTTGTTGACAGGATTACAAAGGTTGATCATTTCATTCCGATCAAGGAGAGTTTATATAATGATTAAATTATAAGGTTATATATCTAGGAGGTGGTACGACTTCACAGGGTCTTATGAACTATTGTTTTGGATCAATATTCCCACTATAGACCTATTTTCGGAATGATTTTTCAGAGGGTGCTAGGCACATGAGTGCTTCTGAGCACAAAATACCACCCTCAGACTAATTGCTAGTAAGGGTTTGTGAAACATGTACAAGAGGACACGATGCATGAAATCATCATGTATTTTGGGGTCTCTTGAGAGAGGAATATCACCTAGGTATAAATATCAAAAAATAACAGTTATCTAGAAATGATTTTCATGGAACCTTATAAGGATTTATATAGTAGTCCATGCCATTCTCCCATGTGTTGGTTAGTGGTAGGTGGGGAAGCCTTACTAGGACCAAATCTAATACAGGAGACTTCTGAGTAGGACTAGATGATTCATAAGTGGATTGATACCATACAATGTCTTCAAATATCTTACACGATTTTGGTAGACAACCTCTAGAGTTCTAGGCCGGGGATCATATTTTAATGTGTGTTTCACCGAGGTTGGGAAACAGGCGGATTAGGGGAAATGGAATGATTTCATCACGATACGTTGGTCGATTTGAGATTTTGGAGAGAGTCATACTAGTTACCTCTTAGTTTCAATTACCTTAGAGGTATAGAGCCATTCACGATGTCTTCAACATTTCTTAGCTACGCCAATATCACCAAGACCCATCTCTTGTTTTTTAACCCAAGGAGGTTGATTTGTAGGTTGATGTGTCCTTAGAGGAGCATATGATTCATATAGTTGATAGGATCATGAAGGTTCTATGAGGTTTTATAGTTCCTCTTGTATGGGTGTTATGGAAACATAACTATTTACAGGCTATGACTTTTGAGAGGGAGGCTGATGTACATGCGCAGTGGAAAGATTTTTCTCAAATGAATCTTAACCACACATTACAGAGCAATTCATGGAAGAATTTATATAAGGGGGAAATATTATAAGGACCTGTGTTTTCATATGAGGTAGGAGTTATATTTTTTCTGTTTAAATGCTTTGTTATGGCCTTATATATGTACCTCTTGTGATCACAGGTGTTTTGGAGGTGTTCAGGGATAGTTCGGAGTTTAAAAATAGGATTTAGGGGTGTTTTAGGCCTGACAAATGGTTATGAGAGACCGTACAAGGTATGCCACAGGGTTAGGCTAACCTTGTGGGAGGAGGCTATAGCTTCTGCATGGTTTTGAAAAAATGTGTTATAGAGGCCATAGGGTTCTGCAAGAAGTCTAAAATGTTGAAGGTTCTTTTATATGGGTTATTTATTGTTGTTGCATAGTTAACTAGAATGTGTGGAGTAACCATGAAAATCACCCCTTAGAGGAAGTGATCTATGAACGGTTTCTGAATGGTTTGGGAAACCATGCGGGTAAACCATGTTATCCTTTTAGAAGTGTTTTATTATTTTAATTTAAAATTAAAATGTCCCTTCAAATCCTTTTTGGATTTTCCTCTCCTCAGCCCACAAAACCCTCTATAATAGCTCTCCATTGGCACCAAATCCAGGAATTGAGTCCAACCATCCATCCAACCTCGGTTTCAATCACCGATCATCTCATTTGATCCACATTGGTATGCCCTACATTAACTTTTATCAATTATTTTTTCTTCAGAACAACGATTGATCTATATGATTTTAGGCACATATGACCTGATATCCCATTATTCATCTGTTCTTCAGATTTATCAAGAACTGGGATGACTAGAGACTTGATAAAGGATGATCTCTATACTACCGAATCAAGGTAGATGGTCTATAATTTTCTTCAGCTTTTCTAGTGTTTTTCGGGCATTCATCTGACATGCCGCCTATAAGACATGCCGATGTGGCCTCATTTTCATTTAAAGATTATTTTAGTAGGCTTTTCAGATCTCGAAAGGATTCTCCTTAGTTCTTTTGAGGTGTTTTGGGATCCATTTTCATGATTCAACATCACCCACGGGGCATGCCTTTAGGAAATTCCCTATTACATCTGGTTTAAACCACCCTAGGGGTGTGTCCTTGTTCATTACTAGTTAAAGGTATTCCGTTAACTCCTTAATGGTTTGCATAACTTTCCTTGTAGATTTACTGCCACCTTTCCTTGTTATATCTTTTGATTCAATGCCTATTTTGATAATTTAGAATAAATGAAATGGACGATATGAGTGGAAATACCTATATGATATGACTAAAGGCATGTTAAATGGATTATATGTTAGGGTTTCCCTATATTATTTTAAATTATAAATGGATTGCATGAGTGGTTATTCTCATGGTATAGGATTGCTGATGTGAGTGGGTATACTCGCATGGAATGAATTTTTGAAATTGAATTCATTGATCGAATGATTTGATAGATTCCATGGACTTCTCTCCATGTATTTATAATATGTTAGTGGATTCCATAGGTAGATTATTCCCATAGTGTCTTGATTCAATATGATGACTCATGCCTTTCTACCTTGTGGATCCATCTTTCTTGAGCTCTCATAGGACATGTGATACTAACATTCTTCTAGGAGGCCAACATTTTCCTATACCATGTTTCTAGTGGGACACCCATGGTACTTGATGTAGATTCCTTGCACTAGTTCCCTGGATATTAACCATCATGGTATAAATATCTTACATGTATTCCTAGGTACATTCATCCTCAGATACGTCCCTCGGGGTCTATACTCTTTATTCGTTGTGATCATGTGTTACTTGATACAGATGAATATATGACATGGTCATGTGACATATTTAATGTTTAAAGCTACCTTGTTTGTATCTAACACTTTTCCATGGATCCTTGAGGGAATTTTTGGGATTTCTAGTTGTTGTAGACACATGTTGTGGGAATTCACACATTCATTACTATGTATTTACACGTGATAACACGTGGAATATTGTTGTTAGAACTATATCGAAATTGGGTGGTTTTTTACTAGAATATTTATCTCGCACCTTGTTTGGGCCACCATGGAGACCCAAACAGATTATATGGTTTCTAGTGATGATAGTGTAAAGTTCCCTAATACTAGTTTTTTATTATTGTTTTGGTGTTTGGGAGCATAGGACTACATTGTGGCTTGTAAAGCTATGAGAACATTTTAGATGTTTATATTTTGGTTATGTAATGACCCAGAATATCCAAATAATTTTTTTTAATTATAAGGGATTATTATGAGACTGGAAATATTGATGGCACTTGATTCCAAATCCCAGATTGCCAGGAATGACATGTCAAAAAAAATATTTTTCATTAAATAGCACATGGGAGGAATTTTCATGATAAAGTTTAATAACACATAAAAGGGTTCCTGGATCAGAAATATGAGGGTAATGTTGCATTTAGGATGGTGGGTTTACCCTAGGAGTGGCCTACGTTTAGTCAGTTCAGACCTCTCGTGAGAAAACCCAAAAAATGGCATTATTTTGAATAAAATAATTAAATTAATTTATTTAATTTTTCAAATTATTATGAATCATGAACTGTGATGTGGATTAAATATCTAAAACCACCAATTATATCGTGATGGTATGGTTTCCGTAAGGCAGATCAAAACATTGGCCGGTGTGGGCCAATAGTGGAAGTTATTTTTTGGGCATTAATAAAATAATTATGTAACAATTATTTTATTGTTAAATTTAAAAATAATAAATAGTAAGTCGTATTAAATATTCGAGAGTACCATAGAGATCATGAAGGCATGTTCCCCTTAGGCAGAGCCTAACCATGACCGGTGTGGGTCGAGGGTGACTGTTAATAATTTTTTAACATTTTTATGGTACGTTCAGTAAAGGTGAAAGTGGTGATTTCTATCACTTGAACTAGTCCTCAGATTAAGCATATGAGAGAACCATTGAATTTGCAGTGCCGATATTAGCTTAGGAGAAGCACAACGTCAACTGAAAAGGATCAAATGAAAATATTAATTTTTTAAATTTACAAAAAAAAATTAACTCAACGAGTTATTTTTTTTCTTGGTAACATATTAGAGAAGATGGTGGGATCGCTGGGTTGTCAGATCATTTAATGGTCAGTTACACTTGCTTCTATAACTACACCATTAGGATATTAATAGGTTCGTTAATTTAATTCTTTAATGTAATAGATTAATTGTGTGGTCAGTTAAACTCCTCTCTTCATCTATTAAAACAAATCTTGGTCATGGTTCTAGTGCTCTCATGAGAGGTACCTCTAACAATGTGCTGAAGACGACTTCTTCCAATGTAGAATAGAGCTTCGACTTTCTAGAGGATTCAATCTAGAGTTCGAGGAATGCTAAAAAATATTCTATGAATGTGGATCTTTCATCTTCATTCTGCACTGTCTACCAACGTGTATGATGTAGGGTTTTTATTCAAATAGTTTTATAATTATTCTAATCTTGTTTATGATTGAATTACATCCATGTTATAATGATAATGCAGAGGGCGTTGGCCGAACGAACAAGGAATGGACCCTCCACTGATCTCAATATTGGATTTATTTTTCATGGGCGATTAGAAAATATGGCGGCAAAGTGAAAATGAGAGCCGGGCAGTGTAGGATCCATCCCAAGAGGCCCGTAGGTGCATAAGAGAAAGAAATAAGACCACAAGAGCTTCACCGGTGGCCTACGGAAGCATCACTGGTGTGGCGTCACCAACGACCAGAGAAGCTCGTAGTATACAGCTTCCAGCCGTGAGAAGGTGGTTGGGCCCGAAGCAGGTGTCTGGCCAGCGCAGACTACATTGGAGTTGGGCAGCGCGCTACAGCGGTGCTCTGTGGAGGAGGGTCGTAGTTTCGAGCCATGGTTGAGGGAGGACCTGTTGTCAACGGGTTCTGTAGGTCTCCAGTGGACTAGCCAGGGGGAGCAGTGCCAACTGGCACTACTGTTTTATGAAGCCCAAATATCTTGTCTCTTCTGGATGGGAGTGGATGTACACCCTACTGGTGGGCCTCGCCTAGCCAGAGGACCGGGAGGTTCTATGGCCCATGCGGGCCGCGCTCGGTTGGGCGGGTCGTGCTGAGCCCGTGACCCAACATGCCAGACCAGGCCCATCTGAACCAGGCCGACCCCAGCCTATATGGGCTTGGCCCAGTGGTCTGGGATGGGTTTTCCCCACCGGGTCCGGTCGGTCAGACTGGGTCAGACTGGAACTGGACCATTTTTTGGCCTAGTTTCGCTTAAAAGGGAGTAACTCCTAAACCAGATGTCCATTTTACCAACCATCAATGGAACTAGAACCCATAGGATGAGGCAGACCTTTTGAGATTCTTCACATGGGTTTTGTGGGAATGTTGTAGTATGAGTGGGTTGGATCAGACTTTAATCCAACTGGACCCCCGACACTATAATGCCTATAACTTACATACCAGGCATCCAATTGATGATCTTCCTATTGCATTGAAACCATTGTGAATCATGAATGCTATGTGTGGGAACAAGTTTTTGGTTATGATGTGATGAATGAAATGTGATCCTGTTTGGGTCAGCACCTAGAGATCCTGTGTGGTTTAGCACCTAGTTATCCTGCGTGGGTTAGTACCTAGAAATCTTCCATGGGTAGCACCTAGTGATCCTGTGTGGGTCATCACAAAGTGATCCTCCTGGGGTCATCACTAAGCGATCTTGTGTGGGTTATCACCTAGTGATCTTGTGTGGGTTAGCACCTAGAAATCATCTGTGGTTCATCATCTCTAGTAAACATTTATGGTGTAGCATGAAAAGCCTCCTAACCACATAATATGTTCAAGATTTATGACTAATAATTTGTATTCTCATTCTTCATGTTTTATACCTATTTTCAATGGAGTCTTTTTATTTGTATAATGTGTTTGATATCATGGTTTGTTGTTATTTTTTTGTAGAATTCTGAGAGACCTTCAGAGGTCTCAGGGTCCCTACTGAGTATTGTTATACTCACCCATACACGGGTTTTTCCCGAAGCTAATTGTGTCTTGTGGAGATGATGGGTACCCTTGACTGAGACTAAGGGAGCAAGGACATGAAGGAGTACGGCAGTGGCCGATTTGTGTGGAGAGATGCAATTATGATTTTTACCTACCAGTTAGGTATGATCCTAGTTGGGAGACCTCAAGATCTATTTTCCTTTTACAAGTACTTACATTTCAGTTGGTCTTTTATTATGGCCCCTTTTTACTTTCAGTTCTTACATTTACACTCCATTGAGGTTTTTAGTTGTGGTTGTACCTTTTTTCTTCCATTGTGTCGTACGTGTGTGCAGTGTGCCATGTTTCTGTGTGTACAAGCTTAGAGGCAATACCTTCACATTTTAGGGATATGCCCATCTGGTGCTAGATTCCAACCCCTGACCTATGAATGGTGGACTTGGGGTAGTTTTGACCAATGCCATGGGTGACGAGTCATGATAAAGTGGTATCAAATGTGGTCAAGTATACCATATGAACAAAGAGTCTTTTTTTCAATGGGGGAAACAGTGTTAAGTGTATTTAGTTCATATTTCAGTCACGGGAGTCCAGTGTTTGTGCTATAACCGATGTATCCATACACCAGGACCCTGAATTCTATTTTCCAACTTAGTACACGAAAACAATAGTTGCATGCATTTTGAATTTTTTTTTATTGATCCCTTTTGATTAATCTCATCACATATAACTTATTGATTGTGTTTCATCTTGATTATCTTAAAAGATTCATCCACAAAGATAGCCATCCATGATTCCAATGTTTCACCATGATGATGTTCCACAGAGTGATATGGATTTAGTTGCCCGAGATGGCACCTTCAGGTGGTATCCCAGCGATACCTCTTCCTATTGGTCAGGAGTTACTACCGGTGCTACCGGTAGAACACATACAAGATCAGTTCCATAGATGAGTTTTAGTGATCGATACCCGTCATGTTCTAAGTTGATCCCGACTCACAGGTGGCTAAAAACTAGCCAGAAGTGGTGACCATGTTTCGATGTAGCCAGGTAACGATTAGATCAGATGGTGGTCCTGGCAGTGAGCATTCAACATGGCTTAGTAGGGTGATGGAAGGGATTATATTATCCTAATATTAAGATGAGGTGACTTTTCCATGGATAGATCTTGTGAACCTTCCTCATAGAAGGGGTATTATTCCCTAACAAGCTATGGGGTTTGTGTTCCCAAGATCTTTTATTGTTTTGACAGGATGACAGGTCGGTAAAAATGTATTCTCTGAGGCGTACCGAACCTTCAAGGTACTCGATGAATATGATAAGACCAATGCATTAAGGCTCAGACCTATGAGATATATGTTTACTGACATCTGAGATAGAACTATTCATCTGTGTATTCTTACTTATGTTAGGGGTTCTAGAGAGAACCATTGTGGTTGAATGTTCTGTGGATGAGTAGATACAGGTAGTGAATGTTAGTAGTGGGAATATAAGAAACCAACATTAGTCTTAGAGACAAGGATGTGTAAATGTTTTGGGAAGTTTAATTGATAGGGAAAGATGAATCCTAAAAGTAGCAGATGTGGAAGAGGAGCTAGGAGAGCAGCAAGATGTGGTGTACATTTCGACATGTTAAAACTAGTACCCCAATGTGGTCCCCACCATGATCAAAGAGCTCGATAACCAGAAAAGGGTGTAGCTGCATGCAATCAAGGATTGTGACCCAATGGCTCTAGGAATGACTTGAGGTACAGTCTGTGTCTACTAACTTTCGCATTGATAAAAATATGTACTATTAATTCTTTCTTGTCCTGACTCTTTTCCAAGACCTAGAGTTTCTGGTTAAAACATTTTATTGACCCTTACATATGGATATACCTATCGTAGGATAATCGATAATCACACATATGTTGATGATGTGATCACACACTTGAGAAGAGAGTTTTGGTTGGAAACACTTGGTGGCATCGTTGAGGCCTTACAACATTAGTTTCAGGATGGATGGGTCATACACAAATCTTTCTTAGATTGAATGTATTAGGGTAAAGGATGTGGTATATCTAGAACTTTATAATGGGGTTTTCATTGATCAGAGAAAAAGGAAAACCAGGATTCATGTGATAAACTAATTTAAAGGAGGGTGCTTCAAATCACTCTTGAGTCGGACAACTTTATCCTAATGGAAACATGTGTTTTTATTTTTCATTTCCCAATAGTTGTGGAAGAGTGTGGGAACGTCCTTTCAAAAGATGTTTCCAGGATTTCCTCCCCAGAAAGAGAGGAGCTTTTGAATTGGCTTGTAGCTAAGGATGACACCAATATCTACAATTATTTGTCTGATGGCTCCCACGGAGCCCAGATAGCTGATAGTATTGTTGGGTGAACGTTTTACTATCTACTCCTATCAAAATAGTCTTTGGTTTATTTTCTTATAGAAGGAACTAAACCTAAGAAATCGGGGATGGATGGAGTTCCTCCAAAACTATGACTTTGAGATAGTCTGTACTCCTAGGAAGGGGAATGTAGTGGCAGATGCATTCATAATGATGTCTGGGTTATAGTTGGTGAGTGAGGTGACATAACAGTTAGTCACGTTGCAATTATACATCGTGGATATTGAAATAGAAGCTTACCTCAAATCTATGATAGTCACTCCCCCGCTTCATCAGTGAGTCAGGGAGGCACAGCCATGGGATATAGACTGCGAGACCCAACGTGCCCATATATCCTCAATACATGCTTCTCAAGCATTTTATGATGGTTTGGAGAATATCATCCTTTTCAGATAATGTATGATGGTAGCAATGACACTGCAGGAGTAGGTGTTGATAGAGTTCCACACATCCCCTTTGGTGGTACATCCTAGTGTGGCGAAGATGTACCAAGACCTCCAGAATAGTACTGGTGGCCAGTGATGAAGAAAGCAGTGGCATAGTTCCTTTCATGATGCCTCACTAGTCAGTAAGTGAAGGACAATCACCAGGTTCTAGTAGCATTAACATAACCACTTGAGGTGCCGGAATGGAAGTGGGATGAGATCTCCATTGACTTCATGACAGGGTGACCACGTATGTCCAAGGGCCATGATTCCATATGGGTGATCATTGAATGACTAACCAAGTTAGACCACTTCATACCCATATAAGAGTAAGGATTAATAGAGGGATTGGGATGCCTCTACATACAAAAGATTGTACGCCTTCACAGGGTACTATCAACGATCGTTTCAGAACGTGATATCTATTTTACACAGCGGTTGTGGATTGGATTACATGATGAATTCGGGACTCAGCTACACCTAAGCACTTCCTTTCATCACCAGATAGATGGTCAAAAATAGTGGACTATACAGATTCATTAGGACATGATTCATGCTTGCATCCTTGATTTTGGTCGTAGTGTGGAGGACCACCTTCCCTTGGTGGAGTTCACATACAAAAATAGTTATCACTCCACCATTGGAATGCCATGATTTAAGGTCGTGTATAGGTGACCATGAAGATCACCTATATGTTGCACTTACCTAGGAGAGATAGGACTTATGGGTCCAGAGTTGGTACGAGTTGCCTCTTAGAAGGTGTAGATAATCCATGAGAAGATGAAGATTTCATAGAGCCAGAACAAGTCTTATGCTGACAGGAGATGGAGGCCCTTGGAGTTCGAGGATGGATACCATGTCTTCATATGGGTATCACCCCCACGAGGATTTCATATATTTTTTCGGGACGAAATGATATCTTTGATGTTCATCAGACCTTTGCAGATCCTAAGCTGAGTTGGCACAGTGGCGTACCACCTAGAACTTCCCACCACAGATGCAATGGGTGCAGAATTGTTTCCATGTGTTTTAGCTAAGGAGGTACATGCATGATCCATCACATGATATCGATTAGGGTGAGCTAGACATCAACGATGGGGAGAATTTTGTGGAGTTCCAGATAGAGATAGACGATCGACCATATTGGCTCCTTCTTGGGTGGTCGATTAATCTAGTGAAAACTTTGTGGTAGCATGGGAACCTCCAAGAGGGAACATGCGAGTGAGAGGCTGAGATACATTTCCAGTACCCCGAATTGTTTCTCTAGCATTATTGTGGATTTTGTGGATATAAATCCCTTGGTGGGGTGGATGTAAAGAGCCAAATTTGCGTATATTGTTTTTAATTATATGGGAATATTATGAGACTGAAAAATTGATGTCACGTGATTCTGAGGCCCGGAGTGCCTGGAATGATATGTTGAAAAAAAATGTTATGATTAAATAATGTTTGTGAGTAGTTTTCCTTAAAATGTAGAATAACAATTAAACGGTTTCCTAGATCCAAAATCTAGGGAATTGTTGCATTCAGGATGGTGGGTTTACCTTAGGCATGACTTATGTTTAGTCGGCACTGGCCTCCTGTGAGAGAACTGAAAAATGGAATAACCATAAATAAAATAATTAAATGAAATAATTTTATTTTTCAAATCATTATAAATCAGGAATGGTTGCTCTAATTATAAATCTGAGACCACCATTGAGCTTGTGAGGGTATGCATTCTCTAGGTAGATCATAACATTGGCCGGATCAGGCCAACAATGGATGTTTGTTTTTGGCCGTAAATAAAAAAAATTAACTAACAATTATTTTATTGTTAAATTAGTTAACTCCTAAATTGTAACTCCGATTGGAAATCTGACTCTATCATTATTCTCGTGAGGGAGTGTCCCCCTTAGGCAGAGCCAAACCTCAACCACTATGGGTTGAGGGTGATTATTAATAATTTTGGAACTTTTTAAAGGTAAAGTCAATAAACATGCGAGCATTGATTCTTATCATTTGAACTGGTGCTCGGATTAAAAATATGAGAGAACCGTTAAATTCATAATGTCATTATTAAATTAGGAATTGATTTACTTTGACAATAAATGTTTGGATGAAAATATAAATGTTTGGATGTCACAAAAAATAATTAAATAACTCAATGAGTTATTTTATTTCGTTCTTTGTAACTGATGAGAGAAGGTGGCGGGGTCGCTGGGTTGTTAGACCATTTAATGGCCGATTACACTTGCCTCTGTAACTGCAAAATTGGTATATTAATGGGTTCATTAATTGAATTCATTAATGAACTTCATTAATTGTGCTATGAGTTAAAATCCTCTATTCATATATTTAAACAATGCTTGGGCATGGGTCTTGTGCACTCATGAGAGGAACCTCTGACAAAGTTCCGGTAGTGACTTCTTCCAATTTATAATCGAGATTTGATGCCTAATAGGATTCAATCTGGTGTTTTATGAAAGGTAAAAAACACTCTAGCATAGTCTACCAACCTGTTCGTGGTAGGGGTTTTATTCTAAGAGTTTTATAATTCTTCTACTATTGTTGATGATATAATTTCTTCAATGTTATAATGCTAAAGTGGAGGTCCTGGGCTGAACAAGAAAGGCCTAGACACGTTCCCGATCACGGTATTGGTTGTGTTATCCGTGGGAGATCAAAAAATATGGTGGTAAGGTGAAACTACGATCCACAAAGTGTAGGTGTCATCCTAAGGGGCCCATAGGTACAGACCAGAAAGAAATCAGACCATCGGTGGTCCATGGAAGCATCTGTGGTGCAGTGGCGTTGGAAAATGGAGGAGGCGGCAGTAGGAAACCACCAACCATGAGAAGGTGGCGGTTCCCGAAGGCCCCACGACAGATGAAGGCGGCGACCAATCAGTGTTGGCCGCATTGGAGCCGGGCGACGCACTGTAGAGGAGAGCCACTGCTTGGAGCCGCAGCGGAGGGTCGACCTACATTTTGTGAGTTTCGTAGGTGACCAGTCTACTGGACCTGGTTGGTGGAGAGGCACCAACTAGCACCACTGAATGATGAAACCCGAACGTCTTGGTCATTTTGTATGGGAGTTGACATGCGCCCAGGTCGCATGCCGTACCCAGCCAGGGGGATTCAACAAGCCTGGTGGGCTGAGATGAGCCCATGGCAAAGAAGTATGTGTTGGGCCCAGCCTAACTAAACCGATTCTAGCCCCTTCGGATAGACCCATCAGGTCAGGTCAAGTTAGATCGGACCGAAACGCTTTTTGGGCCTAGTTTCACTTAAATTGTTAAAAACACATATAGTAGACGTTTGTTTGATGAATAATATAATGCGCTAGAACCTGTAGAACAAGGAGGACCTTTTGGGATACTTCACATGGGTTTTGGGAGAATGATGGAGTACAACCTAGTCGGATCTAATTCTAATCCAACTGGGCCCACAACACGAAAATCCCTATAACATACAGACTGATAATCTGATTGATGTGTAGTGTGTTGCGTTTGAAACATTGTGACGTAACGGTTCATGAGGACACTTATTTATGGGACTTTTTTCTAATTTAAATAAGACCAATAGCTTGAGGATCATATCCCCCTATAATCAAGCGTGCTAAGAGAAAGAATCTAGTGGCTTGCTATGGTGTGAAGAAAGAATATCGATCCTTTGTGCGTCAGCACCTAGCTATGCTATGTGGGTAAACACCTAGTGATTCTGTGTGGGTCAGGCCCTAGCGTTCCTCCATGGGTCAGCACCTAGTGATCATGTGTGGGTCTGCACCTAGTGATCTTTCGTGGGTTATCACCTAGTGATCATGTGTGGGTCATCACTTAGCGATCATTTGTGGGTCATCACCTAGATATCCTCTATGTGTCAACACCTCTAGAGACCTTGTGCGGTATTATATTAATAGCCTCTAGACAGAATAAGATTATCTATCATCATGACTAATCATCTTTATTCCTATTAATTATGTTATATACTTAGTTTGGGATGAGTCTTTTTCTTTGTAATTTGTGTTTGAGATCAGGCTTTGTGGTTATTACTTTGTGGAATTCTGAGAGGCCTTCAGGGGTCTCAGGGTCCCTACTGAATATTATTATACTAACCCCTATAGGATATTTTCATGCACCTTGTTGTGTCTTGTGTAGGCGATGAGTAGCTTTGACTGAGACTCCGGGAGATAGAACTATATGAAGTACGGAGGTGACCGGTTGATGTGGAGATCCACAGTGACAAGCTGTACCTACCATTCAAGTAGGATCCTTGGCAGGAAACCTCGAGAGCTATTTTCCATTTACCTTTACTTCCATTTTAGTTGGCCTTGTATTTAGACCCCTTTTAACTTTTATTAGTTTCATTTACACTCAGTTGAGGCTTTTAGTTGTGGTTGTACCTTTCTTATTTCATTGTGTTATACATTTTGCAAAATGTTTCTTGTCTATGTTTGTATAGGTTTTCAGGCAATGCCTTCCTATTTTAGGGATATGTCTTTCTAGTGCTAGTTGCCACTCCCTGGCCTAGGGAAGGCGGTCTTGGGGTATTTACAGTATGGGAACCGAGGGATCGGTCATGACCAGTTACCTATACATTATTGTATTTCCATAAAATACATTGGCTGTCGTCCAGATACATGTATCCTCTACATTATTTTGTATCTGAGACTTTCCTGGTTATTGATATGTATCCATGTCATGTCTAATATCAGTTTAATGCTATTTAATTAACATCCATGAATAATTATGTTTTAATACCGCTTTGAAACATTGATAATGAGGGAATAGTCTATTATCCAAATCACATATTCCCTCACTTCTATTCGGTCGTCTTTGGCATTATTGCAGATGATCTTGAGGATATGTGGCCAACTGGGTCTAGAAAACTATTTTGGGTGACATCCGTCTATAGGATGTTCTATATACTTATAAAATTTATAAATATATGTTTCATTTCATATTCATTCAATGAATAAAATAATTAATTCCTATTAAATAGAATACTAAAATGGAAATTATATTGTGTTTCTTAAACAAATTTTGTTACCCTAAACTATTTCATAATAAGTAATCAATACTCTACTTCTTGGATCCTTTATAATGTTTCTAAAACTACAATTTAATTGTATAAACTATGTTTTTGGACATTATAAATTACATTTCTTCTATAGATTTAAACATTTACCCACTCACAACAGTAATAAGTCATTAGAACATGGAAATCACATGCACAGTTAATCCACCATTAACTCTTTGAGAAAATTAGGTAAACATTTATAGAACTCGTTCACATTGTCAAAACATTTCCAAGGATGGTAATATAATTCAATACATATCTAGAACAGTCATTTTGAATCATTGAGTAAATCAAACAATAAATATCATAAGGATATAGATTAATGTGTTTAACAAGTTTCATTATTAATTACTTAGGTGGTGTTATAATAAATAATTTTTTCCCTCAGGAAAAATTCTAATGTTTTAGTTCATGAATTATTGATAGATTACATTAAGATTCGACTTTTAGATATATGATCACAAGAACAAGTCAGATGATGACTATTTTTATTTATCTATAATAAAATATTGTATCATATTAGTATCCTTGTTTTGATATATTTTATATGAAAATATTCTCCCACTAAAATGATGATCCCATTTGAATCCAACATATCCATCAAATGGTCAGGACCATATTCAATAATGAAACAAACTGAATAATCAGATAAATATACCACAATTTTGTCTATTAGAAATCCATTCCGATCATATCATATGTGTTTTTATGATTGTTTAGTGTAAAAAATTTACCCTATCTATCCTATAGATTATCTAAATTCAATTCAACATGTATCCTAACTGTAGGGGTTTCCTAGCTATGGGTAACCCATATAATATTCAATGAACATGGATCCTAATCATAAGGGAGACCTTATTACTTTATTTTCTTATACTAGATAATATAGGGAACCCTACTTTGGTACGGATTACAAGGAGTGATGATCTAGGTCTCGAAAAGTATCAATTTGGAAGAAATCCAACACAATATTTTTATGGGATTTAATCAGTCATTCTAAACTAATGTATTCCCTTAACATGTATTCATACTTATAATTATTTCATTTGGAATACTATTCCATACACCAAATCAATATGTCCCAACCAAATTCATTTGTAATTTATCATGTCACCAATTTTTTCTGTTACGAACACAAATAAAAAGTCAATAATATTCTTACATATCCAAATTCATCCCATGCCTATAGTATATGTAACCATTTCTTATAAATTATAAGATTAATATGAAATAAATAATAAACATAAGAGTAAACATGGAGAGAAATATATCCAAAACAAATTATGGCAAATGAATCACCCACATTTTTATGAGAAGTCATACCCTATGTCCCTCTTCCTATAGAGACTTTACACAATAGAGACTTTAATCCCATCATGAATTTAACACGTAATATGTATAAACTATTATTAAACTATTAATTCCAGATCGTATCGTATTATAAGATAATATCAAGGTACAAGAATACTAAATCCTTTATCATACACAATATTTCATTCTTTAAATGAATGTATGATAATTTATAGAATCATTTTTACACATTAAACTAAATAATACATCCCCCTCACAATTTAAATAGTTTATATCTATAAATACATAGGGAATAAATAAATAAATAAACAATTAATACATTTATACATGAGAAAACCGAAATTTGAAAAATTCATAAATTAATATAGTAATATACATTTGACAATGTGTTGTTACAGATATTCCATTTCTAAATAAATATAATCACATTATATTTATTCCAATATGAACTCCTTCATATTACCCATTATATGGATTTGTATTTTAATAAATGATATTATATGAAATATAAATATATTATAATTCAATTTTATTAGGTAAAAATTTACATAATCTAAATATCACATATTTTAAATTATATAATCCGTGATCATATCAATTATCAAAACACATTTGAATGTGGTGTAAACAATTTAATAAATAAGGCATCTGGATTTGTACATTTTAAATTAAAATTATGAATAATTTAAAATAACATATATATACCCATTCTTATTTAATCCTTATTTTATAATCTATAAACGATTTATAAACTACCCTTATAATTTACATATAAATTTTTTTATTAAAGCTATATATATTTTAATATAATTTTAAAAAGGTGATTTAATAGAAAAAATTAATATTATTGGATACTTATTTGATAATTTTTTCATGAAAACATAATAAATTATTTATAAACTATTTTAATTTACACAATTTATAAAAATAATAATAATTCAATACACATACTAAAATACCTTTTAGTATGTTTTCTAAATATTGTATAAACTATATATATCAATTATAAATTAAAATTTAATAAAATTAATTTTTTTCTCTAAACATCTTTTTAAGTATTTTAAAATGTGATATTTTTCATGTATTATGATATGTCATCGTGGAATATGTGATAGAAAAAACTTCACTATAATTGAATGAGAATAAGTATCAGTATCTAGTATAAGAATAACTCATGTGGTATCAGACCATGAACCAACATTAGATTAAATATTTATAAGAGTTAATATGAATAAACTTTGAATTTATATTTATATATGGCGATAGACCATAACTGGTAATCCATTTTATAATAAAATTATATGTGATATTAAAACACACAAAATATATCATAGATAGGTTTAATAACATGCACCCAATCTGCCAAATAACAAGATATCATGCTTCTTGAGATAATATTGGAGCTCTAATGGCCTTTCGTGAGAATCTATCCATGCTATTAAAAATTTTGTACAAATAGTTTACATAGTGTAGTATATTTTGAAGAGTAATCAAACACCGATAAGTACTGTGTGGGATTAAAATCTCATTCCTGATATCGATAAATGATAAACATGTGCATGATTAATACATTTCCTATGTTTCATTAAATACACCGACACATGGGAAACCACTCGTTACGATAAACATTATATTTTAAATTCACCATAATAATATATTCTTTTAGTATCATTTAAAATATCTTTCTAAATATGACAACAAGAATTGAATCACATAAAATGTTTCTAATTTTAATTTTTCATTTGTAATTTCTAATTAATGATTAATCAATGTATTGAAAGCAATTAGAAAATTAAAATATAAAGAACATAATTTTTTAAAACCTAAACATAGTGCACTGTAAATGAAGAATTTATTCATGTGTCTCTTACACCATAAATACATTCCTCATATGTCATTAATCATGTATAATAAATATCACTCAAAAAATCCATTAGAATCCCCTCTCTATGATGCATATTATAGTCAAAGGCGAATCACCAATCACATGGGTAGAACCCTAAAATTATCGATGATATGAAAGTTTCTCATGAATTTGAAGAGAGAATAATTACTATATTTATAGGGAGAATTATCCAATGGGTGGGTGAGTTTGGATCATACCCTCGCATGATACATTATTCTTTTATAAACAATTATGTACACTCTTCTTGTGATAAATATTTTATCTTTTTGTTATAAGTTGCATGAGTTAATGAATGTCTTAAAAACCCCTTTTGTAATCCATGGCTGAAAAATAAATAATCACATGAATACATTCTGATTTATTATATGTTATATATATTTTAATGATAATTACTGTGGTTTAAAATTTTAATGTACTTAATTTGATAATTCATGCATATTAATGTACTATGATATCATTGTATTTTATACAAAAAAAGGAAACATAGTTTTGATACTACAAATAATATCCGATAATATATCCATAATGCATATGAAATGACTCAACACTATTAATGTAATACTCTATGACATACAAAAATCATACAAAATGGTAAAACAAAACGAACATAAAATATAGGTGGCCTTTTTGGAATATCTACAGTAGTGATTTTTGTGAGAAACTATAGATTCCATACATTGTTCTTCAGGTACATTAAATTGAGAATTTGGAGTGGTTTAAAATTTAAATTATCTGTTTTGATGTTTTTAATTGCGTACGTTATTTATTTTTGATCTACATATACATATCTTATTTATGAGTATAACTATTTCATTTTTTAAAGAAATGTTAATGATCCCTTTTTCATGCTACATTATTTGGGTAACGGTGTATTATATTGTAATTTTTAACTTAATAGATAAATATTAATTATCATAAATCATATTTGAAACTATATTTCATTGTTTCTCAATGAGTGAAACCATTTAAACTTTTGGTAAAAAAAATGGGATTTTTGCTGACACCCTCTATACATAACTTGGGATTGAAGTTATCATTATATTTTGTTGATTTATTTTATAATTTTTAATAGCATCCTTTTATTAATTATATATTAGACCATTTTCTCAGTTATGGAGTCTTGAAGGGGGTTTCATGTTGAGGTAGTTTGGTGTCACATGGATATAGTTGGGCCCTTCCTTTTTAATATGGTATATCCATGAAAATCATAATTTATAATAATGAATATATTATTGTATTTATATGAATGGTTGTCTATTATTCATAATTTTTTAATATCTGGGCTGTTTTATTCTATGTGGATACAAATTGAAAATTATTAAAATAATCACATGACACCTTATAGATTTGTATCCCAACTTCGGTGACTGATAATGCAGTTAGAGAATTTTTTAATACAAGATTGT
This sequence comes from Viscum album, assembly GCA_963277665.1. Classification (NCBI taxonomy): domain Eukaryota; kingdom Viridiplantae; phylum Streptophyta; class Magnoliopsida; order Santalales; family Viscaceae; genus Viscum; species Viscum album. The sequence continues at coordinate 1,019,134,219 of OY728133.1, read as the reverse complement.
TATATAATAAACCTCATTCATCCAAGCTATATATTTTTTTAAAAAAAAATATAGCGCTTTGTCTGAAAAATGTTCATAGAATCCAAATTTTTTCTATAGATTGATTGACCATACTTTACTAAGTCCATTTAATTTTTGTTAATTTTAATTTTCCTATTTAAATAAAAATTATACATTATTATTTAAAATTAAAAATAAATAAAAATAATAATAATAATGAATTCATCGAGAATTTTTATTTAGAATTAATAATGAATATGTAATTAAGAATTTAATTAATAACAACTAACCATATAATTTATGAAAACATATATAAATTAATAATATCTTATTTATAAATGAAAATAATTAATTATGTTATTAACTAAAAATAACATTATAAGTACTAATAATTAGCATTGTAGTATTTTACACTCATGATCATTGTAATATTAATGACGTTGGATAAACATTAGATTCAATGGTGATGTTACATAATCCTGGTGGGAAGGAGAATTAAAAACATGATTGGTATAAACAAATATTATTGATAGGATCCCTTTTTAAAAATGTCACCAATTTCTAATATTATTTTACATTATTGATGTATCTCCGATGATATGAATTGGTGTGTCATTTCAATTTTCATAATTTTATCTTTTTTGGTATGTTTTATCATATCTATATTTCTATATTAATTTCTTATTTCTAATAATTTTCCATGATTAATTTTTTCGTAGTGATTGTTTTATAATAAATACAGGGAACAACCTTTATGTTTGAATTTAAACCTTTTGAAAATCAGTGTATTAAATAATATTATTATGACATAATAAAAATTTATAAGTTATTAAATAATGAATAGATAATTTACTTTTGAAAACAATTAAAATTTTTAAATCACTCCACATCCATCATTAAAAACTCTCATGTAAACTATGTTGTGTTTCCCACTTTTCCCGAAAGTTCCCTTAAAACCCTTGTACAATTTCTACACTCTACCCTACCTCTCTAACCTCAAACATGTCCACACTATTCGAAATCCAGAACTACTGCATCATACCCCTATTTCTTACTCCACCAGGATTGTCATTAAATCTTCACCTCTTCTACCCATAAAGTCCCCTACTCACTTATGAAATCCTCATTCCCCACTATTTTTCTCCTCCCACAACCCATAGTCAGCCATCCATTGTATTTTTTAGTTATTATTATATATATCACTATATGGAAACATTTTTTTAGAGATGGAATGTAAAAAAAATATATAATAAAATATGGTTTTAATGGGGGTTTAATAATAATAAAACTATGTAAATATTTGGTGGTATTTTGTTAATATGTTCTAATAACATCCTAAAAAACCAAAAAAACTCAACTCCCCATTCATGAAAGATATATTGGACCATATTAAAAACAGTTTCGTCCCTTACTGACCCCTTCCCCATGAACTAATTCCAATCCATCAAAGTAGCACCCTAAAATATTGAATCCCTTACTCACAACCCAACCTCATTCATTTTGCTCCCAACATTTATGTGCCAACTAGTAATATATTAATTTTTTGATCCCTTTATTTTATTTTCATGGATACTTGAAGGTGTATATAAGGAAAATTTAATTGTGGAAGTGGTTTTGAGTCAAAATTTAATTTGGAAGAGGATAAAATAATGTTAGCATGTGTAGTGCATCATGGTGGTAATGCTTCAGTGTTATGGAATGACCTGTACATCATCGTACTCTGACACAATTATTTATATGATTACGTGGTGTAGTTTTAGAAATAGGACTTGAGAAGTGGTCATGGTCTAAACTACATTGTGGTTTGGGATGAGGGGTTTTAGTGGGTTTTCTGATCTAGAGGTCATAAATAAAGGGTTCTGTCAGTAATATAGTGATTGAGTTTTGGATATCTTCTCTCTAAAACCAGGGATATAGCTGTAGTGATGAACATAGGCTGTGTTGTGGAGTATAAAGAGTAATTTTCCATCTCTATTCATACTAAAGTATATCTGCAACATTGGATTAGGGATACACCTTGTTATTATCTTGGGGTTATAGGAATTGTGGTAGATACAACATGTATTTCATTATAGATATCAGATGTGGGTTATAACGAGGTCCCTTATGGAATGAACTTCTATACTATTCTATATATTATATGAAAACCTCAGGTTTTTGGCTTGGTAAAGGGGGATGTTTCATGGTTATATTAAATTCCTACATGTATAAATTATTTATTGTCTTATGAGTATTTCTATTCCCACATCATCCTTCAAACCCTAGGGTACCCAAGGGCCACTTTTAGATAATTTTAGACACATTTTCTAGGATTTATCCCCATACATCCAAAAATAATTTTTTGATCATATTATGTTAGTGTGTTTATCTATAATTAGATAAATTTTCTATGATTCATCCAATACATGATATGGTTATTCATTTACATGGTTTCCATTGGTTTTTTATATGTGTTTTATATTAGAATCATTGTTATATTTACATAGCCCGAATGGCCCGAAGGCCTTCGTTTTTATTAATTTTTGATAACCCCCATTTCAATAGATGAGGCGGAACCCTTAAAAGGCCCATAGGCGTAAATATTACATGGATCATAGGCTTAAGAGATTACATGGCCCTAAGTTCATAGAGAATTTAACCAGACTATCTACATGAAACTTCCCCTCCCCAGCATCTACATCATGAAAGTAGCTCTCCTACATCGCATATACTTTTGGCTAGGCTTCCCATGCAAGCACAGGTTGGTCCCAATTGCATAGCCATACCCTCTAGTTTTGACAAATCCATTTGGCTATACTCTGGTGAGTGCACCTACTCTGAATACTGTTCTGGGGATGCTCTTTTTTTGGAGTGTGTCTGGGTCAAATGCATGTGGCTCGAAGGCCGTGAGGTGGCCCGATGGACTTAAAGGTGGACCAAAATCCATACTGACCTGATGGCATGGGTGGCCCGAAATCCTTAAGGACTCCTAGCCCAAACTGATGGCCCAAGGTGAATAGTTCCAGCTACTACAGTACCGAACAGTACGTGTTACAATAATTTCTACAGTGCCTGCTATAGTACAACATAGTGTACAGTACTGCTACAGTGCATGTATAGTGTACAGTCTGCTACCGTTTGCGCCTAGAGTACAGTACTACTATAGTGTCTTCTACAGTACCGGAAATGTGGCTCTACCTGGTTTTGAACCTGGGACTTATGGATGCAGTTAAGGTTACCTCACCCATTGGGCTGAGGCTCATATTCTATTTCTATATGGATTATGAGATCCTCACCAAAGAGTTGATAAGAGATCTCTACTTGTTATAATGTTTCTTCTTCGGGGATGTTTCAATTTTGGATGTAGGGGATTCCGTAATTCCCTTTAGGTTAAATTCATGAGTGGGATTTTCAATGTTTTGAATTTTTAGGAAATAGTGGATATAAAATATATAAATTTTATAAAAATAATTAACAATTAATCATATGTGATTATGTGATCTCATGTTTTGACTTTATATTCAAGGGGTCTTTAGATATTTTCTAACTAGGGTGTTATCTATTTTATTATGGTGAATTAAAATTTTTTCATCACGATTGATATGATTGAAGTTGGCTAAACAATGTTGGATTGTAAATATAAATTATTTAATGAAAGGGAAATTTTAGTATAATTGTCAATCTCAATTTAAAATTATTGAATATGAAAATATTTCTTGAAGTATATTTACAAATGATTCATGGATTTTGTTAGATAATAATGATAGGTTACATCATGTTAAAATCATAGAATAATGAACTATTTAATTTAAAAAGATAATGAAAATGGATTTATAATGGTTATACATATTTAGGTAATTTTAGGCCTATAATCATCTATAAAAGTATTATATGTCTTAGAGTTATATCCATAGTATCCTCTTGACATTGTATATTAAAAATAAATTTTGATTTTGTGTATATGACAAAACATGTTTAATATATCATTTTAATTTTTTGGTAAACATATTTTGGTTTGAATATTCGGTTAGCTATGTAAAATACATTTCGAGAGAGCGACTTTCTTGTTTTATATTAAATCAGATGAGGTAGATGTTGGGATATATGGAACATTTTGATAGTGGGGTTTTCCTATTCACTATGTATTTGTTGATGGGTTTGTTGGTATGGGTTCAGAGCAGGGCTAGTCTATATTCCATGATTTATATTTTTTATGTATACATATTATTTTTTAAATCATTCTAACTACCTGATGTAGATATATTATTCATTGAGAGTGTGTATTGTTTTATCATTTCTTAGGATGATTCATAGAGTACTTTAGAGTATGGAATGAGGAATTAAAATAAAAATGAACTCATAAAATGTGTTGTTATTTATAGTAATGATATTTAGAAAATTATAAACCATGGGGCGGTGAAATAAATACTCTAATTATTATGGAGATCCAATTTGGGAATTTGAATGTGAAATGTGAATGTATTTTGTCTTGTAATGTTAAAGATTGATTAAATCAGTAATTTCAATGTAGATAAAAATGAATGAATAGTCATTTATTAATTTCTAAATTAATAATTTTAATCATGTTTTATTTTTGTGCCTATGTTATTACCATTAAACAATGTCTCCAAGCCATTAGCTGTGGTAGTTGAGTTTCATGTTAGATGATAATTTCCATTGACATGATGTATATGTTGTTTCCAATCATGTTGTTTTGTGATATATCAATTCTTATATATTTTAATTTTATACACAACACCACTAGAGTTAGGAATAGATCTAAAACCCGAATTTTTTTTACAAAGGATTTCCTTATCATATTGAATTGTGAGGGAATATTTTGATGATTTATCCCACTTACCCACTACCACATTAGCATATAATGATGTGGAGGTGTGTCAATTTTATAATGTGATAAGGTATATGATTCCTACCTAAACGGTTCATAATGGATCTCAGTTTTACTATTCTTGTGTGTGTGGGATATAGAGGTCGTAGGTTATATCAGATAATTATATTTTGGATTTAGTGAAAGAAGTTTCTTAGGAGTTTATTTACATTGGTTGTGATCGATTGATTTATATTAAATAACACATATGATTTAGTTTCATTCTTAATTTTTAAAAAATTATAGATTATATGATGATGATGTGGTTGTAATGAACTAATTTGGATGTATAATGAGGCGAGTTATATATTAACAAGGTTTATGACAACTTATGGAAGGGATTATAGAACAAGATATATGGATTTTGAAATTGATATAAAATACTAGTGAAAATGTAAATGTGGGATACAATTCATATATATATTATTTTAATTCAATGTGATTAATAATTTGAGTTACTTGGTGGGAAATACTTTGTGAGAATGGGTTATCTATTAATGTAATGATTTGGTTTTATTTTTTTATTCACATGGATTTATTTTAATTATTTCACTTTAGAACACATGGTTTTATTGTATATAAATCTATGTATACCCATATGATCACCCTATATATATATAAACTATTTATTTTGGTCATCATGAAATGGTTTTTTCATGAGGTGGGGGTTACATTCTTGAAAATTTGTTCATTATCTATTATATTTCATGGTGATTTATAAGGCTCAATTATTTGAGAATAGCCCCTATTGGGCTGACATCACTGAGGGGTCTAAAATTTTCCTTGAAGGGATGTCCTTTAAGGATGCCTTATCAAAAGGCATTAATGAAGAGCATGTACGAGAAGAATCCAATGATAATCAAGCTTCCATGGAATTAAATGGTTAGACAGAGGTTGATTTTGATTTCTAGAATGAGAAAAGAGTGTTGTCTTCAAACAACAGAAATGGTAAGGCAAATTTGTTGCTTCTACCTCAATGAAACCAAAAAGTAAAATGTCCAACACTTATAACTCAATAGTGAAATGTCATTCTGCTTCTGTTTTGAGAAACGACTCTTCGGGTACATCAACTCCTTTGGTTGCTGTTGATACTAGGGTTTAATCTGAACATGTTCTTACACTTGTACAGGGTAGTAGTCCTACTGCCTGTGCTGTCTATGGTAAACAAGCTGGCACACCTTCTTCGTGTCCTGTAGGGATTTTCATAACCTCTAGGCACCTCCAGCTCATGCAGTCTTCTATAGCTAATGAGAATGTGGTTGGTAGGACACTCGCTGGTGGTTCTGTCTTTAAAAGTGTTGGGCCTGGGGATTCAAAATTGGATGACTCCAGGATGGATATTTTATTAGGCCGTAACTCAACTCAACATGTGTGGAGTAAATATACCTCTAAGGTCAATAATTTTAACTCTTTTGAGATGCTCTCATGTAGCAGTGAAACAGATGGACAAGAAAATGTTCAGGACTCAGATACTGATGAAGTGATGCATCCAGTTGATGCTGGTCTTCTAGATGATGGAAGAGGGACTTGGGATCTTTCCAACAATTAGAGGAGGGGTCGGCATTCACGTGGCCGAGGTGGGAGTGTCACTCACCATAGTATGTTGACTCGTTCACAGGCTGCCTGAATGTATTTTTGTTTTGAATACCTATTCCACATTGAACTTTTCATTCTATATTAATAAAGGGGTTGTTTGCGTCACCTTTTCTAAAAACAAATATGGGTAAATTATCATGGAATTTCAAGTTCTTTATATTTTGTGAGATATTTCATTATATTTAGGATTATTATTTATTTATGTTATAGAGTGTAGTGGGGGATCCGATAATATTAATTTTCCTTAAATTTAAATAGCGTAAGATGTGTCCCATTTGTATCACTTGTATACCATTTGTTCTGATTTTCCTCCTAGGGCATATTAGAGGTAGGCTTCTAGGGTTATCACCATATTCTCTACTAGTCCATTAGTGGTACTCGTGGTGTGTAGGTCATGAAGGAGTTGTATTAGAGATGAATAATGAGATATAATATGAAGATAAAGGATATATAGTTGTATGGATTTAATGGTTTGGTAGATAAATGGTATGAGATGTGGTTAAAGCCTGATGTATGCAAGGGAGACCAATTTGCACATGGGTATTTGGGGCCCATATGATATGATATAAGGACATTCATGTTTACAAAACATTCTAAGTAATGTGATGTTTATTATGGGGTAAATTAATAGGTAAGGATAATAAATAATAATTATATGCACATGTGGTTTCATGGGGTAGAAATTGGGGATTATTTCGAAACTTAATTAATTATCGTTAAATATTCCATATTTTTGGTTTATGAATGAGTATTATTTTCTATTTTATAATAATTTATCCAATTTCAATTCTATACAAGGATTTAATTGTTAATGTTTAAAAATATATTTCAGTATAGTACTATATAGCTGAGTTAGAAGATGAAAAAACATTAAGGATGTCACACAAAGAGTTTTTGTGTCTAGGTAAGTAGAATTGAAAGGGCTCGATATTTTATTTGGATACTATGGATTTTATTGAGGAGGAGAAGATTACATTTAATTTCATTCATTCTTAGTGAAATCACATCGTTTAATTTGAAGTGATTATACTATGTGGGGTGGATTGGAAAAGTTTTTTATTGTTCGTTAGGGATCACAAGGAGTCTTTCATTACATGGGAGAAGTTATGTTAATAGTTTTTATCAGAGTTTCTTTCTTTGATTGTGATGGTGTCCTATCGATGTGAGACACTTACTATCCATCTGGGGAATTCCAGTTTATAGGAGTTCAATATATAGTATGTAATAATGTCAAATTATCATTCATAACTTATTACAGATGAAAATGTAATGGATATATATTTTTAGGAGGCATTTCATCCATATATCCAGGGCCATGTCAACCCATTCATTTCATTGACATATCTCGTTGTTATGGACATGACATAGGTAAATAAGAGTGTGGTAGTTAGGACATCATAATCAAAGGATACAAGGTATAAATACAACCCATGGAGTTGATATATTTTAATTCCCATAGTGTTTATGTATTTATTTATTTGTAAATAAATTTAATTTCTTCAATAGCTTGTGTTACAGGCAATAACCTATTTTAACAAATTGATACAAAATATTAATATTATTATATCATCCTAAACATTATTACCTATATATTAAACTTGTATGCATTAATTGAACTAACACTATATTAATTTTTAAATATAATTGTTTTTATTATGAAAAAATATTTATGAAAGTGTACTTAAGGTTTTATAGTCAAAAAATGTTTCGATCACAGTAATTTCTAAAAAAATGTTTATATTTTTTGTGGAAAATAATAATATTAATTTTTTAAAATTATAGAAAATTAATTTGATAAAATAAAATACATTTTTAAATCATCACATTGAAATTTGGTTTGGATTAATTTTATGGATTTTTTTTGAAAATATGAATTTGTTGACAAATAATAAAAGATGAAGGGTTTAATTGGAAACATTATTTTATTTTAAAGAATTAATAATCCTATATTTTTTTTAAAATGGTGTCAAATGTCATATTAATTGAACTATATATAAAATATTTCAAATTAGTATATTTTATCTTTTTCATATTTAATTTTGTTTTCATTTTTTTCAATCTTTTACATTGTTTCAGTATGGAAAACATCTTTATCATCGCATTTAATGGTTTAATTTTAAATTATAATTTTCATATTATATGATTTGAATTTAGATAATTAGATTGAATATTTTCATTCTTCATATTTTATATTATCTATTAACTTCAACTTAATTTCTTACCATTACAAATTGTAAAAAAAAAATTAGTTGTATTGGTTAAAGTAAAATGAGGATTATTGTGGGTAAAACAAAAATGATAATGGTTAATAATGAATATTTTTACAACAAAAAATATCGGGATATTTCGATAATATATATTATATAATTGATAATGGCCAATTTTCAATCCATTTGGCATGATAAAAACATGGTTACACCTTTTAATTTCCATGTAATTACAAGTGTGACACTAAAACTAGATATAAAATGCCACCACATATCCTCTCCACTTCACACTCCCATAGACCATTAGTTCTTCCAAGACATACCATAATAACATCCTCAATTACCTCCTACCATCCTATAATCCATATTTTATCCATAAAATAATTCTTAAAATCTATTTGGTTCAAACCAATTGATGTTGACTAAAGAAAAGGTAACAACCCAAACCAAGAAGGTTATTTTATTTCATTCTGAACCTCATTAAATTATAATAAAACAATGATAATATAATATAATAAGTATCTACCATAATTTTATATTTTTTATGTTATGGTAATTAGATATAACTACCTCTTATTCCATATAATGGGATTCAAAATCAGTATTCATGTATACAACAAACTAGCAGCTCGCGAATCAATGATTTCATTTTCCACACCACCTCTCAAAAATGTTTATAATTTTGAAAAAATAAATTTTTTAAATTTTTTAAATTTTTATACATTTTTAATAACTACATCACATGTAAATTCATAATTTCATTCTTTATGAATATGATAATGTCACTCTTTGGTATGACAAACTATCACCTCATGAATTGATGTGATTCCTTCATGATTTATATTTATGGTAAAAAGAATGGTATTAATGACGATATGTGAAAAATATAAAATAAAAAATATTTTTTAATGGTGATATTTTTTACCTTTCATTAATTCAATTCATTGACAAAATAGGAATAATCTATATGCATACACACGACCATCTCTCACCATGAAAAATGTATTTCATTTTCAATTTCAAATTAATAAGGATTAATCTAAAAATATATATGATATATATGATATTAATATCATGTTGATAATTCATTAGATAATTTAACCACCAAAAAATAAGAGGATCCAATAGAAAAAATAAAAACAGACATTAAAAATAAAGTAGTTATTGCCTAAAATGGGACATAAATTAGGATTTGATAATAATTTGGTATTTAAAGGTAATGATAAACATATTTATTTTTGTACATATATATATATATAATTTTTTTTATTAAGTATATTTAAAAATACATTAATTAGTTATATAGGATGTTTTAATGTGTGTGGTAAAAGTCCTGACTTAAGGTAATAGAGTTTTCTCCCAATTTTTATACCTTGATACATATGTTATGATTTGAACCTATATTCATTATTGATGGGTATATATAGACCCTTTGATATTTAATATTATGAATTTATTTATTCTCATTATATTTTATGTTCCACATAATGTTATTCTTTTATGGATCTTATAATTCAATGTTACTGAAGTTGTAAAAATTTTAGGTTACAGTCTATACATTTTACAAGATTGTTTATAATTTTATTTTTGATGAATAAATATTATGATAAATTTCTCAATAAACTCATTAATTTTGTAATAATATAAATGGGTGATTAGATTACATTTTTCAATCCTTTTATGCTGAATACATATTTCATAGTTCAAAATTAGGTATTCAATATAAATCTAATAAATTTATCTCTTCGGTGAAAACCAATTCTTAATACAAAAACATGTTTTCTAAAAATGTTTTCAAGATTAATCAATTGATTTAATAAATTAATGTTCACCAATATTTCAATTTTTTAAATTTTATTTAAATTAATATTTATATTATTTCCAAACAATTATTTTTTTGGATTTAATCATAATGGTCATGAAATCATTGTTTTTATATATATGTCATGAACTGAATTATCTACACTCATGAACAATCATTACATTGAAGGTTCCCTTATTAAATTATAATGTTATTTTCCTATAAAAAATATTTTGAAAACATATTATGTTTGTCATATTATTTTTCAAAATAGAAATGATATTTTCCTTACGAAATATATTAAATGTTATTGTAAAATAATTTTCCATCTATTGTAAAATTTGTTGATGTTAATTATGAGTTAATAGAGATTTTTTCCAATGATATTATTATAATTTATTCTAAAAATAATTTAGGTAAATTATGGTATGATTCTTACAAAACCTATATCTCATAATTGGGTTATATCCTGAGGAAATTATTATGAAGCCTTACTCTTTTACCGAGTTATACTATAATGAAATTATGAAATTATTATGATAAATGCCTACATAAAAAAGATATGATATATTTAAATTTTAATGAAACCCATTTTATTTAATGGGATATGATATAATGAATTTTTTGTGATATTGTGGCAATCATACATTTTATTTTCATAATGTAATATTTGGGTCATATATCTCCCTCTAATGGATTGGGTAAATATTCATATCTCATGAGGTATATAGGACTAGAATCAGAATGATCTTAATTCAGTAATGAACTTTCCCTTTAGTGATGTTCTTGGGAGGGAACCTTGAGTATTATTATGGTATGGGAACTAAACGATTTCCACTATGATGTCCAAATAAATATTCCCTGATGATAATTTATATTATTTTCTATATTTATGTGTATGCCACAATTTTATGTCTTATGAAAATGTTATTTTCTCATGTATCATGTTCATAGATTTCATTATGATTAATGTATTAGGAAATACCAATTATAATCCCACAAAACAATATTATGTTATTTTTTATGTAGAGTATGGTTTTTATATGTTATCCTCTTGTCATCATACTCTAATGATCTTGTTATACTTATGTATCTCCCCTATGTACCCTTTCCGAGAATCATCACTACCCATTTCTTATGATTACATTACACATGTTAGAAAAAAATGTATTTTGTATGATATGTCTAGGTATGGTGAAACTTATGAACAAAATTTTGGGAGATGATATAGTTCACATATGAAATAGTTATTTAGGTTTTCATGTTTCTAATGGATGAATATATTTATTATCCTTATGCATGTGTTTTTACAATGTAAAGAATGTTGATGAAAAATATATAATATCAAAGTATGAAAATAATCAGTGGAAATCATTGGTATCATATGATATTATTAGTGACCCCTTGGTAAGTAGGATGAGAAATTTTTTAGAGATCCCTATAGACATGGCTAAAGATAAGTCCATGCATGAATCGATGAATAGTAAAATTACTTATAATTTTGTTAAAGTATAAAGTTGGTTCTTTCGAAGAAATTATTCACGTATCTCAATAATACATGTTGTTTTGGCTCTAGCACAAAAGTATATTTGGGTAATAATTCAAAAAATGTTGTATTGAGCTGGAATAGATCATCACCTCATTCATGATAATGGGCCTTACTACAAACCCTGTTAGACACCCTCAATGAATATTATTTATAAATTCAAAAACTCGTAATGAACTATCAATAAGGATATAAATAGATGATGACTATAAATTAACAAGGAAAAACATGTGGTTATATATATTTAAAATAAGGTGTCATGATTTTGAAATCCTATATGTAAATTTTTATGACTTTGTTGTTTCCCTCTATGAGTATTGTTTCATACACTATTTTTTTAGACAATAGATAGAACCCAACAGAACCATGTAAATGGTTATTCTAATGTACTATAGAATGATTTTCCTCTTATGTAGCTAAATTATATGTGATCTCGAGTGAAAAATATTGATGTTGTGATCAAGAAATATTATAAATCCATGAATCCTAATGAACATCTAAACAAGAATGTAATGGACCAATATTTTGTTGACTCCTTTATCATGTAATTTCCCCCTTATTCTAGTGGATCCAATAATTCATTAGTTAATGAAAAATAAATATGTACCACTAAAATGTTATTTTCTATTCTCCAGAAATGAAATCATGAAACATTAACTTTAGATACCTATCATTTTGATGGTGAAGCTGATCTATGGTTGAATCTCTTCACGACTATAGGAGAACATGATTTTATTGACTATATTGATTAGTATGAGTTGATGAACATAATGTTAATAATTAAATTCCACATATTCATCTTTTGAAGTCAGATAAGCAGTTCCTTGAGCTAATGAAAATGGATGATGATTCTACAGGTACCATTGAGGAAAATATTTCACTACATGTGAGGTACAGTTATGGTAATATTATTCAACCTAAAAGTACATTTGATTTATTTTTGAATTGATTAAAATAAATTCTTCGATGAGAATTATTAATGAGAGACATCTATAGATGTGAATAGATTATTAAATGTGAAATCTTTGTTGAAATAGAGGCTGTAGTTAGTTATAAATCTAATAGATTTGATTATAAGAGAATAATTGAATTCAAAGGAAAATCTTGAAACCATAGTGATAAGAAGATGATATTTCCTTCATACTAAAATTGAGGGAATAAAAATGGCAGAAATTGTCTTAATGAAACTATTAATTTTTATGTTGTGGAAGGGATTTTAATCTAGAAATTGAATTACGAAGTGATCAGAAGAAGTAATCTAATCATTCATAGAGTGAGAAATATCAATAAAATCAACCAAGCAAACTATATTTCTTTGATTGAAATACAGTGGGAATAATACTAAACAGTTATAATATATGATGGTTAATGAAACTGATTTACCATATTAACAACTTAAAAAATATGAAATGTGATATCTATTACAATAACTATTTCTAAATAGAGTTTTAATAATGATGTGGTAAAAGGTACACATACTAACGTTTCTAAATTACTAATGTCTTATTTGACTATTTATTTAAAAATTCATTCATATTTTATTAATTTTATAAGGGTATTGAGATTATACCTAAAATTATTAAATGTTGAATTAGTTATGAAAACTCCTCCAATGAAATGATGATTGAATCCTAATTATATGAATCATATATGTTTGAAATTTAATGGATTATTATTCTTAAAACATATTTAATTATTCCAGTAGATGAATGTGGTGTTATCTTATTCATGGGTTTTATTTCACTACATTACTCACATATCAATTTCTGATGAGATGTAGTCATCATTGATATTTGAAAACAACATATTTGATTATATAAATGTCATGAAAAGTGTGAGAATATAATCGAGGTCGCATCTATTTCAGGGGTCTTGATTCCCCTTATGAAGGGTAGTTTATCTAAAATGGTTAATGGGACCCATGACTTCAATGTAAAAACTATTTCGTGGGAATTTTTGAATGTCTATCTAGAAGAGTTGCATAGTTTTCTACTAAATCATGATTTTATGTTTGAATAAAACTTATACCCTGTTCCATACCAATTTCAAAGTCCCTTAATAGAATGGACCTGATTTAATTTTATGTAATGAAAACTAAATTCTAAGAGAACCGTGAAAATGGATTCATTTGTCCATGTCTGTCACCATAGGGTGAACATGTTCTTTTTTAAAGAAATATTTATCAATGTGACTATGCCATTATTATTTGGATATGAACAAGATTAAAATTATGAATAAAGTTCTTATTCCCCATATTGATAATCTTCTTGATCAAATTCAAGGAGATCAATAATTTTCCTAAATTGACCATCATTATTTATATCATCAGTTGAGGGTTCATAAATATCATATAACCAATAAAACATTCTTTATAAGTTATAGAAACTATGAATATATAGTTATTCCATTAAGTCTTACTAATTACCATATATCTTCACTTATTTAATCAATATATTCTTTATTGATTAACTTGATTATTTTTTTGTAGTCCATATAAATAAAATAATTATATTTTCATAGATAAATGAATTTCATGAAGATCACATGGTAATTTTACTAAAGACTAAGATGAAGAGAGACTATTAGATAAATTTACATGGTGTGATTTTTTGTTGAAAATGTTTTTATAATTATGTCATATACTCTTAAGAGAGTGTATATCAGTATATCCATCAAATAGGGAAGCTACCAAGTGTTGGTGAAGACCTACAATGGTTATTTAGATCCATTATATTCTTGGTTTAGGTTGCTATTATTTATGGTTTTTCGAGAATTTATCATGATTTTTTCATTCCACACAACAAGTTAACAAAGAAGGGATCTATATTACTTTATATAGATGGAACTGAAGTGAATTATATTTAGTGAACATGTGCTTACATTTCCTTGTAGTGGAGAAGGTTTCTTAATAAACGATGAGGATTACAGGAAGGTATTGGGATGTGTTATGTTTTAAAATTACATTTTTATAGCTTATGCCACATCAAAAATGTTCGTTGACGAAACTAGTTACTCATCTCACGATGTGGATATAGATTTGGTATTTTTTGGATTATTGATATGGAGGAATGATCATTATGGATAAAATTTATATATATATATATACCAATAATATTTTTTAAAGAATATATTCCCACAAACATAGTTTAATATGCATCATAGATGATGGTTAGAGATGAATAAATATTATAGATACCCTAGACATTACCACCCATGAAAAGTGAACAATTTTGACAATTATTTGATTCCATGGATAATGATATCTTATCCTTGATGTGAATAAAAAAATATACAATATTTCATGATTTTAAAATGATGATTCTAGAAATAATAAATGAAGGGTGAAATATTACCTTTCTCAATTATATGATGAATAATTTTTCTAAGTGACGATTAAATTGAAATAGAAGGAAGATATATAGATTAAAAAGAAGGTATTAAATGCTCCGGAGTTTTATGTCAATCATTATGGAATGATATGGATCAAGAATCATGTATGTTTTCCATCTTTCATATATTTAAATTAGTTGTTATATGAAGCTCATATTAATTAATTTTCAATTTATCCTTGATGTTTGACAATGTATAGAGATTTGAAAAAGTATTTCATATGGGTTGAATGAATTTATATATTGAAAGAAATTATCTCAGTTCATGGTGTGTCAATAAGTTAATAATGAGAGAGAAAAATACAAGGGGATGTTGCATCAATTACCCTTACCAAAATTAAAATGTGAAAATATAAGCATGGATTGTTTTATTGTATTCCCAAAAACAAATTAATCTTACAATGATATATGGGTGGTAGTTTATTTCCTTGTGAAGTTAAAAAATATCATTACTATCAATGAATACTTATATTTTTATCATCTTACATGAATATACATTAGGGATACTGTAACGTTTTATAGGTTACCACATTCAATTGTATCTAATCAAGATCTGAGGGAAACCTAGAAGTTATAGTTATATCTTCAACATGGTTTGAATGAGGAGTTATATTTTAACACATCATAAAATACACAAACTAATGGTCAGTTTAAGAGAAAAATTTAAAACCTATAGTATATACTGAGATCCTTATCAATATATTTCAAGTTTTATTGGTATCAAAAACTTCGTCAAGATGATTTCTCATACAACAATTCCATTCACCATATCATTCATATGTATCCTTGTAATTTACTTTATGTGATTATGTGTACATCTCTAACATGATTGAATGATGTTAGACAAATAATGATATTAGAACATGAGATAGATTAATAAATTTAATTGTATTTCAAATCCATTCAACAACACATCATCGGTTCATAACACTATAAAAAAAGTCATGCTGAAAATCACCATCATGATCAATAATTTAAATTTTCAGATGAGGTGTTTCAAAAAAGATACAATTGGATGGAGGTAATGAGAACAGAAAAGATGTGACAACTAAGGCCTAGGTATAGAAGTCCCTTTTAATTTTTTTGATTGAATTGTGTTAGTGGCCAATCTTTTGGTGCTTCCACCAATCCATTATCAGGTTCTTGATGTATTCCATCTATATCATATGAGGAACTACATACCGTATCCTTCATATGTACTAAAAATGGAGTTTATATCACTGAAGAATGATATTCCATATTAAGGGAAACAAGTGGAGATTCTATATTGTATAGAGAATGTTCTAGGAAACAATACCAATCACTTGTTTAATGTTTTACGGAGAAACCATTTTTTTAAATAAGCTATGGGGGAACATGAGGAAATGATGAGGTCCATGTATCCACATTTGTTTAAATCAAAGTGACTAATTTTGAGGGAGAAACTTAATTTAATGGGGTTTATAATGTAACACCTCATTTTTTTATGAATTTATTTTTTCAAATAAATTTATTTTATTGAACATCTTTTATTACACATATGACCATGTTCTAATGCACCACAACAAACAAGTAATAATAATAATCAATAATGGTCATTATTACATTGAAATAATACTTGTCTGCATGAAAATAAATATGTAAGAGTAAATGATTATGTTTAATTTTCTATATAAATATAACATATTTATAAAAAATATAACATATTTATAAAAAATATTTAATTTATCATAATGTTTTATATGTTTTTGAAATAAAATTTTCTCAAAAGTATTATTTTCAAGGCTTTGGTGGAAATTAATAAAATTAATTTTTGATACTTTTAAAAAAATGAATTTTATAAAACAATCAACTTTTATAAATTCATAATATCAAAGTTAATTTAAAATTATTTTTATTTTTATATTTCAGAAAATAGTTTTTTTGATGAATAATTAAAAATAATGGTTTTTATTAAAAAATTTATTTTAATTTAAGAAATTAATAAGGTTAAAAAATATTTTAAAATAGTTTTAAACGTAAAATTAATTCAATAATATATTAAATATTCCAATTTAGGTCATTGGAATATTTTTCATATTTAATTTTGACATAAAAACTTTTTAATCATTCCATATTTTATGATTTGGAAAACCACTTTGTCATCTCATATAAGGGTTAAATTTTAATTTGAAATTTTTATTTATTTGAATTATTCTTATAAAAATTTATTATATATTTTTAATATGAAAAGTTTTTATAATATACTATGTTAACAATAAATTTTTACCATAATATATAGTAAAAATAGAAAAATTTATTTATCACTATTAAGGTACAAATGGGTTTACCGATGACTAAACTATAATTTTAAGAATTAATAATGAACCAAGGAAATTGTACAAAATAATTTTCAATAAATATATCAACCTTAAATATTCTATGATAGTTCATTGACCAATTTGGATACCTTTGTATGAGAAAAAAACATGTGAAGCGTATTTTCATTTCAAAAAATTAAAAGTCTATCACTCACTCTACTTATAAAAGGAAACCCATATTCTCTCATACTCACACTTCCTTATACCACTAATATTATATTAGAAGCCAATTTTTTTTTCATCATCCCAACATAATATTCATTTTGGTGAAAACCAAAAGAAGTTGTCCAAAGAAGAGGTTACACCCCTAACCGAGTGTTTTAATTTTTTATTACCACACCTACGTAATTTCATATAAATATATGATGATATAATAATCCCAATATCCTACATATAATGATCATTTTTTTATTAATTTCAAGACCAAAAACAATATCATCTTTCATTATATGAGATACTATTGCATTTTTTTATATTTATGGTGGGCTACCACCTTGCGAATCAATGTTATTTGTTTTCAATCCTCACTTATCACAACTAAATATAATTAGAGATTGAATTATTATACAAATTTATATTAAATATATGATATTATTATACTTATATATTTATTATATAACATATACCTTCATAGTTTCCATTTAACGGAATATGATAATGTCGCTCGTGTGTAAGACGAACAACTGCCTCGTGAAGCGATTTGAATCGTTCAAACATTAAATTGATGGTAATAAATATTGGTTAGTGAAAAAATGAGATATAAAAGATATAAAAACTAAATTTTTAATGGTAATATTTTTTTTCAATTTATATTGAAAATGGAATCAATATTCATTTTCATGTATGGATTACTTTCTCTATAAATGTTGTATTTGATTTTATATCTCTAAATAATATTGATTACTCTGAATATATATATATATATATTAAAAATTTATTATTTGTATATCATTTTTAACATTATATATTTTATGTAACCATGTTAAAATTATAATGAAAAAAATTAAAAATATAGACATACACTAAAAAAACATAGAAGTAATTGAACATAACTCGACATAAAATGGAACTGTTAATGAATAAGTAATAAAAGAACATTAAAAAAATACATGATATTATATAATTAAATATGTTTTTAATTTTTTTTATAATAAACATATATGTTTAATGTAGTATGTTCAAATTGTCACAACATATGTATAGTGTTATGCTTTGAGATTTTTGTCTCAATTTTCCTTTGTTGAGATATATGTTATATTTTAAACCTATAATCCTTCATGAGGTTTACATGAATCACCATTCATATATAATATCATGAATTTATTTATTATAATAATATTTTATGCTTCATTTAATATTATTCATTCATGGGGTAACAATTGAATGTTACTAAAGAGGTTATGATTTTATGTTAAAACCTCATCGTTTATCAAAATTTAATAATTATGTTTCCTTTGATAAAATATTATGATCCATATCTACTGGAACTTATTTTTTAATCTTATGTTTATGTCATGAGAATAAATTTCATAACATTAACTTTCTATCTTTATATACTAAGGTGTTCAAAATAACACTTTTATTAAAAATTGTCTTTATTTCCCAATTCGTTCCAAAACCATTTTTCATCCAAAATAATTATTTCATAAATTTTTATAAAAAATGAATTTAAAACTATTAAAATTATTTATTAATTTTTTTACCCATGATTATATTTTTTACAAAACATCCTGAAATGAATATTCAGGTTGTTTTCAAAATAAATCCAATTTCACTTTTATGAAAAAAATATAAAATAATATCAGTTTTAACGTATTGAAATTTAATGAAATTCTCCACCTTAATGAAAAGTAATTTATTTTAAGATTAAATTATAATATTCTATGGTTATTTTTAAAGGAAGTAAATTTCCAAATGTTTTATGTTTTAAAAATTATTTTTCATTGTTGAAATGGTATTTTCCTTAAGAATATGATTAACTGATCCTAAATAATCATTTTATTTATAATATGACATCCATTTCAGTCATTTATACATTAATAGATATATTATTCAAATATACTATATATATCATACTATTTCTTACAAGACCATTATATCATTTAAAATATTAAGAACACAATTTTTAAAAAATTCAGCGATCAAAATGTGTAATATCTTGGGAAAATCATGTTCAAAATATTCTATTATATAATAAATCGTAAACATTTTCTTAATGAATTGTTACTTATCAAAATGAAGTCTCACATTATCCTTAGTACATGTATTCAACTTAGGATAAACATCAAAGTAAGGGGTGAGAAAAAATCCCACTAAGTGGTGGAATAAAGGACATAAATCGATATAACATGGATGATAATAATTATAATCATCATATAATAAGCAGTGTATCATCATAATGATCATGGATGAAGATATTTTATAATTTCATAGAATGTGGTAATGCATAAAAATGAAAAATCATTCAATAGTAGTCAAATATTACACATAGTTGTGAATATAGATTGCATAACAGTCATATATATCATATATACATAATCATAACATCATCATTGTGAAAAAATCAAGAAAAAATTTCACACATAATACACATTATCCCCTGAGATACATCATCAAACATAAATTTTATTTGTGATATTTCATTTTAGGTCCACCAATTAGATTAAAATATTTACATATCGATGCATCCAACATAAAAAATATAACATTCATATTCATGAAATAACACATTGAATGGAATGTATTTTATATGGATTTCATAAATCATGATTTCATGTATAAGAAAGGTTTTACCAAATTTATAAAAAAAACATATTTGGCATAATCACTATTATTATTTGGTGGAGAAGAAAAAACCTGAATATGAGTAAAAGATGTGTTAGGGAATTAAAAATATTTTAAAAAATTATTATACTAGGCTTATAAATCAAGGTAGAAAAATTTATATCCCCAAAATAAAAAGGGTATAATAGTGAAATGATATTTAATAAACATTAATGGTATATAAAAAGATAAAATGATGTATAACTAGGGTAACCCAAATAAATGGAGTTGGGATCAAGTATCCTCTTAACATAAATCATGCATTTTCTGGTCACTTTACAAATGTAGAATTATAAAATAATAATTACTATAAAAATGTTGAAAAGTGGATTATGTTCATTTTATACAATATTTATCATTTATACCTATTGTATTTAATTTGTCATAATCTTTCTTTAATTAAAATGGTTTTAACAGCAGGTTTTCATTATATTTTTTTTATATTGATGTCCCTATTTTTTCTGAATTCATTTATACCTCTCTATGACAAGTTATAGAACTTTTAAATTCATATATTCATACAATTATTTATCATAAATAATTTATTGTAACTAACCATTTGTTTGGTGATAGTAAAATTATTGGAAATTTTCTTGTTGGCGATTAACCAACTGTGGATGAGGGATTTTTGAAGACCAGGAATTGAAATATTGAAATTAATATAACTCATAAATATGATACATAAATTTTTTTTAAAAAAATATTATTATTTTCATATACTTCAAAATTAATTTTATAATATTTTAATTTAAAATAAATTTAATGAAAACAAAGCGATGAAGAATAAGATGGAAGAGTTGGAATAAAAGCACTCATTCTTCGATGTAGATTCTCTTGTATGGCTCTAAAAATCCCTTTATTTTTGGATTTATTTAACTATAGAACATCCCATTTGATTGTAATATGATTTATTAAGAAGATATCGGTTGATAATTGTCTTCGGATAGTGAGGGAGGAGTGGTCTTAGAAGGGGATGTAGAAGAGTGATTTATACTTGAGGAAAGGCATGTTTTAAAAATAATCCGTCGAATAAAATAATATATCAAAATTATTACATCTAATAGTTAATTTTTGACAATATAAATAATATATTAATATAATATAAATTTTTTATGACATTAATCCTCATTACAATTTGAAATAACATTTTTTTAAAAGGAAATTGGGGAAATGAAAAAATGTTATCTTAATGGATAACTTTTGAGTTTCGGTTCTTGAAAAATACCACTTAGGTTAGGAAATATATATTATTTAATTTCAATTACTCGTTTATTAAATTTAATATGTTTTTTTCAAGAATACGGTTTTATTATTAATTAGGTCATTAAAACATCATCAATGTTGTTATATAGGATTCACTAGTTAAATGGAAAAATGTATTTTTAGTATTCACAGGGAAATTATTGTATGTCATAAAATTACAAAAATAAATCACCCTTAGACAATTTTTTTGAGTTGATTTCAAAAATGACATTAAATTTTTTAAAATAAATTTTTAACATAGTTAATATTAATTGTTAATATATGAATTATGATTTTTATGAAATATTTTAAAATACAGTTTATTGAAAATATGCCTATATTTATTGAGTTTATTAGGATAATATTTATTTTTATGAATTACAATAATTATATTTAATTAAATTAATTATGATAAATCTTATTAATTCCACAATTTTTTACTTTTTGGTAAAAATATTATTCCAATAGTCATTATATTGTTCATAATGGTCATGTTACTATTTTCAATTGTTATGTTACTAATAAAAAAACCACTTTACTATTACAGATGTCACATAACCTTATATAAATAAATATTCATTCCTTTATTCATTATTTAACTCAAATAATCTCAATGATTTATATTTTTTAGTTTTCTAAAATTTTGATTGTTTTTCTAATGTAATCTTTTTTATAGTTTAGTTAAAGGGATGAATGATTCATTTAGATTAGGTTATCCATATTTCTCAATTTGAGTTTTTCTATTTTATATTTTTTTACCACTTCTACTATATTTCAGTTTAATGGGTATATTCATTTACTAATGTTTCTATTTTAATTGATGAAATAATATGTTGTTGGTCTATATATGTTCTGTATGTTCGTAATTTGTAGAATAGTATATAATGTAATATAAAAAACATTCACATCAAGAAAAGATATCATTAATAAACTACGGGGTTTTTAATTCTTCCCCAATATAAATTTCATCCCTAAATTTTCAATAGAAATTCTCAGTTGAGAATAGGTGAGGGTACTTATCATTCATTTCTTTCCTTGGTTCCCATGTTGCCTCTTCATTCATAAGGTTCTACCAATGATATTCGATAAGGTGAATTTTATTATTGCTTAATTTTTTTCAATTTGATCCATGATCTTCACAGATTAATCCTCGTAATAGAGTTCAATCTCTTGTTGTACCACCATTAGATTTAGTACATGTGATCTGTCACTACCTTAGTATAGATATATGCAACACATCATGATCTTAATCCATATTTAGTTAAAGTAATAGTCAATAGTCTACTGATCCTATGGTATCATGGATATTAATGTTCCTATTGGACCGTAGGATAAATTACTTTTCATTAAAACCCACATGAATCTATTCCATGATAATCGTCGAAGTAAAATTTTTTCTCCAACATCAAACTCAATTTCCCTTTGATGGTTTTCATCATACACATTTAGTGAACCCTAAAAAGATTTTATACTTATGTTTGATGGAATGAAAGTGTTATTTCATCAATAGAAAGAGATTAATTCCATGTATCTTTTATTAAAAACATCACCCCAATAAGTTAGAGGTCATTATCACATCATATAAAAATAATCATATAGAAATATTTGAATAAATTAGTTGGTGCTATTTTTGTATGAGAACTCAACTAATGGAAGATGTTGATTCCAACCAACATTTGGTTACATTGATCAGGCTATATGCATGTCATCGAGCATTTGAATAGGTTTTTTTATTGGACATATATATGGGGGTGATGTTCCACAATTAAATTCATTTATGTACTCAAATCATGTTTCTTACATCTATAGAATTTATATGTGAAACATAGATCACTGTAAAAAATGATGAAAAATGGAACCCCACATAACCTCATAACTTCTACGATGTGTATCATGGAAATTTGATCTAGTGAGAAACAGTTTCGAATAGAAATGAAGTAGGAAGTTTGGGTGAGTTGATCCAGCACAACCCATATCACATTGTTTCCATTAGATATCCTAAAAATACCAGAGAAAATTCCCATGTTATCATTGACTCATTTCCACATGGGTATATGAGATGGTTTCATTATCCCTTTCGAATTATGTCGCTCTTTATTAACATTCTATCATAATAAAACATATGATTTACTCTGAAATGTCTTTCTTTATATTGTCCCACAAGGCGCTTGTTGGAATAGCATGGTAGATCATTATAATTATAGGATGGATGGAGAAAGGTGAGATATTTTTGTTTTCAAATAGATAATTCATTATCTCAGGTGATGAAGTCACATAAAGTCTAGTTCCAAAATAAATCACAAAATCCTCATAAATTTTGAACTCATATTGCTTATATTCGATTTCTAAAATCACCAATTTTGTAGCTCCAAATCATCCATATTATACTTCTTGATCATCCTATGGATAGATGTTTGGAAATAATCTTTTCAAGGTAGGATTTAGTCATTTATATTAAGAACACTAGATCATTTCCATTCATATCCATGAATATAGAGTTTTTCTCATTCCTCTTACCCAAAAATGTATCATGTTATTTTCAACTGACAGCAATATCTACCTTGTTTCCATTACAGGGTGGTTATGAATAGAGAAATCATAGTCCTTTATTACCACTAAAAATCTTCATTTATTTGTATTTATCTCTTTATGTGAGAAAATATAATTTATTATCTTACGATTGGTATATATGTCTCACTTCGCACAATGGAGGGAGTGATGCCAAATCATTAAGGTAGGTATTATAGATACTAATTATCTATCATGGTTCTGGTATTTTTTCTCTCGAATTTCAATTGTTTTAAGGAATACTCTATCAATTTTTATTTCTTCATGACTATGCAACCAAATATTTTATTTTAAATTTTATTATATAAAAAAATATTCTTCACTGGTTGGTGGTGGGAGATCATGTGCAGTGATTATCCTTATATAGAGATCCTAAAATATTTCATCACATTATTATATATAGACATACAATACCCCATTATGTGTTAAAAAACACATAATGTTATAAAATCATGAAAAATTTCTCAAAAAACATCAGTAGTACAGATGTATGACAAGAAACCTAAGGATTTCCATTACACTAGTAGGTTTGGTCCATTCCTCCACTGAATTTTTTCCTTCGAACAATACAAAACAACTTCATTACATGTGTTCACGTGGCCAAATAATGTGACTAGGTACATCCAAAATTCACACTTTCTAAATATAGCATATATTTTCTCTTTTGATAATGTCTCTGGAAAGATCCCTAGATACTCTTCATGTTTCTCCTTTATCATAATGAAAATAAAATTTTTATTGATAAACATGACCAAAATTTTACCAAGGTAGTCTATAAAAACTCATTTCATCCAATATATGAATATTTAAATGGAATTAGTAGGTATTAAGGTCAGCACTATGGACCCATAGTTCCCATGCCTTATTCGAAAGGATGTCTTCTAAATATCTTCATTTCTCACCTTCAACTACTGATATCTTGAAGGAAGATCCACCGTTGAGAAGTACTATGATTTTATAGTTGATCTAACAAGACATAAACCCATATAAGGGGATACGTTTTCTTTATAGAAATCATTTTTATCTCCTTACAATCAAAACACAGATTTGTTGATCGATCATTATTCTTAAAATGATATTTGACACACCCCAATGAAAAGCACTAGGGCATATGAAACCTCTATAGAAATTCTCTTATTGTTTTCCAATAACTCCCCCAATCAAATCAAGGACATCTTATAGTGGAATTTAGATATGGGTGGGGATCAGGATATGAGTTACATTGAGAACTCTACCTCACAATATAGGGTAATTCTATGTAACTATTCAGGAAATAGATCAGTGGACTCCCTCACAAAGATAATTTCCCCTTGGATTGATACCATCCATTGACATAACCATGTTGGAGAGGTAATAAGAAAAATAGGATATCATACCCCACACCATCAAGGGATATTTCATACAGATTCATGATCTTCCTTACATTTGTAGAGGATCATGTGATGATTTTGAATAGGTAATTTGTTTTAATTTTCTTAAATGGTTATATTTTCTCCATATAATAATAGCCAATCCAACCCCATTATAATGTAAAATTACACCAGTGGAAGGATAATGAGATTCACACAATGAATATTCCTACATATGATAACAGGAGAATATTATAACACTTGAGTAGAAATGACCAAAACATTGGGTGTTTTTATAGAATCCTCTCTATCAAGGTGTCATGGATTAAATTATATAGTTCTAGAAAAATTGTAGGATATAATGGAATATGTAGAACCATAATGAAAAAAATCATTCCATTCTTGAGTGAATATAAATTTTACCTTGCATCACATAATTGTTATGGTCAACATTATCTGTGGTTATGGAATAATATTAGCCTTTCTTGTAAACATATTTTTTAACATAGGATGATTAACCTAAAGGACCCATGGTTTAGTGCATTAGATTTTATGTTTCCATCCATGTAGTTGAAGCATTGATCCATGGATGGTTTCTTCTATTCCTCTATCATATTGGATAACTTATTGATATCTCTTAAGAAATCAAAATATTGGAGGCATTCTATCCCAAACTTGTAGCATTTTCATATCCCTTTCATGAAGTTCCTATGATTTTTCTTCCCAAATTTTTTACATGTGGGTTGTTGGGGCTTTTTGCCTGTTTTTACATTTCATCTGGAAACATGAAACTCCATATTATAATTCCTTTCTCCATAATTATGGGACCATTCTCTATACATCATCTCTGCTTTAAGAGAACATTGAAGAACCTCTTCACAATACCCAGTGCCTCAGATAGCTAAATCCTTCTGAAATTGTCGTTGTATGCAATTGAAAAATGTATCAATTTCTCAATCCTTTTTGATAAAAACATGTGGTGTATATTTCAAACCTTGTAAAAGTTTCTTCATATGTCGTGACAGATTCCCCACAATTATTCTTAATCCTAAACAACTCCCACTTCATCTTTTTAAAGATATTGAGGAAAAGACTAGTTGTGAAATAACTTCATATATTCATCCCACTCCACTAATTTCATTTGATCCTTTAAAATCATATTTTTTTCTCGTTTAAAGCAATGATCGGACTCTCCATCTTGATTATGGAGTGTTAGAGTAACCTTATCCTTCTCTGAATAGTCGATTATAGAATATATAATCTATAGGGAGTTATCACACTATAAAATAACACTTGGATTATAAGATCCAATAATCCTCGTTGCTAATTGACACATAATAGAAATCATTACTATTTTTTCATTCTTAGGTGATGGAAAGTATTCTTCAATTTTTAGGTTATTATTAATTTCTTGAGATAATATGTAATAATTAATATAAATATTTTAACTCCAAAACACATTACATGGTGTGTGTGTTTCTCGATCCGTCACTACATTTTACCTTAGATAGGTTTTTTCATGGTATCATTTAGTTCACATAATTTTCTAAAATATAAAACATTCATAATTAAGACAACAAATAATGATAAGATAATTTATTATTTCCTAAAAATAATTATAATTAAATATCTTATGGTATCCATAAGAATATCCATTTCTATAAATTATTCTTGTAGTTTAATTAACATTAATACTTTTTTAACATTAAACACAATGATTACATTAAATTTATATCATTTATAGTAGTTTCAGTTAGATATTGTGTTTAACTGATGAAAATCCCTAAGGTGTGTGTAACTAGGTGTGTAGTAAAGACCATTTCCATGCACCAGTTACTATTCTTGTTTTGATTATTACAATATTTTTGGGGTTGTTACCGCTTGGTACGTATTTGAGATATTTATATTCACTTTTATTATATAGAGTTGGATTTAATTTTAGTGAAACTAATCACTCCTATATTATTCCGAAACATTGTTTAGTTAGCAATACTGAGACTTATACGTATAGTTTTCATGTCCATTTTATTATATTAATTGCTTTAGTAATTAACCATTTCATTTGATACCAACTATTGAATCCAAACTTTTTCATAAATTACTACACCATTATTTTAATGATAAATAACTAAATAATTGTACATTCAAGGATCATGAGGTTTAGTATCATGATAGAAATAAGATCATTCTTCACTATTACATAATAAATCATAAATAGTATATAATTCTTTAATCTTTATCCCACTAAATGCCCATGGTCTCTTTTGTACATATAATCACATAGTAATATACATCAAAGAAATGTGTGAGCTAAAATCCAAATAAGAGGAGGAATAAAGTACATGAATCAATATAACATTTGTGAGAATAATAATCATTATAAAAATTAAATTATATGATAATAATAATAAGGTAAGAAATTTAATAAACTCATTCAATGGTTAAATTTATAAAAATGAATCATAATTCCTTAGTGGTCAAATAATATAAATAGTTGTGAATAGATCTGGAATCTTATTCACGCATAACATATGTGAATTATGAAAACATCATCATTTTGAAAAACTATAAAATCATGTGCACACATAATAAAAAATATCTCATGATAGAAATCATGTCACATCATGAATTATAGGGATATATAATTATGTTCATACCTATCACTTCATAATATTTAAATAATCATGCATGGCATTTAGATTGTATAATAATTATAATAATGAAATAAACTATGGAAATTAATTGGATTTTTAAATATATTTCATAAATATTTATTTTATGAATAACCATGGGATTTACCCAATAATTAAGGATAATTTATTTGGTATAATCATCATCTTTATTGAGTGAAAAATTAAAAATTCAAGAAGAATAAAAATGTGTTTTAGAAATAAAGGTCTTTTGGAGAATTAATGTATTTTGATTTTAATTGAATGTCAAAACATGTATGTCCTCAAAAAGGAAACATAAGAACACTGAAATGATAATTGAGGTACATTAAAGTAATATACATATTGAAAGTGTCATGAAGTATGGGTAATGAAAAGAGAATGAGTTGGGGTCATGAATCACATAACTTTAAATCCCTCATTATTACGTCACATTTATACCCTTGAATAATAAATATTGTATAATGAAATTGGTGTTCTATAATTTTATTATATTTGTTTTTTCCACTATTTAAACATTAAAATTATTTGACTGTAATTTATAATAATCTTTGTCAAATTTGAATAGTTCTTAATATTGTGTTTTGATTAAATTTTTTAATTTTTTTTGATGTCGATATTTTTTAATGGCCTTTTATATATAATTATAATTAATCAATGAATCTTATGTTAAAAAATTTATACATTTATATACCATAATAAATTAATTTTAAAAAACTATATGTTTCGTGATAAGAAAAGGATTGGAAATTAAGTGCATGTTGAAGTTACATTGTATGATAGTAAAACTACAATGATACTCTTAGTTGGTTTACATTACTAATATAATGGTAAAATAACGACTAATAAATTTTATAATATATTTTTTCCAAATAAATTGAAAA
Organism: Viscum album; assembly: GCA_963277665.1. NCBI lineage: Eukaryota > Viridiplantae > Streptophyta > Magnoliopsida > Santalales > Viscaceae > Viscum > Viscum album. Next base: position 1,019,104,939 of record OY728133.1, on the reverse strand, counting down.
TAAAATAAAGAGAATAATAAAAAGAGGTAAGAGTTGTTAGAAACGTACCCTTTCTTTGGTGTATCTTCTCTTGTACGATTATAAAACTCCCTTGATGTTTGGAGTTCATTTACTCAAGAACATCAGTAGGTATTATAAGTGAATATAGAGGGATGATATGGGTAAATATTTTTATTCAAATGTGAGGGAGGAGTGGTTTTCCAAGGGGAGGGATAGAGGTTATTTATACTTTCAATAGTGAATATTTGATTATATAAATAATATGTAAATATAATTTAATTGTTTTTAAAAATTATAATAATTTTTTAATTCAAATTAATTTTCTTCTCAAATAGTAATGTGAGAAAAAATCCTGTTATTTTAAGAGATCACTTTTTCATTTAGATTTTCAATGTGTTTTTTGTTAGTTAATTCTTTTTATATTATTTTAGTTACTCATTTTATAAATTAAATATTTTTTTTGGAAAAAACACATGTTTAGGAAATGTTTTGGTCATTTTTACATCAGGAATGATATAAGTTTAGATCAAACTATAATGGGAAAAAATATTTTTACTATTCACATGAAAATTGAAGTATTTCAGAAATCTACCAAAAAATAAGCATGTTTCAATTTTGACATGCTGATTTAGAAAATTATATAAATTTTTACGATCAAATGTCATTCATAGGTAATTTTAATATTTAATTTAAAAATTATGTTTTTTATAAAATAGTTTAATATATAATTTATTAAAAACATACCTATATTTTCAATGATGTTTTTATTCATCATATTTTTTTGGAATTATAATATTTATATGTACATAAATTAATCATGATAAATATTATTAATTTAACAATTTTTATTTTTATATATATTACTATTATAATGGCCAGGTTACTACACATAATGGTCGGGTTTCTTTTCTAAATGATCAAGCTACAATTCCTACTATATCATTACTATTCCAATGATCAAATTAACCCCTACTAATACTTATACATTGATCTATTCATTGATAAAATGTATTACCCTCAAAGATAAATTTTTCCATTAATTATAATGTTGATTATTATACTACTTTTTTAATATAATTGTTTAGTTCTGGGAGGGATGACTCTCGAAATTTTTTCCATTTATTATTTTCCCATTATAGTTCATCTATATTATATATTTTTTTATCTTATAATAATTGGAAATTTAATATTTTTATTCATTGACTAATTTAATTAATTTCATTAATTTAATAATGCATTGGTGGTTTCCTTATGTGTTCTAAGTATATAATATTAGATAATTAATTTAAAACAAATTAATTTCAAGAAAAAAATATCATTTATAAACTATGGGTTGTAATAGATACCATTATTATTATTTATCTAAATTGTTTATTTTTATGATGGCTTGGTGTTTATAAATCATGTAACTCTTCCATTGGTTTTTCCATGGAGAAATTATTACAAAACTTCCTTGTTTTAATGAGTTATACTACGATGAAATGATGAAATGATATCAAAACCCCTTCTCTTTTAAAAAATTTATGATATGATGAAATGTTTATGAAGCCCTTTTCATTTCATAGATTATGATATGAATAATAACATACAGTCTTCTACCACAAAGTGGAGTAAACCAGGTTCATTTATTGATTTTTCCATGATGGTCTAGGGAGTAAACATTGAATACTTTAATGGTTGGGGGCTAGATAACATATTTCCCTATGAAAACCTTTGTTGTGATCCCTATGACTATGTGGATGATTTTATATGCTTTTTTTAAGCAAAAATTATATATATTCTTTAAATGTTATGCACTCATGGATCATGTTATTTGATTTCCGTATGATTTATGTCTTGTGAACTACCAATATTTATACCATGAATAAAGATTATGATATTTGATATGCATGGTATGGTCTTCATAAGTTATTCTAATGATATGCTCATTTATATCCCTTGTTTTCCCATAATAAGAATCTAATCTAACAGTATCTTATGTTTGCATTCCCTATGTTATGTTGAAATTTATAATGTATGATATTTATATTATGTTTTTTATCTTTGAAAACCATATTGGTTGATGATATAGTAAACATATTAACCAATTGGTTATGTTTCAAGGTTTTAATAGCCACAATAGCTTTTCTATCTTTAGGGTGTGTTTGTAATATGTAATGAATGTTCATTGTAAAAGATATAATATCTATATATGAAATGATTTGGATGCTAAAGATATGGAAACAATTTATTAGTTACCTAGTCTGAAAAATATTCAAATAGAAGGAAGTGTACTGAAGACTTATACATCCCATTTCACAAGGGATGGTAGTTCTCAGACCCCTTCCCACAGACTAAGTAAATTTACTTATGCTTAATGAGTACATTTAAATTTTATGATCATGTTCATTGGATTTTTTATTTAACTATGTGGATGGATGACCTATTATGGTTTGGTTTCTATTGCTGTATCCTTCGAGGAAGTAGTAGTTGCTGGGTACTTTATCATGTAATTAGAAGAGAATGATAATGGTTGTAAGAGGGAATACCAATGATTCCCTTGATCATTAGGGATGTACATTAGTAAATATCAATTCATATGGTTTCGATCAATATTAGATAGGTCACAGATCCATATCTGGTCAAATACATGATTTAGAGTTTCCATCACCCGGTGAGCAATATTTTATATGCGGTACTATATTCATACATTTTACATAGGTGTAGGAATTTATATTTTGGTGATATACACACATTCAGTTAATTCAACATAGTTGATTATTTAACACTGTAGGAAGAGAGAATTTGAATTGAAATGGAATTTATTATGCTGGTTATAGTTAAAGATAACATATATTATGTGTTCAGATATTTTGTGTTGATGCTAGGGAATCCTCACCCTTAGATATATTTCTTAAATTCTAGGATAGAGTCACAAAAAATGAACCATATAAGGTATTGATGACATTTATTATAGTCTTTTATTGATGTCTATAGGAGTTATGTTACAATCAATGGTGTTAAAGGAGATCATTCTATGTTTGGTAGTGAGGAAGACTAATAGGTGAGTAAGGGGAATTCTGATTAATTGTCTTACATAAAGGATTTGGTGATGTGGAGTGAAGTAGGGAATCAACTAGTGATGTTTCCCAGGGTTATAAATTATTTACATTATGTATTCCCTTGATTATTTGAATCCCTTCTCAATTGACATGAAATTATATTAGAGATAGTTTTATAGATTTGAGAATCTATGCGAAAACATTCTATATATAAAATGGTTCATTTTTTTCAAAAGATTTGGATTCTGATTTATATTATCTTATAAATAGGATTCATTCAGCCTAGTGTGTCATTATTGGGTGATGTAATTCAATATTAAAGGAATAAAGATGGTGTTCTGTGTTTTTTATCAACTATGATCACTTTAGAGAATTTATAGTGAATAATTGATATCCTCTCCCATAGATTGATGGCCTATTTAATAATCCAATGGAACAATTTGGTACTTATTGAATAATTTGTGGTTGGGATATCAATTGATGTGAGGGATGTATGATGTTTTCACAAATACCGGGTTCATATTTTATAATCAGAATTTTTATTTAATTACAATGTTGTTAAGATTCATTAATACTATACATATGGTCATGGGACTGATGAATTAAATGTTCCCTAAATTTTAAAATCTATTTCATGTGGGTTTTATTCACAAAATCATTCTATTTTATGTTTCCGAGGAGTGCATAGATTGTCTATGAGTTTTTTGGGAGTTCAAATGAATCATAAACTCTTTGAGTAGTTTTTATGTGAGATTTTTAATCACATGAAGTCCATTTCTTAGGTAATTTTATGCCGCATCAAAGAGAAACCATGGATCCATATAAGGTTTAGAAGGTTTTTTCCTAGGTATTCCAAAATAATGTTTTGGAGGGGAAGAGTTTCCTTGGCCACACTGATTACTACAGGAGGTTGTCACCCAAAATCGTTATGATTATGACTCCTATGTCAACTCAACTATGAAAGGATTAGGTTTTCATGTGGACTGGATAGTTCCAATATTATCTGAAGTATTTAGAGGATAAGTTATCCAAAAACCCTATTCATTATTTTTCTAATGAGGTTGTTACCTTCTGGGTTTATTTTTATTGATTACATCATGTATATTATTTCATTCTAATGTAGAAGAGGGAGGTTATGTTATATGAGGCTTTTTTAATTACTACATAATACATTTTCATATACTAATCATGATCGTGATTTTTTGTAGTGATTATATCTGATGTTATTTTAGAAATAACTCATTAGTGTTAACTTTTTTTCTCCACAGATTACAAGAGAATTTGGTATATCTTCTCTCATTTTGATTTAAATTTGTACATTTCTATTGATTTTATAGATATAGGATTATAACATGTTGGTTTTCTATAAACCAGATAGACATAATGTGATGAACGATTCCATGAGTGTAATATTACATAGGGAGGTAATATGGGAGGAATTGGTATAGATGGAATATTTAGAAGATAATGGTTAATTCAGCATTGGTGAAGTAATTATAGGAGTCCAAACTGAAGAATTTTTAGGTGATGGTTTGGAGATATCTATATATAGGTTCAGGTAGATGATCCTTAAGATGTGGTCATGTCCCCAGATTGTGTGGAGACTTGGTATGATGGATATTTGGGGCCTTAATAATCTATAGGTAGAAAAACTTTGAAATTTGTTGCATCATATAATTGATGTGGTTTGGATCTTCTCTCTATAAATTGATTTGTACTTGTGTAATGAAACTTATGATATGTTTAGAAGATCAGTGGGTAATAATTCCATCTCTCTTCCATATAGTGGATCACTGAATAATCTACTTGGGGCTATTTCATTGTGTTGTACAAGGGTTATAGGATTTAAAATAAATATGCTATTGATATTACCATGAATTTCGAAGGGAGGTTATAATGGGGTCCCTTGGGGACTTTTCTTCCTTATTATATTTTATTATCAATAAACACCTTATGGATTCTGTCATTTTCTATGATGTAACATCATAGTAGTGTGAATTTTTTTCAAATATAATTTCATATGTTCCATCAAAATAATATTATTTTCACTCATATCCATTGAACCCTAGGAGACCTAAGGGACCAATTTGAATATATAAATCCCATTTTAAAGCATTTATGGCCCAACTTATACATATTTTTAATTTCTATTCTGAGGGTACTTTCTTCATATCTGATTGGTTTTGTTCTCTCTCTTTCACTCTTTCTATTCTATGGTTTTTTATTTCCCTTACTATCATTGGTATATTGTTCGTGTTTGATGGAATATCTATGGATGGATTCTTATAAAGATCATGATATCATCATAGTAGGGGTGATCATTGATTTTAACTTTTTATTTTATTCTTTCTTGTGGAATATTGAAAGTCTCTAGTTAGGGTATTCATTAAATATCATTATATTATGTGAAAATGTGGTATTTTAATGATTTAGTTTCATTGGGTAGTATTTGAATTGGCCTAATAAAATATTATAATTATATTTAAGAATTAATTTAGAGGGTAATAGTTATCATATGTGATGATTCTTTTTAGTGATGCATATTTAACATTTCTAGATAATTTTATATAGTTTATTTGTGAATTATTTTTATTTTGCATGATATTTGTGTTTGAAATTGGATAATCAATGTAATGATGTTAAATAATAAGTGAATAATTAAATAGGAATGTGAATCTAATTGAAATTATTCATTGAAAACAATTTAATATGTATGTATATATTGAATCATACTGAATATTGATTTTATGTTTTGTTAGCTGTTGATTATAGGTTTCTTATTTTTTAATCCAATTCATAATGAATCACTACATTCAATACAATATTTTATAATTTGATTTTCCAGATATAAATGTTTTGGGATAAAACACCCCATCCCTGTTTCTTTAAGTCTTGTATTCTTTGGAGTTATGGACTATGTTACTAATTATGATTGTTTTATAAAAAAATGTAGTTAGGCATGTCATTTTTTTTATTTAATCCATTTATATGTTTTTTGGGAAAACAGTTATGATTTGAATATAAGATGATAGTTTTATGGAATAATTTTAAAGTGGGGCTTTATTTTATCCAGTTTATAGAGATGAGAGTGATTTTGGGATATGTGGGTTAGTTTGAGAGAATATATTGCCTATTTTAAATAGTTGATGGTGGATTTCTTGGTATGATTTACAATATGGGCTTAAAAACCATTTTTTATGTCTGATTTTGAGGTAGGGATGGTTTTTTTGTGCTATCCAACTTCCTCATATAATTGAATTATTAAATATGACTATATATTTATTATGGTATCTTATGAAAATTTCAAGTGCACCAGATAGTGAGGAATGACAAAGGAAACCACAAATAACCATATAATTTAAGGTTTGGGTAATGTAACTGAAATATTTTATCTGAGGACCCATGGGATAGTTGGAATGAATTATCCATAGAGAATGAAAATGGGATCAAGAAATTTTAATATGAATCATGAAGGCATGTTGTCATATAATGAAATGAATTGATTAAAGCATCAATTGTAATGGATTTGAGGAATTCATGAATATTAGTTTATAAATTTATTAATGAATAATGTTATTGATATAATATTTTGGTTCTGGTATTCTTACTATGAAACAGAGTCTCATAACCCATAATAATGGTATTTTATTGTCATGTGGGGTAATATGAATAGTTTATTCTGTAAATTTATTTTACTATTGTGTAGTGGTGCTATATATATATTCTTATATTTAATTATTTCAGAACCTCCACCACCTGATTCGGTCGGGTAACTAACACCCTTATTTTTTGGGTGTGGGTTTTTTCCCTAATATTTAGGTTAGTGAGGGAATGATTTCCCAACTTCTTCATCATATCCTATATTTCACCCAAATAGTATAATGTGTATGTGTTTCCAGGATAAAACATATTAAATTATAGGTTACATGTCCATATGAGTTGTGATATCTCTTAGTCATACCAAGCATGTGTGTGTGGGATTCTACAAATTGATTTTATATAAAAATGTTGTATTTCAGATTTAGTGACTGTAATGCCCTGTAGGTTTCATTTCATGTTCTATGATGACATACTATGTAATTCATGATTCATGGGATGTAGTGAACTATAGAAAAACTACTTGGTAATAAATTATATTAAGAGGAAGAGGTTGTGACGATCGATAAGAAATATTCAATGAGGTATGTTATGTATTTAAGGGGTGAAATCTAACTTATAGAAGAGATCGTTTCTTAGGATGTTTGGTGCCGATGAATGAGAGAAAAATACCATGGGGAAGTCTAAGTGGGGTAGATTTCTTATTTATATATTATGTTAAGGATGTTTTTAAATCTATCAATTACATGGTGAGAAATATAGGGTGAATATTATTTGTAGTATTAAAATTTTTTCTAAAGAGTCAGTTTCAATTGTTTATTTACTATGATATAGTATTCTTATTTTATTCTTTATTGAAAAATTTTACGGAGGATCCTAATGGGAATACTAGTATGCTCACCCTATGTATATATAAATATTTTTCAAGTTAGCTTGGTACTGTTGGGTATCATGTTTTGAATTACTATCTTGTGCAGTTTTTAATGATTGTTGGTTTTCTATGTCACAATATAGGCTTGATTTGATTGTGTGATGTCCATGACATGGTTCACCATCTAGTAACCAAACGTGGTTTCCCTAAGGACCTTAATCACAACTCCTCACACACTAGATCATTTCGACTTGTATTAAGGGTCCTTGTTGGAACAATGGTTATACAAAACCATCGTGATTAGACTGTAGCACAATGGTATAATAATATCAATCAATAGGAGAATCATATATTACAATTTAACAACAACATAACATTCATCTATCATATAAATAACCATGAATCCACAACCAATAATATCATAAATTTTTTTTATCATGTAATGATATACAAAATGATATATAATCAGACATGGATGAAAATACACATACATATAGGTATACCAAAATAAACAAAAATACCAAAATACTATCTCCAGATAGAATAACATGCCAAATATTATTTCTATGGCCCCCAATCAATAGATATAATAAATCAAGCATCAACAATTGAGTTATTTACTATGTACATACGAGTGTCCATGTTGTCTATATGGGTACCAAACTGAGGCTCGAGTAGGGTGTGAGATAAAATTAGTATTCTTCCACCAATGGCATATAATTCCATCAAGTTTGTGAATATATGACAAATAGTTTTTTTTGGTAATTTTAAATCCATAAATGAAATGTGGAAATAAATAACACACATTGGGCTGGGTTCCCATGGATCACTCGTCCTCTGCTACCAGAATTGGCCAATTCCAAAATATCTCAGAGTAATCATTCTCTTATGATTTAATTTTATATTAAATTAATAGGACATGGAAAACATCGTAAGAATCCCCCGACAATCATATGTAATAATGACATGTATAATAAGGCCATCATAAAATTAATTCTATTGTCAAATAAATGATTTTTCTTTTTATTGGAAGACACATCATGCAATAATGTTATTATTCATCTCAAAATCAACATGGTGCAATCCTTCGAATTCTAAATACGGAACAATTTTATCACTCATGGAATATGACAAACCCGTCACCATACTAACCTATCATAGGTACTCTTAATGGGAACCCTAGTATTTCTCTATGTGTGGTATAAAATCACCAAACTCTGAGTCATTCCTTGGTTATCGATAAAGGGATCCCAAGTGTCACTAATGACATATAGATCATTCATCTCTTTGTGTTAGTCCTTGGGATTCCTCATAGGGATTACAATTATAACATGTGGAATATACAATAATTTGACCTCAGATACTTCCATGGTAGTCCATAATAGAGTCCATGAATCACTCAGAAATATAATATCCTACTTCAAAACTAGTACCTCCATAACATTCATATGAGAACCCATGCATCAATAAAGGTGCATAATAATTTATTAGAAATAATTTAATTAATTATGAATTAATATTCCATTTATGGTATTCTAATTTAAATCCCTTCTCTCACTCTCGGCATGGAAAAATTAATTGTTATGGTCGAAAAGAGTAACAATTCCATAAGACCACAATTAATTCAATTGGATGTTACATTTATAAGCAATTTAACTAACCTCATAAAATTAGTCCAAACATAGAATTGGAACATTAGGACATGTATCCCATGAATTATCTCATTAATCTAAATTGGGAATATTAATTATAATGATATTTCATTACTATACATGACAGATAATCAAAGACAGAGGGTATAGGGGTATGGTATTAAATTCCCTAATTTTATAAATTTTTTTAGAAATATTAAGGCTATGCATATTTTATTCAAATAAAAAAATTAGGAAACACAAGAGAGTAGTTGTATAAAATGAATAGTTCTCAAGGAAAACAATTAGTTGCCTATCATCTTCCTCAATATCTATGTCAGAATCATCTACCCTTGGGAGATTATATTTCATCTTGTCCTTCCTCATCCACGTCCCCAACCTCTCGATCTCCTCATTCTTGGAATAATTAATTGAAGTGTTTTAAATATAATCATAGAATCGATGCTTTCAGAATGAGTGTTGTATTATTTCTCCATGCATACATCAAATGAGACTTCCTTTTTCAGTGATGTCGTCATGTCCTCACTGTCAATTATATGATTCGGAGAAAGTGCCTCCTTGTATTTTTTTTTCTAATTTTCCAACATCACAATGGAACTAAAATCATTTTTATTAGAATGATGTGCATGGATACATACATTCAGCTGCTCAACCACCACAGTGGTTACATATGGATACTTTGCCTTTTTATTTGAGACAATATGAAACACTCACAATCCACCACAGTTTTTGATGAAGCATGAAAAGTTTTAGAAATTACAGATGAATCAGATTCTTAAATTTTCATACCCATTCAGCTACTTGGGGAAGCTAGCCTTTCCTATAAGATCTTATGATCATACACTTTTTGGATTTCATCATCAATAACTTGTAAATTCATCAATTTATCATCACAACCAGGATTAGTATCGTGAACAGTTTCTACTTCTGAGAAGATGGCAGCCCACGATTTTTTCTTATCCTCAGGTGGTTTACTCGTCTATAAACCCTTCACATCAACATGTGACAATCTATTATCTTAAATATTTGTAATCTACAATTCATTCTCATTGGGGTTCATTAGCAGTAGCTGGGGAAGAATATCGACCTTCTGAATGGAAGCATATTTTTCTTTTTGAGACAATTGCTTATCTCATAACCATGCAAAGAGAATAAGCTATAGACATTGGAGCATCTATAGTTATCTTATTCATGATATATTACATCAAATTCAATGCATTTTTTTTCATTTTATCATAATCAATCTTTTATTCAATAATATCATCGTATGTTGCGAGTATAATATTTTCAACTAGAGTCTGACCTAATTCAAATTCCACCAAAAACCTCACGAAATGTCTGAATCGAGCCTCTTCTGTTTCTTTATCATGTTTAATCAGGATGTCGATTGATAGTTCAATATCCCACAATGTTTTGGGTTTCCAAATTATCCAATTTAGCCCATAAACCCTAACCCACATTTTAGTGGTGGTGTTTCCAACCTCAATAGGGTTAAATTTTTTATATCATTCCCTAAGGTGAATAATACCCTGTGTGAGCATGATAGAGCCAAATCCCCATGCTCAAGTTTTCAGTTACTCTGTTGGGAAGAGTATATGAAAATGTCAATGTCCTTGCAAGATGAATTTATAGGACAAAAAACCCAAATCAACATAATTTTCTCCTTGATTTCCTCAATTTTTAGAGGCTGAGAGCCTTTAAGAAGAAATAAGAGAGAAATTATTGAGAACTCAGCCATTTTGAGCCACTCTGTAATAGATTTGGGATCAGTTTTGATGTGCAAAATGTTTACTTTTCTTCGAAAAGGAGGATCAGTCATGCCTTCCCAGTTGGAAAATGATCTATTCGTAGAAGCTTCCTCTAAACCAGTCCAGCCTACTATGACCACCAAAGAACCCTTAGGATGAGAATCAGAATGCTATTGACTCCAATAGCCTCTTGATCTTCCTGTATGATCCACATCAAACACCCCACATGTCTTGTTGGGACCAAATCTCTCACATCGTTGGCAGACATCTTAGATATGGGCACAACCAACCCACCAAATCCTCTTACGCCGGTTGTTCCAGATGTCGTCGCACCCAGAGTCGCCACCGAATATCCGTTCAAGACCAAATCAGTTGCCTCATTGAACATTACTATAATAGAATCACATCAACTGGATCTCTCCTTGGGACTTTTCTCTCAAAGAGCCTATATGAGACCACTACTGAGATCAAGTCATATCTGTTATAGACCAGATCAGTCTCCTCCTTGCACGTCACAGTTTGAGAATCTCATGCATCCAAATCAATCCACGACACATTTTTTTCCCTGAGCCCATCCTTTAAAACCACAGAGCTCATTCCATATAGTGTCATCGATCCACATCCATTCCTATGGATATAAATTGATCTCGATCAAGAAAATCACCCTCCGTGGAATCCATTTTCTAAACCTAGTGTGTCATAGTGGGGCCAAGAATGAACATCCTGCAACCTACTTTTCTTCTCTTGGTCTTTTTTCATTAATTAATATCTCAACCCATTAAAATAATCTAATATCCCATACTCTAGGGTTAAATTAGTCATATTAAAAGTAAAATATAATCAATGGTTAGCAGTTTTGGTTTTATCCATTTATTAATAAAACCCCATTGTGTGATTCAATTCATGGTTCATAACCACTAACAAATTATAAATGGCTCCTAGGGGTTATATAGGTCATCCCTTCACTTTTTATTTATGAGTAAAATCATTTTAATATGAAATGATCTGAAAATATATAATTATGAACAATTACATTTTTATAAACCAAAATACATTTATGTAAAATCATCAGACTATATACCACATATTGGTAGTCTACTCCTCATCTGTTGCTGGCCCCAAATTTAAAAACATCAAACTAATATCATCAAAATCAATGAGAGGGTGTGGGTGTGAATCTATGAAATTATTTCCTTTTATGTTAACGATCTTCTATAATAATCATCAACTCATGTTAAATATTTTATGAAAAAAAACAATCATACCTGAAAATGAACAAAATTATTTACATGGTTCACGAAAAAATAAGATTACATATCCCTTTTCATAGTTTTTAAATAACAAAATACAATAGAAATCTATCCGTTTGTGAAGATACAACATGTTTGAAATACCCATACACTTGTGCTACACTGTGATCAATAAAATATTTCATGTGGTTCTTCTTCCATGAAATATGTAAATATTATGTTTTACAAATATCGGAAAATTTCACCAATTGGTTTTGAAAATGTCACCATACTAGTTCCAAAACACCCACTTTGTAATTTTTAGTAAAAATTATTCACTTTATTACACAGTAGTAGGTATGATAAAATTATATGGACATCGTAGAAAAATAATTCTAATAACTCACAGTAATTCTTCAGTTTTATTATGTAGTCCAAAAACCAGTTTAACTTACTTTTCTGGAAGCATGATTGATTTTCATCAACCTTATTTTGAATCAATAAGTATAACAGATTAATCCTAAGTGGTAAGTCTTAAACACAACTTTTTATTAATTCTTATACTTCCATAAATTTCCCTCAAAAATATTATATAAGAAACCAAAATTATATTTATGTCACTCTCTCCAACATGTGAGTAGTGTAAGTGGATGTTTAACATTTACAACATTTAATAGGTGAGCGAAAAAAGGTGGGAAAATGAAATTGTTTTACATCATAATGAGATTCAGAAATATAAATTAACATTTAAATTTAAAGTACTTTTTGACTATTTAACTATTACTTTTTTCTCATTTGTATTCTTCTCAAATATTTTAGAGTGTTATAATTTTTTTATCATCTTGTAATTTAAAATCAACCATTCAATATGATCATTTGATACTAATATTTGTTTTGTTAGTGAATTTTACTCTTTTTTTAGACTTATATGTTGTGTTCTGGACATTCTTATAAGAATTTATTCTATTGGATCACTACTTTGCAATATTTTAACTCTTAGAGCTTTTATGTCAACCCACTGAAGATTAAACAAACAACTTCTTAATCACTCCAATTCTAACAGACAACTAAAACTGGTATTATATAAACATCATTGAGACTTATATAGACTTCAGAACCATTAAAGAAATTGTTCACTATAAATAAAAATTTTCCCCCTTTTCTCACTAATTTCATCAATTTTCCCCTACTCATTAGACCAATGAAAATTCATCTGATGAATCCCATCATCTAACAAGTTATCAGTGTTAGTATGCATAAGATGAATCGTTCATGGATTCACATCTAATAGATCAACATCTAATCATATCTGGTGGATCTTGACTAAAATAAAACAAATCATAACATCTACATAAAATAATACTATTTGAGTTTTCAATCCAATGATTTGATCTATGTTAAATTGGTTGAATACAATAATGTAAATAACTACTTATTACAACTACATTGTCTAAATTCTATTCTAGCATAACTTTATATTATTCAATTCACATGACTGATTAGTGTTATACATTGGAATACATAATTGGTTCTAGAATTGAATTATTTATATCATCAACATATGAACAAATTTAATTGATGTATATGTTCGTCCGATATTTTTACAAAACCACTATATCGTAGAAAACACAAAATCCTATCTTTTAAACAACTTCGTCATTTTAAGAATCTCAAACTAATGATCTATGATCAATAATCCTCTACATAATAGATATTCCAGAAAACCAAATTTCACTATTTATCCACAAACACAGTATTACCCCCTTTCATTCAGAAATCATAAATGACATGTTTTATTGAAATATTATGATATTTGTACAATTTTTTACAACAAAGAATCATTAAAAAAATTATCAAACCTATCTAAAGTGATTTTATATCATGTTTATATTCTCAATCCGTAATGAATATCCTTGAAAACATGTGAATCTGAAAAAAACACCCTGATAACATCCCGATGATAGAAAACATCAAAAAATGGACGTGGTTTAGAAATTTGTATCCAATATTCTGATTTTGAAACATTACATCCTATAACCATAACTTGCAATGTGAATTGGATTCTCCGACCTGCAACTATTTTGAAAAAAAAAGACAAAACATTCAGAAAACCACTTTTTATAAACTTTTCCCGAACAATCTCCCCATTTTGATCCAATTTTCATACAACCTTCATAAATCACTAAATCTTTGTAACTAAAGATATGGATCAATAATATATAATTATAATCTTATATAAGATAACTCATTATAGGAAAAATTCATTAAACATAAAAATTAGGATTTCTATAATTAGTTACATAAGAAACATCTTTACGAACATCAACAATTACACATCTCTTTATAGGTACATTATTCATATAAAAAAATTTATCTAGGATCACTTCATGAAATTATTATGAAACATCACACAATCACATGTTGAGTACAAATCGTACCAACAACTCTCCCAAAATTCATGCTTCCTAAAATGGTTATAACATACCAATAGAAATATTTATGAAACAACATTTTTGTACCCCTTGAAGAAAACATATATGTAATATATTAGACAGGCGAAAGAAACACATACCACAACCATGTAGGGCTAGAGTTTTTACTTCCATTTTCTCACTTATTTTTAGAAAATATTCATTAAGTAACGGTTTTGTGAATATACCAGCAACTTGTTCCTTCATGGGAACATATCCTAGCTCGATATCATTCTTCTCTACATTCCCTTTGATGAAGTTATATTTTATATTTATTTTATTTGAATTAAAATGTTTCACTATCTTCCTTGTGATATTAATTTTGATTTAATTATCACAAACTAAGAGAAGTGGTAAATTGAAATACACTAAAAAATCACCCAATCGGGTATTCATCCATATAAGATGTCATATATATTGATTAGAGGAAACATATTTAGATTAAACTATGTTTTAAGTTATATCATTCTTATTTTTTCTCTGAAAACTTACACAACCTTCCCCCGAAGAGAAATCTCCACCCGATGTGGATCTCCTATCATCTAGACATCTTAACCAATATGTATTTATAATACCAAAAAAATCAATTCTTCTGAAGTACTTATTTTCATTACAAAATATATTATGCCTATAATATATCTATTAATTAATTTTCCATTAATGAGATGAGATTAATATGAATAATATTTAAATTTCTCACTTAAGGTAACATCATACAAAATATATTGTCTTCAAACTATCATATATAATAAACATTTTATCAGATTCTGAAATTCTATAGAGCTTAATTCATTTCCTTCCCCATATTTAGACAACATGGTTCTCACTAAAACTGATGTAGAAACTAGTTTTGGTTTTACCATTCCAAATATCTTAGGATGTTCTTTAGCATTCTTTTATTGTGATAGAAACATGTATTTCATATTTTTGATATATTTAAAAAAATATTTTATTTCACTACGAATGGACATTTAAATAATCCACTTCATCACAGTAGAAAACATTTCATATATTATTTAATAATTCCATGAAAATATAACATCACCAATATATTGAATTAAAATGAGTAAAATATCCATATTTTCATTAACATAGTAATTATTTAAATATCATCTTTTCACAAATATCAATTTCTTTATGTAGGAATCCAATTTGGAAAGTCAGTCTTATGGATATTACATTAACCCACAAAAAATATTTCCTCAACATAAATATATAAAATTCATATTTTTCAATGATAAATTTATAATTTATTTCAATATAAACTTTTTTCTCTAATTAACTATTGGTAAAATGCAATTTCGAATGCATTTGAATTTTTTTAATCCTCACTGTGAAGAACATGTAATAAATATTTGAATTGTTTCTAACCATTACACTAAAAAAATTTCTAATGAAATTCAATACACTAAATTTGTGTGGAACCTATAAAAAATAGTTTGTCTTTTTTTCTTAGCACATTAAAATCATTGTTCAACATTTTTCACAACACCCACACTATAACAATTTCATTTTTATCAGTTGGTATGGGTATAAATTCCAAAGAATAATTTTTTTCAACTTGATCGTACCCTTTATTCATATAATTTATCCACTCATGATGATCTAAAGAATCGTTAACATCTGTTGGATAATAATTTTAATATATATAAGTATATGAAAAAAATATTGATGTTATTCTTGTTTAAAAATTTTGATCTTGATATGCAGTAATATTTTAAACTTCCACCTCTTTCCCCAACCAATGATGAGATGTACCAATATATTCTGCATTATTAGAAATATATGTGTCTGATTCTTCCAGCTATATAAAATCACTATTTTGGGAATTCATTTCAATTTTTTCAATGATAACTATTTTATATTCATCATCGTGATATTCATATATTTTTGGTACACTTTCTTCATCCTTTTAATGAAAAGTTACATTAATATAATCAATTATAATTCATGTTTCATTTATAAAAAATCTATATCATATAAAATCAGGAGCATACCCATTAATGATTCCTTCTTCAACTATTTGATCATATTATCCAGGATTTTAACCTTGTTTCATTATAAGTAAGAGAAAACCAAGACCTTTATGTGTTTAAAACATGTAATTTTTGCATAGAACATTCCAAAATGAGTTGTATATGAAATTGGTCTATAGAAACATTGATTCAAAAAGTAAACTATGGAACTCATCACTATACTCTTTAAATAGCGAGAATGATCATTAATTATTAACCTTGTATGTCCCATATCTACCCGTCTTATATTTATTATTTCAAAAAAACCATTCATTTATGGAGTTCATGGTTAATTAAAATCATGAAGAATATCATGTTTTTCAAGATAACCTTTGAATTGTTTTTTCTATAATTGAACATAATTATCAATTCATAGACACATCAAACACTATCATCATTCCATTTCGTCTCTTCCCTTGAAACTCTTAAACATCTTATTTGAATTTTATTTTTGTTTCAAATAAAAAATATATTTAATATAAGAAAAAAAAAATTATTTAATTTATGTTATTATCCCCATAATTTAATTTTTTTAATCAATATTCAACAAATATCGAAATAATTGTTTTCCTAGGGACTAATTGAACGAATTTAATCATTCTTGGTCATAGGTTTTGAAATAATACATTTCTGATAGATTGAACAACACGAATCTATTACTCATGCCATGTCAAGAATATCATAAATACCCTATCTCCCCATCATATTTCTCATATTCCACTGAAAAATATCCCCCAACCTCTTATTACATAATTTATTTTCTACTATCATAATTAGATAACATGAGTTTTGAACATCACTAATGTGAAACTAGTTTCCATTTATACATTCACCTCTTTTAATAACATTTTCATATTCAACACTTTTAAAATTTTTTTATGAGAACAACTTTAATACATTCATCAAAATGTTTTTAAACATTTATAAAATTTTGTTTTATCCAATTTTAAAAATATTGAATTATTTAATTTTAGTTTATCTTTTCCAATAATAGGTGATCATCAACCTTTGATTCTAAGTGAATCATCACTTTCAATCATTTTTTTTAATTCCATGAATCATTACACATTATTCAATATCTTCAAATCTCCTATCATATATAAATATATCCCACTATGATTTTTTTTGGAGGTTATATTTTTTTCCATTAAAAGAAAATTATAGAATAAGAGATTTTTCTTTACATCTATCGTACTTAATAACTGTCTTATGAAAATTTTTATATCTATATATTTGTGCCCGTAGAAAACCAAGACATCATTTTTCATGAATTTTAGGAACATCACATATTTTTAAAATATTTTTTAAATTTTGGAATCTATTTCCCACTTTAAAAAATATATTCTCACAATTAATTATTTGAAAGGATTGACCTCCTAAAACCATATGTACTGTTACTCATGGGGAAATCGTAGAAATTTTGATCGAAGTAAAACATATTTTTTATTTGTCCAAATCCTCTACAAAACTAGAATTTACCATAGAAATAATATTATCCCTAACAACTTCACTACTATCTAGAGTTTTAAACCTTTTTTTTAAAACTATATAATTGTCCACATTAGATCATTAGTGAGCCTGAATACATCTGTTGTCATATGAAATGTTCTTCTTTAATTTTAATTTCTTCACAACATTAATAAGATTTTTAATAGTAGAAACAAATTACTGGGACATTTAAATTTTATAAAGTTATCGTTTTTTGAATTTGTTGTTTTTGAGATCATGCAAAATTTATTCAGATTTTCCTTTAAGGAAATATTCTTGATTTTTTCCCATATAGGATTCATTTATGAAATTTTTTATTACTCTTTTGTGTCCCAAAATATTATGATGAAATTATTTAAACTCTATTTTAAGATCAAATTATATCTTATTCTCTTCTTTAGAACTACTACTTCCATCAAAATCATCATTATTATATTTTTATTAAAACTATTCTTATTAAAAACATCAATGAATCATTAATATTCCAATTCACTATCATCATCATCATCATTATTTGATAAAAACAACATTTTTTAGATTTGTAGAACATTTTATCTTTTCTGTTGGAGTAGTATTTTGATTTATCAACAAGTATATTCAATGAAAATATTTACTTTCTATCATCTGCATCACATTCATGAGCATCATTTCTCTAAGAGAATGTTATTGTGAAATTCCTAATAGATCTAAATTTAAAAAAAATTAGTGGTAACATCCCTTTTTACTAACCTATATTTCTTTTTATATTTTTTGAAAAAGTGTATAAATCTTCTAAAAATTAATACAAAGCACAATTTTTGAATCAAAATTTCTACCTTCATCATCCTCAATATATTTATTAGATTAATATTTATTGTTTGTTTTGAAATAAATTCTTCATCAAACTTTTTCATTTATTATCATTGGTTTTTCTCTTCACATTTCAAAAGTTATGAATGTATAGTATAAGTCATCAATTGATAGAGTCTCAAGATTTATATCATGAAATTATTAAACATTTTTTATCAAACATCTTATCCAAAATTAATAAGATATTTTAAACACTAGTTGAAAATTCTAGCTTCTAACCAAGAAATCTAAATGTGAATCAAATATCATTCACCATTGTCAATAAGACACCAATAGATTCATAATTACCTATTTTTATATCTACATAAATCAAATTATAGATCTATAAAGTTTTCATATTCCCCTTAATGTTCCGTTCATTTATATTATTGTTATTTTCAGTAATAATTTTTTAAATTCAACTCCCTTGACTCTAAGAAATTAACTCCTATGGAGTAATGATATTAAATCATTTTTATCCATTGCATAATTCTCCATATTATTCTTATCAATGTTTTTAAGTGGAAAATAATTATATATATGAGGAAATATATTTTTAAAAGCATTAAAACATCTTACTAAAGAGGCATATGATCTGAAAACATATCATATTTAAAAATATGATCGTTCTATCTTTCAATTGATAGAGTCACCTTAATGTTCACAAAATTAAAATACTCTATAAAAACCTATATAAAAACATTATATAGGAGTAAAAAATGGGGAATTAACTCTAATACAAATTGAAAAGTTACAACCAAGATCCATTTAATAACTGAGAGGATGAGGGGGTGAATCAGTGATATCATTTTATATTTATGTTATATTTTTTTATAATATCATTCACCTCTAGTTCAAGATTTATCACTTTTCTAAAAACAATTCAAATATCTTCATGAATAAAATAATTTTCAAGGTTCACTACCTAATAAGAGAATCTAGTAATTTTCATGGTTTATAAATAATACTATAGCAAACAATAAACCTGAAAGAAATTATTTATAGTGTATAAAATAATTATAAAATATTCTTAAACTTATCTATAACTTTTATCAATAAAATAGTGCATGTAATTATTTTAGTATAAATGTTAAAAATATGATTTTGTAACATGTTTAGAACCATTCACCAATTTCTTCCAAACAAGTAATTATGATGATTCATCAATTTTCACTTCGTATTTCTTCAAAAAAGTACCTCAACTTATTACCTAGTTGTAGTATAAAAAACTTATCTAGAAGTTTTACAAAAACTCAATCAAGAAAATCACTTCAATTCATCAATATAATTCTTCAGTCAGATTATTTCTCTTAGAATTTGTATGATTAGATTTTCTATATATAGTTTTGATTTGCTTCAACAATATTCTAAATCAATTAGTATGATCGGATAACTTCTAATGACAAATGTTTCTGAACATTTATTCTATATTGAAGTTTTTATAAACTAAATTTAACTTATAAATGAAAGAATTAGTGATCTAGATTTATTATGATTGTTAACATTGTAAGTGTACATAAAACATTGACCACATTATATAGATGTTCCCAAAATTTGAAAGGAGTGAAAAAGAAATTGTTCTCCCTATGAATAAAATTAAGAAATAAAAATTAATACAGAAATTCAAAATGAATTTCAACATATTTTTTGTGTTTCTAAACACATGTAGATTCTTCTCAAAACATATTGATTCTTCACATAACTTAATCCTCCATCCAATTTACAAAAAATAGTTTAGTCCTATCATTTGTTCCAGGTATTTCACTATTTTTTGACTTTGATTCTATGTTCTAAATCAGGCTCGGTTAGCTATACTTTCTTCTAAAATTGTTATTATATGGATCATAACATTACATCCTTTTAACTCTATATTATTCTCTCTTAAACCAATATAGATATACATAACAATTTATTGTTCACTCTTATGATCTTAGATAAATAATAATATTTAGCTGTTAAATTAATTAGAAATTATAATGCCTATAAAATCCCATTCAAAATAGTTTTCTCTAAATTTTATCATGATTAAATTTTTTAAAAAAATTAATCATTTTTTACAACTACTCTATCTTATGAAACTGCATTCATTGAAGCCCATCATCAGATGAATTATTAGCGACCGTCTATGTATGATGTATGGATCTCTATTACCAATATAATAGATTACTATCAAATATGATATGATGAATCAAGACAAAAATGAATAAATAATATCATCAATATAATACCATATAATTAACATATTCACTATGTTTTGTCAATCCATGTGAAATTTTTTGTCTAAATTGTTGTAATCACCACTTCTGATAACTTCATTTTTTTGGAATCTATATCAACTAATCTATGTCGAATCCTATTTATATTAATGGTCATTGTAAGAAACATGGTTTATTATTTTTTTCTTTGTTTAACACATCAATGAATTTATTTGACATATTAGTTTGCCTAATATTTTTAGAAACCCACTTCCTTCAGCAAATTAAAACTTACAAATTTCAAAAAACATATACGACTAATGATTCTCAATGAAATTATCTATGTTAGGGAAACATCAAACTCATAAAAAACAATAAAACCACATTTCACCATTATTATCCAAACAAAGTATATCCCCCTTCTTACATAAATCATGGATTACAAGTGTTTTTTTGATAAACATATGATGTATTGAACATTTTTTACAATAAGGAATCATCAAATTTTGTTTCTAATATATCTAATAACATTATAAATATAGAATATCTTCTTAGTAGATTAAAAAATCATTTTAGAAAACTTGTGATTTTGAAAATAAAAATCACACAATATAAATATCCAAAATAGAAAAAATAACATTATAGACTTTTTATCGAAATCTATGTCTGGACATCTATGTCTAAAACACCTTCATCAAATAAATGGAATAAATAATGCGAAGTAATTTCTTTTATTGAAAAAAAATTACTAAAAGATAAAAAAAGTAATAAAAAACACTAACTTGCTTGGTCCCAACATAATTCTATCAATAATAGAAGAAATCAATCAAGAAGACAAATTCCTAAAAAATAGGCCATATAAACTCACTCAATAATAAATCCATCGATTAGAAAAAAAAATGATGATATGTGTAAAAAGAATATAGAAATTACTTGTACCAAACCTACTTGACAAACAATATTCGATTCAGAATCCAGATAGTTGTGAATCAATAAAGATTTTATATAAACATAGAGTAAAGATTGCCGAGGAGAATAGGCTGCCGTAAGATGAAGGAGAATAAAAACAAGGTTGAGTCTTTAATATAATCAACATAAAGAGTTAATTATTCTAAATTTATATCAATGAACATTTGAAGCACATGGTTGACCAAAATGTGTTCCAATCGTGTGCTCTCTACTTTCTAGGGAGAAAATCCTTCACAACATGTAGTATGTGTTTATACAAACTTTTTTAATTCCATGTGCAACATATTTATCAACCGTTCTTGGAACAAACCTCGACTGAATTGTGTAGAAAAACCATGTGACACCCTAACTATGCCAAACAGTATTGGGTGCATGGTTAGCACATTCTACGAGCTAACAGTGCACCTATTCTATTTCCTACAAAATCCCAAAAATCCCCAAACACTCCCAAACCCTTCCCTAATAAAATGGAAACATTGGTAAGGGTAATATAAATTATTTAAAACAATATTTGTTGATTTATTTCTCATTAAAAACGAGGTTATTATAATTTTCCTCAAAATAATTTAATACAATATAACATTTCATAGGGGGGTAGAGCATCGTTTGAGAATAAATCAGTCAACGTGGCATGTAGGTAAGCCTCTCACTCTAAAATCTCTTCTTATTCCTAGCTGCGCTACCATAGACCCATACAAGAGGAACTAACATTCTTTAGAAAATCTTCATGCCTAAATAAAAAACATGGATATGGTTCTCCTCAATGGAATAATGGACCTCATACTCAACCACCCAATGTAGAAGAATATGAGACATATTTAAATTATATCAACATATCTGAGATACATGGAAGACGTTTTGAATGACCTAGTACTCCATTGGAAAAGAAAACTGATAGATTGTCAGCCCATCTCTCTCTAGAATTTATAAGGTCCCGATATAATGGAGAAATGTATTCCATTATTTTCGAATTGGGTTATCAACTTTTCTTGGTAAAACATGAATAAAAACACAACTCCCCCACAAACACTAGTGGGCTATGAAGGTGAATTTCATAAGACATATTAATAAAAATGACCTATAAAAATATGATTATAAAAAATATAAACCTATTAAAAAGTATCCTAAATGGGATTGGGACCTAGAAACCATGCCTCTTAAACCTCAATCCATTATAGGGAAGATTAACATAACATACCAAGTAGGGATTCATAAGGACCCATATTTATAGTCAACTAGAAGCTATTATTATAACAAACTCCACGAGAGGTAAGTGTTTCTTCCAAGAACCGTGATGATCAAGGACATTCTTATAGAATGTCCTCTAAAACCTATATTGTAACGACCCAAAATTTTGAATAAATCTTGTTTCCTAATTTTGTGTGTTATTTTATTTTTGATACTCAACAAAACTGTTTCATTTGATAACATGAGTATAATTAAAATGAGACCATTGGGTTTTGACTGTTATATGACCATTTGTCAATATTACCATTGGAAACTAAACGTTTTGATTATTGTCTCTAAATACATGTAATCTTGGTTAATTAATATAGAAAGAAGATTCGATGGCCTCACCTAGTAGTCTTGGACTGATCGAAGCCCATCTAACAGAACTTGGGAAGGAGATAGAACCACTGGGCTTTGCTCTGGACCAAACCCAAGCCGAACTTCATCGTGTGATGGTAGAATGGAATCGCCTTTGCGAGAAGTTCAAACTAATAGAAATTAATACTCTTGCGATGTTGGCCGAGCCTCCCTCAGATTCTCTCAACTTAGCACACCTTACACATAGGTCCTATGCTGGTGTGATAAGGGGCTATGTAAGGAGACCATAACTGCCTTGTGTAATCCTTTGTTTTAAATAAAAATTGGGATTTCATCTTATGATGAAGTTTATGAATCTTAAAATGTCTGGATAAATATAGTATGCATATTTTTGATGAATGTTAGAGAAATGATATTTTAAAACTGTTTATGTAAACCTTAAATAAATAAAAATGTGTAATGATTTTCAAAAAAAGGTCTTCTACAATTATTTTCAGTACAAAATTTAGAGTCTAATAAGATCAACTGGATTGTCGATGAATAGTAAATTATGAATAGTGATTATATGATTAGGATTAGTAATGTGTCCAAATAGATTAGTAATCTCACTTAAAAAAAGTATTAAAATAATCTAGGCACCTTGATTAAGTAATGTGATTAAATAAAATGGTTAAATAACGGTTTCATAAATTATTATTCAAGTATTAGTTTTTTAGGTGAATAGTGTTTTATAATTAAAAATTTAATTAAAATATTTAGAAAATTATTTTTATAAAATGGATTTCATTTTTGAACTCAGAGCATCGATATTATGTTAAGGTAATTTTTTGGGATTTTTCTGGAAAAAATGAATTTTTGGTGAATAATGTATTTATTTAAAAATTAAATTAAAAATATTTAGAAAAATATTTTTATAAATTGGAGTTAATTTTTGAAATCAGAGCATCTATATTTGGTAATGGTGAAATTTTGGGATTTTTCTGAGAAAGTTGAATTTTTGATGAATAGTGAAAATACAGTTTTTATGTTACGAGTGTTTAATGACATCATTAAGTGATGTATTAATTATGTAATAATTATTGTCGACTTATGAATAGTAATATAAGGTATGAGGTGTCCCATGTGGCCAATACCATGGGAAAATACCATGGGCAAGCCCATGGTTTTTCCAAAACCACTAATGAGGTGTCCCTTGGCCATTAATGCCTTGTCCCCTCACTTTCCCTATAAATACCAAGTCATCATCTCATCCATTCGACTCCCAACACTCCCCCAACGAAGTTCTGGTCTCATTACCTCCCAAGGAGTCCTCCCAAGGTGCCCCCAAGCCCTCAAGGTCCGAACCGTTGAGTTTTAAGAGTTACGTTTTAAGGTAAGGGATCTGACCTCTCTCTTTCTTTTCAAGTAATATCTTTTATGTCATTTCTTTTATGCTCCATGTTATTATATTGGAGGATGTTCTTCTATATTAATCATACTTCCCTTTTCATGTTCATATTATGAGAGACCCACTCTTTCTCTCATCGATTCATTTTAAGAATGTTTCAGCGGCGCCGTTAGGCTGCCGAATTTTTAAGAGATTCTTTCACCATTCTCGTTTTCAAGTTCTATTTTCTTGTCAAGTCTTTCAAGTTACTTTTTATTATTTTTGGGTATGGTATCTATATCTATCATACATATATTTTATGATCATATGATTAGAGAACCCATTTTATCGCTTCAATTCAGTATTTTGAAGTTTTAATTGGCGCCGTTAGACTGCCGAATTTTTAAGAGATTCTTTCACCATTCTCGTTTTCAAGTTCTAATTCCATGTGACGTCTTGAAAGTTCCTTTTTATTATGTTGGGTTATTATCTCTATATCTATCATACTGAAATCCTATGTTCATATGATGAGAGAACCTATTTTATCTCTTTAATTTAGTATTTTGATGTTCCAAGTGGCGCCGTTAGGCTGCCGAATTTTTAAGGGATTCATTCACCCTTCTAAATTTTCAAGGTTCTACTTTCATGTCAAGTCTTTAAAGTTCCTTTTTTAATTATGTTGTGGAATTATCTCTATATCTATCATACTGAAATCTTATGTTCATATGATGATAGACCCTATTTTATCTTTTCAATTCATTTTTCTTGTAGTTTAAGTGACGATGTTAGGCTGCCGAATTTTCATAAGAGAAATCTAATTTTTGTCTTCTTGCCATGTTTTTCATTTCAAATGGTATGTCCTTAAAATTTCATTACCATGTTCACATATTCTTCATATTCAGTCCCTCTACTGTTTTATGGGTCATTTATTATTGTTTGACCCATGTCTCCTCTCTTTTCAATGTTTTCTAAAACCTTGTAATATAACCGTTATGCGGTAGAATTTCCGTCTCAAAATGTCTCTCTCTTTTTCTAAAGTTCTTTTATTTTATTAATTGAATATTCAAAGCTCTTTCTTATAAAGGGGTATTCACATATATACCAAAATGGTCTATTTTAAATTCTGGGTTTTACATACATGAGACCCACCTTCCTTTTCTGTGGGTTTTAAAGTGACGTAAAGATCATGTCTTTAAAGCAGTTTTTTTTAAAACGTTATGATTGTGAAATGAAACCCATTTATTTTATTCTATATGGGTTATTTATGAAATTTTTGATGACGATATATGTGGATCACATGATAATAAAGGAAAATTTAAGGGTGCACCCAGTTAGCACTCCAATTCATTGGGTCATGATGTAACCACTAGAGATTACAATTTTCATGATATCTTGGTGAATAACCTTGGTAATTTTCAAATGACACATTGGGGATGGACCTTGGTGATATGTTCATGATTTTATATGTTAAATGATGTAGCCACATCTTCAAGATATTAAAAATGTTATTTTTATTATGATATGCCTCATGATTTCTTTATCATTCCTTAAAGTTCTTTTCCATGACATTGTTGATGTATCTCAAGTTACATATTAAATGTTTCCCCTTGTTTCCCTTACTGGGCCTTCTGCTCACCCTTTCATTTGATGTATGTCCCCAGTTTATGAGATGCAGTAATGAACCTAAGATGAACATAAGGAGAAGTCTTTCAAGTGTTTAAGAAGAATGTTTTTTTGTTTCATGTATTAAGTTACTGGTTTCCAAGACATTAAACCTTAAAGATCCTCAGTGTTTTTAATGTAATGAATGTTTATGTGACAAAAAGGCGGGATGCTATAGTTGGTATCAAAGGATGGTTTAGTTATTTGTGGAAATTAGGATATGAAAACTTGAGGGATAACCCTATAGAAAAGTTTATATATAGAAAATATTCCTGGTATTTTGGTGAGTATTGAGTAATGGGTTGCCAAGCAAATACATACCTGTCTGGATACGAGCAGGTAGAGGTGGCTCTGGAACAGATGTACATAGGGGTAAAACCCGAAAACACCACTTTGAGCAAGACTCAAACGGGAACTGGTACACGACAACGGGCCTTGCTGCACTCTTGGTTACGACACTCCCGGGGGATATGCTTTGGTAAATTCATAAGCTTAGTATGAACCATTGTTAATGGAACAAAGATAAAATAAAATAAAGACTCACATAAAAATATATGATCAAGGATAACCTAGATGGGAACCTAAGGGATCACAAGTTAGGGTATACTTTTCTTCTACAAGTTTATCATTTTATGCTTAAAGTTTCTTTTTCATGATTATTGGATTTGTATTTAATCCCCTAATTATAGTATCTTTTTTTAGTTAATGGCGGGAAATGGAAAAACATGTACCAACAACCAATGTGATAGGAAAGGCGACGATTGCCATATTAATATGACATATATGATTAGGGGATTAAAATATGATCATTATTTTGGAATATGTTCACTATTTTGGGGGCTCTATATGATCGAGGTAAATAGATTACTACGGTATTTTCATTGAGGAGTAAGGTTGACTTATATTTTGAAGAATTGATGAATTTTAGGTGGACTTATAGTAATTTAGGTTACTTATGGAAATGATTAACCTATCTTGGGTAAAATATGTTTAGGTTAGATAATTTTTTTATAAGATTTTAGGAGTGAGTGATGTGTTTTGGAGATGAACAATGAAGTTTATTTTGGAAGAATATGTTATCAAATCCCTCTTGTGTTTGGGTTTCAATCTTAGATTGGTTTATTTTGATGAATTTTAATGACCGTTATTATTGGAATGGTCTATGATCAACTTTGGGTAGTAGCATGGAACTTTGAAGATTTAAAAGTAGTTTCCATTCCTATGGGATTATTTATTTTTGAAGTGTTGTTTTACCTTACCCTTTATGTTATTGGGATAATGTTTAAAGATAGATGAAATAGATAGTTAATCTTTTGTGGATTATGTGATTCTCTAAAAGATGATTCTTGTGTTTTGATGAGACCAAGTAGTTTTGAATGCTCATCGTTTGGTGAAAAGATTAGTTTTGGAAGAAACTTATTAAAGGATGAAACTCTACAAGAAGATAGGTATATTTTCTTATGTTTTTGTTCTATGTAGTAAATGAATTCCTCAAAATTATGAAATGGAACTTAAAAAAAACGTTGTTGGTTTACGTTTCCTACTAGGTAATCAAATACAGTTTACACACATCATAAGTTTGGGATTTTCTTATGGTTTACTTTCTCCTAATCATGTTTTCAATCACTCTCCCTCATAACTTGACCCTTTTTTTCTTCGATATCCATTTTTTCCTCCATGGAATCCTATTACGGGTTATCTCGGGTGACCTTTGTACTTCCCTTTCTTTCTTTAAAGTAATAGTTTTACTGGCTCCTTTTTCGATGTGGGACTTTCAATGATATTTCAAAACCTAATTTTAATAATTGGGAGGACGCATTTTCTTAAGGGGGAAAGATTGTAACAACCCAAAATTTTGAATAAATCTTGTTTCATAATTTTGTGTGTTATTTTATTTTTGATACTCAACAAAACTGTTTCATTTGATAACATGAGTATAATTAAAATGAGACCGTTGGGTTTTGACTGTTATATGACCATTTGTAAATATGACCACTGGAAACTAAACGTTTTGATTATTGTCTCTAAATACAAGTAATCTTGGTTAATTAATATAGAAAGAAGATTCGATGGCCTCACCTAGTATTCTTGGACTGATCAAAGCCCATGTAACAGAAAATGGGAAGGAGGTAGCACCACTGGGCTTTGCTCTGGACCAAACCCAAGCCGAACTTCATCATGTGAAGGTAGAATGGAATCAGCTTTGCGAAAAGTTCAAACTGATAGAAATTACTACACGTGTGATGTTGGCCGAGCCTCCCTCAAATTCTCCCACCTTAGCACAACTTACACTTAGGTCCTATGCTGGTGTGATAAGGGGCTATGTAAGGAGACTGTAACTGCCTTGTGTAATCCTTTGTTTTAAATAAAAATTTGGATTTATTCTTATGATGAAGTTTATGAATCTTCAAATGTCCGGATAAATATAGTATGCATATTTTTGATGAATTTTAGAGAAAGAATATTTTAAAAATGTTTATGTAAACGTTAAGTAAATAAAAATGTGTAATGATTTTCAAAAAATGGTCTTCTAAATTTATGTTCAGTACAAAATTTAGAGTATAATAAGATCAACTAGATTATTGATGAATAGCAAATTGTGAATAGTGATTTTATGATTAGGATTAGTAATGTATCAAAATGGATTAGTAATCTCACTTAAGGAAAGTATTAAAATAATCTAGGCACCTTGATTAAGTAATGTGATTCAATAAAATGGTTAAATAATGATTTCATAAATTATTATTCAAGTATTAGTTTTTTTGGGTGAATAGTGTTTTTTAATTAAAAATATTTAGAAAATTATTTTTATAAAATGGATTTCATTTTTGAACTCAGAGCATCGATATTATGTTAAGGTAATTTTTGGAGATTTCTCTGAAAGAAATGAATTTTCGGTGAATAGTGTATTTATTTAAAAATTAAATTAAAAATATTTAGAAAATTATATTTATAAATTGGAGTTCATTTTTGAAATCATATCATCTATATTTGGTTAAGGTGAAATTTTGGGATTTTGCTGATAAAGTTGAATTTTCGATGAATTGTGAAAATAAAGTTTTTAAGATACGGGTGTTTAATGACATCATTAAGTGATGTATTATGTATGTAATCAATATGGTTGACTTATTAATAGTAAGATAAGGTATGAGGTGTCCCAAGTGGCCAATACCATGGGAAAATACCATGGGAAAGCCCGTGGTTTTGCCAATACCACTAATGAGGTGTCCCTTGGCCATTAATGCCTTGTCCCCTCACTTTACCTATAAATACCAAGCCATCCTCTCATCCATTCGACTCCCAAATCCCCCCAACGAAGTTCTGAATCATTAGCTCCCATGGAGTCCTCCCAAGGATCCCCCAAGCCCTCAAGGTCCAAACCATTGAGTGTTAAGAGTTACGTTTTAAGGTAAGGGATCCGACCTCTCTCTTTCTTTTCAAATAATCTCTTTTATGTCATTTCGTTTATGCTCCATGTTCTTATGTTGTATTATGTTATTATATATTCATCTTAATTCCCTTTTCATGTTTATATGATGAGATACCCCCTCTTTCTCTCATCTATTCATTTTAATAATGTTTAATCGGTGCGATTTTGCTGCCGAATTTTTAAGAGATTCTTTCACCATTCTCGTTTTCAAGTTCTATTTTCCTGTCAAGTCATTCAAATTCCTTTTTATTATTTTGGGGTATGATATCTATATCTATAATACTGATCTCATATGACCATATGATGAGATACCCAATTTTATCTCTTCAATTCAGTATTTTGATGTTTTAACTGGTGCGGTTAGGCTGCAGAATTTTTAAGAGATTCTTTCACCATTCTCGTTTTCAAGTTCTAATTCCATGTCAAGTCTTGAAAGTTTATTTTTATTATGTTGGGGTATTATCTTAATATCTATCATACTGAAATCTTATGTTTATATAATGAGAGACCCTATTTGATCTCTTCAATTTAGTATTTTGTAGTTTCAAGTGGCGCCGTTAGGCTGCCGAATTTTTAAGGGATTCTTTCACCCTTCTCATTTTACAATGTTCTACTTTCATGTCAAGTTAGTAAAGTTCCTTTTTTATTATTTTGGGGTATGATATCTATATCTATCAAACTCAAATATTCTGATCATATTATGAGAGACCCTATTTGATCTTTTCAATTCATTTTTGTTGATGTTTAAGTGACGCTGTTAGGCTGCCAAATTTTCATAAGAGAAATCTAATTTTTGTCTTCCTTCCATGTTATTCATTTCAAATGGTATGTACTTAAAATTTACTTAACATTTTCATATATTATTCATATTAAGTCCTTCTACTGTTTTATGGGTAATTTATGATTCTTTGACCCATGTCCTCTCTCTTTTCAATGTTTTCTAAAACCTCATAACATAGCCGTTATGCAGCAGAATTTCCGTCTCAGAATGTCTCTCTTTTTTTTCTAAAGTTCTTTTATTTTATTAATTTAATAATAAAATCTCTTTCTTATAAAGGGGTATTCACATATATACCAAAATTATATATTTTAAATTCTGGTTTTTACATACATGAGACCCACCATCCTTTTCTGTGGGTTTTAATGTGACGTAAAGATCATGTCTTTAAAACAGTTTTTTAAAACGTTATGATTGTGAAATGAAACCCATTTATTTTATTCTATATGGGTTATTTATGAAATTTTAGATGATTATATATGTGGCTCACATGATAATTAAGGCAAATTTAATTGTGCGCCCTGATAGCGCTCCAATGCATTGGGTAATTATGTAACCACTAGAGATTACAATTTTCACGATATCTTGGTGAATAACCTTGGTAATTTTCAAATGACACCTTGGGGATGGACCTTGGTGATATGTTCATGATTTTCTATGTTAAATTATATAGACACATCCTCAAGTTATTAAAAATGTTATTTTTATTATGATATGCCTCATGATTTCTTTCTCATGCGTTAAAGTTTTTTTTCATGACATTGTTGATGTATCTCATGTTACATGTTAAATGTTTCCCCTTGTTTCCCTTACTCGGCCTTCTGCTCACCCTTTCGTTTGATGTATGTCACCATATTATGAGATTTCGTAATGAACCTAAGATGAACATAAGGATAATCCTTTCAAGTGTTTAAGAAGAATGTTCTTTTTTTTCATGTATTAAGTTCCTCGTTTCCAAGACACTAAACCTTAATGATCCTCAGTTTTTTTAATGTAATGAAAGTTTATGTGACAAAAAGTCAGGATTATATATATATCTTATTGTAATACCACATGATTAAATAGTGTGTTATATCTTTAATGTAATTTTATAGCTTATATTTCACATAACACAAACTTGTATGGAGTTATACGCAAGATTGAGTTTCTGCGAAACAATACACTAGTGTTATTATTATTTAAATGATATATTTATTTATCAATTAAATATTGTAATATGAATAGTAAAAAATAAATTTTAAATGTTATTTATAATATTTTCACAATATTAAAACATATATATAATGAAATATATGTGTTTTGTTAAAAATGTTATTTAGGAAAAAAATTATTTTCATTAAAAAACTAATTTTTATGTCCATTTGTGAACAATAATAAAATTAATTTTAGACAAATATAAAAATTTAAATTAGTAAAATAGACATTATTTTTGATTCTGTAATACCAAAATTATCTTAGGGTGAATTTTTGGTACTTTTCTATTATCATTCATATTTTGATGAAAATTGAAGAATACAAAATTTTAATTAAAAACAACTTTTTATATTGAAATAATTTATATTGTTAAATTATAAATTTGAGTGGGTTTAAAGTAAAATTGGATTATATTTTAATAATTTAACATAATTTATGTTATTGGATGTTATTTCATATTTAAATTATAAATAAACACATGTCGATATTTTGATAGTATTTACTTCTTCAAAACCTGCTTTTTAATTTTGACAATGGAAATTAATTTTAAATTAATTTCTTCAACTACATTGTTTTAAATGTTTAAAAATGGATTTATATATAAAACCAGTATTTCCAAATTGTGTAAATATGTATCTTTTATTTTTAAACATTAAGAATAGTAACTTTAGTAAATATTTTATTTACCGTGGTTAAAGGGTATATTCGTTAAATAACGGTAAAAAATAATATTATAATATTATTAAATTATCGTAACATGTGTCCTAACACTATTTTATGATAGATTTTCAAACATGGGAATCTATTTGTATATTATGGGACCCCATGGAGCCACTTGTATGTAAAAATGACACTTTATAAAAATTAATTTAAAGTTAAGGAAAATGTAACATAAACATATATCTTTAAGTAAAACATTTTTTATATGGGGTTATATAAGTAGTATTTTCGACTATAAATATTAATTATAAATATATAATTATTTTCTAAATAATGGTATATTATTTATAACTTTTAGACTTAAAATAAATATATTTATTTATGACACAATAATGATGCAGTATTTTTCTTATTAACGAAAGATTAAAATAATTTATTTTATAATTATCACAATAAATATAAATTTAGTCTTTCGAATCCATAAAATAATTTTTTAGGTTTATATGAAATGTTAGGGTTTATTAAATATATTTTCTTGAAGTAATTAAGTTTTTATGACTTAAAAAAACAAATACTAAATAGCGTAAAAATTGACTTAAATGAGTTTTTAAAACAAATACTATTTTATTAAAGGATATAATATTCCGAAAAATATAACATTCAACCAAAGGACTTATATAATGATTGATTTGTCATTAATTATCTACATGAGTATCTCTTGGAATTTTAATTTAATTTTATTAACCATATAGTGTATGAATACAGGAAGACATGGCCAGAGTTAAGCTATTTATCTAATGGTTAAATATAAAATATAAGGTTAATATGGTGACCTAAACTTGTCTAAAAACTATTGGATGAGATAATTTCGGACCATAAACACCTTATAATAGAAATAAATTTTTTTGGAGCTATTATAAACCTAAAATAAATTAATAATAAATTAATATTTCAATCTATTCCTAATGTTCCCATCACCTCTCTTATAAAAGTGTACTTTCCCTTCTCTCAAATTCAAACCTCCAAATCCATTTTTCAGGGCCAAAACCTTCTAAAATCTCTTTCTTAGTACCCATAAATAATCATACAGGCCTTAAATTTATCATAAATCTATCCTATGGATCTCTTTCATTCAAATCAAATGGAAGAACCCAGAGAAGAGGTAATTACGTCATCACCTCTTTCAAAGTTATTTTCTTATTCCACTTCCTCTTTCATTGTTGTATCCATACCAGAATATTAATCGTAGGAATTTCTAAAAAAGAAGATGTCATCATAAATATGGTCTAGCCATATTTATTACTTTATCCATCATATGTATGAAAATTCACCATACGTGCATATGTACGGCTTACTGTCTCCACGTCGTGGTGTTGTTTGTTTTTCAACACTTCATTATTTGGATGGGTATAAAAAGGAGTATAATTGATTTAAATAATAAATATAAAATTTTAATGTGTACTTATATATAATATTCCATCCAATTATATATAATTTCAGCATCAATAGAATGTTATTGTGGCTCGTGCGTACGTACGACTCACCATCTATAGGACATGATGATATTCATTTCCACGTTCACCATTCAATAATGATTATAAAAATATATATGAATAATAATTATGTAATACATGACATAATAATTCTATTAAATATATATATATGTGTGTGTGTGTGTTTATATATATATCTCATTCTCTTGCTTCCGTTCAATACAATATGAAAACGAAAATAGCATTTATTCATATGTACGACCTACAGTCTCCAGAAACGGTGTTTTCCATTATAAATAACCATATATTATACATTTTTATATTATGAATATATATGATACATAAATAATGTATTATATTATAGATGAAATTAAATAATTATATCAGTGTTATGTTCCAGAATAACAAGTTAAAACACATACGATAAAGAAAAAAGTTATTAGCAAAATTGTTATTTTAACATGGAAATTATTATTGAATTAGTAGTATAAAGTTATAAATAAATCATTTATTAAATCATAAATATGGTTATTCTTCTAGTATAATTCAATAACATACTATGTTCATTTTATAGGAGGTTAAATGTTACCTTGGCCAAAGGAAAGTACAAGGTAATAATTAATTTTACAATCACTTATTTATCTGATGTTGTTTATACGTAAGTATCTACTAAGACCACTTTATCATCCCCATCAGTGTTTCTAAAAAATGCATTTCAAAAAATATTATTATTTCTTATACTATGGGTAAATTCATTTATACACTTGATTTACTTTTTACAATTTTTTTAAGGGAATAATATTGTCCTTTTCCTAACAAGGTACTTTATAAACTTTTTGACAAATTAAGGAAAAAATGTTATTTTAACTTATACGGTGGGTGAAGATATCTTCTTCCAATATAACACCTTATAATTTTCACTTAAAATTCGATAATAATATTTTTAAAATAACATTTTTCATTACTTTTAAATGATTCTAACGTAGAAAGATATATTTCACTCAAATAGTTTTTGTATTGATTTCATCTATGTGAACATCCTTTGTTAGATTTTATGATAATTTGAAGTTGATTTAGAAGGATAAAATCATTGATATTGTATAGAATATTTTGTGATATTTTTTTATTGTGGATGTGAAATTTTAATACAATTCATGATTTATGGTTAATGCATTAAAATTTTGTTGTTATTTTTAATATGAATGTTTATGTTATGTTTTTACACTTTTCATATAAGGAATGCATTGGAATTATAATGTGATGGGGGGAATTATAACCCCTCGATGAATCAGTAGGTCTCATTAGGAAAATTATTTTCTTGGAACAATCCCTTGAAAAAAAAATTTATTTTTAGTCTTGGCATGATGTCTTAACTATGTGGTTATCATGTCCTACATTATGTATTCACTCGTTATGAAATTAGTTATTAAATGTGATTATTCAATTAGTAGAATATCCTTGTTCATGTTTATATGGTAATGTTTGATTTATTTTTTCCGTATTATTTTCTTGTTAGTGTTTAAATTGTTATTTTTTATTAAACATATTGACTTAAATGTCCATAGGATTCACTAAATTATATACCCTTATTGAGCATCTGATCATACCCTTTCTTATGTTTTGTTTTCCCAGAATTCTAAGATGTGTATTTATATTGATATGCATGATTATTCTAGGGGAATAATGACATTCTCAAAAGATTATTTATTTAGTGTTTTATGTTTTAGTGTGTAATGTGACAGTCACTTATGTAATCTATTTTTTTAGACTGCAAAATCAATCAGTCTTTCGGGACTTGATTCCTTGTAATCATGCCAATATACTAAAGTAATGAATCGACCCTATGAATATGGGGTCATGGTGATATATTTGGTATGATAGAATTTTTATCAATAACATTAGAAACATGATTTCAAAAAATCTATATAAAGAATATTACCCTAATATAGACTTCAACAATTAGTATAATAGAACATACAATTTTTTTTGTTAATATAGATATTATGTGGGTTTTCATAGTAATACATCCCAAATTGGATATTAGAGGGGTACATGGTTCTGGAATAGATGTACCTCGGAGTGAAAACTCCATCTAGGAGTTTCAAGCATGACATGGCATATCCTGGTACACGACAATGAGCCTTACAGTGTACCTGGTTTGACACTCCCAGGGGATATTTTTAGGATAATTCAAATTTTTTACAAAACATTATGAAATATTTATGTGTAAATATGGTAGAAAATAAAACATTTTTATGATACTAGATCTGTGAAAATATTCAATTAATGTCGGTAATTTTTATAATTTTTAGATTATACATTATGATTTGATCTAACCTAGTGTATATCGTAATTGAGAAATGGTGCCCTGTTGAAGGAATGAGAACTCCCGCAATATTCATGATCCAAAGAATAAGAAGGATCCAATATTTCATGGTCTTAAGATAATATTTCATAAGGAAATAGCCACCTATATATTCTTATCATATGAGGAAATAATATCAGGTGTTAATAAGATAGGTACAGAATTATCCAAGCCCTAAGGCATTGAAGGGAAGCCATAGAAGAAGGGGATGAAAGAGAGAAAGATAGATAAAGGGAAGAAGGGAACAAAAGATTTTCCCATATGTGATAAATGTGGAATGAATTATACTGTGAAGTTGTTTAAAGGATTGGGTGTTCCTTATAAGTCTAGAGAAAAGGGTCATCAAGAAAAATAATGTAAAAGGAAGAAAAAAATGACTAATATTCAGTGTTTCTACTGTAGTGAAATAGGGAATTATGTAAATAAAAGTCCTAAGTGTTATGGAAATATAGCTCAGAATAATCAAAGGGATTAAGGTTAAGCATAAGCTATTACTACAGTAAACAAGGAATAAATAATCTATTTGAGTTAGAGGATTGATGAATTATGTCATTTGAGTGTCGAATCAATGATGTACTGGTTATATGAACTGTGGAACTAAATCAATATTGTACTTTGGTACTATTTCATTGAGGATTTGAGATTGAATGATACTAAGAAAAATGACTCAATAACACATTAAATTTTTGGAAAATACATGGTTGAAGTATTGATAACTCTTAATATGGTCTTGATACCGAGTTAGTGATTTTGGAATAAGAGATGACTGATTTGGATAAATTATATTGGATATTCTTGACTACCTTGAGACTAATTATTTGTTTTTTTATCACATCATTGTTGGAGTTTACAAAATTTTTGGGTATAAAGAGAATATCAAGTATTCTATTTTGAATAAGGGAGAATGAATGTCATCAAATAGGTTTTATCGTAATTCAAGATGGTGCCATGTTTTAAGAGAATTCATGATGAAGGTATTGACATGTTATTACTTATTAAAAGGGATATTCATTTTGTTTTCCTTATAAATTTTGGACTGAGATTTTAGACATACCTATTTTCGATAAGTCTAATTGCTATAATGGATTAATTTGGACATTGGATACAATTGTGTAAGGTCAAAACATTTATTAATAATATTATTTGGATTTTTATAAAAAGGAAAACCTTGATGTCGGGCAATAACATGTCGCATCCTGCGAGGCTGTCAGACATGAATGCACAACCATAGGGTGACAAGGGTGAATCACCTACCACTGGAATATGTGATGTCTTAGATTGAATAATGTATTTTTTTTATAATGTTCTGATAGATAAATTATAAATTCATTTTTTTGAACCCTATACATTTAGGATAAATAAAATATTTTTGTGTTCTATTATCTTTTAGAGTGAAAGATGATTTTGTGGTAGAAATTAGTGATGAGATGGAACTATACTTGTCATGTATTCACTTTTTCCTTAATCATTAGGGAAAGTATCTTAAAAATATGAGTTATCCTAATACCATATTTTTTTAAACCGATGATATTTTAAATCATTATTATAGAATTATGGATTTGAGGCCCTCAATTTTCCATTTATTGTTCAAATATTTGTGATTGATGACCTCGATCAATCCCTATAAATATTTTCATTTTCCCACCAATTATGTGTCCCTAATTTCCACCTATGTTCTCCTATAAAAAATAATAATTTGTTGAAGACTTTGTCATTTCCTTATACCTCTTATTAAGAATAAATTTTATTAACCCTATTTCTGATGTGGGGTTTCTAGAATGGTATTTTCTATTTTAAACCTTTTATTTTAAAAAAAAAATAAATTTTAAGGAATAAATTTATTGAAGGTGGGGAGAATTTAACACCCCAATATTTCATATTAATTTATCCATTTAAATTAATTTAATATCTTATATTGCACCGAACACCGACATGACTTACGTTATATGCAATATTGACTTTCTACAAAATAACACATTAGTGTTATAATTATTTATATGATATATTTATTTTTAAATTAAATATTGTAATATTTATAGAAAAAAATTAAATTTAATTTAAAATGATTTTACAAAAACAAAACATATTTATAATGAAATTTATAAGTCGTGTTAAAATAGTAATTTAGAAAAAATATTTTCTTAAAAAACTACTTTTATATCCTTTGGTAAACAATTATAAAATTAATTTAAGACACTTCTAAAAATTTAATTTGTTAAAATGGAAATCATTTTAAATTTTGGAATATTATAATTATCTTATGGTGAATTTGGGGTACTTTTCTGATAATTATCATATTTTGATGAATAGGGAAAATTACTAAATTTTAATTAAAAACAACTTTTATAATTGAAATTATTTAGAGTGTTAAATTATATATTAGATTGGTTTTAAAGTATAATAAGATTATATCATCATATTTTCATATAATTTCGGTCATTAGTTGTTATTTTTCATTTAAATTGTACATAAAGTCATTTCATTCTTTTGATAGTTTTACTTCTTAAAAACAAGCCTTTTGGTTTTGAAATGAGAAATAATTTGATATTAATTTCTTCAACTCCTCTTATGTGAATGTTGAAAAATGGATTCCATATTTTTAATTAGGGGGTCCAAATTGTGTATATAGATAACATTAATTTTAGACATCATGAATAATAAAATCTGTAAATATTTTATTTATCATGGTTAAATCGTAAATCTGGTAAATAAGGGTAATAAATAATATTATATTAAGATTAAATCACCCTAAAATGTGTCTTAAACATATTATATGTTACATGTCCGACCATGGGAATCATTTGGTTGATTTTGGGACATGAGGGAGGCACTTGTTAATGAAAATGAAACTTTATAAAAATTAAATTAATGTTAAAGAAAATTTAACTTAAATATATATATTTTAGTAAAAAAAAATTATATGGGGTTAAATAAGTGATATTTTCAACAATAAATATTAATTAGAAATATAATGAAATTTCATACATCATGATATTTTATTTGTAATTTTTAAACCTAAAATAAATATATTTATGTATGACAATATGAAGATACATTATTTTCCTTTTTAATGAACTATTAAAATAATTGATTTTATAAATATCAAAATAAATGTAAATTGAGACTTTTCATGCCATACACTAATTTTATATTTTAACATGACATGTTAGGGATGATATAATATATATATTTTTTAATGTAATTAAATTTTTATGTCTTTATGTAAAAAATAAAATACTAAATAGTGTCAAAATGGACATAAATGAGTTTTTAAAACGTATACTTTTTTATTAAATAATATAATATTTCTAAATATCTAATATTAAGCCAAAAATATATATAATTATATATATGTCATTAATAGAGCACATGAGGTTCTCTTGTCATTTTATAGTAATTTTATTATCTATATAGTGTAGGAATGCATGAAGACATGGTAAGAGTTAATGTATTTAACTAAGGGATAAAACTAAAAGAAAAGGTTAATATGGTGACCTAAAAATTTCTATAATCTATTGTATGAGATTATTTTGACCCATATCCTCCTTATCCTAGAAAAAAATACATTTTTATCTATTATAAAGCGAAAATAATTTTATAATAAATTAATATTTCAAGGTCTTCCTAAAGTGCCCGAGACCTCTCTTAAAAAACGGCACTTTACCTTATATCAAATTCACACTTCCATAGTCATTTGGCTCAGTGATACCTGGCTCAAATACCCTTCCAACTACCCTCACTTCAATCTAGATCCATTAATTTGATCATAAATCCATGCTATGGAGACCTTTTGTTCAAATCAAAATGATGAACTCGAAGAAGATATAATTACTATGTCGCCTCTTTCAATGTTATTTTCTTCTTCCACTTATTAGATAATTGTTTTTTCCAAGAAAAAATAACAAATACAGTATGATATACATTATAATATGTTATTATTAATATGGTACAAACAAATTCATTATTCTATCCATCCTATTAATGAAAAAGTTATCATACATGTGTACTTACGACTTACCGTCTCCACGTCGTGGTGTAGTTTTTTATTCAATGCTTCATTATTTGGATGGGTATAATAATGAGTAAAGTTTATGTAAATATCAAATATAAAATCTTAATGAATAATTATATAATAAACCAACCAATTACATACAATCTTTCCTTTAATAGAATGATATTCTCACTTGTGCGTACGTACGACTTACCGTCTCCACGACGTGATGAGATTAATTTCCACATTCACAATTCAATGATGATTATAAAAATATATATTA
This sequence comes from Viscum album, assembly GCA_963277665.1. Lineage (NCBI taxonomy): Eukaryota > Viridiplantae > Streptophyta > Magnoliopsida > Santalales > Viscaceae > Viscum > Viscum album. The sequence continues at coordinate 1,019,064,065 of OY728133.1, read as the reverse complement.
TTAATATGTAGTTAATATATGACTTAATAATGCTACTGGATATATATATATATATTTATATATATATATCATTCTCTTACTTGCGTTCATTACGATATGAAAACTGAAATAACGTTTAAGTGTACGAACGACCTACCATCTCCATATATGGTGTTTTTTATTTCCATATATCTATATATTATACTTATTTATATTCCAAATATATATGATACATAAATAATTCCTTATATTCTGGAAGCAACAAAATCATGTTATAAGTGATACGATCAATAATAACAAGTTAAAACACGTGTGATAAAGGAAGTGATTATTACCCAAAATGTTATTATAACATGAAAATTATTATTAAATAAGTGGTATAAATTCATAAATTAATCATGTATTAAATCATAAATATGAATATGGTTATTTTATAATTTAATAACATACTATGGTCATTATATAGAAGGTTAAATTTACCCTCGACCAATGAAAAGTACAATCTAAGGGTAAATTTTGGAATCTATTCTTTATCCGAAGTTGTTTATACATAAGTATCAACTGGGACCACGTTATCATACACATCCATGTTTCTTAAAAATGTTTTTTAATTTTTTTTACTATTTCCTATACTATAGGCAAGGTAATTTATACTGTTTTTTTTAGTTTTTATGAAATGTTTTGAAATAAATCATTACGACTTTTTTCAAACAAGGTACTATATAACCTTTTCAGCAAATTAAGGAAAGATTATTTTATTAAAAAATATGGAGGTTGAAACTATCTTGCACCATTATAACACCTTTGATGCTTCCCGTACATGCCTATTGGAATTTTTTCAAAATGAATGTTTTCATTACATATAAATGAATTCAAATTACAAAGATATATTTGGCTCAAATAGTTTTTTGGATTGATTTCATATATGTCAACATAAATTGTTGGATTTTATTCTTGTTTGATGTTGATTTATTCTGATACAATCTTCTATATCGTATTTTAGCTTTGTTGATATGTTTTACTATGGATGTTCTATTTTTATACCATTCCTGTTTTATAGTTAAGTTATTGAAATTTCATATTCTAGTTATAATATGAATTCATATGTTATGTTTTAGCCTTTTCATATGAGGAATTCATCGAAATTAGTATGTGATATGTGGGGCCCGCAATATCCCCTCATTGCATCGGTAGTTTTAATGAGTGAAATTAGTGTCTTGGCACAAGGACTTGACTAAATTTTTATTTGTAGTCTTGGAATGAGGCCATGAATATGTGGTTATGATATCCAACATTATGAATTCCCTTGTTATGAAATTATTTATTACATGTGGTTATTCATATTTTTGAATATTTATGTACATGATTATATAGTAATTTTTAAATTAATTTTTCCATATTATGTTCAATTAAATGTTTAAAAGGATGTTGTTTTTATTACACATCTGTTCTTAATAGTTTTTTTCTTCTACTAAATTATTTACCCTTACTAAGCATCTGAGCTCACCCTTTTCTTATGTTATGTTTTCCCTAGATTCCATGAAGTGTATTATGATTGATATATAGGGTTCTGATATAGGAATAATGGAGTTATCTAAGGATTATTAATTTGTGTTTTATATTCGATTGTGTGATGTAACATTCATGTATGTAATATATTTTCTAAGACTGCTAAAATGATTGGTCCTTCGACACTTGTTTCCTTGTAATCATGTTAATGTATTTAACTAATACACTGGTTCCAGGCTAATGGGGTAGGTGGTTACACATACGATTTAACTAAATATCATTCTATGAGTGGTAGGCTATGCTTAGTAGTACCCATGAACCCTATACCCTCTACAACCCCTGAAAAAACCATGATGTGAATCAAGCTTCTTTTTTTTAAATGATAGAACATGGAAAACCATGGAGGCCTATCATATCATCAATTTATATCATCTTATTCTCATCCACTGAAAGATACTATCCAACAAGTAATAAATAGGTGACCTCTGTCAACCTATATGTTATCACCCATATAAAGTTACTTCCCTGAGGTAATATAGGACTTATTTTCCCAAAATCCACATTCATATCATCCCACTTCCACTCTAGAATTGGTATCATCAGTAAAATCCCCACTGTATACTGTTGTTCTTCCTCCACTTAATGAGAGGTGAGACAAAAAGTAAAAATCCCATCATTCTCCCTTTTCATCATCGCCAACCTATAATTGTTCTACAAGTCGCTATATATAATGGTAATTCTATGATGCACTGCTAAATGTAAAGGCATGTTAATCTTGCATAAAATCATATCTGATGGAGGTAGGAGCCTAGATTCATATATTAATGTACATGATATCATACTCAGTAACATTTTATCTAGGTTGTGGGTCATCACCAACATGTCGAACCCATTGGACCAAACACTAATGATCTAATTGCTACAACATATTCTATCTATTTATCGTTGAATGAAGTAATATAAGCTAACACATGTTGTGAACCTTATGAACAACCTATTTTGTATTCCTCTTACTCAGGTCATTAACAACTACATTTCCATTTCCATGTGAATATAAATTCTTGAAGTAAAAATTGTATATTTTTTAAACACATTATTGCTACCTAAGATTCATTTTATGATGTTTAAAGATGTATTTGAGGTTTTTTTGATCTGTCTACACCAAAAATTATCTCCCAGTATGTAATTCCTCCAAAATCATAAGTCATGATAAATATATGATAAGTTATCTTCATGCATCGGGTTTTACTCCCATGTGGACTTAAATGATGTGACATGTATGCTATGAATCCCTCCTCGTACATAATAATTGATCCTATCTTGATAACTAATTAAATACAATAAACTGAACCAATTTAAACAGAATCTATAAGAATCTAGATATGTGCTATAGTTAGCCTCCCATTTTTCTCTTAAAATAATGTATCGAAGGCTGAAGTCCACATGAACATTACACCCTCTTGCGTCAAGATCATAATATGTTTATATAGGTGTGATAATTCCTTCATAAAACCCCTATAATTAATGGTTATCCAAAATATACTCTGTATATCAAATGAATTATTGGGATTCTCCTAAGAATCTATAGATCTCACCTTCTCTAGGTAAATTGATACTATGTTCTCTAGGTTACAATGACCAGAGAAGTGATATATATCCTTATCAAATTTTAAAATTTAGAGATTATGATTTAAATGAATACATATTAATTTTTCTAATTAGATCTAAATATTATTGGATGGGACTTGTTGGGTGTCAGAATAACCCAAGACATCTTCCAAGAATACTAGAAAAAATGAAAAGTGATATGGATGGAAAACCATGTTCATTAGTTTCATGAATACTACTATCATATTTGTTATGCTAAAAAATGAACAAATACTCTTATAAGAACGATCATCCATGAAATGCGGTATATTTTACATCTAATTGTCTAACATGCACCAGATGATAACCTTATATCATATTATTCTTATAAGAAACCCTTAATTCTCTGATATAGTTTAAGGTATATTATATAAGTGGTAAGGGATTCTAGTTCTTAACTATACATTGGTTTAACTGATGGAAATTCCATGAAAATCATGAGGTTACTATGCATGTTCTTCGTGAGAAGACCAGTGACCCCAATGGTAAAAAGATATTTTGTATCATGCCCTTAGATTCTGAATCATCCACCTACCACTTGATCTCTCACGACTCAGTATTATCCAGAATATAAAAAGGAATTGATATTGGTGTAGCTCATTTAATTTCCCAATGGAAAACAATTACTCTCTATGATGAGGTAGTCTTAAAAATTAATCTAGGAGAAAAACACTCAATGGATCTAACACTAAAATGAAATACACGTGACGTGATTTTGTATAATCCAAATATTAGCTAGAAATCTCGGATTTCATCCAGTACAACCCATGATGATCATGTCCAAATCAGTTCTCATGGACTTCCCATTCACCCCTGTGAAGAAAACCCAAACCCTTTGTTGTTTTGAAAGTCTCTATTCAGTAATTAAAATAAACTTAAGCATGATATGGTACTAACCAGTCCATCACGATAGAGATATTAAACCCCTTCAAATTAAGTACAAATAGGTCGCATACAATGCTAAACTCACTTATTAGAATGGGAACTCCATTAACTCACGTATACACTCAAATAAAATCCTCAAATAATTATCTAGTGTCATCATCCAACATTAAATATAAACATTGATCCCATGTTCTTCTATAACGAAAATATATGTGATAGAATGGTAATAATATGTATCAAAAGGATAAAAAACTAATATTGAGGTGGTCAGGATAGTACCTCTAATAGTATATATTCCATCACACTTCTCCCTATGTATCAATGGAAGTATAGACATATGTCATGATTCGTAGTCATGATATATAGCATGACTACCCTGAGTAAGTCTGCTCTGCTGACACCATTTTTTGGTTCCCGACTACACTATTGTGACCACCACATGCACCAGAATAGCTGACCATAGTGTATATCTCTACGTAATGCAAGAAAAAAACACTAATCTTTAATGTGGATTCAGTTCAGAACCTCTCTTACAAGATTCTAGTGGAAAAGTTATTCAATGTCATTTTATATATCCAATATTTTTTTGAGACTAATGATTGACTCGGTCCCTAGAATGTTGTGGACTTGAATATCTTGGTTTACTAAATTGATGTAACCTTGCCTAGATACTTGATTAGGAAACATGGATACTGATACCCCCATGTGTATGTTCCAAATTATTTTTCCTACTATTGGATAAATTTAATCCATATACTAGTTCTAAACCACCTTATCTCACACCCACAACTTCCCTCAAGTTACACTATGGAATAATAAACATCATTCACTACTAAGGATATGATATTGAGAGAAAATAAATTCAACTATGATTTATGGTCATGAATAGAAAATACATGGATTGACTCGATTCATATAACTCAGCACCTAGTAGAATATGATTGAAATATTGGAGCTCCATGAAATAAGAAAAATATTCCTTGAATTATTAGACACCCTATTACTAGTTCATAAAATCTTGGACTCTATCGGATTTGAATGTTGTGAGATGGAAGTAATTGATGAAGATCATCTGAAAATACCTCGAAGACATATCCCAATGATGATTTGTTTGAGTAATAACATCCCACTATCTCTTTGAAGAATCAATATACATATAGAGATAGACATTTACACTCCTCTCTATAGGTGTAAAAAGATACTTCAAAATTGTTAAAATTTCTTATAACTATGAATCCACAACATATTTTTTACCCACCAATGAAAAAAGGGTGGATGAATCTACTAAAACTCATACATCAACTCTTCCATAGTTGGGGAAGGTCAGGGAGATCCGTAAAGAATTTGTATAAATCATATGAAATCCTCCCATAATTGGGAATCGAGAGACAAGTTAGGATTTTCATGATATGACTCAATAAGAACTATTATAGGTTCTATTAGAGAACCAGGTCCCACCACCTCTATAGCATGGTTGTATCTACCCTCCTAGCATATGACTTATGGATTCCATGGTGTCATGTCTCATTATAATCCAAACACATTCCTCATAATAATATTTAATATCATCTAAAATCATATATATATATATAAACAAGGTAGGTAAAGCATCTATATATAAGATCAACACACCTCTATATGCTCATAAATCAAGTTCTGGGAGACTTGCATATCAAAATAAAAGTGAGAGAAACTAATTTCTATCCACTAAAAAAGACGGTCCAGGTTCAATTTCTCTACTATAATCCATTGGTCCTAGTATAGAGTGATTAAATTTCATGTTATAGAAGAAAACATCATTTAAATTTCAATTAGATTCCCCATTTCAAGTTTACCATTAATTTCAGAATTTATATTTCTTTATAAGTTTATACTCACTTATAGAGTTAATCTATATAAAATGGTTGCATTATATGTATCATCATTTCCAATTTATAAATCCTAATACACTTTATAAATTTATGTGTGTCATACATTTAATCACAAATAGTTATTTATCAACTCCCTAAATTAATTGTTATCAAAATTCAATGATATATTGACAAAGGAATCGAAACATGTTGTAGGAAACATTCATATTACTATAATCATTCCATGGCATATTGATGACTTATAAATCATGATGTACATATGATAATGCATGATGAAATACTTCCCTTCAATGTTATCCATGGTTAAATGTACATAGTCATTAGGAAAATAAAACATCATGTGAATCAACCAATGGTGACATCAGGGCTACTGTAATAAGAAAATCCTGAAAAACATGACCTATAACATATATATTCTATTTTCAAGCTACATGGGTCAGATATTCCAAGACATAAGCTCATGAAAAAAATTCCTAACACGTCCTATTTCTCATTTATAGCATTCCCAACTAGTAAATAAAATAAAATAATACTTCAATAAAACTTTTTGGGATCCTGGACCATGATCACTCAACTGTATCCTAACCTGATTGGCTATATGACCTCAAGAATTCCACCCTATAAATCAGTGGCCGCAAACTAGTTGTGAGTGTTTATGGTAGATCAATTAGGACAAAATTCCATCAGGATCACAATGCATCATATTTTTTTAATGATATCGATAAATAGTATACGAATATAAAAATACTAAATTTTGGGATAGTAATCATCCATCATATAAATAACTATACATCAACATCCATCAATATTATATTCAAAATTATGATCACATCATGATATATAAAAGGAAATACATACAAAATATAGTTAAATACTAATACATATAGTCACAAAAAAAACCCAAAAACATAAAATATATATAACTTAATATTTTTATGAAATATAGCTTAGTCATGTCCTCCCCTTATCATATGATACAATGAATCAATCATAAATAACTAGATCATTTCATCCATCCTTAATTTCATATATTTTTGTCTATCCACATAAATAATAACAGCCAATGTATGGAATTATATAAACTCAGTAATCCACTACCAGTAGTGTCTTATTCCACCAAGTACATGAATATTTAATAAGCACTGTGCATGTAATAATAAATCCATAAATGAAGTGTTAAAATAAATAACCCACGCAGGACTCGGTACCCATTGAACACCCATCCTCTGCTATATTAATCACCATATGTAAGAATAACTCTTTGTAATCAGTCACTCATGATTTAATTTTATAATAATGTCTTGGGTCCTAGATCATAGATCATGAATCCCTCATAACTAATATCCCAAAGAACACCCATCAACTGCTATATTAATCACCATATGTAATAATATCTCTATGTAATCACTCACTTGTGATTGAATTTTATAATAACATCTCGGGGCCAGTATCATAGAGTAATAATTCCCTATAACTCATATCTATGATGGAAATGTATAATAAGGTCATCATAAAAGTATAGATCCCCCTGAATCCTAGATTTTTCTTTGTCTTGGAAGATGTTAAGTGTAATCATTTTATTATTAAATTTAATAGAAACTTAGTATTATCCCTAGTGTTCCAAATTTGGACTCCATTTATCACTCTATGCATATCATGAACCCGTTACCATATAATATCATCCTATGAATTCTGCATGGTAACTCATGTATAAATATAGGTTTGATATAAAGTCACCAACCTCTATGTCCATCTGGGGGTATTTTGAAGGGGAGCCCAAGTGTCACTTCATAGATATATATCAATATTTCATCTAATTCAATCATTGGTAGTCCTCATAGATTGTCAAAGTAGTAATCATTTCATACACTGTAATATCCTGTCTCAGTCCTTAAGTGGTAGCATATAAGGGAGTCTATGTTTCACTCTTGAATATGAATCCAACTACAAAATTTGTTCATCCATGGGATTCATATGAGAACCCTTGTGTCCCCAAGGAACAAAATAATTTATAATAAATAATTTAATTATTTAATCCTAATCATTCCATTTATGGTGTTTCGAGTTGGAACCAAATTATCACTTTCAACATGGAAATATGAATGGTCATAGTCCCAAAAACTATCCATAGAAATTAATTTCACAGTTAAGAAATTTATACATCACATTTATGGAAAATTTAAATCACCTAAAAATATGACTGAAATGATATAATATGATTTGATGGACGAGAATTATATGAAATATATTATTCAAAATAATTGGTTATAATAATTAAAAATAAATTTGTAGCCTAATGGAATGTAAAAATGATGGAAAATTAATAGGCTCATAGTCTTACATTCCCTACTTCCTATATTTAATTTCACATGTATTTAAAATCATTTAACATCACATAATTGATTTTAATATGTACCACCCATAAATGGTTAGTCAAATCAATGGTCACCCATGTTTGTGTACTATGTTTACGAATCACACACAAAGGGGATGTTTAATTATAGTTCCTTAACCTCTAATGATATATAAATAAATCCAATTGTCCATATAGGTCTTGCCAACCAATTTAATATAATAATAAAATCTTTTAAATAGGATATAATATGAAAATTCATCACAAGACACACAAAAAATATATTTTAGCACCATTGAATTATTGGAAAATAATAATACCACATACATTTCGTGGTAGTCAACTACTCATTTTTTCTTTTCCTGTAATATGGTATCAAATAAGAAGAAATTGAGAAAAAATACTAGTTTTCTAATAATACATCTTATGAACTTGTAAAAAAATAACTCTATTAATAAGAAGATAAGCAATGAGAGGGGATAGAGGAATAGAGAGATTACTATTATGTAGACAACAAGACTGGTGGTGAGTGATTCAGAGCCTAGACCGAGAAGAATCATCAATGCATATCTTTAGGCATAGAGTAGTGCTTCGATATGAGTAGAGGTTTTTAATAATGCGAGGATAAGAAAAATGAGGGTGAGTAATAGAAATAATCAATTGAAAAAAATGAATTTTATATACTTTTATGTTGTTACATTATTTGGCCGCATGGTTGCCCAAAATGTGGTCCCGCTGAGCACATCCCACTTCAAACAGAGCACACCTCACATTCCCTATAGTGTATAGTTATAAAATTAATGTTAATCCCATCAAAATTCTATTTCTCAACCCCATGTTGTCCAAAACTCCTTCATATAGTTTATATAGACTTTGTGGTACCCTAACTAGGTTTCATGGTTTGAGGCTTATAATATTCCTTATTCATGAAATAAATGTTCACCTCTATTGTTTCCTCCAAAATTTGACACTCTGGACACAGAAAAAGCCTTGGACACTCCTAAAACCATCCTTAAAACATGGGGAATATTTATATTGAGAAAATAAGAAGCCCAATGAAAATGTTAAAGGATTCATACCACATAGAAAAATATTCTTCTTACATTTTTGTATTTTTAGTTCTTCTTATTTTGTAGGGAAATCTTTTATCTATGAAGACTTCTAATTTATTTATGATATGGAGTATATTTGGGTACCTCATATTATCTATTGTATTAAATTTATATAAATTGGGTAATCATTTTTGTTTTCATTTATTATATTCCATTTATGCCGGTAAAAAACATGTGTCCATTTTGAGGTGGGCTTCTGGGTTCATCGTTATCTTTATTGTTTTTTTGGTAGGAGTAAAAGTGGAAGGTGTAATGACATATACTCTTATCTTATAAACCCCCATAGTAGGATGTCCCAAAACATCTACAACATTTTTCAAATCCCACTAGTAGCCACAATTTTTTTTTCTTTCTAACTTTTATATATAATTTTCTATTAATAGATTGAATAAATATCATATAAAAATATTAAAAAAAAACAGTTGCTAAAATGTTGGAAAAACAAGTAATCACCAAAAAATAATTTTAAACAATTGAAAAATATAATTCATAAAAATTTAAATTTAAATGTATTAACAATATTTTATGGCATAATAGTACAATAAATAGAAATAATTGATCTATTCCAATGTAACCTTAACCATAAAAATTTATTGAAGTAATTAGAGATGAGAAATAACTTTTATCTCTTTAATAAGAGTTGAATCATACTGAAATAAATATGTAGCAATGAATTTAAAACTAAATTCTGAATATCTTATTATTTTCTATTGATGGGGTTTTAATAATGAATCAGAGGAATCTATTTCATAATATCAGTATATATATATATAATATAAATAATAAATTTTTAATACATAAATATAGTATATAATTAAATGTTAAATATATATTATATATTGTTTTAAAATATCCATAAATTCTATATTTAATGAGTGTTATGGAACAAAATTTTATTTTTATTTTATATTATATAAAAAATGTAAATTTTTATCTATATTATATATATCAACACATATATTTTATTAGGATTACATATAAAAATGAATCAATTTTGTTTCTTTACTTCTGAAAATCATGATATATTTTTTCCACAAATTATAATGGTAAAAGTGTTTCTAAAGGAATTATTATAAATAGAATTATCTTGTATAATAAAAAATATTTTTTATAAAGATGTTTTATAGTGTTTTTTTTGAAAACTAATATAAATTTTTTCTATTTTTTCATTTGATATGTGGGTTTTTGGAATGTATATATCAATAATTAAATGATTTTCAACTAATTTTGAATGGTTAAATTTATTTTTATTGGAATTTATTATATTAAATATTTTATTTTTTGAGGAGTAAAGTGTAATTAATAATGGTAGTAATATTTATGATTTTCTTATAAATATATATTCAACATGTGGTATTTCATTTTCAATCTCTGAGATATTGATTTTTTGGATTGTTGATTAAATTTTGGATCATTGGGAGAATGAAGAATGTAATTTTCAATTGTTTGGATTTATTTTTTTGTTTTTTGGGATTGATTATGATTTAAATGATTAATGGAGATTTAATTTTTTGAGATTCATAACAAAATTGATCATTGAGTTCAGTAATGTAGGGCGTCGTGACTTTGGTGAGTAGTATTATAGATGTAGAGGCCATGAAAAAGAGGCATAAGAATTGTTTTTGGAAATTATGAGTTTATTGATCATCCATAATCTCCCAAGCGAGCCTCCATGAGTTTGATTTGAACTTAATGTTTCACGACCCATCCTAGTGGGGCCCGGGCATCGTCTCCCCATGGCCACCTCAAATTGGCCAAGGGCTGGTGACTAGCACCGATTTGGCATATTACTAACATGGGATGCATTGCCTAAGTACCTGTACACAGGGACACACCTCTAATCCCACAAATTATGAAATGTAAAAAATAACTAAGGAACAAAATGCATTCATACAACTAATCCCAACCAAAAAATTACGATAGGAAGTAAATTATTGAATGTAAATTTGGCATGAATTCAAGCCCACTAAAAACAAGAGTATGAAAAATAAAAATTTCATCCTGTAAACAGAAAAAGTTACTAGGACTACTACTCAAAGCTACAGGAACACCTCGGCCTATAGGGAACTCAGAATGCTCGGTTCTCTCCTGGTCTTCCATGGACTATGTCAAAGGGTTGATCGTCTGCACAAGACAAGACACGTGTGGCCAAAGACCGTGCAGAGGTGAGTATAACAATACTCATTAGAGGACCTCGAACACCACGAAGCAATTTATAATGGAAAGGTATATTCATATATACACAGTATATTTCTACTGAATATATAATAGACGAACAATAAATAGATATACTAAAATCCTAGACCTGTAGTCTAGAGACCAGTAACAAAATCACATTCCCCCGCTTGGGTTTAATTTTGGAGATTCCATGAAGCGCTTGTCTGGGAGAACAAAATCCACAAGTTTGATAGTTTTGATGACATCTGTTCAAGAAGTACTGTCCTTCGGGAAAAGTCACCTTATATTGATACAATCATTTCTGGAGAACAGAATCTTGAGTGGGGAAAGAACTTGATACACCGATGAGGATTATCAGAAGGACCTTGGCGAACACCGTAACTCATCTGGATTCACATTTTAGGTAGAGGATCATCGACATGTGGGAATAGTCATGTCAATACATGACTCTACCTAGGGTCAAGGATAGATTAATGATCTCTTTCCCGGCCTCTCGGAGGGATACCTGACTCAATCCTAGAAAGTTCTGCTAAAGGGATCATACTCTTGACAAAGGAAACGATACCTGAACTTCAGGTGATTGGAATATGGGTGCACTAACCCAAATTAAACATTCCCAAGATACGGTGGAAAAGAAGATCAAGCCATGTACTGAGAAGTACACGGCGTGTAGAAGTGTTGCACGCCATGCCTTCTGACCCCAGTACTGCCCATGTACAATAGACAGTGTCGTAAGACTAGTTATGTAGAAAAATTTATAAATGGTGAGTATGATAGTGGAAAACCATGTTCCTCTATTCAGGGAGGACTTCCTATACATTGGTCATGTGCTCGTACGTGAATTCTACTTGTGTGTTACAACTTGTGTATCAGGTACACAATGTAACCAATAGAGTCGGCCTGGTCTGGCAGTGTGGTGGAGTACACAGTCATGTACTCCACGCCATGTCCAAGTATCCCATGTATACACACCTAGTACCGTGTAATGACCCACACACCATTTTCTTTGGAGAACACGTCGTGTTATCACTTCGTGCACCTGCAGAACCCTAGCCGCCACCTAGCCGGGCCTACACGCTGTGTGCTCTGGAAATTTCCAGAATCGTGATCCTCTGCCATCGCACCTTGGGTGGAGCATCAATATTCAATCCAGCCATCTATTTTCCACGAAACGAGAAGACTAAGGCCACCCTGATAACCCGAAGCCATACCCATTGTTTTGAGGCCATTGATCGGCCTTGAAATTTATTATCGATCCACCCACATGAATAATGCTAAAAGAATGGTCTCCGCCTATCTGAGTTGATTAGTCATCGGCCATTTTCATCGCACCATCTCTCAGTAGTCACGATGTCGAAACTCCAAATTGGGATCTTTTCATTTAGAACAGATCCACAATGATCCTTCGTTCATTGCCCCATGATGAAAGCGAAGAACACAGGGCAAAAAGAGGGTGAAGAAATCCAAACCACAAAAGAAAAGTGGAACAAACCTCCACCACCATTTGTCATGGTGTTGATCTACACTTATTAGAATGATTAAATAAAGATAATCAAAACATGGATTTCAACATCGTGGATTAACCCCTAATAACAACCCAATAAAAAACCGCCTGTAAGAGAACATGATTCGTAGGTCAACCTATTGGTGGTTTGATCTACATTCGTAGTTTTATTTAAAAAATGTGGGGAAAGGGAGAATTGAAATAATGATCCCCTACCTCTTTCATCGACGAAGAGGGAGATCAGTTATCGGTGGGGATTCGATCTCACTATGAAAGGATCCACGTGTCGTAGTTCGTTGGCATCCGTCAAAATCCTCCAATGCTCCAAGATGCTCTTTCTCTCTCTCTCTCTCAATTGAAAGGGTTATGAATCTAACACTATGAACATTCCATAAGTAGGTATTTAAAAGTGAGGAATTAGGTCTCAATGAAAAAAGGAAACTTTTAAGTAAAATAAATTATTAGTTTATTTTATTTCATTAAGGCATCCAGAAACTAACTCTCATAGGTGACCTAGACTTGTTGATGTTAAGCCCTACGTAAGGTAAATTCGCTACTCAGAATGAAATTGGGCCCTTAGATTTCTGATCTGAGCACCCGTTCATATTTTATTCCACATTTTTAGGAAAACTGCTATTGCACGCTGTTTAATGTTTAAATTAAATCAAACATTTATTCCATGCACTCTGGGCCTCGGAATAACACACTGTTGAAAGGAATGATCTTGAAATAATTCCACATAATATTTAAAAATAATATATAGAATATCTGAGACATTAAATTATCCCCACCTTATGGATTTGTGTTCCAAAAATTCCAAAACAAGAGCTACTAAAGAATATGTGGCTACTAGGCATGAATCTGAGTCTCCCACTCCCACGTGCTCTTATGAATATTCTTGTGCTACCACCTAACATGCAACAAGGGAATAGATCACCCATGAAGGATCCTCTCATGTTGATCCTTGTTTTCCCTTGAGTACTCAGCAATGGTCGCTCTATCCTAAATGACTAGCTCGCCGCAATTGATGATGTGCGACAGGTCATGCACTTACCTTATCAAGTGTGACGCGTGGAAGACATCATGTACCCGATGCAATTATGGTGGTAGAGAGAGGAAGTACACCACCTCCCCATCTCTATTAATTATCTAGAAAGGTTCGACGAACTATAGAGATATCTTGCTACCTCAGCCAAATATCTGTAACCCTTGTTGAGGTGAGACACTAAGAAAGATAGGGCCCCCTTCCTCGAACTCCATAGGTCTTCGTCACCTGTCAGCATAAGACTTATATCATATCTGTGTAGTCTTAATTCACTCCCTGATGATCTGAACCTTCTTAGTGGTAGATATAACTTACTCTAGACCCATGAGTGATGACTCTCCGGGGTCGGTCTAGCAAAGTGGTGACCAGATGGGTATCCCGTATAAGGCCTCATACAGTGCTATTACAACTGTGGAGTGGTAGATGTTATTGGGCGCAAACTCCACTAGTGGTGGGTGGTCCCCCCAACTAAGATCAAAATGCAAGATAGAGGCCCACAACATATCTTCCAGAACCTGAATGGTTCTCTCTATCTGACCTTCTATCTAGGGATGGAACACTGTGATCAAGTATAGTTGAGTCCCAAAAGACTCATGCAACCACTTCCACAACTGGGATGTGAAGCGGGCCTCTCGAACCGAGACTATTTTCAAAAGGACTCCATGATGCCGAACTATCTCTTGTACATAGAGGCATTCCAAGCCCTCCATGTAACTAAGCTCTCTCATAGCTTGGAAGTGGGCTGACATGGTGATCTAGTCAATGATCACCCAGATGAAATCGTGCCCCTAGGAAGTTAGTGGTAAGATTGTAAGGAAGTATATCGATATTCCATCCCACGTCCACTTTGGAACTTCTAGGGGTGAGCTAATCCCACTTGAACCTGGTGCATAGCCATTACCTGTTGGAAAATAAGGCATCGAGAAACAAACTCTGCTACTGCCTTCTTCATGCCTGACCACCTAAACTATCATCAGAGATCATGGTACAACTTTTCCAATCAATGATGTACTGCCAGGGGGGTGTATGAAACTCCCTTAGGACCTCCTCCCATGACTCAACAGGTAAAACAACGTGTCCTTCGAAATGTATTACGTTCTCCCACCCCTGTGAATATCTATATGAAGCATGTCTTGTAGATAACTGAGAACGTAAATCATCACAGTTGAGATCCCCAAGATGAGTCTTCCTAACATATTGTATGAGTGAAGGGGTGACAACCATTTACTGAAGGTAAAATTCATCCTCTCTGTCCATGAATGATAACTACAACATGTCTAACTTCTTTGTCGCCTCTTTCAATAGCTGCGAGCTCGACCTTTTTCTAACAGCATCCTCCACCTTGTTCCCCATCCCAGGAGTATAGATGATCTAAAAATCATAGTCCTAGAGGGACCCTATCCAAAGCCTCTATCTCAGTTTAAGATCCTTCTGTGTGAAGATATACATGAGGCTCTTGTGGTTAGAGTAGACAATGAATTTCTCACCCCTCAGGTAGTGTCGCCACATCTTCAATGCGATGAATGCAACCGCCAACTCGAGATCATGGGTCAAATTGTTTTGATCATGTGGAATAAGCTGGTGCAAACCATAAGAAATCACTTCATGTCTCTGCATGAGGACACATCTAAGCCTGGTCCCCGATGCATCGCAGAAAACAATGCACTCGACAGCCTCCTCCGTTAATTTCAATATCATGGAACTTGTCAAACTCTGTCTCAATTGTACGAAAGTCTACTGGCACATCTGCATCCAAATGAAGGGTTGCCACTTCCTGGTGAGGTCTGTCATCAGTGCTGATATTCAGGTGAAATCAGGATTGAATCTCTGGTAATATCCTTCCAACCCAAGGAAGCTTCGCACATCTGTCACACTCTATGGTGGCTCCTATTCTAACACTCCCTCCACCATGGATGGGTCCACAACTACTCCATCTGTTGAAATGACATGTCCCAGAAAGTGGACGTCCTCAATCCAAAACATTCACTTCGATATCATCCCAAAAAGTTGGTGCTCTTGGAGTATGTCCAAAACCATCAACAAGTGTTTTGCGTGCTCCTCATCTAACACCAAGTACAGAAGGATGTCGTCAATGAAGACTACTACGAACCGATCCATGTGTGGCTCGAAGATCCGGTTCATAAGTCCCATGAACTCTGTGGTGGAGTTTGTTACACCGAAAGACATCACCAAGTACTCATAGTGACCATAGCATCATGTAAAATCCATATTCGGTATATCCTCATTCTGTACTCATAACTGGATGTGACCTGACCAAAGGACAACCTTCAAGAACCTTTATGCTCCTCTCAGTTGGTTGAAGTGGTCATCAATCCTCTTTAGTGGATACATGTTCTTCACCGTCACCTGGTTCAGGCGCCAGTAATCTATCCACAAACTCAAAATCCCATTTTTCCTTATTGTAAAACAAAATGGGGGCCACTTAGGGTGAATGGCGGGACCGCACAAAACCATTGTTCTGCAAATCCTCCAACTGCACCCTCATATCGCAAAGCTCTGCAGTATCCCTCCGATATGCAGATGAGGAAATTGGTGCCGTACTGGGGTGTAAGTCATTGAAAAAGTTGATTTCCTAGTGGGGAGGTAGTCCTAGAATATCTTCAGGAAGAACTTCCTCAAAATATGCCACTAGTGTTGGGAACTGGAAGCTCAAAACATCTACTACTTCAAGGTTAAGGCTAGCCAACTCATGAGTGATCGACTGTACCATCCTATGAAACAACCCATTTTGTGTTGCCTGAGTCTCCCTTTCACCAACAAAGGAAAGCCTCATCCCATCACTGTGGACACACTGCACACTTCACCTAAATAGTCAATCATGGTATGGACTGAGGATAACCAATCCATGCTGATAATGACGTCATAAGGCTTCGTCGCTGCCACCAAGAGGTTCCAACCGAAACTCTCACATCCATGAGTAAGATCACACTATCTATAAAGGTGAGTGATCAACGAGTCTCCACTCATAGGTGTCTCCAAGTGTAAGGATCAAGTCAACGGCTCCATAGGAATCTCAAGGTTTCGCACAAGACATGTGGTGAGGATGGAATGACTGGAAGATGTGTCTATAAGTATGGAAGCTAAGGTGTGTAGACACAGATCGTACCTCACATCCTCCCTGGTTTCACTGGGCCATATGCCTCTACTGCATGCAGTTGACCCACCCCTATCCCCTAGCTCTATGAGCCCGGTTCGGACCTCATGGGGGTGGTGGTGGAATTAGATCGAAGAATTTGCATCCACATGTAGCTCTCCCTGGTACTCTACTACGTTTATGTGGCTCTATTTTTACATTGTTTCGCCACATCTTTTCACCTAACTTTTAATTATATAATATATTATTTATTCACTTTATACTAAATAATCGTACTTTTGTATTTTTTATTGTTAACATTGTTAATTAATCAATTTTTAAAATTAATTATGTATTTTTAGTCTTTAAATAATAATTTTAATCTTACTTATATTATCTAAATTTATTATTTGTTTTCTAGTTGTGTTAATGCCAATCTGCTACTTATTTAATAATTAGACTATAATAATAAATAATATGTTAACGTCCTTAGAAATTATTTTAATATTTTATTCTTTAATATGGATTCATTAAAATATTTTAACTTTATTTATTAATATTTTTTTCGTCCTACTAATTAATTAATTATATAAATTTAGTTTTAATTAAATAAAGTAAGTCGATTTAAATTTTATGTATTCAATTAGTTGTTTAATTAAATATTTAAGAGTTTTATTACATTAATTAAATTATCATATGTATGTTGTTATTTGATATATTCATTTTCATTTGGTTTTAGTCTATTAGTGAGGCTGACATGAGCTATCAGTAACCTACAGGGCCACTGATGTTCTTCATTTTCACTTGCTGCTACCCTGTATTTATTTATAATGTTATTTTAATTTATGACTTATAGCAATTTAGTATATCAATCATCCAGTTCTTAATTTAAGTGTCATATTATTAATAATATTAGTTGTTGTTTTAATATATTGAAGTTTAATAAAAGTAATGTTTTAATTTTATGGTATTTAACATTTATTTAATTATTTATTTTCCATGTTTTTATTTAGTTTAAATAACTTTTATTTTTACTTTTTTTATGTTACCGTTACTTTTTTATTTTATACTAGAGGTTACCTGTCTATTTTAACTGAGCTATTAGCAGCCCTTTATATTTTCACTATGTTGGTAACCTTTTAATTTATCTGTACCAGTGACCCTCTAATTTTTATTACATAATAGTAATCTTTTATTTTCTTTGGTAATGGTGACCTAGATTATTTATACCAACATTGTCCTTGTGCACCTCACTGTTGGTTTTTCTAATTCACTGTTAGACTACTCTCGCTACTTCTCACCATTTTGTTCATGCACATACCCTGCACATCACTATTGCGCCTCTGTTTTTTAACTAACTTTGTCCCCCTGACCTACAAGTACCCATCCTAACAGTGAGATTCTTATTTTATTCTCTATTGGTAACCATTATATCTATCATCATGGGTAACCTGTTTTATTTAAGCCACCAGTGACCATGTATTTTTTTTACCCAACAATTACCTGCAGCTACCGTTCTAACGGTAACCTCCTCACCGTTTCACCCCTCACTCTATCATACTGATGTGTTATGCACACACTGATCCCTCCTTTTATCTTTTATCAAGTTGTAGATCCATTCCCCAGTTTTAATTCACAACCATGGGTTCTTGAACCATACCACATATCCAAAACAATATTAGAATCAAATAATCAAAGTAAAATTTCTAGACCTAAAACTCAGATTAAACATTGAAAATCTGGATAATCAATATCCAACTCGTTTGGATATACTACACTCCTCAGAGTCTCCCCTCACACAAGACTCGAAGCATCTTGTTAAGCCATGGAAGGAGAGAGAAAGAGGATGCTGCTGGTACCGTTGGAGCCAAGGAGCCTGGCCAACGTGGGTTTTCGCTGGGGTCGCTGTTGTCCACTGTATAAGTCCTCACTCCCCATGCCACCATTTCTAGAAGGAGGTAGATCCAGGATGGTGTAAGGTAGCAGAGATGAATACGCCATGCCGTGCTGGAGCTGATGGGAAGACGGACCGCCGCTTCTCTGTTTGGAGAAGAAAATGGAACCCTACCCCCCCTATTGCACCGATTGGGGGGGGGCAAGGTTAAAAAAACTAAAAAAAACTAAAAAATTAGAAACAAAATTAAAATAATAACTCAATCTAAAAAACAATAATTATTAGTTTTTATAAATGAATAATTTAAATAACATATTTATTAAAACATAATTATGAAACAAAAATAAAACATTATGTAATTAATTGATATTTATTTCTAAAATCAAGTAAAAATAGATTATTAAAAAGTATATTAATTATAATTTAATATAATGAATTAATAATTATTTAATAAAAAATTTTGTTTATAAAATAAAATACTAATAATAAGTTATAAAATTAATTGTGATTAAACTAAACTAGTTACTTTAAAATGTTAATAATGTAAACATTCAAAATAAAAATAATCTTAATTTTTATAATTTACATTAATAATTATAACTAATTAAAAAATAATAACTTATAAACAATTTAGAAACAAAATGAATATTTAATAAAACTTCTTATATTTAATAATAATATTAATAGCCTTAATTCGATAAACTTATAATATGTAAATTATCATAATTTAACTTTTATAATTATATAATAACTTTTATAATTGTAAATTTTTTTATAATTAATTAATATATAATTACTAGTTTCTAGTAATATTAATAAAATAATTACTAACATTATTTAAAAGATTATTAGTTATTTTAAATGACTTTTTAACAAACTTTTTTTAATAATAATTCTTTATTTCCTTCTCGTTTAAAATGTGTTGATTAATTTTCTTGTGCGGGTTCATTCAAGGGATGAATATATGTCCAGTTGCACATAACTAACTCATCTGGAGTTAGTTACGTGATAAAAATTAGCGGATGTGCCAGTTGCGAAAAAACGAACGTTGTGTGATGCATTTGTGAAGGGATGTCAAATTCGGGGGAAGATGTTCTATGAAATGCAATATAAGGTAGTGGATACATAAATCGGAGCAAGTATAAGAATTTGGGGGGACTCTCATTCAGATTACACATCACACAATTCGAGAGCAATACTTCCAGAAGACACCAGGAGCAGTACCGGCGATTTGGAGTTGTAGGAGCGAAGTAGCAGTATGCGATCCTCATCTTCAGAGGGATGAACTCTCTCTTCCTCTGTTTATATATGTATTACATTTTAGTTTCTACTGATATATTGAAAATGATCTTAGTTTAATTTATTTTTCATGAGAATTTTTACTTTTATTGGTTACAACTTTTATCTCATTAAATTAATTTCTTGAATTTGATTCCATCGGTGAGATTGAATTTGGATCATGAACATAAAATTGAATGAACACTTTTAAGAACGTAATTCAAAATCAATGTTCTTTTGGAAAGATCGATCATGGAGGTAGTTCATCAAAATTTCAAATTCAAAACCATCATAACTCTCGATGAGATAGTTTCTTGATGATATCATTTTATCAATTTGCTGTAAGAAGTTTTTGATGTGGTGAACTTCAAGAACTATATTACAGAGTTTTATTTCTTCTAGTGAGGAATAATTAATAACTAAAATTAATGTGGGAATTTAATCAAATGAGGATCATTCATTTATGTTAGTAAGGTTTAAATCTCTCGAGCATACTTTTTGATCTACCCTCAGCACTACTATTTCCTTCTATAGTTATTTATAGTTTACACTGTTTCATTTTTGATGTATAATTTCTAGTAAAGGGAATAGGGAATTTCCAAACATGATTCAAATGGATTTATTAAAAAGGAATAAAATTGAAATGTAAAAATATTTTTACATCATTTCTGACAACAGTGACGTTTTATGTTTTAAAACCATAGAATTAACTCACCTACCTTCTCTATGGATCAACCACGCACCACTATGCTAGTGTAGGTTATTAAATGTAATTTTGATGCTTTTGACGACCTCCGACCTATTAAAAAATTTTCACCTTTTCTAGGGAAGGCACGAGTTTAGTGTTCTATGTTTTAGAATATTTTTAAAGAAAATTTAAAAAAATTCATATGAAAAAATTATATAACAAAAAAGCTCTTAATTTTATCTGCTTATTATGCTGTTTTTGAAAAAATATGCTCACCTGTGCAACTTTGTGTTTTTAACTCATTTGTTTTTAATTTAAAGAAATGTAACATCACCAAAACTGGAATCAACGGTGGCCTCATTGTGTTTGCTGTGGAAAATTTGGGCACACTGCCTGGAAGTGTGTCTATAACTAGCCACAACAGATTCATTACATTGAAGAAGATGAAAACATTAAATCTAATCTTGATTCCCTGGCTAAACATGAATTGATTGAAACCAAATTGGATAGTAGGGAGGTTTTTTGGAATTATTGGTTTAATAAAACTCATGAAATCCAACTTAGAGATTCTCATGATCAAGACCAATGATTGAAAGGATTGGAAAACATGCACTTGGAATTACAAAATAATGTTAAATAACAAAAATAATTTGAAGAAAAAGAAAAAAAATCAAAAGATTTGAACATCAAGTGGAAGAGGAATGTGATAGTGAAACTGATCCTGAAACCATCCTCTTTGAAAATTATGATTCTATTAAAATAAATTTAGAAACAACCAAATCATTGAATCAAGAACACAATGATGAAGACCCCAGAATGATCTTTAATTCTGTTGAGTTGGAAAATTTTGAAGATGAATTGAAAAAGATTGAAAATGAATGTCATGTTCTCTTAATAATTCCTATATATGAGAAAAATGAATGTTTTAGGAGTTTTGAAAAGGAAGTCATTCGGGTAGAAGAGATTTTTGAGAATGAAAATTTCAATGTTAAAAACTCATCACCAAAATTTTCTGAATTTTTGAATGACGAGTCTAAACAAAATATTGGTAACACTTTGGAAGAGAATCTTAAGCTGGAAAACATAGAATCTGAAATTTTTGAACTTGAACTGAACATTTCACTTTAATATTTTGAACCTGTATATGCAATAAATTCTGAAATATTGTTGGATGATGAGGATGAGGGAATGATATTTGAGGAAAGACGAACTAACAAGTTTTTATTATCTTATTCTCATAGTAATCACTTTTTTGAATCTTTTTGCAATGAAATGGGAATCAGTGTTGGCCAACTTGAGGATAATTGTCTTAAATTGATCATTCTGGAAACTAAATATATTGAAGCAAAATTGAACAATTCTTCTCAAGAAATTAAATTAAAACACTAAAATGAAATGGTTTTAGAATGTCAACCTTCTAAACAAGAACCTAAAATAGAGGGTGAGCACACACTAGATGATGGTTATAGAATTGATTTGATAGAATCAATAGATATTCAATGTGAGTTAACAGATGATGATATATTGGATGATATTTACACCATTGATAGTCCTGAATCAGTTTGTGATAAAATAAATTCTCTTCCATGTATGTCACTTACATTCTGAAATGTGAAGGGTGCTGAGCCTTTTCATGATACTGATAGTAGTCCAGAGGGGGAATCATTCTTGTGTTCCATTGTCCATGATTCAGTTCAACACTTAACTGAATTCCCTCTTGAACCTATTAATCATTATTTACCCATTTTAACCCTCGAATGTGAATCTGTTAGTACTGATGTTGATGAAGATAGCTCTTAGAACATTGTCATACCCTCTGAAGCATCAAATGCATTTCTTCCACTTCCTAAAAATGTGAATATTGTAAAATTTGAAATAATTATGGATTTTGAGAGCACCATGCCCGTTATTGTAAAGGGTTCTACATAGAGGGTATTTTAGGCTATGAGAATTCAGTTTTTTATATGTTGGGTCTTGTCACCCACAAATTTCTTCTTTCTGTTAAAAATAATTGGGCCAAACACATGTGGTGGTTCCCATTAAGGAAACCACATCCACCTAGTGATTACGCTTAGTTCTAGGTGGGTATGGATGGGGAATATAATCCTAGGGCAGCTGGGAGGAAACCCATGGTTTTTTTGTGTTAATAAATAAAAAATATTGTGATTAGATAAATTCTAGTTGAAGACATTTAAATATGTGTTTCAAGGGAGTCAACTCATGTTCTTTATTTGTTTTTATTCTGTACTGTTTAGAGCTAAATAATGTGCTGCCATGTTGGTTTCTATATGTACTGTCAATTCTTGTTTTTTGTCTGTGGTTTACATGAACTGTGTTTTTAGGATTCTACTGCTATTTAATAATGGAGTGGAATTCCCATGATCATATTTGGACAAGAACATAGTCAGGGAATTAATTCAACATTCTGCATTTATTTCTGCTCTTATTTTTTCGAATAAAATTATGCTCACTAATAAATTATTCTTTTTTAATAAATTATTCTACATATTTTCTGAAAATATGCTGCATATCTTGCATATAATAAAACACATTTTCTTGCATGTCACTAAGATGAATTAAAAAATCAATATTTTATTGTGGGTGTGAACTGAAATTCATTGTTTAAAACACATTCACTGCATGAAATTATGTGTGGGTTGGGGGGGACATGCTTGCTGTTAGTTGTATTTTTCATTGGAACCAATTAGTCTATCAGTTGTTTAGCATGAATCTTTCTATTATATTGAACATCCATTAGAATCATATTTTTTGAAAATGCTTACACCCAATTAATTTTCAACTTACACATCACATTTACTTTGGAGCTGTATTGAATATATTTGTCACTAGATATAAATTTTCTTTCATATACTTGCTAATGAACCTTCTGATTATTTATTCATTGTGGTGAGATATATTTTTTTAATTTCAAAAAGACTCTTAAAACATGTCATAAATCTACTAAATTGAAAGTCAGTTTTGAACTTTTTTTGTTAAATTGTTCTTCTCCATATTTAGAAGTCAACATTGGGGACAAATTTGGGTTTTATGTGTGGGTGAGGGGGTCAATTTTTGACTATGATAAACTATTCTTAATTAAATTCTCATCAATTTTTTTTTTTCAAAAAATGGTTAAATGTTTTCAAAATTCTTGCACACTTTTAGGCTTTAAATTGTAGTCAATTGGGACATTCCTATGGAATTGTTCCTTGGTGGTAGTTAAGAACTTCTTAGAGTATTCAATTAATAAGTTTGGATGATTTCTGAGTGATATTACTTTCTGATTTGATGGAAATTTGGTTTAGGAACTACTTCTGAATGTGATATGGGTATCCTTTTAATGGAATTATGACCATAACCCTTGGAACTGGATGTTTGATTCTGATTCTAGGGTCCTCATTCATCATTTAGTAATTAAAATTAATTTCTTTAATGAGCCAATATAAATGATTTTTATATAAAACTATAGAAACATGAGTAATTTGGGCATCTGGGATCCCACGGTGAGTCTTTGAGACCCTAGATGCTGGGTGCATTTCGGTTAACATTAATCCCTATGTTCATCTAGAATAAGTGCATTGCCCAGTGCGTAGCACAAGATACATTGCTTGGGAATATAAATAAAGTGTATAGGGTCAAAAATGAGCTCATTAATGTGAGGTGAATGATGAACGCCAGATGAAGAAGGGGTCAATTGATTTTTATGGGAGTCATTTAGGATGTATCATTAAGGTGAGTCAAAAAATATATATTTATTTTTGAAACATAGTTCAGAAATCAAAGTTCAAAGTTCCTCAGTTAAGGTCATAATTCCATTTATATTGTAACTCTTTTCATTTTTTGGATTTAGAATCTAATCCTAGATTGAAATAAATCATTATGTAGGTACACATATGAGGCATTCCATCTTTTTTGATGGATGGTCATTGTTTTATTAATTACCTTTGAGTATTTGTTCTTGGGAAGACTTGATCTGAAAATTTATTTTCATAAGCCTAAATCAATTTTTAGTCATCTATTTTTAAATGGATGATCATGTTATATATTGATCTTAATCATAAATACAATTTACTATTTTTCAAAGAAAATAAGACAGGGGATAGTTTTAGTTCAAACAATGCTTAAGTGTGGGGGAATTTGATGTGACTATATTTTTACATATTTTTCCACATCTTTTTACTAAATTTTTAATTATTTAAATATTTATTTTATCATTTTATAAAATAAATTGTTCTTTTGTACTTTTTATAGTCGACCTTTTCAATTTATCAATTTTTATAATTAATTATGTATTTTTAGTCTTTAAATATTATTTTTAATCTTACTTATTTTATATAAATTTATTATTTGTTTACTAGTTGTGTTAATGCGAAACTGCTCATTATTTAATAACTATACTTTAATAATATATAATATTTTATCATCCTTAGACTTTATTTTAATATTTTATTCTTCAATATGGATTTATTAAAATATTTTAACTTTATTTATTAATATGTTTTATCATCCTACTAATTAATTAAGAAAATAATTTTAGTTTTAGTTAAATAAAGTAGTTCACTTTTAATTTTATGTATTTAATTAGTTATTTAATTAATTAATTAAGAGTTTTTAAAAATTAATTATATTATATTATGTATGCAGTTATGTGATATATTCTTTTTGTTTTTGTTTTACTCTACTGGTGACGTGGACCAGAGAAATCAATGACCAACTGGGTCATAGATTCTCTTTATTTTCACTTTATACTGCCCTGTAATTATTTATATTGTTATTTTAATTTATGCGTTATAGCAATTTAGTTTATCAACCATCCATTTCATAATTTAATTGTTTTCTAAATAATAATCTTAGTTGTGGTTTTAATATTTTGAAGTTTAATAAAAATCTTATTTTAAATTTATGGTATTTAACATTATTTTAATTAAATATTTCCACTCTTTTTATTTAGTTTACCAAACATTTAATTTTACATATTTTTTAAGTTACCATTAGTTCTTTATTTTATACTAGCGGTGACCTGTCTATTTTTATTAAGCTATCAGAAACCCTTTTTATTTTCACTATATCGGTAACATATTAATTTATTTGTACTGGTGACCATATTTATTTTATTGCAAAATAGTATGATTTTATTTTATATTATAACCTTGACCTGGATTTTTTATACTAATAGTGACCTTGATCACCTCACTGTTGGTTTTCTACTTCACTGTTAGACTACTCTCGCTGCCCCTCACCGTTTTGTTCACACACATACCATGCACCTCACTGTTGCACCTTTGTTTTTTAGCTAACGGTGACCCCTAACCTATAAGTACACATCCTAATGGTGAGCTTATTTTTTATTATATATTTGTATCCTTTAGATTTATCTGCATGGGTAACCTGTTTCTTTATAGCCACCATTGACCTTGTAATTTTTTTTACCCAACGGTGACCCGTAGCTACCATTCTAACTGTAACCTCCACACCATTGCACCCCTCACTCTCTCATACCAGTGTGTCATGCACACAACGATCCTTCATTTCTATTTTCTCAAGAAGGAGATCCTTTCCCCAATTTCAATTCTCAACCATGACTTCTTGAACCACACCAAATATCCAAAACCAGATTGGAATCAACCAATCAAAGTAAAATTTCCAGACCTAAAACTGAAATAAAAATTTTCATATCTGGACAACCAATTTCCAATTTGTTTGGATCTGCTGCACTGCTTGGAGTCTTGCCTCACAGAAGACTCGAATCATCCTATTATTCTGCTGATGTAGAGAGAAAAAGGATGCCACTGGTACCGTTGGAGCCGAGGAGTCGGACCGACGTGGGTTTTCTCTTGGGTCGCAGTTGTCTGTCGTATAAGCAGTCACACCCCTTGGAAACATTGCTGAAGGAGGTAGATCTGGGACACCGTAGGGTAGCTGAGATGAAGTTGTCAAGTTGTGTTGGTGCTGAGGGAAGACGGGCCATCGCTACTCTATTTTGAGGAGAAAATGGAACCATACCCCCTGTTGCACCGATTGGGGGGGGGGAGGTTAAAAAAACTGAAAAAAATAAAAAATGAAAAACAAAATTAAAATAAAAAACTAAAACTAATATAAACAATAAATATTATTTTGTTACAAATAAATTATTTAAATAAAATATTTAATAAAACATAATTATGAAACATAAATAAAACATTATATAAATAATTGATAGTTATTTCTAAAATCAAGTTAAAATGGATTATTAAGAAAAAAATTAAATATAATTTAATATTATATATTAATAATTATTTAATAATACATTTTGTTTATAAAATCAAATACTAATAATAAGTTATAAAATTAATTATAATTAAACTAAATAATTAATTTAAAATGATAATAATATAAGCTTTCAAAATCATAATAAACATAGTGTTTATAATTTACTTTCATAATGTTAACTTAATAAAAAATAATAACCTATAAACAAATTATCATCAAAATTATTAATTAATAAAACTTCTTATTTTTAATAATAATATTTGTTATAATTAATTAAAATATAATTACTTGTTTCTATTAATATAAATAAAATAATTAACAACATTATTTAAATGTTTATTAATTAGTTTAAAAGAATTTTTAATTAACTATTTTCATAAATTAATATACTTTATTTCCTTATCGTTTAAATTATGTTGATTAATTTTCTTGGGCAGGTGCATTCAAGATACGGATATACATCCAGGTGCACTTAAATAACTCATCTGGAGTTAGTTACGTGAGAAAAATTAGCGCAACGTGCCAATCACGAAAAAACGCACGTCGTGTGGTGCAATTGTGAGGGGCTTTCCAAGATGGTGGAAGATGTTCGGTGACATGTAGTAAAAGATAGTGGCTAGTTAAATAAGAGAAAGCAACAGTTTTGGGGGGACTCTCATTCGAACTCTACATCACACAATTCGAGAGCAATACTCCTGGAAGACACCAAGAGTGGTATCAGGGATTTGGAGTTGCATGAGTGAAGTAGCAGTTCACGATCATCGTCTTTAGAGGGAGGATCTCTCTCTTCCCCTATTTTTGTATTATTTACATTTTAATTACTACTTATTTATTGACAATGATATTATTTTAATTTCTTTTTCTCGAGAATTTTGAGTTTTATTGGTTAAATATTTTATCTCTTTCAATTAATTTCTCGAATCTGATTCTTTCATAGAGATTGAATTTGATTATTAAAAATAAAATTGAATTTACAACTTTAAGAACTTAATTCAAAATCGATGATCTTGTGGATAGATTGATCACTGAGACATTTTATCAAAATTTTAAAATTTGAAATCATCCAAACTCTCGGTGGGATAGTTTTTTTATTACATCCTTTTACCAATTTGCTATAAGTGGTTTTTGATGTGGCGAACTTCGTGAACTATAATACAGAGTGTTATTTCTTCCATCGAGGAATAATTAACAACTAATTTTTAATGTGTGAATTTAATCAAATGAGAATCATTCATTTAAGATAGATGATTTACTTAGACAAATCATTATAATCTAGCTCTGAATTCAGAACATAAAAATTCATGAAGAAAAAGAATAAATAGAAATGTTAATTCAAACACTGGTTCAATGAATGAAACTCAATCTCAACCTGCTGAAATAACCATCCAACTTCAATATTTAATGAATAAGAATTCTAAAAAAACTGTTAATCAACATGGATGTCAAAATACAAACCAATCTTTAAGGGAACAGTGAGTCTAGTGTGGTATGTTGGGGCATACTGAAAAATTCTGTCCTAATTTTGATATGCCATCCCAACAATAAGAGAATTAGAAAATTTTTAACTATGGTATTTGAATGCCTCCAAAAGAAGATGCATTTTTAAAAAATTATAATCAAGGTTATATGAACCACCCAAATTTGTCCTGGAACGATCAAGGCTTAATTAAACAATCCACTACCCCTAATTACTCTAATCAACCAAGTCCAAACATTCAAAATCAACCAAGGGGTGAGTCTTAAAATGTACATGGAAACAATGACAATCACATGTCTTCTAAGTTTGATCAAATTTTGAATAAAATCAACCATCAAGAAGAAATACACATGACTCAACTAACCAAAAACTAAAATCTATATGACTCTAATAAAATGAAAACTGGTGTTAGAATGAAAAATATGGAAACACAATTAGGTCAACTTGCTAGATATTTTTTGTCCATGAAAAAAGGTAGAATTCAAAGTACCACTAAACTTAACCCTAGAGAGAATTCCATGGTTATTGTAACTAGAAGTGGGCTTAATAATCAAAATGTTGCTGAAAAGACCATGAATATAGCCAAAATAAAAATTTTCTTCAATCTAGAAATAAAAATCTGCTTTGCACACATTCTGGAAATTCACAGAAATGTCTTAATAATGATCTAAATCTAAATTTTCACCTGAAACTCAAGCTGAATCTTCTTCTAAAAGTTTAAAGAATAAAGGAAAATAAAAAGATGAAGAAGAGGGGAGGGGTATACCTACTATCCTGAAAATTGTTTCCCCACCCATCCCTTTCCCTAAGAAGATGAACCCTCGAAGTAACACCAGGGCTGAACTTCTTCAAATCCTTGGTCTTCTTTCTAAACGTCAAGTGAACATTAATTTCATAAAAGCAAAAATTCAAACTTCATATTATATGAAATATCTTAATAAAGTTTTTTCAAACAAAAAAACTCACGAAGAAATTGCTACTTACAGCCTCAAGGATGAGTGTAGTGCGGTACTCCAAAAAAATCCCACCAATACTAAAAGATCCAGGTAGTTTTTGCATACCTTTCACACTAGGAAACTCTGATAAGATCAATTTTTTGTGTTGTTTATGTGCTATCATTAATCTTATGCCATACTCAATGTTTCAACAGTTGAGGCTGGGTGACCTTCCACCCACCACATCCATAATATAGTTAGCTAATAGATCATTCACTCATCCTATGGGTAGGGTAAATGACTTGCTTGTTGGCGTTGGGAAACTGTTTTTTCCTGTAAACATTTTAGTCTTAGTTAGGGAATGTGATCAAGAGGTTCTTATCATCTTGGGTAGTCACTTCTTGGCCACAGGTGGTGTTGTCTTTGAAATCTCTAAGTGTCAATTTATTTTTTGAAATGGAGAACATGAAGAAGAGTTAAATGTGTTTTAAAATGTTAAAGCACCATGTTTTTCTGAAAAATATTCAATGCCGGAGTCCTTAGGAAATGAGAATTCAACTGAAAATATTGAAAAATCTGAAAATCCATCATCAAATAAAGAAATATACTGTGAAGCTAACGATCCAGTTGAATCTGTTTTAGAAGATGAAAATTATTCTCAAACTCCAAATCTGGAAATTTTTCCAGAACTGGAAAACGTTCTAGTTTCTGTTGTAGATGGGTCCTCTGTTCTGAACATATGAGATTTTTGAGTGAATTGCAGGGTGTTTCTGTTAACACTAACCTTGCTAAACACTTCGATGATATTGAGTGTGAATTTATAAGACAATTAGACTATTCTTCTCTGATTAACTTGTTGAAATCTGACATGGAAAATTTGGACAGTGTGTTTCCCACTTTGGATAGAAACAATTTTACTTCTGAAACTGAACATGAAATTGAAAATCATTCATCTTTAAATAATCCTTATAAGATATATGTTGATGTTCTTGGACCTAACAGGCCTAAGAGTTTTCCTTCATGTGTATAACCACCCGTTCTTGAACTAAATCCAATCCATTCTCATCTCAAATATACATTTCTTATTGAGAACTCCACTTTTCCTGTCATAATTTCTGCTGAACTTAATGAAAATCAAGAGGAAAGATTTTTAAGAGTGTTGAAGAAGTTTAAATCTTCCATAGGCTGGACAATAGATGATATCAAGGGTATTAGTCCCTCATTTTTTATGTATATAATTACTATGGAACCTGACTATAAGCCTTGGGTAGATTCTCAAAAAAGATTAAATCCCAACATGAAAGAAGTTATGAGAGAATAAGTGATTAAACTGCTAGACATTGGAATGATATATCCCATTTCTGATAGTGCTTGGGTCAGCCCTATCCATGTTATCCCCAAGAAGGGAGGTTTCACTGTTGTTAAAAATGAAAAAAATTAAGAAGTCCAAGTTATTAAGGACAGAAAATGGAGAGTCTATATAGATTATAGGAATCATAATTCATCCATTAGAAAGGACCATTTTCCAATGCCCATCAATGATCAAATTCTTGAGTGGCTTGCTGGAAATTAGTTTTTCTATATTCTTGATGGGTATTCTGGTTATAACCAGACACCTGTTGCACTAGATGATCAGGAAAAGATCACTTTCACATGCCCCTTTGGATCATTTCCCAATAGGCAGATGACCTTTGGGTTGTGTGGAGCTCAATCAACCTTTAAATGGTGTATGATGGTTATTTTTTCGGATATTATTGAGAGAATTATTGAGGTTTTCAGGGATGACTTTTCCATTATGGGTAGTACTTTTGATACTTGTCTATGAAATCTTGTGTTAGTCTTAGAAAGATGCATTGAAATCAACCTTGTTGCTTCTTGGAAA
The DNA here is from genome assembly GCA_963277665.1 of Viscum album. Classification (NCBI taxonomy): domain Eukaryota; kingdom Viridiplantae; phylum Streptophyta; class Magnoliopsida; order Santalales; family Viscaceae; genus Viscum; species Viscum album. The sequence continues at coordinate 1,019,032,485 of OY728133.1, read as the reverse complement.
AAATGTCAATTCATGGTTACAAAAGGTATTGTTCTTGGTCATAAAGTGTCCACGACAGGTCTAAAAGTTAATACTGCTAAGATTTATGTTATTCAAAAATTGCCACCTCTTGTTAATGTCAAAGGTGTTAGAAGTTTCCTAGGGCATTCCGGTTTCTACCGGAGACTCAGAAATGATTTTTCCAAAATAACTAATCCCTTGTGTTCTTTTCTGGTCATGGATGAACCTTTCAATTTTGATGAAAACTCATTGAAATCATTTTATCTTCTTAAAGTGAAACTCACTACATCACCTATCATCACTACACGTGACTGGAAACTGCATTTTGAACGAATGTGTGAAACTAGTGATATGGCTATTGGTGATGTCCTTGGACAGAGGAATGATATGATTATACATGTTGTGTATTATGCTAGTAGACTGCTAGATGATGCGTTAAAGAATTATACCACCACTAAAGAAGAATTGTTAGTTGTTGTGTTTTCAGTAGAGATGTTTACACAGTATCCCTTTGGTCCAAAAGTCTACATTTTCACTGATCATTCTTCTTTAATGTACTTTCTATCTTTGAAGGAAACTAAACCCATACAATCTTTCTAGGATTTTTCTTACTCAATCTGAATCTGAAGATCCTAGAAAGATAAACATTTCCTTTCTTGATCTAAAGCTGCTCACTATGTCAATCTGGAAATATGCTTGGTTTTCATATTTTTCCAACATCCTTGCAGAATCTGTCTTTCCTAAAAAAATTTCCAATAACCAAAGAAGGATATTAATTTCTGAACATAAATTATACCTTGAGGAAGTTCCCCTGCTTTTTAGGAGGTGTGCTGATGGAATTCTTAGGAGATGTATACCTGAGGACGAGATGATACCTGTCATAGAGAGTTTTCATTCCTCACCTTGGGGAGGTAACCATGGAGGTGAAAGAACTTCTAATCACTTTTTACAATCTAGTTTTTATTGGAATACACTTTTTAAGGATTCTAGAAGTTTCTTGGTTGGTTGTGATAGATGTCATAGGCTAGGAAATGTTTTTGGGAAGCAAGAGTTACCCCAAAAAAGGAATTCTAGAAGTAGAGATTTTTAATGCTTGGGGTTTTTATTTCATGGTTCTTTTTCCATCATTTCATGGGAATGATTATATATTTGTTTTTTTGGACTATGTTTTGAAATGGGTTGAGGCAGTGGCACTACCCAAAAATCAAGAAAATTCTATAATAAAATTTGTGAAGAAGAACATCATTTAATGATTTAGAGTCCCAATATATTTTATCACTGATAATGGAACACAATTTAAGAAGTATAATTTTAAAGCTTTGGTGGAGAAGTATGGGAGTGTTTATAAAACTGGTACACGTTATCATCCACAGTCCAGTGGACAGGTGGAAATTTCAAATAGGGAACTGAAACAAATACTTCAGAAAACTGTGTCAAACTCTAGGAATTATTTGTCTCATAAAATGGATGAAGCTTTAAGGTCTTATAGAACTAGTTTCATAACCCCAATAGGTGTGTCTCCTTACAAGCTGTTGTTTGGGAAATGTTGTCATTTTCCTGTGGAGTTGCAACACAAGTCTTATTAGGCAGTTAAGGCTCTTAAATTTGATTTTTTGAGTGCTGGTGAGATGAGATTACTTGAGATGAGTGAACATGATGGTATTAAGAGAGAGACGTATGATAAATCTTGGATTTATAAATAGAGGACTAAAATCATACCTGATTCTGTCATTCAAAACAATGAATTCATACCTAGAAAAAAGGTCCTTCTCATTAACTCCATACTTAAACTCTTTCATGGAAACCAGAAGTTCAAATGGTATCACACTTTTACAATTCCGAGAGTGCCGAGAAGTGGATATTTAGAAATTGTAGTTGAAGAGAATAAACCCATTTTGGTTAATGGCCAGAGAGTGAATCTTTATTTAGAGTGACAACTGAATGACTTGTCTACCTTCACTAAGCTTAAAAAATGTTCTTGAATAAAGTCTAGCATAAGAATTTAAACATAGCGCTGCATGGGAGGCAACCCATGGTCCTTTGTGCCTTTATATTTTTCCTTTAATCCTTAAAAAAATAAAAAAATAAAACAAAAAAAAAATAAAAATAAAAATAAAAACAAAACAAAACAACAAAAAAACTAAAATAAAAACAAAAAAAGAATATATATATATATATATATATATATAAATAAATAACAAAATTTTTAAGTAAAAATATGTCTACCTCATTACTGTAAACAGTGTGGTTTTTAGTTTTAAAACCTTAGAATTCAATCACCTTCCTTCTCTACGGATCGACCATGCACCACTGTGCTAGTGTAGGTTATTAAATGTAATTTTGAGGGTCATGAAAACCTCCAGTCTATTCAACTTTTGGCACCATTTCTAGAGAAGGCACGCATTTTGTGTTCTATGTTTTAGAAATTTTTGTAAAAAAAATATAAAAAAATCATATAAAAAACTGATTTAAAAAAACTGCTTTGAATTGTATCTTCTTCTTGTGCGGTTTTTGAAACAATATGCTCAACTGTGAAACATTGATTGTTTTAAATCATTTGTTTTTAGTTTAAAAAAATGAAACATCACTAAAATTGGAATCAACTAGGGGTCCACATTGTGTTTGTTGTGGCCATTTTGGGAAAATGGCCTGGCAGTGTGTCCATAACCAGCAACAACAGGTTGTTTACTTTGAAGAAGATGAAAACATTGAATATAATCTTGAATTCCTAGCTAAACTTGAATTTATTGAAACCAAGTTGGATACTAGGGAAGATGTTTGGAATTATTGGTTTAATAAAAATCATGAAATCCAACTTATATATTCTCATGAGAAAGATCAAAGAATGAAAATATTGGAAAACATGCTCTTGGAATAACAACAGAAGTTTAAAGAACAAGAAGAATTTGTAGAAAATGAAAAAGAAAATGTTTACAAAAGATTTGAAAATCAAGTTGAAGAGGAAAGGGAAAGTGAAACTAGACATGAAACCATCCACTTTAAAAATCTTATTCTATTAATCTAAATCTAGAAACAACAAACTCATTGAATCAAGAACTCGTTGATCAAGACCCTTGAATGAACTTTAATGTTGTTTAGTGGGAAAATCTTGAAGATGAATTGAAAAATATTGAAAATAATGTCCAGTTCTATTCATAATTCCTACATTGGAGAAAAATTTCTATTTTAGGAGTTTTTAAAAGGAAGTCATTCTAGTAGATGAGATTTTTGAGAATGAACATTTGAATGTAAAAAACTCATCACCCAACTTTTCTGAATTTATGAATAATGAGTCTGAACAAAATATTGGTAACACTTTGGAAGAGAACCTTAAGCTGAAAAACATAGAATGAGAAATTTTTGAACTTGAACTGAACACTTCTCTTTCATATTTTGACCCTGTAAACCCCATAAATTCTGAAATGTTGTTGGATGATGTGGATTAGGGAATGATATTTGAAGAAATACTAACTGATGAGTTTTCATTTCCTTATGATCATAGTAATCACTTTTCTTAATCCTTGTGAAATGAATTGGAAATCGGTGTTGGCCAACATGAGGACAATTGTCTTATTTTGATCATTCTGTAAACCGAATATGTTGAAACTAAATTTTACAATTCATCTCCTGAAATTTAAGTGAAACACTCAAATGACATGGTTTTAGAAAGTGAGGATTTTGAACTTGAACTTGAATGTGTGGTTGGACACACACAAGATGATGGTTGTAGAATTGATTTTGTTGAAGCATAAGATTTTCAATGTGTGTTAATAGATAAAGATTTTTTGGAAGTGATTTACAACATTGTTAGACATGAATCTATTTGTGATATAATAAATTCTCTTCCATGTCTGTCACTTACATCCTCAACTGTCAAGGGAGTTGAGCCTTTTCTTGATATAGATAGTAGTCCATATGGGGAATCATACTTGTGTACTATTTTCCATGATTCTATTCAGCACTTAATTGAATTCCCTCTTGAACCTTCTAATCATAATTTACCCATCTGAACCCTCGAATATGAATCTGTTAGTGTTGATGTTGAAGAAGATAATTTTGAGGACATTTTCATACCCTTTTAAGCAACTAATACATTGATTCCACTTCCTAAAATGTTAATAATGTCAAATTTTAAATAATTAAGGAACTTGAGATCACCATGTACATTATTGTTGAAGGATTCTACATCGGTGTTATTTTAGGCTATGAGAATTCAGTTTTTGATGTGTTGAGACTTGTTTCCCACAAATCTAATCTTTCTGTTAAAAATAATTGGGCCAAACACTTGTGGCGGTTCCTATTTAGGAAACCACATCCACCTAGTGATTATAGTTAGTTCTAGGTGAGTCCAAATGGGGACTATAATCTTAACACTGAATGGGAGGCAACCCATGGTTTTTGTTGTGTTAATAAATAAAACAAATTATGATTAAATAAAGTCAAATTGATGACTTTAAAATCAGTTCTTCAGGGGAGTCCACCCATGCTCTTTCATTGTGATCATTTTTTTATTGTTTAGTGTTGAATTAAGTGATTCCATGTTGAATTCTGTATGTATTGTCTATGGTGGATTTTTTTCTGTGGTTTACATGCACTGTGTTTTTAGGATGATGCTGTTGTGCAATAAAGGAGTGGAATTCCCATGATCATATCTGGACAAGAACATAGTCAGGGAAGTACTACTACATTATTCATTTATTTTTGCATTTTTTTTGCTAAAAAAATCCTCCCACTCATAAATTCTTCTTGTTTAAGAAATTCTTCTACATATTTGCTAAAAATCTTCTCCATATCTTGCATATACTAATTTTTTTACTTCATGTCACTAAGTTGAATTAAAAAATATGTATGGGCCTATTGTTGTGAACTAAAATTCATTGTTCAAAACCAATTCACTACATGAAATTAAGTGGGGGGTACAAGCTTGCTGGTAGTTGTGTTTTCCCTTGGAACTGATTGGTCTATAGGGTGTTCAGCATGCATATTTCTGTTATATTGGACATCCATTTGAATCATACTTTGTTAAAATGCTTACACCCAATTACATGTGCACTTACACTTCACATTTACTTTTGATAAGTATTGAAAATATTTTTCACTGGACATAAATGTTAATGCATATACTTGCTAATGAACCTACTGATTAGTTATTCAATATGGTGAGCAATATTTTTGAATATCAAAAAGACCCTTAAAACATGTCATAAATATACTTAATTCAACGTCTGTTTTGATCTTTAATTGTTATATTGTTATTCTCCATATTTAGAAGTAAACTTTGGGAAAAACATGGGTCTTAAGTTTGGGGGAGGGGGTCAATTTTTGACTATGCTAAACTATTATTAATTAAAATATCATCAATTTTTTTTCAAAAAATGGTTAAACATTTTTCAAAATTCTTGCACAATTTTAGGCTTTACACTGTACTCAATTGGGTCTTTCCTTACGAAAAGCTCGTTGCTAATAGTTATGAACTTCTTAGAGTCTGAAATTAATGATTTTGAATGATTGATGAGGGATCATACTTTGTGATTTGATGGAAATTTGGTTTAATAACTACTTCTAAATGTGATATGGGTAACCTTTTAATGGAATTATGATCATAACCCTTAGAAATGGAAGATTAATTTTGATTCTAGGTAATTCATTCATCTTTTAATTATAAAAATTAATTTCTTTAATGAGCCAATACAAATGATTTTTATATAAAACATTTGAAACTGGAGTAATTTGGGCATCTGGGATCCCACAGTGAGTCTCTGAGACTCAAGATGCTGGGTGCGTTTCTATTAACATTAATCCCTTTGTTCATCTGGAATAAGTTCATTGCACAATGCTTAGCACATGATACAAGGCTTGGGAAAAATAAATAAACTGTCTAGGGTGAAAAATGAGCTCATTAACTTGAGGGGAATGATGAACTCTAGATGAAAAAGGGGTCAATTAGTTTTTATAGTTTTCATTTAGGTTGTATGATTAAGGTGATTCAAAAAAAAATATTTATTATTGGAACATAGGTTAAAAATGAAAGTACAATCTTCCTCGGATAGGGTCTTAATTCCATTGATATTTACCTCTTTTCGGTTTTGGATTTAGAATCTGATCCTGGATTGAAATAAATCATTAAGTAGGTTCACATATGAGGCATGACATCTTCTTTGATGGATGGTCTTTTCATTTTTAATTACCTTTGAGTATTCATTCTAGGCAATACATGATCTAAAATTTTATTTTCTCAAGACTAAATCAATTTTCAATCCTCTATTTTTAAATAGCTAAACATGTTACAGTGTGATCATAATCATTAATACAATTTACAATTTTTCAAAGAAAATAAGACATGGTATTGATTGAGGTCAAACAATTCTTATGTTTGGGGTAATTTGATGTGGCTCTATTTTTACATAGTTTTCCACTTCTTTTTACTTAATTTTTAATGATTTAATTAATTATTTAATCACTTTATACTAAATAATTGAACATGTTTATTTTTTATAGTTAACTTTGTCAATTAATCAATTTTTATAATTAATTATGTATTTTTAGTCTTTAAATAATAATTTTAATCTTAATTTTTTTTATCTATATTTATTATTTTTTACTAGATGTGTAATTCCAATATACTCATTATTTAATAATTAGACTTTAATAATAAAAAATATTTTACCATCCTTATACTTTATTTTAATATTTTATTCTTTAATATGGATTTATCAAAAATATTTTAGCTTTATTTATTAATTTGTTTTCTCATCCTGATAATTAATTAAGTAAATTATTTTAGTTTCAATTAAATAAAATAGGTCACTTTTAATTTTATGTATTAAAATTTTTAATTAAATAAATATTTAATTAAGAGTTTTTAAACATTAATTATATTGTCTTTTGTATGCAGTAATGTGATGTATTCATTTTCATTTGGTTTTAATATACTAGTGAGGTAGAGAAGAGCTATCAGTAACCTACTAGGTCATCGATGCTCTTCATTTTCATTTTCTGCTACCCGGTAATTATTTATATTGTTATTTTAATTTAAGCCTTATAGAAATTTAGTTTATCAGTCATCCAGTTCTTAATTTAAGTGTTATCTATTTAATAATCTTAGTTATGTTTTTAATATTTTGATGTTTAATAAAAACCCTCTTTTAAATTTAATTTATTTAATATTCTTTTAATTGTCTATTTTCAGTCTTTTAATTTAGTTTAATTAACTTTTAATTTTACATTTTTTAGGTTACTATTAGTTCATTATTTTATACTAGTGGTGATCTGTTTATTTTAATTGATATATCAAGGACCCTTTTTATTATCATTGTGCCAGTAACCTTTTAATTTATTTGTACCGGTGACCCTCTTATTTTTATTGTGTAGCGGTATGATTTTATTTTCTTTTGTAACAGTCACCTAGATTTTTTATACTAACATTGACCTTGTGAACCTCACTGTTTTTTTCTACTTCACTATTAGACTACTCTGGATGCACCTCACCATTCTTTTCACCCACATACCGTGCACATCACTGTTGCATATCTATTATTTTAACTAACGATGAACCCTTCCCTACAAGTACCCATCCTAACAGTGGGATTCTTATTTTATTATATATCGGTAACCTTTTGGTTAGTCATCATGGGTAACCTATTTTATTTAAGCAACTTGTGACCTTGTATTTTTTTTACCCAACGGTGACCTGCAACTACTGTTCTAACGGTAACATCTTCAACGTTTCACCCCTCACTCTCTCATACCAGTGTGTCATGCACACACTGATCCCCCCATTATCTTTTATCAAGAATCAGATCCTTTCCCCAGTTTCAATTCACAACCATGACTTCTTAACCCACACTACATATCCAAAACTAGATTAGAACCAATGAATCAAAGTAAAATTTCCAGACCTAAAACTCAGATTAAACATTGAAAATCTGGATAACTGATATCCATTTAGTTCGGATCTGCTGCACAGCTTGGAGTCTGGCCACACACAATACTCGACGCCTCATGTTAAGCCAGAGATTGAGAGAGAAAAAGGACGTCGCTGAAACTTTTGGAGCCATGGAGCCCGGTCGATGTGGGTTTTCGATGGGGTCACTATTGTATACAGTATAATCCAATGCACCCCCTTCCACCGTTGCTGGGAGAAGGTAGAGCCGGGACGCCGCAGGGTAGCTGAGCTAAAGCCGCCGCGCCGTGATGTATCTGAGGAAAGATGGACCACCACTACTTTGTTTGGAGATGAAAATGGAACCCTACCCCCTGTTGCTCCGATTTGGGGGGCTTAAAAAACTAAGAAAACTAAAACATTAAAAAGAAGATAAAAATAAAAACTCAAACTAAAAACCAATAAACATTAATTTTTTTAAATAAATAATTTACATAAGATATTTAATAACACTTATTTATGAAACATAAATGAAACATAATGTAATTAATTGCTAGTAACTTCTAAAATCAAGTTAAAATAAATTATTAAAAGCTTTATTAATTATATTTTAAAATTATGTATTAATTATTATTTAATAATACATTTTTTTATATAATAAAATACTAATAATAAGTTATTAAATTAATTATAATTAAACTCAACTACAAAATTTAAAATGTTAATAATGTAAAAATTCAATATGTTAATAAACATAATGTTTATAATTTACTTCAATAATGTTAAATAATTAAATAATAATAACTTATAAACAATTTAGCATCAAAATTATTAATTAATAAAACTTCTTATTTTAAATAATAATAATAATAAAAACCTTAATTCTATCAACATAGAATACTTAAATTATAATAATTTATCTTTTATACATAAATAATAACTATTTTATTAATAATTTTAATTATAATTAATTAAAATACAATTACAAGTTTCTAGTAATATTAATAAAATAATTAATAACATTATTTAAAAGTTTTTTAGTTATTTTAAAAGACTTTTTAATGCGCTATTTTCTTTAATTATAATTCTTTATTTCCATCTTTTTTAAATTGTGTTCATTAATTTTCTTACGCAGGTTCATTCAAGAGATAGATATATGTCCAGGTTCACTTAATTAACTCATCCAGAGTTAGATAAGTGAGAAAAATTAGCGCGACGTGGGAGTCGTGAAAAAACGCATGTTGTGCGCTGCATTTATGGAGGGCTTTCAAAGTTGGGGGAAGATGTTCGGTGACATGCAGTATAAGAGAGTAGCTACTTAAATAAGAGAAATTAGAAGTATTGTGGGGGACTCTCATTCAGATTCCATGTCACACAATTCGAGATCAATACTCTAGGAAGACACCAAGAGTGGTACTAGTGATATGGAGTTGCAGGAGGGAAGTTGCAGTACACGATCTTCATCTTCGGAGGGAGGATCTCTCTCTTCTTCTATTTTTATATGTTTTACATTTTTCTTGCTACCGATATATTGACAATGATATTAGATTAATTTCTTTGTCTAGAGAATTTTGAGTTTTATTGGTCAAAACTTTTATCTCCTTCAATTAATTTCTTGAATCTGATTCTTTCGGCGAGATTGAATTTTGTTCTTGAACATAAAATTGAATTAACAATTTTAATAACTAAATTCCAAATTTGTGATCTTTTGGTGAGATTTATCCTTGAGACAGTTCATAAAACATTCAAATTAAAAATAATCATAACTTTCGATGAGATAGTTTTCTGGTGATAACCTTTTATCAATTTGCTGTAAGTGGTTTTTGATATGGCGAACATTGAGAAATATATTACAGAGTGTTATTTCTTCTTGCGAGGAAAAATTAACAACTAATGTTTTAGGTGTGAATTTAATCAAATGTGGATCACTCATTTAATCTAGCAAGGATCAAATCTCCCGAGCATACTTTTTGATCTACCCTCAGCACTACTCTTTCCTTCTATAGTTATATTTAGTTTACAATATATCATTTTTGTTGTATCACTTCATTATAGGTAATAGGGATCATCAAAACATGATTCATACTTCTTTATAAAAAATAAATAAAAAATTGAAAAGTAAAAAATGGCTACCTCATTGTTGACAAAAGTGAGGTTTTTAGTGTCAAAACCATATAATTCAATAACCTCCCTTCTCTTTGGATTGACTATGCACCACTATGCTTGTGTAGGTTATTAAATGAAATTTTGATGGTCATGACGACCTCAATCCTATTCACATGTCCTCCACCTGGTGGGTATATCTGCTCCACTCTCTACCTCTACCTCGGTGGTCCATCCACTGCCTCCCTGTCATCAGCTCGACGAGTCAGACAATATCTAGTGACATGTCCCCTACCATTGCACGAGTAGCACCGCCTCTCCAAAGGATGACTGGATCAAGCATGAGAGTCCTAGACTAAGAACCCCTATCCGGGGCAATCCTTTGATTTCTCCCACGTCCTGATCCATGTGTCTTACGTCAGCTCTCTACTGCCGAGGTCTCCACACATGTCTGACTGTTGTTGACTGTACTAAATGTTTCTACTCCCCCAAGAATCTATTGATCACCAAGGCCCGCTCGAGCACTCGGACGTAATTAGGGATGTAAAAAATGCATGACACTAACATGTATCTCCCATCGGAGAGCTTTCTCAAAGGTATGATCTCTAAAGTACTGATCCCTGACCATATCCATCGAGTACCTAGAAAGGTTGTTGAACCTCGATGAATAGTCAGCCACTAACAAATTGCCCTATTGGAGCTGAAGAAACTCTTCGATATGAACTGCTCTCAGTGTAACAGGTGAGAACTCCTCCCTAAATAGTTTCTCAATCTTCGTCTATGGAAGATTCTCCCCTTCATGAGTCTATGTGGTTAGACTCCACCATCGTCGCACTGAACCCTGAAGAAGGCTCACTCCTAGTATCACCATTTGGTCCGCCAGTGTCCTCATGAGACGGAAAACCCTAGTCACCACCTACAGCTAGTCCTTAGCTGCTTGAGGGTTGGGCTCGCCTCAGAACCAGAAGGGTCTCTGTATCTGGAAATCATGGAGTGTGCTCAACCTGTGCCCCTTGTCTGTCAGTACTGCAGGTACCACAGCCTGCTCCACTGGTGGGGGTATAACAGGTAGACCACCTGGAGGTAACGCCTGGGGAACATGTCCCTTTATCAATGTCTCATCACTGAGGGGGTCATCCTTGTGATCGTGCTGCCGAATTCTAGTGGGTATGCATCGCAGAGTCATCCTATAAGGAACAAGGTTTACCATGGTCAAATATTAAATCTGGATAGCTTATACAAAAAATGGAAAACACAACCCATTCCTATGTGATGCATTTACCAATCCCTTATTTCCATGCAACTAGTTTTTTCATGTATCGAGTCGAAAAGCAGGTTATCATAGTCTTGGTTTATGGATATACCATCCACTCGAACCAACAATAGAGTCTCCAGCCTGAAAGCCACACTCAAAACACTTAACACTATTGCCACAAACCTAACTCATAGAATCTTGGTTATAGGGTAAAATTGACCGCATCTGATACCACTGTTACTAACATGGGAGGAATTTCATAATTTCCTATATGCACACACATCTAAAATCCCACAAATACTGAAATTTAAAAAAATTACCACAGAACAAAATGAATGCATAAAACTCAACTCAACCAACAAATTATGATGGGAATTAGATTATTGATAGTAAACTGGGCCAGAATATAATCCCACCAATAATAAGAGTTTGAAAACTACCAAGTCCAACCTGTAAACACAAAGAGGTATTGGGGCTGTATCTCACAGTTGAAAGAACACCTCAGCCTATAGGGAACTCAGAATGCTTGGTCCTATCCTGGTCCTCCCTGGACTTTTTCAATAGGCTACTCATCTTCACAAGACATGACACATGCGGGCAACGCCCATGTAGGGGTGACTTTAAAAATACTCAGTAGAGGACCCAGAAAACAACAAAGCAATATAGAAAGGAATTTTATTGTCCGATCTACATAGTTTATGTATATTAAACATAAAAAATGTGAACACAGACCAAATATACTCAAAACCCAGACCCGTAGTCTAGAGACAAGTCACATAATAACATTCCCCTCCTAGGGAATCAGTTTGAAGATTCCATGAAGCACTCGTCTAGGAGAACTCACTCCACGAGTCTGATATCTCTGATGATTTCCATATGAGAAGTACTATCTCTCAGGAAAATTCACAGGTGATACATACACTCATTTTGGGAGAACACACTCATTAGTGGGGAAAGATCTTGACACCCAAATAAGGATCACTTTAAGGACTTGGTGGATACATCGACTCATCTAGATTCACCTACTAAGTAGAGGATTAGTGACCTGTTGGAATAGTCATGTCGATACCTGACACTACCTAGGGACAAGGATGGATAGAGGATCTCGCTTCAGGCCTCTTAGAGTGATACCTAACTCTATCTCAGAAATTCCTGCATAAGAGATCATACTCCTAGAAAATGAAACGATACCTGATCTTTAGGGGAATTAGAAAAAGTGGTACTATCCCAAAAAAACATCTCCATGATACGGTGGACAAGAAGATCAAGCTATGGAAGAATTACATGGCGTGTTGAAGTGTCACACGCCTTGTCTTCTGACCTCAGGTACTTCTTGTCTACAACGGCTCATGTCTTATGGTTGGCCATATAGAAGAAGGTATTCATGGCATGTAAGAATGAGAGAAGTTGTGTTCCTCTATCCAGGGAGGTCTTCGTGTATGCTATACATGTGCATGTACACAGCTTTAACCCATGTGTTACAACTTGCGTATCAGGTACACGTGCTAACCTATGCAGTCGGCCAAGTCTGGCCGTGTGGTGGAGTACATGGTCGTGCACTTTACCCCGTGTCTGTGTATCCCCTCAAAACATGCCAAGTATCCTGTATGGACCCACACACCTTGTTATTTGGAGGAAATGCTATTTCATCACTCCATGCACCTGTAGAACCCTAGCCACCACTTAGTTGGGCCTATATGCCATGTTCGTTGGGATACAAGCCGTGTGTTCTGGAAATTTCTAGAATCATGAACCTCTACCGTCGTGCGTTGGGTGTAGCTCCGATCATCGATCTGGGTGTCTGTTTTCCATGAAACATGACAATTACGGTCGCTCTGACATCCCAAAGTCATCTCTGTTGTTTTTGGGCATTTGATCGGCCCTTAATACACGTATCAATCCACCCACGTGAAGAACACTCGAAGAATGGTCTCCCCCAATACGAGCCAATTCATCATCCGCTATGGTCGTCACACCTCCACTAGGTCTTCATGATGTCGAATCTTCAAATTGGGATCGTTGCGTTGCAAAAACGGATGCCCAATGATCCATTGTTCATCGCCTCACAAAGAACGCGAAGAACGTGGGGTAAAAAGTGGGAGAAGATATTCAAATCCCAAAAAAGAGGAACAAACCTCTGCCATCATTTTTCATGGTATTGATCTGATCCCATTATAAGGATTAAATAGATCAAATCAAAACATGGACTTCAACATCGTGGATTAATCCCCAATAACAACCTAATAAAAACCCTCCCGCAAGCACACACAATTTGTGGGTCAAACTGTTTGTGGGTTGATTTCCATTTGTCTTTTTATTTAAAAAAACGAGGAAAAAGATAATTGAATTAACAAACCCCATCCTCAGTCGTCGATGAATAGGTAGATTGGTCATCGATCAAGATTCGACCTCGCTGCACAATGATCCACGTGTCGTCATACGTCATCATCCGTAAAAAATCCTCCAAGGCTCCAAGAGGCTCTCTCTCTCTCTCTCTCTCTCTCGATTCATAAGGTTACATGTCTAACCCTACAAACATTCTATATGTATGTATTTAAAAGGAAGGAATTAGGTGACTGCACAAAAATTAATCTTTTAAATAAAATAATTTAATATATTATCTTATTTCCATTATAGAATCCAAAAAATAACTCTCACAGCTGACCAACATTGGTTGATGTTAGGCCCCGCCTATGGTAAAGTCGCTACTCCAAACACAAAAGTGCCCTCAGATTTCGGATTTGAGCACCCATTCAAAATTTATTCCACTTTTTTAGGAAAATTTCTCACGTGCACTGTTTAATGTTTAAATTAATTTAGACATTTATTCTGGGCACTTTGTGGCTCAGAATCACATTCCGTCATAAGGTGTGGTCATGAAATAACTCCAAATAATATATAAAAATTATACACAAAATATTTGATAAATTCATGAATGATAATATTTTAGTTTTTTCGAATTTACTTTTAATTGGAAAATTGTTTCAGTTTTATGTAGGGTTTTCAGATTTAAATTTATAAATTTATATTGATTCTAACTATTATATAAGAATTTTTCCATTAAAATATATATCTTCCACCAAAAATTCTATAGATAATTTATAATTTATTCATTAACATATCAATAATATATAATTTTGTAAAACTCAGATGACTAGTGGAATAGTTCTTGTGAAGATTTGATATAAGTAATCAATGCCTATTTTTTATAATGTAATTCATATTTTTCATAATGTATTGTATTTTTTTTAATTTTTATTAGAAATATAAGATTTAGAAATCCAATATTTGTATATATTGTTGAAATATCATGATGTGTATTTTATCAACCCTATATTGATTTTATATTCAATACATAAGTACTTTGGAAAGACGGGACAGAACCACCGACCTCAATTTAGTGATGGGAGTTATACAAACAGAAAACCCAACAACCGATCTTCACATCGATGTAGATCCAAAACTGGATCTAAAACCTTTAAACCAAAATTAAGATCAAAGGGATCAAGATCTTGAAAAACTAGATCTAGATTCACAATCCTAGATCTATACCATAAATCATAGGTATAGATCCATGGATACAAAGGAAATCTCCCATGAAAGGATCAAGGAAAGATATAGGAATAAATGAGATATGCAACGTGATGAAATCCACTTATTGGGAGGAGAGAGGATCTTCAATCCAAGCCTTCAATCTCGATGCAAGATGTTCAGATCACCATGTAATCTCTCTTGGATGCTTTGGAAAGACCTAAAATGATTCAACCCAAGCCATAGTCGAACATATGGGAGTCCTGGGGGTTCGGGTGGTATTAAAAATAATTTTTTGAACTAAAAATTGTGCGCATGGTTTACCTGGGAAAGGGCACACAGTTTGTCAAACCATGCAAATGATATGGGGATCTCACTATCCAGAGAGACTCAGCATGCATGGTTTGGTCGCACGGTTTGTCAAACCGTGCGTGCCTCTCTGTCCAGTGCTGCTTGGTTGGAACGGTTTGGTCGCATGTTTTGTCAAACCGTGTGTAAACAGTGAACAAGCCATTTGCCGTTTTGTTTTACAAAAAATATCACCCAAACACACCCCTATGTCACTACTCCAAAACAGTGGTTCTTTGAAATGTAAAAATGTACCTGAAAACGTAACGTGATGTTAAAAGCTCCCCACCATAAGACCTTTCTATCCCCAGAAAGCCTATGAAGAAAACTCCACTTCAAAAAGTTGAGGCCACTGCTCTCTCATTAGTGCCTCTCTTTCCCATGTCTCATGAGAATCTGAACCATGCTTCCAGAGTTTATGGACTAGGGGAATCTTTCTCCCATGATGTACCTTGGTCTCAAAATCAATAACCCTGACTGGTCGTTCTGTCACAGATAAATCTGGTTCAATTTCAAGATTACTCTGGCTCACAATAGGAGATGAATCGGAGAAGTACTTCAGCAGCTGCGATACATGGAACATGTTATGTATCGACGTCAGCTGTGGTGGTAGAGCTAGATGGTAAGAAAATTTCCCCACAAGACCAACAACCTCAAAAGGTCCCACAAAATGAGGATCAAGCTTCCCTTGCCTCCTAAGCTCTTAATAATCCAATCTGTGTGAAACATTCAAGAACACCTGGTCACCAACTGGGAACTCTAAATGTTTACGGCGACGATCAACATAAGACTTGTACTAACTCTGCATTGTCAACATTCTTTGACGAATCAACTGGATATTAGCCGTCGTCTCTTGGAACAAACTCGGTCCTACCACAGAGCTTTCACCAATCTCCAACCAACACAAAGGAGATTTACAAGGATAGCCATACAAAGCCTCAAAAGGAGAAATTTTGATCACAGATTGATAATTTTTGTAATATAAAAACTCAATTAGCCCCAGATGATCATCCCAAGACCCACCAAAACCATGAACACAGGCATGGATCATATCCTCAAGAATCTGAATAGCTCTCTCTGTCTGGTCGTCTGACTGTGGATAGTAGGCTGTGCAAATGACCGAATTCTTTCACATAAGTATTTCCCAACTCCTTAACTTTGGGTTTATATCGAATAGGTATAAAGTGAGTTGACTTGGTAAGCCTATCAATCAGAACCTATATCACATTCTTCTTCCTCTGGGTATGAGTTAACCCAACCACAATGTCCATTGAGTTTTCATCCCACTTCCATATAGGGACTGGAAGTGGATGAAGCAAACCCGAAGGTTTCTGGTGCTCGGCTTTCACCTAGTGGCATGTATAGAAATGAGATACAAACTCAAAAAAGTCTTGTCTCATAACTGGCCACCAGAACTGTCGCCGCATATCATAAAACATCTTCACTGTCCCCGGGTACACAGCCCACTGAGAGTTATGGCAATCCCTCATCACATCATTCCTTGATGATAACGACACAACATAACGGTTTTGATAACACATAACACCCTCTTTGGAGATCGAACATAAGGTGTCGGTCTCCCCACCATAATGAGAGTCAATATTGCCATAGAATTCATCATCCTATTGTTGTTCCTGAAGAATTATCTTGAGGAGAGTAGAATTCAACTGAACAATGTCTAATGAAACTTCATTCCCCTTCCAATGAACACCAATATGAAACTATGCAAAAAGAGCCACCAAACTCCACTCTTCTGAAGATTCTTTCACAGCCTGAGATGCCGGTTTCCTGCTTAACGCATCGGCAACTACATTCCATTTCTCCTAGGTGTAGGCGATGTCAAAGTTGAAAGATTGAAGGTACTCCTGTCACGACCAGTCCTCGGGACCCATTCCGTGACTACCCCAAGCCCGTCTTCCATAGGCTAGGGGCTGGCGACTAGCACCAAAGACGTAAAATCCCGATAACTGGGAAGGCATTTCCTTTAAAAAAGAAAACAAGCACCACATAGTACAAGCCGAAGCAAAACACTAAGTACAAAAGAAATGCTGAAAAGTAAATGGTCCAGAATACAAATCCAAAAGAAAGTACAACTACAACTGAATAAGGTACAGCGGAAAAAATACAAACAGCTAGAAGAAGGAAGCAGCTCCTGGGTCATCCTCCTCGGGTCCTACCTGAAGGGTAGGTACAGATAGCGCAGCTCCTGGTCATCCACAACGGATCCTACCTGAAGGGTAGGTACAGATAGCCTCCTCCATGCTCTCATCCGTCAACCTCCTCTGTGTGTCGTCTCATCGTGAAGTCCACCTCTGGGTACAGACTCGTCGTGTAGTCCACCTCCAGGTGCCGACTAGTCCTTGAACACTCGGCCTCCGTCAGCACTGCATGTCACCTGCAACCAACAAAACGAGGTGCGGGCATAGCCCGTGCAGGTGTGAGTATAACGATACTCAGTAGGGACCCCGAGACCCTCAAGGTCTCACTAAAACCAACAAGGTCAACCACAAAGAAGATCTCAACAGATAACCTCTACTTAGGTATATGCCCCTACATATACCTAAGTTATCACGTAACCCATATCAATCATGAGGAAGCACAAGGATTATGAAATCAACGGATAACCGCTACCCAAGTATATGCCCATACGTATACCTAAGTTATCAAGTGACCCATCTCATTCATGAGGTAAACACAAAGGTCAAAGATTCAGCTCAACCAGGATTTTTCATCATCGAAACCGTAACTGCTGAAGAGCTCCGTCTCTGGAGTGTACATCGGTCCTGTCATGACTCCAAGGTACTGATCACTAACCAAAGACTGCTAAGGTACTCCTCCTATCGAGTACCGCGGGCCTACCACCTCACACAGTAGTGCTTCCCGTCGGGGTCTGCCACCCAACACAGTAGTGCTCCCTCATCATAGCCTACAGAGGTACTCCTCCTTTCGAGTACGGTGGGTCTGCCACCTCACATAGTAGTGCTCCTCCGATGTGGGTCTGCCACCTCACAAAGTAGTGCTCCCCACTGCGCTACGTAAGTAACTCCGAATCGAATCGTACAAGCAGTCTTCAGGTCTCTGCCGGCTATATAGTCTCCATACTCCGTATGCTTGTCTCTAGGAGGGTTCGCTCCACGAGCTAGAAGTCGATACTCCAAGTATCTCAAAGTCCAACAAAGAAGTATCTCAAAGGACCGCCTCGTCGTAGGGGTCTCAACGCAACAGACGACGCGTCAATCGGACGCCCGGTCTGTGAGTTGCTAGCCTTTTCGTCCCAGGGGCCCAGTTGGTTTCGTGTGCGAACCAATCCGGCTGTAACTCAACTATACCCGAACACTCATAGGGTATACTCATAGGGACTGTTTCTCAACGAGATCACCAACGCCGCTGACGGTTCGTCAAATGGACGTTCTGTCAGAAAGGTATCAGCTTTTCCGTTCTAGGGGCCCGGATGGATTTCGGTGCGATCCAACCTGGCCACTATCCATCTGCATCCAAGACTCGGGTGGAGGATGCCAAAAGTTCTGTATCATCAACAAGAACGCAACGAGACAGATGGCGCATCAATCGGATGTCCGGTCTGTGATTTATTGTCTTTTTCGTTCCAGGGGCCCGGTTGGTTTCATGAGCAAACCAACCCGACCGCACTCCAACGACATCTAAACCTCAAGAGGAGTAAGCCAAAAGATCCGTCTCACTTAGAGGAATCCATCAAAGTCGACGGCACGTCAATCAGACGTCCGGAGCTTAAGATATAAGTGTTTCCGCTCCGAGGGCCCGGTTTGTTTCGTATCCGAACCAACCCGGCCGAACCCAAAGTAATCTGAAACCTTGAGTGAGATATACCGAAATGACCGTCTCAATCCAAGTATCGTGTTGCCGCTAACGGCTCATTGTTCAGAGGTCCGTAGCCCATGATATGGGCATATGACCGAAAATGGTCCGGAAATGGGGGGTCAGGGCCCGGGTCGACCCGACCCGGGTCCGACCCAGCTGGACCGGCCCGTCCAGCGCGGCCCGGCCCGGCTAGGGCACGACCCGGTCGAACCGGTGGGTCGGCTCGGCGGCTAGGGCCATGCCGAGGGCGGGGGGCATGCTGCCCCCACGGATGAGAAGCGCGGCCCCTCGTGGGGCCGCCCCGAGTCAACCGGACGCGGTGGCTGGGCCGCGTCCCTCCACCGGTTCCACGCAGCCGCGGAACCGCGTCTCCGCCGTGGCTTCAGCCGCGGCAGGTTTTGCCGGTGGCGCGCCGGCGGGAGTTTCCGCGGGCCACCGGACACGCTCCGGTGGTCTGTTTTGTGTGCGGTTTTCGCCAGTGGTCCTCCCGGGACCCGATCTTCACTACGAGGCTCTCAAAACGCCCTTGTGGCTTTGTTTGTCATTGCCCTTCAATCCGCACGTCAAAAATAAACATGCCGTCTTTGCGGTTCTCTGGAACGGCGTGCTGGCGCCGTGCCCCTTCGTCGTGGCCCGACTCCGTCCGCGGATATCTTCGGGTTTCTTCGACGCTGCGCGACTGCGTCGCGTGCTTGTTCTTCCTTTCATGGCGCGGCGCGATGGCGCCGTGCATATCTTCCGCATGAAACCGCATGGTGCGACGACACCACGCTTTCTCGTACCAACCACAAGAAACCAGCACGAAGAAAAGGAGGAGGGTCGGCCGTGTTTGTACTGTCCGACCCCCTCGCGTTATTCGATAACAAATGGATTTAATCCACAATCATCATCAAGTTGTTATTCACGAAAAAATATAAATAATTGAATACAAAACCCTACCTTGGGTATAAGAAGATTTGAAGGAGGCGTCGTCGTTCGAGGTTCTTCGCGGTATGGCGTCGCGAGGATGACGATGTCGAAGGGGGACATCGGCGTTCGTCCGAATCGAGGGAAGGTGAAGCCATCATCGCTTGCTACCCAAATACGCTTCCGAGCTTGTTCGTCGATCCGTTGAAGATGAAGGGGAAGATGAAGATCCGTTGAATAGTCTCGCTGCGGAAGGGGAGAAATTCCATGGAAGGAAAACGAGCGTTCTTCGTCAAAGGTGGCGCGTTCTTCGCGTTCTTCGCGTTCTTCGCGTTCTTCGTCGAAGAACGGAGAATTCTCTCTCTGCTCTCCCAATGGGTTTACAAAACACAAACCCCTCAACCAAAAATAAAATAAGTCCTCAACTTATTTTATTATCAACTTAAGAATTCGAAAAACGAAAGATAAGAAACGAACAATTAATTTGAATAATTAATTGTAAAACATAACTGCCCAATTAAATTGGGGCGTTTCTTAACCAGAAAAATGCACGGTTGACTTCTTTTAATAGGGGGTGCAGGTGCGTTACTTAAGAAGAAAAGAAATGGTGGGGCTCGTGCGGGCCCCACCTCACAAATAACCTACCAAGTGGGTAGGATATTTTGAATTTCACCCTATCCGCTTCAACCCAGCTTAAGAAGCTTTTAAGTGGTCTTTAAGCGGATTTAAGTGAAATAAAAATAAAGTTTGTCGTACATTTTATTTTATTTCTTAACTTTAAGCCCAAAAATTAAAAACCACACCCGAGCAAACGCAACTCCGGAAGAGGCGTTTCTAAGAAATTACCGGCGCTGCCATTCCATCGGTGCTCTCAGAATTCGATACCGAGCACCGGTTCAAAAGTTAGAAAAACCCGCTCGTCTGTTCATGGAACGTACCTGAGCCAAACTTCAGAAAATGATTCAGGGAACACCGGGCCTCGAAATCAGGTGCCATCAGAAACTGTGTTCTTGTAAAATTCCAAATAAAATTAAGAAAAAAAATTTCCTTGGAATTTACAGGTCTTTACATTACTCCCACCACAGGGCTTTACGTCCCCGTAAATCTTCACCACAAACTTAGGGATACAAAGGCGGTACTGAGCACGCATCTGAGCCTTCCGCTCCCATGTGCTCACCTGGAGGTTCCCGTGCTGCCAAAGAAAGTGCACAAGAGGAATCGACCGTCCTCCTAGGATCCTCTCCTGTCGATCCTCGATCCCCACAGGAACCTCCGTAGAAGTCTCCTCATCGCCACCGTCCAGCTCATCATGGTCGATGATATGCGAAAAGTCAAGCATGTATCTCCTCAGTTGGGATACGTTGAAATCGTCGTGCACCTAGTGCAACTGAAGTGGATGGGTCAAGCGGTAAAGCACCTCGCCTACCCAACTGAGGACCTAGAAAGGTCCGTTGAACCTTGGAGATAACTTGCCTCCCTGGCCACATCTCCGCAAACCTCGTCGAGGTGAGACCCTTATAGGGACGTGATCGTCATCCTCGAACTCCAGAGGTCTCCATTTTCTGTTAGAACTGAAACTAAAAATGACTGCTGCTACGAGGGTAAGGTTGACCGAATCAAGAGTGATCGGTCGCACCCTCCTGTGCATGAGTTTATCCTGTTCTGCCTGGGGTTTCCTTTCCGGCGACCATGGAAAACCCATCCTGACGTCGTGGTTAAACCACAACCTTTTTGCCTAATACCGTCAATTTGTGTATGAACTGTGATTGCCTAGTCCATACTCAAACCAACGTCGTAAGGCCTCGACGCTGCCACCAAGAGATTCCAAGCGAAACTCTCACCTTGAGTATCTAACCACACCGTCGGTGTATGGGTGATTATCGAGTCTCCTCCCAAGGTATCTCCGGACGTGAGGGTCAAGTCCACAGATTACCGGAATCTCTAGGTCTGGAACAAGATTTGTGAAAGCAAGGAATGATTCATATCGACGTCCGTTACTACAGCAGCTAGTAGTGGACACAGAATGTCCCTTGAATCATTTCTAGATCCATTGGGTCACACTCCTTGACCGCAAGCAGCCAAAATCTTCCACCGCCCTCCAGCTCCCTGAGCCTGGCGGGGATAACTAAGGCGGGTGGTTGTAACATGTTAAGATGTAAACCACCTCATACTGCTCTCCAAGCTCTGCCTCCACGTCTGCTGCTTCGCAGACTCATCTATCCTTAAAGCTTCCACTTCTTGAAACATGTAACACGCCTGAGTCTCTAAGACTGGCATCAGTTTCCTGTTTCTTACTGCACTGTGCATTCTTCATCCACTATTGGATGACTTGGACCTTCTTAGTCTCACAAGGGCTTCTACGATTTCTTCTTTGCCGACAAGATAAATCTGGTCTCATCCCTTGGATGAACCACATTCGTTGCCTAATATAGTCAATCCAGACATGAATGATGCATTAATGCCATAGATGACGTCGTAAGGCCTCGACGCAACTACCAAGAGATCCAACTATCACTCTCGCCTCCAAGGGTCGAGTCACACTATCGGCATCAATATGAGGTCACTGGGTCTCCTCCAGTAGAAATCTCGAATGTGAGGGTCAAATCAACAGTCTTAACTGGGACCACTCAGTATCAACCAAACAAAAGGACAGGAAAGAAAACAAAGATAAGTGTCTTTTTATTATTACAGCTCATAGTACAAGGACACAAAGCAACTACAGACAAACATCAGAAAAACTAGAAGCAACATGATTAATAGCCTCCAGGTCGGAAGCTAGTCCTGCTCCTGTCCATCTGCTTCCGGAGCTCCATGACCGTCAGACTCAGCTGCCTGATGTAGAGCTCTCCCATGTCCTCCTATCCCCTGCGATTGGGGTGGGCCTCCTGGTGGTGGTGGCAACATCCCGAAGCGTCGTCCACCTCTAGCTGCACAACCAGCTCCTCTTCCATGGCCGCCTGCTCCTTGCAGTCCACCCTGATCGAACCTCTGCCACTTCCTCGAAGGTTCTTCATTTAACTATTGGTCATCTGCATGGAGGGTCGGACAGTCACGTGCTATGTGACCAATTCCGCCACAGGAGTAACACTTCATGGCAGGTCTGGATCTATCACTTCCTTTGGTGCCTCGCACTACCGACCATGAGTCACGCGGTCGACCACCTGTAGGTCTGGTCCTCTAGGACCCCTGCGTCATCTGTCTACTGCCCGCTATAGAAGACTCTACCGCATGCCGGATAGTGGTGGGTCCGGTTGCTAGAGACTGCTCATCAAGGAAACTCTCCACTAAGAGGGCTCGCTCCAACACTTATGTCTGCATCGGAATGTTGTGCGATACAACCGAAGCTCTGATCTCCCGCCTGAGCCCCTACTCGAAGGTTCGGTCCCTGAAGAACGGGTCTCGTACCATATCTGTAGAGTAGCGCGAGAGGTTTGTGAATCTCGTTGAGTACCGCGCCACTGAAGTGTTGCCCTGCCGCAGCTGAAATAGCTCCTGTATACGCTCCGCTCGAAGGGTGGCTGGTACAAACTCTGCCCGGAACAGGCTCTCGAAGTCCGCCCATAGAAGTGTCAGCTCGTCTTGCATCTGAAGCATCAGGCTCCACCATCTTCCTGCTGCTTCTTGAAGAAGGCCGGCAGCAAGGATCACCATGAAATCTGACGGCGTCCCCACTAGCCTGAAGACTCTCACCACAGCCACCAGCCAATCGTCAGCCGCCTGCAGGTCCGTCCCTCCCTGGAACCTGGGTGGCCTCTAGCGCTGGAACTCATGCATTGCGCTCAGGAGACGTGCATCGTCTGCTGCTGGGGCTGGTGGCATCGATGGCCCAATGGGTAGTAGTACCGCTGGTGCCTCAACTGGGATAGGGACCTGTACTGAAGCCTCGTCGCTCGGCGGGATATTAGTACGCACCACTCTCGGGTCTCTAGCTGGTCGTCCATGGGGAGCCATCCTGAAAGAAACAACGTGACACGGTCAAAAGATTACACCTGGTGAGCTGACCTGGTTTGAGCTGACATTTATGTAAAACTTCTGGAAAACACACACGCAATCAGTGTTTTCGTGCATAAAGTCGGAAATCAGTTGTCAGGGCCCTGGTGTATGGATACGTCGGCCACCCGCACCAACACTGGACTCCCTGAACTGAAAAACCACACTCGGTACTCTTAACATTATTACTTCACAGAAAGAAACATCAGAGTTATAAGTTCTGCGGTAGAACCGAACTACTTTGATACCAATTTGTCACAACCCGTCCTCAGGGATCGTGCCGTGACTACCCCAAGCCCGTATTCCATAGGCGAGGGGCTGGCGACTAGCACCAAAGGCGTAAAATCCCGATAACTGGGAAGGCATTGCCTTTATAAAAGAAAACAAGCACCACAGAGTACAAGAAGAATCAAAACACTAAGTACAAATGAAATGCTGAAAAGTTAATGGGCCAGAATACAAACACAAAATAAAGTAAAACTACAACTGAACAAGGTACAATTGAAAAAAGACAAACACCTGGAAGAAGGAAGCATCTCATGGGTCATCCTCCTCAGGTCCTACATGAAGGGTAGGTACATATAGCGTAGCTCCTGGTCGTCCACCACGTATCCTACCTAAAGGGTAGGTACAGATAGCCTCCTCCACGCTCTCATCCGTCAACCTCCTCTGTGTGTCATCTCGTCGTGAATTCCACCTCCGGGTACTGACTCGTCATGTAGTCCACCTCCGGGTACCGACCAGTCCTCGAACACTCGGCCTCCGTCAGCACTGCCTGTCGTCTGCAACCAACACAACGAGGTGCGGGCATAGCCCGTGCAGGGGTGAGTATAACGATACTCAGTAGGGACCCCGAGACCCTCAAGGTCTCACTAAAACCAACAAGGTCAACCACAAAGAAGATATCAACAGATAAACTCTACTTAGGTATATGCCCATACATATACCTAAGTTATTAAGTAACCCATCTCAATCATGAGGAAGCACAAGGATTATGAAATCAATGGATAGCCGCTACCCAGGTATATTCCCATACATATACCTAAGTTATCAAGTGACCCATCTCATTCATGAGGTAAACACAAAGGTCAAAGATTCATATCAACCAGGATTTTTCATCATCGAAACCATAACTGCTGAAGAGCTCCGTCTCTGGAGTGTACAGAGGTTCTATCACGACTCCGAGGTACTTCTCACTAACCTAAGACTGCTGAGGTACTTCTCCTGTCGAGTACCGCGGGCCTACCACCTCACACAGTAGTGCTTCCCACTGGGGTCTGCCACCCAACAAAGTAGTGCTCCCCCATCATAGCCTACAGAGGTACTCCTCTTGTCGAGTACCACGGGTCTGCCACCTCACATAGTAGTTCTCCTCCGCTGTGGGTCAGAAACCTCACAAAGTAGTGCTCCCCACTAGGCTACGTAAGTCACTCCGAATCGAATCGGACAAGAAGTCTTCAGGTCTCTTCCGGCTATACGGTGTCCGTACTCCATATGCTCGTCTCTAGGAGGGTCCCCTCCACGATCTACAAGTCTATACTACAAGTATATCAATGTCCCACGAAGAAGTATCTCAAAGGACCGCCTCGTCATAGGGGTCTCAATGCAACACACGACGCGTCAATCAGACACCCGGTCTGTGAGTTGCTAGCCTTTTCGTCCCAGGGGCCCGGTTGGTTTCATGTGCGAACCAATCCGGCCGTAAATCAACTATACCCTGAACACTCATAGGGTATACTCATAGGGACCATTTCTCAACGAGATCACCAACGCCGCTGACGGTTCGTCAAATGGACGTTCTGTCAGAAAGGTATATGCTTTTCCGTTCCTGGGGCCCGGTTGGATTTCAGGGCGATCCAAGCTGGCCACTATCCATCTACATCCAAGACTTGGGTAAAGGATGCCAAAAGTTCCATATCGTCAACAGGAACGCAACGAGACAGACGACGTGTCAATCGGACACCCAGTCTGTGAGTTATTGGCTTTTTCGTTCCAGGGGCCCGGTTGGTTTCGTGAGCGAACCAACCCAACCGCACTCCGATGACATCCAAACCTCGAGTGGAGTAATCCAAAAGATCTTCCTAACTTAGAGGAATCAATCAAAGTCAACGTCACATCAATCGGACGTCCGGAGCTTAACATATAAGCGTTTCCGCTCCGAGGGCCCGGTTGGTTTCATATCCGAACCAACCCGGACGATCCCAAAGTAATCCGAAACGTTGAGTTCGATATACCGAAACGACCTTCTGGATCCAAGGATCGCGTTGCTGCTGACGGTGCGTCGTTCAGAGATCCGTAGTCCATGATATGGGCATATGACCGAAAACGGCCCGAAAACAGGGGGGTCTGGGCCCGGGTCGAACCGGCCCGACCCCCCCCCCCCCCCCCCGGGTCCGCCCAAACCGGGTCGGCACGAACCGGGTCCGACCCAGCTGGACCGGCCCGGCCGGCGTGGCCTTGCCCGGCCAGCGCGGCCCGGCCTGGCCAGGGCGCAACCCGGCCGAACCGGCGGGTCGGCTCGGCGGCTACGACCAAGCCGCGGGAGGGGGGCGTGCTGCCCCCGCGGATGAGAAGCGCGGCCCCTCGTGGGGCCGCCCCGAGTCAACCGGACGCGGCGGCTGGTCTGCGCCCCTCCACTGATTCCGCGCGGCCGCGAAACCACGTCGCCTCCGTGGCTTCAGCCGCGGCGGGTTTTGCCGGCGGTGCGCCGGGTGCCGCCGCCGCCTGGCGGCTGGCTGCTCCCGCCCGCCGCCTCCGACCGCCGGTGCGCCGGCGGGAGTTTCCGCGGGCCACCAGACGCGCTCCGGTGGTCCGTTTTGTGTGCAGTTTTCGCCAGTGGTCCTCCCGGGACCCGATCTTCACTGTGAGGCTCTCAAAACGCCCTTGCAGCTTCGTTTGTCATTGCCCTTCAATCCGAACGTCAAAACGAAACGTGTCGTCTTGGCGGATCTCTGGCACGACGTTCTAGCGCAGCGCCCCTTCGTCGTGGCCCGACTCCGTCCGCGGATATCTTCGGGTATCTTCGACACGGCACGACGGCGTCGCGTGCTTGTTCTTCCTTTCAAGGCGCGGTGCGACGACACTGCGCATATCTTCCGCATGAAACCGCATGGTGTGACAGCACCATGCTTTCTCGTACCAACCACAAGAAACCAACACGAAAAAAAGGATGAGGGTCGACCGTGTTTGTGCGGTCTGACCCCCTCGCGTTATTCGATAACAAATGGTTTTAATCCACGATCATCATCAAGTTGGTATTCACGAACAATTATAAATAATTGAATACAAACCCCTACCTTTGGTATAAGCCGATCGGAAGGAGGCGTCGTCCTTCAAGGTTCGTCGTGGTATGGCGTCGCGAGGATGACGACGTAGAAGGGGGACGTCGGCGTTCATCCAAATCGAGGGAAGGCGAAGCCGTCGTCGCTTGCTACCTGATTCCGCCTCTGAGCTTGTTCGTCGATCCGTTGACGATGAAGGGGAAGAAGAAGATCCGTTGAAGAGTCTCGCTGCGGAAGGGGAGACATTCCGTGGAAGGAAAACGAGCGTTCTTCGTCAGAGGTGGCGCGTTCTTCGCGTTCTTCGCGTTCTTCGTCGAAGAACGAAGAATTCTTCCTCTTCTTTCCCAAAGGGTATACACAACACAAACCCCCCAACCAAAAATAAAATAAGTCCTCAACTTATTTTAATATCAACTTAAGAATTCGAAAAACAAAAGATAAGAAACAAACAATTAATTCGAAGAATTAATTGTAAAACTTAACTGCCCAATTAAATTGGGGCGTTTCTTAACCAGAAAAATGCATGGTTGACTTCTTTTAATAGGGGGGTGCGGGTGCGTTACTTAAGAAGAAAAGAAACGGTGGGGCTCGTTCGGGCCCCACAACACAAATATCCTACCAAGTGGGTAGGATATTTTGAATTTCACCCTATCCGCTTCAACCCATCTTAAGCAGCTTTTAAGTGGTCTTTAAGCGCTTTAAGTGAAATAAAAATAAAGTTTGTCATTCTATTTATTTTATTTCTTAACTTTAAGCCCAAAAATTAAAAACCACACCCGAGAAAATGCAACTCCAAAAGAGGCATTTCTAAGCAATTACCGGTGCTGCGATTCCATCGGTTCCCTCGGAATTTGATTTCGAGCACCGGTTCAAAAATTAGAATAACCCGCTCGTCCGTTCAATGAACGTACCCGAGCCAAAATTCGGAAAATGATTCCGGGCACACCGGGCCTCGGAATCATGTTCCGTCAGAAACTGCGTTCATGTAAAATTCCGAAGAAAATTAAGAAAAAAATTCCTTGGAATTTATGGGTCATTACAACTCCAACCAATGCCTTTGGCGGAGATTCGAATCTTTTTGAGAGAAGATATAACTGAAGCTCTTGTGGTCTGAATACACAATAAACCTTTATCCATAGAGGTAATGTCACAAACACTTGAGTGAATGCATTACAGATGCAAGTTCAAGGTCATGGGTAGGGTAGTTATTCTCATGAGGATTAAGCTGACGTGATCCATAACCAACAACATGATTACCTTACATATGGACACATCCCAAAACTGATCTTGATGCATCATAGAAGACCACATAACCTTCCCCAGCCTCAAGAAGAGTTAACACCAGCGCATTAGCCAAAATACGCTTTATCTCGACAAAAGAACTCTGACATTTGTCATTCCAGGAACACGCCAATCCCTTTCGAGTCTGAGTAGTCATTAGAGAATCTAACTTTGAATTTTTTTTGACAAAAAGACCATAATATCCTACTAATCCCAAGAAGCTCTGAATGTCGAAAACATTTCGTGGTTGTTCCCAATTCATAACAGACTTCACCTATTCAGGATCAACTGATAATCCTTGCTCTCACACCATGTGTCCCAATAATTTCACTTCCCGGATCCCGAAATCGCACTTTGAATTCTTGGCATAAAGATGATGATTTTTTAAAAGACATAGAACTTTTCTCAAATAAAGCACATGATCCTTCATATACATGGATAATACAAGGCTTTCATCTACAAAGACTACAAAAAATGTATCCAGATACTCATGGAAAACTTGATTCATCAAGGCCATGAAAACTGCATGAGCATTTGTTAGGCCTAAGGGCATGACAAGGTACTCATAATGGCCATACCTACTTCGAAAGGCGGTTTTATGAATGCCAGATTCCTTTATCATCAACTGATGGTAACTAGATCAGAGATCAATTTTTGAACACCAATTTTCCCCTTTAAATTGGTCAATAAAACCATCAATTTGTGGAAATAGAAACTTGTTCTTTATCGTATCTCGATTGAGCTTTCAATAATAAACACACATGACTAGAGAACCATCAGCCTTCTTGGTGAAGAGAACTGGTACCGCCCAAGGTGACACACTCAGGCATATAAAACCATTCGCAAGAAGATCTTCCAACTGAGACTTTTGTTCTTTTAATTCGGCTGGAGCCATTTAGTAGGAAGAGATAAAAACTGGTTGAGTATCAGGCATTAAATCAATTGAAAAATCGATCTACCTTACCGGTGGAATACCAGAGAAGTCAGATGGAAACACGTCTAGAAACATAGCGACGACTGGAGGATGATCACCACTCGTTGGATCATTCTCTACATCAAATTCAAGAACTGATATAATTTTCACCAACTCTGGATAATAAGGCCGGGCTCTTCCTGACCTAGGGTCCCATTCTCTTTGAAAAACAAGAGGCACAACACTGGGTGTAGTAAGGATGACCTGTCGGAGGTGACAATCAGTCCATGATTTATTGGCGATGAGCTAATCCATCCCAAATATGACTTGAAAAGACTTCATGTCGAGAACCAAAAAGTCCCAAAAAAGCTCGGAATATGATAGAAAGAAGATGCAACCAGGACTACGGAGACCTTTCTCTCTCATTGTACCAAGGGGTGTAGTAATATCCATCTCACAAGATTAACGACCCATAGGAAGATTAAGTAGATTAACAATATTGGTTGAAATAAAGGAGTGAGATGCACCTGTATCAAAAAAGAGCGGTCACTATAGATGAAGCTATAGTGATGGTACCTATCACAGTTGCAGGACATGTATCGACTACCTCTGACGACTCATCCACTGCGTGAAGAAGCATCCTTTCGGTTTTCTATGGATGGAACCCTTTTGTACATGGATCATTTGATTGCATCGTAGTATTTGGAGATGATGATGATCCTGTCCCACCACGTGGTGTAGAGAAGTGATGGAAAATCTCTGTAAGTTCCCTAAACGTCCGAAGGAGCTACAGTTCTTGGGTGCCTCAGTGCAAACCCTCTTAGAATGACCTAACTTTCCACACTAATAGCAAGTCAATGAACTCCTCCTGGTGCTACCGGAGGTCTAGAATGACTCTGATGTAGATAACTACCATATGAGACGTTGCGCATCTGTTTCCATTTAAAGGGACCAAAACTATCACAAGATGAAAAAGAAACTCCCTTAAACCCTGACATTCATACCAGGTCCATCTCAACCATCATCACCCTATCCACAACATATGCATAAGTGGGAAACATCAATAAGAAAACTTGAAAATGAATATCTGATCGAATCCCCAACTAAAATCATCAAGCCTTCATCCTCTCATTAGATACAATTTCTGGGGAAAACTGTAGCAATTCAGCGATGTGATTTGAGTACTAAGTCGCGGTCCTGTTGGCCTACTCAAGCATGAAAAAATCCACAGCCTTTGCAAACATCATTGATTCTGGATTGAATTGATCAGTGAATAGAACCCTAAAGTCTTTCCACTCCAAACCCTCATCTTTCCCTGCCATTACCACCATGTCCCACCATCTCCTGCTTGGTCCCTCCAGCACGAAGGTGGAACACTTCACCTTGATCACATCAGGTGTCTCCAAGAACCCATAAAGACTTTCAATCTTACTCAACCATTCCTCAGTATGTTTAAGGTCAGTGGAGCCTTGGAAAAATGGTGGATTCTAGTGTAGGAAATCTTGAGAACAACTTCAGAGAATATAACTTTGTGGATCTAAAGCTGGAGTCTGAATATGGACTGGGGGTGGTGCCTGTCCTAGAGCGTGTATAGTGTAAATGATCATGTCATCCAAACATGGATCCACAATAGGTCTCTCTTGCTGAGGTTCAACAACATCCTCTTCTTGAATCTGATTCTCACGTCATTTTGGAGGAATGATGCTACACAACACCAGAAAAGATAGAGATTAAGACACCAACCAAGTAATAAGGAAAAATACTCTTCAACGAAGGAAAACTACTCATAAAATTAGAAATAAACAATATTTGGATTCCAATATATACAAATAAAAATAGGGAAAATAGTAGAAATAATCCACAAGTAGTATTTCACTGAATACCCCTGATGACGTAGGGTTCATTGCGGTGAGAGGTGGCCAGGCACTCAATCACAACTACCTCTTAAGTCCCGAAAAAAAAAACTAAAATTCATATTGTCATCTAGGAAAGATGTTCAACAAACCTCCCTTTGATAACAATTTGTCATGAACCAGCCCGGGTACCCTAGTAACCCGATAACCGAGCTGGCCCTGACATCTTCCAAAGGGCGTTCCCGATCCGCACGGGCTGGCGACCAGCACCTGGCATCGTACACCATACAAATGGGAATGAATTTTCCAGAAGGATGTGGAAGAAATAGTAAAAAAATAGTATCCATAACGATGAAACTCCACTGGGAGAATTGTACTAGAAAACGAAGAGGCACATAAATCCCAAAGCACCACAACCCAAGTACATAAAAAAGGAAAACAGTCTCAAGGTCCCTAAGGACACAACTCACCAAGTCCAAAGATCAGTAGCTAGAACCACCTCCAACAGGTCCCTTCCCTTTGCTCAATCCTGGAAGAAGAATGTCTACAAACACAAGGAAAATGTAGGGTGTGAGCCTAAGCCCGGTTGGTTACCACCAAAGATTCCATAGAAGATTCCAAATAAAGATTATCCAAATAGAAACTTTCAATTTTCAAAAAAACAGGTTTGACAATTCAAAAATCATATTTAATCAAAACATGATATACATTTTCAAATGATGGATATAAATATTTTAATGAAAGGATTTAAAAATGATGGAATATTTCTAAAACAATTTCTTAAGTAAAACATTTATATAAAATAGTTTATATAAGTTCAACAGGCATGGAAAATAGTTCAAAAGCATTGTTATACATTTATATCACAAATGTAAACATTCAGGCGAGCAACATGGTCATCTCCCAAAAGATACTATAGTATTAACCAGTTATAGGACTCCACACTCTCTATGTGAACTCAACAAGATGTGTATACACACACCCCTATTCCACTGGCCAAAGGAGACTCGTCCCCAACCCATTGGGGATGTGACCCGGTGCATGTATGTTTTAGAAGGTTGTCATATCGTAGAGTATATCCAAAAAACACCCTTACTATCAAAGGCTTACATGCGCCCTTACATGATGGGCAAACAATTTAGAGAATGCTTAAAATATGATCAATCCCATTCTTCCATTTCAAAAGTTTCAACTTCATTCCATTTAAAACCATAAGAGGTTTTATTCAAAAATATGCCTTTTCAAAAGATAAAACCAATGTGTTTTTTATCAAATCATTTTAATCCATTTTTATAAGTTTGAAATCCATTCAAAACCAATTCCATCATAACACATTTCATTCCCAAAATTAAATTCAACAATTTAATTGAAAACAATTCCATCAAATTTAGAATTTATATTAAACAATTTAAATTGACCAAATTTCCATAAACACACCCAATTCAATTGAATTGGGGTTCTTCCACAAATTATTATAAAAAAACCATTTCAAACATTCAATTCAATGGAATTAAGTTTTTATCAATTAAATTGAATGCAACATGAGAAACTAAGTTTAAATCAATAATTGAAATAAATCAAGAAAGAAAAATGATAATCAATTTGGAAAGACAGGACGAAACCACCTACCTTAATTTAATTATGGGAGTTAACCCACGAGAAAACCCAACAACTGATCGGCACAATGACGTCGATCCAAAACTGGATCTAAAACCATTAAACAAAAATTATGATCAAAGGGATCAAGATCTTGCAAAACTAGATCTAGATTCACAATCCTTGATCTATACCTTAACTCATAGGTATAGATCCATTGAAACAAAAGAAATCTCCCATGAAAAGATCAAGGAAAGATAGAGGAATAAATGAGATACACAATGAGATGAAATACACTTACCAGGATGAGAGAAGATCTTAAATCCAAGCCCTTAATCTTAATGAAAGATGTTCGGATCGCCTTGGATTCTCTATTGAAAGATTTGGAAAGAACTAAAATGAGTCAAGACCGAGCCAAGGTCGAACATATGGGAGTCCTGGGGGTTCAGGTGGTTTTAAAACGAATTTTTGGAATTAAAAACCACGCTCACGGTTTACCTGGGCAGAGGCACATATGTTATCAAACCCTACGCACACCGTGCGGATCTCACTGTCCAGAGATATTCGGTCCGCACGGTTTGGGGACACGGTTTGTCAAATCGTGCGCACACCGTGCGTACCTCTCTGTCCAGTGCTTCTTGGTTAGAACGGTTTGGTCGCACGGTTTGTCAAACCATGCACAAACCTTGCACAAGCCATTTTCTTTTTGTTTTACCAAAAAGCTCACCCAAACACACCCCTAAGTCACTACTCCAATACAGAGGTACATAGAAACGTTAAAATGTTCCTAAAAATGTAAAGTGATGTTACACAATGTTTAAATATATAATTATTCATTTATTTAGTTTTTAGCATTTTTTTGTAGTTATAATTTTTTTGTATCTAATATGCTTGTGCTTTTAATTGAATATTAAAACTTGTTCTTTAAATTTTCATACATATATCTATGGTGTTAGATGATTTATATGATTATTCATTATTATATCTTCAACAATATTTTTGGAATTCTGGATTTTATTATATATAAAAAAGATTAACATTATAGTTTATACATATTATATGATAGTATTATAATGTATTTGTGTTATATCTTGAGTAAAGAAAACCTAAGTAGAGGAACTTTTGGTCAGATTGGTTATTAACTTATAAGCCTCATCATTTTTTAGAAAATTAATGAATGGTTTGTGACTTTAAAATATTACTTTATTTTGGATTTTCAATTTAATATGGTTTATTACTTTACATTAAAGGGTTTCATATAACTTATGATTGAGATGCATTTTTATATTTAAGATTATAGGTGGTTTTTAATTTCAATTTGTAATTTTACCTATGAGATATATAATCTGTTTTAGATCAATATAGCTTGTATATATTTGTTTATAAGAAGGAATATTATTTAAAACTAAATAATTTAAATCAATCATACACATATGGATAATACATGTGATATGATGGTGAGAATAAATCCTCTTAAAAATAGAAAGTGATAGATCCCTTCTAATGAGAACACTTATTAATGCATTGATCATCCTACATGGTAGAATATATATAATTATAGATCCCTTAGATTATCTTGTATAAGGAATATATGTAATGAGGCTACCATAAGTGTTAGGTTCCTCATTTTTGGAATTTAGTTTGATTACACATAGTCTAGAAACAAATATAAAGCATGATAGGGGAATAGTGATATGTTTTTTCATATAATATACAAGGAAAAGAGTTTTATGATCCACTATAAAAGATTCATATATTTTTTACTAGAATGATGGTAAACCTAAATAAATAATGTGAGAGGGATCATTCTGGAGAGGTTTTATTTCATAATGAAATATAGACTCTTGAAAACTAATAGATATGAAGAATTCTAAAAGGTTTAATCATTTTAATTGGAGAACATTTAATAAAATTATGTACCAAATAAATATAAATCCAGATACTCATGTAAAAAAATATTATATTGTAGATAAATGGTATCAATGTTAGTAATCATTAGTTTTTTAAAACTGTTAGAAATATTATAAGCTTAATGTAAGAAATTTTATAGTCCAGTATAAAGACATAGATTCTTTTTTTAAAAAGGATAACATTATAGGTGTCAGTGAAATACCTTCCAATGTAAATTGTTTTTTAATTTTTTTAACAATGAATCTATATTATTATGTGAATCAATGATGAATAATGTTTTGTTTTTAAAATAATTATATATATGAGGGCCAATGGGATTTCAATATCCACTATATTAGTCATTGTGAGTTAGAGTCCAATGACATAGAGATACAATTCATTTCCGTTATTTCTTGTTATATATAAGAATTCATTGTATAAATCAGATTTTGAAATATTTTCATAATAATTTTTAGTGAAATAAAACTTTATCTTATTTTATCAAAATATTAATGATAGAGGAATTAGGAATGTAATGTCTGGTTTCTTACACATTGTTTACAACACATGAGGGTATAATTTTAGAACTAAAAAAATAAGATTTTATGTTTCTAATAGATATCCTAGGTCATTGACACATAGAGTGATTAAGAAATTTTTATCAAAGATACTCGAATAGGTTTTAGAAACTCCTTGTAAATTACTTGTTTGGTATTAGTGTTATAGAATAAATTATTCTATTTTGGATTGAATAAGATTCAAGTGGTATAATTAATAAAGGATGTAAATAAAAAATGGTTCAAGATAATGAGAATAATTAAGAATTATTTTATTTTCATTCAAATGATAATGTTATTTTTTTATAAATAAGGGAGTTAAATGTAATGGAAAATATGAAATTCATATTAATTTGAATAATGGATGTGTATTATCATTTTATATTCATTATATGATAATTTATTGTTTCTATAAATGAGGATTTATTATAAAAATATTACATGATGTTTTAATACATATTATTTTTTATTTACCAGACTCTATTAAATACATGGGAGGAATATAAGGATAATTTTTTAATCTAGAATTTTTTTTAACTTTAATTTTATAAAATACGCCTAATATGATCCCAACACCAATTATATTCTTGTTTTATCAAATAAAATCTTGTTTTTAAGAATAAACGTAGACTTATATACATTATCATATATGTTATGGGATTAAGATGATTATATATTAATTATTATAACTAAAAGGAAATGAGTTTTTTAATACACAACGGAGTTTTTGTATCTTAGAATGAGATTGTGGAGAGATTATAGTATATTTTTTTATAATGGGAATACATTTAGACTTATGAAAGATCGATGTATAAAATGTAAGGATATAATTTTTCAAATAAATTTTAATATCAAATAAATATCGTAAATGAATTTAAGAATATCAGCTATTAGAAAATTCAGTATTTAAATTTAATTATTGTATTAACGTGAACGTCAGTTTATATCCTAAATGCTATTAGGACATGTTGGAAAAAAATATTGGAAATAGATACGTAATTTAGAAAAAATCACATCATGGAAATAATTTAATGGAAAGGGATACGTAATGACGAAGTAGATTAATTTAAAAATTTTTATAAGTTGAATATATATGTTATTGAAATATTAAAATTAGATGTTGAAAACGAAATGGATTTGAGTAAAATCTTAAATTAGTAGAAAATTGTTAATAGAATTTATAACACTCGCAATTATTTGAACTGTATTGCATTTTAAATTTTCATAACTAAATAAAATTAAGGGAGGGTTTTACTTGATGGTCACATAAATATGGTGAAGGGAATATATAAATATACTGATTTAAAAAAATACTAAATGTGTATAAAAAATAAGGACTCTATGATAGTATATCATATGGGTTATGATTTGACAGGTACTTATGTATGGTTTTAATTATAATTTTTAATTGATTTTTAGAATATTAAATGTATCATGTTAAACAATAGTAAAACATAAACTTATCATTCATTCATGTTGGATGCACATATTATATAAAGTGAAATGAAAATTAACCTCTAAATGTAAAATGTTGTGTTATCCCTAATCAATGATCATATAAGATTTTTATATATTGTAATCAATTGTTAAAGATAGAATGAGTATGGAATAAAATAAAGATACAAAATATGATTATGATCCACACACATAACCTTTTGGGAAATATTAAACCCTCCCAAGTATTCCAAATGGAGTTTTATATTGTACATATTTGATACGTTTCTTATATAATCCATGATTTTTATCATACTAAGTGTTATTTCGGTATGTTTTTTATCATTTCATTGATTTAGGTATAAGAAATATGGGAACATTCCTCTAGTACGATTAGTTTAAAATATGATACCACGCATGAGGTAGATTAATAGAATGTATGGTGGTGCCAAGATAACATATTTGATTTTATTATCTACTATATGAAATAGAATTATATGTACTCATCCATAAAGGTGAATATAATTTGTTTTACTCATCATACTTCTCATGGTAAAAGGAGAACAAAGAATATAGAATTCTCTAAAATGGATTGACATAATTCATATGTCATGGTTACTAAATGGATTATAAAAAGGGATCAGAGGAAAATTAACTCTTAAAAAATATACTACTAGTTGTAACATATATATATATACATTTACTTGATAGAGATTCTTCCATATCACTTCGTATCTTGCATATAACATAATATTTACATGAAGTTATTCATTTATTGTGTTTATGAATTCCTAATTTCATATTTTTTATCAGCATTATAAATTAATGTGGTGTTATAGTTTTCATATGACTAATTGACAGTTGAGTTTTAATCAAATCTATGATCATTATTAATGTGTTTTATAGATTATCAAAAATGGATTTTTGGATGGATATTCACAAGGTATTTCATGTGATGTGATGCACAATGAATTTTCTGATAGCATTATGTTTTTGAACATATTAAAAATAGGTTTTAGATATGGTTTCCAAATTTATTCTATAAGATATAATATAAACTAAAATGAAACATATGTCTATAATAGTTTTGAGAATTTGGAAGATTAAGGGAGATATTATATAGTGTCTAATTTATATATAATATATGTAAGCATATATCATAGTATACAATATATGGATATCATATGGTCTTGTATTAACTATTATAAGGCGTGAAATATTTCATAGATGGAAAAATAGTTTTTTATTATATAGTGATATTATAAAAAACAAAATTGTTTTATTGTATAGTGTCACTTTATTCTATTAGAATTCATTGAATAATAATGTATGATTTGTGTGGAATATTATGATTGATAAGGAATCCCATGATTTGTTATTAATGTTCTCATATTCTTCCTTATTGTGTACCATTGATTAAATGTTTCAGAATATTAATGAAAAAAGGGTTGTATCAGTCATAAAAGATAGTATTTTAAACACATTTACATATAGATTCAAAATATATGAGTAAATTAATGGGATTATTTTTAATATATTTTAGTCCTATATAATAATGGTAGTGGAAGTTATGATGTGTGGTTCATGACAGTTTCTATATCTAGACGATTCTATAATTTCTCCGTTATTTCTTCTCCCTTATCCATCAAGAGGATCGAAAAATATCATTGGAGATATAGAGTATCATTCCCAAGAATTGTTCAATTTAGTTAATATCTTGAAAAACCACATAGGATTCATTCAATAAGTATTTTCATGTAATATTCAGCAAGGACTAGTGAAAGGGGCCAAAAAAAGTTATATATAGTATAAGTTATGCATTCATAATATTTATATTTACATGGGATTGGTTTTAAAAATAATGAAGTTCTTGGAAATAAGGTTTCAATTATCTTCTCAATATTGTGCAATTTTGTTTATCCATTAAAAACATTTAGTTAATGATAGAAAAAAAATCCTATGTAATACTCTAGTATAATGTCATACCTGTCATAATAAAATTTTGTTTGTTAATATAATTTTCATCCAGTGGAAGGATTATAATCTTTCAACTAACATATCTGAATATCTAATAGGGGTAGTCATACACTGAAACACAAAAAATTTAATACAATCCTCCAATAATTATTCTATTACAATAGTATAAATATACATCGATATGAAAATACATAATCATTGTATGATATACTATTATGATCAATAGCAGTAATATTATTGAACATGAAAAGAAGAATTTATATGAATAAGAAAAGAAATTAATAAAATTATCTAATTATTTTATCTATCAATAAAATCATAGAGGGAAGATATGCGAAAAAGATAATGAATAATTCAAATATCAGGTTATTTATTAGTTTACCCTCATAGGAAATGTTTTATGGTATCATTTATACACTAATTGTGTAGAAGAGATTTTAAAGTACAAATATGAAATAAAATTTAATAACAAATAATAGATTAAATATATATATATATAAACTAACACAGTACACTAAAAGGATATTTCCTTTGAAATATATATCAAAAAGATGTTTATAACTTTGATTCCTACCAATTTTCATTCAAAAGGATTTACCATCCACTGTAAAGGTCATAATTCATCTTCATGGAAACTA
Organism: Viscum album; assembly: GCA_963277665.1. NCBI lineage: Eukaryota > Viridiplantae > Streptophyta > Magnoliopsida > Santalales > Viscaceae > Viscum > Viscum album. The sequence continues at coordinate 1,018,993,213 of OY728133.1, read as the reverse complement.
TTATTTTACCATCTAATTAATATTGTTCAATGAGATAATAATTATATTAGAACATTTTTATAAAAAACAATATACATTTTAATATATATTCTATTATGCGAAATAATATAGATTCAAGAAAATTTATATTCTATAGTGAATTAATCTATCTTTACGTGGCAATATCTTAGTTAATTTTATCTTATTTCCAATTATAAATTCTTCTATATTTCTTAATACTAAAATTCATGATAGATCAAATATAATGAATATTCTAGAATATTAATGTTATAATTTAATTTCATACACCCATCCCATATATTATATCATCATATTCAAAGAAACAAAAGCTTTTTTCAAATCATGGCGGTTAAATGTCTCCATGAAAAATGATTATTCGTATTTAATACCACATTTTTGGTTGGTTATAAAACTATTGTTTGGTTATATGAGATTATAAAAATTAAATATTAACTCATTTCATGATTTGGGAGAAATATATAAACATAATATTAAATAAAATAAAATGAATTTATGGTGTCTGAAAAAACAATGAAAATAATCTAAAAAACTTTCATTAAGATTTCATCAAATGAATTATCCACATGTTAGGAAAAAATTTATAAATGGAAAAATTTAAAATTATAGAGGATAATTTATATAATTTCATTCCACTTCTAGTTTATTATGGCAATTTGACAACAAATCAATAATTATAAACAAATGAACTAATCATGAAACAATGAAATGAACGCACCGAAAAAAATAAAAATACTGAATTATTATTAATGAATAAGTGGTAAGATTTTATAAAATAATCATAATAGTATTATAAATACCTATATGGTTCTTTAATAAATTATTAACATTTTTAAACTGTTATACATAAGTTTTCAACATGTTTCAAGAATGTATAATAGGAGGTAAGGGAATTATTTACCCAATTTTCAGACCTGTGGATAAAAACAATTTATTTGATATTAACCCATTTATATTAATTTTTAAGTTATTTTTTATTGTATTTTATTGTATTTTTTTTTGATTTACAACAGATACCCATAATTGTTTCATTTTTATTAATGTTCAATTCAACGATTTGGTATTAATATGGGACATTCATTTAAAAAGATTGTTTTAAATTTTCTTTTTACATAATTAAAATTAATATATTTTACATATATGGAATGAACAAAATATACAACTTTCATGTGGAGAAAATATTTTCATAAATACTTTACCTGTTTTTATGGCCACTTTGAATCAAAATTTCGTCAATAGTAAGTGTTATGTTTCTCAAAATAGAAGGTTTATTTTATTCAAAGATTATTTTATGATTCCTAATTTAATGATTTATATAGATTTTAGGGTTCATAGGAATTATTAATGATGATTGGTCATTACATTATTAAAAAATTATTGTTGGTTCATTGACAATCCAAGGACATGTTGTTATGTTATATCATCAATTCATTGTGTACTCTGGAGTTGGAGGTTGGGCAAATAAGTTTCCAAATTTATAATAGTGATTTTTAAAATGATTTCAGGTTTTATATACATATATCTTATATTATTTAATATGAGTTTTAATGAAACTCTATTTATTTTTAGAAGTTAATGTTATGATATTTTTAAAAATGTGATTCATTTTTCACAGAAAATTTGTATCTATTTAGAAATATGATTGTATGGGTTTTCACATGACTGAAATATTCTTTTATTTTACGTTGATTAATTATATTTTTTATGCATACAAAGTTTAAAAATTATTTTCATATGGTTATTTTAATATTATGGACAATGATGATATCAAGGAGAAAATTGAGAATATTTTTCCTAAAGAAAAATCTTGTTTTATTTTAATGAAATTTAACTTGTGAAAAAAATTATACAATTTAAATGTTTCTTCATGTAATGTATGGGTTTAACATGTATGATTTATTCCCAATTCTATGAAAATATAATGCTAAAATATCCATGAGGTTATAATAATCTGAAATCTAGTTTCAGTAAGTAGAATATGTAATTTTTAATAATGGGTACTTATAATTCGTATGAGCGGAAATTTTGTTTACATTAGTGTTTAAGATAGTGTAAAAAATATGTCAATAAATCCTTTTTACGTTATAGTTGTGTTGAAATTATATATAATTTTATGATAATAATGTTTTTTTTGTCTAAGATATGCCTCTTCAGAATGGGTTTCCTTATAGGGAACATGGATGCTATGTTAGGAAGGAATCATCATGAACAAATACTTCGAAATAATCATCCAAACAATTTCCGAATCAGCAAAATATAGTTTTTGGTTGTTAATTGTCAGTTGAAATAGGGGATACATGTTATTGGTGTCTATGAAAGGTATAATCCTGATCAACCATAGTGGAATATGTTAGTAGTTGGAAACTTTATTAGGAAACATCCTCCATCTTTCAGTTGAACCTTAGATCCGATGGAAACTAAATGATTTATCAATTCTCTATAAATGATATTTAAAGCAATGAGTTGATCATAATTCCAAAAGGTAACAAAATATTGGTTTCATTATGAAGGTGTACCAGATCAATTGCAATCTCCAATTGAAAATTCATGAGATAAAGATGGCCTGGATTTTATGTAATCGGATGATTTTAATTGTACATTTCTATAATATTATTCTATAATGACCATTCAACATAGAATAGGGAAATAATTCATGGAACTGGGGTTAATGGATGAAGATTCTATAGATGCATATCAATCCAATTTTAGAAGAATTTCAAGGATCTTAGTGGATTTTTATGGGAAATTAATATAAAAATGATAGATTTTACTCTTATTTAAAATCAATTTTACATAGAGTATTGAATTGAATTGAGTTTAAAATATAAAAAAACCATTTTTTTGGGATGAAAAAGATTAGATGGATTTTACAAAAACGTATGTGTCTCTTCATGGAAATAAATTAGAATTTAGTTTGGAATGAATAAGAGGATAATTCATCAAATAAATTACATTGTAATAATATTAAATTCTTATCTCGTTACAAAATGTGGTAAGAATCACCTTGGGCGATGAATCTCAAAATTAGATAAATGATTTTGTTCTAAAATTATTGGTATCATTCTTTATGACTATAAAGAATATTTATAGAAAAATAATGATAGATGATTTTTAAGATTCATTAATTGTATTGGTTTGGGACAATATGCTAATGTTTTTTAAAATTTAGACACTTAGAGGGGATGTTAACATGATTGGAAACTAAATGGTAGGGGGAATATTTTTCTACTACTATGGTTTATGATAGGATGTAAAATTATTTTGTGATTGGTATGTTGCAATTATATTCAAATTATAATGATAAATATTTTGATTCTAGATCATCACATTCTTTCATTTAAGAGAAATTTGAAATAATTCTAGGAATATCACATCCTGAATGTATGAAATAATTTTTTTTTAAAATCATCAGGTGGAAGTATTTCAGAATCCTTTTTTTGTAGTAATATTCATATAACGGTGAGTGAAAATGTCTTTCTTGAACGTTGATCTAACCTACCAATTTTAGATTTTGATATTATTTTGGGTATGAATTGGCTTTCATTTTAGCATGATAAGGTTTATTTTTGTGAGAGGAATGTTTTTTTCATTTGTTTCATACCATTAATATCATACCAAGAGCAAAATAAAAGTATAATTATCAATAGTTAATGGTACTTAGAATAGTTCATTGATCAATATTGAAATTTTTATAATAGAGTTGTACCAATATAGAAAAAATACAAAGGTTTTTTTCCAAATGAATACCCTGGTGTTAATCATAATCGAGAGGTTGTGTTTACTATTGACATAGACCATGATGATAAGACTATTTAAAAAACCCTTATATAATGAAAATTTTATATTTTCAAAATGAAAATTCTTTTGAATGATTTTATAGATAATGGTTTTGTATTTGTTATTGTGTATTGAATAATATACGCTTTAATTACAAGTACCATTTGTCTTATATCGATGATTTTTTGATCATATCCATAGAGTTAAGTACTTTTCATAGATTGATCCCAGGATGGGGTAATATCTGATGAAAGTGAGGGAGGTAGATATTTTGAATTCTTTATTTCATATTAGAAATGAGAATTCTGTGTTTTTTGTTATGTCCTTGGGTTGACAAAATCCTATATTGTATTTATATATCTTATGAATATATTGATCCATGAATATTTGAATAAGTTTAAGATTTTTTTATTGATGATATATTGGACTATTATAAAAAGATATAATTATTAGGAAAAACATATATGGATATCTCAACAAATCCATAATAAAATAAACATATACATAAAATTTAGAAAATTTTTCTTTTGGTTATGATAGATTTATTTTTGTGATAAATTTATATGTAAAGATAGAATAGTATTTGACTACTCAAAAAATGGTTTATGAATGGCCAAAACCCCCAAATGTTACTAATTTTTTAAATTTTGAAGGCTTGAAATTATATTAATGATGGTTTGTAGAAAACAATTCTGGTTATTTAACCCAATACCTAGGTGAATAAGAAAAGGAGTTGAATTTATCTAGAAAATAGAATGTGTATGATATTTTTATAGAAAAAAAGATTATTGGTAAATTCTGATGTTCTTCCATATCCTAGTGAAATGATGATTTTCTTATAAATAGTGATTCATCATTGAATGTGTTGGGTTTTGTTCTGATTTTCAAGGATTCTTAAATTGCTAATGTGTCACGAAAAATAAAACCATAAGAAAAAATTTATCCTACACATGATTTTGAAATATAGAAAATGGGTTTTATTTAAATCATTGAGAATTAATTTATATAGAGTTAAGTGTGAAATATATAATTATTATGAAGGTTTAAAATATATATTTACGGATAAAGATTTTAACACAAGCTAGATGTGATAGTTGTAACTTGATTATGGATTTTAATTGCATGATCAATTAAAATCCTAGAAATGAAAAAAATATGGCTGACTTCTTGAGTGGAAATCAACATGCATCATTAACCATGTTATAGTTGTAACATTAACATTTGGTTAATTACTTTATAAATTTTTTTTATAAGTTGTTGATATTGGGGATTCTACTGCGTTGTCTCAAGTGTACGTGCAATCGTCTCTGTCTGAAAAAATTATGACATCTCATAAGGAAGACCATGACTTATAGAAAAATATAGAGTTTATTAAAAATGATATGTTTCCAGAATTTAATGTTGATAAAGAATGTGTTTTGATATTGGGGTCAATATTATGTGTTGGTTTTGATTCTCATTTAAATAGGTATTTGTTAAATAAATCTCAGAGTTCCCCATTTTTCGTTCATCATGGAACCACTAAAATGTAAAGATAAATATAAAATTATTACTTGTGAGATTGAATGAAAAGATATATTTATGAAATTACAATAAAATGTTTCACTTGAAAGAATTTTTAAATGGAATGATATTTTCCAAAGCAGATATATCATCCATTTCCATTGACTAATAGTAATGGGAAAATATATCCATCAATTTTTTACCAGGACTACCAAATACATCTTGAGGTAATAATGGAATTTGGATTATTATTTATTGATTGAGTAAATGTGCACATTTCTTTCCCATTTGAGATGCTTAATCATTCAATAAATTTTTTTATACATTTTAAAAAGATATTTAGGATAAATAGAGATACTCTATCTATTTTATCTAAATGTTATACCAAGTCCAATTTTAATTTTATAAAATCACTTAATTAGGTGTTAGGAACTGAATTATATTTAAGAAAAACATTTCATTATTAGTATGATGGATACCCAAAAAGATAATTTTAGGCCTTCAAAGACATGATTCATTCTTTCTAAATGGATTATTGGGACCTAAATATTTCATTAGTAGAGGTTTATTATAATAACACATTTCATTTCAATATATAAATGGAACCTCTTAATGATTTATATAAAAAAGGTACTAAAGTTTTTAATTTAGGGATGATGCTGGTGAAATAAATTTCATTAGACCGAAATTAGTAGAGGTTATTCAGACAAGCTAAAAATGATTCAATAACACATTTGGATAGATGATAGCATGTAGAAAATTTAAATGGATAATAGGAGGAATGATATTTCATTTTTGGTTTGTGATCTTGTATATAATAAAATATATCCTTGGAAAATCCTTATATTATTTCATAATAAATGGAATTTATGTATAAGGTCCATTTCACCACATTGAATCCTAAAAAATGTTGCATCAGTTTTCTACAGATGGATTTTCCTTCAAATTTATTCCAAACACACAATATTCATCACGTTTTGATGTAATGAATGTATGTGTTGGAATAATATCATTTTTCTAACATGCAATGGTTATGTTGTAATATAATATTTTTTATGAGGATCGAACTATTCATATTATTTACTGTATATTTAATTTATTTTAAAACAAGGTAATTTTCTAGGTTAAGGTTTGGTGGAGAATCCATATAGTTGAAGAAGAAAAATTAAAATTGGAAAATGATATGAGGAAAATGATTCCATATTTGAATAATAAGAAAAGGAAACGGTGAGGTCATAATTTCCAAAATGGGGGGTAATTTAAAAAAAAATATTCAATGATTGCATATTTTTTTTCATATTTATTAGTATTCTTTAATTAAATAGTGAAATTCATTATAAAAACATTATGCAAAAAATAGTGTTATTAAAAACATTAATTAAATAGTTTAATTTATAAGACGAATTTTTATATTATAGAAATTTAATATGGAAAAATAATTTAATTTTTGGATTTATCATTAAAAAAATATTAGGTTAAATTTTGTAGAATTTCCTAAAAATTGTAATTTTCAATGAAAAGTGAAAAATAACAATTTTTTAAAAATTTTATTTATTTTCAAAAAATTAAACAGTTTAAAGGTAAAATTATGTTTTGAATTTTATATAATGTAACAAATGTATTAATTATTTATATTTCATCAACTTTAATTATTTTTTATCAAATTAATATTCTTTGTTGTATAAATGTTATTTTTGAGTTTAAAAATGTTATTTTAAAAAAAATTAAAAGTAAATAAATATTATCCTTTATCAATATTTAAAATTATACCATATGGGTAATATTTTAAATTTAAATATATATATATTATGTATCAATAAATATTAATTAATTTTCAAAACATTTTAATTAGTATCCATACAATTAATAGAAAATCATATTGTTCTTAAATATTACACTTATAAAAAACCTCATTTTTATTTGTATCAACAGGATTTGATTTAAATAAAATTTATTAAATTATATGAATTAATTTATTTAAAATGTATAATATATTAGGAATAAAAATAAAAAAAATTTAGGGTCAATTTCATTTTGAGTCATAAAATATCACTATAGTAAAAAACGATTTACCACATTATTTATAAAATAAATAAATATATCAACGTTAATAGTTAAAATAATAAAAAACTAAATCCTAAAACATTACATGGGTAGTTAATGTGTTTATAGAACATAAAAATAATATATTTAATTACATATAAATCTAATTCGTTGGAATTATTTCCACCATAATGTGGAGTTATACTAATATGACTACCCCTCGTTAAGTAAAAATATCACTCCTCACCACCCCCTTTAACCTAACAAGCAGTTAAGATCCTAAAATACCTGCCAATAACACTCTTAAAAACTCTCCCTACTTATTAGTTTTTATATTCTCGCCAAAATAAAAATTCCAAGGTATATAAGGGGTCCTTCAAGGAGGTGATATTCAATAGGTAATATTCTCTAAGAGCCTATCTAAATTTATTTTCATCTTCTACTTTATCCTCACGTAATTCATCTATCACGGTATAATGACTCTAGATTCATGTATTTATAAAAATAATATTTCTTCTAGAATATATTATACCCATACCTATAATTATCTCTTATTATTCAATGAAATAATTTCTTTGTACAAATTATATTGGTTAACTATCTCCATGAATAATGGTCTTTTTCTATAATTATTTCTAGGATAGTCATAAAACTATTATTATGGTTAAATAATAATTTAATATGTATAATTTAACTTTTTTTATATCTAGTAACTGATATATAAAAATAATATTATAGAACATTAAATTAATTTGTTGTAGACAGAAAAACCACAATTAAGCATCTATCATTAACATTTTATAAAATGAATCATCCTCATGTTAGAGAAAAATGATATATGGTACAATTTATACAAATATAATTTCATTAATAACAATTAATTCCACTTCTATAATATTACTTCTATATGATAAAAAGATCGATAATGGTACACAAATGAACTAATAAACAAACCATGAAATCCACGCACTCGATACAATGTAAATAATGATTTTTTAATAAACTGGTGGTCAGATATATAAAAGTATAATATGATTTTTTATAAATTATAATATAGTTATATAAGAAATAAAATTATATTTAAACCAATAGAAGGTTGGGTTTGAACATCATTTAAGGAAATCATAAATGTGGAAGAGAATTTTTAACCCAATTTACATTCTTTGGGTTAAACATCAACGCCATTGACAATTTAATGATAATATTATGTGTGAAATGAATTTTGATTATGTTATAGTGTATTTAAACCTGTTTTGTTTTAATTTAAATTGGAACACACATAATGGATTCATTTGATTAAAATTTTCATCAATGATATGATATTTGAATGAGGATTTATTTAAAAAAACTACTTCTAATGTATCTTTTTACAAAATTATGATGCAATGTTATTTATATATATAGAATGAAGAACATTTCTCTTCAAAATTGTGATAATATTTTGAATCATGGTTTAGAATTTTATATGGTTTCTTATAATGAAAATAATTTCCATTATTCATGTATGTTTTTTTAAAATAGGTGATTTTAAACTGGACGAGTTGTTTTCTTCAAGGAGAATTTTTCGATGTCTGATTTCTGGATTTATATTGATGTTATGTTTCCTAATATTTTTTTATGATTAATTGTTGATAATTATTAAACATTTATTGGTGGTTCCATAATAATCAAAGATGAGTGTTTAGGTTATAACCTCCAATGCATTGGATACTCTAGATTTGAAGGTTTTCCATATTGGTAACTAAATTTTAAGGGTGATATAGGAAATTATATTAAATGTTACCAAAATATATTGTATATTATTTCTTTTGAGTTTTAATGAAAAATATATTTATTTTTAAATCGCTATATAATATGGGTTTTGAGAAGATAATTCCTTTTTATTGGAAAATTGAATGTCTTCTAGAACTTTTTTATGGGTTTTAACTGGAATAATAGTTTCCTTAATTTTATTACCCATTTAGTGATTTTGCGATAATACCATGTTTTTTAATTTATTCATAGGTTTTATTAATGATGAGGTACAAGGATGAGATCAAGTGGAAAATTTTGATCATTATTCCTGAAGAGAAAACTTGTTTTATTTTAAATCCATTTTTTATTAAAATATCATATACTATTTATATATATACTCTTTTTATGTATGGGTTTAAAATGTATGAGTTACTCCTAATTATATAAAACTCTAATCATAAATCATTATTGGAATTGGAAAACTGTGGATTCTATGATAAAATCAAAAGAATAGTTAATGTTTATGGTCAGGTCCTTAGATGAAATGTTAACATGGATTCATGGGAACTGCATCACTCAAAGATACATGAAATTAACATAAAATTTAATGTATCTACAAGTAAATTTTATAATGTGAAAATATTATATATATATATATGGTTATGTTCTGTCAAATATGGATCAAATAGTTGAGTATAAAATAGGTCAAACCATACCTTATTATCCAATGGGAATATATATATTCAATAACCCTATTTAAAATGATTAATCTCTACTCCAAAACTATAAAATATCAGCTGTCAAAAAACATCTATTAAGTATAAAATTCCTTGTCATATATATAATTATCTATACATTTTACATCCCGAGACACCATAAAAGGAGAGGGATGAATCAGGATATCAAATTATTCATTTTTTCTATGTTGGATATTATTCAAACAATGGTAGGAACAAATTTAACCAATAATAGTTAGTTTCACATACTCTAAAAAATAAATTTTAAAATTAATTAAAGACACAATGATTTTTATTTTTTCTGAATTATGTTCTAAACCAAGGAGAATACACATGGTATGTTCTCATTAGTCAAGAATCCTTTACTCATCAAAATTTGTGGGACACAATTCATCATCCATGGTCATTGTGTTTTGGGATGACTAACTTTAATATTTAATTCAATGATATGTGGATTACCTCTAACTTATAAATTTTGATGAATTATCCAAAACACCAAATAAAAAATAGATATATTGTAAGTTTATCTATGGGTAGGTCTATTTCATATCATCATGAATGAATTGAGTATTTTTTTTAACTAGATTTCCATAGAATGATTCTATAATGTAATACTAATTCCAATCAATATCCCATAGAAATAAATATCCTATTTATTGGATTTTACCCTAGTTACATCCCTCATTGTTCCCTAATAAAGGATTTTCCATTCAAACTTTTTTCAAGTATCTTCTCAAAATTATGGTTCATGTAAGACCCTTAACAAAACCATCTTTTACCAAGTATACTCTATGAATGTATTATTCACATAATTCCCTTTTCTATTGTGAGTTTGAACTAATTAATTCACTCTACTATAGTTGGTAAACTATGTTCACACAACTACCTTTTCACAACTCCCTTATCTTTTGTGAGTATATTTCACATGATAAATTATCTTACAGTACATATATTATCCCATATTAAAAATTTCATACATTGTTCATGTATATATATTCTACCAAGTGATCATTATTTGAATATAGAACCCCAAATACTTCATGAATGTTATATTTTTTAATAAGGGTAGTGATATATATTTTTTATTGTAAAACCCCAATTTGAACAAATGGTAGAAAACTATGACATTCATGGTGTATGACTCAACCTACACAATACTTAACTAGGGTAAAAATCCTATATTCTGTATAGATAATAATTTTGGACGTTTAATAGTGTGAAACATAAAACATGTTCCTGACTAAATAGAACACATTAATTAGACTATTAAGGATAAAAAATAGAAACAAATTCATTCAAAATATGAAAAACATCTAGTACTATGAATATCCTCTCTTTTCACAAAAAAAAACTATAATTCCACAAAATGTCCCAGTTTCCAATTATTATATGAAACATACTATTTTCTTCAAACTCCAAGATAGTCCTGAAAAATAATTCAAATGAAAATATTCACATCCTCAATCTCCAACAATGATCACTATAGTTTAATAATATTCCCAAACTATGTTTTTTTGAAATCCAAAATGATCTTCAGTGTCAAACACGGATTGTAAATATTTTGGATGACGTTAAAATATACCATCTTCCACATTGTGTATATTAGATAATTTCATGGTATATAAAACATGATTTCAAAATGTAATTGGATTTCTTATGTAATTCTTCATTCCAAAAAGAACATATCTTCCTCCTCAGTGAGACTCTATTTTCTATTAATATAATCCACATTGATTATATATCCCCTAAAATATCATATAATGCACTCCTCCTTGTGTATATAATCTCTGAACTGACACCACCTACCACTGAACACTTATTCACACTGTATTGTATGCATAGTTTCTCTCATATTACCACATTTAATTTAACCAATATATGGATTATTAGAAATTGTAAAAAAACCCAATGGAAATATCCCCCGAAATTATGAAACTCACCATGTAATGAATAATATATATAATGTTTCTAGGGATATATTTGGATATCCTCTTGCTAAGGGAGGTAGTTGAATAAATTTTTTCAACTGATGTTCCGAAAATGTTGGTGTGGCCAATGGCTTGGTCATGATTCATACTGTTAGTTCATTAGTTATAACATTATATATTATAATCATCCATTGCACCATATTCTAATTAATTACCAATTGATCTCAATACACTTGGTAACATAGTGTCATATTGTATCATTCCATGATAAATCAAAACCTAGTTATAATAGTAGACAACCATTGAATATTTTAAATTTCAACAATATATTTTAAGTATTAATTTGTTCATAGAATTTGAGTGCTGGATTTTATTACTGCAATTCATTATACCTATATCATTCTCAATGAATCACATTCATAAAAAATTTATTCATAAGGACACCCATTTATTTCCAAGGATGAATTCACCTCCACATGAAAAAATTCACTACACCACATCACTATGGAGTTATTTATCATAAACTGGAAATAAATCATGATTTTATATGAAAATAGAGTATGATAAGATCCAGAATACCATAGATGCACCTCATTATTCATTTATGTGATTCAAAAGATTTTTTATTGGGATTACCCTTGAAATGATTAACCAGACACGTTCAAAAAATATTATGTTGTCAGGGTTTGTAAAAACATTGTATTATAATTATTATCCCTATGTATAAGGATATATCATTATCTTTCCCACGTTTAGTTTCATCAAAATTTATTGTTGAAATTGGTTTGGAATACTGCGTGCTAAATATCTTTAAAAGATTTCATACATACTTAGATTGTGTGATCCATGATTATCTCTTTTTACGAACCACTTGCTTCCCCACAGAATATGTAATCTCACCAATCATAGAAATATGATTAATTAAACTTATGAAACCAGAAAAATCCTATATGAATTAAACATGGTTTGGAAAAATTTTATTTCATATATTAATAACAAAACTATGACTTTAATTCCATGGGTTTTTCAAATAACTATATCATTCAATACCACACATTTATAATTTCATCTTCATTAAGTACAAATCTAGTCATGCATACCATTCTAATAGTACCCATTTTATAATGTAAAAGTCCTTCTTAGTCATAAACACTTTGGTTTGGTAGATTCCATTCAATAAACCATCTATTTCGTCCATATAATCTTATTTATGAATCACACTGTTCAATAATTCTATTTTAACAGTCATATGATAAATGAATAATCATAATCTATTTTACATTTCCATGAATATCCATATTGAATCAAATAAAGCTAGAGAGGAAAATTTTTCTTAAACATTGACTAATTTATTATATTTAATGACCTTAAATAAATGTAATGACTTATATATGATCAAATTTACATGTTCATAAAATTAATTCACAAATATCGAATAATTTTCAATCACATATTCAGTTTTATGATTCATTAAAATATATTGAGATTAATTTTTTCGATTTGATCAAATTCCACATCTCTAGAATTAACCCATGTTTCATCATTAATTTTTTTTTAATATATTATGGTTCTACCATTGAATGGAGAAAAACATCCCCACACTTATTTATTCTTTTTAAATGTATACGAGTAGTTATGTCTCTGGTTAGTTTGGATATATCATTCAATAATATCTTTTTCCCCTCTACGGAACATGATGAATTTCTTTAAAAATCATCATGTAATCTAATTATGTCTTAGAATCTTTATAATTTAAGGAAACTTTCTCCAATATTATACATTTATTAACATATTTATATTCATTAAATAATTCATTAAATAATAAATATTAAGGATTATTTCAATCCTATTATGAAAACTATTTTTACCAAATTTGTCTATGTAATATTATTCAAACAATTATAGATGAATTTATAAGCCTTACAATTTGTTAAATATCCCATAGAAACTCATTCATCAGCCACATATCCATAATTTAATTTATTGGGTTATTTAATTTTAATGTAGAATCTTCTTCCAAAAACAGTAAAATGTTTTAGTGTGGAATTCATTTATTCCCACTCACCATACACTGAACTCTCTTTTAAGGGTATTACCATAACCAAAATTTTCATCTACACTATAACTTTTATTTCATACATAAAATAAATTTTGAGATATTACAACTTCAATGATAAATGTTTTGGAAATATTATTCACATTTTTATTTCCTATAATGTGAATCCATTCTATTATAGAGTTTATACTAAATATATATCATGATTAATGTTATTATTCATGAGGTAGTTTTCAAACTCAATGGATGGGTATTCCATTACTTTAAAACATTAAAATATCATACTTATGCATAATGTATAATTTTTTACTCTATTTAGATAATGATTCATGCACTATCTGAATTTTGTTTTTATCTGTATGAACACAACACCTTAATTTATACTATATTCACTAATATAGAGAATTAAATTCCTATATCTATGGGTACATTATTGATTCATCATACCACAAGAATTTGTTTAAACAAAAAAATGATATTGTCATTCCATTATTTTTCAACTAATATGGATTTTAGAACATCATTCCAATAATAAAACACCACACAAATTTTCATGGGATCACATCATATTTTGAAAAATGCATTATAGATTTCAACTTGGATATATTTTCTATATCAGTTTTGAGAATATTTCTTATGATTTTATCAAATAAATTTATTTCTTCTCCAAATATTAATTGGAAAATAATTCTTTACTATACAAATAGTATAAATTAATATTTATTATATATCCTTTCATGATAATGTTCACATCTTTTCCATTGGACAAAAATACATTTTGATTAAATATTACCACAATCCTAGAGAATTAGAGTTTAATCAAACATAAAATTTCTCATTATAAGTTATCCAGTTAAATATTTTTCTATTTTCATTATCTCATTACCAGATAATTGATTAATTCTTCTTAAATTGTTCTACAAACCTCCATCATATCCAAAATTCATTATTTCATCAACTTTTCCCATCACATTTCTTTGTAGGGTCATATTGATTTTGTGTTTGATAGAACCCACTATTAAATATTAATGTTGTTCAATTATAAATAACTTTTATAACGATATCTTCAACATCCCTCACCCATATCTATTTCTTTTACTAAAATAATGTGTATTTTTGTGTTAAGATATAAGATGGCCTCATATTTTTGAATTCATTACACTGATTGTTATCATGAATAATTCATATTTATCCAATTTGGTGTACCTATATTTCACGATAATATTTTCTAGTTGTTTATTATTCCCTTTTCTCCTACATATATTGTGGTAAACATAATTTTTTATTCTCCTCCTATAAGAAAAATAATTATATAAAAAATGAGGAAAACCACAAAAATATCTATTAAAACAATTTATTTTAAAAGATGTATAATATAGAATCAATCTTCTTTTATTTCTTCAAAATTTTCCCCATATAAGTAGCTCCGAAAGTCATCCTATTGGGATATGATGTGATGAAGAAAGACAAAAAATTTCTATTTGATTTAAAGAAAAATACCCCATTAATTATTCCTTTGGATTTCCCCACCCTTCATAAAATATATATTTTCAATGATTAGTATTTTTAAATTTATAATTATTCTCAATGATCTAATTTCTTATGAATTGATTTTTCTGTTTCTATAAATTTAGTATCTTGGTACTGACAAAAAAATCACAACCCTTATTGTTTACCATGATATGATCTATCACTATTCTTATTTTTTATTTAATATTCTCACAAATGAATATATTTTTTCATGTGAACCACAATGTTTTTCAATACAAAATTTTATCAACTGATTACAAGAATATCTTGGATCATTCAAACAAATCTATATCAGAGAAAAACATATTATGCTGATTATTAATTAATTTTTATGTTTTCATTTATGAATCTTTCATTTTTCTCAAATTAACCCTCTATTTATCAATGGATTCGATTTTCAGAATTAACTCCATTACATAATCTTTGAGGTCATCAATTATAATATAATGTTCGTTAATGTTTATATTAAAATACAACACTTCCCCCCAAACACACGTGATAGATTGATTTTTCTTCTATTTATTTTTTCCTGTCATTCCATCTAATCATAAATATGATATATATATTTGGAATATTATTTTAAAAATAGAATAAAATTTTAATTTTAATTTATTTAAACATCAATCAATTAATGTCCCCCCTAATGATCCACCATCATTATAAACATTATATTCAATGTGATTTCTTTCTTCCATTTTTGATCCTTCTATTTCATGTATATATTTAATAGAATCTATTTTATATGAAATGAATTATAATATTTTTTTAAATGATAATAATAATAATAATCATCTTCCAAACTCAGTATACATTTCCTCCAAAACCAAATTTCATTTGAAATTTCAAGTATGTAGTGTCACATTCAAATAATATCATTTGGTTCTTCCCTATAATTTTTACTTAACTATCATCATCATCATATACACTTATATATATTGCTACAATGTTCCCAATTTTACCAATCTAGAAGTAAACCAATGAGTATTTTCCATATAACCTTCAATTTTTTATTCTTATTTTTTTTCTATAAGTTATCGATATTTGTCACATATTTCTACTTCCTCATATCCAACATTATCAATATAAGAATTTAGGTATATTTTAAAATGATCATATTATTTTATGTACTTTATGACACTTCAATATTATCATTTATTTCATTGGATAGCAAACCACATTTATAATAATCAATTAAATTTACTTTTACATTAATTTTTTATTGAATATATACTTTTTTATTTTAAAGATGTGTAATACATCACATGATCCTATTCACAATGCAAATATCTTTAATCTCTGCACAATTTCCATGGATTTATTTAAAATCCTCTATTGTTTGGTTGAATAACCCATGAAAATTCTCCTGAGGTAGTATATTTATATCATCATTCTGATTATTAAGTTCTAGAAGAATAATATTATTTTTCATTCTTTCACCATCATATGTTTTAACCAATTTATCTCATATATATTTAGTATTGCTCCATGTATTTAACATCATATATATCTGGTCAGATAAATCACAGTATAGTACATTTTTATCTTTATCATTATAATCAAGTATTTTTTTTAAAAAAACATTTCAGGGATAGTACTTATGGATCAGTATTTAATAGTGAAAATGGATCCTTAAATTCCATATGTTTTATATTATTATAGAATTACAAAGTTGATAATTTCGTCCATCAATGAGTGGAACCACATTAGTTTTCACTGTATTTTCTATATCATTGTTTATATGATTTATTTATTCTTTATAACCTTGTATTGGATAAATTATTTTGTAAACAGAGACACTCCAATAGAGGAGGGGTTAATTAGGGTATCAAAATTATATTTTCATTATTTCAAATCGTTCTCCAAAAAAGATAATACCTCGTTAAATATGTCATTGTTAGTTTCACCTCAACCTTATAAAATATAATATATTTAAAACAAAGACCCAAAAATTTACATGGTTCACCAATAAGCGATAATCGAAGGGGAATACATATAACTATATATCATTGTAACGGAATCCACTAATTTAAAACATTTTGGTGGATAAAATTATTTGGCCACATTCAATGTGTATAAGGATGAAATAAATTATAATTTGATTAAATGACATGTGCAATGATTCATTATGATCACCTTATTTGAATCATTCTCTGTTCCCAAATTTTGATAGATATCTTATAGGTTTATTTATTTATACGTCACTTTTATATAATTCAAAATGTGTTAGTTTTCATCATCATGAATATAAGAGTACAATCATCTAATATAATCATTATTCTGACAAATATATAGAAGAAAATATTCATAAAATAATTCCTTTCAATAAATAATCATATATCATGGTTCGTGATGTAACATTTACTATAGTACCTTTACACAAGAATAGTCTGCATAATTCCATTAAAACAACCTCCCTAGACCATGTATGATTACTTTTTTGTTGTTCATATTACACTTTTTAGTAAAGGGAGTTATCCTGGCTTCATTATCTATAATATATGTGTTGAACTATGTTCATGAAAATTCCTTTATTTATCTCCCTTAGGTCGAGTGATTTCAATTATGTATGTAACATATATTACCATTAGGGTGATATCTTCACGAAAATATAATTTCTGATGTCTAGTTTACTTCATTATGTTTACTCATGTGAGGCTTGTAAAAAAATTATCCCCAATTACCTCTCTAAATAAATATTTTTATAATGGAGGGATAAGAACTTATTAATAAGAAAAACATACCTTGAACAATAGAATGTGATCTATATTTCATTGACAAAAACTTGAATATTGTGGCCCCTAACTAGTGTGAGTCACTCATCTTTCACCCAACTGATATATGTCATAATTGACTGGAAAAATAATTAATTGTGCATGACTTAGTAGATCCCTCCCATATCACATCCTACTACCCAACTAGAATGAATCTCTATAAATATCACAGATATACTTTTATGAGCATGAAAACCTCCACTTTTCATTGAAAGAAACATTTCCTTTCCTATAAAAAACTTCTACATTAAAATTATTTGGAACTACCTCCTTTAATTTCTTAATTTTTTTTATTGTGTGTGAAAGTTATTAAAAATAATAAAAAAATGTCCTAAATATCAAACATAGGCCACCCAAGTTCATTAAATATAATAATATATATTTTTCTATAATTTCATCTGAATCGAAATTAAAAAAACAAAAAAACTACTTAAATAATTATACATCTAATATCGATAAATATCCAAGGACAAAAACTGGGGTTTATAAATAATTGTGAAAAAAATTATATTTCATGAATGTAATTTAAAATTTAATTAATTTTTTAAATGATAATATATTTTTAAATTATTATTTTCATCACTAAATTAAAGGAATTATAAAAATTAAATTTATTCATGAAATAAAAATAATACATACCCAGGAGTTATATATTTTTGAGGGATATATTTAGGGAATAATATATAAAATGAACAGTAATTTGATTGTATATAAATCCCATACACCTATATTTTTATCTTATTGTCATTATATACATATAATATCTATGTAAAAAATATAAATCAAAAGCATCAATAAGTAGTTCATTCCAAATTATAAATCTGTCATGCATCCTCTATTAATGATATTACTTTTCAAATTCCGACAATCAAATTTATTCTAGAAATATTGATCCACCGATTTATAATCACAACTATATCCATTTATATTTTTCTCACCCTAAATGGAATTTATTTTTATAATTTTTCTATCATGTTGAAGAAAGGTTATATATCTATAACCATGTTGAATTTAAATTCCCTCCACACAACATAACATATATAATTTCATTCAAAATATATTTTGAAAAGGATTTTATATAGTAAACATGTTTGTATGTTAATGTTGTAAAAATATGAAATAATAATTATTACATTTCTTTTAAAAAAAATATTTTTTAAATTGTTAGAGGTCAACAGAATTAAATTAAACTTTTTTACATATTGTATTTATCACATTACTCCATGAATTGGATTGATGGATGTTAATGAACTATAAAATTTGAATGTAGAATAAATTACTATTGCATAAACATAGAAATCAATTTTTTGAATCATTATAAATCATAGGCCTTGATATGAATATAATTCATACAATATTATATTAATTTTATATGTCACTATAATAGGTATGAGAAGATTATAAGTAATTATAGGATATGAAAACTATATATCGATATCATGTGAATGTATTAGTCTTCATATTCTAAATGATTTATTTCTATTTAAAATCAAATATATGATTCATTTAAAGAATGAACAAATAATTAAAATCATTTGAAATTTTAAATGATTTTATTCTTCTATGGGATAGAATTATGTGTAATTTTTGTCAGCTATAAATCATTGGAATCCAATGATCGACATGTATCATTAAAAAACTACATAAAGGTAGTAGATATCTTCTAGTTGGTTTGTGAAACAATATTTCCTTAGTAAAATATTTATTCTTACATGGTTCTCCATTTTTCTTAGTAAACAAGGTGCTAGAATACCTTTTTAGAGCATGGGGTCCACTCATAGAATATTTGGATTTTAGTATCTAGTGTACAACTTATGATGGTTATATTCCATAGAGTATCACTTGGTGATATCCTTGAAACATATATTTCCATGAGAATAGAGCTACGTGTACAATAGGTATTATTGTTTATTCTTGTTCTTTATACACACGTTGATCTTGTGATATTATATAGAAGGACATGGCCTTAAACATTTCCTAATATTTCTACATCAACTTGATTTCTCTTATTTAAATTCACAAAATCCTTTTTAGAGATTTAGATATTTAGGAAATAACTAATACATATCAACCCACAAGAATACAAATTTGGAACCATAAAATAAGTATCCATTCCATCCAAAACATATAATTTTTAAAACAAAACAACTACATAATTTCATTCAAAAATATTAAATTCCATCATTATCTTACACATCCATTTATCATGGGAAACCATTTAAATTTTTTAAGAGAATTAAAAGATAAGTAAGGTATATAATTAGAAGTATAACCACTATTAGTCCCTGAATACTTAAAAACATATGGAATCATTTTCACAAACACATACATCTCACCCATTTATATTAACTTTTTGAAACATGATACTTCCATAAAACATTAAAGAACATATATAAAACCATAATGTAATATTTGTGCATTACATTCTTATATTGAACCCTTTGAGTCTACCTTATGATTTCTAACCCTCATGGCTACCTTAGAATCTAACCCTCACAACTACCGTAGGATGTAACCATCACAGTTACACAAGGAGTAACCATACAGAAAACCTCAATATTACAAAAACCCAATGCATTGTAGATATATATATATATATCTACGATAAAACAATAAATATTTCCAAAATCATAACATAATCTTAGAAAATGGATAACTGCCGGAAAACATTGCTTTTGAATTTCATAAAATATTATTTCGAAAGATGATTTTTAAAGGAAAATATAATTCAAATATCGTATATTTGAAGTGATAATTAATGGAATTTAATAATTATATGTATACAATATAAATAAACACAATACATTATAATATAAAAAAATTAAATAAAAAATATATTCTTCATAACATATCATCATTGAAGAAGAAGGTTAACCCAAAGAATAGAAATTGGGTTAAAAATTCCCTTACCTCAGGTTTGTATTATGTTAAAATGATTTAATCCTCATGTATAATTTATAAAAAGTGTTATTAATATTTTATAGAAAGATATTAACTTTTATAACACCATATATGATCATTTAATAATATCATTTTTCCAATTTATTAAAAACATATTTTTATTTCCATTATTTCGCGTTCGTTTTTCACATGATTTACATGGTTGGTTCATAATGTAATTTCTTATAGAATGGAAGAAAAAATCATTGAGTGGAATTAAATAGTGAAAATATGTTTCCAGAATAATAAATTATTTCATAATTCATTTAGGTTATGTGGTGTAAAAACGAATCATTTGATACATCATTCGTGATATTTGTTTAGATTATTTTGGCAGTTCTTTGATAATCACAAACTTGTTTCATCATATTCCTTTAATATTCTGTATGTAAGTTTGATCTTTAACATAAGAGATGTTATATAGTATAATTTAAATCATATTTAAACCATTAAAAGTTGGTTTCCACCAGCTTTGAAGGATGTAACAGAAATTGAAGACACATTATCCACAATGTCGGTAAATCAATACATCACGGAAAAAAATGTTATTTTTAGAATGGATGGTAGAGTAGAAAAAAATTGATGGATTTTTACATAAAATTTTTAACATACAGAATATATAATATTATAGGGCTTTCAGGCCTCTTAGATAATGGGAGTAGAAGAGATTATAAGAATTGAAATGAAATTGAAAAGAAAACACAAGAAAATGAAAGAGGATGTTTACCTATTTTATCTCTTATCATTGAGATCCTATTTAAATCCATTTGTTTTTTCCTTTTGGGGATAGTAGTGTGTCTTGGAATTGAGGAAATTCCTTGTTAAGTTTATTGGGAATAATTTAGGTAATGTAAAAATCATGAGGCGTGTGAGGGAAAGAGGTGTTGAGTGTAGTATTTATAGTGTAGGAGAAGAAGGGTTTTAAATTAATTTAATCATTATTATAACATTTTTTCCCAAGACTATGTATAGTAATGATTCTTGTGACCCAAATCGTAAATAGTCATTGTGAGTTCAAACTAATGGTAATTTATATCAACCGTGACTCAATCACGATAAAAAAATTCATTCATTTAGCATATTTTTTAAATTATTGAATTTAAATATTAAAAAAATTCATGTATTTCAAAAAAATCACAGTAAATCACCCAAAACATTATTTTATGGTTAAAATTAAAAAAAATAACTCCATTTTTTTAATTAAATTTCTAAATAAGATTAATTTAAATTTTAATAAAATTCAAAATTTATTTAGAAAATTACGAATTTTAAAACTATAATTCATATTAGATCACCTTGAAAAATTAATCAAGATCTCAATATGTTATGAAATTATGAAAATAAAATAATAATATAATTTACTATTCATAAGGCTCATTTAAATTTCATAATACTATTTATAAGGGTATGTTACTATTCACTAAAATTCATGTTGGATCTATCATATTCCAAACAAATTATTTTTAACTATTTTAGATGTCAATTGTTTCTAATTTCAAATCATTAAAGTGGTAAAATTACGTTTAATGGATTGTTTACAATTACTTCCTTAAAATAATGTTTCATTACGTAGTGTCTAATTGTTTCCAAAATGTCATCATTTTTAAAACCTTGGGGCATTACATTCTCCCCACCATCTAGAAATTACATCCTTGAAATTTTATTTCCATATTAAATAATTAAGGGTAGCATTCCCTAATTGCATTTTCAGATTCCCATGTTTCTTTTCCAACCATGTGGTTTCTCCAAAGAAAAAAATTAACTTGTGGATTACATTATTCCACAATACTTGTTCTCTTTGATAATTAATCTGAAACAGTTTCTCATCATCAAAATGTTCTCTTCCAATTGAACTACTTTTGGGCTCAAAACATGAGATGAATCGTGAAGTTAATTTCTCTACATTTAATAATTAAAATCATTCTATATGTGAGATAAAAAAAGAGGCAAATCATTTTAGTACGTGACTAGTCCATCTTTACCCATGTTTTCATAAGGGTCAATGAATAGAAGAATTATCATTCCTTTATTAACAAAACGTATAAAAAAATTTCCATTGTATGATTCCTTTACAAATATGATCACCTACCTCAAAATAAAAGTCTTTCACCATGTTACATATATTAATTTTTCTACCTAATCTGAGTTTTCCTCATGTGTTGTTGGATCAAATTCACTTTTTCACCCACTTACTCTACTAATTTTGGTCCCATGAACTTCCTTTCCCCAAATTTATCCTAAAATTATGGAGTTTAACACCACTTCCTATATAATTCCTCAAAAGGATCCATCTACATACATGAATGAAAATTAACCAACTACCCTGGTAATCCATTTAACAAGCTTGAAGCATGTACTCCAATGTATGAATCATCTTCTCTAACTTCCAATCTGATTGAGGATGAAAAGATGTAATGAAACTTAATTTTGTTCCAAACGACTACTGACAGAAATTTCATAAGATAGACGTGAAACTAAGATCATGGTCAGATACAATGGAAAGTGGAACTTCATATAACCATACAATATATTTGTGGTATAGTAATGAAGGGTGATCCAATGACAAAATTACTCAAATAGGATATAAATGAGAAGATTTAATTAGTTGATCAACAATAACCCTGATTTCATTGTTACCTTTAAAAGTATTTGTTATTTGCACAATGAAGTGCTGGGATATATTTCCCATTTCTAATCTAGAACTGGTAAAGGCTGAGGCATCCACTTCAGAAACTACGACTCTACATTGACCTTTTGACATGTCAAACATTTCACTGTAAAATCTATAATATCTCTTTTCATTCTATCCCACCAGTAATGCTCTATAATTTTTTTTACATATTTGTTCTTCTATGATGAACTGAAAATAAAGAACTATGGGCTTCTCCAAATAAGTATTTCTTCAGTTGGAAATCACAAGGCAGACATTATCTTTTCCCATATCTCAAAACACAATCTTTATGATTGTTAAATTTAGTAAACATACCAATTTTAACCAATTTAACATTTTTTAGCTGACAGTATTCCTTTTACATTTTCATCATTATATCAATCAAAGATGACTAAAATGAAACCTAAAACAAAATAGATGAACTTATGACAGCAACAACTCCCATGAAAAAATTCATCAAAACATTAATCAAAGGGTTCTATTTTAGCTATAACATAATTATTGGTTCATGGTGTTTCTACTCAAGGCATCTACGACATTGTTAGTTTTTTCAGGATGGTAGTTGATTATTCAATAATAATATTTTTCAATTTATACCATCTTCTCTTACTCATGATTAATTCGTTTTGAGTTAATATATACTTCAGACTTTCATGGTCAGTATATATTCCATGTTTGACTCTATATAAATGTTGCCTCAAAAATTGTAAAGCTAAAACCCAAGCTTCTAATTCCAAATCATGTGTTGGATGAAAACTAATTCATTTTAATGAACAATAACTATAGATGAAAAAATATATATTTTTAAATGGTTGTGTCTGAACTAGAGCATTAAGAAATATTATTTTCAATTCCTTAAAACAATCATGAAATTATTTATTCTAGATGAATTTAACTCCTTCTGGAGTTAACATAGTCGGTGGACTGGATAACCATGAAATGTTTTCAACAATCCTCCAGTAATAGCATGTCGACCCACAAAAACTAAAAGTTTCAATTATAATTGCGGTCCATGGATATTGTTCTACAACTTTCACTTTGTAAGGATCAACAATTGTTCTATCTTTATAAACAATGTAACAAAGTAATGAAATTTGTTGCAACCAAAATTCACAGTAGCTGAATTTTCAATACAGTTTATTTTCTATTTAGGATTACAATACAACCCTTCGACGTTTTTCATGCCCCTCTATACTTATAAAATATATAATAATGTCATCAATATTCACACCCACTACCTTATACAATAAGTCATGAAATATTAAATTCCTAGGAACCATTAATACAGAAGTTTCATTAGTTATCCGAAATGATATAACAAAAAATGCATAATGACTATATCTCTTTTGAAATGATATTTTTGAAATTTCATCCTCATTCACGTTCTGATGCTAGTACCCTAGTCTCATGTTGACCTAGGAAAAATAATGAGCTCCCTAAATCTGATCACACAAGTCATCGATGTACGGAAAAGGAAACATGTTATTAATAGTAATGTTATTTGTATATCTATAATCAGGGAAATGTCTCATGGAACTATATTTCTTTTTAACTAAGAAGAGAGGAGATCCCCATGGTGATTTTCTAAGATGAATGGAGCCTTTATCATGCATCTTTGACAACTGATTTTTCAATTCAAGAAGTTACAGTTGAGCCATTTGATAAGGGGGATTTGAAACTGGTTTAGTATTATAATAATATTAAATAGTGAATTAAACTTCTTGATCAGGTATAACACATTTTTACTCTTTACTAAAACATCAATATATTCATTTACCACTAGAACATCATTAATCAAAATATTTCCCTTATTTTCAACAATATGACAATGATAAAACTTGTTTCCACATTTAAATAGTATATTTTCTTCTTGATATGTTATCGTTTTATGGGATTGTTCATGTATAAAATATGAAACCATTTATGAAAAATAAATTTTTTATCTATACAATTAATCATATCATGATAAATAGAAAGCCATTGCATACCCATAATGATATCAAACACTACTAAATGAAAAAAAGGTTTGCAGGTACTCTATTTCCACATATAATAATATGAAGATACTTAAAATTTCATTTTGATGAAACATTTCCCCCTTCTGTCTTAATAAAATGTTTTGTTTTTATTTTTTGAGGTGATATTTCCAATTTACAATAATTTTTTAAAAATAAGGTATTGTATAGACCCTGTATCAAATATCACATTAGAAAAGTCATATTAAATAAACAAAATAGCTGATATAACTTCATTGGATGGACCAACATCTACTGACGTAGTCGCAAATGATCCAACTACACCTTTCTTATTATAGTATGGCTACATTCTATCACTCTGATCTTTCCTTGTGAAGGCATTTTCATAATGACCCATCTCACCACATTTGAAACACATTAATGTTTTGTTTCAGGGTTAATCGTAAGATCATTTTAATTATAATATCAGGCCATATGTCCAAACTAACAAAATCAAAAACACTTCCTAAATTTGGAAAGGAATTCCACATGGTTTTTTTACCACACCTTATACAAAATAGAAACAGAAAATTATTACCATCATATTTATTTGATTGATTCATACCCATCACATATCATCAGGACCCCTTCTACAGTGTTTTCTCAAATTACGTGTCATATTAAGTGAACTCTATTTATACCCTCCAAACACATCATAAAAGTTTCTAATAAAATCTGAATTCTCTTGAGGCCAATTCTCTTTAGTATCTTCGCATCAATATTGAGTAAAACTGATTGATTTTTCTATCAAGATCATTAATAATTTAGGGAGCATACCATTCCGGTTGGGTGAAGTATTATTTATAAATTTCCACTGAATCATCCTTATTTTGTTTCAATTAAATTAATTTCTTCTCTATCCTATGTCAAACAACCATAAGAAAATATTTTTCAAGGAAAAGATTTTTAAATTCATTCTACTAAAAGGAATCAATATTCTCAATATACATGATATTCATGACCATTGAACACCAATTCTATGATTAACCTTCAAAATTATTAATGGAAAGAATATCCCTCTAATTCTATGAACATCCCATAACATCTAATCTCATTTCAAGGGATTTAATCCATCAATCTGCCACTACTGGGTGAGAAGATCCCCTGAAAGCAAGTTATTTTGGATTCATAAAATGTTCCAATATAATCATGTTACATTGTGGTAACTCTATTTGTTCTCTTTCATGGAGACAACCCACATTTATTTCCTACATCATCTGAACTATTGTTGTGACTACTTTCTCGGTTCCAATTCCCACCATTCCCAGTTGCAGATTCAGAAAGATATCTGCCTCTCGGCTCCTTCCAACTTCCTCTTACAGATTTATTCAACTAAAAACCATTATAAATAGACATATCATAGATGAAGAAACATGTTAATATTTTAATTTTATACTATTTGAACATAAATAAAAGGTAAAAATAATTTATGATATTTTATTAACCTCATTCTAACCCCTAAAGTTATCTAAAACATGATATGATACCATTTATAAGGACCTAGCCTTAAACAGATGATAATCTTTCTATTTCAACTAGATATAACATATTTACATTCCCAAGTACCTTTTCAGTTCAGTGTTTTATTATTTTAAGAAATACCTTATATGTATTAACTCAAATGCATACAATGTGGGTACCATTAAATCTGTATGCATTTATTCTGATACAATAAACTTTGACAGAAAAAAACAACATTATTTCATTGATAAATCATAACTTCCATATTTCTCTTACACATAATTATAACCGATAAAAAAATTCAAAACCTGGTATGGGCATAAAATGATTAGTAAGGGATATAATAAGAATGAAAGAAACCATTGGTCCATAAATACTTTAAAACATTTGGATTCATTTTCACAAATACATACTTCTCACCTATACATACTAATTTGTGATACATGAGATTTACATAAAAAATACAATAACATATATTAAACTATAAATTTATCTTGCATTATTAATTACTTATAATGTAACCCTCATGGATATCTTATGATTATTATCCCTTCAAGCTACATTACAATGTAACCGTCATGACTACCTTATGGTTTAACAATCACAGTTACACTTATAGTAACTATATGGTCGATCTCCAACTAACACATAACCAGTGAATTGAAGGGAGATTTATGTACCATGATTCATCATAAAAATGGACCGTTAACCATAGCATAATCTTAAAACATGGATAATTTCATAAAAATGATTTGTTTGAATTTCATAACATAGAATTTCGAAAGATGATTTTTTACAAAAGGTCTCTTACAAGTATCGTATAATTGAATTGAGAATTAATATATTGAAATGATTATGTATATATATTATAAATCTACATAATACATCATAATATAATAAAAAATTCATTACATAAATAATCTCAGTATCATATATTCATTGAAGTAGAAGGCTAACCCAAATAAAGGAAATTTGGTTAAGAATTCCCTTATATTGAGTTCTTCATACATTAAACATGTTTAATCCTCCTTTGTAATGGTTAAAAAGTTTTATTAATATTTTATAGAAACTTTTTAATATTTGAAACCCCTTATATGATCATTTTATAACATCATTCGAACCATTTATTAATTACATTTTGTTATTTCCATTGTTTTGGGGTGTGTGATTCACATGATTTATATTGTTGGTTCATAATGAAATTTCGTGTCTATTGAAAAAAAACATCAGAAGTGGAATGAAATTGTGTTAATATGTTTCTAGAATATTAAATGTTGTCATAAATCATATTGGTTATATGTTATTCGGATGTATCAACAGATAATACATTAATGAAATTGTTTTATATCATTTTTGTGGTTATTCGATAATCACGAACTTGTTTTGACATATTTCATTAATATTATGAATATAAGTTAATTTCATAACATCTAAGGGGTCATTAAATACAAATTAAAATATTATTAAACCATTAAAATGGATTTTCAACCATGTTTGGAGGAAGTAAAATAAATTGAATACACATTATCCACGATGTCGGCAAATTGATGCATCATGGATGATGTTTTTATTTTTAGAATAAGGGGAATATGATAAGAAGTAAATTATTTATTTTTTCCATTAACATGATAAAATAGATAATATATAATATTTTGAAGCTCTAATTCCTCTTGTATATGGAGAGGATAATAGAGTATAAGAAAATAAAATGAATTCAAACTAAAACACAAGAAAATGAAAGAGGATATATACCTCTTGATCTCTTCCCCATAAGATCCTCCTTAAGGCCTTTAATTTTGGCCTTTTGGGGATAACATAATATATTAGACGTTGTGAAGATAATTAGGAAGGGTATTGGTAAGAATTAAGACATTTCACAAAATTTTGAGGTGTGAGAGGAAGCGGGGTTAAAGTGGTATTTTTATTGGAGGAGAGGAAGTGTTGTTCAATTATTTTAATAAATAGTTTAATATTTTTGTTCAAGACTAAGAATAGTCTTGATTCATGTAACCCAAAAGTGTAAAGAGGGAATTTATGTTTGATCCAATGGCCATTTAAAACATCCATGACTCCAGGATGATGCAGATAATAATTTATCTAGCTTATTTTGAAAATTATCGAATTTTACTATTCACTAAAAATTCATGTATTTCAAAAAAATGAAAAAATTTAAACCTAACAAGTTTTCAATGTGTATAATTCGAAAATTAACTAAATTTTTTAAATTTTTTTCTAAAATATTATTAATTTAATTTTTAAATAGTCATATTTTGTACATAAAATAATAATTTTAAAACTATAACTCAAATTATATATCCTCGAAAAATTAATCAAGATATTAATATCTTATGAACATATGAAAATATATTAATAATATTATTTACTATTCATATAGTTTATATTACTATTATTAGTGGTATGTTACTATTCCCCTGAAAATAATGTTGGTTTTATTAGACCCCAAAAAACATAATGATCACAACAATAGATGTCTGTTTTTTGAAATTCTAATCATTGAAGTAGAAAAATTATGTTTAACGACTATTTTACCACTATATCCTTAAAACAATGTGTCATTATATAGAGACTCAATGGTTTTGGAATTTAAATTTAATTTTTAAATCAATAGAGTGTTACAGTAGATCAAGAATTCAAATGTGTTTCTTTTTATATAATTATCAGGAGATGAGCCTAAACCCCCAATATGTTCTATCGGTGATTTATTCATCATAAAATCAATAATTTTTTCAATGTAATTATATGAAAAAAAATTGGATGTTTTTATGATATCATAATGTTTTTTATGAGATTTCATCCATTCATCATTTGATCATTGTATTGTTCCTTATGATATAACATATTGTATAGTGTGGTTTTCAATTTTTTCATGATATAATGTATAGTTGGATGAATTTTGATATATGATTCTTTAAATAATGAATAATTACACTATATAATAAGTTATAGTATTAAATATTGTAACATAGAGGTGGAATCAAAGGTTTCAAAAAACATATCTTTGAGTCATAAAAATTATACAATGTATATCATCAAATGTGTCTGGCCTTCTAAAATATCTCCAATTTTAACTTCCAATTGAGTCTCTTATTTGGGAATATAATGATTCTTTCGATAAAAAAATGACTTATTCCAAATAAAAAATGACTATATAATTTTTTATAAATATTAATGGTTTATAAATTTGTTATAACTGAAATGTGTGGGTAACTGTAAACAGAATATTTTTTTTCTTAATATTATTTTAAAATGATCATATTAATATCTCATGTTCGGAAAATAAAAAATTGTTTAATTTTTATTTGATTGATATTAATTTTTAAAAAATTTCTTTGCAATGTGAATATTATTTATTATTATATTTATGTGATAATTTTACTATCGTATAATAATAATTCCATGATTGTAATGATAAAATAAGATATAGTTTTTGAGTACATTGTATTTGGAGGATGATTAAATTTATTTTCATGAATTTAGTTATTGAATACTGTTTATTTTATATTAAGTGTCAGATTAATGTTGAATTAAAATATCTCTTGAGTAATATATCATTTATAGAGAAACTTTGGGACACATTTCTTATAGTACTATTGGATTAGGAATTTTTGATAAATTTTGGGGTTTGGTATATTTTTATCTATGTTTACTCTTCAAGGGAATTATAGTTTTAGAAAATTATAAATCATTACATGAAAAGTGTTTCTGGTACCATATTCATCTAATACATTATGATATGAGTAATTATTATTCCATTATATTTTTTAGTGATTAAGAAAATTTGTAAGTTATGTAAATAGTTTAACATTATTATGATTTGAACAAATTTATTTTGGGGATGGAATCGATATTTGAAGTAAAAATTGATAAAAGAATGAATACAACAATGAATCAAAAATAAAAATAAAAAAATATATCATTGGATGAAATGGTTTGGGAATTAATAAACAAGTTACATCTACTAATGTATAGGGACATTAAAATAAACTAACTCAAATAATAACTATGAGATTCCTTCCATGTAAAACACTTCTCAAGGCTGGAATCCTACAGTATGCGTAACTCTAATAGGTCAGTTCATATAAATTATCTTGTATAAGGAATGTATACTATATGTGACCCTAACCATTTGGTTTCTATATCTAATGTAACATTATAGTTACATGTATCAGGGATACCATATCCAATAGAAAACCGTATGAATATAGTTGAAAAAAATACATATAATATATTGGGACATGGAGTTACACACTCAAATATGTAATAAATAAATATGATATGATTGACATGATTTCTTATAAGATATATTCAGGAATTATTGAGTTTCCTAAATGGATAGATTCATAAAAAATATGGTTCTTTTCTCAAGAAAGGGATATAATTAATGAGGTAGTCATTTTTAGTGGGAGTAAATTCATTAAAATCCCTAGAACAAATGATATAAAATATGATATGTACACATGTACATTTACTTTTTGTACATCATGTAATGAGTAATGATTATCATTTTTAGTTCACTTGTAATTATTCCATATAAGGAAATACCATATTGGTGTCCAGGTTTTAGAGGTGATCTAAAAGCGATGTATTCTAAACATATAGATTACGATAATTTAGAAATAAATATCTAATCACTGTGTCATGGGTGTTAGATACTATGTGTTCATTAAACATCTGTTCTAATAAACACATAGATGAAGATATGTGATCATTGAAGAAATGAGATGTAGATATTCTAATTGGAAATATGGAAATATTTTATACATTGGATGTCAAAACTAATGATTTATAAATATAATTTTGTATATATAATTAATAAACCTTTATTATATTCCTTTCATAAACAAAATTTTTATTTATTGATCATGTTGGGACAATGTTGGGGTTTTATCCATTAATTAGAGCATAATTTGATATATACATTTAATAGGAATGTTTTTTGGAATTTAGAAAATAAATATTTTTTAATATATTCATTAATTGGATAACACAATATATATCATTCATGAATAGAATTCCATGCTTCATTCGACCCCATATAAGTTTCCCAATGTCTACATAGACATATTGATGAGAAAACAATTCAAAGACTCTATATAGATGGATTGTTGAATTCATTTGTTGATGATTCATTGGAAAAAATAAAATCATGTTCATTATCCAAAATTCCCAAATAAACCTTCCATTGAAAAGTTGAACAAAAAATTTAACTATTGGATCTAATATATATTCACTGTCAAGAACTAACCCGAGTTATCCATCACTCGATAACTGAGTCATCCTAATGTATGTTCTTAATGGTGTTATAAATCCCTATAGGAAAGTAACTAGTGACTTAGCTCTATGGAATCATTCTTATGAATGGTTTTCATGATAAATCATTTAAATAACAAAAGGGTCCAAACTAAGAACATGTAATGATTTCTCTGTGAATTAGCGAGTCACACACTCATATAAGTGAAATAAATAACTAGAAAAGAACCAAAATAAATTAATATAATTATATATAAAATCAAACAAATGGTATATTCTCGAGAAAATAAAAAATGGGAATGATATTAAATGATTATAAGACTAATTAATGATTAATAATTAAAAATTATAGAATCTATAATAAACCAAATAAAATCAGAACCCATATCTTCATAACATGATGTATCACCCCCACCATTCTCCTCCAAGAAATCCAATCTCATAAATCATGAACATCCAATCCTTCAAATTGATGACTTTTAATTATATAGATTAGTGACAACATGGTCGATATTCTTCTTTTGTGTGAATATTGGGTATGACTATAAAAATATATCCAGGATCTCACCCATTATACCATGAAAATGTTTTTTTATATAATCCTCAATTACTAGTTGGAAAATTAACATGGGAGGATACACTTTATATTTTAATGAACCGGTATCAAACTTTATCACAGGTAAAAATAAAATATCATTTAAAGTGAAAAATTAAGAAATATCTTTGAACATGCATCATAAGATATACCATAAAATCATTAAATTGATATCCTACCATGATCCTTATTATAATCTATATCAAATACCTGAATTAATGTGTAAGACAGTAGCTAGAGTTGAAAACTAAACAAGTGATTTCTATACTAGACATAGTGTAAGACTAAACTAGGGATCACATATAATGTTTCATAATTAATTATAAGGTACCTATCTATGAATCCATATATAAAAAAATATTTTTTTACTGTGACATGTTCATTTCAAATTAATCATAAATATAATTTAGTTTAGTGAATAATTTCACCAAACACATACTAGGAAGAATCATTATTTATACATAAAAGATTATTTAGAAATAATTTAGACTACACAAAATAACATGAATGTATTAGAAAAAATTATAACATATATATAAATAATCAGATATGGAATTAAACTATTTGGAAAAATTTAAATCAAATTTAATTGTAGTCAATCATATAAATATCATCATAAAAGTATGTGAAATGGAAAACCCTATCATATGATGAGGAAAACCCATTGTTCATAATGTGAATTTACAAAATATGAAGAGGGAAATACCTCACATCAAGATCAACATTTATAATGTTAATCCCACTAGAACCCTTGACCACCATGGATAGTGATATGAATTCAATCAATGGAAGAGAGAGAATATAATAAAAATGTAATTGGAAAACCACTTTCTCAATTTGACATTGGTGTTAGATCCATAATATATACAAGGAAGGGGAGGAGAATGAATATGATGACTTTAATAGCCTGGAAATTTTGAGTACGGTTTATCCATTTTAATGTTGTCTGAAATAGAGAATTTTATTTATTATATTTAATCAATTCATAAATATTTCAAATTGACCTTGAATGATGGTTTAAGGAATGACCTACCCTTTTAATGAATTGTTATATAACCCCTAATGCGAGGATAAATGGTTACATCATTGCCTAAGGTATTTATACCAAAGTGTAGAAATATGGAATATAATGTGATTTCCTCACCATCAAACTCAGATTAGATAAATTTAAAATCATAACATATCATCATGGAGTGACCTCTCTCGTGAACAACATGATTCCATCAAAACCATACGTATCACCCACTAATGAAAAAAATGATTTAACTATGGTTTGTTCTTGGATGTTTTGGGAATCACATATATACGTTTTTAAATATATTTTTCATTATTTAAATTTTTTTAAAAGTAATTAAATTTATTCACAAAAATATTATTTTTATCATATAGTTTTTTTAAAAATGCCAAGAAATAGTTGTAGTTTTTTAAAAACAACTCCTAAATTAATTAAAAAAATTATATTTCCTTATGATATATGGTTTATTAATTACTATCATAAATAGTTTATTATTTATAAGTTTAATTAATTATAATGTTTTAATAAATAAATGTTTATAATTATTAGTCAACAATAATTTACAACTTGAAGAAAAATATTAAATAAGTTGTAAAGAAGACATCAACATCAAATGGCCAAAACTATTGATTCTAGAGTCTGTTTCAGCTTCCCAACAAGTCAAATCATTTCACATGAACAGAAATAAAACCAAATTATATTTAAATATTATAATAATTTAAATAATAATAATTATTATTGTATTATTAAAATGATTAAACTGAACATGAAATTCATATGATCATAATTTTTTATTCTTGTATCCATTTGGGAATTACCACATATCCGATCGAAGGTTGTGGTGATATCTACAACCTAGTGACCCAATGAACAAATAAAATGTTCTTGATGACATAAAATGTCTTATAATTAATCTGAAACCTAGTTTTTAGTTTTGGTAACCATATTTTTAACATCAATGGAATTTCAACTTCATCAAAGGGTGTCTTATTGATATTTTTTAACTGGGATAGAATTAATTCCTAGGGATTTCATTCGTATTGATATTTTTGTGTTAAATATTGATAAATTTTCAAAATATAGTTTTATTTATAATTATTTTTATGCATTAATTATTATATTTTCTTATATTTAATCACTTTTATAAATGCATATTAACAAAAAATGGTTTTTTTAACATATAAATTATTTGGAAATAAATATATTTAATTTCTTTCATTAAAATTAAATAATTATATTTTTTATTTACCTTATGAAAATGAATTAACTTTAATAAATATTACTATACATTTAATATATATATATAAACATGTGTGCACAAAATAAAAAAATCTATATTTATGAGTATATTCTAATAAATGTAGATAAATACATATATAATTAAATATTTGTGTGTCTATTTGAGAAATATACATATATAGTTGTTTGTCAATAATATTGTGGGTATACATCATATATAAATATATTTTTATATAAATATATCATTATCATTAAATATAGTATATAAATGAATTTTTAGTGAAACTATGTGTTCAAATATATATACATATATATATGTGTGTGTGTGTGAATATATAATGAATTTTATTATATAAATATATGTGTATGTTGAAGAATATGTATATAATTATATTATTTTTCCAAAATATTTAAATAAAACTAAATATATAATTTATTGAAATAAATTTAAGTATATATATATCTTACACATTCGATGATATATCATCTACATTTAAGAGTGTCTTCATTTTCATTTTATGTCATTTATGTTTTCTTTCCATTGATTTACAATCCAATTGATTGTAGGGTATTATAGTTATTTTTCTTCCCCCTTTGTTGGTAATAGATTATGTATTATATATATCTATTCATATGAATTTATGAATATTTTTTAATATTTATATACATTCATAAAGACGTTTACATATTTAATATTATATATTTTTATATCATATATGTGTATATATATATATATATTAATATAAAATTATGTAATTGATTGTGATTATCTATATTCATGTGACAAAAATTTTTGTTTATAAATATTTATGTAATTATTGTTATATGTATATGTATTTATATATATTTATAACAACTAATTATTTATAAATTTTTTTATTACTAATTCTTATTTAGTATTTATTTCTTATTCAATTATTGTTTATTATTTATTATATATTATAAATAGTTAATAATTAATTATTAATTACTAATTGTTAATTAATAAAAATTAATTATTAATTATATGTTATTTTGTATTTCTTATTTATTATTTTAATTTTTCATTATTTATTTATAATTATATTTCTATTTATTGATTTATTTTAATAATTAAATTAATTTTATTAAACAATTATTTAATTAGTTATTATTTATTATTTATTATACATTATACATTTATAAAATATTTATCTTTCATTTATTATTTATTAATTATTATTTCATTCATTATTTACAATTTATTTATTTATTTATCATTTATAATTTAATTATTCATTATTTATTATTAAGTTATTAATTTAATAATTAATAATTATTTATTATTTATATTCATTTATTTATTTATTAAATATATATATTTATATAATAATTTTTAATTTATTTATTTTTTATTTTTTAGTTACTTACTTATATATTTATTTAAATTTTAGTTTATTATTTTATTGTTTAATAATACTATTATTTTATAATTTATATATTATTTATATATTATTTATATGATAAATTATTTTTTTATTTAGATATGGTCTATAAATTATTTAATAATGTTTTTTAACTTTTTATATATTTAATATTAATTTAATATTATTTAATTATTAAATTTTTTTAGCACCGTATTTATTTATTATTATTTATATATTTTTCATTATTATTATATTATTTATACTTTATTTATTTTTTATGTATTTATTAATTTATTTATATACTATATGTTTAATGTTTAGCCATAAATGTTTAATTTATTTTCAGTTTATTTATTTTATTATTATGTTATTAATTTTTGTTAATTGTTTAATTATTTATTTATTTATTATGTATTTATTAATTATTGATTATAAATTAAATATTATTTTTCTTGTATGTATTTGTGATATATTTTTTAAATCAATATATATATATAGGTATATCAAATTTTATTTATTCACCACATGAAGAGTTTGATGGAGTGGTAATGTCTTTGAAAAAAAACAAGAGGTAAAGGGTTCAAATCTTAGAAAATGATGAATTGCTATACATGGAATATGAATTCATGTGCATGTGCATATTAATAAATACTATGTAAAAAATAAATTAATTTTTCTAAAAAAACTAAAAAAATAATAAAATAATAAAATAATAGTGATAAAAAAATAATAAAAATAAATAAAATTATTACAAGAATTGTAAATAATAAATAATAATAAATTAATAGTAACAAATCATAATTTGTAAATTGTAAATAAATAAATAAATAAATGATTAATTATGACAATTATTAAATAATAAAATGTTAAAATAATATAAATGTTAATTATGAAAATTCAAATAACAATAAAATAATAATAATAACAATAAACCCTCATGAAATGATATAGGTGTTGTCTAACCCTCCTTTAAATAAATGTCCTGATTTTAAAAAAAAGGACATGAAATTGTTCTACGATGATTCTGAAAAAATACCACTAAATAAATGACAATGCATGATTTAGTATAAGTTTTCCAAAACCATCACATAACAATTTAGTGATGCTTTGAACCACTACTAAACACCTGTTTTACAATAGTGACTCAAATCATTGCACACACTCATGACATGACCTCCCCTCATCAAGATATAATCACCCTCTTCGCTCAATGTTCACAAAGGCCATGACACATTTGTAAGAGGGTGATCATAAGTGAGATTAAATAATTTCTCATAGGACCACCAATAAATTAGAATACCCGTAACACACTTATTGTTATTAATATTTTCCTTTTTCTAGAATCCTCAAACCCATATCACACTATGAATCCTTGATCTTCATCGACCCAAAAAATCTCCTCTATCCACCCACACCATATAACTCATATTCCATAGTTTGACTTATTCCATCCCCACAATTCAAACAAACCATCATTTGATAATTGAAATTTTTAAAAACAAGACCTATGACTGTCCTAAAACTAGAAAACACCAAAAAATCAACAAAACACCCGATAATGTATATATTAAAGGAGTTGAGATAAAAATCATTGAATATTTAATTCTCTCATAAAATTTACTCTATATGAGATACAATTATATCTATAATATCGCATCATGTCCCCATTTAATAATCATAACAGTCTATTAAAGAAAAAATAGTTCAAGTATACCTTAAAAATTAATGCTCCAATGTGTCATGAGAATCATGTCTATGCTACGAATATATTTGTACCAATGGAAATATTTTTTTTTCAAACAATTCATAATCTTAGGACTCAACAATCTTGATTTTTTTGTCAATCACTATAACAGAGTTTTCTAATTCCATTCATTCTAAGATCAATACATGATAGGGCTCGTGATAGTATTTCTTCAACTAATAGACACATAATGTGTCATGGATAAATTTTAACTAAGGAGGAAATACCAAATGATATTAAACCTTCTATATTCATAAATTATTCTAAAGGGATTCACATATCATTGTGTGATATCCCCATGGGTATAAATTTTTTAGTCACCCAAATACGTTAATAGTATTAAAAACACCAAGTATCAAGTTGATAACTCCAAAGGATTATGATAATGATATATATAAGGCTTATGATGACTATGGAAAATCACTATACATTTACAACTACTGTGAATTTTTTTTTCATCTTCTAAACAATTTATGAACCAGAAGGATACATCTCCTGCACATTGATCCAATACAATTGATATCAACATAGATAATCATTAATGACCTAAAAATTATTAATTCTAATTGAGAATTGGTTGGAATTATTCTATTTAAACACAATAAATTCATGATGGGTATCCCAAGAGATTCTAAAATTTTAGTCACAAACACGTATCATTTCGTATAAAATGTGAATCACCTTTTTATTATTCCATCCTTTTACGAAAGGTATGTTTCAATCAACTTCAAACAATACACATCATCTCTATCTAATTTTCTCATTTCAATCAGATCCTAATATTTTTGTTATCATGCATTAATCATTTTCCAACTATATCTAATATATTATTGTTTGGAATGCTATGTAATTTTACACTCCATAGTGAAAAATATTTATTGATATCCTCAACATTGGTGTTATCATTTATCATGATAAATTAATATGATTTAATCAATAAGACAATGACAACACAAATAATGTTAATTACCAAAGAGGTATTAGGTTACCCAATGATAAAATACACAAATGACTCATCCCATTATTGTTTGGGGTATGGAATGGATAGAGAAAACCATAGGGATTATAATTCTCCACTTTAATGTATTAGATGATATAGAATCCAGATATGTAATCTATTTTTTCATTTCTCAATCTAGGCCTCCAATATTGGGGTCTCATTTCCTAAATCATAATAAGGGATCATTGATTTTATGAATATTTAGAGTGGAATAAATCATTCTTCATCACATTCCTAATGAATAGATTCACCATTTAACATCTCTCCTAATATATAAAATCCCCTTAAGGAGATAGACGACAATCCTTGGTGACATCTCCACAAGACATGGTCTTCCTAATATTTTTCAACTCATTACCCATTAGATTATCCAAAAAATAAGACTATACATAGAAGAATAAATTTAAATATTATATGGAATCACATTCCCACATATGTCTTTCACCTCTAAATGTATCTTAATAAAGAGATTCCAAGGGGTATATTCATCATTAGAGTCCTTCAATGCATCTGGTGGTAGTATCCTACTATGATAATATAAAACCACATTTCCTTTTGTTAATATATAGTCAATGTTAATAATAGATATTTGATGGTAATCTACACATCCCTATTTCATAGATTTGATTCCCTTTGACTAAAACATGAAATAAGATCTTATCAGTGGTATAAATAATGACCTTTTCAACAAAAGTCATCACCTCTATCATTTGAGAGCATGTGTCACTACTGCTATCTCAAGTTCTTGGTTTACATATTTCTTATCATATGGAGAAATTAGATGAGAACCACACACTTCCAAATGATCACCAAACATAAACACTAAATCCAATACCAAACATAATGAACTATAATAAAAAACATATTCCGGGCTGGTATCCAATAGAATTAAAATACTATTTAATGTCAAATTCCACATTTACAGATCAAAATATCCTTGATGACTACGGTTCCACTAAAGCATCACACACTTATAAGTGAGGGATTTAAATTGTGGTGAAATACTAGATAAGTCCTTAATAAAACTATATTAGTATCCTATGAGACCCAATAATATATATATATATATATTGATGTCATTTTCTAATTATTTTCATGAAATAACATCCTTTTCTTTTTTAGGTCCAATATTAATACAACATTAAGACATCACATGTTTTATGATCATTATTTCATCAGTTTATTTGAATCACATTGATATGTTTTCTTAAAGTTGTTGATTATAGAGAGTTTATAGAGAATTTATTATGTGATTCACATGCTCGTCTCATGTTATAGAATAGATGAATATGGAATCCATGAATAAATCATTAAAAGAGTCATATTTTTTATCAAATATGTTATTTTTTATCACCATGTATACATATGATAATTGGTTATACCAAAATAAATCACTAGGTATTCATGAAAACCACACCAGCTTCTCAAATTAGCATTGAAAATATCATCTTTTTTCCCCTTGAGTTAGTGATATCTTATCTGATGTATAATATTTGAAAACCATAATGCCCCTATATGTTGATCAATGTGGCCATTAATTAAAGGTAAACAATATTTATTACTTATGGTATCATTTTTAAATTTTTACTAATCTATCCATAATTAAGGAATACCATCTACCTTCTTAGAAAAGAGCACAATCGGGGGCCAAATAGAGACAGTAGTTTGAATAATTATGTTTTATTCAAAATCATCCAATTTTGTCTTCATGTATTTCAATTCATTAGGATCCATATTATAGAATAAAAATTAAATATGTTTCATCATAGACATAATATTAATATAAAACTTCAGTTCCTAGAATGGAGGTAAACATTACATATTATTGGTGAATGCATCTGAAAACTGCATGACCATGAATGAATACACAATTTCATGGTTTTATTTACCCACCTCATACAAAAGTGATTACATATAGAATAATAAAATTATATCGTAGAAAATAATTAGACCTTTTTTCTTGTTCTTTACACCCATTCTCATTGAAACAAACAAGATATCCTTTTGTGATAGTAAAGCACACCCTACGTTGAAAAAAATTGAGGTTTTCTTTATAAGTATCCCATTGGTATGTCCTAAGAAAAATTAATATCCATGGTAACTATATCTAAGATATGGAGACAACACATGAAGGTAAACAATAACTATTACCCCTCTAATTCCAAATAGTTGTAAATATATTTATAAAATATAACATAATCCCATTGTGAATATTTAAAAAATAAAATATATAAGAATATATAAATGAATGAGATGATCATATATAGAGTATAAGAAAAACAATATATGATGAAATAAAAATGTTACCTCACAATATTACAGAAAAATATGTTGTTTCACAAGATATTATGCCCCAATATGAAATTTGACTCTTTTAGATTGGTTTTGAGGCCAAATCCAATTTTTAGGATTAACCTGAAACTGATTCTTCAAATAAGAGGAACCATAATTTCCCTAATTCACATATAGTTATTTCAGAATATATTAAGACACATTGTGTTTTATAAGGGTTCCCCTAATAGAAGGTGATCCTTAATCACTTTCAGAATAGTGTTTTAGTTTAGAAAATCTATATAGATAACCCACACATCAATTAGAATTACATTCCTTGGGGGCCTCTAGTCATTATAATATTATATGCCTAACATTTATACATTATTTCATGATAATTGATCTTATGCCTATTGTAGTCTAGGAAACTAGTGTCGTGGATACTTGGATACACCACTACTACCCTTCTCATACTCTTCTTGATTCCTTTTATATTCTAAAATGTCTGCTTCACTTCCACTAAACACAATAGGACCTTTAATAAACCCATCCATTAAAAACAGATCTATCCCCATAATAATGGATAAATCCAACCCTTCTATATAGGTGGAATGATTTAATTATAAACTAGATATCATATGTGAGGTCAAAATTCCATCTCAAAACGCCATTCATTCAATCAATCATTTTAAATCATTACACTAGTAAAATGATAGATATCCAAAAATTTGGTTTACAGAATCCATAATGGATAGGTTGTATTATTAGAGGAAAAGACACCAACTATTTTTCTAGTTACATGGTATCTAATAAGAAATACATTTTAAACATAACATTGTTGGTTTTCCATTTTTGATTCTCATGAATTTGGTCTTGAAAATGGGTTTCCATTATTTTGTCTAGTACTCTCTATCAAAACAAACTAGTACTCCACCCGTGTGATGCACGACACTTTAAAATAATTCTTATTATTAACTATATATTACTATTTATAAAACATAATAGTCTATTATCTGTCTTCTTAAGAGTACCACATGTATTAGTTGAGAAGAAACAATAACATTTATGTATTTTACTCACAAATTAGTGGTGAATAATTTGGAATTATAAGTGAAACTATTAAAAATACATCAATATAAAATGATAAATTATGTTAAATCAATTGTAATGTGAAACACTTTGGAATAGACAGGGGTGGAAACCTGACTTGAACGTAAACTGCATTTAGGAAAACAATATTGCATATAATGAAATAAAAAGTTGAAGATAAGTTACTTAAGAAATAGTTTATATAGTAAAAAATAAGTGATGTGCCAATGATTTATTATAATACAAAAAAATTGTCATCCACAAATAGAGATGTAGTGATGTTTAGACATGGAGTAATTTTCCATCAAGTAGAAGATGTTCCCAATGCATTTCATCTTTGCGTCACCAATATAAGATTGGTTGGAATCTTCATTGTCTAACACATCATAAGAGTACCTGAATATGCAGCATAAGAATACAACATAAGAATATATACAACATAAGTATACAACATC
Organism: Viscum album; assembly: GCA_963277665.1. Lineage (NCBI taxonomy): Eukaryota > Viridiplantae > Streptophyta > Magnoliopsida > Santalales > Viscaceae > Viscum > Viscum album. The sequence goes on along the minus strand of OY728133.1, from coordinate 1,018,949,965 downwards.
AGAATACCTGAATATGCAGAATAAGTATTAATGTCACCGAGAAATGGACATGAATGAAATTTCCAACCTACCCAGCCCTCAGCCCCTCCCCTTCCCTCCCCCATACCCGACCTTTTCCCCAGCAGCCCCCTCCCCCTGCCATAACCCAGCCATGCCCCTCCCATCCCCCCTGTCCAACCTCTTCCCCAGCCCCCTCCCCACAGGCCTCATCCTCCCCTCCCCTCCCCCCTTCCCATGCTTTCCCACCAGTACCCCTCCCCCTGCCACTTTCCTCCCTCCCATCCCCTCCAACCTGCCCAGCCCCCTACCCCTCCCCTCCCCTCCCCCTGCCCAACCTTTTTCCCTAGCTGCCCCCTCCCCCTTCCATAACCAAGCCATGCCCCCCACCTCCCCTCTCCCTTGCCCAACCGCTTCACCCAGCAGCCCCCTCTTCCCTGGCCTCATCATCCCTTCCCCCTCCCCTCCCCCCTTCCCAACCCTTTCCCCAGCACCCCCTTCCATATCCCTCCCCTCCCCTCCCCTCCCCTCCAACCTTCCTAGCCCCCAACCGCTCCGCTCCCCTCCCCTCCCCTTGCCCAACCTTTTCCCCCAACAGCCCCTCCCCTCCCCTCCCCACCCCTCCAACCTGACCATCCCCTTCCTCTCCCCTCCCCTCCCCCCTGCCCAATAATTTCCCCCAACAACCTCCTCCCCACTCCCCCCCTCCCCTCCACCCTTGCCCAAAATATGCCGAAAAAATGATGCAGAACCTTAATATGAAGCAAAAAAACAGAAAAAATGCAGGAAAATTGAAGGAAAATAAAGAACAAAATAATGAAGAACCTAAAAAAATCTTCAAGTCATTTATGGACTGCTCTGGGCTCACACCATCTTAGTCATACTCTTCTTCTTCAGTACACTTCCATGTTCTCATGGCCTGCCACTTTACAGTGTGTGGAAAGGGAAATTTCAAAGAGGGGAGAAGATGTGAAACACGTACGCACAGAAAAAATAATTCTTCCTTGGCTCTAGAAACATTGTAAATACTCATGATAGTAATCATTAATAGAATCCACGTACCTTTATGGAATAAAAGATGGACCTATTTGAAAAAAATATTGTGAACAAATTAGAAAATAATATGAACGTATTAACACTATTATAATAAAAAAATACATAATAAAATAGTGAAATACCATAATCCATGGGTGTTACATGTTCACTCACCTGTTGATGAGATGTTTAGTACCAAATCCATAGATTCATATTTTAACATAATGGATATTGAAACATATATTTTTCTAAAACAGTATAAAACACAGTTAATGTAAAACACCATGAATGTAAAACACTCATATCATAAATGAAATAGTATGTATGGAAACACTGACCTATGGAATGACAGGCTTCTCTAAATGAACAGTATCCACGTAAATAACAGACTAGTAAAAATAACTTAAGCCATGGCTGTTACATCCTATCATCGATTCCCTTTTTCGGTGCAGTAATTTTTTACATTCAGGGCTTCGAAAGGAAATTTCAAAGAGGGGAGATGATGCGAAACACATACGCATAGAAAAACAGAAATCTTCATTGGCTCTAGTAACTCAATACAAACTCATGATAGTAATAATTAACAGAATCTACGTACCTTTATGGAAGAAAAGATGGGCTTGTTGGAAAAAAACATTGTGAACAAATTAGAAAAAAATGATCCTATTAACCCTCTTATAATAGAAAAATACATCATAAAACAGTGACATACCTTAAGCCATGGGTGTTACATGTTCACTCAACTGTTTATGAAATGGACATGAATAAAATATCCAACCTGAATATGCAGAATAAGTATTAATGTCACTGATAAATGGACATGAATGAAATATCCAACCTGCCCAGCCCCCTTCCCCTCCCCTCCCCTCACCCGTGCCCAACCTTTTCCCCCCATTATCCCCCCTACCATAACCCTGCCCTGCCCCTCCCACCTCTCCCCCCGTTTCCAACCTATTCCCCCACCAGCCCCCTCCCTCCTGGCCTCATCCTCCCCTCCCCTCCCCTCCCCCTGCCGAACCTTTTCCCCCAGTAGCCCCTCCCCCTGCCATCATCCTCCCCTCCTCTCCAACCTACCCAACCACATGCCCCTCCCCTACCCTACTACCTTCCCAACCCTTTCCCCCCAGCTTCCCCCTCCCCCTGCCATAACCCAACCCTGCCCCTCCCCTCCCCTTCCCCCTTCCCAACTTCTTACCCCAGCAGCCCCATCCCCCTAGCCACATCCTCCCCTCCCCTCCCTTATCCCCCTGCCCAACCTTTTCCCCTAGCACCCCACCCCTTCTATATTCCTTCCCTTCCCTCCCCTCCCCTCTAACCTACCCAGCCCCCCGCCCCTCCCCTCCCCTCCCCCCTACCCAACCATTTCCCCCAGCAGCCCCTCCCCCTGATATATCCCTCCCCTCCCCACCCCACCCCTCTAACCTGCCCATCCCCAGCCCCTCCTCCCCATCACCCTTGCCCAATCTTTTCCCCCTGTAGACCCCTCCCCACACACCTCCCCTACCCTCCCCTCCCCTCCCCCCCTGCCCAAACGATGCTGAAAAAATGATGGAGAACCTAAAAGTGAAGCAAAAATGCAGAAAAAATGCAGAAAAAATGAAGAGAAAATGAAGAACAAAAAATGAAGAACCTAAAAAAAACTTGAAGTAATTCATGGACTGCTCCGGGCTCAAACATTCCCAGCCATACTTTTCATCTTTAGTACACTTCCATGTTCTCATGACCTACCACATTGCAGGGTTTGTAAATGACGTTTCAAAGAGGGGATATGATGCGAAACACGTACGCACAGAAAAGAATAAATCATCATTGGCTCTAGAAAATTTGTACATACTCATGATAATAATCATTAACAGAATCTATGTACCTATATGGAATAAAAGATGGACCTGTTTGTAAAAAAAATTGTGCACAAATTAGAAAAAAATATGAACCTATTAACCCTCTTATAATAAAAAAATACATAATAAAATAGTGAAATACCATAATCCATTCGTGTTACATGTTCACTCACCTGTTGATGAGATGTTTAGTACCAAATCCATAGATTCATATTTTAACATAATGGATATTAAAACATGTATTTTTTTTAAAACATTATAAAACATAGTGAATATAAAACACCATGAATGTAAAACACTCATATCATAAATGAAATAGTTTGTATGGAAACACTGACCTAAGGAATTACAGGCTTCTCTAAATGAACAATATCCACGTAAATAACAGAAGAGTCAAAATATCTTAAGACAAGGGTGTTACATCCTATCATCGATTCCCTTTTCTGGTTCATTAATTTTATACATTTATGGCTTTGAAAGGATATTTCAAAAACGGGAGATGAAGCAAAACTCATACGCACAGAAAAAAAGAAATTTTAGGGGTTTTTTTCTTTTTCCCTCTCCCCCTTCCCTCACCTATGAAGTGTGACATATCCTATACCCTCTATGTTCGGTGTGTATAACCCAATACTGGTTGGCCTTCCAGCGGCCTCCCTTCCCCAATTTTGTGGCATCCCTTCCCACATTTGGTAGCATCCCTTCCCATTTAGACTGAATCTTCAGCTTCCCTCCCTCATGAAACCCACCAGCACCACCCTCCTCTCAAACGCCTGACCCACTAGTTCCACACCCCACTCTCTAGTGTGATGCCTCATCGGTACACCCCCCACGGTCCACCTACAATCTGCAAATATAGAATATACATGCATGAATTAATAGTAATGACTTTTCCAACTGTAATTCATTTGTGTGGAATTGGTATTGGCCCAGATAATACCCAAGAAAATTTCTAACTGGTGTATAATATAAATTTTGTATGTAAATCTTACAAAAAACAATAAAACTGAGCAGTATACATGTTCTACTAAGGTAATTGTAATCAGAAGACTCCATAACAGTATTTAATGCACATAAGATTTTAGAAAAAAGGAAATAAATCCAATTAAATAGCTAAAGTACTATTATATTATAGGTTTTTCCTTTCTCCCTCTCCCCCTTCCATCACCTATGATGTGTGAAATATCCTCTACCTTCCATGTTCAGTGTGTATAACCTAATACTGGTTGGTCTTCAAAAGGCTTCCCTTCCCCCATTTTGTGGCATCCCATCCCCCATTCGGCGGCCTCCCTTTCAATTTAGACTCCATCTTCAGCCTCCGTCCCTCATGAAACCCACTAGCACCACCCTCCTCTTCAACATGTGACCCACTAGTTCCACCCCCCACTCTCTAGTGTTATGCCTCATCAGTACACTCTTCTCCAAAAGTGATTTCTCTGTGCCAATGTCCTCCTACAATCAATTGTTTGAAATGGATGGATGCTGAAATTAATGGCTTGAAATTGTTTTAAATGGATGGATGTTGAAGGTAGTATTTCAGATTAGACAGGTAGAGCTCAACCACCACTATCATATACAATTGTGTAGGCCAGAGAACTATTTTATCTTGAATAATAGAGAAACCTAAAACCACTGCTCTCATATATAAAATAATAACAGAATTTGGGAAACAATTCCTTTTTATTCTGATATGACCTGCTGGTTTCAGCATATTAGGAAATATGCATGAAAACTAATCTAAATTCAAAAGCTGGAAGACCCATCTCGGATGATATACTACTCAATAACATTATAAAATTCAGTATCCCCAAAAAACATAATTAAAGATATTTATTTCAGTACGAATTACAGTGGAATATAGTCTTATAGAAACATATATATATTTATATATATATATTATATCCATAAGTAGATTGAATCATTCATATTATAAACAATTTTTAATTTAGTTTCAATGGAGAAACTAAATGTTTCGTAATGTTTCACAATTTATGTATTTGAAGCTACAACTGGTTCATCCTATAAAAATTGTGAATTACAGTTCTATTGATGAACCAATAAAAGCATTAAATTCTATTTTAGCCCTAATTAGAAACAATTTAGATGGTCATTAGTTATTATATGCATAATTTGGGCACTTACTCCTTCAATTCCTCATGCTCAACTCATGCATTGAAGAATAATATAAACTTATGTGTTCCCCTGAAGAAATTTTGGAAATAAAAAAAGTTAATAAAAATCAGAATTAAACAAATAAAATTTTATAAATAATTGCATTATGAATTTAAAAAATAACTATAATTTCATAAAATGTATAAAGATATATAACTTGTCCCTCCACCAACTCGAATAACCTTTTAGTGACATCCTTTGGGTGTGTCATGAATGGAATAGTTTTGAATATATCCAGGTGAATGAGACTTCATATTCTGCAAAAGAGTATCCATCAAAATGAAAATCAAGTTAAAGAATGAATATAAAGTAGGTTAGAAATATAGACAACGTTTTTAGATATAAAACATACACAATAGAACCAATCTCAGCCTCTACTATTCTTCAAAAATCTCACCACCATGCAAATACAGACAACCAAAATGTGCCTAAAAATTTCAAAAAACCAAATCATTCAGCCATTTTAATGTTACCTTAATTTCATTTCATGCTTTGAAGAACAATATAACCTAAATTGTTCCCCTGAAGAACGATTGGAAATCAAAACATGAAATCCAAATCATATTTAAACAAATAAAATTTTAGAATTAATTGTTTAATAAATTTAAATAATGACTACAATTTCATAAAATGTATAAAGATACATACCTTGTCCCTCCACCAACTCAAATGCCCTTTTGTTAACATCATGTGGGTGTGTCAAGACTGGAATAGTTTTGAAGATATCAAGGTGAATGAGACTTCATCTCCTGCAAAAGCATATTCATCATATTGAAAATCAAGTTAATGAATGAATATAAAGCAAGTTAGAAATACAAACATCATTTTTAGATATAAAACATACACAATAGAACCAATTTCAGTCTTTTTTATTCTTTAAAATGCTCCCCACCATGCAAATTGAGACAACCCAAATGCTCCTGAAGATTAAAAAAACAAACCATTCAACCATTTTAATGTTACCTTAATTTCAATCAGGCTCGTTTTGAACATAACTTGTAAGAATGTATATATAATGAATCAAAAGTTATATTTTTCCATAATATAAAATATAAAACAATGTTTCAGGAGCATACAAAATCATGAGCAGTGATTAGGCTGAAATAGTAGACCATAATCATTTCTTATTTCTTGAAGGAAAAATCCATTGTCATTAATAATGCCAATAATTAGGGAGAAATATGTTGTCATTAAGATGATAAAATTGGAACAAAATCATACCTCACATCCATCAAAAACAAAGTAACTAAATAGTTAGTGAAACATACCTACAGGAAAAATCGAATACACCCCACAAAAAATATATTACACGCTGCAAAAAATGCATCTGAATGTTGGAAAATAACTACATGCTCAGTGAAACATGCCTACATGCAAGAAGAGATCTTTGGGACTCCATAACTAAAACCCAAATTAAAATAATGGCATTCAGTCATGACCCCAAACACAATCAAACCCTTATGCACATATAAGCTCAAAACATTACCGTGAACTTTGATGTACATAGCCAAAATAACACCAAAATGAAAAAAAAGTCAAAACTCAAAGAAATAATTTACAACAAGGAAACCTAGAATGAATGAAATATTATAAAAATGTCAATGGTAGTTGAGGAGGTAAAGAGAACCGATAAATGGGTTACCGAGCCAAGCCATTTGCTGATGCAGAGCTCCTTGGCCCTCGATTAAGAGTCGCTAACAACCAAGCTTTTGAAAGAACCCTGACTCAATGCCAACAGTGTCGTCTTGAAGCAGAATAAAATCCACCGTGATATATGGTCACCACTATTTAATTAGAGGAGGTGTAGGATCTGCATGCGATTGATATGGATACAAAAGATGCATATCAGGATAAAGTGGAGAAGGAAAAGTAGATATATTAGGCTGATATGGAGAACGTGAAGGATGTGGTTGAGAAGCCGAACACAGACATGGTAGTTGAGGAGGTAGAGGTATCCGACCATGGAGGTCGGAACAACGGAGGAGTGGAGGTAAATTTCAAGTTGTAACCCTATTAGAATCAATTCGAATGTTATAGACGAGATAAATAAACCAAAACCATAATATGGAGTGATGAATCGAGGCAGCACAGCGAGATGTGTTTAGGTTTGGAGGTAGAATAAGAGGGGATGCAGGGAGGGGAACGGTGCATGATGGAGGGGATAATCGGGAAGGGGGCAGGAGAGGAGAATCGGGGAAGAGAGAAGGAACCTAAGGGATTTGGGGAGGGGAGAAGGAACAGTAGAGAATGGAGCGGGGAGAGGGGAGAGGGGATTCTGGGAGGGGTTTCGGGGAGGGGAGCGCGAGATGGAGGGAAATACCGATCGGAGATTGAATGGAAAGCGAGTTAATTTTTTGGATTTGGAGGGAGAAATAGGGAAGTAAGGGTGACATGGAGGCTTGGGATGGTGACACTTTAGCATGTAAGATGCCATGTTAAGTATAGATAATAGATTTACACATTATATTGATAAATCAAGAGTTTGAATAAATTAAAAAAACTCCCCTAAATATTTACTAACCAATACTCAGGATCTGGTATATTGTGTCTTCCCTAAAAGGATGGAGTTTTATGGTGATGAGATTCTTGAGTTTAGTTCCTTTTCAAAATGAAACCTAGATATATCATCCTTTCCTTAGATGAGATTACGACCACATCATGATTTTATGGATCAAATGGTTTTCACCACAATCTTAACCAAATCCCGATCCATAAGAGGATTAGCTTACATACCCCTATCTGCATATCCCTATATATATCTGATAGGTTTACATTATGGTATCCTAATACCACACTAAATTCGATAATGGTGGAATATATACCATTAATAGTGATATCCCATAAGAACAAAAATAATAAAAAATCAAAATAATAAACATAGGGGTCATGGAATGTAACAAAAATTGGAATGTCTGAGTATCAAAAATTAAAATCTAAATAAGTCAATCATACTCATTCACAAATACCATAGGAGAATCTAGAGACATTATGATGGATATTAATGAGAAACATGCTCAAATCACATACCTCATATCCTAATAACCTATGTTTCAGAAAAAATTAACATTCCAAAATAAAATCTTGAATTAATATTAATTTTTTCGAAACAAAAATAGGTTACATTTGTATCGATACCCATCATAACAAGTGACTAGTCCCGAAGAGAATTTTTATTCCCCAAGGGTTGGAATATAGTTCCTAGGAATCATCTAATCACCCTTGAGAATTGATTTCCCAATAAATAATTTCAATTAAAAAGGGTCTGAATCAAGAACCTGACATGACCTCTCCATGAAATAGATCATCATTGAATTGTAGAACTAAATCAAAACTAACCTGGGAAATATGAACATTACATACAGAACATTTAATCCATAAAATCATGATGTGGTCATAAGTATGGATAGAGGATTTTAGCCTTTTTTAAATTCCTTTTTATGTTTTTACCATGCATGGGATTAGTTGGGTATAGGTTGGAAGAGTTTGGAATGGTTTGGAATAAGTATGGAGGCTTTTCAAAGAGCACAAAGATCGAGAACGGTTAGGGGAAACCGTACGATTTATCTAGGAAACCATGCAGGTGGAGATAGTAGGCTTTGTACGGCCTGTGCATGGTTTGAAAAACTGTGTGAAACCCCTCTATTAAGGAAGTGGCTTGATCATGGTTGGTGCATGTTTTTCCAAACCATGTGGGCTAACTATGAAACCACTTAAAGGAAGGCTTTTTATAATACAGGCTCCCTCAGGCATGACCTATTTCACTTGAAACTCACTCCAACTCATTATTCACTCATGATTTTTTGTTCTTAGGGGTTGTAAGGGCTCTGCCACAAGAATTTGATTCAAATAGAAGTGGTTTCTTAGTGGATTGATGTTAGGTCTTCTCAGGTAAGTCTCACCTATTGGTTTCTCTTTGGTTTTATCTAGGTATTCTCTTCCCTCTCTCTCTCTCTCGATGTTTCCAAGGTCAACGTTTTTTTAATGTAGATCTAGTATTGGGGTTTTCTTGGTAGTATATTTTAATATTTTTGGATGATAAGGATGGATATACATAGCAATTTTCGTGATGTATTTTCCTAGATTGCAGTGTGGTTGCTTGTGGGTTGATTGCGATGGAACCCTAAAGGTAGGTGTCTTCTCTCTCGACTCCAAATTGTTATAACTAGTGGTTTTTGTTACAATTAAATTGTATTTATTGAAATTTATAAATATTTGGATGTGTGAAATTGGTTAAAAATTCATTTTTCGTGTTTCTGTATTTTTTTTGTATAAGGGGGGTTTACGGTTGAATGCTCTTGTTGTTAAATTTTAAAATTTAAATTTTAAAATTTGTTAGTAGGATTTGGTCAAAGAAATGGATTATGAAATTGGTTTCCAATGAAGAGGTCATTTTATTGAATTCAGGATTTTTCATGGTTAATGTTTTAAGGGTGGTTTCAATAAATTAGTGATTTATTGAAGTGTTTAGTCCTGTTATGAAAATCGTTATTTTCTTGTTGTTGTGTCCTTAATGGGTTATATGTTTGTTGTCTCATTGTAATAAGACTTGAAAGCATATGGGGAGACTCACTATAAAAGGTGATGGATAGTGGTTGGAGGAACCACCAATAAGGTTATTGGTCAGGATGCACTTCTAGTTGAGAATGTGGTCAACGGGATGGAAAAAAGGCCCGCCGCAATGTTTTCCTTGTTGTGTGTTATTTTTTAAAGATGGAATGCGGTGTGCTGATTTGAAAAGGTGAAATGGATTATGGAATGGATTTTTATCTTCCCTTTTGGTTTCATGGTTTGGAGGAAAATTTGGCTTGTTAAGGGTGTGTTTGGATTTTGGAAAGTTCATTAACTATTTAATGTTTTATTTAAACTTAATTATATAAATTTTCCAAGGGTTCATTACTAGTGGGGTGTGTAGGGAAGTATTTTGGGGAAATCCTATGGATTTTTAGTACACATCCCTAACTTTGGCTCTCTGGTTCTTTCGTAGATGTCATATTTTGGGACATAGGTAATGGTAAAGCATCTCACTATCAGTGGCTCGTAATGATTGTTGGAATATGTGGTTGTTCTTGGAACTTAGAGCTTGGTGTGGAGCTGTAGAGTGTGTCTTGGTCTATTTTGGGTCTGTTGTTTAGTCACCACATGGTACTCTGATATTATTTTTTGGTTTTATTGGTTTGGGTTTTATTTTGGAACATCTTGGTTGCCTTTTTTGTAATACATGGTTGAATGTTTTTATCGACATGATTCATATTGTTTGTTGTTAGTGGATGGATTGGATGGTTTTTTCTTAAAGGAAAATTGTTCCCCAATTTGTTCTTGAATACCTCTGAATTTATTTCCATCAATTGGAACCTCAGGAATTTCGCTTAAGGCCTTGTAACATTCCCCCTCCCTCTCAATCCAATGACATCGGAATGGATGTTTCACAGTTTTTCGAGATTTACTAATTTAGTTATCAAAATTTCATTATATACAATAACAACAACATAAACCAAAACATCATGTAAGATCTTGTTCTTATAAATTTCATTGTTATTTTTTAACAAATAATGTGGTTATTCATTGAATCGACCACCACACAAAAACATTCAATTTCCTTATATAAATTTTATATCTAACACGGTTTGAGAATGGAGAATAACAACCATAAGAACCAGTGTAGAAGACTCTACCTCAACTGCATAAAAGAGATTAGAAATTAGAGGACGACACTAAAATTTGGGATCAATCATTCCTTCTTTTACAACCCCCTTCTTATTTTCTTTATTTATTTTATTTTAGAAGTTAGTAAAGTTTTATTGGGTTTTGGATTCTACACTCATGGTTTTAACTTATATGAATCAGGAGAATACATATTGTTTGGTTCCTATCACACAAATTCTACCACATTAATGTGGGGGTATAGGTAGTTGAATAAAAATACCCACATTTGAGAATAGCCTAAAATATATTATATCTATCTTTCTCATTTTCACGATGTATTATTTTAAATATATTCAATAGGTTGAATTTTATATGGTTTTGGATTCTTAGGATAATGCTTAAGATATTATCCAACACTTCCCCATGTAAATAAATTCATAGATATATTCTATTATACATTCTATTTTTTTGTAATTTTTCGTTATTTTTTTCAGATATAAAAAATAAAGGTTGAACTAAAACCAATATAGTGTGTATGGTATATATGGGGGAATGTTTTTATTAGAAAGTATATTAGGGAATGTTTTTTCTTTTCTTTTTGTATGTCTTTTTTACAATCTATAATATACTTTTATATCAATTTTTATAGTGATGAGTTAGTAATTACAATTTCTCGTGATTTAAACATATAAAACTCTTCCAATTATTGATATTATTTTTAATAAGTAATTATTTTTTATTCTTTAATTAATGTTGAGTTAAATTAAAAATTATATGATTGTGAAATAAATTTTAATGATTAGAATTCCCAATGATAAAAGTAATTTTTTGAATTCAAATCCACCATTTGAAAATAATTTATCCTACCTTGTATATAAACATCATTTATATTTAATTTAGACACAATGAATGCAATTATTTTCCATAAATATAATAATAGTCCCTTCCCACTAATCTTTTACTTTTTAATTCACGGTTCACATTTTGATCCATTTGAATTGGGGTTATTAATTAATACTTTATTTGATGTAATTTCTTGGATGAGATAATATGAAGGTTTTTATTAATAGTGATAGGGCACTATTTCAGATCAGAAGGTATTATGTGCTACCTGTTATTAGTGCTATCTTTAATCCTTGAAAAAGGGTACATTTAAAAGTACTAAAAAAGAATTGATAAAATCACCCATATAATAGTAATTATTTAGAACTGCTAATGGGTTGGCTTTATCGAGGTGGTTTTTGCAATGATAGATGTTATATTTTATTAAATTTTATATATAAGTAAATAAATATTTAGATATAAATAAATTTATTTTTATATAAATATAATATATTTTATTAAAATTTATTTATACAACAGTAAATATGAATTTCCACATAATGTAGATGATAATTAATAAAGAAATGGTATATAAAATAGTTAAAAATTTATATTAATTTAATTTTTTATTTATTATTTTCTTGTAGAAATATAATAAAAATCGCATGAAAAAAAATTAAACAAATTTACGAATGATCTAAGATAACGTGAAAACATGATTTCAACTTTAAACGGTTAAAAAATTTGATTTCAGTATCAATTTCGGCTCTATAACATATCAAATTGATTCTTGTAAGAAAAATATACAACATAGTGAATATGTGGGACCCTAGTTACTGTTTGTTAGGTCAAAATGTCCTGTAGGCCCCCACAATTGAGTTTTTTCTCATGGTACCATAATTTATGAACTTTTTTGGAATATAAATCATGTTTTATAAAGTGTTTTTGACTTTTTTAAATGGAGAATATATTTATTCATAGGGCTTACAGTCAAATAAAACTTATAGTGTTTAAATTTTAGAATGTTTCAGATTTTAGTTTTTTTATTATAAATCAATTGTAAAAATATTTTTACATATTTATGTACAAGTATTATTTTAAATATACCAACCATATTGATGAAAAAATTTATAATAAATTTTATTTACCCAATACATATATTTTAATATATGTATATATTTATTTATTTATTTAATTATACGTATATAATTAATGTTTATATGTAAAAATGCGTGTGTGAAAAAAAATTTAAGTTTAAATTCTATTATATATAAGGAAACATATATATATATATAGATGGAAATATTATTATGTGTTTGAAAGAAATATATGTGCATACATGTGTATAAATATGTGAATGTATGTGTGCATATGTTTGTGTAAATATTGGGTGGATACATTATATCTAAATATATTTTATTAATATGTCATTGTCATTAAATATAATACAAAGAGGTATTTAAAAATTATAAATACATTAAAAATATTATATATTCTTATAAAATTATTTTTAAATATATATAAAACATTATGTAAATATCTATACATATGAATATATATTTAAATATGTATATGGTTTATATCAATATATAAAATACATATGCCTGTTTTTATAATGTATTTTAAAATAATTTTTGAAATCTATATCACTAAATGAATAAATATATAAATTAAAATGAATTATGAATATTTATATATATTAATAATCATATATACAATAATATATTCCAAAAAACTAGATGGTGTAGTGATAATGGTGTTAAGACTATAAGGAAGAGGTTATGGGTTCGATTGTCGACATGAGAAAGGTTGACCGGCGTGAGAAGCTCTGATGAAGTACTTAGAAAGCATCGTTAAAGGTGTTGGTCTAGAAAAATTATATCACACAACATGGATGGAATGTAGAACTTATAAATTAAAGGTATAGAAAAGATAAAATATTGGGGTAAAAAAATGTTTTTTAAATATTTTCTTGATTTTTATCTATATCATACAACAATTATAATAAAGGAAAAATTTATCAGTGTTATGGTTTTGATAAAGGGTCCATTTATCAGTTATATTGTTTTAGCACTGATTAAAATGACCTTTATTTTTTGTTTTTATCACTGATAAAAGGGAACTTACTGACACTTTTTTAGATATGATAAGGGTTGTCGATTTTAAGTGTGTATAACAATTTACCTTTTTTTAGCACTGAAAATACCATTTTTTGAACATTAAATAGTGTGATTTGTATTACTGAGGGGGAAATGAAGTCATAATATCCTTTAAATAATTTTTTCTGACATTCATATTAAAATAAGAAATATTGAAAAATGTATATATATATTTATATCCAATAAAAATGAATTAAATATAAATGATAAGATAACTAATCGAATCACTCATTAATTTTATAATAACTCACTTACTAATAAAATGGAATGAAAATTTGTTCATAGTAATAAATTTTATGTACAAAAATAATCATATTTTTCATATTTTTCTTTCTTGTAATTTCTTATATTGATATTTAAGAGATCAAACATCTCTTCAAATAATTTATTCATTCATCAAACTTCCAAACTCAAGGCCTAACAAATCCCATGGAAATTTCCTATTTTTTATCTATATAATTTACCTCTGAGTGGATTTGTTCTCACATTTCATGTGTATGGAATATTTTTATGATATCAAAATACAAAACCCTTGAAAATAATATACATATCTTGAGAGCATGATAGAGAGATGAATTTCCATGTAATATTGTTATACATGTTCACGGACATATCAATGGCCTTTATTTACCCTTAACAATCATAATTAAAAGGGAATTTAATCAATGATGGAAGAATGAAAATAATATCAACGAATATTATATTACATTAAAACTTTTTATTTAATTAGTTTGACCTTTTCTTGAGTAAAAATTATATCCAGAGAGTGAATATTTTTAGAATGGGTGAGTGATAATACATTAATTTTTCAGACATTAATTTTGATTTCATTGTTCTAAAAAGTATATTTTTAATTACATGTGTGTAATTAATTAAAATTTATTTCAATTTGAATAAAAATGAAAATTAAAAGTAATTTATAAAAAATATTGTTTTATGGGTTTTAAATTAACTGATCATTTAATGGATTTATATAGTGAATTTTTACATGGTGTTTTTTTACGAAACAAATGGGCACAACATATAGGTCCTATCAACCAGGGCCCAATGAGTAGTACATTGAAGGCCTTTTCAACCATGAATATACAAAGGCATGGATGGTAAATTTGAAGCTAACATGCCATGGATAGGTGTAGAGTGTAACATTGATAGTGGACCAAAGACATTTTATGTGTGATTGTGTTTTTTCAAAGCTACAGGGTATGAATACACATTAATGTTTCCACATTTTATATTTGTAATCCCTTACAATTATTTTTATTATTATTGAACCAGCCTCCACTTTCTAAATATGAATTGTGATAAAGCTAATTATCAAAGAAGGTGAATAAATATTCAAATGCATTAATGCTTGTTTTTTTTCACCTTGAGTATGCCACTTCAATCTCTTGCATATATCTCAAAAATATTCCACCCATGTGCATGTGCACAATCTAATTCCTCAATTTCCCTATGAAAAGTACATCCATCATCAAATACATGCACGAAAGTCCAATAGATAACCATTGATGAAAAATTAACCAAAATTAAATATTCCAATATATATATTTGATTATATTCTACAATGTCCTAGTTTCACTAATATACATTTATACTCTATGGAATACTTCACAAATATTTGGGAACAAATCAAAAACTTTTTTGAATATGCTTTCATCACACTCTCTTCATATTGGAACAAATATTTTTTTAAATATAATACATATCCAGAGGCTACAATGTGTATTACTATGAGCCATAGGAAAATCGATAATAAATAGTAAATCAATATTTCATATATTATAGAAAAAATAATTCTATATAAAAATATCAGTGTTACACAAGTTGCTATGGTTTCTGTTCAAATATTTATAAAACCCCCATATCATTATAAGAACATTTCCACCACTAGATGTTTCATATAAATCATATATACACCAATATAATACTTATGTCCACGACATCAAGTGACCACTATAAAAGGGATATGTTAATCTTGTATAACCTACTAAAATATTTTGGTTCATATAAATACATGGAACAAGTCGATGATTACATCACATGTCATTAATATAATGGATGGGTATATCACATTCCCCACATCCACATAGTTAAACCCACCTTTTTTGTTTCAACTCAGCATGACCATGGATTTCTGATTTCAAATTCTTTCATGGGGAAAATTCATTTTCTTGTTATCGATTGGAAAAATACCATCTTTATTTCACTTTAAAAGACAACATGATCAAGGAAATTCCCCACAACTCTAGTATTGTATATTTTCATATGATGAATTTCCTAAGTAGGGTACCAATGTATAACGGTTCTAATTCTTTGTACCTTACCAACATCAGAAAATTAGAATTGATAATAATCATACACCCCTATGTATATCTATTATTTTATGTCATTCCATGAGATATACAATATAAATTCATTCCTAGTAAAACATATCTACTTATTTCCTCATGAATATATTTTATTTATCTCTTATACCACCATTTTTAGCAATCAAAAAAAATATTCAATCTAATCATAGAATATAATCACGACAGTTAATACTCTGTAATGATCATTAATTAGGGACTAATTAATGTAGTACTTTTAGGGGATATTTATCATTTAAAAATTAATGTAAAATAAAATATAAAACACATTGGTGAATAAGAAATGGTTAGTTTCTTTATTATAATTAAATTATTTGGTTAAACCCATTATATTCTTATCTCAATTTTCAAATACATATATACCCATTAAGAACCTTCTATTTTTTCTACGATAATGGTTTTTAAACATTATTTCTATATGTAATTCCTTTTATATCCATATTTAAGAAGCTGATATAACACTCCAATTAACTTCTTAGTAAGTAAAATTTTCAATGCAATCTAGTTTTTTAATGGTGTGATTAAAACCATTTTCCTTATGTTTATCACTTTGAAAATATATTCAAACTCCTCAAATTGATTTCATAAAATGTGATACTTTTATATTTTAATTTCTTCCTAGAACACAATATATGATTGAAAATATCCTCAATTATTATATCATACTATAAAAATTTCCCTATGCCTTCAATGAAACTATTTATATTTTTATCCTATATATCCTAACCTCTTTTATAATAATGTTAAATTCACATAATTATGATAAAACAATGTTTGCATTTATATTTCTCTAAACATTATTCCCTAAAACATTATAAAATAAATAAAATTTCAATTTTTAAATAATATTTTATAATATAAATGTTTCATTTATTAGAATAAGAAATTATAACTATTTACATTTTCATTACATTCATATCATGAAAATTATTTTACATTACCATCTATAATTCACTTTCCCAAAATAACATTATAGAACCCTATATATTTAGTTATCATCTCAATCGTAATTTTTTTTGGAAATTAAGTGATTAATTTTTTTTAATATTCGACTAGTATAATCCACTACTTAATAGTGATATACACAAACTATGTGAACTAAATGTAACAATTTTCATTTTTCTTTACTGTCACATATCCCAACTCTATGGGTTGTTTTGAAATTAATCTCACAAACTAAAACTAGAATTGTATTTTATTTCTTTACATTTTACTTTTACTAATTTTAGTCATTTTACAACTAACCTCTTAGAAATTGGAAAACATCGCAATATTTTTCTATGATACAATAGAAATTAAAATATGGTTTAAGAAAATACACTTGTTTTCTTTTAATTGGAATATCTAAAAAATAAACTGTTATTTATATATCATATATGTGATTCTATTTTTTAGAATATTTTCTGAAGTAATAATAATTTATTCATGAAAATAAACTTATATTATTGGGGAATAAAATTACATCATATTTTAACATACAATATGACACACACATTATCCGTAATAAAATGATATTATGAAAAATAATTTTCTCAAATCTTATTTTAGAATCAAATGAATCATAGTATATGTGTATCTAATTAGCCATATCAGTTTGTTCATAAAAATTTCTCATAACACATATTATTATATATGAGAAGATATATTATAATAAACATCATTTACATTGATTTATCCTAGATTGAAAATCATCTTTGAATGTTATTTTCTAACATAGGAACGATATAATTCATCACTAGAATGAAACCTCTAATCTCTTTTAAAGTATTAATTTGTATTTAAAATCCTATATATATGCCACATATCTCCAAAAAATACTCTATATAACTTATATATCTAAATTTATTAATAAATATCAAGACTATTAATACATGACATGTATATTCCATGAATTTCCTAAAATCCTTCATGTATTATAGATAATTCCATCATATGAAATAATTTATCTTAACTTATAATACCATAATGATTAAAATTAAATTAAATTCCTTCTTAAATAAATATTATTGGACTTTCCAAATTTATCTCTTAGAGTTCGAAAGGTTTACCTCCATGAACATTTTGTACAGTACCAGAACATATACATTATATGCCTATCATCTATTATATGAACTTTGAGAATATGTTGATAAAATTTTCTTAAATTCATTAATCATTTTGGAATAATTACACAAATTACAATATAATTAATTTATAAAATAGATTTATATTTTTATGAATTGTTCAATCTCTCTAAGCATATATAATTACATTGAATATCATTAAAATAGTCAATTTTATTGATTATATGAGACTATAATTTGTTTGGAAAATGAGTACATATTTCCATTTAAACTATAAATAAATCATTACATGCTTATATAAATATCTGGATTACATTGTTGATTAATTTGAAAAAATTGGTTGTTCAGGAAGCAATTGTTCTTCCACATCAAATACTTTTTTTTTATCAATTTTTCTTAAGGCACTAGTCATAAGAGTTTCATGAATTAACTATGTCATTTAAATGCTCAATTTAATATTTTAGTTTTATGATGATGATTCATATATATAGAGAAAAAATATTTAGAAGGGGAATGTCACATTTTATATTAATACATTATATACTTTTAAATATAGTCACTGCTGGAAAATGGGCCTATACCCACAGTTTTAGAAAAACGTGGGCATAGAGATAATATGGGGACCTATACCCATGGTTCTTGAAAACCATAGGTATATGTCACATTTACCCAGGGTTTTCCCCAAAACCATGGGTATATATTTTTTAAAATACCGATACCCATGGTTTTGCACAACTGTGGGCATGGTGTTTTTTTCAAGACGTATACCCATGGTTTTGGCCAAACTGTGGGTATAGAGTTTTTTTCGGAAGATCAAGACCCATGATTTTAATGAACCGTGGGTGTTTGAATTTTTTGTGAAGATTTATACCCACAGTTTTGGAGAACCGTTGGAATAGCTTTCCCGCCTTATAGAGGGAAAAAATTAACACAGGACAACAAAACAAATTTAGCATGAACACGGTTTGGATTAATATAATTACAAATATACAAATATAATTACAACTAATATACGTAACTTGGTTGGTCATGTCCTCTGTGTTGTTGAAGGCGGTCCTCTATTCGAATCTCAGTTATTTATTTTTTCTTATAAATGTGTTTAAATAATATAAGTAAATTGATGTGTGGTTATATTAACAAAATATCACCAGATCAGTTGGTCAGGCACTGTACCACTCTCCCATAAGTCGTGTGCTTGATTCTCGTGTGAATCATTTTTCGATAAGCAGAGATATTAATATATATATATATATATATGTTTATATTTAATATCTCTTTAGCTCGGTTGGACAACGTTGTTGTCCCGCGAGTGTTGCGTCCCGTGGTTGAATCCCACCTGCGGTATTTTTTTGAATATAAATCCCCACGGTTTGAAAACTGTTGGGGAAGTTTTGTGACACCTGTACAATGGTGTGGAACTATATGACACCTATATACCAATGGTTCGTAAAAACCATGGGTATAGGATAATACCCCTATTGTGACTCCTCTAAGCCCCAAAGTTTCCAAAACTGTGGGTATAGGCTATACCCATGGTTTTGGGGGATATACCCATGGTTTTGAACTGTGGGTATAAGTAGTTTTTTCAGTAGTGAGTTCTCCCACTAAAATTAATTTCCCCAAACATCATATCCCTTTACTGATCCCTGATATGTATTATAATGAGAAATGAGTCATCATTGGAATTAATCTCATTACATAGTTATTTAAGATTTGATTCAAACCAATCATTATATATATGAATCTTGGTTAGATAAGAAGATATCCCATTATCCAAATCCATCATACTGATTTCCTGAGCTACATTCCTCTAGTACCCTAACTGTTACGGGTCCCAAGCTAGTTTGACCTAAATCAAATTCCAAAAATAGGATATCCAAGGAAAATACATGAGAAAATTAATATTAAACAAAAAAATATGCCTAAAATTCCATAGTACCTTATTATATATATTCCAGGTATAAGATAATCTAGAAGAACTATCTATTTGAATGAAACTAAAAAATATATATGATCGAGGTCTTGGAAAGAGTCACTATTTTTGGAATCTCAAACATAGTATTTTGTGCTGTATATTTATTAGTTACTTGTCCATAAAGGGAGTCAAATCAAACACATACATATCAGAATGTATAATGTATAGAAGGTATAAGAAATAT
Source organism: Viscum album (assembly GCA_963277665.1). NCBI lineage: Eukaryota > Viridiplantae > Streptophyta > Magnoliopsida > Santalales > Viscaceae > Viscum > Viscum album. The sequence continues at coordinate 1,018,929,711 of OY728133.1, read as the reverse complement.
TCTTAGAAAAGTAAATATAATCATGAGATTGACAATATGAACATGAGTAAGATCGAAACCACAAATAGTTATCTTAAACCACTTACCATTGGACATGGTAAGGGCCTCCCGATATGTATTTTGACCAACCCAATGACTCTCTAATTGGGGTGTTATTAAACATGAGTGAATATAATTCATGATATATCTAAAACCAAATATGCATAAACTAGTAACGACAATGATAATAATGCTAATAAATTCATTACAATCAAGGTCCAGGTATATGAATACTAATATTTAGTGGAGCCATAATGTTCATGTAATGAAAGGATCTACATCCTTGAATTAGATTAATTTTAAAAGTAATAGATAAACAGTCAACATAAAAATAAATAAATATCAATGATTAAGGAAGGGAATCAATTTAAAAATATGACCAATTAAAATATTTTTATATATGAAGAACGTTTCTGAACAATTAAAAAATAATTTCTTTTTTAATAACTTTTATAAATTATGTAACATTATGGAAATTCAATAATTGTTAATATAGTCATTTTTTTGGAATAAAAAATATTCCCCTTCATTAAATTCTTTATATGGAATTTAAATTTATTATTTTAAATATTATACAAATAAGCATTCCAAACAATTTTGATGCAATTTAAATAATAGACTAAAATAAAGCCGCCTCTCAATAAGGAAAATTTCAAATTAATTAAAAATGAAAATGAGTAATAATTAATATAAACACCTCTACTTTTTTGATCATATTAATGATATTAATAATTGAAATTAAAATTAATTTATAAAATATTTAAATAAACCAGTAATTTAATGAATGTAAATATTCTATATAATTTGAGACTGAAAGGTAATAATATTATTTATTATGGCATATAACATTAATGCATCATGTATATGTGGAAATGATATTCTTAATATTAACTATTAATATTAAAGGAAAATTTTAATAAATTCCATCAACAACCATTTATCAATTCACTATAATAATTCAGAAGATAATTAATTTAAAAAATTCATGTACGAAAATATTAAAAAATTATATAATATATTAAAGTTTTTTAAAACATTTTATAAATAATCTCAACAATTTTATAATTGAAAATTTTATTTTGATTAAAAAAATTCATTTTTTATTTTCATGAACTAGAGTTACAAATATAAACGTTTTCATATTTCACAAAACCTATTAAAAAAACGTTTATTATCCATGATTTTTAATATTTTTCATATTTTATGAACTATTTTATAAGGATTAATTAGATTATTAATTGAATAATATTACTACTTAAATAAACAATATGAATTTTTATATTTATTTCTAGGATTTAAAAATAAAATATTTCGATTTTTAAAACATGGACTTTATAAAGATATAAAATGAACATGTTAATTGGTAAACGAATTATTCCATGGGATACAACTATTGGATTTCTATTATACTTAATAAGGACATGGTTGCAGATCCAAAAAATATATATAACATCTATATTTTAATGAATCAATATCTAAACAATGATTAACCTAAACAAGTGTTCATTTATATTCAATGCATTGATCACCAATGAGTTTTCCTAGTAAAGATAACTTGATAAGAAAAAAATGATTCCCACATAATTGGGATTACATGGACATATAGATTCCATTATCAATCGATGGAATTCCACACACATTAAGTGGTGGTAGAATCTTCCTCGAAAGTGAAGACAAAGAAATGGAACTAAGATGTTTTTCAGTTATTTACAGACATTCATTTGTACATAGTATAAGGGATTACAACGCTTTATATAAAAATCGATGATGTGTTCCATTTAATTAAAAAAATTATGCATATTTAATGTATCCATATAAATTTATTCTCAATATAATTAGTTCCTTAATCTTATTCAGTGAATACTCAATCCGGTTTTTACATTATAAATACATTATTATTAATAAATTTTCATGGACGATATATGAACATAAATTAGATATTCCATTAATTATTTTAGATCATATTCAAACATGAAACATTAGATAAAAAATGGGGAATATAATAGAATCATGGAGAATATATGGTTTAATGATTCATTATGATGGTAGTGGAGATTCTAGAAGGGATTTATCTAGATATCATTTAATACACCACTGTAAAAATGTATTTAAATTATGTAAACTCGACAAGGATGAGAGGATACTATCACATCCTATAGATGAATAAGAATAGATATAGGGTATATATTTTATAAATGGTTTTTATTAATTGGTTTAGGTTTTTCTATATTAGAATTTGAGATAGTCATTCATAAAATGAATAGATTCATTACCATTTTAGGAAAAACCAAAAATTTATGAAATGATCTGTTGAGAGATCAAGTTCATTTGTTATTCTTTCAATTTTTTGTCATATTTATATATAATAGTATTTAAAAAATCATTTCCTCTTAAATTTATATTTTTATTTGTGTTTTGTTATATATATAAATTAAATAGTTTTTAAAATAATTCTTTTTTCTTCAAAATTACTATTATTTTGTATTTCCAAAATAAAATGAGATCTCTATCCCAAGAAACAATTTTATAGGGGAGGGAACCATTACATCTATTCTGGATGTCCCATATGGAATTATGTTTTACTTTTCCATCATTATTATAATAATATATTAATTACAATCAAAAAATAATAAATTCTAATAATAAATTTTTCAATTTAAAATAAATTATATTTAATAAAAAAAATTATAGAATAATAAAGAAATTAATAACATAATTAACATAATTAATAATTATTTTGACAAATAATTAACTATAAATAAAAAATATTTTTATTAATTGATCATAAAATTATTAATAAATAATATTAATAATTAACAAATATAATAAATAATAATGAATTATAAAAATTTCAATTTACAATATAATTTATAAATAAAATTATAACATAATTATTAATATAATTACTAATGAATATTAATTAATAATTAATAATTGGTAACAATTAATATTTTTTAGTTTTTAATAATTTTTAATTATTTATAAACAATTAGTAGTAAAAAAGCATTCTTAATTAAAATTTATAATTAATTATTAATTAATAATAATTAACAATATTTATTTAGGAATAATAATTAATTATATATAACTATAAAAATGAATAATTAATAATCATTACATATTACTATTAATTATCATTAATTACTCATTATTATTATTAATTACTACAGTAAATATTATGAAAACATGTTTGGGTTAGGCCCTCATTTTATTGGGGAATGAGAGCCCACTTTTGACATGGTTGAGTGGTAACTCAAAACATGGACCATGGGATATGAGACACAAATACCTAAGAGAAAAATTTCCCGTTGGGCCCAATCATATCCTAAATGAACCATAGATGTTATTTCCAGAAGATTGTCTAATGTCCCTAGCCCATACACCATGAAATGCTCCAAAGACTACCTTATCCAACATGTGTGGCTCTTTGCGCTATTGTACAGGGGCACCACCCTCCATTCACTCTCACAGTAGGAGGGAATATTCAGTATATGCCTTACCCCCATTATTTCACCTAACATAGGTTACCATTAGAGAAATCCCTATAACGACCCATTGTGCTACTACTGAGGGTATCAAATAGCCACTATTTGCACCATAATTTCACCAATGACATGTTCTTCCCCTCCATTAGGTACACCTAAGTGTTCGAGCATGTCATTATACTAATGAATCTCCCTACATGACAACACATATTATTTTCTATTGTTCTTTTACATCACAGACAAACAACTTGGAAAAATTCATATGAGGTCACCCATCCTGATCACTACTTATAACAAACCATACTTACATACATTGTTATTAATTCAAAATGGAAGCATACTTATTATAACATTTAACAAAACCATGATAGGGTCGTATAGGTATAGTGTCTTTAGAAACTGGGAAACATAAACAATTGCTTCATAAATCATCTACACTGTCTCCAGCTTATTTCATCATATCTAGAGCCCCTTTTGGAATATCATATATAATACCCTTCTTCCTGACCTGGGGAAAAGAAAACATACAAAAGGGTGAGTTCAAATGCTCAAGTAAGGGTAAACAAAGGAAATATAAATCATATCATATTCATAAGAACATACAATTTTGAAAGTATTAACATCCAAAATAGATCATAATATCATGACATAGGATAAAACATCGTAGTGAAATGTAATCCCAATAATCATAACATAAAACATGAAACTTTGTGGCATACACACGTAATCATATAAAATAATTTCATGTTAGTCAAGACTCATTTCCAAGACCATCATAGTGGACAAAGTCCATTACTGAACTGAGTTCACTCCTCATTCTAGTCCTGTATCACTGAACTGGATTAAATTTCTGTTCCATCGATGTCTATATCATGAGATATAAATCATTACCCAATGTATTAGAGGGAGCTGTAGGTCCCACCCATCTCATAATGAAACAATTATTATGTGTGCCACAAAATCATAAATCATACATCATAGCATAACCCATGTAAAAATGGGATTCTCAAACAAAATGCCATCATAAAATAATCCATATAAGATAAAAGGAAATCATAAAAATAATTACATCATTACATAATCTAATCAATGTAAAAATATGGATAGAAAAAGAACCCTATATTATCTTAGATGGAAAATAATTTTGATAAAACACTTGAACTCCATTCTTGAGGAAAATATCCATTCTACTTAAAAAATAGTTTTCCTTTCACAACATGTCATACTAAAAGAAGTTAATTGAAAATAAACTTGAAAACATGTAAAAGAAACTTCATGGATATATTTTTTTATGAAATCTTAAAAATCCATTCATTCCGTATAAGTTAAAAAATATTCTTCTCATACTTTGGTCGGAAAACTCAGAAAGTATCTCGTACTGAAATCGAAAACAGATTCCTTTCATATATTTTAATAAAAATTCACCAATAGGTAAAATTGGATTTAAAAAATTATAGGAGGATAATATTACATATTGAGGAAACATGGATTTGGATGATAAATATGTCCCAGTAAATATCTAAGTATAAACAATTTCGGATAAAAATTGATATTGAGAGATTTTCCCTTACCATAGGTATGATATGCTTTGTATGTAACCAAACCTCCTTTATAATCATTTAAATAATTTCATTAACTTATTCCAGAATTATATTCATTGTTATGAAATCATATATGGCCATATTCTTATATTCTTATGATTAATATTTCATTTCTACTTATTATTCGTGTGTTCATTGGTTTATATACTTATGCGTGTTTTGTCAAATAAATTCTTATTCATATTTTTAGGTTATAGCTACATAATTTACCGAATGGTATTAGTATAATATATATCATAATTATTCATTCAATTCTAATATATAATCATGGTTTAATGAAGATCATGTAGAACAAATCACATCGCACCGTGGAGATGGTAAGCAGTACGTACGCACGAGCGATGATATCGTTCCCATAATTATTGAATAGTATTGGAGTTGATGATGGAATATCTCAGAATTAGTATCATGTTATTATAATCATAAATAGTTAATATTTACACCATTATACCCATCCAAGTAAGGTGGTGATGGAAGAACAGATTACACCACAACGTGGATATGGTATTTCGTACGTACGCACGAGTGGTGATTTTTTCCATAGGATTGAAAGAAGGTGAAATGGGGGTGTTTCATATTTATAATAATGTATCCGTATATGATTGATACTGATGTTATTAATTTTTTATTAAACAAATAGGGAATAAGAATTATAAGATGAAATAAATTTGAAAGGATTGGTAATGGATATTACCTCTTCTTCGACGCGACTCTTCTAAACCACCTCTTAGGGCACTAATGTTGGTCTTTGAAGATTAACAGGACCTCTAGTAGGTTTCTAGGAAAGTATAGAATAGAAATGGACAGGTTTTGGCCGAGCCTGAAGGCTCAAAATGTTGTGAAGATGAGAGGGAGGAGGTTCTCTTTTATAAGGAAGTAGAGTGGCACCTTTGGAAATAGATGAAATATTAATTTATAATAAATTCAAAACCCACTTAAAAACCTCAAAAAATTACTAAATTAAAATATTAGATAATATAGGGTTGTAATATCATCAACAAATAAAACTTATACATTTTGGGAATTTTTTTAAACCATATCAAATAGATTTGTCTTTATTTATTCTATTTAAAATTCATTGTGGTAATAATATTCTAAATTTTAAATTCTTATAAATAATTACTTAAGTGTTTTTAATTGTCAATAATTGGATAATTTATTACATTTTAAACCATTTAAATTTTAATATATAAATTTTAAATATTTATTTTGTGATTTTTAATCAATTTTATAATATGTTATTTTTATAATAGAACAATAGTGTCAATTTTGACACTATTAATTTATTTGAATTTAAATAAAATCCACATCGAGGATATATTAAAACAAAAATATTTAATAGATTCATAACATGTCATAAAAATCTATAAAATTCGTTCATCACATTAAACACTTCATATAATATTTATTTTAATATTTTTAAAACCATTTTTTTGATATTTCAATTAATAAAATAATTTCAACATCACTATTATGTCATCATTAATGAAAATTATTTAATCCCTATAAATTTAAATAAAGTAACATGAGGTAGATAATTATATTATCTTTTTGGAGACTATTCATGTTCGTTGTTTTATGGAGTTTATCACTAAATTAAAATTATTACACTTTTATGATATGAGAGAGTGACATGTTTTCACTTTCTTTAGTTTTAATAATAATTATATCATTTTCATGGTTAATAGTCCATGAAACGAAACTATTCCAACCCTTAGGTGATATGGGTCGACATTTATTCATCCAATATAATTTTGGATGGTATAGGGTAATTTTATAATCTTATTTTTACCCTTAATTACCCTATTTACCTTTAACTGTAGTAAATAACAATTACTGTAGTTACTATTCATAAAAAAATAAAAGTAACCTATTAAAATAATTTTGACCCACTGAATACAAATATGGAATCCATTTTTCAATATTCAAAACACAAAATTTGGAGTAATTAATTTAAAATTAATCTCATTTTCATGAAAATGAGTTTTAAAAGTTAACACATTATCAACGATTGAAATGTTTTCACCTATGAATTAAATGTAAAATTAAATGAAATGAGATATATTATATTAAATGGTAAAAATATATTATATTTATACTTTAAAACTATTAAATTTTATCATTTAAGCATATAAATTATCTTGATTAAAAAATTTGTTGTTAATAAAAATATAGCGTAATTTTACTATTCATCAAAATATGAATGTTTTCAGAAATGTATCAAAAATTTATCCAACGTAAATTTTTATATCATAATTCAAAAGAAGAAGTTTATGTTGTAAAATTGAACTTATAAACTTGTCAAAATTTAGAATTAAAATATGTGTTCCATCAAAAGGCGGTAAAGCTGCATTTTTTGAAAATTACTTCTTTTATCTGAAAAAATGATTTTGTTTTCGTATCTCATTATCGAAAATGTGTAAGATGAAATATAATGTTATAAAATTAAATATTTGGTTATTAATTTTCATAACATCTTGTTCATAAAATTATAATAATATATCATTGTTTAGTGAAACTCGGTATTGCGTACAACTCAAGCTATCGAGGAAGGTTGCTCTTGCATGTAACGCAAGCCAAGACAGTGTTGTGTGTAGTGAAATATTCCTTTGGTGTTGTGTATAACATAATATATAAAAAAATATTCCTCATAAAATCTTAGGTTGTTACATTCTACCCCCCTTAAAATTAATTTTCCCTCAAAATTCGTCACTTCGTAACAAACAGATGAGGATATCCCTCCCTCATCATATCCCCAACATCCCATGTTGCTTCTTTTAATTGGTTGTTCCTCAATAAAACATTAACCATGTGAGTGGTCATGTTTCATATAACTTTTTCACTATGATTCAGAATCTCTATCGGCTATTCTTAATAAGAATGATCTTGCTCTAGCGGTACATTTTCTGAGCTTAGTACATGTGAAGGATCGGTTATTTACATTCTCAATAGAGATACATGAAACATGTATTGAACTTGAGAGATATTCGGTGGATCCTCCAATCGGTATGTTACCTTCCAAACATGATCTAGTATTTCAAAAGGTCTAATATTCCTAGGGTTCGGCTTTCCCTTCTTTCAAAATCTCATTACTCCCTTCCAAGGAGATATTCTTAAGAACACTTTATCACCCACTTCAAACAATAGGACTTTTCTTCAATTATTGGAATAACATTTTTGTTGACTCTGAGATGCTCTTATGTGTTGTTGAATAGATCTAACCTTTTCTACCATCTCATCAACAAGATCAGGTCCTAATAGTTTTCTTTCTCCAATATCATCCCAGCAAATTGGAGTTCTGCATTTCTGTCACGACCCCCTCCCACCAAAGATGCCCCTCCTGAGCTGGAAATGGTGAAAGGGAGAAAATGACCCCCCCCGAGTCCTGCCTCCAGTAGGCCCCGAGGTGGTGAATAGAACCAAGGGTATGAGGTTTCACAAATATGGGAGGCATTACCCTTTTTATTATTTAGGATCGGGAAATAGGACAAGTCAACCACCATAATGGGAAAAGATCATGTGTATAGAAATAAACCCAAACCAATCCCACATGCACGTTTAAATAGTTTTGATACAAGGTACTAGTACAAGAAAGCTCAAAAGTACAATACTAAATGAAACAAGGTACAACAACTGTAACAAATCCATTTGTCCCGACTAGTAGGGTCCCGCACGGCCCTGGTAGTCTTCCTGGAAACCTGAAAGTAAACGTAGGGTGAGCATACAAGTATACTCAGTAGTGAAACCTAAAGCTCTCTTGCACTAGTGGGGAGACATCCTAATCTCCCATGAGAACAATAGAAAAAACCTAACAAGGAAATTTATCAACCCAACCTCACCAGCCACACTCACCAAAAACAAAATCACAACAGGTAGTAGTATATAAGAAACAAGAGTATTGGGTACCCTGCACCATTCTCCATTAGTTAGAATATCTTCCTAACGGCGAACATCCTGACGCTGCCACACTCTCCCCGCCCGCACACACATGGGCCTCACAAACCACACATCCCGCACACCCACACCTGGGCCTCACAACCACATATCCTGCCCGCACACACTTGGGCCTCACAACCACGTATCCCGCCCGCAAACACCTCGGCCTCACAACCATGTATCCCTCCCGCACAAACCTAGGCCTCATCCCGAAGATTTTTGGGAAACAGTAAAACCTACCCGAAGAGTCTTGGGCTAAAACAGCCCCAATTGAAACCTACCCAAAGAGTCTTAGGTGTAATGTCGCCTCAAGATATCACAACCTAGGGAAGATGGAGGAGGAAAGAGCTAGTAACTAAGGGGATAACACCCTCTCCCATGAAAAGAGAGTGTTCGACACTAAGTGCTCAACATGGGTGGGGTGCGATAAAACACAAAGATGCAGATATATATATATACCAAACACTCAACCCAACCAATGGATTCTAATCAAAGAACTGTGCACGTGCCTCGACACTGCTACTACGAAGCATGCATACAAAAAACAACCCCAAACCCATTTAGGTTTTCACGTTTCAGCAGAATTATTTTATTTATTTCCTTAACTACTGGGAAACCAATTGCAACCAACCACATCAATTGTTTGTGAAACATATCCCTTCTATCCACAAATCAAGTGAGAAAAACACAAGAAACACACCAACTCCCTTCATACCAACCAACCAACCCCATTGATTATTATTCCCATTCTATTACCATGCCCCACCATTCATTAACTATTCCACTTTTATTTATTATTCACAACCCATAGTCCGTTATCATTCAAGCCCATCCCTGCACCCCCACTGCCAACCACCACAACCATGCCGAAACTCGTACATCATTACCCCTTTAATACCATTTATCGAAGCCCCACTATAACATTCACTCCAACCCACAACCTAGACAACTACAACCCCACTGCTCACCCGATCCAAAACAACCCACAAAACACCCCCATCACTTTCCACGTATCTAATCCAAAACCCACATGTTCATTATTCAATTTTTGTTCAACTGGGGTGATCACAAAAGGGTTCCATATTTTCATTTAATCATCCTACGTTACGTGATTAACCAAATTACACATTCAAGAATGTTCCATCCAAAAAATGGTCTAGAAAGATTGGGAAACATTTAATTGTTCATGAAAAGGCCCCCAACGACTGTGATTTTCAGTAGGCATAATCTGATTCAATTCACAACATAATATCACATGATATAAATAATGTAACTGCATTCACAAACATCCCATCCCCATTTTAAAATCCAGTTATTATCTTTATGAAACTGGTTCAAATTTGTTTCACATAAACAAGAGGAAACCCACCCCGCATGATGCACAATCTAGAGAGACAAAGGTAAGATCCCTACCACAACAGGTTCTGATCACAATGATCCCCTGGATCAACTTTAGAAGACGTCCGTCGGTGTCCGTCACATCCTCTGAGTCCCAAAAAACCCTCCTTGGGTAGAAGTTGGAAAGACGATGTTGAAGGAAAGACAACAGATCCAAGCTCATAAGTTCTACCTCGTCGTTATGATCTTCTGGCCACTGACAGATCGTAAATCGGAGCTCGGACAAAAAGGTTATGGAAGAAAAGGAGCCTTAGAGTCTCTTGGGAGAGCTCTTCTCAGAGGAAAGGGGATGAGAGGGGTGATTTGAAAAGGAGGAGGGGAACCCTCCTTTTATAGGAAAGAAAAGAAAAAGTACATGGTGTGTAATTTATGGTACACGGCGTGTACTCGGTTATTTCACCCGGTCTCTATGTGACTTCTAACACGGTCTTCAATGCATCATGCGGCGATTGACTGGTCAACACATGGCTTGAGGGTAACGCATACGTGGGGAAGGACATCACAGCGTGTAGTTTGGACACACGGTGTGTACCCATTTATTTCACATGGCAAAGACATGGCTCCAAAATAACACACGACCATTGACTCGTAATGCGTACGCGAGGAGGGACTACACGACGTGTAGTTCAGGTACATGGCGTGTATCCATTCCCTTCACACATCAAGGACACAGCCTTCAACACGGGGTATACCCAGCGAGGGGGTAGACAGCGTGCAGTTTGGGGTACACAGTGTGTACCCATTTCTTTCACACAGCAAGTACTTGGTCTTCAACACAGGGTATACCCAGAGAGGTAGTACACGGCGTGTACTCACACTACACAGTGTGTACTTAAAACATTCTAGAAAGTGCGGGAAACACCCATTTTCCCCTCCATAACAGATCATGACCATCTATTTGACAAAATAATGGGACAGAGAGGTCCATGCCATTTCATCAAATACCTCTTAATACATTCTTGTCCCTGATAATTCAAAAACCAACCCAGAGGAACCGACAAGATACCTCCGAGGGTTCTCGTTATACCAGGAACTCAACCAATAATCCTAATCACAGGTGTTAGGAATTCCCACTCCTATGTCATGATATTTTCCACTTTAGGTGGCACTAACTCGCCTGCACGGGTTTAATTGCATCCTCATTAATTTTTCTAGATTACGAATTGGGTCTTCCCACTTTCATACATTTGGATTTTTCAACATGTACTACCCCCATCACCACACAACCAACACATTTCCCGAACATGTGGTTTGGGGAAATTCCTTCTCCTATGTAAAGATATTAGCCTCTTTAGGAGTCACTGACTCACCCGCATGGGTTTAATCACATCCTCATTAATGTGTCTCGATTTAGGATCGGGTTTTTCCCTTTTTCCCATAGATCCAGACATGCTACACACTTCTAGAGAACAAGAAAACAAAAGGTCTCACAACTAACAAGACAAGCATCCCATATATCAAAGGTACATAGTATAACATCAACACAATGTTCAGAAGAGAAAAAGGAAAAACAGAAGTCAAAACAACTCTGGGTACTGAGCATACATCTGGGCCTATCGCTCCCAAGTGCTCTCCTCGAGGCCGCCACGCCTCCACAACACACGAACCAAGACGATGGTTCGTCCATGGAGCACATTTTCTATACGATCCGCGATTCTGACTGGTTGTTCCTCAAAGGTCATGTCGTCTCCCATATCTATCTCTCCCTATTCGATAACGTGAGAGTAGTTTTGTATGTACTGACGAAGCTAGAAGATGTAGAAGACGTCATGATCCTTCACCAACTGAGGTGGCCCGGCCAGCCGATATGCCACATCGCCGACTTGCCTCAGCACCTCGAAAGGTCCGATGAACCTAGGGGAGAGTTTACTCCACTTCCCGAACCTCTGCTTCCCCTATCGAGGGGAATCCTTCAATAACACATGGTCTCCCACCTCGAACTCCAAATTCCTCCTTGTACGATCAGCATAAGACTTATGTCGGTCCTGAGCCACTTTCATCCCCTCACGTACAAGCTCAACCTTCTCTGTGGTTCTCTATACTACCTCTAGCCCAAGAGCACCCGTCTCACCAACCTCTACCCAGAAAATGGGTGAAAAACATGACCTTCAATACAAAGCATCAAATGGTGCCATGCCAATAGTATATTGGAAGCTGTTGTTGTAGGAAAACTCTACTAAAAGAAAGTGTCATACCCATGATCCTCTGAAATCCAGAACGCATGCTCACAGTATGTCCTCAAATTTCTTGATAGTCTCATTTGTCTTCCCATCATTCTAGGGGTTGAAAGTAGTGATAAGGAATATCTAGGTGCCAAAATCATGCTATAACGCCCTCCAGACTCGTTAGGAAAACCGAGTATCCCCATCTGTGATGATAGTCTTCATAACTCCATGAAAATGTGCCCCCTTGTCCTCATACCTCTATGCTAAGGTACTCACCGGGCCCGAATCCTTAATGGCTAATAAGTGAGCTGATTTTGTCATTCGATCCACCACTACCCATATAGCATCATAATCACCCTGAGTTCTGGGTAGTCCTATGACGAAGTCCATTGAGATGTCATCCCACTTCCACTCGGGGACATCTAAAGGATGCAACAAACCACTGGGAACACGATGTTCAGCCATCACTTGTTGACACACTAGGAATTTAGCCACAAACTCTGCCACTGCTCATTTCACCCCGGGCCACCAAAACTGTTCCCTCAGGCCTCAGTACATTTTTGAAACTCCTGGATGTACCTCCATGGCTGAGCTATGGAACTCATGGATAACCCCATAATGCATCGCCTCCAGAACAAACAACCTTCCATGGAAAATAATTCGATGTCGGCTGTCCTCTGAACATCCTTCTGGAGCATTCCCTTGATCGATTCGATCCCACGTCACTTCCGCCTCGATGTCCCCCCACTGAGACTCTTCCACCTATTGCAACAAAGAGGATTGCACCGTCTTCTTAAACAAACAGCCTCTAATACCTTCTACCCTTGCATCCAAGTGCAAGGCGTCCAACTCTCCCATCACTTTCCAAGAATCAGCTGATTCTTTAACCACTTCTTTATGTGACTTCCTGCTCCAGGAATTGGCTACAACGTTGCCCTTACCTTCAATGTAAGAGATCTCGAAGTCATAGTGTAGGAGAAACTCGACCAATCTCCACTACCGTAAGTTCAGGTCACGCTGGGAGAAGATATAATGCGGGCTCTTGTGATCTGAGAAGACCACAAAGCACTTCTCCAAGAGGTATTGTCTCAACAACTTCAGTGCGAACACTACTACTGCAAGCTCCAGGTCATGGGTGGCATAGTTACGCTCACGAGGGCGTAACTGCCTAGACCCATAACAGATCACTCCCTTCTTATGTATCAGCACGTACCCCAGACCAAGGCTAGAAGCGTCACAAAACACCTCATACAACAACCCTTCCTCTGGCAGCCTGAGTACAGGAGCACTGACCAACTTCTCCTTCAGGTAGTCAAAACGTTTCTGGCACTACTCACTACATAGGAAGACCTGGTTCTTCCTCATCAAAACTATCAATGGTGCAGCAACTCGAGAGAAGTTTGAAACAAACCTCTGATAGTAATATTCTAAAAACATGAAACTATGAACTTCTTCCACGCTCTTGGGTGCTTCCCTAGAAACAAATGCCCCCACCTTCGACGGGTCCACTGACACTCCATGCTGAGACACCATGTGCCCAAGGATGTTTACCTCTTGCATCAATAACTTACACTTAGAAAATTTACCATAAATCTGGTGGCGTTAAAGGACTTCCAAGACTACCCTGAGATGCTCATCGTGCTCCTCCTATGATCTTGAGTAGATCAGGATTTCATCGATAAACACAACGATGAACCGGTCCGGAAACTCTCGGAAGACAAAGTTCATAAGTCCCATGAACACAGACGGTACAATCGTAACTCCAAATGGAATCACTACAAACTCGAAGTGCCCATACCTGCAACGAAAAGCAATCTTCAAGATGTCATTGTCCTTTAACCTCAGCTAATGATATCCAGATCATAGATCAATCTTGGAAAACCAACATCCTCCCCTCAGTTGGTCGAAGAGATAATCTATCCCTGGAAGTGGTAACGGTTCTTGACCGTTACTTGGTTCAACCTTCGGTAGTCTATGCATAGCCTGAGACAACCATCTGCCTTTTTCACAAACAAAACTGGAGCACCCCATGGCGATACGCTGGGTCGAACAAAACCCTTCTCCATCAGATCATCAATCTGAATCATCAACTCTCGCAACTCCGAAGGTGCCATCTAATAAGGGGCCATCGAAATCGGACGGGCACTAGGCGGTAAGTATATCAGGAACTCAACGTCATGCCGGGGGGGGGGGGGGGGGGGGGGGGTAGAGTCAAAACCTTCTCAAGAAAAACATCTAAGAACTCCCCAACAACCTCTAGATCAACCATCATCTCTGTATCAGCTTGAACCACTAATAACCCACCTAACAAGGAAAGGAGAGTCTCCACACGCCAGCTTCCCACCTGATAGCTCCTCTCTCCAACAAAAGCTACATGTTTCCAATCCACGATGGATAACACGACCCTTCTTCGAAAGAAGTTGATAATGGCACTAACGGAAAACAACAAATTGATTCATAGGTTCACATCGTATGGCTGCATCTATAACAGAAGAAGGTCCCCACTAGATTGATGTTGTCCCAACTTCATCCCACATCCCCAGAAAACACAAGATATGCTGGTCTGCCCTCCAACGGGTGTACTCAACAACAGTGATACGGAAAGTCTCTCTACATCTAGTCCCAAAGCATGGTCTAGAACAGGTGCAACAAAGGAGTGTGAAGATCCAGAATCGAAAAAGCAGTAACAAGAGTGATGAACAAACAAATTGTACCTAACACCACCTCTAGTGTTGCCAGAGCTGTCAACTCTGCTGCGTGAAACTGTCCACGCCCAGCTCCTCTGCCACTCTGTTGTCATCCACCTCCCCGACCATGCCCTGGTCAAGGTCCCTGTGGAGCACTATGAGGTCGGACTCCTCCCACAATGTCTGCCCTCGGAATAGCATGGCCATGCTGCTGGTGGAAGGGCCTCACCAGCAAATGGTGCTGCTAAGGTGGGCACTGAACCTGCCCACCTCCACCGTACTGAGCTCGGGCCAGGCACCGACTCTGAATGTGCCCGAAACTTTCCACAAGAAAAACACTTCAATCCTGGGCTCGTGAAGAAGGCACGAGGACCTTAAGATCTGAACTGGAACTGCTGGGACCTTCTCCCCACTGGCCTGAACGAGGACGGTCCTGTTGCAGGAGACCTGATGCTGACTGCCTTCCCCTTTGACGAAGCTGGCTGGATCCCCTCACGTGGTGCACCTCCTTGCGAGTGCATCCTCTCTACAACCTCTTGCTTCATCTGTACTGCCAAGTACGTCGGAAGGGTGAAGGAGGTTACATCATGCTGGAGAGAAGGAAAAAGCGCCTCCTCCAAACGTCTGGCCTGAGACTCCTCATCCATAAAGAGATCCGGAGAAAAGTGCCGGAGATCTTTGAAAATGATCCCCAACTCTCGTACCGACATTCTCCCCTACTGAAGGGAGTGTAACTCCTGCCGCTTCTCCACCTTGATCATGGAATAAAGGAATTCCTCTCAGAATTCCTTCTCAAATTCAGCCCACGAAACCTCTACCTTTATCCTCTCTCCGAGGTAGAGCATCCACCACTTTCGCGCCGCACCTCTCAGCTGACTGACTACTAGGGGAACCCAGTACTCCCTCGAAGCACAAATCAAGGTAAAAGGGATCCCTATCTCCTCAAGGCACCCCTCCATCTCCATATCCGATGTAATACCCTCATACTTCTTGAGGGTTTACCGCTGGAAAGAATGGGGAGTCTTCTCCCACTGGCTATCTTCCTCATCTAGGTCAATCCTAAACTGATCGACCGCCTGAACCTGCTGCGTTTTGACCTTCTGAGCCACCCGGGGATGACGTCTAGGTGCCATAGCTGTATGGTAAACAAGGATCGCCTAATCCCAAGTAGTAAAGAAATTCTCAAGGTTTTATTTTCTCATTTTATTTCATTTTATTTCCCATAACACCCAAATCAAGTAAAACACAATCATGATGATGCAAGTACCTTCCCTAGGTTCTCTACCCTGTAATCAATGTAGTATCACTTGGTCGTTCAGTAGGCTCAGAGTCCTTACATCGGATCACAGGGGGCCCTAAAATCCCGTGTCCTAGCCGGTCTTCCCTGGCCTATGACATGCACCAAGATTAACTAACACTATTTCCCTACCATCCCATGCAATCATCATTGTTCCTAACTCCAGAATCCATAATATCTATCAACCATCACCTCAAATACCATTCTGTCATGACCCCCTACCAGCAAAGATGCCCATCCTGAGCTGGCAATGGTGAAAGGGAGATAATGACCCCCGAGTCCCACCTCCAGTAGGCCCTGGGGTGGAGACTAGCACCAAGGGTATGAGTTTTCACAAATATGGGAGGCATTACCATTTTTATTATTTAGGATCGGGAAATTAGACAAGTAAACCACCAAAAAGGGAAAAGAACATGTGTATAGAAATAAACCCAAACCAATCCCACATGCATGTTTAAATAGTTTTGATACAAGGTACAAGTTAAAGAATGCTCAAAAGTACAATACCAAAAGAAACAAGAGTACAACAACTATAACAACTCAAACTGTCCCGACTAGTAGGGTCCCGCACGGCCCTGGTAGTCCTCCTGGAAACCTGAAACTAAACGTAGGGTGAGCATTCAAGTATACTCAGTAGGGAAACCTAATGCTCTCGTGCACAAGTGGGGAGACATCCTATTGTCCCGTGAGAACAACAGAAGAAACCTAACAAGGAAATCTATCCACCCATCCTCACCAGCCACACTCACTAAAAACACAATAACAACATGTAGTATTATATAAGAAAAAAGAGTATTGGGTACCCTGCACCGTTCCCCTTTAGTTAGCTGCTCTTCCTAAGGGCGAACATCCTGAAGCTGCCACACTCTCCTCACCCGCACGCACCTGGGCCTCACAAAACACACATCCCGCCCGCACACACCTGGGCCTCACAACCACGTATCCTACCCGCACACACATGGGCCTCACAACCACGTATCTCGCCTGCACACACTTGGGCCTCACAACCACGTATCCTACCCGCACAAACATGGGCCTCATCCCAATGATTCTTGGGAAACAGTAAAACCTACCTGAAGAGACTTGGGCTAAATCCACCCCAATGGAAACCTACCCAAAGAGCCTTAGGTGTAAGGTCGCCTCAAGCCATCACAGCCTAGGGAAGAAGGAGCGAGATGGAGCTGGTAACTAAGGGGAAAACACCCTCTTCCGTGAAATTTGAGTGTTCGGCGCTAAGTGTTCAACATGGGTGGGGTGGGATAAAACAAAAAGATACAGATATATATATATATATATATATATATATATATCAAACACTCAGGCCAACCTTTGGCTGCTAATCAGTGAACTGAGCACGTTCCTCGACACTGCTATTACGAAGCATGCATATAACAAACAACCCCAACCCCATTTAGGTTTTCACGTTTCAGCAGAATTAGTTTATTTAGTTCCTTAACTACTTGGCAACCAACCGCAACCAACCACATCAATAGTTTGTGAAACATATCCCTCCCATCAACAAATCAAGTTAGGAAAACACAAGCAATACAATAAGTCCCTTCTTAACAACCAACCAAAACCATTGATTATTATTCTCGTTCTATTACCACACCCCACCATTAATTAACACTTCCACTTTTATTCATTATTCACAACCGATAGTCCATTATCATTAAAGCCCATCCCTGCAACCTCGTTGCCAACCACCACAACCACACTAAAACCCATATATCATTACCCCTTTAAAACCATTTATCACAGCCCCACTATAACAGTCACACAAACCCACAACCAAGACAACCACAGCCCCACTGCTCACCCGATCCACAAAAACCCACAAAACACCCACATCACATGCCTCATATCCAAGCCAACACCCACATGTTCATTATTCCATTTTTGTTCAACCGGGGTGATCACACAAGGGTTCCAGATTTTCATTTAATCATCCAACTTTACGTGATTAACCAAATTCCACATTCAACAATGTTCCATCCAGAAAACAGTCTAGAAAGATAGGGCAACATTTAAGTGTGCAATCAAAGTCCCCCAACGACTGTGATTTTCAGTAGGCAGAATCTGATTCAATTCACAACATAATATCACAAGATATAAATAATGTAACTACATTCACAAACTTCCCACCCCCGTTATATAATCCAGTTATTATCATTATTAAACTGGTTCAAATATGTTTCATGTAAAGAAGAGGAAACCCACCCCGCATGATGCACAATCTAGAGAGACGAAGGTATGATCCCTACCTCATCAGGTTATGATCACACCGCTCACTCGGATCAACGTTAGAAGACGTTTTTCAGCGTCTGTCACTTCCGTCGAGTCTTGGGAAAACATCCTTGGGAGGAAGTTGGTACGGAAAGGCCAAAGGAAGGACAAAGGATACAAGCTCAGAAGTTTTGTCTCGTCGTTACGATCTTTTGGCCGCTGATGGATCGTAAATCTGAGCTCGGACGAATAAGTTATGGAAGAAGAGGAGACTTCAAGTCTATTGGGAGAGCTCTACTCAGAGGAAAGGGGAGGAGAGGGGTGAGTTGATAAGGAGGAGGGGACCCCTCCTTTTATAGGTGAGAAAAGCAAAAGTACACGACATGTACATTACGGTACACAGTGTTTACTCAGTTATTCCACTCGGTCTCTACGTGGCTTCCAACATGGTCTTCAGTGCGTCACGTGGCCATTGACTGGTCAAAACATGGCTTGAGGGTAATGCATACGCGGGGAAGGACTACACCACGTGTAGTTTGGACACACGACGTGTACCAATTTATGTCACACGACAAATACATGACTCCAACAAGGGACACGGCTGTTGACCGGTAATGCGTACGTGGGGAGGGACTACACGGCCTGTAGTTCGGGTACATGTCGTGTACGCATTCCTTTCAAATAGCAAGGACATGACCTTGAAAACGGGGTATACCCATCGAGGGGGTACACGACGTGTAGTTTGGGCTACACGGCGTGTACCCATTTATTTCACACGGCAAGGACACGGTCTTCAACATGGGGTATACCCGGCGAGGTGGTACACGACGTGTACTCACACTACACGGCGTGTACTTACAAAATTCTAGAAAGTGTGGGAAAAGTCCACTTTACCCTCCAGAACACTTCGTGACCTTATTTTTGAAAATGGAATGGGCCAAACAGGTCCGGGCTATTACAATTTCTTTCCATAGAGTGCTTCATAAGCAGCCGTCTGAATACAGGAGTGAAAGAAATTATTATTTCAAAATTCCACTAATGGTAGGTGTTGATCCCAACCACCTTTGAAATCCATAGAGAAATCTCTCAACATGTCTTCTAGAGTTTGAATTGTCCTCTTAGACTGACCTTCTATGTGAGGATGATATGCAGTGAAAAAAATCATCTCGGTATCTAGAGTATGTTGAATACTTTTCCAGAACATATAGGTAAACCTCAGATCCCGATCAGATATAATAGAAAGTGGTACTCCATGAAATCTTTCCACATCCTTTTGATATATTTTGGAAATCTGATCAAGAAAGAAATCCTCTGTAATAGCAATGAAGTGTTTCGACTTTGTAAGACGATCAAATATAACCCAGATAGAATTATTGCCTTTGGATGTTTTAGGAATTCCCTTGACAAAGTCCATAGTGATGTTTTCCCATTTCTATTCTATTATGGGTTATGGTTGTAACATCCCCATAGAATTCTATCTCTCAGCTATAACTTGCTGACAAACCAAGCATCAAAAGAAATATGAAGAAAAATCTCTTTTAATGCCATCCCACCAGATGTACTCTTTCAAGTCCTTATACATCTTCGTGCTTCCAGGGTGAATAGATAATGAAGAACTATGAGCCTCATCCAAAATTTCTTTCTTTAATTCTAGGATGAGAGGAACAAAAAATCGATTCTTGATCCTTATTATTTCATCACAATCAATATAGAATTCAGGAACATTTCTCACCTTCTTTTGTAACACTCCATCTTCATTCTGTGACTCTTTAATAATCACATGTATAGATGTTTGAACATTCATTTGAGAAAGATAATATTTTCCCCTTCCATTATAATTCCAATATCCATCCTTTGAAAATCCATAAATATTAGATCTTTTGTGATCCTCTTCATGGATAAGCTAGCATGGTCTTGTCGACTTAATGCATCTTCCACCTTGTTTTCTTTCCTAGGGTGATAATGAATTTAGTAGTCGTAATCCTTAATCAGCTACACCCATCTTATTTGGCGCATATTCATCTCATTTTTTTGTGAAAATATACTTTAAAATTTTATGATCAGTATAAATATCACACCATTCACCATAAAGATAAATGTCTCCAAATCAATAATGCAATGGTTACTGCAGCTAACTTCAAATCATGATTTGGGTAATTTTTCTTATGGATTTTCATCTATCATGAGGCATAAGCTATCACTATATCATTTTTCATGAGAACACACCGCAATCCCTTCTTGGATGCATCACTGTAGATCACAAACCTTTCTCCAATACAAGGCAGTGTGAGCACAGCTGAACTGGATAATTGTCTTTTTAAATGCTTGAAATTTTCTTCACACTCTTCCATCCAAATGATCATAACAACTTTTCGAGTCAACCTGGTGAGTGGGTTAGATAATCGTTAAAAATCATAAACAAATCATCGATAATATCCATCCGAACCAAGAAAAAATTGAATCTCAGTTACTGTTGTTGGTCTTGACTATCTTTTGATAACCTTTGTTTTTGCTGGATCCACAAATATCCCCTATTTTGAGATTATGTGACCCAAAAATGAATCTTTTTGAAGCCAAAATTCATGAGTGGTAAATTTTTCATAATGCTTCTCCTTTATTAGGGTCTTTAATACAATTCTCCAGTGATCTTCATGTTCTTCCTTGCACTTTGAATAGACATGAATAACATCTATAAATACTACCAAAAACTAATTAATATATTATCTAAAGACTCTATTCATTAGATCCCTGAAGATATTAGGGGCATCGGTAAGACCCAAGGGAATGACTATAAACTCATAGTTTCCATACATTGTACAGAAATCCATCATTGGTATATCCTCCATTTTGACCCTTAATTGATGATACCCTAAACCAAGATCAATCTCGAAAAAGTTTTGAGCTTCACGTAGTTGGTCAAAAAAGTCATCAATGGGTGGGAGAAGATATTAGTTCTTGATAGTGATCTTGTTATGTTCTCGATAATCAATGCAGAGTCTCATTGATCCATCATTCATATTAACAAATAGATCATGTTCTCCCCAAGGTGATGCACTCAAGCGTATAAATCCCTTATCCTGGTTCTCTTGGAGATTCTTCTTCAATTCCTTCAACTCAATTGGGGAAATTCTATAAGGTGTCTTTGAAATGGGCATAACACCCGATATGCGTTCTATTGAAAACTCAACTTCACGGTTTGGTGGAAGACCTGGCAATTCCTCTGGAATGACATCATCAAATTCTTGTACAATGGGTATATTCATAATCATGAGTTTCTATCCAACCATTTGAGATAAATGACATTCATTTATTGGAATCAAGACCCATAACATTGACGAAATTTCCAAAGGAAGGTTATATATTCATTCTTTCATCGATAGATGTTCTTAGATTGATCAAGAATTTGAAATATGACTTCCATACATTGGAAGTTGATATAAACTCCATATAAATAATGCCCATACATGCCATGAATGGCATAAAATTCCACTATTGGGAGGATAAAAAAGTTTTGTAGGAAGAACTATCCCACAAACTTGAATCAGAGAAGTATTGTAAACTTTTGATGTGACGGTGGTTCCCTTATGAGTTGTCACAGGTAACTAAAAAACTAATCGTTGTGGTAGTACATAGATACCCATAAAAAATTCTTTATAAATAAAATATTGGGTTAATACAGAATCAAATAAAACATTTTCTACTTTAGAGTGGATGGTATGTGTACCTTTAACCACTTTGTTATCGTACTCCACATCACCGATAGAATTTGCATGTGACTTTCTTTTGTATTTAGCTTTAAGTGTTTGTTGATGTCAATCATCATAAACAACCCTTGGATTAGAGAATTTATTGGAATAAAGCCCCATTTCATTGCACTTGTAACATTGAAGTGTAGGATGTGCATTCTATGTAGCCTTTTTTTCTCATCACTAGACATCTTCTTCCCATCACTACGGAATTCAAATACCTGATGACCTTATTTTCCATATATAAAACATTAAAATGTCCCTTTAAGACAATTCTATCCATTCTTCTTTCCAAAATTTGAGCATAAGGGAAAACTCAGCTTCCTTTCAGTGTGGTCCTTAGATTTTCCTTTGAATTCCATTTTCCTCTTCTTATCAAACCCATATGAGTGGTGGGTTACTCCAATCTCCATCTCAACCATGAGAGCACATCGAACAATTTCCTCATATATATTGAAGTACCTTATGGATAACGCACTTAGAAGACAAGGTTTTAAGCCACTAAAGAATCGATCGATCGTAGGATCAGGTTGGATAATAATTCAAGAAGTGTACCTTACAAGTCTTATAAAATTTACTTCGTAGGTACCAACCGATTCAACAACCTTTTGATTTAGTTCAATAAACTCCTTGTCCATCTTTGTTCGAAGAATACGTGGGAAGTACTAATTGAAAAATAAGCTCATGAACTCGTCCCATTCAATGGACTCAATTTCATCTGTTTGCCTTGTATTCTTGACCACATTCCACCATTGATAATCTTCACCTTCCAAATTATATACTGGAAAGATGAGCTTATCAAGATTAGGAAATTGAAGGACTAAAAATATATATTCAATGCTACTAATCCACTGTTCATCCACTAATGGATTAGAAAAACCGATTAATAAAGGTGGACGTTTCCTGATGAAGGATTCAGTAGAATGTTTCTCCCTCCTTTGCTCATTTGGAAGTCCTGCATGATTCATAGCTTGAGAAATTTATGTGATCATGGCTACAAGATTTTTCATTCCAACTTGCATAAAGTTTGGTTTCTTAGGGGGAAAATCATTGCATTGCCCCATCGCATTCTACATTAACACGGTTCCATCGGGTTCTAGACATTGACTAAAACCAAGAAGCATAGTGTTAGAAACACCAATAATAACATGAAAACCACATAATCAAGAATAAAATTTCACACTTAAAGTCCTATCATAGGTTATTTATGGCCATTTCTAATAGACTAATATTGTTTTCTCTGCTTAGACATATCCTTAGGGTTCTTTCTAATGCTTTCACATCCTACATTACAAAGGTTGACTACAACCTCCCTCTGATACCATCTATAATGACACATACTTTACATACATTGTTATTACTTCAAAATTGAAGAATAATTATTACAACATATAACAAAACCATGATAGGACCGTATAGAAATAATGTCTTTAGAAACTGGAAAACATAAACAACTGGTTTATAAATCAGCTACATTGTCTCCCCCTTATTTCATCATATATAGAATCCCTTTTTTCATGTCATACTTAATACATTTCTACCAAACCTGGGAAAAATAAAACATACAAAAGGGTGAGCTAAAATGCTTATTAAGGGTAAACACAAGAAATATCAATCATTTCATATTCATAAGAACATAAAATTTTTAAAATCTTAACCTGGAAAAGAGATCATAATATCATGACCTGGGATAAATGATGTAGTGAAATGTAATCCCAATAATCATAACATAAAACTTGAAACATTGTGGAATACACACATAATCATAGAAAATCATTTCATGTTAGTCATGACTCATTGCCAAAACCTTCATAGCAGAAAAAGACCATTAATGAACCGAGTTCACTCCTCGTTCCAGTCTTGTATCACTGAACCAGATTAACATGTCATTCCAGCCATCTATATGTCATGAGATATAAATCTTTACCCAAAGAATTTGAGAGAGATATAAGTCCCACCCATCTCATAATGAAACCATTCTTATGTGTGCCACAAAATGATAAATCATACATCATAGCATAACCCATGTAAAAATAGGAATCAAAAAAATCATGTCATCATAAAATAATCAATATAAGATAAAAGGATTTCATAAAAATAATTCCGTAATTACATAATAAAATCAATGTAATAATATGGATAGAAACATAACCCTATATTATCTTAGATGGAATATAATTTTGATAAAACACTTGAACTCCATTCTTGAGGAAAATATCATTTTTACTTCATAAAAAATTTTCCTTTATCAACATGTCATACTAAAAGAAGTTAATTGTAAGTAAACATGAAAACATGTAAATTAAACTTCATAGAAATAATTTTCTTTGAAATCATAAAAATCCATTCATGTCGTATAAGTTAAAAAACATTCTTCTCATAATTTGGTTGGAAAAGTCAATAAGTATCTCGTAGTGAAAATGACAAAATATTTCTTTTATATCATTTACAAAAAATTAACCAATAGGTAAAAATGGATTTAAATAATTGTCGGGGGATACAATTACATATTGAGGAAACATGGATGTGGATGATAAATATGCCCCAGTAAATACCTAAGTATAAACAATCTTGGATAAAAATTGAGATTGTGATATTTTCCCTTACCATAGGTCTGATATGATTTGTACATATTCAAAACTCATGTATAATCATTTAAATAATGTCATTGACTTATTCCACAATTATATTCATTGATATGATATCATATATGGTCATATTATTATATTCTTATGAGTACTATTTCATTGCTACTTGTTATTCGAGTGTTCATTGCTTTATGTTCTTATGCGTGTTTTGTCAAATAAGTTCGTACTCATATTTTTAGATTATAGATACATCATTTAAATAATGGTATTAGTATAATATATATCAGAGTTATTCATTCAATTATTTTATATAATCATGGTTCAATGAAGATCATGTAGAACGAATCACATCGCACCGTGGAGACGCTAAGCCGTACGTACGCACGAGCGATGATATAGTTCCCATAATTATTGAATGGTATTGGAGTGGATGATGGAATATCTCAGAATTAGTATCATGTTATAATAATCATATATCGTTATTATTTACACCATTATACCCATCCAAGTAAGGTGGTGATGGAAAAACATATTACACCATGGCGTGGAGATGATATTATGTACGTATGCACGCACGGTGATTTCATTTTCTGTAGGATGGATAAAAGGTGAAATGGGGTTGTTTCATATTTATAATAACATATCAGTATATTAGTGATACTGATGTTATTAATTTATGAAGAAACAAATATATTAGAAGAATTATAAGAAGAAATAAAATAGAAAGGATTGGTAAAGGATATTACATCTTCTTCGATGTGCCTCTTCTAAACCACCTCATAGGGCACTAATGTTGGTCTTTGAAGAAAAACAAGACCTTTAGTAGGATTATAGGGAATTGGAGAAGGGAAATGGACATGGTTTGGACATTCATGAAGGATCAAAATGTTGTGAAGTGGATAGGGAGGAGTTCCCCTTTTATATGGGAGTAGAGGGGCACCTTTGGAAACATAAGAGATATTAATTTATAATAAATTCAAACAACACATAAAAACCTCCAAAAATTACACAATTCAAATATGAGATGATATACGGTTAAAATATCATCAAATAATAAAATTTAGTCAAGTTGGGAATTTATTTTAAACCTTATCAAATAGATTAAACCTTATTTAATATATTTAATTTTTTGTGGTAATAATATTATAAATTTTAAATTGTTATAAATAATAACTTCTGTGTTTTTAATTATCCATAAATGGATAATTAATGATATTTTAGACCATTTAAATTTAAATTTATAATTTATAAATATTTTTGTGATTTATAAACAATTTTATAATATGATATTTTTATAAAAGTACAATAATGTCAATTTTGACACTATTTATTTATTTGAATTTAAATAAAATCCACACAGAGGATATATTCGAACCAAAATATTTACTAGATTCCTGACATGTCATATGCATCTAGAAAATTCTTGGAACATATAAAATAGTTAACATATTATTTATTTTAATATTTTTAAACCATTTTTTTGATATTTCAACCAATAAAATAATTTCAACATCATTACTGTGTCATCATTAATGATAATTATTTAATCCCTAAAAATAACAAATAAATACACATGAGGTAGATAATTTTATTCGATTTTTGGAGACTATTAGTGTTTGATGTTTTATGGATTTATAACTAAATTAAAATTATTACACTTATAAGATATGAGAGAATGACATGTTGTCACTTTAATTTGATTTAATAATAATTATATCATTTTCATGGTCAATAGTCCATGAAACGTATCTATTCTGACCCTCAAATGATATTGGTTAACTTTTATTCATTCAATAGAATTTTGGCAGGTGGTAGGGTAATTTTATAATCTTATTTTTACCCTTAATTAACTGATTTACCTTTAACTGTAGTAAATAAAAGTTACCATAGTTATTATTCATAATGTCTAAAAAATAACCAATTACCAAAATTTGGACCCAATGAATCCAAATATTGAATCCATTCTTCAAAATTCAAAACACTAAAGTTGAAGTAATTACATTAAAATTAATCCCGTTGTTAAGAAAACATGTATTAATAGTTAAAACCTTGTCAAAGAATGAAATGTTTTTACCAATGAATTCAATGTAAAATTATTAGAAATGAAATAATTTATATTAAATGGTAAAAATATATTATATTTATACTTTAAAACAATTAAATTTTATCATTTAAGCATATAAATTATCTTGATGAATAAAGTTGTTTTTAAGAAAAAGACTGTGTATTTTTACAATTTATCAATATATGAAAGTTATCAGAAAAGTAAAAAAAAGTATCCAATTTAAATTTTTATATCTTGATTAAAAATACTAAGTTTATTATTTAAAATTGAACATATAAAATTGTCCAAAATTATATTTAAAATGGGTGCTCCATCCAAAGGCGGTAAAACTGTATTTTTTTTAAAATACTTCTTTTATTCGAAAAATTGATTATGATTTCATATATTATTCTAAAAAATGTGTAAGATGAATTATAATGTTATAAAATTAAAAAATTCATTAATACTATTCATAACAGATTTTCCATAATATTATAATAATATATCATTGTTTAGGGAAACTCGGTTTTGCGTACAACGCAAGCTATCGAGGAAGGTTGCTCTTGCGTGTAATGCAAGACAAGCCAGTGTTATGTGTAGTGAAAGATCCCTTTGGTATTTCGTATGACATAAGACATAAAAGAATATTCCACATATAATCTCAGGGTGTTACACTACTCCTGAATGAACATTTTTAACTTTGGACTTCTAATGAGGTAGGATACTGAAAATAAAGTCCCACACTGTGAACATTCGTAATTAAATTTATCATTCAATTCCCAATTCTTCTGGGTGTCACATTCACCACAAAATAGATGAAACATTTCTCATTTTCTATCCTATATATCAAGAGAGGTAGTTCCACCATAAATCTAGTTGGGTTCCATCTATAATATCAACTATGAAAACCTAACCTCTTATGGGCCATGAAATCGTGCCCCATAGAGGCTCGTTGTGTTGTGATGGATGGTCGTCACCCTCCTTTAACTCCCACCAATGTAGGAATCCACCCATTCTTTTTGTATCATGCTATGACTCTTATCACAACCACTATCCCACACTGTGTGTGGTAGAATGTCCACCTACCCCTACTCAAAAAAGTCACTATAATGAGATGTGGTCTCAATTTGACCCCCAGCTGTCAGAGTGTGGTGGAACAGCTGAGTACCACTAGAATATGATGTTGGCCACATTATTAACTATTACTATTAATTACATATTAATTATTATTATTGTTAATATAAATTAAAAATTATTAAAAATTATTTTTAAATGTTATTAATTATTACTGATTATTATGTAATAATTAATATTCGCTTATATTAAAAGTTTATAATAATTTTAATTGATAATTAATAATATATAATATTTTTAATCATAACTTATTATAATCAACTACAATTAATTACTATTTTTCAAAACAATTATTAATTATATTATTACATTTTTTTACAATATTTTTTATTAGTAATATTAGTGGTGAATTATTATAATATGTTTTTCTTTATTTATATGTTATTATCTTTGAATTATTATTATTTATTTGTTATTATTAAAGTGACGGAAGAGTTATACTAACTACTATAAGGAAAATATATAATGGATGTTAGGGTACCCTCCTCTATAAAATGGTGTATTTGTTGTGATTTGTAGTAATATTTTTGAATGAAATAAATGCTACAAATTAAAAATAAAAACTATTTTCTATAAATAATATATAAAATTTTATTATATATATATCAAAACAAGAAAATAAAAATTATTTTTTTTGGAAATAAGATTTTATGTATAGTTTATACATATATATATATATAAGTGTAATTAATTTTTTAAGAATTGGGCAGAGAGCATCAAATGGAAGGACTCTATTCCATAGGATATCCCGATTTCAATTAATTTGATGCACTATTATACCAGATAGTGAAAATTCCTAAACTGTAAAATTATAAAAAACCCCATTTAAAAAAACAATTAGCATCTAAGGAGTGGACTGGCATTCCTGTTCGAATTTCACTAGTGTGGGTTCCTCTTTATTGGGCTTGATATGATTGTTGTGGGTTTTTTATTAATTTTTTGTTTTTATTCATCTTTTTATTTTCTTATAGAATTGTTTAATTTTACATTTTAATACAAAATCATTCTATATATATCTCTCTATCGCACACTACCTCACTCATTCATCCATTTCAGTATTTTTATTTTTTTATTTCCATGTGTGTACCTTATCCAAATGTGTTCTTTCATCTTGTGAATATTTTATTTAATTCTTGTTTTATGGGGTTTTAGAAAAAAAATAACATAAAAAGGATTAGTTTTTTATTTAAAATAAATAGTTTTAAATGTATATATCCCCTCAATAGTTCTTGAAAAATATGAAATACAGTGAAGGAATTAATATATTTGTGTCATATGGAGGGCATGGAAAATGTTTGGAACCCTAAGATGACTCTTCCATTTTACATTGTGAAGTCTATTTTCTCGCCAAATTCAGTCACTATACAAAAAATAATGCAATTGAAATAAAAAAAAATGGTTCATATCCTTATAAAAAAACCCATACTTCTATTCTCTCTAATCTTCTCCTGATTTTATCTTGTATTGATTTATACCATGTGTCGAAACTTTTGTGATATCTTTGATGGGGAAAAATATTTTTCAATAATCATTTAAAATTATTCTCTCTAGTTTATTTTAATATGTAATTAATTTAATTTTTATATAACTATCTATTATTAAATAAATAATAGTAATACTTTTGTCAAATCGACTAGTACAATGATTTTTTATATTGAAAACCACAATGATCAATAATTAATAATAGTTAGTAACAAATAATAATGTAATATAGAATCATTTTATTTTATTTATAATTTTAGGTTTAATATCAGTAATAATGATGCTTAAATATTGAGTAAAGAGACCTTTCATAATAGTAATAATATTGATAAATGTTTTAGTAATAATATTCATATTATTAGTAATAATACTGAAGAATATTTAATATTAGTTGGTAAGAAATATTAAACTAATTCAATGCTCATTTAACTTTTTAATTCTTAAGGGTTTATTATTAGATATAATAATGAGAAATTTAGTTATTAATATGATGTTTAATAATAATAATAATGGTTAATTATTTGGTAACAAAATCATTAATATTAGTAATAACAATTATTAATAGTAATATTAAGGTGGATGGTCTTATGGGTTATACCTAGGGGTCATATACTCTATCTATCTACCATATGGCTTTTTTTGTTTCTATGTATTTTACTCAACATAATGTATATCATTTAATTAATTAACTATTAGAAGTTTCTTATTAGTAACAATAATATTTATTTGGTTATAAATTAGAAGTATAATATTAGTAATACACATTGTTAATTTTTTAGTAATAATATTATTAATATTAATAATAATATTGATAAAAAAACATAATAGTAAGTGAAAAATATCATTGAATGTATTATTATATTAATGACTTAATAATTAAATGATTAGTATCAGTAATAAAAATTCTGAACTATTGTCATAATAAAAAATTCTTATAAAATTAATGATAGTGTAGTTTTCTTAACAATAAAATCCGTTTTTTGATAGAATATTTTAACACATGATCCTGATCAGATTCACCTTTGGGTAACAAAACTAAACAATATTGGTTGAGTATTAACCTGATCATCATTAGATGAACAAAAAATGGGCTTACCATTACATCATTTTTGAAAC
Source organism: Viscum album (assembly GCA_963277665.1). Lineage (NCBI taxonomy): Eukaryota > Viridiplantae > Streptophyta > Magnoliopsida > Santalales > Viscaceae > Viscum > Viscum album. The sequence continues at coordinate 1,018,898,767 of OY728133.1, read as the reverse complement.
ACACAAGGTATATGACTGGGTACATACATGAATATTTCATTATTATCCCATTGAGAAGGTTATTTTTCATTAAATTTTGAATATCCTATAGTATCTCATTTCTTGTTTCATATTCCCCTATAAATTCATATTATTTTATTATGAACCCAATATACATATTTTTTATAGTAATTTTTTTATTGTTTTTGTATTAGGATAACATTAAATTATTTTACTTTCAGAATCCCTTTTGTATGTGTGTAATTATAAGGTGAATAAATTAAAACCACCAAATATCTTAATAATGTAAAAAACATGAGTGGTTATCATTCTACATCATGTTACTCTAGAAAAACTGTACAAGAATTCCTAGTTGATTAAATATTACACTTGGTTTGAATATCTTTTCAATTAGGAATTAAAATTTAATGTACCATTACAGTTCAAGGAATATATTGTATCCACTTCTTGATGATGGTTATTAATAGTAAGAAACAATATTATCTATCAAAAAATCTAATACTAGTTTGACGGAATTTACATGTTGGTTTCTACTCACCATCATCATCATAAACTTTTAATATAACAAAATACAAAAAATATTCCTAGATAATGAACGATCTAAATATTATGATACTATTATATAATATAATGAATAATTCAACAAAGTCTATAATATAGATCGAATTTTGGAGAAAATTCATGACAATGTAGTTTATAGCTACAGTAATATAATAGAATAATTACGGGTTTCGTATCATCATATTATAATACTTATCAGTAGATAATTTCTAAAAAATATTAGTGATTTATATTCAGTTAATTAATGTGTAAATAATTTGAAATATAGAGTACCTATATTTTTATTATTATAGGAGCTTCCATTTTGATCATTCAATGCAATATGATTAAGGGATATCATGTGGAGAATACAACAAAACCACTCTATACCTAATAGGGTACACCATTCTCATGTATCCTTGATCTCATCAAGTTGACAACCATAATTTTAAGGGGTGCTAGAACCATTATTGAAAATAATAGAGATCTTTTTGAGAAGAAGTTAATTTATTGGATTTACATGAAACTAGTGATCTAATTTTTTTAACAATCAATATGAACACATAGAATCTCATTCACATAATAGAATAAAAATCTCTCTTCTACAGTGGATGCCTGATGCTTCATCATTATAACAAATCTTATGGGTTACTATTATGGAGTGTAATTCATTGAACTCATTTCAATGAATTACTTAGAATCTAATAATGGAAATATCCCTTGGATAAAAAAGGAAACCACTGGGGTGAGTCATTCCATCAAATGGAATTGTATATATATCATATATATATCTTATATATATATATATATATATATATATTAGTGCATCACCTTCATGATAATATAGATTCAAAATATGAATGTATTTAATGTACACAATATTTATCATATAATATAGATTTATATATATAATAATATAAATTTTTAAATTAATATCATGCCTGCACATTTTAGTGCACTATAATAACAATATATTTTAATGAAATTTTTCCCATTAAATAAGGTGACACTTTGCGTTTCACACAACGACATGTTTAAACCTACTAGAAGACACTATTAGTTTTAAATTTACACAATAATATAGTTCATATGTTTAACGTGATAAATATTAATAACTTATTTAAGAAATATATACAAATTTCAAAATACATATGAATATATTTATACATTATTAGAAAAAAAAATTACACAATTTTTAGTAAAATCACATTGCTCGTTGAAAATAACACTTCTTCAAAAAAGAATTTATCTTCATTATATATGTAAGTATTAATTTTTAGAAGATATAAAAAATGGTTGGGAGTAATTAATTTCAAATTTTAACTCATCAAATAAAACTTATGTTATTTTTTAATAATTTTTTTAAAACATTTTTTTACAGAATATTGAACTTGCTAATTTTTTATTGAAAGCTATATTATCATATTATGTATTTAAATTTTAAAATAATTTTTGTATTATTTTTACATTTTTTTACTTAATGATATTTTAAAATTATAAAATTTTGAATTAGGAAAAGGACATTGAGCATTATTTTATAATTAAATGGTTTCATGAATCTAATGGGAATTTTTCCAAAAAAATTGATTTTCTTTTCATTTTACCAATTTCATTTTAAATTGAATTCTATAACTTCTATATTTTGAATTATAAAATATTAATTTCAAATTTATATTAAGAGCTGTAAATATTTTTTATAGGTTCCATTTTTTTGCCAACATATATAGTATCCCTTGTAAATTTGGTTACCATGGTAAAGGGTAAATTGGGTTATTTGGGTGAAAAATAAAACGAGGACTATAAAATGACCCTAACAGGGGAAAAAAATTATTTTATGGATATAATTATACCTGTAACATCGGAGTATTGAAATTAAGTTTATTATTGGCATGATGTTCATGAAAAAAACATATATAATTTTTATATCAAATAAAGTTACTAAATATCACATTCATTGTCTTAAATATCCCTTATGAGTCCAGATAAGGGAAATGGTATGTTATGAATAAATATAAATGTAAATATTTCAATAAATAAAAAAAATTTAATGATGTTAATTTATTTTATTCTTCTAATGTGACTTATATGGGATTAGGATACTATTAATATCTTATTTAATATAACATCAATGATCCAACATTGTTGTTTTTAATAGTATATCATTTTGAATCTAGGTTTAACCAAAATATATATTAAACTATAAATACTTTTATGAAATGTAGAATATTTTTATTCATCATGGTTTTTATTGTTTAAATTTTATTTAATAAATAAGTATATTAAATAATTACAGAATGCTAATTCTGTAATTAGGTTATTACTTTAAATATCTAGTAAATGTTAGAAAAAAAATTAAAATAAAATATTTAAAGATAATTAATAGTATAAAATAATATTATTTATTACCATGACCCCAAAATGATATAATAAATTTTTTATGTCGTGTTTTTTCATTATATTTTTAAAATTCCATGTACCGATTAGTGTCGAAATTGTCACTATTCATATTTTATCAAAATAATATCCTATTAAATTGTTTAAAAATTTATTAATAATATTTAATAATACAAAATAATTGTAAAATTGTCTAATATATTATAAATTTATCATATATGTTCTAATTTACATCATATAATTAAAAAAGTAAAACCTTTTAATATTGAAAAATGTGTTACCTTTGTTAAAATTAAAACAGGTTAACTAATGGTTTATAAAAATGATAAGGATAAAAACAGTCCCAAAAATATCTAAAATATATTGGCTTATGGATTAAAATATTATCTCATATTATAATAGAGACATTCCCTTTTGGTGAGATTTTACTAAGATTTAATTTATTATATATGAATAAATTTTTAAATTCCTAAATTTCCCCTCACATAACGTATAAAAGGTCACCTCCCCCTCACTTCATCAAATCACATTGATCCTACAAGCACAAAACTCCCCTAGAAACATGTATTTTCAGATACCATATCAATATTCTAAATGTTATGGCATTTTCAAAAGACCAAACCTAGTGTCCCCAGGAGGTGGTCTAAAGGATGTTTTCCAAAGAATAGGTAATCAACTTTAAATACAATTTCAATATTTTTTATTCTTCAGCTTCATATTAAAGTGATTTTATAATTATAATGTAATTAAACTGGTATCAAAAACATGATAAAATGTTATTAATTTTATGTAACAACCATATTCAACCATTTATCTTTTATATGAAAAACCAAATCAATGTGTGTGTGTGTGTGAGCACGTACGACATACCATTTCCACGCCATGGTGTAATCTATTTTTCATCAACACATTATTTGGATAGATATAATGATGAAACTAATAATATATATATATATATAATAATTATAACAATATAATTATTATGAAAAAATAATATTCTATATTATTCCTTACTAATGATACTGTTGCTCATGCATACGTTGTACCTATCATTTCCACGGCACGATTTGATTCATTTTCCATGTTCACCATTCAAGAATGATTATATAATTGTACATAATGAATAAATATGATATATATATGAAGATAATATTTTTATTTAAATTATAAATCTATATTTTATGGACAAAAAAGGGGACTTATATGATAAAATATGCATAGGACAGTGAAGAAATTAACACATAAAATAATGGTAATAATAAGATATTTTTTATAAATGGGTTATAGGATAATATAATTGGATCATCTATGATACCATAAATATAAATATAGTTACATAATAATTTAATAACATTATATACATCATTATACAAGTGTTTCATATAGTTATAATAGAAATTAGTCTAAAAGTAAGGATTAATTTCCCAATCAAATTAATATTCAAGATATTTTTAGGTTTCTTTCTGGTAAGGCATATTTATCTTCCATGTCCATGTTATGTAAAATTATTTTCCAAAATATTTGTAATACTATTCTACAAATTTTAATGTCATTTTTACACCTATTTGAATATGTACTAAATTGTTTGAAAAAAAATATTTTTACCATTTTCCAATTGTGCTTCTATGTGATTTTTTTTAGAAACTTTTTTGTTAAAACATTTGTTTTTAAATTATAAAGATTGAAAATTATTTTTCTATTTTAATATTCTTTAATTCCATGAACATTACCTTATAGTCTTATAAGGATATTTTCAATGAAAATATTTTTTTAGAAAAATTTCACTTAATTTAAAAAATATATTTTATAATAAATGATATTTTCCCATGAATTATTTCAAGTGATCTCTAAAAAATATTTTCAATCTTATGTAATATTATCTGATGTCAAATATACTTCTCTGAGGATATTTTACAAAACTATTGTCCTTATTCATATTTTGGTTCATTTAGATATATGATGTCATGATATTTATGAAACCCATTTTATTTCCATGGGTTATGATATGAATAAATATTTATAAAAATCATTCCCTTTCATGGGTTTTGATATAATAAACAAATAATGTTCTTTTGGAACATATATTTAGGGTTTTCATTATGTGTTGGGTGGGACCTATATCTCCCTCAAATTCATTTTGTAAGGATTTAAATCTCTTGAGATTGTTTGGAATGAAATGGGAAGTAAACTCAGTTTAGTAATATAAGACTGGACCTATGTAAACTCAGTTTTGTAGTACAAGTCTAGAATGAGAAGTGAACTTGGTTTTGTATGAAACTTTTTTTGCAATGATGGTCTTGTAAGGCAATATTAACTAATAAAAAAATAATATACTATTCTTATGTGTATTCCACATTTTCATGTTTTATTATATACTCCAACAAATTAGTTATTTTATTTTATTTATAATTCATGTCTTATATACAAATATGATTAATTCCATGACCCAATATCATGATCCTTGATACGCTTGATATAATTTTTAAAAATAATTCCATGATCTTATTGTAGTATTCTTAACTAATCTCACATGATTAACCAAGTTGAGCATCTGATCACACCCTTTATTATGTCTACATTCCAAATGATATGATGTAATATATTAAATAAGATGTTTTAAAAAGTTTTCATGTTATGATAGAATAAGCGATAGATGATGTTGATGATTTATGAATCAATTTTTTATATTTCCTCATTTCCAAAGACACAAATCCTTTATTTTTCTGGTTAGGTTTTTTAGGTTATATAATTTATATTATTCTATTTATATGTAGTATTTTTGTATGAAAAGTATTTTATTTTATATTTGGAATCAGAGCATTGATTAGTTAATATATTGAAACTAGGATGCGATAACATTAATAAGGACACTAATGATAAGTCTAAGTACATGATAGAATCATATAATTTTGGTGATGATCATCCAGAACCTAGGATAAAACATAATAACTCATGAATTTACATTTATATGTTATTTTCCTAGACTCTATGTTTTAACCACTATGATTAGTGTCTCTAAAACCATGGTTTTTGTTTTTTGGATGTTTTTTGGATGTTTTTTGGAACTCAGAGGAACAACATGAATGAGATCATCAGTGAAATGATTTTCCTCTTGAGTAACTTAATATTAGGGGATATATAATGAAAAATCATATTTTAATGATCATACGAATTTATCAAGATATGAATTGAGCATGAAATCAAAATAAGAAATGGAAGTAACAACATTCGTTTGAGTCCTTCATGGGGTAATTCCCACCTTCTTTCAGTGGGTGTAATGATCCTCTAGTTGATGAATAATGGATTAGTACCACTGTTGGGTCCTAAAACCATTTCAAAGGTAAATTAAATACTCCCATAAATTAGATAATGGAGGAAAACAAACTCAAGAAAGAATGTAAGTAAAATACGTAAAGGTGAAAATTTAGAAAATAAAAATTTCAAACAGCAAAGGGAAACAGCCTTCAAGGATCAACCCTCCGCTTAGTGACCTACTTCGTGGGGACATATGCAAACTAGATGGTTCAAGGGATCCAGACAGCAGTGTCGGGACGATGAACACTATTTTTCATGGAATTCATCTTCATAAGGATCCCAATAAATAATTCCATATGAGGATGGATATGATGGTGATTATCCCCCACATTTACTATCATTTGTGAGATACAGGTGATGAAATATGCCCCTCATATGATCCCCATTAATTCATATGGTTCACAAGCATGAAAATTTGTGGGCTTCATTCAAACGAAACAAAAAATTTATTATAAATGAGGAAGTAATTTTTTGTTATTGTGGATGATGGCCCTACACCTCGCTGACCAAGTAATCTGAAGGCTATGTTTTCATTCCATGGGCCTCCAAAATGGATCCTCTAGAGCTCACCAATCCGGCTCATATGACTCCCTATAAAAAGACCCCAATGGGGACAAAATATTAGAGTCTATTGGAGGGCTTGAGTGATCAAAGTAATGGAAGAAGAGAGCCCCAAAAAATACATGCTCTTTTGATGATTCCAAGCTGGTATAATCCCTCAGAATAACATTGAAGAATGAAACATAATAATAATTGGCAGTCTGAAAACCAACTTCCTTTAGGATTGGATTACTCACAAATCATAGAAGAAAATTCCCCTTCTTCAATTTGGTGTCCCACACAGCCATAAGCTATGCGGGTGGAACATTGAACCCAGTATAGTTTCACAATGTCAAAGGATCCCGGCCTTACATAGCATCATGTAATGCCAATGGATCAGTTCCACATTACGAAACACTACAAGGGTGGAACCTGATCCTATATAGAAAAACACTTTGTGGACAAAATCTTGGTCTGCATATGATCATAGTACATTGAAAACCCCTTCACTGACATATAAACACACTTTATTGAGAAAGACTCATTCCATATAATGAAATGGTATGCATGATGATTTATTTTGGGGCATTCCACCCTCTATCTTCAATCATTTTCTTATGTTTCCATCAAATTATTCAGACCCCCTCTGTAAACTAGTCTAATAGATCTAGGAAAAAACCTCTTAAAAATCCACCAGACTTGTATGATTAAACATTTGGGAACTATAGTAAACCCTACTGAGTTTACATACCTTTGGTAATAGAAGTCTGGGGGGTAATCCATGTAATAAGGTGGATAATTAGAATACACTAAATTTTACAATCCAATGGTAATGTTGTTCTCAAATCAAGATTCTCACATGTACCTCCCCATTATTGGAATTAAGGTCAACCAGTGGACTTTAACATTGATGAGGTATAATTCGAAATGAGGTAAAATGACAAATACTATCCTGTTATATGTGGAATGCTCCTTACCTTCCCTAGAAAAAATCATAGGGAACTCAATCTGAGCTATGAAACTATCCCTTATTTAGGGAAGTGTCATGTCCCTAGTCTCACCCAATTTGGTCCTCTTACTTTTCCATTAGTGGATAGGGGAATGTGTTTTATTTTATGAATCCACCTCTTCCTTGTGATTCTCACACTAAGAATGACTCATGTTGGATTATAGATTAGTAGTGATCATGTCATTCTTGCAATTTACCCCCATTTGAAATATTAGATCCCCGATCCCTTCCTTAGACTAGATACAAAGGATGCATGTCCTATGCATGAGCTAAAATTGGCCTTCTCTATGGAAATAATCCCTAAATCATGCCTATTGTTGAGAATATTAAAAGTATAAGTTCCAAATTGTGTCTTAAAGGGGCTTCTTCACCATTCATCACAGATTGAATCTTTATTATGTATCTCTCACATAGACGTCCTTGCCACGCAAAATTAAACTATACGGTTGGGTCCTTGTCACATGAACATAAAAGGTTCTGTCTCTAGTTAGGTGTCACCGAACTAACTGGGGTTTCATTCCTCTCATGAGGATACATTGGAAGCCCAGATCATAGGTTCAATCCTAGAATCAAAAATTCTCTCACAACCATTGAAGATGAAAAACTGTTGAGTACCATCCTCGCATGGATCAAACATAGCATTGTCTCAATGAAATAACAAGGGACACCTGAAATATCAACAAAATTGCATCATTTATGAATATTCTCATATATATATATATATATGTATGCATCCATGGATGGATAACCCTAGATATATTCATGAGATTCCAGACCGATGCATATTCATTATTGATCTCATGACCTTGAAGTAATCCATGGACACATTCTTGTTAATGAACCGAGGATTCATGAACAAAATAACATTGGTTAAATATATAAGAGAGTCTATGAATAGGAAATAATTTACCCCAAATGGGTTGGATGATCCCAAGTTCACATACTCTCAACCAATGTGAGTACTTAAATTTCATTGGAATAATCATCCAATGAGTGCATGCCTTTGGAAGGTAGATCCATGAATCATGGTTAGAGGGTCATTATGATTATTTGGCTCTATGAATACACCTTTTGGTGAACATTTGATGACATTGTACCTTACAAGTATTAATTACAAAAATAAATAACCCCATAATATCACAAGACAAGATCATTTAATGCTGGCACCTCTATCATAAGATAAAATGGGTATACTACTCAGTACCCATCAGAACATTTTCACTCATGGGAACGACAAACCAATCAGGTAAAAACAAAAATGGTGAACCTTAAGTGAATCCTTAACCAAGGTGATAGAATTAACCTATTGAATCCCCTTTCACATACAACAAGATAGATTTCCAACCAAGATCTTAAATTATTCATGTGGTCATGATATGTATTTTGAACGTGGTTTTTGTCAATAATTGTCAAATATAGTATAGGTCTACAGAGCTACCATCAATCCAATGGTATCATCAACGTTCTCATTGAAATGCATGTTGATCAACATGCTAGTTGATTATTCCACAAAATAGAGAAATATTTCACCCACCAGTATCTCCAATGTTGGGTTTAGAACATTTTAATTTTCGAGTACCACCATAATGATACTCTCCCCATAGTTGATGATGTAAGGCTGGCCCTCCAATTAGTGAGATCTCATTAGTAGCCTCGTCAGCATCAGATTGAATTTGATAATTCGGTAGTTCCTCTATCCATCTTCAAACAATATAAGATCCAATCCTTGGAATTTTATAATGAGTACCTCCCTTATATAGGGGAGACAGATGAATTCATCATCCATGAATTCATCCATGCTACATAAGAGACCAACTCAAGGTCCCCTACCAAAAGACATCTTTTCCAACGTCATGTGACCTAGTATTCCTATTTTGAAGAGGACACCATGCCGAGGGCTACTGCCGGAGTTCAATGAAAATGGGTCCCATATGCTTCCCACCATAGGAAATGAACATATTACTAAGAGAGGGTAATATCATGGTTTCTTGAGGAATAGATCCATCATACAAATATCATGGAATACTATGGGATGACATATAACCCCACCCCCATATGATGTTCTCCAGAGAAATTTGATGGAAGGTTATGATCACATACATATCCCCACTCACTCTTATGTATATCAACATGAAAATATTGTGGTACATTACAAGAATGTGAAAATTATCACAAATGATCTCCAATCTCTCCATGCACAAAGAACAGAAAATTACTGGAAATGAAAATCCCTGCTAATGGGAATGAATATTGTCATCCAAATAGGAGAGAAAACTATTGGTAGTCACACATCCCATCCAATTAATATGAAGCCACTAGTCAAATACAATGGTGATGGAGTATGGGAAAATTCTAATACCCACTCCCAGATATCAATCCCTTCGGTCAAATACAATGGAAATATGGTACAATCATAGTCAAATTCCATTGTATTTATATCATTCCCATGAGATAAATACCATGGAAAACGAGGAGATTCAAATAACTGCATGAAAATATGATGACTTTCCTCCAAATAAGATGGAATATGGAGAACACTGTTGGCATATCCCATGTATAAAAGAGGGGAAGACCCATTCCTCTACCCCGACATATGAAAATTTCTATTACCCACTATAAAACCAAGGAGGACTGGTGAAGGAACAAATTCCTACTCTGACATCTGAATGTGAATTTATCCCCATTCTAGCAAATTACATAACTCAACACATGCTAGAAATGATGGAGGATCTGAAATCAATTCTTTCTAATTTTCAATATACCTATCATGATGTTATCACATCCAGTGAAATATAAAGGATTCGGTCCCCCAAACCCATCTCCCCAAGTTGGGTGACTCGTCAACTAAATAATATGGTCACTCCACAATAGTCATGCATCCCTACTCCAATCTTGGAGGGTCGATGGACACAATAAACTATACATGGAAAACTAAATTGAGAAAAAATTGTTGGTCCAACTGGGGGACACCGACCCACCATGGTGCATGCTCTAGGGAATGAAAATATCCCTATTAGTACTAAATATTATCTTCATCATATCCTGGCCGCAATATGGGAATCAGTGAAACATGAACCAAAATACGAAGGCTGTTACCAATAGTTGGAATCCCCTATTTCCCACAAAAGTGTGTCCAATAAATAAATGCCCCAATGGAAATTGGAAAATGAGGACCAAATTAATGATCCTCAACTTTTGGAAGCTAGATTACATGATTCCATCAAGAACTTATCAACCGTTTCTCATGATATATTAAAACCACAAAAAATTATGTCAGTGGAAGTAGCTGTTGCGAAGGTCCTCGAGACAATATTGTTACCATAAGTTCTGAAGGACCACCTCATACCACCCATGAGGAATTACATGATGGTAAAAAATGATTGATCATTAGAACCCATATTATAATGAGTGTCATGGTATCACACCCCTTGAATATATGATCAGATAGGAAGAAGGACCTTCACCTCTTTTAATCCACTCTAATGGTCCTCCCTATGGTATATTCTGCAATAATTCCCCCTATTATAAGGTTTCCTGTTATCATTGTAGTCCACTCCATGAATTTAGTCACAATAAAGGCACTCCCCATGGTGACATCAAGTAATGAGAAGGTCATCCCCAAGTATCAATTATTACAAATGGTCATCCAAAGGATGTTAACTATATAAATTCTCCCTAAATCCAGAAATCCAGCTATGATGGTAGTCCTCATCATGATGACAGTCACTGTGAAATCCCTCCCTGTAGTGACATCAAACATCTAGAAGGACCTACCATTTTTGTGGTTAACCATTAAGGACCTACCTTGGGTATGTTAGATAAAACATCTCCCTATGACCAGAAACTAATCCATGATGGTAGTCCAATCCACCACAAAATTGGTTACGGAGTTTCTCCCCACACTCAACATTCAAACTGGAATGAATTTCTTCCCCTCATTGATCCATACACGATAAATCATTATTATTATGAAGTTCTGGGAAATATGTATTTAAAAATTTTAGATACTCTATCTATGACATGTAATATCATTCATCAATCAAAATATGGTCTAGGGCCACATGAAACTTCTAAGCCACCCTCATACCGTTTATATATTTATGAGACTCCAGCTAACCCCACTGCGAGGGAAAAATATCAAGAAGCATTCATGTTTGGAGGCAAAATTTGTGGAGTCTCTGGTAAATGATAAAAATGATGTTTTTCTCATGATAATACAATTATCCAAGGAAGAAATTATAATTAAGTTTTGGCCCACAACTAATTCTCAGATTGATATATCGAGAGAGTTGTTCGAGGAATTCACACATAGCATTCATCTCAATATCTAGAAAAATCTCTTCCATTTGAATGAAAAGTAATTACCCATTGATTGCTACAGAGGAAAAGTCAATATATTGGTGGTGGTTCACCAAAAAATTCACCTAGATGCCCTTCCATCTACACCAACACCACAATCCATGAAGCAAAACAATGATCTTGAACTAATTTTCCTCCATGCAATACACCAGTTGTGTTGTCATATTAGTGATGCCCATTCTATGGTTTATATCTAATATTGGTGAGAGCATGGAGCATTACACTTCACCATTCATACCATCCAGTTGATCCCATTGTAAATGACTTCATACAATGTCATTATCTCAAGTTGGTGATCAAATAAAATTCTTATTTTGGAAAGGAAGAATTCATGAAAATAATCTACCTTAAGTAAGTATCACAAGCATCATGATTGATGATAATGATCCATTGAAAAACTCCTGAACCAAAAAACAGAGAACATTTTTCAAGATTCTCACTTAAGGTAATCCAAACATCATTAAATTCTCATTTCCTCAAAAAGAATATTTCATTTTCATATCTGACATCATATCTATCTCAACCTAGAATATAAAAGCATAAAATTAAGATAGAAAAAATTGTAGTAGCAATTTATATAGTCTGATAGCAATGCCAGCCTAAAGTGGTGGGGTAATTTTAACATAAAATTCCCCCATATGTCAAACAAATCTATTCTATGGAATATTCATGAAGTAATGTGAGAAAACCATCATGCAACGATGTGGGTATTTTAACCTCAACAGCCTGCCCAGTGGATGTCCCTATTTTCCTACTAAGGGAGAAAAACAAATAAAGATACCTCCCATTTCATCCCATATCATGATTCATCCCCCTAAAAGGGATGCATACATTAAGGTAATAAAATGTTTTACTCCAAGTTAACCATTGACCAGAAACTCGAAGAGGATCTTAGAATAGATGGAGTGAATCCAATGTTGGGGAAAAACTCTCCCATCATTCAGCAACAGGTACGGAATCCACCATGTTTTATGCATTATTTAATGTTGTTTTCATCAATCCTACAGAACTTATTGAAAATGATGTAGATTCATATGAATATGGAGAATATGTTTCTCCCTAGACTCCAATACACAAAGTACCCAATGGTGTGTACACCCAGAGTCAGAGGTATATCCTAAATTTGGGCACTCCCTCAGTCATTCCTTCACTACCTCCTCTGTGAATCCTCAACAACCAGAAGTAAAAAAATAATGTCACACATGAACCACCTCCCCACAAGGATAACAAGTCCCCGGTGCTTGAATATATATTCAATTGATAAGAGGAAGAAATAAAATATTTGAGGCAAATTAATGCGGAGTTGCTATGAGGAAGTCATCTTGTCAGATATATTCCCTTGTTATAGCCTCCAAGTACGATTCTATTAGGCATGCCTCCACAACATGGGATTGTCATGGAAAATGAAGCATGGATAAAATTCTTATCATATGTAGCACTGATAGGATCACCATGCATGAGTCCAATCCAAGGTGGATGTTATGATTTACATTGCTTGATGACACAAATGGGATAAATTTGGGAAAATCCACAATGGCTTCCTCGGGTAGAGTACCAACCTCAAGCTTCAGTGGAACCGAGACAACCATTCCTACCCCTTGATACACCCATCCATTTTTAGTTTCAAAAAGACCCACATCAAGGGTACATTAATACCATTAACTCATTTTATCTTGATTGGAATCCATAGAATGGTGGTGTGCTTCAATACAGCTGGAATAGAAACCATATCTTCACCAGGTAAGAAATGTATTGCTGCTTCAAAATTCCATGAACACGTTATTCCCAATACTCAATGGATCATGTGAATAGGGTCAAAATATAATCCATTATGTATCTTATTGTGATCCCATGATGGTAACCCTCTAGAAACAAGAAGAAGTAAATCTTATATGCCTCATCCAAACCCTCCATCTTTCAGCCTTTATAAGGTATGCTAGTTTCCCATCTTAGTTAATAATACTACGGGAGGATCTCCAGTCTCAGTTCCACTTCTAGTTTAGTTTAACATTTCCAAAATAATAGTTTGTGACCTTATAAACTAAAAACTATGAGAGAATGAAAGTGATTCATATTTCATAGTTAGGTGGAATGGTCTGACCTCTTCTATGAATCAACTACTTGCCCAAGATGAGATAGCTCCATTTTTATTTGATAATCTCAATGAAGATCTATGAATGCAACTCATCATAAAAAAATATGTGTGTGGATTTTACAATTTCATTTCAATTTCTAAATGGATAGAGGATTTGTAAAATCCAAGGAATAAACAAAAAATTCATTTATTTGGATAAATTTGGGTATTTGATCAATGTGAACATGATTACTGTGTATTAAAAATGAAATAAATAAATGATTACTAAGTTTTATTATTCATTATTACTGATTTAGTCAATCATTCACACTAAAAATAGTAATTTATTATTGTAAAAAAATTTACTATTATTATATCCTAATTTAATCCCTACTAATAAATTTGATAATTTGATTAATTTAATGTTTATTTCAAAATATAAAAATTTATTAAAGTAATTGTATCCTATATTTTCATGTCAATCTGAGGTTTTTTGTTGATCATTTTTATCCCTTTTATAAGAGATAAGTAATTTTAATAAAACTATAGAATGTTAACTATTATTTTCACCATACCTAGTGATATAATCATTGGAATGATATAGTGTTGATTTATATAGATCCCAAATAAACCTATTATCCATCTCCCATGTTTTAATGTGAATCCATGTGTATTCTCTTGGTATTGACTATTTTCACTAGATTTTTTTACATAACTCCCAATTTAAAGGAAAAACACAAGTTTCGATCATATAATGAAATATGGGTATATGATCAAGATGATGAAGATTCATATTGATTGTAAATGACTTAATGGTAATTTTCCAATTATTTAATGTGAGAAGGATACCATTTAGAAAATTTTGGCCCGTAAACATATGATTTTTTTATCATTAAGAATAGTTAATAATGTCAATGCATACCTTAGTACATACTAGTTTATTAATGAATTATATTGAGGTATTTTTTAATCAATATAATTAAAAATTATTTGAGGAAATTTATCCTATAATTTCATGTCCATCAGAATATGGTGTCAAATTTTCAAACAAAAAATAGTAGAAATGTCATTTTTTTAATCTATTCAATGGTACCCATAGTTTTCCCTCTTACCGATTGACATGAGCATCTGATGGAAATCATGTCGATATATATATATAGTACTTTTGATAGTTATCTCAAAATTTCACATCAATCTATGTTTCTTCTTTGGGAACATACACCTTCTAAATGTTTCTTCACAAAACCGTGTATCAAAGGGATGAATGAAACAATTGATCATAATGAGAAATTTACTTATCTGATCAATATTTTAATGGTTGATCTATGATATAAATGGATGAATTATCATTTAAAAATCAATTCAATTAGAGTTAATAATGTATATTTTGATATCAAAACATATGATATTAACTTTATTACAATGATTTTGAGAAGGTAAAATAGAACCTTCTTCCAGAAAAATAAATCAAGAAATTAAATTAATTAATTATTAATTTAATAAAATAAAAAATTATTAAAGTAATTTTCTCATATATATTCTCATCCACATGAATTTATTAGATAATTTTTTGACCCATAGTGGGAGACATATCATTTTAATAAAATCATAAAATGATACGTGTTGTTTTTATCATTCCAATCGATATGAGCATCAGATGGATGTGTCATTGATAACTACATATAAAAAATAACTGATTTACAATTCAACGATAATTTTTGGTCTTCCTAAATGTGATCCCATTGTATTTTTCCATTTTATGGGATATTCCAAATTACTCAATGTCTTAGGAAAAAATACACGATCATATAAAATGGGTAATTATAGTTTACAAACAACAAATAGATGATTCTTAATGATTATAAATTTCATAAATAAAATTTTCCTAGTATTTAATGTAAAAAAAATATCATTTTAATTTTTTTAACACCTAAACATTTTATTTTACCATTATTAGAAAAATATTAACAATGTTAACTCATGTATTAATCTATACCAATCAATTCTATCATTAAATTGAGCTATGGTGGATTCAAAGAACAATAAATAATTAGAGGACTAATCCCATGTATTTTCACATCCATAAAAATTTGTTTTCTTTTTCTCCCCAAGAAGAAAAATATGTCATTTTATTAAAATTATATAATGTAACATGATGTTTTCAATCAAACTAGATTACATGATCATCTGATGGACAATGAATGGATTCCTACATATCCAAAACGGCATGGTTTTCATTATCACATAATTCCATGAAACTCCATGTGCATTCTCTTGGTATTGACCAATTTTAATTTATTTTTATGTAAAATAAAAATATAAGGGGAAATATAACTTTTTATCATTTTAATAAATTTATTTTCCAATCAACCGTCTAATGAGTCCAATAGATTCTATATAAATTAAATATCATTGTATTATGATTTCATATAAATTAGAGATAATCATTGTTTAATGTTTTATCACTAATAAATGTGTGTTTGCAAATTTTTTGAATTCTAAACTCATAGAATTTCATTTTATGAAAATAATAAATATGAAAATATTCATAAAATTATTATGACCCATCCAATAATCCAATTTACATGTGGGTGAAATATAATAATAAATAATCAGTTAATTATTATTTTCTATACTTTTGTAATTAATCTAAATGTATTTACATGGTTCTGAATCCATATTTGGTCAAATTTAATTTTAATTAAAATTTAATTTTATATGTTTCTTTATTAAAACTGAAAAAAATTGGACAATAAAATTTAATGAGAAACCCAAAAGATAAAATGAATCACGCATCCTAGATATGTTTCATCATATAGGACCATGGATATTATCAATATGTTGTGTAACTAGAAACTAAAAGAAAATAAAAATTATCAACATAATATTGGTTAATTTAATAATTAATTAATTAAAAAATATAGTATAAACCTATGTTGTTGGATCCCACATAGCATCACCTGATGGATATACTCTAGTAGTGATTCTTCTCTATATAAAAAAAATACACATTTACCTTATTGTAAGAATACAATTGTGCCTCCAAATCCATCACAAATTGTGTTATATAATTAAAAAATTATCTATATTCTCTATATAAGAAACTATAGAATGAGGAATCCCCAAGAAATATGTTATGTTTTAGAAATATAAATCATGACCAAAGATGTGGAGAAATAACTCATCCCACTACAAGGAATGTTCTTTTCAGTCCTATATAAGTTGGGATCACTCAACCTAAAATTGATTGTACTATATATATATATATATTCATAATTAGTAAAAGAAAAAAAATAAAATAGTTGAAACCTCAATATCAATTCAAACATAAGGAATCATAAACAGAGCCATTTTATATGTCATTTCACCTTTCTCACATTACTGTACACTAATAAAAAATTTATATATGTCACCAACATTATTAAATGAAAAATATATTAATTAAATGTACATAACTCTTAATGTTTGTAGGACATGTGACGAGTCCCAAGGCTTTGAGGTGTGTCTGGATATGTGAAATTCATAGAATGACCCTATTCCACTACAAATTTTCAATTAATTCAAATTGAATCCTATAAAATGATACACATAATTTGAATAATGTGAACCAATGTCAATATTCACCTCATCATGTATCCAGTGGGACAATATGAAACAATGTAACCCCATTGAGATGGGGGAACCTCTCTTAAGACACTTTCTATAAGGTCCAAGTCACACACATTTCGAAATGAGTTCTCCCTCTTCACACTACCATTAAAAACATTCCTCATTTTACCAAATTGGGTCACATGGACTTTTCAAAAAACAAAATAGAACATTGTTATATTATTCTAATTAGCGAATGAATTTTCTCAAAATTATGTATCTTAATAAACATATCTACGAAACTCAAATGGCCATTTTATGAAATTCTCATCATAGATGATTTTATTTATCCTAATTGAATTAATATAATTCATTTTATTCATTGGAAATATTTTTGGGACATGTATCTTATGATCATACTAAAGAATAAATTCAGGGTCACCATATCCCATTGGATGGTATATCTCATCAAATAATATATGAAATACCTTTTCAGAATTCACTAATGAAATTCTATCACCCAAGGAAATTTGTAGGTCAATTCAGATCCTATTGAAATAAAATTCATATATAATTAGTCATATGTTAATATATATGTTTAATCCTAACCTAAAAAATTAAGGAGAAACATTAAAAATCACACATCCCTTAACCTGTAGATATAGATACCTCTTCATAACGATATTGATCTAGAGCCTATTCCCTTGACATAACTGAAGTCATGGAATATATTAATTTTTAGAGACAGAAAGTCTATATATCAATGAAAGATATTGAAAATTCATAAAAAAATTAAATTAATTGATAAATATTTAAATAAATAAATAATAGTTTTAAATAGATGTGTGGGAAATAACATACATTCTATTAAATAAGAAAATTAATCATTTCTCATTAAATGGTTTCTCTAACCAATTGAATATTCTCATCAAAATTGAGACCCATTGTGTTGATATATTTATTTTGATACAAAATGAACTAATATTGGGATCATCTTTTTTTATTCAAAAAAGTTCTTTATTTGAAATATTCACTACAACTATCCATTTTGATAATATTGAATAGTAAGAAAGAAAACATATTCTTCTTATGATGGAAAAATGAATGTTTCATTAATAAATATTTCATATCAATAAAACACACTATTATAGTTTACTCATTGAAACTAATATTGAAAAACCTTAGTTTCATATATAGTATTATACCGTTTACACTAACAATATGTATTTCAGCTCATGTGTATTTAAAACATCATTGATTTCCTTAAATTTAATATACTAATAACTAAAATCAATTGAAAAATAACCAATTCCATCCCTTTATTATTGATCATTTTTTATCAACATTAATATTTATAATATGAAATCATTAGAATCTAAATATTCAATATAACAACCAGTTATAGATTGATATTCATCTAGTCATATTTGTTTTCCCATTATAGTAGGTTCACCTAGCTCCATCAGATTATAGACCTATATATTTCACAATATTTAATAAATGTTTATGTAGAAAAGAATTAATACAACATTTCAATCAAAGTGAAAATCTATTTAAATATACAGACTCCTTGAATTAATCATGAAATTATGCATAATGGGATAGTTGAATTATATAATCTATAACATGTACCTATTTTTTTATATTTCATTAATATATTTTGTGAAAATTATAACACAATATTTAAATGAAAAATTTATATATATAAAACATATAGAATTTTAATAGTGAACGTGATAAGACACTTATAATAGTAATTTTTCAATTGATATAATATTGAACATAACATTTCAATCAGATTATACACACTCGATGTTGTAAATATGAATTATCATTCCTTATTTAATGGAAAATCAGGTAAATAAGTTGTATTGCATAACTTTTTTCATCATCAAGAATATAATGGACTCATAAATTAGTACACTAAACCCTCAAAAAAACCAATTGATATTGATTCCTATGGATGATATTTTTTATGTAAAAATTATTTCAATGTATTCAGATACCACTAATAGTTTACATCTACAAAAATTACATTATACATTCACCATTTACATCAAAAATTAGTTATATCATCAAATGAACCAAAAACATAAAAAATGGGGGTGGAAATATGTTCTAAATGTTAAAAATCACAAGTGAACATCTATTTTACAATATTACTAATTCAACCATTCATTTATTTTTGAACAATGTTCTCTATAATAATTACTTATCTTGATAAATAGTGGACCAAAACTAGGTGATTAAAAATAATGAATTGTGATGGGAATAAACTATTGACATAGTATCAGATTGTTATGACATTTTAACCATTGAAATTAATTCCTCATCAAATTAATAGTCAAAGAAATATTAAAATTGTAAACATCATCCTCTATCATCATTTTCAAAATGGAAAAAATATCTCTTTATTGTTTATACTCATCGTATATAGTGGTTCAAAAATTCAATCCTTGTTTCCCCCCACCCAACTATAAATGAAAAATATTCCTTAAAATAATTTCTTCTAAATCATTTCATTAATTGATGTAGAACTTTTCATTCCAAATAAATCCCAAATATTTCAACATTATTTTATCTAAAACATTTTTTCAATGTGTATGAAATTATGGATTATTCCTGAGTACGTTAGAATTAATTTATTAGAGAATAAAATATATACATTTATTGCCTATTTATTAATACATTGTATACCCACATCAACAGTAGAATGTGATTGAAGACACACCAAATAATAACATTTATATACCACGGGAAGAATTTATTTCAAAATATGAGATATCATTTACACTCCTATAATGGACGTTGGGGATGGATTGAATTTTTTATAACATTAAAATTACACTGTATCATTTTTGAATATGTTTTGAGGGGAAGAATATGTTTGTTACCCATGTATTCAATTTTTTTGAATGTTTAATCCATACAAAATTTTAAATTTTAATGCAGTTATGGATGTACATTTTCTATTTCATTCTAAAATAGGATAAATTTATATATTATTAAAATTAAGTTAATTTTCATAATAAATACTCTTGAATATTGAATATTTCATTAATTTGAAAATTTTAAAACACCAAATCATTAGATAAAATTTCATTCTTCTAATCAATAAATGGATAAAGGTAAAAATCAATCTTATACAACAATTTTCTAAGTCCAATAATATGTATGGAAGGTAATATAAATTACATTATCATAAAAATCAATGAAGGGTGATTATGTAAGACCAAAACCATAGACCATGTCTTCTGAGTTTACATGGAGATATAATATATTGGATTGAAATAGTAATTTTCCAACTCTAATCAGATTGTATAACAGTCTTTATCAAAGTTGGGGTGCCTCTGATCAGTCTCTATTAATATAATAGATTCTTCTAGGTGGGTGACCATATTAATTTCAATATATATTTCCACATTAAATATCATCAATTTTTATAATTTAGATTAATCAATAATCATTTCATAGTTAAATTTAAATGAATATAATTTATTTTTTATATAGTAATCATTTCCACATTTTTTCTATTTTACATTGACCAGTTTGATTTCCCCAGTTATCCTTCCAACTGGGAGAGTCATAAATCATAAAATTATATAAATTGTAAATTTTATTTTTGAACAACATATAGTTTTTTTGCACATGAATTTATATTATCATACATAAAACCAACATTCTATATCAACTTATGTGAAATGTAGTACAACTCAGTAATAGTAGTTCCATTAGGAAGAAATTATTTTAATAACACTAAAAATACATAGAATGATGATTATAAACAATGATTCAAAGCCTTCATGTGAAACAAATTGAGTAAAATTGGAAAATTATTTAATGTTGTACACCGATGATAAAATTCTCTTAGTGAATCATCAAGTAATTCATTAAACCTCAATAAATCATGATCATTAAAACAGTGAAAATTCATCCCACATACTTCAACAATAATGATGTTAATTTCGTCAAGATCCAACCCACATAAAATTTTTGTTACTATTTCATGCAGAAGATATTTTTTCTCACATAAACAATAAATTAAATATTTTATATTCCTTGAAAATGAATTTATTCATCCCCTTAATAATTCCAAATCTGTTTTTTTAACCCATTCAGGAATAGGTATTTCCCATAATGTATCTCATGGATATCTTTTTTGTAAAGGTTGGGGAAAAAGACTCATTTTATTATTAAAGAATAGCAAACACCTCTTCTAATTGGGTATAAGGAAACCCATTAAATAGCCCGAAGGCCCAGCGGGCTTGTAGCCCATTGATGTCCTCTAGTGAAATCAACAAAGTTCATGGTAGACACTAAATATTATGTAGTCATTTTATTTGGAAGATCATTTAGAGTCATATCAAAATCTATATCTTAACAAAACAAGCCACAATTACACAAGAATTCACATTGCATGGGTTTTTATAATTTCAAATAACCATATATATTCTAAATCAATAATGAAAAATTGCTTATAGACATCAATTCATATTAATCAATGAAAATCAAAAGCTACATGATCAACACATACTAATTTATATTTAATTATTTATGTATTTTATATTTAAAAAGAATAATTTTCACAAGACCAAATATTTTCTATATACTCACTGATAAAGGAAAATATGACTATGAAAACATAAATAGTAATGAAATCATACATATATATTAATATGTGACCAAATTTTAATTTTTAAATTTAGATTTAAAAATACTAGACTATAAGAAATTAATATATTATTAATCTGTTGTTGATATGTTAGTGTAAAATTATTCATGAATATTTAATTTCTATGAGTAAGTAATAAATGTGAACACTCTTGTATATATTTAAATAATTGATGACGAAGTAACTAGTCTTATTCATCATTCTCCATAACCCCTTTGGTCAACATGGTGGAATTATTATTATTGAAATATTTAGAAACGAAATCATATAACCAATATAAAAAATCAATATTCTTTGTCACCACATTCTAAATTAATATAATACAAACGAATATCCTATTAAAATTAATAATTCTACCATGGGTTTTTAGAAAAAACAGAGAAAAATATCCACATTCATTGTGGAAAATATATCATATATATTAATCTTTCACTTAAAAATATTATCTTCCTTTATCATTATATAAAATAAAAAGAAAAATTCAATACATAATGAAACATTATACAAAATAATTATAATGAATTTGATGCATACAGTTATAAAAAAGTAGTCATGTCCAACATGAATTAACTATATTCAACAATGAAAATTAGAATATGTTTTAAAATAATTATCTAAAATAAAAATATAGAATATGGGAAATATAAATAATAAAATGATAAAAATGTAAAACATTAAAAATTATATATTTTTGGACAATTAAATAAATATAAAAACATATTTTTTTAAAAAATATATTGAAGTAAAATATAGAACATTAAAAAATTAAACACTAATATTTAAATTTCAAATAGACATATAAAAGGAATAGAGTATTTTAATTGGGGAATATTTAGTTCATAAAAAAATCATAAAATAAATGCCTCAATTATTGGTCAAATTTCTACATTGGAGAATCCCTAAATTTTTTCAATGAAATATCAAAACACTAAAATAGTTTTTTTAGAATAATAAATAAAATGATTTATTTGCAAAATTAGGGTTTACCTTTGATAACGTGATGCATCTTGAAACAAATAGAGGGATGTTTCTTAGAGAGGTTATTATGGTCGGGAGAGTCTCACCCTAAGGGTATGATGATAGGAGGAGGGTGCAGTAGTTGTTGGGTTGGGGCGTAGATGGAGATGGGTTGCGATGATGATTAAGATCATAGATGATGATGATGAAAATTCATGACAGTGGTAGTATATCCATATTAGAGTACTGTGTGGGTAAGGGAGTGTATTCTGATGGAATATTTGTGGTGGTGATAATCACACTTACAAGGGGTTCAAAGTGGTTATGGTAGAGAAATTGGAGTGAGATGGTACGTGAGGTGAGAGGATGCATCATTCTATCTAGGTCATAATATATTTAGGGTATCTTTTTTTAGAATAGAAAATTGTGGATCATTATGTTCACCAATAGAAACCATCATATTCAATCAATCGTTCCACCAAAAGTAAAATATTATTTTTCTAGTAGTGAAAATACTATAATCTATATTAAAAAAGGCCAAATCATCCCCATATTTTTTCAATACTTCCAGTAAATTTATTTTTAAAAAAATATATACAATCATATATGGATTTTAGAACCTACACATTTAAACTGTTTCTAATAATTCCAAGACTATAGGCCGTGTACTAAATAAGAGGGTAATGAACGCCTAGTAAGACCAGTATATGGACTGACATAGTCTCTTAATTGTAATCGCACTAGCAGAAGGTTGGTGTGGAGAATGATTAGTATAATACATCATAGGGACTTAATTTTAATCCAATTTTGGTATCTAGAGAGGGGTGAGGGTGTTATAATCCCTTATAATCAACATTTAATTTCCATATATAGGAATTTATAGTGTTATTTCTTATCAATGAGACATAATAAAATTGAAAACCTTGATGTGGGTCATTTTAAATATATTAGTGTGTGAGATTGTTTTCCAAATCACCCATGTTCAAAGTCTTATACACTATAGATTATTGTCTAAATCACTCAATTGAAACTAACCAATATTTTTTAAGGGTAGTAGGAGTTCTAGCCAGTGAAGAAAATCCAAAAAAAAAATAATTCAAGAATATTTGGTATTTATGTGGTTTAAATGAGTGCCAATTTTAATTTGAGAATAGAGGCCAGTTTTATTATTCATATTTGGATGAAATATTGTAGGATGAAAACTAAAATTATAGGATAGTTTTTTATTATTACATTGTTAATAATTTCACACTATTCATATGGTCTATTTGGGGTGGTTAATCGAGCCTTTAAAATTCCTCCTCATCATAGGTTATGTTCCATATTTGTGGTCAAACAAAGTAGGTGACATATATTATAAAAGTCATTACTGATCTGTGAAATCTACTAATTTCTCAGCTATTTTGAAATATCCCCCATATAACTCATCCTTATGTCTTATTTTTGGTAGAGGCTATACTAGTAGTATCATTTCAAGGTTATATATTATTTTTTTATAGAAACATTTCATACTATATACCAATTTATCATGAGGGTGGATTTTCTCAACATTCATCAATATTTATTCCAAAAAAAATTATGATATAATGGTTTAACTTGATAATTTGTTTTTTAGAAAAACAAAATGATGGATTATTACAATGTTTAATAGAGATATATCTATTATAATATTGGATTTAATCCTCTAGGCTATGTCTTAGCTCCTATAAGAAATTATCATGCATAATATCTACTTCCATTATTTTTTAACAATGTTATACATTTCTATTATGGTTGAAGTGGAAAAAAATACTTATTATGTCATGATTTCCATTGGACTATGACCCATGAAAATATTTTTTTGTGTCCCTATATAGATTTACTTATGTCAAAATCTCTTAGGATATATGAATCTATGTATCCTTTCAAAACAATTTAACGATTGTAAATATAAAAAAAAATATTGAAATGATGTACCTTGATGATACCTCAATATCCAGTTGATATGAGTTGGAAAATGCTTTCCCGGATTTTCTAATAGTCTCTTCCAAATTCCCACTACATTTGTATTTTTTTAGTGTACATCATAACATACATGAGACTCCAATATACTAACTGATAAATAACTATAATCATTTCTAATTTATCCTCTTAAGTTAAAAGACTCTTATTTATTATAAACTTCATGTGACTCATAGGTGGAGTACCAAAATGTTTTACATTAGACATGTTGAATCTTAAAATAACCTTCTCAATGTAAATTTACCTTAAAATATAAATCTTTTGATTCCTACTATCCCAAGAAACCGCCATACCCTGAATTAGAGTATCATCTCCCATGATCTTCATTTAAAAATATTTTTTCAACTCTTTCTTCATCTTAGGGATGGTTTTATAAATAATATATAAATAATAAATATAAATAATAAATATAATGAAATCACCATTATAATTTTTTTTATCAAAATGAAATAATTATAATATTTCCTATGGTATTCATTTTTTTCACAATGAAAGAGTAGAATTTCGTATATTGTTTCCTTTTTCTGTATTTCAAATAAAGTGATATTTTGATATGAATACATTCTAAGTTTTCAATACCTATCTTCTAATATCTCTCTAATTTATCTATGTAAACATCTTAATCAATATCACCATTTAAGATAGGTGCCTTTATATCAAGTTATAGAGCATCAGATTATAGAGAAAATGACAATAAATGAACAAATCTAATAGAATAAATTTCAAAAAAAAGGAAAAAAATTTCATTGAAGAAAATTCATTTCTTCTGACTGACTCTAATCATGACCATTCTAGATCTATAGAACAACTATGATCTATTATGATATCCTCTGATTATTTAGGCCCACTTGTTATATAGTGTATTCTATGAATGTGGTTACTATACTTAATATAATTTTCACTTATTGTTTGTGGATATAATCTCATCTTGTATGCAATTTTTTAATTACACCTTCTATAGACACATGATCATATCATCATAGCTTTCTAGATCTATAATATCATTGATAACCACATACTCAATAGGTGATCATCTTTGAGTATATTTTCACACTTTTTTGATCTCTTCACTTGTTCTTTAGGGGAAATAAATTCATGAATATTATATGATAGAGACAAATTTAGTATATAGATATACATAGCCTTGTTGTGATGTTTCATTGGTTTCATGATTCTCACTCACACTAGTTGAAACATATTATAGTGATAATGGTTCTAGATTCACTGGAATTTCTTCTGACACCACCTTCACTACCATTTATAGTTTCTAAATATTTTCAATATTATGATTCTTACGAAACACCACACCTCTAGGATTGATGATCATCATTCTAATAGGATACAATATTTAGTAATCAAACTCATAAAATGCATTCCTTTTCTATATTGATTATCTCACACATCATTGGCGATGTGAAAAAATTACATATATCCATAAAATCTTTAAGTGTTTTTATGAAACCTATTTTCATATCAAATACCTTTCAACAATGTTATTTTTCTGTGTAATTAATGGAGAATGGTTGATTAGATCCAATTTGGTCCTGATTCCCACCCCAAAAATGTGTTTTCAGCTTTTAATTTCAATGCATACAACTGAATCTATTGATAATAGATCTTTTAAACCTCCAATAAAAATTTTTTGGTTGAGACATATATGGTAATAATTTTTCCAACTAGATGCTATATGTTATGTATTACTCCTCCAATAGGCCACGATATACTCTCCTATTGTTTGATCACACCCTCAGTGATTATATTTTCCTTTCTCTTCCATAAATCACATGAAACTTCTTAAAAACACGTTTCCCATTATCAATTGTTTTCTAAAAAAGGATCAAACTTTTCTATAATAACTATCTATCATTGTATGAAAATAAATAGAACTTCCAATTGAATTAATTTTCATTATGCCGATATCAATGTGAATCAAATATTAAACATTCACTTTTCATTATGGAAAATAAATGTAAAATTATACATTAAGATGTTTTCCCATGATGAAATAAACACATGTATCCCATTTTTTCACTTTTATTACATGTAATAGATCATTATTGTAAATAATTCAGATCCCAGTTTTTCTCATGTAAACAGGCCATCTATTACATACTTCGAAAAGAATAACTTTTCTAGATACATTGAATTATCATCAACATGGACTAAAATCAATGTTATTACTAGAAGTATCATTCCTTCATTAATGAAATTTTATTTTACCGTTTGTATGATTCCATTTTCCATCTCCAATATAATAGATGTATCCACTATTTTCAATAATTCAAATGGATATCTTATTGATGCGAAAATGGGGAATATGCTTCTTATATTTCAATAGAAACCAAAATCAAATATCACTCATCAAAAATATTAAAAAAATAATATGATTTTTTATGCACCACCATTTCCCAAATTCATGTCCCAAAAAAACCCTAAAGTTTAAGATGATAAGAAGTAAATTATTTTGTGAAAAGGTAGGAGGTGATCAAATCAACCACCCATGTCGTGTATTGACAATAAATAGTAACCTGATCATCTTCATGACCAATAAAAATCTCATCATTGAAAACTATAACATCATTATTTTGGAGTTTAAGTTTATTATTCATCCACATTGCCTTAAATTATTGACACAACTGGATGGTTTTTTATGTATTTAAATAGTACTAGCACTTCATATCATATATTTATCAATATTATTTTCATTTTCACCTTTGTAGACGTTTGTCTCATGGTTATATTCCTCTTCTTCATCTTAACCATTTACATTTATCTTTTTTTCATTGTAAGTGGCATAAAATTAACATGTAAATATATAATCGTTAATTTGGGAGTCATACTTCAAAAGTATACCTTTCTCCATTTCCATAGTCAGCTTCTCATTTGGACATGATTTTTTTATGGACATAACAAGTTTGTCTGATGTCTTTATAAAGGAATCTAACATCGAAAGTGTATGAAAAAAATTATTAACCATAATTTTAATGGAATTCCATATATTATAAATCTCTTTGAATTCTCTCAACTATTATTAAACAATTTTCAAATCCATATACTTCATGTTTACAAGTTTGTATATTTTGTCTGATTTATTATGTGCTCATGTCCTCACAATCTTATTTTTTAGTTTTTTCCATGGAACAGTAGCATTATGTACATTGTTAAAAAATTACAAAAGACACTCCAATAGATCCAAAACATGACATGGGTAGCACACATTCTATTGAGCATGAACGACTCTACATTAATAGTAAGGGTAATGGAATAAATATTATTTACATATATGCAACCATTATTTTTTCTCTAATGGCTCAATAATAGGCTTGACATCCTCCTCTATGGGATTCATTGATTCTATAATGTATCAATGATCTAAATGTTTTGGTTAAATAATTAAAATAAGAGACTATTATTAGTTTACTAGTATTTTCATCCATTTATTTAGTTATAATATCAAACATATAACTATAGCTATGAGTTTGGAATGATCAAAATAGATGTAAATGACTCTTGGATAATTGAAAATGATATCCAATTGGCAAATAAATTCCCAATACTATTTCAATTTTCAAGATCATTTGATGAGGTTGTTCTAAAATGGACCATTGGATAATTATATAGAAAAAATTCTAAACATCGCCATTGGAATAAACATTACCATATTATTCGGAAATGGGGTACTAGAGATCTTGGGGGTTTATCTAGAGTTGTACCCCATATACGAACACAGTATGATTTGTTTTCAATTTTTTCACTATTGTAATCATCTCATGAGGAAAATAAAAAATATAGATTCAAAACTCTATATCATCCACCTTCAATTATGAATTAATCTGATCTATTTCTATTTCTACAATGGAGGCCTTCATTCCACTTTTTTAGGGCATAAAATGTTCATGGAAACAAATAGACACAAATAGAAAAATAAAAATTCAAGAACACGAAATATTTATGTGTTTCAATATTATGACATAATGCATGTTTGAAATGGGTCTTGTGATATTATTTCACTTTGAATGATGCATTTGAGGATCAATTTTCCAATTATATTGTAGATTCATCGAGAATTTGTAGACAAAAATATCACAGTATTCAAAGGGTAGGTTGGTATGTTTCTTAAAGATTTGAATATTCCTACTCATTTCTAGACGCGTACAAAATTTGAGACCCACAAAAGGAGGTTGATTCTCCCATAAAATGTATTACAGATAGAACAATCCCATTGATTTCTCCCATAATTAGGTGAGTCCCCCACATCATTCTCATGAATTTATTCCTACAGTTACATGAGTCATGCTCTTTTTTCACTCCTACAGAACCACCTTCATTGCCTTGAAAACCTATCTACGTGATTTTTTGAGCTAAAATAAGCTGATTGAAACGATTCAAGACTGGTTATATATAGATACCATTAATTAACCTTCCCATACTAAATGTATTTATAATTTTCACTCAATGAAGGAAATATTTTTTTATATCTTATAGGTAATGTAGATGGAATTTAATAAAGGGGTTCGACATTCTAGTTTATCATTCATTAATTGGGATTCCTCTTCCAAAATTTACCTTTGATTAGTGTAGGTAATTTTTCCAAGATTAGATTGGAATTTTCATAATTCCCATTTCATTAATTATAATCTCTTATTAGTTTTTTTTTCATTTTTTTATATTTTCATTCTCTATCACTCATAGTTAATTATTTTTATATTTTAGTATAGTTTTTCCAATTCCTACATTACATGTTATTAATCATGTTAATATGTTCTTACTTATATTATATTTTTTATTCATGTTATCCTCTATTAAAATCATAGAGGTCTAAATAGAATATATAGTCCATGTGAGTGAATCCACGAATGGGT
Organism: Viscum album; assembly: GCA_963277665.1. Lineage (NCBI taxonomy): Eukaryota > Viridiplantae > Streptophyta > Magnoliopsida > Santalales > Viscaceae > Viscum > Viscum album. The sequence continues at coordinate 1,018,868,456 of OY728133.1, read as the reverse complement.
TTTGAATTTAATATAATTTTGATTGTTTAATTATTCACACTATTTTTAGGTTTGTTATGATTGAGTAGGGATGTTATACCTCATGATCCCCAACAATAGGAATCAATATCTATCCTAAATCTCCAATCCCTTTAATTTTATGTCTATATAAAGTACTCATTTTTCTTACCTTACAGCTCTCTTGACGGAACCCTTTATTAGGTTTCATGGGAGTTCCTAAACCTCAAGGTGTTTAATTGAGTATTTCAGTAAAAAGAATAAATGGATGAGAAGAATTTCACCTTCATATAACAGTATAAAATAGTAAATAAAAATATATAGAATCGAAAATGTAATATTCATATCTTGGACATTAATGAATATAATATAAATAGAATCAAAAGAACAATCCAATAATTCATAATAGAAATGAAAAATAACTACACTAAAAAATATAATATCAACATTAAAAAGGACATAATATAAAATAACCTATTTGAAAATACAAAATATGAATGAAAATATTGAAATAAATTTATGAAAATAAAAAAATTAATCCAGTATTCAAATAGCTCCATTTTATAGACCTCCATTTACCACGACCACATCCCCATAAATAAAAAGGAAAACCCATATCTGTAATCATGACCAGATAACATGGGTGAGAACATGTTTTCAACACACACACAAAGACATTGACCAGTATATAGGGTGTGAGTGAGATGTTCCTTGTATGAAATCACAATGAATTAAATGCATTTACCTTTAAAAAGACTCAAAACATTTAATTTATCCTTACATAGAAAAATAGGTTTTCTCTTTTAAATAATTTTGAATAAAGGTAATAATTATCATTCAAAATTATATTCCATTATTAAAACCACCAAATAATACTTTATTATTATCAAATGATGTCAATATTGAAATAATTGGTTTCAAAGGAAAATATTATTTAATTTTTGAAAATTCAATTCAAAGAAAAAATAGTGAATTCAAAATATATGAAGGGAAACCTAACCATTTCTTCTTATTTTTTTCAATATTAATTCAAAAACACTATTTTAAAAGAAATACAATGACTAAAAAATATAAACTGCACAATAAAAATTATTTTGAGGTAAAATAAAGGATAATTATCAATCAAGAATAAGTGTCAAAGTATCCAAGAAATCAATGTGGCATAATAGTAGTTTAATAATCCCATAATGGAACTTGATGACCAATCACCTATAGGGGAAGGAAAATAATAATTAAAAATGACCCCCTAAATAATCTCTCACAATAAAAAATATTCATGTTAAAATCCATAAGAATAATATAACATGATATCAACTAGTGTTATAGAACCCTAGTTCATTAGAAAATAACTTATCAATGTACCTATAGTCTTGTAGAACCAAATTATCTATATTTTTAATTGCATGAGCACTCAAAATTATGGGGACACATATTCCATATCGGGTGTGAAAAGATTCAATGGGAAATGACACCTTAGTTATAGAAAAAAATACACTAGAGGTTTCACTCATGTATATCTCAAATATAGTAACCTTGGAATCCCATGATATCCATTAATGAAGGAGATAAATAAAAAATAACAATAAAATAACCAAATAAAATAATAATAACAAAACATTTTCAAATAAACATAATCTCACCTCTAACACCCTTATAGAAAACATCATGTTTTTATTTCACCTAAACCAAATAAGTGCATAATTTATGAACAATATCAACCCTACTTAAGACCATAATAAACACCATTTAAATGAATAATATTCGCAATATTGTACTGCATAAACATTAAATAATTGATTATATAAAATTTAAAATATTCCTTTCTAAATGACATGGGATTCAAAGAAAAGTATTATCATTTATAACTAATTTAAAAGCATCCCTTGAAAACGAATTTTAAAAAATAAAAATTTATATTCTATTATATATGAAACAATCAATTTTAAAAAAATTCAAGTAACAAAAAAACCATTGGTATTAAATCCATTTACTATGGTCCACACATGACTCTCTTAACCAATTTTTTTTAATACATAAAATACCATTTATGATGATAAAATTATGCTAATATAACCTTTAAAATACCAATATACAATTTAAAATACCAATATCCACATTAAAATAATGTTATTTCAGTTTAGAAAAATATTGGAACACAAAAATGATAAATTAAGAAATCATCACGGGGACTCAAATAATCCCATTGGATGCTAGGAAAAACCCCTTACAGATCTATTTCATGACCATTATTGAAACCACAAATATTTATAATTCATAGTAAATAAATTAAAAGTGTAAATCATTTCGTATCATATGATATATGTTAATTCTAGTAGAATCCACTACCTCATTCACGTGGAATCAAATTACAACACATCACTTATGTAGGAGAATATTAGACTAATCATTGATAGAGCCTTCATAATACCTGAAAAATAATATCCTAAGATTTAAGGCACCCTAAAACATTAAATTCATCCTAAAAATCCCCTAGGGTTCATTTAAGGTATTACAACTAATAAGTGATGAAGGTGGAAGGAAAAATAATAGATTAAAGAGAATCCAGTTGTCCATTAATCTTATAATAAAAGAATGAAAATACATGAATTGAAAAATATGATATCATAAAACATTATTGATACCTATATGAGTAGATGATGTTGTAGAGGGAGTGTAATGGTCCAAATTTCCTAAAAACCTTAAAGGGTTAAATATATAAAATCAATAAACTAAAAAATGGTTTGATTGGGTAAAAATATAATGCCTTATGTCATGTTTTAATGCACCACCCCATGAAATAGAGGATCTCTTATTAGAATTATTTTTTTAATGATCTCCTCTAGATCATGGAAATAATGAATTTCCCATTAAATAATCCCACTCTCGAGAAAGGGTTGTGGTGTGAGACCCTACTTCTGGTTTGACCAAAACTGATATAGAAGGATACAAATGACAAAAATAGTCATGATGTGACAAACTTCAATCCAAAATAATTACTCCATAGAGTATTACCAAAAAAATAAAAGTCCACTAAAACACCCAAAAAATTCAAGATAATCCAAAACTAAGAAATCAATAATCAACCATGTCATAGGTGCATCAAAATTATCCAAACCATAAATCAATATTTCCCAATAAAATATTTTGACTAGGTTGAATCATTGAAAATTAAAAAACTACACACTTGAACATAAGAGGTTGGAGGTATTGGAATCTAAAAATGTATCCTACAAGTTAGAAATAGAAATCATCATATAAATCCTCAAAATCCATGAAAATAACACTAAAATATTATCAAATAATCTCAAACATGATCAAACTCTTGACAATTTGATAAGGAAATATATTTAGATGATGACCTCACCTATGCCTTCTCTCTATTATGCATTCTTCTTAAATGGATAAAAAAGGATATTTTTGCACAGGTTTATTGGAATTAACAAAACCACCAGGTTATTAGAAATTATCAACCATGACAATGAATCCCCATAATCCAAAACAAACCACCATGAAACAGAATAAAATTATGTAATTGTATCAAAAAAATAAATCTTAAAAGATCACCATTTATGTTCATTTAATCCATCAAATCCTAAAATAACTAATGAAATCATTTATATCAAAATATTCCTAAATCTGAAAAAAAATAGTTCTAACATTGGGTTTTGAAACTAAATCATAAGTTAATTTCTAACCATGTTCATAGGGAAGTTTTTTATGGTTAATTCAATTGGGAACCTTATCATATCAACACCTAAGACCAAATAGATAATAACAACACATCCTAGTTACTCATGAATGTACCATATCCGACACTATGCAAAAACCATAAATCCAAAACTTATTTATAGTTATTACAACAAATCTAAAATATTTGAAATTAGACAGATAGGATCGTGAATACAATAATTCATGAAGATAATAAATAAAAAAAATCACAATTGATAAATTGAAAGAACGCACCAAATGAAATCTATCATAAACCAAAAGTTCTCCCAACACATTGATCTTAAAATTTAAATAATACCGCCTCTATAAAAGATAATAAAAATATTCATCACCAACCAAACTATAAAAACTATGGATCAAAACAAATAGGAAACCAAAATAAAAAAACAATGATGAGTAGTCAATGAACTTGGAAAACACCATATATGAAATTTAAAATAGTAACTCTTACCCCAATGAGAAAAGAAAATTATATCTTTCATTCCATTTTTAGTCTTGGTAGATCTAAGAACACGATAGGTCTTACTTCTAAATATAAACAAAATTCCTCTTTTCCAGAACAACTTTAAAGGTTCACTTAAAATATAAAGAAACATGAAATCTCCCCAATCATGTCCCAAAAAACTAGTCAATCTATTCCAATTCCAATAAATGTGAAAATTATGATGGAAAATTAACCAAAATCAAACTAAACACTTTCAAATGAATTTAATTAAACCTATAACCCCTAAAAAAGTTTCTATAATTTTTTTTCATTGTAAAACACTCAAATAAATTTTTTTATAAATTGTTAAGCATTCTATTTCTTTTATAAATCTAAATAAAATAAATTTGAAATTTGAAATTACAAAATAATGTCCAAATTTTCCTAATTACAATAATTCACATAAAAAGAACTTTATATCTCAAAAAATCACCCATTTTAAAATTATTGAAAAAATAGTGAACATTAAATAACCATTAAAATATTTTATTGATTTCTACTATAAAATTTACACCACTTGAAAACACACTCCAAGGTGGTGAAAATCGTTCCAAAAAAATTATCAACTGGATTTTAAAGAAATAGAATTTTTATTTTCATAATAATATAACCACATCCATAAACATTTCCAAAAAACCAATTCAATTTTAATAAAAATTCATAGGGTCTCTTTCCAAAAAACGAATTTCTCAAGAAATCATCACTTCTCAAAGAGGGATTTTCACACCATTCTCATAAGAATGAGCAGACATTAAAATTAAAATATTATCAAATTTGACAATGAAAACACGTCATATACCCCCCGTGGAAACCTTTCATAATAATAATAATAATAAAAAAACTATCATAGAATAAATGGATCTTACTCATAATGACAAAGGGGATACATGATTATCTTATACATTGTTAAATGGTTTAATATTCCTGTTATTGTAATGAAAATTTCATAATTTTTTTAATAACGTATTTGGTCACATTAAGGATTGATAATCTATGTCATATGACCATCTATCTATGATTTTATTTCTATTCTCATCCAAGAACATGATGAAAAACCCCCATTAAAACTCATGAAATTAAAATCTGGGGGAAAATCCCTAATCTCAATCCTTAAATAAACTAGAATAATTGAAACATAATAAAAAACCAAACTATACATGGAATGTTACTACTAATGGAATGAAGGATCTAGATAGGATATCCCCCCACATACCTCTTGAGCCCTGAATTTCATATCTCTATATGAATATACTTCTCAATTTAAAAGTATCTACTTCTAGAATGTATAAACAAATTTTAAAACTAGGCTATAGTACCATTTGTAATGAACCAACATAGAATGAACTCACATGTCACCTAAATCATCCAGTTACTATGCCCTATAAGAATTTTTGATTCTCATAAGATGGAAAAAATTTCATTGGTGTCAATAATAAACTCTTGTAAATAATTTCATCCTAATTTAACAATATAAAATAGTTTTGAAAACAACCAGGAATCTGGAATTTCCTATCAGTGTCTTGGGAATCCATGAATATATAATAAATAGATATAATATAATGAACTATCCATACATAGAATAATATATTTTAAAAACTAACTCATCCAAGAAAATACAACATCCACATATTTAATAATTCTTTGATAAAAATGAAACTAAATGAAAATACCAATAACTACTTAAATAGTTTTTCAAGACATATGAATAACTAAATAATGACCCAAGAAACCCCCATAATAGTTTCATGTGACCCATTGTCTTGGACCATGCAGACACATACAAAAATTTACCAAGATTAATACTCGAAGGATTTCAATAACAGGGTACCTAAGTTAAAATTAGAGAGATAGATACACCCATATACACTTGTGTGCATATAGGCTATGAGAAATAAGATCCCATTCGGGTCACACTAAAGAGTCTATGAAATTCATTTTCAAAAACATATATATAATATAATTTTAAAATATGATTGAAAAATACTATGAAATTTTAAATGAACGATCATAAAATAAATACTAAATGTACTAAATTAAATTCCCTTTACTAAAACAACTAGTTAATCCTTGATAATAGAGTATCAAGTTTATAAATAGTGGTTTGGAACCTAGACATTAAAAAAGTATTTTCCACAAAATTCCCCTAAAAAATGAGACATTAAAATTACAAGAGGGAAAATCTATCATTGTTCCATATTTTACAATATTTATTTTTCAGAAACTATTTTAGAGAGAAATTAATGATTCACATTAGAAACCACACTATCAAATTCAATTTCCAAAATAAATTAAAATAAATTAAAATCATGGATCTAAATTTACAAAAATAATTATAGGTACTAAGGAATCAATGTGGAAAATCAAAATAACAAATATAAAAAAATGGTTTTTTAGATTAATCAATTATAAGGGAATATTTATGGAAATTAGATCCAAATATAATCTATAATAGATACAAAAAATCATTGGAATATACCTTGGATTCATGTAACATATTTTACAATAGGAAAATGGGTGCCTATAAATTCCTAACATAACCATTAAATGTCACAAAAATATCATAAAACTACCTAGGAAATATAATCCACTTAATGAGAACTCACATTTCATAGACCACATAGCGTATCCTTGAAGTGAAATGCTTCCACAAGAAGTGATTCCCTTGTATCTACATTATAAAATCTAGGGAATGAACTCATCAAGACCACATACATTTTTAACTATGATTACCATGACATTAATAAATCAATGTTTGAAAATAAAAATCACGAGATTGTTAAATGAATCAATAATCATTCAAAATTTTAAAATAAATATTATCTCACCTAATAGATCATACCAAAAAACCCATTTCTATTTCATCCATGCTAGTGTATCTCATAATTTTAGAAAAATAGGAAACAAACCCCCATAATTAAACAATATAAAACACTTAAATTATTAAATATATAAAAGCAGTGTCTTATTATCAATGAAAATTCAGATTCAAAATGAAAACAATCCATTCTAAATAAACATGGGATTCCAAGACAATTCCCCTCATTTAAAACTCATTCAAAAACTTCCATTGAAGCATAATTATGAAAATAAACCATGAAATACATTTTTAAAATAACAATTTTTTTGAAATTACTATTTAACTACAAAAATACCATTAGTTCTTAAAATAATTTAACATGTGGCCCGCACATCAATATTTCTCAAAAAAAACCTTTTAATAAATAAAATAGTTTCTCTCATTATAAAAATTATAGAATTACATTTAAAATACAAATTTCCATTAAGAATATATTTATAAATTTTATGGAAATAATTTAATAAAAAATTATCAATTTTTAAATATCAATGAAGAATATAGAGATACCCATTTTCTGCCATTTAAAATTACATTTAAAACATGATTAATCGTATTATCGGTAGAAAAAAATTGAAATTAATATAAAATATAATAAAAAACTCAATAATTTATTAAATTTTGTATAATGGAATTCATATGGAATTTCCTAACACATTCAAAAAACAATACATCACAACTTTTCTCATTTTACAACAAAATAATACTAAGAAAGTGGAAGGAATATTCTAAACATAAAAGCCAAAATTGTGACAGTAATACCAAACATGATCCCAAATTTATTAAAATAAGCTTCATATGGTTTTTTAAGAATGGGAAATTATATGTCAGTAGAGAGGAAGGTGAAATAAGATAGAAAAGTTGAACTGGCCTTCTAATCCAATTAGAATCGTAGAGTGGGTGGCCTAGAATCAAATAAGAGGGGGGGAACACATCCCATGAATTATCCATTAGAATATGATGTGAGACAGGGGAAATAAATGGAAAATTGGACACTTATTGAAAATTTTAAAATCTAGAAACTCACTATAATGGTATCCTGGAAGAATAGCTCGTTTCTTGAAGACTTATGTCATGGTGCAAAGAACCTACTATAATGAAACTGGTTAAATTCATGGAATATATTTTATTTTGATTTACCATAGATCATATTTGATTTAATTTATATAAACATAACTCTAATTCCCAAATTAGGTTTCATCACGAACAAAACTCAACAACAAATTACTTATGAAAAAGGGTTATTTTCAGTGTAACATATATTAGTAATAGAAAAACCTTATAATGTCCAGAAATGTTATTCCCTCATGGATTCCAAAACACAAGAATTACCACTACAACACCCCAAAAACATTAAATTAAATAATATAAACATAATACACAAAAACGTAACATAGGGATATCATAAGATAAATGGTGTAAATTGTAAATGGCGATGATTTCGAAAGATTCACAAATACATCAAAGGGTCATTATAAAATTATTTTTGAAGGTATATCTTCATAAATAGTGTTAAAGATATAATGAGGGGATATAAATTTATAATATGTACATGATTCATTTTTAACTAAATCTATTTTTTATTATTAATATAATGATTATTAATTAAAAAACATAGGAAAATCATTTTATGTTGTAGATTCAATGAATTATAATTTTTATACTTAGTTATATTACATCATAATATTTTTCCATTCATTCCCTATTCTTGTACATTTTAATTTTTGCAATTATATTTTCACAATTCTAATTGATTTACACCAAATCCAAATTATATAAAAATACACTAATAATTAAAATCTTAAAAATAAGGAAAAATAAAATTAATCAAAGATATTATGGTTGAAGACTCACTATAGCCTCTTAAATGAATGATTCCAAAGGAAATCCCCCATATTTAATTATAGGATATTTTTTAATTTCAAAATTATATTGGTAGACCTTCTATAAGGTTTTTAAACATTATTTTTTCCATAATTATTAAAGAGGTGTGATTTTCACACCATTATTTTAATTCAATTATTTTCATTATATATATTCAATTATTTTTTAGAAATAGTATAACAAGTAATGTGTTTCAATTATTCTATACCTATTAATGACATATGATCTCACTGGTTCTATATGTGACTAAATATATTACACATTTTACTTAAAGGTAGGATGAACATTATGGAAATGTTATCTACTAACATAAATTGAAATTTTATAATAAAATAATCTTGTTATTTTCTAAAATATCTAATTTACATTAATTATTTAAAAACAATTTGGCATAAAAACAATAAAAATAAAATTATTGTAAATTTAATGATGAATAAGTTTTTTTCATTCAAAAGATTTGATTAGGTGAACTTATAAATGAAGAAGATATAGGTTAACTGCATATATCCTATTCTTAATCCACTCCCTGAATCACTGGACATCCAAGTGGATGTTCAAGATGAAATACTAGGTTATTTAATATTTATTAAATTTTAATTATTAATAGTTTGTATGGATGAAGTGAAAATTCAATAACCCTTTGTAAGAATATAAAAACCATTCGAATTGTATGAGCTCCTACAGTGTGATGAAAATCATACATCTGATGTGGGGTCATTCTATTTCCCTAATTCATGAAAAATAATAAAGTTAAATAGGTGTTAATTATATTTTAGAAATATAATAAAAAATTTCATCCCCTGGTAGTATTATGTTAGTATATTGTTCAAATTATATATAAAGAAAAATATTTGAGTAATGAAATTATATACTGTATTGAAATATATTTGGCTCTATGGGAACATACAGATAAATGTTTTACAATAAAAATTAAAAATTTTATATAGTCTATTTTTAATTTAATTGTTTTAATGATTTTCACACAAAAACTAATACTATGGTAATTTAGGAAAGAATTCATCATATGTTTCACATAACACCTGATTTATTGGTTAGTAATCCCAATAAACATTTAAAAATTATATTCAAAATGACATGAAATTTATACAAAGGATATAAAGATATACAAAATCGAATTAAGGTATACATGACTATAAACCTATCATAAGGAAACCTATATTTTATAACTAATTGAATTTATTACTTCATATCCCTAAAATCCTCTTATGATACCTTTCAGAAGAAGATGACTTCAAAAACCAAAAGTACTTGACCTGTATCATCCTATCCATAGACTCTCTTGATAATATGAAACAAAATTTCTCTATCTTCATATAACTGGAATCCCTTGATCATTAAAGATCATTATATATATAATTACAATGAATATAAGAATTGAATTATAAATAAAACCTCAATTAATGGTAGATATTAGATAAATAAATCTGAAATAAAAAAAAGTAAACTAATCTTATGGAATTTCACATATTTTTTTGAAAAAATAAATACAAATGGAATCTTCTCAAAAATAATTTCCTTATATATTTTATTATAGTCAATGTTAAGAATTATTTATTGAAAACTCTATAACAAACATAGATTATCGAATTATTAAAAAACAATTGTTAGTAGTAACCATATTGGGATAAATTTCTTTATAAACTAATGAAATCAACATGTCCCTTAATCTTGTAATGAGTTATATCCACACTGTAATTTTGCCTCAAATATAAATGATGTTATATATCATGTGAATCAGGATAACCATATTATAATAAAATTGATTTAGAGATCGGGTAATTCAGTTATCAAAATCTTATTCCTAAAAACCATAATTACTTCAAGAAAAAAATTATGTTAGTCTATATTAATTTATAGTGTATTTCGATTTATTAAATAATAAAATAAATGAGGAAATTACTCAAAAATATTCCCAACAATATCCCCTTTTTAGGAAAATGAAATATATGGATAATAATTTAAACATAGGAATTTAAATTAAAAAGAATGATTCTTATAGTGTTACAAATATAGAATTCATCCCCCTTTGAAAATTAATTTTAATCAAACAGTATTAGATAAAAAAACCCATTAATTATTAATAATGGAGTATATAATATAAAAAATATACAATAAACATTTTCTTATATTTCTACTCCTTTATTATTTTAAAATTTATATATAGATGAAGGAAAAGATATAAAATTGGAAATAGAAAATATAATTCATTTTTAGAACATTCTAATCATTATTTTTGGTTTCATTTAGATCTTCCTTAGATCTTCATATCTTAACAAAAAACCCATTTATCATGGTTTCTAGAAACTAAAATTCCAATTGGGAAATTCATTCAAATGTGCCAATATCTTTTTATAATCGGATCTCATGTTGAGCTTCAATTTCTCCACCACTATTGATTTTCTTATAGAAATTTCTGTATAAGATAAAGATGATTCTATATTATAAGTATTGGAAATTCACCATATGAAAAAATAAAAATAGATATTTCTTTGGCTATTTCCATTTCACATAGTATTCTATGAAGAAAATTTTTAAGCTTCCTGGATAGACTTCCATTCATATTCAGATAAACTTTAAGAAATATATTATTAAGGAGACACATTTGAGTAGAAAATAAAATATAGATGAATAGGATGTGAAAAATATCTTTATAATAATGACCATATATAAGAATTTTAGATTAATTTTTTCAAAAAAAAATTAATTTTGTACTTGTATATCTCAAAGAAATTCATGAAAAAAATTTAAAAAATATGTCATATAAGTTATTTTAATAATTAAATTTTAAATGTATTTGAATGGAGAAAAGAAAAAAAATATACTTTTTAATAATTAATAACAACTCTAGCTATATTTATTTATTGAATATTTATTATGAAAATTTTAATATATCCGCTTAAATTAAAATATTATTGTATTGGGAGAGTAAAATTTATGTTTGAAAAAATTAAAGCTTATTAAAATTATTTTGATATGTAAGATCTATATTTTTCATGTATGGTTGAAGAATAATTTTTGAAATTATTTAATTTTTCTTAAATGATAGAAAATATTAGAAAAAGCTAGAAAATAGTTATGTTTTCAAAATAGGTAAATTAGAAATATGAATAAGTATAAAACACTGATAAGTTGGAAAAAAATATAATTTTTAAAATCAATTATGTTTTAACAATTTCTAAAACTTTTTAAAAGTTTTGTATTTAATTTTAATGAGATAGAAGAAATAAGAATTGGATTATATATCTGCTGAGGTTGAACATTCCTAACATCTGCTTAATGAATTTCAATCTATCAAAACTAAGAGGATTTTTTATAATATCTGCAATAATTTTTTTTATTTTATATCTTTTAGAAAAATACATATTCTTTTTTGTGCGATCTCTAAGAAAACGGTGGCATACATAAATATAATTTTATGATAACTGATGTGTAGGGTTTCTAGATAAACAAACAACACAAATATTATCCAAAATAATTGTAATTGGAGTAAGAATCAACCCAAAATACATGACTGTGTGGTTTACACACAAAAAATTTTGACAAATACAACGAATTTTTATATATTATACAACATTTGTCAAAAGTGATATATAATTTTATCTCTTTATAGAATAATATATCTATGCATCTCCATTGAAATGGAATGATTCATCAGTAGATTATATATCAAACGTAAAACCTTAAAATTTATTATTAAAGTAACTTTTTAAATAATATAATTTTTAGAAGATGAAAAAAATCATTCTGAAGAACCATCTAGGTATCTAAAAATTTTATTTACCATTTATAATTTTGAATATTTTAGATTACCTTTTATTCTTACACATAAAAATCAATAAGACATTATTTATTATCGAATTTTTTTATGATTTAGTAATCATCCTATCATATTAATTTTATTATTTTCACATATCAATTTCCTTGTTTCATCAACATTATGTTTTCTATATGTTTCGACTTGTGTTGAGGTGTTTAATAAATTTTCATTACCAAAACATTTGAGTTCCTGTTAAATATATTTATATTGTGTTAAAATATTTCCATCCCAATTTTTTAAAAGTTAAAAACCAAAAATATGTTTATTTATCCATTAACTACAATTTCAAAATCATTTTTAATAACTTCAAATAAATACCATAATTTTTTTTATTTGAACCCTAAATAATGTCATCAAACAAATGATCCACAGTGATGGAGTTTTTTTGAATTATTATCATTAGGAAAAGGGATAGATTAAATAATCCATTAAGATAATTATTTTGAATTAAATATTTTGTTAGTCTTCCATACTATGAACTATGGTCATGTTAATGTCTATATATTTATATAGTAACTTGAAAGTACTCTTCTTGAAATTTATCATCATTAAAATAACGAGGTTGTTAAAAATATACCACATATACATAAACACTAAAATGATATTTTCTCATTCATTTGAAATGAAATAAAATTTAGATATACTATAAAGGATAATAAAATTATCATATATTATATTTTTGCTATAGTTGTTATAGATTCACCAAAATCTATGCCTTCTTCTTGAATATTGAATTTGGAAATTTTCTTCTTATATTTATATGAAAAATTAAATTTTAATGAAATTTTTTTTTCTGAAAATTCATTTTAAATAAATTTTACGGTGATCTATAGTACAATTAACTAGTTTCAAAACATGGTTTAATTCAATCTAGATGAACTTCCATACATAGCCCTAATATAAACTTCTTCACCAAAAGATCCATTTTTTATTTTTTTTCAAATGATTATTGAAATTCGTGATGATCACAATTCTTTTTATGGAGATTATATCTTTCATAAGTTTCCTCACAACTCCAATGATATAATCAGATAAATGTTTCCATAGGATCATCTGATTTTTGGGTAATGTGGTAAGACTATCTTTAACTAGTGAATAAAAAAACCTTATTAATGTAAAATTGAAATAGTTAAAACCTTAGCGTATAATATTTGTATGATTTAAATTAAGAAAATTAATCAAATGAATTTTTAATACATCATTATAATTTTTAAATTCTAATGGTTCTATGAAAAATGATTAGATTATTCCAAATTTACATCAGTTTTTTCCTCAATAACATTGTTTAATTTATTAAAATTTATAAATTTATGCCTTCTTTTTTAGTAACACTTCAAATTTATTATATCTTCCTTAGATAAAATTTATAAAACTAATATTTTATTATAGGAATAATAGTTTACACATAATAAATCATAGGATATAATTATTTTATGGTCTAATTTTCTATAAATAATATGGAGTTTTATTATGAATTGGTCAGTTTAAAAATGATTTATTTTATAAAATGTAGTAATCCAAGCATCATCCAAAAAATGCCAAGAAATATAAAAATAAATCAACATATTTTTTTAATTTTTAAAAGAATTCCATTTATTCATTAAACTACACCATTTTTCTATGTTGTTATTGTTGTATACATGTTATGGGAAATACCATCTATATTAAATAATTTTCAAGAAATGTAGTAAATAAAATCACAACTATGGTCACTCTATAAAGTAACTAAATTTATATCTTTTTTCATTTTAAAAAAAATATTTAAATTCCCTAATTTTTATAAAATAAATTAATTTTTTTGTGAAAATATACCTTAGAAAATATTTTGTAATCATCAACCAGGACTCATATATAATCTTTAAATGAAATACTACCAATTTTCATGGGACCAAATTAATCATTGTTCATTAACTATAAATATTTCATTGTAGAGAATTCACATTCATTTTAATAACATGAATTATATTTCATAAAAAATTATCAAGGATCATAGGCTATGGAAAAATTAAATTTTTATTATGGTTTATCCCTATGATATAAAATCATAAAAATATTAGTTAGTTTTTGAATGAAAGAGTTACCTAGTATCATTTTCCATAACTATGATAATTCATCTGTTATATATAAAAAATAATAATTCCAATGGATTAATTCTTTTATGTCGAGTGTGTAATCATTTTCAAATATATCATAAAATAAAACACAATTACCTTGAAAAAATGGAATGTACAATTTTCATTCGTGTATTTTAGAAGATAAAACTAATCAAAAAATAAAATATTATTGATAATGATTATCATTAATATGAAATCATATAATATAATTTAAATTAATAATCTTCCCTGAAAATAAATATCATTGATTATAGTGATTTCATCCCTGGATTTTAATCCAAAAGTAACTCTTCCACTTTTTAATTTATTTAAATTTTGGAATTATAACATACATATAGACATATATCTAGAAAACCCATTATCAATACATCATTTTTTTAATATGAACATATTATTTTTCTAAAGATGGTAAAAGTATTTTCTTGGTACTCATAATTTTTTGGGTAAATATATTTTCAAAAATAACATTTTAAAGAGCCTAAATATATAAAACATAGTTATGTCGTACAGCTACTAGTAATTTTGATATAAAACCATTGTGAAAAATAATATTTACGATCTTTTTAGGGAAAAATATTTACTCAAGTGACCTCTATATTGAAATTTAGTATAAAAAGGATCACATTTTGTTACATAACATTTTGATTGAAAATAAGTTTTACCATAAGTAAAAAATAATTCCACCTGAGGTTATAGTGGGTCTTATTTGAATATAAATTTTTTTAAAATTTTATTTACATAAATTAAAATTTTTAATTTTTTTAAAATCTATAGATTTATGATTGATAATGAAATTCTAAAAGTATATATAAAATTTCAAATCATCTAAATTTCAATCAATAATTTATATTACATAAGTGGGTTTTTATCTAATTCATAATAATGATTTTAAATTTAAGAAGTTAATTTCAATTTTTTTAACATATTTGATATATTTTTCATTAGTAAAATAAGATGTATTTTTATTTTATTATTTTCGTGATTCATATGGGATATGTTTGTAGAAATTTCTAGTATTGCAGCTAAAATTTCCTTACATTATAATGAATTTCCATTTTCTACTTAAGGTGGAAAATATTTTATACTCAGATGATGTTTGATTATCATCATTAGTATTGTAATAGAATTTATAATCAGGAATTAAATATTTTATAATATTATATAGTGATATTTCCCATTATGTATTTTTTATTCCGTGAAAATTTTGAATAGAATCCATGTATTTTGTAGCATTATATTCCCTTATCTTTTAATAAACGTTTTCATCATATCTCACTTTCATTAGCACTCCATGTACCGAAATTTTTACATATTTTCATTACTTTCCATTTAAGAAACAATCCTAGAATTAAATTTTTATTATTTTGGTTTAGATATTCGGTTCTGATATGAAATTCCTTCTAACACTCATATAATATAACTTTAAAAGAATAATTTTACTATTTTCTATATTTATGTTCTTTGTAAATTAAGGAAATTTGATTTATCTATAACATTATTCACCCTTATTTCAATTTATGTATGTTCATTGTTGTTCTCTACATAATCACATTCATCTAAATACATACATTTCATATTTCAAAGGTGAAATATAGATGTTTTCTAAAAAATATTAACAGTACCAGTATTCTGGTTAACTGATTTAGATATAGATTCTATGCAATTATTATATTTTTATTTTTCATCATCTTGTTTCATTATTCACTTATATTTTATTAAGGTTCTAATTAAGCCATCCAGATATAAAATTTTCAAATTTTTAATATCTTCTATTTCAATCCTCTTAGACTCTGATTCTTTTGGCATAAAATCAAAAATATTTTCAATTATTTAATCATTTAATAACTCTTTATCACTTAAGGATCATAAATTTTTTCTATTTTCATGATGTGTTTATACACATAAATTACAATTTATTATGGTTGAAATTAAAAAAATTGATTATCAGCTCTTAGCATAGAATTGTGAGTTTCTATAATGTTGGATGCTTCAAAAACAATTATCTCAAACTTATTCGAAAATAGATTTTCCATTTTAAATGATTAAGTATAGCTATTGATTTTTCTAGTCATAGAACCCAACAAAGTATTATGAACATTATGGTTTACCTGATATTCTAGTTTATTTTCATCATGAGATAATAGTATAAAATGATTCTACAAAATATTTTTGTTTATTTTCATAATGTTAAAAAATATATCTTTATTATTATTGGCCTTTGATTTCATATGATTTACCTACAAATCAAAATCAGCTCCATAAAAAATAGGTTCTCTGGTCACCTTTATTTTTTTATTATTCTTTCTAATATATCTGCCAGCACAAAAATAGCTTTCCTCTATCATCATTGTTTGTTTATATAATCAAATATGAAAATTATCTAAAAATAGAAATATATATTAATGGAAAATATTTAATATTTTTTTTAAAATAAAGGTAAAGGAATTATGTGATACTAAATTATTTCTCAAGGTATTATGGAAAATAATACAAGAGGGGTTTAATTTTAGTTTAAACACAAACTTATAATTATCATCCCCTAGATGTATATATTTTTTAGTTTTTATAATTATTGATTAGGTTAATGAATTGAGTAACATAATTATTTTGTAATGAAATACAGTTGGCATGATATACATAATGTGATCAGTATTTTGTATTACTAATGAAAACATAATGAAAAGATATTTTAAACAAAATATATTATAGAATCTGATATTAAATTTAACATAATAAAAATTCAATAAATGATACGTCAATGTTTTAAAATATAATTAAGTATTTCTAGTCAACTAAATATTCCTTTAAAAGGATATTTAAAAAATTCACCTTTAGACAAAATTGAAAGGTTGATCAATAAACCTGATCTATTGTATTGATGAATTTAAAAATATTGGATGGTATATCCAATTTTATACTTATTAAAAGGTATGTATTCATATCCCTATAATATATGGACTTAACATGTCAGTGATAAATCATGTCATAACCAGAATTATTATAGATATGTCTTCCAAAATAAGAAATCCCATATCCAAAATATTAGAAATTGCAGGGTATTCCAATACATGGAATAACAAAATTATGGTATATCAATGGAAACACAATAAAAATTTAAATATAAATATTTTTATATGTTAACACACAAACAATGAAAAATCTTATCCAAAATGCTCAGAAAGAAAAATTATGTTGATGGAAAATGGTATAATATAAATAATTTTGTAATGATTCAAAATGAACAACAACATTTGGAATTATTATTTCTTGTTTTTATTTGTTTTTTTTGACACTTCATGTTTTTATTTATTTATATGAATCATTTTAAAAATATTAATGGGGAAAATATAAAAATATACAAGCTAGTTTTAAATACATAATTAGGAACTTATTCATATACATGTGAACTTATAATGATGCTTTATCCACCAATGTGTTAAATCATCACCACTATACTGCTTCTAAATCATATTGGAGTAATTTGGATTATAGCTTCAGATCACTTGATTTTTCTTAAAATGGTTTTCAGAACCCCCATTTTGAGGTATTTAGCCCTTGTTTATGCCTTTTTATATGTTTAAAGTGCATGATATGATTTAGGAAGACATTGAGACTCTTTGGAATGGATTTGAATCAGTTTGTTGGATTTTCTATACATACATGGTATGAGAACAGTTAGATGAAACCATGTGGGTTCTCCAAGAAACCGTGCAGGGGGAGACAATAGGTTTTGTACAGCCTACACATGTTTTTCAAAACAATTCTAGTAAATAGTGGAGACCCATCACTCAAGGTAATGGCCTGCGGAATGTTTTTGTATGGTTAGCCAAACCGAGGGGTCTAACCGTGTGGCCACTTAAAGTAAGGGTTTTTAAAATCTAGGCTCCCTTAGGCTTGACTTATAACACTCCAAACTCCCTCCCACTAGATACTCACTCGATATTTTTGGTTTTCAAGGGTTGTAGGGTCTCTCCTAGATGTTTTGGAAGATGATTTAAGGGGTTTCATGGTGGACTGATGTTAGTTCTTCTCGTGTAAGACTCTCCTCTTGGATTCTCTTTGGTTTTCTCTTCCCTCTATCTCGGTTTTCTAGATCTACATCTGTTTCATGTATATTTAGTGTTGGGGTTTCCTTTGATATTGATTTTAAGGATTTTGTATGGTGGGGAATGAGATATTGTGCAGTTTTCGTGAAGCGTTTTCATGGATCAGTGTGTGGTTCTTTGTGGGTCGATTTCATTGGAACCCCAAAGGTTTACCTCTCGAATCCACTTGGATATATGTAGTGGTTTTGGTTATAATTAATTTTTTTGGAATGAAAATAATTATAATATTTATGTGAGAAATTGGTTAGAAATCCCTATGGTCATGTTGTGGATTTTTTTTGGGAAAAAGATTTTTTACGGTTGAATGTTATTGTTGTTAAATATTAAAATATAGATTTTAAAATTTGTTTCATGGAATGGGTCAAATAAATTGTTTATGAAAATGGTTTTTAATAAATATGTTATTTAATTTAATCAGTGGTTTGTTGTGGATGTTGTTTTAAGGGTGGTTTAAAGAAATGTGTGATTTATTGATGTGGGTTGGCATGTTGTGGAAATAGTTATTTTCATGTTGTTGTGGCCTTGATAGGTTATATGATTTGTTGTGCCTTGATTGAATGAGGAGTGAAAGTGGGAAGGTAGTATCACTATAAAAGGTGGTGGATAGTTTTTTGAAGAACCGCCATTAAAGGTAATGGTCGGAATCCACCACTAGTTGAGAAAGGGGCGAATGGGACGGGCGTAAGAATCATCCCAATGGTTTTACTTTTTTTGTTTTTTTAAAAGACGGAATTTGTTTTTCTAATGTGAAATAGTGCAATGGATTTTGGCATGGTTGTTTGTTTTTTCATTAGGATTCATGGTTTGGTGAAAAAGGTGGCTTGGTAAGGGAGGGTTTGTATTATTGAATGTTATGTCACTGTTTAATGTTTTATATAAACTACATTATATAAATGAGATAATGGTTCTTTCATAGTGGGTGTGTAGGGGTGTCTTTTGTGGAAAACCTTTTCAGTATTAGTACTCACCCCATTCTTTGGCACTTTGGTGCTTTGGCAGATGTCATATTCTAGGACATAGGTAAAGTTAATGAATCTCATTTCTAGTGGCCCATAGTGATTCTTGGGAGATGTGGTGGTGCTTGGATCATGGTTCTTGGTGTGGATATGCAGAGTGTGTCTTGGTTTATTTTGGGCCTCGTGTTTAGTCGTTAACATGGTACTATGATATTTTGTTTGTTTTTATTGGTTTTTGTATGTATTGGGGAACAACATGGTTTCCTTTTTGGTAATACATTATAGAATTTTTTATCAACATGAATCATATAGTTTTTTGTTATTGGATGGTTAGGATGGTTTTTTCTTAAGGGAAAATCATTCCCCAATTTGTTCTTGAATCCCTTGGCATTTATTGTTGGCCTTTGGTACCATGGTAACATCTCTTAAGGCCAAGTAACATTCCCCTCCCACTAAAGCTATTGAGATGGGGAGAGATGTTACAAGTGGTATCAATTTGTTCAGTCCACAGCTGTCAAGTAATAGTAGTTGTTTGATCATTGGTGTTGACAATCGGTCTTGGTGTTGACATTAGTTCTGGGCCTATTTCTTAAGTAAGGATGTTAAAAAGGTGTTGGATATTCAGAACACAGATTGTATAGCATAAAACGACATAGAAAATCCTTTTATACTGAACATAAATTTACCAGGGAGTTCGGTACATAAGTGTTTGGAGATAATTATAGGCATTGTATATCTCATTTTCAAAGGTGTAGCCAATGGTATGAGCATGCCATTTATTGTAGAAATGACTTCCCACTATAATACTTATTTTATTGGGGTATAATGAATTATGGTGTGATATGAATGTGTTGCTTTTAAAAATATGTATTTTGTTTCAATATAGAAGGATTTGAATCTAGAAAACTGGTGGTATTTTAAAAATGGGTTGATTATCAAAACATAGTGGATTTTTCAAAATAGTGCAATATGGAAAATTGAAAATGGTGGAAAGCATGATTTTGATACTTGTTAAGAAATTGAATTTCAAATTGTAAACCCTATCTTGTTCAGGAAGTGAATCATATGGTATTTTTGTGTAGATTGAAATGGAACCGGTAGGCATCGTAGAGACCAACCGGAGGAAGTTGCTAAAAATGTGGTTCTACCTCAGCCGCAGGTTAACCATCAGCACATATAGAGTATAGCGCATGCTTTACAAGCAGTAGGAAGTGAAAATAAAGTGTACTAACCAAGGCATTTGGGTCATGCAGTTTAGTTTAAAAGGAATAATCCACCTATCATTATGGGTGATGCAAAGCCAGAGAGGGATGATCAAAGGATGAATAGAATGAATAGGATATTTGACTTTTTGGGAACACTGGAAGAGCTGGAAGTGAAGCTAGCGATGTATATGTTGCAAGATCATTCCCTTAAGTGGTGGGAGCTGAAGGTCCAAGCTGGTATGGACTAAAGTGTGACATGGTGGAAGTTTACGGAATTGTTTAATAAAAAATTCTAACCTCATACATCCATAATTCAGAATACAACACGTTTCTTTAGTTTTAATAAAGGGAAAATGGTAGTGATGGAATATGTGTCTATGTTTCTAATCTTAGTGTGTTTTTTCACCCTAGGTGACAGGTAGTATATTTTTGAGGGAATGAATTTTTTAAGCTGGGTTGAACCAAGAAATTAGTTCTAAGATATTGGTGTTGTGAATTAAGGATTATATAGAAATGTTGAATCTGGATATGGTGGCTGAGTGGGATCTTTTTAGGGTTATTAGTGGGGAATGTATGCTGGTACCCTTGGGAAATAGTGGTAACTCAAATGGTGGTTCAAGAGTAAGAGTTTCACATATTTATAGGATGAGGGCATGACTTAGAATCTGATGGATGGATCTATGAATTTTCTTCTAAATCCTCAGAGAAAGCCTAGACGTTTTCAGTGTTTTTATTGGAGCCACATCAAGGGGGAATGTATGAAGAGACATTGAGTGTGTCATAATTTTAAGCTGATGGGGAATCTACAGTTTTATTGTCAGAATGATCTGAGTTCGAGTGTCCATGAAACTCCTCATGGGCTGTAGGGGTCTTATGCCTCAATGGGAAAAGGGAAAAAACATACCCCACACCAGAAGAGTAATGTTGGTCATGGTGAATTTAGGAATACAACGATGCCTCGACAGGGTAATAAAGAGCCGAGTGTGGCACGTAAGCAATTTTTTGGAGCAGAGCAGGCAGTGATGGTTGATTTTTTGGTACCATCCACAGTGTGTGTTACTGTTGTTTTAAAATTAACATGGATGCAATATTTTTTTGATATAGGTGATTAATATGTTTTTCTTTGTTCTCACATCATTAATTTCTAGGGTTTACATGTAAAAATAATGCCATCATTTTTGAAACTACAAACTCCTCTGTGTCAAATATAGTGTCGAGCCTTCTTATGTAGAGGATGTTATTTAGTTGTGGATGGCATCGAATTGATGTTGGATTTCTCATTGCTTGAGATGGATGATTATTTTATAATCCAGGGAATGGATTGGTTGACAAATTTTAATTCCCACAATGATTACTATTCATCAATAGTATGTTTTGGGATGGATGATGGAGTTGACATCACTTAAGAGGGGAGAAGAGTGCAATGATGGGTGTAACATATTGGTTGACACCAACTGCTGGCATGATCTGATATCAATTGGCTTCTTTTTTATAGGAATCAGTGGAAGGTGTTGATCAAATCGTTCTTACGGTAGTAGTGGATTAATTTATGTATGTCATTCACAATGAATTCTTAGGGTTTCCACATGTGAGAGATGTAGAGTTTACAATTTATCTTCTTCCATGGATGAGTCTTATCTCACTTCGGTCTTACCAAATGGCCCCAATAGAATTGCTAGAATTAAATGTGCAAGTGAATGAGTTAAGAAACAATGGGTTCATCTAGGCAGGCATGTCTCTGGGGGAAGTGCTAGTTTGTTTGTTAAAAAGCAAGATGGGACCTTGCGGCTTTGTGTTGATTATCGTAGACTTAATCAGGTTAATATAATGAACTAACATCCACTTCCCCAAATTTGATGATTTTTTAACTAGTTGAGGGGATCTTTGTGGCTCTCCAAGATTGACTTGAGTTCATGATATTACTAATTATGGGTGAGGAAGGAGGATATACCGAAAACTTCTTTCAGAAGTAGATATGTCCATTACGAGTATGTGGTTATGCCCATCAGTCTAACGAATTCACCAGTTGGGATTATAGAATTGATGAATTAGATATTTTAGAGATATCTGGATTCTTTTGTTGTGATATTTTTTGATGATATACTGGCATATTCGAGGACAAAGGTGGAGCATGAGAAACTCTTGTTGATAGTGCTGGGGATCTCGAGGGACCATCAGTTGTATGAAAAAAAATTTAGGGGTGACTTTTTGATACATGAGGTTTGTTTCCTTGGAGATGTTATTTCTAAGAAGGGTGTTTTAGTAGATCCGGTGAAGATTGAGGTTGTTATCTAATGGAAACTACCAAAATAACTTTTCGAGATATAAATATTCCTTAGTCTAACTGGGTATTATCGATGTTTTTTTCATGATTTTCCACAAATTTCTTCTCTAATGAAATATTTGACAAGAAACAATATCTCATTTTAATGGGATGGGTAATGCCAGAATCTCTTTGATGTGTTATAGGGTCACCTTACATCAACATCGATCATGGTTTTTCCAGAACTTGGGAAAGGTTACGTGGTGTATTGTGACACATCTGGATTAGGGTTTGGTTGTGTTCTCATACAGGGGGATCATGTGGTTGTGTGTGGATCATGGAAGTTTAGGTTTCATGAGAAGAACTACCCAACAAAAAATTTGGAGTGGGTGAAAGTGGATCATGCTTTAAAAATGTGGTGTCATTATCTCTTCGGTGAGAAATTTGCAGTGTTTACTGATCAAAAGAGCTTAAAGCGTATCTTTTCACAAAGAGATTTGAACCTAAGGCATGGGATATGGATGGAATTTCTCTAGATGATGGATATTGACTTAATGTACACATTAGGTAATGGATATTATGTGGAATAAGAATTAAGTGTGATATAATATGCTCATGTGGTGAATGAGGTGTCAGATCTGTGTCAGTTCATGTCTGGCATAGCCAACATGTGGTAGGAATGTGAGGAATGGGGTGATAGGGTGGTCTTATTTTAGGTTTCATTTGTTCCTAACATGGATGGATTTTTTAAAGAGGAACAAGCATTGGATAATGACTGTATCGCGATGAGGTTGAAACTCAATGGTGGGGAGACCATTGAGAACTGGGAATTCAATGGAAATTTAGTCTTGTGTTTTTTAAATCGTATGGTGCTACCAATGGCTTGTCAGGAGGAAATTATCATACCTTATCATTACTATTGGTGGTTTTTTGATACAAGAATTCAAAAAATATATAAGGCATGTAAGGTTCCATTTTGGTGGGCTGGTATGAAAAGGGATGTGGTCGGGTTTGTCTTGAGATGCGTGAATTGTCATCAAATGAAGGAAGCGCATCAGCGGGAAGTAGGAATGCTGCAGTTTTTTCCTATCCAAGTGTGAAAATGGTAGCAGATAGAAATTTATTTTGTGATCGGTCTCCAAATAATGGACTAGAAACACGGTATCATTTGGGTGATTATGGATCGGCTCACAAAGTCAACACATTTCATCCTGATTCATGAATCTCAAACGATGGAGGATCTGTCCAAAATATATATCTGAGAGGTGCTAAAGAGGAATGGTGTTCCAGTTTCGATTTTATCATATAGAAATATGAGGTTCACATCTTTTTTGGAAATCCTTACAGCAATCCCTTGGGAAATAGTTGACTTTGAGCACGGTGTATTATCCTCAGACCAATCTTCAATCCAAGAGGATTATACAGACCATTAAAGATATGTTAAGAGATTGTGTAATGGATTTTTTTTGGTTATGTGGAGGATCACATTCCATTGATGGAGTCCTCCTATAATAACTATTATCAGGCTTCGGTACATATGGCTTCATTTGTGTCTTTATATGGGAATATGTGTCGATCTCCACTATGTTGGGTGGAAACATGCAAAACTTTGATGATCAGACAGAGCCTTGTCCTAGAGACTACGAAGAAAATAATGTTGATCTGGAATAGTATATATATGGCTCAATGTCATTAGAAATTGTATTAGGACCATCGTCGATGACTATTGTCATTTGAGGTGGTTGATAATGTGTTTTTTAGAATCTCCCCTAGGTTGGGACATCGTCTGATTGGGAAGAAGGGTAAGTTAACTCTGAGGATTTCTGGGCCTTTTGAGATACATGAGTAAATTGGAGAGGTGTCTTATCATATGAATTTTCCACCATAGTTTAGTGTTGTGCATAATGTGTTTCATATGACACAGTTGAAAAATTATCATACAGATCGTGACCATGTGATTCATTGGGATAATGTTAAGATAGAGCCAGATTCTTCCTTGGTGCGCATGCCAGTGTAGATTGGGGATTTCTAGGAGAACATATTTCAAGGTAGAAGCATCAATGTAGTTATATTTTGGTGGAATTATTGAAAAATTCAACTTGAGGATTTGGAGCGGGTGAAAAATATAGTTGAATAGTGCCTTAATTTCATTCGACAAATCAATGGTTTCCTACATTATGAGGACGGAATTTACAATGGTGTGGAGAATGTATCACCCCTGTTTAGATGAATTTAGCCTTTGTTTATTCATTTTTATGTGTTTAACTTGAGTGGGATTTCTTGGAATGAGGTTGGGAGGGTTTTGAATGGTTTTGAATATGTTTGGAGGCTTTTCTAAGCGCACGAAGTTTGAGCACGGTTAGGGGAAACCGTGCGAGTTCTCCAGATAACCGTGTAGGGGGAGATTGTAGGCTTCATACGGCCTGCGTACGGTTTGAAAAATGGTGTGATTAAACTATGTGGAACCCCTCTCTTAATGAAGTGGCTTGAGTACGTTTACTGCATGGTTTTCCAAACCATGTGAGATATCCATTCGACCACTTAAAGGAAGGGTTTTTTAAATACCTGATCCATCAGGCTTGACCTATTTCACTAAAAACTCTCTTAAAATCTTTCATCACTCAGGATTTTCGGTTCTTAGTGGTTTTAAGGGCTCTTCCAAACGTTTGGGAAGAAAATAGAAAGGGTTTCATGGTGTATTGACGTTAGTTCTTCTCAGGTAAGTCTCACCTTTTGGCTTTTCATTTTTTTCTCCAGGTTTTCTCTTCCCCCCCTCTCTCTGTTTTCAAGATCTATATATGTTCCATTTAGATCTAGTTTTGGGGTTTTCTTGGGTGTTGATTTTATGGATTGTTGATGATAGGGAAGGATATCTAGAGCAGTTTTCGAGAATAAGTTTCCTAGATTGGGGTGTGGTTGTTTGTAGGTTGATTTCGATGGAACCCTAAAGGTGGGTGGCTTCACTCTTGACTCCAAATGTTTATAACTAGTTTTTTTGTTACAATTAAATTGTATTTATTTAAATATATTAATATTTTGATGTTTGAAATCGGTTAGAAATCCATTTTTCGTGTTTGTGGTTTTTTTGGTATAAGGGGGTTTTACGGTTGAATGTTCTTGTTGTTAAATTTTAAAATGTATATTTTAAAAAAAATCTGGGATTGGGTCAAAGAAATGGTTTATGAAACTAGTTTTAAATAAAGATGTTGTTTTATTGAATTGGGTATTTTTCTGGGATTATGTTTTAAGGGTGGTTTCAATAAATGAGTGATTTGTTAAAGTGGTTTGGCATGTTGTATAAATTGTTATTTTCTTGTTGTTGTGTCCTTGATCGGTTATAAGATTGGTTGTGCATTGTTGGAATTATATGTGAAAGAGTATGGGTAGACTAACTCTAAAAGTTGATGGATAGTGGTTGGAGGAACCACCATTAAGGGTATTGGTCGGGATTCACTTCGTGTTGAGAATGGGGTGGACGGGATGGGAAAAAGGACCGCTGTAATGGATGCCTTGTTGTGTGTTATCTTTTAAAGATGGAATGTGGTGTGCTAATGTGAAATGGTTAAATGGATTATGGAATGGATTTTTATCTTTTCTTTTGGTTCCATGTTTTGGGAGAAAAGGCGGCTTGGTAAGGGTGTGTTTGGATTTTGGACGGTTCTTTAACTATTTAATGTTTTATATAAACATCATTATATAAATGTGCCAAGGGTTCATTCCTAGTGGCATGTGTATGGATGTGTTTGGGGGAAAACCTACTGATTGTTAGTACTCATCCACTACTTTAGCACTATGGTTCTTTGGAATATGTCATATTTCAGGACATAAGTAAAGGTAAAGAATCTCACTACTAGTGGCTCGTAGTGATGCTTGGGAGATGTGGTGGTTCTTGGAACCTGGATCTTGTTGTGGAGTTGTATAGTGTGTCTTGGTTTATTTTGGGTCACTTTTTTAGTTTTCCACATGGTACTTTTATATTATTTTTGGTTTTATTGGTTTTGGGTTTTATATTGTAACAACATGGTTGTTTCTTTAATACATTCTTGAATGTTTTTATCCACATGAATCATATATTTTGTTGTTAGTGGATGGTTTGGTTGGTCTTTTTTTTATGGGAAAATCATTCCCCAATTTGATATCGAATACATCTGAATTTTTTTCCATCCTTTGGAACCTTGGGAATGTCTCTTAAGGGAAAGTAACATTCCCATTCCCTCTCAATCCAATGATATGGGGCTGAATGATACACAGTTTTAGAGATATACTAATTTAGTTATCATAATTTTATTATATATAATAACAACAACATAAACCAAAACATCATGTTATATCTTTTTCATAAAAATTTCATTGTTATTTTTAAACAAATAAAGTGGTGATTCATTGATTCGACCATCAACCCAAAACAATTGAAATCCTTTTATAAATTTAATATCCAACAAAGTTTGAAAATGAAGAATAACAACCATAAGAACCCGTGTAGAATACTCTACTTCAACTGCATAAAAAGATTAGAAATTAGAGGATAACACAAAAAATTGGGAACAACCATTCCTTCTTTTACAAATCCGTCTTTATTTTATTCATTTATTTTATTTTAGGGTTTAGGATAGTCTTATTTAGTTTGGGATTCTTCACTCATGGATTTTACTTATGGGAATTAGGAGAATGCACATTTTTTGGTTCCTATCACACAAATTACACCACATTAATGTAATTGGGGTTTTACTTAGTGGTAAGAACCCCGTAATACTACATGGAAAATGGGGGTTCAAAAACCCATTGGGCATAGGTTACTGTAGCAGTACTGTAGCGGTACTGTAGTAGCGGCGACACTGTTTATCAGTGGGCACTGTAGCGGCAGTGGTACTGTGCGGGTACTATAGCAGTAGGTTACTATTAACAGAATGTGAATTGGGCATAAATTTGGGCATACAGGCTATGTAATGGGCTACAAGCCCACTGGGCCTTCGGGCTATGTAATGGGTTTCCCACTACCCAGTTAAAAGGGGTATTTGCTTTGATTTAATAATAAAAATTAGGCTTCATCCCCAACCATTAAAAAAATTACACCACATTAATATTAGAGGAAACAACTGAAAATGTGGGGGTATAGGTAGTTGCAACAAAATACCCACTTATGTGAATGGCCTAAAAACATATTATTTCCAACATTCTATTTTTCATGATGTATGATTTTAAATATATACTACATGTTGAATATTTTTTTTGGTTTCTAAGGATAATGCTTAAGATATTATCCAACATTTCCCCATTAATTTAAATTCATATAAATATTCCATTATACATTCTCTTGTTTATAATTTTCTATAATTATTTTTTGATATAAAAATGAAGGTTGAACTAAAACTAATATAGTGTGTATGGTATATATGGGGGAAAGTTTATATTATTGAGTATATTAGGGAATGTTTTATTTCTTTTCTTTTTTAATATTATTTTGAGAATATCTAATGGACTTTTCTATAAATTGTAAAAGTGATGAGTTAGTAATTTAGAATTTCAAGTGATTTACAAATAAAAAACTCATGCGATTATTGATATTTTTTAATCAGTAATTATGTTTGATACATTAATGAATTTTGAGTTCAATTGAAAATTATATGATTGTGAAATGAATTTTAATGATAAAAATAGCCACTGATAAAAGTAATTTTTTGAATTCAATGCACCCATTTGAAAATAATTTATCATACCTTGTATATAAACCTAATTTATATTTAATTTAGACACTATGAATGTAATTATATCCCATAAATGTAACAATAATCCCTTTCCACAAATCAATTACTTTTTGATTCATTGTTTACATTTTGATCCATGTGGATTGGGGTTATTAATTAAAATAGTATTTTCTCAAATTTATTCGATGAGATAATATGGAGGTTGTTATTAATAGTGACAAGGTACTATTACAAATTAGATGATATTATGTGAGATCTGTTATTAGTATTATCTATAATCCTTGAAAAAGGGAACATTTAAAATTACTAAAAAGGAATTGATAAATGCACCCCTATAATAGTAATTTTTTAGAACTGATAATGGGTTGTCTTTGTCGATATGATTTATCCAATGATAAATGTTATACTTCATTAGAAAATTTATATAGGTAAATAAATATTAACATATAAATAAATTTATTTTTATATAAATATAATATATTTTATTACAATTTATTTATATGACAATAAATGTGAATTTCCACTTAATGAAAAAGATATTTAATAAAGAAATTATTTATAGAATATTTAAAAATTAATATTAATTTAATGTTTTTGTAATTTTTATTTCCTTTTAGCCATATAATGAAAATCGTATGAAAAAAATTAAACAAATTAACGAATGATCTATGATAAATTGAAAAAATATTTCAACTTTAAACTGTTAAAAAATTTAATGTATGTATTAATTGGGACACTATAATATATCAAATCGATTCTTGTAAAAAATATACAAAATAGGGAATATAAGGGACCCTAGTTAGTGTTTTTTAGGTCAAAATGTCCTATAAGCCACCAAAATTGTGTTTTTTCTCATCGTAACATAATGTTTATACATTATTTGGAATATAAATCATATTTGATGAAGTCGTATGGACTTTTTTTATTGGAGAATATATTTATTCATAGGTATTACTATCAAATGAAACTTATAGTGTTTAAATTTTAGAATTTTTTATATTTTAGTTTTTTCCATTATTTAATATATAATGATTTTCATATTTTTCCATATAATTAATCAATTTTTAAATTAAAAAATGTAACATATTTTTGTAAAAATATATTTTTAAATATACCAACCATATTGACGAAAAAATTTATTATGAATTTTATTTAACTTATACATATATTTTAGTATATATATATATATGTAATTATATCTATATAAGTAATGTTTATATATAAATATTTGTGTGTGAAAATAAAAATAAATTTTTAAATTCTATTATATATAAGGAAACAACCACACATATATATATATGGAAATATTATTACGTGTTTTTATTAAATATATGCGCATACATCTGTATAAATATGTTCATGTATGGGTGCATATGTTTGTGTAAATATTGTGTTGATACATTATATATAAATATATATTTTTAAATATATCAATATCATTAAATATAATACAAAAAGGTAATTAAAAAATTATAAATACATTAAATAGATTATATATTATTATAAAAATATTTTCAAATATATATATAACATTATGTAAATATCTAGACATATGAATATATATTTAAATATTTTTATTTTTTATATCAATATATAAAATACATACACTTTTTTATAATGTATTTTAAAATAATTTTCTAAATTTATAAGAGTAAATGAATAAATATATAAATTAAAATGAATTATGAATATATATATATATTAATAATCATTTATACCATAATATATTCCAAAAAAATATATGGTTTAGTGATAATGGTGTTAGGACTATAAGGAAGAACTTATGGGTTCGATTATCGACATTAGAAAGGATGTAGGGTGTGAGAAGCTCTGATGAAGTACTTTGAAATCATCGATAAAGGTGTTGATCTAGAAAAAGTATATCTTAGAACATGGGTGTCATGTAGTAATGATAAATTAAAGGTAAATTATAGATAAAATCTAGAGGGTAAAAATGTTTTTTAATTATTTTCTTGATTTTTATCTACATTATACAACAGTTCTGATAAAGGAAAACATTATCCACACTATTGTTTTGATAAAGGGTCCTCTTACCAGTTATATTATTATAGCACTGATCAAAATGACCTTTATTTTTTCTTTTTATCCCTGATAAAAGGGAACTTACTAACACTTTTTTATATATGATAAAGGTTGTGGATTTTAAGGGCGGATAACAATTTAACTATTTTTAATACTAAAAACACCATATTCAGAACTTTTAATAGTGTCATTTTTATTACTGAGGGGGAAATGACGTCATAATATCTTTGAAATAATTTTTACCACATTAATATTAAAATAATAAAATGGTAAACATGTATATATATATATTTATATACAATAAGAATGAATAAAATATTAAAAATACGATAACTTGTTGAATCAATCATTAATTTTTTAATAACTCGCTTACTAATGAAATGGAATGAAAAAGTGTGTCTAGTAATAAATTTTAGGTAGAAAAAGAATCATGTTATTAATATTTTCCTTTCATCTAATTTCATATATTGATATTTAAGAGATCAATCATCTCATAAAATAATTGCTTCCATCATCAAACTACCAAACACAACGTTCAATAAATCCCATGGAAATTTTCTTGTTTTTTTCTATATATTTTACGTTGGAGTGGATTTGTTCTCACATTTCATGTGTATGGAATGTTTTTATGATATCGATATATGAAACCCTTGAAAATAATATACATATCTTGAGATCATGATAGTGAGATAAATTTTCATGTAATATTTCTATACATGTGCAAGGACATTTCAATGTCCTTTAAATACCCTTAACAATCATAATGAAAAGGGAATTGAATCCATCATGGAAGAATGAAAATAATATCAAAGAATAAAAGAGTACATTAAAACTTTTTATTTAATTAGTTGGACCTTTTCTTGAGTGGAAATTATATCCAGGGAGTGAATATTTTTAGAATGAGTGATTGATAATAAATTAATTTTTCAGACTTGTAATTGGATTTCATTGATTTAAAACATTTATTTCTTATTACATGTGTGCAATTAATTAATTTTTTTTTCATTTTGAATAAAAATGAAATTTAAATGAAAATTATAAAAAAATATTGTTTTATGTGTTTTAAATTAACTGATCATTTAATGATTATATATAATGAATTTTTACATGGTGTTTTTTTAAGTTAAAAATTGGTTCAACATATAGGTCTTATCACCCAAGGCCCAATGAGTATCACTTTAAAGGCCTTGTCAACCATGAACATACATAGGAACGGATGATCAATTTGAAGCTAACATGCCATGGATAGGTGTGGATTATGAAATTGATAGTGGACCCAAGACATTTTATGTGTGCATGTGTTCTTTCGAAGATACAGGGTAAGAATACACATTAATGTTGCCTCATTTAATATTTGTAATCCCTTACAGTTATTTTCATTATTATTGAACCGACCTCCCCTTTCTATCTCTGATTGGTGATGGAGATAAAAATCAATGTAGGTGAATCAATATTCAAATGCATTCATGGATTTTTTTTCGCACCTTGAGCATGCAACTCCAGTCACTTACAAAAATCTCAAAAATATTCCGCTCATGTGCATGTGCAGAATCTAATTCCTCAATTTCCCTACGACGAGTACATCCATCATCAAATACAAGAATGATATTCCAACAGATAACCATTGAAGATATATGAACCAAAATTAAATATTCCAATATATATATTTGTTTATATTCTATATTGTCATAGTTTCACTAATATACATATATACATTGTGGAATACTTCAGAAATATTTCGGAACAAATCAAAAACTCTTTTGAATATGTTTTCATCACAATTTCTTCATTTTGGATGAAATATTTTTTTAAAATATAATACATATCAAGAGGCTAAAATGTGTAACACTATCAGCCATAGAAATATTGATAATAATTAGGAAATCAATATTTCATATATTATAGTAAAAATAATCCTATATAAAAATATCAGTGTTACACAAGTTGTTATGGTTTCTATTCAGATCCCCATTAAACCCCCATATCCTTATAAGAACATGTCCACCAGTAGATGTTTCATATAAATCATATATAAACCAATATAATACTTCTACCCATGACATCGAGTGACCACTATAAAAGGGACATGTCAATCTTGTATAACCTACTAATATTTTCTTGGTTCATTGAAATATAAGGAATAAGTCGATGAGTACATCACATGTCATTAATATAATCGATTAGTATATCACATTCCCCTCATCCGAATAGTTAAACCAACCTTTTTTGTTTCAACTCCGCATGACCATGGATTTTGGTTTCAAATTCGATCATGGTGAAAATTCATTTCTTTGTTATCAATTGGAAAAATACCATCTTTATTGCACTCCAAATGACAACATGATAACACAAATGACCCACCAGTCTAGTATTAGATATTTCCATATGATGACTAGCCTATGTAGTGTATGAATGCATGAAGGTTATAATTCTTGGTACCTTACCAGCATCAGAAAATATGAATTGATAATAATCACACACCCCTATGTATATCTATTACTCTATGACATTCCATGAGATTTGAATTATAAATTCTTCCTAGAAATACATATCTACTATTTTCCTCATGAATCTATTTTATTTATCTCTTATACAAACATTATTAGAAAGTAAAAAATATATTAAATCTATTCATAAAATATAATCATGACCATTAATACTCTGTGATATTCCTAAATTAGGGATTAATGTTGTACTTTTAGGGGATATTTATCCTTTAATAATTAATGTAAACTAAATTTTAGAACACATTGGATAATTAAAAATGATTATGTCCTTTATTAAAATTACATGATTAGATTAAAACCATTACATTAATATCTCAATTATCAAATACATATAGACCCATTAAAAATCTTTAATTTTTTATATGATAATTTTTTTAAACATTATGTCTATTTGTAATTCCTTTCATCTCCATATTTAAGCAGCTGATATAATAATCCAATTAACTTCTTAGTGTGTAAAATTTAAAAAACCATATATTTTGAATAATGGTTTGCTTAATACCATTTTCCGTAATTTTATCACTTTTAACATATATTCAAACTCTTCAAATTCATATCATAAAATGTGATACTTTTACATTTAATTTTCTTCCTAGAAAAAATTCTAGGATTGAAAATATCGTCAATTATGAAATTATACTATAAATAATTCTCTATGTCTTCAATAAAACTATTAAACTTTTTATCCTATATATCCTAACCTATTTTAGAAAAATGTTAAATTCACATCATAGTTCTAAAAACACGTATGCATTTATATTTATCTTAACATTATCCCCTAAAACATTAAGAAATAATTTGAATTTGAATTTTTAAATAATATTTTATAATAGAAATGTTTCATTTATTATACTTACTAATTGGAAGTATTTACATTTTCATTACATTCATATCAGAAAATTATTTTATGTTACCATCTAAAATTCACTTTCCCAAAATAACATTATTGAACCCTAAATATTTTGTTATCATCTCAATCCTAATTTTTTTTGAAATTATGTGAGTATTTTCTTTTAATATCTGACTTGTATAATCCAATAATTAATAGTTATATACACATACTATAGAACTTAATGTATCAATTTACATTATTCCTTACTGTCACATATCCCAAATCGATGGTTTGTTTAGTAATTAATCTCACAAACTAAATCTAGAATATTATTTTATTTGTTAACATTTTACTTTACTAAATTTTGTAATTTTACAAATAGCCTCTTTGAAAATGGATAACTTTACAATATATTTCTATGATAAAATATAAATTAAAATATTGTTTTAGAAAATATACTTGTTTTCTTTTAATTGGAATATCTAAGAAATAAACTATTATTCTCATATCTTATATGTGATTCTATAGTGTAGATTATTTTCTGAAAAAATAATTATTTATTCATGAAAATAAACTTATATTAATAGGGAATTAAATTACATCACATTTTAGCCTACAATATGATACACACATTATCCCTAATAAAATGATATTATCAAAAATCATCTTCTCAAAACATATTTTAGAATCAAATGAATCATAGTCCATGTGTATCTAATTATCCATATCATTTTGGTCACAAAAATTTCTCTTAAAAAATCATATCATAAATGAGAAGATATATGAGAATACAAATCATTTACATTGATTTATCATAGTTTGATAATCATCTTTTCATTTTATTTTTTAATATAAAAACTATATAATTCTTCAATTGAATGAAACCTATAATCTCTTTTAAATTATTCATTTATATTTTAAATCCTATATATATTCCACATATCTCAAAAAAATACTCTACATAACATATATATAAAAATTAATGAATAAATATCATGACTATTAATATATAACATGTATATTTCATGAAGTTCCTAAAATCCTTCAAGTATTATAGATAATACCATCATATGGAATCATTTATCTTAACTTATTATACCATAATGATTAAAATATCATAAAATTCATTCTTAAAGAAATATTATTGGACATTCCAAATTAATCTCCTACAATTGTGAAGTTTAACCTCCATGAACATTCTGTATTGTACAAGAACATATACATTATATGCCTAATCCCTCTATTCTATGAACATTGAGAATCTGTTGTTAAAATTTTCTTAAATTCATTATTCATTTTGGAATAATTACACACATTACCATATAATTAATTTCTGAAATAGAATTATATTTTTATGAATAGTTCAATCTCTCTAAACATATATAATTACATTGAATATCATTAAAATACTCAATCATATTGATTATATGAGACTATAATTTCTTAGTAAAATGATTACCTATTTCCATTTAAACTATAAAGAAATCATTCCATGCTTATATAAATATCTAGATTAACATGTTGAATAATTTGAAAAAATTGGTTTCTCGGGAAGCAATTGTTCTACCACATTGTATATTTATCTAGTTTTTACAATTTTTCTTAAGGCACTAGTCATAATAGTTTCAGGAATTAACTATGTCATTTCAATGGGCAATTTAATATTTTAGTTTTATGATGATGATTCATATATATACAAGAAAATATTTAGTAGGTGGAATGTCACATTTTATATTAATACATTATATACTTTTAAATATAGTTCTCCCACTAAAATTAATTTCCCCATATATCAAATACCTTTATTGATCCCTGATATGTATTATAATGAGAAATGAGTCATCATTGGAATTTATCTCATTACATAGTTATTTAGGATTGGATTCAAACAAATCATAATATATATGAATCTTGTTTAGATAAGAATATATCCCTTTATCCTAATCCATCATACAGATTTGTTGAACTATATTCCTCCGTTACCCTAACTGTTAGGGGTTCAAAGCTAGTTTGACCTAAATCAAATTCCAAAAATAGTATATCTATGGAAGATAAATGAGAAAATAAATATTATGAAAAAAATATGCCTGAAAATATATAATACCTTATTATGTACATTCCTTTTATAAGATAATATAGAAGAACTAAATGTTGTCATAAAACAACAAACATATATGATCGAGGTCTTGGAAAGAGTATCTATATTTAGAATCTCAAACATAGTATTTTGTGGTGTTTATTTATTGGTTACTCATTAATAAATCAAGTCTAATCAAACTCATACATATCATAATATATAATGTACATAAGGAATAAGATATATTCTTAGAAAGGTAAAGATAAAATTGATATTGATAATATGCACATGAGTAATATTGGAACAATAAATAGATATCCTCAACCACTTACCATTGGACACGGTAGGGGCCTCTTGATAAGAATATTGACCGACCCCATGACTCTCTACCTCGGTAGTAATTAAACAAGAGTGAATATAATTCATGATATATCTAAAACCAAATATGCATAAACTGGGCATGATAATGATATTCATGCTAATAATTTCATTTACAATCATGGTCCATGTTGATGATAAGTAAAATTTATTGGAGCCATACAGTGCATGTAATGAAAGGATCTACATCCTACAATTAGTTTAATTATAAAACTAATTCATAAACATTCATAAAAACTATAAAAATATCTATGAGTAAGGTATGGAATAAATTCAAAAAAATGACCAATTACAATATTTTTATATGAGAAGACAATTTATAAACTATTCATAAATAAAGGCTTTGTTTAAGAACTATTATAAATTATTTAACATTATGAAAATTCAATAATTAATAATATAAATATATTTTTTGGAAGAAAATATAAACCCCTTCATTTAATTCATTATATGGAATTCCAATTTATTATTTTAAATACTGGACAAATAGACATTCAAAACCATTTTGATGTAGTTTAAATAATATATGAAAATAAAGTCACATATCTATATGAAATTTTTTAAATTAATTAACAATGAAAATTAGTAATAATTAATATAAACATCTATTGTATTTTGATCATATTAATGATATTAATAATTTCATTTAAAATTACTTTATAAAATATTTACATAAACAAGTTATTTAAAGAATATAAATATTCTATATAATTTTATACAAAAAGGTAATAATATTATTTATTATGGAATATAACATTTAAGAATCATGTTTATGTGAAAATGATATTCTTAATATTTAATGTTAATAATAAAGGAAACTTTTTATTAGTTTATTCAAAAACCATTTATCAATTCTCAATAATAATTTAGTAGATAATTAATTTAAAAAAATCATGTAATAAAATATTAAAAAAATCTACAATACCATAACATATGTTATAAGCTTTTTTTAAATAATCTCAACAATTATATAATTGAATTTTTTCTTTTGATTTCAATGAATTCATTTTTAATTATCATGAACTAGAGTTACAAATATAAAAATTTTCATATCTCACAAAACCTAATAAAAACGTTTACTATCCATGATTTTTAATATTATTCCAATTTTATGAACTATTTCATAAGGATTATTTACTTAAATAATTAAATAAAACTATTACTTAAATAAAAAATATTAAATTTCATATTTATTTCTAGGATTTAAATATCAAATATTACGATTTTTAAAACATAGACTTTTTAAAGTTATAAAATGAACATGTTGATTGGTAAAACATTAATCCATGGGATACAACTATTGGGTTTCTATTGTACTTAATATGGGCATAGTTTTAGATCCTAGAAAAATATATACAATCTATATTTTAAAGAAGAAATATTTGAAAAAAGATTAACATAAGAAAGTGTTCCTTTATATTCAATGCATTGATCACCAATGAGTTTTCCCGGTAAATATAACATAATAAGAAAACAAATGATTCCCACATTAATGGTATTACATGGACATATGGATTCCATTCTCAATCGATGGAATTCAACACACATTAAGTGGTGTTAGCATCTTCATCGAAGGAGATGAAAAGGAAATGGCCTTACTGGAAATTGCATTTATTAATTTACTTAAATTCAAACAGATAACAAGGCCCCACCCAAAAGAGATTAGGGTGGTCTAAAGTTATGCATTCCCAGCACATCCCCTTGCACAAAATTCATACATACCCATGGTATGAGGGATTATAGAGAGGCATTTGTACAGAGTAAAAGGGATTACAAACTTTTATATACAAATCGATTATGTGTTTTATTTAATTAAAAATTCTACGCATATTTAATGTATCCTTATAAATTTATTCTCAATATAATTAATTCTTTAATATTATTCCGTGAATACTCAATCCATTTATTACATTATAAAAAGATTATTATTAATTAATTTTCATGGAAGATAAAGGAACCTAAATTAGATATTCCATTAATTATTTTAGATCATATTCAAACTTGAAACATGCGATAGAAAATGGGGGAATATAATAGAATCCTGGACTATATATGGTTTTATGATTCGTTATGATTTTAGTAATGATTCTAGAATGGATTTATCTAGATATCTTCTGATACACCACTATGATAATGTATTTAAATTATGTAAACTCGGTATGGATGGGAGGATACTTACACTACATATAGATGAAGAAGAATAGATGTAGGGTATATTTTTTATAAATGGTTTCTCTTTATTGGTTTATGTTTTTCTATATTTATATATGAGATAGTCACTCATAAAATAAATTAATTACTTTCCATTTTAGGAAATGCATCAATTTAAGAAATTCTCTACTGAGAGATCATGTTCATTTGATATTCCTGTGGTTTTTTGTTATATTTATATATAATAGTATTTAAAATAGTATTTCATCTTAAATTTATATTTTTTTTGTTTTGTTATATATATATATATTAATTTTTTTTAAAATACTTCTTTTTTTCTTCAAAATTACTATTATTTTGTAATTCCAAAATATAATGAAATCTATATCCCAAGAAACACTTTTATAGGGGAGAGAACCATTACAACTCTTATGGACGTCCCATATGGAATTATATTTCACTTTTCCATCATTATAATTATAATTTATTAATAAAATAAAAAATTATGTAATTCTATTAATAAATTATTCTAATTGAAATAAATCATCTTTAATATAAATAATTTTTACTTTTATAAGTAAATTAATAATATAATTTACATAATTAACAATTATTTTGACAAATAATTAATTATAATTAAAAACTATTGTTATTAATTGATAATAAAATTACTAATTAATAATAATAATAATTAATCAATATAATAAAAAATAAATAATTTTAAATATCTCAATTTACAGAATAATTAATAAAAATAAAAAATTTAAAACATAATTATTTATGTAGTTACAAATGAATATTAATTAATAATTAGTAATTGGTAATAATTAATAATTAATGATTTGTAATAATAGATAATTATTAATAAACAATTAATATTGAATAAACATTCTTAAATATCAATTAGAAATAATTATTAATTAATTATAATTGACACTATTTAATCATGAATAATAATTAATAATAAATAACTATAAAAATAAATAATTATTAATTATTACAAATTACTAGTAATTATAATTAATTACTAATTATTCTTATTAATTTCTACTATTAATATTATTTAAACATGTTTGGTTTTGTCCCCCATTTTATTGGGGAATGAAAGCCCAATTTTGACATGGTTGATTAGTAACTCAAAGTACAGACCATGGGCTAAGAGACACAAATATCTAATAGAAACATAACCCGTAGGGCCCAATCATATCCCAAAAGAACCATGGCTATTATACCCAGATGATTGGCTAATGTCCCTAGCCCATACACTAAGAAATGGTCCAAAGATATCTTATCTAACATGTGTGGTTCTTTGGGCTATTATATAGGGTCGTCACCCTCCTTTCACTCCCATAGTAGGAGGGAATCTCTAGTATGGAATGTACCACCATTATTTCACCTAACATAGGCTAAAAATAGGGAAATACCTATAAATACCCATTGTGTTTCTACTTAGGGTATCAAATAGCCACCATATGCACCATAATTTTACCAAGGACATTTTTCCCCCTCTATGAGGTGCACCCAAGTGTCTAAGCCTGTCATTATACTAATGAATCTCCCCACAAGAATACAGATATTATTTTCAATTTTTCATTGACATCACACTCAAAAAACATGGGAAAATTCATATGAGGTCACCCATCCTGATCACTACTCCTAAATGAACATTTTTTACATTGGTTTTCTCATCAGGTAGGATACTGAAAATAAAGTCCCACATAATGTACATCAGTAATAAAATTTAAGATATAATTCCCAATTCATCAGGGGTGCCACATTCAACCCACCATATATAAAAAAAGTCTCATTTTATATCCTATATATCAAGAGAGGTAGTGCCACCATATATCTAGTTGGGTTCCATCTATAATATCAATTATCAAAACCCAGCCTCTTAGGGGCCATGAAATCATGCCCCCTTGAGGCTTGTTGTGTGGTGGTGGATGGTCATCACCCTCCTTTTACTCCCACCACTGGAGGAAACTACCCATTCTTTTTGTCTCATGTTATTCCTATTATCACAACCACTACCCCACATTGTGTGTTGTAGAAATTCCACCACCCCTTACTCAAAAAAAGTCACTATAATGAGATGTGGTCTCGATTTGACCCCTAACTGTCTGAGCATGGTGGCATAGCAGAGTACCCCTAAAATATATTGTTTCCCACATTATTAATTATTACTATTAATTATATATTAATTATTATTATTATTATTAATTACAAAACACTACAAATTATTATTAATTGTTATTAATTATTTCTGGTTATTATATATTAATTATTATTCACTACTATTAAATGTTAATAATAATGTTAAGTAATAATTAATAATATTTAATATTAATAATCATAACTAATTATATTTAACTATTATTAATTACTATTTTTCAAAACAATTATTATTTATATTATTACATTTTTATTTACAATATTTTTTATTATTTATATTAGTGGGGAATTATTGTAATTAGTTGTTCTTTATTTGTATGTTATTATCTTTGAATTATTATGATTAATTTTTAATTATTAGTGTGATGTATGTGTTAAACTAAATACTATAAGGAAAATATATAAGGGATGTTACTGTACCCTTCTCTATAAAAGGGTGTATTATGTGTGATTTGTAGTTATATTTTTGAATCAACTAAATGCTACTAATTATAAATGAAAATTATTTTTCATAAATACTATTTTAAATTTTATTATATAAATAATAAAACATGAAAAGAAAAATTAAATTTTTTGGAAATAATATTTTATTTATAGTTTATATATATATAAAATGTAATTATTGTTTTTATAAATGGGCATAGAGAATCAATGGAAGGAATCTATTCCCTCGGATTTCCGGGTTTCAATTAATTTCATGCACTATTGTACCAGATAGTAAAAAAATCTTAAACTGTAAAATTATATAAACCCTCATTTCAAAAATAATTACCATCTAAGGAGTGGAATGGAATTCATGTTTCAATTTTACTAGTTTGAGTTCCACTTTATTGGGAGTGATATGATTGTTGCTGGTTTGTTTTTCATTAATTTTTTGTTTTTATTAATATTTTTATTTTCTTATCATATTGTTTTATTTTACATTTTAATACAAAATAATTCTAAATATATCTCTCTATTTTTCACTCCCCCACTCACTCATCCATTTCAATATTTTTTATTTTTTATTTTCATGTACCTACCTTTTCCAAATGTGTTCTTTCATTTTGTGAATATTTTATTTAATTCTTGTTTTATGGGGTTTTAGAAAAAAACTTACAGAAATAGGTTTATATTTTTATTTGAAATAACTAGTTTGAATGATATATATCCCTTTAATTGTTTTTAAATATTTGAAATACGTTGAAGGAATTTATATATTTGTCTCTTATGGAGGTCATAGAAAAGGTTATGAACCCTAAGATGACTCTTCCATTTTACATTGTGAAATATATTTTCTCTCCAAATTCAGTCACTACAAAAATAATTAAGGCATTGAAATCATAAATTTTTTTTGGTTGATATCCTTATAAAAACCCTACTTATATTCTCTCTAATTTTCTCCCGATTTTATATTGTATTGATTTATACCATGTTTCAAAACTCTTGTGATATCATTGATGGGGTAAAATATTTTTCAATAATCATTTAAATGTATTCATTATGGTTTATTTTAATATGTAATAAATTTAATTTCTTCATAACTAGCTATTATTAAACAAATAATAGTAATAATATTGTGAAATTTACTAGTACATTGATTTTTAATACTAATAACCACAATGATTAACAATAAATAACAGATAGTAACAAATAATAATGTAATATAGTATCATGTTATTTTATTTATAATTTTAGTTTTAATATTAGTAATAATTATGTTTAAATATTGAGTAATGAGACCTTTAATATTAGTAATAATATTGATAAATGTTTTTGTAATAATATTCCTATTATTAGTAATAATACGGAATAATTTTTAAGATTACATGGTAACAAATATTAATCTAATTCAATGTTCTTTTTACGATTTTATTATTCACGGTTTACTATTAGATATAATAATGAAAAATTTAGTTATTAATATGATGTTTAATAATAATAATAATGTTAATTATTTAGAAAAAAATTCATTAATATTATTAATAACCATTATTAATATTAATATTAAGGTGGATGGTTGTATGGGTTATACATTGGGGTCATATTATTTATCTATCTATCCAATGGGTGTTTTTGTTTCCCATTATTTTATTCAATATAATCTATATCATTTAATTGATTAAAAATTAGCTGTTTATTATTAGTAATAATAATATTTAATTGGTTATAAATTAGAAGTATAATATTAGTAATAAACATTGTTAATTTTTTAGTAAAAATATTTTTAATGATAATAATAATACTGATAAAAATCATAATAGTAAGTGAAAAATATTATTGAATGTATTTTTATATTAATGAGTGAACAATTAAATTATTTATATCATTAATAAAAATTCTCAACTATTGTTGTAGTCAACAATTCTTCTAAAGGTAATGATAGTGTAGTTTTCATAACAATAATATCCTTTTTTAGATACAATATGTTGACTCATGATCTCGATCAGATGCTCCTTTGGGTAATAAAACTGAAAAAATATTAGTTGATTGTTTACATGATCATGATTATATGCAAAAAAATATGCCTACCATTACATCATTACTAAAACACCCAATGTATATGACCGACTTTATAAATGAATATTTCATCATTATCCCATTGAAAAATTTATTTTTCCTTACATTTTGAATATCCTATAGTATCTAATTGATTTCTTCATATTCCCCTGTAAATCCATATTATTTTATTATGAACCCAATAAACATAATTTTCTATAGTAATTGTTTTTTAATTTTTTTTTTCAGTATCATATTTTATTAATTCACTTACAGAGTCCTTTTTATATGTTTGTAATTATAAGGTAAATTAATTCAAACCACCAAGAATACCAATAATGTAAAAACCATGTGTGGTTATCATTCTACATCATGTTACTCTAGAAAAAACTATATAGTAATTCATAGTCGATTAAATATAAAACTTGGTCTAAATATCTTATCAATT
This sequence comes from Viscum album, assembly GCA_963277665.1. Taxonomy (NCBI): domain Eukaryota; kingdom Viridiplantae; phylum Streptophyta; class Magnoliopsida; order Santalales; family Viscaceae; genus Viscum; species Viscum album. The sequence goes on along the minus strand of OY728133.1, from coordinate 1,018,824,235 downwards.
AGGAATTAACATTTAATATACCATTACAGTTCATGGAATATGTTGTATCCACTACTTGATGATGATTATTAATAGTAAGAAACAATATTATCTATCAAAAATTTGAATACTAATTTGACATAATTTATATGGTGGTTTCTACTCAACTTCATCATCATACACTTTTATGAAAACAAAATAAAAAAATATTCTTGGAAAATGAATCATCTAAATATTATGGGACTATTATATGATATAATAAATAATTTAACAAAGTATATAATATAGATCTGATTTTGGAGAAAACACAAGACAATGATGTTTATAATTACAGTAATATAATATAATAAATATGGGTTTCATATGATCATATTATAATCATTAGAAATAGATAATATCTGAAAATTTAAGAGATTTATATTCAGTTAATTAATGAGTAAATAATTTGAAATATAGATTACCTATATTTTTATTGTTTTAGTAGCTTCCATTTAGATCATTCAATGTAGTTTGATTAATGGATATCATGTGGAGCATCAAACAAAACCACTCTATTGCTATTTGAGTACACCATTAACATGGATCCTTGATCTCATCAAGTGGACAACCATAAGTTTAAGGGATGCTAGAACCATCATTTGACATAATAAAGAACCTTTTGAGAAGAAGTTAATTTATTTGATTTACATGAAACTGATAATATAATTTTTTTTAACAATCAAGATGCACACATAGAATCTCAAACACACAATAGAAGAAAAAAATCCCTTCTGCAGTCGATGACTGATGCTTCATCATTATAAAAATTCATATGGGTTGCTATTATTGAGAGTAATTCATTGAACTCATTTCAATGAGTTATTTAGAGTCCAATAATAGAAATATCCCTTGGATAAAAAATGAAACCACTCGAGTGAGTCATTCCATCAAATGGAATTATATATATATCACATATATATCTTTTATATATATATTCATGCTTCGCCTACATGATAATATACATTCATAATATGAATGTATTTAATGTAAACAATATTTATCATATCATATAGATTTATATATCGAATAATATAAATGTGTAAATGAATCTCATGCATGTAAATTTTAGTGCACAATAACAAAAATATATATTTATGAAATTTTTCCTATTAAATAAGTTGATAGTTTTCGTTTCACACAATTCCATGTTTAAATGAACTGCAAGACACTATTAGTTTTAAATTTCCACTATAAAAAAGTTTTTATATTTGAGGTGATAAATATTAATAACTTATTTAGGAAATATATACAATTTTCCCAATCAATATGAACATATTTATGTGTTATTAGAAAAAAATTAGAATATTTTTAGTAAAATCACGTTGTTCGTTTAAAATAATTCTTCTCTATAAATGACTTTATCTTTATTCTATGTGGGAGTCTTAAATTTAAGAAGATATAGAAAATGGATTGGAAAAAATTAATTTCATATTTTAACTCATCAACTAAAAATTGTGTTATTTTTTAATAATTTTTTGAAAACATTTATTTTTTAAAGAATATTGAACATGTTAATTTTTTATTGAATGTTGTATTATCATATAATGTATTAAAATTGAAATTTTTTTTGTATTATTTATAATTTTTTGTTACTTAATTATATTTTTAATTTATAAAATTTTTATTTTCGAAACGGACATTGAGCATGATTTTATAAATAAACTTTTCATGATTCAAATGGGAATTTTTCTAAAAAAATGTTTTTATGTCATTTTACAACTTTTATTTTAAATTACATTATATAACTCATATATTTTGAATTACAAATTATTAATTCTAAATTCAGATTCAGAGCTGTAAATATTGTTAATAGGTTCCGTTATTTTTCCAACATGATTAGTAACCCTCGTAAATTTGGTTACCATGGTAAAGGGTAAATTGGGTTATTTGTGTGAAAAATCATATGAGGACTATAAAATGACCCTATACCAGGAAAAAAAATTATTGTATGGATATAATTATACCCTTAACACAAGAGTATGAAAATTTTGTTTTTTAGTGCAATGATGTTCATGAAAAAACCTATATAATTTTTTAATCAATGAATATTACAAAATATCACATTCGTTGTATTAAATATCCCTTATGAATCCACATAAGGGAAATGGTATGTTAGGAAAAAATATAAATGTAAATATTTAAATTAATGAAAAAATTATTGATGTAAACTTATTTTTTTCTTCTTGTGCCACTTTGATGGGATTAGGATACTATTAATATTTTATTTAATATAACTTCAATGATGCAACATTGTTTTTTTCAATAATATATCATTTTGAATCTAGGTTTAACCAAAATATTTATTAAACTATAAATATTTTTATAAAATGTAGAATATTTTTATTCATCATGGTTTTTATGTTTTAAATTTTATTAAATAAATAACTATATTAAATAATTATATAATGCTAATTATGTAATTATTTTATTACTTTAAATATCATGTTAATGCTAGTAAAAATATTAAAATAAAAATAATTATAGATAATTAATGGATTAAAATAATTTTATATATTACCTTGACCCCGTAATGATATAATAAATTTTATTTAAGTAGTGTTTTTATCATGACATTTTTAAATGTCCACGTTCTTATTAGTGCCAAAATTGAAACTATTCATATTTTATAAAAATATTATTTTATTAAATTATTTAAAAAATTAGTAATAATATTTCATAATAAAAAAAAATTATAATATGTTCTAATATATTATAATTTTATCATATATGTTCTAATTTACATTATATATGTAAAAAATTAAAACCTTTTAATATTGAGAAATGTGTTACCTTTGTTAAAATTAAAATATGTTGACTAGTGGTTTATAAAAATGATATGGTTAAAAACAATCCCAAAAATATATAATATATATTGTTTTATGGATTAAAATATAGTCTCATATTATCTTTGAGACCATTCCCTTTTGGAGGGATTTTTACTGAGATTGAATTTATTATATATGAATAATTTTTTAATTTCCAAAAGTTCCCATCACAAAAATTATAAAAGGTCGCCTCCCCCTCACTTCATCAAATCACATTGATCCTGCAAGAACAAACATTCCCTAGAAACATGTATTTTTAGATACAATATACATATTCTAAATGTTATGAAATTTTCATAATACCAACCCCAGTGTCTCTAGGATGAGGACTAAAGGATGTTTTCAAAAGAAGAGGTAATCATATTTACTTACAATTTCATGATTTTTTATTCTTCAGCTTCCGATTAAAGTGATTTTATAATTATGATATATTTAAAATGTTATCAGAAACATGATAAAATGATATTATTATTATGTTACAATGATATTCAACTATTTATCTATTATACTAAAAACCAAATCATTATGTGTGTGTTTGTACATACGACATACCATCTCCACGCCATCATGTAATCTATTTTTCATCACCACGATATTTATATGAGTATAATGATGGAAATAATATATATATATATATACAATAATTTTAACAATATAATTATTATGAAAAAAATAATATTCCATCTTATTCCATACTAATGATACCATCACTCATGCAAATGTTTGAGCTGTCATTTCCACGACACGATGCGATTCATTTTCCAAGTTCACCATTAAAGAATGATTATATAATTGTACATAATGAATAAATATGATATATATGAACTTAATATCGTTATTAAAATTATAAAAATATATTATATGAACAAAAATGGACTTATATGATAAAGCATGCATAAGATAAAGAAGCAATTAACACATAAAATAAGGGTAATAATGGAAAATATTTTAAAAATGGGTTATATAATAATATAATTGGATCATATATGATACAATAAATACGATTATAGTAACATAATAATTTAATAACATTATATACATTAGTATACAATTGTTTCATATACTTTTAATTGAAATTAGCCTAAAGATAAGGATTAATTTTCCAATAAAATTACTAATCAAGATATTTTTTGCTGGGTTTATTGTAAGGAATATTTATCTTCCATGTCCATGTTATGTAAAAATATTTTCCAAAAAAATTTAATACTACTATACAATTTTTAATGTAATTTTTACAACTATTTGAATATTTTGTAAATTTTTTTGAAAAACATATTTTTACCAATTTCCAAATGAGGTTCTATGTGACTTTTCAGAAAAAATTAGAAAAATTTTTCTTTTTAACTTATAAATATTTAAAATTGTATTTCTATTTTAATATTCCTTTTTTCCATGATCTTTCCCTTAGAGTCGTAAAAGGATATTTTCAATGAAAATATTTTTTTATAAAAATTGAACTTAATTTAAAAAATATATTTTAGAATAAAGTATATTTTCCCATGAATTATTTCAAGTGTTCTATAAAAAATATTTTCTATCTTAAAAAATGTTATCTGATGTCAAATATAATTTACTGAATATATTTTTCAAAACTATTATCCTTATTCTTTTTTTGGATGGTTTAGGTATAATATGGAATGATATTTATGAAACACATCTCATTTCTATGGGTTATAATATGAAGAAATAATTATAAAAATCATTCCCTTTCATGGGTTTTGATATAATAAAAAAATAATGTTTTTTTGGAACACATATTTAGGGTTTTCATTATGTGTTCAGTGGGACCTATATCTCCCTCAAATTAATTGTGTAAGGGTATAATTCTATTGAGATTGTTTGGAATGAAATGGGAAGTAAATTCAGTTTAGTAATATAAGACTGAACCGAAGTAAACTCAGTTATGTCGTATATGTCTAGAATGAGAAGTGAAATTGGTTCTGTATGCAACTTTGATTGCAATGATGGTCTTATAAGGAAACATTAACTAATATGAAAATTATATTATATTCTTATGCGAATTCCACATTTTCATGTTTTATTTTATACTCCCAAAAATTAGTTATTTTGTTTTTTATCATTATTCATAAATACTACTATGATTTCTTCCATGACTCAATATCATGATCCTTGATATACATGATATAATTTCTTTAAAAAAATACCATGATCTTATTGCCTTGTTCTTATCTAATATCACATGATTACCCATGTTTAGCATCTGATTGCACCCTTTATTATGTCTACATTCTAAATGATATGATGAAATATGTCAAATAAGATGTTTTAAAATGTTTTCATGTTTTGATAGAATAAGCGATGGATGGCATTGATGAGTTAACAATAAATTTTTTATATTTCCTCATTTCCAAAGACATAAAACCTATATTTTTTTGGTTTGTTTTTTATAGGTTATATAATTTCTATTATTATATTTATATGTAATATTTTTGAATGAAAAGTATTGTATGTTATATTTGGTATTAGATCATAGATTAGTTAAGATATTGAAACTTCGATGAGATAACATTCCACCAATGGCCCGAAGGCCTTCATTTTTTATTGATTGGTAATCCACCTTCAAGGTATGAGGTGGAACCCTATTACATGCCCGTAGGCCATATAAGAACCAAACGAGGGCATATTCTCTGCTTCTACAGTGCCAAACCGTGCCCGCTACAGTACTGCTACAGTTCTGCTACAGTTCCTCCTACAGTACTGCTACAGTTCCCAGAAATCCTACATCCGCCTAGTTTTGATCCCTGGTCGCTTGGATGCACCATCAGAGACCTTGCCAACCGGGCTAAGGCTCATGTGCTTGGATGAGATAACATTAATAAGGACCCTAATGATATGTATAAGTACATGATAAAATCCTATAATTTTGGTGATTATCATATATAACCAAGGATAAAACATAAGGATTAATGAATTTACATTTTATAAGTTATCATCATAGACTATCTGTTTTAACCACTATGATTAGTGTATCTAAAACCATGGTTTTTTGTTTTTGGCAGTTTTTAGAACCCAAAATAACTGCATTAATGATGAATGGGATCATCAATGAAATGATTTTCTTCTTGAGTAACTGAATATTAGGGGATATATTTTGAAGAATCATATTTTCATTCTCACACACATTTTTTAAGATATTAATTGGGTAGGAAGTCCAAATATGATATTGAGGTAACAACATTTTTTTGATTCATTCATGAGGTAATGCCCACCATCTTTCAGTGGGTCTAATTATCAACTAGTGGATGAAAAATGGATTAGTATCACTATTGGGTCTAAAAACATTTCAAAGGGAAATTAAGTACTCTCATAAATTTTATAGTGGAACAAAACAAACTGGAGGAAGAATGTAAGTAAAATACGTAATGGTGAAAAAATAGGAAATAAAAATGTAAAACAGCACAGGGAAACAACCTTCACGGATCACCACTATACGTGGTGACTTTATTCAGGGGGGACATATGAAAACTAAATGGTTCATCGGATCCAGACAGTAGTGATGTCTCCATTAAAAATGGTGATCATGGAGGTCTACTTCATAAGGATCCCATGAACTAATGCCATCCGAGGATGGAGATGATGGTTCTAATCCCCCACATTTACTATCATTAGCGGGATGGAGGTTGGGAAATCTGCACCACAAATGATCCCACAAATTGAGATGGTTCACAAGCATAAATTTTTTTTGGTGTCCTTCAAATGAAAGGAAATATTTATTAGGAATGAGGAAGTAATTTTTTTTGTGGATAATGGCCCCACGCCCCACTGACCAATTCATCTAAAGGCTAGGTTTTCATTCCTTGGGTCTCCATAATGGATTCTCTATAGCTTGCCAATCTAGCTCAAATGTCTCCCTATAAAAAGGCACCAAGGGGGACATAATATGGGACGCTTTTGGAGGGCTTGAGTGATCAAAGGAATGGAAGAAGAGAGCCCCAAAAATATGGGATCTCTCGATGATTCCAAGATGTTATAATCACTCATCATAACATTGAATAATGAAACATAATAATAATTGGAAGATCGAAAACCAACTTCCTTCGAGAATGGATTTCTCACAAAATGCAGAGAAAATTCCCTTTCTTCAATTTGGTGTCCCACATAGCCATATGCTATGTGGTTGGATCCCTACAGTAGGTATAGTTTCACAATGTGGATGGATTCCAGCCCTACATAGAATCTTGTAACGTAGATGGTTCAGTTCCACATTACGAAACACTACAAGGGTGGAACCTGATCCCGTATAGAAAAACACCTTGTAGACCAAATCCAGTTCTGTATATGATTATGGTACATGGAAAACCCCTTCACTGGAATATAAAAACACTATAATGAGGAAGCCTCATCCCATATAACGAAATGTAATGTGGGATAAGCTATTTTTGGGCATTCCACCCTCTATCTTCAATCGTTTTCTTCTGTTTCCATCACATTATTCAGACCCCCTCTGCAAACTAGTCCAATAGAACCAGGAAAACGTATCTTCCAAATCCATGAGACTTGTATGATTAAGCATTTGGGAACATTTTTAAACCCTACTAGGTTTACATATCTATGGAAAGAGGTGACTTGTGGGTAATCCCTGTAATAAGGTGGACACAAGGAATACCCTTATGTTTACATTCCCATGTTAATGTGGGTTCTGACCTCCAGATTCTCAGAAGTACCTCCCAATTATTGGGATTGTGGTTCATCTGTGGACTTTACCTTTGATGAGGGCTAGTGATAAATGATGTAAAATCACACCTGCTTTCAACTTATAGGAGAAATGGTTCTTACCTTCCCTATAAAAAATCATAGGGAACTCAATCTGAGTTATGAAACTAGCCTCTCTTTAGGGAGGTGTCATATCCCTAGTCTCTTTCAATTTTTCCCTCCTCCTTTTCCATTAGTGGGGAGTGGAATGATAATTATTTTAGGAATCCACCTATTCCTTGTGATTCTCACACCAAGACTGAATCATGTTGGATTTTATATTAGTAGTTATCATGTCATTCTTGGATTTCCACCCAATTTAAAATATGAGATCTCTCCTTCCTTCCCTACCTTGGATACAAAGGATTCATGTCCAACGCTTGAGCTCAAATGGTCCTTATCTATGTAAATAATCCCTAAATCATGCCTACATCATGGGAGTCTCCAAAGCATAAGTCCCAACCAGTGGATTAAAGGGGTTTCTTCATCATTTATCACACATTAAATCATTACTAAGTATCTCCCACTTAGACATCATTTCCATACAACATTAAACTGTATGGTTGGGTCCTTGTCACATGAACCTAAACAGTGATGTGTGTAGTATGGTGGCACCGAACTATGTGGGTTTTCATTCCTCTCATGAGGCTACATAGGAAACCCAGATCATAGGTTCAATCCTAGAATCAAAATAGCTCTCACAACCATTGAAGATGAATAACTGTTGAGTACCATCCTCACTCGGCTCAAACCCATCGTTGTCTCAATGAAAGAACAAGGTACACCTTATCTATCATCAAAATTGTATCATTGATGAAGATCCTCAGTTATATATAGATGTCTTCATGGAATGATAACCCTTGATATGTACAAGATATTCTAGACCCATGCATATTCATTATTGATCTCATGATCTTGGAGTAATCTGTGGACACATTCCTAGTAATGAACCAAGGATTCATGGAAAAAAAAAGAACATTGGTTAAATATATAAGAGAATCTTCGAATATGAAATAATTTACCCAAAATGGGTTGGATGATCCCGAGTTCACACACTCTCAACAAATGTTAGTTCTTAAATTTCATTGGAAAAATCATCCAACGAGCGCTTGACTTTGGAAGGTAGATCCATGAATCCTGGATAGGGGGTCATTGGGTGTTTTTTTGGCTCCATTAATACACCATTTAGAGACCATTTGAGGATGTTGTACCTTATAGGGATTAATTACATAAACAAATGAACCCCTAAAATCACCAGCTGAGATCTTTTAACAGTGGTACCTCCATCATAAGGTAAAAAGGATATACGACCCAGAATCCATCGAAATATTTTCACTCATGGGAAAGACATACCAATCAGGTAAAAACAAAAATGGTGAACCCTATATGAATTCTTAACAAAGGTGGCAGAATTAACCCATTGAATCCCCATTTACATACAAGAATATAGATTTTCAACCAAGATAATAAATTATTCATGTGGTCATGATATGTTTTTTATGATGGTTTTAGTCAATAATTCTCACATATATTATAGGTCTACTGAGATATCATCAATCCAATGGTATCCTTAAAGTTCTCATAGAAATTCATGTCGATCAACACACCAGTTGAGTATTCCAAAAAGTAGAGAAATATTTCACCCAACCAGTATCTCTAATGTTGGGTATCGAACATTTTGATTTGTGAGTACCACCTGAATGATACTCTCCCCATAGTGGAGGATGTAAGACTTGACCTCCAATTCATGAGATCTCATTAGTAGCATCTACAACAGAATCTTGAATTCGATAATTTGGCAGTTCCTCTATTGGTCTTCAAACCATACGGGATCCAATCCTTGGAATGTTATAATGAGTACTTCCCTTTTATAAGGGGGATAGATGAATTCATCATTCATGAATTCATCCCAGCTGCATAGGAGACCCACTCAAGGTCCCCTACCAAAATACATCTTTTCCAACGTCTTCTGGCCTGGTATTCTTGTTTTGAAGAGGACACCACGTAGACGGATACTGCTGGAGTTCAACGAAAACTGCTCCCCTATCCTTCCCACCATAAGAAATGAACATATTATTAAGAGAGGGTGATATCCTTGGTTCTTGAGGAAGGGATCCATCATACTAATATGATGGCATACTATGGGAACACATACAACACCAACCCCCTTCTAACTCTCTCCACTGAAATATGACGGCAGGTTATGATCACATACATATCCCCACTCACTCTTATGTATATCAGCATGAAAATATGGCGGTACATGACGAGAAAGAAAATTTTACAAATAATGATCGCCAATCTCTCCATGCACACAGAACGAGAAATTATAGGAATATGAAAATCCATGCTAATGTGCATGAATCTTTTTATCCAAATAGGAGAGAAAAATATTGGCAGTCACACATCCCTTCCAATTAATATGAAGCCACTAGTCAAATACGACAATGATGGAGTATAAGAAAATTAAAATATCTTATCCCAGATATCAATCCCATCAGCAAAATACAATGGAAATTAGGTACAAGTAGAGTCAAATTCATATGGATTCATATCGAGCCCATGAGAAAAATGTAGTGGAAAACGAGGAGATTCAAATACCTATATGAAAATATGAAGACTTTCCTCCAAATAAGCTGGAATATGGACAATACTGCTAGCATATCCCAGCTATAAACCAAGGGAAGACTCATTCCTCTACCCCGACATTGGAAAATTTCCATTACCCACTAAAACCCCATAGAGGACCATAGAAAGCACAAATTCTTACTCTAACATCAAAATAGGAATTTTCCCCATTCTATCTAAATACAGAACTTAACGCATCCAAGAAATGATAGAGGATATGACATTAATTCTTTCAAAAAATTTCTATACCAATCAATAAGTAATCACATCTAGGGAAATATATAGGATTCATTCCCACAAACCCGTCTCCCCAAGTGGGGTGACTCATCAACCAAATAAGATGGTCACTGAAGAGAAGACCTACATCCCTACACCAATCATGGATGGTCAATGGCCATATTCCACTATACATGGACTACCAAATCAAGAACCAAAACTCGTTCCAACTAGGGGACACTTACCCACCATGGTCCATACTCTAGGTAATGCAAATATCCTTATTAGTAATAAATATTGTCTTCATCATGTCCTAGAAGAATCATGGGAACTAGTGAAATATGAACCCAAATATGATGGTTGTTACCAATAGTTGGAATCCCCTATTTCCAACAAAAGAGTGTCCAATAATGAAATACCCCAATGAAAATTGGAAAATGAAGACCACATTAATGATCCTCACATTCTGGAATCTAGAGTTCATGATTCCATCAAGAATATATGAACCATGTCCCATGATCTATTCATCCCATTAAAAAATTGTGTGAGTTACGGTAGCTGTTGAGAAGGTCCTCCAAAAAATATTGTTACTATAAGTTCTAAAGGACCACCTCATAACAACCATGAGGCCTTACATGATGGGAAAAAAATGATCAATCATAAGAACCCATATTATGATTAGTGTCATGGTAGCACACCCCCAGAATATATGATCAGATAGGAATAACTTCCTCCCCTTATTTTCATTCACTCTAATAGTCCTCACTATGGTATATGCTGCCGAAATTCTCCCTGTTGTAAGGTTTCATGTTATCACTATAGTCCACTCAATGAATTTAGTCACAATGAAGGCACTCCCCGTGGTGAAATCAATCAATGAGAAGGTCTTCCCCTAGTTTCAGTTATTCCAAATGGTCCTCCATAGGATGTGAATAATATAAATTCTCCCATCATCTCGAAATACAGCTATGATGGTGGCCTCATAATGATGACAGTCACTGGGAATTCCATCCCTATAGTGACATCAAACAGCTGGAAGGTCCTACCCTTTTTGTGGTCATCCCTTACGGTCCTACCTTTGGCATGTTAGATAAAACTTCTCTCTATGACCAGAAACTAATACATGATGGTATTCCTCCACACCACATAATCGGCTACAGAGTTTCTCTCCACACTTAAAATTCACATTGGCATTAATGTCTTCCCCTCATTTATTCATAAACGAGAAAGCCTTATTATTCTGAAGTACTAAGAAATATGGATTTAGACATGTCAGATAATCAATCTATGACATGTGATATCCTTCCTCAATCAAAATATTTTCTAGGGCCACATGCATCTTCTAAGCCACCCTCATACTATTTATATATTTATGAGACTCCAGCTAACCCCACTGCATGGAATAATCATCAAGAAGAATTCATGATTGGAGGAACAAGTTGGGGAGTCTCTGGTAAATGACAAAAATGATGTTTTTCTCATGATAATACAACCATCCAAGGATGAAATTCCGATTACTTTTTGGCCCACAACCACTTCATAGTTTGATATAATGAGAGAGTTGTTTGGGTAATTCACACATAACATTCATCTCAATATCTAAAAAAATCTCTTCCATGTGAATGAAAATTAATTAACATTGGATTGGTATAGATGAAAAGTCAATATATTGGTGGTGGTTCACCATAAAATTCACCTAGAAGCTCTTTCATCTACACCAACAACATAATCCATGATGCAAAAGAAATATCTTGAACTAATTTGCTTCCATTAACTAAACCAATTGCACTTCCTTATCAGTGATGCCCATTCTATGGTTTATATCTATTATTGGCGAGAGCATGGAGCATTAAACATCACCCTACAAACTATACAGCTGATCCGACTGGAATGACTTCATACAATGTCATTGTCTCAAGATGGTGATCAAATGAAATCCTTATTTAGTAAAGGAAGTATTCTTGACAATAATCTACCTTAAGTAAGTATCACAAGCTTCATGCTCGATGATAATGAGCCATTGAAAAACTCGAGAACCAAAAAACTGAGATCATTTGCAAGATTATCACCTAACGTAATCCAATCGTCAATAAATTATCATTTCCTCATAAAAAAATAGTTCATTTCCAGATCCGACATCATATCTGGCTTACCCTCGAATAGAAATGCATGATATTAAGATAGGAAAAATTGCAGCAGCAATTCTTGTAGTATGATAGAAACCCTAGACTAAAGTGGTGGGGGTATTTTTAACATAAAATTTCCCCATAAGATAAACAAATATAGGCCATTAAATATTAATGAAGTATTGGGAGAAAACCATCATGCAACGATGGGGGTATTTTTACCTCAATAGCTCACCTAGTGGATGTTCGTGTTTTCCCACCTAGGGAGAGAAACGAATAGAGATACCTCCCATTTCGTCCTATATCATGATTCATCCCCCTAAAAGGGTTGCATACATCATGATAATATAATTGTTTCCTCCAAGTTACCCATTGACGAAAAACTCTAATATGATCTTATAATGGATGGAGTGAATCCAATGATGGGAAAAACTCTCCCTTCATTCAACAACTGGTACGACACCCACCATGTTCTATGCATGAGTTAATGTTGTTTTCATCAATCATACAAACCTTATAGAAAATGATTTAAATTCATATGAATAGGGAGAAGATGGTTCTTCCTAGAATCTAATCTGCATAATACCCAATGGTGTGTACACTCAGAGTCAGAGGTATACCCTAAATTTGGGCACTCCCTCTATCATTCCTTCACTACCCCCTCTATGAATCCTCAAGAACTAGAAGTAAAAAAACAATGTCACACATGACCCACCTCCCCAAAAGTAAAACAAGTCGTTGATGCTTGGAGATATATTAACATGAGAGCAGGAAGAATTAATATATCTGAGGAAAATCAATGTGGAGTTTCTCTAAGGATGTCATATGGTCGTATATATTCCCTTGCCAGGGCTTCCAAGTACTATTCTAGTGGGCATGCCTCTACAACATGGGATTTAAATGAAAAATGAAACATGGACAGAAATATTGTCCAAGGTATCACTGAGAGGATCAACCAACCCGATTCCAATCCAAGGAGGATGTTTTGATTTACATCCCTTGATTGAACAAATGATACAAATTCTAGAAAATCCACAATGGCTTCGCTGGGCAGAGTACCTGTCTCAAGCTTCAGCGGCACCAAGACAACCATTCCTACCCCTTGATACACCCATCACTATTTTGTTTCAACAAGACACGCTTGACGGGATCATTAATACCACGAATTAATTAGCATCATGATTGGAATACATATAAGGGTGGTGTGATCCAATACAGCTGGAATGGAAACCATATCTTGGTCAGGTAAAAATGTCTTGCCGCTTCCAAATTTCAATAACACATTATTACCAATACTCAATGGATCATGTGACTAGGCACAAAATATGACGCATTATGTATCTTAGTGTGATCCCATTATGGGAACCCTCTAGAAACAAGAAGAATTAAATCGTATATGCTTCATCCAACCCCTCCATGTTTCAGCCATGGTATGGTATACCAATTTCCCATTTCACTTAATAATAGGATGAGAGGATCCCTGGTGGTAGTTTTACTTCTAGTTTAGTTTAACATTTCCAAAAATAATTGTTTTTGAACTTATCAACATAAAAGTATGGGAGAATGAAAGATCCTCATATTTCATAGCCAGGTGGAATGTTCTGACCTCTTCTATGAATCAACTACTTGCCTATGATGAGATGGTTCCAATTTTATTTGATAATCTAAATGTAGTGTGATGAATACCACTCATCATGAAAATATAATTGAGTGGATTTCAAGATTTCATTTCCATTTCTAAAAGCATGGAATATTTATTATAGAGAACTAACCTCAAGTCCTAGGTGGCCCCATAATCACTAGGGAAAATGGAGGGAAGAGATGACGGGGATTTTGTCATACATATGCCACCCCCTACACCAACCCTATCTCCAAGGATTTTACTGAATCATCAGAGGTTACATGGATGTCAAAATAAGCCTCTACCCCATTATGATGACTTGAGGGGACCTAGGTGAAATGATTTCATGGATCAAAGGATTAATTTTTACTCATTGTCAGATAAACATGTCCATGGATACATTAAAGCCACCATGAACTGCATCTTGATCTGGATAACCGAGCCAAAGAGGGTTTTCGAAGTAGGTATCGATTAACAAAAAGGCTATTTTTTCATATATAAAATATTAGGACACACCATTCCAGGGTGCATCGTCTTCAAGTACCTCCTACAATTAATTATTTATTCTATGAAAGCCAAATCAGGACCACCGCCATCACAAATGGAATATGTTTCCACCACTAACATCAATGATGAATGGGAGTTGAAATTTTTTTTATAAAAAAGCTGAAATAGGTAAGGTAGCTAGATGAATTGGGAAAAAGTTAACTAATCCCATGGAATAATCCAGATGCATTTCAAGAAACTGACTTTGCCTCTGAATACTTTTGATGTAATGTAGCAGACATCCTAGGTCCCACATTACTCTAATGGTTAAGCATTGAAAATTAAGTTCAACCATAATGGAAGAGAATAAATGAAAGAATATGAAACCAAACCAAGGGAAAAGCTAGTATTGAAACTTTCAAATTTTATTCCATGACATCTAAAGGGATAGGAACCATCCAACCAAATGACACCAATAAAAGATGTTGGTCCGGAAAAGGCTTCATGAGATGATGAACTGATCTTCAGATCCATTAATGAAATTCACTAATTGGATCCCTTATCCAATTAAGCGCACAAATATGAACCTGAGATCCCTACACCCAATCAGGAAACTGAAGGAATAGGATGTCGAAGCTAAGGATATATAGGAAGATGCAGTCATGGAAGAAACCAAATATCTGGCCACACCAAGGCTCAAACTGTCAACATTGTAGAAAATAGTGCAAGATCCTTTCAGCGAAGCCAACAGGAATAGGAAACTTCCCCCACCCTTGCATGAAGACACTCTATCCTAACCATCCAGGAATATCCATCATAGGAATAACAAATGTCAAATCACCCATGGCACGTAGTCAAACCTTCTTGGAATAATTCACAAAGTGCGGAGGCACCACCAACTCCCTTCTTGGGGACCGGTCCATCTTCGTCAAATTCTCAAGTCCCTAAATATTTTGTGAAATAACATCCTCAAGTTGAGAAGCACCCTACAATTGATTACAAGTATGATATTATGAAACAATATGAATCATTACCATCCAATTGGTCAATCGTGAATTCCATGAATTTGTGAAAATATCTCAAATAAATTCTTATAGAATATTTTCAAAACCCCCATTATTTTGAAGATAATGTAACAACTGGCGAAGTGTAACAGACGTAGACCTATAAGGCATAATTCCATGCAATTATATCATTCACGTGACAAGATAAAGACTCAATTACCCAGGAACAGATCAAACCCCTGTTTATTTCATGCAAGATAAATGATATTGATATCTGAAAATTCATCATATACAATGGATCTGGTGTTAAATGAATTCCGTTGTGGAAATTTTTTTGGCTGATCTAAAACAAGGATAGCCTAACACACTTCACCACAACCATGTTGGGATACGATAAATTGGAGCAGAGTCCACCTGGCCAAATAATGCACAAAACTTCATTTCGAGACCTCATGACCAACCTATAATTTCTGGTGGTTTGGAAAAACATGATCGTTAACATCCAACTTGGGAGACCTTAGATGCATTAGCACACACTAATTCTCTCATAATAAAATAACTGTATGAAATATTGAACCATTGTATTGATTTGAACATTTCATTATTGAAATAACACATTCAAATCCAATGACTCACACTATATTGATGCTTCATTCATTATGTAGGAAGGGATGCAACCCTCAATTGGCGGGAGTGATTGGTTCATCTCTGCAAACGGTTTCAAAATGGTCTATGATGACCCCTTTAGGTAGATCAGTGAATTATTTTTATTACCATTTAATCATGAGGAGTGTATGAGTCCAAATTTTTATAATTATTCAACAGTTCTCATGATTTTAGTCATGGCGACTGAGCCTAATAGTGAATAAACATCCTTTGGCCCCCAAAATAATGGTAAATGCTCGAATATAAATGACCTTAATCCATATGTAAGGAAAAAATTGATATCTCCCCCATGAAATAGGGATAAATATAAATAATTGATTATTTATTCCCTCACTATGTCCTCTCTAGACGATTCCCTAATGTCATTCGAATCAAATGAAGTCACCCCACCTCCAAATACAAAAATTATGACTCTTCTCTCAAAACTAGATAGATCATATAAAAATGTTTTTTATATCAGAAGAATAAAATGATAATGAAGATGAGGAATTTAAAAAATAATATGACCTTAATGATTTCCCTCAATTATTTGACTAGTGTGTCTCTACCACCTTTGATGAACTCATATAAATAAACCAGGGTACTGAAGAAGACCATTGGTCCACTATAATTAGATTGACCATGTATTATGAATAGAAAGAGATATATAACTCCTTCCATTGGAAGAATTGAGATTTTTTCACCAAGAACAATACATAAATACAAATCCTCGATCCTAAGATAGCCACTCACCACATGGTCCAGCCAGATAATCATCTTGGCTACAAGATGTACACCATAAGGATGCACCCGACACAAGCTGCCAAAATAGATGTAGAAGTTGACAAGATCAACAAAGAAAATAAAATTTGTAAGGTCCAATAACCTTTTTAGTTTTAAAATATTTTCCCTATCAAAAATAAAAATAATAAAATCATATATATCATTGATTTAAGGGATCTCAATCAGTATTGGCCAAACCATGACCTCTTAATCCCAATTAAAGAGTTGTTGAAGGATTAAAATGAACAAAATATGTATCTCTCCTTGATAGACGACTATTCAAGATACATCCAAATCCAAATGGACTTTTAAGATAATGATTCCATTTAAATTTAGGGCCCATCAAGGAGTATTTTTCTATAAGGTAATTTCCATTGGTCTGAAAAATATCGATGCCACATAGAAACGAACCATGCATCGCATTTTCAAATGATTCATGGGAAGATTCAACAAATTATATATTGTTGATTTGGTGGTTAAATCCATAAAATTATAGGATCACATGACATATCATGAAAATGTCATCAATAATCTATGATAACAAAGTCAGAAAATGAACCCCTTAAAATTTTATTTCAGTGTTATCTCATGAAAACTCCTTGGTTTCGTTGTACAACAAATTGTAATCTAGTTCAACCCCAATAAGACCAAGGATACCCTTTGTATGTCATATTTTTCAATTTAATAGAGCTGAGAGGGTGTAATGGACATATAGACTATATTCAGTGATTCATATCCAACCATGTAGGAATGTTTTCTCCTTCATCAATTTTATGGAAAAGGGTTTTAATATCAATGGAATTACTATTTTCAATAGTCATTTGACACACTAAAAAAATATCACTTGAGTCCACCAGTGTTAAATCCTCTTGTTGAATGAAGACTACTAAATCGATATTTGACTCTGCTAGAGAAATCTCTAGGTTCCCTCCTCAAGAAAAAAAATGATGTTGGTAGTGAAAAAAAATTATTATCTCAACTATATCACGATTGACCGTAAGAATCTTTATTCGAATATCGATAAAAGTTGTGTGTCCCTAATAATTGATGTGAAGAAGCTGTAACACTACCATAAGTACCATGATATCTATTTTTCATGCACATAAACCCACTCAAGTAAGTTCTCAGTTGTCAGATGTTTATTGGATGCCTAACACAGTGTTTGGTCATCCTACCGTAGTTTAATATATGGTTTATACGACAAAAAGCTGTTAGGGACTAGACGTTAATAGATTTCCTAGTAGAACAGCCTTCTATAGAGATAAATCCATTGATTTTTGAACTAACAGATGAAGAGGTGTTCTCTATTCCAAAGGAATCCCCAAACATGGGAGATTTATTTTGATAGAGCATCCAGAAGCCCAAAATGGAAATGGATGGAAGAACCTATCATCAAAAAAGTAGGACTGGGATTCATACTTATAAATTTTTAAAAGGTAGTCATACCTTTCTCACTCCAACTAAAGGGTGGGTGCACATACAACGAAGTAGAGGACCATGCCCTCATTGTTGGCCTGGGGCATTCACTTCAAGTAATATAAAAAACACTCTAAGATAATAGATGACTCGAAAGTAGTCATCCAGAAAGTCAATGGTGACTATGATATCAATAGGTTGGAGTTAATCCCTTCGAAGGACCACGTCCAAGTGTAGATGGAAGAATTCCATGTAGATCTAACATTTACTCAGGTCCTCGGGTCACAAAATGCACAAGTCGATGCATTGTAAAATGTTTTCGATGACTTATCCTATCAGAACTAGGATGAAACAGTATCCAACATTACCCACTGTCAGATGTTCTAACTATTCATTCGTCCAAAAACCATTGAAATTGATGAGATCAGCCTCGTTATGGAGACGTATGGTGTCACCACCATTTGGATGACTCCCATCGTAGATTAACATCCATACAAAGAACCCCCACCAGACATATGCAGAAGGGAACATATATAGAGATGAGTGGCTTACATTTTTCTGTATGAGGGAAAAGATCGACAAATAGACCTCCGTAAGAAAGTCCTATATTTGATCCTACTAAGATGCATTGATGGAGAAGAGACCACTGTCATTATGAGGGAAGTGAATTCCTAAGCTTGAGGGCCACATCAATAAAAACCAACATCTCTCATAAAATTCGAAGACATGGTTACTATTGGTCCACTATGACATTATATTGTGCTGAATTCACCAAAAAGTTAAATTCATATTAGGTTCATTCCAATTTCATCCATCAACTATTTGTGTAACGTCTCAAACCCAAGTACCCATAGTCATTTTTTATATGGGGAAGGAAATTTGTTGGACCATAACATCCTGCCACAACAACAAAAACATGTATATCCTCATAGTGACCAAATTCTTTTCCATATGTGTAGAATTTTTAACCCTCAAAGATGTCTATAAAATAATAAATTTCATATTTTTCATAGCCAACATCATCAGTAGATTTGGTTTCCCTCATGAAATACTGAAAGAAAATGGAACCAATTTTTTCTCTGCTGTATTGGAGAAGTTATATAATGAGTATGTCATCCAGGACAAACCGATCATCCCGCTACCATGTAGTGTTAGATAGATAGATAGAATCCTTCAAATGTAACCTATCTAATATACACAAAAATATGGTAGAAAAAGGCAAGAAATCTTGGACAGAAAAGGTCTTCTATTCTCTATGGGCTTACCGGACCATGACCTGCACTGCCACTCAAGAAACTTCAAACTAGTTAGTATACGGTACACAAGCATTTCTACCTATTAAACTCTAAATACCATCACTCCATGTTGTTATCTATGATATAATATCCAAAAATTAGAAATTAAAAAAGAGGATCAATGAGTTGGGGCCACTAGATGATGAAAGATTGAAAATTTATCACCATTTGGATGTTTACCAGAATCTGATTGTACGAGCCTTAAAAAAAATTATTTAGCATTGATCATTCATTAGAGAAGAAATGTTGTAGTTCCATAGAACCTTCATGATACTTCTGAAGAAACCTCCAAAATTAGAGCCAAAATTTTATGTACCATATTCACACACAAATGTAAACTCTAATGTAGAATGTTCACTAATTTCATTGGATGAACACATCACCACATCTATCATCAATGAATGGTTCTTGAAGAAATATTTCATATAGTGAAAAGACAACATCCTGGTCTTGTTATATAAAAATTCATGATGAAATCATCTTCACAACATGATGTTAAACTGCATGGCCGAAACATCCTAATCTCATGATGTTGAACTATTTGATATAACATTACTTTCCTTTCATCTCGGGTGATTTATGTCCAAAAAGAAATAAATTTAATGACATGGACGAGTAATCCTTACCAAAGTATGTTAACCTACATGGTATATGTCATCCCAAACACAATATTTTATAATACTTTGTATCTATCCTCCTAACCACATGACAATGAACTATATTGGGATAATTGTGTTCTAACCAATGATTTTTCTCACGTGAGTTAGATCTATGCCAGAGAAAGATAAAATACCCATGTTCTTGTGGGAGAGTTAGATCCACATAGGATCTGTCATTCTCTATAACAACATGTATCTTGATTCCTCCACTCACAGGATATGAATCCAACCTTATACTCAATTTCCAAGTCCCATCTAACCTGACCATAAAAGAAGAATGTTCCCCATCTCTGTATATGTGACAAACCTACACAATGAGGTATATTTAGAGAACTATGAATGTCTTCCTTCCTTACCTCACATGATATTAAGTGATGCCTAATTTCTACTTATTTTTCCAGATTCCAGATGATACAAAATACCTCTATTATACCCAAAAAAATGTGTATTCCAAGATAAATCCATTATTATTCATTGTTTATCACACTGATCATAGCTCACATGAGGATAGGAATTGTGATAAAGGATTCCCTCACATGATCAAAGATTGAAGGTACATTAAATGACCATTTCCTCAAAGAAAATGGTTAAAAATACAATCCTAATGCATGGTTTAGAAATGTACAGGGAGCATCCATCTATAACAACGTATTTCATGATTCTTACTCTTGAAGGATATTTCATGATTCCCAGATTCTACATCCTGGGGAACAACTACAACAAATGACTCTTTAACCAAAATGATATAGAATTGTGCTGAAAAATCCATATAATTGCATCTATAAATTCAATCAGGGACCATCTGCAAACAAGGATCAAAGGATATTTCCCACATGGTAAACACGTAGCAATCTATAATAAGATCTCCATGGTCTTGTCAATAAAACCTAAAAATGGTACAACATGTGTTTCCCCTTAACATCAGTAATATGATGTCCTAGCCACACGATGTTAAGCTACGATGTACTTCTATAACTACATCTGGCTAGATTTCTTCCCTCATAAGATACATATTGATGCCCATATTCAACATCCTGGTCCACCACCACAAAAATATGACCCCATTTATTCAAAAAAAATGTAAATATGTGAAGTATATCCCAATACACAATTCCTACAATATTGATTTTCAAAATATTTTTCCCCCACTTACAAACGAGTCAGATATATATGGGGGATTCCATACCTCAACAATATTCATGGTCTAAAAATTTCTTTAGTGCCCAGATTTACCTTTAACATCCATAAAACTCCATGCCCTGAGAAATCTCGGATCCCCATAAACCTCATCGACCATTGGAAATGAATGATCAGTGTCTTGAGGACACCTATGTATTAATATGCATATAATATCCTCACTGACCTACATATGTAGCCCAAAAAGGTATGTCAACTAAGGGAAAAATCATCCTCATGAGAGGATTTTCCAAGCCCTGTACACCCAATGGATTCTGAGCCTCGGATCATTCATCATGGTCCATGGGTCCCTAGGATCATGGTATAAGGTTTCAACTCCACATCACATCTAGGGTATACAGAATATACTGACCCAATTAGCCCATTCATACTAATTATTTTCATGACAGTTCATCTCCACAACATCACATTAAACCATGCTTACCACATCCCCACTGCTTGACATTAAAATACATCTCCCAAGATCCCTCACCACTTAAAATTAAACTGTAATGGATAATGGTGTTTTTTCATGAGAGGATACCAAATCCGACATTGGTCACCTACTATTTCAGGTCGCAGAACTATGTATGGCTTGATTATTTCCTTTATAGAATATGTAGTGATTATAGGATTCTAATCCAAATCCAGACACCCAAGAAGTTAAAAGGCCACCATAGTATATGAGCAAGACCTAAGAATGTTTCATTCAGTGCATAACTATGTGTCATTGGATTCCTATCCTCCCATGTGATAAATAGTGATGCATGGATCTGATGTCCTAGATCATGTAGTGTAACAAATAAAAATTACCCCTTATCTACATGCAAGTTAAGTAAAAAAAATGGTTTTCCATAGAGGCCCTATTTGCAAGACCATATCAAGAAGAATAACATGTACCGTATTTCATATAATGTCAAACAATATAAAACATCCTATCTATATGACATTACACTGTATATTCATTTTTCCAATTGCATGATTTCAAACTGAAGGATAAAACATCATTGTTGTATGATGTTAAAAATGCACAACGTCACACTAAAAATAAATATTTCGATTGCTTGATCACTCCATTCTTATGTTGTGGTTTAAATTCATGTATCACTTTGTTTATCACACTAAAAAATACTCACATCATATCATAAAA
This sequence comes from Viscum album, assembly GCA_963277665.1. Taxonomy (NCBI): domain Eukaryota; kingdom Viridiplantae; phylum Streptophyta; class Magnoliopsida; order Santalales; family Viscaceae; genus Viscum; species Viscum album. Next base: position 1,018,801,474 of record OY728133.1, on the reverse strand, counting down.
CATAGCAATGGACCCCCCAAAAAACCATGGAAAATCAACTCATGACAGCTGGTCCTAGAAGCATGACCTTAAAAGTTATGCTAGTGTTAACCCCTCCATTTTGGGAAATACAAAATCCTAACCACATAAAATTTAACTGTGGGGTACCTTTAAGAACTATGTTTGAATTCATATCTATGCATTTAGGATATGTAGTGATTCCACGAAGATGGATCCTAGGCTTAACCACATTCACATAAAAAAAAATATAGCTATAAATTTCCCCATCACATGTATAGACTAGACCTAGACAGAGAATCCAACATTAGGTCACCCATATCAACAAATCTGTGTCTAGCCTCAATAGAGGGATTAAAATGCACAACTCTACATATATGTAATATCTATGAAAGGAAATATTTTATTTTTTTGGTAGTCATTGATTGAATATTTAAAAATATGCCCTGATATATCCTTTCCATCTATAAATCTCTTTTCTTTGAGTAACTATAGATCATCACAAAACACCCCGGCCCCTGGAAGTATAATGTTAGTGTCCTCAACTCAAATTTTTTTGATTATTCACATAATTATTTTGTGGATTTCTATAAGCTTCCCACAAAATGTCCTATCATCTAGAGGAAAATTCATCCTCAAGAGATTCTTTTCCTACATCTGTGCATCGATAGCTTTCCAAGCCCAATACCATTTCTCCCGATTTGAGAGCCCTTGGAACCATGGTTTACACTTTCATTCCTACCCACATCATGGATATGTTGGGATGTCCTAGTATGGTTATCCTCTAGTTACCTAGATATTTTATATCAATGTCCTAATTGCATGACATTAAAACTGCATGATACTTGATTCCCCATGTTCACTCTTGGTTCTAGAAATACCAATAGAATATATTTCACCCCATGTTCATGTTCCAAAAATAATTACTCACAAGAATATTATGTATGTTTCCCGCCTCATGGGAGAGCTCGTTCACAAGACACAAATTCCCCATTCATATGTGTGAACTAGATCCTAATATAAATAAATTTTAAACCTTTAAATAAAAATATTTGGATTGATTCATATCATCATATGATTTATAGTGACTATCGAATTTCATATCCCTTGATTAGCCATGAACAAGTAGCCCCTTTTTCCGAAAAAAGGGTATGATCTGCCTAAAGTAACCTCCCAGTGCCTGTATGGGATGAAATTCAACCGATATTCAATATAAATATCTTCCTAAAATTACCGATTTCATGTTTAGGCACCCCCTTCAGAAACCATACTTTATGTCCAGAATGTTCATAATCTCCATAACCATCCATGGAAATCATAAATGTAAGGAAGGTGTCTTCAGGATAACTTTTTATGACTATGCACACAATTCCCTAGTTGCTCTGCATATGTTTCCCACATAAGGACCTATAAACCAATGGATAATTTGTACTCAAGAGCATCATTTTTTTCTTCTATATTTTCCTATGACATTTACATATCCCATCACTCTTAGTTTCAAAAACCACTAGGTTACAGTTTACATATGCTCTCCCCATACATGTCTAAAGATGATAGAAAATTTCTCTTCACACTACCATGGAAATGATGATCCATTTACCCCCCCTCTTGGTCATATTAAAGAGACATTAAATCATAAATCTCAAATGTCCATGTTGTATGTTGTTAAACTACACCATGATTTATCCCCCCTTTACACTTCTCAAATCAGTATAGGAGTGGTGTTCCCATTCAATGCCGATACAGATTCCCCTGTCATTTTCATATATCGTTCCATTGAAAGTACACATAATTTCATCCTTACCAAATCGTAACAACCCCAAATTTCCATCAAACTACATGGCCATCAGATGTGTATGGTTAGTGTCTTAAGGAAACCATTGTGTGACTATGAACACAATGAACCGGTGTCTTTGCAAATTTTGTCCACAAAATTAATGTCAGAAAATGGAAACTTTCTACTCAATTAAGGCTTTTACTACTTCCAAACACCTCATGGATCCCACACTACCTTTCATATCCTATATATAGAGAGCACAAAACCCAGATCATGAAAAATCCCTCCTTGATGTCTAAACGATATTGGGATATCCTCCATTAAGGATTCTTAAATTGGGGACCTATACCTATAATCATAGCCAAAACTATTGGAAATAAAATATCAGTAATCCTAGTATTATTTTAAATACATCAAACTACCCATTCATAGGTACATAAGACTCACCATGATGAAAACCTGAATAGGGAATCCAGGAAAGATGTTCAATACCGACTCGCTAAACCTACACATGGTATTATTTAGAAAAAATATCCTGAAATAAGAAATCTAAAGAGACACAGGTCTTGTTAGGTCCAAAACCTATAAAGGTAGTCCAAAGTAGAATCCTGGTTATTCCCTCAAATCCCACAGAAATTAGGTTTTAGGAAAAAAAATTAGAATGACAAAAAAAGCGTTTAAAATGTTGGTAGGATTTTCAATGTAGCCATAGAATTTGTCAAACTATGCTCAATGAGTCCCTTAGATGAGGGAAAAAATAGAGTATGATTTGATTATTTCAATTTGATATCTGGGATCATGATTCGAATTGGTATAATGTTGAGATAAAAATTCGAAATATGGCCAATTTTAATTGGTAGAAATTGTAGTAATAGATGAAAGAGAAACACTAGAGAGAAAATTGTTTTCATTCCATTAATTGAAGATTATGAGGAACACCCTCAGTCTAGAGTCTCTCCATAATGTTAAAACAACGATGGCATAGAATAACTAAGAGGATTACAATGGAACATGATAGAACCATTCATGAAAATTGATAATAAACTGATGTGTTCCATCAACGACTTGTTCTAAAGTAGTCCTCTAATCATCTTCATCTTCGACAAATGGATGCAATCGATTCCTAATGACCATGAGATCTCACCACTTCTATGTTATGGCATCAAAATTGATACATTTTTATGCTAGTTGATATTTCATCTTGGCCCCATGATCCTCACAGTCATGCGAATATTATTATTTGGATATCAATTGGTCAATAGAATTTTATTCCTCACTTGTTAAATGGTGTAATTCCATGATAATATCCTGAAAGGTATTCGATTGATGGTATGAGGAATCAAAAAATATGAGGATGCAATCATGAGAAACTAGATCCTCTATAGAAATTAAAATATGGTATATGTGGGAGTGAAACTATAAATAATGAAATATACCTAAACCCAAATTTGTAAACAAACATCAAATGGTTTCCTCCTCATTAACAAAGTTCACCAGGAGAAATTCATTAGAAAGGGGCTAGATTTGAATCCACACCCATCTCTACACAGCTTAATATTTTCTAATAGCAATAAAACATCAAAATTTAGCACCATCCATGATTGTTAAACAATAATGATGTTCCATCAAATAGGATGGGAATTCCCTTAGTTGAGTTTCCCATGCAAGAGAACTCTCCTGCTATATAGAGGTTTTGATCTCAGGATTCAAACACGAGAGGCTTGCTGAAACTTCAAGAATGTATGGTGAGGTCCTGCTCGGGAGGGCTTCAGTAGGACATTAGAATGTCCCCACCATAAATACGAGGTTGTATTCAATCACAAAAAATATAGGTTATTCATATGAATTTCCTTATGAATGCATGCGATGGTGAATAGAACGCCCTCTTATAGTATGAATGGTGGAAGATGGAACATCTGACGCAGTTGGGACCAAAGTAGTAGTGGTGAATGGTCTATGAATATATATAAGTTGTCTTTCCAATAACCCATCAGTATACAAAGCCACCCACATTTAGGAGTACTCCAATGATAAGTAAGTGGAGGAAACATTGGAGGAATAAGGACTTTCTAAATGTGGCATGGATTAGGATGAAAAGACCAAGAGAGAAAAATATCTCAACAATCCACTCATTCTGTCAACATCTTTGGTTTGGGGATGAACCGTAGCAATACTGAGTAGGACCAGGTGGAAGTGAGAATGACTAAGTATTTACATATTATGACACTCAAAGAAAATAAAATCCTCTAACATCTAGCTGTACAAAAACAGAAATGTTCTGTTAAGATGATGTGGATGACGTCCCTCATGTATCTTCCAAAATAACTCATAAATTCGGCCAAGCATGGCGATGGAAAATTTTATAGGTTGTCCTTCTTGTAGTGTGTCTTACTTCATTAAAGTGAAAACTAAGACACAAATATAAATTTCATGGGAAGGAAATGTCCATCCACATAATAACATGGAAATGATTCTGACAAATCTGATTTTAGAAGATATGTCTGACTAGGCCTCATAAACCCAGGTGGTGTATCAGCCATCCTCATGGGTAGAATATTATGTTACAGGAGTGAGATGTGACTGTTGTGTTGAATGGGTTCTACTTCAATGAACTTCGGTCCTTGTCATGTTAACCTATAATAATAGCCATGTCGCATCCTCAAATGAAATAATTGAGTGAGTGTGATGATGTTGAACAAGTAGTCTCTCCAACATGAGTTATAATTCTCTAGCCACTAGGGATGATTATTAAACATTCCTTTAGTTGTTTTCCATGGGTAAAAATGAATCATATATGTTTCCAAGGATGGGAATTCCACTTATCTGGTAGAAATCCCTAAAACTGATCCCCAATACACTATAGGACATGTGAATGGTGTTGTTGGTCGAACACCAGCAACTGAGCATGTCCGGCAGTATCTCACCCAATGAATATATAGTGAATAGGAAGACCCACACTGTTTCATAATGTTTGAAATATTTTAGTGGCTCAAGGGATTCCATGAAGATTTGATGAAACCATAACACCTAGTCGCACTCATTGAAAATGATCCTTCTAGACCGAAGATCTCATTTGGAGCTCCACCCTCCTCTAAGATCATTTCATGAATGGTCGGTAGTAGAGGGATAATCTTGGATGACTGTTTCCAAAGATGTATCATGGGTATTTTGATTTCTCTATTTCCACATTATTCCATTTAGAACTATTAATTCTTGTTGGATTAAAGTAGCTATGATTTCCTCTATGGGTGAATCATTTTCCTAATCAAGTCCTCAATACATCTTAATAAAAATGATAAGTCTACTATAGTTAATTTATAGAAAACGGGAGTCATCTTGGAGTCCAAAGTAAAAAAGTGGTAACTAGTTAGATAATAGGTAGTTCATATGTTCTAGTGGAAGAAGATCTTTCAGACTACTCCCTTACGGAGTAACATGGGACTGATAAATGGCCTCAATGTTCCCAATTGTAGTCTCCATTCTTCTGGTAGTATCCATTAAGGTAATTTTGAGTGACATTATGATCATGAAGTGTATAATTATGTGTTATCCTAAAAATAGAAAAATATTGAAAAAGGTCAACCTGTTGAAATCCCCACGAACTGATTTTCCGCAGAAGGAACCATCCACGAACAGACAGTTAGTGGATGCTCACGATGTGATGGTTCGTAATGCGATGTCTTGTGATCCATTAGTGTGAAAAGAAATATAAATTAATAAAAAATAACACTATGTGGAATAAAAAAACTCATTTTAACTTAATTAAGTTGTTCAGTTAGAGGATGCATGGTACAGTTCATTGGCGAATTGTGTCTGCAATGGATATTTTTCGTGGAAATGAAGTGGCCGAGAGAATAACGGGAGCCCATCATTCGAGGAAGAAAATGTGAGTGAACAAATTAGATGGGACCCCTTTATATAAGCATGGTACCATATTATGGGTATACCATAATACCATTAAATTACTTATTTTAGGACAGCTTTCTATATTGAAATATCCTCCTCTTCATCCCACTCAGACCCCATTTCTATGGGGGTATTTGTTGGGTCCTGAAAACATTAGAAAGGGAAATAAAATACTCTAATGAATTTGAAAAGGATAAAAATTAATGTCGAGTAAGAATGGAATTAAAAATATGTAAAGGATAAAAAATGGAAAAGGACAAAGCTAGATAACAAAGGGTAATATCCATTGCAAATTTTTTCTCTCTATAGAGACCTGCTTCACGAGAACACATGAGAATGGAAGAGATTTTCTATCTGGTGGACCACTCTATGTGGAACTCGTGAAGTAATCCAATCGCACGATGGATATGATGGTGTTTTTCAACTAAAATTATTAATTTTCATGGTATAGTGGTGAAGAAATACACCCTGTATATGATAACCACGAATTCCTATAGTTCACGGGTAGGTAAACCCATCAGCTTCTTATTAATGAAACGAAGTTGTTTGTGAGAATGTGGAAGTAATTTTCCCCACTATGGATAACTGCATTGTTCCCCACTAAAGGTTTCATCAAAATGGTGGGTTTTAATTCCTTTGGCATTTGCAAAGTATTCCATACATCCCACTAATCCATATTGTTTACCTCTCTATAAATAGTCCCCGAGGGTACTTAAGGGGGAGGAATTTAGGAGTACTTGAGAAATCAAAGACACGAAAGAAGAGAGCACCGCAAAAATATTGACTCTTTTGATGATTCCCTAGAAGTATAACTAGACTCATAACCTTAATGAAGAAAACATAATACTAATTGGACAACCTTCAACCAATTTCCATTACTAATGGATTTCAAGATATGCATCGAACCAATTCCACTTCTTCAATATGGCGTCCTGCATATCCATACACTATGCGAGTGGAACCCTACATCATGTAGAATTTTTCTCTGTAGAGAGATCCTAGCCTAGTGTAGCATCATGATATACTGATAGAACTTATCACCCCATAGAGATACTTTATGCGGTTGGAATGTGGTCCAATGTAGAAAAATACTACACTGACTAAATATAGGTCTCTGTATCATCACTATATGTGGAAGACCCCTTCACTGACCTAGCAACACACTATGCAGTGGAAACCCCACCCAATAGAAAGAAATGGTATGTCAGATGGTGTATTCTCAGGAGCTCCAACCTTTGTCATCAATAATGTTCTTCTATTTCCATCACAGTATCAAGAGCCCATCTACAGACCAATCCAATGGTACTAGGCTAAAGCCTCTTACAAAGACATCAAACCCATATGATAAAACCTTTGGGGACAATAGTGCACCCTTTTGTGTTTACATACCCATGGTAAGTGGATTCGTGTGGGTTATCCCACTAATAAGTTGGACCCCTGGAATACACTTTAGTTTACATTCCCATTGGAATGTGGGTTCTAACCTCAGGATGCTCACATGTACCTACCCATTCTAGGGATAAATTTTATTTGCTGGATTTTACCTTTGATGAGGGAAAGTAAAATCATAGTTCCTTCCCATTTGATGAAAAATTATCCTCCCCATTCACAAATCCAATATTAGGGAAGTCTATATGAGGTATGACCATATCCTATCTTTAAGGAATTGTTGTATCCTTGGTCTCCCCCACCATCATCCTTCTTCTTTTCCATATAAAGATAGGGGAAAGTGCATCATTTGATGAATCCACTGCTTCCTCTTGTTTCTCGCACCATGAATGACTCATGTGGGATTAGATATTAGTGTAGATCATGGAATCCATGTGATTTACCCTCAATATGAACTAAAAGAACTATTATTCCTACCCTAATAGGGATACGTAGGACACCTATCAAAGGACTGAGCTGAAATGGTCCTTCCCTCTATATATAATCTCTAAATCATCTGTCGCTCCTGCGAGTCGCCCAAGAATAATTCCCCAACAATGTCTTAAAGGGTCTTATTTGGAATAAGTCCTACATTGAATATTTACTAGCTATCTCAGACATATAAATCCTTTCCATATGACATTAAACGTAATGTTTGGGTCCTTGTCACACGAACCTAAAAGGTGACGTGTCCAGTTAATTGGAACCAAACTAATTTCATTATTATTATTCTCATGAGGATATGAAAGTAACCCATTTCATGTGCTCGATCCCAACATCAAAATAGCTCTCGTCCCACTAGATAATGATAAGATCAAGAGCACCATCATCACATTGCTCAAAACCAATGTTGCCTTAGTGAAAGAATAAGGGATTTCTAATCTATCCACAAATGGGTAACAATGATGTAGAACCTCAAAAATATAAATATGTATTCTTTGAGAGTGAAAATAAGATATATACAAGAGATTACAAACCTATTAATATTAATCATTTATCTTGCAACCTATGTGTAATCTACGGACCAACGATTGGGAATAAACCAAGGATTCACAAACATATGAATATAGAATAATCCTATAAGAGAGTATCAGAATATGAAATAATTCCCACAAATATCCTGAGATGAACCCAATTTCCCATCCTCTCTCCCAATGTGAGACCTTATGTGTTAATGGAAAAATCATCCAATGAGTTCCTACCTTTGGAAAGAAGGCCCTTAAATCATGGATAATTTGTTGTTAGGTGTTTTGGGGCCGCGAATAAACCCATTAAAGACTATATGAAGATGTTGTACCTGAAATGGATTGATTGTACATGAAAATACATCATTCAATCACCAACTGATACTTCTTAACTATGTGACCTCCTTTATAAGATAAAAAGTATATACTACCCAGTACACATCAGACAATTTTCACCCATTGGAATGACGCACCAATCAGTTTGAAACACCTACTAAGAAGTTGTTTTTAGTTCTCTAGTGATCAAAACAAGGGAAAATATTTTTCGTAGTCTATCATTTAGAAGGTGAAGACAATCAATAGTAGAATTATATCTATAATATATTGAATCTATGTGAAATTGAATCCATGGAATGGGTTGAGTTCAAGAAATTATTTTACAATAATTACATTCCTATTATTATTAAAATTAATTTAGAGAAGTAGTCACTTGAGATTAATAGAATGATGATAAATCGATTCATACCTATAAATATAATAGACTACAGTAGCCATGATTAAATAATTTTATGTTCTAAAATGTTTTATATTGTGATTGGTGTTACCCATCAATATTATGGGTTTGATAAGATGAGAATAATTAAATTCTAGGGAAAATAAAAAATTGATATTTAAATTCAGAAGCGATGATCATTGTGATAAAAGTTTGGAATAAAACATGGTGGAAACTATTTTAAGGGGAATAGTAAATTTTTTATGTGTTGGAAATATTGTCATTTAGAATTTTAATTTTAATTTTATGTGAAAATATATTTTTACTGATTCAAATAGAGAAAAAGATACATAGAAAGCACCTCTCATACATCAATTCTTTTTGTGTAATGAAAATGAGTATTTTTCTAACCAATGCCCAAATATGAGGTCTATAAATGATGATTGACGTAAAAAACATTATAATAAAAAGGAATATTCAAATTGCATGTGATCAATATTGTTTATGTTGAGTAAGACAATTAAGTGGGGAAGGTACACTTATGATCCATTTATATTTTGCTAATGATTTATTTGATTCTAGATCCACAAAATCATTCATTTCTAAATATTTTTCTATGGAAATCACTGTTTAACCTAAATAAACAGATGTTATGTTATTTGTGGAAACTCTCAATGGTACGATTCATAAAAAGATTATAATTATTATCAAGTTTTTTGGGGGAAATTTATTCTTATATTTCTTTGGATCCCTCCTTTATTTTAAATTTTTATTTTTTACCATTGATTTTATTTCTCTATAAGGAGCTCAGATCAATTACTAAGGATGGGAAGTCAAATTTCATATTTTGAAGAAATCCATGATCATATACCAATTAATGGATTAATATGAACTGGAAATGTAAATTATTACCATCTTATGGTCCTTAATTCTAATAAATGAATTTTATATATCTCATATGGAGTTTGAGAAACCCACCATTAAAGGTAATCCTATTTTATGGGAGTATGTAGATATTTTTCTAGATGACTTTCGAGGTATGCCACCAAATTTTGATGTTTATTTTTCAATAGATCTCCTACTAGGTTCAATGCCCATTTCAAAAACACCTTTTATAATGGACACAATTCAGTAATAGGAATTAATGTTGAATCGCTAAGAAAATCTAGAGAAGGGATCCATACGCCAAATTTAGTCACCTTGGGGTGCACCTACTCTGTTTGTTAAGAAGAAATATGGATCAATGATACTATTCATTGATTATCAGGAACTTAATAAGATCCTTAAAAATTAATAATATTTTATCCCCTATATTGAGGACTTCATTGATCAACTACGTTGAGCTCAATAATTTTCTATAATTTATATTCACACTTGATATCTTAAACAAGGGGTCGTGAAGGAGGGTATTTCGAATATGAAATTCCATATAAGGTATGGAAACTATGAATTTATAGTGATTCATTTTAATATTATTAATTCCCTTGCTATATTCATGGATTTATGGAATAGAGTCTTTAGTGACTATCATGACCAGTTTGTGTTAGTCTTTATAGATGATATTCTTTTATATTCAAATAGAAATGAAGAATATCAAGATCGCCTAAGGATAGTACTAAAGACCCTAATAAATAATTATCTCTGTGAAATATTTATGAAGTTTGAACTTTGGAATCAGAAGGTTTCATTACTAGGTCACATAATCTCAAGAGAGGGAATATATGTGGATTCATCAAATATTAAAGTTATTGAATGTCAGCATATATAGAAAATAGTAATTTAGATTTGATGTTTTTGTCTTGGATGGATATTATTGTTGGTTTTTGAAACATTTAACACTATTATCTAATCCACTAATCAGGTTTACTTGAAATGAAGTTAAGTTCATATTTATGGAAGAATGTGAAGAGAATTTTAATTATAAAAAAAGAATGTTAGTTAGTGCACCACTACTCACACTACCCTATAATGGAAAACGGTTTTTGATCTATAGTGATGAATCCATGAAGTGGATGGGATGTTTTATAATGAAAAATGATACGGTGATAGCTTATGAATTAAAAATATTTAATATCCATGAGAAAAAATACCAAACACCTAATTTGGAGATTAATGTAGTAAATTGGAATTAATGATATGGGAGAAATATCTTTATGGAGAGAGGTGTGACATATATAATAATCATGGAAGATTAATGTATATCTTCACTCAAATGGAGATGAATATGAGAAAAATAATATGGCTGGAGTTGATTAATGATTATGACTGCTCAATACATTACTAATCAATGAAAGCGAACAAGGTGGAAGATTCTATTACTCTAAAATACCATGATTTCCTATCTATGATGAGGATTAAAAAACATCCAATATTTATGTATTTGAAAGGATGAAAATTGAAATCAAAATGGAAGGGTATAAATAAAATCTTTTTAAAATAAATGTTCAAGCATATATATAAGATAAGATTATGGTGGCATAGAAGCTCGACGTAGTGATACCAAAGAAGGTGATAAATGTACTTGTGTTTAACATTCATGGTGATATAATATGATGTCCCATGAACCATGTTTAAGTACCAACCATTCGAGATTTAATGAAGGAGATACACGATGACGATCATTGTTCAACATTCACTATTCATTATGGAAGCAATAAAATGTACAGAGATTTGAAAGAGTATTTGTGGTGGGATTTCATGAATAAAGATTATGTTGAATATGTTTCCTGGTGTTTGTGTTATCAGTAGGTTAAGGTTGATAGAAATAATATTAACTATATGTAACAACCATTACCCATACTTGAATAGAAATAAGGAAACATCACCATCGATTTTTTCATTGGACATCCAAAAACACCTAAAATCCATAATGTAATATGGGTTATAATTGATCGTGTTACATAGATGCAACACTTCATTGCTATCAGAGACGATTTCAATGTTGATCAGAAATCCAGAATAAATATTATGGAATTGGTGAGATTTTATGGAGAAACACTTTCAATTATATCTGATCTGAACCCAAGGTTTACCCAGATGTACTGGAGAATTAATTTACATGCTCTGGATATAGTGTTATGTTTCAACAGTACATATAATCTTCAAAATTATGGTCATTATGAGAGGGATATTAAGAGTCTGTAATACATGTTTTGATTTTTCTCTATGAATTTCTATGATTGTTTGAATCAATAACTAAAATTAATATATATTTCTTATTATAATATTATTTACTCTAGTATTCAGATGGGCCCTTATGAAACCCTACATGGTATTAAATGAAAAACACTAAAATTATGGAATGTATATTAGGAATAAAAGATATTGTGAAAAGATCTAGTTGAGTAGATGTAAGAGAAGATAGATCTATGTAACATCACATAAGAGCAACTCAGAGTTGACAAAAAAAATTTGTCGAAAATCAATGAAAATTCCTTGAAGTTGAAGTATAAGATGGGGTATTTTTATGAATATATCCATAGAAAAGTGTTGAGAGATTTTTATAAAGGTGAAATTAAGACCTAGGTATATATATACTTTTGAAATTCATGATTGTATCATGATGTTATGATATCAATTGAATCTTCCCTCATATCACTCTCATGTTCATGATGGTTTCAATGTATCTCTCCAGAGAATATACATACCTTGTCCTTCGTAAATAATAAAAACATAATTCATACCACTAGAGAATGATGTCTCTAATAATGAAAACCCGATAGAGAATCTACATCATAGAGAAAATGTTTTATGAAATATGTCCAGTCCCTCGGTTAATGTTTTATAGTTGAACCACCAATTTGTGGATGCTATGTGGGAGCATGATGATGTGATGAGGTAGAGGTATCGTTTTCTGTTTTTCATCAAGTGACAAATTTAGATGGATAAATACATTTTGTGGGTGTATAATTTAACAACTATATATTTTTATGAAATTATTCTTTTTAAATAACTTGTTGACTTGCATTGCACTCAACACTGAGTCTAAACAAACCACAAGACACTATTAAATTTAAATGGCCACCATAACCTAGCTTTAAATTTTTAGGACTAAATATTAATAAATAATTTATGGAATAAATAAAAATTTAAAACCAAACATTACTATATTAGAATCTTCTTAGAAAATAATCACACATTTTTTATAAAAATAACATTATTCTTCATAAATATATTTTCTTCAAAAAATGAGTTTATCTATTTTTTATTAGTGAATATTAATTTTTAAAATTACTTGAAATTTTATTTTTTTAAAAACTATTTTCTTTTTTAATTCATAATTTCAATATAGTCTTAATTTTTTATCAATTTGTTGTAATCATTTAATATTTAAGGTACTGTGAAAAATAATGTTTTTATTGAAAATTTTACATTATAATAAAGTATTGAAAATGTAAAATTACTTTTTGGATTGGTTTTAATTTTAAATTAAATAATTTTAATTTAAAATAATCTAATTATTTATTTTTCAAAGGATTTTATACATATTTTTTTATAATAACATTTAATTTTTTAAAAGATAATTTTTCTAAAGAATTAATTTTCATGGTGTTTTATTATGTTTATTTTAAATTAAATTATGTAAAATTAGTGTCTTGAATTTAAAAATTGATTTAAAATATTTATTCATAATGTCTAAATATAGTGAATATTTTCCCTTTATTTGTGTCTCATATGAATAGAAACCTTGGAAAAATTTGTTACCACGGGAAAGGGTATATTGGGTAATTTAGGTATATAATAAAACGATATGGACTAAAAATGACAAAAAACCTACCAAAATTGTATTTTATGAAATCTACTCGACCCATAACACCTGTGTATCAAAATTAATTTGGTTAAGGGACTCCTTTCTATGAACATTTTCTTATAAAATATTTAAATCAATGGAATTCAAAAAAGGTCACATTATTTGCCTTAAATATACATTATGTGTCGACATGAGAAATAAGGAATGTTATGAAAGAATACAAATGTTTATTTCTAAATTAATAAACATATTTTCATTATATAATTTTTTTTACTTTTTTGGCCTCATAGATTACATTATTATATTTGTAATATTTTATTGAATAATAATTTAATGATGTAACATTCATGTTTTAAATAATATTTATTTTTAAATATATGATTAACTAGAAGATATATTTTATTATAATTATTATTATCAAATATTAAAGATTTATATTACTTATGGTATTTTATTTTTCATTTTTTGTGATGAAAGAATAATATCAAATAATTGCACAATGCTGATACAATTATTATTTTATTAATTTAAATATCAAATAAATGCATCTAAAAAATTGTAATATATTTATTATTTGAGATAATTAATATTATTAAAGAATTTTAAAGTTTTCCATGACTTTTTATGGATATAATAAAATATTTGGTTCGGAGTAAAATAGTAATATTAATATTTTTAAATGTTGATGTAATGAATTGTTCTAAAATTGATACTAGTGATATTTTATTATATTAATATTTTGTTATATTATATAAAAACAAATAAACCAATTTATAATAATAAAAAATATTAATTATCATAAAATGTTATATAAATTTAATTTATGATATAATTTTCCTTATAGTAGAAAATAACATAACCTTTAAATATTGAAACAGTTGTAACCTTATTTTAAACATACAAAATGTTAAATAAGGCTTAATAAAAATTATAAGGTAAAAAAAATATCAAAATGTGTATAAAAGCTATATGTTGATGATATTACTACATTATATCATATTTTATTATAATCAATTTCTGAGGTATTATTATTGAGATTTAATTTATTATAAAATAGTTTTTTTTAAATTCTAAAATTTCCGCTCACCTAAATAATAAAAGGGAACCTTCTCTCTCAATTATTAATATCACATTAAGCCTTCAATATCGACCATAGCCTCCCAATTTTTCTTATAATCCTTACTAGAATGATTCTAGAGGTAATTGACTTCTAAAAACACTAAACATATTGTCCATAATAGAAGACTGAAAGGAAGTTGTCTGAATAATATTTAGTCATCTTTACCAACTCCTTCACAACTATTAATTCTTCTACGTCCTATTCATGTCTTAATTAAATTAAAAAGTAATAAATCCAGTATAATCTATATTATGATATGTTGTTATTATTATGGAACAACCATACTCCACCTCTTATTCAACCTTCAAAAAATAGATGCACAATGTGTGCATACGTAAGACTTAATGTCTTCATGCTATGTGGTAATATTTTTTATCACCACACTATATAGATGGCTATAAAGATGTAAATAATATATATATATATATATATATATATTTTATAACTATAAATTTATTTTTATTCTCAAAAAAATAAATATTGAATCCACTTTCTTACCATTTCACCAAAAAAGAAACTGTACCATCACTTGTGTGTACATACATTCAACTGTCCCCACAACGCGATGCGGTTCATTTTTCTTGTTCAATATTCAACAATTATTATATAAATATGTCTAATAAATCAATATTATACATATCACCTAAATATCATTCTTGAAATGTTGTAAATATATTCAATTCAAATGAAATGGGACTTATATGATTAAATATACATAAGAAAATGAGGTAGTTAACTCTCGAAAGAAGGTTAATAATAAAATATTATTAAAAACGGTGATAAAATGATATAATAGGATAATATGTTGTATAAAAAATAATAATATTTGGTTCTTATAAATTAATAAATTTATTTAAACCATTATTCATGATTTTTATATATGTTGGAGAGAAGTTATGCCAAATGTAAGGGTTTATTTCACATATCATTATTAGTAGGGATTATTTTTGCATATCTATCACAGTGTATTTCTCCACAAAGTCCATGTTTCCTAAAAATATTTTCCAAAATATTTTTACTAATCTTATAAAACATTTTTAATTCTTTTTTACACTTGTGTAAATATATAAAAAATGGGTTTAAAGGACTGTTTTTTTCATTTTACAAATTTAGTTCTTTGTGATTTTTCAGGAAAAATTATGAAAGTAATGTTTTTTATATAGAAATAATGAATGGATTTTTTTAAGAACTCATGATTGCATACATACATGAATATTACCTTAAATGATTAAAATGTTATTTTAAATGAAAATATAGTATTTTAAAATCGTGACACATTTGGAAAAAAAATCAAAACCCATAGGATATTTTCCTCGAAAAGTATTTCAAGTGATATATGAAAAAAAATCCATATAAGATAAAATTTTTAAGTTACTTATTATTTTCTAGGGATATTTTTCAAGAATATTATCACAATTTTTTATGTTTAGTTATATGATGAAATGATATTTTTGAAACCCATTTCATTTCTACATGTTTTTGTATGATAAAATTTTTATGAATCCCATTTATTTTTATAGTTTTTAATATGATAAATAAATTATGTTCTAATTGATCATATATGAATGTTATTGATTTTTTTATAGGTCGAACTTAAATCTATCTCCAATCAATTGGGTAACGATTTAAACCTCTTGATATATAAATTATTGGAATTGTTAGTGGACCTAGTTTTTTAATACATGATTGGAACTAGAGTAAACTCGGTTCCATAATACAGGGCTGGAATGAGGAGTGAACTTGATTATGTATGGGACATTGTCTACATTGATGGAATTTTCAGTGATCGTTGACCAATATGAAAATTATTTTCAATGATTTTGTGTATTTAAAATATTTATGACTTATATAATACTCCCACAAATTATATTAATGTATTTTTTTATAATTATTATCTTCTGAACTTTTATGATGTAATAGTTAGATCAAAACCATAATCCTTGATACACGTGACATAATTTTCAAATATTATTTTCATGATATTATACCCTTATTCTTATGTTATCTCCCATAATTTCTTTTACTAAGTATCGAATATCACTATTTCTTATGTTTCTTTTCCCTATGATATGAATAATTGTATGAATTAATATGTTTCATATAGGATTATAGTTATCAAAAAATAAGTGGAACATGAAATAGATGTTATATCATTTAGCCGTTTATGGATTTGAGTTTTAAATACATTGAACCGACATTGTTCTAGATTATATCTTTTATGTTATGTAATCAATATTCTTCTATTTATATGTAATATCTTTGTATGAAATATATAGTCCATTATATACAATTCCAAAAATATCCCCATTCCCCTTAAATAAGAAAATTTCATTATGAAAATATTTATAAATAATTATGAATATATTCAAACACATTAGGACAAGATTTTTTTTTCAGAATAAGTTAATTTTCAATAAAAACATTGTCTAAAATTTTATCCTTATGCAAAGGCCTATATTTTTTAACCTTAAGGCCATAAAAAGAGTAAGAATATCTATGAAATTCATATTTGATAGATCTAAGCAATGGTCAACCTATATAAATCCTAAGTATTACTCATGAAAATTAGGCTTTTGTGCGATCTCTAAAAAATAATTGATATGTATATATGGACATGGCCACCAAAAAATGTATCATATACATATTATATATACTTATATGATTCCTTTTTACATGAAAATTATTAACCTATAGACATGTAACATATAAATATATTATCAACCACTCCATATTTTATGTTATATGAAAATGATTGAATAATTTTATTAATAAATCAAAAATCATTCATTTATCACAAAAGTATATTACATATAAATTTTTTAATTAGTTCAAAACAGAAACACAGTTAAAAAACTAATAATGAACATGAATTTTTCTATATATAATTCAATAAAGGGACATATTTCATTAGAGTTTTATTTAACTAGAATGTTACTTCTTGGTTTTCCTCAAACTAATGAAAATATCAACAACATACCCGAGCTTCCCCTTATTAAAAAATTCAACATCGTTACTTCTCTATGTTGGGTATCAAATTTTAATGTTTATCATTCATGGAATCATAGAAACATTACGTAATAATTATTGACACTAAGTAAAATCATGTAGGTATATCAATGATTGTATGACATTACTTGGGTTAAACATTAGTTAATCAATCCATGTTATAAGACTCTATTTTTTACTTCAAGAACATTTTATTAATTTCTCTTTTTCAATTATTTATAATTAATAAATGATTATATTCATGCTATCATTATTATATAATTACAACACATAATACTCTTTAAGGATCATTGGATGAGGATAACTCAATGTCACACATTGTGGGCATTTTATCCATTTACAATTCATGTAAAATAAATTTGAGCCAAATAAAGGAATCATAATTAGATATTTACATTTATATATAAAATTTTATCATTTTTAATCATTAAAAAATATCTCATGTTTATTACAACAAATGGTGTTACATGAACTGAATGTTTTTTCACTTGTAGTATTCTCATCAATGGTTATGTTATACATTTTTTATTTAAATCTTATCTAATAATTACATTAACCCTCTAAAGGATATACAATTCAATATTTTAATTAAAAATTATGTGTTTAGGTCATTTATAAAATTTTGGTTCCTTATTAATAAAAATATCACCATTTTTGTCACAATATAGCATGAAATGTCCATTGATTCTAAGAACCCCTTAAAGATCACAAGTAAACATCCAAATAAAAATATATTCCATCACAACATCTTATACAACTATGAAAGATTTTTCTATTTTCATGTATGATATATTAGATAGTTTGGAATTCTTCGGAATAATTGATCCATTATTTTTGGAGAACTGGAATTTGTAATGAGATTTACTATATTTTTTATATTAGAAACTAGAGATCATTGTAACACTTTAAATAGAGAAAGTCATATCCTCCAAAGACTGTGACCAAATTTCTAGTCCTTATTATGCATATAAAAAAGTTACTAAAAAATCTAGTGACTCTAACTAGGATTGTATTGGTTTTTACTTTTTATAATCATTGAACCAGTGACATAATGTTGAGTACATAACATAAAATACATGATAGACCAGTTGGTGGAAGAAAAAGGAATTCGATCCATCCATTTTAACTCTTTAATATGATCCCAAATTATAAAATAATTATTCAATGAAACAATAGTAATTAATTATTATTTGAGTTCTCTATACTAAATCACGTTTTTCACATTAACAACATACATATTCTAAATCAGTTCCTAAAATCTATTTTATCTGCCTTTATATATCATGATACTATGTATGAAAACTTCTTCGCACATGTTTTTTATTTATAAACCATTCTCTTCGATGATATGGTCTAGGAACCATGCTTTGATCTATACAAATTATTCATCAGCATTTGGGACGAAACAAAGATTTTCAATGATATCATCAAATCAGATATTCCAACTCAAAGATTCTTAATTTAGTCAATAAAGGGACCGTTTCAGCTTTATAAAAAATATGAATCAATTTGAATTTCAAAAAAATGGTTTTTATCATATAAATACCCTAGGATAAACTCATTATATGGAACTCAATTTTGACACCCATATGATATAAATCATAATAATAATGAGATATTATGGAAATAAAAATATGAATTGACTTTATCATTATAAAATTTGAAAAGGAATAATCATATTTAATTCTATGAACATATTTGTTACACTTTTAAACTATTATTAATTCATAGGTACACACTCTACCATCCTTGTTAGTCTCTTCTAAGAAACCCACATATATAATGTGGGTCGCACCCCTTCATTTGTGTAATACCAAGAGCGTTTTTTAATTATATTTTTCATATTAATTTAATTTTATAATATTTTTTATTTCATGAAACAATGAATGTAGTATATTTTATTATTAAATCACTAAGTGAAACATTCCTTTCACATGGAACCAGTTTGTCTTGTGCTACATGAAACATCTACTTGGTGTGCATTACATTAAACTTTGAGTTTCAATGAAGAATGATTTAACTGTTATAATTTTTTAAATGAGATAATTGTAACCAATACATTAAACATAGTAATATTAATTGTAATAACTAATTTAAAAATATAATTTATAATTTTTTTATATTAATTAAATAGATTGAAACAGAAAGATAATTTTTTTAAAGTCCTTAAATATTTAAAAATACACTTTCAATGTCGTTATTTGAAAATGATAAAATAAATTTTATACAGATTTTTAAATTCACATTCATAAAATTAACTACATTTATGAATTTATAATGTCTTAATTAGATTAGTATTACTTTTATTATTTTTCTAAGAAACATACATTTTGGATGAATTGTGAAAAATCATTGATTTTAATTCTAAATTTAGTTTTCATATCATTTATTTGTATGTTTAATTATATATTTTATATTATTTTAAAAGATTAATTAGATAATATTATTATCAATTATTAAAATTTATTGCATTGAGTTAAATTTATCTTTAGATAATGGTATAAAAAGTCCGGAATCTTTTAAATGTTTTAACATAAAAAATCTGCATTGTTGACCTGACTGAGGGATTTATTTTAAAATTAATTTATTAGACCTATGTGATTAGAATTTGGAAAATATGATTCCATATTTTTAATATGAATAATTTGTAGTTTCTACTCATATTAACATAGTTTTAATCCAAAACTATTAGTGGATGTGATTAAAATTAATTACAACGACTAAGTGAAAAACTATGTTAAAATCAAATCTAAGAACCAAAACAACCTAAAAACATGTTAAAATCCTATTATATAGAAATTATTCATACAATAACCTTCAATTATTTGTTGGTTTTTTATTAATTATTTATGTTAAAACGTGGGTACACCAAACTTTTTTTTAAAATTCCCATTGTGTCCTTTCGCTTCTATATAAAAGGCCACCACCTCTCCCCCTTATTCAAACCTCTCAAACCACTTAGTTTCTTCCTTGAAAATCCAAATAATTTTTTTTAAAAAAATTCATCCGTTATTCATAGAAGTGTGAAATTGGACATAAATCAATAAAATGAATCCTTTTCGCCCAAACAAAACGATGTTACTGGATTGGGAGGTAACCTCTTCTCTCAAACTCCTTTCTTTCATTCTATTTATCCCCCACTCTAATATCCTTTTTAAAATTTTATATAAGAACACCAGTATATTAAATATACTAGGATGTTTTTATTTTATGTTTTACCTACACATACACATATTTTTATACAATGGGTAACAAACATATTGTTTATGTTTACGTCAAACTACTAGCTCACTAAAAGATGATTGTTCATTTCTCCGTTAATGCTTATATAGGTGGAAATTATGATAAAATATATTTTTATATATGTAATATTTTATGTTTATTATTTATTTAATTCCATTTATTTGTTTTAAAAACATATAAATTTTTACATTCCATGTGGTTTAAATATGATAATTTCGTTTGAGAAAATGTGCACTACTACCCCCTCCAAGCAACGTGACTCATTCACACACAACATGGAATGTATTAAGGATGGGTTTAGTGTAATTATATAATATATATTTCATTATAATACTACTACAATGGAATTTTATATATATATTTATTTAATTTTCATTCATTCTTCCAAGATTAATATAAAAAAACAATGTTCGTGCGAACGTACATATTACATCTTCATGAATGATGTATTCTATTTCAAGTTTAGATATATATATATATATGTTATAAAAAAATATAATTAATATAAATAATATTTATACCATGTTTTAAATTCTAGAAATCATAATATAAATATAATTTTCAATCATATTACAAATTAAGACAAATGAAAAAAAAACAAAGTGAATTTTACCAGACGTGAAACCGTAACATAGTATTGTTGAAAAGTAGTTAATATAAAGTCATAATATAATAATATATGGTATTATATATAAGAATATGAATCTATAAAATATTTATAAATTTTTTTAATTTATTATATATGTGGATTCAATGAGTATAGAGAGAGTCAAGACACACAGTAAGGGAATGTCATCACACTTTTTATTTCCATGAGATACTTGCTTTAATCACCACCGTTTCAATTTGTGTGGTGTGTATAATCCCATTGGATGTATTATATTATTATTACAAATAAATTAAGATATATTTATATATAAATCTTATTATATTTCTCTCACAGTTTTTATGTTTAAATTTTTACCAAATTGATAAAGTAATTTTGTAACAATTGTCTTTCCTTCAGTCACATGCCATGTTATGCCCCATATTTTTTACAGGAGGTGTATATATTTTCTTTGAAATGTTATATCTTGAATAATATTATTTTCATGATATTTTATTCTTAATTTCAATTTATTTTCTTAAATATGGAGTATAGTCAAAAGTTACTAAGTGGTGAGAGTTTATTGAAACAATCTCATGACATTTTGAGATTATTTATGTTTATGCTTCCATTGATTAAATATTATGATCCATATCATCAGAACACTCATGATTTTTATTGTCCTAATTTTATTCCTTATATATTTATGTATTGGTTCCATTTTACACTCTTTGGTATATAATATAGTTAAAATATTACTTTTGTGAAATCCTCACCTTACCCTATCTTTGGTTGGAAATCTGTGTTCCATTGAAACATTGTTTTCTAAAAAGGGTATCCATGAATGTTAAATTATTCTCCTAAAATATTTAAAATATATTTTTACCATTTTTCCTTATACTAATGTTTCAAAGGAATATTATTTTCTCTTTATTAATGAGTAATGTTTCTAATGGTTTTACCATGAAAAATGAATGTTCTTCTTACGTCATTCAACAAGTACGAATATACCCACCGTCATTTCTTTAAACATTTATTTCCATGTTTAAAATGAGAATTTTCAAGAAATTATTATAATAGAGATTTTAATTGAACATGGTTTTCAAAAGGATTTATGTAATAAAGATCCCTTTTCAATGAACAAGAGATGTTTACCTCGACAAATGTTTTCAAAATATTCTCCCATGTTATTTTCTTTCTATGATAACTTATGTTGATGTTACTTATTCACTTATAAGAAATGATCTAATGGTTAAACTCATATTCTTTCATGAATGGTTTTTATTTTTATAGAATGATTCATATGAAATTTATTTCACTTCAATGGGTTTTATGCTTTTGAAACCCACTTCTTTTCACGGGTTATGATTTCATGAAGTGATTATGAAACCTATATAATTTGATTGGTTATGATGTGATCAAATATTAATGATATCCATTTCATTTCATGTAGTATGATTTTATGTTTGTAAGACCTATCACTTTTTATGGGTCATGATATAAGGAAAGTTATATTATCTTGTGATACATTTATGAGTGATTTTATTATGAGATTGGTGGGACCTATATATTTTTCAAATGAATTGGGAAATGATAAGTTATATATGATCTCAAGAAGGTACATGGGTTATAGCTCTATCATAACAACCATAATCTACATGGGTTGTATACCAAGTCAAAAATTATGTGGGTACATGGTTTCTAGAACAATACTAAAAAAAGGTGCATAGGTTGTAGCCCATGCTCAAAAACAAGAAGGTACATGGGTTGTAGTCTAAGACCAAAAACAAGAATGTACATGGGTTTTTTGTCAAGCCTAAATCTAGAAGGGTGCACTGGTTGTTATCCTGAGCTCAAAGTAGGTACATGGGTCATATCCCAAGACTGACATGTTATGAAGGTCTTGTTAGGTATCCTTTATAAAATATTTTCTATTCTAATAATAATTTCACAATTTCAATGTCTTATTCCTCAGTTATGATTTCATGGATCATGATTTTTATTTCCTTTTGATTCATGTATTTCAAAATGTCAGGGTTAATCTCATAACTCACTTTTATGCTCTTTTATATGCATTGTCTGATCATATAATGTTATGATCCCATTCTCATTCCCATATGTTCATGTTTTTTCTTACATGTCTCCCTTATTTACCCTAACTAATGATCTAATATCAACTATTCTTCTTTTTACATCCCTAGTGTATGAAGATATATTTAATATATGATATGTATAAAAGGGTTTATAATATTTTAGAATATCATGGGATAAATGTTAATTCAATTATGTACCAGTGTTTAATTTTCCCTGTTTCCAAAGTCACTAAACTATCCCAGTCTTTGGGTGACTATTTGTAAAATGTGTTTCAAGTATTCGGAAAATGTTATATAATGTCAATGTATGTCAAGACTGGGTCTCTACTATTGGTATTAGAGAAAATTTTTAGAAAACCATTTGATGCAAGGATTATAAAACATTAGTGGGAACCCTAAGGTCATGTCTACAGATAAGTTTAAGGATACAAAAAAATTATAGGAAAATGACCTTGAGTTTTTGGAAAATGAATGATTGAGTAGTTTCGTACATACCATTTTGAATAATACTGGACGATGTGGATCTAGAATAGATGTACCTAGGGAAAAAAACTCTGAAAATATGTTCTAGGCCTAACTTGGTGTATTGTGGAACATGAAAACATTCCTTGTTTCACACCAAGTATGACACTCTCGGTGGATATGCATTGGGAATTCACAAAATCATCATGAACCAGCATGAAGGATTTAACTAGAATTCGGATTCAAATAAAATATGATAATCATATGGTTTCATAGATTATGGATGGTATCATAATTTTGACATCATTTTAATGACTTTTCATGATTATGTGGTTCCTCTCTATGTAGATGTTTCTTTCATTATGCGTTTTGGATTTAGGCAAAGGATAAAACTCGAAGGATCATTTTTTATGGTGATTGTGATCGATAAGGAAGTGATTGTTCTCCTGAGGATTCAAATTCTTTTGGAACTATAATGTAAAACTAAAATGTTATGATTACAAAGATTTATAATTCTATGATTCATGATGAACATCCATACAATCAAAGTAGGGAGGAATGTTATGTTGAGTCTTCAAGAGGAAACGTCCACCTTCTTTTAGCAGGTCTTCTGATCCACTTATTTTTTAACACTGGATTCATATAACTAAAATTATATTCTCTATTCTCCAGCGTTCAAATCATGAGAAATAAATTTTGTGTTTTTATCGGTTAAAAGGTGAAATAGACCTATTGTAGACTCTAATCATGAATATGAAGAAACAAGATGAAATTTAATCCATGTATTGGGATGAGTTAAAAAACATATTTTTCAAAAAGTGCATTCCGTGTGTTCATTATATGAATATGTAAAAGGAGTTATTTGATTTTAGGAAAATGGATGGTGAATCTGTTAGTGCCTATGAGTCTAATTTCACAAGACTTGTGGGTTAGGCTTCATGAATTATCATCGAACCAGAAATTATGGTTTATAGGTTCTTCAGCGGCTTAAATAAAATCTCTCAAGGGTGTTTTCCATAAGATTATTCGGTAGATATGAAGAAATTATGTGTTGTGTAATCAATGTTCAAATAGAGGTTATAGTTATGTAACAATATCATGGTATTAATAAGTAGAGTAATGTGGAGTTAAAAGAATAATCAACATCCCATGGAGATATATATATGAGACCTCTTTTGTTATCAATTTTTGGAAAGAAGCATGGTTTGAATTTTCTTAATGGGATTGGTAAATGTTTTAAGTGAAGAAAGGAAGGAAGTTGACTTGAAGAATTCATAAGTGATTGGAAAAAGTTTTATAATTATGAGAATAATGGGAAAAGTCCACAAGTTTCACCTCCCACATATCAGTGATTCTATTGCAGGGAGTTTGGTAATATCATCAAAAAGTGAACAAATCTAATGGTTAATAATGGTGATCAGAACAAAAAAACCCTTGAATATAATGGAAAAAAGGGAAAGAATATTATATCCCAATGGATAATGTGAAACATTATATTAGGGGAACTCCATCAAAAAGAATTTCATGTGGGTTTTAAAAAAAGAACTATGAAAATCTTTATGATCCATTACTGGAACATGTTATTCGACTAAGTATTTTTTATCGTCCTCCACATGATATTTAGATTAAAAAATCACATTGATTTTATAGATTTAAAAGGATTAAACCAATAATTTGATAGAAATTATATTCTAGGATTATATACTTTTTTAAGGAATAAAGGGTGAATTTTATTTTTGAAGCACGTATGTTCTTAAAAATTAATTATGGTATTTCATATTATGAACATGTTTTTTGTATAATATATGATGAATGTATTCACATGTTTGGTATGTTTTGACACAAGGGTGTTAATGTTTTGATGATTCCTTGACCTTATTTCCACTATATTTCATTTTTATCATTTATAATAGTGATAAGGATAACCATTAATGAAAATAGTAAGTTAAACTTAGGATGAAGTATTTATCTATTAAGGTTGTATTGAAAACCATAGTTAAAAGGATATTTAGTGATAATTCTTATTTCAAGAATGTTAATCATAATTTTAAAAATTATATTATTATGGTTTTATAAAAGGATATCATGTATTTCAGGTTGAAACCGATCACGTTCGAAAAGGTATTGGGTCATGAACCCATGTATCACCCAAAGATTCCATGGTATGTTTCCCTTTGATTATTGTAGTAGGTTGCATTGTACGCTACATGAAATTTTAATACACCACGATCAATTGAAGCCATTAGGAATAGTAATACCCACATTTTGAAATTTTGTAAATTTTATTTTTCAATATGGACTTCATTTTTGGATTCATAATATCAAAATTATCTTACGGTGAATATTTGGTATTTTTCTAAAAACATTCAATTTTAGATGAATAGTGAAAAACATTGTGTACTTGTTTAAAAATGACTTTTTATTTATAAAATTTGTTATTTTAATGCAATTTAATTTTTGAAAATATAGATACATAATACCTATATATGTTCATCTTAATTAATTGGTGTCATTTTATAATATGTTTTGATATATAAAATTTTATCGAACTTTTTACCTTCTTTTACCCACATTCTATGAGCATTTACAAATTTGAATAAAACATAATTTTACCACTTCTATAAGTTGAAATTCAAAAATTAGAGAGAAACTATTAATATTAGTAAGTAAAATTTTGTTCAATAATATGAAAATAATTTTTTCGTGAATAGTAAATTTTGAATTTTATTCACCACGGTTAAAAGTAAATAGGGTAATTAAGGGTAAAAATGATATTATAATTACCCTAAAACTTGTCCTAATTCTATTGGAAAAGTTTAATTCTACCAAAAAACCATAGCAATAAAATATGATCCTCTATGTCTACTTGGATTAGATTAAGAAATTTCTTATTGTTTTAATGAAAGAAGAGTTAAAATAGTTAAATTCAATGTTTAATAACTAAAACATTTTTAATATAGGGGTAAAAATATATAAAATAGACTATAAATATTAATTAGAAATATAAAATTATTTCGTACATAATGGTATTTTGTTTATAATTTTTAGATGTTAAATAATTTAATTTATTTATGATAGAATGATGATACAGTAATTACCTTAATAATGAAATACTAAAATAATTGATATTATAAATATCCAAATAAATGTAAATTGAGACTTATGATGAATTAAAATAATATTCAAGGTTCACATGACATGTTAGGTTTTACTAAATAAATTTTCTTTGAAGTGTTATAGTTTTCATGGCTTTCAAAAAAAATCCAATAGTAAATAGTGTCAAAATTGACATTATTGTGTTTTTAAAACAAATACTATATTATTAATTGAAATAATATTACTAAAAATAAATGGTTTTTACAAAGGATTTACATAAGGTTATATATATTAATATATAACCACTTGGGGTTCACTTGTCCTGTTATAGTATGTTTATTAAAAATATAATATAAAAATATGAAGTGACATAGTAAATGTCAAACTATTTAACAAAGAGTAAAATCTATAAGATAAGGTTAATATGGTACCCTAAACCTATCTAAAACATATTGGTTTAGACTTTTTCAACCCATCCTTACGTTTGCCTCGAAATAAATCATTTTGAAGAAATTAGAAACCGAAAATGATTTTATTATAAAACAAAATTTCAATCTCTTCCTAAAGTGACCCTCACCTCTCTTATAAAACGGTAATTAACCATCTCTTATTTTCACACCTCAAAAGCTATTGGGATCGTCAAAAACCTGCCCAAATATCCTCTAAACTATCCCCCCTTAAACCAAGAGTCCTTAAATTGATCAGAATTCCATCCTATGGACCCCTTTTAATCAACTCAAAAGGAAACACTTGAAGAAGAGGTAATAATTTCACCACCCTCGTTCAAGTTATTTTTTTCTTCCACTTCCTCTTCCTTTGTTGTTTCCATACCAAAATAACAACTCTAGTATCTTATACATAATGGGATGTTATTATAAATATGGTATAACCATATTTGTTAATCTATTCATCCTAGAAATGTCAAAGTCACCATACGTGCCTATGTACGGCTTACCATCTCTACATCGTGGTGTAGTTTGTGATTCAAACACTTCATTATTTGTATGCGTATAATAATGAGTAAAAATAATTTAAATAACAAATATAACATGTTAATTATTATTATATATATGATATACCATCCAATTACATAATATTTCACCATCAATATAATGATATTGTCGCTCATGCATACGTATATATTACCATCTCCATAAATGTGATGAGATTCATTCCCCATCGTAATCATTCATGAAGAATTTTATTTTTATGATTAAAAATAATTTTTATGACCATAATATTATTATGCATATAATTAAATATATATTATCCACAACAAACATGGCTTACATGTCCAAGCATATAAAGGAAAATGAATTAGTTAACACCCGAAATGATGATACTACAGAAATATTATTAACAAAGAAATATTAGAGGATCATATATGAAAACATATTTATGTATATAGTTCTATTATAATATGAAAAAAATGTTATAACTATTGTATAGGAGTTTAACATACCATCAACTAAGGAAATGTTCATGGTAAGGTTTAATTATACAATCTCTTCACTTATCTGAGGTTGTTAATATGTAAGTATCTATTGGGACGTCTTTATCATCAACATCCGTGTTTTCATTAAAATATAATTCGCAACAATTTAGTCAATTTAATATAATATGGGTTAAAGTCATTTATATCCATATTTGACCATATATATTTTCAAAAGAATATTTCTGTCATTTTCCAAACTTGGTAGTTTATGACCTTTTCGGAAAAATTAAGGTAAGAGTGTCTTTTTTTTAACTTGTACGGTGGGTGAGGCTATTTTCCACCATTATAACATCGTCAAAGTTTACCATACAAACTTATAAGAATATTTTCAAAATAAATGTTTTCTTTTATAATTAAATAACTTTTAAATTATTTCAAAATAGAAGGATATATTTCTCTAAAAAAGTTTTGATTACATCTATATCAACATCCTTTAATGGATTTGAAGCATGTTTGAAGTTTATTTATTATGATACAAAACTTTCATATTTTGTTGACGGGTTTGTGATATGTTTGACTACGGATGTGTTATTTTTACACCATTCATGGTTTATCGATAATGTACTGACATTCCGTATTCTTGTTTTAATACGAATGTTTATGTTATATTTACAATTTTGAATATCTGAAATTCATTGGACTTAGTAAGTGAACGGTGGATCCAGCTATAGATCCATGATGCATCAGTATCTCTCTTTAGACAAAATAGTGTTTGGGCATAAGTAATTGACATGATCATCTTTTTAGTCTTAGAATAAGGACTTGACTATGTGGCTATGAATCCTGGCATTATTCATTCCTTCATTATGGAATTTTCTATTGATATTGCATGTGATTATTTGACTGGTAGAATGTCCATGTGAATAAGTAAATGGAATTATTCTATTTATATTGGCCATATTATGCGGAAGTTTATGTTTAAAGGGATTTTGTTTTAGTTTTATACAATGCTTTAACTGTTAAGGCTTATTTATGAAAGTTTCCGCTATATTGTAATCCTTACTAAGCATCTGAGCTCACCCATTTCTATGTTTCATTTGTCCCAGGATGTCAAGAAGTATTTTATGACTAACGTGTAAAGATAGTCTAAGGGATATTAATGCAGTAAATGGAGGAAATGATGTTGTTGTTTTCATATTATAATGTAATGCAAAACTTATAAATGTATCTAGTAAATACAAGGCTACTAAACGGATCGTTCATTCTGGATATAATCCCTTGTGATCATGCCAATGATATGTAATAATGTACCGACTCTAGGTAGCTGGGGTCAGGGCGTTATAGTTGGTATCAGATGAAGTATAGTACAAACTATGAAAACTAGATTTATATAAACTCTAATTAGAGCACATTACCGTAAGATGTACTTTGAGGATTGGTATAGAAGAACTTCCTAAAATTTTGGAAATGTAGAGATTTTTTATATATTCTAAGAAATACATCCCAGTCTAGATATAAGCAGGTAGAGGCAGCTCTGGCACAGATGAACCCAGGAGTCAAAACACTGACAAGGAGTTTCGGGTTTGACTTGGGGTATCCTAGTACATGACAACGGGCCTTACTGCACTCTTGGTTATGACACTCCTAGGAGATATGATTAGGATAAATCAATATTTCTTTAAAAACCATTATGAAAGATTTCTGAGTATATACCTCCTCAAAGAAAACATTTTTTTATGATTATGGTTTATTTCATACTTTTTTCATTTTATGTTAATTGTTTTACAAGTTTGCAATTATGTATTGTGATTCATAAACTTATATAGTGTATGCCATTATTTTGAAATGGCACCTAGTGGAAGGAATGGTAACTATATCATTACACATAATTCATGTAGGGATTTCCCTCCTACTCGAGATAATTATAGTGGAGCTGGTGATGCAACTGTTGCTGATCAGCTTATCACCATACTGGGAAACTCACTCAGTTTATGAACAATAACCATACCCGTATGGAGCACCCTAATCCACAATGCAGAGGATCAATGTTAGACTTGTTCATCAGGAAACAACCACCAACATTAAATGGGATCAGAAATCCATTGGTAGCAGAGTAATTTATACATTCTTTATAGAAAATATTTAATTCTTTGGGGAGTAGCGAAAGGGAAAAAGTTTTTATTTTATTTTATCTCCATACATGATATACAGATAAATGGTGGTCATTAATCCAAAACACAAAAAATATATGAAGAAGTATCAAAATGAAATAGAGGGAGTTTAAACATATTTTCATAGAAAAAATATTTCTTCGTGACAACCAAGGAGATATGGAATGGAAATTTCTGAGTCCGAGGAAAAAGGAGGATGAGAATGTCACAAAGTATGAGGCTAACTTTACATGGTTAACAAGGAATGAAATATATTATATATGTAATATAATGAGAAATTTTTTTTGATGCTTTGATGGGTGAAAACCATTTCTTCATCGAGCATCAGTCTCATAATCCTTCTCATCATAAGAAAATTTTTTCGCATGCGCTTTCATGATTGAAAAGAAATTATTTAATTCTTATGACTTTAATGCAAAGTAAGAGAAGAATATATCTATTGAACACTCTGAAAATGGAAATAAGGGGAATAATGGACAAGTTGAATATCTATCCTACGGTAAATGTGGGGAGAAACACCTCAGTACTTGCCTGAAGGGAATGTGAGTCTATTACAAGTGTGGTGAAAAGGCCACCAAGCTCATGATTTCAAGGGGATGTAAGAGGCAGTAAATGTTGAATGCTAAAATTTTAGAGAAAAGGGGCATTATGCAAATGAATGACCTATGCACCAAGGGAAAATATCTCAGAAAAGGCCAATGGAGGAAGTCCAAGCTTATGTTATTACTAGTACTGAGGTTGAAGCTCTGAAAGATGTGGCGGTAGGTAATTCAATGGTTTCCTCAAGTTTAGCCAATTATTTTTTTTTTGATTTTGTGTCATCACAGTGTTTCATATCTTCCTAGTTTTCTAAGAAAATTATATATTTTCAATTTGACTTAACCAGGGATTTGTCTATAAAAACACCTTGGGAAGTATCATCGCAACATAGATTTGTAAATAAGTTCCCATTAGTGCATATAAATTCTCTTTATCCATTGATCTCATCGTCATAACCATGATTGAATTTGATATAATCCTAGGTATGAATTGGCTTTTGAACCATGATGTGATAATTTATTATAAGAAGAATGAGGATAAATTTTTTTATTATAATAAGAAGTACCTTATTTATAGAGTGGAAACATCACCATCTTATTCTTATCTGGATCCACCCCCATTAGATCTAATAAATTCAATTATTGGGTAATAAGAGAATTAAATAACTATGGGTGAGGAAAAGAATGTTTGAATAGAGGATATACCTATTGTGAAAGAATACTTTGAAGTGTTTCAAGAGGATATACCTGGACATCCTCCAGAATAAGAAATTGAGTTTTAAACTGATTTAATTCCTAGTTCAAGGCCCACATCAAAGACCCCAAATAGAATGGACAATGTAGAATTAGTGTAACTAATGAAACATCTAGTGAAATTGAGTAAAAAAAGGATTTACATTCCCTATTGTTTCTCTATGGCAAGCCCATGTCCTTTTTTTAAGAAGTAATATGAATCTATGATGTTGGTCATTGACTACAGGGAGATCAATGTTATAACAATAAATAACATGTATCCTCTACCTCTCATTGATGATTTATTTTACCAAATTCATGGAGCTCATTATTTTTCAAAAAATGACCTTTGATCTGGATATCATCAGTTGTGTGTGAAGAAGGATGAAATTTTGAAAACAACATTTCGAACTTGGTACAAGCATTTTGAGTTTATAATAATGCCTTTAGGATTGACAAATACACCCTCTATATTCATGTTTCTAATGAATATATTTTTCATGGAATGTCTTGATTACTTTGTAGTTGTATTTATTGATGATATCTTGGTACACTCAAAAAACTGCAAAGATCTTAAAAATCAATTGTACGTTCTTCTGAAAACCGATAGAACAAATGAATTATATGTGAAGTATAGAAAGTTTGAATTATGGAATAAAGAGATTACTTTTCTTGGCCATATTGTCTCTAAGGATAGAATCTTCATCGATCATTACAAGACTAAGGAAATCCATGAATGGCCAGCATCGATGAGTATAACTGAGGTACACATATTTGTTGGTTTATTAGGTTATTATCGACGTTTCATCCAGCATTTTTCCTAGTTGGCTAACCCATTAACCATGCTCACATGTAAAGGGGATTATATTTTGTAAAAAAGAGCGTGAAGAATATTTTCTAGAACTGAAGAGAAGATTAGTAAATTCTCGTATCTTGACTCTACCATCAGGGAACAATGGGTTTGTTATTTATAGTGATGCTTTAAATAAATGAATTGGTTGTGTTCTTATTTAGAATGATATGTTTATTTCCTATACATCACAACAACTAAAAATTCATGAGCAAAACTATCCCTTTTGGGATCTATAGTTAGCACCTGTAATCGTTGTTCTGAGGATATGGAGACACTATCTCTATAGGGGAAAATGTGATATTTCTACAGATCACAATAGTTTGAAGTATATTTTCTCACAAAATGAACTCAACATGAGGAATAAGAGATGGATTGAACTACTCAAGGATTATGATTTCATAATACCATACCACCTGGGGAAGGAAAATAAGGCGGAAGATGCATTGAGTAGAAAGGATCATGGAGTTTTGAACAATATTAGAGTTGAAAGGGATCTTATTTTCAAGTATCTAGTAAAGATGAATATCGTAAGAACCATGGAAGGTAAAACATCAATAAATTTTAAATTATTTTCCAAATCATCATTACTAAAAAGGATAAAATGTTATTAGACTAATGGTGAGGAGTTTTAGAAGAAGGTTAAAACTGTAAATGATGGGAGATTGAGTGACTTCGTATATGATGATGGGATTTTGAAATTTGGGAAGAGGTTTTGTGTTCCCAATGTGCCTGATCTAAAAAGGGAATCGTTGGATGATGCTCATAGCTCTAAATTCTCAATTCACTCTAGGAGCACTTAAATGTATATAGATTTGAATGATCATTTTTGGTGGGACAACATGAAGAGGGAGATTTCTGATTTTTTTTCAATATGTAAGGTTTTTCAATAAGTGGAAGTGGGAAGGCAACAACCTGGAGGAGTCATGAAACCTCTTCCCAAACCTAATTGGAAACAGGTTAATATTACGATGGACTTTGTCATGGGGATAACAAGGACTCCTATAAGGAAAGATGGAATATGGGTCATTGTTGATCATCTTTCCATGTCAGCACATTTTCTTACTATAAGAGATTATTTACCACTTGACCTTCTAGAATGAATATATATTAATGAAGTTGTAAGACTCCATGGTGAACCCATATCGATTGTTTCTGATCGTGATTGTCGTTTTACAGAACGATTTTGGAAAAGTATTTAGAAGGCCCTGGATACTGAACTTCATTTGAGTACTACCTACCACCCTTAAACTGATATACAATCTGAACGTATTGTTCAATCCTTAGAAGACATGTTGAGATCTTACTAACTTGACTTTCTAGGTATGTGGGATCAGTATTTACCTTTTGAAGAATTTTCCTATAATAATATCTTTTATTCAAGTATTCATATGGCACCATATGAAGCGTTATATGGAATGTGATGTTGTACACCAACTTGTTGGGATGATGTTGTTGAAAGAAAACTCGTAGGCCAAAAACTTGTTGAGGAAACAATGAAAAAAGTGAAGATTATCCAAACCCACATCAAAACAGCTCAAAGTAGGAAAAAATTTTATGCTAATAATAAAATAAAGGATTTAAAATTTCAAGTAGGATATCATGTTTTCATGATGGTATCTCCATGGAAGGGTGTTATATGATTCTGTAAGAAGGGAAAATTGAGTCCAAGGTACATCAGACCTTTCGACATTATAGAAAAAATTGGTGTTGTGGCTTATCATTTTGTAATGCCTCCATGTCTCTCCAATGTTCATGTTGTTTTCCACATATCACTATTGAGAAAATATATGCCTAACCCATCGCATGTACTAACCTATTATGATATTGATCTGAAACATTATCTACGTTATTGAGAAGAGTCCGTCAAGATTCTTGATACCATAGAACAAGTGCAGTTAAATTGGATGAAAAGTCCGGTAACAGTTCTGTGGAGAAACAATAATATAGAAGTTGAAATGTGGGAAGACGAGGAACATATTCTGAAGAACCACCCAAATATTTTTATGTAGTAATATTCTAGAAATTTTTAGGATGAAATTATTTAAAGAAGTGGTGCATGTAACACCCCAAGCTTCCATGGTACGTTTCCCTTTGATTAATGAAGTAGCTTGCGTTGTATGCAACTTGGAATTTTAAAAGACCACGACCAATAGAAAGAGACATTCTAAATAGTAATACCCACATTTTAAAATTTTATAAATTTTATTTTTCAAAATCGACTTCATTTTTGGATTCAGAATATCAAATTTAGCATATAGTGATTTTTTGGTATTTTTCTAAAAACATTCAATTTTTGATGAATAGTGAAGACACTGCGATATTGTTTAAAACCAAATATTTATTTAAATAATTAGTTATTTTATTTTAATTCATTTTAGGTCAAAATAGATACATATTACATATATATTTTCAATGTAATTCATTGGATTCATTTTTTAATAAGTTTAGATATATAAAATTTTATCGAACTTTTTTCCATGTTTTACACACCTTCTCGGAAAATTTGAAAATTTACATTAAACGTAATTTTACTGCTTATGTGATTTGAATTAGAAAATTTAGACAAACACGATCAATATCAGTAACTAAAATGTTGTTCAACAAGATGAAAATAATTTTTGGTGAATAGTAACGTTGGACTTTTATTTACCACAGTTAAAAGTAAATATGGTAATTAAGGGTAAGTGTGATATTATAATTACACTAAAACATGTATTAATTCTATTGAATAAGTTTAATTAGACCCAAAAAACCTGAAAATTAATATATATTCCTTTTTGGTCCACTTGGATTAGATTAGAACATTTGTTATTATTTTATTTAAAGAATAGTTCAAAGAGTTAAATTAAATGTTTAATAACTAAACCATTTTTAAAATAGGGATAAACATAATATATATTCGATAATAAATATTCATTAGAAATATAAATATATTTTATACATAATAGTATTATATTTATAATTCTTAGAGATTAAATAATTTAATTTACTTATGAAACAATGATGATGAAGTAATTACCTTAATAATGAAATATTAAAATAATTGATATTATAAATATCCAAATAAATGTAAATTGAGACTTATGATGAATTAAACTAATTTTATAGGTTAATATGACATGTTAGGGTTTATTAAATAAATTTTATTCAGAGTTATAATGTATTTATGGCTTTCACAAAATTCTATCACAAAATAGTGTCAAAATTGACATAATTTCATTTAAAAAAAATACTATATTATTAATTGATATAAAATTACTAAAAATATATGGTTCTACCAAAAGACTTAAATAAGGTTCTATATGTTAATACTGAACCACTAGGTGTTCTATTGCATATTTATATAACGGCTTTTAACTATATAATATAAATATTCAAGGAGAATGGTAAATGTAAAACTATTTAACTAAGAGTTAAATCTAGACTATAAGGTTAATATCGTGACCTAAACCTGCCTAAAACCCAGGTTTTTAGAATTTTTTACCCCTACCCACCTTATCCAAGAAATAAATAATTTTGGAGCCATTCAAAACTGAATATTATTTTAGTATTAAATCATATTTCAAGCTGTTCCTAAAGTGACCCTCGCCTCTCTTATAAAAGGGTACTTCCACTTCTCTTAATTTCACACCTCCAAAGCCAGTTGCCTCGGCCAACTCCCACCCAAATATCCTCTCAATTGTCCCCATGTCAACCATTATTCCTTAAAATGATCATAAAGCCAACCTATGGAGCCCTTTTGATCAACTCAAATGGAAACACCCAAAGAAGCGGTAATAATTTCACCACACTCTTTCAAGTTATTTTCTTCTTCCACTTCCTCTTTCCATGTTTTTCCATATCAAAATAATAACTCCAGATCCTTTTACATATTTCAATGTTATTATAAATATGTAACAACCTTATTTGTTATTCTATCCATAATATAAATTAAAACATCACCATACGTGTGTACGTACGGCTTACTGTCTGTACGTCGTGGTATAGTTTCTTATTCAAACACATCATTATTTAGATGGGTTTAATAGTGAGTATAAATAATGTAAGTAATAAATATAACATGTTAATGACTATCTATATTTGATATACCATCCAATTACATATTATTTCACCATCAACATAATTATATTGTCGCTCGACCATACGTACGGATTACAGTCTCCACGACCGTTATAAGATTCATTCCGCATCATAATCATTCAAGAGTCATTTTCATTTTAAGATTAAAAATAATGTTTATGAACATAATATCATTATTTTTATGAATCAAATAATCCTATCCAAAATAACAATGTCTTACATAACCAAGCTTATAAAGGAAAACAAATCAGGTAACACTCTAAACGATATAGTACTGAAATATTAATAACAATGAAATATTAAAGTATCATATATGATATCATATTTATATATATTATTATTTCATAATTTAATAACAATGTTTTAACAAATATAAAGGAGTTTGACATACCATAGACTAAATAATAATACATGGTAAGGGTTAATTCTTCCATTTCATTACTTATCTGAGGTTGTTAATACGTAAGTATCTACAGGGACCTCATTATCTTCCACATCCTTTTTTTATTAGAAATGTAATTAGAAACAATTTATATATTTACTAGACTGTTGGTTAATTTCATTTATACCCCTATATGATCATATATATATTTTATGGAATCCTTCCATTATTTTCCAAATGAGGTACTTTATGACGTTTTCGAAAAAATTAATGTAAGACTTACTTTTTTGACTTATACAGTGGGTGTGGCTATTTTACGCTGTTATAACATCGTCTAAGATTCACATACAAGCTTATGAAAATTTATTCCAAATAAATGTTTTGTTTTATAATTATATAACTTTTAAATTATTTCAAAATAGAAATAGATATTTCTATAAAAAATATTTCATTTCATCTATCTCAACATCCTTTGATAGATTTTAAGCTTGTTTGAAGTTGATTTATTCTGATACAAAACATCCATATTGTGTGAAAGGATTTTTGATATTCTTGACTATGGATGTGTTATTTTTACCCCATTCATGGTTTTTGGATAAATTATTATCATTTTATAGGCAATTTGTAATATGAATGTTTATGTTTTGTTTAATCCTTTTCATATGATGAATGAACTGGGTTTAGTATGTGACTGGTGGAGCCCAAAATAACTCTTTGAAGCATCTATAGGTCTCTGAGACAAACTAGTGTCTTGGCACAACGATTTGAAAAAATCTTATTTGTTGTCCTGGCACAAGGCCTTGACTATGTGGTTATGATGTATAACATTATTCATTCCATCATTATGAAATTGGATATTGATATTGCATTTGATTTTTAAACTAGAAGAATATCCATGTGAATAAGTAAATGGAATTATTCAACTTGTATTGGACATATTATTCAGAATTTATTGTTTAAAAGACATATTTTTTAGTATTATACATTTCCTTAAACGTTTATGCTTATTTATGAAAGTTTTTGCTATATTGTAATCCTTACAAAGCATCTGAGCTCACCCCTTTCTATGTTTCATATTTCCCATTATGTGAAGAAGTATATTCTGACTGACCTATAAGGATAGTATAAGGGATATGAATATAGTCAATGTAGACAATGTTTTTGTTTTTTTTTCATTTCATAATGTAATGTAAAACTTATGAATGTATCTAGTATTTACAAGGCAACTAAACTGATTGGTCTTTTGGGATTTGATCCCATGTGATCATGCCATTGTTATGTAATAATGCACTAACCCTGGGTAGCTGGGGTCGGGGCTTTACAACCAATGTCCAAAATTTTATAAGGGTTTCTCAATTACCATTGGCATATGTGATGTCCTGGTTAATATAATATTATTTTTTATGAGTAATTTTTTATAATGAAATGTTAGTAATACTTTTTATGTTTATAGATTACTGTTTTAATGAAAGTGATTTTTAAGAATAGTTATAGATAAATAGTTATACTTTTAAATATTTTTTAGTCCTTAATAAGTTCTAAACGTTTATTTTAGCACTTCATGAATCAAAATTAATATATGGAATTCAATTATATAAAGTAATGGATCGAGTAAAAGTTGATAAAACATCAACTAAATAATGAAATATTGTTTATATAAATATATCAAATAACTATATTAAAATATATTCTTTTTCAATAAAATATTTTATCAATGTTATGATCTTAGTAATAAAGAAAATGTTTTGTTATAATACCATAATTTTGTTTACCCACTGGGACTTTAAATCATCACATATTAATGAATTTGTATCCCTCAACTTTTCCGTGATCATAATCTTGTTTTTTTGTTGATGACCTTAGTCACTCCATATCAATATTTACACTTTTCTTCCATGTCAAATATTCACTCCCATCCTATGTTCTTCTATGTTGAAACCTAGTTATATATTATTTTGGGTAACCATTATGGTTCCAACATTCCCCTTTTAAATGATTTTTTAGTATAATTTTTTTGATACGATATTTTGTGAATGAAACTTTCAAGTATTAAATCATTGATAACATATAAAATTTCAAGGGCTAGATTCATTTTAATGGGGGTATAATGTAACACCACAATATATTGTGAATTTTTTTTCAAATAAATTTAATTGATTGATATTTTTCATTTCCTGAGTCAAATAATTTTTTTTACTAATTTGCTACTTCAAAAATTCCTTTCTCAGAAAACCGACTTGTCTTGCGCTACACGATCCACCAACTTCACGTACGTTACACAAAACACTGAGTTTCTATGAAGTACCATTTTATTTATATAATTATTAAAATGAAATATTTGTAAGTAATCCATTAATCGTAGTAATATGAATATTAATAAATACTTTTAAAATATTGTTTATAATTTTTTTATATAAAAATTAAATTAATAATGAATGATATAATTTTTGTTAAGGTCTATATATGTTTAAAAATACTATTTTATATCAATCTGTGAAAAATAATAAAATCAATTGTACAAAAAGTTTTACATTTAATTTGGTAAAATAAAATTTTTTTTTTAATTTATATTTTCTAAATTATATTGGAGAAATGTTTTTGATTTTTTCGGAAAAACTTTATTTTTGGATGAATAGTGAAAAATACTGGATTTTTGTTAAAACATTATTTTTCATATAATTTATTTAAAAGGTTTTATTATATATTAACATTATATAAATAATTAATTAGATAAAATTTATATCAATTAACATAATTTAGGTCAGTTATACCAATTTTCATTGTACATATGTATAAAAGCATCGTAAACATTTGAATTTTTTTTACTTTAAAGCCCTGCATTGTCGACCCAACTACGGGATTAATTTTAAATTGGTTTCTACCACTTATGCAATTAGAATTTGTAAAATTTTATTTCCCATTTGGAATCATAATAATATTTTATTTATAATATGTTCAACTTAGTTTTCGACCAAAAATATTACGGAATATATTAAAATTAATTACGTTGATTTAGAGAAAAATCTAGTTAACCTTAAATTTAAGACCCAAAATGACCAAAAAAGTTTCAAACACAAATTTTGTGGAAATATTTCAGCCATTTACCTTCCATTAATGTGAATGTTTGTTTTATTATGAATTTGCCTAGGTAAAACCATGGTTACACCTATCTTGTTTTTAAAAATGCTAAGTATGTCCTTTCCCTTCCCTATAAAAGGCCACCACCTATCCCTATTATTCAAACATATCAAACCACATAGGTTCATAAAAGCTCGGATAAATTCACTAAAAAATCCCTAACTTCCTCTTATATTCCTCTCCTTAGGTAATAAATCTATCCATGGAAGAATTTGGAAAAAATCAAACGGAGTTACCATATTAAAAGGTAACATCTTCTCTAAATCTTCATTCTATTGTTTTCTATATCCACCACTTATTCTCTCCTTATTCCATGATTTCATAAAAACACCAGTATCATAAATATAATAGGATTTTTTATTATAAGGGTTAGTCCAACTCATTCACACATATCCATCTAATGGGTAACGAACATACTATTTATGTGTTTGGAGAACTACCACCTCACTAAATGATGATTGTTCATTATTCATTTACCACCTATCAAGGATGAAATTATGAGGAAAACAATATTTATATATGTCATATATTATATTCATTAAGTATTTTTGAATATTTATTCCTTTTATTATGCATATCTTTTTAATTTCTATTTGTTGTAAATATAATAATTTCTTTTGAGGAAGTGTAGACCACCACACCCTCAAAGCTATGTGATTAATTCACACACAAAATGGAATGTATTAAGGATGATTTTAGTGAAATTATATGATAAATATATCATTATAATAATAATTTTATGATATTATATAAATATATAAATATTTCATTTTCTTTATTTATTTCTATACAAAAACAAAAAATGGAAATAGTGTTAATGCATATGTACGACTTACGGTCTCCTAGAAGGATGTATTCAATTTAATAAATCTATAATTTATATATTATTATAATAAAAATTTAATGAATATAAATGATATTTATATCATGGTTTAAATTCTGGAATCCATGATATAAGTATATGGACCAAATATATAACAAATTAAGACACATGTGAAGAACACATCGAATATGACCCAAATAGAAACCTTGACATAGGATTGTTAACAAGTGGGTAGTATAAGGACATAATAAAATGATATATGGTATTAGATATAATAATATGTCTCATAAAAAGTTTAATAATATATATATATATATATATTTATATATATTATATTGGTGTTTTTAATGAGTATGGATAGAGTCAAGAAAGAAGCTACATGAAGCTTATCTCACTTTTTATTTCCATGAGATACATACTTTACTCACCACCAATTAATTTTATGTAGTGTGTATACTACACATGGATATACTATATTATTCTCATAATTAAATTTATTGTTATTTAAATATCGATTTTATTTTCTTTTTCTATTTGGTTTTATGTTTCTAAAGGGCCCTAATCGGTAAAGTTATATTATCACAATTTTCATTCCTTTACTCACATGCCATGTTATGAAAGTATATCATTCCATGAGGTGTTTATACTTAAATTGAAATTTTATATCATGAATATTAATATTTTTATTATATTTTTGGATTCATTGAAATTTATTTTCATAAATAAGGAGTATGGTCCAATGTTACCAAGTGGTAATAGTATATAGAAACAATCTCATCACTTTTTTAGATTATTTATATTTGTGCTTCCTTTGATTAAATATTATTATCCATAAATTTGGAACAATAAAAAATTTTCTTCTCATATGTTTATTCATTTTATATTCATGTATTGGTACCATTTTCCTACTATTTGTTACATGATATGGTTAATAATCTGTTTTAATGGAATCCAGGATATAGACTCTCTTTTGTCAGAAATCATTGTTCCTTAAAAACAATGATTCTTAAAAACGGTTTCAAAGAATATTATACTATTGAACTTCAATATTTTAAAATACATTTTATATATTTTTGTATTTTAGCAATTTTTTTAAATAAATCTTCATGTCGCTTTCTAAATGAGGCATTTTTCTAATGTATTAACCATGTAAAAGTAATATTCCTTTTACCTTACTAGATAAGTATGTATTTACACACCATCAATTATTTTAAAATTTATTTATATTTTTATAATGGCTAGTTTATATGAAATTTTTTAATAGATCATTTTACAAAAAAAAAATTCAATATGTTTTATGTTTTAAAGGGCCTTGTTTAAAAAAAACTTATATTTACATCACAAAATGTTTTCGAAATAACCTTCCTAGTTAATATCCATCTAAGAAAACATTTGTTGATGTTACTAATTCTATTATAGGAAATTATACAGAGGATTCGTTCACATTTTTCTTGAATGGTTTTTATTTTGATGGAATTATTCTTAAGACACCCATTTCACTTCCACAGGTTTTTATGATTTTGAAACCCACTTATATTAGCATGTTATGTGTTTATAAAGTGATTATGAAACTTATCTCTTTTCATAGGTTATTATGTGATGAAATGTTAATTATACCCCTTTAAATTCATGGGTTATGAATTTAAGTTTATAAAAAAAATCCATTTTTATAGTTCATGATATGATGATTGTTTTATTATATTGTATCACATGTATGAATGATTTTATTATGAGTTGGGTGGGGCCTATATGAACCTCAAATTAACGGGGTAATGATTAGTTGTATATGAGATTAGGAAGGTACATAGGTCGAATCCCAATCCTGAAAATAAGAAGTAACATGGGTTTTATTCCATGATAAAAATAATAAGGTACATAGGTTGTATCCTATGTGTTTAAATAAGTGGGTACATGGGTTATATCCAACGACCACAAACAAGAATGAAAACTGTTTGTATCCCATGCCTGTAAACAATAAGGTACATGGGTTGTATCCCAATCCTGAAAACAAGAAGGTAAATCGATTTTCTCCCAATCCTAAAATTAATATCGTACATGGGTTGTTATGCCATTTCCAAATATGTTACATGGGTTGTAGAGAAATCCTAACAAGTTATAAATCTCTAGGTAGGTGTCCTTAACATAAGATTTTATATTATTATATACATTCCAAAATGTATATATCATATTCCTATGTTATGATAGCATGGCTCATTATGTTTTTTAACTTATGAATCATGTCTTATGAACTGATATGGTTTA
Organism: Viscum album; assembly: GCA_963277665.1. Taxonomy (NCBI): domain Eukaryota; kingdom Viridiplantae; phylum Streptophyta; class Magnoliopsida; order Santalales; family Viscaceae; genus Viscum; species Viscum album. Next base: position 1,018,757,918 of record OY728133.1, on the reverse strand, counting down.
TCCCATAACTCATGTTTATGATATTTGATATTCATTTTATATTCTTATAATTTTACGATGGCATTCTTATAACCCTACGTTCTTGTTTATATTTACATGTCTTCCTTGATTAACCTTATTGAGCATCTATGCTCGCCACTTTTTATGCTTATTTCCCTAGGTTATGAGGATATATTTTCATTATAGTATGGCTAAGAGGTGTTCTAGTCTTGTTAAACTAGTTGGGAAAAAATTTATCTTACTTATGTACTAGTTCTTAAGATTCCATGTTTCCAAAGGCACTAAACTAATACAGACTTTGGGAATCCATTTGCTAAATGTTTTTAAGTATTCCAAAAAAAATTTAATGTTAATATATCTAAAGATGATATTTCTATAATTTTCTTCCATCACGTTCCATTCAATTTTATTATAAATGGTTTCCGTACTATATTCCATGTATTTTTACAATTTATTGGAATCATAACACTCAATTGACTCTCGTTATGATATAGGTTCATCCCTGGTTAATGTTACAAACTAATATCATTCCATGAAATATCAATATCTCCCCGGATCTTAGAAAGTCATACTAAAAAATTGAGGTTCTTGTGTAACATGGGTTTGTTATTCCTACACAACTCTTTTTGGAACTGTCTCAACCTCCATCATGGGAATTCTTATGGTTTTATGATCCTGAACTTTTTCAAGTGAAACATTCATATAACCAATTCAACGAATTATATATTATTTCTTAAGAAATATATTATTTTTAACCAAAAATCCAATGTATTTAGCATGATTATAAAAATAATATCAATTGTATTTATTGGGAAAATAAATAAATAAGCATTTTTTTAGAATTATGATCAATTTTATCAGAATCTAAACATATTATATAATCTCCATAATCCCAATTAATCATAATAGGAATATGGGGGTGTTTTCCAATCCATATCTCATACATAATATTTATTAATAAATTATATAGAAATTCGGTTCATATAAAGGTACCATTATTATGAAAATTACCCAAAAATGTAATAGAGAGGTAATATAGACTCATCACTAATAGAACCATCTCTATCATGGTATGATTCCACCAATTATATTCACTAATCTATTATGGTATTCTTAGAATAGTTTGTAGTGAAATTTATTTCACTCCCTCAGATAATATATGAATCCATATTTAAAGTATAAAGAACCTATGTCCAATTGAGTAAATTAACAATATTTTATAGATAATTGTGTACATTCTTCTGAAAATATTTGAAAATTTTATAGGTTTCATACATGAATTTCATCTGAAACACGTACATGTACCAACTACAGTCACCAATAAATATAATTATGTAAATAAAAAACTATTTTATTATTTGAACATTAATCCACATACATCAAAATGTATAAGATTCAACAATCCAATACCCCTCTCAAAATTTCTCCCAAAATGTGACTTTCCATTTTTCCTAATAAACAAGATTCACATGTATGTAACAGTTAATAATTGACTAATTCCTAAAATCCATCAATATGGATTGTTTCTATTAACTTCCCCTTTATATTTTTAATGATACATAGGAAGAGGTTGGAGTGGTTAGAATCAAATAGAACTTTCATTTTTAATATGTTATAAAACTTATTTTCCATATCATGAATATATAAACTATTAATTACATTATTGATTATAGAAAACATTTCATTATTAAATATTTTAAAACCCTTCTTAGTAAATAATAATTAAAATATCATCTTATCCAAAACTTATAAATAAATAGAATTTATTTTTATTGTGAAAAAATAACAATGGTTTTTTAATTATGGTGTCAATCCACATATTAAAATGAGATCCCATATTATGACCTCTAGTGTAGCAACTCTGACACCATTTTTAAAAAAAAGATATACTTCACATTTCATTAAATACCTCCTATCTCTAAGTAATTTTTTGTCAATGAAAATTTGTGGGCATGCCCCTTATCTATTACCCATGACTCAAATATAGAGGAATTGATTTATATATCATTCATATTTGGGTAATTTTAGTTTATCACCTTGAGTACAGTTCTAAAACATAGATAATAATTTAAAGCTATTTTATATGTCATACTTGTTAATTATCTCTATATTATTAATGTAATGTATGACATAATCTATAAAAATGTCAGAATATTTGGAGTACCATTTATCATATCTTTTCTTTATGGTTTATAAGTCATATTTCTCCCATTCAAAATGATTAACATGTAGATTTTATAAATTTAGTAATATGATACCATATATATTAATTTAATGAGTCCTCTTTAGTGTTCCTCTAACTACTTAGTTAATTTAGAATGTGATAATATTAATCATAAGAGGTGTGACTCATGGATATTTGATAAGAAAAAACTTTTCCAAATTCCTCAAATAGATTTACTAAACTATAATCCTCATGAAACATATTCCTACATGGGTATCCTTTCTAGTGTAAACCAAAGTAATTTCCAAAAATTGATTTACAAAGTAAATTACTAGGGAAACTAGTTTTGTAAGGACTTATCTAAGGTTATTCATAAGTCTTTAATTACTTCATTTCGTTACACAAGATAATACATAGGCCCACATCTTTTCCAAGACCTATATGGTTGGACGTTCGAGCTCTTGAAATATTTTTTGTTCAATGGAATATCACAGTTTATGTTTAAAAAGGTTTTCTTATAAGGGATAATAAATTTAAAATACATCATATTCATATTAAATTAATATCTAATACATCATGTGAAATATTTATGATGGAATGATTTTTTTTCCATTGTGCATGAATTATTATAATTATTTTTCTTTAAAATACACATTCCAACTGCCTAATTAATATGTATTGACCACATTATGTGGTATCTCATTAAAATACCATAGTTCTTTGTTACTCACCCAAAAAAACAAGGCCATGTATATTTATAATAATTAGAATTCATCATACGCATATAGTGTATGACGTATTAATGTAAAAGACTATTTTTATTTGAGATTGAAAAACTCCACATAAGTAGTTTCAATTATTCATTAAAAATTATGAAAAAAAATATTTCAATCTTGATGAAGCATGGATTTGATAGAAATAATGGGTTTAGAATGATCATATTAAGAATATTTGGAGTAAAAATCCATAAATATAAGAAATCCATCTTTAGTAAACCAACATGACTATAATACCGAAACAAGGGTACCTATAAATCACATGTAAAAATTGTTCTATCTACATAAATTGACGGAGTAAGCCTGAGGGATATCATGAAGATAAATGAATAAATTAACACTACTTCCATGGGAATAAAATGACAATTTTGATCCTTTTTTATATGATGGTGATACAACTAAGTTGAAGGGGTAAAGGCTCCATACATTAGAATAATGAAAACCCTTTTGGTATGAATATAATTCACTAGTTTATTACAGATATTGATGATATTGTTTTTGTAAAACAAATAAGTTCATCACATGGAATCATATACATGCTACAAAAAGGATATCTTTTTTATGTAACCCAAACAAAATTCTTATTATTTGTAACAAAATCACTAGTGTTGGTATTTTTTAGATTTATTCACTTATCTAATTTTAATGAATAATTGAAATTCAAAAAAATGAATAAAAAATGAGTTCAAAAGTAAATGAGACCATTCATGATAGTTGTCGCACCAAATGAAAATGAATATACATGTTATGAATTTTTAATAATATATATATATATATATTATTAATGAATCACAATCATGATAATGTAATAAAATGATATGTATGTATAAAATATTTAATATATATAATAACATATTATAAATCTGTTAATATTTCAGGAATCATACCAATGTGTACATGCATATTAAGAATTTAATTTTTTGCACATCCAATAAAAATAGTGCTAATGAGGAGGATTATGAATAATAAATAGAAGAAGCGTCTAGAAATATAATAGTTTTAATCTGGAATTAATGTATGAAAATTCATCCACCACTACTTGCGTCAAGGTGGGATGTTATGAATCCTTTAGAAAAATATGACTAAAATATTACCCCATATGAAACTGTGTTTCCTGAAGATTTGAAGGATGGATTTAGATTAAAAAAGGAAACATAATTCAATCAACAATATCTTATTTGATAATTGGACATGACAATTATTCTAAATAATTTTCATGTTGAGAGAAAAAATATATATTTAGTGATGGATTCAAAATAGTTGAGTTATAACATATAGTGTGACACTAAATATGATGATTTGATATTTCAATTATGGATGATGGTGGAAATTTCTCTTAGAGGAAGGGGGATTTATAATACTGAGTAACCTCATACAAATGTGAATAGCTTCAAAAAATGGGATCAAACATCCTTAGATTAAAATTTTGTGTGATCCTTTATTATCTTGATTATTAGGGTTTTCAAATATATTGATATTTCACATGTGAAAGCAATGATACAAAAATAGTTTGACAATAATATTTCACATGAGAGGGTGTTAAGAATAAATTTTAAAAAAATGTTAAATTTTATGGGGAATATCAAAACTCATATTAGGCTTCACTGTAGTTAATAAAAAAACTAATTCAATACAATGTTAAATTTATATCCACCATAACATAGATAAATATGTGTCTCAAAATAATAGATTGGATCAATCTCTTGTTATATTTTATTAGCTGTTCAAAGAATTCTTATCATATCATATCATATTCTGTTTTTGGAAAATGATTATATATATTAATTTATCTTTTATATATGGTATATATGGTCTCATATTATTGATTATAGAAACTAAATATGGTAATATTTCACCAATATCAAATTAATTATCAATAGTGTAGAAGGAAAATTATCTCCCTTGTCGTTGGTTTTTGGCAAATATAAGCTACACTTTCAGCAATAGTCATGGTGTATTTTTGATAACATATTATCACTTACTGATCAAGGAGGTAATAAAATATGATCAGGTTATATATATATATATCCTTACATTTAAAAAATCAATATTTCATTAGACACATTAATGGGAAAATTTGAAATAATTTTCATGATAGATTTATAAATAAGTCTACCAAAATTCTTTTTTTTTTCAAAAAATTAATTTGTTTTTAGGAAACTGTAATGATAATATTAATTTTATGTAGTATTCCCATTTTAATTATCAGAGGAATATTTCTGATGAAAAAATTCATACTCCCAATAGTTTATTATGTGTTATTTAATTTTTTACAATCATTCAGGTTGGGTTCAGAATTTCTAAACAGCTTCTAAAGGGTTTCATTTGTGGTGCCAAAATCACCCAATGGGTATCCCATATATAATGACACAGGGACAATATTTTTCAAGGAATATTTTTATTAGAGAACATGTCCCATGATACTGAAGAACTCACATTGGTCAATTGGATGTGATGTCAATCACACTTTTTTGAGGGGAATTGATTCCAACTCTGGGATACTCTTAAAGATATAAGATACATTTGTGAATCCTTCATTAATTCCAAAGTATGACATGGGTCACCGTTGAATTGATAATAAATTATTAGAATGAATGGAACATACAATCATATGTATGTATCTGTGGTTATTTATTACTGTATATATTTTATGTATCCATGTTTTTCCATTAACGGTACCCTTTTATGAATTCAGTAGTGGTCCATTTTTTCATTTATTATTACCCAGACATTTTTTAGAAATACATGGTGGAACTCTTGAGTGTATCATCAGCTAGGGATATGATAATTGAATTGATGTTTGGATCAAACCCATGATATCAGATTCTAATATATCCTTATGAAATGAATTTGGTCTCATATTGTTCAATGTCTCTAAATGGAACACGTCATACATGTTAAGATTATGTTGTAAGGACTAGTGTAACACCCCAGGTAAATAAAGAATATTACATTTTCACATTTATCCATATTTGTGAATAAAATATTAATATTACATTGAAGGGGATTGTTTCCGACGCTTTCTCCGGGGCGCACGCGTGCATCTGTTCCGCCCGCGGAGGAGGACATGCGGTGCTTTGTTGCCCCGCATTCCCGCTTTCCAAAGGCGGGCGGCATTCACTCCTTATTCAGGGACGTCTGCTCCTTGATCGAAACGGGATGATGGGATGTCGGTTCTTCCTCCTGTGGATTCCTCCTCAGAACTCGTCACCTAGTCCGGGTCTCCCTCATAGATTTAATACGTAGTTCGTGAAACTCTTCCTAGTGCCATGTGTCCATGGACACCGGTTAATTACACTGCTTCTGTTGGGACATTCCAAAGGGTTCGGTCAGGGCAACAACCTTCAGTCTGGGGAGTAGTCACGTTGAGGCATCAGTAGCATGTCTGGATGATGGGGAACCTGGCATGTCTGTATGTTATCCCTGGTCACAAGGCTTCTCGAGGGCATGGAAGCCCGAGGCATCCCACATCGAGCGCGGGGAATTATGTGTCATAGACACATATCTGAGGTTTTCTTCAGCTTCCCGTGTTTAACATTGGGTATGCCATGAGTTTAACGTTTGGCGGAGATGGATCAACCCAACCAGAGCATTAGCTAGGATAGATCGGATTGAGGGATTCTCCTTGAAGGGATATCGATACCTGGGCCATCCCATGGGCGGCTGTGAAGAAGAGCGTACCGACATGGCCTCACCGGGATATGACGGTCCAGGCGAGAATCAGGATGGACTGTAGGTGGATGAATGAAGTAGAGGGGGAATGAAACGGGACCATCGCAGGGGCGACAGTGAAGTTGGGCTTGAACCTCGAAGAGGCCTCCTACGTATCCCAGTGGTAGGTAATCAAAGTCCGCGTAGTTCAGGATGGTGCCGGAAAACCGACGTGAAGGTGGACCTTGGACCGATGAATGTCATCGGTGAACCAACATGAAGATGGACCTTGGTCCGAGGGGCATCGTCAGCGTACCGACGTGAGGGTGGACCTCGGTCCAATGAGTGGTGGTCTTGAGCCTCTGGAAGGCTTCCTACATACCATACCTTGACATGGATCAATGACCCCATAGTTCAAAGGGTTTCATCGGTGAACCAACATGAAAGTAGACCCGTGGGTCCACTAACGGTGGGCATGAACCTTAGGGAGGTTTCCTACGTACCATGCCTTGAAATGGATCAAAGTCCTCGTAGTTCAAAGGGTTGATGGAATACAGTTTAACATCATGTGGGACAGTAGTGAACCCTGACGTGAATAAACGACGGGCAATGGGTGTGGGTGAACCGACGTTAATGAGGGACCTTGGTCCGATGGGAAATGGGCATGAAAATGGTACCTGGAACACCGACTAAGAGTCGGTTTGGGCCAATGATTGTTGGGTTTGAACCTCAGAGAGGCTTCCTACGTACCATGCCTTGGCACGGATCAAAGTCCTCGTAGTTCGGATTGGGGAATGTAGTTTAACGTCATGCGGGATGGGGGTGAACCGACGTGAATGGGGTCTGAACGACCGGATGGTGGGTTTGAACCTCATAGAGGCTTCCTACATACCATGCCTTAACATGGATCGAAGGCCTCATAGTTCGGGTTAGTCACAACGGCTTGCCGTCGGACTGGAATTGGAGTTTAACGTCATGCTGGACGCAGGTAGAACACGACGTGAATTGGATGATGGGTGGGCTTGAACCTCGTGGAGGCTTCCTACGTACCACGCCTTGACATAGATCAAAGACCTAGTAGTTGAAATGAAAAGTGGACCATGGTCCAATGAGTGGTGGCCTTGAACCTCTAGAAGGCTTCCTACGTACCATGCCTTGACATGGATCAATGACCTCGTAGTTCAGGTGGGAATGGCTGTGCAGTTTAATGTCACACAGGACAAAGGGAGGGGCATACAGTTTAACGTCATGCTGGACGAGGGCATGCAGTTTAATGTCATGCTGGACGAGGGCGAAACCCGACGTGAATGAACGACCGAGCAATGTGGATTGAACCTCATAGAGGCTTCCTACGTACCATGCCTTGACATGGATCAAAGTCCTCGTAGTTCGTTGGGATAGGTCGCAACAGCTTTCCATTGGACCGGAATGTAGTTTAACGTCTTGATGGATGGGAATGGGACCCGACGTGAGTAAATGATGGGTGGGCTTGAACCTCACGGAGGCTTCCTACGTACCATGCCTTGACATGGATCAAAGTCAACGTAGTTCACTAGGGGTGGGGGTCAGGGTCGGTGCTCACTCTAAGCCCACGTGAGTCATGCTCGGTGTGAGAAACAAGATATCGCAAGGACCTGACGATCATGTCGCGAAAGATGCGTCTGTGAGAAGCAAAGATGGGCTTACGCATTAGGCAGCCCATGGTGCTGGGACTTACACCATGATGGAGACCCAGAGAAAAGGATTATGATAGTTTTGGGCTTGAGCCTTGAAGATGCTTCTTACGTACCATGCCTTGACGTGGATGAAAGACCACATAGTTCTTCTGATGATGGCTTACCGCCGATTGGGGGATTCAACGGCTTACCGCTGGATATGGATGTGAACGTCTTACCGCTAAATGGGGTCACAACGGCTTACCGCTGGATTGGGTCACAACGGCTTACCGCTGGAAAAGGATGTCAACGGCTTACCGATAAATGGGGTCCCAACGGCTTACCGCTGGATTGGGTCACAATGGCTTACCACTGTAAAAGGATGTCAACGGCTTACCGTTGCATAGGATCACAACGGCTTACCGCTGATTGGGATCACAATAGTGGATGGGGCTTACGCGAGGAAGTTTCCCGGGTGCCGCTATGGAGCAGCAAAGGCGAATGGGGCCTACGCTAGGAAGGTGCCCGGATGCCGCTATGGAGAGGAAATGGTGAATGGGGATTACGCTAAGAATCTGCCCAGGTGCGGCTATGGAGTGGAAACGGTGAATGGGGCTTACGCTAGGAAGCTGCCTGGGTGCCGCTATGGAGCGGCCCTGGTGGATGGGGCTTACGCAAGGAACTGCTCGGATGTCTTCCTCATGTCTGGCCACGAGGGCACCCCAACTTGCTGGTGATTTGAGGCATTTACCTATGCGCTGGGGCACAAGAGGGATAATGCCACGGGGCGTTGGAATCATGCCACTATAGTCATGACATTAGGCATATTATGTTTGGAGCATAAGGCATCTCTTGTTTAATGCAAGAGGCATCCTATGATTGGCACATAGGGTGATCACTACAGTTTAGAGTCTTGTAGGTAGGACTGTTGTCATCTCATGTTTGGATCATAAGGCATCTCTCGTATAGGGCAATAGGCATCCTATGTGTGGAACATAGGGATAATACTACAGTTTAGAGTCATGTAGGTAGGACTGTTGGCATCTCATGCTTGGAGCATAAGGCATCTCTTGCTTGGAGCAAGGGGGCATCCTATCATTTGTTAGATAGGGAGAATATTACAGTTTAGAGTCATGTAGGTAGGACTATTGGCATCTCATGCTTGGGGCAAAAGGCATCTCTTGTATAGGGCAAGAGGTATCTCTTGTTTGGAGTAAGAGGCATCCTATCATTTGTTAGATAGGGTGTACTACAGTTTAAATTCATGTAGATAGGACTGTTGGCATCTCATGCTTGGGGAATAAGGCATATCTTTCTTGGAGAAAGGGGCATCCTATGTGTGGAACATAGGGAGAATACTACAGTTTAGAGTCATATAGAAAGGAATGTTAGGCAGAAGGTGCCTATAAATGGTTGGTATTGGGACTTACGCAAGGGAGTCCCTTTCTGGTTCAACCTGGCATAGGAGCCAAGTGATTGGGTTTGGAGGAGTTTCTTGAGGGATGGTTCGACTCAAGGTACTCGGGGAATTGATGATGAGAATCTCGACTCACGACATGGAATGAAACCCAGAGGAATATGACGACTCTAGGTGTTCCACAGTGTGCGGAGGAGTGTATGAAATCATGGTATTCCATAGGTGGAAGGTGGGAGCGCATAAGGGCGCAATGGAAAATCCCGGCATCCCGACCCGAAAAGTTCGTGGTGCGGCTCTCCATTATACGATGTATACACCCCTATGACTTTTACGTTTATCCAAAATAATATTTTTGTACGAAGCGTTTTACTATATGAAAAAAGGGAAGGTTTTTGTTGTACGTATGCGGTGACAACAACTTCTCCGCCGTCGTGACCATTATTTGAGTTTCGGCTTCCTCTATAAGCCATATATTTTTTTAAATGAAAAATAAATACCATGTTTTAATTTTCTTTTATTTTGGTATTGAGAATGGTTTTCATAATGTTTTTATATCAATGTGTTGTATTGATATCTTGTAATTGAAAAGTGAAAATGTTATGTTTCCTTTATTCATGTTTTATGTGATAGGATTATGTTATGGTTCTTGGGCATTATTATGAAGACTGGTGGTTCCGTGATAAACTAAGGGCAGGTGATCCAGATATAGCTCTCCAATGCATTGGGTAACATGAAGGAGTTAAACGTTAAGGTTTTTCTGAAGAGATTTAGGGAATATATTGTAATGGGTATTCAAAACGTAACGAAGAGGGTTACTCCCAACGTAAGAATGTCATGAATGCCTCAAGATACCTTTATGTCTTATGATTTCTAGGATTTATTCATCATCTTATGAGGTATGTTAAAATTCTTATGTTTTATGAGTAAAGTATGATTTCATACATTGACTAATGTTTTCTTTTCTTACTTTTATATCCCTTACTGAGCTTTTTATGCTCATCCCAAGTTTTTGAAATGTTTTTCATAGGTCAAGGGAATGGTGCATGATATAATGATAGTGTCAAGGAAGTGTGAAGAAATAATCCATGTTTTATTTTAAATATATTTCCCTTGATGGGAAAGACGAATACTATGTTTAATGTCGCCACATTGTTTAAATGTGGAATGTAATTAATGATTTATGATCTAATTCTCTAAAACTCTAAACCTGAAAAGATCCTCAATGTGAATTATTCATTTAATTCAATATTAAGTAAGGTTTAAGGCCAGGGCCTTATAGTTGGTATCAGAGGTCAGTTCAGATAACATTAGAGGTTATGGTATTCTCTAAGCATAAGTGACATTACCATAATGGTTAGGATTTCAGATAGACTCCTAGTTTTGGATAAATTGAATGAGTAAGTATATCTTAGTGTTTATCTTCCTCATTAGTAAATGATGGTTTTGTTGATATACTCACACTGAAATTTCTATTTTTAGTGAATGGATGGATCTAGAAGGCACCAAAGTGACAATAGGTTTGAAGGAAACTGTGGTGGTTCTCTGATTAAGTGACTGGATGAAATGGGGGATTCAAGGAGGAAACTCACGGTTGTTCTAAACCAACTATCAAATAGTCATGATCAACCACTTGAACCTTGGTATGTTATGTAATGAATCATATACTAGATGACCAATCGATGTGGAAGTTCAAGTAATAATTATAAAAGTAACCATTAGAGTTTATATGATCCTTACTTTTAAGGTAATTATGGGTTATTATATGTTATGATGGAAAATGAAAGGCATGAGATAAACTTGAGGTTAAAATATGTTATGATTATTTTTGAAGATTTTATCTCATTTTGGGGAATGTTTAAAGAATTATATAGTTTTAGAAAAAGGACAACACGCAGACCGTGTGACAACCTGTCGCATCGGACAATGCTGCGGGAATCGAACCCACAACCATAGTGCGACTTGTATTTATTACCTACCACTGGACTACGTGAATTCCCTGGTTAGTTTGACTAATTCTTTTTAGTTAGATAATTTTAGGAATCAAGAGTAAGTTTATATTAGGTTATCTATGGAAAGGACTAACCTATCATGGAGGATATTTGATTAGGTTAATTACATTTCAATATGAGAATTTAAGGGCAACTGATTTTATTTAGAGAAAAAAGTTAATTTGTACCTTGGAAGACTATGTGATTAAATCCTTCAAATATTTGGGTTTCAATCTTAGTTTGGTTTACTTTGAATCAATTTATAGACAATTGTTTATCGAATGGTCTTCGTTGAACTTTGAGTTTTTTTGGTCAAATTTTGGAGATTATGAATAGATTTTCTTTTTATAAAGGATTATACTTTTGTGGATTATCTGATCTCATACTAACAATTTTGGTTTTGGTTTCTGTCTAAAGGCATGGGAAATATATAGTTCTCTTTTGTGGATTAGGTGATTCTCATAAATTTGATTATAGAACTCTTAATGTGAACAAGTCATCCTAAATACTCATATTTTGGAGAAATTATGAGTTTGATTAAGGAATATATTAAATGATTAAAGTCTACGAGAAAAGTAAGTATGTTTCCGTATGATTTAGTTAAGCTCAAAATTAAATTCCTCAATGAAGAGTAACATAATATAAAAAAATATTCTGTTAACTTTTCCTACTGGGGAATCAAATACCATTTAACCCATCACATGTTTGTGATATTCTTATGGTTAACTTTCTATTATACATGTTTACTATCACACTCCCTCATAAAATGACCCTTTTTTTCTCCATAACCATGTTTTCCTACATGGAATCCTAGTATGGGATAACTCGGGCGACCTTTGTACTTCTCTTTATTTATTTTAAGGTTATTTATTTATTGACTCTTGTTCTGATGTGGGATTTTCTATGAAGATTCCAAGCCTAATTTAAAAATTGTGAGGATGCAATTCCCAAAATGGGGGAAGGATGTAACACCCAAACTAAATAAAAAATATGACAGTTTCACATTTATCCGTATTTGTGAATAAAATATTAATATTACTTTAAAGGGGACGCTATTCTCTATGGCGTACCCAATACACAACAACTAGTTTCTTGGGAATCTTACGTTGCACTCTAATAATAAAATAATATTATTTTAAATAGTAGTTAACGCATAGCCGTTGTAATGGTGGGAATGAACAGAACTAACTAATAAATGATTATATATGTTTTTCAAATATTTTTACTTTTTACAATAAATGTTAGAGGATTAAAAATGCGATTGAATCCAATTTTAAGCGTAAACATTATAATGTTTTTTAAAAGGTCGATTAACCGCCTTTTGATGGAGAACCTCTTTTAAATCCACTTTTTGAAGATTTTATGTGATATATTTGACAAAATAAAATTCTTCTTTATAATAGAGACATAAAAATTTATTTTGTGTAAATTTTTTTTATTTTTCTGATAAAGTTCATTTTTTATTAATAGTGAAAAAAGTAGTATTTTCATTCAAAACCACTTTTTAATATATTTTATTTATATGATTATATTATATTTTGAATTTATTTTAAATTTAAATTAGAATATATTTTTACTATTTAATCCAACAGTGGTCATTGGAATTAATTTCACTTTGATATTGGACTTAAACCAGTGTCAATCATTTAATAGATATTGTTTCTTAAAAACACGCTATTTATTTTGAAAGTGGGAATTAATTATTAAATTAATTAATGCAACATATATGTTTTTAATTTTGTAAAATATACATCTTTTTTGAATTCGGAATATCAAATATATCTTAGGGTGAATTTTTGTTATTTTTCTGAAAAACATCAATTTTTAATGAATAGTTAAACCACTAAGTCGTAGTTAAAGAAACTGATTTTTCATTTAAATGAATCTTTTCCACTTCTGTGATTTGATTTTTAAAAATCTAACATAAATGATTGTAATTACGAAGTAAAATTTGATTCAATGAGATCAAAATAATTTTTTAGGAATAGTAACTTTTAAGTTTTATTAATCTCGATTAAAGGTAATTAGTGTAATTTAAGGTAAAAATATTGTTTTAATAATTTGAAATGACCTAGAAACATATCCTACCTTCATTGAATGTGTCATGGCCGACCTAGACAATCCTGGGTCAACTTGGGAACCCCATGGAGCCACATTGGTTGTAAAATGGCATTAATACCTTTTTATTTAAAGTTAAAATTAAAATGTCACAAACACGTGTGGTTTTACTAAAAAGGTTTTTAAATGGGTTTATAAAAGTCATATTTTTTACTATAAATATTAATTAGAAAGATAAAAATATTTCTTACTTTATTATATTTTTTTATAATTTTTAGACATTAAATAAATTAAATTATTAATGACACCATGGTGATGCAGTGATTGCTTCATTATTTAACGATTTAATTAAAATGAAAAGATAATGTAAAATCTAAGACCTACACATGTAAAAAGCCTATTGGATGGGTGGATTTCGAAACCATATCACCTTATCCTTGAAATATATTCTTTTTGGACCTTTAAAATCCGAAAATCATTTTATAATAAAGTAATATTTTATAACATTCCAACAGTGCCCCTCCTCTCCTCTTATAAAAGGCCCCCACCTCTACCACCTTACACACACCTCTCAAGCATTTTTCTCTTCCAAACCCTGCCCATTTCATCTCTACACATCCCTATATTCATTATTAAAGCCTCACATTTGGCAGAATCCTTTCCAAGGAATCCTTTTAGCTCAAATCAAAGAGAGTTACCCGATTTAAAGCTAATGTCTTCCCTTGTGTTCTTTTGTTTTATTTTTCTTCTCCAAACCCCTAAACTGTTTTCATTACATTTTTTGTAACAAAAAAGTATCTTAAATATACTAGGATGTTTTTATAATATGAATTCGAGCTACAATTTCACACACCTCCGTCTAATGGTTAAATAACATTCTGTTTCTGTGGATAGCGAATTACTGCCTCACGGAACGATGATTGTTCAATATTCTTTTAACACCTTAAATTGTGGTCATTAAGATGTTACTATATTTATATATGATATATAATATGTTTATTTTTTCCTTAGTATTCTTTATTTTTCTTTTATGGAATACCTTTATGGTTTCCATTATGTGTAAACGCGATATCTTCATTTTAGGAAGTGCGGACTACCGCCCCCTCAAAGTGATTTGATTCGTTAATGCCATATATGGGACGTATAAAGGATGGAATTAATGGTATTTCATATTACATCCTACTGGAATTATAATATTCCTTTTTATAATTATTATTTCATTCCATTGACTACAAAAAAAAAAGAAATGAATGTAGCATCCATGTGTACGTACAGCTTACCGTCTCCATGAACGGTACATTTCATTTCTTATCTTCAAATTTTATGTACTATTATAACTACATATTTATAATGGATATATATGTAATATATTACATATAAATTATGGATATCATTATGGAATTATAATATATATATCTCCCACTTTGTATTAATTCCATTAATATGACAAAAAATGAAAGTAGCGTTCATGCGTATGTACGGCCTAGCGTCTCCATGAACGGTGCTTTTAATTTTTTTATCTCCAAATTATATGGAGTAGTATAAAATTAATATATACTGGATATATATGATATTTAAAACATCAATAATATTCTGGATATGATGTACCTATAACTACATGGAAAATTCTGTTCCAACAAGTTCAATTTTTACTCATGTACCGAACATCGACAAAAACGTCTGATATGAACTCACTTTTGTAACAAATTATTATAAAATTATAATATTTGATATGAACTGAATAATAATCTTTAAAGTAGATCCTTATGAAATTATAAATTGACCAAATTATATTATTCAGGAGATTACAGAACGATCGAGTCATATCGGACACGAGGTAAGGGATCCTACCCCTCTCCTTCTTTTTTAGTACACTCTTTTATGTCACTACTTTTAATCTCCACTTTGTTATTTTGGGGGATGTTATTTTATATTCCTTTTGATGTAAATTTTATTTTAATATGATGAGAGACCCTATTTGATCTCATCAATCCATTTTAGGAAGTTTTAAGTGGCGCCGTTAGGCTGCCGAGTTTTCGTAAGGGATTTTTCATCTCACTTTTATTCTCATGTGATTTATGCTACATTTTCCACCATTTCCATTGAGTGGTATAGGTACTGCCCATTATTATACTCTTTGTGTAATATAATTTCGTTTATGATTATTTACCTTAATGTGGTATTGTTCTTTTTTCATGGGGTGTATGTTTCGAATGATACCCATGTCGGTAAGGGAACCTCTCACCCTCCTCTTTTTAAAAGACTTCTCTTGTTGGGACTTTTAATTTACATATTTTTATGATTGGATATATTATTATTGATGTAAATTTTATGTCCAAGTGACGAGATACCCTTTTTATCTCTCACCAACTCATTTTCTAAATTTTGAAATGATGCCATTAGGTTGTCGAATTTTTTCAAGGGAACTTCTTAACCCAATTTTGATTCTTTGGGATAAACATGCACTCCTTGAATATGACGTTATATGAATATGTGTGAATAACCTCTGATTGTTTTACACATAATATCCACTTATATTTGGTGTATTCATTTTTCACACATAATTATGTAATTGATTTATCCTTAATCCAAGGATATCGTCTTTGTATGGGACTTCATCCCAATCTCCTTTCATTGAGGCATATTTTGTTTTATACACAACCTTATTTTATACTGTGTATAAACCCCTTTGAATTTTACATTTATCCAAAAGGAATCCTTTTATACAAAGCGTTTTACTAAACGACAAAAGGGAATGTTTTTGTTGTACATATGCGGCGACAACAACTTCTCCGCCGTCGTGACCATTATTTGAGTTTCAGCTTCCTCTATAATCCACACATTTTTTAAAATGAAAAATAAATACCATGTTTTACTTTTCTTTTATTTTGGTATTGAAAATTCTTTTCATAATGTTTTTATATTAATTTTTTGTATTGATATCTTGTGATTGAAAAGTGGAAATGTTATGTTTCATTTATGCAATTTTTATGTGATACGATTATGTTATGCTTCTTGGGCATTATTATGAAGACGGGTGGTTCCGTGATAAACTAAGGGTGGGCGAGCCTTATATATCTCTCCAATGCATTGGGTAACGCGAAGGGGTAAAACGTTAAGGTTTCCCCGAAAATATTTAGGGAATATATTGTGATGGGTATTCCAAACATAACCAAGAGGGTTACTCCCTACGTATGAATGTTATGAATGCCTCAAGTTACCTTTATGTCTTATGATTTATATGATTTATTCATGAATTGATGAGTTATGTTAAAATACTTATGTTTTATGAGTAAAGTATGATTTCATACATGGACTAATGTTTTCTTTTTGTACTTTTATATCCCTTACTGAGCTTTTTATGCCCATCCCATGTTTTTGAAATGTTTTTCACAGGTCAATGGAAAGGTGCACGATATGATGATAGTGTCAAGGAAGTGTAAAGAAATAATCCATGTTTTATTTTAAATATGTTTTCGTTCATGGGAAAACGGATACTATCGTTTATGTAAACACTTTGTTGAAATGTGGAATGTAATTCATGATTTATGATCTAATTTTCTAAACCTCTAAACCTGAAAAGATCCACAATGTGAATTATTCATTTAATTCAATATTAAGTAAGGATTAAGTCCGGGGCCTTATAACTAGACTATGAAGTTTAGTGTCATGCATCCAAGATGTATATTAAAAAGGTAAATAGCTAATGTTGGGTGTGAAACTAATGCTGAAGTATCATAGAGAACGTAAATTTGATGTGGGAGCCCATGTTGGTTAATTACCTACTAGTAATGTGGAAAATAATAAATTAGGGTTCATTTTGGGGTTTTTGTTTTAGAGCACTTAATGGCTTCATACATATCCCATTTGGAAAAGAATCAATTCCTAGGTACGCTTGTTTGATCGAGGATTGTAGCTATGAAGGATACACTTTTGAATGTGTATGGTTAGGGCTTCATCCAAGTAAGAGAACCAATGTTTGGTTATGTTGGGGGATCATAATGAATATGATGCCAATATATGTATGTATAGTGATGTGGTTTGGATTATATGAAATAGGAAAAGAAATGTTTTGTTGGTGATGTCACTTGAAATTATGACCATAGTTTAGGGATATTGTAGATTTCATGATCACTATGAACCTTTATGTCCATGCGATTCATTCTCATTGTGAGCAACAAGAGGGATTGGTAGATCTATTTAATAGAAAAATATGTTTTTTAATCTTACAAGGGAGGCCAAGGCCCAATTAGATAGGGAAAGAGAGTATGATTTGGAGACCTCCCTCTCCCATAAATATACCCTAGAATGTCATGTCTGACTACCCATATATATTTTTCCCATGGTCATAGAGAAAGAGGATGGAATGATGAAAGATAGGTACTGCAAGAAGGAATAGGGGATCACTCTATGAGTGAAGCCCTAGTGACTAGTTCTTATGGAATATGTGACTATAAGACACTACATGTCAACTAGAAATGAATGTTTGATCCTATACCTCCCCATTGGAAACCATATGTTCATATTCATAGAGATGATAAAATAAGGTTATGGTCATAGACCTCATATCCATGATAGGGATATAACTGAAACATCCCAAATGGTTAGGGTTCTCATGACCATGATAATTCATTTCCAAATTCACCATGAAGAACCTATTCATTAGGTTGGACAATTTGGGGACATCTATAATTGAATGAATGTGTATCTGAAAGAGAGACAACTGATGTGTCTCTTAAAATATTTTTTAATGTACAGAGAATTCGGAGGCGGAATCAATTTGGGCACCCACAAATATTGGATCCAAATAAATAGGGTCCCAAAAATTAGTGGCTTGAAATAGATCTTGAGAGGTTTCTTATAGAGGGAAGAGTTGGGTGAACTAACGATGCCTCACATAGGATATACCTGGGTGGACTGGAAGGCCATTATGTGGGTTGGAAATCATGTGATAAATGTGTCTTGGTGGTTTACCACCTAGGAAACAAAATCTTCTGTGAGGCCTTGATCTAGGCTGGAAGGGTCTCCTCATGTGTTATTGGAAGGATCTCCTTGAGTATCTTAGCATATGAAGGGGGATTCACATTATTTATTGTCTTCTCGGAGGATAGGGTTCCCTGTGAAGGTGTATTGTATATCATTCCATGTAAAGAAAATAATTCCACTATCCACCATAATTACCACTTTTCTCAAATTTTTCAACGCTGCCTAAAAGTGTTCTGAAGTCCTGGAAGAAAGCCATAGATGAGAGGAGATTTGATGTATCTTCAAGATTTACCATCACTGTAAATGAGGATCCCCAAACAAGGGACCTTAGGTTAAAGATCCTCTCAATTGTGTATGTCATCTAGAGTAATTCATTGGAATATCACACAAGATAATGCATATGTCTAGAACAAATAAAAATTAATAGTGGTTTCTTGCATCACCCAAGTGGGTGGACAAATAGTCTGTGATTATTTAGTTCTTCTGGGTGTGTTGTTCAACAATTCGCACCAATGATATTTTGGTGGGACTTTTATAAATGGTATTTGGATAAATATTCACCCATAGTCATTATTTTTCATTTCTGATTATTTTATCCTTATGTTATTTTTCCTTTACATGTTTTCATACATGTAAAAATTTGACTATCAATAAACTCCACATCGAAACTGGATCCGATTCAAAGAAAAAATTGTGGTCCAAAGATTAATGGATGGAAAGTAATTGTGGGTTTTACATGTTTTATTTGCAAATAATTTTTATTGGATGGTTATTTATATAGGTAACACATGAATACCATTAACAGGGGATCCTATATCAAAAAATCGAGACGTTTTTCTAAAAGATGCTCTTATTTCTTTCTTATTGCTTTTATCATCCCACAAGTATTCCTTACAGACCTCTCACTTAATATACATTTTCTAAATCTATGTTCCTGTATATTAGGGATGAACCTATCCGGATGTCATGCACATTTGGAAAGTAACCTATAAAAGGTCGCTCTGGTGATTAACCTCTGTGAGGTCACTTGGTCGAGTGACCTACATGATCCCATTCCTTTTATAAATTTCTAAATTTCTTAACCATTTTAAAAAACTATACTTCATTCTTATAAAAATATTGGTGATTATTTTAAATTTCAATGAACCCTTCAAATATTAAATTTTTGGACGAACTATATGGAGAACAGATCGGGGAGATGATAATGGCTATTTAGAAATACAATTTTCCTGTAAATGATATTACTCTACTAGAAATAACAAAGAATTTGAAGAAGTTTCATTGTAAGTATATAGAGAGAAACAATATTCCTCTTTGTGAGATCTATTTTTTAAATGAGGTCTTCATGCTAGATCTGAAAAAATCTATCCAACATTCTTTTTTCATAAATACTAAAACTTTACTTCTATTTACATCTCAAGCATGGGTGCATAAATTAATTAAGGAACATCATCGATAAAATGTTTCGTGAATCATATCCACTGTTACACAATTTTGAAGCCTCACATACATAAATCAATTCAAAATTTTTTATCATCCCACATATGTGATTCTATGATGGAAAGATCAATGGATTAGAGGTAAGACTAATACCTATGTCATGGATGGTGTGAAAGACCCAAATGGATGTGGTCGTACTGGGTGCACGAGACCTCTACTAAATATTAATCATGTTGAATGAATTTTGAATTTATGAATCTATCTGGGTGGACCAAAGATACATATATAAGAATCTTGAATTCATTCTAGAACTGCGAAGCTAGGGGATCATAGAAATTAAATCCTTCCATTAGGTGCATACAAAATTAGGTATTATCTGGTGGGAGGTTTTCAAGATCATTTGGGCTCCAGTCCTCCGGGGATGTATGACTAATTCATCCCACAAAATGCAATGTTGGAAAAATCTATATGGAATATAGTTTTAGCACCTGACCTGTTGATGAAATCTAAAGGCATGGAAAATTAATACCTCCTTCTAAGTGGGGGTTTCTATTGTGAATCATGTATGATTGATTTTAAATATCCATAGGGGGAGGTTACCATGTAGAAATTTTCAACTAGATGTCTATAAATTGAGGAACAGGGAATTCTAAGAAAATTTTGGCCCACATTGTAATAGGGTATGTATAAATGATGTGGGTACAAATATGAGTCCAAAATACCCTCAATAACTCATGAAGGATTCTTATACAGGTTCCTAATTGTATATATTATTCACATTCACAAATACAATAGTTATGTGAGGTTGGGTACATTGTGTATAGTGTCCTTGTTGTAAGAGGTGTAGCACATAGCATTCACATCCCTTATATTTGTGAAGATTCACCAATTCATAATAAATATTCACATAAAGAAGTCCCATTTTAGAATATTAGATCTATTCCATGTGCTATGGGGATGGGTCATAGCCAAAATCATGTTATAAACCTTTCTATGTGGATTTAATGTTTTCAAGGTCAGATTCATACCATTTTAGTCTATTTGGTGTATAGATCATGTCCCCAAAACCTAGTGAGTCCATGAATAGTTTTAACGTAGTCAAAGAGATTAACTACTTTCCATATAGTGATCCACATATTGTGACATTCACCGATGATGGATAATATTGTGATGAATAGAGATCGTACATGACTTCTCTTAGAGATTTCATGCTAGTAACCCATAGTGACGGTGATATTATATGTTATAAACACTCTCTATATAGATTACCACTCCAGTTCATGTTATTTTTGAAATTAATTGTATCCCCTCTAGTAAATTATCAATAAGAGACACACCCAATGGTGTACTTGTATTTGTGTATGCACATAGTTTTGAGACGACTCAAATAGAAATTAAGCCATCATTGATAAATGAATCCATCAGGTTTACCACCTGGTAATTTAAGGCCTAGATTCTATTATATCCTAATGTGGTGTTAAAAAATGTTTTCCTTGAGTCAGGGTTGTGATGACTTCTTAATGTTAGAAGCACGATAGAAATGATCCACCCCATATTGAAGGTTCTATACATCCTCCATAAGGTGCATAATCCCCTCCAGAAGGTGTAGATGAGGTAGTCTTATGATTGACCAAATGAACTTGCGTGTAGTTTATTCCATCATTTATAATAAAAATGGATTCTACAGTTGAGGTTGAACCAATGTGGCCCATCATTAATTGTTAAGATGAGACTCTGACTCCATTTTACCTTCCTTAAACATTGATAGAGACATTTATGAATCCCATGAAACCATAGATTTTAATATTGGATTCACAATAGGCCATAATTACCTCAGAATATGTGCGACCATAGGCAGTCCAATTATGGAAGGGCATGGATTCTGATGCCATGGATTTATGGTCTCTCATTCATGCCATGTAGCATATTCCATAAATTGGATATGTTCAATAACTATCCTATATTTTATTTTAGGATGATCCTACAAATGTGGGAATAAAAATCATCAATTTGGAGAAGCATATGTATGCTGTCGACAACCATATTCTTACCATCGGGCAGGTGGAGGATATGTCAAAATGGGGGGTTGATGAAGTGGTTGACCCACCATCCACTTAAGAGTGGATTAACTATATTGATAGCAAGGATGGAACTTCTCCATCCATTTGTTATTCATTATCATTCCCATTATTTTATATCAAACATTGTATAGTTTCTAATGCAAAGGATTCCTTGATTTGTATTTGGAAATGTAGTGATTGGGCAAGGTCCCACCACTGAAATATATCCCGATTTTCACACCACATAGAACTGATGAATCAAATCATAAACTGGTAGAGATATCATAGAGATTAAAGGAAATGAAGAATGAGATGGCAAGGTAATCTCTACTCTTACCTCATATACATATATTTTATGAGAATAGGCTACCCCCATTCATCTAAAGAGAATAAGTGACATAATTTTTTTCCTTGGATAATAAACTCACTAGGGATTGTATGAAATCATTTACATATGGGTTTTCATGACAAATGTGTAATCATATATATATATATATATTTAAAAATACATACCTATATCATATCTTAAGGGGCTTGGAGACCTACCTCTAAGAAATAAGGTGGATTCTCTAAACAAGACACAAATTCTTTTTTGTGGGTCTACACCTTTTCTCTGAGTGGTGTCAATGGTTGAGGATATATTATGTGATCCTACAACAACCTATTGGGAGTTGGATTCTAGTAATGTCATGTGTACATCACAAGGTTTCATAAACTGACTAATTAACTATATTCTTTATGATATTCCTAATTCGTCTCATACACCAGGGGAACCTACTATGACATGTGAGGACCCTACAACTATCTATGAGGAATATGTTTGTAGTCTACAAATGAATTAGGAGGATACTTTTCTATGTTTGAAGACTATTTTTTTGGGAATATGCATGGGTGAGCCTTCCATATGGATTAGTGCATTAATTATTTCCTTTAGAAATCATTACATGACATTGGAAAACATATTAGAACATATTAATCTTCCCATCACAATATAAAAGATTAACCAATTTAATAATGATTTTGAAAATTTTCTGTATTTATTTTTGTGAAAAAAAAATTTAGGCATGATGTTTGAATCATTACTACTTGGATTGGGAAACTTTTGTAGTCAACAACATTGAATTAATGTTGTTTTAATAAATTTTTGTTGTATATCCATATACCACTACGGGTGTAGACATGACTCATGTTGATACCAAAGTGATAAATCTTCATGATCCTCCCTTGGTGAGATCTAGGAAGACTCATTAAAATGCTCTTATTCAAGATATTCTATCATAAAACACTGAGGCCTAGAGTGACCAAGACACATATCATTCAATGGGTGAGTACCACCAACATCATGGATCATCCCTTTTTGCTTTTATATGATATCATTTTAATGATAAAATTTATTGTTATACTTTATGAATGTCCATCATCTTATAGTAATGGCATGATAGTGGAGCTTTTATGACAATTTATTCCATATAAGAAAGTGAATCCATTACTATCATAGGGGGAGAGGGGTAGGGTGCATCATTAAGAGAACCAAAGGTAAAATACATTTATCCCTCTAATAGTGGTTTTGATATCAATTTGGAGACACAAAATTACCTTATACCACATTCTGTGATACTTGGTGGGAAATCAAGAAGTTAATATTTGAAACTCCTCTTGAATACCTACCCTCATGACTCGATCAAATACTATTCCTATTCAGAATGATAGGACTACATGAATTTTATTACAATATGATTCATACTTCTTTGAAGGAGATCATTCTATGAATCTAGTGAGAACATGTTCTATAATAACACATCATCAGAGAAAAGGTACTTATTAATACTTATGATCTATGGGATGAAATATCCCTGGAGGAGGCAAAACCTGCTATGAAAATGATGAAATGTAGGAAACAGATTAATGATAAGGACATAAAGACATCATTCCTTTAGTAATAAATCAATTTCTCCTAAGGGGAGCTCAAATACCTCAACATATGTTATAAGGAGATCACGATTAGTGTTCAATAGTCATTTTGACCATGGTGGGGGAATTCCAATAGGATGAGGTGACTGAGGCTGTTTAGTTGGATAATCATCAAAAATATATTGATGGGGCTCATGGAGGGCTCTAATAAATGAAGATATATATTGAAGGTCTTATTTATTTTATGAAATATAGAATCTATCATGTGAATTATATCCCTAAATTTCATTATAACTTAAATGAAAAATACTTTTTTTTCTAATCATCTATGCACTTATAGCTATTTTCCTTTTATATAAAAAATAAAAATGAATAATATTTAGGTCATCATGTTGAAACCATATTGATAGAGATGGGGAGATTCTATACTTTATCAGATCCCTTAGGTCCTAGAAAGCATAGATTTATTATTACAAGGGTCATATGAGAAACACTAAAAAATTTAATATATTGTGACTTTTATTAATTTTTTTACATAAGGCTGATGAAGATGAATTACTGGGTGAGACATGGATTTTACATAGGCCTCCATTTATAGGGTATAAACTTAACATGTTTTGTTCCTTTCATATTTTCATCACTTGACTCTTTCCTAATCCATGCAAATAATAGGTATATAGAACTAAGAATCAACATTTATCCTAGGTTCCCATTGCTAGGTTTCATCCTACTGAGTACTATGAATCTATTTTTTTGTGTAGTTTAATGCTTTTAATTCCAGACTAATACAACTGGGTTTTTTCGTCAAATAGATGTGAAAAAAAATATTCACAAAGATGACCGAGGTAAGGATTGTATTCCAAGAGTTTTCAAACTATATTTAGAAGCATAAAATGGAACCCAATTTCATGATTTCAGGATTTTCATATATATAACAAGACGAAAGACAAGTATGTGAGGAATGGGAATGAACAATACTTGAAAAAAAGTTTCCAACATGATATAGTATAGGATTATGGGAATATAGGAGGTCTCTCGTGAGGAATAATATGTGGTCGGTTGAAATACCATTTAGATGGGTGATTTATGGAAATTAAAACATGGTGTATAATTACATATTAAACTAGTGGAATCTTAGAGATTACATTAGCATTTTTCGGGAAACTTATGAAAACCCAACTATGGGGTGTTATTTTAGTCAAATAATTGTATCCTCTGAAATTCCAACAATCTAATACAATATGTATGTAATTATAAATAACCAAATTTACAATGATGAAAAAGGTTGGTCTATCTAGGAAAGGAGTCCCAGAATGAAGATAACATCTATTTTGGCATTGAATATGTATGGTAAAACCCTTATAAAGAATTTTTTCTCATGTAAATTATGGAACATTATGTTAATAAACTGATATTGGTGGGGTAAGGCCACTTTCTAACATGATTTAATGTTTCATTCATTTTAACATTGTGTGACTAGGATACGGATCATGTAGTTTAATGTCTTATGGAAATAAAATTGTCCTTCCATTTTACATATTGAGACTAGGATGTTATGATATATAGATTATTGTCAAACTATGAGGTCATTAGGTTATAAAATTAAGGGATTTTTATATATTACTCTGAGATAAATGATACTTCATTTCAGGAAAATCATCTTGGGGATGTTTCATTATTTTTTGTTATGATGGGAAATGTTGTAAGCATTAATATAGGGTCCTTTGGATCCAAAATTTGATATGGGAGAAATAGATTACCACCCTAGAGTAGGTATCACCTTTGGATGAATGTACTAATGGTTAACAAATTTGTTTTGTTGGTGAATTTATGAAAATATAGATTGGATGTGTTACATCATAGTCAAATAGTTAAATCCAAAGGATGAAATTC
This sequence comes from Viscum album, assembly GCA_963277665.1. Taxonomy (NCBI): domain Eukaryota; kingdom Viridiplantae; phylum Streptophyta; class Magnoliopsida; order Santalales; family Viscaceae; genus Viscum; species Viscum album. Next base: position 1,018,731,919 of record OY728133.1, on the reverse strand, counting down.
CATTTATGAAGGAAAATTATGAAAATGATACTGGGAAGGTTACATCATATTTACAAAATGTATATCATAGGATTTACAAAATTATATTTTCAATAGTTGAAGTATGTTTATGGGAATTCATAATTTTATATACAAAGAGTTTTTTTAATTAATAGAATGTTCCTGAATACAGGGGGACATTTCATGTCAAAATACCCCTGAATGGGGGAATCTTTTTCCAACACAACTCTGAGTGATTGGTAAGAAATTCCGTTCCATTATATTTAGGCCACATTACAAGGCTAATAGTATTATATAAACGATGAGTACTATGGTCCCTACAATACCAATGTTGTCCCATCATACATTAGACATAAGGGAGTAAATTGTAAACCATGTTCTAGGGGGTACTCAAATTTGGGGGTAGAGATTTTGGAAAACATATGAGGTATAATTGCAGACCAGGTTTCACTAGAAGGTTCTAGCAAGATGAAAATATGGATTGCAGTGATAAATGTGGAGTCTCCTAGGGTGTAATCAATCACTAGTTGGATAACCAATTTTGTGGGAGAATTTATGAAAATCCATATTGGGTGTGTTACTGCATAATCAATAGGCGACATCCTCTGGGTGATAGTCCATTTTGATAGGAAACTTTTTAAAATACAGTTGGGGAATGTTACTTCATAGTCATACAAAGGAGTGGTCAGGTATAAGACATTCCATCATCAGTATATGGAGAAATATTATGAAGACCTGAAATTTTACAATATTAGGAGTATAAAATATGGAAGGAATATTTATGTGTATAATAAAAACATTTGGAAAAGCATTTTTAATTATGTGAAGTGTTCCTCTTCATTGATCTAACTTATATATAAGGGGACATATTTGATTCCATGATAGAAATCTAATTGAGGGAACCAAAATAATGATATCCTATAAGGATTTTTGTTTTTATGTTAAGGATGGGGTATTTTTCTACATCCCATGGAAAGGACACAAATATGAGATCTATGAATCACAATGTCTCTCACTTTACTGAGAATCAAGCCACACATATTTCTTGAGGAACAATGCAGTTTATTTTTATGTACCAAAGACAGTAGCCATGAAATATAATGGTTTGCGATGACTATAATTGTTATTTGGCATGAAAATAGAAAATTACGGCTAGAATAGGGTTTATAACTCGAGCGTATGTTAATATATTATTGGAGAATTAATCAAGACAAAAGTAGTTCTATAATTGGTTGATTTACTAATAAAATTCTTGTGTGGGAAAGGGACTTTCTTTAATATGGTTTCACACAATGTGTGAGAACCCACATTAGATCCTCTCATATAGATATGATTTATACATAAGAGAGTGTGTTCATTTAATTTTTTTCATATGGACTAGGGTGTATAACCCACAAGAAAATATGTATATCATTGGAATGAGAATCATGAAATATATAGTTCTTAAGGACCCATTCAGTTTAAAGTCGTGTGTTTGAAGACATTCAGCATGTCTTTTATGATCTTGTAATTAGAACCATGATAATGCCGATCTGAATTGATATTACTTATTTATGTATTGAAAATTTTTTATTAAAAAATACTAAACCCATGTTGGTGGTGCATGGTGTGAGAAATAAGGTGTGAAAAGGGTTTCTCCCAACACCAAAAGTTGATTAAAATTAAGGTTATGGGCATTTGCATTTGGGGGTGGCTACACCAGAATGTAAGGTCCGGATATCACTTCACACCTCATTAGACTAAGATTCAACCCTTACATAGTTCATGAAATGAACCCTATAACTGTTTTAATCGTACAACTGGATGGTGAGTTTTTATAAAATATAGGATCTCATGCTAGATGAGAACCCATACTAGACCATCATGTGGATATATAGATCACATATAAGAGAGTGATGTTTATTCTTATTAGGGTGGCTAGATCAGGATTTACTATCCTGGCATCGCTAACTATCTGACATGAATGAAAATCAAGTCATACATATTTCTTGATGGGAGTTTCCCACATCGATCATGTAATAATGTGGGAAAAATAGGATGTGTTATCTTCTCAAATACTGGTTAGGCAAGTGAAATATGGTCCCGGTGTCACTACATATATCTTTGAGATGAGGATCGAACCATACACAGTTCTGAAAAACATGTGTGGTAATAATCCAACACCAAGAATTGTGACCAACTAAAGTGTGGATCAAAATGAAATATAGTTTTATGTCATGCAGTAAGTATGTGACCCATAATATTTTACATCATGAAACAAGGATGTTGTAGTATATTTTCTTCAATTTTGACTATGAGATTTCTCTATTTAGTTAAATTTCATACAATAATGATATTGGTGTCTGGTAGTTTATCATCATTTGATGTTGATGAATTACCATGATTTTTATGGTCATGTGAAAAAGACCGAATACACATTTTAACCTCATGAAATGGTGATTTGAATTATCTATCAATATACAAAGAATGTTTTGAGATACCTTGCATAGTTTCAGACCATAATGATCTCTCTATTAATCGATATCAAGGAATAATGTTTCTTATTGTGTATTATGTGTATGTAACAAGGTTCTTCACACTTTGAATCAAGCATTGGAGGCTTCCACTATAATATTATTGGAGTCCATAGGTCCAATACATGTTATCATTATAGGAATAAACTGATACATACCATCTTGTTAAAACAACACACTATCAGATTTTAAATATGCCTCTAATTGATTCGAGGTGTATCACATTTTCTTGTTGATTATTTGTAATTTTCTATTCATTTACATGATTTCCCATATGTGTATTGTTGATCACATATGGAAACACAAAGTGATGGAAATTGGAAATCATGGGAGAATACTTCTTCTATCTTATATAAAAAAGAAAACATGGTTTCCAAAGTGGTATTATAGGTTTTGGTTTGGTAGTATGATAAGGAATCAAATAGATTATCCATAAATTTTTTTATCATTATCCACCATATTCTAGAGTATGTTTTTAAATATATTTTTGGAGCCCTTTATATATTCATTAGCCACTACAATATAGTAGGACGATTGGTTGGACATGATATTATATTACTGGTCTTGAGAAAAACAATTGCTTCTATTTTCTATAAGTATTTTATGAGGGATGTAAAACCTAGTAATGATGTTGTATATCATAAAAAAGATGATTATTTGGTCATGGAGTTCATTTTGGTGTAAATTTTTTAACCATTAGGAGAAGAAGATAGTGTCAGTTAGGATGTTTGTGAATTACATGGTAGTGGCAAGAGGATATAGTCCTATGACATCTGTTTACCTTTTTGAAAATTTCTGACAGTATTTATATGTTTAAAGAAAATTCATTGTTCGTTGAATGAATTTGGTATACACATGGTAGGAGTGATACTTTGTTTTGGAATATTTGAAATCAAATGTCATAGTGGGCCAGTTGTATGTATGACTAAATATTTTATCAGAATTATTGAACCGTTGTCGGTGTAATCCACTACCTCTTGTTTGAACATCATTCATGATAGTAGTGGTTCATCTCTATAAATTCACATGGGATGGACAACACCATGTCCTTTCTTATAGAATAAATTTTGATGGATTTTCCTATCATATAGAACAACATTAATTTATCATATTCATATTTTCTCTTCCCTAGCTCTATCCAATAGGAGCACTCCAATTTGAAGGTATTCCATGATGGGTATCATCCACCCAATGCTAGGACCGTATTTTTCTGGGAGAAAATATTTTTCATTGATCCATTCTATGTTGACATGATTAAAAGTTATGATCATACATTTTATCCAAATATATATCTTTCAATTCCATAGTGGCATTGGATAATGCATCTTCTTGGAAATTATTTAATCATGGGATGTGATTCAATGTTGGATCTGAAGGGAAATATACTATTAACCTCTAAATATAGTCAAGAAGGGGGAATAAATATTCCATTCTGATGGAATATCCTAATTGATATTTTTTATTAACAAATATGAATCACCATTGACCTTTTTGTGGACAAATTGTATCTAACGATCCATTTGATGGCCTATAATAGGGTCATGATATTCTACCTTTCTCGTTGTATGACATTCTTACAATATAAAGGAGTGTGGTATTACTTCCTTTACAGGAACGATTAGCATGTAACCTAACCTGACATTGTTGAGCTTGTAGTATTTAACTATCTTCTCCCATTGTCCCCTAGATGAACCACAAAATACATCTCCCATATATGGGATACCTCTTGAATAGATAATATCGATTCACTGGGTAGTTCAGTATCCAAAGACTATGTTTTTGTATATGGGTTTTCTACTCAAAGAGCCGTTAAATCCTCTCCTTTCACCAATTTCAAAGGTATTTACTATATGTCAAACTTGTGTAGGATGATCTCCCAACATTACAAACATCCATTCAACATAAGAATATTGAGGATATAGTTGAACAAGTTGTTGCGAGAGACCTAGTGGATCTCATTGTTTTATTGATAGTTTTATAAACTTTTACATATAAATATTTAAACCAAGAATGCTTTATAGATGACATAATAACAATACCCAGTGTCTATATTGGTTCAAATGAGATAATAATGTATGATTCCATTCCTAGTGTTTTTGTTTTGTGCATGTAATGTACTATGTGATCACTATTGGTAAAACACATGTTGAATGAGAATATTTTACTTAATGGGATGAATTTTAATAGGTGGGATAATGTGATGTTTCCTGAGGATATAAAATTTGTCTTGGATGTCACTAGTCCATTGATATGCAACTCCTTTATTAATGAAATTTGTGAAAGGAAAACAATTTACTGTGAATTTCATTATAAAGCACCGAATGTAGGAAAGTCATCCGTATAAACCCATAAACTATTTCAGGTTTAGGGGAGGTGAAATAATATGATAGAATTTTTCTTTTCATGTTCTACATTTATTTTTTGAGGGTGTACAAAAAATCTGAGTAATTTTATTAAGGATACCCCACAAACACATTTTATGGTGTTTATCTTCACGATTTTCCATCACAGCATTCTAAAAATGGTGGTTATATAGGTCAGTTGTTTTAAATTCTCACAATGCATAACCACTAGATCTTTGAATTCACATTCCAAAAACTTTCATAGGAAGGTGTTGAAGATGTGTAGCATGATACATAGTTATGTAGCACAATTATTCATTAACCCCAATGGAATTATTTGATAGAAAAATAATCCCTATGCTGGAATTAAGTGGGTGGTTTTCTCATCTTATAGGGACCTTAATGTTTGGTTATGCCCAAAATATCCTTCCATAAAGCTTAGGGATTAAAAACTAGTTGATTCATCAATCCGTAAATATTTTATGGGAACCATTAATTCATCTTTGGTGTAGTGATGGTTGAGATCTCATAAAGAGATGAAGATCTTGATTTTCCCATTATTCATCATTATTGGGATGATTTTGGCCATCTATTTCAAGTACATAGCATCCTTGTTAATGTAGTCCTTCGTAATATTTTCCAATGTTTCAACAATTTTAGATTCATGAGTTATGTGTGTGCATTTAGATACTAGTTTATATCCCCAGAGTTTTTCAGTAAATCATAACAGGTGACTATCCACCTTGGGATCAAGTCCCATAATCTATATGTATTTATAAAAGAATACATCTCAATGTTCCTTAAAGAAGGTGGTATATACCTCATATTATTCAGAAGGAAGATCCAGATTAAATTTGGGAGTGGATATACAATGATACTCAGATTTATTTATCCGAGTTCATCAAAAAAGGTGGAGACAACATCCAAAATTATTGGAGGGGAATCATTGTCTTCCTCCTCCACTTACTCTTCCTCCCTCTCCTAATCATCCACCAATAGCTTTTTCTTAGGGTAAGTAGGTGATCCTTCCAATTTATTAGATTTAGTAGTGGATTTAGTATTTTGACATTAAAATGGTGAAGAAACTACTTCAAACCCAACTGATGAAGTATAGTCACATTTAAACATTGAATGAGCTATGATTGATTGAGAATGAGTAACTTCATTTTATATTAATAAGTTGACACTACATTCAGATATAGAATTATATCGGGATTTTTCGAAGCTTAGGGGATGAAATAAGGTCATTTTCAGCTAGGTTTTCATAATTCCATGGATGGTTGATGACTATTTTGACACTGTATGGGTTATTTGTCATAATAGATATCATGGAATTATATGAATATATACCAGAATCATGAACCACCTCTTCAATCTAATTTATAGGAAGCACATACTCTGTAATGATATATTTAATGGGATTATCTTGGATAATCTCTAGACCATTTAGGATTTTTACTTGAGAAAAATTGTCAATAATGGGATTTCCTCCCCACATTGGTAGAAATATTAATCATTCTATTTTAATTCACATAATATAAATGGGTCTTTATCACTATACAATGTCCCAATTTGACCACTACTGGAATATTTGAGGCACTATTGGGATGATGATAGAATATTATATTACCAATGTAACCAAGTCCTTCCCAATAGAACATTGAAGTCTACTTCCTTAAAAACAATAATTCTATATCAAACATGAGATAACCTATGTGAGCCCTAATCTTGATTTCATCAAGAGAATTTCATTTTATCTTATTATATCCTTATATCATTAGTGAGGGGGGATAATTCAATCTCGTTATAGCCCTACATAGGAAGTTTTCATGTAAGGCCCCGACCCCAGAAGCCTAGAGTCGGTGATTTATCACATAACATTAGCATGATTTCAAGGGATCAAATCCCAAAAGACCGATCAGTTTAGTAGCCTTGGATGTACTCGATGCATACATATGTTTTATATTATATAGTAAAATGAAAAACAACAAAAAAATATTGTCTCCATTGACCACATTTATATCCCTTAGACTATCCCTACACATCAGTTGTTATATACTTCATCAAATCCTAGGAAAACTAAAATATAAAATGGGTGAGATCAGATACTCATTATTGACAACAATATAGTGGAAACTTTCATAAATAATCATAAACATTTAAGACAATGTATAATATTAAAACAAAAGCCTTTTAAATATAAAATTCAGCATAATATGGAAAATATAAATCAAATAATGTCATTTACTTATTTACATGGATATTCTACTAGTCGAATATTCACATGCAATATCAATATCCAATTTCATAATGATGGAATTCATAATGCCATCCATCATAATCACATAATCAAGGCCTTGTTCCAAGACTACAAATATGATTTTTTCAAGGCCTTGTGGCAAGACACTAGTTTGTCTCATGAGACCTACCAATGCATCAAGGAGCTATAGCGGGCTCCACCAGCCACTTACTTAGTCCAAAGCATTCCTCATATAAAAGGGTGAAACATAACATAAACATTCGTTTTAAAACAAGGATATGAAATGTTAATAAATTAACCATAAAACATGAATTGTATAAAAATGAAACATCCATAGTCAAAAATATAAAAAAATCATCAATTCAATATGGAAGATTTGTATCATAATGAATCAACTTCAAACAAGTGTAAAATCTATCAAAGGATGTTGACATAGATGAAAACAAAACTATTTGAGATAAATGTATCTTTTTTTAAATCATTTAAAAGTCACATAATTTAGGAAGGAATACATTTAAATAAATTTTTGAATCAAATTGTTCCATAGCACTTTGAATCTTTTTTAAGTAATTATCGTTTTAAAAACATTAATGTCCATATAAATAAATCCTTAAAACCCATTTTCGAAACTTGGACATTAATGAGATTGATTTAGACGAATAAATATTTAAACCATTTAAAATGATGATATTTTTAAATATTACCTTCCTTAAGACCTTAAAATATGGTTTTTGAAAAAAAAATTGGTAACAGAGATATGGATGATAAAGTGGACCCAGTAGATACTCAAGTAAAAACAACCTCGGATAATTAAGAGATTTTAGAAATAACCCTTACCTTGTAGATTTACTTAGTTGATGGTATGTTAACCTCATTTATAATTGTTAAATCATTTTTATTAAACTATAAAAGAACCAGATACATAAATATGATATCATATATGACAATTTATGATTTCTTTGTTAATAATATTTCAGTTTTATCATCATTTCGGGTGTTAACTAATCTGTTTTCCTTTATATGATTGGTTACGTAAGCCATGTTTGTTATCAATATAATGTATTAGATTCATATAGGGAATGATATTAAGTTCTTAAAAATTATTTCTAATCATATAATTAAAATTATTCTTGAATGATTATGATGGGGAATGAATCTCATCACAGTTGTGGAGACTGTAATCCATACTTACGCACGAGCGACAATATTGTTATATTGATGGTGAAATCGTATGTAATTGGATGGTATATCATATATAAATAATCATTAACATGTTATTTTTATTATTTAAATAAGTTGTACTCATTATTATACCAATCCAAATAATTATGTGTTTGAATAACGAACTACACAACAATGTGGAGACGGTAAGCCGTACGCACGCATGTATGGTGACTTTGTCATTTATTGGATGGATATAATAATGAATATGGTTTTAAAGTATTTATAATAACATAAATGTATATATAAGGTACTGGATTTATTATTTTTTTAGGGGAAAAATATGAAATATGAAGTGGAAGAAGAAATGAACTTCATAGAGGGTGGTGAAATTATTAGCTTTTCATCAGGTGTTTCCTTTGGAGTTAATCAAAAATTCTTCATAGATTGTCTTTATGATCAAATTAAGGACTCTAGGATGATGTTAGGGATGCTGGGATGATATATTTGTTGGGTTTGTCCAAGACAAATTGATTTGGAGGTGTGATTTTGAGAGAAGGGGAAGAGCCCTTTTTATAAGAGGGGTGAGGGTCACTTCAGGAAAATATTATGATATTAATATATTATACAATAATATTACGCTTATAATGACTCCAAATGAATTTATATCGATACCTAGGTGGTTATTGGCTAAAATATTCTCAACCAATAGGTTTTAAACATGTTTAGGTTACCATTTTAACCTTGTCTTTTAAATTTAACTCTTAGTTAAGTAGTTTAAGTTTTACTGTATCATCTTGTATTCTTACACTATATGGTTAATTAACATACTGTAAACTTAATAGATAACCTCAAGTGGTTCCTTAATGAAATATATGATAATATTTATGACCTTTGGCCAAACTTTTTTTTTGGGATATTATATCAACCAAAAATATAGTATTTGTTTTAAAAAATAATTTATGTCAATTTTGACAATATTTGATATTTTGTTTTTGTGAAAGTCATAAAAACCTTATATCTTATAAAAAAATTATCTAATCAAACCTAACAAGTTTTAGTAAACTATAAAATTTGTATAATTCATCATAAATTTCAAATTATATTTATTAGGATATTTATAATATCAATTATTTTAATATTTCATTAAGAAGGTAATTATTGCAGCACCATTCTGTCATAAATAAAATTAATTATATAATATATAAAAAGTATAAACAAAATAAAATTATGTAGGAAATAGATTTATCTTTATAATTAATATTTATAGTAGAATTTATCTTATGTATAACCCTATATTAAAAATGGTTTAGATAATAAAAATTGAATTTATCAATTTCAACTCTTCTTTAAATAAAATAATAATAAATGTCCTATTCTAATACATGTGGACCTAAAGGATCATATTTTATTCATAAGGTTATTTTTTGTCGAATTACACTTATACAATATAATTAGGAAATATTTTAGGGTAATAAAAATTTAATTTTACCTTCAATTACGATAATTAACTTTTAACCGTTGTAAATAAAAGTCAAAAGTTACTATTCGCCAAAAAATATTTTTATCTTATTGAACCACATTTTACATAATGATATCAACTATGTCTCTTGGATTTTCTAAATTCAAATCACAAAAGTGGTAAAACTATGTATTATACAAACTTGAAAATTCTCTTAGAAGGTTGGTAAAAGATGGTAAAAAGTTCAATAAAAATCTAGACATCTAATTTTATTTTAAAAATGTCACAAATGAATTAAGTTGAATTAATATAGGTATTATATATCTATTTTGAATTAAATTAAATAATATAAATAATTATTTAAGTAAAATTCGGTTTTAAACAATAAGCCAGTGTTTTCCCTACTTATCAAAAATTGAATGTTTTCAGAAAAATAAAAAAAAATCCCCCCTAATATAATTTAGATATTGTGAATTCAAAAATGAAGTCTAGTTTTATCAAATTCAAAATCTATAAGTTTCATTAATTAATTGAAAATTAATTCCCATTGTCAAAACAAAAAAGATGGTTTTTAATAAGTAAGAAATAACAAAAGATTTACATGTGTTTATGTCAAATTTAATTATAAAATTACTTATAATGCCTTACATTGAATTAAATGATAAAAATATAATTTAATTATACTTAAAAACCATTTAGATGTATAATTTAACACTATAAAATGTTTTTATTAAAATTGCTTTTTTTATTAACATTTATTATCATTCATTATACATCAAAATATGAATGTTATCAGAAAAACAACAAAAAGTTATCCAAAATAAGTTTTTTTTGTACCACTTCTAAATATGAAGTTTATTTTGTCAAATTTAATATAAAAGTGTTAGATATTACATTTAAAATATGTTCTCCATTATTAGGAGGTAAATTTTTATTTTTGAGAAATACTTCATTTATCTGAAATATTGAATTCGTTCTTATATTATGTCTAAAAAACACATAATATGGCTGTTAAAATTTATAGAATATATAAGATTCAATGTGCAGTTAATACTATTTATAATGTCTATTTGAATGGCTGGTTTGGAAAGTTTATGTGCACTCAAACTCGTTGTTGCATGTAGCGCAAGCTATTGAGTTACTTCAATGAGATAATGTAATATGAAATCTTGAGGTGTTACATTCTCCCCTCCTTCAATAAATTGTATCCTCACAATTTGAAATTGTTCTTCTGAAATAATTTATTAAAAATTGAAAAATACCTTTGTGGAAAACACAAATCAGAAATTGAATAAAAAAAATTTAGTCTTAATAAGAGGGAAAGGGAAATGAAAAAGTCTCCACCAAATTATTAATCTCAACTAGGAGAATATTGGTGGAAATTAGAGACACATAATTTGAGGGAAAACATAAATATTTATAGGGAGTGATTGAGGTCATCAATCACAATCAAGTGTAAAATTGAGGGCCTCAAATCCATCAATCTAAGATGATGTAAAATATCATCGGGTCAATAAAACATAAGGTATTGGGATAACTGATTTTTGGTTTTAAGATCCCTTCCCTAATGTTTAAGAATTAATTTATTCATTGAAATAAAGGAAATATATATATATATATACATGACAAGTACAGTTTTATCCTTTAACTAATTTTTACCACAAACTCTTCTTTCACTCCAAAAGATAGTAGAATTCAAAATATTCTATTTATCCTAATAGTATATTTTTCAAAAAATTAATTTATAATTTCTCTATCAGACCATTTAAAAATACTACATTATAAAAACCAGTACCTCACATAGGCCAGTGGTAGGTGATGCACCCTTATCACACATCAGTTGTGGGTTGAAGTCTCAGGTCCTTTCCAGATGCGAGGTGTTGTTGCCCAACCTCTAGGTTTTCCTTTTTATGAAAATACAAAAATAATATCATGAAATAATTTATCCTTTAAAATAGTATCCAATTTCAAACTTAATCGATTCCAACCTTTTTACTTATCCAAAATACTTCTATCCAAACTCAAAGACCAAGATTTAAAAGGAAGGTAAACATGATGATGATCCTTTTTTCATGTAATAACATGTGAATACCTTCATCATATATTCTTTTTAAACACCATAACTCCTTGAATTAACAAAAAACCTTATTGATTACATTAAAAATTCCTTATTCTATATAGAATACTCGATGTACTCCTTCTATCCAAAAATGATGTAAACTCCAATAATGGTGGAATATACAAATCATTAATCAGTTTCAATGTATTCAAGAATAACCAATATTATTTATCCAAATCAGTCCTATATTTTTTCAAAATCACTACCTTAGTATCAGAACCATATTATGGTTTGTAATTCTCTCCACTATATATTTTCCAAAAAAAATTAACCTGCTATTGATTCACTTTTCTTTGTTCCACACAATCTCATGTCCTTAATGAAATAGTACTATAGTACAATCCTTATATACTATATAATTCTTATAACATGTACATTTTTAATACAATACTCAAATGACAAAATACATTAACAACAAAATAAGAACTCTAATCATTCCTCTTCATCTTTGGTAGTATCAAAACTTGATTATTATCTAATAACATCATTTGGGGTATACTCTGATGATTGATTCATGTAGTGTCACAACTCCTTAAAGATGTAGAATCATATACTTGAAACCATTTTCTTAACCTTAAAATCATGTACTTGGTGTACATTCTCTCCACACATATAAGAAACTTCCATTCCCTTGAAGAATTTACCAAGGTGATACTTTCAACATCTATCACATTGGGGAAAATCCTTCTTTTCACTCTTCCCTTTATCTATCTTTCTCTCTTCCATACTTTTCTTCTCTTGCTTCCCATCAAAGCCATAGGGCTCAGAGAATTCTTTTCTTATCTTATTAACACATGATACTATTTATTAATATGATGAGAATACATGGGTGACTATTTCCCTTTTAAATGATTGCATAATACCATGTAAGATACGATTCTTATTAATCATTCGATCATGCGTATTGCTGGAATTATCATTCCTTCTACTAGGTTACATTTCTAAACAATATCATACACTAGGTTAGATTATGAATCGTAATACATAATTCCTAACTTTTAAAATACAAAACGTAAATTGAAATTATTATGCATATAATATATAGTCATAAAATGTTTTCTTTGAGGAATTTATTACTCCAAAATCCTTCATAATGGCTTATAATGAAAATGTAAATTATCCTAAGAATATCCCCCTAGGAGTGTCATAACCAAGAGTGCAGCAAGGCTCATGGTCATGTACTAGGATACCCCAGGTCAAACTCGAAACTCCTTGTTAGAGTTATCACTTGTAGGTATATCTGTGCCAGAGCCGTCTTTACCTGCTTGTATCTAGACAGGAATATATGGCATGAAAATACAGAAAAACATTACATTAAAAATATTCTAGTAAATTATTCTATACTAATACTCTAAGTCTATCTTAAGGTAATGTTCTCTAATTAGAGTTTATCTAAATATAGTTTCCATGTTTTGTTCTAATCTTACTCAGATACCAACTGTAACGCCCCGACCCTAGAATCCCAGAGTCGGTTCTTTATTACATAAAATTGTCATGATCACAAGAGGTCAAATCCCAAAAGACCAATCAGTTTAGTAGCCTTGGATGTACTAGATACATATATAAGTTTTACATTAAATTATAAAATGAAAACAACATCAAAATTGTCTCCATATACCACATTAATATCCCTTATACTATCCTTGCAGGTCAGTCATAATATACTTCTTCACATCCTAGTAAGAATAAACCTAGAAAGCGGTGAGATCAGATGCTTAGTATGGATAACAATATAGTGAAAACTTTCATAAATAATCATAAACATTTAAGGAAGTGTATAAGACTAAAACATAGGCCTTTTAAACTTAAACTTCAGTATAATATGGAAAATATAAATCAAATAATTCCCTTTACTTATTCACATGGATTTTCTAAAAGTCAAATAATGACATGAAATATCAAAACCCAATTTTATAATGATATAATGCATAATGTTCGACTTTATAAACACAAAGTAAAGTCCTTATTCCAAGACTAAAACTAATATTTTTTCAAGGCCTCGTTCCAAGACACTAGTTTGTCTCATGAGACCAATAGAAGAATTGCGGAGTTATAGTGGGCTCCGCCCGTCATTTACTAAGTCCAATGCATTCCTCATATGAAAGGTTAACACATAACATAAAAATTACTATTAAAACTAACATATGAAATGATAATAATTTAACCATAAACCATGAATGGTGTATAAATAACACATCCACAGTCAAACATATCACAAAAAATTCAGTACAATATGGAGGAATCGTATCACAATGAATCAGCTTCAAACAAGTGTAAAATCCATCAATGTATGTTGACATAGATGAAATCAAAACTATATGAGAGAAATATCTTGTTATTTTTTTTTTGAAATGATTTAAAAGCCACTTAATTTATAATGGAATGCATTTAAATACATTTTATAATTAAATTTTCACTTACCACTTTGAAACTTTTTAAAGGAATTAACATTTTAAAAACATTCATGTCCATATAAATAAATCCTTAAAACCCATTTTGAAAACATGGACATTAATGAGAATTATTTTGAAGAATAAATATTTAAACAATTTAAATTGATGATGATCAAGTTAAATCATACCTTCTATAAAACCAAAATATATTCCCTTTAAAAATATTATTATGAAACACGGATGTAGATGGTAAAGAGGTCCCCGTAGATACTCACGTAAAAATAACCTCGGATAATGAAGAGATTATAGAATTAACCCTTTACATGTACGTGTACATAGTCGATGATATGTTATACTCATGTATAATATTTAAACCATTGTTATTAAATTATACAATAACCACATACGTAATTTTGAAATCATATATGATCTTCTAATATTGCTTTATTAATAATATTTCATTAAAATCATCCTTTCAGGTTTTAGCTGATCTGTTTTCCATTATATTAGTGGTTACATTAGCCATGTTTATTAAGGATAGCATGAATTTTATTCATATCCAGAATGATATTAATTTTATAAACATTATTTGTAATCATAAAATGAAAATTATTCTTGATTGATTATGATGGGGAATGAATCTCATCGCGTTCGTGGAGATGGTAATCCATACGTACGCATGAGCGACAATATAATTATATTGATGGTGAAATTGTATGTAATTGGATGGTATATAATATATACAAAATGATTAACATGTTATATATATTATTTATATCCGTTATACTCATTATTATACCCATCCAAATAATGAAGTGTTTGAATAACAAACTACACCATGAAGTGGAGACTGTATGTCAAACGCTTGTAGGTATGATGACTTTGTCATTTATAGGATGGATAGAACAAAAAATGAGGTTGTACCATAGTTTTAATAACATAAATCTATTTATAAGGTACTATAGAAATTATTTTGGTATGAAAACAACAAATAAAGTGGAAGTTGAAGAAGAAAAGAACTTGAAATATGGTGATGAAATTATTACCTCTTCATCGGGTGTTTCCTTTTGATTTGATCAAAAGGTGTACATAGGTTGGTTTTCTGATAAATGTAAGGACTCTAGGTTTATGTGAGGGAATTTTGGAGGATATTTTTTCAAGTGTTGGCCAACCCAAATGGCATTGGAGGTGTGATTTTGAGAGAAGTGGAAGTTCCCTTTTATAAGAGGGGTGAGGGTCACTTTAGGAAAGGATTAAAATATTAATTTATTATACAATCATATTTGGTTTATAATGGCTCAAAATGAATTTATTTCTAGGAATAGGTAGATATGGGTCGAATGAAGCTCAACCAATTGGTTTTAGACATGTTCAGGTTGTGATTTTAACCTTATCTTTTAGATTTAACTCTTAGTTAAATAGTTTAACTTTTATCGTGTCATCTTGTCTTTTTACACTATATGGTTTATAATCCTACTATAAAAAATAAGATAACTAAAAGTGGTTCATTAATGAGATATATAATATTATTTAATCCATTTTTCCTAACCTTATAGTTTTAGGTATATTATATCAACCAATAATATAATATTTGTTTTAGAAACTAATTTATGTCAATTTTGACACTGTTTGGGATTTTGTTTTTGTGAAAGTCATAACAACCTTATCACATCGAAAAAATTAATATAATCAACCCTGATATGCCATATTAAACTATAAAATTAGTGTAATTCAAATAAAGTCTCAAATTATATTTATTTAGATATTTATAATATTAGTTATTTTAAAATTTTATTAAGAAGGTAAATACTGCATCACCATTTTGTCATAAATATATTTAATTATTTAATCTCTAAAAATTATAAATAATATACCATTATGTAGGAAATATTTTTATCTTTCTAATTAATATTTATAGTCGAATTGTTATTGTTTTTATCCCTATATTAAAATTGGTTTAGTAATTAAACATTGTATTTAACTCTTTTAACTCTTCTTTAAATAAAATAATAATAAATGACTGAATCTAATCCAAGTGGATCAAAGAGGATCATATTTTATTCCTATGGTTTTTTTCAGTGTAATTACACATATCCAATAGAATTATTACATGTGTTAGGGTAATTATAATATAATTCTAACCCTTAATTACCCCATTTACTTTTAACCGTGGTAAATAAAAGTCAAAACTTACTATTCTCCAAAAAATATGTTAATATTATTCAAACACATTTTACATACTGATATCAACTGTGTCTCTAGGATTTTCAAAATTCAATTCACAAAATCTGTAAAATTATGTTTTATGCAAATTTGAAAATTTTCCTAGAAGGTGTGTAAAAGACGGTAAAAAATTGAATAAAATAGCATACATCTAATTTTGTTATAAAAATGAATCTAAGGAATTAAATTGGACTAATATATGTATTATGTATCTATTTGACATAAAATAAAGAAAATAAATAAATTTTTTAATAGAATTCAGTTTTAAACAATAACGCTATGTGTTTCAGTATTCATCAAAAATTAAAAGTTTTCAGAAAAATTATAAAAAATCACCCTAAGTTAATTATGATATTTTGAATTCAAAACATAAAAGTTTCATTAATTAATTGAAAATTAATTCCTGTTGTCAAAACCAAAAATCTTATTTTTAAAATTTTAGAACTATCAAAAGATTAACATGTGTTTATGTTAATAATAAATGCAAAATTACTTATAATGACATACATTGTATTAAATGATAAAAATATAATTCAACTATACTTATTCATCATCCAAATGTATAATTTAACACTATAAATACTTCTGATTAAAATTATTGTTTTTAATTTAAATTTATTATAATTCACTATTCATCAAAATATGAACGTTTTCAGAAAAACAGAAAAAAAAATTCCATACTAAATTTTTATGTCCCAATTCTATATAAGTAGATTATTTTGTCAAATTTAATTTAAAAGTGTCAGATATTGCATATAATAAAAGTTCACCATTAGTGGGCGGTGAAATTGCATTTTTGAAAAATACTTCCTTGATCTAAAAAATTGGATTTTTTCTTATATTATGTCTATGAAACACATAATATAGGTGTTAATATTAAATAGAGCATATAAGACTCAGAATACAATTATTACTATTCATAACCGCTTTTTGAACGGCTAGTTTGGTAAGTTGTGGTGTTCTCGAACTCGGCATTGCGTGTAGCGCAAGCTGTTGAATTACATTAATGAAATAACGTATTATGAAATCTTGGGGTGTTACAGTTCAGACCAAAATGATATTGAATACATAAATATTTTCAATGAAGTCTTGTCAGATATAAATGTCATTTATCACTCTAGAAGCGTACAAGAGTCTGGTGTGTCCTTGTATAATTTGATATTAATCCTTCGTAGTAACAGATATGATTTTGTAAAATTACATAGAATCATTATCGACACATTATACACATCATCAAAAAACTCCACCTAAAATTCATAATGATTTAGAAGATCCTCCAAATGTTCTTCTTGGAAATAATTTTATTATATCAAGGCATTACAAATTTACAACCTGGCTGACACCATGGATAATTTAATTAAAATGCCAATATTCATGGAAAATTCACTATGCCACCCAGCATGTAGATTCTCTCTTTCATGGATCATTAATAACTAAATAACAAGATATATGTGGATCATCCATTGGAATATTAGTTGTGGGCACATTTTTCCTTGGTGTATTAGGTCTGATAGGATTGCCTATGCAACGATTTTTATTAGGTGTTGACATCTCCTCTAGTCAATATTCTTAAATGATCGAGCCAGGGAAAACCCAGTCATGTTTTGAGGAGATTTTTATTCTCCTACTATGCTTGGTTTATGGATCTAGAATGAGTTTGATCCGCATAGACAGTTTGAGAGGATATGCGACTGAATTATTGACTTCTATCATGACCATGTCTTCCCCTCTATCCTCAAACTATACAGCCACTTCCAAAAATTTCCCAACAGAATATAGTGATTTAAAGTTCATAGTCTCACCCATCATCTGAGAAGGGATCCATTTATTGAATTATACTAATATAACTAAATATCAATTCATCTTCTAATAAAGATCTGTTTGGCGGGTCGATTATTGTGGTACCTTTTCGTGGGGAATTACACATCATTTTGTGATTAAAGGAAGGAATTCTAAGAGGGTAAAATAATTCATTGTCTATTGAAAAATATCATATTTCATTGTTTCTACTTTATATTATAGATATGTTATTTTTCGAAATAATGGATTTCATAGGGCTGAGATCCCAATGTTGTCGACAATGTCATAGAGTAAGCAGTGATGGGAATATTTGTCTATTCAATCTATGCATAGAGAATAATACAAGTCTTGTTGGTCATTTTCATTACAATCTAGTCACTAAACTTATGAACAATCTTTCAGTTAGCTTCCCTCCCATCACTCTATTCCTCTAGATCAGTGTTAGAATGGCATTCCCATTGTCTTACTAACTTCAACATCCAATAGTCTAGTATCTTATGCAGGATGTTTTTTAAAAGAACAATTCATTTGATTTTGTGACCTAATGCTCAGTCGAAGGGTAAATAATTAGAGATATCTTCATCACAATCCTAATTAGGATTCCTAGGTTTTGGAAACATAATTATATTATTTTACAATTCTATAATAAATTATACAAGTACATGATCAATTAGGAAAAAATAATCATTGTTCTATATCTCCAAAATATATATTTTTCTCATCTTCTCCCTTTTCACATTATGATGAGGTGGGCATTGTTACTAATGCTAAGGAATGGGGAACAAGTAATCTGTGGGAGGCTTTGGAGAGGGAGTGTCTATAAGGGCTATCATAATTGTAACATTGGAAGCCTCTACTTTCTCTATTTAATTCCTTTAAGATAATGACATTAGTCATGACATATACTTGGTTCAAGTTATGGAACCTTCCATTCATTGAGAAATTGTGGAAATATCTTGAAACCCACCTATATAATTCATTGGCATGAGTGGTGTGCTCAATTGTTTTGATAATTCTCTATAAATACGGGAAAAAATATTCTACAAGAAGTTATAACCTTATAGAGTTTTTAAACTCCTTTAACTAAGAAATAATGTCTACAAGATAATAATTATGTTACTATATAAAATTTGAGTGGTTGGTGACTATTATCTTTTACAAAATCATGCTGAATTGGAAGAAAAACATTCAAAAAAGATCATCCCATAGGGTAATTGACTGATCTAGCAAGTCGTTGTAACATAAAAATGATCTCCCATTCAATGTATACACGAATCACATGAGTTTTACTACATCCTTTTGTAATGGTTTCCTCATAATGGGATCATATCTGGAAACTAAAATTTTCAAATGATTCTATGGTTCCCCCAAACCATTGAAAATTAGAATAATATAGTTTCCAAATAACATTCGGGGAAGAGCCGGATCAAACCATTCAAGGTAGGGACTATTTTTTGCTATACTAGCACAATAAACTCATTCTTAGATTCCAATTATGATTCTAGAGACTAAGTATGTTTTATGAGAACTTGACTATTTTCTTACGGTGCATGATCTTCAACATGAGATACATTATGTGGGGACAACTATGGTGGATCTTTTAAAACCATTCATGGGTAAACTAGAGGGGAAAGACTATAGGGATGTCCTTTTCCCTATTTTATTGTATACCCAATGGCGGTAACTCCGGATATGTTGTTATAGTATCCATGTATATTGGTTTCTGATACCCCAAATTGATTGGTTTTTATTGAACCATTAGGATTGTCGTTGAAAAGCCTATATATTGAGGTGCACCAGTAAGGAGTGTAGGTTGATTCTCTATTCGCAGAACATATCCAGGAGGAACATTACCTTGAAGTATTTCTGTATTTTTTTTCCTCTCATTTATATCATCGATTGATCCTCCTTGGAAATTATTTCCTCAAGGTTATAGGGTTCAAAAACATTCGAAGGTGGGTTAAATGTAACTTCGCATTTACCCTTTTCATTAGTGTGTATCATTGAGGAGGTAACGATGGGGTGTTTGAGGGAATTCATAAATTAATGGCATAAATATAGTTCCAGGTACACAGAGTTGATTCAATCATTTCAGTATGGACCGTATTATGAATTAAAACTTCATCCTCCAACTCTTCCATAAGGGCCTTTTGTTTTGTATGATCTGTAGTTGATGGGATAATGACATTCACCACTATCAAATGCATTGATGGAACATAATTTGTTTCTTTGTCAGAACACCATTTTCTATGACCCCCATGATTCAAGGATTTCTATTTTTTGGTAATATTTGATTATTTTTTTGGAAGGTAATATGATGTGAATCTCTTGATAGTTAAATTGTAAATTTTCAAAATCATGATACTGAAGCATGTGATGGGATGAAATGGGAGGATTCATTTTTTTTTCTATTCCCCTAAATTAGGATAAGACTGATATCTACTAAGTATGACGATCTTAACATAACAAATCCACAATACTTGTGTACTCAGGATCTTCACGTTCAACTTCAAAATCTCTTAGAGCTTCGATTTCTAGCCACAAAGGACGCGTAAAAATATTCCCTAGCCCTCCAGTCTAGCAATTCATCTGGATTATTGTGAATGCACTACCATGGATACATTCATGATTTAATGGAGTTGTTTCCAATCATGGGTCGACATCATTATTTGTATTTCACATGAGCACCCTACTTCTTAATACCTATTCTCTATTTGTGAAATTCTTCTCCTTGATGATTTACTTACATTATTTTGGAGGCTTGCATGATACTTTCATATAGATGATGAAAAATAGTATCAATGGAGTTCCCTCTTTTGTCTTGACATCAGTAATATTCGGTCATTGGATTTTTTTATTTATTATATCATCAGTTGTGAAAAGAGTCCATTTGTTTAATCCATCCTCATTCTATGACATTTCAGGATCCCGATTTTAATAGGATTTGTTGATTGGTGAGCGTAGTCAATTGTAATTCTTTTTATTCACCCCATCCTCAAATTAGAAAACATGAGATGGTATTTGGGATTAGTTGGCACAATTATTTTTACATGATGAGACAAGCATCCTGTAAGGCTTCATGATGTTTCCATAATTTTACATGTTATGCCTCCAGGAGTTCCTCGAGTTCAATTTTTCATTATATAACTACTAGTACATTGGAATTAATTTGATACTCATCATTTGGAAATACCGTTAGTCATAAGTGGTGAAGAGTATTCCATATATTGTGGTGGATTTCATGAAAAATATATTCTGACAACGCCTGTAGAATGCTAAACTATGAAGTGGATAAATGACCAAGCATGAACGTAATGTCATATTAAGCCAACTATATTCTCATGTTCGACATTTATTCTTCTTCTTTAACATGATGATCCTAAATATGGTCAAAAAAAAGTTGACAATTTCTTCTTATTGTATCATAAATTAAACTTTTGGTGGGCACATATTCTATCAAATTGGAAGCAGCTAATCCATGGGTGGTTTCAAGGAGGACTATCACCCTATTCTATATTCTAAATGATAAAGTATTTCACTAGTCAGTGAAAATTAATAATACATGAGTAGCCTTAATTTCTTTGGCACATTGTGGTAGGAAGGATTTCTCTTCTTTAAATCTCCATGTGGATGACCTTCTTGAGGAAGTGAAACACTAATACCGAGAGAACATTCACAGATGATAACATTATGAGGAAGAATTAAATTATGTTTGACATATGACAGTAAGAAGAAATCCAAGAACATATACCCTCAAGAAGACCATTAGGATGTAAGATAGTTGTGGAATATCTTCATAATGTTTGATCATATGACCACACAGAGGTCTACCTTGACTCTCATCAGTAGATGGTTTCTTTAGACAGATGATATTATGAACAAGAAGAAAGGGTTCATGGTGAAGTGTTGGAGGAGGACCATTGGAAATAATACTACAATTCCCATAATTCCATAATAATAAATTTGGATCCTTATCATCCATAGATATATGAATTTGGTCCTATAAAACTGTATTATTATGTATTGTGGTATCGCTAACCATCTTTTCATTTTCAAATATTCTCTGATGAGGCATCTTTTTGGATCCCTTCATGTTAGCACCTGGAGTCACAATTTGGGAAAAATAATTTTTTTGGTATGACAGCTTAATTTAATTTCTCCCATGTTATATTATAAAATATCCAATAGGATTTTAGAATTTTGGTACGGTTTTTATGTTGCTCGATCTAGCCTTTGAAATAGTCCTATTAAGTTTAGTTGAAAAGGGGGAAGGGACTAAATTCGATTGTTCATATATCATTGTTATGTTTTCCCCATGACCCTTCTTGAGGGTATTAGATGTGTGTGTATACTATAGAGTGACATTATTATGAGTCACATCATTTATAGGGAAATATTACTGAATCTTCCCCTCTCCCACTTTCTTTTTCATTATATATCCATATTAGTTCTGTAGTATGTGTGTTAAAATTCAGGAATACCCCTTCACCATCATTAGGATGGGAATAGTTAATTTAGGGATTCAATGTGAGTATATTCATATTATGGGTCGAGTGTAGGGGTGTGTGCATTCTCCTATTCTCAAATTCATATCAGTGGATACTGAAAGTATTCTTGTTCATGGGTATAGATTTATGTCTACCGCATATCTGTCACTATGACGTTACAGCTAACATCACTAGATGCTTCCATATTAGAATACTGGTAGTATTGATTAATGTGGGATTCTGTGTGTAACACCCTAAGAAATATTGAGATTTTTTTTTAAATTTCCTTGATGTATTGTGTTGTACGCTACACAATGATTAGATTGTGTTATACGCTACACCATATTGGCATGTATTATATGCAACAATATTCTTGACTTTTGTTAAACATAATTTAATGTTATTTTGATATCATTAATTTCACTCAAAACCTAGTATAATACATTACAATTTATTATATCCCATTCTTCATAATGGTTCGTATAAATAGTATTAGCTTCTGTCTAAAAGAACTATTTAACTGAAAATATGTTACTCTATAAAATAATAAAATGACCCTTTATGGTTTTTATTAATAAAAAATATATGTAATATATTCAATTTAATTTCTAAAATTCATCTTATTTGTTTTTCCAGGACATGATATAAGAACAAATTCAAATTTACGGATAAAATGATTGTCTTTCAAAAAATAAATTTGTAACACAATTTGATGGAGAACCCATTTTAAATATTTTTCATAACTTTTAAAAGTTTTTAAGATATAAAATAAACTTTTTCATTGGAAGTAAGGAATAAAAATTTACTTTTTTTTATTTTTTTATTTTTTCAAGAATATTCATTTTATAATGAATACTGAAAAACACTATATTGTAATTTAAATAGGCATTTCATCTGATTAATTTATACATAAAGGTTATACTTTTAATAAGATGTATATTATAATTTAAATATGGTTTTAAAATCTAGTACAATATTTTTCATTATATGAAATTTCACATTGAAATTATATATAAATGCATATCACACTTTTGACGGATTTTACTTTTAAAAAACTTGTTTTATCGCTATAGAAACAAGAATTAATTTTAAATTAATTACTAAAATATTTGTGTTTTGAATTTCGAAAAATGGATTACATATTTGGAATCCTAAGGTACAAATTATGTTAATCGGTTACATTTTTTGTTATTATGAATAGTAATTTCTGTAAATACAATTACCGCAGTTAATGGTAAATCATGTAAATTAGGGTCAAAATCAATATGGTAAAGAAAATTAAAATAACCTTACACCTGCCAAAATCCTATTGTATTAATTAAAGTCAAAAAATATCACTTAATGGTAATAATTTATTCATTTGAAGAACTTTTTTCCATGAACTGTATGTAATTATAATTATAACAAAAGAAAGTGGCAACATGTCACTCTCTTATCTCTTATAAGTATAGTAAATTTAATGTAGGGATAAACTGATGAAACCTTGAAAATGAATGGAATATTGAAATCTAATAAAATTATATACATCATTTTAATTTATTTGGAATTTTTTAGATATTAAATAATTTCCATAATTATTGACACAATAGTGATATAATAATTATTTTATTAAGAGAAATATCAAATAAATGATATTATTAATATTGAAATAAATATTATATAAATAATTTATGTCATCCACTATTTTTCTAGGTGAATGTGACATTAAAAAAGTATATTAAATTGATTTTTTCAATGTTATATCACTTTTATGATTTTATTTTAATTTAATTTAATGTGTAGCGTAAAAAATGTCACTATAGATATTTTATTAGAAACAATTATTAAATTGTATAAAAATCATTATAATAATTTAAAATTACAAAGTATAATTGATAAGGTCTAAAATTTAATCAATTTTCCAATTCTGGGAAATTTTACCCATATAAGTAAACATAATATCCTCTTAATAAATAGTATACTTTTACCTTAGTTAATATTAAACGACACTAATTAAGGGTAATCTGAAAAGGTAAAGTTTTAAATAAAATAAATATTTGTAAAAAATTATTAGATGAGATCTTTTGAAGCTATACACTTATTATCTTCTAAATATACAACATAGAATAAATTAATGTTTGGAAAACAATTTATAATAAAATAATATTTCAAGACGTTCCTAAAGTGCCCCTCCTCCCTCCAATAAAAGGCCACCAGATATACCCACATACTAACACCACCCAATCCCCTCGGCTCATCCAAATTATTCTCAAATAATAACTTTTTGTCTATCCCTTCCTCCTAGATACTAGATATTGTGATTAAATCCATCCTATGGAGTCCTTTTGTGCAAATCAAAAAAAGATACTGAAAAATGAGATAACTATTTTATCACCTCTTTCAAAATTAATTTTTACTTATAATAACTCTTATTATGTTGTTTAAATAATAAATTAATAAATCCATTATCTTATAATTGATTATATTTTATTATAATTATGGTACATCCTTAAACATCCTTTTATCCATCCTACAAATAACTATGTCACCATGTGTGCATACGTACAGCTTGTCTTCTTCACACTGTTGCGTAATTTGTTATTATGCAATACTTTTTTTGGAGGGGTATAATGATGAGTATAACATATTTTAAAAAATATACCATTATAATTATTCGGTATAATTATTATACCATGAAATTCTATACCATTTAACCATTAATTAAATTATATTGTCACTCATTCGTATGTACGGCCTACAGTCTCCACGATGTGATGTGTTTCATTCTACTTAATCTTTATTAAACAATTCTTATATACATGAATGAAATGAATAAAAAGGTATATATTATAATAATATCATTATTTATATAATATAACTATAATCTATGAATTGTAACATGAACTTATCTGACCAAACATGCATATGAACATAAAAGAGTTAATATTTGAATAACAAGTAACTATGGAATGTTAATAAAAAACTATTATTAATATAATCATATATGATACAATAAAAATGATTAAAGTTATGAAATATTTCAATATAATTATTTAAATTATTATACATGAAGTTCAAATACATATGAAGGATATCATACCTATATTAAGGGAAAATTTTACAATCTAATTATTATCCATGATTTTTTATATGTAAGTATTTAATGGGGTATATTTGTCATCGACATCCATACATAATAATTATATAATATTGTTTCTATTATTATAATTTATTCTAAAATTAATTTTACCCATTTTTTGGTTTTTATTAAATGGTATGGAAGAAATATTTCTTTCAAATTCTAAATGAGTTATTGTTTGACGTTTCTGAAAATAGTACGAGAAAAATGTTTTTTAAATTATACAGCTTGAACAAATTTTTACTAATTCATAAAGCCTTATTTCTATGAAGCATCCTATTCAATATTTCATATTTATTTTAAAATAGATATTTTTTATTCAAAAATTCATGGAATTTTGAGAAAAGGAAATGTTTTTGAAGAAGAGAGGATATTTTTCTCAAGAATTGAGTTCAAATGTTATAAAAAAATTATTTCCATCTAAGATGGCATTGGGTTATTCTTCTATCACTATTATTAAGTTTATTTTACTGGTATATTGACTGAATTATTTTTAATAAATTCATATATTTTATATTTATTATTATTCAATGAGGTTTAAGTAATCCATTTTTTTTGGGTTATTCTTTGATTAATGGTTTATGTATTTGTGGAACATGAAACAATGATTTCATTATGATATTTTTGGGACCTATATCTCCCCCCAATTTATTATGTAAATATTTATAAATCAGGATATAGGCTTTAATCAAATAGAAATTAAATATAGTTCAATAATATAGGGATGGAATGACAAGTAAACTGAATTCAGTAATGGAATTTTTCCCCTACAATGGTCTTGGATATGAGTCTTGGATAATATGGAAATGATTTTATATTATTACGTGTTTTCAAAAAGTGCATGTTTTATATCAAGGTTGTGTTATCATGGTTAATGGTCATTTATGATTAATTCCTTGTGAACTATTAAGATTTATTTCATGACTCGTGATTTTGTTATTTAAAGGTAATGTTCATGTTCGTTTACATTCATATGTCAATCTATTTTTTCATACCCTTACTGAGCATCTAATCTCACACTTTCTTACGTTCCCATTACTCAGGTTATAATGTAATCATTTAATCAAGAGTACTAAAGGGTAATATCATTAAGGGAGGTGTTGAAGATATTTTACAAGTTATAAGAATATATTCCACGATTCTAAAGGCACTGAACTATTACGGTCCACAGGGGTGCATTTTTTGAAATTTAATGAATATTCATATAAAAATATTTATTATTCATATACATAATTATTGGGTCGTTATAGTTGGTATCACCGGAATGGTTTAGTCATCTTTTGGAAAATAGGATGTGAAATCTTTAGTGAGATCCCAAGAGATATTTCTAAGGGATTTCCTAAGGTTATGTAGAATTATAGGTTCTAGTCCTAGAATTATGGAAATGATCATGAATAAAATAGGATAAAGCCAAATATGTGATAGATTTAAAATAAACCCCCTTGAATATTTTTTTCGTATTATAATTTTTTCCACTCATGATATTCTTTTTGGGTTTTAGGCAATCACTAAAACCTAAAAGAACCATGTTAATGATCAATGAAATGGGAAATTCGATGATTTTTCCCATGAATGAACAAATTTTATAAGATATGGAAAGAAAAATCTTATAGGTATACTTAAACAAGTTATGAATCATTATGGACTTCTAAATGAGCATATATGGTACAGAAATTATGTTGAGTCTTTCAAAGGGAAACATCCACATTCTTTCAATGGGATTACTAATCCACTTATTGAAAAAAATGGATCAGAACCATTGAAAATATATTTTTCATCCTTCATTGTTTGGAACATGAAAATTTAATTTTTTTTCTATTTATCATTTATAAGGCGAAGAAGAAGAGTGGTGGACTATAATCAAGAATATGAGGCAACATGATGAAATTTAATCCATGGTGGGGGACGAGTTCAAGACATAATTTTTCAGTAAGTACATTACATATATTCTTCAAATAAAAATGGAAAAGATGTTCCTTGATCATAATAAAAGAGATGATGAATCCATTGGTACATATGAGGAAAATTTTAAAACACTTTCAAGGTATGATTCTGGCTTAATCATCCAACCTGAAACTAAATTTGATTGATTATTCAGTGGCTTAAAACTAATTCTTTAAAGGGTGTTATATATAAGAGTCTTTAGTTTCTATGATGTAATATTGTGTTGTTATATCAAGGTATAATTGTAAGTTGGTGATACATATAAAACTTATTTAATTGATAAGAAACTAAATATGGAGTTTGAAGAAAAATATAAAAATTATGCTAATAAGAATATGAGTTCTTCCTTATGCTCAATGTGAGGAATGAAACAAGGTGGAAATTTTATTAATGGTAATAAAAAATAATTCAATTATGGAAAAGAAGGTCATCAAGAAGTTTAGTGCCGAAGTAATGAGAAAATGGTAGCTGTTGATGTAAATAGAAAAAAGGATTTAGAGAATGAACCTCCCACACTTCAATGTTACAAGTGCATGGAAACATGGAATTACGATAACCAATTCTCTAATCCAATGGTGATCACTGATGATCGATGTTAGAAATGTTTAAAGTCCAAAGGAAAAGGAAGATCATATGTGATCAACAATTATAATGTTCAATATAATAATGAAATGGTGGAATGATTGAGTGTTTATATAATGGGATTCCAGAAAATTGTTATAGAATAACTTTTATTGTATTATGGAATAACAAAATATATATATTTATTTATCCATTGTGGTTTTCCACATGAATTTGAATGTATATTCTGTGTTTTTCTCGTAATCATGAAATGTGATTGAGGAAATAAGGTGATTTTTTGGAAAACACATGATTTGAGGAAGGATGGACCTTAATATGAACCATATGATAAGATAATTATATTTATCTAAAGGTATATTGGGTCAGAATAAGTAAATTAAACAATATTAGTTAACTTGGAACTGGTTAATGATTTATTGCCATGTAGGTTATGCAATCTCAAATGAAGATTACAATATTTTGGACTTAAGAATTAGAAAACATGCGTGTTTTCAATAAGGATATCTAATAGTTCAGGTTGTTACCATGAGTCAAGAGAATACATGATTCATGTATTAACATGTTTAGAATATGTCAACCATGAACTACCTTATGAGATATGGGAAATAAATGTTAAACCGATTTAGTTCAGCTATTTATAATGTTGTAGATTTTTAGTATTTCGAAGGATTGTAAGGTTATCAAATTATGGATAGTATAAGTTATACTCTGGTTTAAGATTGTTAGATTAACATATATTCTATCAATCATTCAACATATTGATATTTTATAAACTATGTTAAACTTTTTATTATGATATAAATAATGAACTATAATTCTATTTATGGATCATATTATCTGCTAACACATCAGGAATGACCAATTCTACTTCATTTCATTGAATAAGAGATGAAGTGGAAATTTTTCAAGGTATGACCAATGGTGATATTGTTATGAAATAAGTAATTAATTATTCTCATGTTATGAAACTTTAGGGAAAGGATCTTGAAAACAATAAATGTTATCCTTGTACCTCCTATTTGATTCATCATATGGTCCCTTAAATCATCATAGATTTCTGGCTTTCGGGTTGTTAACTTTCTCAAAATATTGTTCTCTACAACCTTCCATCATAACATTAGGGGTATATTTTTTTTCATATCCATGTTTTCACTTCCCACCTATGTTATTATATGTGAAAACCCTTTATGAATTACTTTTCATAACTGTTATGTTTCTAACTTTCCTTTTTAAAATGATGTTTTAGTATTCCCTTTTACAATTTGGGTTTCTATGAAAGAAACTTTCATGTCGTAAACCTTTTATAACCTTGATGAATTTTGTGGGAGAAATTTATTTTAATGGGGGTAGACCGTGACACCCCAAGATTTTATGAGATAGATTCTTTTTAATTTCAATGATGTCTTGTGTTGTAAGCTACACCAGGATTTGCATGAGCTATACACAACACCGTATTAGATTGTAGTTTATGAAAAACTATTCATGGATTGAGTTTCAAAAAAATTCATGTTCTTATGATACAAATAATTTCACTCAAGAGAATGTAAAATTGATAACAAAGTATTATAACATAGTCATTATAAATGTGGGAATGAAGAGTAGAACTTTCTTCTAAAGAAACTATTTAAATTAAAATAACTGAGTCTATAAAATAAAAAAAAATTACTCTTTTTGGATTTTATTAATGGAAATATATATGTAATATGATAAATTTGATAACTAAACTTCATATTATAATTTTTTAATATATTATATATGAACAAATTCAATTTTACAGAAAAAATGAGTCTTTTTCTAAAAATGCACTTTTACTGCCTTCTGATGGCGTACCAATTTGAAATCTAGTTTTTTACACTTTTATATGTTATTTTTGAAAAAATAAAAATCTTATTTTCAATAGGGAAATAAAAATTTAATTTGTATTTTTTAGAATTTTTCCAATAATATTCATTTTCTACTGAATAGTAAAATATATTGCAATTTAATTTAAAATAGCTTTTTCATCTGATTTGTTTTTACAAAATGGTTATCCCTTTAATTGTTTTTAAATATAAATATGTTATATTTTAATCCATTAATCCAATTTTGGTCACTGGATGTAATTTCACATTGATATTAGATATAATTTCACATTAATCTTTTGATGCATTTTACTTTTTTAAAAACACATTTTTTCTTATTTTGACAACGGTAATAAATTTTTAAAAAATTAATGAAACATTAATTTTTATAATTTTTAAAAAACCAATTCATACATATTTGGAATCAGTGGGTCCAAATTATGTTAATAGGTTACTGTTTTTGGATATTCTGAATAAGTACTATGATAATTTTTATTTACCATAGTTAAAGGTATATCAGGTAAATTAAGGTAAAAGACAATTTGATAAAGATAATAAAATAATAAAAATATAGGTAAAAATATTATTGGATGAGTTAAAGTCTACCAATATCATATAATGTTTGTAATTGATTCATTTAAAGGAATTTTTTCCATGAAAGTTATATAATTATAATTAAAACAAAAGAAAGTGAAAACTTATAAATCTCTTATATCTTATTAGTATAATAATTCCAATGTAGTGATAAACATGATAAAACATAGAACATAAATAGTCTCTAGAAATATAATGAAATTATCTATATCTGGTGAATTTATTTATAACTTTTAGATATATAATAATTACCATAAATATTGACACAACAGTGATACAATAATTATTTTATTATGTGAAATATCAAATAAATTATATTCTAATTAGTAAAATAAATATTATATAAAATAATTTATGTCATCCATGATTTTTATAACATAATATGACATATTATAGGACTATTAAGTTCTTTTTATTGAAGCTATATCTTTTTTTTGTATTTTTTTAAATTCAATGAAATGAGTAGTGTAAAAATTGAAACTATTGATATATTATTTCAATAATATGTTATTAAATTATTTAAAAATCGTGAAAATATTTTAAAACAACGAAGTGGATTTCATAAGGTATAAAATTATTTAATTTAACAATTACATGAAATTTAGCCCAAATAAGAAAACTGAATATAATCCTAATAATGAAAATATTTTTACCTCAATTAAAATTAAAACCGAATAATTAAGGTTAAACAGAAAATATAAGATTTAATATAAAATAAACACATATATATAAATTATCGGATGAGATTATTGATAACCATACTCATATTATACAATAAATATACTAAATTTGATATTTTTTTATGGGATAATAAATTTATAATAAAATAATATTTCAAGACTTTCTTAAAGTACCCCTCTACCCACTTATGAAAACCCACCACATCTACCGACATACTCACACCTCTCACGCCCCATGTATCATCAAAATTGAACTCAAATAATCTCCCAACATCCGACTACTCATCCTAGAGAGCACACTTTGGGAATAATTTCATCCCAAGGAGGCCTTTTATGAAAATAAAAAATAGATACACAAAAAATCAGTTATTTTTTTATCACATCTTTCAAAATTATTTTCTTCTTATACTTCCTATTATTATATTTTTTCAATGATAAAGTAATAAATCCTTAATCTAATACATTTATTGATATTATTATAATTTTTTTGCAACCTCATACTTCTGTTGATCCATCCTATGAAGAACATTATCCCCATGCATGCGTATATACGACATACCGTCTCCACGCCATGGTGTGATTTTTTATTCAACAATATTTAATTTGGATCAATATAATGATGTGTATAATGGATTTAAATAATTAATATAACATTGTTATTATTCTTTATAATTAATATATAATTTAATTTCATACCATTTAACCATTCAGTGAATGACATCGTTGCTCATGCATACGTACGACATACAGTCTCTACGATGCTATGAGATTCATTCTACATAATTTTCATTAAACTAGGATTATATACATGAATATAATGAATAAATATGATATATATTATAATAATATAATTCTTTAAATGATATAACTATATTCTATGAATAGTAACATGAACATATCCGACCAAACATGCATAAGAACATAAAGCTGTTAATATCATAATAACTAGTGACAATGAAATGTTACTAAAAAAAGATGATAATATAATCATAAAAGACATCATAAAAAGGATTATGATTTAGGAATAATTCAGTAAAATTATTTACATCATTACACAATAGCTTTAGATACATACGAAGGATATCATATCTAAGGTAAGGGGTAATTTCACAATCCCATTATTATCTAAGATAGTTTATACCAATGTATTTACTAGGGTGTATTTATCATCCACATAAATATTTCATAAATATATAATATTATTTCTAATCTTATACTATTTATTAAATTCAATTTCACTAATTGGATAATTATTATTAAATGGTATGGATGTAATCTTTCTTTTATTTTTCATTCGATGTACTTTTGGACATTTCTACCAAGTGTATGAGATGAATGTTTTTCAACTTATATAGAATGAATAAATTTTCAGGTATTCATAATAACTTATTTCCATAAATATTCTCTTACACTAATTTGAGGATATTTTCAACTAAATGAAATTAAATTAAATTTTTTTTCCATTTTGAGAAAAGAAAACATTTTTGAAGAAGAAAGGATATTTTCATCATAAATTATGTTCATGTGTTTTATTGAAATTACTTTCCACAAAAGATGGCATAGGGCTATGTTTCTATCCCTATTAGTAATTTGATTATTTTATGATGGAATTTATTTATGAAATCCAGTTATTTTATATGTATTATGATGGAATGATGTTTAAGAAACTCATTTTTTGTTCCTCAGGTTTTTCTATGAAGAGGGATATATGTTTTCGTGGAATATAAAATAATGATTTAATTATGAGATAGGTGGGACCTATATATCCATCCAATGCACTGGGTAAATATTTATAGCTCATGATATAGAAATTAATGGATTGAGAAGTAAATTTTGTTCAGTAATACATGGCTGCAATGAAACATAATCAAATCTCAGTAATGGACTTTGTCTGTTATAATGGTCTTGGCTATGATCCTTGGCTAATATAGAAATTATTTTCTATTCTTACATTTTTTCAATAAGTTCATGTTTTAGGGAAATTATATGTATTCATGGTTAATGTTCCTTTATGATTTAGGCCTTATGAACTACTCTAATTTATTTCATGACTCATCATTTCTATATTCAAAAGTTATGTTCTAGTTTTTTTACATTCATATGTTCATCAATTGTTTTTTTACCATTACTAAGCATCTAATATCACCCTTTCTTATGTTTCCATTCATAAATTTATAATTAAATCATTTATGTATGAGTACTAATGGGGAATATATTTATGGGAGATGTTGAAGATATTTAATAATTTAGATGAATGTATTATATGTTTATAAAGGAACTAAACTAGTTTGGTCCTCAAGAATGAATTTGTAAAATGAAATGAATATTTATTTAAAAATATGTATTATTCATATATTTTATGATTATATCTTTATAGTGTTTTCACCTACTCATAATTTTCCTCTGACTCTAACTATAGTACATTAATGGACACTTCCGAACAAGGCCTCTCTAAGACATGGTCGGTATAGGAAGGGGTTTTAGCCTACACACAATCTTCCATCGAATTTGATTGGTGGGATTCTCTAGATTCGTCCAGACGATTATTTAGTACATCTTGATTAATTTTTGAAGGTTTTTGTACATACTGGTGGGTTTTCATCATATTTCACAGGAGGGATTCTCTATATGCTTCCAGATGAGTCAAATGGCAAGCGTTGTTGGTGTGGACATGTATTTTTTCTTTCTCATGAGTTTACTCTATATTTTTTTGGTGGGATTCATTAGATGTTATCACATGAGTCTAATGTAAGACTAATTGATTTATATAGGTGTTTTTCCTTCTCCGGGGTTGATGCCATATTTTTTTGGAGGGCTCCTTTGGATGCTTCCATATAATTCTACTAGTAGGATTGATTGATGTGGAATTGTGTTTGTGTTTTCACATAGTATTCCAAAAAATTTGGTTATTAGGACTCTCTATAGGAGACATACCTATGGTCTTATTCCCGATTTAATGGGTTCTACCCTTTCGGGTCTGTATTATGTCTCTGGGTCTAGATTACATGGTCCAAACTCCCTAATATGACACCCTCAACTTGTCCAGAGTTCACTATTATTCTTTATTGAATGTGAAGATTACTGGTAGTAACCCATTCAAATGACCCTTATGTATTTTGGGAGTGGTTTTCTCTAACCTCTATAAATTCCTTCAAAATATAATGTATGAGTAAATTTTTTTCTGAGGATAAGCTCATGAAATTGTTGGAGATGATAATATGTTTCATCTACTCAGGGATTTTTGATCTTCACTTAGTGAAAAATGTGCAGGGATTTGAATGCTAGAGGGACTATTAAGAAAGATCAATGGTATGTATAATAACATTTAATAATTACTCCTAGATTGGTGATTTTGATACCTAATGTTTAATACACTGGGACGGTGATGGTTCCCCCTATTTTGAAAAATACCCAGCATGAGCATTAGCCAAAGATTATGTCTCTAAGATATTTTTTACCCCAGTTTAATTGAATAGATATATTATTCCAATTAAATATAATATATGATAAAATAGAAATAATAAAGACCCACAAATTTATAATTTTAACAAATGATGACATGTGTAGTTTGTTGTCTTCGTTTTCCCTCATTCATATTGAGATAGAAAGGTTCTGAAGAGATGGCAGAGACCATCATCTTAGTTAATAATTCACATTAGGTTCACCATTTTTGTTTATGATGAATTAAATATGTTTCATGAAAGTTGATTGTGGCGGGTTTTAATTTTTAATAATTAATCATCTCGGTTTCATCATTTTCAAATGGCTTCAAAGGGTATCATTTTTTGATCTAAAAACACCCAACGCTTCTCACATTTGTGATGACTCATGGACCTAATTTCAAAATGTAGGTGTTCATTAGGGAACAAGGCCCATAATTATAAAGAACTCACATTGGTTGAGATGTTGGGAGGTTGGTCACAACACACCCTTTTTGGAAGAATGGTTTCCCTCTCTGAGACTTGGTTAATGAGTTAAGATATACTCATGAATCTTTCGTTAATTAACATGTACGAAATGGGTCACCATTTAATTAAAATCAATTATTTTCATTTAGGGAACATAGAATCATATGAATTTATTTAAGGTTCTTCATTTATGGAGATATCTACATGTATCCTAACATTTCAATAAATGATACACTTTTTATGTATGTGTTGTAGATTTTTTTGTCATTTATTATTATGAAGCAGGTTTTCAGCCACACAGTTGGGTGCTTGGTGTGCATCGACATCCAGTTATATGGGAGTCATTTAGATGTTGGTATCAAAACCATGATATGTTATTCCAATACATACTCATGAAATGAATCAGAATCCATGTAGTTTAGTATCTATTAGTGAGACAAATCATAAATTTTCAAGGCCATTTATTAAGGACCAATCCATGTAGTTTAATGTCATGTGTCCATGAAATCTATGAAAAATGTGCCTATTAAATGTTTATTGTTGATTCTATGAAAAATAATCTCAGGGAACCTTTTAAGTAAATTGGATCGTAGGATGGGTAAAACCCTTCTGGGAATGGGGCTTATAGGGAATAAGGGTTGATTTTGGGATGTGGGGTTTGGACTTTATAGAGGCATCCTATATATCCCATTTGGATGAGAATCAAAGACCACATAGTTCAATTTGATCATCGATTATAGCTAAGGAGGATTAACCTTTGAATGAGTATGGTTGGGTCTTATACCGATTTGGAGGCCCAATGGTTGGTTATGGTTTCGGATTATACCGAATATGAGGCCCAAATAAGTTTGTATATGGATGTGATTGTTCCTTATAACGCATAGGATGCCCAATGTTTCTTTGGGGATTACATTTGAAATTATGAACATATTTTTGGTTTCATATAGATGTTATTATCAAAAAAACCATTAAGACCATGTGATCCATGTTTAGTGTGTGTATCAAGAGGGAGTAGTGGAACATGGGAACTACAAAATCTACTTCTTCTCTCTTATAGATGAGGCCAAGAACCAAATGGATAAGGGTGGAGAGAATGATAATTTTACCATATCCATACATAGTAGTACCTAGCATGGTCATGTCTGAATACCCATGCAAATACAGACGATGGACCTAGATAAGTATAAATAAATAATGAAGAATATGTTATGGAATTAAGTGTAGGGGATTAATCTTGGAAGGATTCCATGGTGATTTGTTCCTAGGGAGGATTGGGGGATATGTTACTAAACATAATTGAGAAAGTCAATAGTGACCCCCCTGTGTTGGGAACTAAATATAAATGGTCTTAGAGATGATGTAGGAAGGATAGTGTTCACTGCCTTACATCCACTAATGGGAAATCACTTACACTGCCCCTGGTGTCGGCCTCTTCATGACTAAGGGAATTCAGGTCAAAATGCACCCAAATGAACATACCCATTAGGTAAAATCAGTGTAGGATACCTCTGACTAAAGGAATTAATATAGTAGTGGGAGACACACTGATGTGTCGTTTACCATGGTTTGGAAAGTCTTTTGTCTTTGGTGGAGGTTACAATTTAGGTCACCCTCAAAGGAGGGATACAAAAAAGAGGGGACCTCCCATTGGTGTCTTGAAATGAGGCTTGATAATTGGCTCACATAGGGGAAGTTTGGGTTAGATAAGGATCCCTCATTCTAGGGAGACCGGGGTAGACTGAAAGTATTTCACTTAGGTATGCATGTGTGAGCTAATGGTGTTTTGAAAGAAGAACCCATGGGAAACAAAATTTGAGTGAGTCCATGATTTAGGTACCAAGGGTCTACTCATGTGTTCTAGTAATGGTCATGTGCAGTCCACTAGTTAGGGAAGGGACCCTCATGACAGTGTTGGTAATCTTGGTGAAAGGGTTCCTTGTGTATGTGTCTTCTATTTAGACCATAGATGGATGTAAATTCCACTATCCTAATTAATTCCCTTTTCTATTGGATTTTGGAATGTTACATGATATGATTCTATGAGACAAGGAGTATGAAAAGGTTTATCATATATTTGAGTCGTTATTTGGATTTTCCATCATTGTAAATAAGGATCCCAAGGGTTCTATTTATAGGAAAACATGGAACCTTAGTGAAGAGGTTGGCTCATGTTGGTATTTCACATAGGATAATTCACATGGATGATGGATATAATAATTTGTAGGTTTGTAATTCATTATAACAGACATGTGTATATTGCAATGTACTGCTGTGTAGCCCTTCCATCTAGTCCTATGAAACATCTCGGGATTTATACATCAAACATAAAAACAAAAACTGTTCTGTTTGGATCTACATAGAGGGCCTTTGAAAAAATTTGTAACCATTGATATTCTTTTCTTCTCTTCTTTTTTTTTGTCTTATGTTATTTTACCATAACATCATTTTCTCCAAGTGAAAACATATATTGTAAAAAATGACCCATATTACTAGATGATTGAGAAACAATTGAAGATATTCATTGTGCTAACATTGAATTTTATGAATACATTATAAAGATTCCATAATAGAATGGGCATTGACATATGATGGTTATATGCAGTACTGACACATGACTACAACACTTGTGGAGTGCATCATAAAGGGGATATTAAATTTTTCTAAAAATGAACTAGTTTAAGAGAAATTTTATTATTGTGTTAAGTAATTAATTAAAATGTTTTGGTAGAGTATTTAAGGGAATCATGTAGGATTTTGGAATGGATAAAAATTTTAGTGGGTAATTGACATTAACAATTACTAAGCTTCTTATTTTCAATTTAGAATATTGAACCTATAATATTTTAGTTTTTATTTTATATATTTTCATTAGCCCAAATCATGATACAGTGGTCATGTTTTTGTTGTATTACTATACTAGATACATTATGACTATGGAAAATTTCAGGTAGTGAGTTTTCTATTCAGACACATCTTTGTCTCATGTGACTCATTGAATAATGAATGGTAATAACATCTTGATCCAATACACCATCTATATGAAATTGATAATATCCAAAATGAACATTGGATGAATTTTGGGGGGTCATAAATTTACTAATACTTGTATAACAAACTGCATTGATACACGATATTAGTAGGATACGACAATGAGTAGGACTAATGCCCATCAGATTTCAAAATGAGAGCACTTACCTCAATAACAATGCCAACATTTGAGATGCATAATTTTCCACATGTAAACTCATAAGTAGTGAATAAATAACATTCCTGGAATGTGTTCTCATTCATAGTGAAAATTATTTCATTAAATAGTAAAATGTAACATGTTGGGTAGTTAAAGTTATGATTTAGAGGAATATATTATATATAGGGTTCTGTCTAAGAATAATATATTACATTTTAAAAATATAAATTGTATATTGTGTATTCAATTATTATATGGGGAAATATGGTTCTATTTTATCCATGGATCTAATTTCACCAATAACATAAAAACTTCATCATAAATCCAAACAACCATGATAATATAACTATCCTTTTAACATACAAAATACTATTGTTATTTTTATTAGTATATATGAATGAGGATAATAATATCACTGATAAGTATACAAATACATCATTATACTTCTACACGGGCTTGAGGTTTTATAAGCCATTCCGCATAGATATAAATACTATAATAACATTCCACATCCACTAATTATTATTTAATATCTATTGAATGATGGTTTTTATAGAATATCTACTTGGATTTTTCATTTTTTTTAATCATCAACTCTTTGTTTCCCTCACTATGACATAGATATATGAGAATCAAACTTTCCAATTGCTCAAGGAAGAGATGACCATCACTATAGATAATGAGTCATTTATTATTTTTATTCTGATTCTGGGTGCAATAGTTGATGGAACCACCAATTGACATTTTTTTTAATTTTCTTAAATCTATTTCTAGTCATACAAATTTGGGTAGGTGGGAAAAATATAGATGAAAAACTTTAATCTACTTGATTAATTGAAAACAATTGATCACATTTACAATTTTTTTATGATATGACTATCATGTTTCACACATGTGGATATACACTATGGATCTAATGAGGGGAAATGTGTATTGATCTCTCAAAAAGTTAAGTCCAAATGATTTATTTTATGAAATTTGAGGACTTAAATTAGGCTAAGATATATTGTTGATAATTTGAATTCATGGAATA
Organism: Viscum album; assembly: GCA_963277665.1. Taxonomy (NCBI): domain Eukaryota; kingdom Viridiplantae; phylum Streptophyta; class Magnoliopsida; order Santalales; family Viscaceae; genus Viscum; species Viscum album. Next base: position 1,018,692,272 of record OY728133.1, on the reverse strand, counting down.
CATATAAAGATCATTTTTTCATTTTATGTGTATCATATAAATATGATATTTTTGGATTCCATATACACCCTTAGTTTTGTTCATCAGGGTTTATTCCTCACCTGGATCATATTGTTACAATTATGTAGCTTCTCATGTAATATCCCATGACCTGCACCCGTGGATCTAATTCTTAGAACATAAATGTTATCTATATGGATTTGATACCAATAACTATGAAAAATAATTCTATCCAAATCATTGAATATCAAAATGAAATATTAGATCACTTTCATATTGAAGGGCCTCATTGTTTTTTCATAGAATTATGTCATACTCTTAAGAGGATTTGTCCATAAATATTTGTTTCATAGAGAAAGACATCGTCCTCCACTATTTCAAGACTTTAACATTCATTTTTAATTCTTCATAGTCTCCCATTAAATTACATATTTGAAAAACATTCCTAATCAAAAGTAAATTAATATTATTTATCATTATAATGTGATAAGAAAATGTAAAAAACTTTGATCTCAGATGCTTAGTAAGGGTAATCTTTAGAGACATCAAATGATTATAATATGAATTGATAAGATAATCATAATATTATAATATCATAGAACTAACTTAAAAATTTCATAACCAATATGACATTGATAATAAACATATGTTATGGAATAGAATATTTTTATTTCAAAAAACATTAGTCATATAAATGAGAAATTATCATAACCCAATCATGAACCAAAATTTTACTTCATAAATATGAGCATCATTATCAAAATTTTAGAAACCATTTTATATGTCACGATTCACTAAAAATACCATCAGATAATTAATTAACACATGTTTCATATAGTGGATCATGAAAAATGACTAGATTCCCATAACAAACCAATTATAATGACTTTTCCCCATAATATATCAAGAAATTAGACTAGTTTTCCATTACATATCAGGATCAATAAATTTTTTCTATAAAGTATATCATGATATATAATAAAATATGAAATTAATTGGAGGGAGGTATAGCTGCCACTGGTCACATAAATAAAAATCATATATATGTGTTTCACAAGATCAAAAATAATATTTCGTAACCAAACACATAAAAGAAATTGGTTTCATAACAATATATTCCTTTCATCATAAAAATATATCATTCTTATAATTAATAAGGATTGTATAACTGGATCATATCCCTTGTAAATCCATAGTAAAATCAATGGATTTAATCTATGATGGAAGATTATATTGAAAATCTGATTAGATAGTTTCTGTGGAAAATAACCTTTCCATTTGGAAATCAATTTTCATTTAAATATGTTATTTTGTAGAATACCTCCATGGATTCCACTTAGAAGTACCCTAAGTTGGTCATCACAAAACCTCGAGCGTGCCTTCCCAAAAACCTTAGGCTGATGAATATTAATGAGGGCCAAGGGTGTGTCATTGGGAAGACTATTCCCTCTTTAATCAAAGTGGATATCTATAATATATATATAATAAAATATGGAAGAAAGGAAAAGTAAGTAGACCCGATCATAATAATATACATATTCATGAACATAACGAATAAACAACATTTATAATCTGAATAATTAGAAGTGATCTAAAATGATGGCCATAGTGTAGTATCTATACAAAAGATAATTCATGGGGGTAGGGGACACAAGAATATACAACATGGTGGAAAAATTTACATAAAGGTCCAAAGTAGAAAATATTATATTCTTGATCATATTCTTGGTCCTGTCATCCCAACACTATCATAGTAATTCATGTTAATCATGAAAGGGAAGCTATATTATTCTCTTTGACTATTCCTACAACCATAAAGACTAATCAGGTACCATGGTCTCCCAAAAAGGGTGTGAGATACAATCTTATTGGGCCGATAGAAATAGTTTTCATGACATTTTATTTCATTTAATATAAAATAAGGAGTGTTCCTAAATAATTTAAATGAAATACATGACAAAATATTTCATTGGATTTGGTTCCTCATAGAGACCCATCTGATTTACCTACTTCAGCCAACAAATATGCGTCTCAACCAAGGGATCCAGTAAATGAAAATTGAGGGATAATATAAAATAATTTAGACATTCCTCGGGCTCCCGAATGGTCTTGGAGGCCATGTCCCAACATTTCAAAATCAATGTATCTGTACTATTTTAAAAACATTCATCTACATTTTCATAAATTCCATTTGAAAACCACATTATAAAATAATACTAGATACCATGATCCCATCAATAGATATCTGAAGATACCTACCAATTATCATTTGAGGGTATCATTTCATAACCAATAACAATGATTTCATCCATGGTGACCCAATTATGTTGTCCAATATGTGAATCCTAGAATGGTGTGGAATGCCAAGTATTAACCTTCGATTCCATACCTAATATCACATATAGGGGACCGAGTTTCTCTCATGTCATGGTTCAACCATCCTACCATTTATCAAATCTAATGGGTCTCCCCTAGGGAACCTATGTCACTCATATAGAGATAAAAATAGATAATGCTCGATGATCCTGTCACATGAATAATTGTGGTTTCCCATTGTGTTTTTAAAAATAATTAACAATATAAAAATATTTCACGATAGTGTGTCTAAAGGTTAATTATTTCATAAACCTTATTATCACCCTCGACACTACTGTGAAATAACTAAAAAAGATGGTGTGCATATATATAACCTATATAACAAGGTCACATTTCATTTGATCAAGAATTTATATCACCATTGGAATATTTTCCAAGAGAAATCCATTGGGAAATACAATTACTGTTGTAAAGAAAATGGCTAAAAAACATGGCCAATTGATTTAGTTCAACCATTCATGAGTTTCATGGGGTTTATGGACTTTTTATTAGGTATAGCACCATAAAAAATTCAAATTATAACTCAATGTATTTAACATAAGGTAATCCCCTTGGGAATTCTTCAAAATAGATATGAAAAAAGGAAAATTATGAATTGTAGGCGAATATCATCCAATTGGATAGAATGAATGGAGGACAAAAACACATAGGGTTGACTATCCACTAGCTCAAGTCACCTAATGTATAGTAAGACATTTAATTTAATTTAATTTGATAAAATAGAGGTGACACCAAAAGGTCTATGTAACTGCACAACAGAAAATATTTTAGGGTGAAATGAAATGGGAGAAAAGCACATTGACCACCTATCTATGACTCTTAGAACTCTCTCATCAACCCATGGCCTTTGATTCATGTTAGTATGGTCGAAATTGGATAAATCATAAAATTCTCTAAAATGGAGAAAATGAAACTGCAACATGATAGAGAATAGTTATAGGAGAATCCTTGAAATTTATTAGAGTGAAATAGAGTGCTCACTGATATGGATCCGATTATAATGATGATCAGATGAATCGATGATGAATATGGAATGCTGCTTGATCCCTTGGTTGAGGGATAGGTGAATCATCATGGAAGGGAGGAGTAGCTTCAACCACTATAGTAAGAGAGAAACGAAATAAATAAGTATTTAAAATAAGTAATGAGGGGAAGAAATGTAGTTTCGCTAGAATTTATAGATGTTCATGGTCTGGAAACATAGTTGTCCAAACCGTGCTCCAACCATGTACCAGGAAACTAATATAAATGGGTACCTAACAGGGTTTGTAGCACAGTTTGTCTGACTATGTACAAACTGTGAAAAAAATATTCATTTAATAATTTAAGATGGATCACTTGATTGTTTTCCCTTGGTCTCATGGTTGTTGAAAAACCATACGGCTCCCAGGTGCACATTTTTTGAATCTATAGTTTTTAGGGAAATGTGAGGGCTAGGCCGCATGGTTTCTCAAAATAGTTCCACCTTATCTTTTATTCTCATTTGAGGGAACCTTAGCTCTGAATGAGTCTCAAATGCACCAAATACCACTTTAACAACATTATCCTTCATATTTATTGTCATTTAATTGAATTACAACAAAATATTAAGGGGGAAAACCTTTATAAATTCTAATAACTCACTATATCCCCTCTTTATGAGCACTAATCCTCGAGTTTCTCTCCCATGGGTGGTATAACATCATATGAAAGGTTCTTTCGCCACTACACACATACATATGCCTCATGCTCCTAGTTCTCATCATGTGTGCTTCTATACATCCATTTCACCCAAATTATAGGGGCATACCTACAACATATTTCATTTGTTCTCTGATCAACGATATGTATCAATTTATCCTCAAAGGAAGAATATTATTTGAGATTTATATCCTTGGGGTTGAATGAATTAGAAGAGTTTTCATAATGCGGTACAAGCAAAGATATGTGGGAGACATCATTTGTTTATGACCCTATCTTTGAAATACATGTAGAATGACCTTATTTCCCATATTAAAATGAATATTTCTATGGTGACCATCAGTATATGACTTCTACCTAGAATAATTTGTTGTAAAATACTTCTAAATCTGTTATACCTACTCTAATATCTCCTGGTCAAGATGATGACCCACTACAGTTACCTCACCAACCTCATGGCAACATAGAGGTGATCAAAATAGTATATCATGAACAACCTCATATAGATCCATCTGAATTATTTCCTAGAACACATGTTTTAGTAAAACTCAAATTGTGAAATATATTTTCCCATGAACCTTAAAAATCAATTATATTGGGCCAAAGAATATTCTCTAACACATGTATCATCTGCTCCTACAGCCCTTTAGTCCGATAATGATATGTCATGGTCAAGGGAACTTCTTAACCAAGTTCCTTCTACAACCCTTCCCAGTACTATGACGTGAAGTGGGTGTATCAATCCAAAAATATGGAATAAGGAACACTATGAAGTTGTATTATTTCTTATATGTGAAGAATTTCTTTCATTCCAACACGTAAGTTAACTGAGATTGGCGGAAAGTGTGTATCCTTGTTCCGCGTGTCGATGATCACCCATACTGCATCACATCATTAATGGGATCATTGAAATCATGTCATGAAATCCAATATGGCATCATTACATTTCCACATTTGAATAGAGAAATCTATAGATTTACGATAGTTTTATTATAGAAAACCTTTACCTTTTGACAGGTGGAGCATCTAATTATAAATCCCACTATCTTTCACTCCATCCCAAGCCACCTGCATTGATAAAACATTCATATTTACATCTTGGTAATACCAATATGGTCTTCTTATACTGAGGAATATGATTTCCACATTATATCTTCTTGTATATATGATGGAACCCATACACAAAAATAGAAGAAAAGGGTCTCACTCACATCTAAAACCCAAGTGTGAGTTTGGTTCTATCCTTTTATGATGTACCTCAATACATGAACATCTATATAAGATAACTTCCCCATCTAAACCCCTTCTATAAGGGAGGATGTCACTACTATTCTAGATTCCTATGTTGTTCTTGAACCTCAATATGCATATCCAAAAATGATCCACCAAATTCCACTCACTTCTGTCCTCAATAATGGACTATATCTATGTTTTCCTTCTCAATGAAGTTTCTAGAACATTCCCCTTTTTGTGTGTATGCAAGCTCAATGTCAATGGATTGCTAGTATTCCACCCACATGTGTTGCCTCAGATTCAATTAAAACTATGTGGAGATTTATTAGAGACTTTTCGGATCTTTGTAGATAATGACTCAATCACTAAAAATATAGTCCCATCTACAATATATATCATTTACCAAAGATACTATCTCGATGTTTTCTATAGTATTGTTCCATCCATGAAACATTAGCTGAAGACATCCAGACACCAAATCTGAATCACCTTACATCAAAAGTCCACATAGCCAGATTCCTAATTCATCATAATAAACAATATAGTATTAGCCTGGCCCAAGATTTATCAGAATTAGGGATTATTTGAGTCTTCCTAACCCCTAAAAAATATTCTCATAGGCACCAATCTAGTTTAATTTCAAACCCTTCATGGCCATGACATTAATGGTAAATTTTGAGAGTGAAATTAAATTGATGAATAACTTATAGTGACCATCCATCCCTAATAGTATCCTTAAAAAAATATTTTTTCCACATGTTCCTAATGAACTATGTGTCTCACCTTATATGGTTTAATTTATATGTTTGCCTCATATATGACATGACCAAAGAAGTGAACCTCGATGATCCAAAAGTTCCACTTACTGATATTTGCACATATTTTTGCTCTCTTAATGTACTCATCACAATATCTAGATGATTCGCACAGTTCTATATAGTTCCCATGTACACCACGATTTCATATATGAAAGACACCATAAAGGAATCCAGGAAGTGGTACAAATAATTTTTTATCAAAAGCATGAAGACTATTGGTAATTTCCTAAAAAATCTCACAAAATAATCATATAGTCTATACCTACTCTTGAACAATATATGTGGTATGTCCATATTCCCCACTCGATCCTGCTAGTAATCTGACCACAAATTTATCTTATAGAAAAAAATTCTCCTCATAGATGGTCAACAAGGTAATCTATCAGGGTAATTGGAAATCTATTCACTACTGTAACTTAATTCAGTTGGTGTTAATCCACATTAAATACGAGGGTAACCTCTAGTGTCATGGTAAAGTGGACCGGTGAACCTCATAGTGATGTGTTGAGTCAGAAAAACCCATTATCCACTATGTCCTCAAGATGATTTATGAGATCATGGAGTATTGTAGATGATATCCTATATGAAAGAATAGATATTGGTGTCATTCCTGGCATAATCTTTATGGTTAACTAGATATCCCTATTAGGTGGTAGACAGAAAAACACCAAAGAATACATCCCTAAAAATATCCCTGATTGGAGGGAAGTTCAGGAAACTCATTCACTGATCACTCATTAAGAGACTGACCATCTGGGTTACCACTTCACATAGCTTATTAAGCTTCAGTCCTGCTCAATTGTGATGGGGATTCCATTCACACTTATAGATGTATCTATTTCCCTAATGTTAAAAGAAGGACACACAATGGTGATAGAAATCTACATGGGTTCGATAAGGTACAACCCAGTCCATATTGAGAATGACATTTAAACTGGTCGTCTTGAGGATGAAGGGAGTCCATAGAAAAAAGTACCCACCTATTTAAAGGGGAACTATTTACACATACATATACACAGAACTCAAACTCATAGTGGGATTTCAATGGTCATAAAACCATTGGGGAACTCAAACAGTAATCCCACAATTCCAATAAACGCATCAGATTGAAAAGAGTGTGATGCACCAACATAAACCAAGGATGAAACTAATGCATAGGATTCCAAAATAATACCCCCAAATTTTCATGTAACTAGACTATAATCCTCTAGAAAAGTTAGGACAATGTAGATAAGGATTAATCAATAACCCTAATATTCTTCCTAAGTAACATGAGCGGGTCCACTCTATTGACGCTGAATGTAAGATGCATGTTCGCATAAACCGTTACATCCTTATAATAACGAATAAACTATAGATGAATTCATGCATGAAGAGGTTTCACATATCCTACGCCTCAAGGAGTTGCATTCATAGAATCCTTTTCACTTGGCACTGGAGTAATTTTTCAATATAAACTATGGATGTTACCCATCCTGCCACATGTCCAGCATTCAACCAGGTTTCTCATTCACATGGGATTTTTTTCCGTAAACCTACCATATTAGTGACACCCCCAAAGTATATCGGTGTGATATACCTGATGGAACATCCCCCACATGTACCATCAATGTGTTTCTTCCTTCCACAATATAAAACAATACTCTACCTGGAAGATGAAATTTACTACATCTTGTTTCCTTACTCCCTCTGGTTCCACTCTATGATATGTTTCGAGTTGACTATCTCTAAAATGGTGCTCATCCACAAAAACATTCACCTGCAGGTTGGTAGTCTAATCATGACCATCCTCAAAACTTCATGTATCATTTATCTCATCATCGATTAGGGTTGGAAAAAATCATGTAATTTGGGATGTGAGCCAATTATTCCATCACATCCATTTCACCTTACAGAAGTTTCATGAAGTGATCAATGAGACATGCTATCAAGGTCTGATGGATGAAATAGTCAACCAATGGTGTTTAGAAGTCCACCTATACCATACCCTAATGTCGACCATCCTGAGTCAGAATATCCATTGAACTCTTAGTAGAGTTACATATTAGATAGTTTGTTATCTTGTTCCTCTACTCTAGATGCATCACAATAAGCTTGATGGTTGAAACTATTTACTCTTACCAATATTTAGTATCATAAAGTCCTCCACCCCCAAAAAATTGAAGGCAGTTGCTGTTGGAACTATGGAGTCATCTATTACATAGATGGTGTATGACGTGGATCACCTTGAAATGATTTCATAAATAGAAGGAAACTATACTGGAACTAATCATCACTGCATAGTGGAATATCAATAGGAAGTACATCAAATAGAACTACATGAGGTATAAAGGGTGGATCAGGTCCCACCACTACTTTAGTATGCTCATCACCACTTTCTCAGAGTACAACATGAGGTCGTTATGGTGAAATATCTCTAAAATTATAATTTTTATCCCTTATACCTGATTTATACCCAATAAAGAAAAAAATAGAGAATGGATAGGTACACGTACACCTATAAGCATGATACAACCCTTATCTTACTCCCGGAGATAGGTATGGGTGATTAGAATGAGTCATATGAGATTCATAAGAGACATGATATACTTCCCACTACTATGTTCTGGTTAGGTCAAGTTCACATGTTCAACATAAAGGGTCCGTTTAATTCTAAGGTTCAAGTTTATTATAATTCACTTAAGTATTTAAATTTCACTTATGTTGTTAAATTAACAATATCACATTCTCCAATTTATAAGGGGACATCAACCATATATATTATATGGTGGTGCCCATTTAGTCAAACCTTTAAAAAATTACAACCCATGATACTGATGGTATGTGGCTCAATATTCCACAATTGGTTGTTTATGGTATCCACATTTACCAATGAATGAAAACATGGTGAGGATAAGGTAGATGATTTATGTTACAAATTTATTATATGTATAGAGAGAGTGTTGTTTGTGAAATCACGAAATTATGGTCACAATAGTTATGGAACACACAGAACTCACATGAAAAATAGGAAATGTAAGAAGAAAGTAGATATGGCATGATATTATGCATAGAATTTTAAATCATATTGTGCCTAGTATAATGTATGTGTTGATGTTCTCCCATATCATCATGATAAACTTAAACAATCCATTTAAATAATTTAAATATTAATAAAATTATGAACTAAGATCATAAACCAACTATAGAATTATATGAAACCATAACAATCAAATGCAATTAAAACTTTTACAAATCCAAGGAAATTTGGGTACCTATGTACATGGGGTAACTACACCTAGGCAGAGGATAATATCCTTATCTAATATCTTATTCCCTTTTATATTCCAAAATTATATGAAAAAAGGAACATACATTTGATACCACTTTGTAGCATCCCTCCATGGATTCTACTTAAATATGCCCAAGATGGTGGCCACAATAACACAAGAGATCCTTAAAAAATACTAAATGTTTCCCACTATCAGTGAGGGCCTATGGTGTTTTAGTGGGAATATTGTGCTCTTATTGATCATATTGGACCATATATATATATAATTCAGTATGGAACAATGTAAAATATAGCAGACAATTGAGGAATAATATATAGAATCATGAAATAAATAAATAAATATTAAGAAGATGGTGAATAATACATGATGGTCATAATACATTATCTATAAAAATTTAATAAAAGGGGTAAGGGTATAAAAGAATATATAACAAGATAGAAAAATATACCATAAATCGAAACAATATCTTAGAATAAAAATTGATAATAGGATCATTCCTCATCTCCCAACTCCGTCTCAAAAATGCAGTTAAATCTAGCATTGGATGTTATCTGATTCCCTATCTCTATAAATAAAACCATAAGGACTAATAATATACCATGGTTTCTCAATAAAGGTGTTAGATACAATACCAATAACCTATAACCCAGAATTTCTAGGCCATTTCATTTCAAGAAATATAAAATAATTGGTGAGCCTTAATAATTTAATTGAAATACAGAATAAATAAATTTCATTGGATGGTGTTCCACATGGTGACCCATCCAACTAACCTAATTCAGCCTAATCTAGTGTGTTTTACCCAAGGGACCCTGAAATTTTATTGTGATGGATAATATATAAGAATATAGACATTCCGAATTATTTTGATTAGTATGGGAAAACATTTCCCTATGTATTTAACCACGGGATAATTCCTCATTTTGAAAACATTCCTTTACCTTTTGTTTAATCAAATTTAATAACTACTTCATAAAATATAACGAGACATCCTAATCCCATATATGTAACTTGGGGGAGACATTCCATGTATAATTCAAGGGGATCATCACATTAACAATTCCATTGAGTCCATCAATTGTGACATAGTGATGAATTCACACATTTCAATCCTAGTATAGTGTGAACAGGAATGTAATAACCTCTATTTCCTTACCTAGTATCACACATAGGGTCCCATTTCTCCCTCAATTCATGGTTGAAACATCATTCCTTCCATATCTTTCTATGGGTTCTCCCCTAGGGAATTAATTTCACTCATCAAGAGATAAGACTATAAAATGATCTATAGTCTCATCATAGGAATAACTAGTGTTTGCCTCATCATGTTTCAAAGGAATTACAAATTTCTAAATAAGGCACAAGATTACATCTAAGGGATTATTAATTTAGAACCCCTTATATCACACTTAGTGCTAAGGTGAAACAACTTAAAAATAATGTACACATACATAACATGTCAAGCAAGGTCCCATTTAATTTTTTTAACCATCCATATCACCATAGGTTTATTGGTTGTGGAAAACCCATTATGAAATTCCATTTCTATTATAATTCTCATGGGTGAATAACTAGCCCAAAATAGATTTTTTTTAACCATTCATAAACGGACCAGAAGTAAGGGTTTGTTACTAGGTATAAAAACATAAACAATTAAATGTATAGGTCAAGGTATTTAACATGTGAAAACCCCACTTAATAATGATAAAAAAATAAAAAGGAAAAAGGAAAAAAATTCTTATATATGTATAACATCTATTTTATGGAAGAACTAAAGGAGACTAACCATTAAAGTAGATTCACCACTGGCTTGGGTTTCCAAAGGCATGAAAATAAATACAATTTTTTTTATTTGAAAAAATAGAGGTAACAACAGAAGGATCTGGTTTGCAGAAAAATGGTTAAATTTGTAGAGTGAAATGAATCGAAGGAAAATAACATAGACTACTTACCATATTCACATAGAGCATCCCTCATCCATCCATGACCATTGATTCTATATTGGTTATAAGAAATCGTATAAATCAGAAAATTAATTAAAAATGTTTAAAATGATATTTCATTGTGATATCACAACAAATAGAGAGGAAACCTTGAAATAGATTAGATAGAAATTATGATCTCATCGAGAAGGATATGATACTTCAAATGATGGGAAAAACTAATGATGAACGGAGGGGGAGGCTTGATGAGTATCTTACGGTAGATGAGAAGATTTACATGAGGGGGGTAAGATTTAGCCGCTATATGATGATATAAAAATATTCCAATAATGTTTTGAAATAATTTAAAAGGGGGGAAATTTAATTTCACCCACATTTATAGTGGTTCATAGTTTAGACCCATGGTGGGCCAAACTGTTTTCCAATAGTGTCTGAAGCCACCTCTATAAAGGGTCACCTTCTAGGGTTTCTCAAAATATTTGAATAACCATTTGAATATAATTCAAAAACAACTCTATCAAGAATTAATTATGGATAAGAGGGCCATGCACCCTAGTTCAAATATTTAAAAACAACCCGTGCGGCCCTAAGGATCCCACTGTTTGAATAAGCATATTTTTGGGAAATTGTATGAGATGGGTTTCAGGGTTTCTCATTACCATTTGGCCCATTATTTTCATCCCATTACAAGGATCAATGACCTGAATGATCCCAATACACAGTTGATAGCTCCTTAAAATTATTATTTATCATATTTAGATTCATTAAATGGAATTAGAAAAAAAATTTAGGGTTTTATACATTTTTAATGGTCGAGACATTACATATTCACTTATAAATGTAAATATTTTTTTTGATAAAAAACATGTAAAAATGAAAATGAATATTCCAATTAATGATTAGTAATTATGGTTTGTAAATAATTTCATGATATATAATTTAAAAATACATTCATTTCAGAAAATTAAAAAATATTCCGTTCAAGAAATGACAACAAAATTCATTCGAAAAAAGGATATAAAAAATAAAAAAAATGCATTAATATAACATTAAAAAATAATTAGAGAAAAGCAAACATTTATTTGAAAATATATTTTTATAAAAAAATTTATGGAGGATAATGATCGAACAATGACCTCAATTTGGGATGTAAACATAATAAATCATAAATATTGATGGGATTGTGAAATAAAATAGTTACTGTTTTGGTATCATTTGAATTATATGCCACATAAATGAAAAAAACTAAATGGACATGTAAATTCCATAATTTTAATGATAAGGATCATAAAATACATTCATGTTCATTATATTCACACCACAAAATACTCTTGTTTTATATAAAACTATGTCCCACAAAAAGAAAACTGATACGAACATTGCTTACCTCGAGTTTGGCATGACTTGAACGTAATATAACCTTAGGTATAATAAATTTAAATTTACTACTATTATATAAAATAATAATTTTTGAACAGAAAATATCATATATGATAAGTTTATAACAGCAAAAAACAAAATTTTATAAATAACACTTTATTAAATTAGATATTTCAGTGTGTTAAGTGTTTTGTTTCACATGTGTATTCAAATTTAGTTATCTTGGTAAAATCACCTCAATAATATTAATCATGGTGTAAATATAATATATATTAATTATATAGATATTTAAATTCATATATAAAACATTTATATAAAAATTAATTACACCTTTATTGTGTATAGTATGTCATACGTACGCATAAACATTATTTACATTTTTCAATAGATGGTAAAAAATATATGTAAATATTAATTCAAAATTATATGTTAATTATTATCTAATATAAATAATATATATTCATCAAATATGTCAACATTAACATCCCAATAAAATATAATTGAAAAACAAGTCACATCACTTCCTGGAGGCGGTAGTCCACACGTACGTACAAATGATGTCGTTATTTTCCAATTGTTTAGAAGGTAAGAAGGTATAACTGTTAATATCATTTAATAATTATAATTGTTAAATAAATATTATATATTAACATTAAACCCATCATAAAACCCATCCATTAAATATTTTTAATAAAAATGAATTGTATCTCTACTTGGGGCGATAAGCCGTATGTATGGATGAGCGATACTTTAAATTATTAATTAATGGGAAAGAGTGTGTAAAATGGTGTTATAATAAAAATAATAAAATTTAATCATATTAAGTATTATAAAGTTTTTTATATTTGACAAAAAAATATTTACATGAGTTATAGAATAATATAAAAAGAACGTGATTAGTTTGGGTGATCACATCTTCTTCGAAACAACTTATTTAGAGATTTTATAAAAAGATGTAGGGTTGCTATTTTGGTATGAAAAAAACTATCTTGTGTATAAGAATGTTTATAGGGTAAATTGGAAGACTTTTTTATATATAATGCTAAAATTAGTGTAATGTTGTGGGGGAGGAGGTGACCTTTTATAATTGTGGTGAGGGGAACAACTGAAATTTCCAAAAAGTTTAAATTATAATAAAACTTTTCTCAATCCAGATAGTTTCAAATTTACATTAAATGGATATGGGATGAAATTTTATGCCATATCTTATCCCATTTTAATCAAATTCATTATTTTGTTAATGTAATTTAATAAAAAATTATTCTCATAAAATTTCATTGTTGCCTATTTAGTAACTATTCAGATAATTTGATGTAAAAAAACTAATTAAAAATATTAAATTTATATAAAATCCTTTATAAAAAAAATTATATGATATATTATACTATAAATTTTATGTCGCTCTATTAATCAATAAAATCATATTTCTTTTAATATTAGTAAGATAGTTTATTGTATTTTTTATTTATTGATCAAATACAACATGGATGTTTCATAAGAAATTAATGACATTATATAATTACTAAATATTAGAAACATGTTTATATACAAAAAAATATTTTATTAAACTGAAAATAATTCACTTAAACATGTTCATATATTTATTTTATTCTTCTGTAGACTCATATGATATATTGAAAACAAAGAGAGTATAATTCTTGACATTTTTTGATTTAAATAATATAGAAGTCATTTTTATGGGAACGTTTCCGTTAAAAAACTAAATCAATATTATAAATTGATAATGAAAAAAATTCAATCTTTCCAATAAAAATTATACATGTTTGGACAATGTCTAAGCCTTATCGTTTTGTTTTCACCCTCCATTAACCCTTTTCAAACATAACGTGACAACAATGTTTTTTCACATTGAGGTTCAATATAGTTACTATAAAAGGAAAAGGTCCAATAAATGGTCTAGGAATGATATAATATGTCATATGATAATAATATTTCAAATACCATATTTGTAATATTTTTATATCTTTTAGTAAAATATTATATATTATAAAATATTAATAATTTCTATTTTAGAACTATTAATTAATTTTATTCTAATGAAATAAGAGAAATAAGAAAAATTTTATTCAATTATTTAATTATATGTGTAATGTGTCATGTTAATTTATAAAAATTCAAGATAAAATTATTTTTCACTAATTATATTTCTTTTAGTATTTCAATTATCATTTAATTGATTGTTCCATTAATTGAAGAATTATTGTATAAGTGTTGTGAAAGCATTTAAGGTAGTTATTTCTTAAGTAAAAATTTATAATAAATAACCTTGATCAATATAAACCATTATCTTTTCATAATAATATTTATAACTAAACATATCTTCTGGTCATACCTATGATAAAATTATTATATTATTTGAAAACAAGAGTTATATTTTTTATTTTTAATTAAATAAAATATTAAAAGGTTATAATCACATCCAAATAGAATAAATACTATATTACCAAATATTGGATTATTATAGATGAAATTGACTCATCAAAAGATATTAAGGCATCTATTAGGGTCCTTATATAATCCTTATCATTTTTAGTTTTTCTAAATTATTACTCCATTTACTCTTATTATAGTAATTGATAATACTAAACTTAGTGTTCATAATGAAAAAAACAGAAGATAATTATTGTAATGTTTCAGAACCACTGATTATGAGCATGTAATTAATTTTTTAACTATAAAAATACTAAATTTTTAGAAAGTAATTATAAATAAAATCAGAAAACACAATGAAAAACATGTTTTCCGAAAAAAATGTTCCTTTTTAAAATAATTTTATATTAAAATTTTAATGTATACAATAAATTGAAAATAAAATAGGTATATTATTTTTATTTATAATAATCTAATAAATGTTTAAAAATAATACAAAATAAAATTTTTATTTTGTAAATTCGTTAAAAGAAAATATTATTTGATAAAAAAATAGTATTTTTCATTATTCAGTGAAACAAAATTATAAAAAGTACAAAACATTAACACAATGATAATGTTGATATGATGATTTAAATAATTATTTTTATTTCAAAAAAATCAATTTCTATATATTTCAACAATTATTTATAATATTCACTCACAAAAAGTGATAAAAATAATTTCAGATGAAAATATTTTTTTGATTATTAATTGAAATCTCTTTAAAATGTTTTATTATTTCATATTTATTAATAATTAAATTCATATTAATTATAACATTTATATATTTATATATATATATAATTATTTTGTTATATTAATAACCAAAAAAATTATTACTAGGTTATAATGACTATATAATAAAATTCTAGGGTTCTATTACTTTTAGTGTATCTTAATATTATACTCTATAAAACATAGTTATTAGTTTAAAAATATTGGGATATTAATTTACCCTCATTTAAAAAAATTCTCATCGAATTTGAACTCGATCCCACTATCCTCTAAGTACCAGATGTTAATCATTATATATTATTGTGTTGTGGACACGAATTTAGATTCATCAAATTCCAAGGATCTTTTAGATTTAGAGTTAAGAGAATTATAAATAACTCCTAATAATTAAACCCATACATTACAATTGGACACTTATACTCAGTATCCAATTTTTCAACATCCAATGGTTATGAAAAATAGAACATTGTTTATCTCTTTGAAAATAATCATTGATTTCTCCTTGATATCATCCTTTTCCCTAGTCTACATTAAGCCCTGGGAAAAATATTTTAAAAAATGGGATGAGCACACAATACAAAATAAGGAAAATAAATATAATGATTCAAAACTCTTACATCATGGATAATTATAAACCCATTAAAACATTTTATTAATGTAATAATTCTCACTCATAAGATATATAGCCTCTAGATTACCTCATGAAATAATAAGTACAATTTAAAACTCCATAGAAAACATAAATCATAAAGGTAACATGTAGAATAATTTGCATATCAATCTTACATTTGTTGTATCTCTCATATATACAGTGGGAGCAATCATCTAAGTCACATTTGGAATAACTATTGCTTCAGTGAAACCCAATTGGTTAACTCTAACCCATTACCCAATATACATGATATCTATAATGATCTCACCAACCGACAGTTTATCATGGAAGCACCATTACTCAAAAAAATCCCAATCACACTAATATGAGCATAAAAAATAAATCTTTCATAAAATGAACAAAATCACATTGAAATTTCACATTATTATTAGAAATCCATACACTGCTAAATGAAAACACATGATTTGAAAATAAAATTATTACATTGTAAAGGAAGAAAAAATATTAAATTGATAATAAATATCAAAATAATATTTATTAAATATATGTTAAAAACATTCTGTTTATATTTTGAAAAAATAATTGAAAGAGTAACGTTAAAAGTTGTTTTTAAAATGAAGTCATTTAAAAAATATATCATTGAAGTGAGAATTAATCAAATTAATCAATTATGTGTATCCTATATTAATCCACATAAAAAATATATATATAATATAAGATATTCAAAATTAATTTCACATAAAATATTATATTGTCATAATTAAGAAATATATGTCAAACCCATAGAATGGAAATTTTGTTAACAATTCCATTCTATATTGTAATAAGTTTAATCATATTACTCATGAATGTGTAATATTTTTAACAATAAGTAACATAATTAGAATAAATTAATTAATTATATAACATGTCAATGAAATGTTATATAGACCATATAAAAGAATATATGTTCATAACATCAAAATATGCCTATATGAATGAAAATTTAGACATAGTCCCTTACCTAGTTTATGAATCATCATTTACAATCATTATCATATGGAATGTTAAACAGAGGAAAATTATTTTCATTCTAAAGAAAAATTTTAAAGTCTATTATTCCTTTTATTTCACTAATTATCTTGTTAACACAATTTCTTAATTATTTAATTTAATCCTTAACGTTTTGTTGATATTCAATACATGTTTCCAAAATGAATTTCATATGACATAAATAGTCAAAGGGGTAATACTTAAATCATAAATAGAATAATATAAATTATATGATAAATATTTTTATATATTAATTATACTTTTAAATACATCCACTAAATATGAGCATTAAAAATGACATAAGTTTCAATCATAGAGATTGTAAGATGTGTGTACACTTGAGTAACATTTTCAGTTTTCAATGATCAATAAAGAAAGATGGAAAGTATGATTTTCTATTTCATTCATGATAATAATATCATTAATATCATATTAATCACTTATATATATATATATCATCAATGTGATGTGGCGATGAAAAACGAATCACATCACTTCGTGGAGGTGATAATTCACAAGTGCACATGAATGATGTTATAATTATTATATGTGTGTGAATGTATGAAAAAATTACATATTATCTTATAATAGTGATATATATTTCAAAAATGACATATATAAACTTTAATTAAATCATTAAAACTAGTCTAGAGATACAGTAATAGAAAATGGATTAAATCATTTTGTGAGGCTGTAGGCCACTATACAGACGAATGATTACTTATTTTCTCATTTTCTGTTAGTGGAGATAGATTTTACTGACGATACTAACATAATATAATTTAACTATATTTAGGATACTTGATTTATTTTTAATAAAATTTGAATAAAATTCTATTATTTTAAATACGAAACAATAGAGAAACACTTAATTAAAAAAATAACTTTTCTTTAGATAATATATTTTTTCCTAAAACATTAAGAACACAAGGGATGGTGTTCTACCTAAAATAATAAATATATAATGTGGGTAGGGAACCAATGAAGGTATCTTTTAAGATCTGTTATGATAAAATAGGGTTTGAATTATAATGAAAAGATAATAAGAGGTGCCTTTTTTTAAAAGTGTGGATGGGAACTCTTGAAATTTCTCAAAATATTAAATTAATATAAATTAATTTTATAATCTTAGTGGATCTAGAAAAAACTAATTAAAATATTAGATGATTATCGGTCTAAATATTGTCATCTAATTAAATTTTAAACATGTTTTTATTAGTTTTTGATCCTTATCATTTGTATTGAATCCTTTTTTAATCCCTTAAACACTTAGCACGACAACTTGGATTTTTACATTTTATTGGTTATTGTAGTAACTATAAACTGACACAATAACCTTATATATATCATTTATTTAATTAAAAACCTTCTAAAATCATTTTTATGAATTTTTTATTTTTAATAATTTTTTATCATTTAATAAAATATTAATAATTATAAAATATCATTAATGATAATTTCGACATTATTCATTAAAGGACTTTTTAATAATACCATTACCACATTATATATCGGAAAAACAATTTACTCACAATACTAACATATCAAATAAATCTATTAAATTCTATGATGATATTAACTAATTTAAATTACACTTATTTTACCATTTTTTATATCATTTATTTGATATTTCCATTAATTAAACCATTACTGTGTCATCATTATGAAAGAATTTGAGTTAATTTTTTTTCAATAAATATTTTAAATAAACATCCATGACATATATAAATTTTTTAAAATTCCAAACACTATTTAAATTCAAATATATATTCTAAATATTCCAATATCAATATTTTTATAGTTATTAAAACATAAGTATGATGCCTTTGACTTTTCTTTAAAATAAAACACTATATATGGATTAAAGATAACCATGTAGATCCAAGAGGACATATAATCGTCACAATGTTGTTTTTTAAATCACTCATAAAATAAAATTGTTAAATTTTTTAGGATAATTTCCAATTTATATATTATTATTTACACAATTAATAACCCAATTTACACATAAATATGGTAATAAACGTTTTGGATGTTACTTTTCATATTGTAAATAAATATAAGTGGAATATTTAATAAATTTTGAAATTATTAATAAAAATATGGAATCCATTGTTAATACATAATGATAGAAAAGTGGATAATATTAATTTAAAAGTATTCCCATTGATGGGTTGAGAAAATAGTTTATTAATGCAAAAAGATTCCAAACATTGAAATTTTCTTACACCAATTCAATGTGAAAATGATTAAAATAAAATTAAATGTATTAAATGATATAACATTTGTCAAATTGTACATTAAAATCAGTTAATTATATAATTTAACACTATAATTTATTTAGATGAAAAATCTTTTTTCAATAAAAATATGGTATTTTATCACTATTCATCCAAAAATGAATCTTCTCTTAAAAATAAAATGAATTACACCATTGTAAATTTTTAAATTAATAATTAAAAAAAGTAAATATTTTTTAAATTATAATTTATCAAATTTTCAAAAACAATATTTAAAATAAGTTTGGTATCAAATGGTTGGAAACTGTCTTTTTAGAAAAATAAAAATTTTAATTGTATAGTTGGATTTTTTGTTATATTATTTGTATGAAATAAATAAGATAAATATTTATAATCATTTAAAATATATTTTATATAATATTCTTTAGTATAATCCATAAATATTGTTTTGTTTCCTTTTAAAATACAACTACGCACATTTAAATAGTTTTTTACGAAATCATTGCATTTAAATTTAAAAGGGGTATTATTTTAATTTATAGTAAATTGGTAAAATAATTGATTATATATACTTGTGTACACCATATTCCCATAATTTATATAATATTTTTTATTTATTCCATTATAATTTTTAGGTTATAACCATAATATTTAAATAATAATATCTTTTTATTCATTTAAACTCGATGTGGTGTATCTTGTATGCTATCGAACATGGTTTTTCATTCTTAAAATTTAGGGTTTCTACTTTTTTCCATTTAAATTGAATCCTCACAATTTTAAAATTTGCATTATAACAAGGGTTCAACTATTCATATAACCTTTATTGAAAACAAAAATCAAAATAATAATTAACAAATACCACATTAAAATAATGAAAGAGTAGTATGAAGGTCACCTGAGATAACACATACTTGGTGATCTATGTAGGAAAACATGAAAAATAGAAGAAAAAAACTATCATTTTCTATTATGGGTGATAGAGAACTTTCTCATTGTAATGTAAACCACCACAAAACCCGAAATCTGTTATGGGTTAAATTTTTACTAATTTCAATGTAAAAAAAGTAAACAGATACTTTTTATCTTTCAAGTTACTTTTCCAAGAGTTGAGGAATGATTTTAGTACCTGGACATAGAACATAAAGAAATATTATTTCATGACTAGTATAGTTATATACATTAATCAATTTCCATCGCAAACTCTTCTTTTTTCCTATATTATGAGTATTTAAGTTGAAATTTTGACTCTTAAATCACTAAAATCGTAACCCAAAAAATATTAACTATATATTTATCATGTCATTGGTCATTAAAAAAACTAAAATGGTTATGAAAAAATAATATAATATCTCAAAATATTAACCCTTATATGATGGAAAACTAATTTAATGTTCAAATGTCAATAGTAATACTAACAGTTCAATAGAGACCATTCAACAAATCATATCCTTAAAATTTTTAAAAAATAACATATTAGTGTTTTAACCCCAAAGGTTATCTCATAACATTAATTTTTCATCGAAAATAAGTACTAACACATAATTACCTCATTATCCAATATCATATAAAATTTAAATGTTATTAATAGCAATATAGTAATGTCTAAAACCTTAAAAAATCATTATACCTCACATAAAATTATTAAATAAAAACCAAATGGGTTACATATAACAAAAACCCAAAAATATTATTCCAATTTCCTCCTTTGATCAAAAGAGTTTTAATATATTTAAACATTTCATTTTCATTAAATCTATAACATCTCTTTAATCCCTTATATTTATACATAATTATCAGTAGTCATTCTGCATAATCCCTTAACTGTGATTTTCTCTCATACTCCTTAATACATATTTCCTAGAAAAAACATTAATCATATCCTAAGATTCAATAATGACAAAACCTGAGCCAAAGTATAATACAAACCATTCATATGACAATTTTTTTCATCATTTTCAGTTGTAATGGCATTAGGTATTTATAAATAGATATCTATCTGGTCATGATATCCCCATATAATATCATTCTTAATAAGAAACAAATTTTTATAATAACCTTACCCCCATATAAAACAATCAATTGAAAACTTTGGAATAAATTCTTTACCTTTCACGGTGTAAAATGAATGATTGGGTTTTTATTGGAATGTTGTTGCTTTATGACATCCTTTACCACACTTAAATTATCTCAACACCCCATTATAAAATTATCATTACTACTTATTTCCACATTCATGCCAAATTTTTAAATGAATATATCTTCTATTATGATCATTGTTACCTAAATTTCTACATGAATTCATTTATCTCATTGAAAATGCATTATAAAACACACAAAGGATTACGTAGTTAATCGATAAAATTGATAGTTGGTTTATAATAACTAATGTAGTTCTCGTTGCAGTTCCTATTTAATTTGATTTATTATTCAGATAACCACTATGTTTTCCATCATATCCATTGGTTTTTTTCCCTACTATATACAAAAATTTAATTAAACAAAAAAAATTTGTTTATTTGTATAATAAAATAATCAAATACCATCTTATGATGAAAAATAAAAACAAATATATCCATATTCATGTTATCGAAATTTGATAATATTTTGAGTATACATAGTGGTACAACCGGTTTAAATCAAAAAACAATAGAAAAATTACAATGATAAATAAAAGATAGATAATAGTCGATGAATAATATAAAAACAGAATAAAAGGTGGACAATATCAGTTTATATAAAGCATAAAAGAGATATTATGATATATAAGCTAAAACAAAAAATATACATCACATATTACAATATTATACAAAATAGTATTAATTAAATAAATGAACTAAATATCCCAATGGCGATCTTCATGAGTATCCCATGATCCAAATCTATCCCTTTTTCTTAACTAACTTTTACAAGAACACATCAATATAAAAGCATACATGGTCTAAAATCTTGAAAAGAATGAGGTCTACATGGGGTACCCTAATGAAATGATGTCCTGATTAGGGTGTGATATTTAAATCATAGTAGGATGAAACGAACAATATATGCCAAATCTAGAATGTGAAATATAAAATAATCAGTGTACATGTATAGGGAAGTAATAAACAGAACTGATTAAAAAAACAACACATTTAGGTTCCTTAAGGACACATGACGATGATACCTACTATGACTCATAGTTGAAAAAATATATAGGAAAGATACATCACCACAAGGTCATACTCTTCCAATACCTATTTTTACCCATACATTCCTCCAATAACTGTAAAAAGGATTCTGTATACCGACAGTCAATCCTATAGTGAATGATTCCATATAGCGACTGTCAATCCCTTAAAATAATGATTATTGGAATTATTTCTGGACATCCTGTAAATGTTAACAAAGTTATTCCCAATTATTCACATGAATATTAATCTAGTCTAATGTAAGAGCCCAAGGTTTTGGTCAATAGGTAGTTACAACATTCAGAACACATCTAAACCCTAATGGTCTTCCCATATGTGATCTGTAAAGAGAACTTACTAGTGAGACACTATGCAATACCCCTCAAGTCTCATAACTGATGTGGGATAGCATAATTATCCGGATCATAAGCCTAAGAGATTGTAATCATCCACCCTAGGGGATAATAATAATCCTTGAATATTGGGTGACATACCCATATAAAGGGAACTCGCTGGTGACGCACTATTAAACACTTAACGAGTCTCAAAACTGACCAGGGAGAGTGTAATCATCCTGATGAAAGGCTGAAAATATCTTAATATTCCCCACCACCTAAGAGAGAATAATCATCTATGAGTATTGGTTTATAATCCCACATAAAGGTAACTAACCATTGATACACAATGCAACACCCATATAGTCTTGTAACTGACCAGGGAGAGTGTAATTATCCCGATCATAGGCTGAGGAGATAATAATCATCTCCACCACTTAGAAGAGAATAAACATACATGATTAATGGGTCACATGCCTGTCTAAATAGTCATAATCATTTATATCATAACATGTAAGGCATGACCTCATATTCATTTCAAACTAGGCACTATCAATGCATGGTTTAACCATCCAACATATGTGTCCACCATTTAAATCAGTAAATTCCCATAATATGTGCTTATTAAATTTACCAACGGCATGGTCATGCCACTATATTTACATCCATTTAAAACGAAGCTATTAATTCATTATATTAAATTACTATAACAATATAATCCAATTGAAAAATAATAATAAAAATTTTGGAGCTCTTATGTAAAGGGTTTATCACCGACACAGTTAATTACAATTAACATATAGGCCATGTTCATAGAATGTACCTTGATTCCATTTAAATTTATATTCAAGGGGGAGACTCAATTGAAAGAAATACCTTTGTGTTATTTTTAAAATATGATTTATTCCAAACAGTGATATCAAATCACGATGAACTACTACAAAATATGGCTAATCAAGACAGTATTCATAAATCATCACTATGTGTTTTTGAAGACAACAGACCTCTATTAGTGGGGTATTTTTATAAAACTGTGACTCTATTTTTAAAAAAATAATTAATTAGAACTAGTAATTTCATTCACGAAAAAGAACATAATTTATATGATGATTTTTAAATTACCAGATAAAGGAAAGGGATCTTACCTCAAAGAGTATCCATGTAAAACACTACAACACTTGATGTTTTGGATGAAGATCAATCCACCCTAGCACACACATGGATTCCATTATATATATATATATATCCAATAATCCATAGCATGTATTCCCCTTTCCATAAGGTAATATATGCAAGGAATATATATATATACATATATATATATATATATATGATTTTAAGAATTCACGGTGTCATCAACCTCTCTACAAAGAATACTAGGAACTCAAAAATGCTACGACAAGGACCAAAACAGCAATGGAAAATTAACAGATCTTCACAAATTATTAAATCCCCAATTATTAAATGGCAAAAAATAAATAATGGATGAAATACCATACCTAATGTTGACTCTGGAGGACTGAGATGATCTGAACTATTTCTCCTTCAATGGATGTTTCAATAACATGAAAAATATCCATGATAGAAACTTTACACACCCTCAGACTGGAAGAAGAATAATAAATCCAGATTAACCCAAATTCTAGGTTCATCTAAGCAAGGTAGGGTTATAGGGAGAAAGAATTATTTCTATAAAATGAGAGGATACAGAACTGAATCCCATACCTTGATGAATCAAAGGGAAACTAGTGGAAATATATTTGAGATCAGTGTGAAATGTGGTGCCAGAGGTGGGGTGTTATGTGACAATGGGTCCTGGGAGGGTGGTGTCTTGCGAACTGGAAAAGGGAAGAGGATATATCATATTAGGTTTAATTAAAAACCTATCAAGTAATAATAATAATAACAATAATAATATTTATCATCATCATAATAGAACTATTATTATAATTATTATTATGAAATAAATTAATTTTTTTTGTATTTAATTTAATTTAATTTATTAAACATATAAAATAAATACACATCGTACATTTTGGGTAAGCCTTGGACCATCTGCAGAATACCAAAATGTGGAATTCCCATCCTTGGTGGTCTATAAACTCGACATGACACCTGAGTAACCTATCGGGTCATCAATAAAGTCCAAAAAAACACTTAGGTGTCTTCCAACTCTCGGAATTAAGTTCCAAAGTTAGTTTTCTAAAAATTATCTCTCTTATAAACAAATAATTCACATTGCATTGCATTTTCTTTGGGTTATAAATCCTGAGGTATTACAACCTCTCCACCGTTGAATATCTCGTCCCTATAAAGCCTTTGGGAAGAATGAAAAAAATTACATGTACTATAAGGGTTGTGAAGTCTTGTTCAAGTAGTCGCGTTGCATTTACAAATTCCCAATACACGTTTTTTATTTTTTCAAGAATAGGAAACCTAAGACACTAATATTTGATAGAATTTTATTTTTCCAACCGAACCATTGATATGATACTTACCAGAGCCCATTCTGTTAGAGATACAATCACATCTTCATCTCCATATGGTTCTAGTCGATTGTGCTCCCAACCATATACCTAAACAATATAAAAGGGACCAATTCAAAAATTCAACTCCTCCACCATTGGAATTTCCTTCCAAGAAATCTATTTTAAAAAATTTAATGATTCTCCTGGCATTAATCCATTAACTGAGTGAATCTAATTTCATTCGAGGAAATAGTAGGGACCTCATTAAAAGGAAATTTTCGAATCCTGATCAACCAAACGTAAAACTACCATCCATGTTTTTCTTGAAAGACATTTAAAATCCATAGATCACATCCATTATAACCAAACGGTGTTCCTTAACTAGTTTTATAATGACCATACACAGCGAACATTAGGGATAATAAGTCCATCCACCTCTTGCTGATCATCCTTGAGATTCTCGGCATAGATGGATAGACTATTATGAACTGAGCAATGATTTTTTCTCCAAAATCATTATGCGTTTACAACAAACACATTCACTAAATCCCCCACCTGACATCCAATTATGTTCACTAGTCAATAAATCACCTTATCATTTTAAAAAAAAGGTGGCTCATCTCGAACAATGGTTTATCCTTGATCAAGGATATTGGAATCGAACCCATTTTAAACTGAACCTATTATCTAGAAAACAAGTCTGGGATAATATTGGGTTCATTAAAATAGATTACAAAGAACATTCTAATTTATTATATACTAAATGGTTATAATTGAGACATTGGCACAAATCCACAATTTATACTTTAGATATTTTTCAGAGTGTATAGATGCATCCTCCAACTAGTCAAGTCAGAGAAGAACGGCCCGTGTCCTAGATTCCTTCTAAGGAATTCCTACATGGGAATACAAGGATTGCACATGGGTAACCAAACCTCAATAAGAACCACGCATCATTATGCCACACAATGAAACCCACCCAAAAAATCCCAATGGATTTAAAATCATTACCATTTGTAAGATCGATCTTCTCTTAATGTGTAAAACCTAATGACTTTATAGGTGACATGCTCATCTCTAATTCCGAGTACATGAATAGGATTTAAATAGTGTCTAGTCAACAATACCCATTATTGGAAATAATAATATTAAAACTATAATGGGTAAACTTCGAAGAGGAATCTTGGGTTCACCTACCGATGCACCAACATGCAAACTTTGATGTCTTTATCACCCAAGGCATCATGTGATTATTCAATATTAAACTATTGATGTTTTCCAAATACATTAAATTTTTATCATAGGATACAAACCCATCAAACCATAAGGTTGTTTATTAATGAACTACCACAACTTCAAAACAATAAATCCTGAGAAGCATTCAATAAGAAATGACCATTTCCAAATGATCCCCTTATGTTGTGCTCCTTTTACTTGGATGGATACATACATAGAACTGAAATAAAAATACCCATCTTATGAGTGAATTAGTCCTTGAAAAGAGATAGACTATTTACTCACAATTTCACTAGATCAAAACGACTATAAACATACATGTTTCTTCTCGTTGACCCTTGATCATACATCGAAGATTCAAATGTAAGACGAACCAAAATAACCGGTATTTCAAATCACCCGAGTCTCCAAGAAGTCCTCCAATGAATTGGGATGAACATATTCATTAACTTGCAATTCAATATACTGTGAATATAGCACTATCATATTCACAATAGTGAAAGTCTCAATGGTTTTAAATAAATTCAATCAGTTATTTATACCATTTAGAAACATGACCGGCACCATAAATATGAATACATACTACCCCAATGTTACATAAGAGAACAAAAAATCTGGAATACCATCCATATTTTTTCATTCCTATGAATCAAAGTATCATATATTTCAGACAATATATTTAATAAAAAGTTTTATTACCCTCAAATGACCATTAAACAAGATGAATCCATAACCATTCATCCATCACAACGAAGAATAAAGGGTAAAACAACCACAAAAACAACCCATCATACCTAAGGAATGTTTAACAATTTGTAGATAGGTATTTACTCGATGCTCAATCCCATATCAAGGTTTAAATATACCACAACCACCCATACGAATATGGTTTTCATCCAAAAGCTAAGAACCCTATAAAATACCACGAAACCCAAACTCCACCAAACATTAGAAAAGTCACTATATTTAGTCGTTCATTAAACATTAAGGGTGGTACCTACCACAGGACAACCCCTTTCATAGCATAAGCATTGAACCTGTCACTAGGTCAAACTAAATGATGTCACTAGGACAAAATTCAATCATCTAAGACATTACTAAAGAAGATATTTTCTATAGAAAATTCTTAGGGTTTTATTCCATAGTATACTCAAAGGAGAAACTCAAACTACCATTACCCAAGGGTTCTATGTAGAAGGCACCATCAAGTGTTCCCTTTCCAATACATTTACATTTATTTAAATTTAATCTTTAATCATTAAATGATTTAATAGAAATATTATCTACCCTTTTGTAAAACAAAAAAGGTACTTGATATTGATAATGCCCAAGGGAAAAATGAAAGTTTCATAAAACTACCTTTCAAACATTAAACATTTAATTACATCCCATCATTATTAAAAAATATTCAATTTAAATTACTTTTAAAATATAAGGTGACCTACAAGGGTCCCATTGTGAAAAAATTTGTTCTCTAGAAAGAATCCCAACAGAAGATGCTGAATTAATTTGTTTTAATAACAAACACCCAAATATGTCATCAAATAAGAAAGATGCCACAAATGACCTACTTTCACCCTGTTGTGCATCTATAATTTAACACAATAATTACATATTTAAAAATAAACAACATTAAATTTATAAAATTTCATAATATAGATTGGTCATATATAATTATTTAGTCATTTGGGTGTCTATCTACCAATACATAAAGTGTCATAACATTTTACATATGAGTATTTATCTCTATTTAATTAGAATTGATTTCACATTACAATTAAAAATTTTCATCCTTTTACAATTATTTTAATGAACATGGTATCTTTTCCCAATTATATGATGCCTATACACCTTATAATTGAAAAGCAGATATCTTTTAATTGTAACACATATATTTTACACATGAAACCATTTACACAACAGAAAAAAGGATCATGTCATCGTAAGAAGTAACAAAGAATCGCACTAAAAACACAGAATCATTGAATATATTAAAAATAAAACCATTATAAATATATCATGAAGAGTGGAATATAAATTAGAATGATAATTAAAATAATATCATGAAATAACATGCATGGAACACAATATAAATAAGTAATAATCATTTAATGAAACTACACGTCATGAAATATGAATCATATTTGAATATATATATATATATATATATATATATACCTATAGTGATGCATGCTATGATTTATCCATACACTACCAAGTCAATGGAAAGAAATCTATAATATTCAAAAAATCATCAGTAGGGGAAATAAACAATTCACTCAAGGTGAAATCATATCAACTGTAGTAAAAAATAGCATGATAAAAATACAAACACTCTCAACATGGTTATTTCCCCATACATGGGGTGATCAGTCCCATGCATGGCTATTTACCAATATTCAACACATTCCTAGTCTCCTTTCCACCATCCCAAAATAGTAAGACAACGGAAAAAGTTAGCACTGATAGCACATTGTAACATCATATCCCAACAGACCACAAAACCAATAGTTGTGTCAGTTGTCACATGACCTCACACTCACATCCCCAAATTATAGTGGATACAAACTAGTATTGAGGGTCTTTTTTGTGTTTTTTTGGAGACTATTCCCTCATAAATCAAAGTATGCATATTTGTAAAATAGGTGTAAATAAATATAAAATAGCATAATAAGTAATAATAAATGAATGAAAGATAGCATATGAAGAATAATTTTACAAATGAATAAAAGGTTTACAATGGTAGTTTATACAAATCATTTATGATAGATGATGGCACATGAGATAAAACATAAAACATAAAACATGATTTAAAAAACAGAACAAACTAGGACTCATGTAAAGAAAAGAACTGAAATGCCCCTAGGTGATCATCACGAGGACCCCAAGATCTAGCTTAGTCATTTGATTATAACCCCCAAGTACAATAATATATTAAAAAGAAATCAACCAAGGTCCACAGTCCAATAAAAAAAAAGAATGTCTACATGGGTATTCCAATACAATGGCGGCATGAGCAGGGTGTGAGATAAAAATATCAGTAGTTCGGAACACATGTGGTCATACCCAATATACATTTAATTATTTAGTCAGCATTGTGTATTTATAGATAAGTAATAAATATAAATGATTAAATAAACAACCTATCGAGATTTCTATTGTATTTTTTACAGTTATACCGGCTTTGAATCATAGCTTGAAAAATATTTAACAAATCGACTTCCCCCAGGAAGATATTCATCCTAAACCTAGGATCAACCACACTCACCTCCCATCACAATAATAAGGATATCGTTTGTTGATGGTCACTCCTTCCATGTTGGACACCATATACCGATGATCAATCCTCTAAAGAACGATTCCAGTGTGTATATATGGATATTTTGTAAATGGTCACTAAGTCAGTCTCCATGCTTCCTTGGCCTGTGTATCTTGTCTAGTGTTTGATCCTTAATTCTCAGTCCATATTCATTCATGACATTAGGAAATCAGATTTACTCTATGGGTCTTACCCTTAAGTAATCTATAAAGATAACTCATCGGTAATATTCCATAAAACACCCATCAAGTCCCTTAAATGATCTTGTTGAGAATAATATATCAAATCATAGAACGAGGAGATCATAATAATCCCTAATACTCAATAGATCATAATCATCCATGTGTCATTGGTGAGATACCCATATAAAGTGAAATCATTGGTGAAACTCTATGCAGCACCCATCAAGTCTCATAATTGATCCCTGAGACCGTAATTGTCCAGATTATAAGACGAGGAGTTTGTAATCATCCCCACTAATCAAGATATTGTATTCTTCCATGAGTCTTGGGTGCTATACCTATATAAATATATGTCACTAGTGAGATTCCATGACAACCCCTTGAGTCTCATAATTTACTAGGGAGAGTGTAATCATCTCAAACATAGGTCGAGGTGATGGTAATCATCCCCACCACACGAAAGACTGTAGTCATCCCTAAGTCTCGGGTTCATCACCAATATAAAGAGGCATAATAATTTATATCAAAATAAATAATGTGTAACCACTTATACATTTCAATGTAAACATTAGAAAAGGTATGGTTTAAATAAACTACATAAATTTCAACCATTTAAACCATTAAATTAACATAAATTGTTCTTCTTAAATTAACATGAGGCATTGTAATTCCACCCTATTCATTTCCATTTCATCTAACAAATAAATTCATGGAATTAAATTTTTAGAGCTAGAAACCCCATTATAATATGCTTAAATAAGTTCTAGGAGGTCCATTAAAATGGGTAATTTCATTCATGGTTAATTCCAATTAAAAGATGGGCCATGTAGGTAGATGGTTCCTTGATTAATTTAACATTTATATTCATTGGGGAGAATCTATTGAAAGAAATCCTAATTGCTATTGTTATAAACATGAAATATTCCAAACTACGATATTAAATCACGATGAAAAACAAAGAAATATGGCTAAATAAGATAGATTTCATAAATCATCACTGTGAGTTTCTTAATACAGTCCACCTCTATTTTAGGGGTTTTATTTTAAAATCAATAATTTTATTATCAAAAAAATAATTTATAAAGACTAATCATTTCATTCATGAATAAAAATTTCATTTATCAAAGAAAAATTGTATATTAAAATTGAGTGGAAGGGGATCATTCCTTAAAGAGAATCCAAGACAAACACTTTGTCAGTTAATGATTCTTAGGATGATCAGTCCTCACATGGAAGAATATACATTCCCATATTATATATATATATATATATATATATATGCTTAATCTAATTCACATATTCCCCTATCCATGATGGAAAATGTACATGTAAGATATATATATATATATATATATATATCTTTGTAATTGAGTGGAAGCCTTTATAGAGTCATAAAATGCTCTAAAAAACACCAAGAAATCAAAAACGCCATGGAAAGGACCAACACACCTAATGAAAATTACACAAACCACAAAAATTATAAAATCCCAAACTATAAAACAAACAAAAAAATAATAGAGGAAATACATTACCTAAAATTAATGATGGTGGTCCGAGAGGATCTGAACCACTTCACCTTCACCAATGGTTGCTAGAACAAGAACATAAAGTCTCGAGGGATCTTTCATTTATCCTAACATTGGATGAAGAATAATAATCCAGATTAGCTCTTAATCTAGTTTCTTTCAAGCTATCTAGGGTGATCGGGAGAGGAAAAATGGCCAGAAAATTGATAAGAGAGGGAACTAGAAAGCAATACATGATGAATATAAGGTTAATGGATGGAAATTTAGTGGAGATCAGTGTGAAACAAGGAGCTAGAGCAATGGAGTCACGCACCTAGGGCTCCTTGGAGGGTGTTGTTGCATGAACAGGGTAAGGGAAAGGGAGAGACCCCTTTTGGTTTAATTTAAAAACTAGATAATAATAAAAATAATAATAATCATCATCATTGTAATATTAATAATAATATTATTAATAAATTATTTTTTTTATTTTTTTTATTCATTTCAATTAATTAAATTTCTAAAAGAAATACACATCACATGGTTTCGGTTAACAGTTCACCCACTCCTGACCTCCAAAACATGGATTTATCATCCCAAGAACACTCAAAACTTGATGAGACAACTTGGTAACAACTTTGGTCCTCACAGAATTCCAAAACCTACAATAATTAGTGATCTATCTCTCATATTTATGTTCCAAAGATTGATGTCTTATTAATCACATTTCTAATAAGTGAAAAATTCAATTTTCATTGGATTTTCATCAGATTAAAAAAATGTTGTTACATAATACCTATTAAAAACATTTTAATACATAGGAGGAGAAAAAATACATAGTATTGAACAAAAGGAAAATAATGAAAACTTTTAGTGGATGAATAATTATAAACCCAAGAAATAATTTTCAAAAACATATAATTATAATCCATAAAACAAAATACCCTCTGATTACCTCATGAAATCAAATGAACCCATTATAACTCCATAGAAAAATAATAATAATGATAAATTGTGTAATCATTTCCAAATCACTCTTATATTTACAGTAGATCTTAATGTTACAAATGGAGTAAACATCCTGGTAACATTTTTAATGAACACGACATTATATTTCTATAATCTATAAGAAGAAACCATACTCGTTTACTCCGACTAAATAACTAATTCATTGGAGAGTTATAAATAACTCACCTTCCCAAGGAGTATCACTGAACCACCCACACTAATAAAAATATTTCCAAGAACCATAACATATAATAATAGATAAATCTGAAATAAATTTTAAAAAAAATACCAATTTGGAATCACTATTATTGTTAAATCCAATCCCTCATAAATAAAAAGTATTTATTTTAAAATAAAATTTTAAACATGTAAAAGATGAATAAAAATATTAAACTACCATAAAAGTAGGAAATTCATTTCATTTAGTAAATATTAAAACAATATTCCTTATGTGTTTTTAATAAATATTTGAAATGATAACATTAGAAGAGTTTTCAAAAATAAATTCCCATTCAAAGACCATATCATTTATATTAGAATTAATCAAATTAATAGATTATGTGTATTAACTATCAATCTAGAATAAATAATTAAAATAAATAATAATTTTTTTAAAAGTTATTTCACACATAACCATAGAACGATATAATTAAGTAGTAGAAGTTTAACCCGAAGAATAGAAATTGGATTAGAATTTCCATAATACAATTTAGTCAGTTAATAAATGTACCAAATAAAACATAAAATATCAAAAAAATAGATGACTAAATAAATTCATTATATTACATTCCATTATAAATTTATAAACACCTCATAATAAAATATAGCTTCACAACATTATAATATGACTCAATAAATGAAAATTGAGATAAAATCCCTTATCTTGAGTCCGACTCATCATGTAATATTTTAATCATCCAAAATAATAAACATAGTTTAATTCTTTAATTTCTATATAACATTTTTAGTTTCTATTGTACCTTTTATATAACTTATTATCTTTTTATAAGAATTACATAATTATTTTAGTTCATGTTGGATGTTTTGTTGATATTCGATTCATGAATCCAAAATGAATTTGGTATTATGTAAATAGTAATAGTGGTTATGAGGAAATAATATATAGAATAAAATTCATCAAATACTAATCTACTTTATATCTAAATTTAACTTTTAAATTCAACCATTAAATATGTATATAAAAATTTAATTTTTTTACAACCATGGAGATGGTATGTCATGCATACTCATGAATAAAGTTTTCAAATTAAAATGATCATTTGGTAATGAAGTTAAGTGTAATTTTAATTTTAAATAATAATAAAAATATAATTAATATCATACTAACAAATAATCTATATCATCCATTTTATATTGTGATGAAAAACAAAAGACATTGCTTCACAGAGGTGATAATTCACACTTACACGTGAACACCATTATCTTTTTTTTAATGCATGGAAAGTTAATAAAAATTATATATTATCTTTTTCTAATGATAAATATTGCATTAATATCATATATAATCTTTATTTTATTCATTAGATTTATTTTTCAATGATGTTGATGGAAAACCAAATTCATTTGTCTACGAGGCGACAACCCCCCGTACACACGAATGATAATATTTTCCAATATTATGTAAGTGGATATGGATTTAGGTGATGATATAAATATAATATCTTATAAATAATATTTAGGATACAAGATTTTTTTAATAATGTCTTAAGATGATTTCGAGAAGTTTGAAAATTAGACAAAATAAAAACAATAAATTTAAAACAATAAATTTTCTTCACACAATCACCGTTGATAACAAATTAAGTCCATTAAGAATGGTCTTATGCATAAATCAAGAGATTTATATTTTGGTAAGGGATTATAGGATGGGGTTTTCGTAGATATGTTTTTAGAAAATTTTTATTAAGTGTGAGGAAATGAGAATTAAATGTTCCCAAGGGAGAGAGGGGAACTCTTGAAATAACTACAGGACCATGAGTGTGGACTCTCCTGGGATAGTCCAGCAAAGTTTTGAGCTACAGGGTCTCCCATACAAAGCCACAAATTGTTCTATACCAATGGTGTAGTGATAGTTTTTTTGTATGAAAATTAAACCAGTGGTAGGTGATCTTCCCAACAACGGAAAAAGTATAACATGCGCACCTGCAATGTTTACTTTAGAATATGTATACTCTGCTTAGATCAGTCATTTCTATATGGGAGAAATGATATTCTCAATTGTAGCAAGGTCTTATAATCCTCTTGTAATCTCTAAAAAAACTGGTATGTAAATCAGGTATCACAATCAGAAACTATCATTGATATAACTATAGGGATTCGAACTGTCACTTGCATATAGAGGTTTCCAAATCTATCTACAAAACACTACTCTAAAATAGCTAGGATGTTCAAAAAAATGGTGATTCATTCAAGGATCACCAAGATGGAATCATATTCCAAAAACATATGTGGTAAACCAATCATGAAGTCCATCAAAATCCCATCCCACTTTCATTCTGGCGCCAAAATATGTTGAGTTAAACCTGCTAAAACCTGGTGCTCAGACATAACATGTAGACAATTAAGCCATCGAGAGATGATCTCTATGACTCTTTTCATCTTCCCTCAACACTAAAACCAACATCAGAGGTATTAGTACATCTTAACCACTCTTGTACATACTACAATGTGTATCTATGAAATTCCTCAGAACGTCCTCATGTAATACCATAATTACTATTGTGCGTCTAATGAAATGAAAAGTGTGCTCCCCGACTTTTATGTATCCATCTAGAGCATTGACTTTGGATATCTGAGCATGTAGGGTCTCATAGTTATCCTCTCCTAATAGGGAATCCCTAACACACTGTAGGAGTGGCAGGGTGAAAACCGTTGACAATATGTAATCGGATATATCTACATATATAATGGATATATGCAACAAGGAATCATGTGATGACACTTTGTTCAGAAAATGTGAACAACATCTTTTATAGAGAGCACATGCCACCACATTCCCTTTCTAATGATTTTACGTAATCTTAAAGTTGTAGTCCTAGAGGAACTCTAGCCAAAACCTCTTCCTCATGTTCAAATCCTTTTTAGAGAAGATATAATTGAGATTCTTCTTATCATTGTAAACGATAAACTACTCTCCCATCATGTAGTGCCTCCACATCATCAGTGTGAAGAGTCCCACTGCTAACTCAAGGTATTGGGTCATGTAGTTCTGATCATTTAGTCTCAACTGGGGTGAAACATATGAAATCATTGATTAACCATGTATCATGACAGAAACAAGATCATCCCTTGATTCATCATAGAATACCACGGACTCGATACCTTACTCCAGGAACCTCCAAACGGGAGTGATATCTAACCACTTAGTTAGCTCCTAAAATTACTAATTGCACATTCCCATAAAAATGAATGGTTTTCCATTAAATTTCAAATCCTTCGGGGGTTTTTCTAATCTAGAAAATTCAGGTACAACCCTCTAAAAGTGCACTACCAAAACAAGCAATCCGTGCAACTTGTTAACACTCTTATGTGTCTCCCAATCAAGCACTTACTCAACCCTCACTGGATCCACTGCCACTCTAGCCTCCTAGATGACATGTCCAAAATATGGACCTCGAAAATAGATAATGGAATCATTGAGAGTTTACCATAATTTTATTGATATTAAAGATTATCTAGGACCCTCCTCATGTTTCTTTCATGCTCCTTCTCAGGCGATGACTACTCTAGGATGTCATCAATGATCACCACCACGAACTGGTACATTTAAGGGTAAAGGAACAATTTCATGAGTCCCATGGACACTACATGGGAAATTTTCATTCCAAACAGAATCACAAAGTACTCATAGTGACAGTAACAACATATGAAGGTTGTATTAATAATATCCTCATATCATACTCGCAACTCGTGATAGCCTAATATGAGGTTGATCTTTGAGAACCATATAACCCCATTCAACTAATCTAAGTTAACATAGATCCTTGTTAGTGGATACTAGTTCTTCTCTGTCACCTAGTTTAATCAATGGTAATACAAAAATAACCCCATCTCCTGTATTCTATGATGGAAAACAAAACTGGGGCTTCCCAGGGTGAGGCATTTAGTCTCACGAATCCCTTCCTCTGTAAGACCTCTAACAACACCCTCAGCTCTCAAATATCTATGGGATCAATCTGATGTATAGGTGTAGATATTAGTGTTCTCACATGGTGTAGATTAATGAACATATTTATCTCCCTGTGGGGAGGTAAACCTCCAAAATCATCATGGAATACATCCTCATACTCCTCCACCACAGTAAGAAACTATGGAATCATATCATCTACCACACTAAGTGGAGGCTACTGAATTGATGAGTAATTAGGTACAACCTCCTATGAGTGAGTCTATCCTATGATGAATATGTTTACTTTAAACCAATAATGGAAAAACTAGTTCCATAACTGTGGATACACCATATTATTCCACTAAAACAGACAATCTAAGTATGAGCTATGTACAACAAATCCATTCTAATAATTATGCCGTAAGGCCTTGGTGACACTACCAAAAGATACCAACAAGAACTCTCACATCCAAGAGTCAAGTAACACTATCAGTACTAATGTGTGATCATCGAGTATCCCCCAATAAGATTCTATAAGTGAAAGAGTGGATTCAATGGTTCAACAAGAATCTCCAAGTCTTGAACATTTTTTGTGGAATGAAATGAATTACCATCACATGTGTCTATGAAAATCGTAGCTAAGGTGGAAAAGAAATTGAACATGCCTATTATCATCCCATGTTCTCTTAGGTCATTTTCTTCCATTTCTTGTAGATGGTCTCTTCCTTTTCCACCTTCTCCCTAAGCCTTGCGTAGACCACCTGAGGGCGGTGGCTATAATATGTCAAACCGTAGACCACCTCCAGTTGACCTTCTTGCCCATATTCCATGTCCTCTACTTAGAATAATGTGATGCTCATGTCCCCACCTCAACCTTAGTGGTCCCTCGATCGTGGCCCGGTCAATAGTATGATGGGTTGGTCAATATTATGATAGATGTCCCTAACCTCCGCCTAAGTAACACCATTTTTCCTTGGGCTAACTGAAGCTTCCCTAGGTTCCATGAATCGTAGACCCTTATTCCTAAGATCGTCCCCTAAACAGGCTGACCCATGGGGATGCATATAACAACTGTCGGATTCATAATGGTGAGGTCTCAGCTACCAGGTGTCCACTACTAGCTCCAACTATAAGAGTCTGCTCCTCCAGAAAATGCTCCATCATCAAGGCTCACTCAAGTATCCCAGCATAGGAAGAATGCTAAGTGATACCACAGATGCCCTTATTTCCCAGTGTAATTCATATTTAATGGTCTGAGTTTAGAAGAACTGGTTCCATTCCATTAACAGGGAGTATCATGAATGTTCTGTAATCTTCTCTAAATATTCATCAACGATCATACTAGCTTGTTTTAGATGCAAAATCCCTTGTACAAGTACCAATCGAAATGTGGCCATATATAACTCATCTATAAAGAGATGCTTGATGTTTTTCTAAGAGAAAGTTGTCTCATCATATGAATGAGTCACCATGATCAAAAACCACCCCACATATCCCAAAAGAAGTCTCCTGATAAGAACTATCATATGGTCAACAAGCATCCTGACACAGTGGAAAACATGGCTGAATACCTCTATACAATATTCAACCAATTGGGGGTCTGGATAACCCTATAATATAGGAGTTCACTTCAAATGAAAATCCTGTAATTCACTCAGTCTTTGTGCATCCTCAGTTGGTAGTGCTCGAAATAGCTACTTCTCAATGGGGACTGGTATAACTGGTAAACCACCCAGAGGTCCAATCTCTGGTATAGTCCCAAGTACTAATGACTTATCACTAGGAGGATCATCAACATGATCACACAGATAAATCCTAGATGGCTATCTACATGGAGGCATCCTGTAATTAAACAAGATGTTCCATGGTCAATATAGTATATCTAGAGAGCTGACTCAAGATGGACATGGAAATAACAACCATTATTATATTATTTACGTATCATTATTCCATGAAACCCATGTTTTCATTTTCCAAGTTGAAAAGTAGTTAATCAATGTCATGGTGCAAGGATATGTCAGCTACTGAACCAATAATGGAGTCCATTACCTAAAATCCAAACATGAAACACATAACACTATTGTGCCAAACAAACCTTGGATCCTTCTAGTCTGAAATTAAAATTGACATCCACGGATACCACTCTACCATGACCCGTCCTAGTGGGGCCCATTCTTTGATTCCCCAAGGCTACTTCCAATTTTCCATGGGCTAGTGACCATAACCATGTAACAATATCACTAGGATGGGAGTCCTTCCCTATGTACTTGTATGCATTCTCACTTCTCAAAGACCAAAAAATTTTGAAATGTGAAAACCACTAAGTAAAAAATGAATTCATTCAACTAAGGTCTCCCAATAGAGTACAACAGAAAAATTTCTAGAAGGTAAAAGAGGCCAAATAAAATCCCACAGTAATGATTATGTAACATAAGTACAACATATAAAAAGGTATTGGAATTACTATATGAGAGAAACATGAACACACCTCGGTCATTACTATATCATTATGAATTGTCTGGTCCTAGTCCACCCAAGTCTTCTTAAAATGGTCAATCATTTGCAAAAGACACAACACCTATGAGAATATCTTCTGCAAGGGTGACTAAAACAATACTCATTAAGAAGACAAGGTACCACAATGAAATACCACAATGGAATACCACAAAAGAATGTACAGTCAGGTCAACATAGTTATGTTTCTATGACACATATAATAAGAAAATCTAGATATACTCAATACAAGACACAATGTCTAGAGGTATGTCACAACCACCTTCTAGCCACATGATTCTTCTCAATGCATGCTCATACGAGGGGGAAATCACTACCAGAGTCATCATATCATTAGAGATGCTCACAATGAGTTCTAGCTCATTCGGTCCCAACGTAAAGAGGACATATTGGCCAATGAGGATTATGACACATAGAGAGGGGATCACACCAATAACTGATAGGGGACACCATAGATCACTCCCAATCTCAATGGGGGATAAAACGTACCAAATCAAAATCAACCCAGTAAATAGGGATAGCTTTGACCTTGTAGATGTGCCTTATAAATGGAGGATCAATGCCCAACTCAAGGTGGTTACGTGATTCCAGAGACCCCACTAGGGGTGATTAAGGACCACACTCCAGTATCAGGCATGGATACCATACC
This sequence comes from Viscum album, assembly GCA_963277665.1. Lineage (NCBI taxonomy): Eukaryota > Viridiplantae > Streptophyta > Magnoliopsida > Santalales > Viscaceae > Viscum > Viscum album. The sequence continues at coordinate 1,018,652,005 of OY728133.1, read as the reverse complement.
ATATTCGAGAATAGTCCTCTAGAGTGGATGGAAATCATGTGATGTTGAAATAATACTGAAACAAAACCTTGAGGATATAATAAAGGGAACTCCCTCAACATATATTAGTCCAAACTAAAAACTCGTCACTTATCCCAAAAAGTTCGTCTGAACATTAGGGTCTCAACAACACCGAAATATCATTGATTGGATGCCCCATTAATGATATAAACATGTATGATTGAAACCACCTGCAAGACTACTGGGGAATGTGGGCCAAGCATTATAGTCAGTTGTCGGACAGTGGGGATCATCCACATGGTCATTGCACATACTATCAAATTTCATGGTCGGCTGTCATGATTGATCACACAGTCGACCATCATTGTCGAATGCATGGTCAATCCACCTCGGGGCATCTCACGATCGACTGCCATGGTCGACCATGGCGATCAAGGACGACCATTGCCACCATCATCCCAGTGAACCTGGTTCCAACCCGGTCTGACCTGTTTACTGGACCGACCCATGTGTCCTGACCCATCCCACATGGCCCGACCAACATTGCTCGGCCCTACTCTACGTCATCCTATGCCTCCACCTTCCGTCCCTACTTCTACCTTTTCTACCCCCACCTCTTTGCTACAATGGGTCCCACATCGCTGTCACCACAAATCTTATGTCGCTGCCACATCTATGTTCACATCACCAACACCATCTTAGGTATGCCCCACCACTGGATGCACCCAGGGCATGGATTTCCAATATCTTCTGTCACTTCCGGCCTTTGGTCCCTGGTGGTGCACTGGTGGTCCCTTCTGTGGACCATAAAGCATCATATGAATCACAAAAAAAATTAATGGTTTCATATCTAGGCTCTTTGGGTCCAAATATACATAGATCTTTCCTCGATTGTCAACTGTTATCTAATATATTTGTTTTATCATGTTTGGAACCACCTAGAAACATCACGATGGACACCATGAGGTTCCAACCATGAATAAAATGAAGAACATAGTGTGAAAATAACAATAAATAATGTTTTAACACCATTTTCCAAGCTTTCTCGGCCAATGATCATGATCAAGGAGTTCTAGTTAGATAACCATAACAAAATCCTACATATAATCCCATCCTGAAAATATGACTGAACTATAGATTAATATGTTTTTTGATTCGTCCACATTCATCATTGAATTCAGGAATAGGGAAATACAATAAAGAAAACAAGCCCTTCCTTGATTCTGATTACTCACTAATGAAGAAAGATTTCCATTTCATTACCATAGGCAAGGTGCTTCTATTTCGAGGTGCATCTGTCATAGATCCATGATCTTTCACTATCAACTTGGAGATAATCATCAATCCTCTCTCAAATGGTACTCTATGGGTTCCATGGTTATTTAGATAACCTTATATATTCTCAATAAAAATATTTTTAGAGAACGTCAACTACTGCATCCACAAAATTATTTTTATCAAATTATTTTATTCATGTTACGTCCCATGACAAATTCTTAAAAAATTACCACTACTGAAAAAATTTAAGTTTATCCTAGGTTAAAGAAGCTATTATGAGCTCAATGACGCCTTCATATTTTTGATCCAGGAACCCGTTTAAGGGTTATTACATTTTTTCAAGAAAAATGCACATGTGCGCTTTCATAGATTGTAATATATTTTGTAAATTGAATCAAGGTACACCAGACCTCAGAATCACATGCAATCTCACCACCTAGTCTCTAAATCAATCAACATAACATCCAAAAATATTTCACATAAAATTATATATGTCACTCCAAACAATCAACATGATATGATATTAATTTACATAAATAACCTAAATAACCATAAAGACTAGTTAAAACAATTTATTCTTCCAAAATACAATGCATCATTTATTCTTTAAATAAAATCCTATAATATTCTATTTAACAAAATCATATAAGGATTCCAAATATTATATTTTTTTTCAAAAAAAACTATAATAACAAAATCAAGAAATCACATTCAAACTCATAATAATCTATATAAGAAAACATATATACCAAAAGAAATATCAATTTAATAAACAAGATAGTTTAACTAAATAAATTCAATTTCATACTTACTGTGGAATCCCATAGACAAGTCGTTGTGATACACCCTTGTTTTATTTCGGTTGTGGGTTAAAAAGATTTGTCCTTTTAGAGTGCGATAGGTTTTCGGCTGGCTCGTAGGTTTCACATTTTCTTAAACTATATTTTTATAATCTATATAAAATTTTTATAAATGTAATAAGAATTAATAAAATGATCATAAGATATTCTACATTTAGTAAATGCCCTTACCTTGATGGTAATCTCATGCCATTAATATTGAATCCCAAAAAATGTGATAACTCATTATTGTATAAAAATAAAAGATTATATAAACTCAAAAGGTTATCCAGACCATAAAATTATGTCCAAAAAATGAAAAGAATATTCCTCCTCAAAATTCTTCTCACACGTTAATCTAATAATATATATATAACTAAAAAATAATTGCATCTGAAAATATCCTTATTTACCTTAAATTATCATCGCATTAAACCTCAGAAGGGCAATCTAAGACCTTGAAATTATGATCAACTATAAATTATAAAATCACGATGGTATATGTAACTATCATTATACCCTCAGATGAAAAATTACTAATCTAAAATGATATATGGTCCCTTTTCTAATACCAACTATTAAAAATCTAGACTGCACTCCCATATCTCATGATAAATAAAAATATATATATTATTCACTTTGATACTGATAAATGTTGAAACAAATTCCATCGAAAACATAAAACAAAAAAGATATATTTGTTCACTTTCAAACATAAATCCCCATTAGTTATATTGTTTTATATAATTATGAAAACTTTTCACATCATGGGTTTATAAATTAATGTTTCGTTAAAATCATCATCATTTCCCACAATTCCAAATTTTTTATACTCAATTGTAAGTATTAAAAATACCATATAAAATTACTTACATATGAATCCTTTATTAATAAAAATCATTTATAATCATTCATCATAATCAGCAGAAAATAAACATAAAAAACGTGATCTCAGATGCTCTGTAATGTTAGGAATGAGAGATGTCTGTTGATTAACATTTGAATGAATAATATAATATTAATGGTATAAGATCTTGAAAATAATGTAAGATGTTTATAACCAATATGAAAAGATCATAAACATGAGTTATGGAATAAATCTATTTAATTTCAAAGGTCATGAATCATAAGTACGAAAATTCATCATAACTAAATCATAAACCATAAGTCCATGTCATTAATTTGTGAAAAATCATGAAATGTATAGAATCAATTTCTTACTTTTGGGTAAAATATTAATATAAAAAAAATTAATCAACACATGATTCCCCATGTGGATCAAGAACATCATCTTTTTCCCATAATGAATCAAACACTTCTTCTTATTTTCTCATAATCGATCAATCACATAGACTTGTTTCCATATTGAATAAATCACATCAACTAGTTTGATATAAAAATATCATGAGAAAAAATACATTACCCAATCAGTTGGATGTACATATAAGTCATAGTAATCATATAATTAAATCATAAATAGTTTTAATAAACGATAAAAAATAGTTAATCGTATTAGAACCCATTAATGAAATGGATTTCATAACCATTTTATATTTTCAACATAAACATAAACAATATTAAGAAAGAATAATAATGATACCATTGGATAATATCTATTGAAAATATTTTGTAGCATTACAAGATTTTATCTTAGATGTAATATGATTTTGAATTACAACTTGTAATAATTCTTGAGAAAAAAAATATTTAATTTTTGAAATATTTAATTTGTAAATAAATATGTTAACATATAAATGAATACACATTACATGAAAATAATATTGTAAAATTATAAAGGTATCATCAAATCAAATATTAGTTATGGTAGAGTAACAATTCATTCATTCAGTATAAGATAAAAAATTACATTCACTAATTCAAAATGTAACTCACTTAGAAAATTATGAAAATATTAGTTTTAAAGCATTTTGTAAGAAGCTAAAAATTCATAAAAATTAATTTAAACAATTAAGTATAATATTAAAATAATTAGGGAAAATAATTTTTAGAAAACATGGTTACAGAAGATAATGATCAATTAATTCTCCCAATGGTGGCATAAATATAAACAATCTCGATTGTTTATGATATTGTAAAATAAAACACTCAATGTATCTGTATTATAAAAATTATTATCCAAAATAAAGAAGGATACATAGATGGATATGTAAATTGCATAATTTTTTGTATAATAATCATAAAATATATTTATGGGTAGTATAAACACCACACAAAAGAAAAAGGTTTTATATAATTCAAAATTTACATAGAAATAAAAGTGAGATAAACTGTAACATACCTCCCCTATTCATTAGCTTGAGGTGATTTATATTTGCAACTTGGAATTATGTGACATCCCATGGCATAAAATGATGGAAATAAATGTTAAGGTATCAACACAATTTTTGGATAATTTTCCCTTTGTTAGCTAAAAAGCACAAGAAATTATATGATATACAAAACAATTATATGATTCATGATATAAATATAATACTAGTTAAAGTAATACCAAATGATATAAAAACTAAATTATACTAGATAACTAATGTGAAAAACTAAACCACAATGATCAAAGGCTCCACATACAAAAATCCACCTCTCCCAACCAGGTCCAAGTTTCAAATCCAAAATCCATGACCATGTATCATGAAAAACTCCTAATGAAATGATGTAATTTTACATTACCCGTGTCTTGATAAATAATATCTACAAAGTAACCAAGTTACAAAGATGAAGGTGATTAATGAAAATCTATACATTTTCAACAAATTTCTTCACTACTCATGCATCTAGGATAGAAAATGACAGCACATCTATTTAATAAAATATATAAAAAATTATTCAAAATAAATTATTTTCAAATCCCAACCATTTAGATGTAAAATATTTTTAATTCCAAATGATTCTAAAAAAATTAGCCAGTTAGAAACCCAAAACCATTTCCATTGAAAGAAACCAAAAAAGCCATTCCAACTTGTTCATGAAGTCGTTTCGAATAACCCATTTCATTTCACACAACCACATTCACACACACACTAAACAACACAAGAATGGTTTTTACCAATAATTGTGAAACTTTATGGTCATAATTTATCCCATTAATAGTGGTACATCACACCAATACTCATCCCTTTCAACTCACACAAAACTATTTCAGCAAACTAAAAAGCCACAAAATCATTTCCAAAAAATTTCAATAAAACTATCCTTTTATTGAAAAACATTTCCATGAATCAAAACCAAACATACATTTTAAAATCATAATTTTAAAATCATGTTATTACTTTCACATTTCACCAAAACACCCAATTTATACAATTCCATAAATCATAACAAAAGTGGGATCCATCAATAATGTCACAAATATTTCACAATCAATTTAATGGAAAATAATCAATTTGAAATGAAGAAATTATGTTCAAATAAGAGGATTAATGAGTGAATCATACTACCTTATCAGTTATGATGAAAATGAAGAACACCACTAATTCATCAACAATATCATGTTGAATCTCCAAACAACATTCTTAACTCTAATTCCCCTATAACCAGATAGAAAATTGGAATCGTAATTGGAATCCAGAATCATATATCTAACCCCAACGAATCATATATATGAATATAAGAGAGGTAATAAGAATATATCAAAGGAAACCCAAAAATAACATAGACTTACCATGAAATTTGGTCTTCAATTCATCATGATTTTCAAAATGATTGCTCATAGTTTAATTGGGAAGGTCTTGACAGTCATTGGGAGGAGTAAAAACCATGTAATGGTAGATATGTATAAAAGAGATTATTTTGTGTAAATATGAGATACATAAACTTTTTAGGATATAAAATTTAACAAAACCTGGGTTTTTTAATAGTGAGTTATACTATACACTAACCATTCAAATAACTTTGTCCCCATAAGCACAGTTTCTACAAGGTGTTCTATAGGGTTCAGACAAACCATGCACCAAACTACGTGCCTACGTAGAAGCCTATATTTTACTTCTCATGGTTCACATTAAGATTTTTACAATTTCTACTAAACATTCTCATACCATGGACCTCCACAAAATCCATAAAAACATTCCAAAATTCTTACAGACCCTCCAAATATTCACCCAAACACATTACATAAATATAATAAAAACATTAAGGGTTGTGTACTTGAAAAAGGGGTGCTGAAGTCTACCAACCATTGGACTTTACTTCACTGGAATGTAGAACACCACTACTACCATAAATATTGTTTGGCCCATTTCTCAACCATTTTTTCTTCTATTTCCATGTTTATTCTTGAATTTGAACATGTTTCCAGAAAACCCACTTTTTGTTGATTTTTTAACCACACCATACTTTCTCTTTCTTATACACAATCTGCACTGGCACATGCACAAACAATGCATCTGAGTCTCGGTCAATGTGTTTAGATAATATCACTTGGTTGGAATTAGACTTAAACTTTTTCAACTAAGATACATGAAACACAATCTTCACCTCACTAAACTATGGTAGCATTTCCAATTAATTTTTTTCCTCACCAACCCATGGAATTATCAGAAAAGGGCCTATGGGTTGAGGAGATATCATTCAATTCTTTTCCAAAACACAATACCAATGCTTTGGAGATATTCTCAAGAACACATGATCACTCACCTCGAATGGTAATGTCCGTCTATGCAGATCTACATATTATTTCTGATGAATCAGAGGTGCCTCCTTATTTTCCCTAATCAACTGAATCTTATCCATTTTCTCTTGTACTAAGATCATCCCCACAATTGATGTCTCACTAGATTCCACTGAACAAAGTGGAGAATGATTAAGACACCCAAAAAATGATTCAAATCAATCCATATGTATTAGGACCTGATAAAAAAAATATATGAGAACACTAATAATGTATGTGATCCGCCCATGATCCACATAAATCAATTAAATAATCATGTAACATTTATTCCAATGTTTTTATTATCCATTCATATTTTATATCCATATGTGGATGATACTACCTACTCATGGTCAATTCAGTACCAAGGGATTTCTGAAATGATTTTAATAATTAATAAGTAACACAAGTATTTTTTGACACTACTAAAAGTGATATGACACGCACTATTAAAAATTATCAGATATAGATTTTTGACGAGTATTCTCCTATATGATATTTTTTAATATAGATGAAATGGGATGACATAGTTATTTGAACCACTATCACTCATATTGCATCGTGTTTCAGAATATTTCTTGGGAGACTTATTAACAAATACCTAAATATCTTCTCACAAATCCAAACGAGAATAGGTAAAGACTCCAACATACCTAATTATCTGTGAGGTTCTCCCTAATCCAACTAATTTGTATGAAACTTGAATCAAACTCATCCACCATATTTTTTTATTGAACCATAAAAATCAAGCTTTCATCTCCTTATACATCATCAGTATTGTAGTATGGACATCCCATATCATATGGGGGTATGCTTGAAGATTTTTTTCATCAATATATATATATATATATATATATATCACCATCTAGTCAGAAAACCATAAAATTTATCTCCCATCCAGTTTCTATCCCTGAATGGTTTCCCAACCATGGTGTTTTGACCACATAGAAATGCATTTTGAATCATAAATTTATATCACATTAACCATCTTCACCAAATATGGAATAAAAGAAACCATAAATAAAAACATTTCATTACATCATTCGTCACATTACATGTACCTGTCAGCTATCACTGACATCAACTTCCACTAATCAAAATATTATTTTTCAAACATAACATAATACATTCAACTGAATTCATTTTTCACCATTTTCCATTACCTAGTGTAAAAATCTTATAAAATATGAAAATTTAGATTTACTACATCATTTTTATTTATCTCAGATTCAAATCTCTCTATTAGATATTGTTTTTCACGTTCATACAATCTTTAAACACAATTAATTTATTTATAAAATGTTAATGAAACCATGTATTCCAAGCATCATCATCCATAGTTAAATTCAAATCATGTGCTGGGTAGTTCTTCTCATGAAATCATAACATCCTTTATCCATATTAAATAGCTTCATCTACATAAATGAGAACACATCCTAATCTTGATCAAATAAAATCATAATACAAAGCATATCATTGCACTGATTCATGAAATATAATGGTCAATGCTGATGTAATGGGAATATTATGCTTTTAAAAATACTTATGGAATTCCTCATTATATTGAAATGGTAAATTATTCCTTGTCAATGATTTTATAGGTTAATCTAGTTAGGATAAATCATGGAAAAATTGTTTTAAAAAACTAGTGAGTTTATGGAAACTGTGTATTTTGAAGTCATTATTTGGTGGTTTCCAAGACATAATTAATTCTATCATTTCAGATCCATAGAAATACATATTTCAGTGAATACATTTCCAAGAAAATATAATTCTTATATCAAAAAACCATAGTGTAATAATTTGGCATATAGATGATGATCTCAAGAAATTTATAACATTTCTGCCAACTGTTTCTCAAGGTCAAACCATGTCATTGAATAGACAAGTATGACATCCACAATAACTGAAATGAAGTATTCCGAATAAAATTTAAATATGTGATTCAAAAATTCCATAAATACTACTGGTTCCTTCATTGTACCAAAAGGAATAACCATATACTCGTAATGGCTATATCTACTTTTGAAATACTTTTTCGAAATACCCTCCTTCTGAACCCACATTTGGTGATATCCTAAGAGAATGAAAAACATAGAAAACTATTGAGAACCACTCAATTGATTGAGCATATCATCCATGCATAGAAGTAGAATCAAAATCATTACCATTTTTTAATGATATAATAATCTATACACAACTGAATAGTTTTGTCCAGCTTTTTGATAAAAAAGATTGTTGCTACAGATGGATATGTGCTGGTCCAAATGAGAACTTTTCATTCTATATCTTCTAACTTCTCTTTCAATTTCCTTAATTTTTTGGGTGCCATATGATATTTAAAAAAAATATGAATGGTCCCCAAAAAGAGATCAATAGTAAACACCAATTTTCTTATGGGTAGGAACGATATGATATTTTTAGGAAAAACATCTTGAAATAGGAAAAAATAGGTGGAAATTTGTTATTTTCAATTTCTTTTGTAAATGAAAATTATAAAGCAACCAGCTGGTACAAGATCATTCAAACTACTATTACCAAGAACCTCATTGCACCTACCTTTATATTCTCGTACCCTTTAAATAGATTTTCAATTCCATAATCAGTCCTAAAAATAAAATTTCATGAATAATAGTTGATGTTAAATTTGAACATAGTAAACCAATGAATACCCATGATTATGTAATTGAAATCCATTTCAAGGATAGATAAATTCCATTTCAACTCATCTCTATTAATAGAGATAGAACATGATATGCACATAAAGGCTCAAAATTCTGTTTGACTAAAAGGATTTTGAAGTTTAAAAATAAAAGTCATCATCTCAACATTTAAACCTTGGGGATAAACAACATGAGAGTAAATAAATGAATGGGATGCACCCATATCATGAAAATGCTGCACAAGAGTATAATTGAAAAGAGTAGTACTTATCACCATCGATGGTCTAGACTGATCATCCACACTTAATTTCACTACCTCATAATACTAATTACACATTTCACTTTGTTCTTTATCACCCTATTGACATCATGTATATTGATGCCTCATAGTATTCTTAGAATCACTATTTAAATCTCAGTTTTTCTGATGATGGGTATTCTTCTTCCTTCATCCCATTGAAGCATATGATGTCTACGACACATGTGAAGTGTTTGGAATACCATACATGAGATCAAAACAATAATTGCAATAAAGATTACCCATCTGGTTGCAGTTGTGGACTTCTCTGTATGGATTTATACAATATCCCTTAATATGATATTAAGAAAAACATTAAAAACATATTGGATTTCCATTAGGTTTTTGGGGAAGATTCATTTATCCAACCATGGGATTCTGAGTTATCCTATTTACATTGAAATATTTATTCCTCCTCAACTAGTTTCCTACATTAGTGTTCCACCAGATTCCTATAGGTATCTACATGCTTCATCCACCTGTATCTCCTAAGATATCTAATTCTTCCACCGTCACTCTATAGAACATATCTGTATAAGTTGTTATACAGACCATGGAAATATTCTATAGAATCTCATTCCGCATCCCCAATTCAATAATATGTTCCTTCAAGGATGCACTTGTAAAAACATTGGTTAAAATTAACTAAATTCATAAATTTAGACACATACTCTACCACTACGATATTCTAATACATTAGGATAAAAAATTCTTTTGTTCTTATAATCATTAACATATGAGTATAGAATTTTTTGTCAAACAATTCCATAAAATCCATCCATGAAATTCCATGGTCTAATTTATCCAATACATCAAAATCCCAACACTGGTGTGAAAGATCAAATTACATATATTCCACCACCTTGAATTTCAACTCTACTTTTTTTCCAAGGAAATCGACTATTTGATTCATCCTATTAATCCACACGTCTTCCTTTCCAGGCTTCGAATTACCCTAAATTTTCGGTGGATTTTTATTCTTGAAATAAAAATAATGATATAATTTTATTGATTTATCCCTTATGTTTCAACTATAGATATCCTAAAAATCATTGACTATACTCTGAACCAGCTTTTGGTTCACCTATGGATCAGGTGAAACTAGATTCTAAATAGCTTCTTCTATTTGGTTTCTACAATTATTATTGGGTGATATGTCCTATAATCTCAAAAAAGACCACAAGTTTCACTCTCTAGTAGTTGAAGGATAAAATTTTCAAATATACTATATGTAAACTATAAGAACAAAGCATTCCAGAAATTATACATTTTATACTACCAACAATTATTCATAATTGATCCATTCATTTTAAAATCAATCAACATTCAAAATACCACTATCAAATTAATTTCAAAATCATTCTTATAAAAAAATTATCACTTTTTAAAAAAAACACATTTTCTCACCAAATCATTAATCATTACTCAAAATTAAACATGCAGTCTTAAAGGGATGTCGATTTTATCAATGCATTTCATGCTCTTCTCGTTGGTTCGACCCATGACAATGAGATTATAACTCCTATAAGATTATATGTAACACTTATGTACCAAAATCCATGGAAACATGAAGTTCAGTATATAAATGTTAGTTTCATAATTCTATTCTCTACATTTTATGACTTTACATTATTACTTCATTAGCCAATTGTAAATGAAGGACTAATCAGAATGAATTTTTAAACCCATGATCAAATCAATTAATACAATTTGATGCAAAAGAAAATTTTGACCCACCAGGACTGATACCATTTGAAATTCAAGGACCGAATATGGTAATACCAACTATAACATCCCGCCCATACTCATTAGATTTAGGTAAGGTAGAATTTCTTCATGGCCTTAGGAGACATCCCCAAGTCGCCAAAGGATGGAAACAACCTCCACGATATTCAATACAATTGTGTAATGATTTTACATTAGAAAAATAAAATCAACCATAAACATACATACCGTATCCAAAACCACTATATGAATCATGATTGAAGTTTAATAAAACCCAAAGTCACACCAACTGATATTAAAACCAATCTATAACAGATTACCAATGCGGAAGAATAAAACAAAAATCTAAAATACTCCACTGACATAACTCTCCCACTCCCAACATTCTCCAAGCTCCATCTCCATAATCCATGTCAAAGTATCACGAAGCCCCCATCATGAAATGAAATAAATTACATTTACATATATATAGATAAAAATTATCTACCAAATCATCAATGTTCCAAAACTCAGGATGAGTAATGAGACACTCTAGGTTTTCCCAAATATACTTTCTTACTCATTCCACTAGGATATGACATGTTAAAAAAATTATATAAAATAATGTATATAAAACACTTTAAAAATATTTATATCAATTCCCAGCAATTTAAATGTAAATTTCTTTCCATTACATATATTTTTCAAATAATTCCAATTCCAAAAGAAAAACTGTTTCCCTGGAAAGAATCAACCAATGAAACTACAACCATTTCATTAATTAATTTGGAATTACTGATTACATTTTACACAACCACATAAAAAACATGCTACAATAGATGCTTGGTATTTACCATTGATGGTTGAACATCACGTCCATGCTTGATCGCTTTGATTGTAGTAATTCAAAACCATTATCCATCACATTAAACTCATGTTTAACCATTTAGGATGAAAAACCATTCCAATATAATATTCTCCAAACCACATAAATAAAACTCTATTTTTTTAAAAAAAAAATTATATACATAAAAACCAAACTACCACATTAATATAATCATTTTAAAAGCATTATATATCCTTTACATTCCACCATGACATCATTTTTTTACAATTCCATAGACCATCACCAAAGTTGGTTCTAGCAATAATTTAATAACAATTTTGTTATTAATTTTATATAAAACAATAAATCTAAAATAAATCCTTCAGGTTCTAACAACAGGAGTGGAGAGTAAATCCTCCTTCCTCGTATGTTATTATGAAAATGAAGAGAGACACTAATTATTCAACAAAATTGTGTTGAATATACAAACACTTTCCTTAGATATTGTTCCCCACCAACTACACATAAAAATATCATCATAATTGGAGTCCATAATCATATATTTATCCCCAAATAATCAGATATATGGATTCAAGAGGGGGAATAGTAGTATATCTAAGATCAAACACCAAGAAAAAAGACTTACCATGAAATATGGCCATTAATACATCAAGATTTTCCTACGAATTTATCCTCGGTCTAACAGGATTGTTTCCACGGTCATTGGGAAGAGTAAAAAAATGAGTTCGGGTTGAAATGGAAGAAAATCGAGTGGATTTGGGATAAATCCTTGTTATATACCCATATATATGATCCAAAATTTAACCGTCCATGGTAAGTCTCATGGTTTTGAAATACATTTTTAAACAGTTTAAATGCCTATATACTCTAATATTGGATTCCTTTCAGTACCCACATGGTTTACAAAAATCATGGGCCAACATAGAAGCCCATGTTCCACTTTTCAGTATTTCAAATAAGAGTGTCACGATTTCTACAAATAAAAATCCAAAAAACATAGAAAATGTTCTCCAAACCCTCTGAAAATTCACCCAAAAATTTAAATGCATAAAATACCTAAATAAAGGGTTTCATAGTTGAAACTGTGATTACTACATGAATTTTTCTTACCTCAATATCACCTATATTATAAAGTAATCTAAAATCATTTATAATTAGTTTAAATTTATTATACTTCCATAAAATAGAAATTTTTTCATGTATCGTATCATATATGACCCCTTTATAAAGTTTCAACACCCCATTTTATGAATAATTTAATACTAAATGTGTTATTTTCGGTTGTTAAAAGTTTCATTAATCTGTTGTTTTTTTGTTATGGTAAATGTACAATTATCTTGGTTCCCTAACCTCTATAACATTTATAATTATATTTATATATAATATATGTCCATTGTATAAATATTTAATTTCATCCATAAATTGAAGAGATAAATATTATTTACATTGTTCATAGATATGGTAGGTTGTACAGACAATGAAAGATGTATAAAATTTGTGATAGATAGGAAAAAAGAAAGGAAAATTTTAATTATAATTTTTGGATAATTTTAATATCTTATATATCAATTATATTCATACAAATTAATCATCACCATCCTTATAAAATATTAAAAAAACAAACTGAATCATTTCTTGGAGGTGGTAGTCCGCACAAGTGAATGAACAACAGTAATGTTTTCCAATCGTTTGGAAGGTATGAACCAAGACATGTTATTATACTCCCATAAGTATAATTTTTTAATAAATATAACATATGAAAAATAAAATCATAATATTACATATCCATTATGTATGTGGAAGTCAAATGAAAATAATCTCTATATGGGTATGGTAGGTATAACATATGTACGAGTGATAAATTCACTAAACATATAATGGAAAAGATGGTTTCTAATGGTGACTTATTTAGCGTAACAACAATTCATAATAATTCGAATGATAAATTCATTATTTTATGATGAATATTATGTATTTAAAATGGTATAAAAGAGTATAAAAATGATGTGATCGATTAGGGAGAATACATCTTCTTCAAAACTACTACATTAGATCTCTTATAAAGGGATATTGGTTCAGAATATTTAGAACCTAAAAACCAATCGGATATGTATTAGGAATTAAAAAATAGAAAACAATAAATTTTAGTCAATCTTGAAATCACAATGTGCTTTCAATTAGTGAGGGCGGATGTTCCATTTTATAATTGTAGAGAAGGGAAATTTTAAAATATATCAAAAATATGAAATTTTAATAAAATAATTTTTAACCAAAATGATTCCAATTAGGATATAAAGAGAGAATATAATTAATTTCAGACTATATATTCCCCCTTCTAAAATTTATAATATTTTTATTATTTTAATTTAAATTAATAAAATATTGTTCTCATAAAATTTAATTATCATCAATTTAAGGAATATTAACTTAATTTGACTTGGAAGGTATACAGATAAAGATTGAATTAGAATATCAGTATTTATAATAAAAATAATTTGTTATAATGACCAATAAAATTATTTTCATGCATAAAATCAAGCAATTTATATTTATTTTATTATTTTTGAAATATTTTATTATAATTTTTATTAATTGAAGAAATACTGCATTTTTGTTTCATAAGAAACAATGTTTGTTATATAATTTATTATATTTAGAAATAAATTTATACAATTAAAATTAATTTTACCAATATATAAACAAATATTTTTCATAAGTATCATTTTTTATATATAGATACATAACATATATTAAAAACTAAGAGTGTGACATTTTGTAACTTTCATTAAAATAAATAATATATATGTTTTACAGGTACAAGTTTCTATTTTAGAAACTAAATTTAAAGAATAAGGTGATAAGCGTTGTGTAAAATAAACAAATTGAAAATTAAACAATTTTTTACAATATATTTACCATTATATTTGGGTTTTAACCCTTCATTGACCCATTTGAAACATACTGTGACATCACTATTTTTTTACTTTGATGATCATGAAATATATACTGAATGGAAAAAAAATATATATTTATTAAAGTATAAGTCATATCACAATAAGCTGGATGAATATAATATTTTAAGTAATTTTATTTTAGTTAATAAAATATTATTTATTACAAAATATCATTAATTCTTATTTTTAGTAATGTCCAATACATTGACAATAATTAAATCATAAAAACATGTAATATTAGAAAAAAATTTATTATATCCCTATAATTTCATAATCATCTATATAATTAGTGTATCACATTAAATTTCTAAAATTATATTTCTTTTACTTTTTTTAATGTCTCGAATTTCATAATTCCATTAGTTGAGGAAATACCATGTCAGTATTATGTAAGTATTTAAGGTAATTATTTTTCACTAAAAATTAATAATAAATTACCAACATGATGATAAACCATTTATCATTAAAAATACTAATTATAACTAAAAATGTCCATTTTATATTCCCATGTAAAAATATTATACTCAATTAATACAATAGTGTGACATTTTTTAGTTTTTAGAATATATAATAGTATAAATTTGATAATCACATCCATATGGAAAAGCACATATTACCAAATCATAGATGACTATGGATGAATTGGTATGATCCATTAAAATTATGGTCAATTTTTATGTTATTTTATTTTCCACATAATTTTTTAAACTCAATTGCAAATTTATCATTTACCATGCTAACAAAAATTATTAAGGTTATGATTCATATTTACCAAAATAAAAGCTATCAATTTAATTAATGTTGACCCACTATTTCAAAATATTAAATAGAATTTTAAAAATGGAAGATGTTGAAAATATAGAATTTAATTTTAACTCAAATAGTTAAAACATGATCTAAAATGGTTTTTCGAAAATATATCATTTTCAAATGATAAATATTTTTATAAAAAATTAATGTATACAACTCATTTGAAACCCCATAATTATATTATTTTAAATAATTGAAACTAAAAAAGTTATAAAAATAATCCAAATTTGTTTAACAATTCATGTAATTTTAATGAAAATTCAGTTTGCAAGAAAAATAATTATTTTTCATTAGGAAACAAAAAATACCACTTTTCGGAAAAATAAAAAAAATCACTCAAATATTATTATTATATTATTATTTTAAAAAATAAAATTATATAATAAAATAATATTCATTAAATATAAACAAAATTAATATTCCATTAGAAAGATATATGAAAATATTTTTTTTGAAGACCATATAATATTGAAGAATAAAATGACTTAATTAAAAAAGAGTGATTATTTTAAAATTGATAACCATTAAATGTTTATTTATTTAAATAATTACATAAATATATCAATTCATTGTTTATAATATTAATACCATAAAATTTAACAGTTAGGTTATAATGGATATATAAAATTATCTCACAATTTGATTACACCTAGTGTTGTGTATTTTTGTATGCTATTATACATAGTCATTCTTTTTTTATGTCTTTGGATATTACATATCATAGATGTGTTACATGATTTTCCTTGTGTATTTTGGTATGATCAGTCATCTTTATTATTATCTTATGCTAATTTATTTTTTTTGAACTAAACTATTGAATATTTATCAAATTCAATTTTATACGTCCTTGGTGGAGTAAATAACACCACCGTTTTATGTCTTAGAGACATAATTTGGATGTATATAATCACATTATAGATAAAATTAATGATATTGATGTAGGTAGATACATTTTTTATTGTGTAATTAATTCCAAAATATTAATGACTTTTGGAATTGATTAAAAAAATACTTTTTGAACATTCACATATAATTTCAAAAATCATGTGTGAAATCCCATATCAGGTTCGACACACGGGTTCCCCATGTCGGTCAGTCACATTACCTCAAGTGTGTGTAACCATATGCCAGCGGCTACCAAAAAGTAGAAAGGGTCTGAAAATTCAATCATGGGGATAATATACCCTATTTTATCACATTAATACATCTGCAAAAAATAATAAACTATTGGGGAAGAATATATAACCATAACCAATTCAAATATCTCAAGATAAATCCAATAGAAAATGAAATATCCAACTAAAGAAGAAAACATTCCAAGGTAATGTACGTGTCAAGTATCAAAAATATAAACCGAAAATAAAGACATCAAAAACTCCTAAGAGGGTACCGAACCACATCTGGTTCCTCCATCCAATCTATATCCCAAAATTATGCATCTAATAAAGGGACTTTTCCCTTTTAGTAGTACCACAATAATATTTATTTGGGTACTAATCAGGAATCTTGATTAGGGCGTGAGTACAACTCTGTAGAACACCAATAATGGTTTTTAAAATAATATCTAGTCATATTATAGTGCATACAGTTTTATAAATAAACATGTACAATGCATAAGAAAATAGTAATCAATTTTTTAGTTAATCTATAGTTAACCACCTTATCTCATGGGTTCATGAGGACACTCGTACCTCATGCCAACTTCGACTAATGCTAGATCCCAAATTGTTTCTATATAATATCATATCATAATACCTTCATTGTCGTATTCTGGAGCCCAATATATTTAATGATGATATCATATCTCAAACCTTCTTCTGTTCATGGTGAACTGTAATATATTCTCATGTGAGGATATATCACATTGTACCTTTGTTGTCGTTATTTAATTTATACTTATATTCCCATGTTACCATTATAAAATTCACAAGTAAGATGTTTAGGTTTTCATTGTTACTTGTCAACAGAATGACCCAGTTCTCATTCCTTCACTCACAAGTACAATGACCATGTTACAATTTAAACTTCTCAATTTAATGACCATATTCTCATTCATTTACTAACAAGTATAATGAGCATGTTACCATTCATAATTATATAATTTTAATTTTAATGTTCACATTCTTTTACACACAATTAATTCATCAATTAATTTTTCAACATAGATTTCATTAGAAATTCAATAATTAGATTACAACATAAATACCCTTAATTAATTTACCAATTAATTAAGTACATCCAAAACATTAATTAATTCATAAGTTAATTAACTAAATCCAAAAATCCAAAAATCTCATAATTAATTATAAAATTAATTATCCCAACTCATGACATTAGTATCTCTTAATTAATCTACCATTAATTATCTCAGATCATATATCTAAATAACTCATAATTACTTCCCCAATTTATTATCTAAATCCAAAACATCTAAATATTATATTAAATCCTATTATTAATTATCAAAATGGACAACCCCTAAAACTCATAATTAATTCCCGAATTAATTATCTAAATGTACACCCCCTTATTCTCATAATTATGTGCCAAAATAATCACCAATTTCAGTAATAAATCCTATTAATCTATTGGACATATTAAATATATCAATTTTGGGAGTCAAATTTCTAAGGAAGACTAAAAATATGAAAATATACATTCAATTATAAAAATCATGACTATTGGAATTTAATAATAAACAACCTACATCAATGGTTTGAAGAATAATACCCCAATGGAAATCTCTAAATTTTTAGTGGCACACTATCATAGATCGATATTAGAATCTCAAAACCATAAATCTTGATAATAGAAAATCCAGATAAATAAAATAATTATCAGATATGGAATACTATATATATATTTCACTAAATAGATATAGTTCTTCCCAAAACAAAAGATAAAAATTCTAAAGGAAAGAAGAAAAATGTGAGAAATGTGTGAGAGGAACCAAGATAGGTTTCACTAACAAGTAGAGGAGTGGAAATTTGTAATGGTATTTGATTTGCAATTAACAATAGTCGATCAATCATGAATTTCATCGAGAGAGCACTCCAAAAATTAAAGAGAACCTCGGTCTAATGCGGGTCAATATATGTGAGTTTTAGGGGCTCGGTGAATTTTTAAAATACTTTTCAGGCTTAATTAATTCCCATGCATGGTTTTCTATGCACGGGAACATAGTTTTCCCTAACCAAATTCCAACCGTGATCTTATTATTTTGGGGGTGAATGGTTACTCCTAAGAGGGTGAATAAGTTTAAAACCCATTCTCCAATTGTGATAATATCCACTATCTAATGATGAATGTTTTTCACTACTATGGATCATGGTTTTCCCCAACCCTACACCAACTACACAATAACCCTTTTTCTTCCATCCATTTCCAATTTCCACCCAAACACACCCAATGGAATACACAATAACTCTCTCTGTACTTTGGGTTTCGTCTCAGTATATCATCATATGACATCTTCCAACTCTGAGCTATAGCCAAACTTTTCCAAATCAGCTGAACCTGCTCCAACATCTCCTACTAGAGACTTGGCCCAAAAAATTAGAACTTACCATCCCCCGTATAGAATATTATTAATCTCCATGGACTAAAATACATAACCTCATACAGAGTCATCTATAATGTTTTTTAATAACGGATTTTATAGGTAAAATCCTCTAAATCCAAGGGTTATTCCCAAAACCCACTGAAATCAAGAACACATGCCCTCAAAATATCCTCATGAACATTTAGTGTATGCTCTAACTACCCATATCTACATTGGTTGAAATCCATATTCAATAATTTCTATATGCCATGAGGTTTCTTCATTTACTACTAAAAGCATTAAGTTAAACAAGAGTCTCAATTTGAAACTGTAGTCCATGGAACCTTGTGTACATGGACTATCACCTGAATATAAAAAACTCTAAGCTACTCCACTGAGAAAGTCTACAGTATAGGAAATAAATATAGAAAATTCATTAGTTGATCCATAATAAGCCACAAAATGGGTTCGTGAACTAGTGGTGACTACATTCTCTATATAGACATCCTCTATTCTTGAATATCATGTTAATGGTTATAGAACCACTAAAAAATATATCAGAAATATCCATAATGTATATGAAGAATGTAAAAACATCCTTTCACAACAAACATTGTTTGGGTTATCATTTCAAAACTCGTGGTAAAATATGTCCAACAAATAAAAAAAATATCATCAGTCTATCTTTCAGGACTTTAAAATTCCCCAAAAAAGAGAAACAATACTCACTATATTGAAAAACAATGAATGGAAACTCTGGACATAGTATGATCCTCAGGTAACATGACCATTACTCTGTGTGGTTTAGGATAAATCCATCAATGAAAAGAAATATGCACAAAAATTATGAGTTTGAATACATGAAAAATTTCGCATAAGAAAAAGACAAGTTTCACTTAACATGTATTCCTAGTATTGGATTTAGGAAAAAGATACAGTCATGAAACAAAATAAATGATGTTATTAGGGTTCTACATATGAACCTAGATAAAATCAAACAATGCTCACTTGGCCCAATTTCATAGGAAAAAGTTTTAGAGTCTCCCGATACCTAACAATATGGTTATGAATGGATGACAAAAATATATTTTCTCTAAAAATTAGTTACAATTTTATTTTCTGATCATTGGATAATTTTGGGATGTCGATATTGAGGAAATAAAACCAACATTATATTCAGTTTTGAGAGAAAAATTATTGGAGCATACGAAAAATGATGTCCCTATATCATAATTTAAATAATACCATCCATATAACTCTTTATTTATTAAAAAATATCCATATCTCCCTTATCAGTTTGATAATGTCCAACCCACTGAACAACTAACATCCCCTCATCCCGGTGAAGTTCCTCTTCCATAGTCATATTATAAGTTAACCCTTTAGTTTCTGCTTATTATAAAGAGTAACATTATTGTATGATCCCCCAATAATGGGAATCTAGTTCATTCTGAAGGCCTTATATTTGAGCAGTCTTTTGAATAATATTTTCATAAAATTAAGAATTATTCAAAGCATGGTTGGCCTCTATCTAAGATGATGCAGCACTGAGATCATAAGTACTAACAAGAAGATTTTCCTTTACAAGGTTATGTGTAAGCATGTGTTCATGATCAAATTTGTGTATGATCACTTTCACGGATGAATGAATTGGGATATAATCAATCATATTGTTTCATATTATATCTAATAGGAACATAAGTCTATAGAACTATGATATTATTCCCAGTAAATGGGTTTCAGATATTATTTTCCAAATTTAATAAGGAGAAGAATGACATGTGATTCTAACGTAATTTAGTGTGTCCACATCTAAATCAGAGTAACTGTCAAGAGAATAATGACTTCCCGGACTAGAGTTATCAACAAAGCAGCCTACACCACTCCCATTGGGATAGCATCATACATATCTTCTGATATCTACTGAATAAACTTATAGACTTCTCCTTAAAACAAATCCAAGGATGTAAAAAAATTGTAAATTGGATAATAATCATTGGTAGCCACAATGGGATAAAAAGAAGAAAAAATGGGTGAAAATTAATATAGTGGGTAACACTCACCCAGTAATGGGTTAGTGTCTAGGGTGGTTTCTTCCCCACCATCCTTGACTGAAGCAGTTTGATCTAGAACCTCATAATGAGGGTTACTCACATGGGCCATCCCAATGTTCTCCAATGGAATTCGACATCATTTTTGTGCACTACCCCTATGACATTCTCTATGGATGGAGCTATGAATTTGAAATAGCATGAATCAGAGAATCAGACATAATAAATTGGCTGAAAAAAATACATATGTGCATCCATTAAATGTCATATTATGTTCCTAAAATTAATCTAAAGTAGTGGGAAGATTAATATGTTCCATAATTTCATCAAAGTTATTACATTATTTCTTATAAAAAGTATTAATGTCCCATCCACCAAGGTGATCTCATTTGTGGGGTTTCCCAAAATATTTGGCACCGGACCGAGTACACAAACCTCTTCTAAAGACATGAGACCCCTGATATCTTCCTCAGTGACATTAACAAAGTCAGCATCAACCATTCTAGGGCCCTTAAGTGGATGATATGAATATGATATATCATATGGATAAAAGTCAAAAATCTGTAGATTATGCTTTATGATGGGTCTTTGACATTACTATGATCCTCCACACTCTACGCATTGAAAGGAGTTGTAATAGGTGAAGATAATTAATCCTCAACCCTTGAAACTCCTTCTATCAACAGATCTGGCTTTGTAATAAGGAATTCACATTTATCCAAAATCTTCCTCCTGATCATGTAGGGGTTTGTTTCCATGTCCCTTGAGAGAGGACATGGAAGGAAATTTTTCAACCACTAATAAGGTTAAAAAATTTCTTTGTACAAGGTATAGAATATTGATTACATGGTTACTCACCATCAAGGATGTGGATATTAGACAAATATTTTATGTTCTAATATTCATTACTCTTCAATGGAGGGTGGATAACACCTTCACCCTTAAAGATATATATTATATGAAGCTGAGGATGTTATCCCAAATTATTATCTTTCTTGTTAGTTGGCCCGAGGATAGCTCTCATGATTCTGGGGATGACTCTTTAGTTTTGAGTGGGGTGCCATTTGGGACATATTTGGGTGATATATTCTAAGTTGATATCCCCCATAGAATATTCTAAATAAAGAAGAAATTTCTCCTAAGAAACAATGTTTTGTTCAATATAAAAGAAAGACATTACATAACAATAGAGAAGGAAGGGATAACTTATATCATCTATATCAACATAGATTGTACATTAATTGGATTAACGGTTTGCAACTCCTTCAATGATACCACGTATCGACATATACTCCATCTGCCTCTTAGTAGGGATCTGGATATTAATTTTATAAATAATAATCTATAGTTTCTAAAATATAAAACCCGGCCTCAGTGGGATTGTCCTCCAAATGAATATTGTGTGGGGGCACAAGCATATCCTATATAGAGATGTTATAGCCTAGCATGGTGAATCAACCATACGACTCCATCATCAGAATGAATGTGAGGGTCAAATTGGATGGCCTATGATAGAATTTATTGAAATTATTTCCAATTATTTTGTGTATTTGATATGATAATATTAGATTTAATGGGATTCCTAACCCTATCTGTTGTGAAATGAGGGTGAAAAAATGGAACGTGATTCTCTTCTTGATCATGAAGACAGTAACATATAGGATCATCCATAGTTAGCATATCCCTTTTGATTATATTTGGTAGACTAGACATTTCATGAGGTCATTTTTCCAGGCTTAAGAACTTGTCATCCACACCAACCGAAGCAAACGAAGAATCCTATATAGGAGAAAAAACATCTTCTTTAGAAGGAGGATTTGTTCTTCTTCATTTTCCATTCATTATAGTTGTTATAGACTGATATCAAGGAACCGATTCGGCCAATACTCCCATAGATAATGATGAAGTCTAGGCCTTCTCATACCTAGAGTTCAGTCAATTAAACACATTAGTGTGAGAATGTTTTATTACCACCTTAGACATCTCCATTGTGATATGCATCAATAGCTATCAGGATACAATTAGATGATTTTTTGATCTGCCCCACCAAAGGGGAGATATTATTTATTTTTTAATAATGTAAATTGGATTACATATCTACGTTGATATTTGGACTCACATATTACCTCAAATAAATACATGTCACCTACATGCTTTCGCTAAAGGAAATCATCTATGACCGTAGGAAATCACTAGCAATTCTACCATAGGTAAATATCTCAGTAGTTGGGTCCCTATATGATAATAAATTCACCTCTTTAAAGTGGATCAACATCATCGGGGTCTCACTGTGCTTCACCGACAAGGTATGAATACTAGAAATTGGTTGAAAAAAGTGTTGAAACTGGATATTGGGAAAATAAACCCCACATAACAAGGAATAGGATCTAATGTGGGCCATGATCCATCCCCACAATTCTTTGAACTATTCTTAATTTCTTAATGGGGACTTCCCCATGTGAATATGTAGTAATCCATGGTAATTTTTTTTCTATAATACGGATTTTCAACCACTTGATATTCTTCTCCAACATCTTGGGAAATATGAAATTTTTTCCCAACCTCATGCCACAATTTGAACCATGAATAATAAGCATGTTGATTCTAACCCATATAAATAGAATCCCCAGAGATGTTTCATCATACTTACACTGGATTTAGGCTAGTACCAATATAAGTTGTACTCACCATTTTCCTAATTTTTCCACAAATTTGCAGCACAACATCTCTTCTCCATCATGGGGTGACTCATTGGATCATTACAAGTTGAGAAATTCCCCCATCAGATCTAGTAATGTATTCATCCATGCCTAGAGATTAATTCCCCACTCAAGTGGGGGTTTTACTTCTTAATATCATGATCTGTCTTCACCATCTCACACACCAAAGTTGGAATCCATTCAAAATCATCCCATGTCAACCTCGGATATATTAACTCATCATATATACCTCCAATGATCAAATCCCAATAAATCTTGTGGTAGTGTCAAATGACGATATAGAATTCTCCATGTATTAGATGGAATTAGTTCAAATGTGAACTCCATCAGCTTAACATCTTAGGGATGAATATAGTGTCCAACTATAAAAATGTTTTCTATTCCATAATAGACTTATAGATATGGATTTATTGTAGAATCTTTTCGAATTCCTCGGATGTTTGACACACCCAATACGCTAACATCAACTTCATACAAATTCTCATCACAGGAAGAAGTCCCAGTCTTACCTAGAACCCTTAAAATGGTTTATCTAGGAGTCAAAAAATATAGAAAAATAACCATGTGTATTTAATTGAGGTGTGTGTGGATTAGAAGCTAAAAAAAATTCCTATGATGCATGATGGAATCCATGCATGATGTCCCGACACTAATATTTGCACCCATGATTGATATGTTGGCTATTGTGAAATTTCTACAGTCTTGAAACCTTGAGAGAGAGGTGTAATTATTTTAATCAGGTATGAGTAACACCTAAATATGTTCATGTATATAATGATGAAAATAATTTCTCTTAGTTTATTCATGTTGATATTTTTTTGATGACCCTCCATGTCGAGTACAGAAGTATCTTGAGCATAATAGTTGTTATTCCCTAAAACTTTTACAATCACATCCAGACAATTATAATATTTTTAATCAGAAAATATTGTCTTTCTATTGGACATTGAACCTAAAAAGAAGTACCAACTTGTTCAATAAGAACATGTTAATTAAGAAAATGTTGTAGAACTGAAAGAATGTAGTAACGTAAAGAGATCGCGTAGGGTACCTGCGCAAGTGATCTCATAGTAGTACCTCCCTAAAGATTCACCATGTGTATCACTCTCCCAATATTTATATATTGAAGGAAGATTTATACATTTCCAATAAGAAATTTTTTTTATAAGACGAGCTTCATCAAAAGGTCTATGCAAAACACTAGCACAATGATATCATAAATGCAAAGGTGTGATGATCGTTCATTGAAATGGTGGACATGCTTATATACAAGGAATCCCCTATGTGAAACTAGTGTTAAATCCCAACCTATGTGGATGATCTATGTGAACTACCATTGTGGATGACTTGTGTGGATTACCTTTGTGATCCATACACCCTTTTTATACCTTTTATCTCATGATTAGACCCTCTTCTTTCGATCAAATATAATCATGATGAAACATTTTTTACACTCTTTTTTTACATGGTTGATATGGTTTAAAAGGGAAATATGTTAAAGGTAAAATAAAATGATAAATGAATAATGTAAAGGATCATAAAACTCCACCTTCTACCCTTCGCACTGGTTACCCCAAGTATTTTTGTCGTGTAGGCTTTGCACAACATCTTGCCTGACCGACCTACGTAGCACAATTACAAAAGACAGCCCCTTCCCACATGGTCTCATATTTTCCTATAAATCAGACCTGAGGTTCCTTATGTACATGTATGAAAAATAAAAAAGAACCTTTAATGAACTACCACCATATAAATTTTCCCAAACCCTGAAAACCATCCTGGTAGGCCTTGAAACTTGTCATATAGGTAATTATGTGGGGGTAATATAACCAAAGTCATTCAATGGTTTAATAAAACATTAAAACATATCCAATAACCCTCAACCCATTGTGGATGAACATTAGTTTGAGGTCCAATTCCAAACTAAGAACCTATGTGATACACTTTTGGTAACACCTTGGGAGACAATTAATGGATTCAGAAAAGCATCACCAAGTATTGTTACCTCGATGGTCCGTACCCCCAAGTACCTTAATCCTTTATGGGACTACCTATGTGATAACCTCCCAAAATCAACTAGATTATACCCTATGTGAGACCCCCATGATATTTTATCCTATACCTTACATGAGACCCCATTATGTCACCCATCCAGTACCCAGTGCATGACCCCTTTGGCTTGACTAGCACAAACGTTATGCTAGACCATTTTTAGGATCCTCTTCAAAGAAATCTAGGGAGGAAACTCTCTCCCTTTGGAACTATTTTCCTAAAGTTCCTTTGTTGTAACCTCCACTATAAACTTAGGAGTGTCAAAACTATGGGAAAGGAATGGTAGCACGTCTCCCATTTCGATATAAAGTCTTACAGCCATAGGTTTTTCATGCTTATCCTACCTGATGTATAGGGTCCTCGTGGTTCATATGGATAAGCACTCTAATGGTCATGAGGATCCCAATCCTAGAGGTGATGTTGGGGAACTCCCAGTCTTTGGTACATGGATTAGAATCATTTTCTACACATGTAGTCTCTAAGTCAATGAGCCTTCAGTTCTATTTGGGGATAGTGAGGATCATGATTTCCTTTCCCATTGATAGGGAATGATATCCCCCAATCATACTATGGAACAAATTTCAGGTAATCCTCCTCAGGAGTAGTCCCATAGCCTTTAATTTGGTAGGTTTAACAATTTCTCCTCCTCACTCACAAAGGTTTGTGTCCATATAGTTAGTAATACGTGACTATCCATGAAACCCAATGGGAGACTAAACAAGCGCATCCAAGCACATTTTTCTTCTCACATGACCCCATCCTATCCCACTATTTGAATAGATTGATCATATCATTTTTTATATCTTCGACGTCCTCTTGTTTCACATGTTCAATTATGAATCATCTTGAATTATTTGGGCCTTGGGGATTGATCTGATCATGACACCCTTATAGTTAGATGCATTTTTTGGGAAAGATTATTCATTCATATATAAATATATCATTGCTTTATATTTCTTCTATAGTATTAAGTCCTCAATTCCATGTATCTAACCTTGGGGAAAATATGATTTTTTGTTTTCCCAGATCATCCATTTCTACTAGTTTCTCAGAAAGATAAAAAATCATTTGGGATTAGATGATAATAGTGTTCATGACATCTAAAAGACCCTAATCATTAGCGCATCATTTAATCTGCAAATTCCAACTGAACCTAGTATTCCTACTTGTTATAATGCCAAACATATCATATAAGGGAATCCTATTTATAAGTATTCCCTGACCACACAGTAATCAGTATCCCTAAATTATTCATCAAGAATAATAGCCCATAATATCACCAAACACACCAATGGAATCAACCACATTAGTATGCCTTGTACAAAACCCCAAATCCCCATGAGTTAGTTCGTTTATTATTTCCTCAAACTAATTCATCATGGAATCCTTTTTAAGAGAAAAACCCCACATAATCCCCTCAATGGGCCACACTCCCATTTGAGATAAACCTTCATATGGATTCTATAGGTGTAGATTATCAAAATCGAAATATGTGGGTTTCGATGCCCACCCAAATGGCATATGAAGGAAGACTCATTTAGATCAAAACCCAACACATATAAATCAAACCTATTCATTTTGGGCCATAATTTTAGTTGAATATTATTTAACTGATAAAAAAATATCCCTTATAGGTTCCCTTGGCCACTTTTCATAAATCCCACAAAAAACATTGACTAGTAACCTTTCACCAAGAAGTAAATGTTGTATGACACAAAACTACATAGTTTGGTCTTTATAAGATGACCTTAAGAAGAATGATGTTCCCAATTATGTGGAACCAAGATACATGGGTTTTTATTTGTTTAATAACGTTTTAATGGAAACCCATTCATGGGTCTGATCTCGAAATCAAAAAATATTTTTTCTCCCAAAATGATGATACACTCAAGAGTGACCCACTATGTTGCTGAAAACTAGCATCATCATAATAATGAAAATAGAATAAATGATTAGTATATAATAGGGTTTCACTGATAGGGATCCTCAAAAACATACGAATAACACCATTTATGAATATCCTCTATTTTGACTAGATTATTCTAAATTCAACATGTTATCATAATTTATTGTTAATTTAGGGTTGATCCATGGAATACATTGTAATTAATGAAGGATTAATTAGAATATCATAACTCCGAAAGAGTGTCTCTAAGTAGGAAACAATTTCCAAAAAATGGTGTGAAGAGCCTGATCTCCCATCCCCTTGACCAATGTGAGTTCACATGCATCATTGGCGAATCTATTAGCGAGTTCCTTCTTTTGGAAAATGGTTCCCTCATGGATAAAAAACTATTTCATGTTTCTAGTCTAATGAAAAAACCCCATTGGAAACTATTTGGAAATATATAATTGTTAGGGTATATCATTTTTTGTTTCAATGGAGATCCATGTGATCCCTATGGTTGATAGTACGGGATGAATTGTGTATAATAATTCACAACAACTTCACTGTTTCGAAATAGATTCCAATGGTTTTATTTTTGGGATAGAAAACATCCCTATATTTTATATATATGGGATAATTACATTCTAATGGAAGTATCTTATTGGATTTTAAACAATTTTTCTTTAGGAATCACACTGGTCGAGAGGATCTGGGGTTGGTCACATTACAAACTTTTTTGTGGAATTATTCCCTAAACTGGGACTCTCTTATATATTTATGATAAACTCATGAATCCTTCATTAATTTGAAAGTGTGACCTTGATAAAAAATGAATTAAAAATAAATTACTAGAATGAGTGGAACATAGAATCAAATTAACATTTATGAGGTTATTTATAAATGGATATATCTATATATATTTGAGGGTCTTCATTAATGGTATCCTCTAATGTACTGATCAGAGATTAGCTAGTCATTTCGAGGAAGATTCTCATTTCCATCCAACTGGTGGGGTTCTTTGATGTGTTGTGTAATACTAGGATATGGAGATGTTTTGATATTGGGATTATACTCATGAGTGGTCTTCTTATGTATCCTTCTGAATGGAATTATAACACACATATTTCGGTGCCTCATAATCGGTCACATCATACCTTTTAGGGTAATGTTATGAGGATAGAACTGCTCAATTTACCCTCATGCGTAAATGTTATATTGGGGAAAGGAACATATTCAATGTTTGATGTAGGAATTATGCTGAACTAGGATAGGGAACCCCTAATGGATATGTTTTCCATGTTTTAATAAGACTCAACAAGGAGTGTGGCACAACAAGAATATTGTCGACTTTGAGGATTTGGGTTTGTACCTAAAGGTTTCTTCCTGCACTTCTCATTTGATGGTAATCAAAGACTACATTGTTCAATAATGAGTACACATTCCTATTGAGTCCCTCTGATGGTTTTTATTATTGGGTGGTATGGCCCTTTGAGAGGAATATGTTAGTGATTACAGCTAAGGATTATTCCATAATGATTGATTTGGGACCATCATAAATGACTATAATAATAGAGATTTGGGGGTTTGGTACACTACTTACTCCTTAAGAGGATGCATGTTGTTTATTAGGTGATATGATTGGCAATTATTACTGGTGAGGATGACATGGAGAATGAGTATGGTTTTTTGAGGGCTGACACATGAAAATGATTCCCATGGGAGAGATTTTTTGGATTATTCCATGTTGTTGGGAATAGGTTTAATTGGTACTTATACATGAAATGTTTCCCAAGGGTTTGGGTTGGGGGGATATCATGATCACCATTAGCCTATTATCCCACATGAGTCATAATCAGTGTGAAAAACAAATGGAATCAAATGACATGGGAAATCATAAAAATTATTTTTCATGGAGGTTGGATATATGGCATTGAGGACCCACACCTCTAGATGAATTTTTAAGGAAGGTGAGAGGATGATATAAAAAATAGTCTCTAGAAAAACATGCATATGACTGTGTGGATTCCATGATCATCACTATCCCCAAATCCCACATTAGGTGTGATGAGTCATGCATGAACATGATAAACAAGAAGAATAAGAAGATACACCTAACCACATAATCCCTTTCTTCAACTCATAGAATAGAATAGGGTGAATATAGAAGAATATAGGGCATAGATTCACCTGTTCCCTCTACAGTTGTGTATCTTATACACTGATATATGACGACCTAAATAGACATAGTCCTTTGAGAGAGAGGTGTTGTAGGAGTGAAACATCCTAAAATAAAGGAAATTGGCATACTCTAAAATAGGATTCCATTAAATTGGTTCCAAAGTAGGATAACATGATCTCATTACATGCTAAAGGGAATGGAAGGAAGATAATCACTCTCCCCACATGGTAATGGAGGATCCATGTATAAGATATGTCTAGGGGACAACATGGTCAGAAACCTTATACCAAAGACCAAGAGTTCCATGAAAATCCTCCAATGTTGGGGTCAGTGTGGCCATAAGAATGCACATTCATATTCACCCTGAGGACCCTGCCCATATGGTAGGACTAATTTTGGAAATCATTGGCCATATTAATGAATATACAAATTGGAGACATATTTTCTTGATTGATCTCATGGTTTTTAAAATATGAAAGTTTTTTTGGATAATTCAACATGGTCCCTTTAAGAAAAAATATCAAATGGAAGGCAGGAACTAAAATGGATGAATTAGAAGATAAACCTAAGAAGTGGCCTGCAGAGGCTATGGGTTGGACGAGCCAAAGGGGTATCATTTAGGTTTTGGTCTGGGTGATCCAAGGGGCTCTCTCAAATGCTATAGGTTGGGTGAGCTAGGGGTCTAGTATATGGTATTGTCTTGGAAATCTTGATGTTCTTCATGAAGGTAGTAATAGGTGGGATGAAGGTACATTGGGTGAATGACCACCTAGGAAACCACACTTGGGAGAGCCTATGATAAATGTTTCAAGGGTCTCAATAGGTGTCCATGGATGTTTCATCTATAGTTCCCTAATTTGGGAAGAAGAACTCAGGATAGTGTTAATTAACCATGGTGTAGAGGGTGACTCACACATATTTTATGTTTTTCAAACCCTAGGAGGAATTCGGTTCTACTACCCCTCCCCTATAGTCCCACCATTTCAGGTTTCCTAGCACTATCTTAATGTATTATGATGACTTTAGTGAACTAATAATAAATAAAAAACTTCTAGAGTGATATGATAATTTTTATCTATATAACTGAAAACCCAAAGGACATAATTATAGAAAAATATGGGAGCCTTGGTGAGGGGCTATCTCAATCAGGTGTGCCCTGTAGGTTGGTAGCAGAGGTTGATGCATAGGTATCATGTAGAGTGATTCTTCTTATGGGAACCTACAATTATTTCCTTTATGGGATTTTTGTGACCCATTAAATTATTAATTTCTCTTATTGTCTCCCCTTTAATACATTTCAGTTTCACACCTTTTCACCCATGTAATAAAAGTGAGTTTGAAACCAATTTTACTACATTATTTTTGTCCTCTATAATATTGTGGTTTCTTTTTTACTATACTTGTGTTACTATTTTATATTAACATTACTAAAATTTCAAATATTCTCATAATTTGATTGGAATAAGAAAAATAAATGCTGAACAAAAATAAATACAATGATTAAGATAAGTGTGTGCGAGAGTTTATCTTGGAGAATATATTTGGCCTTGTTTTTTCATTATTTACCTTTTCTATTTTTATAAGTGAGATTTAAGTGAAACCTATTCAACTTTATGGCTTTTGAGTTAATAATTGATATTTTTCTTGAATTTAACATCTATAACTAATGTCATTTTTTATATATTTTATCTATAAATATTTCATAATATAATGAATGTTGGGTTCATTTCAGATTCCCATATACATTAAATAATATTTTAGGATAAAATATCCTAACCTATGAGGTTCGTTAACCTTCTATTGAATATTCATAAATTCCCCAAAATGTTGAGATCTGGGTATAGAATTCACAATGTGAACAATTCTTTGTGGATTAATCAAAATTTTATTTTTATTAAGATTATTTTAAATCCCCAATTTATTACTCTTTTCGAATATACAATGATTTTCACCCTCATTTTTTATTATAGTTAGATACCATAGGTGATTTTATTAGAAAAAACTAAAATAATAATTACCTCCCACCCATATTTTGATGTTTAAATGCATGATGTACATTTTAATTCATGTTTGGTGGTGGTTTTTTGTATAAATGTTATTTTCAGGAATCTTATGATTGGGTGAATGTAAAGGTGGTGTTTAATGTTTATATTGGGAAAATTTGTTACAATTTAATTGAATTACTTTATTAAAACTTTTTCTATAAATTATAAATAATTTAAATTGAAAAAATTATATAAAATTATAAAATATAAGAAAATGAAAACCAGAGACATGTGGATGAACCATTCATTATGATAATTATTGATAAGTGACTTTTCATTGAACAAATATTTAAGTATTGTCTTCAGTGATGCATTTGAGGGCGAAACATAAGTTTTTTTCAGTGGGAATTATTTTCAATTTTGTTCATATATAATTAAGTGAAAAAAAATATTCATTTCAATTAATTTAAACCATCAAACCCCCAAAACGTTTCACCCAATAATCCAAGAAATATTACTTTTTATTAAGAAAATATTTTCAATTTGTGTGGATATGAGATACATATCAGTTTTATAAATAATTTTCAATATCATAATAGAGTTTATCCATAAAAAAATACATTAATTGGTATAGGTAGAGGGCGATATTCAATTTTAGGTGTGGTATATATACAAATGAGAGGATAAATTGATGGACCATATTAAGATTTTCTGAATATAATGAATAGGGAATTATATTTAAAAATAAATAAAACTGAGTAAAATATGGAAGATAAATATTCATTTCAACTAATTGTTTTTTTATTTAGAAATTAGATAGTGTTTTCTTTATTACCCAATTGAGAAATGTTATTGTGTGAGGTTATGATAAAATAATTAATTTCCAATTTTTCATTTGTATTCATTTATTAATAACCACATCATATTTTCTATAAGAGGGAAATTTATAAAAAAAAATTGTTTTTAGTATATATATAATTTAAATGAGAAATGTAAAATATATAATTTTTAGTTGTATTAAGGCTTTTTATGTATTAATATTTATATGGATAATAATTTTTTATTTTTTATATGGTAAAGGTAAAAAATATTTCTCATATTATTAGCCCTGTCAACTAGTGTATAGGGATTAAGAAAGTGATGGCCCAAAAATCCAAGAACCATGAATATAATATGTGAGTAATGTGAATATTTCTTGTAGCAGGAGGTTACAGGTTGAAACTAGGAATTTTATTCCATTAAATTTATATGTATAAAATTGAAATTCAAGGGGAACAATGATAAAATCCCACCCAATAGTAATATATTATCACTCAGAAAACTAACAAATCATTCATTATTATAGAGTTCTTCTCTCTAGTGATTTCTATGTTTTTAGGCATATATCTAGTGAATAATAGATAATATATAAAATAAAATCTTCATATATCGTTCATTGACCTTATTGATAAGATCCACAATTGTGTTGAATTTCGATGTTGTTATTTGGGGGAAATTTTAATTTGCATATATAATGTCAATTATTATTTGTTATTTCATTTGTGAAGTAATTGTATATTGAGTGATTATTTTATTGTGATATTTTTTTAAAATATATTGGTTTAAATAGGATTTAATTTAAATACATTAATATGGATGAGTATTCATTCTGGTATTGAGATTAAAATCATATTGTGATATGCATTCACAAGAGTTTCTGAAGGATTCTTCTAAATGATGAGAATTATTAAAGAGTGGGTTCTGTAATGAATATTGGATTATTAATAGAACATATAAATTAATTTTTTTGTTTTTGGGTTTATTTTCACGGGGTTGGGTTTTTTGATCTATGTAAAGACTAGCAAATATATGTTGAGAGTTTGAAAGATTAATATATTACAAAGTTCACTGCAACATACCATTAAGAATTTAGTGTGTATGAATGGGAGACTAGTGGAAACAACAGGGAGATGGTTTCTTTTACGAGGCCACCTTGAGGAAAACATACACCAACAAGACCCAAGTAATATAACAAATGTTCAGTTTGAATCCATCAAAATCAAATTTTTGTTTCTTGATCCCATTTTAAATTATATTTTTTTCATATATTTAATTTGTTAACCCATAATATAGATTCATTTTAATTTAATATTGTATTGTGTCCATTAATATTTCACACTATCCACTAAAATTATTTTTGAAATTTCTCCTAAGTAGCTTGATATATAAATGATCTATTTGTTACCTCAGAACTAACTCAGCGTGTATAATGATTTCATAATGGTTATACTAGAATTCATCAAGTATTACTTTGGGAAATGTTGAAATTCTATATTTTTTATAATTTTGGATGCTTTCATGAAATTAAAAGAATGAATATGAGTTATGCAAATAATTCATGTGTAATTTGTCAACCTAACATGTGGTAGGAATTCATGACTATTTATAGGTTACTAATTCATTACATAAGTGTATTTTTTGAAATGTGCTTCATATTTAATAAATTTTATTTACACATAGAAAAAAAATTGTAATAAATCCCCAAATAAATTACTTACTAAATTATTATTGAGTAAAAATGATTTAAATGTGAATATTTTCAATTTTTTTGATTAAAAATTAAATCAATATCATACCCTCTGACTTAAATAATATTTTTTAAATATCTGGAATTTCTGTAGAATTTTTTTAATAGTATGGGATTATAACGAGACTATGAAAATTGACAACAGGTGATTCTGAGGCCAGGAGTGACTGGAATGATCTGTCGAAAAAAATTTAATCGTTAAATAGTGTGTGTGAGTAGTTTTCCAAAAAAAAGTTGAATAAGATTTAAATGAGATCTCGAATTAGAAATTCAAGGGCACCGTTTAGTTTAGGATGGTGGGTTTACCATAGGAACGACTTAAGTTTAGTCGGTGCAGGCCTCTAGTGAGAAACCCAAAAATTGGAGAACTATAAATAAAATAATTAAATAAAATTATTTTCTTTTTCAAATTCTTATAACTCACGAATGGTGACTCAGATTAAAAATCATAGGCTACTACTGAGCTTGTTGTTGTATTCTTTCCTTAGGAAAATCCTAACATTGTCCAGCACATGCCAACAACGGAAGTTAGTTTTTGGCCGTAAATAAAATAATAAAGTTAGAATTATTTTTATTTTTAAATTCTATAACTCATAAATGGTAACTTGGATTGGAAATCCAAGAGTACTGTTGTGCTTGTGGGGGAATTCTCCCCTTAGGCTGAGCCAAAAATTGACTGGCATTGGTCAAGGGACACTGTTAATAATTTTGGGTGTATGTTAAGGTATGTTCAGTAAAGGTGCAAGCAGCGATTAATATCCTTTAAACTGACACATGGATTGAAAATATGAGAGCCCAAATGAATTATCATTGCCGAGATTCACTTAGGTAAAGCATAACATTGACCCAAAAGGTTTGAATGAAGAATTTAATTATTGTAAATTACCAAAAAAATAAAAAAATAATTCCATGAGTTATTTTATTTCATTATTTTTAATCGATGAGTGGCGGTTGCGGGACCGGTGGGTTGTTAGATCGTTTATTGGTTGGTTATACTTGGTTGTGTAACCGCATCGTTAGGAGATTAATGGGATCACTAATTATACTCATTAATGAACCACATTAATTGTGGAAAAGTTAAACATACATTAATTTTATCTAAACAAGAGGTTAGATTTTTTTTTGAGAACCCATGGGAGAAATCATGAAAAAGTGTTGGCGACATCTCCTACCAACAAGAACAGAGCTTCAATTCCTTTGAGGATTCAATCTGGAGATCAAAGAATGCCAATGAACATGCTTCGAATGCATGCCCATCTCCATCATCGGCACCATCAAACAACGTATTCAACGTAGTGTGTTTCATTAATTAGCATTTATTTGTTCAATATTGAAATTCGGTGCATGTTATAATGCTTACGTGGAGGGAGCGGGCCGAACGAACAAGGCGCGGACCCTTCTTCGATCTCAATATAGGTTGTGTTCTTTGTGGGAGACCGAAAAATATGACAGAAAGATGAAAACAAGGGTCGTGTAGTGTAGGTGTCATCCTAGGAGGGTTGTAGGCACAGACGAGAAGAAAATCGGACCACCAGAGCTTCATCGGTGGCTCATAGAAGCTACGCTAGTGCGGCGGCGCCAACGACCGGGGGAGACGGTGGTCAGCTCTCGCCGGTCGTAAAGGTACAGCGGCAGATAGGGGTGGTCGGCCTTTTTTGGCCACATTGATGATGGTCGAACGCCACGGTAGCACTTCTCAAAGGAGTGTTGTGGCTCAGAGCCGCGGTAGAGGACAGAACCGCGCCTCGTGGGTCCCTCAAAGACTAGTCCACAAGGATTGGCCAGATGGTGTGGCACCAGCAAGCATCTCTGATGTAGGAGCTCAAACAGTTGAGTTGTTTGGGAGGGGAGCCTACCCCACACGCAACTGGCGGGTCGCGTCCATCTAGCGGGTCAGGTTGGTCTTGCGGGTCTGGGGGTCGTGCCCAGCTAGGTGGGCCGGGCCGGTCCCACAGGCTGCGCCCAACACCCAATGGGCCAAGCTAACGGCCCAATCCCGCGGCCCAGATTCTTCAGGCATGTTCCAACCGAACCTGGATGATCCAAGCATGTCGAGTTGGGTCGTTGCGCCTAGGTCGGACCGGACCCAGAACCACTAACGTTCCAGTTTCGATTAAAGGGCTATATCTCATAAACCGAACATCTGTTTGATGAACCATCTACCGAGATGAAACTCTTTGGAGAAGGAGGTCCTTTTGAGATACTCCATCTATGTTTTGGAGAAAATTGGAGTATGACCGGGTTAGATCAGACTTCAATCCAACTAGGCCATCGGCACTAAAATGGCTATAAATTATTGACCGGGTGTCTGATTGATGCGTCGTCTATTGCATTGGAAACCTTATGAAATGGAAGATCACTAGTTTACTTCTTAGTGATACTTTGAGATGGTTGAAATACAACTAATGGATTGAGGATCTGATCCTCCGGAATCTAGTTTACTATGTGTGGGCATCTAGTGGCTGGCTGTGACGTGAAGAAATAATAGTGATCCTCAGTACACCTAGAGATCCTAAGTGGGTCTACACCTTGCGATGCTCCTTGGGTATGCACCTAGAGATCCCCCATGGTTCTAGACCTAGCATTACACTGTGGGTATGCACCAAGTTATCCATTGTGGTTCTACACCCAGTGATCCTTTGTGGGTCTGCACCGAGCGATCCTATGTGGATCATCACCCAACAATCCTCTATGGGCCAGCACCTAGAGACCTTGTGCGGTCTATGAGAAAAATCCTCTCAAAGGAATAATATGATCAAGCTTTATGACTAATCACCTTTATACTTGTTTGATATGTTATATACATGGTTTGAGCTGAGTTTTCACATGTGCTTTGTGATTGAGATCATACTTTCTGGTTTTTCCATTGTGGAATTCTAAGAGACCTTCAGGGGTCTCAGGGTCCGTATTGAGTCCCTACTAGTTATTGTTATACTCACCCACGCAAGGGCTTTTCTCGTACCTTGTTATGCCTTGTGCAGATGATGGACACCATTGAACAGGGTTTGGGAGCTAGTACTAGACGGTGCACAGAGGTGACCGATTGACGTGGAGAGCCATATTGATGAGTTTTAACTACCCTTCAGGTAGGGTCTTTGATGGATGATCTTAAGTGTTGTTTTTCCTTTTTTTATCACTTATAGTTATATTGTATTCTCTCCCCTTTACTTTATGTTTACACTTTTACTTCATCTGTTTTACTACGTGGTTTAATGTTTTTGTGTACCTAGTCTATGTGTGTACATTTTTAAATAGAATGTCTTCCAATTTAAGGGATACGCCTTTCTGGTGCTAGTCTCTAAACCTTTTCCTATAGAAGGATAGATTGTGGTAGTCATGGCATAGGCCCTGGGGGATGGGTTGTGACAAAGTGGTATTAGAGGGCAGTTGGTTCTACCAGAAGAGATAAGAATCTATGTTTTAAATAGAGAAATAGTTTTAACTATCTTGAGTCCAGATTTTAGTTCGAGGAATCCAGTTTTGGTTCATTTGTCGATGTATCCATATACCATGACCCTAAATTCCATTTTGTGACTCGATAAATGAAAACACTAGTTTAATGTGTTTTAAAAATGTTTTTCTATTGATCTATTTAGAATTATCACATCCGGTATAACATATTAACTATTGTTCATCTTGATTCTCTTTCAAGATGTCTTCATGTGGACAGCCAATCTGGATTCCAATGCATAACCATGATGATGGTCCACAGTGTTATGATGCTTCATTATAAGGAATGTTTCCTGATATGGTGCCTTTGTGAAGTGTCACAGTGATACAATTTCCCATTAGTTTGCAGATACCTCTCATGTTCTGAGGTGAGCGTGACTCACATGTGGCTAAGGACTGGCTTGAGGTATTGACTGATTTTCCATCTAACTAGGGAACCATTAGAGAAGTTGGTCATCTTAGGAGTGAGTATTCTACGTGGCTCAGCAGGGATATGGTAGGTTTTAGATTTCCCCTATCTTACGATGAGGTGAATTATCTATGGATAGAGTTAGAGATCCTTGCTCAGAGAATATGTATCTTGCTATAAAAAGAAAAGGGTTATGTGTTCCCAAGATCATCTACAGCTTCTTTAGGATGACATGTCATTAATTGAGTATTCTTCGAGGTGTACCGACCATTCTAGGTACTCGATGAATACGATATGATCAGTGCTTTAGGTCTCAGACCTTAGAGTGAGATGTGTCTAGGGACATCCGAGCCAACATTATTCCTCTGTGCATTCCTACATATGTTAGGGTGCTATAGAGAACCATTGTGGTTGAATATTATTTGGCTGAGATGATGGAGCTAGTGAATGTCAGTATTAGGAAAGTAGGAAATCAGTGTTAGTCTTAGAGAAATAGATATGTAAAATTTTTCGAGAAGAGGAAGTGATAGGGACAGATGAATATGCAGTGCAGTAAATGTGGAAGGGGAGCTAAGAGAGAAGTAAAAGGTGGTGTACATTTTGAAATGTTATAACCACCACCCCAATGTGGTCCCAACCAGGGTTAGAGAGAGGGAGGATAGGGGAAGGGAGTAGCTGCATAGGGTCAAGTAGTGTGACCCAGGGGATCCATGAATGATATGAGGAATGGTTTGAGTATAATACTTGATGATGTATTTAATAGACCTAGGTACTAATCATTGCTTCTTATCAATAATCTTGTTCAAGATATAGATTTTCCAGTTAAACCATTAACTTTACCCTTACATCTAGAGATACCTATGAGAGGAGACTCGATAATAAAAATTATTTCGATGGTGTGATCTTTCCCATGAGCCGAGAGTTTTAGTTGGAACCTCTTGGTGGAAGCGTCGAGGCCTTACAATGTGAGTTTTGGTATGGACTGTTCTTCAATAGTTTATGCTCAGATAGACTATTTTAGCCAAAAATTTTGTGGTATATTTATATTGTTGGAAAGAGGTTTTAATTGGTCGGAATAAAAAGAAACCCAGGAACCATCGGATAAACTTATTCATTAGAGGTCGCATCTGATCACTCATTAGTTGGCCAACCTTGCCCTTATGGCAGCATGTGTTTTGATTTCTGAGTTCCCAACAGTAGTGGAAGAGTTTGGGAACATCCTTTCAAAATATGTTTCCAAGATTACCACCCCATAGGGAGAGGGACTTATGCATTGGATTGTACCCAAGGATGGCACCAATATCTACCACTTTATATTATAAGGCACCCAAGGGGCTCTGGGAGTTGAGAGTATAATGGATAGAATGGTGTACTACATACTCTGATCATAAGAGTCTCAGGTATATCTTTTCACAGAAGGACATGAACCGGAGATAGAAGCGACTGATAGAGTACCTCTAAGACTATGACATTAAGATATTCTCAACTCCTAGGAAGGGAAATGTGGTGGTAGATGCTCTCATGATGTTCTCTAGGTTATAGTTGTTGAGGGAGGTGACAAAGCAGTTATTTACATTGCAATTATCCTTCATAGATAGTTATGGAGCAACTTACATCATGTTTATGATAATCACTCCCCCACTTCATTAGTGAGTCAGGGAGGCATAGCATGGGGAGGTTGACTAAGAGACCTGACGTGCTCAGATATCCTCCAGACAGGCTCCTGAAGGTTTTTCCGAAGGTGGGTAGCAAGTCATCCTCTTCAAAGGACGCACCATGGTATGAGTAATGCTACGGGAGGTGGTTTTGTAGGAGTTCCAAAAATCCCCTATGGCGGTACATCCTAGTGTATTGAAGATGTAACAATACCTTTGTTATAAGTACTGGTGTCTAGTGGTGATGAATTCAGTGGCAGAGTTCGTTTCAAGATGCCTCACTTATCAGCAAGTGAAGGCTGGGCACTGTGTTCTAGAAGGCTTGACTCAGCCACTTGTGGTGCTGGAATGGTAGTGGGAAGGAATCTTTATATAATTCATGACAAGTCTACCACATATATATATGGGCCACGATTCCATCTAGGTGATTGTTTACCAACTCACCAAGACAGCCCACTTCCTACCCATCTGAAAGTAGGGAGCAGTAGAGGGCATGGGATGCCTCAACATGTAGAAGATTGTATGGCTTCAAGAGGTGTCATCAACAATCATCTCAGATTGTGATTCAAATTTTACATCTCGGTTATGGAAGGGATTATATGAGGCATTCATCACTCACATACGCTTGAGCACTACCTATCCCCCTCAGATAAATGGTCAGACCGAGAGAACCTTTCAAATGCTTGAGGACATGATCTATGCTTTCCTCCTTGATTTTGGTCATAGTTGGGAGGATCACATGACCTTGGAGGAGTTCTAATACAACTTAATTTCACACTCCACCATCGGCATTGCGCTGTTTGAGACATTTACGAGCGACTATGCAGGTCACCTCTATGCTTCACAGACCTAGGGGAGTCAGCACTTATGGGTCCAAAGTTGGTACGGGATACCACAAAGAAGATGCAGATCATCCAGCAGTGGATGAGGACTACATAGATCAGACATAAATCTTATGCTGATAGGATATAGAGAGCCTTGGATTTCGAGGATGTAGATCTTTTTTTTCATGTCTCACTCTGATAGGGATTGCGGAGATTTGGTCAGAGTGGAAAACAATCTCTGAGGTTCATCTGACATTTTCAGTTTTTGAGTGGAGTTGTCGAGGTGGCATACCACCTACTTCTTCTCCCACATATACACCAGTGTCATGATGTTTTTCAAATGTCGCAGCTGAGGAGGTATGTCCATTATCCATCACACATTATCAACTAGGGAGAGATGGACTTTAACGATGGGGTGACGTTCATAGAGTTCCCAGTGGAGAAAGAGGATCGATAATAGTAGGTCATTTTTGGGCTATTAATTCATTTGTTGTGAGTTTGGTGGTAGCACGAGAACCTCCACGGGAGTACATTGGAGTAGGGGGCTCATATACATGTTCAGTACCCCCATTTGTTTCTCGATCTTCATTGTAGATTTTGGGGACGTAAAGCCCCAAAGTGGAAAGAATGTAAAGACCCACAATTCTAGTATAAAATTTTTATTAATTATATGATATTATTACGAGAAAAAAAAAATTGACAGCACATGATTCCATGTCTCGGAGTGCCCAGATTGATCCGTTGAAAAATGTTAAGCTTTAAATAGCATGCTTGAGCTGTTTTCCAAAAAAAAGTGGAATAACTCTTAAACGGGTTCCTATATTAGAAATATAAGGGCATAGTTGAATTCAAGATGGTGGGTTTACTCTAGGAGCGACTTATGTTTAGTCGATGTAGGCCACCAGTGTGAAAACCCAAAAATGTCATAACCATAAATAAATTTTTTATATAAAATTATTTTATTTTTCAAATGCTTATAACTCACGAATAGTGATTCAGATTAAAAAGCTATGACCACTGCTGAGATCGTGAGGGTATTCTTTTTTAGAAATATCCTAACAATGTTTGGTGTGTACCAACAGTGGATTAGCTTTTTGGCTGTAAATAAAATAACTATGTAACAGTAATTTTTATTGTTAAATTTTATAACACATAAATGGTAACTCTGATAGGAAATATGAAAGTATCATTGAGATAATGAGGGAATGTTCCCCTTATGCATAGCCAAACCTCGACCGGTGAAATTTGAGTGTTACTATTTATAATTTTTGAACTTTTTTACGATACGTTCAGTAAATGTACGAGCAGCGATTTCTATCGTTTGAACCGGTGCTCGGATTGAAAATATGAGAGAACCATTGAATTCGTAGTGCAAGGATTATTTTAGGTGAAGCATAACATTGATCGTCAAGGGTTAGATGAAATAGTTAATTTTCTGAATTTACAGAAAAAAATAAAATTACTCCATGATTTATTTTATTTCATTCTTTTTAACTAATGAGCGATGGTGGCGAGATCGCTGGGTTATCATATTGTTCAATGGTCAGTTACACATGGTTGTGAAACCACACCATCGTGAGATTAATGGTTTCACTAATTAAACACATTCATGAGCCATAATAATTGTTTGAAATATTAATATTCCCTTTATTTTATTTAAACAAGTGGTTGGAGTGGGTTTTGGGAACCCACGGGAGAATTCTTGATGAAGTGCTTGTGATATCTCCCAACATCATAGAATAGAGATTCGATGCGTGGTCATGCTATCATGACACGTCAAATTGATTATGTTTTTAAGGATGATATATAGTCTAGGGAAGACCCTAGGTCGTCTCTCAAGGAGCGTTGGTTGGTTTAGAGTGTGTGTTCTTAATAAAAGGGACTAAAAAATGGTGTTTTTGAAAACAGTTTAAAGAAAATGAACTAATTTAAAGAGTTTAATAATTGACAAGAAAAGAGGTATTTTACAATTATGAGAAAAAGGGGATCATTTCAATTTCACTAAACAACTGGGATAGTTCATTGTTTTGAAAATACTAACATGGTTTTGTTCAATTATTTGGTTGAAGGTTGTCAAGATCTTGATTCCCCTCTTGCCTCTTAGAATGTTGTACAATGCACCAACCCTTGACAAAACAATTTTGTTGTCAAGGTTTGGGTCTCAATAACATAGTTAAGGATACCAAAACATACTGAAATCTTATGTATGTGTGATATTAATAGGGTTCATGTCTTGCCCTATCGGAACAACCCAATATCCCCACTTGAAATCTCAACCTAATATATGTTGAGATAAAAAGTGTTTCACTTAAATTAATACCACAAAAAATGAATTCAGAAGAGAAACGCATAGAGATTAATCATTAGTGAAATATTTGCCACAAAAATTATACAAAACCAGTGTAATAACAAGTGCTGGAACTCCCTCCCAAGTAAATGTAGCTCCCTCGAAATGATCGCCCACCATTTAGCTCGCCATTGTGAGGAGGAGGAGGCTCGGGTGAAACTCCTACTTCATACTTAATACCCCTATCAGGATAGGGGCCTCCAGAACATCATGGATGATTATAGTACTCCATTGGCCCTCCAAAACACCAGTGTTTTGCCTCCTGGTCGAACTTCCAAATGAGGAGCCCAAGGTGCCCTTTTATAGGAAATGTGGGAGGGGGTTTTGGGCACACAGATTTACTAAAACCGATGGGCACATTGTTTTAGCCTACCAGAAAGTTTTAACACGTTTTGTGGAAAACTAAAAATGTTTTATCCCCACGTGTTGAATATCTCCACCAAAAGTTTGGCATCATTTAAACAAGTGGAGCGTGAGATATGG
The DNA here is from genome assembly GCA_963277665.1 of Viscum album. Lineage (NCBI taxonomy): Eukaryota > Viridiplantae > Streptophyta > Magnoliopsida > Santalales > Viscaceae > Viscum > Viscum album. Next base: position 1,018,607,799 of record OY728133.1, on the reverse strand, counting down.
ACAGATCACTGCACACAACATTTGACCTCGAGCAGATTGGGTGTGCTGGACAGATTAGGTCGGATGGGCCCCTTAATAGCCGAATCTCTCTTGGGTTATTAAATGAAAGTTGTATCCCAATGCGTTCTGGATAAGCCCACCAAATTTCAGCCCATTTGGATTCATGGTGTAGTATCAGCATGAATTTCTGTCCACTGAACTTCTTGGATCCTGCGCAGTTTGGCCCATTTTTCAAGGACTTCATCATGGGACCTCCAAATCACCTCCACCTACATTGTAATTTTCAAAACAAGTATCATTGCCCTATTTAACAGTGATAAACACAAAATTTCTGAATCAAAAATGAAGCACAATTTGATAATAGTTTTATAATTTTTAATACAAAATATGTTTAGCACAACGGTGTATGGGTGAAAATGAAACAGAGAATCGTGGTACGATCACACCCCCACACCTAAACATTTTCACTCCTGGGAAAATTCACATTCCTAAAAATTAGGCATGTAGATATTCCCAAATTCATAAATATTTAACATTCATGAGAAATTAAATTCCGATAGAATTGTGATCAAAGCAAAAATCACACCGAGGAGTTATTCTCAGTGATCATGAAAAATGTCGTCTCAAAAATTGTATCCAAATCAAATTCAAAGAGAATAATGATACCAATCAAAGAAAATATTTCAAAAGTTAATCATGTCACCAATTCTCCACGTGTGTGTGTGAAAACCATTTCATGCTATTCATTCCACTTTCTATTAAATAAATATAAGTTGTTTTAAAATTAGTCTACTGATTTGATTCTTTCCACCGAACCTGCCCTGCATCCTTTGCAATAAAATTCAAAGACCCACTCAATTAAGCATTCCCAGAAGTCAAACCTAAATCTCTCGACCTAGACATCCCCATATGTTGTACATTTCATCACTCCCCTCAATATTAATTTTTTTTTCAAAAGTTGCACTCGGAACAAACCTCACACTCTTATCTCAACCCATGTTTGATGTCCTCACGACACTAATTTTCATAGTTATAACAACATTAGAAGTAGAAAAAGGGTGGTTTTTGACCTGCCCAAAATACAACCCCTTTTTTTGAGGGCATACAACAGTCAGATAATAGGTACACACGCATAGGTCAATCTGGTACAGTAATGAAATAGATCGGATAAGGAATGAATGTATGTAAAGATCATTTGTAAAGATGAAAAAAATTAACCTAACTTATATTTACCTTTAATAAAGTAAGAAATATTCACACTTCATGGTTGGGTGCAATATTTTTAGGAGAGATTAAATGACACAATATTCCCTTAAACTATTTTAAAAAAGGGTACCACTCTTCTCAATGGCTTCAAAATGATACAACCATTCATATCATCGACCAACAACAAATTTTCAAGATAAATTCACACCACAGTGTTGAATTCATGCTGAAATGCACATTTCAACAGAATTGTTTTTTGAATGTTAAAACAACATAAAGATTGTAAATTCCTCATGTATTTTAAATAAAATCAATGATAAAACGGGCATCATTTTCCATGATAAATTTGGAATCAAAATTATCATTTTAGCACAGAATTGAGGGGGGAAAATAGGGGGCAAGTGACAATACCATGCAACAAGCGAAAAAGAGAAAAAAAGGAAAGATGATAAAAAATTCCTAACTAACCCAGGAATGTACCCATCCCCCCACACCTAGAGAATGCAGTGTCCTCACTGTAATAAAAGAGACTGTGGGGAGGAAGGATAATACCTGGTGAGTGTTATTCATAGACCACTTCTGGAACATGGAGTTCCTCCATCGGGGACTCCGGAATGGTCTCATGGAAGTGCTTCAGCCGCTTCCCATTGAGAGTGAAGGTTTGCTTGGTGTCTTCATTTTGAACCTAGACAACACCAAATGGAGAGACATTAGTAAAAATGTAAGGTCCAAACTAATGGGAACGAAGCATACAAGGGTGGAACTTCAGCCTTGCGTTGTATAGGAGGACCTTCTGCCCGATGTGGAATTAACGATGAAGGATGAGACGGTCGTGGGTAGCCTTGGTTCGCTCCTTATAAATTCGGGAGTTCATATATGAATCTCTTCTTATTTCCTCCAACTCCTGAATCTGCAGCTTCCTTTGAATACCTCAACAGGGAGGTGACAACTCTACCCAAAAACTAGTCGATATGGTGACATGCCAATTGATGTTTTGAATGTTGTACGGTAATCCCATAATGAATCATCGATTCTAAGACTCCAGTCTTTTCTGTTTGGATGAACCGTTTTCCCAAGAATCTGTCTTACCTCTCTATTTGATACCTCGACTTGACCATTTGTTTGTGGGTGATAAGAAGTAGACACTCGATGCCCAACCCAATACCCGCGCAAAAGAGATTGCATTGTGCTGTTGCAGAAATGAGAACCATGATAACTGATGATAAACCTAGGTAATCAAAACCTACAGAATATGTGGGTTCTCAAAAATTACAAAACTGTCTTGGAATCATCTGTCCTCATGGCTCGTACCTCTACCCACTTTGAAATATAATCCACTTCCAGAAAAATGTAAAGGTTCCCAAATGAATTGGGGAATGGTCCCATAAAGTGAATTCCCCAAACATCAAAAATGTCATGGAAGAATAAGGGTTGTTGGGGCATCTCATTTCTTTTAGAGACATTCCCTATTATTTGACAATGAGGAAAAGATTTACAATATTTGCGGGCATCCCGAAATAATGTGGGCCAAAAGACACCAGAATGTAAGACCTTGCGAGCAGTCCGTTGGGGACCAAAGTGGCCCCCGCAAGTAAGTGTGTGGCAGAACCAAAGGACAGACTGAAACTCACTATTGGGAACACAACGCCTAATAACATGATCACTACATGTGCGCCATAGGTAGGGGTCATCCCAAATGTACCAATGAGACTCATGTTTTAGACGGTCGGCCTGGTTTTTGGTGATATCAGCAGGAATGCAAGACGCTACGAAATAATTTACAATTTCAGCATACCAAGGAATATAATCTTTCACTCGGTACAATTTCTCATCAGGAAACAATTAATTTATGGGAATACATGGGGATGAGTCAATGAAGAGGATGGGAGAATCCTACTGATATGGTCAGCAACCGCATTCTATGCTTTTTTTTATCCCTAACTTCTAGATCAAATTCCTGAAGGAGGAGAATCCAACGAATGAGACGTGGTTTGGCTTCTGGTTTCTTTAAGAGATATCGGAGGGCTACATGGTATGAGAACACAATAACTTTGGACCCTAGAAGGTATGACCTGAATTTTTCCAAGGAAAACACAATAGCAATAAATTCCTTTTCATTTGTGTTGTAGTTTCCTTGGGCAGGGTCCAGAGTACGTAAGGCATAAGCTATGACATGTGGAGCTCGGTCGACCCTTTGTTATAAGACTTCTCCAACTGTATAGTTAGAGGCATCACACATGAGATCAAATGATAAATCCCACCGAGGTGGTTGGATTACCGGGGGTGACGTGAGACTCCATTTTAACTTATTGAAATCTTCCTCACATTTTTTATGAAAATCAAATTCTTTTTCTTTTTGGAGTAATCGGGAGAGGGGGAGTTCAATTTTACTAAAGTCACGAATGAAACGATGATAAAATCCAGCACGAACCAGGAATGACCGCACATCCCAAACATTTTTAGGGAATGGTAGGGAGGAAATGATATCTACTTTTGATTTTTCCACTTGGATACCTTCCCCAGAAATGACATGTCCCAAAACCATGCCTTGTGGCACCATGAAATGCCCTTTCTCATAATTTAATACGAGATTCTTTTCAATACAGCGGTGTAGGACAGAAGCAAGACTACTCAAACATTCCTCAAAAGAGGATCCTTAAACAGTAAAATCATCCATAAAAACATCCATGCAATTCTCTAGGTAATCCGAAAAAAAATACTAACCATACATCGTTGGAATGTACCTGGAGCATTGCACAGACCAAATGGCATCCTTCTATAAGCAAATGTACCAAAGGGGAAAGTAAAGTTTGTCTTTTCCTGATCCTCGGGGGCAATATGGATATGAAAGTATCCAGAATACCCATCAAGGAAATAGTAATGGGACTTCCCTGCAAGCCTCTCTAGCATCTGGTCAATGAATGACAATGGGAAATGGTCCTTCCTAGTGTGTTGGTTTAGTCGAAGATAGTCTATACAGACATGCCAACTATTCTGTACACGAGTTGGAACCAATTCATTTTTTTCATTTTTAATTACAGTAAGGCCAGTTTTATTTGGAACTACTTGAACGGGACTGACCCATTGGCTGTTAGAGATAGGGTAAATGATTCCAGCAGCCAATAGTTTTGTTACTTCCTTTTTAACAACATCAAGTAGGTTTGGGTTCAGTCGACGTTGTGACTTCCTCACTGGTTTAGCCTAATCATTTAATAAAATATGGTGTGTAAAAATTGATGGGCTAATCTCAGGAATGTCAGCAAGTGTCCAGCCCAAAGCTTGTTTATACTCCCTCAAAAGATCAAGCAGTCACAATTCATGCTTAGGAGGGAGTGAACTAACAATGATGATGGGAAACTTGTTTCCATTCTCAAGATATGATTATTTTAAATCTTGAGGCAGTTGTTTCAGTTCCAAATCTGGGGGATTTTGGATTGACAGGAAGTGTGTGTGACAGTGAGAAGTCACTGATCTCATCTAACTACTCAATGGTAATATCCTCAGATGAGGAATGAGATTTTAAAAGCTTAGCAGTATCATCGATGCTCATGTGATCCTCTATGTTCAAGAAATCATCAATTAAAAAACATGCATGACATTTCTCTAGTCCTCTACAACAATCAATGCATGATTCATTACCTAACATTTCAATCAATGCAGAAAACTCAGAAAGGGTATCAGGGGAATGAAAATAAGTTGTTTCAGGGTAAGGGAGAACATCAATTGAATTGACAGAGAGATATGAGTGTTCTTCTGAGGGGTGTTTCCTGGAATCAAGGATATTGAAGTGGACAGTATTAACACGAAACTCCATAGATAATGTACCATTATGGACATTAATTATGGTTTTGGAGGTTTTCAAGAATGTTCACCCCAATATAATTGGGGCATGTACAATCATCCTATCATCTTCCATTTTAAGCATGTAAAAATCAGCAGGAAAAATTAAAATTTGCACCCTCACAAAAACATCCTCTAACACACCAGAGGGGTGTGCTGTACTCTGATTTGCTAGCTGAACGAAAATACCAGTGGGATTCAGTTCACCGACCTGCAATGAAGAGTAAATAGAGTGAGGCATCACATTAATTGAAGCACCCAAATCAAGAATAGTGTTGAAACATGAATACTACCCTATGGTGCATGAAATCGAGAATATCCCAGGATCATTGAACATGGTGGGAAGTGATGGATCTATCAATGATGAAACATTCCTCCCCAGGCTAACCTTCTCATCACCATGAATCCTCCTTCGGTGTGTACACATCTCTTTCATAATCATGGCATATCTTGGAATTTTCTTCACAGCATCAATCAAAGCAATGTTAACATGTACTTTCTTGAAAGATTCCAAGACTTCTTTATCAAGTTCGTTTTCTTTTTGTTTCCTAGGTTGGACAACCCTTTGAGGAAATGGAAGAGGAATGGTTGGGATAGGTGACTCATCAACAGCCATAGTCTTTCCTTTGGAAGGGCTTCTCTCAGGAAAAGGTTTTTCTTCTCTTGGACCATTTTCAGCAGTTTGGATGGTGGTTTCCTTTGGATGGGATGACTCTAATGGAGGGGTCATTTGGATTTTGATTTGTGACCCACTCCTAAGGGTGATGGAACTAACATTTCCTTTATCCCTAGGGTTTACTACTAGTTGAGATGGTAGTTTACCCGACCCATGACTTTGGATTTCCCCCACTTAGTTGGTAAGTTGGCCTAGTTGGGTCTTTAGGTCTTGTATGGCTGCTTGGGTGGTTTGTTGGAATTGGATATTATTGGCAGCCATTTGATTCATCATATTTCTTAGGCTAGGCTGGGTATTTGGAGGGGGTGGATGGAATGGCATTTGGGGTGGTTGAGGATTTCTGGGTGGTGGTGGATGACTACTCTGACCCTGTTGGTTTGAATACCCCCCTTGCCTATAGGCTTGGTTGTCCTTCCACCCTTGGTTGGATGGATAGTATGGTTCATGCCTGGGTTGGATAAAGGGGCGTCATAGAAATATTGCCTCACAACTTGCAGAAGTTTCTCTCAATTGAGGACATTGGTCAGAATAGTGGGTGTCAGAAGGGCAGTTTCCACAATGGATGGGAGGAGGATATTGAGATTTCCCTTGGGAGAGAGAAAGTTGTCGTAGAAGGGTACTTACCTTTTTGAACATCGTGTCCACCTTCTTCTCAAACTCATTACTTTTCACCTCATGGACACCTTGAATGGGAACACTAGACCGTGTACCGAATTGTTGAGTGTTTCATGCCATGTTCTCAATGAGGGTTCTTGCAAAAATTGGGGTCTTATCTACCAGCGCACCACCTGCAGCAGCATAAATCATATTACGATCAAGTGGAATTAAACCTTCATAAAAATACTGAATTAAGAGTTGGTCACTTATTTGGTGGTCTGGGAAACTTGAACAAAGCCTCTTAAATCTTTCCCAACATTCATGAAGTGTTTGCCCTTGATATTGACTTATATCACATATTTCTTTCCTTATAGTTGTAGATCGAGAGGATGGGAAGTATTTTTCAAGAAAAAGGCGATTCATGTCCGCCCAGCCTCTTTTTGGTGAATTAACATAGTACGACCAATCTTTCGTAGTGTCTTCTAAAGAAAATGGGAATTCTCTAAGCATTACTTGTTCCTCATCAACATTATCATGTTTTAATGTTGAACAAACAATATGAAAATATTTTAGGTGCTTATGAGGGTCTTCTCCAAGCAGTCCGTGAAATCTTGGTAATAAATGGATTAAACCAGAATTTAATTCAAAATTAGGTGCCTCACCTTGAATATGAATGTAAGTGGGTTGGATATCAACATCAGGTGAGGTTAATTATTTTAATGTTTGATTATTTTCAGCCATGTTATTGAATATTATTTAAGGTTCTAATTTGGTTCCAGAAGAAGATGAGTTTAGAAGAGTCTCTAGTGGTGTGTCCTCTTTTAAAAGGGGGTCTTCTGCGTCTTGGTGTCGCTGACGTAGGATCCTCTCCGGTTCGGGTTCGAAATGTGGTAAGTCTCCCTAAGTAGAACGCGTCATGCACAGAACCTACACAAGATATAGATTAGAACAAAAGAATAAATAAAAAGGTAGAAAAAAACAAAAAAATATTCACAAAATTTACAACTACTTTATCAAAAACATGCACTAAAAACCAAAGCGCTCCCTAGAAATGGTGACAAAATTTGGCCATGATGTAGTGACACGTCAAATTGATTAGGTTTTTAAGGATGATATATAGTCTAGGGCAGACCCTAGGTCGTCTCTCAAGGAGTATTGGTAGGGTTAGAGTGTGTGTTCTTAATAAAAGGGACTAAAAAAGGGTGTTTTTGAAAACAGTTTAAAGAAAATGAACTTATTTAAAGAGTTTAATAATTGACAAGAAAAGAGGTTTTTTACAATTATGAGAAAAATGAGATCATTTCAAGTTCACTGCACAACTTGGATAGTTCATTGTTTTGAAAATATAGACATGATTTTGTTCAATTATTTGCTTGAAGGTTGTCAAGATCTTGATTCCCCTCTTGCCTCTTAGAATGTTGCGCAAAGCACCAACCCTTGACAAAGCAATTGTGTTGTCAAGTTTTGGGTCTCAATAATAGAGATAAGGCTACCAAAACATACTTAAATCTTATGTATGTGTGATATTAATCAGGTTCATGTCATTCCCTATCAGAACAACCTCGGATCCCCACATGAAATCTCAACCCAATCGGTGTTGAGATAAAAAGTGTTTCACTTAAATTAATACCAAAAAAAATTAATTCAGAAGAGAAGCTCATAAGGATTAATCATGAGTGAATTATTTAACACACAACTTATAAAAAACCAGTGAAATACTAGGTTCTGTAACCCCCTCCCAAGTAAGTGTAGCTCCCTTGAAATGATTGCCCACCGTTTAGCTGGCCATCATGCGGAGGAGGAGGCTCGGGTGAAACTCCTTCTTCATCCTTGACCCCCCTATGAGGATAGGGGCCTCCAGAACTTCTTGGATGATTAAAAAAATCCCTTGCGTCTCAAAAATACTAGAGCTTTGCCTCCTGGTCGAACTTCCAAATGAGGATCCCAAGGTGCCTTTTTATAGGAAATGTGGGAGGTGGTTTTGGGCACATAGATTTTCTAAAACCGCTTGGCACATTGTTTCAGCCTACCAGACAGTCTTAACATGCTCTGTGGAAAACTAAAAAGTTGTATCCCAACGTCTTTAATATCTCCACTGAAAGTTTGGCATCATTGCAACAAGTGGAGCGCAAGATATGGATAGATCACTGCACACAACTTTTGACCACGAGCAGATTGGGTGTGTTGGACAGATCAGGTCGGTTGGGCCTCTTAATGGCCGGTTCTCTCTTGGGATATTAAATGAAAGTTGTATCCCAATGAGTTTTGGATAATCCCACAAAATTTCAGCCCATTTGGATGCACGGTGTAGTATCAGAATGATTTTAGTCCACTGAACTTCTTGGATCCTGCGCAGTTTGTCCCATTTTTCAAAGACTTCGTCATGGGCCCTCCAAATCACCTCCACCTACATTGTTATTTTCAAAACAAGTATCATTTCCCTATTTAACAGTTATAAAAACAAAATTATTGAATAAAAAATGAAGCACAATTTGATAATATTTTTATAATTATTAATAAAAAATATGTTTAGCACAGCGGTGTAAGGGTCAAACTGAAACAGTGAATCGTGGTACGATCAATGCCTTTGAGGATTCATTCTGGAGATCAACGAATGCCAAAGAAAATACTTAAAAAGTGGGCCCGTCTACCTCATCCTCACCATATTCCAATGTATTTTATGTATGGTTTTTCATTGTTAATCTAAGAGTTGTTTATTCTTGAATTGATTCTCATGTTGTAATGCTAACACAGAGGGAGTGAGCCGAATGAACAAGGCTCGGACCCTCCTCTGATCTCGTTATTGGTTTTCTTCTTTCTTGGGAGACCAAAAAAGTTGACTCCAAGGTGAAATATGGGGCCGCGTAGTGTAGGAACCATCCCGATAGGGCGGTAGGAATGGACAAGATGAAAATCGGACTACCATAGTTTCACTGGTGGCCCGTAGAAGCTCCACAGGTGTGGCAGCACCGGTGACCCGAGGATACAGCGGCTGACTCTTGTTCGCTGCGAAGAGACAATGGCGCCCAAAGGAACCATGGAGAACAGGTTTGGTCAGCCATTTACGACCACATTGACGATGATGGCATGCCGCAGAGGAGGTTTGCAGCTGCGAGATGCAGCAGATGGCGGGCTTGTGCCCTGCAGGTCTCGTAGAAGACCATCCCACATGGACCAACTAGGTGGTTCGGCCCCCGCAGGCACCGCCGATAGAGGAGACTGAATAGATGATCTGTTCAGGGGGAGAAGACCCCCGGAGCCCAGCTAGAAAGAAATGCCTAGCCACCGGGTCGGGTTGGTCTGACCAGGTCAGACCGGACCCGGACACACTTTCTGCATAGTTTCGATTAAAGTGATATATCTCCTAAATTGGAATTCCATTTGAAAAACGGTATATGGCCTCAAAACCCTTATGAAAATTCATTCATTTTGATATTCCTAACATGAGTTTTGGAGAATTTTATAGTACAACTGGGTTGGATTGGACTCAAATCCAACCAGGCCCCCAGCACAAAAAATTATATAACATACATACTAGGTGTATAATTGATGTGTCATCTATTGCATTGGATCCCTTATGACCAGAAGGTTCATCATGGGTACTTCTTCGCAGGACATCGTGTTGGTTGAAATACGATCAATGGCTTGAGTATCAAATCATCTGAAATCAAGTGTACTATGTGTGGGAATCCAGTGGCTGGTTGTGACATGATTAATTAATAGAGATCCTCTGTGGGTCTGCACCTAGAAACCCTATGTGGTTATGCACCTAGAAATCCTCACTGGGTCTACAACTAGCGATCTTCAGTGGGTCTTCACCTTGCTATCCTCCTTGGGTCTTCACCTAGCAACCCTCCATGGGTCTGCACCTAGTGATCCTCCATGGGTACGTAGCATGTGATCCTCTATGGGTCTACACCTAGAGATCCTCTGTGGGTATGCACCTAGAGTTCCTATGTGGGTCATCAACTAACGATCCTCTGTGGGTCATCACCTAGCGATCCTCTGTGGGTTAACACCTAGAATCCTTGTGTGGTCTAGTAGAAAAAGCCTCTCGAGAGAATAATATGATTGATCATTAGGACTAATCACTTAATTCTTGTTCTTTATGTTATATACCTTGTTTGAGCTGAGTCATCCCTTGTTCATTGTGATTGAGATCATGCTTTGTGATTTTTCCTTTTTTGAATTCTGAGAGACCTTTAGCGGTCTTAGGGTCCCTACATGGTTGGTTATACTCACCCCTGCATGGGACTTTCCCGCACCTTGTTGTGTCATGTGCAGACGATGGAAATCTTTGACCAAGGTTTGGGAACTCGAACTAGAAGGTGCATGGAGGTGACTGATTGAAATAGAGATCCTCAGTGACGAGATATAACTACCCATTAGGTAGGATCATTGGAGGACTATCATAGGAGATTTTTTTCCTTTTTTTTGTATCTCTTTCAGTTTGTCTTGTATTATGGTCCCTTTACATTCAGTTCACACTTTTACTTAAGCAGTTTAATACGTGGATTAGTTTTTTTGTACCTAGTATATATGTGTATATATTTAAATCCAATACGTACCCATTTTAGAGATATGCCTTTCTGGTGCTAGTGGCCAACCCCTGGCCTTTGTAAGGTGGGTTGGTGTAGTCACAACAGAGGCCCAGGGGGATGGGTCATGACAAATTATATAATAGATTAATATAGGATATTGAAAATAATATTAATACATGAATTAATGAATTAAAAATTAATTTATAAATACCCAATCTTGTTAACAAATGGGGTGATTTAGAGATGAATAACCTTTTTTGAATTATAATGTTGTTGTTAATTGTGTAATTAATTTGTTCCAATGAAAATAATAATTTTATTATTGGGTTCAATATATTAAAATGAAATTTATGAAAAAATTTATCAAATTTATTAATACTTTTTATTTAAATTTTTATTACATTTTATAATCATCAATGGAGTATTATAATTGGTAAGAACAAACAAACACATAAATTGAGAACATGTAAATGAGTTTAACTAGCATAACTTTTTGTGTTTGTGTGTGGTGAATAATGTATTTAAAATAAAATATGTTCATCATTGAATATAGAAATAACTTTTGGTTAAAAAGGTGTTTGGTAAATTTATATGATTATTTTGGGCCATAAAAGGGTCGGAAATAACATGGTAAATTTTTTTGTTATAAGATTGAAATAAGATAATGAATTAGTATACATGTGTTTATAATTGATAAATACATATATGAATGTTATAGAATGGTGTATTTGAGTATATGATAATCCTATTTTATTTTATAAAATTCTTATTAGAGTTTGATTGATTATAATGAAAAAATAAAATGGTTTGCAGGTGATATTAATAATATTAATTAATTAAATTATGTTAAAGGTTAATTTATAACAATAATGAATGACATTTAATATTGTACTTTTTTGAAAAATGGAATGTGAAATAACATTCTTAGGATAAATATGATAGGATATTATTCTTTTGGATTAATTATTAATGTAATTTATGATAAATTAACATATTTTTTTAAATGTGTATAATGAGAACATTGATAGTTGGTTAAATAAAAAAGATTAATATCATGGGATTGTCATTGAAATTTTTTAAAATTAATTTAATTTAATCGATGAAATTATATTATATTAATCATATGTGTTGATACATTTAGGGTAATTAAATATATCCTTTTTATATAATGCATGTTCTAGAAATACATGAAATGTAATGGAAAATTGGATTATATGTTGGCATTATGGTATTTTATTTAAAAAGGTGTATAATTTGTAATTTTATATAATTAAATTATTTTCTCCAAATTACATGAAGAATGTCTTATTTATTTAGATCAGCTATATGAGGGAACATTGAAAGTGATTGTATAGCCTTGGTATGGGCTTAAGGTTTTTTTAAATATGTGTTTATTTTTTTTATATAGTAACATTTTAGTGAGAATAATTCATATCCATGGGTTAGGAAATAATATAGGATAATCCAAGTTTTTTGTTGAAATTAATAAATTTATGGGGTAACTTGTTCATTGGGACATCAATCTCTCCATGAGGTGGGGGTTTCGTACAAGGTTTTAGAGAATCATTAATATCCATTTCATGATTTTTTCAAGAGATTATTTATGTGATGATTTTTAAAACATGGTTATTTAAATAAAATTAGTTATATAACTAATTGATAAATGTTATCAACTATGAAATTTTATAACATGCATTTATTCCTTTAACCAAAAATTTTAAATGTAAGTAAACTCATTGTCAAGGTAATATGGTAAACATTTGACTACATGTAATTTATACATATTTTTTGTAAAACTTATTTCATAAATTATATTATATGTATATTAGTATCCCATGATCCAATATATGATTGGGATTTATGGTCGTATAATAATTTTACATGTTCTCATACCTGATATGTTGAAATATTATGAACATATAATTTCATTGTTTACCATGATGGTATATATATGGAACTTAAATAGTTGAGATTTGGAGACTTAGATGTTTTTTATTGTTATGTAAAATATCGGAGGATATTCATAATGTTTTTATGATGTTATATTTTTGATTTATTTCAGTTATATTACTTTTTTTTATTTATGATGACACATGTTTTTTATTTTAAAATTATTTTTGACATTTGGAGATTTTTTTGGATTTACATTCAAGATTTATTGATATTTTATTGTATTATTTTCTATTATGTTTGTCACTCAGACTATTATTATTTATATTAATAATGATATATCTAAAGTTAATTCAATCCATAAATTATAATATGGTTTATTTAGTTCATGTTTTCATCCACTAGATTTAGCATAGTTCATGTAAATCCATGTGCTACTTAACTCCTATGGTATATTCATGCTAGGTTTGTATGTCTAATGGTAGACCATGTACTATATTTCCATTAGAATAAAAACCCTATATCTATTTTCTATGTTTCTCAATACCATAATCAATTTATTTATTTTATATTATGGTTATTGTACTCTCCATGATTTCTTTGTACGACATTTCTTCCCAAAGTATTTTTTATGGATCCTCATGAAAAAACTACTTTATTATCCTAGTTATTTTAGTATCTTATATGAAAAAAATTTATGTTTTTCTTCATGAGGGTTCCATGTGATTTTTCCCATTATTTTCTCTTCATAATCCATAATAACTATAAATTATTGATACATGATGACTTAATGTTTATCTAACTAGCGAACCAGGTCTTTGGATTCAATGTTAATTCATTCATTGGTTTATCGAAATCTTATTTTTGTTCCATTGGGAATAAAAAAGATAAGACATGGAATTTGTAGATTGAACATTCCTACTTGTGAGAGGAGAGGATGGGGAAGTGAGAAGGTTTTATTCTTACTATATTATTAAACAAAGATACATAATTTGAAAATGATATTTCTTTTATTTCAATGATAGAAAAAAGTAATGGGATTGAGTCAAGGAGAATAACTTTTGTATTTGGTGATATTTTATGCTTGTTCTATGAAATGTTATTTATAAGGTATCATCTTGGAAATGAACAAAAGGTTATTATATAACACTAATCATACATGGGAAGCCTGTTTTATAGTGTTTAAACATCATGGAAAATGATGGAATGTTATCTTTACAATGATGACTTCCATCATCCAATCACAGATGATTGAACATCGAAAACGGTAGTGATTGATCCATAGTAAGAGGGTTTTTTATCATGGGGTGTTCATTAATTATATATTGGGTTTTCCTTGTACATTCAATAATATTTATCTTGTTAATTCATGTGGACTTTTTAACACCCCAAGATATTTTGGAATATTTGTATTTCTAATTATTTTAAATTGTTTGATATTTCTCATTTAAGACGTTATTGAATATAGCTTGTGTATATGAAATATCAAAATTATCATTGATTTTCACGGAACAACATGTAGATATTTTACCACATTCAGCACTTAGATTATCTTTCGGTACATGAAACACTATTTTGGCTTGAGATACACATAAATGAATAGTTTTTTCGATATCCTGTGTTACATACAAGACCTAGTTTTACCAAACTGTGATGTAATATTAACAATATTACGAAAATATTTTCATATTGGTCACCTAGCAATTGGAATGGATATTATTCATAATATTTGTTAAATTATGAAACTATGTATTATAAATGTATATAATAATAATTATTTAGTGACCAATTAACTAGAAATAAAATTATAACCAATTTGAAAATAAAGGAAATCTTTTTCTGGAAAACTATATTTGTGAAATCAAATGTGTTCTAAAACGATAAATTAATTACACCAATTTTGATCAATTTTAATAATGATATATATATATATAATATTTAATTGACTTATTAACTTTCATCTTTTTTTTCTTGACATTAGATAAGAATAACACAAAAATTACTCATAAAGATATATATTTTTCTAAAAGACAATTATACTGCCTTCTAATAGAGTACATATTTTAATTAAAAATATAGTTGATTTTATAATTTATATTTGATAAAATTGACTTCATTATTGAATTAATAACATTTAAATTAACATAGGTGGATTTTTTAAATTTTCAGATAAGTTTATATTTTATAAATAGTGAAAAATAATGAATTTTATTTCGATAATTGATTTTTGTATAATTTATTTATATAGATTAATTATATTATAAATTTCTTTAAAGTATAATTAGATAAATTATATATAAATTAATATAATTTAGCTAGTTGGAATCAATTTCACATTTAAATTAGATATTAAAACAATTCAATCATTTAGACATGTTTACATTCAAAACATGTTGTATCGTCCCATCTCAAAGATTAACATTAAAATAATTTAATCCATTTATTTGAATATAATATAAAAAAAATTATTCCATATTTGGAATCATCATAATTTATAATTTCTTATAAGGTCAAATTAACTTTTTACCAAAACAATTGCTGACTGTAATTAGAATTAATTATAGTGATTAAGGTGGAAACGAGTTTACTTAGTTGTTATGATTTAACTTATGGTGTCAAATAATGTCAAAACATGTAAAATGGAGTTTAATGGAAATATTTAGACCATATAATACCTTTAATAGAAACTGGACCATTATTGGATGCACATGATGTATCAGATATCTCTAAATAGTGTGACCTTTTTATATTTACAAGAATTCCACTCTTCATCCACATTAAAATAGAAGTCAACAAACTCACTTATTTACACATTTCAATCAATTTTTATCATAAAAAACTTTTAAATAATCACCATAATTCCCTCATATAATCTTTGAAGAATAAAGTTTGGAAGAAGGGAAACCAATTTAGTGTTTTGGTTTAAACTAAAAGAAATAACCCAAAGAAGAGATAACATCCATCAACTAGAACTTTTGTTTTTTTATTTCAAAATTATCTAAATTCAACATATTACATGATTATATAATAAAATAATTATCCTATATATAATTAATAGTTTTAATTACATGTTTTTTACCTAACATCACACAGACTTCCATCAAATGTGATGTACAATTATCATTCTTCTATATGGCAGACAACAGCCTCGCAAACCAATGTCATTAGTTCTTCTATTACCACCTCTCAAGGATGGGAATAATGAGAGAAATTATTTTTTTATATGACATATATCATTTTAATGGTTTATTTATGCTCATAGATTTATTATATGACATATAACTTAATTATATCCATTTTTTAGAATATTATTACTTCATTTGTGGATGTGTGGACCACCACCTCCTCAATGTGATGTGATTCGTTAACACCTTACATGGAATATATTATGGAAGGGTTTAGTAAACTTATATGAAATATATGACATATTAATTATAAAGTAATTATAATATATATATATATATTATTTACATTAAATCTATCTATATAAAAATAAAATATTAACAACATTCCAATGCTTGTATGACTTACTGTCTCAATTAATAGTGTAATATGGTTCATATTTATTTATTTTATAGATTGTAATAAATAATTATAATATAAATATATATGATATTTATATTATCTTTTATTTTATATAAATATGTAAACTGTGATCTATGTAATATGATGATGAAAAATAATTCAAAACAATTATAAAAAACAAAGTGGTTCTTACCCAAAATATAACTTTAACATGAAATTGTTAAAAATGGGTAAAATAAAGTCATAATAAATTCATGTATGGTATTATATATAGGAATATTTTTCTATGGTATGTCTATAATATAATTATATTTATTATAGATATGGTTTGAACCTGTGCGATGATAGTTAAGAACTATAGTATGTGTTTTCTCTTATCACTTATATTTTTATAAGATATATGTCATATTAAACCCTTATTATTATTATTTGGTGTATATATTGACCTTTTAAATGTTATATAAGGAATATAAATAAATTAATAATATAAATTATATCATGTGATTTTATTATTTCATATATCCCATGATTCAAAAGTTACTCAAGTTGTAATAGGATTTCACGTCACACAATTCTTTTTGTGAGACTAATACCTTATTCACAACTCGTTTCTTCTCTGAGGTGTGTATACTACCCATGAATCAATTAAATGAACCTTATATTAAAATTTATGATTATATGAATATATATTTTATAATATGCCTTTAATGTAAATTATGGTTCACAATATTCCAAATTCGTGAAGTAATTTTGTCTCATTATGCCTTTTTTGAGACGCATGTAATGTTATAAAATTATATTTTTTTCAGGTGTATACATTTATTTTTCAAAAGTTTTATTATACATATCCCTATTTAAATTATATTTTAATATTAATTTAGTTTAATTCTCTCATGGGGATAAAGATTCTATGTTTCCAATGTGGTAAGCGATTATTACTACAATATCATCATTATTAGAATTGTTTGTGGTTGTAATTCATTTGCTGAAATATTATGATCCATCAATAAATAAATATTATGAATTTTATTTTTCTATGTTTATTCCTGATATATTCATTTATTGATACCATTTGTTCACTTTTTGGTATGTAATATAATTAATGAAATGGTTTTATGAAAATTTTACTTTATCTCACTCTTCGGTCGGAAATCGCTGTTATTTCAAAACCATATTTTTTTAAAATTTCCTCAAAATAATTCATAATTACCCATATGATATTTAAAAAAAATTGCATATTTTGAACCTCAATCATAATTTTTTTTTAAAATGAGACTTCTTGTAGTTCTCAGATCATGTCAAGGTTTTAATCATTTTATAGCGAAAAAGGAAGGTTTAGCATGTATGGATTGAATGATGTAATGGCCATATTATATTTAAATATTCCATTTCATGATTATATGATTAATTTTTTATGGAAAATGTTTTCTCCTAATTTTATAGATTTTTTTAAATTGGGTTTAAAAAAAGGATTTCAAAATTGTGAAATGATTAAAAAATAGTTTAAAAGATTCTCAGTGTTTATTTATCACTTTTCACTAAAAATATTATCAATATATATTTAGGGATTAATTTATTAATTTTCATGATTATTTTCAATGAAAATTTTTACCATAAATATTTTCTGTTTAAAAATTATTTTCAACTATTTTCAATCATCCATTATAAGTAATCAAGGAAAATGTAATTTAAAATATTTTTCATAATTATTTCAAGATTTTCATGGTAAATGGGTTTAAAAAAGATTTCAAGATTCCTTAATATATTTTCAAAGTTAATTTTATTTATTTTTTTAAAAAAAATTCCAGAATCCATTTTCTGTTTTCATGGAAAAAAATAAAAAAGTTATTATTATTATTTTATATTATTTTGATATTATATTTTTAGAAAATTGTTTTCAAAAGGAATTATATTTAAAAAAATTATAAGAATATGGGATATTTTCCCCAAGATATTTTATTAGAAGAATTTACAAAATTATGTTCCATATAATATGACAGTGGTTGTTGTTACACATTCTGTACTGAAAATATGATCCAAGGGTATCATTCATATTTATTCTCAAAAAAATTATGTATTGATGGAAGATTGATTATGAAACCCATTTCCCTTTTAGGGGTTATATATTTATGAACCCCATTTTTCATTAGTGGGTAACATGATTATGATACGCATATATCTTCACGGGTTAGGATTTTATGATATGATTACAAACACTATCACTTTTCCATATGATATGTTGTGATGAATTGTTTACGATGGCTATTTAATTTCATGGGTTGTGATATGACTGTTTATTTTGTTGTTGTAAAAGTATGTATGATTTAATTATGAGATATATTGGACCTATATGTCCTTTAAATTTATTACATATATATATATATATATATTGATAAAGACATTACTATGATGGGCGGACGTGCAAGGGGAGCAGACCAAGAAGCCAATAATGGGCAGTTGTTCAATGTGTTACCTTCACCACCCTTAGTTGGTCCACCCCAACCTCAAGGAGATAGTGTACAGGGGAGAGCTCAGATCCAGGAAGTAGAGGCTTTTGACCATGACACTCTAGTGGTGATCTAAGGTATAATCTATGTCTTCTACGCCCTAGCTATATTACAAATAGACACGGGTGCTAGACACTCTTCCATATCCATGACTCTCATTTAGAGATTAGATATTCTGGTGGATCCATTGGCTCAATCCTTACTGCTACAGACTCCCACCGGAAGGTATTCAATTATTACACACTAGTGCTGGCAGTGTGAGATTAATCTAGGAGGTGAGAGTTTTTGTTGTGATCTCTTAGTAGCAGTGTTGAGGCATTACGATGTCATCTTGGGTATGGACGGTTTACCCATAGTACAAGCTTAGATAGACTATTTTAGGCATACAGTGTGGTGTGTTTGTAGATATGGGACATGTTTTTCCTTTACCGGGAAGAAGGAAACCCTTTTACCATAGTATGGTCTTTCTCGGAGCTGGCTGTAGTCGATCCCTCGCTAGTTGGATAGCATCACCCTCAGTGTAGTGGATGAGAGGATTACAAGCATTCTTGTTGTGTTGGACGAGTACGAGGATGTTTTCCTTTAGGGTTTTATTGGAAACCCTCCTCAAAGATAGGTAGACATCTGCATCGACATGAACCCCGAGACAACACCGATATCCCCACAAGCATATCAGACGGCTACTATGGAGCTTCGCGAGATAAGTGTACAGCTAGAGCACTTGCAGAAGAAGGTGTTTGTAAGGTCCATTGTTTCACCAGGGGAGCCCATGTTCTTTATTCCATGAAAGTATATGGGATTTTTTTGTTTTTGTGTGGACTTATGGTTCCTGAACCAGGTGACCATGAATAAAAAATATGTACTGTTGAGGATCAATGATCTATTCGACAAGATAAAGGGAGTAAGTTGTTTCTCAAAGATAGTACTCCAATTGGGTTATCACCAGCTTCTGCTATGGGATGAGGATGTATCAAAGACAACCATCAGGTGTCATTAAGGCCACTATGAGTTTCTATTGATGCCTTTTTGCATGACCAAATACCCAGTAGTGTTCATCGGACTCATGAATGGGATCTTCTAGCCTTACCTAGACCATTTTTTTGTTGTCTTTATTGATGAAATATTGGTTTACTCTGTGTCATAGGAGGAGAACACAACACTCCTATAGATAGTCCTAGATACACTCTGAGAGCACCAGATTTATGGTAAGATCTCTATGTATCTATTTTGGATACCTGATGTCCACATAAAAGGACATGTCATCTTGGGG
This sequence comes from Viscum album, assembly GCA_963277665.1. Taxonomy (NCBI): domain Eukaryota; kingdom Viridiplantae; phylum Streptophyta; class Magnoliopsida; order Santalales; family Viscaceae; genus Viscum; species Viscum album. Next base: position 1,018,587,747 of record OY728133.1, on the reverse strand, counting down.
GCTAGGGTTGTAGTGGATCTTGTCAAGATAGAGTTGTTGGTTTATTTGGATCCACCCAACAGCGTGACTGAGGTACGGAGCTTCTTGGGGTTGGATAGTAACTACAGGAGGAGGGTTCGGAACTATTCTAGAGAATCATCACAATTATCAGATTTTACATGGAAGGGAAAACCCTTCATGTTGATAAAAAAATGTCAGCAGAGTTTTCAAGAGCTGAGTCAGAGAGTGACTAGTGTCCCCATCTTAAGACTACTAGAGGAGGGAGTTGGGTATCTAGTTTACAACGGCGCATTAGGGATTATATTGAGTTATGTTCTAATGCAGAATCAATAATTGATAGCATACTTCTCAGTCTAGTTGAGGTAGCATGAGCATAACTACCTGACCAGTGACCTAGAGTTATTCGCAGTGGTCTTTGCCTTGAAGATGTGGTAGAAATACTCGATGGGGTAACTGTCTATGGTTTAATCTGACTAAAATATTCTCAGATATATTTTCTCCCAAAATGACATAAACCATAGACAGCAGTGATGAATATATTTCCTCAAAGAAAATGATTTGGAGATATTCTATACTCTTGGGAAGGGGAACATGGTGGCAGACACACTCTGCAAGAGGACATGTTTGCAGGTGTCATGTGAGGCGACAATGAAGCTAGAAGTGATGTGGGTATCCTTCATGGATGATGGTGAATATTCTTACCTTTAGTCAATAAATGTTACTCCCCTACTCTTATAGAGAGTCAGGGAGGCACAACAGGTGGATGTTGACTGTATGGACCGACATGCTTAGTTATCCTCAGGACGGGATCCTGACAGTTTTTTGATAGGTGAGGAGTACATAATCCTTTTCAGAATGCACATCGTAGTGCTAATGACTTTGTGGAAGGCGTTATTGAGCTATTTCTATACATCCCCCTTGGTGGTATATCATGGAGTTTAGAAGATGTACCAGGACCACTGCCGATAGTACTGGTGGTCGAGGATGAAGCAAGTAGTGGATGAGTTCATTTCAAGATGCCTCACTTGTTAGCAGATGAAAGTCAAGCATCATGTTCTAGAAGGATTGGCCTAGCCACTCGAGGTGGCGGAGTGGAAATATAAATGTATATTAGTGTACTTTGTGATGGGGTTAACACATATATCTAGAGGCCATGACTATGTCTGGGTAATCTATAACATAATCACAACTTTTGGTCACTTCCTACCCATCCTGGAGTAAGGATTGATTGAGGGATTGGGACCCCTCTATATTTATATGATATTGAGGAACCATGGGGTTCTTTTTACGATAATCTCTGACCATGATGCACACTTTAGATCCCATCTATAGAAGGGATTACAGAAGATAGTCAGGACTCATCTACGCTTGATCACAGCTTTTTATCCCCAGATGGATGGTTAGACATAGCGAACCTTACAGACATTAGAGTACATGCTTCATTCTTATATCCTTGACTTTTCTCTCATTTTAGAGGACCACATGCCTATGGAAGAGTTCTCATACAAAAACAACTATCACTCAACTATTGTAATAGTACCATTTTAGGCTTTGTATGGGTGGCCTTACATGTCACCCCGATACTAGACAGACCTAGGGCAGTCATCACTCATGGGTCTAGAGTTTGTAAGAAAAACCATAGAGAAGGTGCAGATCATCTGGGAGTGTATGAGTGCATAACAGAGTAGGTAGAGGTTTTATGTCGACAAAAGATATAGACCCTTGGATTTTGTGGAGGTTGATCATGTGTTCCTTCAGGTCACACCTTGACAAGGATTGCAGAGATTTGGGCTAGGAAGAAAGTTATCTTTGAGGTTCATCAAACGTTTTTAGATCCTGATCAGAGTTGGAGAGTTGGAATACTTCCTAACTCTTCCCGCACAGAGGCACCTGGTGCGTGATATTTTCTACATGTTGCAGATGAGGAGGTATGGGAATATTCCATCACACATCATCTATTAGGGAGAACAGGACACTGATGATGGGGCAACATGTACGGAGATCCATTTGGAGATAAAGGATCGAATGAGTGTGTCCTATTTCGGTGGTCGATTCCTTTTGAGAAAGTTTGGTAGCAGCACTAGAATCTTCAGGAGAGGACATGGAGGTGGGAGGCTCAGATATAGGCTCAGTACCCTTGTCTATTTGATTTTTTTTGGATTTCAGAAATTTAAATATCTAATGTGGAGATAATGTAATGTCCCAAAAAAATTTGGTTACTTTTTGATTTAATTATATAGAATTATTAGAAGACAAAATGCTCTGACAATATGTGATTCTGAGGCCCAAAGAGAACAGAATAGAATTTTGGACTTTTTTAATCTACGATTAGTAAATTTGTGAGCAGGTTTTTCTAACTTTTGAACAATTGCTTGGATCGAAAAATTGAGGGCACCATTGAACTCAGAATGTCAGAGTTTCCCAATAATGTACATATCTTTAGCTGACAAGTACAGAAAAGAAATATTTATTTGTATAATTTTTGGGAAATTTTAAAAAACGTTTTAAAAAAAATAATTTTATTTCTTTTTTCCACCAATGAGTGGTGACACGGCGACACTATGGTGCAGCAATGAGGCATCAATGAGGCACAATAGTGGTTTTTTTCACACATCATAATGATGAAATGAAGGAACTGTAACATCAAAATTGTTTCATAAATTAAACAACATAACAACATGATTTCACAGTGTTACTGAAACATTGTGACGTGTTTCTTTTAAATTGTTTTACACGTTGGTGGAATGAAGATTAAACCTCGAAAATTATCTGAAAAAACTCAAATAGTATTCCACTTCTACAAATAATGGCATACCGGTTGATCATCATCAACTTTGACACACCTCAAATAACGGAGCCAAAAGCAACGAGCAACATCGAAAACTTGAAACCTTGAGGACAAAACGTTGTGGTTTCAAACGTCAAAGAGGTAGGGGTTGTTTTATTTGGATGTTATTCCCCATTATTTTCTAGAAACCTCGTATATGGATCATCCCGTGAATATGTTGATCTTTGATTCATGCATTCATGCAGCAGAGTACCTTTATTTAGAGCTTTTTCTATCCGGGATACAAACATTAGTTGATATGATTGAACTACAATCATCAACCCTCCAACCGGTTTTAGACCTCTAGCGAGGAGGGTGTGGCCAGACAAGAACAAGGCCCAAGCACCTCATCCATGTGTCATCAATCTGGTTATACCCAAAAAATGGAGGCAAGATGATTTCAGGAACTTTTCGGTGAAGAGGACGCTACCTATAGATTGTAGGAATATATGGTGTGGAGAAAGGACCACTGGAGCATGTCTGGTGGTACGTAAAAGGTTCTTCTGATGCACTGGCAGAGGCAGTTGTGGCAGCATCAGCCACATTCCGAATGGTTGGATAGGATTCCCTTGATGTTCATTTGACTGGGAGGAGTGGCGGTGGAAGGCGCGGGGCCAGGAAGAAGGTGTGGTACCAGGCAGAAGGCATGGTGTTATGAAGAAGCCACAACGCCATGCAAGAAGGCATGGTACCAAGGGGTCTCCACATGGAGGGACGATCCTCTTCCATGCCATTCGGGAAGCTATTGAGCTGTGGTCCATCGACCATGGAAGGAGGCGATACCCTGTGTCTGTAGGGCCAGCTGGGGTCAGACACAGTAGCCAGCTACGTCCCGGTTGGAAGGTGCACCACCAGCCACACCAAGTGGTTGGGCTTTGGGTTCACGAGTCGTGCCCCTAGACAGTGGGACATGATGTTCCCATGCTCAGTGGGAAATCCCCACACTGGTAGGCCGAATCCACTACCCAACAAGCCGGACCCACTTCAGCTGGATGGATGGGACTAGAACGGGACACCAGGTTACCCGACGGGCTAGAACCTCGACCAAACTGAGTTGGGTCCAACATGGACCATTAGGCATTCACCACTGGCCTGTCCAGACTGGACATACCCAAACCCAAATTGGATTGATTCAATTTAGTTAGAATTAAAATGTGGTATGTGGGACCCTGAGGCCGACTTGGTCTGGTCGGTCTGACTGGGTCGAGCCAAACCGAGATGCAACAGGCCAATGTTTACTATAATGCTAATAAATTTCAAACCAGGCATCCAATTGATTTTCCATTTGAAAATATGGGACCCTCTCGAAAAGGAGGATCTGTTGGCATGTCCTGTGGAAGATTTCATGGAAGTTAAGATGCATAAAATGGATTGAGGAGCGGTTCTACCATGCGTTCTGTATACGGAAACCTACAGTTGGCTGAGACCTATGGACTACTGACTTTTGAAACTGTGATACTCAACTATGGTCTAGTGGGAAGAAATTATATATGACATTGCAGAACCATGGTGGGAAGGCCATTTGTGTGACTTTGCAGGACCATGGTACATGATGAGGAGGTGTACCTAAGATGTCCAAGGTTAGTGGGATACAATTATCTGGGACTTGGTAGGCCCACTGTACTCGATAGAGGAAGTGTTCTCCAGCATCCGAGGTGTTTAAAGATGTGACTAATGATTCTTCTATCACCACCCTGAATGTGTACTTGGTGTGAACTGTCTTGTGCTTCATGATTTAAATTGAGGATTGTTTTGTGGTCTTTCCTTTGGTGGGTGGGCCCTTATTGAGTACTTTGTTACTCACCCCAACATAGGATTCACCCGAATGTGTTGTGTTTGGTGCGGATGATTGATGTTTCAACATATACTTTGGTGGACCAATACCTAAAGGTTCTTAGGGAGATGGTACCCATGGGTGCTACGATAGTGGAATTTGTGGCTTTTGTCTAGGCGGGGCTTTGGAGGATCTAGTGGACCGGACGTTCTGCTTTGGCTTCCAGTAGCTACACAACTCTCACGATCAAGTGGGGTTTTCCACGGATGGCCATCAGAGTCCCCTTTTTCACTTTTCTATTTTCAGTTCTTCTGTTGGGATTATATTTTGGCCCACATTTATTAGTTTTACTTGTACTCAGGTTTTTTTATATTTTCTTCTTTTTCAGTGTTTGGGACTTGGTGGTGTGTGTGTGTTTGCATACAAGTACATAGGAAAATTACTCCCACATGTAGGTTTATACCTTCAGCGCTAGTCATCTGCCCCTAGCCTTTGGGAGGCAGGCTTGTGGTAGTCAAGGCACGGGCCCTGGGGGATGGTTCATGAAAAACTGTGTCCATTAATTCTAATTCAATAAGTTCTTCTACAAAAAATTATGAAAGGAAACATAGTAAGGGAGATCTAAAAATCTCCTTAAGGGTATGTAAATTGGAAGAAACCATTAATAAATAGTAATAAAATTACATATCAAGGTATATAAAAGATAAATCATTTCATTCAAATAACTAAATAAGGAAATTAAATATGGAAATGTATGAAACTAAAAACACATTCCATTTAATCAATGAACAGAAAATGAAATGCATCCCTAGATAGGTTGATGAAAAATATATTGGATAAATAATAATCATCAAACTAAAAATATAGTAAATTATTAAGTATTAGTTTTATTGTTTCCCAGGAATATGATACCTTTACCTTCAAGATACATCTTAAACTATTTGGCTTAATATTTCACCTCATGAGACTATCGATGCATCAAGGGGCTTGCATTAACCGATCCCCCACCTGCAGGACTTGTGTTAAATGGTCCCCACCCCTTGTATTTCATGTCCAAATAATTCATATATATTTTTATAAATATTTTCACTTGTCCAAATGTATCATTATTGAATAGAAGATATATATTTCTCAATAATTTCGAGTTAATAAAATAACTATCTAAGTGACACCATTTATAAATTGATATACTGTTTTGGAAGTAATAATATCAATTATTTGATAATATGAACATTGAAGATAATTTCCTATGATAAATCATTATAATAATGTGAATATTTCAATATAATGTTAACAATCACATAAGGAAGTGGTATTTCAGAGATAATCATTAAGAACATTCTTAAGGTGAAATTTGTTTAAACATTATAAAGTGTCACATACCACATTTAAACATTTGAATTATAAACTCCAGAATGTCATGAAATTAACTAAAACATGTAATGTATTGAAAATAAGGGTATTCCTGGATATAGGATGAAAATTCTATATATACACCAAATAAAATTGAGTTGGCATATAATAAAAAATAAGTCTCAATGGAATGTAACTTGACATGAAATTCTCTTACTAGTTGAGTATATTATGAATCATGTGATCCATGAAAGATTTACAATCACATTAAAAGTATAATATCATTAAATAAAGGTATATAATAATATAATAGATGAAAATAGTCAGTATTCATACCACACAAAAGAAGTGAGTGGTGAATAATACATTAATCTCCAACATGTAAAAATAGAGATGAAAATCCCTTACCTTAAAGTTATTCTTGTATTGTGAACATTATAATCCATTATAGTGGTTTAATATATGTTAGTGACTAATATTAGAACTATAACCATGTTATTAATGTCAAATATTAACTTCTAAGAATATTTTATTACCATTTTTTAACACACATTCATTATTTAAACTATTTCAGGTGTTACATTCCTAGTTTTCTCATGTATGTTTTTGACTAGTCAATTATTGTCCCTATTAATTAGATCATGATTTTATAATCTATATAAATTAAAACATGACTTAATTATAATATATATTCATTATATATGTATTTATATTAGTCCATATAATTTTGTTATTAGAAATGAAGTGCACCATTTCGGGAGACGGTAGGCTGTACGTTCGCATGAATGCTACGTTAATTTATTTTTTGTATTATTAGAATGAAAAATGAATAATACATATGTATATAAAAATTTCAATATCATATCTATTTTATATATTTTACATTTACTTCTTAAAACAATCATTTATATAATCCATGCATGGAATCAATGAGTCATATCACTTTGAGGGGGCAGGAGTCCACACATCCATAAACAAAATTATTATATTTAGACAAGATAGAATGAATAAAGGAATGTTATAAAAAAAATTACAAAAACATGTAGACATTATAATTATCATATATAACTTATATAAACAAGTTTTCCATCATAATTTCCATCATGATTGGTGGTAAAGGAAAAATGGACAATCATCGTTTCGTGAGAAGTAGTTTACCATACACAAAAATAATATGTTTGTAACCCATTAGATAGAGGTGTGTGTATGTTTAGGTAAAAATATTAAAATAAAAGAATTCTAGTATATTGAGGATAATTTTTTCCTTATGTAATAATATAATAATAATAGTATAAGGAGTGGATAATGGAAATGAAACTAAAAACATTGTGATAATACGTTGCCTCTTAATCGGGTAACATATTTTGGTTTATACAAAAAGTCTTCCATAAAGGGATTTATTCCCAAAGGTAGGATTACATGTATTTGGGAGGTAATTTTTGAATCTATTTTTTGATGATTTTGGCCGATCCAATGTGGTTTGAGAGGTTTAAAGAAGTGTAAGAGTTGATATCCTTTTTAAGGGATGAAGGACTCCCTTGGAATGTTTGGAAACAAGTTAGGTGTGCACATGTTATTACCAATAAAAGTAATACCAAACCAAAAAAACTCAAAAATAGATGTTGAATACATGATTTATAGTGATAAAAGTATTTTTGGACAACTGGATAGGTCTTTTGAGCCCTTAATTTTAATGTTTAGTCATTTATTATGCTTAATTTTACATTAATAAATGTAATTAATTTTAATTTATTTTACTAATCCTTTTCGTGAAAAAAAAGCATGTCTTATAAGAAATTATAAATTTTTATTATTAAAAATATTGAATTAATTTTTTTGAATTCCAAAAATATAAGTGGTGGAGATTAATTTAAATTTAATCTCTCAGATGGGATGGCAATGCGATTTTTAAGGTATAAACGTCCAAAAGATTCTTATTTTTCAATAGTCAATTTCAAAGTGAAGATTTTCATTTAATAAGATACAATGGACAAACAGATAAAATTATTATCTAACTAAAATTTAAAATTAATTAAATGTAAAATTCAACTTTATAAATAAAATAGAACAAAAAACAGTTTTAAACTGAAATTCAGTATTTTCTATTATTCACTAAAATTTGAAATATTTCATAAAAATACCAAAAATTAACCCTAACCTAATTCTTATTTTTATATTTAAAAGTTGAATTTTATTTTGACATATTAAATTAATTATTTCTTATAAATTCATTTTTGAAATTTGTTCTCCATTATGACACGGTAAAATTGCCTTTTTGAAAAATAGGTTTTTATGTGTAAAATAGGGTTTCCTTAAATATTATGCATGTCAAACAAATTAGATGAATATAAGAAAATTAGATTGAAAATTTTACATATAAAATTCAAAAAATTAATTCACTAATTGTAATTATGTTTTTTTATTAAGACAAAACTCCTTTGAAAGAATTTAAATAATAATATTTTATTTTATATCCAATTGGTTCTTAATTTAATTTCTCATTAATTGGTAACAAATGGATTTATTATATATTTATATGTAGCATAAAGTTTCAGTAGTTTGTTAATACTATTCATTACTACTAACATAATGTATATTTTATATCATGTTATATGAAATAATAACATTTTTATAAAATATTATTCTTCTGAAAAAATCGGTCTTGCGTGTAATGCAATTCATCGAAGAAGGTTTATCTTTCAACTAACACATACTAAATTGGAGTTTCATTATTTAAAATATATTGAATCTATGTAGAATAGTAAAAATATTTTAAATTATCTATATATTATATTCCCTTATGTTATTGGTGTTTCATGTCAGACATGCTATCGAATAAAAATTTCTACATTAGTTTTTCAGGGTGTTACAATCTACCAACCTTAATTAAATTGAATCATCACAATTTAAACATGATATTGTTTGTTTGATTTTTTGATATAGACCCACATTATGAGAAGGTTTCATAACATATCCTCTTGAAAAAAGAGAGTGGGAAGTATAAAGGTCACATGGACTACCATGTAACTATGTGTCTATCTATGAGATAATTAGTATAAAGTAGAGACACATACATGGAGGAAATGTGTAAATATTTTATTGGGAGTGAATGTGGTCACAAATAAAAAATAATTTAATTTTCAATGGAATTTTTATGATCTAAAAGCGATAAATCTACAATGATTGTGAAGAACATTGGTTTAACAGTAATTAATGTATTAGGACAACATTTTATTTCTATGCCATTTTCCTAATTTAGGTAATTATTTTACTGACCATTAATATAATGAAATATTATTACATTAATGGTTACAATTTCATATAAACAATCTAATATTTTGGATGTGCTTAGATCAAATTCTAATTCATCGCTTTACAACCAGAAATTAATTACCCTTAATTAGTTTTTTATGCATGAATCACTACAAGAATATATTAATGAATCATATGGTCCACAAAAGAGTTAAAAATATATCTATATTTCCTTAACAATTATAGAAACCAAATATTGTTAATAGATTAATCTATAATGTTTAAAAGTGACACTATTGGATCCCAGTAATCATTTATTCGTCAAATTTTTCAACTAAAAAAATAACAATTTAACCATGAGTTTGGGTAGGTCAGTGGTTTGGTAGAAACCTCAATTATCCTTCAGTCATGGATTCCAGACATACGACCTTGCTAGATTTGATTGGTTGTCACTCAGCTAAGATATTTTCCTTTTCTAAAACAAAATTAATATAATTTACTAAATTATTATGATGGAAAACATTGAAATTAGGTTAATCACTATATATCCTTTTAAATATGATTTTCAATACAACCTCAATACATAATTAATTCATTTGTCTTATTTTAACATAAGTCCTTACATGGTCTAAGGATTATCCACAATATAATCTATTGAATTTAAAAATTATGAAATCTTATCATCATTTTAAAACACCTTCGGTTTAACCTTGGTTATTTATTTTCATTATCAATTAAAAGTTTTCATAATGGATTATTAAGAAAAATTGGATTTTGATAAGGATATCCCCTAGGAGTGTCAAACTAGTTGCATAGTAATTCCCATTTTCATGTACCATGATACCCCAACCTAGGATTGGAACACCTTGTTAGAGTAATTACCCCTATGTAAATCTGTACTAGAACAACGTCTACTTGTAGTATCCTGACATGGATGTATTTCTAGGAATACCCACATAATATATACATCACCAAAATTCTAGGGTGTTTGTCTATTCATATACATATATTCTAACAAATTGTTTTGTTATATAACATATTTCTTTAAAAATATAGATCTTGTGGTTTCTACTAAACCTTCCTTTAATACCAACTCTAATGCCCCGATCTAAGCAGACTAGAGCAAGTGCATTATTTTATTATATTGGCATGATTACAGGGGATAAAATCACAAAGGCCTGATCAGTTTATAAGTCTTATAAATCCATATTACAAATATGATGCCCATAACACATTGGTAACTAGTAAATACAAGAATGATACATAAAATAAAAATAAATTTCATCCTTTAAGGCATATTCAATGAGATATTCTTCGTAACCTAAGGAAAGGAAACATAGTAAGGGTGAGATCAAATGATTAGTAAGGGTGAGTAAAATTAAATAAATCCTTAATCAAGAGGAATAAATAAACACAGAATGGTAAAAAACTAATAACACATTCCATTCAAATAACTAGATTATGAAATTCAATATTTCATTGCAAGAAACCGAAAACACATGCCATATGATCAATGGAATTAAAATGAAATGAATTCATAGATATGTCGACGTAAAGGCTCATGGATAAATAAGAATAATATAACTATCAATAAAATAAATTCTTAATTATTGGATGTCATGTTTCCCATGAACACGATACCTTTACCAACAACATATATCTTAAACAAATTGGCCAAAAAAATCACCTCATAAGACTGCCGACGCATCAAGGGGCTTGAATTAACTGGTCCCCAACCCCCAAGGATGTCTTCAAATAGTCCCGAATGAATGTATTTCATGTAAAAATAATTCTTCATATATTAAATAAACTATTTTACTTATCAAAATGTATTTGTATTTAGTATAAGATATATATTTACCAATAATTCACAGTTAATCAAATAACTATAATATTGAACACTGTGTGTAACATGATATATAGTTTAGGAAATAATAATATCCCATGTGTGAGAATATAGATATAAAAGATAATTTATAATTAAAAATTATTAAAATATAGTTATTGTTTCAGGAAAATGTTATAAATCCCAAAATCAATTCTCATTTCATATATATATTCATTAAGAACATTTTTGTAGATAATATTATTTAAACATTCCAAAGTGTCCCATACCACTTTGAATCATTTTACCCATAATCTCCAGAATGTTGTGAAATTAAATGAAACATATAACATTAGTAAAAGAATATAATTCCTTATATAACATGAAAAAGTTTTAATTTACACCAAATAAACGTGAATTGGTTCATAATGATATAATATATGAAAATGGTCAGTAGGTATAACAAGATAATTAGTGAGAAGTGAATTTGACAGTTATCTCTTTCTTGAAAAAAGTGATATGAAAGTCACTTTCCTTAACCTCCTTTTTGTTTTGTTGTCATTATGCTCCTTAATATTGGTTCAAAATATGTTAATAACTAATATAGGAAGTATAATAATGTTAATAATATCATATATTATCTTCTTACATCAGTTTAATACATGTTGTTTACCCCTCATTCACTTTTTAACTATTTCAGGTGTTATATGACAAGTTTTCTCAAGTATGTTTTTGACTTATCTATTGTTGTTACTATTAATTAGATAATGATTTTATCATATAAATAATTTAATAAATTTAAAAATTATCTTATATATCAATTATGTATTTATTTATAGTATTCCAAGAAAATTTGATATTAGAAATGAAGTGCATAGTTTTGGGAGACGACATGTCGTACGTACGCATGAATGATACTTTAATTTTCATGTTCATTAAAAATAATGATAAATCTGTATATTAAATTTCTAGTATAATATATTATATATATGTTACATATTTTTCATAAACAAATCCTTTATACATTCCATGTATTTAATGAATGAGTTGTGTCTATTTGAGGGAACGGTAGTCCACACTTCCTCAAACGAAATTATCGTATTTACACAGGATAGAAAGAATAAATATATGATCCAAATAAAAATTATGAAGTAAAAAGAAATTATAAATATCATATATAAAATATATAAATATATTTTCCATTATAATTTCCACCATGATAGGTGGTAAAGGAAAAATGAACAATCATAGTTTTTTTAGGCAGTGGTTCAACGTACATAGAAAGAGTATGTTTATTACCCATTAGATGGTGGTGGATGCATTTTTTGGTAAAAATGTTAACATAAAAAAATCCTAGTATATTTATGAGACATTTTTTTTATTTTAATCATATAATACTTATAGTATAGGGAGTGTTTAATGGTAAGGAAACTAAAAAGCTTTAGAGAAGACGTTAACTCTTTATTGGGTAACTTATTTTGGTTTATACTAAAATCTTATTTGGAATGATTTCCTACCAAAGGGAGGATTCATGGACTAGTTTAGGGATGTTTTTAATCTATTTGGGTAGACTTTTGTTGAACTTAAGTTGGTTGAGAGGTGTGAATAAGTGGAATATTTGGTGGCCTTTTACTGGGAAGAAAGTGGACACACATGGAATTTTTCCAACAAAAGTTAGGTGTACACACGTTCGTAACTAAAAAAAGTCATAAAAAACCATAAACAACCCACTAATTGAAGGTTCATGGGATGAATATGTGAATATAATTGTGTTTTTAAAATTTCATAGTTCATTTAGGCACTTAAATTAAACGTTTAATCCTTTATTAAGCTTACTTTTACATAAATAGTTGTAATTATTTTTAATTTTCATCACAAATATTTTTATTCAAAAAAATTTGGTCATTTTAGATGTTATAAATTATTTTTCCTAAATATATGTGATCCATTTTTTTATATTAAAATTCTATAAGTGGAAGAAATTAATTTAAATTTAATCATGTAGATATGATGACAATGTTTATTTTAAGGTAAAAATATCAAAACTTTTTCTATGTTTTCATAGTAAATTTCAAAGTGAAATTGATTATCATAAAATAAATTAGATTAATTTATAAAAATATTATCTAAATTAACTTTAAAACCAATAAAAACTACAATTTAACCACATAAATAAAATTGAACAAAATGAAATTTTGAACTAAAATACAGTATTTTAAACTATTCATTAAAATTTTTAATGTTTCATAGAAATACATAATATTAACCCAAATCCTTATTATAATGTTTATCCTTACAATATTAATTTTAGTTTGACATATTAAATCAATTAAATTCATTAAATTGAGATTTAAAATAGGGTTTCCATTAAAAGGTGGTAAAATTTCATTCATAAAAATATATGTTTTTATGTGTAAAATTTGGTTTTTTATTATATTATTCATATCAATAAAAATGGATGAATATTGAAATTATTTTATATAATATAATACATAAACATTTCATTAATATTATTTACTAATTGTAATCCACTATGTTTCTTATGAAAAAAACACCTTTGGAAGAATATAAATAATAATATTTATTTTTAAATCCAATTGGTTCTTATTTTTTGTTTCTCATTAGGTTGTAACCAATGAATTCATTATAAATTTATATAAACCATAAATTTTCATATATTAGTAAATAATATTCATAAATTATAACATAATGGTTAGGTTATATCATATTATAATAAATAATAATATTATAATAATGTATTATTGTTTGTTAAAACACTCTCTTGGGTGTAAAACAAGTCATTGAAGAAGTTTGATCTTGCATGTAATGAACTCTAACTCAATGTTTCATGCATTGAAACATATATATTAAATTTTAAATATTAAAAATATTATATAGTATATGGATATTATATTACCTTACACGATTGGATTCATGTGTCATACACAATATCAAATAAATATTTGTAATTTAGAATTTCAGGGTGTTATAGTGATCAAAAGTTTCCCCTACATGATTTTTTGTTCAAGCATATATTTCACATGATCATTCACATGTTTCATTTTGAATCCCTATATATATATATATAAATGAAGGATAAATTTTTTTTGGTGATGTTAGATAATTAAATATGTTGGTCCCTAACATAGATGAGGGAATTGAATATGACATCAGATCCATTCAATTGCATATTAATGCAGAGTGTATTCAATAGAAAAGTTTTACTGCTAATCATCCGAAAAATATGGAATTTTTTGATAGTTATAAGGAAGTCAAGAAAATTTCTACAAGTAACAATATTATGTGACTTGGATTGTATAGAATGTTGATACATACATATATTTTCCATATCACGATTCATGATTGAGTAGGCTCATTGTCTGGTCACACATTCCTTCCACCAAACCACTCTCATGATCATGATGTGCTCCATGGATCTCTCATGAATATAAAAATAATAGATCCTTCATATGTACTATACTCAAATTTCATTCTACTAGATAATGATATTTCATATGAATAACAACCAGTAGAAATATTGGGTAATAGATATAATTTTCTACAGAACAAGACAACTCACCAGGTTAAAGTTAATTTGAGGAATGACAAATTCCAAGAAGCTTCATGTGAACTCAAGGATATTTTGAATTAATGATATCCCAAATTTGTTATAAAATAGTTATGGAACATCATTGTGGAAATAAAATTTATAGTGTTTATAGTGTAAAACCATGAGATTATATTATAATTTTTTGAAAAAAAAAATTATTCTAAATCTTGTAATACATACAACCCTTAGTATAATTAAATCATAATATAGTTTACAATTATAACCTAGCCATTAAATTTTAGGTATGAATAGTTATAACCAATTGAAAAAATAGGAATAAATGATTTAGATACATCATATATTATGGTAAATTAGTACTCCATTTATAATAAAGTATTAATATGGTTTTAAAAAATCATATGTCCTCAAAAAAAATTAATTTATTTTTGAAAAAAAATACAATTAATGTTTTTCATATTTAAAAAATTGGTAAGATAATATTAACATCATAATTTAAACAAAAATGACAATGTTTGATTGTATTGTATTTTTTGAGAAGATTAATTTTTTTAAAATGTAAATAATACTGATTTTTGAAAAATATCATTTTATTTAATAAATTTACATAAATATGGTTTGTTATAAAATCTTTCTAAAAGTAAGATTATTTCATTTATTTTATTATATATCCAATTATAGCCATTTGAATTATTATTTTGTTGTGTTTTTTATTAAAACAATGTATAAGTATTAATATCTTTTTTTTGTAAAAACTGTTCTTTCATCCCATTTTGTTAGATTATTTAAGAATTGATTTCATTATCTTTTAAATATTGAATTTTATAAAACCGATTCCATATTTTGTGTATTCATGTCCAAATTTTTTAATGATTCTTAATTCCTTTATAGACATAATTAATAGTAAAAAAATAAAAGAATTGTCAGCATGGTTAAGGATAAAATATGTTTTCCAAAGGTTAAACAAAGATGTAATTATGAAATTAGAAATTAAACTTCTATAAATCATATTATATGGAAATATTAGAACCTCATCCTATCCCACATTCAAATCCATGGCCATTTCGAATCAATTTTCATTGAAATGACTTCGTTATATTATAACATTTTAATCAATTTCAAGTGTATCCTCTCCCCCCAGTTACAAATTGACACTCATTTATGTTATTTAAACCACTATGAGCCTTATAGAAAGAACAAACCATGGAAAAATATCCTCTAAACATTCATATTCATGCTGTATATGTTGTTGTCTTTTTAAAATATCATTCCAAGGGTTCTTAAGGGGATATAAAAAAGTCAAATGGAAGGAGTTGTAATTTTATTATCCAAATATTAAATATAAATATTATTGTATAAATAAATAGTATACAGTTTTATTATTATTATGGTACCACAAATTTCTACCCTCTAATCCATCAAATGGGAATTGAATGTATTTTTTGTGTGTACATGTGGATTACCACCTCTACTTAGCGATAAAATTCATTTTTCATCACCTTATTTCAAGGATGGGTATTCTGAGGGGATTAATATTAAAACATCATATTTATGAAATTATTATTATTTTTAATGTGTAGTATAATATATACCTTCTTACCTTCCGATCATTTTGAAAATGATCACCTCACACGTGTATACATGTGGGATACCACCTTCACGAAGCGATGTGATTAATTATTTATTTCTAATTTATGTTGTAGGTAATAAGTAATGATAATAGGAATATATAAGATATTTATATTATAATAATTATTCATTAAATATTGATTTTTTTATTGTTTATTAGTCTACTAGTAAAAACAGTGTTAATGCGCACATAAAACCTACCATCTCTATAAACAATGTAATCCATTTTTCTATAACTATATTTTATGTAGTACTATATCAATATATATTTAATATGTATGATATTTATATTTATTAACATTATAGTGATAACAGAACCATGTTCAATGTACAATTACTAGAACTGTTAAAATAAAGTCCTCATGAAAAATGAAATAGTTAACAGTAAGAAATGATAAATGTAATGAGTAATTATTAATGGATGGTTGTTGATATGATCAATGTGGATCATATATGATATTATAATCATTTAAATGAATTTAAAATCAGGAATAATAAAATTAAATTTATTATATTGGATGTTAGAAAACAATCAAATATAAGGGAACATAATGTAATGGATTTACGTTACAATTTAATTACTAATCAGGATTGTTTTTTATTATGTTTTTTATAATGATATATTTTTTATAACATTCAAGAAACTAATTTATTTTATTTTAATATGGCTATTTTTTATATTACCTATTTTCATTCAATTTTCTAATATTTTAGGACTCTAGATATTGAATAAAATTATTTAATGAAAAACGACTTTATTTCTCCATTCGGTCAAAAATAATTTTTCTATAAAGTATATATTTTATAAAAATATTTTCAATTTTTTATTAAATTATTCACTAATCATTAATGGTTTTTTACCCATTTTTTACTTTTCACAAAATGGTTTAAAAGGAAACTACTTATCATTTTATGAAATTGAGAACTTTTAAAATTTTACTAATAATGTTAATGGAATATTTGATTCGATGAACATGATAAGAATTGGCTTTTTAACATCATTGCAACTCGATTTTTTGAAAATTAATTTAAATGTTTCCATGCTTGTTTTTAATGTAAAATTTTCATACATATTTGTTAAATTTTTTCTTTTAATGTAATAGATTTAGAAGTGAAAAGGGTTTTTACCTCACGTAATGTTATATTGATATTTTAAAGGCATTTTTCAATTACGAAAACCTTTTATGTTACTTATAATTTACATGTATGTTTATCCAATGATAACACCCAATTTCATTCTTCAAAATTCTTATCATGATGATATGTTGATGAATATGTGATAGTTGTTTGATTTCCACATGTCAGTAAATTTTTTATAAAACTTATCTTGAAACCAGTTTCGATTCATTATGATATAATATGATTAATGCTTTATGATATTATAGAGAATATATATATATATAATTTACATTATGTGATGTTTGGGTGTGAAATTATATATCCCTGTAATGCATTGTGAAAATATGGATATTTCATGAGGAAATAAGGACTGGACTGAGAAGTGAACCAATAATATAAGTAATAAGGAATATACTGAGGAGTGAACCAATGTCATTAATATAATCTACAAACTAGTATATTTTTTTAAGTGATAATTGACTAATCATATGATGGGATGGGTATTCAACCCAATATTTTTTGATAGTCCTGGAAGGGAACCTTACAATGGATGTAAATTTCCTTGCATATTTTATACCATAAAATTATATCTTAGGAAATTGTTATTCTCTCATTTATCATGATTTCATTATTATTCATATCTTATGAACATACATGATTTGTGAAATGGTGAAAGTATAAGATCTTTAAAATGAAGTTTATAGTTTTCAAATGTTACGATCATGTTATCATATTCTTATTCTCATCTTTAGTGTATGTGATCCTTGATATCTCCCTTGATTACCCTTACAAAGTGTCAAAGCCCACTCTTTATTATCATTCCATTACCCATGCTATGAGGATTGGTTTTATGATTGATATATATAAGAAGTGTTATACATATGAATAAAATAGTTATAGGTGAGATGAACCCTTATGAAGTTTATTTATTTATCAATACATCCAATGAAAATGAAACTATATGGTTCTGGTATGGATCATAATGTTATTTATCAAATCCTCATCTAATAAGAAGTGATATTTATGTAATAAAAGTGTATATTAGGTGTCAGAGAAAGTCCTTGTTACATTTGAAAAAAATGATGATAATAATTTAGTGAGAAACCTTATGAAAACATATGAGTTGGGGAATATCATAAGTTACAGTATAGAAATTGTTTTGTTTTTCCTAGTAAAAAATTATTGTTAGGGTAATACTAGTGGAAGTTTTTTTGACACAAATTTATCAAAGGGTATGTTTAAAATGCTTCCTCCTGGGTATGTTCACCTTGTGTGTTATTGATTGTGGTCATTGTTTTGTACCCCACATTCCCACATCTGAAATGTCCAGTAATTCTTCACTTTATTAATTATTTTTCACCTCAATTGAAATTGGATGATGGTATGTTGGTCCTTCCTTCAATGACCTTCTACCTGGATCATTTTTTCTACCTTTTATCTACCTAAAATATTAAGACATTGTTTGTGAAACATGATTCCAGTGACATCTCCTTATATAATATTTTAAATTATTCCTCTTTTGTCTATACATTATTTTGTGTCATAATTGAAAAGAAAACATTGGTTAGGGGAATAGTCACCTTGGGCATTACTAGGATGTATGGATACTACAACCTTGGAACACATGTATTCCTCCTCACTTTAGAGATTTTCAAGGGTGTAGAATATGAGGAATCTTGTGGTGATCATAATGTAACTTATACTATATTTATTCCTTACTAGATTTTCCAATGGAATCCCATGATTATCACAGTGTACGATGTGAGTTTTACATCTTGCAGAGATGAAGTAAGAATGATCAAAACTACTTGTGGGGGAAGATCAACATAGTTCATCCCTTTGAGGTAACACCTTGAAAATTTTCAAGATAGACGGGTTAGAATGCCTTTGAAGACAACCCCTAGATGGTTTGTATTATAAATATAATGTGGCACACCTTAATGGCTAAATTGTACACTACTAAATCTAGAACATGAAGGGTGCACCCATATGAGGGGGGAAATATAGTTTACCATTTTTTGGGAGTAGACATCAAGGAGGAATCCAATGTACCTTGTGTATAATACAAGGATCCAACCCCATGTTGTTTGAGAGGGTATGTTGAGCGGTTTTTTCATGGTTATCTTCCCTTTGAATGATAATTTATCTAGGATAGATGATAAATTGTACGGGCCTTATGCATGGTTCGACTTATGGGTGCTTCTAGATGCAGCGATGATGTGTATGGGACATACATATAGGAATGTCCCAGTTGGATGACATGATTTTACCGGGATGTGGAGACCTGAATAAAATGGGGATGGATGTGAATAAATGGTCGAGATAGAATCAATGGGGTATACATATTGTTTTGGGTGTTGGTATTGAACCTTAGGTAGGTTTCCTACATATCCTAGTTAGTTGGGAATTGATGTTAGTGTAGTTTGGAATGGTGTAATTGGAGCTTACACCCAAGGAGGATGTCCATGGAGTATACAGTGAGGAAGAATATATATGAAATCTACCTAGTGGTCCTCTAAGAGATAAGATTTACCATCTGAGGGGTATGATATTACCAATGATATCACCTGTTGGAGACTAGGATGGATGTGAATTAAAATATTAATCCTTAGTGAGGCTTCCTATATATTCCAATTTGTTGGGAATCATTTTCCACATAGTTCGGAATAGTGTGGTACTTACACATAGAAGCGTACCTGAAATGTGGAACATGGGGATCACATGAGAAGGGATTACCATTAAAGGTGTGGTTGGGAATTACATGTAGTAATTGACTAGAAGGATTGATAGGGTTCATGGTCTCAACTATCCTCTATGACCATATGAGTTAGGATTGGTGTGTGAAACAAGAGGAAGCAGTGGACTTGATAGTCGTGTCACAAAAAATACCTCAATGTGATGATGTGGTGCCTTCACATGGGAGATGTTATAGTAGGATTCCACTATGTGTTATGAGGATATCATTACATGTGAGGAATATCTCATTCCATTTTAGTCATATAGAGATCATCCTGTCGAAGGTGGGCCATTGATTATTTGTCAATACTATTTGAGGAAAACATGGTGGTGAAGACCAAAATAAGAGGAATGATAGATTGATAGTATATAAAGTGGAATGTTCCCAGTGCCCCTCCCCAATCTGATACTGTAAGGAGGATTTAACTCCATGTTATGAGGATTTCATTCCCTATCACTCATACACTGTGCAATCCAAGGATTTCATCACATGGTAGGGTCATAGTTTAACATAATATGCAGAGGGAATGGGAACCTTGTCTTTTTATGTCATGAACTTTAGATGTGGGGAGATCACTACTTACCCCTTGGGCATACATAACTGCTTCTCATCAACCCATGGGTATGGTAAGTCATTGAAAATTTGATAAGGATATGGTGTGGATGAGTGGTCACTCACGAGTTCCACGTTAGAATCCCTATGCCAAAAAGGAAGGTGGTTAGTGTAACTATGCTATAAATAAATAGATAAGGCCACAGAATAGAGGGTACCATGAATGTGACCATGAAATCGAAACATGAATTCTCGGAGAGATGCACATAAATGGGTGTTGTGAAGTATAGTGCCTCGTTGAGAGGTGCTTTGTGAAACTCATATGTTTTGTAGTGGTTATGGGATTTGATCAAAGAAAGAGCTTCACAAAGAAGTGTGTCCCAGCCTTGGCATGATGTCCTAGATTAGTGGAAGAGTTCATCATTGAGAATTAATGATCCATGAAGCCTCAAGTTACCCAAAAAGTCCCCCTCCATCATGAAAGGAATTTCCCTTCATGAATGGCATCCTTACTAAAGGTAGCGGCATTTTGGAACACATGAATGGGGGTATCGTGATGATATAATACCAAGGGTGATTATTTTTTCTTTTACTAAACGGTGCTCATGTGATTTATGAAATGAGAGATCAGAAGTAAAATGTACAAGGTATCTATCCAATTGAGGTGGGGTGATCCACATATTTATAGTAAATGGTGATTCATGATGATAAGAGGTTCTCCATGAAGTAGAGTGGGCTATGTGAAACGTGGCTGATCCGTTGGAATTATATAGTCATTCATAAACTATCTTAGCATGGTCCCTGAGCGAAGTAGACTCATAATAGTTCCATCCTCACCCCATGTGCTCATGTGTGTAAGGGTTATCAGAAATGTATCTTCACATTTTATACCCTTTGAATGATTTTGGGGATATTTGACCTTGGATTTCCCTCAAACCAGTCGTGACTTCCTCGATTATTAATGGAACATGTATTTCATAACTAAAAAATCCCCCCCCCCCACACACACATAACATGAGTTCATGGGAACGGTGTGTCAAATTCAATAGGTGAATCAAAAAAAACATGACAATCAAAAAACTAGATCCCAATTATGGGAATGTGATGCCCACATGTGTGGAGTCACTAAACACCTCGTGGGCATAGAGCTACCATGAATCATTGTCGGTCGCATGCCAATAAATAGTGTCTGAGGAACCTCTATCTATACATGATATTCATTCAAATCGTGCTTATTCTCTCTTCTCTTGAAGCTCCATCACCCTCATGAACATGCTTTGTGAACTTAGTTCCTCAAAAATATTCTGTATGAATTCTTATTAGTGAAATAACTCTCAAGATACTACTTAGGAGGACCTTTTAGATGATTCCCATATGGAAGAAATTGTTATCAATATCATGATTGAGGAGTACACCTGAAGCCAATATGACAAAGAATTCATGTTCAAGATACCTTTTGAATATCATAAAGACTATTATATATTCAAGAGGATATAATTATTGGATTTGGTCTATGGGATGATGTCTCCATCATGTTGGCATGTAGAGACGTGCTGGACTTCTTGTTCATGGAAACAATAAGGCACTACCAATGGTATTGAACTGATGTTAGTCATGTATGGAAGGATCACTCTTCCATCACTGTATGTTATCTCTAAAACCATAAAAATTACATCAATGAGACAGAGTTTCATGCTTTGGATTATCCACTGCAATATAAGACAATCATTATGGCAGGACAAGGAAACCAAGAGAATAGGTGGATCGATCATTGAGATCTGCACTAGAGTGGAATCTTTTAAGTGGAGTGGGCCTAAGCTTTCTAGGTGTGTGCTTAATGTGAATATTTTGGTGCAAATATAAAGTTTTTAGGCCTCTATGACATAGTTTGGTAATCCTAGTTCCGTGTCAATAAATCTATGGAGATCACTCTGGAACTGATGATTAGATGCTATTTAGAGACCAAGAAATTCCATCTTCATCACAGGGAGGCTAACATTAGCCTCTGGGACATCCATCACATTCATGGGATCCCCAACATAGGTTGAAGTTACAAAAAATTTCTCCCAATTGATAATGAATGGGAGTATTAGGAAGAAATTCCATGTCTGGAAGAGGTACTGCTGGATTTGTTACTGGGAACCACGAAGGAAAAGCAGGGGATGTGAGACATCAATTTTAAGAAGTAGTTCAGTTAATTTTAGATCTTTCCTTCAAAAGGGCCTTATGAGGGGGGGAGAGGAACCCAATAAACTACCTAAAACGACTCACACCTATTTGAGAGGACCCTAGAGAGGCCAGGATGGATCTCACTATAAAATCCTAGAGGATATCCAATGGTAGTTGTGAGGTAGAGTGTCTAAATCAAGTCTCAACCGAAAGTCATGATGGTTGGGTTCATATCAGGACTTATCTATGGGTGAATGCTTCCAATGAGAGATGAAAAAATATGGAAATGGCTGATAACATTTATAATGGACGAAAATCTAGAGTTAAGGATGCATATCAACCATAGGATCCTATTACTAGAGAAATTGTATAAGATTCTCAGAAATATTAGTGGGGAGAATAAGCCACTATGCATGTTTAATCTAATCCACTTTTTATATGCAGCTAAGAGGTGGGTCATAGGGGAGGTTATGAATATATTAACCCCATCCTCCCTATAGATATCAACTACCAACCAGAGATTCTAAACATTATGTGGTGTTTTCATTTCAATATAGAGTAGATAGACATACTGACAATGGTATAGATTAACCTTTACCTTTTCCTTCTGCTGACTGGGTTAATAAAGATAATGGAACAAGTAACATAGAGAAAGTAGTCATATCCCCTAGACATTCAAGCTGGAGTGCTTGAATTATATGTATAATGAGAGACAATATGTGAATAGTGAAACCCACAATGATTCTCGAGGGTTTTCAGTTTCCTACAAAGGATTACTCCAAAGGTGTTCCTAGGAGTGCCCCATAAACATCAGCCATGTGTGATGAGGAAGCACTAGATCATGTTCATGTGGGATGTTAGAAAGATACAGAACAATCTTCCTCTATCCACTATTTCATATGGTCTAGTTGATGATTATGTGAAGGGCTGGGAGGTGGACTATCTAGGAAAACAATGAGGTATAGGACCATCCATTTCAATGAAGGAATTTTCCACCAAACTCAAGGCTAAGGTCAAACAATAGAGAGAGAGAAATGTAGTTGTAGGGTTGGATCACAAACTTGTGTTAGATATATTTCAGTATAGCTGAAGATTTGAGTAAATTCATTGTCCATAGATGAATGAAGATGATAAGGATGATGTAACTGTACTATGGTAGCGGCATGTACTATAGTGGTGGTGATACTGTAGTGGTATTATAGAAGTTGAGGTATTGTTGTGGTACAATTCACAAAATGGGCCTAGGGCCAACATTTGGGGACTATGTGCTATTTAATGGGATAAATTCTCACTGGTCCATTAAGACAAATATATAAAATGTAATGAACTGGGTGTTTTGGTGGGTTATCTGGTACATGGGTGATAACCTCCCTTTTCCACCTGTGTGTGTGGTGTGTATTTGTGTGTTTGATGTAATTGTACTCCCAAAAACCTAATATATATGAAGGGAAAATATAAATAGTTCTATTGTAGGTCTCCCAACTGATATGACCCAGGATTAAAGGGATCGACTAAAGGGGTTCTGTAGGATTCCTTCTAAAGCCCACAGGAAGTGACTATGCCATTTGGCAATCCCAAATGATCCAATCTATCTTGAGGTCTAGGAAACCACAGATGTTAATAGGTTGTTTCTAGACACAAATTATCTATGGGATCACCTGAATAGGCATCATATTCATCTGGTTAAAATCTTCTAAGCTAAGGTTGACTTCATCATATCTCAAACACAGGTGGCACAATTTGTAAAGGAATTGGAGGGCCTAGTGAATTCTCAAGTTACTGTGAATTCAATGAAAGATCGAGTGAGGGTAATTCTTTACATTAAATCCCATTTCAATATGTTTATGGATGATATGGTAGAGTGATATCCCTTTCCCAAATAATGAAATGGATCTATGGTGGAATAAATCAATGAAAAGAGCCCCCTAAGAGGTTTTAGCATTAGATTAAGCCTCTTAGGAGGGGTTTACTGAAGAAATGGAAGGGAGATTTAACTCATTCTCCTATTATATAACTTTCCTCACGCATTTTATAGATTCCCTAACTTAAACCTATGTTCCGCACGAGGAACTTGGGTAATGTACCCCTACTGATTGGGATGGAGGTAGATCCATGAGTGCAGATGAACAAGATCTATAGCCTACATCTAGGGAATATATGGTTACAAGGGTTACCAACGTTGAGGTAGTCTAGGTAGACACCTTGGAATACCCAAATCCCATAATCCTATTTGGGGGGCCACATCCTGACTTTCCAACGGTTAAAACCTGAGAGCATGATGCGCCATCGCTCATCTTCAATAAGTTTCCCACCATACACAGTCAAATATATTGTTGTTGATCTTGTTGATCAACATGATTCCTAATTGTAGAATGCTAGGAGTATCATGTGATTTTCTATGGGAAATGACTGGTGGATCCGAGTTCTATTTTCCAATAGGGGTGTTAGTCCATGTGGAACTGGCTAGTCAGGCTGATAAGGGGATGACCTCTAGTAATCATTCAGTCACGGCTGGTGGCAATGCTACTAGAGGGGTGCTACATAGATCTAGAAATGAAAACATCATTGATGTGGGTTCATGTGAGGATGAACAACCACACAACATGTAGTCGAACCCATCTAATAGAATTCCTGAGGTTGATCTACATACATGACTCTTGACTGCGTATCGAGAGTATGAACCTGTATATCTAGAATAGTTTTAAGACTCTGATTCAAAATTAGATGACGAGATTCACATTGTCTGGCATCAGTAATGTAATAGGATCAAGGGTTTCAATAAGAACCCTAGAGACACAATGTGTGAGTCATATGGGGTCACTTTTTAACTGGTTACATTGTCTCTATGATGGAGGGGAGGACAAAAAAGGTCTCTATGTACTAATATGAGAATATAATGTTGGGAAGATGTGGGAAATATATTCAAACCAAGATGTGACAGTGTTCTCAAATAATTTTGACAACATCCAGATGCTCTTGGAGGGTACACAAGAGATCCATCATTTGGAAGAACAGACAACCGATCATTCTTTATTCATCACAGATCAATCATAACTTGTCATGCGATTGGGGGTATAGTTCACGAGGCCCAAGAGAAACTTAAATATGTGATCAATCATGTGGATAATCTACATGCTGAATGGGAGAAAATTTAGATAATGTAGAATGAGATACTCCTAGTAGCCGTTGATGGGTAAATGGAGCTCAAGTGGTGACAACATACTCTAAAGGCCACACACCCGAACGTGGTGGAGTTGAATCACTCAATTGAAATGGAGGATCTATAGTTGATATTTTTTTCAAACACATGAAACATATGTACTTACTTTCTTATCTTGAATTGAGTAAATAAAAAATTAAAATTTTCTTTAATTGTCACATTTTAATCACATATTTGAGATAATTGATGATCAATCCCTAACATTACATGGGTAACGTCGGACATTGTAAAAAAGGGAATAGCTCATAATTTTTCACATTTTATGATAGAATAAAATAATCATCACAAAATATGGGTATGATGTTGTTGACTGACTACAAAAAGTGTTCAGGTTGAGGGAGGTAGTGGCTAGATAATAGGGTTTCTAAAGTAATCAACATGATTTTCCCAATGTTCACTAGTGCATGGATGGGATAACACTAGTGGAGTTTGAATCTATATGAAAAGGGGGAGTGGATAGTGTGAATCAGAATAACCAAAATCTAAAACACAATGGGAGCCAAATCACAATATAAGAAAAATGTTGACCATCTTAAAAAAATTATATCCATATTTCTTAGCCTAAAATGGGGACAAAAAAACAAGGATCAGCCTCTGGTATTGTTTGAAACATGGGTATGTCTGCCTTGTCCAGACAACATTTTTTTAGGGGGTCCCTTCATACATGGAATAGGGCGAGGAATTGAATAAAGGGGAACACGAAGTATGGAAATGGTGTGATGGAACGTTTAAATGGATTTCAACACTTTTAGAATTACACCACCTTGAATTTGAACACACTAATGTGAGAATACTAGTCTGAACAAAGATAAACCTATGTCCTGGATAGCATCATCTCAGATTTAGAGTGATAACTAAATATTAAAACAAGTCAGCATATAAGAAACATCGAGGGAGAAGGCCTATTGGGTGAGGCCTGAGATTATTTCTAGTTTTATGTCATGAAAGTGACGATGATGAACACATATTTTAACATCATATAGTGAAGAAAATGTATAGAACATTTCAATATCGTATGTTTAGGATTCATCATACAGTTTAACATCATGTGACTAGGACATTTCACATTATTTATGGTCACACTATAATGAAAATTTACAATAGTTTAATGTTGGGTTATATGGACTGTCAAATGTACTAATTTATCTATGTGGTAAAGAGGGATAAATCATGATGCCAATGAGGCCAATGAGGCCCACATACCACACATATATAAATAAATAGACTAGAAATAGAGATATTTGATACGAATATAGAAAAACTCAATGCGAACTGGGCCCATAGGAGGCCCTACACCACACTACATATCCGAGTGATTTTTCTAGTTTATGTACATAGTGTTTGGACCAAGGATCTCAAGTGTGGATCGACCACATAGGTACCCACCCAACCAAAACTCTTAATCCCAAATGTGAAATGTATCATGTGTTGAAAAAATAATTGTAAAAGGGACTATTTAACACGTTTTAGTTCAATTAGGGGTTACACCAAGGTTGAAATCCCACCCTGATACGAGAATGTAAAAAAAGAGGCAATTTTTGAATTCCACGAAATTAATGAATGGAGGATTAGTAAGAAAGGATCTACAAATGACTGTGTGTGAAATAGAGGGATCATAAATATACCAGATGTACATGGGAAAAAAATTCATCATCAACAGTTGACCAAGTTAAAAACATAGAATTCTTCATTTTCTCCAAAGATCTATTAGGGTGTTCGCCCAAGAAGGAAGGTGATCCAAAAAGGAATGAGAGAATCACTATTGGGGGGTCTATCTAGAATTGAAGCATGGTGGTAAAACAAAACTGGGTAGGACTTGATGTTCGGACTAAACATATCAGAGAGTTGGATTTAGGCCCAGGCATGCTAGTATGTTAAAGAGATATTTCATGGACCCTAGAAAATAGATAAAATTGATGCTACTTAGACTAGCATAAATTTATAAGTCTTAGGGTATGTAAAAAACCTGTAGGAGTTAAACCCTAATGTGAATGAGTATTAGGAGGCCCACCTGGTTCATAACAACTCTAAGATGAATGAAATAATGTTTAATTATACAATACATGGAACATAATAGATAAAAATGGTCACATAAATATTATTGAATTTGTGGTTGGTCCTGAGGAAAAAAATTCCTCAACATCACTATATATCTCATAAGGATAGAAATCAATATATACGTAGTTATTGAAACACAATGTGGTTGGAGACTAACACTAGTGGGGGATAACCTCTCTGGGGTGGAAGTTGAATCATCCCAAAATTATCATGGGGTTTCCAGAACTTATTCATGGTATTATCGTAGCTTAATGACATGCCCCTTAGTTTATGTTCGTCGATTTTAGACCATAAGGGATGTTCTCTAAGTGTAATATGTAAAAATTGGTGGCATAACAAGCCTAACAAGAATGAAAACACAGGAAGGCCCACACACCAAATCTACATTCCTAGGGAAGCTCGCATACAGTTTTACATCTTCTTCCATGGACTAGGTTAAGGATACAGGGGCCAGAGAACCTATAACCTTTAAACTAGATCTGTAATTTATGATAATTTCATTACTACATATCCCATGAGGATAGGAATCAACCCACTCATAGTTCTTTGAGTTTCATGTATTTTTCCATCATGCGGTAAGGATGATGATGAAACGATGTAATGGAGAAGAAATATTGTGAGTTGAATCAGAATTGATGATCCATGCATCACTATATATCCCATGTGGATGATAATAAGGACATAAATTGTTCTTGAAGAGAAATATCCCCCCATAAGATTGACCCATATACAGGGAGATGGAATTTTATATATATATATATAGAGAGAGAGAGAGTTTCTAGACCCAGATGGAAAATAAAATCATTCCCATGTATCATGCATGGATAGTAATCAAGCCATGTGTAGTTATTTATTGGTGTCATGATGGATGACAAGTGCCATATGTGATATCTTATCTTGTGAGAATACCACAATGTTGTGTCATTTTTTTCCATTCTGATAGGTTGATGATTTTGAAGTTTAAGGTCATATGACAGTACTAGTCATGGTTTTTTATTATTATACAGTGGGGATACTGGTTTCTATGCCTTTTATTATTTGAAACTATGACATTGGGGAAGAGGTATCCCATAGGTAATGTTTAGTGTTTGGAAAATTTAACCAATGTGAAATATTACAACAGAGGCTCAAATCACACCACACACTCCAAAGAGAGAACTTAATCGATGGGGCCAACAAATAGAAATTATGAATGGGACCAAGGAAAAAATGTATGGGTGTTCCTATATATCTCGTCAGGATTATAATCAAACCATAAATTGTTATTGATCAAGGAAGTGTATAAGATCGGTGATGGATGTTATTTCCTTTTAGAAGAGGACATCATAGTGTTGTTGTACATTTGTTGGTCGTATAGCTTGGACAATAGGGGCTGCGAATATTTTATGTTTATAATTCTTAGACCTGCTAAAGATAGTATAAGGCCATGTTTTTTATACCATAGGTTGTTAGTTTAGGTTTATAATTTTTGGACCATATGAAAAAGGGGTTAAAGAGGATATGTGTTGTGTGGTGGTGTGTGAGACCCAACATGAATGAGGACTTAGGAGGCCTCAAAACAACAAGACACAATCTGAATATGATCTTGCATAATGTTTAAAGTCATAATTCTTGGAATCATGGTCATAGTTTAAATTCATGTTCTTGGTATGGAAACGTTTTCTCAATTTATCATCATTCAGTAAGGACAGTGGTCATAACACAGTTTATCATCAAGTGACAAGGAAACTACTGTAAGATATGTTCTGAATGGAATGTGTATGACATAGTAGTTATAACCTGATGTAAATGAGGATCATAGAGGCCCACTCCACACTGCACACCCCAAAGGGAAACTCATTCAAAGAGGCCAAAATATTGACATTATGGCTAGTCTAAAGGATAATGTATATTGGCATTCCTATATATCCCAAAAGAATGGGAATCAATCCATACATAGTTCTTGGTCATGGAAAGGTATTTTACCAATGTCAAAAGTGATTAATTATCAGGATAGAACATTATGATGGTGTAGTGTATTTTAATGTAAGTAAATCTTGTACTATAATGTTATTAGTTTTAGATCATAGAATTTGGACCATCTACTCTTAGTTTATGGTCATAGGGTTTTGACCATTAGGGAAGGAAATCTCTGATTGTTATGTGTAGCATGGAGGGATGATTGAACTCAACATGAATGGCCTAAGAGTCCCAATACCACACAACACATTCCTAAGAGAGCCTATGTACATTTAAATGTCTTGATTCCAAAACAATATGGGGGAAAGGAAACCAAAATAAGGGATATGTGTATCCTAGAAGGAACAGCCTTACGTGAAATGGATCCTTAGGAGTCCTTCACCACATCAAACTTATTCAACCAGGAACCACACATAGTTTAAAGTAATATGGTTTGGACTTCGGTTCCTTGGTCAATGTCATGTTCATGGGAAATGGATACACACCTTTTAATGTCATAGAAAAGGGGCCACCAATGTTATGGAGTTTAACATAATATAGCCAGGATGTTGTATGGACCTTAGTTTAAGATCATAAAATACTGGTCATTATGTATGATTCTCACGAAGATATACACAGCATGGCAAGGTGATGAACCTTCCACAAATGATGGCCAAGAAGACTTTTCAGCACACCACATATTCCTGGTGGGGGTTATACAGCTCCACTACATGGGTACAAACCCTTCCAAGACTCCCAATCCCATGTGAGTAATGCTCAAAATGGGAAACATGGAGTGGTTATTGGCTTGCCCTATCCCATTGAAGTGCACAAAAGGGTAAGTAATTGCAATGTGGGAATATCCCAAGGATAATGACCTTCACTCTCTTCATTTGTGGATGCACGAAGGGATAACACCGAGGGTTTTTGGGTTCCACCAAAAATAGGTACTTGGAAAAGAGGTAAATCAAGACATCAAAGATTCAGATCATTAATGGGGTGACTGATGGGTATGGACTAATATTGAGAAAAATAAAAATGTAGGTTCAACAACTACACCAGTTAGGGATGGGGTGTGTAAATGTGTAATAAAATTATGATCATGTTTGAAATGCATGATCTGTTGTTTGTTTCTAGATATCCAATAGGGTGTTCTCCCAGGATGGGAGGTGAGAAAACGATGGAATGAGGCCATCATCATTAATGGGTACATCTGGATATGAATGTTGATGGGTATTATATACCCGTAAAGACTAAAATAATGGTAATAGATCATGGAAGTGTCCATGTGGAACCCGACATTTTATGTTTCACACACCCGTGCATAAAAGCATGTCTGTGGTAGGAGGTATTTTGACTTAGGGTAAAGGTTCCTAGTGTCGTAAGTAGTTCAATGTCATATATAATGGACTAGAGGCTCTTAGTTCATGGTCATAGAGTATATACCAATCCATCAAATTTAATGTTATGAGGTGTAAACAATAATTGTAATTTATTTTATCTTCATGCGACTAAGGCATTGGTGGGAGTTGTGTTCCAAAGTGGAAGTGTATGATGTCATATTTATAACTGGAAATGAATGAGGAGAATGGAATCCCACTCCACACCACACACTTTTTAAATATTAGTAGTTAGACTCAAGTTCCCAATTTAACATTATTTTCCAAGGAAGAATGAGTAATTTCCTTTTTAAGGACATGCAGAATAGACCATTAATGATGTCTACATTAACATCATGAATCTTTTATGTTGGTGATATGTATTTTAATTTCATACATCTTAGAATGTAGAGTTTTTAGTTTACGGTCATAGAATTTGGACCCTTAGGCATTACATAGTTTAACATAATGAAACTACTAAATAAATTGTTAAGCAATTTATAATCATGAAACTACGAAGATAGTTGTTATCTATCTTAAGGTTGACTGACTAGGGCTATGTTCATCACATTTTTTAACATCATGCAACAAGGATGTTAGGGGTGAGGTGTTCGAAAGGGGATGTGTATGGCTTAAAAACAATAACTCGATGTGAATGGGGACCATAAAGCCCCACGCCACACCACACACATCTAAGGGAACCCCATACATAGTTTGGATTCATGATGTTTGAACATGGGTGCTGAGTTTAACTTCATGGGACTTAGTGATAAAATGTTGTGCAGTTTACCATCATGAAACTAAGACAATAGTTTTCTTGCAGTTTAATGTCATGCGACTATGAATATGGTCCTTAAACATTTTAACATCATGAAACATGGACAGTGTACCCTATTCAAGTGATGTTCTTCTTGAGAAACATGGAATTCATTAGATGAGTGATGTGATCCCCATGCATGGTGAGAAAAGATTATTCATTTTTGGGATAGACCGTTGGAATGATGTATGGTCCTTCCCACATAGGTTCCAAATTTGGTGGCATCCTACTCGGAACCATTATCATTCGAAGAGCTAAAATTATATCACCATAGAGGAAATAGAAGAGATGAACTTTCATATTGAAGTCTCTCTATAAACTATTTTAGTGCCTCTCTATATTTTGCAAGGCTCCTAGCCTACTCTCGTAGAGGGAATCCATTTTAGTGAGATGAAAATCCGCTATCCTGTCTAACATAATTAGATCATAGAAATATATTTAGAGTGAAGTTATTTGAATCTCTAATGGAAGAACCACCTTTTTTCCATAAACTATGGAATATGGAGTTACCTAAGTGAAATCTTGAATTGTCATCTGATAAGACTAGAGAATGTTTGAGAGATTGTCTGGAAAAAATCTCTTGTTTAGTCTCACCATCATCTAAAAAATGTTAGATGTTGTTTTTTTAACACCTCAATATACCCATTTTATTACCCATTAAAGTAGTTATTATTCATAGACCAGATGTTATACATAGCATACAACCTACTCATCTTGTATTCTTAAAATTTTGTGTCATTGTTGGTGTGAATAGTTTTTGGGACTGGGAATCAATAAATTATGTGGCAGCTCATGAATTTTACCATCAATCAGGCCTTGATATCATTGAGAGGAATTGATTCTAGACACTTAAAAAATGAAATCTACTGTGGTTAGAAAGAACCTAT
Source organism: Viscum album (assembly GCA_963277665.1). NCBI lineage: Eukaryota > Viridiplantae > Streptophyta > Magnoliopsida > Santalales > Viscaceae > Viscum > Viscum album. The sequence goes on along the minus strand of OY728133.1, from coordinate 1,018,554,643 downwards.
ACTGGAAATATTCTGTTGGTGTATATAGTCCTAAAACATCAAGCCCTCGGACCAAAAAGGGCCAAAAATACATGGTATTAGGGAGATTATCTGGGGATTAATGCATGAAGATGGAATGAATCTGACATTCCTTGAACTTATTGGAAAACATAATAGTGTTATGGACCATGGTGGACCAAAAGCAACCCAACCTTCAAATATTCTTGGAATGTTTCAACCCTATCAGATTATCTACACAAGAACTAGCTTTAACTTCCTCCAAAAAGTAAGTAATTGCGTCCCCTTGAATACAACAGTGTATAATTCCATCAAAATCGCATATGTAAAGAGTTTCCTCCAGGTTGGGCCCACTCTGGAGGGTGAACTATGCTTCATGATAATAGATTATCTCATGTTCGTTTCTTTTCAGTCGTAGAGTGCCCTTCTATAGATACTCAGTGAATGGAATAATCGAATAAGATGTTTCATCAACTATGGTGGGATTTTGGAAGTCTTTATATGTAGGCACCAATGATAATGTTGATTAACTACTAGCTGTCATCATCATCTAAACTAGTAGGGCTGAAGACTCTTTGGTGTGCTGCAAGGATAAATAGGTCATCCTTGGAGCATATGCAATGTATGCATCAATACAACCCAAATAACTAGGTCATCCATTTATTCATTGAGGAATATGATTTACCTCTATTGTGGAATGGATATAGGAAATCAGATAGTGAGTTCATTTCACCAGGGTCCTAACTTCGATCATCCAGACAATGAAGTCACTATTAATATGCTTGATGACTAGATCCGAGTCCACTTTCACTTGCAGGTGGGGAATATAAATCTCAACAGCCATCTTGAGTCTAGTTATGAGAGCTGGATACTTTACATCACTATTTTTATATAATTATAATATAAATAAAAAATAAGGAATAACTTTATCTGTTGTGGTGATGTTGAAAATCTCCAGGCCTACTCTGTTGAGCATGGGATCATTGAGCCTCATGCTAGATGGGATTCGGGAGACACCATCGAAATAAATCTTCCACCACAGAAATACCCAGTCTAGTAAGAGGATGGTATCCTATGTAATTTCATGATCCATAGACTACTATATGGTGGATGGATGGGCAGCTAGGAATTCATTCAAAGAATAGACCATGATGTCTTCTACGGAAAGAATCGGATGGATAACTACTGAAAAATCACTACCCATCATGCTATTTGTCTTTTAACAATTTTTTAGTTTAGGATAAACATTATAGGGTCCATAAAAGATACCAAATATACCTTGTGATGTTATAGATAGTTATGCAACTTCTCCACTGCAAAAAACTAGTGCAAGGAAGTTCTTCTCAATATTAGAGTATATGAACTATATGAAGAGGATAATTTGACTGATATACTAAAAACTATTCTGTATCTCTTCATTATTCTTCTAGGTGTGAAGGGTATCAAGGGATCATTCTATGGTGGTCACATAAAGGACCAATGACTTCCCTGATATGGGTGGCATAAAAACTGGAGGATGTATGAGATAATTCTTGATCTCCATGGATATGTTCTGGCACATTTCATCCCACTAACAGATTGTGAATTTCATCCTATGTCTGATGAAGGGATCAAACATACCAGCCAGATTCTTTATGAATAATCATATATAGAAATTTTTTCCTTAGAGGTCTACGATCTCCCAAGGGTTTCTTGGTGGAGGCATCTGAATAATGGATTCGGTCTTCTTTCACTCAATCTCGATGACTCTATAACTGACGAAAAGGCTGAAAAACATCCCAAAAGTAACCTTGAAGGCACACTTAAAGGGTTTCATCTATAAAGAAAGGGTAACATGGGAATCCAAACAATTCCTTAGGATCTCCAAGGTGGTCCTGATGCTGGCAGGATGTTAACACCAAATCATCCACATAAAATCTATTAACGTCTATTGGAATAGTTTGATGATATCATTCATGGATCACCGATAGTGGCTCCTACATTATTCAAAATGAAGGGAAATATGTGAGAGAAGAAGGATCCTTGTAGTTCTCTAATGGTGATAGACTATTCATTTTTGGGGGGACCTCATGATCTGGTTGAACCCAGATTAGGCATCCATAAAGAAACAATCCTGGATGTTTTTTGTGGCTTTGATCAAAAACACTTTTATCATAAGATGAAAATCATACATCGGGCCATGGTGGTTCATACCTACGAAGTCTATGTAGACTCTAATCATTACATTCTCCATCCTGAGGAGAAATATGTGGCTAACCACCAAGGGTACTTATATTACATGATGAAGTTGGATTTGATAAGCTTATTTACTTCATCCTCAAAGGTGGAACTATGGGAGGGGTGCATTTTTCTGGGATCCTTCTTGAACATTTGGTGGATCATATGGAGAATATTATTTGTATGGTGACATGAGGTTCTATTCGTAGAATTTCATCATAGTTCCACTATAAAAAAATGAAGGTGTTTCTTAAAGAATTCCATATATTTGTGTTGTTCCTCTACCAATGTGGTTGTACTGGTCAATGTTGGCCTCAAATATACATTGGTACAATGATGCAACTAAACATGTTCATCAACAATTTTGGAGATTCCATCTTCCAGTGTATGAGGATATCCATCCAAATCAACTATAGGACCCAGGGATGCCCTAGGGGTGAATCAGGGAGCCAAATTTTTATTTTAAAGTATATGATCTTCTTCCCATGATGTTTGGAATGTGTAAGACATTTATGATGGATATGAACAATAATCAAACAATAACATGAAGAGTGACCACACAAAACTTTTACTTATTTCACCACAATGGGATATGCCTAATGATCATATGTAGATAGTGTATAATTCGTAACAAATTACAATAGTCTTCATTAGTTCTGGAGTACAAGATTTTGGACACAGTCACTCTGTTCTAGGCACATTGCCTTTACAATAATTCCGGGATAGCTTTTTGTGTCCCTTATGAACACTTCCATAGAATCTTCCATTCTCACCGCTAGGGGAGAAGTCTAACTCAGTTTATTGACTTTAGGTTATCTTCAAAAGATTTTCATTGAAGTCTTTGTCTTATTCCAGAATGAGACACTTCTTGCATCGACGTCAATAATTGATGCACTTGAAGGAAAAGATCACACTAAATGGATATTCAAAATCTCTTCAGATGCATAACCCCACACTTTCATGTAATACCACAACTTGCACACAATATTTTGGAATTTTAGGGATTGATGACTTTGTCACAACCCCTACATTCCACGCAACCCTTATATTTTGTGGATATACACTGAAGGGTTCACTTGGTCTTTTCAGACTAAAGTAACACCTTCTCCACAAGATTAACTCTCTATAATTCATTCACGCACTAATCTTCCATGCATCATGGAGAGAAATTTCACCGAAGGTATATTATCGGTGTCCCAAATTATTTTTACTCTAACAAGTGTATCACTAATATGGGTTTGATCCACAGGGGAAAGGGAATTATTTTTATCTTTTTTAACTTAGTTTTTGTTTCTTTTTTAATGAGGTTTTCTGAATTTAGAGTCAATTTTTGTTGTTTGGATTATAAAGAATTACAGGTTTTAAGTTTCTTTAATAAATTTCTTAATGAATAAATAAAAATACATGAAAATTGATTTTGATGAAAATACAGAGAAAAATGAGTTGGGGTTATAAATATATGAGAAGTTGATTATTAAAACAAATTACTTATGAGGATGTGTTTTTCATAATAACTCAATACTCTGGGATCAATTCCTAATAAAGTTGCCATGGTCTGGTAGACTTTATATTTAGAGATGAAGAAACTAACTCCTTAGTCTGGTAGTTAGTTTTTAACATATCTTTATTTGGAATTTTCCATTTGGAGTCGAAGAATACTTCTAATTGTCGTGAAATTATTCATCGATATTCTACTTTTTAAATCCCTGAAAATTCTGCCCTTGGTCTGGTTAAGAATTTTGAGTAATAAGATGAAGTGATTTAAGAAGAATAAGAAGAGGTTAATAGAACAAACACATTCATTGCAACATAATTTAAATCACAACGCATCATCTCCCACAACCCCAACCCACTAGGTGTTTAGTTACACATGGAGAAGAAAATAAACACAAAACTCTTGATACATGATTTGATCATGCTTGGAGCATCGAGGTGGAAATGATTCTTCGGTAAATGGTATAATGATGGTAGTACGGAGGCAACACTTCTCTCCTTTGGAACATAAACCCTTTTCTCCCCACAACACCACCCCCTAAACCAGAGGCCAATGCCTCATTTTATAGAAAACATCACTACACGGTGTGTGGACAAAGCACACGTTGTGTACTTTTGACAACACATTTTTGCCTTCGTTTTCTCCTCTGGTAGGTGGCCTAACACGCCGTCTTTGATGTGGAAAATGGCGATGCCTGGTAGGTAAATAAACACGGCGTGTAGCGCCACCAGACACAACATGTAGTCTCATTTTCCATCCACAATCCTCTTTTAGAAATGTATACACAGTGTGTATCATTGTAACATGGCGTGTCTCCTTCAGCCGACCACATGGGCATGTAGACTCTTCTCATCCAAAAATTTCTTATAAAATGTAATACATGATGTGTATGGTGTCAACATGGCATGTACCAGTTTCTGGTTACTTGGGCATCAACTTGTCTTGGTCAACTCGTGCTTGGGCTTGAATATACACAGCTTGTATATAAGTACATGTTGTGTAGTTGTACATTTTTTCTTAGTTCTCCCCTGTTTTTTGTATTCAGCCATAAAACTCTTGAAAATGAACAAGATCACCAAAATCAAAGTATTTGTTCACTATGTAGTACGTATTTTCTGAAAAATTGATCTTATTTTTCAAATAGAGTATGTGAAAACGTATACACAAATTGGGTGCATCACATTAGAACAAATGGATTTTATTTGAAATTTCTTAAGTATTTCATGGTGTTTTCCACTTATTTATAGACCTTGATGACCTTACACACATGTTTCTGATGGTTCTTTATCAGTGCAAAAAAGATTTTTCCAAAGCACAAAAAACCTCTTTTAACGTCACATTGAGCATGTAGTATTTTTCCATGAAATATCATCTTTCATGCACATTTATGTTTTTCATGCACTTTTTTCCATTTTCATATCTTGATGTACTAATACAAAGACAACACTTGTGTGAAAGTTTCTAAAAATCATTCAATATTGCACGCAACTCCCTCTTCCAAAAATAATTTTTTACATATTCAACTCTTTGGACGAAAAATTTTAGCAAACACTAGTATGTGATTCCACCTTAAATTATATTTCTCACCTAAATTTTATAATCCCTTTCCTGAAAACATCCTAAATTTTGAATGTGGATTGAAAAAACAAAAACCATTCTCCATTTCCATCATAGAATGCTCATAGATCCAACAATATCCCCCTTTGGGTTGTTTGAAATCGCTAGGGTAAATTCAATACATCACTGGCCACTAAAAAACCTGATATGCAATGATCAACTCAACCAACACTCTTAATCTACTTCAGCAATGTTTAGTATTGAAAACAAGAGAAGAATCTTGAATTGGGTTATCGTGTTTTGGAATTCTTAAACACGTCCAATATAATCTCTTACTATGTCACAAAATCATTACATTCCCGAATTTATTATTTCTCCTCCTAACACTGTATTTTAATCATGTAACAAGCTTTATGTGTCCTCAATTTCTTCCTTATCCCCCATTGTCAATAAACCAAAATACTATTATTTGTTCATAGTTAAGCTCAAAACACACTCACACTGGATATTATTAACCCCATAAACATGAATCACATCCAAAAATTGATTATAAACTATTATCATAATAGGGGAGAAGATGGAAAATGTAGCATCCTCATACACTAGGAGGTGGCTAAACACCGAGGTTCAACCAATGTTTCTCAATCATAGTTATTGACAGCGGCTTGGTCATAATGTCAACCAATTTCTCATCGATTCCCACATGTTCCTTGTTGATCTTTTCTTGTTCAAATTATCCATTGGTGAAGTGATATCTGATTTCAATATGTTTCTTATGAGAATGTTGGACATGATTCTTTGTAATATCAATTGTGCTCTTTTTATCATAGTAAATCACCCATGGTTGTTTCACCATATCTCTTATGTCTTTCAGTTGTTGTTTATATCCAAAGTACTAGAGTTCTTGCCTTGGTAGTGAAGATATATTATGATTCAGTAGTACTAAGTGATGTACTGTCATGATTCTTTGTCAACCAGCCTACACATTTCTTTCAAATAATGAATGCCCCACCACTCAGGGACTTTCTATCCACAATATATTTATCCCACTATGAATCTAAAAATTCATATAATTCATTATCTTTTTCTTACATCAAAGAAGTTACAATTATGAGTTCCTTCAAGGTACCTCATGATTCATTTTACTACTTCCAAATCTTCTTCCTTTGGATTAATTTGAATGTGGGATGCTAAACTTGTTGGAAAAGTTATATATCTTTTCATGTCGCTATCAGATATAGTAAGCTTCCAATGATTCTCCTATATATTGTAGTATCCATAGATGTTCTATCTTCATGATTTCTGAGTTTTCTTCCAACCCCAATCAGAATACCTATTGGTTTTGGAATCTTTCATATTAAATTTATCCAATCGTACTTTTTCATAATTTTTCTTTGAAACAAAATTGTATTCCTTCTTCTAAATCACCTACATCCCTAAAAAGTATGTGAGTTCTCCAGTCATAGATATTTCAAATTCTGACTTCATGTTATTATAAAAATCTTTAAATGATTCATTCCTACTACTGCCAAATATAATATAATCCACACAAACTATCACCATGAACTGATAATTATAAAAAATATTCATATAGATACATCGATATACTCATCCTCTTTTGAATTCCAGTTTTATTAAATAGTTATCTATCTAGGAATACCATGCTCATGGTTCCTGCTTTATACCATGGAGGGGTTTCTTTATTTTTAACGCCTTCATTTAATCATTACTAAGAAAGAACCACATGGGTTGTTCAATGTATAATTCTTCCTCTGAGACTCCATTTACGAAGGTTGTCTTGATGTCAATTTGATAAACTTTATATCCCCTTTGGATTTCCATGGAAAAACATAGCCTGATTGACTCTAGTCTCGCTGCTGGATAAAATTTCTTCACAGCATCAGCATCTTCATTTGGTGATTATCCTTTACAGACCAAATGCTCCTTATTTTTAATCACAATTCCATGATCATAAAACATGTTATTTAAAGTCCACATAGTACAAATAACATTATGACCTTTGGGTCTCTTAACATGATCCCAAGTATGATTTTTGTCTATCTGATCTAACTCCAAATTTATTACTTTCACCCAAGACTCATCCTTTGTAGATTATTCAAATGAGGATGGTTCCAAAAATAATAGAAATGAATAATTTTCACTATTCTTCATTCTCCTTGTGTATGTAGGTGCATTATTATCATTGGTAATTTTTTATTCATCAATATCTTCTCTTCAGTTTCTCTTACAGGGTTATATTAAATTCTCTCCAGCTGTGGATTCCACTTCTAAATCTTCTTTTGAGTCAATATCAAGATGTGTCTCTTGAGAGTTTGGTACACCTTCCTCTACCTCTGCATTAGCATTTTTTTTCCATGTTCGCATTCTTCCTTATTTCCTATCACAACATCATAATAATTCCTTGAAGAATTTGTGTTTTCTATTCAATTATCATAATATCATTGATTTCCACAATTCTTCCCATGCACTTATTGGAACACCTGAAGGATTTTCTATTCATTGATTATCCAAGAAATATTCCTTCTTCTGCATTGTCTCTATACATTCCTTGATTTAATTCATTGTTTTGAATGAAACATTTACTTCCAAAAAACCCAATAATATTTCAATGTGGGGTTCCTTTCATGTCGTAATTAATATGGTGTTTTTTTCTCACCCATATATAGCCATATTCAATTTTAAATATAAACTATAGCATGAAGTATCTCTTTCCAGTAATGTCGAGGAATATGACTCTCAATCAGCATACTTCTAGCCATGTTGTTCCCATATCAATTCCTATGCTCAAAAAATCCATTTTTCTGTAGAGTTCTCACAGCATCCACCTCATGTTGTATCCTATGATTCTCTATGTAATTTTAAAATTAAATATATGTGTATTACCCTCCATTGTCAAACTGTAGTACTTTGATCATTTTGTTCAGTATCGTTCTTAGAAATTCATCAATAGGTTTTCATGCAATCAAGCACTTGTCTCATCCAGTGTATAACAATCACACATGCCATTCTACTATAATCATATATGAAAATAACAAAGTACCTTTCTCTATGTAATCGAGAAACATTTATTTTCCCACATACATCTCTATGAATGAGGTCAAGGAGATTAGATGCTCTATTATTCTTTGGATATTAAGAGCTGCACACCATCTTCCCTTGTATACATGAATCACAAGTATTTTCTTATTCACGCTTCAGATTAGGGATATCCATGACTATCTTCAGATTAGTTATCTTTTCCAAGTTCTTCTGATTGATGTGCCCCAATATTCAATTCCATATATTTTTTCCTCTCAAACTGTTAGATAGAATGTATTCTCTTTGATGTTGACCTGATATATGTTTCCATCTATTCGATAGCCTTTATTGAAAGGATTCTTAGACATTCCTCTTATAGTAAAACAATTCAAATTGAATGTCACAATAAGTCCCGTGTCACAGCGATGACTCACAATGAGAAGATTTTGATGTAGACCATCAACATAAATGAAACTAGTATTCTTCAGCTCTCCATTAGCTGGCTCAGAACTCCCACACCCTTTTGTCTTCAAAGAACCATCATTGTTGAACCTCACTGTTCTATTAACCTTTTTCTTGACCTTCCTTAATAGGTTTTTATTACCCATCATGTGGGATGAACATCCGCTATTAAGCATCCAAGTGTTATTATTCCTTGTATCCTTGAGGTCTACTTCTACAAGATTGTATTTTAAATTTTCCTCTTTTATTTCAATGATTTATGTTGTTTAGTATAGGACATTAATGGCCTCACAACTATATCATCCATGTACATTGGTTCTTCAAATTCAATCTCTTATTACAGAGGGGAAACTGTTTTTTAAATAGAAACATAGTATTTTTTATGAAGGATGACTTTTCTCTGACGTCAAAATGAGGTGTCTGTTTCACTCCTCTACCTACAATAAATAGCTTTATGGACATAGTTATAACAAAAAAAAATATCCCTTGAAATTTGTTCTTCTAAAAGAATTAGGATATGATTTTTTTTCTTCTTTTGAACTCCCACCTATTATCCATTAAAATATCCCCATACCTCTTCATAATAAGACATGGTATAACCTGGATATCCAGAGAACTCACATTTCATGAGAGGAAATGTCATCTCACTTCTATTTATCCTCATTCCTTCTTCCGCTGGATAATAGTTTAACTATGTGTTATTCTTAGAGGCTTGAGGAAATTCTTCTATTATACTTTCATATTGAATTGGGGGTTTCTTTTTTAGTACATCAGGTAACATTTCCACATTACACAATTTCATATTTTCTTTTATTTTGTTCACTGTTATTTGCAACATTTGATGATTCATCCTCACAACTGATTCCACTATTTACCATGTCTGTATGTATTCAATCATTCAAAGTATTATCAACTCCATTAGAACCATGTTTTTATCTCTCCAATAGCTCGTCATCTAGGAACCTTCCAATTGTGTTTTTTCCTTGATTCTTTTGAAATTTATTCACTCTCAATTTTCTCCTATGATTAACAACTTCCTCTTCAGGACCCTCAGTAGTATTGGAATTTTATTCAAGTGTGGAGGTGATTTAACTAATTCCCTTTGACTGCTCTTCTATTCTCAGCTTTAGATCCACTACATCATCAGTTCATTCTAGAATTTTAGACTGTGTTTTCACAAATTTTCATAGTTCTCCAATTTTAGCATCAAGTTGGTCAACATATTCAAATGATTCTTCTATAATTGATTTCCACTTATTACAACTCTTACATTTAATCTTATGCTTACTAACATCATCTATAAGTTGAAACTCGGCATTGGCATTAGTTTTCAACTGATTAACTCCACTATTTTCGTCTAATGGTTCTGATTTTTCAATAGTGGACATCATGGAATCATGTTTTCCAGATTTAAATTTTGACTCCACTTCCTCAATGAAATAATTATACTTATTATTTTCATCACACAGAAAAATCTTATTATGTATTTTATATTCTAATTTCATGTTTACCTTTTTGAAGAACCTTTCTTGAGGCTTCTCAATGTTTTTAACTACACTCTCTTTATCAAAAAATTTCATTGAGAACTACTCATCTATGTGACCAACATCACAATAATGAAAACATTCCAAAGGTAGATTGCCATCAAATTTTCCTTTTCCCATCATTAATTTCATGGAAGTGAGAGAAAAAATTTCTATTTCCTCATCTTAATCACTGCTACTATATCTAGAAATTTTCAGTTTATCCATAACTTTGAATTCCATTTCCTTACTAACATGAGTTGTAGCATCTTCGGGTTTGACTCTCATTTCATATGCCACCAGGCTACTTAGAAGATCATTTAGAGAGATCTTGGAGAGATCTTTTTCCTAAAGGGTTGAAACATTTGAATTGTAATGGGGTGGAAGTCTTCTCAAAATTTTATTTACAATGTCTATGTATTTAATTTCTTTTCCCATTCCTTGAATTTCTCCGAAAACTTTAGTTATTCGATTAAAGAAAGTTTCTTCATTCTCATCAGGGTGCATCTTAAAATTGTCTAACCGGTAGTACAGTACTTGATGTTTCACCTCCTTCACTTTTATTTCTCCTTCATATATATTTTAATGTATATCCCATTTAGACATTACTGAGCTACATCTCATCACCTTTAGATAAAACTGATCTGAAAGAGTTGCAGTGAGAGAATTATACGCCTTATCATCTACATCAAGAATTTTCCAATCAATCACAATCATAGTCATAACTATTGGATCAGTAACCAGTATTTCATGGAAAAAAGCATGGAGTAATTCCATTCCAAGGGATATCAGATGAGATCTCCTTCAATTTATACCACTTGTATAACCCTAGGATTCCCTGAGATGGGGTTGTATCAGGGTGTCAAATTTTTATTTTAAGGTATCTGATCTTGTTACCACATTGGTAGGAACATGTTAAACCTATAGGATGGATATGAATAACAATTAAAAAATCACATGAAAAGAGACCACAAAACACTTTTAATTGGTTCCCCAAAAAGGGAAATGTTCAATGAGCATACATCGAATGTGTGTTAGTCATACCAAAATCTACTAATCTTCAATAGTTTTAGAGTACAAGAGTTCAGTTAGAGTAACTATGTTCTCGGCACACTGACTTTACAATAATTCAGGGACAGCTCAATACGTCCCTCGGAACACTTTCGTCGACCCCCCCCCCCTTTCTCACTACCATGGGAGATGTCTTACTCAGTTTATTAACGTGAGGGTCCCTTCAACATATATTCATTCAAGTCTCTATCTGAGTCTAGTATGAGACACTGCTTTCATCAAAATCTAGAATTGAAGCACTTGAAGGCACTAATCACAAAAACCAGATATTCCAAAGCTTGTGGGAGGCATAACACCACACATGTGCGCAATACCTTAACTTGGGCGCAATATTTGAGAATTTTTGCGATAGATGACTTTCACGAAACCCCTAATTTATCCAGAAACCTTATCTTTTTCCAAACTACACCATAGGGTACAATTGGTCTTTTCATATAAAAGTAACACCTTTCATGAAAGATTAACTCTTTGTAATTCTTTCGCGTGAAAATCTTTTGTGCATTAGAGAAACCCGATTTTTGTTGGAAAATTCATATATCTTTCATGGGAGAAGCCACCTATTTATAGGCATTGATGAACTATAATGAATTTTTATGATGTGTCTTTTTTGGTGTGTGAAATATTCTTCTGGAGCGCACAAATCCACTTTTGACGTCACATTGAGCACGTAATATTCTTCTTCAGAACATCATCTTTCACGCAAATTTAGGTTTAGCGTGAAATTTTATTCTTTTGACATATTTTTATGTACTAATCCAAATTAATCCTTTTGTGAATGTTTGTAAACACCCTTCAATCTTGCACACAACTCCATTTTCCTAAAACATTTTTCTCCATATTCCAATTTTTGGACCAAACGTTTTGGAAAAAATTGTGAAATGATGCCACCTTCAATATTGATGCTCGTCTAAACATTATGATCCCTTTCCTAGAAATATTCCTAATCTTATAATGAGGATTGAAAATAAACACAAATCATGATCTATTTCCAGCATAGAATGAATGTGGTTCTAACATCAACATCATCATTTGAGCTAGGCGAATTGGTGGGATGGTAAAGATAATACACACCAACTAATCTTGTACGAACAATATTGAATGCCTGGGAGGATGTGATGTCCCTACTAGGGAACTCATGATCTGCTGAAACCATGGTGATGGAATTTTATAACTAATTCCATCTGGTCCCCGATCGAGGGTTCAATTCTTGATGTCTATGAAATGGTGATAGTTCAGTTTGTGTCATGAAAACCTTTCTTAATGAATTAGTAATGTGTGACATATAGTTGTAGCCATATATAAAACATCAATACATGAAATCTGTAGAGATTTCATGTATTACTAGTGGTTTTCATGTGTAATAGTATTATGTAATCTGTTAAAATTACTTGTACTTGGGGACTAGTCTTCTCCTACTCCCATGAATGATGAAGCAGTTTCCACGGTTTGGAATTATGGACTCCAAACAGTTAGATGGGAGGATGAAATTTTCATCCAATTCTATCCATCGGTCAGTCACATTAGTATTTTTCTCAACATCATTGTTCTAAACCTGTTTATCCTTTCTCTTTTATGACCAAACATCTAGATAGAAGGCTTCACAAGAGGCAAAGGGAGACACATCACCTTTGAGCACACCCACTTTATTGTTGAGGGAGTACTTGTGACATTGGTGATATGAGGAGGGAACTGCTGCACATATATGGATCATTTTTCTATCCATCAGCGTATTGTTGGGGGTATCTTGTGAGATGACCATGAAGTTAGTGCTTTCCATATGGACACCAAACTAGGACTTCAAGTATATCCCATCATAGGACCCCTTTTGGTCAAGTCATAACCCTGTATTTTTAGTTCAGAAGCACTCAGATATACTTCAATCAATCCAAGATTACTGAGCATCCTGGTTGGGATAAGATTAATCTCAAAACATAAGTCAACTAGGAAATGGCATAATTCGGTGCCATTGAACTAACTAGTAATGATCTGTGGGTGGTTATTCCCCCATAGATGAGATCCTTCATCTTCGCATGAGAATGAGTTGATGGCCTAGAATTCTTCTCACTTGAATTATTTTGTAGGGATGGCCTCTCCTTTTGTAATGACTATTTCAAAGTGTAGGGGGATCCTTAACAATCTTGCTAGGGCTTCTCGCATGTATTACGATGGACAGTTGGCATCAAGGATTGATAAGAGGTATGACAGGCATGGCTAGTCAAACTGCTGGTTCATATTTGGTGATGGAAATATAATGCTTCTAATCAAATGAACCACACATGATCTATATTGTCTGACTATCAAATAAAAGTGTCCATACCACAAATGGATTTTGTTGTTCATGATGTGGTTAAAACTATTCTTCATGGACAAGTAGCATGATCGACAGTGATAATTAGTCTCAAAGGATGGATGAGAGGATAGTTCCTCTTAGGTACTATATAGAGCCTATTACATGGTCTCAGTAGCATGTACATCTTATCATGGAGTTCTATCATGGTAATCCTAATGATTTTTATATCATCAACTCCTTTGATGGTAATGTTGGTGGGAGACATTCAGAGGACTGGCTTGATATAATTCATCATTTGAGGTTATATAGGGATCTATTATCTTGATATTATTCCGAATTTTATAATCATGGTCATCATCAGAGGAATATTACAATACTGGGCAGACCCTAGAGTAAACTTCCATCTCTAGAGGCATGAAATCACAAAGTGTGTTGGATTGAATTGGTGCTAGAGGAGGATTTGGCTTTCCATTATTTCATTGGTGACCACACTTCTGAGATGTGGACAATTGCAACATGGATTTCATGAATGTGGAGGAAACAATGGTGGGAGTTGTTGAATATTTAAAGGATTAACTAGATTCAAACAGGAAAAGATGACACCATGGGCATGAGAGACTTCTCTATGATCCAACCAATCATCATGTTTCTAAGCCCTATGGCTAGAGAACTGATGCCACTCATCTTCACTATCACTGTTAGGCTTTGTATATATTAATTCCACCTGAACCATGAAAGTGATGTCTATATGGACTAAGATCTAGTCAATAAACACATAACCTTACTTGAGGGTATTCCCAAGGATCATGTGATAAGGGAAGTAGTCTGGGAGATCCATGATTTCAGCCTCCAAGGGTTTCCATCATTCAGGAAGCATCATTATTCTTTACTATAGGGAACATAAAAATAAATGGGTACCTAAACTTCATTGAAATATTAGGATTGGTTTCTCATGTCCGATAAGGGAGCTATGGGAGCTTGGACCTAATGAGGTGCTAGAGCCTGATAGGTTGATGGGGCGTAATTGTCTCACATTGGAAGAGGTGGTGTGTTAGAGGGTGTTTCCTGCTGATTTTTTTCTAGGTATTTTTGAGCCTGAGGATGGAATAAGATTGTTTCAGTTAGTGAGGTTATATATGAGGCCTTACTAGTAACAATTTTAGTGTCATATGGGTCTTTATCTATGCAATGAATGTAGTCTCTTCCTTGGAAGCTCTTTTTTTCAAGAGTCGTAGGAGGAAATGGGAGGGCATTCTTGGACTATTAAATGCTTCTTAAAAGTGTTGGTACTTTTCATAGAAACCCCAAGAATGACTTGGAATGTTCTGAGTGATGAGTAGGGGACCATCTCAGTCTTGATGTTCTGCATACACATCGTCAACAACATCTATTGGGTCAGCGACATATTGAATGAATAAATCAGAACCTTCCACATGGAGACAAACTCTGTGATGCATTCATCTGGTCATTTCATGCATATAAAGAGGTCAAAAATAATAGTCATCCATGGGGTGGATAAAAAATAGTATATAAACTACCTACGATGATCCTCCCAACTAGAAATTGAACTGATCAGTAACTAATTGTACCAGATGAGTGATGATCCTTACAATGTCTACAAAGATCATTAGATCTTTGCAGCATCTTTCTCTTATAGAGTTCGTAACGTTGTTCCACACCATGTGATGAAGTGGGATAGATGTTTTAATGGGAATTCCATCCCATTTTTGTGGAAGAAAGAAGGATTCTTGATGTTTAAGTGTGCTCACCTATCATCTACCCATTTTGGATACGGATTTCTATCATGTGGGATTTGAACCTATCACATATCAAGGGCATCGAGGAGAGGAGTGAGAGAAGAAATCATATTGTCCTGGTGTTGGATCTTATCATGATGAGTATTTCATTCCACCAATAGAAAGGATCATCAACATGATATGAAGTCTCAATGGCTCATGGAGCAGCTTGTAGAGTGGATGGTGAAATAGCTAGTGGAACTTCTATTAGATCATCTAGATTTGGATCCCGAAGGATGTTATCATAGTTCTCAGGTAGATTCAGAGACGCATACATTGATTTATTTCCATAGTCTCTTCCCTCCACCCTATTTGGATACATGGTATTATTTATATATATGGTAGGAACATGTCAAAAAGGACGTGCGGCTACAATTGTTGTCCCAATGGAGGTGGGAAAAGAATGTGTTGAGGATCAATATATTTTTTACACCACACTTTATGGCACTCAACAACTAAACTATTAATGATACCCATCAAATATGGAATTTGTTGGAGCATGACTACCATGGAAAGATCAACCAATGTCACTTGTGCGATATCAGATGGGTAATGTGGTTAGGAAGTCTTGATATGGTCTTTAACCTTTTTGGTGTTATTACCAATGGTAAATGATGAAAATCCTTCCATAAGTCCAAGTGACTACCTTTGTAAGTGAGTGTGAACACCTATGGAATCTAATAAATACATTACTTTACCGGGTAGGGGGTTCTCTCTATGAAATCCCACACCAGTTTCCCCCATCTCTATTTATATCGGGGACAAACATGTTCTCTATGAAGGTGCGTGAAGGAATATCCTCAATTTATCCTTGAAATATGTGGACTCAAAGCATATGACTGATGTCGAGAGTAGTGTACTGACCCAAACCCCAGATCTAAACATGTGATTTTTTCTCTTTTATAATTATGTTGAGCACCATGAAGCTATGAACACATCATTGTTTAATGATCTAGTGGTTGTTGGGTGACACAGGGTGTTGCACCATAGGAAGAACTTCCATCTCAACCATGCGGCATAACTAGTTGATGTCATTAAATGTTCCCAACTCATTGGGTAGGCCACTTGATCTTTGTGGAGGAAAAAAACGTCACCCAGATGGATTGACAAAAGAACATATCCTCATCATCGGTGAGGGCCTCCGAAAAGTTTATTCCTTGAACCACAATCATACTTAACATAGTAGATAGATGATCTGTAGTGATAGTTTCGAAAAGATTCCTTATTCAGAACTGGGACTTGGCTCTTTTCCATCCTAGTCTCTAATCAGTGAAGGCATATGAACTTCAAATGGCAAGGATGTGGACCTTTATTATGGAAGACTGGCTAGTGGAGAGATGGTTTCATGCATTGGCTGATCATTGTACGCTAGTTATTATTTTAAAAGAGGTTATAACCACATCATCATGTTCCAATTGAATGGGGTACCAACCACTACCTCATGTGTGAGCCCAGATACAGTCATCTTCATTTCCACAGGGTTCTCACATTCTATCATATCCCAAAAATATTTTCATAATCTCGTGTAGAGGAGAGAATGAATATGGTGATGACCAGAATGACTAAACCACAAGACCTTGGAATACATCCAAGTATTCCTCCTCATTCATA
Organism: Viscum album; assembly: GCA_963277665.1. Classification (NCBI taxonomy): domain Eukaryota; kingdom Viridiplantae; phylum Streptophyta; class Magnoliopsida; order Santalales; family Viscaceae; genus Viscum; species Viscum album. Next base: position 1,018,537,585 of record OY728133.1, on the reverse strand, counting down.
TATCATTGATGAGATTTTTTGATCTATTGAACATTACCATTTGTGATGGAAAAGTTCACCTACATTGCTCCTTCCATACACTCTAATATAGAATATTGGAGGGAAGACATCATCATCGAGTAAAATTTTTCTTGAGAATCTGATAAGTGAATGGTTATTGACGTAGAAGGGTGGACCTATTCTTCATTTGCTGGGGACATGGGGAGGTCCTCCATGATGGGGGTGAGAGTTGGAAGGACCTCTTTTTGGTGATATGATGTATGAGGAGATCATGGGAATATATCCAGAGGAACATGAGGAGTACCTCTGGGTTGGTTGGCATGAGAATAGGTAGGACATTCATATTAGTTTTTGTGTGTGTGGGGGAAGACTTGCATATTGATTCCTAATAAAATGGGGAGGACCTCTCTGTTATATGCCTGTTGAACGAGGCGGACCTCCACATAGGTTGTCAGTGGTAGCACATGGATGTCCTTCACACTGATCGGTGATGATGTAGGCAGGGCCTCCACTTTGATCACAGATATAGAAGGAAGTACCTCTTCTTGAGTTGGTGGAGACATGGGGAGGACCTTCATGTTAACAGTTGAGAGATTGGGGAGGACCTCTACTTTCATGGGCTATTGTATGGGGAGGATCTTCATACTGGCTGGTGATGATGTGAGGAACACATTTCTTTTGATCGTTGATACTATGGGGAGGATATCCAATTGATCATGGAACGGTGTGAGGAGGACAATCATATTGATTGTATGGGACACTAGGAAAATCTTTGTATTGCGAACTGTATGCATTAGGAGATCATTCATTTTAAATATCAATGAATCAAGGTGGACCTATTCTTTAGCCAATTTGGGGAACATGGTGAGGGCCTCCTTGTTAGGTGTGAGAGAAGGGAGGACCTCCGCTCTAGTGGGAGATGGAATGAGAAGGACCTCCATACTAGATCTATTCATCACAAGTTAGCGCGTTATGACTATTATGAATTCCAACAATTGAAAGATTAAACCTACCCTGCCAATGATGAGATTGAGGTCTCGATTCCAATAAGGAAATAAGGGGTCCCAACTCTATAGTGGTAGCGATCTGATGGTATAAAAATATGGTGGCATGATTCAAATAAATTGTGGAGGTTGATTCACCATTATGGTAATCCCCATAAGCTTACATCTGTCATTGGTGTCAACTCATTTGAACTGAGGATGGAGGATCAGGGGTGTAGACCACCTATTCTTCGACCCAAGGGATTAGTCATTGGAGGCATTTAAGAGGTGTGGTGGGTTCCCTCCAAGGAAACTCTCACGTAATGTTCACTACTGGGGTGACCCGAGCATACTCTACCTCCTAAACATCGAAGAGAAAGTGATACGAATGCTCCAAGGAGAGGCACCCAAAGTGGTTGGTCATTAGAGTGGGGAGATGTGGGTCCCTATGCCACCCTTTGGTTTTGGTGGTTTTGACAAGGAACAAAAGCCTTCTGGTCCTGGATGGCCATATCCTGTGTGGTAATTACCCCTATTACTCATACTCGCATATGAGAGTTTATGTCACCCTAATATGGATGATTTTTAAGGGTGATACGGGGTGTGGGTTCTAAATAGTCATAATTATATATGAATCTATGGTTGAGGAGGAGGATTTCGGGGTTGCCACATTGTTACGTATCCTACCCCAACGTCTGCAGGCATGGGGCTACTGGTTTCTTATAGCTTAGGTCCTAAAAACAAGAAGATCAAGCCATCTGTATGGATATTAAGAAAGAAATTCCCAATGGAGAGGAATCTTCCAATATTTCATGGATAGGGATAGATCCACACTAACAAGAATACTAGAATTCCCAATGATTAAGTTCCCCATTCCCTGGTGAGTCCCATGCCAAACCTACTATTTTTTGGGGGGGACCCAGCATTGGATACAAGGATCTAGTAACATGCTTATATATTGACGCTATAAAAATAGCATATTAGTGGGTGGTTTTTATTGGGGTTCATACAGAACCCCTGATAATTATCAAATTTAGAGGGGGCTGTAAAACCCCTCTCAAATTTATATTTTTTTAATATTTGGATGGATTTTGAAAATGGTTATATCAAAACCACCCCTAATTTAATAATTAGTGGTTCTATATGTTCAGTTGGATTTTATAATAACTATATATATCTATATATTTATATATATATATATTCATTTGGATATTAGAGACTATATAAATATATAATAGAAATTGTTTTTAAGGATATAGTGGGGGTTAAGAACCCCCTATAATCTCTTAAACTAGAGGGAGTTTTGAACCCCTTCAAATGTATGACATTAGAGGGGGTTATGTACCCAATATTATCTAAAATATTAAAGGGGGTTCACGAGTTGTCGATAATCACTTATAATAGAGAGGGTTTGGAAAGCCTTATAATTTATGAAATTATAGGGGCTGGTGAACCGACTCTAGTTTGTGACATTAGAGGTGGTACGTGAACCTTCATTATTCACGTTGATTAGAGGGGTTTTATAACCCCATCTAAATTGGTAATTATTTTTTAAAAATAAATCTCATATAAATTCAATTACATAATATATATTCATGTGTGAACATGTGTGTGTGTGTATATATTACGTAATCACATCATTTAAATACATTTAAAAGAATTATAAACATATATATGTATATATATAAAGACATTATATATATACTTCAACCCAATATGTATACATATATAAATATTGGTATACATAATAAATATGTAATTAATAATATTATAATTCAAATATATAAAAGTTTTATATAGTTTTATAATTACTATACATTTATTTTGTCATTTGTATTATACAATTATTAAATTAAATGCATTTTTATTGTATGTTTATGTATAAATACATTTATTTTATATTACGTATATGAATATATACAATATAGAAAAAATTAAATATATATATATAACATATTTATATTATATCTATTATATTATAAATATTTTATTCTATATACTTTTCTATAAATTATATAGTTATTAAATATATTTTTTAATAGACAATATTTATTATAAATTAATTTATTGTATATATATATATATCTCATTTAATTCTATTACATACTTCTAATTTTTTCAATGTATTTAATTTTATATTTATATATATGTGTGTGTGTACATGATAAAATATAAATATATATGATTAAATACATAAATATATAACATAAATGTATTTAATATAATACAAATGTATAATATAAATGTATTTAATATTATACATATGTATAATATAAATGAATTTAATATAATATATGTATAATATAAATCATAAAACATAAAAATGTATATTATTAATAAAACAATCATATTATTTTTTTATTTTAAAATATATATATATAATAATGATAATAGTTAATAATATTATTTCTACAGACACACACACACAAATATATATATAATTATATTAAATAATTATATAAATAAATACATATATATAGTATAATTATAACATAAGTATAAATATTATATAAATTCATTAATATATATATATATACACACAAAAAATATATATTATGTTATAAATATATTTATAAAAATATATTTTTAAAAGTAATTGAAATTATTTATGTATTTTTTACTTATAGTGATAACATGTATACATATATATATTTCAAAATATATGTTATATATATTATATATTATACACAGATATAATATATATACACAAATATGTAATATTATTTATATTTCTCTAAAAAATATATATTTATAAATATATGATATTTTTATTTGTAAAAAAATATAGTTTACTGTATTTCTTGCATCATTGTTGGTTTGATATAGTTGTTGCATGGGAGCTGTCCTTCCATTCAGTGCGGGGTTTGATTCCCAACGTTTGATGATTTTTAAAATTCTAGTCGACCATGGGTGAGATAGGCATGATGTCATGCATGTGATATGGTGGAGGGGAGGTGTTTGATTGTATGTGGTGTCATAGGGAACATGGGGCGGTTTATCCAGTGTGTTAGGAGTTATCTGATGGGGCGGTCATGTGAATCTGGGTGGGTGTCTTATGCGGCATTGGTGGGGGGGGGGGGTTGTTTAGGGTGCCTAAGAGGGTTCTTGTGGGTGTATGTGGTGTGTGGGGAGTGTTTAGGGCTCCTGGGGGGTTTAGTGGGGGCATTGGGGGGGGGGTTATCCATGTGTCTTGGGAGGGTGTTTGGTGGGGCATGTTGGGTTGTCCATGGGGGTGTATGGGTATCTTGTGGGTCTTGGGTGGTTTTCATGGGGGTCATGGGGGTGTCTAGTGGGGGTGTGGGTCATTTATTTTCGAATCTGGTGTAGTTTAGGGGTATTTATGGTATAGCCAGCCCTAAATTTCATCATTAAAAATTATTTAAGGTATATTCTAACTGCCCCTAATTAAAATATCAATTTCAATATGGCTAAAAGTACACCTAATTGACCTATTTATGGTGACTTGGAAGTGACATTAGTGGGGTTTCAAACCCTCAATAATCTTACTACCGCTAAACATAGACCTATTTTACCAACGATTACCCACAACCGACTCTAATTAGAGTAGGCATCCACTTTAGCTATGGTTATGTGTAATTACTAATAAAGTGTCTGAAAGGAATTATAACCTCTTATAAATTAAAAAATAACCCCTTCTAATCTTCCTATTTTTTCGTAGTGGGATCTGGTTTCTCGAATGCTACTACTCCTTATATTGAGTAGAATATTTCATGTCAGATTCACCATTTCTGTTTCTGATGCTTCTTCCAGGGTGCATCCACCTTGCGAGTTATTGTTCACTAGATTCACATGTGCCCCACATTTCTTCATTCCAAATGTGGGGGACATTCATAAATTTCTTGGAAATACATTCTCCTTGATAGAAAAAGGATGATGGGATGTCGGTCCCTCCTTCCATGGATTTAACCTTGGATGGCAACACCTAGTCTAGGTCTCCCTCATTGATTATGACATGGTTCGTGAAACTCGTTCTCGATTCCATCGCTTTGTGGATTTTGGTCAATTACGCTGCCTCAATATGGACATTCCATGGGGTCCTGATAGGGTATCTACCTTCAGTCAGGGGAGTAGTTTTTTTGGGCATCACTGGCATGTATGGATGCTGGAACATTGTTACACCGGTATTCTTTCCCACATGAGGGCTTCTCAAGGGCGCAGAACCCAAGGAATCATGTGGAAATCACAAGGTATCTACTTTTAGAGGCATTTCATCTGAGGTTTTCCTCAGGCATCATATGTTCATCAATTCAAGGCCCTCAGATTAACGTCTTGAAGAAACGATGTGAGAATGATTAGAATGCCCCGTAGAGGTGGATCAATGATGTGAATCCCCAGGAGGGATCACCTAGAATGTTTACCAGATGTATGGGTAAAATTACCTATGAAGACGGACCCTAGATAGTGTGTCTCGTAAAGAGAATATGTCACACTATGAAGGCTAATCTGGATACCTTTGGAGTGGGATCATCATGGGTAAACCCATATGATGGGAGAACCATGGTTTACCATTGGTTGGGATTGACCCTCATGGATGCATCATATGTACTGTATTTAGAATACAAAGATCTAAATCCATGCAGTTCAAGAGGGTATGGTGTGGGGATTTCACATGGTTAGGAACCCTTTTCAAGATAATTTCTTTTGGTTGGATAAAGAATGGTGTGGGGATTACGCATGGTTGACATCCCGGCTGCTGCTAAGAGGAATGATGACATGGATGGCTCTTACATATAGGAATGACCTAGGTGGATGAAATGCTTTTACCAAGATGTGATGGCTCAGGAAAAATCGTGATGGAAATGGATGAAGAGTGGAGATGGAAGGATGGGGTGGAAAAATTATTATGGGTGTTGGGATTGGACCTTAGAGGGGTTTCCTAAAAATCTCAATCGGCTAAGAATAAAATTCCACATTGTAATGAATGGGGGGTTTAGTCCTTCGACCCTAGGAGGATGCCCATTGAGCATAATGTGTGGGGACTTATGAATGAAATCATCCTAGTGTTCTTAGAGGAGATAAGATCTCCCATGTGAGGGGAATGATATTTCAAGGGATATTACCCCAAGTATATTAGGATGGTTTTGAATGAAGGGATTGAACTTCAAGGAGGCTTCCAACATATCCAAATTGTATCGGAATAAAATTCTACATAGTTCATAAGACTGTGAGACTTACGCGTAGGAGTGATCCATGAAGGTGGAAACAAGGGATCACTCCTAGAGGGATACCCATTGAAGATGTGGTTGGTAGAAATATGTGGGAATGGCCCAAAAGGACGGATAGGTATCGTGGTCACTACTAAATTATAATCCCATGAGTTTCATGTTCAATGTGATGAACAAGATGAAGTAGTAGACCTGCCATCCACATCGCGAGAAATGTGAAAATGATATGATTTTGGTGATTACACATGAGAGCTTCATGAGGAGTATATCATTCTGTATGATGTGAATTACATTTTTTTGTGGGAAGATCTCATTCATTTTCCGTCATAAACAGAGCATCCTATAAAAGGGAAATATGGGATTACACATGGAAACTACCTGAGGCACACTTTCCAGAAATGACCAAATAGAAAGTGATAGTGAATTGAGGTTACAGGAAGGGCAGGGTTTCTGATGACCCTCTCCTCTCTGATCCTATTAAAAGGATGTCACTCCATGTGATGAGGATACTATACCTTGTTACTCATATAGGGTGAAATTTTGTTCTTGGATCAAAGGTTAGGGTAAAATTTTAACATCATGTGTTGAGGACGTGGGTTCTATGGAGTTTTACGTCATGCAATTCGGACATAGCGAACCCACTTCGTACCCCAAGGGATTACATAATTTATCCTCATCAACCCTTAGGAAAGGGAAGGCATCAAAAATCCCATATGGTGAGGGTGTTGAGGAGTGGTCACTCAAAAGGATTAGGTTAGCATCCATAGGCCAAAATTTAAGGGGTAATAGCTTAACTATTACTAAAAGAAATATGTAAGGCCACAAACAGAGTAAAACTTATGGGGGACCACGAAATGACAATGTGCATGCTTGGAGGGTTTCATAGAATAGGGTCTAGAGAAGTAGAGGGCCTATCTGAGAGGTGTTTAATGAAGATCATATGTTTTATAGAGTCTAAGGGTTTCAAAAAAGAAATACCATAATGAATCAGGTTGAACCTTACCCGGTACGATGTCTCGACATTGTGAAAGAGTTCTTCACGAATAATTAATGCTTTTTAAATATGCAAATAACACAATCGGTCTCCCTCTGTGAAAGAAATGGCCCTTCGAAAAAGGAATCCTTACCATAGGTAGGGGAATTTAGAATCAAAATGAAGGGTGTATCACGATGCTCAAATACCTTTGGGATTCATTTTTCATCTAGTTCACAGTGCTCAAGTGCTTCACAGAATAAGAGATCATAAGTCGAATGGCCCAGGTAGTTATCACTTTGAGGTGGGTGACCAAAATATTTATAAGAAATGGTGAGTCTCAAGGCTCGGATGTGGGATGTGAAGCAGACTGAGCTCTATGAAAGGGATTGGATATGACGGACTCACAGATCCATCCTTCAACTGGCCTAGCATCATCACAGAGGGATTCATACTAACAGGACATCCTAAAATCCCACGATTTCTCGAAGTGGTGAGAGGTATATATGAAGTATCTTCATGAGGATGTCTCTTTTTATTATATTTAGTGCTATTTCAACTAGTGTATTCTTCAAACCGGTTATGACTTCCTTGAATAATCATGGGGCTCATATTTCAACCCCGATAGGGTAATAACCCTGAAAATATTATGGTGTGTATATATCAGATATCATCGTAATGTACAGATAGAGTTCTCTTATTTTGCACCATGTTTGGCACTACAATGGGATATTGTTGGGTTAATTCACAATTTATTTGTCATTAAATATTATGTATTTGAAGGGTTGATGACAACAAATTGAATAGGTCAAACCTAATGTGTCATTGTTTGAAAAGATGTTATTATTTAGACATCTTATGAATTATTATTTATGATTGATCACTATATTAAAAGAGTGGGGGTGTTCGTGCCTTCCATTTTTATTTTAATATGGGATTTATGATAGAATAATTAACTTGAGGTGGTAATAGGTATGATTAAATATTGAATTAACCTAGTCCTGTTTGTTTATATGAATGGATGTGTATCATGAAAATTATCAAGGAATGATAATTAATATCCATAATTATTATATTTTGAATTTCTAATGCATACCCATTATGGTGTGATGACCATATCTCAAGTCTATGATTCTTCTCTAAATATAGTTTTTGGGAACATGCTTCCTTCAAATCATAATATTCTCCACCTAGTTGAAATTTATTTAATAATAGGCATGGGTAGGTTTTTTTTGCATAAAAACCACATGAACTTCATGGTTGGGATGCCACATTTTATATTACAAAATGACCTGTGATTATATATTAATGCAATTATAAATAAAAACTATAGTGTAAATCATATGGATTATATGTGTACTGATTCCTTTTTAAAATTCTATTTATCTTAAATGGTTGGGAAAAACTAAACATCAATGATATCTCTATTATTCGGGTGTTTATTAATGTATTTCAATAACTATTTCTTATTCTTACAATGAATCATGGGGTTGAGTTTTCAATTGAACTCATACCTGTTGTAACAATTATTTAAAAGTATCCATATAGAATGGCCCTGAATGAGTTGTAGGAATTAGAGAAGAAGCACAGGGAGAATCTTGAAAAACTATTCAATCGACCATGTGTAGCACTATGAGGTGCACATGTTATTTTTATTAATAATATACATATATATATATATATATCAATGTGAATCTATATTGATTATCATTAACTCAACAAGATCACTATAAATAACATGTGTCCTCTACCCTATATTGATTAATTGTTTGATCAACTGTGTGAATCCCAATACATTTCTATGAATGAAATTTATTATGGATATCATCAATTGAGTGTTAATAAGAAGGATATACTCAATATAATATTCAATAAAAAGTGTATACACAATGAATTTATAGTGATTCCAATTGTTCTAAAAAATTCATCCTTTTTCTTCATGGATATATATAATATTTTCTTTTGAGATTACATCAATCTACTTAGGGTAATCCTTATAGATGATATTGTTACATTTTAAATTTGGATGAAAGTGCATGATGATCACTTGAGGATTGTACTGAAGACACTATGGAATGAAAACATTTTTTAAAAATTTACAAAGTTTTAATTTTAGATAAAAATTTATTAATTTTTGGGTCATATAATCTCGAGTGAGGGTATTTTGGTGGATCCATATAAGATGAATATTATTTAATATTGGACCAAACCATCCATAGTGACCGAGACTCATAGTTTTCTAGGATTTTATGGATATTATGAGTGTATTACGGAATCATTTTTATGAATTTATAATCAACTAACCAAGATAACATAGAAGTGATCAATGTACATTTGGGTAGAAAAAGGTGAAAAACATTAATCGAATTTAATATAATGGTAGAATGAGTAAATCTACATACATTACTCTTTCATAGATAATAGTTTTTGAACTATAAGGATGCATAAAAGAAGATACAAGGATTAATTATCATGTATAATGAAATGGTGATAAATTAATCCTCACCTAAATTTAATGTTTATGAGAAAAATTACCCAACTCTTTATTTGAATTTAGTTATAGTAATTTTTCATTACTCATATGATGGAAATATATTTATCAGTGTATTTGTGATATATATAATGATAATAAATTTATAGAGTATATATTTACTCAAAATAGGTAAATTTGTACCAGATTAGATGGATGGAGTTGACTAAGGATTAAGAATTCTCAATACATTACCACATTGGGAACAATAAGAAGGTGACTAATGCATTGAGTCAAAAGGAACATACTAGTTATCTATAATGATGATAAAAAAAGATCTAATATTTCTATATTTTTAAAAAGTAGAACATTAAATAATCAAGTAAGGGAAAAAAACATCATTATCCCATGATATTTCATCCATATATCAATGAGATTATTAAATAGGAATAGAAGAAATATGTGGAATAGTATATTAAAGTTGTAAATGTTCTAAAGTTAAAATATGACTATGGTAATTTGATATGGTTCATGAACTATTAATGTGATTATTATAAACTAGGTTTGAAGTGGGTGGTGTTGGATATGTATAATAGTTCATCATTTTATATTAATGATATACGTAAGAAGTATTATAAGGATATAGAATTTATTTATAGTGGATAAAAATAAAGAGAGATATAGAAGAGTATATGTCTAGGATATTATTATATTTAAAATTTAAGGATGACAATAATATGTTTATGGGGATGTTACGATAATTATAAATACTAGAATTTAAATGGGAAAACATCACCATGGATTTTGGAATTGAACCGCAAAAAATATATATATTCCATATTGATTTTTGGGTTATATTCAACTTCTTTGTGAATTTAGCACAATTAATTCCATTTAGTGAACATTTATCTTTTTTAATCATTCTATAATATAAATTATGTATGTGGTAAATTTTTATTGAGTGTCACATTCTATTGTAACAAATTGGGTTCCAATTATTAGAGTGATGTATTAGGAAAGTATTTAGTATGATCTAGATATAGTGTGGAGTTTCAATAGTTCTTATCATTCTCAAATAGTTGGTTAGTCTTGTTGAACCATTTAAAACCTAGAGGATATGATGAGATCTTATTATATGGATTGAAAAAAATTAGATCAACATCTTCCTATAATATATTTATCATACAACAATATATTTCACATAATAATTTAGATGGATCCTTATGAATACATATATGGAAATATGTTCATAAATCAAACATGCTAGAGTGATGTTGGATAATAGATGTTTTTGGAACCTGATCTAACTGATTAAATGGTTGAGAAATTCAAATCCATTCAACAACATATTATGGCATCACAGAGTTGACATTAATTTCATACTGAAACTTTTCGAATAAATATGGAATTAAGTGTTAGTGTGAAGGTATTATAATGAATTTCCCCATAGATAATGTTTATAACATTTTAAAAGATGGGAAATATGAGACCAAGGATTATTGGACACTTCATGATTGTTGATCATGTATGGAAAATATCATATCATTTGGAGATTCAACCTAACCTCAATCAAGTTCATGATGTGTTCCATGAATCTCTACTATGAAATTACATACCTGATCCTTCACATGTGTTGAACTCAAAGGTCATACTAATGGAAAATAATATTTACTATCATGAAAAACTAGTATAAATCATTGATATTTGATATAAAGTGATAATTAATAAGACTACTCTCCTTGTTAGAGATCTCTAGAAGAATCATAAATTAAAAAAATCTACATGTGGAACCAAATATGTGATTGAATAGGGATATCCTCATTATTTGTATCAGAGTGGGGTAATTTTGTAGGATAAATTAAATTTATGGTTGGTATAATGAAACAAATTGAGTTTTATGATATAAATTGTTCTTTAAAAAAATAATCTCTTTGTTCCATTGTTATAAATGAAATCATTATTTTAAAAGAATTGTAATATAGTGTATCATTATAAACTACCCATTAAATTGGTTGTATGAGTAATAATTAATACATTTCAAAATTATGTATAAAAACTCCAAATAATGAAATTATATTCATAAATATGTAATTTATTTTCATTATAGCTTTTATATTCTTCAAATAAATTCATATAATAGAAAATGGGTTTTATTTACATTTGTTTAAAAAACAATATAAATAATATTTTTATCATTAAGTGTAAGGAAATAACCCCAATTTGCCAGAGCTCGTGTCTTATATAGTTACATTATCATATAAACAAGGAAGAAACATCCCAAAGGACCTAAAATATTAGTATCTTTGAAAAAAAATATACACACATAAGTTCATCATTAATAATTGAAAGTAAATACATTATGTAAATTGCATTATAATCATCCATGACTCCTAGCTTATCCCAACAATTTATTCAAAATATACTTCTTCTGATCCTCGAAAAAATAAAACATAACCTAGGGGGAGATAGTGCACTCAGTAATAGAATGTAAAATAGAGGAACCATAAATAATAAGTCATGGTGAATTAATAAATATATATAGTCCATTAAAAAATTTTCTTGATCAGAATATGGCATAAATAAAAACTGAATAAATAATTCCATAATAAAACAAAACCATTGATATTATATTAGAATAATTATCAAATTTACTATCACTTACTAGTTTCATAAATATTTAATGCATAATGTGGGACATCATAACCAAATTGTTAAGTCCACATGCCAATATTATGTAAAAATAGGTAATAACCCAAACTTGTTAGTCTCTTGAGACCTACCGATGCACTAAAGGGAAATAAAGGTCCCCACCAAATAATTACTAAGTCCAATGAATTACTCATATAAAAGGGATGAAATATAATAAAAATTTACATTCATATTGAAATTAACATATGAAATTTTAATAAATTCCCCAATCAATAAATATAATCACTAACAATTCAGAGTAATATGGTGAATGGTATCATGATAGCACATCCACAGTCAATATAATCTTATATTATTCCCTAAAATATGTTATATGATATCGTAAAATATTACTCCCAATTAAACATTGTAATAAACAAAAAAATTTAAATATATGGAAATACTCTTATAAAATCATCATGTAATTCTTGAGAGAAAAACTATTTTACTTTGAAAAGAAGAGTTCTTTTGGAAAAAAATATTTATCACAATTGTTTGTATAAAAAAAGTACTGAAAAAATGTAATTTCTAGTTAAAATATTAGTGATTTAATAAAAATAATGGTTTCTAAAAATATATTATGGTTTTTACTTGAAAATGGGTAAGAAATTAGGATGTTCCCTTTGTCTGGGATTCAACATCAGAATGAATTGAGAAGGAAACCCTGTAATAATCATGTATATCCCATAAATAATTTATCAATATTTCCAGAAATATTAATTTGGATCCTATATATATAATATGGAAGAAGTAAAAAAATGTATACACAATAAATTTGTGAGAATATTGTGAAATAATAACATGAAGGAAAATGATGGTTTAGGTAGAGTCCTTTACCTTATGTCTGGATGAGTTCTAAACTTAACTATAATGTCCAAGATAATCTAATTAGTTAAATTAATTTATTAATTATGAACCTCTTATATAATAATTTTATTTATTATAATTTTATTAAGTTCATTTATGGCTTTTTTGAAGAGTAATAAGATACAAACTTATTGCTCCGGAGGGTGTTTTTCCTTGGGCTTCATAACCAGTGTACTTGTGTATGAGTATTGGAGTTCGTCTGGAATGGATATCATTAACTAGAAAAGAATTTATATGTTACTAATTAATATACATAATAATAAATTATTATATTATTAATATGTTTATATGGTTTTAATATGAATTATTAGATAAAATATTAGTGATAATCGTTAAGATTATTGCGGGGGTATTTTGATCAACTTGAAGTAATTTTCTTGTATAAATTTGTGTTAAGTATATATACTTAATATAAAACATTAAATAGGAAATAATAAATATTTTATAATATTTTCCAAAAATAAAAATGGTTTCCTGAATATCCATGATGATCAAATTTAATAATAAAGTTTCATTCTCCATAAAGGTTGTAAATTGGAACCTCACAGGTGATGATTTCTATTTGTTTAATATAAAAGAGAGAGAAAAGAGATTTTTTTTAATAATATTGCATTAACATGAAATAATTGTTTTATATATTGGATACTATAATTATAATGATCATTTGGTTATAGGTGGTGATAATAAGATAAGAAATGATATTAACTTTCAAATGAAATTAAAAGAAAAAGGAAAGTGTTTCCTATTGAATTATCTTCCTTGGAAAACTCATTAGGGAAACATGTTTTGGTATTTTGGTAAGACCATGATCTATTTAAAATTGGTAAATTCAAGGGAATATGGTTTGGGAAGAACCTTTACAATATTCAAGGCTTATATTAGTAAGGATAAGAGGGGGTTAGGGTGGTTTTTATAGTGGGAGAGAGGAGTCATTTTTTAATATATTATTCATTATTTTATTATTTTTATAAAGAAAAAAAATAATGTTTATTATTGTGACCAAATATAATAATAAGTTCTTATGAGTTTGAACCAAGTGTTCTTGTATCATCCATACATCACTTATTGCTCAATAAATCATGCATTTATCATTTATCTTAAATTATCATAATTTACCGTTCACCAAAAATTCATGTATTTTATATAAATCTAAAAAATTCACCCTTAAATTTTCATACTTTCAGAATTAAAAATTAACTCTCTTTTATGAAAATAATTACCTATATTTTTGAAATTTAATTTTTAATTTAAATCAATATTTACTCCAAAAATACAATTTTTTAAATTTAAAATTGATTTTATAACACTATAGAAATTTCACTATGGTCTCATAACATTATCCTAAAATAGTAAGACAACGAAATATTAATTTATGAATCCATTTTATGAAAATGAATTTTATTTTAAATAATTTTATTAACTATAAAATTTTAATTTAATAATTACCACTTACAAATATAACCACAAGTAAATACTAATTTTTAAAATATTCATTTCCTTACACTATGATATAATTATATCATAATTAAATTTATAATATGGATAAATTTTATTTATAATTTCTTTAGCGGTTTTACTATTATAGTTTCTAGTTTACTATTCATACGAGTCAAATTAATATTCCTAATGTAATTGTGAAATTTCATCTTTATAGGTTCCTTATATTCTATTAATACCTTTTATTTCATTAATTATTAATTTATCATATTTCTATTTCATTATATAAGTGATTTTATATGATATATACTCTATGAAATAATCATAAGATGGGAAATTTCATTAATTGTGTTTTGGGTCTTTACATTCTACCCTTCTACAAAAATTTCATCCTTGAAATTTCTATATTGTCACCCATTAAAAATATTTTGTTAGTTCATCTTCCAATGTCCCTCAATATCCCAAGTCTCCTCTTTAATTTTATGATATTTCTAAAGTAAAATTACCATCCAAATTGTCTACTTTCTCAACACATTTTCCTTAGTCTATACAATCTAGATAGGATCATCACAGTAATAAGAATCATGTTCCAGGTCCATTCCTTCATTATTGAGTACATGTATTATGTCTAGCATGTATTTTCATAACAAAGAGAAATAGAACACATTGTGTACATTAGAAAGGCTAGAAGAAATTACCGGTCAGTAATCCCTAAAACTAATTCTATCGAGAATTTCAAAACTTCCAATATACATGGGGGTCCGTTTACCATTCATCTGAAATCTTATAACACCCTTCCATGGATATTCATTCTAGAAAACATGATATCCCACTTTAAATTCCAAATACTTCCTTTGATTATCAACATTACTCTTTTTTCCTTATTTGAGATGCTTTGAAATGGGTTTGAATAGTCTTTACCTTCACAATTTATTCCTCTATAGATTTGGGCCCCCCTGTTTCCTTTCACCAACATCATGCCAACGTATTGGTGTACGAATTCTTTTTCTGTACAGTTCTTTATATGGTTCAATTTTAATATGAAAATGGAAACTATTATTTTATGGAATCACTACTAAAGGTAAATACTGATCCCAAATACCTTCAAAATCAAGTGATCACTTGATCAACATGTCTTCTTATATTTGGATCATTCTTTTATGTTTCCATCAGTTTGAGGGAGATAGGAAGAACATAATCAAAGCTCAATATCCAAATATTTATATATACTTTTCAATAATTTTGATGTAAATCATGGAGCACGATCAGAAAAAATTTTGCAGGTGCTTTGTGAATTTCTATAACAACATTAATATAGATCAACGTTAGATGCTCCATTTGAAAATCCTCCCTTATTGTAAGGAAATGTGCATATTTTGTTGCTCAATTAACAATCACCCATATTTCATCATTTCTTCATGGAGTTTTTGGAAATATATAGAACAAATACGTGGGGATACCATCTCATTTTCATGTATGAATAGGAATGGGTTTCATGACTCCACTATGATATTCTCTTTTGGCCTTCACTTATTAAAAGACTAAATGTCTTGATAAATAATCAGCAATTTCCCACTTCATTCTATTCTACAAGAAATTTTTCTTTAAATATAAATAAATCATAGTGTTATTAGGCTATATAAAAAAATTAAAGATATGTGAATCATCCAATAACTCCCTATTTAGCTCAGGTATATAGGGAAAACATATCCTTCTCCCCAATTTGAGAATTTTATCATCATAGAAAATATCTTAAATCTTACCATCATTCAGAGCTGTAATTTTCTTTTGAAGGTAATCATCATATGACTGAGAACATTTAATTCCTTCTAATAAATATGGTTGGAAAACCAATTGAAAAATTAATCATGTTTCACCTTCCTTGATAATTACCATATCCATCTTTTCTAGATCTGTATACACATGAACTTTTTCAATCCTCATTTTCTATAGAACTGTATGATCCTTCCTACTCAAAGCATTTTCTACCTTATTTTTATTTTCTAGATGATTGTTTATTAAGAAATAATAATTCTCAAGAAACTCAAGCCAATTTATTTGCTTCATGTTGAGTTCTCATTGGGAGATGATATATTTCAAACTCTTTTGATCTTTATATATCTCGCATCGTTCACTATAGAGATAATGTATCCATATCTTCAGAGAAGTTTTTATAGATTCAAACTCAAGATCATGACTTGGATAGTTATGTTCCTGAGTTTCAACTACATTGATGAAATGGAAATAATAGCATCATTCTACATAAGTATACAACCAATTACTTTCTTTAATGCATCACTATAAATCACAAATCAACCATTTCCTGATGGTAGAATCTAGATTAGATAATTTACTAATCTCTTCATAAATTCTTCAAAACATTCTTCAAATAATTATTTCCATTCAAACATCACCACTTTACGAGTAATCTTGGTTAACGGGTTAGTTAATCAGGTAATGTTATGAATGATACATAGATAATAACCTGAAAAACTAATAAAACTACATACCCAAGTTATGTTCATTGGTGCATGAAATTATTGAAAATCCTTTTTATTTAGAGTATCAACTATGATTCCATCCTTAGAGACAATATGGACAAGAAAAGAAACTATTTGAATCCTGAATTTACACACGCTAAAATTTCCATATAAGTTGTTTCATTTAACAGTCCTCATAATAATGCTCAAATGATCCTCGTGATCATCATAGATCTTGGAATATACCAAGATATCATCAATAAATACAACAATAAAGTCTTCAATATGTTCCTAGAATATTTTATTTATTAGATCCATGAAAACATAGGGTCCATTAGTCTGTCCAGAAGGATTTATTATTAACTTTCAATTCCCCTACCTGGTTTGAAATACTCTCCTTGGAATATCGTGTTTCCTCAAACAAAACTTTTGATATTTAGATTGATGTTCAATATTTTAAAAAATATTTGGATCTGTGAAGTTGATCCAATAAACCATCAATATGAGGAATATGATGCCTATTATTTATATTAGAGGTATTAATCTCCCTGTAGACAATGCACAACCTTGTAGAATAATATTTGTTCTTGACAAAGAGAATAGGGGATCCCCATGGAGAAACACTATGGGGGAAAACCCCTAATAACTCAATTCCTCTGGTTGTTTCTTTATCTATAATAATCTTACTATATACCTCCTATAAGGTGTATTTGATATAGTTGTCTCACTAGGAATTGAATCAATAGAGAACTCAATTTTATGTTTAAGTGGTTGTCTAGGTAAATCCTTTAGATATATTTTTACATATTCTTGCACAATTGGTACATCCTCAACATGAAAATTTCTTTACTCACAAATAGATATTTCATTCTCTTCCACCCCATGAATTAAGACCAGTACATCTACTAGGGGTGTATCTATATAAGAGTCAAATGTATAATGTTTTTCTCTAAAGATGAGGGCCTCTAAATCATTCTAAAAAATTGTAACTTCCTTCTTCTTGAAATATTTCATCGAATCATAATTTGAGAGATAATTCATACTGATAATTCTTTCAAAATAAATCAGTGTTATTTTGATAAGGTTAGAAACTATAGAACGTATATGGGTCATAAAAGGGACTTATCAAAACACTTTTGTTGTGATGATACTTCCCTTAGAGGATTTAACTAAAAAATCCATTATTAAATCAAATTAAAATTATCTCATTTTCATCGAACACTAAGAAGATATAAAAACGGTGATAATCTATAATGAAATAAAGAATTGAATTAGTTTGAGTAATTGATTAAATTATATTCCACCAAATCGTTAGGAACATCAAATTTTGTATTTCTGACTTCAAAACCTTTTCCTTTCTTCATTTTCCTTCTTTGGGGAACGTTTCATTGGTGCCTAGTACATTCATGTGCATAATGTATCATATAATTAGAATTATATCATTGACCATTGGAGGATTATTTCATTCCCTTGAAATCACATGATTGGTGCACTTTTCCCAACACTGGTAACAAAAAACCATTCCCTTCAGTAATTTCCTAGGGTGAATCTTACAATAATTACTATAGGGTGGAAAGTCAACCTTTACATTCTTCCCCATTTCCTTATTTCCTTTTCCAGAGTGTTATGTTGTCCTCTTCTTCTCTTTCATTACATTAATTTCATATGACTTAGGGAATTCCATTTCTATCTTGATAGCACAAGAGAATATAACATCATGTCATGAAAAATTTTGAGAGGCCAGTGTCCTTTAGAGGAATGGTTTTAAACCATTAAAGAATCTGCCTATATTTCTCCTTAGATTATGTTTGTAGTCCATATAATTCCTTCTTATCCTTCTAAATTTTGATTCATACTTTTCAACATTTTCATCATATTTCTATCTTAGACTAAGGAATTACATCTCTATTTTTTCTCTCTATTAATTAAGATATTGTTTTTCTTGGAAAATTTCCATAAAATGTCTTCATTCCATATTTTATATCTCTTACTCCTCCTTTGGGTTTTGAATCAATGGCCACCATTGACCAGAATCACCTGATACATGATACACTACCATTACAACTTCTCTCCTTCATTACTTCCCTAAGCGATGAATATCATATCTAAGGTACATATCCACTATTATGCTTGGAATGGGTTTTTAGTCCCTGTTTAATGATATATGATGTTGATGTATTATGTGTTCTAACATTTCTCCTCCACATTAAAGATCATGATTCTCCATACGGGTAATATTATAGTTCATAACCTGATTCATCTTGCCCAATATTTGTAATAAGTTTCCCAGCACAAGTCATAGATCCATAACCAACATCATTATCCAACATAGGAGGTCAATCACTATATGGGATAGTCATGTTTGTGCAGTTTCCATTATTTCCACTATTCTTTATTTCTAAATATTGCCACAATCTAAATTAGGTTATGAATAATAATTTAAAATGTCGAACTAGAAAAATACATAGAATAAATTGAAATTTTATACATGTCTAATCTCATAATCATAAACATGGTTTTATTGGGTACAGATTTACATTTAAATAATCCATAATTGTGGTATAGAAAATGTTAATTATCCTAATAATAACCCCTGGGAGTGTCAAACTAGGGGTGCAGTAAGGCCCATAGTTGTGTACCAGGTTACCCCAATTCGTGCCCAGAACACCTCATCAGAGTTATTACTCCAATGTATATCTATCGCAGAACCACATAAACTTCTAGTATCAAGACACGAACGTATTTTTTTTGAGGTTCCACATAATCTATAACATATCAAAATTATAGGATGTTCTTGTATTCTTATCCCCCAGGACAATATTAGGGTTTTGTGCACAAATGTATGTTATATATATATATATATATATATATATATATATATATCTATTTTTCAAGTTTTCTACTAAAAATCCATTGATACCCACAATTAGGACCCAACCCTAGTAGCCTAGGGTTACTATCATATTTAATAACATTTGCATAAAAACTATGAAGATGGATCCTAAATGACCAAATAGTTTAGTATCTATGGAAAAAAATATACATACATAATTTCAACATTACATATTGAAATGAAAATATATATATAAATTCCATTGTAAATATTCATGAATCCTTGATTATCCCTTAAATTCATTCATAATATACTTCTTTACAACCTGGTAAAAATAAAACATAAGAAATAGGTAATCTCGGGTGATCATTAATGATATGTAAAATTGTAGAAAGTATAAATAATAACTCATAGTGAATAAATAAAGGTACACATTCCATTAATTCATAATCTTAATCATAATATGGAAGGAATAAAAACTTAATAAAAAGTGCCATAATAAAACATAAACTATGAAATTTTACTAGTTGAATAATCACATGGACTACAATATACTAGCTTCAAAAATATTTAAGGCATAATTCAGGACATAATAACAATATTTTCAAGGTTTTATATAATGATCTTACAAAAATGTATAAAAACCCAAACTAGTTTGTCTCATGTGATCTACCGATGCACTGAGGTGTCATAGAGGGTCCCACCTGAAACATACTATGTCCAATTAATTCTTCATATGATATTTGTGAAACATAATTAACATATAAATACATATTAAAATTGACATATGAAATGTAAATAAATTTCCCAATCATTAAACATAAACACTAATCATTTGGAATAATAAGGTGAATATTACAAGATAGCACATAAACTATCAAAAGAATTATAAACCATTAATTAAAATATAGTAGATGATATCATAAAACATTAATGGAAATTATTCACAATAATCACCAAGAGTGTTGAAATAGATGAAAATATTCTTATTAAATCGTTGAGTAATTTTGGATAAAAGTACTCTTTTACATTGAAAAGAAGAGTTCTTTTGGAAAAAAATCATTTTTATTTATCATAATTTTAATTATCATACCAATAATGAAAATATGTTACTTTTTAGGCTAAAATTGATGATTTAATAAAAAAAATTGTTTCTTAAAAAATTATGGTTGGAACTTGAAAATGGGTGAGGAATCGAGATATTCACATTAATCGGTCATGCGTATCAGAAAGAACTGAGAAGGGAACCTTGTAATAAATATGTATAACCCATAAAATATTGATCAACTGATTTGGATATTTTAATTTGGAACTTATACATATAATATTCAAATACTACCCAAAAATATAGAATCATTAGATTTTTGTAAAGATACTGAATGAAAAATCTAATGGAAAATGAAGGTTCGCGTACAATCTCGTACATTATGTCTGGATCAGTTTTGAATTTGACCTTAATTTCATGGATAATAAAATTATATCCATTAAATAATTCATTTAGAACATTATTTATATTTATTTAATTTATTATAATTTTATTAAGTTCCTTTTCTGGCTTTTAGATGAGTTATAAGATACAAATGTATTAATTGGGAGGGTTCGTTTCTTTTGTTTTCAGGATCGGTGTACTTGTATTCTAGTATTGGAGTTCATGTGGAATGGATAAAATTCTTCAAAATTCAATTTATATTTTAATAAGTATCATCTATAAGATTAAAATGGTTATATAATTCATTTTTAATATGGTATGAAGATGAGTTATTAAATAAAACATTATTGATAATCATTTTTATTATTACGGTGGTATTTGGATCGTCCCAAACTAGTTTTGTCATATGAATTACTATTATTCATATATAATGGTTATAGAGCATTAAATAATAAATAATAAATTTTTTATAATCTAGTTCAACCATAAAAATGGTTTAATGACCAGCCTTGAAGGAGGAATTACAGAACGATGGTTCATTGTCCAGGATGTTTGTAAATTGGCACCTCATAGACAATTATTACATTTTTATAATAAAAGAGATAGATATGATTTTGATTAATATAATTCCATTAGCCTGATATAATTATTGTATATAGATGATAATAGAGTTCTAATGGTCATTTTTTTATGGTAGGTGAGGATAATATAATAAAAGAAGGTAAATTGACAATGAAATTAAAATACAAAGGAAAAGCATTTACCACTTGAAATTTCTTCTTTGAGAACCTACTTTGGTAAAGGGTTTTTTGTCTTTTGGTAAGACCAAGAGAAAATGGATGTGGGAAGAGACTAGGGAAGATGATTTTTGTAGAACATTTACATTCTTTGAGGCTTATATTTCTGAGGAGAATATGGGATGATGGGTGGTTTTTATAGTGGGGGAGATGAGTGATTTTTGAATATCTTATTCAATATTTTATTATTTATATTAATATAATAAATAGTGATGATTATTGTAAAAAAATAAATTAATAAGTGAATTTGTGGTTGAAAAAATATGTCTTACATTAGTCATAAATCACCTATGACTCAATAAATCATGTATTGAGCATTTATAATAAATTATCATATTTTACTATTCACTAAATATTCAAGTATTTTATAATAATCTAAAAAATTCACCCTAACCTTTTTTTGACATGTAGAATTAAAAAAATGATCTCCATTTTATGAAAATAATTTTCTAAATATGAGAGATTTAATTTCTAATAAAAATACTTATTTACTTGAAAAATACATAATTTTAAATTTAAAACTAATTTTATCACACTCTAAAAAATTAACTTAGGCATCATAAAATTATCTAAAAATATAAAGACAAATAAAATTTCATTTCTGAATAAATTTTATGAAAAATATTTTCATTCTTTTTAATTTTATTAATTATAAAATTTCAATTAAATATTTTTGACATACTAATATACCCACACTTAAATATTAATTTTAAAAACATTCGTTCACTTACACTATGATATAATTATTTAATAATTTCATTTATAAGATGGAAAAAAAATTTATACTTTCTTCGGTGAGTTTACCATTTTATTGGCCACATTACTATTCATTAGGGTTACATTACTATTCATATGTTATGTTACTATTTCATTTTTATAGGATCCTTATCTTCTATAAATACCGCTTATTTCATTCATTCTTCATTTATATTGTTTGTATTGTGTTGTATAAGTGATTTTATATGATCTATACTATACAAAATAAACATAAGAATGGATATTTCATTGATAATGTTCAGGTTAATTATATTAGGA
Source organism: Viscum album (assembly GCA_963277665.1). Taxonomy (NCBI): domain Eukaryota; kingdom Viridiplantae; phylum Streptophyta; class Magnoliopsida; order Santalales; family Viscaceae; genus Viscum; species Viscum album. Next base: position 1,018,514,407 of record OY728133.1, on the reverse strand, counting down.
AATGTTATTTGAATAAATTTAGTTTATTTTTTAATAAAAATTTTAGAAATACCATAGAGTTAATGTTTGAGATATTTTTGAAATGTTTTTTACAAATATTAAAAAGTACTTTTGATTAAAAACTATTTATCATTTAATGAATTTTCAAAAAAAATTATATTTGGTACTAAAATTAAAACTATCTCATTTATATTATTAATAATCTAATTATGGTCATTTTAATTCGTATTATCCTTATTTAGGTATAAATATATTGTATACCTAAGAAAACATTTGTTCTTGAAAACCTTTTTTACCATGTTTTGTGATTTTATTTTAAAATTAATTTTTGTCAACATTAGTGGTTGATTTTGATAAAATTAATTCCAAATTTATATCAATAATTTTTTTAAAAAAATAAATTAGGTATTATTGATTTTATTCATAATGAATACAAAAAATTTAAAAATCCATCATTTTTTAAGGTAAAAACTAGTTTACCATGGTGTCAAATAAAGAGATAAGTGTAAAATTTCCATTTAAACGTGTATAAATTCATTTTTATGAAATATTTCGACCAAAACCTACCCATAAATAAAATCTATTTCCATTTGGAATCATTTCCCTATAGAATGAATTTATTATATTTAGATATTTTAATAAACTAAAATTCTGTCCTCCCCCTCCCCTTATATAATGGACACCCCTCTGTAATAATCATTACTTCACATTTAGCTTTTTAACTTGAAAAAATAAACATAAAAAAATATATTATAAACATTCATATCCACAAATTATAGGTTCATATGATCTTAAAATGGTATTTTTAGGGTCCTTATTAATAGATTTAATAGATGTCAATATAAGGAAATGCAATCATCTTACCTGACCACTTTAAATTTATTTCTTATTATATTTTTTATAAATGTATGGTATATATCAAAAAATAACAAATTTAATATAATAAATATAATAAAATGTTATTATGAATATGTAACATCCCAAACACCCACTCTATTCCATCAAATGGGATGTTAAATTATCTCTCATGCATACCTGTAGATTACCACCTCTTTGTAGCGATACGAATTATTTATCATCATCATATTTCATGGATGGGTATTATGATGGGTTTAATATTTTTACCTAATATTTATATTATTATTATTATTTAATTAAAAAAATGTATCCACTATATTATTATCCAATCCATTGGAAATTGATAATGTTGCTCATGCCTATGTGTTGAAACCCACCTTTATAATGTGAAGTGATTCATATTTCATTTCGTATTTACATCTATTATAATAAGGAAATATTTAGTTAATTTATATGATATATCTAATATATAATAATTATTTTTTAATGGTAAATGATTATTTATTGATATTTTATTATATTCATTGAATAGTTAAAATAATGTTCATGCGTCTGCATTGCTTACAGTCTCCATGGACGCTGTATTTTATTTTTCTATATCTATCAATTATGTAAATATATAAACATATATACATAAATATATATTTAAAATATGTATATATAATATTTATAACATTATTAAACATATGAAGATGATGGAAAGATGACAAAAGTAAAAGGAACATAACCACCATAATGAAATTCTCAAGAAAATTGAAACAGTTAACACCTATAAATGATGTATTTAATAATGACATATTTAAAAAATTGGTGTTGAAATATTTTCATTCCTATCATATATGATATTATAATTAAGTAAATGTTTCAATAAAATAAGAATAATAAATTTAATTTATTCATACCGAATGTTATAGAACATTCAAAAAATGATAAACTTGTGGTTCTGGGATTTATGTTACAATCTCATTTTTATTGGGATTGATTATGATTATGTTTTTAATGATGAAATTTTATGATCTTACACTCAATAAACTTGTTATTTTTATTATCCTACTATATATCTATATATTTCATATTTTACTTTCATTTTAATCTATTTATATCTGAAATATAACAAATGAATATTTTTGTAGAAAACTGACTACATTTCATTGTTCATTTGAAAATATTTTCTCATCCATTTCCATGATTTATATAAGTATTTTCAATATATTTTTACCTTTATCGATTTATTTTTACATCATTATTACACATGGTTGAATTAAAAAACAACTAAAAGGAATCTCCATGTCATTTAACTAAATGAGGTGCTTTATATTTTCTATTGAATAAGTGAATGGAATATATGTTTTAATATATACCCCATGAAGGGTATTAGTACTCGCATAAACACTAAATTATTTGAATATTAATTTATAATTTTTCATTTTTCTTTTTAATTAATACATTTTCATTAAAATTTTGGGAATTTTATAATTTTATGTAATTAATTTAAAAATAAAAATGGAATTTCTTTTAATAAATTTTCATGTGATGTTTTAAGGGAATTTTTAATCTATTTTATCATTATTTAATTTTATATATGATTTAATTCAGATTTTATGTAATGATACAATTGAATTTAAATATTTGGACAAATTACAATGATGATCTATGGATGATAATATAAAAATGATTTATTGATGATCTAACCTTGTTATGATGAATTGATTATGAAACGTGTTTCGTTTCCATGGGTTATTAAATGATAAATTTTTTATTATATTAGAAAAAATATGTATGATTTTTTATGTGTGATTGGTTATACTGGAGATATAAATCACTATAATTCATTGGGTAAATATTGATAACTCACGAGATTAATAGGACTATAATGGGGAGTAAACAAATTTAAATAATGAACTCTATCTACTATAATTGTCTTGGGAGTGATACTAGAAAAAATATATTATTGAATTGGAATTTAGGATAATACACTATAATTATCATTAGAGTAATCCTGGATTAAGAATGTTATTTTACTTTTTTATGTGTATGAAAAAAACATATGACATATTCCAATATTATAATATCATAGTTCATTATTCCTTTATGATTCATGTATTATGAACATCCAAGAATTATTACATGGAAAAAATATGATCTATGATATGAAGGGTATAGTTTTAGAAAGTAATTCTCATGATCTTATTGTATTATTATCATGTTATGTTTATGTGGTCCTTAGAATCTTCCTTTGATACTTCAAGGGGCATTAGAGATGATCCTTTATTATATTTCAATTAACTACTTTATATAAAATGGTTTTGTGTTTTATTTTTCTAAGAAGGGTGATTTCTATGAATAATCTAGGAGGAGATGATATAGATATTTTATAAACATGTTTTTATATTTCAGTTTTTCCAAATACAGTAAAAATTTATGATTATGGAATGGATCAGAATGATAACGATTGAATATTAATCTAATAAGATGATATTTTTAAGAATGAAAAGTAGGGATATATATGTATATGGTTCCCATTAACATAGAATGATTTTTCCTTATATATTTTAATCACATTGACTCTATATGGAAATACTTGTCTGAACATGAATGGATCCACCCACCTTATTCTTAACTTACCAAGAAAAATTTTTTTCAGGAATTAAATTTTTTTTCAATTTCTACGAAGTATATCTATTTCTTCATGATTTTTTAGAAATTACAATTTCCTATTGTATCAATTTTGAATTTATGTATTGGAATATTAATCCATTCAAATATCTTCAACATCATATAAATCTTTTATTATTTTACTTATATCTTCATCCCCTGTCAAATTGACATTTCTGATCAACCAATATGGTCTGTGGGTGTACTTAATTAGAATATAGAATGCACTCACATGCACCAGATGAATTGGATTCATATCTTAGACTTTGGAAATCTGAAAGATATATTTTGGTTCATGAATTTATTGAAAACATTTAATGGGTTAGTAGCGGTGTATTATTTTTATAACTAATTAAAATCATAGTTAAAAAATAAAAATATTTATGTGTGGTCAAATATACGAGAGAAAGGGTCCATGAACCTGATCATCAATTCGTCAGAACACTAACATAAATGATCAGGTGTTTTGGAATCTCATGTTTATATTCAATTATTCCCAAATATTGATTATAGTCATAAACTACAACACTGATTCATGTAGCATAGTGTTTGGATGGAAAAAATCCCATATGATAGATTGTTTTCATGGTTATTTTGGGTCTATGATTTCATTCCATTGGTGAGTATTGGGAAAATTCAAACACACTCTCAATCCATATTTAATGTACACATCTTGGATTAATCCAAACACCATAATCCTTTAATAGAAACAAAACAAACTATAAATAGTGATAAACCTCAACTAAAAATATATTCTTCTACTAGAATGAGAACTATAGGTAGATTTCCTAGTTTATTAATTAGTTTATGATTTTGGAAAATCATGGAATTTTTTTAGCTCAATTTCGAATATATATTCCTATAAGAACTAATCTCAAATATCCATTTATTATTCTCTATTAAAGTTTGGGATCTTTTTCAATAAGTTAATTTCATAGATAAAATTATATGATCCCTTATTATCTCTAAATAAAATATGAAACTCTTAATAAAAAATAATATAATTAATAATGTGGATTTTGTGATCCTTATTTATTATAAAATATTTTAGCACCACATGATTGGTGAGAACCCTTGCTTTTGAGAGTAGTATATAATATATAAACATATTAGAAGAAAATACCACCACAGGTAACTCAATCACCATACTAGAGTATTTTAACTTGAATAATGTCAAGTATTTTCTAACATAGTAAATTGTTTAGGAAATTCAATCCACAAAATATCCATTCACAAATACCATCATTTAATCACTAGTGCCGTGTACTAGCTTAATATGTTCTTAACAATTTGGTTCTAGCACAATAAGTGTAGTGACACTGTTTATGTTTTTTAAATATATTTTAAAATAAATTTAATCATTAAAATATCATGATTTGCATGATATCCTAAATTTTTCTATTGTTCGATGAGATACGCTTTTTTATGCATTACATGGAATACTGAGTTTTTATTGTGTCACATTCAGCACTAAGCTTAAAAAGAACATGAAATACTATTACAATATTATTATTTAATAATAATTTTAACACATATCCATTGGAATGAGTGGTATGAATAATATTATATAAATTATATAAATATATTAATGAAAAAATTATAGAAATTGAATTCTTTGGTGGCCAAGTAATTAAATAATAAAATAAGATCCATATGAAAATAGTGGAAAAGTTTTTATGAAAGAATATTATTTGAAAAAGGGTGTGTTTTACATAAATATATTAAAAAAACATTTTTTATTTATTTAAATGAAATTTATATATCATATATTAAAAAAATGATAACATTTATCTTATTTATTTTCGAGATAAGAGACAAATATAAATCAAATATTTTTAAAAACTATATTGTTATAAAATTTTGTTTTGTAACCTTTTGAAAACATATTTTAAAATAAAATTTTTTCTATTTTAGAAAATAGATTCAAAATATTTTTTGAAAGAGTCTTTTAAAAATCATGTTAGATTCAATTTTTGGGTATTTTTAGAGATGAAATTTTTTTCGATGATTAGTGAAAAATAGGGTTTTATAAATAATTTTCATTTCATTTAAAGAATTTAAAAATGTAAAAACTATTTTAAAATATGTTTAATTTTTTTTTCCCAATTATATATATATATATCATTCTTAGGTAATTCGAATCAATTCCTTATTTACTTTTTATATAAAATGTTTGTTTACTGCTGAACATTTTATCATTGAAAAAATGATTTCTGGTCGCATCTGCAGGATTATTTTTTAATTATATTATTCTATTTATGCTAATTGAATTCTAAAAAATGCAATATATATATATGGAATCAGAATAATTTATATTATCTAATATATTCAACTTAATATTTGTAAATAGTGACCTATAAAAACAGTAAATTTTATTTAATGTGGTTATGGAGAAAATGTGTTTACCTATGGGTCATAATAAGACAATAATTATTAAAAAGGAAAAAATAAAATACAAAAACCCATTGTATAAAAATATTTTTTCATTATCTCTTCATGGTTAGATAATGGAAAATTTTGAGCCCTGTGGATGGTGAAAATTGAGGATAGGTCTTTTTATTTTTAAAATTATAACGATGCCATTCACCTCACTTATAAAATACCAAACACTCTCTTCTCTAATTCCCACATTCAGAACCATATGGGTTTGAAAATAACTATCCAAATACCATAAATACATACTCTTATAATCCTATTATCCATTTTGGGAATATTTACAAACATAGAATGATTTTGGAGCAATCCAATTGTGGCTTCCCAAAGAAGAGGTAATGTTCTTCAATGAGATTTTTTTTATTTCATCATCTAACTCCATAAATTATAATTAAACCATTGTGATATAATATCCATATTATTTTACATATACCAATCATTTTTTCATAAATTTCATTACTAAAAACTTCTCCACTTCACTCAAATGGGTTATGAAATCATCATTCATGTGTACAACAGACTATCTCCTCGTAAACTGATGTCATTTTTTTTTCATCACCACATTTCACGGATAGATATACTGATTTATTAAATATGGTTATATAATATTTAATATATTATCGTATTTCTATAATAATTATGTCATATATTCCATTCATAAATTCCATTCTGTGGGAGTTTGATAATGACACTAATGTGTTTGACAGAATACCACCTCACAAAATGATGTTATGCATTACTTCCATAAAAGGAAGTTAATAATTATTATTATGATTGTATATTTTTAATATATAATTTACCTCTATTTCATTAATTATTTTTACAAAATGGTAACTAGGTTAAAACATATATATGTCCTACCATCTCTTTGAACTGTATACATTATTTTCTATCGATAACTTTTAGGAACTACTTTAAATACTTATAAAATAAATATATATTATATTTAGATTAGGTTAATCATTATTAATATTGTAGACCCATTATTAGTGCAGGAGGAAAAAAAATCAAATCATACATGAAAACCCATGTATTTATTCCCGGAAACATGACTTTAGAAAATAATTGCTAATAATTGGGTAACAAAAGATCATAAGTAAATAATATATAGAATAATATATAAAATTATGTTTCTATAATATATTTATAAAACAATTATAATTAGTATACATATGTATTTAATGTGTAAAAATTATGCGGAGGCATAGGGTAAGTGAATTGCATTTGACTTTTTATTTCTTAGAGACATGTGCCTTATTCACTGCTTTTTTTATGTGGTGTGTATAGTTTCCATGAATATTATTTTTGAACCTTATAAAAAATTTATTTTAATTTAAATATCCATTTTTTAATATCTATTTAATGGGGTTTATTTTACAAATTTTACTTAAGCGGTCAAGATTGTTTTCTCAATTTTCCATCTTTAAGGCTAATGTTATGTTATAAACCTCTATTCATTTATGATGTGTATATACAAACCCATTTACATGTAATATTATAAATGTATTTATTTCTATATTATTTTAGTTTTAATTTATTTTTTACCATTAATTGTTCAAATATGTCAATGTTACCAGCGTGGTAATTATTTTCTGTTAGACTCTCATCATTTACTGGGATTGATTATCTTCGTCTTCCAGTTGATAAAATCTTATGATCCCTCTATAAAAAACTCATGAATTTATTATCATCTAGTCCCATCATGAGAATATATTTTCTCTCTTCATTTTCCTTTATTTATTTACTCAAGAGATGAAAATACAATTTTTAAGAAAATTGATCCTTATTTATCAATTTGTTTGAAAATCATTTTTCATCAACAATAAGTTTTCTAAAAAAAATTCAATTTTTTTAACATTGTTGAATTTTTTTAAACCATTTTTATTCATTTTATAATTTTTTTAAAAAAATATAAAGGAATATTTCTATAATATTCCATAAAACAACTATTTGGATTTTTTAACAAAACATGAAAGGAATCTTTGTCAATACATGTATGACAAGGATATAATTTCAAGCTGTCATGAAAATTATATTCATTGAATTTTCCATTGTATGTTTTCACGTATATTTTAATAGAAATTTTTTTAAAAAATCTAAATTATTTAAATTATTTTTTCATAACATATATGATATTTTACTCAAGAAATGTTTTAAATTAATTTTTAATGGTTTATTCATATGTTTTCAAAGATCATTATTAATTAAATGAATAATGAATTTTTTTTCAATTTTTTTAAAAAATATAAATAGAAGGTTACTTTCCTCAATAAATTATTATAGTGTCTATTAAAAATTATTTTTCATTTAAGATAACATCATTTGATGTTAATTTTGATTTATTATATATATGGTCCAAGGAAACCATTATAATTTCTTATTCAAATGGTTAATGATTATGATGTAATGTTTTTAGTAGGGATTTTTTCTCTTCAACATGTCATATCATGATAAAATACTTATGAAACCATCCAATTTTTTAGGGTTATTTTCAGTTGAAATGATGAACTGATTATAAAAACCATCACCACTCCACTGTTAGAGATATGATGAAATGTTTATGAAACCCATTTCATTTCAATTGTTATGATATGGTAATTTTTTTATGATCATAGGGAAAAAATGTAAGATTTTTATTATGTGATTGGTGGGAGTAATATCCCCATTCAATTTATTAGGTATAGATTTATATCTCGTGAGATAGACTGGAATGGAATGGGGAGTGAATCTAATTGTGTATGGAATTGTGTCTACTATTATTGAAATTGTAGTGAACATTTAATACTATGATTGATTGGGGTGTAATCCAATATAACTATGATATCCTTCTTATTAAGTATTGAATACTATGAAAAATATTTTCTATGATTATGTGTACTCCATATTTCTATGTGTTACACCAATTTTATGATCTCATGGAATATGCGATTCTATTTTCTTATGATATTTCATATGAACTACCAATACATATTCCATGTATAAGGATTTTAATCTTTGATATGATTGATATGTTTTTCCTATGTTATGATCAAGTTATCATTTCATTATTCTCATGTAATTATTATTTATCCCACTTGTTAACCATTAGTGATCATCTGAGCTAACCCTTTCTTAAAATTTCTTCTTGTAGTTTGCGATGAAAGGGTTAATATTGAGAATATATATGATTATTAATATGTGAGAAGATCATTATTAAATATTTCAAATATATTTCATGAAATAAAACTATTATGCGTGTAGTCTCCAACGGCACTAAACCATTATGATTCTCATCTCTATGTTTGTGTAATGTAGTGAATATTCATCTAAAAGATGTAATATCTATATATGAAAATATTGGGTCACATTAATTGATATCAGAGGGAAGTTTAGATAAATTTTGAAAACTAGGATGAAAATTATTTATTGAGGTACCTAGGTATATGTTTTAGGATATTTATAGGGATACATATTATAATAAGACTATGGATGAGTTAAATAATAGAAAAATGTCCTGGAATTTTGGTAAAGTATAGAGTGAGTTGTTTATATAAAGATGCATATCACTCTTGATTCTATAATTGAATATGAATCTGGAATATAGGTCACTAGGGTAAATAATAATGAAAGGGTGCATTAATATGGAATTTATCATTACCTAGTATAAAAAAGATTCCCTACTAAAAAATTTGTTTGACAATCCCAATAAATTTTATTTTAAAATTCAAAAAATCATTATGAACTATAATGAAGAATTGAAATATATATTAAAAATGAATGACATAGGAAAAAAAATCATTCATATAATAAAAATAAAATTTTATGATTTAATCATACTATAAGTGATTTTCCATGATTATTTGGTTTCCCACAATTTTTATTTAAGCTCACACTAGGCTGTTTGGTTTTAGTCAATTTTGGGGACTAGAAGAAACAAGATTACATCAAATGAGAAAAAAAAATTTATGAGAATAGAAATGAAATGATGACTAGATTGAAGGGTATTGTTATTATTCATAATAATTTATCTTGATATATGATTTAAATATTTCACATTAATCAACTCTTAGACTCACCATGAAAAAGAGAAAGATAGAGTTATTTGTGAGTTTGGGTGGTGAAAACCATGAAGGAATGTATATTTTGTGTCTAATTTTTTCAGAATGGTAAAAGAAGCACCTAAGTAAATGTATTATATGAAAAAGAAAATGTTTTTATTTTTAAAAAATACAAAAAGAAATCATGTACTTGTAGATAAGTTTTTAAAAGTTTACTTAATGAAAAGGATGAGAAATTTTGTCTTCCTAAGATATCATCGATGGTTGAATCATTGATTGTAGAATGTAACATCAAGTGTTTTGAAATAGGTTAAAAATTCCATGAGTTTGTGAACATTTCTTTTAGTGGAAGGTCTAAAATATAAACTAATCCTTATGATGTAGTTATGATAGTAGGATCACTTAAATTTTAGTTTTTTGAGGTGGATTAAATAATGATAGGTATTTATTAAGTCCCATTATATTTTCAATGTAGTGGTCACTAGAGACTCAATCCAAGAGGGTGATTGTCTGGGTGCATGGTTTTTTTGAAACCATGGGCCTATTAATGAAAACTATATATCCTATTACATTACGGTATGATATATCACACTATTTAGTTTAACCATATAATCAGAGGTGAATTTCCATGTGAATGGACTATAGTTCCTTATAGAAGAGGTTCTTGAGATGTATATATTTTTCAAAACTATGCGCCTAACTCGCACCATTAGTTCCACATAACCAGTTTTAATGCATGGTTGGCACCTGGTATTATCAGACAATGTAACCTAAAAGTGTGGGCATGTGGCTTCTAAGAAGGGGAGGCCATATTGTTGGTGCACGGTTTGACAACCTATGATTCCAAACCGCTAGGCTCATTAATGGTGTAGAGACGACCATTTTATCCTCTAGCCTATTTCCTTTCCCCTACTTTGTTTCTTTCTCCTTTGTTCACAGCAAGATAACAAATTAAGATCCCTTTTTTATCTTCATTTAGTATTCCATTTATATTATATTTTCGATGTGGAAATTGTGCTTGTTGGTTATATTCGATACATATGTAATATATTCTTTCACCTATACCCTTTAATTATTTAACACTCTCTCAATGGAGTTATTACAGTATGGTCTAATTCACCCTAAATTCATGGTGTATGGTGATTATTCCATGTTTTTCCATTATAGATCAAATAAATGGATAATAATGGATGAATATACTATCCAAAGAAAGAGGTAGTAGGGTAACCCTTTTCCCTATGTCTTGCAACATTTATATTATCATCCCTTCTGTTGTATGCTAGGATCCTCTGGTGTCACCTGCTTAATGTATTTTAGTTAGATTGAATATATTTCCTAGATTATTATGGTCCAAAAAAGAGGTGAATCAACATCCTTGTTTGATTTCCTTGATGTGAGACACCCATATGGGTGTTCCCTTCTTAAAGGCTTAAATCCCCATGACTTGATTGGAATTTAACCACAAATTGAGTTGTGTATTTTTCTTTGTAAGAAATACTTCTGAAATGTGAAATGATGTACGGAAAATGATAGGCCAGGTGTTTAATCCCCTATTCGTTATTCCATAGTCTGAATTTTATAAATAAAAAGAATTGGCCAACTTGATTAATGCAGTATGGCTATGATGCCTTATCAAAATGGTATGAGTGATAGTTAAGTCAAACCTTCATACAATTTATATGGAGATAGAAGGGTCCTGATTTAAGGATTCCATATATGGGATCAACATGCTTAATAAAATTGTTCTTGTTTTGGATTTTAAATTCATTAAGAGAGATACTTGGATTATTTGTTAAAATTCCTTGGATATGCTCACTAAGAAGAGTACATAACAACACATGAGTGATACGAGTTCACTCTAAGAATCAAATTTGATGGATTCTGTGGAAATATTGTTTTACCATTCCATAAGTCATACTCAGTACCCTACATGTGACACATGCGAGGAAATTAGTAGGTAATTCCATACACCATGCTAAGAATGATACTTGGGATGCATTTTTTGGTTTCGTTGGATGGAATCTCATGGTGTCGGTTATATATAGTGCTCCTATTGTGATACTTGTGTGTGTCTCTATGGTTTTCTATGGATGAAAAATTTATAATTCTTACTTAAATTCTAAATATTACTTCTATATAATTCCTAGAATTGCAATTAATTAAATCAATGTATTGTTACACGAAGCCAAATAACATGCTTAGTTGATGTCCATACTTGATAATTTATTTTTTGGAATGTGTAGTTATTTTCCCTTTTATATATGATAGATAAATCTTATGAAACCATATTATATTTATACTGGTTTTCATCCATTTATAGATATCTAGCTATAATTAAAGTAGAATTTATTTTTGGGGTATCCTTGAGGAACCTAATCCGAAGTGATTTATTTATTTTTCTATTACACATATTTTATTGTTATTGTCACACTAATTATTTGATATAAACATACTAGATTATTAATTATACACTTCTAGTGGTGTCTTATAGGGTATACATCACTCACTTTTTGAGATATCATTCCTTGGGTGTACGTGAACTGATCTAATTATTGTAGGATTGGGTTCCAAGATTGTTCTTTATTTCTGTTATTCATTATGACTATGATTGAGTATGGTAGGAGATGATAAATCTAGTTCTAGTGAAGCTATTAGAGGTATATACAAATCCATTTATTTTCCTTCTTTACATATTCGATATATGTATCACCTTCCTTATGTCTATTTGTTCATTATAGCATGTCCATGCAATAATCCTTCATTCATTTACTATTTTTTGGATTAATTAATTTGGTTGAATTTATGTTTAATTATTCCACTATATTTATAACTATGTTATAGGGTATAGTGTTCCCATATTACGACCATTACACTCATTGTACATGTTGAATTCCTCTGGCATATGAGGAAGCATTCTTGATATCTAGAGGATGACTGAATCAAGGCACTGTTTAAGGTATATTTCGAACCAGGATAATACGATTGGTTTTAGAGGTTTCATTTCCAATTTCGTTTAAATATTTTATTATAATAGATATGATACTATGCATGTTTCAAAAAATTTCTTTGGTGAACCATCGTTGATCGGGATATAACCCTTCGGGACGCTCTGTTATCTCAGCTAGAAACTGCTCCTTCCCCGGCTGGGGCTCTTCCTCAAGGAAGTATCCTCTACATGGGGGAGGGCGGTTACCATGTGTTGAAGGTTCTAAAAAGACACACATGGTAATTCCCTATTTAGATAAAAGAAATACTTAGCATTGATTTCTGGATTATGATGTTTCTTATTATTCTAGTATGGAAAGAGATGTGGGGTTTTACATCCATCATTATACGAACATATATATTTACATTCCATGTATAAGTCATTCCATGAATATTTCATTTTATTTCCCATGATTCAAGAAGATTTTTTTCCCCTTATTAATATTTAATTCACGTTCTTATTTTTTTGTAAAATGTTTGGAATGTCATTTGAGAATGTATATTTATATTCTATTCTTGAGTGTTTCAATATTATGAAGTAAATTCTTATGTTTTATTCCATTATTAAGAAGTTATGTTCCATTCTTAACTATGGACCATGTTTGGGTGAATCATGCAATTATTTCCTTTATTTATTTCTTAATAATTGATTCCCATAGTATTTGTGTTCTGTGGCTGATCAACTTAAATTTATTCATCAATCTAAGGTGTTTTTTCCCACATATATTTATGGTGAAATTCTATCTAATCAAGTAACTATTTATTGTAATATCTATGAATAATTGGAAGAATGGGATACAAAATTAATTGTATTGATTAAATGTGTTCTTTATTTCAATTTTTAATGTGTGTGGGCACTTTATAAACTATGAAATGGTGAACCATATAGTTGAACCACCTAAAATAGACTAGATATAGTTTAAAATTAAAAATATTAATATAGTTAATATTAAACAGGAACCAATGGACTAATTTATAAATTGTGTGCGAAATTATGAATTTTATAGTGGTAATGGATATAATTAATACCTTATATATAGACTAGTTTATTATGAAAAAAATTATTAAAATGTAGTTCAGTTACATGAATGAAAATTATAAACTATAAAGTCATGTACCCTAATAATATTGAAATGGTGATTCATCTAGCTAGATCATTATGTGGAATAATTAATTATGAAAATTGAATTATAATGAAATGTTAATTTACTAACGTAGTCAAGACCTTGAGTTATAATGATGTAAATTTTTTTTTGAAAATTTTAAACCATTAATTATTAATTTTAGTTAAATGTATAAAAAATTGAAGATTATATATTCATACACCACAACATATTATGGTTAAATTCCCATTTTAATAATTTCACAAATTTATAACTAGACCCAAGTAGGCCATTTGAGGAATGTTGTTCAAATATTATCCTTTTAGGGTTGTGATAAATCTGTAAAAATACTAATGTCCATATAGAACCATTTATGATGGTTTAGCATACTACTTTTGAATTAAACCCACCAAGTGTGTCTTTGAATTATATAATATAAACTTTGATGGGTTTCATTTCATTGAACATTGATTGACGTAGTGGGACCCTTGTAGGTCACCTTTTTTCTATTATATTACTCTGTACATTACCTCATCTGATATGCTTATGTAAATGGAATAGTCATTTAAAGTGTTTGTAAGTTCTTATATAGTGTTACATATAATCTTATGGTGGAATCTTACATGATAATTCTATTTAATTAATAAAATTTATTTTAAATACCAGTGTTCTTTATTATTATGAAGTGTCGGTGAAATTAAATTCCAATTAAAACATAAATATTATTTCATCTCTAGATTTGAAATTGATATTTTGTTTAATATATCTATTTGTGAAAACTGATGAATTAAATAAGTGACTGAAAAAGATAATTTGACAATAATTTTCATCAATATATGAATGATATAAGATATATAAATTTCATGTTATTTTGGTTTTTAAAAATGGTACTTGTGATTACATAAATTTTAGATGGTAAATGATTAATAAATAATCATCATTTAAAATCATATAAAAATAAATCCTGGTATGGGTGTTTGTAATGGGAACCCACATGTATGTGACAATTTTTTTATGTTTCCATTAAGAAGGAATAGAAATTTTTTTTCTTCGACCAAAGTTAAATTCTTCTTATTCTTCAATAGGTGTATAGGTTAGGAGGTAAGGTCTAGTGATTTTTTAGGTGTGATGATGTTTTAGGATCGGCGAATTATACCTTATTAAGGGTATATCCCTATAAAAGTATCTACCATGGAACCATTATGAATTCCTAAATTCTTATGATATGTTTTTCTATTACAGGTGCCATTTTTGTTTTGGTTTTCCCGATTGGGACACGTAATGATAAAGAGACCCCCAAGTGAATGGGTAAACCATTGACTGGTGAAGCCTTTTTAAATTCTTGAGTGTCTTATAATGCTCTATTTTAGCATGTTGGTGGTGCCGCATTTATTTTTTTCCACTTAGTTGGTCATGTCAAATTCATTATTATCAATGAGATATAGTATTCCAAGAATGCATAGATCTAGTTTCACTGCATTTTTTGTCATTATTTTTCAAATTGACAATCACTATTCCCATTGAGTAAAAGTGATACAACAAATATTATTTTGTTAGAGTGAAAATGTCAAAAAATAGCTTAAACCATATGGGTACCTAGAATCTTGAATGAAAGTTAATGTGTACTTGAAAGATACTCTTATAGGTTATCTAGGATGTAGAGTGGCCAGGGTTTTTTCATCTCGTTATGAGATTTATACCTTTATCAAGAGATAGAAGGCTTATATTTTTTTATAGGTTAAGGATGGAATTTTTCAAAGGGTCATGTTATGTGTCATGGATGATCTAGATTGTTATTTTTTTTCCTTATCCTAATGTTCATTATTCATGTGAAATTTAATTTGTGGGAGGATCATGTGTATGTAAAAAGGTGAATCTGATCTAGAATTTTGACCTTGTATAGAGACCATGTTAGATGGTGATGGAATGTGTGGCATTATATGGTATCTATTCTCAGTAATTCATTGACAGTGATACTCTTATAGTGGGGATAATTGCATTTGTTTTTAAAAAATTCTTCATAAGAAAACGGAATTGGATCATAAGAGGCCATTTAGAATGTTAGAACATGTTTTAAATAAAGAGAGAATGTTAAATTAATGAAATCTTCAAACAATAATATGAGGTGGGTGCTTAGTTTAAAAATAATGGCATGAAAGTATGTATTATTAGAAGTTATTTCCAAGGGAGATCAACCATTAATAAACTATCATGCCATGTAGCATGGGAATCTTGGCCTTAGTGATGAATGACCTATAGGAGTGTGATTCAAGTCCAGAATTGGGTTCTATGAGAGAGTAAACTAGCTGCATAGGGTAGGTTTAGTGTATTAAAGTTCCATGGGGCAGCAATTTAATAACCAAATGGTGTGTGGCTGAGAGTGGGCAATGGAATGACTTTTTCATTTAGGATGAGTTTATGCATAGTGACTAGAATATTGAGTAATTAATGATAGTTCTATGATGAGGGATACTGTAAATTACACTTGTAATAAATGAAATATAAGACAATTTCTTAACCCAAGACACTCATGGAACGGTGTTTAGAATTTTTAAATAATGTTTTATACTATTTCAATGCGTGTGTGGATCAAAAAGGGAATTATTCCTCCAATGATGAATTATTCGTGTGCTCCTTGTTCGGAAGAGAGAAAGACCCCAACCCTAACTCCATACAGAGTATGCTGAGAGAGATTGGGTTATACACTGAGCTAAAAAAATAATTTATTATGTTCTATTGTATGGACTATTTTAGAGTGAACTCAAATAGTAGTTTAAATAAATCTATATGGTCTGCAGGTCACTATAAGAATTTGGTGATTACCATTATAAGATAAGGGTAATGGATGTTTGGGACCAGTCGTTGGAAGGTCGATTTGGCACTGATATGATGTTTGATAAAAGGACCGTGGATAGTTCAATTATTACACATCACCAAAATTCAACTATGGGATTCAATGAACATTTTCAATGAAATATCAAGATTACATTTCATAAGGTCATTGATATTGAGATTTTTAAATTTTCCCGCATATAATCCAGACATGTTTTTAGAACAACCAAAAAGAGGTAGTTCAACTTGTACTATTTTGAGGGGAGTTACATAGTTGATGTGGAAATGTTTCATGGGAACTGTAATTCAGGAAGGTTCCATGGAAAGGGTTATCAGGTCTTCTTAAGAAAAACCGCTATTGAAAGTTTTTAGATGGTTCAATTAAATATGAATATTGAGATTAGAGTGATGTCCAAGAGATATAACCTCACACATTATTCGGTGTATCATTGATAAGAATGTCAGGATCATAATTATTATGCTAAATACATGACCTAATAAGAAAATATAATGGATTTGGTGTAATGACTCAGAATTGGGTATTTGATGGTTAAAACCTATGGTGCATAGTGCCTTAGGGTGTTTAATAAAATAAATTTTGAAGTGATCATGTCTAACATTAGAAGAGGTCATGTAAGCTCTATCTACATGTTTCATCTTTATTTTTGGGCATTGGTCCAAGTATTAGCGGTTTAAGAACAATATGAATAAAAGAACATAGGATTCTATTTGGGAATTATGAGACACAACTAGACCGTTTCAGCAAAAATTTGTGAATTTAGTATTTTTGGTTATGTTTTAATTTCCCCCTAGATCATCGGGATGTGAAGTTCTAGGGTGGGGAGATTATAACATCCTATGTTTTGGAACATGTTCAAAAGATTTGAATGATTTCATATCCAATATCAATATTAAATTGATTTGAATTACATAAAATGGATTTATAGATATATAATTTAACTAATTAAAAATTAAAATCGATTTAATGATTAATTTATCCACATAAATAAATAAGATGAAAATGAGGTTTTTAATTAAAATTCAGTGTCATTCACTATTTATCAAAAAATGAATGTTATAAAAAAGGTAAAAAATATTCACCTAAAGAAATTTTAGTATTAATATTTCAAAAAAATCAAAAACTATTTTCAAAAGTGTCAACATTATTTTTTTAAACAAGTCTTCTATTAAAATGTTGTAAAACTACATTTTAGAAAAATAGATTTTTATGCTTAAATTTGTATTTATTCTTATATTATACCAATTAAATAAATCCTTAGAATTTTAAAATTTGTAGTTAAATATATAACATATAATATTATTTATTATATTTAACAAATATTTACTACTTTAATTTATAAAGATAAAATTGTATTCTTGTAATAAAAAAATCCAAAAAACTCTTACTTTATATTTAATTGGTTTTTATTCTCAGTTATATGTATTTATAAATAATTAATTTTATATAAATCTATAAAATATAATCTCGTAAGTTAGTTAATATTATTAATTCTAAAAATTCCAATGGATAGGTTATATCTACCATGTTAATTAATAACAATATATTGTTATCTGGTAACACTCGGGCTTGTGTGGGACATGTGACATCAATGGAACGCAATGTTGGGTGATATTATGGATAACCATGGAATTTAATTTAATGCAAGATAAAATATTTATTGTATGTAATTCAATATATTGAAGAATTGAAATTAATTTGAAAGATTATATTTCATAAAATCTTGGGTGGTTACAACATAAGAATTAAGTACATGATTTCAAAATCATATATAGTAATTTTTTAATGAGTTATTGAATTACCTGAATTTTTTGGATTAATATAATGTATTGTATAATTTTTTGAATTTTATACTCAAATTACAATATATTCATGTTTTTTAAAGTCAACTATGTGAATACCCCTTAAAATTACTTTAATGCTTTCTTATGTAAAATAGTATTTCTCTTACAAAATTATAACTATTAAAAACATTATATTGTGATAAGTGAATTAGAATGGTCTATAATATCCAAAATTTTACACATATTGGTCACATTTTCTTTTATAGTATCATCTATGGCCCTTTTAGAATAAAAATATTTGGCATTGTTGTAATCACCAAATAGGTTAATGAGGGGGGAATATTACACATATACAAGTATAAAGATTATTTTATGATAATATTTTGACATTTGTTAATCATATATTAAAAATATATCATTCTAGAGAACATTAAATTTAAATTTTATCATTATAAAACTAATACATTATGTAATTGAAATGGTTCTCCTCTCCTCTCTTATATATGTACACCACATATCTTATCTTCCTCACAATTCTTGTTCAAAATATCTTGTCTTAGAACTACCAAACCAAATTCAAAACATACATAGAAATATTATAGATGACATTTTCTACTTATAATACATTCCTTATGGTCCTTAAATTGATATCCAAATGAGGTTCTTCAAATATGCGGTGATCGTCTCCACTAAGCATTTTCATTTTACTTCTTCATCTACCTATATTAATTTTATCCATATTATTCCAAGATAATATATTAAATTTCACCCATATAATTATTTTTATTATATTAAATACAGAACCGTATCAATCCCAATTTCCTATCAAGTGGGAAATGAAAGCATCACTGATGCATATGTGTAGACTACCACCATCACGAAACTATATGATTTAATGTCAATCACAACATCACATGGTTTTTTAAAATATAGTATTCAATAAAAACATAGAATATTTTTTTTTATGAATTTTTTATATTTATTTATTTTACCATTCATTCATTTTAACCATCAAAATATGGTTACATAAATTTTGTCTACATACGAACTACTATCTCTAAAATATTATCTTGTTCACTTTTTTTTCATAACTATATATGAATAGATATAAAATTAAATTTAATTATTAAATATGAAATTTTTTAAATTATTATCATTTTTTATCTTAGGATACCGTGATAACATTATATGTACTAAAACTTCCAAACTAGAACATACATGAAAAACAAAACAGTTAACACCCTTAAATAAAAATTTAAAAAAATATATGAATAAATGGATATTGAAATCATATAATTGGATATTTTATAATATTTTAAGTAATTAAATTTTATTCTTTAGTATTACAACACATTTAATTTTATTAAAATTGAGGTCATATTTCTGAGAAAGAATGTTAGGTGTGAGATAAGGGATTCACACCTTACCATTAGGTTTATAATACATATGTCATATTCACTACTTGTTTCAATTTTGTGTTTTATATAATTTCTAGGAATGTATTATATGATTACATTCATGAATATTATGTGGATTGAAAAATATATTTGAGGTTCCATATTTCATCAGGTTTTTATTAAAATATTACCAATATTTTATTGGTTCTTCATCTAAATATTCTTGTATTGAGACATGTATGATGGCATGAAACTTTTTTATTTATAATGTGTATATACTAAAAATTTTCAATTTTATATCAGTATGATCTTTATGACCATGGTATTTAATGTATCATATTAAATTATTCAATCTTGAGGATTATGATTCCAAAGTTAGAAATTTGGAATGAGTTAATTCTTTTGTTTCTCACATTAAATTAGATCTATTATGTTTTAATTTACATTGGTATAATTTTATGCTTTAATAATCACAACCTAAAATTTATTTTGTTATCCTATGTTTAATTCTGGATATTTCATGTTTTTATTGAAGGACCTCGGAACACCCTAACAGGGGAGGGGTAAATTAGGGTGTCGTGTTTTTCTTTTAAACATATGGCTCTTATTCCCATGTGGGTAGGAACTGGTTAAACCTGTTTGAAGAGAACGTGGAGAAAATCAAAAATCACATGTAACGAAATGACACATCAAATTTACTCAGTTCACCACTAAGGGCTACGTCTAAGGAGCATAATCTGGCAGTGTGTCGGTCATACAAAAACCACTAATATTCACAAGTTGTGTATTACAACTGTTCAACACAGTTACTCGGTGTTATGTGCACTACCTTTAAAATATTTTATGGATAGCACAATAAATCCCTCAGATAACTTCCACTAACCCCCCTTGCTCACTACACTAGAAGAATATTTACTCAATTTATCAACTTGATGGTCACTTCAAATGTTTAGCATTAAATCATGCATCCTCAAATGTAAATTTATGCTCTATTGAAGTTCTATAATAACCCATATATTTAATTAATTTTTCCTTCATACTAATATGTTATGGAAATTAATTTCAAAAAATGTTTTGTCCAATTTCCAGTCTTCCTTTTGTGTTCTACATACTGCTTCTGTTTCTGCATACCACTGTTTTTTTCGCTTACCATCCAACTCCTCCGCGTACCATCCAAATCCTCTTCAAAATGCACTTATTCACGTTCTTCCCTACTCCGCGTACTACTCCACACACCCACATACCTTCTTGCTTCGCGTACATACTTTCTCCACCATATACTACAAGAGCTTCCAGTGTGAACCACACACTCTTCCATGGACTGTTTTCTGTACGTGGATGAGTGTCTCCACGCACCATCTTGTTCTCCGCGAACCACTTCAGTCTTATTTAGATTTCATCACGAAATTCTAATCACCAATATCCTCCTCTAAAAATGGGGATTATTATTCCTTAAATAGGATCAAAACTCTGCAAAAATCCCTATTCTGTTTTACCCAAATTTTCAATGTGGGATAATCTTAACTCCAACTACGTACGGTTAGCCTCCATCACGTATCTCTCATGTTTCGTGAATTCCAGCAATCTCACTAACCTTCATCATCTTTGTATTGCATTCCTTCACCATATACCATCACTATGAACCATTTTTCGTTTCAACCTGCATCATTCCGCATACTGAATTCCTTCACCGCATACCACTGTTGCGAACGGTTTTCAGTTGCACACACCGCTCCACGTAATTTTCCCACTTCCTATACTGTGTATTGTGTTCCTGTATTACGTATTCCACACCTGCACCACATACCATGTGCCTTCACTATGTATTGTTCCCCTTCATAACATACCATTTCTAAAATCCCGATTTTGGAGGCCCAAAAATTTGGCAAACAATGGAAAATTGTGCAACCTTCAATACTGCTTTCAAACCCAATTATATTACAACATTCTTTGCAAACTCCATAGTCATATTTTTGTATATTGGCAGTAAACAGAAACCAAATTCCATTATTATAAACAAACAGACTTGGTTCTAAATTTTATTTTCATTTTACTATCTTTTGTACTCAAAGTGAGCAGAAATAATATTTTTAAAAAAATATGATCTTATATCAACATGTGGTTGGAAATATTTTACAATCATTTGGATATTTTATAAAATATTTTAAATAATATTATTTTATATGATCCAGCTATTGTTTAAAGTCAGTTTGTATATGTTTTAATTTTTACAAAAACGTTTTAAAAATAATGTTATTTTTTTTATCCAATTCATGAACTATTTTAACTTTATAACAAATTTTGAAATGAATATTTTTAACATACTTGAAATCAGTAGATTTTCCACTTACATAACCTTTTTTTGATTTGAATATTAATTTATAAGGCACCCTAGTTATTTTCAAAAAATTATAATTTTATTAATATTTTTTAAATTATAATTTCTAAAAATATCGAATGAATGGGATATTTAACAATGTTTAAAATAAATTTTTTAAATATAAATTTAAGTAATTTACCATATATGTCAACATCCATTGTTGTTTTTTATACTCTACTGGGTAGATGTTATTGTGAAACCATCATAATTATTTCTCTAAATGTTTTTTGATGATTTTTAAATATACATGAAACATGTTTTTTTCACATTTAATTAATCCAAGATGAATGATTTTATAATTATGATGATGATTTGTTTAAAAAACTAAATCCATTAACATTTTTATGGTATGATGATATGATAATTTGTTTATAAAATTTGATCATATATATAAACAGATTAAAATTATTTTATCCTTGGTCTCAGAATTACATATCGTTCCAATGCATTGGGTAATTATGAAATAGATATATAGGTTTTTGTTAGTCATACAATAATTTTATTATTGAGTTGGTAAAATTTTACATATTGTTTTTATGTATACAATGAAATGATTTCTTTTGAAAAAAAAGCATTTACATGAGATTTTATTTATTAATATCATGCCTCACTCTATGCCTCTGTTTTATGAAATGATCATATAGAATACCACATATTTTATTAATAAATATTATATCATTTTTTTAAAATAATTTATATTTAACAATAATAAAAAACATAAAACTATAGTGGTTTGTGTCTGTGGAAAATGCATTTTTAAATAAATGTTACCTAAAATATCTAAATAATTCATGTTTATGTTCACTACAACTAGGACCATTAATAGGCATGTCTTACTTAAAACCTTTTTTCATTCCCCGGGGAAGGGAAACATAAGAAATTGTAATATTAGATGCTCGGTAAGGGTAAAAATAATATATATCAATAAATTATCATATGTTAGCATAAGATAATGATATGGGTCAGAGAAATTGTTAATTAATTACAATAATCATACCCAATAAGTCAAATATCTTTAATCAAAAAAATGGAATAAGGTATTTTCAATTGAATAAAATAATAAAAAAGTGTTTTAGATCATTAGTAATCAATCATGATTCAAGAAAAATTATAATAAGAATAATAAGTAATTTTTAGTCATGATAAAAAGTATATAAGATTATTTCATTAATCAATAATCACATCAAAGAATATCATATGGTGGTTTTTTCCTTCCCCATTCTATCATTTCCTTAGTCACAGTCATTTCTATGACTGTCTTGTTTGAACAATTACAATAGTTAACTTGGTTCACATACCATTCCACCCATAATATATCATGATATAGCATTAATTACTTATTTAGTTGGAGGGATATATAAATTTAGGAATGTCTGTCATATAATCAACACTATTCATATCAGTGGCATAAAATCATAAAACATTCATCATATAATCATATTATAACGCATAGAGAGGTTATGGGATTCATACAAAATATGGAATCATAATTAAAAACCATCAATAGAAAGAATTAATATTATAATATTAGATCATATATACATTAGATCACACGAAATTGTAATAGATGTTGATATAGATCAAAATACCTTTGAAAGATTACTTGAGTATTACATGTAGAAAAAACCCCGTTTTAAAATCAATTATTAAGTATCTAAAAAATTAAAAAATATAGACGAAAAAAATTTCATAAAAATAACCAAGAATTTTTATAAAGGAATATTCAATGAAATTATTATTAATATTGGTGGAAAATCTAATTATTTCATGATTGATTAAAAAAATTACTTTCATATTTTCAGAAAAAAAAAGATATAAAAACCTTTCTTTGAAAATTCAAATAAAATGAAATTAATTGTTTATATAAATTAAATCATGGGTAATAATGACTTTATTTAATATTTGTAGAATATTAAAAATAATCATGAAATATATTTAATGAAATTTTGAGATGAAATAATTGATTCTCAGTCAAAGAAAACAACTTCGTCTATTTTACGTAAAAAAATATTTTAGTTTCCTATGTACTTAAAGCGAGGGAAATGAATGTTAAAATAAGATATATAAAGATATAACAATAGTAGATGTCATCACACACTAATTAAAAGATATATATAAAATTATTTCTTAATCATAAAATTTATTCACAAAGATTCCTGCTTAAAATTATTGCAATATCATCCCTTACATATTAAGTAATATTAAAATAAAAAATCAATGGATGATTGAAAATAAATGAATATTTAAGTCCCGATAATAAATTCTAGATTATTATAAGATAAATTCACAGGTAGTAAATAAACCATTAATATAAGAAATTGGAATATTACATTAAAAATTAACACAATGAAGAAAAATTAAAATGAAACCCTAACCTCTAGTTTATCATTCATTTAATTACTTTATCCACTTATAAAATAAATTTAAATTGATTATACCTATATTTCATAAACATTTTAAAATATATATTATCATATATGATCCACATATATATATTTTTAATAACCATTTATTAACAATTATCTATCAAAATCATCATTTTAGATATTAACAACAATTATTTTCATGTATATTTTTGTTTTGTAGTCATAGTCCTTACACTATTATCTTGGTTCCTCAATGTTCAAAATGTTAGTAATGATATAAATATCATATAAATTCACTATACACATAATTATAACCATTCATATATTTTTTTTAAGAAATTTGAATTACATTTGTACGTACGAATGTGTGATGTTTCCATTTTTTGATGGATGGAATGGAAGAAATGTACATGATAAAAATACTTTATATAGTAATTATTATAGAATAAATATCACATAATACCATTATGACTTATACCAATTTTTCAATATGCCCCCTTTTCTTAACACGTTAATCATTAATGGATTAGTTTTAAGAAAAACTAGAATATTTTGGATGACTGGAAGGATTCGAGGAAGTATTTTGAGTTGGTATTGTCCGGGATAAAAGGATAAAATTGTGTCAATAAGGGAGGATAATAGATTCCCTTCTATATGTGAGAGGAGGGACACAAAAGAAATTTCTTAAAATATTGCAATTATTTATTGTCACATTCAAGGGAAATTAGTTCCAAATGGATAGGGATTTTATAGTTAGATATGATAAGTTAAACATACCTTCAAAAAATTTAATTTGATAGGTTTGTGTGCAAATACTAAACTTCACATTATTTAACACCAAATATACTCATTTTAAACATAATATAGGATTTTTTTAATTGTTTATACTCGGTATGATAAAACAATATTTTCACCATATTAAGATATACTAATAAATTTTATTGCAAATAAATTATTTATTTAACTAGATATAATTTATATAAGTTTTAGAATTTAATTTTAATTATGCATGTAACCCACAAAAAACCTATTTTGAAAAATTAATTTTTAAGAATAAAACATAATTTAATTACTTTACATTACTTTTAAAATGTGAAATTTGGAATATTATACTTAATATGTAATATATAAATTCATCGAATCAATTTATTAACAAATATAATATTTTGTTTTTAAAATAAACAAAATTTCATGCATATTTTTTTTTTGAAAAAACAATTAAGTAATCAAATTAACTTATACAGAAATAATTTATAATTTTAAATCACATTTAAATTAGTCTTAGAATAATTTAAGGTACAAATAAATAAATAATAGTATATTTACTTATAATGAAATTTTTTATTAAAAATGGTATTTTTCAATAT
Organism: Viscum album; assembly: GCA_963277665.1. Taxonomy (NCBI): domain Eukaryota; kingdom Viridiplantae; phylum Streptophyta; class Magnoliopsida; order Santalales; family Viscaceae; genus Viscum; species Viscum album. The sequence continues at coordinate 1,018,488,191 of OY728133.1, read as the reverse complement.
TCAATAAAGAAAATATTTTTGAAAAAATCCTAAAACATTATACTATTATCATATTAACATTGTGATTTTAGAAAAGTTATTAATTTTCCAAACTAAATTTATAAAAATGGTAGAAGTAAATTAATATTTTCTCATAAAAATATGTGATAAATCAAAATTTTAAATAAATCAAATTTTTTAAGTACAAAAATACATTACTAAAAATTGAGTACTTATTTATTTTTAATTAATATATGTGTGTGTGTGTTAATTAATAAAAACCATTATAAAAATTTTTCACGAAGTGGTTTTTATTATTCATACATACTAATTTAATCGATAGGGTATAACAGTTTACAATATCTTTGTCTATATAGATTCAGGGTTTCATTTAAGGAAAGTTATCGAATACATCATGTTTTGTTTCGAAAGAAATACATATAATATAATGTTCTGATAAATTATACCCCCATTAAAATTAATTTATACCTATAAATTTTATCTTTGTGGTAAAAATGTGGTTAGGTTTGTTTTGTCACTTACTCAAGTTCTCATGTAGCTTCCCCAAATTAATGAATCCTCAAAAGAACAATAAACATGGGAGTGGTCTTGTTTCGCAGAACATTATTTCATTGATCAACAGTTTCTATAAGTTTATTCTTTATTTGTAAGATCATGATCTAGCAGTATAACATTTGATTTTAGTATGTGAATGATCTGATATGTAATTTCTCTGTAAAAATATATGGAACACATCTTAAACATGTGAGAGGTTTGGAGGGACTAATAAACAATGAGTTATTTTCCCAACTCGATAAAGAATCTCCAAGGGACTAATATACATAGGATTAGCATCCTTTATTTATAAATATCATAAAATTATTCCATTGGTAATTTTTTTATGAAAATACTAACATAAATATCAAATTGAAGATCTCTCATACGGTTTCAAGATAACTATAATTTCGATTTTTAGTCGCATGGATATGCCATCGAATGGATTTAACCATATATTTAATTTCCACATTTAGATTAGGTATTAATAGATATATATCTCGAATGTTAACCCTGTATGTCAGAGTTATATAAATATCTCCATAAGGGATTCATAAGGATCCTTTTGAATGATTGATTTAATTTCATTATTGTACGAAAACTCAACTAGTTTTGGGTATCGAGCCCATATACCTTTGAATTATAGAGAACATGATATCAGTATACACTCTAGTGTTTGAATGGTACATTTAGATAGACAATCTGTCTGAATATAATAAGATGTTTGTAAACGAAACTCTTTTTCTAGAGCTTGCTAAAAACTTATCTGGAACATTCATGTTGACCTTAGATGATTGTGGGATATAGTAGAATGTGCTACCCTATGTAACCTTACAAAAACCATAATATATAGAATGAAAAGAAGATAAATATTCTCTATTTTCATTTAATTGTCACGACCCGTCCTCGGGGAACGTGCCCTGACTACCCCAAGCCCGCCTTCTATAGGCCAGGGGCTGGCGACTACCACCAAAGGCGTAAATTCCGATAAAAAGGGAAGGAATTGACTTTATAAATTAAACAAACACCACAGAGTAATCAAGATGAAGTAAACACTATGTAAACTAGGTATAACTGTAAGTGCTGTAAAGTAAATGGGCTAGAATGCAAACCCAACTAAAAGTAAAGTACAACTGAAAAGAGAGTAAGCGGCAGAAAAGTAATGCATCAATAACGAGTCGTCCTCTAGAAATCCCACCTAAAGGGTGGGTACAGATAGTCTCCTCTGCTCCTCGGCCCCAGTCGTCTGCTCCATGTACGTCTCGTCTAGTGATCCACCTCCACGTACCGTCCAACTCCACGAGCTCCTACCTCGATCAACTATGTCCATCATCTATATCTAAAAAAATATAGTGCGGGCATAGACCGTGCATGGGTGAGTATACGCTACTCAGTAGGGACCCCAAGACCCCCAAAGGTCTCCCAGAATCCACGAAGGATAATCCACAAAGGAAAGATACAAACATAAAGTAACAACAAACTCCACTTAGGTATATTCCCACACATATACCTAAGTCATAAATTCCATTTCATCTCCAACAACAGAGCCCATGTTCGATCTAGTCCACATAGGATAGCACAATCCAATCCACATAGGATAACACAACCCAATCTACATAGGATAGAAAACATTCATATCGAAGATATTGATTGAAATTCAAGACTCAGCTCACACAGGTATACTTCTTCTTAGGTTGATAGATATGATGAGATGTAGCCACTGATTCATCTAAGCTGTCGAACCCACAAAGGGTAAAAGACCCGCTAAACTGTCGGACCCACAAAATATACAAGACCAGCTACTCTGTCGGACCCACGAAGGATACAAGTACAGAGTCAAGTGCTGTCATACCCACGTAGGATACAAGAACAGCAGTCACGTACTGCCAGACCCACATAGGATTCAAGAATAGTATTCAATGCCATTGAACCCACGGAGGATTCCAGTACGGTCATCGTCACTGCCGAACCCACGGAGGATCCCAGTACAGTCATCATCGTTGTCGTAGTCGCTGCCAGCTCTAGGGTTCCTGCACACAGCATGCTCGAATCCGGGAGGGTCCGCTCCATGATCCAAGGGGGTAGATAAATCGACTAACACATAGTATGGATTTGATGTATCCCAAAGTTCTATCTCATAAAAATAAACTCAACGCGACAGACGGCGCGTTAATCGGATGCCCGGTCTGAAAGTTATTGGCTTTTTCATCCCAGGGGCCCAGTTGGTTATTAAGTCAAATCCAACCCAAACGTACTCCAACTACATACAAACCTCGAGAATTGTAATCCAAAAGAACCATCTCACTGAGAGAAATCCAACAAAGTTGACGACACGTCAATCAGACGTCCGGAACTCATGTTATAAGTGTTTCCGCTCCACGGGCCCGGTTGGTTTCATGTTCGAACCAACCCGTCCTTACACAAAGTTCTCTAAAACCTTGAGTGTAATATAACCAAATGAATGTCTAGATCCAAGGATCTCATCGCAACTTACAGTGCATCAATAGGAGGTCTGTATCCCATGTTATGGGCCTTTGAACGAAGCAGTCCAATTTTAGGGGGTTTTGGGCCCGGACCGACCCGGCACAAGACCCCCTGCGTCGGCCCGAACCGGGTCGAGCCGGCCTAGGTTAGGGTCCTTCCCACTATGGTATGGCCCGGCCCAGCTGGCACGGCCTAGCCCCACCGGTGCGGCCTGGCCCGGTGCTGGGGTCCGTCCAGGAGCGGGTGGTCCAGCCCGGTGCGGGCGGTCCGACCCGATGCGGCCGGTCCGGCATGGGTGTACGTGAGCTGAGCGGACGCCGGGGGGAAGGGGGGCTGCCCCCTTGCCTTGAAACAGCGAACCCGAGGTTCCTCCCTGCTAAGCTGGCCGGTTGTGCCACGCGGGACTATCTGGTCCCACCTCCAGAGCGCCGGGGGCCGGCGGTTCTGGCCGCTCTCCCCTGCTCCGCCGAGGCCAAAGGCCACGGCCTTGGTCTGACCAGCGCGGCGCGATGGCACCACACCCCTATGCCATAGCCAGCCCCAGTTGCGGCCCTCCATGGTTCTCTAGTGCCACGCGATGGCGCCACGCCCCTCCGATGCAGCCCGACTCCAGCCGCGGCTTATTTCGGCCTCATCGGTGTGGCGCGACGACGCCACACTCCTTCGCTACGTGATATTCCTCATCCCCGCACGGTGTCATTGCACCGCGCTTCCTTCATTCCAAACCACAACAGTGAAAATCAACAAATCAGGAGGAGGGTCGGCCATGTTAGTGAGGTCCGACCTCCTCCCGTTAATTTGATAACATGCGGCTAAGATAATTAAGAATGAACACCAAAATAAGCCACGAACATAAAACAATCCCCTACCTCGATAACAAGTTGAAGATCAGACAGCGTTGCGGAAAACGACGTCGTGGGGTTTGGCTCCGAACATGATGGTAGAGATCGTCTGAGGTGGAGCAGCATCTCACACTGGCTACGGATAGGTGAATAAAGGCACGATGATCCCTCCTTGCGATGACGGCGTTCTTTTTCAAGGTCTTGAAATTCCTCACGTTCACCAACTAAGAAAACGAAGACCCCCAAAGCTTTGTGTATTTTCTCCCAATTCTTCTCACACAAGAACCCCGAAATAAAATAAGTTTCACCCTTATTTTATTAATCCCAAGCCATGAATTCAAAATTCAACTCTTAATTTAATACATTGATTAATTTAATCAAATAATTTAATGAGAGAGTTGACTTGTAATTAAGAGGGGGAGAGGATGAGTTACACATTAGAGATAGAGGGGGGGTTTAATGGGGTGTTAAGAAATTTAAGGAGGTGGGGGCTCGTGTGGGCCCCACCCCACTTCCTCACGAATTCCTTTCCCTTATATCATAAACCAATAGTGGAGTAATAAAAAAATATAATTTTAAAACAACTATATTTTTATTCTTCAGATTTTTAAAAACTCCTCCCGAGAAAACGCTCATTCGAAAAAGGTGTTCTTAAAAAATTATCAGCAATGCGGTTTCATCGGTGCCCTCAGATTTCAATTCTGAGCACCAGTTCAGAAGTTAGAAAACTCGCTCATTCATTCACTAAATTTACCTGAGCTATAGTTAGGAAATTGATTCCGTGCACACAGAGCCTCAAAATTAGGTGCCTTCAGAAACCGCGTACTCTTAAAATCCAAAAGAAATTATGAAAAAAATTTCCTTGATACAATGGGTCATCAAATTAATTGTGTTCAATTCATATGGTGACCAACTATATCCCAAATAAGGATATAGAGATTAGATGTTTTGGGGAGTCTGCAAATAAAATCCATAATTTTTTCGAATTTCTATTCTAGTATGTATAATGGTTTTAATAAACTATGAAAAATATTTTTATTATCCTTAACAAGATAACATACCAAGGAAAATAATATATACTCTAAAAATATCTCTATTCATATTGTACCACATAAAATACTCTTTAATATCTCTTTACATATTCATACATACAGGATGAATAGATAACAATGATTCAAAAACTTCCTCAAATAGTTTCTTCTTCAGTTCTAGTATTGTTGAGGCACATACACAGGTAGTGAACCATATTATTCAACCACATTCAATGTTGAACTCATAAATATTTCTCCCTTTATATGGAAACTATGCATCCCCATTTTTCAATCATTTAATATAATCATCAACAAATAGTTGAAAATCATTTGAAAAATTTTAAATTTACCTTCTTCCATTAATATTGTGAGGTTTATACATAAAAATTCCATAAATATTTGGTCTTTTATGATCCTCATCATTGATAATATGGCATGATCTATTAGACATAAATCTGTAACCACCGTGTTTTACTTCCTAAGGTGTTTGTATATTTAGTATTAATCATATTTTATCAACACCAAATATATTCATTGAGAAAAAGTCAAATCTTTATTGGTGAGTATAATATTTAAAATTTTATTGATCAACACATATATTATACCATTATCTATTAATATGATTTATATGTATATATATTATTAAATTATTATGACTACTTAATCCAAATCATGTTTTTTATGATTTTACTCATGAACCGTCTAATGGCATGATTAAAAATCTATCACCACATCATTATTAATGAGAAAACCTCCCAATCCATTATTTGATGCATAATTATAAATTTAAACACCTTCTCCAAAATAAGTTATTATGAGCACTATTTCACAGACTTACTTCTCTTATGTTCGTTGAAATATTTTTCTTACTCATTAGTCCAATGGAATATAACTCAATAATGAGTTAAAATATAAAGATAGTTAGACAACATTGACAAATCCTTCAAATAGACTCAAAAATATCCTAAAAATACAATTGAAATATGTATTTCTTTCACATTAGACACTCAGGTTAAGCGTTAAGTAACATCAATATGTGATGGATCCACTAATATAACCTCACTTGAGATTTAATTATGTAAAACATAAAAAAAATTATAAAAAATTTCACTTGATATAATTTTAATATAACTTATCCTTCTTTTGGGTCATCAGTACATTCTTCAAATGATCTTAATTCTCTTCCTTGATCTCAGAATACATAATAATGTCATCAATTAACACTACCAAAAATTGATGCAGGTGATATCTAAAGACACTACTTGTATAATCCTTGAATAAAGAAGGGTAATTATTGTGACCAACTACCATTACGATAAATTAATTGTGTTTGTACCTTGATCAGAATGTTTTCTAGGCTTTGTCGTCAATTTTGACCCTTCATTGATAGTATGCAGGTAAAATATCATGTTTGAAAAAATATTAAACATCTCAAAATTTATTAAAAACATCATTATTATGGAATGGATGATAATTATTCTTGTTATTCTTATTGATAAACTATTAATAATTAATGTAGAGTTGCATGGATCAAAAATATTTCTTAAAAATGTTTAGGTGTTACCTTTGGTGAAACACATGGGTGAGTTAATATCTTATTAATATTATCCTTGAGATTTATCAACGATTCAAAAAACTCAATGAGGTCCATTCTATATGGGTTTATAGAATTTTTTTACCACTATATATGAATTCCATTGAAACTTTTAAATCACTATTTAGAGGAATAATATAAATCTATTTTCAAAAAACATAAATAACTCCCATAGAACAAGCATATCATTAATGTTGAGTTTCTCCCTATCCATCTCTAATAAATACCCACATTTAATTGAAATAAATACCCATGAAATAAATATATTTTCCATTTGAAGTTCACATGTATCCTCACAAAAATAGATAATCTTATGTTGTTTGGATTATAAAATATAACATACCTTGCCAGAAAATTTATATGGGATTTATATAAAGAAATCTAGTCCATTCTGACAATATCATCAAATTAAAATATATAGAGAATGACAAGATTTACCCGAAGTACATTCCCAAAAAACATCAATTGGGGAAGAATTATATACTCAGGATATGACCATAATTCAATTAGTAGTTTTTAGTACTAATTATATATCTAATAGTTAAGGATATGATATAACATTCCTAGAGATATTTCATGAAACAACCAATATAACATGAGTAATATCACATAAGATACTTTAATATTTGATTATACCAATCATAGTTGTAACAACTTAATTATATATATAATCCATTACAAAAACAAAAATGATATATATTACCTTCACACATTTTTAACCAGAGTGTTCGATCATATAATCATGAAAATATTTCATAGTATATCTAAATCATGGAACCCTCTTTTAATCATATGATACATTCTTTTAAATTTTTCATCCATGGTCAATATAGATTCAAATACATCATAATTTCTCCTAAGTGTAATTTTAATTTATCCTAAGAATACACCCCCCCCCCCTTGAGTTTCAAACTGGGTGGATAGTAGGGGAAAAATATTGTGAATTAAGTGTATGGTCACAATATAATCATTTAACATCATGTTTATTAATATTTACTTATTAATGTCATCAGTTGGGGTCTTAACTACATCACTTTTCATGTATTTTTTAGCTTGGTAGTTGTGGACCTTGCTCATTAATCATGGTTAATCCATCTAAATTATTTTAATAATGATATAAATATCATATATATTTATTATATACATAACTAAATCCATTTACATAAGGTGGTGATGAATAACAAATAACCTCACTAATTGGAGGTGATAGTCCATATGTATGTACATGTAATGTTCCCATTTTTTTATAATGGATAAAAAATAGTGGTAAATGATGATTATCTTACTAAATAATCATTTTTATATAATAAATTTCATAATTTTTTTTAAATTTTTTTCTTTTCCCCATCTATATAAATCATAAATGATAAACACATCACATTACATTTTAGATGTTCTAGTGACCATGTATGCCCGAATGATGTAATTGTTAAGAAATTATTCAAAAATAAAGAAGGTAGATATGATATATTAATTACAGAAAGAAATATATTTTATAAACATATTATATATATATATATATATTAAAAAATCATTATAACCACCCATGAATGTTTCATATTTAAAATGAATAATATCGCTACTCAGAGACCATAGTACACACATATGCAGAACCAAAACATTCATCTCTCGTTGGTTTTAGAGGAGGTGGTAAATGGTTTCTAAATCAGCATAATAATATCTTGGTATATTTTTTATAGTTTATTAAACCATTTTTATATATTTAAAATGTATATATGATTTAGAATAAGAAATAAAATTGAATTATATTTGCTAATATTTATACATATTATTTAAGAGAGATCATTTGGATAACACATTATGGTTTTATAGATTGGTCTTATAAGAATAAAATTAGATATATGATGAGGGTAATAATTATAGAAAGTATTTTAATAAGGTACTCTGTAGTATATATGGCTAAAATGATGTGAATAAGGTAGGATAATAGGGTCCCATTTATATGTGAGGCGAGGGACACACATGGAATTTCATAAAATATCTCAATGTTTCTATAACACTATCCTTAGAATGTGGATCCAAATATATTGTAATTCAAAGGTAGAATAAAATAATTTTAAAATATCTAAAAACTATAATTTTTTTATATGCTTGGGTGAGGATACTACTTGTATCTCATGTTTTCACCTATAAACCCATCACAACTATAACCATGGAAACAACATTTTACGATTTTTAAAATTCACTATGAGAAAAAATTTAGTTGAAAATATAATTTCTTTTTATATGATTAAAAATACTGAATAAATTTTACTAGATTGAATTTATATAGGTGGAAGGATTTAATTTTAATTAAACATGAAAATTTCAAATAAAACCTCATTTTCAAATAATGAGTTTTCCAGTATAAAAATTAATTTACATCCAATCATGTAAATGTATAATAAAATATATTAAAATATTATATCTAATATATAATAAATTATTTTCATTAAATTCATTAATCATTAAATATTAAATTAATTTGTTATGATAAAAATGATATTTTGCATAAAATGGTTTTTAGAAAAAATTGTTTTTAAGCCTAAATGTTATCTTATAACTAAAAAATATAAAATGATGATTCATATGTAACTAAGTTTATTATTTTTTATTAATTAAATTTTATTTCAATCAAATATCATATTCAAAAAACAATGTGGGTATTTACTTGAAAATAAATAAAGATTTGACAAATATAATCATTCTAATCTGTTCACTAAAATATAATTATTATTTTTTATGATCATTTTTTAATTCATTATGCTCATGAGATGATTTCAAATGACCATTTAATTTTATCCCAATAGTTTACCCTTACTAAGAATATGACCTTTCCCTTTCAATGATTTTTTATTCCCAATGCCATGAGGAATGGTTCATTATTTGTTTCTCTAATAATGAAAATTGATGTTATGAACTTAGTGGGATATTATGTAGAGATTTTTTTATGAAATAATGGTTTATTTATCTAGGTTCCCAAATACACTAAACGTTTATATCCCTCAATTACACATAATTGTGAAATTTTATGAATCTTCAAAACAGATTATGTAATATTTATTTAAAAAATTCTCAATTTTCCTCAGTTGGTATCGAAGAATGGTTTGTTTATATTTTTGAATCTAGGATCAAGAAATAATATGGAGAACCCTTAGTATAGGGATGTGTATACTATAAAATAATATGTTATTGTAAATAAAGTATTTTCATTTTATTAGAAATTTAATCTGTGTCAAGATATTGGAAATTGGGTGCCTAAGTGGAATACATTCCCCTAAGTGTAAAACTTTTAAAGGGGTGGATTGGGTATTATATTGATCATCACTAATGTATAGTGACTGGACCTAAGACTAAAAAGTAGATAGACACCTAATGGTTATATTCATGGTTAAAATAATATTTTTATAATGATCCATTTTGATGGATTTGAATATATAATGACCATGGTTAACCAAGGATAATCCTATGGTGTCATTAATTTAGAGTAAGTTGTAATGATTTTTTACATAATTAGATTGATATTTCATGATTATATGACTACCCATTGTGATCATTTTTTATCACACTATTCTTTTTTGAGGTAATGGATGGATCCCACAGAAATAATTTTAATTTTTAATTTGGTAGATAATGTATTGATTTTACACTAGAGAAACCAAATGAAATGGGTGATTGAATGCATAATGATATCATTATAACTAACCAACTAACTCAATATATGATTAAAAAACTTAAAATCAGTTAGTTTTTTAATGATCTAAATAATTTTAAACAATGATGTTCCAACTACCTTCATATTGATAACGTGGTAATAATAACCCCTAAAAATTTCTTAAAGGAAGAAAGAAGATATTTTGGTTATTGAAGAGAATGAAATATTGCATCGAATTTCTAGGGAAAAATTAATTTTTCAATGTATATTAATAAATTATATTCTAATATATAATTATTTTATAAATGTATTATATTTGGGAATCTTGGGATTTGTCTAAGTCAATTCCCAAATCCATATGTCAAAACAAATATTGTGTCAGTTCCTAATCTATGCAAATAATGGATGTGGAATTATTGATGTGTTTATGTATTTAGATTTGGTAATTATTTTGTAGATGTTCTTGTCATTTATATTATGGTTATAATAATCATGATTTATCTAAGGACTATTCTAAAATATTTTTTATTTAAGGATTTTCAATAATATATCAAAATTTAGTGGTAAACAAGAAAATTAATTTAATGGTATGGATATTTTGAAAATAACATGATTGGTGTATATGTAAACCTTAATATGTTATTAATGTTGTGGTAATTTTTTTTTCAAATATAGAGATGAATGAAGTTTATAATATAAACTAGATAGTATTGATGACCTTGGAATTAATTTTTATTTGATAAAAAAGTGTTTTATGATGTATTTTTTTTTAATTTTAAATATTTTTAAGATTTATTGATTATATTTCATATTATGTGATTTTATTTAAGGGATAATGATTTTTTTGATCTTGGGAAGAAAATAGTATTTTATTACGGTTTTATGGTGATTTGGATTATATTGTAAAAATAAAAAAAATAAGAGAATATAAGATCCTTGTTTCACTTGTTTGGTGTGTGACATTATGAGCTAGTTTATGTTGTTTTAGGATTAAATATAATTTCAATTTTGAACATTATTGACATTTATTTTCTAATTTTTAATATATTTTATTTGTTCATATATATTTTATAGAATTACTAAGGTTAAATATTTATGGAATTTTTTATGTTTAACTTTTAGGGATATTACTAAGGTTTTTTAGATTGTTGTATTATTTAATCATATAATGATCTATCCATGTTGGATAAAATTCTCAAATAATTTATGTTCTTAATGTATCTAGAGATAGGTTGAATGAATTTTAATTATTTTAAGGATCTTTTGAATAAATAAAATTTAATTTTAGGACTTCAAGCATGAAAAAATCATCTTGAATATTTATCTCTTAATGTAAAAGATAAAGTAGAAATTTATTAAAGGGTAAAAAGGGTGAAATTATTCTTAAAAAATGAATGAAATGAAGGATGTATAATTTATCATTTTATCTATATATATTTTATAATAATCTCTCAACTCTAGGAAAATTATCAAAAAATAAAAATGTTATTATTTTAAATTCATTTTTGAAGAATTGAGGGACTTATTTATCCCTTACAATTTTATGGTTTTATTTTAATTAAATTTCTCCTGATTTAGTTCTCTATTAGTATTTATTAATATATAGGAATTATTAATCTCTTCTAGGTCCATATTTTAGCTTCATTCATTTTTCTCTTTATTGAGGGACCCAATTATTTGTTATTTAATTTTAACATTATGTTTCCCACTTCCCCTTTTTGAATGATGTTTTTATCTCATTGTACGATGTATGTTTTCCATAATCATATTATCAAATATTGAATAGGTTATGTCTAAGATAAAATTAATATGTTTAAAATAATTTAAGGGGGAGAATGTAACACCCTCATAATTTAGTCCAACAACCCAATGCTCAATATTGTTATTAACATGAAACAATAAGTTCTTTGAGAATTGTGACATAAAATAAAAATATTATTATTCAAATATAACAGTTATAACCTATTCATTGGAATGTACAAATAATACATAATGAATTATAAAAACTTTCTATTTTATATATTTGTAAAATGAATTCATTGGTTATCAATTTTTTAGAAACAAAAATAAAATAATTATAAGGAAAATATAAAAAAAATTCAAAAATGTAATATCGAATGATTTATTGTCATAATAAATTAAATTAATCTCTATTGATGAATAATATTAATTAAATTGTAATTTTAAATATTAAATAGAATATATTTATAAATATGTAAAATATTTAACATGGTATGTAATGAAGTTAAACGCTATTTTATTCCTAAAAATTCATTTCCCTATAAATGGTTTTCCTATATTTTTTACAGTTATTGTTAAATAAATATCTAAAAATTATGGAAATTTTTTTTATCAAATTTATTCTTTATTTGTAATAATAACTTATAAATTAATTAAATAATTCAACTTTTTATTTGGTCATCATAAATTATAAATGTGGTACACATTTGTGACCTACGAAAGGGTAAATCGGGAAATTAATGTTTAAAATAATGTGAAAATCATTTCAAAGATATATAAAAATTGCAATATTTATATATTATGAGTATATTTTGGCCATCATCATGCAATTTTATATGATAAAATAAATATATTCCATTTTAATTTGATAATTAACATATCATTATATTATGTAAATAATAAATATAACATGGCACTTTCATAGTTTAAATATATCTAATATTTTTACATATTGTCAATAGAGGTTACGTTCAGTTATAAATTTTAATTTTGAATATAAATTATTTTTTATCATGGAAACTTATTTCAAATTTTTATTGATGAAATAAGTACCTTAAATTCATACGCAATACTGAAATATTCCCTATAGAAAAATTAGAAAGACATAGAAAATAATTTTAGAAACATACAAAGTAATATTTTGTAATGATTTATTATATTTAGAAAAAATTATGGAAAATTAAAATTTTTTAGGGATGTTTTAAATTTGATATTTTTCTTACATTACTGTTAAATTATTTTAAAATTCTTCTATGAGAATAGTCCCAAAAATTACTTTAATTGTATCTTATGTTAAACAATAAATTTTTAAATGATATAAAAGTCGTAAAAGAGTTATATTCAGTTTGGTGAATGGTATATGGTCTATAATGCCATCCATTTTTCAATTATTGGTAAATTTTCTTTTTATAGTTACATTATTTCCCCTTAAATAGTAATATCCTGGGATATCACAATAATCCTAAAATGGGATCACATGAGGATGAAATTAATAGATATGGGTTAAAAAAAGTAAATTTTATAAATTCTATTGGATGGAATTATTTCATTATATATTCATAACAATTTAAAAATATATCATTTGTTAGCCACATTAAAAATAAAATTAATTTCTGTTAAATTAAAACATTAAGTAATTCCAAGGGTTCCCCTCTCATATATTATATATGGCCACCATAAATCCTATCTTTCGCAAATATATTAATCCACTTATGTTGACAAAAACCTAAAAAAATTGCATAAAACTGTAAATTTATATTTTATAAGAAGATTTATTCTTTGAATTTCACCCCTATTATCCTTGTGGAGAGATATGAAGAAGGTCCTACATAGAAGAGGCAATCGACATAATTAATTATTATGATTTAACTTCTTTGCCAACCTACTTAAATTATATCCTGACCACATAAATATAATAAAATAATTATATGAAATATATTTATATTTTATTATGTAAATTTCATATCTTCATTTATCTCATTTTATATCTAATAGGAAATGAAAGTATCGATCAAACATATGTGTGGACTACCACCTCCATAAATGGATAAAATTAATTTTCTATTACCTAATGACATAGATTTTTATATTTATGGATTTAATAAATATATAATATATATATATATATATATTATAATAATTGTTTTTATGGGGGAATTATTAATCGTTTCTATTGTGTCTTTCCATAAAAAAGTAAAAAACACTCATTCGTACGTATGGACTACTATCACCAAACCATGAGGTTGTTCATTTTTCAACCTCTCCTTATATAGATAGTTATAAAATTGTATATAATGGTTAAATATGATACTAATTAAATGAATAAAATTATAGGGATATAAGAACCATGATCAAAGTTCATGGATCTGAACTATAGTACCGAAACATATATGAAAAATTATATTGTTAACAACTAGAAATGATGATTTTATTAATGACCAATTAATAAAAAGGTTTCTAAATATTATAATTAGATCATATATGATATTATAATTACTTATATGGTTATGATATTTAATTATCATGAATTCAAATTTATTATACTTAGCGGTAGATCACTTACGAAACAAGTTATACTTTATGTTAGGGTTTATTGCCTCAGTTCTATTTCTATGTGACATGCACCATATTCACCACTCATTTCCTTTGTTTGGTTTATATAGTATCCATTATTTTATTTAATTATTACTTTCAAAAAACATTATTTGAATTTGAAAATACATATATTCTTTTCCCTTTCATGAGGTATTTATTCATAGTTAACTAGTGTTGTAAGGATTCTTCATCCTAATATTGATTCATTATTACATGTTTGATGTCATCCACATATTTAGGTTTATAATGTATATATAATAACACATTTAAATGTTATAATATTAATAAAATTATATTAATTATATTTAATGATTCATTTTAATCCAATCTATCATTGGTATTACAATTCAAAATTTTAAAATATGATAAACGTTAATTCTTCATCCTCTCTTTTAATTGGGATCAAATATTTTTATATATTTTTAAAGATAATAGAATGATTTAAATATAATTAAATAACATTTATTTTATTCTCAAGTATTTTAGTGTTATTCATTCATGTTTTATTCTCGTTTTTCACTCTATTGTACTCAAAGATATTTTAAATAATGTTTTTAAGGAATACTGACATTATTTCTCTATGTATCTTGGAATATTTTTCATCAATGTCCTTATTTAATATTTTTTAAAGAAATTTATTTTCTATTTTCTAATTATTATTTCAAGTAATTAAAAAAATATTTTTTTCTCTTTATAAATAGTAATAAAAGTAATCTTTTATCTGTTTTATGAATGAGGCCATTTTTAGATGTCTCAATAAAGTGTGTAAGGAATATAATTTTTATATTCATGTTATTAGTTGATTATCTAATTTTAGTGATATTTAATTTAATATAATCCTAAATTATATGTTTCAATATTTATTTTAAAATAAAATTATTTTTTCATAATTTTTGTAGTTTTTACTTTTAATGATTTTGATAGTAAATTATATCTTCCATATTTTCATAGAAATAACTAAAATTTTATTTTAATAATATTTTCATCTACGTAAACATCCTATGATATTTCGTATGATCCATAGGGAATATGTAATTATGAAACCAATTTTATTATTTCTATGGATTTTATAAGATGATTTGGTAGCTTATATGAAACATGTTTTCCTTATGTGGTTTAATTATGAAACAATGAATGATTTTACGATTTAAAAGATAAGGTGGTTAGAAACCCAATTTATTTTCCATCAGTTATGATTTAAATATTATATTAATGTTTATGATATTCTGTAAATAAATATTAATTGATTATTTTTTTGTGAATGTTGGGTCAATAATTATGCATCCCTACAAGTCATTAGGTAATGATGAAGGAATTAATTGTCTAGAAGCTACTCTAAAGAGAGTGTTCGAATTAACTGGGTAAGACTGGGAATAAAATGATAATTTCAGGAACGTAATGATGGTCTTGGTAGTAATCTTTTATATATATCTTATAGCATTTTAATTAATTCAAACTATTTTTCTTTCTTTTATGAAATGATCAAATTCATATGATATGTTTCCATAGCTCGGTAATAGTGAATCTATAATGATTCAAGTCTTATAAAAATTAATGTTTTAAACCATGTAACATGACTATGATCGATGAATTGTTGGGTATTATATTGTATTTTTATTCACATGTTCTCATACCATTAATCTCATTTTTTTTATTTCAAATGATCATTGACTGATATCTCCCATGTTTAACATTTATGAGAATATAATATCATTGTTTCATAAGTTTTAAATTTACCCGGATATGGAGAATGTTTTTAAGTATGTTGTGTATAATAAAGGTACTAGATCTGAATAACCTTGTGGTAGATGATATATATATTTTAAAAAAAATCCATGTTTCTAAATAAAATAAACCATTTTGGTCCATCAGTGTGTATTACTATGAAATGATTTTAATATTCATAAAATATTAATGTGTTATTTATGTATAAAATGCATAGGTCACCTATGTTGAAATGAACCACACACAACTACCAGATATCCTTGCATCAAAATCCACCAACATACCCTTGCACCACTTTAGTTATATATATATATATATATAATCCCTAGATAAGAATCAGAGAGAACATGAAATTCCTCTTAAATTCCTAAATGGAATCACCACACTCATATGTCAATATGATAATCACTCTACTCGTGGTAACCTATGACATAGGTACTTCCAAGAATGAAAATTCATAAATCAAGCACATTTAATTTAGAAACAAACATTGAATTTATAGTATTTGAAAACAATCTATGAAAAATACCACGAGAAAAATTCCTTTTGATCCTCCAAGTCAACATACAATCTTAAATCATAAACCATATTAGAAAGTAGATATACCCCATATCTCATGAAATAATACTTCAAGAAAATACCATAAAACCGATGTGTAAATATTGTTTATGAACACTATCAAAATAGAGAGTATATAACGATGAGGCCCTTGAGTTTGACAATATATTATCGATGAAGTCCATGAAAATATATCAATATATGTTTGGATGTCTTGTTCCATGGGTTCCCTGAACACTAAAAATAGATTCATTTAACCAAATAGAGTCAAGGGATACTTAGATAATCTATAACGGCTACTTAATGTTTTCTTTGAAATATCCTTGGCCCTGACATGTAGCTGATGGGTGCTTCATTATAATTATATCTTATAGAACCATATGTCTCCCATCAATAGCTCAAATAAATCATCAATCCTTATTATAGGATATCTATTTTTCACCATATCCTAATTTAGTTTCAAGTACTCCATAAATAATTGAATGGCTTCATCCATGATTTTATAAAATATAATGGAGAACCCCATTTATTACTACTCATGGAAGATTTCAATTCAATTCGTGGTCATTGATGATTACCTTAATCCATCACTACTAATTTGGATCCATATTATATTAGTAAACTAAAATAGTCGGTTCACCCAACACTAGTAAGATATAAAACTCAATTCACCTCTCAAGTGTGAGTCTAGAGAAATATTCAGTAATGAAATCAATGCAATGATCCACCAATGGAGGAAACATGGCTGAAATAATCATTTCATCTACATCAAGAACCATCACTTACTCTTATGTTGCAATATCTCTAATTTGGATAATGTATAAACTATCATTACCTACCCCCCAAATTCTAATCACACCATATAATGTTTCATTCATTTTAGTGGAGGTAAAATACATCCATATCTAATATAAATCGATTCAATGTTTAGAATATGTGAAAATTGACATCAAGTCTGGTCATATATAAATTTCAAAAATCTAATAGATATTCATAGCCTGCAACCACTATTGGACTCTATAATAACCTTTAAATATTATCCGACAACCTCCTTAAAGGGTATTTAAGAGATCATAAATGGAAATCATTACTAGTAACACTATACAAGAGAAAACACGTGTAGAAAAAAAAGATTCAGAATCCCATATAATACGGAATGAAGTATAGTGTATAGAAATTTATAAAACAATACCAATAAGAGTTAAATATTCCTCTCTATTATATGTTATAACCTGATATAATATATAAAAGATGTGGATATCTAATCCATGAAATGAATCTAATTATTCATGTATCACTATAAGAAAATAACACTTTGGTCTTGTAACTATTGATGAATAAAACCCCAAATTTTATCCATGTTTTGAGCTCCAAGATGTTCAAATAAAATATGATTAGTTTTTTCCTGAAAACTATTTCGAATTATGCGACTATCGCATTCCTCCTCCCTATCGTGACTATGAGAAACTTTAGAAATATCAATGTATATGTCCAATCCATCCATAATAATTACACTCAATCTGATAGATAGTGCACATGTTGTGGTAATGTCAAATATTCCTACAAATTATTAATAAAAAAGGAGTTTATATTACCATTTGTTGAGAAGAGCCCCTACACTATCCTAACTACATACAGATACATTAGTGGAAGCCCTCTCTCATATTCTTCCAACATATTTAATAATCCCTAATAGCTTCACCAAGAATGAAACTGCAAAAAGAGGGTAAAAACCCCAATTTATTTTCCTCATTCAATCTCTTCCCATGATTAATATCCTTTTGGACCACATTAAAAAATGATGCCATATTTTTTCTGAGGCTTTTGTTGGGGCGTGTGGATCCATCACGTAGAGGACGTGATGCTGTTACCCTGCATTCCCGCCTTCCAAAGGTAGGTGGCATCCATTCGTTATTAAAGGATTTCTACTTCTTGATCAAAACGGGATGATGGGATTTGGTTCTTCCTTCCGTGGATTCTTCCTTGGAACTCATCACCTAGTCCAGGTCTCCCTCATAGATTTAAGACATAGTTTTTGAAACTCTTCCAAGCACCATATCTTCATGGACAGCTGTTAATTATGCTACTTCTATCCGGACATTCCAAGGTGTCTAGTCAGGACAGAAACCTTCGATTAGGAGAGTAGTCATGTTGGGGCATCACTGGCGTGTCTTGACGCTGGGGAATTGGCATTTCTGTCATATGTACCTTATCATAGGGCTTCTCGAGGGCACGAAAGCCCGAGGCATCCCACATCGGATGTGGGGAATTGTATTCCATTGTCATGTATTGAATCTTCCCATGTTTAACACAGGGTATGCCACAAGTTTAACATCCAGTGAATACAGATCGAACTGATCAGAATAATGGTTAGAGTGGATCAGATAGGCGCAACACCCGGAGGGGACACCGAGGTTTGGGCTGACGTTTGGGTGGATCCCCGAATGATGTTAAATGTAATGGGGTATGAGGTGGCATGATCTCACCGAGATGTGGCGGCTCGGGTAAGGATCGGGATGGATGATAGATTTGGGCTTGATCCTCAAAGAGACTGCCTACGTATCCCCGTGAAAGGGAATCAATGTCCGCATAGTTCGGTGGAATGATGGGACACCTAAGATGGCGACCCGTGAGAATGGACGCATGGATGAGAACTAGAGGAAGTGGAACCTATGGGGTTGGGAATGAGCCTCCCATGACATGTGAGCTCGAGGGAGAGACCAAGATGAGACATGGGTGTTGCGATTGAACCTCATGGAGGTTTCCTATATATCCATGTGGCAGGGAATTAAAGTCCAAGTAGTTTAGGTGGCATCTGGAGCTTACGTACTGAGGCGGCCCATGGTTTCATTAAACCAATGTGATGGTGGACCTGGGGTCCTGATGGATGGTTTGCTTGAACTGCGTGGAGGCTTCCTACATACCTTGCCTTGACATGGATCAAAGTCCTCATAGTTTTGGATGGTTAATACAGTTTATCATCATGCGGGATTGGGGAAATCCTGACATGTAGGAACGACCGGGTGGTGGGATTGAACCTCATGGAAACTTCCTACGTACCATGCATTGACATGGATAAAAGTCCTCGTAGTTCAAGATGTATTAGGGATTGCACTCTAAGAAAGCCCAAGGTAATGGGGCTTGATCCTTGTGGAGGCTTCCTATGTATCATGCCTTGACATGGATCAAAGTCCCCGTAGTTCGGGATGGATTGGGGATTACACTCTGAGCGGCCCAAGGTGGCAGAGCATGAACATCATGGAGGCTTCCTACGTACCATTCCTTGACATTGATCAATGTCCGCGTAGTTCAGGATGGATTTGGGATTACACTCTGAGGCGGCCCATGGTGGTGGGGCTTCATCCTCGCGAAGGCTTCCTACGTACCATGTCATGACATGGATCAAAGTCCCCATAGTTCAGGATGGAATGGGGCTTACACACTAAGGTAGTATGAGGTGGCGGGGCTTGAACATTGTGGAGGCTTCCTACATACCATGACTTGACATGGATCAAGGTACCTGTAGTTTGGGATGGATTGAGGCTTAAACACTGAGGCGGCCTAAGGTGGTGGGGCTTGAACCTCACGGAGGCTTCCTATGTACCATGCCTTAACATGGATCAAATTCCTCGTAGTGCAGGATGGATTGGGTCTTATACTCTGAGGCGGCCCAAGGTGGTGGGGCTTGAACTTCGTGGAGGCTTCCTATGTACTATGCCTTGACACGGATCAAAGTCCCTATAGTTCGGGATGGATTGGGGCTTACACTCTGAGGAGTCCCAAGGTGGTGGGGCTTGAACCTCATGGAGGCTTCCTACGTACCATGCCTTGAAAAGGATCAAATTATTTGTAGTTCAGGATGGATTGGGTCTTACACTCTATGGTGGCCCAAGGTGGTGGGGCTTGGACCTCGTGGAGGCTTCCTACGTACCATGGCTTGAAAAGGATCAAAGTCCACATAGTTCATGATGGATTGGGGCTTACACTATGAGGCGGCCCGAGGTGGTGGTCATGGTCGGTGCTTACACTATGCTTACATGAGTCATGCTCGGTGTGAGAAACAAGAGAAAGCAGAGACCTAACGATCACGTCGTGAATGATGTGTCCATGGGAAATGAAGAGGGGATTTCGCGTTGGGTGGCACAAGCGGTCGGGACTTCCTCTAGGATGGAGGCCCGTGGTGACAAATCACAGTGGGAGAGGGATTTGGGACCGAAGAAATGAGAATCCTCGTTCCTTATAGTGCCCACTTCTGGCCTTGGGGACCGAAGATGAAAGGAGGAGAATCATTCCCCATCACGCCCTTGGCTGGCTTTGGCACCAAGGGAGTGAGGAGGAACTGGGGTGTTGTCTCCTACAAGAAAGGTTAGGGGCTTACAAAAAGGTGGTTGCGCTTCCCCATAGACAAACGCCACTCCAATAAGGAGGATATCACCCCCTATAATGGATGATCTCATCCCTGTGGAGATGAGTGGGAGTGGATAATGTCCAAGGCGGGTGGACCCTGCATGCGAGGCACATGCCCAGTTCATAGTTTAACGTCATGTTTTGAGGATGAAGTTCTTGGCAGTTTAACGTCTTGCAGGTCGGACGAGGTGGGTTCACTCCACACCCCTAGGAAATACATAACTAGTACCCTCTACCCCTTGTGGGAGGGAAGGCATCGGCAAGGCCGTACTGAGGGGGTGTCGCGGAGTGAACCATCGATGGGTCCACATTAGCATGGTTATGCGATGAAGCAACAGTTGTTAGCGTGCCTATGTGAAGAATCATGAGGAAAAAAATTCAATGGGAAGAATTGTCCATGGGACTTTTATGTTACTTAGTAGGAGCCTAGAATATCACATGGGAAGACGGTGCATGATGTGGATAACCATGGAATAAAAGACACCCACGAATGGCAACCACAAGAGGAGCGCCATGGTGAGGGTTCCTAGGGGATGGTGTGCATCCTTTGAGGCATGGGAACAAAATAATGGGCCTACGTGAAAAACAATGGGTTGGCACGAAATCGGTGATGCGTGCACGTAATTGGGGGTAGAGGGTTTGCGTGCAACCATGGGGATTATGCGCAAGGAGTATTAATTGAGTGTAAGAGGCAGAGGATGCGCGCAAGTACAGGGGAGTGCCCAAAGGAAATAATTTTCTCACAATTGGGCCGGACTGCGCACAATGGAAGGAATTGCGTGCAGGGTGGAACCCTGGAGGGATTGGAGTTCGGTCTAAGCCATAGGGATCTCGTGTGAAGGCGGACTCTCGGGCGACCTGACATGAAAAGAACCATACCTAAAGGCCATATTTTGCGTGCATGGAAACCTGATTTCACGCATGAGAGACGGTTTAAATTCTTCAACCCTGAAATTGAAGTGGGTCGCCTTCTATTTATAGAAGTCCAGGGGCACGGAAAACCACTCGGTGCAATATAATTGCACACTAGAGGTGGAGTCATGAAATTTCAATCGCGTGGGGTGCGGGCGTGAAATTAATTAGCGCCTACGCCTGAGACTCTTCGTGAATCCCGGAACATTCTGTGTGGGACCCATTTGTTTCGTGCACTTCAATATTTTTTCGCGCAACTCCTCCCGGCCTCCCAGGACAGGTCTCTGGGTCCGAATATGACCTAGATTTGTCATTTCAAAACATTCTTCAACACTTAATCAATTTTTAGCATCTAAAAATCCCCCCCCCCTCAGAATTGGATCGTTGATGCGTCGCTACGATCGGATTCCGAGGAAAACGCCGAACTGCAGGGATCTACTGGGTCCATGCGTGAAAAAATATGAGGCTGCTCTCAAAAACCAACCCGGCGTGGATTCCTCTTTTCACGCGGGCATGGAACCTAGGATTATCCTATTAAAGTAGCCGAGTGTCCAATGATCTGTATTACTTTTCTCGTGTGATAAGCTTTGAGATATCGTGCGCGAAATTTCTTCTACCCCTACGCGAAAAACCTCTTCGGCAGTGCTTAATTCCACCGAGATTTGGTAGAATTTTATGTGAAAAACCGGGGTTTTCATGCCATGGCCTGAAATTTCACAACTCTTGCTAATTTTACACGCCAGACTCCTAGATTTTTTTCCATCCTTCCTGATTTCGCGCAAGCTACCGAAACACTAGGTTGGAAGAAGATGGCCGCAAACTGGGTTGATGAGGGGGAAGCTACTGCTTGAAGAGATGAAATGGTTGTGAACCCTGAGATTTATGGTGAAAAGGGTTGTATCCAATAACCACACCCTCTTCAACATGCTAACCCTACCCAAAAAGAGTATGATTTTTCTGAAAATCTGCCGTTGTGGGACTTCAGCATTCTGGAGGAGGTTCCCCTACCGGATTTTGAGGTTGATACACTGCGGTCATGGGTGACCCGTGAGGATGAACTTCCTCGATACAAAATCACCAACCATGGATATCCTGTAAGTGAAACTAGGATCATAGATTTATATGTCCTAAATCCTAGGATTAGGACCATTGTTGGGGGTGACCCTGTTTTAGGGAGCTCCTCATCCCTCTATACAAGCACTTTCTAGCAGAGCTTCACTGACGTGACCAAAGGTTGGATGCA
Organism: Viscum album; assembly: GCA_963277665.1. Lineage (NCBI taxonomy): Eukaryota > Viridiplantae > Streptophyta > Magnoliopsida > Santalales > Viscaceae > Viscum > Viscum album. The sequence continues at coordinate 1,018,464,871 of OY728133.1, read as the reverse complement.
GGAGTGAGATCTGTGGTTTGGAGGCAACTTCACTAGCGATTGGGCCTTGTCATACTAGGTTCACCATACATGCGACTAATTTGGGGCCTAGCTGCGGCATATTGGTCTGTTCGAGGTGGTATGGACATCGCAATTCCACTGCTACCACCATCCTGATCTTGGGCCAGAGTTGTTCACCTGGTGGTCCCCTGATACCATCACATCAATATTCACCATGGGAAAGTCAAGATCAGTCTCTGTGAAATCCACTACATTAGGGGCATCCCTTTGGAGGGACAACAATATGATGAATTCCTCCCGCCTATGAACATTTGGTGTGAAAGATCTCGAACCCCCATACTGACAGGGCATCTGCTGGAGCGGGCCAAGGAGAATCTTTTCGGTCAAGGAAATCCTAAAGGATATTGCCTACAAGGACATGTTCAGCCTATTTTTGGAGAAGGATCCAGAAGTCAAGATTCCAGGGCGGGGAAGATGGTGTCCAACCGTGGCTCAGAGGAGCAAGGACGGATCATACTGAAGGATCCTAGAGGCGGGGAAATAACAATCATGGGGATACAGCATAAATGAGGCCCAGGACCCGAATGTTCGATATGCTATATTCCTCGCCACATTCCTGAGTGTATGGATCTTGCCACGGAGGGATGCAAGGATGGGCGTTCGTCCAGCGACCCTGGTGATTTCGGGCATCACAGCTTCCAACAAGATGTTCAACCTGGTGGTCGCCATGCTGGGATGATTGTACGCCATCTTGGGATGCATCTCGATAGAGGGATTACCTTGTAGAGTATGTGGCCCCTTCATGATTTTCCATGGATGGGTTGCGGCTCACTACGGCGGATACACTTTCCCAAATTCCATCTGTCCTCTGGGCAATGGCCTGCGACTCTCTCTGCTGAATATTGTCGGGGTCATGCCAATGACGCTCAATAAGGAGGGCGTATGGATCAGGATTGGTATCCATGCCATCTTCACCTTTATCCCATTCCCAACCCCAACTGGTCAACTGATAGACGATGGGCAAGGCCCACTAGAGCAGAAGGAGTACTTCCAGAACAGCAGAGGTGGGGTGCTTGTGGCCCCGATTGATGGGAAGATCTTCTGTGAGCCTTATGTGCCGTCTAGGTTCACCAAGAAGTTTGGATACCTCCAGAAAATGTCGATGAAAGTATACACAGACGTTCGGGAGGAGAGGTATTTATGTGTTCATCATCAGTTGTGGTTGATGTTTACGACCTACGGCTCTAGTGACATCACCACCTTTCTTCCCACTGAAGTCGACGTTGGCCTCTCAAATGATTATTCCAAACATTGGGCCATATCATACCCAGAGGGGCTTCAACGGGAGTGAGTTAGGTAGCTCATGGTCTCCAGTGTGGAACACAGGCGGTGAGAGAGCAGGTTGGGTGTCGGTGGGTGGGGGGTAATCAAGAGCGCATCAGGAAATGGGGCCCACGCTGGTCAGGCCCTCAGCAGTGGGGGAATCACCTGGCGTGGTTGCGCCCTCGTCTCCACGGAGTGTCCAGAGAACTTCCTGAGAAGCAAATAAGATACCCTCTTCATCCTTCTCAAGATTTCATCTTCCCTGCGATGTGGTCGGATTGGCTAACCCTATGGCAGTCAGTGAGTACCTAAGCCCTATGGCAGAAGATATTGCAAGATGGGATCCAGTTTTCGGAGGTCTCAGGATTGTTCGGATTTCCAACATAGTGGACTTTCATCGCTGGCATGTATATCTGATATCCATGGACATGTACGCATGCCAACGGGGTCGGCGTGTGGAGCCACCTCTCTTGGTGAAGGTGATGCTCGACCAAGAGCATGATCTGGAAAAAATGCCACCAGGGGAAGATGACAGCGATGAAAAGTCAGAGGGCGGCAAAACAGGAGAGGAGGCAGAAGGAGATGGGGATGGGGAAGGGTAATTTGAAGGTGAAGGAGAAGGGGAGGGTGAAGGAGAAGAAGAAGGGGAGCCTGAAGGTAAAGGGTCATAGGGGCGTCCCACCAAGGGAGTCTTCGAGAGAGCGGTGAGATATTCGGCTCCAATATGGATGTGATCGAGATGCTTGAGGTATGCTTCAACCCTTATCTTCTCCTGTATCCTATTTCCTTTGCAATCATTAACCCATCTTACTTACCTACTCATGAGAATTTGGGTACTGATCAAGAGCCCTAGCATAAGGAGGGGAGGAATCGTCAAGGGGGCAAGGCGGAGCACCGACGCCCATTATTGAATTGACGAGTGTTGAGGGATACACTGCCAAGATAGATTTTGTAGAGGCCAGAGCACTAGAGGATGATGCCTTGGGTTCCTGTATGTTCCTTGTTTTGACACTAGTACTCCCTGTCGGAGGACTCAACTGATCTGGGTGCTCCTTGTATATACAGTGCTCATTGCATTGGAGGCTAGTCGGGATACTGAGCCCGGACCATCTGTGAGTGTGCCAATGGAAAACATACCGCCCCATCCAGAATATGCCTCCCAAACTAAGTTGTCCTCGACAATTGGTGATCAAGGAGTGGCGGGCACCAGTGGCGCTGCAGTCAGGGCAGTGCTGAAAGTTGACGAGGGTGCCACCAGGATCGAGGGGAGAGAGGAAGGTTGCCCAGATGTTGAGGAGCCTATTCCCCTAGGAATCTCTAAGGAAGACCATGCTGATGTCCTGTTGGATATGTTCCCTATCTATAGGCCCGCTGATCCCGAAGAAATCAAGGATTCAGATTCGAATGTTGCTGAGGAGAGTCGAATGATGCAACGCAAGGGATGGAAGTGCATCGGGCGTTGTCTGAGTCAGCCCCAGGCAGAATGGCTGAATATGATGGGGTCACCCCACACCTGGCTTCATTTCTTGTGTTCTGGAGGGGAAGATGCTCAACTCCTTCACCTGACAGTCCGTGATTACAAGACTGAGAAGATGCGTGAGATCAGCCAGCACGCCGATGTCATCCATTGTCGTGAGGAGTCGGGGAGTACTCTGGCATTTCTGAGGGTGGAGCAGGAGGTCCAACACCTCTAAGAACAGGCGAAATAACAAGACATATTCATCACAAACTGCTCTACACTCATGGAGTAGTTGAGGGCCCAGTTGGAAGATGCCCAAGAACAAATCATGGAAACGAGTCGCCAGATAACTGACCTCCAAACTGAGCAGGCACCGGCACGGGCCAGGGTCAGTGAACTATGCTCCACCGCCACCGGTGAAGAAAGGGTCCTCAAGGGACAAGAGGTAGTTCTGGAGGCCACCAGCCAAAAGGTGGCAGCATTGACGAGATCTATCCAAAAAAGCAATGCTTAAGGGCCCTTTTTGGCCAATCCCATAAACATACCTTGCCTTACTGCTTCTTGTCTCTCTTTTTATTTGAACTATATTTATGGAAAAAATTACTTACTTTCCCCTTTTCCTAACATACTTTTCCCTTTGCTTTAACATGCTCAACCATAATCCCAAAATAAATAGCAATCAATTCATAAGCTCACGTGGGTCGTACCCGATGTGAGAAACAAAGGAGGCTCGTACTATCACTTCATTTAATCATGGGAGCATCAACCAAGCATTAGGAATTCTAAATTCAAACCCGGACTTCCAAGGAGACATGGGAGGCCCAATCAAAGGGAGAGGACCTCACACCAATCAATGTATCATCTTCTCAATGTGCTCTAGTGCCCCAGCGGGGTAATATCAAGGGAATTGGAATCAGTTTGGACATAGGAAAATGAAAAACTGTGAATCACATTACCCAAATTCAGAACACTATGGGAGGGGAATGGAAATAAAGGATGATGGTTGGCCTTGTTTGAAACACAGCATCCATATTGCATTATCCTGAAATGGGGACAACATATGATGGTCAACTGCTGACCATGTTTGCAACACGGGACCTGACTCAATTATCGTCCATCAGTCATCTGGAAAGTTGTCCCAAGATAGTAGGTGGACCATAGGTCGAGCATCCATTTTTTCAGGGGGTCCCTTCAAAAATGATCAGTCTTCTGGGAACGTTGTCCGGACAGCAGGTGGACCATAGGTCGAGCATCCATACTTTTAGGGTGTCCAGTCAAACATGAAAGATGGTGAGGATTCGAATAAAGGGGCACGTAAAGCGTGGAAAGTGAAGTGGTGGTTTGTTCGCATAGAATCCAACACTCCCAAAATTATGCCACCATGGTGGAAGCACATTAGGTGGGCATATTGATCTGATCATGGATCATCCCTACTTTTAGACAGGACCTCTTTGGTGAGGGAACTGTCGCTTCCCAATGTCATCATGGGGCATCCTGAACATGTTCAGGTAAAATGCTACAGTTACACAACTCCCATGGGGGGTCAGGCCAAGAGGCCGACGGTGGGGAAAAGGATAGTATTTGTGATTCCCGGGGCTAGACCCAAGACAAAATGTCTGGGCGTTCCTACGTATCCCAAAAGGATGGGAATCAAGGCACATGTAGTTCTTGGAAACGGTCTTAGTTTAAAGTCTTAGAACTCGGACCAGGGATCGGTATAGAATGTAGGATGAACATGGGGAGGTGATTATGAACCCCTACCTGAATGAGGACATGAGCCCAGACTACCATGTTTTCCTTCAATAAGTATTTAGGTTAAAGGACCGAACACAAAAATTAGGTTGGGCCCATGGTGAGATGCCTTGGAGTTCCTACATATCTCATGAGGATGAGAATCAAGCAATACGAAGGGTATGGTATGGTAGGTTACCAGTGAAAAGGATGAAAGGGGCGTCTGAGTCTATCCCTCACCCCAAAAGAAGTGGTATTTGATGTATCTTGTTTGCCCTTTTTGTTTTTTTTGTGAAGCAACATGCCCTGGGTAGAAATTTCTAGCATCTCCACAATAATCAAGCTGTATATAGGCATTCAAAAATGGTATGGTGGATGATCTATACCCAACGTGTCGTCCCTTTGATGAGGTCATCACAATGTATTGTCGTTTTTCATCGTGTGTTCTAGACGATGTTATCACAGTTTAGGGTCTTGTGATTGGACCCACCAACACAATTTGAGGTCATATGGTTTTGACCTGAGGGAATGAACATGATGTGATAAAGCATACCCAACATGAACGAGGATGAGGTCCACACCACCACTTAGCGCGATTCCATGAGAGGAGCCTCAGCCCAGGAGGCTAGTGAGGGTCAGAGGATAAGGGGTAGGAGAAACTAACTCCCAGATGAGCTGGACTCAGAAGAACGAAGTCTGGGTGATCCCACGTATCCCATGGGGATGAGGATCGCGCTGCACATAGCCCATAATGAAGATCATAGTTTATGTTCTTAGAGATCCCACTGTGGGAGCTCTGAAGGACGTCGTATTGCAGATTTGTCCCCCTTATGTGCGGAGGGGCACTGATGGATACTACCATGTCTATCGAGATTCCACCTAGAAATGATGGGGTGGAATATAATGTGAAAAATGAAACCAACATTCAAGGCCTTCAGGGGATGGCGTGATGGTGGAGGATTACTATTGACCATGTTCGCAACATACCATCCGGTCATGTTAGCCAAAAATGGGGGAAAACAAATGAGCATCGACCACTGACCATGTTCAGAACACGAGATTTGTATCAATGTTTTGCATGAAACCCTCAAGGGTGTCGGCCTGTAATGGTAGGAGAGCCCTTAGGTGTGATATCCATGCCATTTCTTGGGGGTCCCTTTGGGTGTGAATGATAGCGGGTGCCAAAATAAAGGGGAACACTATGCTTGAAATGTGTATGGAACTTGCCTGAGTTGAATCTGACACTTCAAATCCTAGACCAGAGTACTCTCAACACATTGGTTCACCAATGCAAGGGGTCTTGGGACTCAACATGAGGGCGGCCAAGAGATGGTGGATTCCCGAGAGAGGTGGGGTATGGTGCCAAAAAACCCAACACGAAGGAGGGAATAACCCAGTACCAATCCTATATATCCCCATCATGGAGAAGGACAAGCCAAGAGGCCTACGTGACTGGGAGATCGCGATATCTCTAAGAGATGGGGCTAGACCCGAAATCTAAATGTTTAGGTGGTCCTACATATCCAATAATGATGGGAATAAAGTAGCACGTAGTTCTTGAAGATACAGTTTAACGTCATGCGGGACGACATACAGTTTAACGTCATGCGAGACGAGTATGTAGGTTAGGGTCATGTTGGACCGTAATCCAGTTTAAGGTTATGCAGAACCCTATATAAGGGTCAGGAAAAATATTGTTTGAGGAACCTGGCATTGGTGGGAGGAGTTATACACTCACCATCCATGGTCACCAGGGAGTATGATCCATTGGGATAATCCATATGAACAATGAAAGGACCTTCCCTTTTGGGCTCCAACTTGGGTGGTTTCCCGTCGGGGATCATTGGTGCCCTGAGGGCTAATACCAAATCACCCTGCAGGAAGGAGCGGAGGTGAAACTTCTTGTTGAAAGCTCGATCCATCCATCCTTGATGCCACTCTAGGTTGTGCATGGCACAAATCCTATTCATGTCAATTGCTTTCAATTTGTCTAGATGGATTTAAGCCTCTCTATCCGGTGTTTTCTGGTCATATACCGATGTGTGCAATGAGGGAAACTGAATCTCGATTTGTAGGACGGCCTCAGTTCCATACACCAGGGAATATGGGGTCACTTGGGTTGAATTGCGGTTCATCGTCCGATAAGCCTAGAGGGCTTTGGGGAGCTTATCGGGCCAACTTTTCTTGTTCGGACCAACTATTTTATGCATAATGTTAGAGGGGGTTTTATTGAACGCATCAATCTTCCTGTTTTATTGCGCGTGATAGCGGGAGGTATGGTTGGAGAGAATGTTGTACTTAGCGTACAATTTCTCCAGCTTGGCTGCTCAAGAGTATGTGTTGTTATCAGCGAGGATAGCGTGAGGTACTCCAAATCGATAGATGATATTGGAACTCACAAACATGACGATAGAATGGGCCTAGACTTCCTTGAGTATAATTGCCTCTTCCCACTCAGAAAAAAATCCATAGCAGTCAGAATGAATTAGCATTGGCAAGCCGTTGCTAGTGGGTATGGTCCTGCAACATCTAATCCTTATACTGTAAAGGTCCAAGAGTACTTGGTAGTGTGGAGAAGCTCCGGTGGCCGATGCAAAAAGTTAGCATGAACATGGAACGCATGGAACCTCTTGGTGAACTGGATGCAGTCATGGATCATGGGGGGACAAAAATACCCTAATATCCAAATTTAGGGAGACAGTTTTGGCCCAGCATGATGGGCACCACAGGAACCCACATGAACCTCTTGCATGACCTGTGGAATATCAACTCCCTGAATACAACAGAGGAGAATACCATAAAATCTGCATTTGTAGAGGATCTACTCAAGGCTGGGACCACTCTATAGAGTAAACTGCAGCACGCGGTGTCAGATTCGCTCGCGCTCAACCCGGTCTAACGGGAGATTATCGTGTTGGAGGTATTAAGCCAAGGGTGTCCTCCAATCGGCAACTATTTCGATCCCCGCATATGTACGAACCGGGGGTCCTAACGTAGAGGCACCAGCGGTAAGATAGCTTACCTGTGGGCTATCAACACCATCCGGGGTAATAGGGGCTATGACTCTACTATGCGCCACGTGGATAATCATATCATCCTGCTCAGGCTCTGCAAGTGATGTGGCTAAATTGGCTAAAGCATCCGCTCGACCGTTCTATGCCCGAGGGACATGGATAACCTCTAGCCGAGAAGGGAACTGGGCCATTAGCTAGAGAGTATGTTCCAAAAATGGTATGAGCTCTGGCTTCTGGATAACATAGTCTCTATTCACCTACTTAATAACTAGCTCAGAGTCCCCTTTAACATGCAAATGGGGCACGTTGATCTCAAGGGCCAACTCGAGACCAGTAATGAGGGCTTGATACTCTGCCTCATTGTTAGTGCAGCCTTCTGACAACAGGAATGAGTATGGTAGGACGACTTGCACCGGGGTGATAAAGATGATACCCAGGCCTACTCTGTTGAGGCTAGGATCATTGAGCCTCATACCGATGGGGCTCCGGGAGGCACCATCAATGAGAATTTACCAATATGGGATTGTTTGATCGACTGAGAGGATTTCCTCATCAGGAAAACCTAGGTCTATGGACTGATCTGTGGAGGTTTTATGGGAAACTACAAAGTCTGCCAACACATATCCCTTGATAGCCTTCTACGGCACAAACCTGATGTCGAACTACTAGAGGATCCCCGCCCACCGCGCTAGTCAGTCAGTCCACATGGGGTGATTCAGAATATACTTTAGTGGGTATACCCTAGAGACCAGTTTTACCTCATGGGGATGCATGTAATGTTGACACGGTTGCATATAAAATACAAGTGCAAGGCAGCTCTTCTCGATGGGGGAGTATCTGGTCTCCATATCGAGGAGCATGCTACTGACGTAGTAGAGAATGTTCTCCATCCCCACATTATTCTTCTGGGTGAGAAGGGCACCAAGAGATCATTCCAGGGTTGTGACATACAAGATTAGTGGCTTCACAGAGATGGGTGGCATCATGAGTGGAGGTTGAAGAAAAAATTTCTTGATTTCCTCAAAGGCTATCTGGCACTCCTCATCCCACTCATAAGTGGTGCCCTTCTTCATGATCTGAGAAAAGGGATTACACATGCCATCCAGATTTTCTATGAATCAGAAAATGTACGCCATGTGGCCTTGGAGACCTCAAAGATCCTAAATATTACTCGAGGGATGCATCTTAATAATGGACTTGATCTTCTCCGGTTTGATCTTGATGCCCTGGTACTAGATGACGCCCGAAAGTGACCCTGAAGGAACACTTCAATGGATTCATCTTCAGGTGGTGGGAACAGAGAAAATCGAACACTTTCCCAAGGTCCTTGAGATGGTTCTGGAGCTTGAGAGAGTTGTCCACCAGATCATCCAAATAGAACTCCACTAATATCCCAAGGATTGGCTTGAATATGTGATGCATGCCCCATTGATTAGTGGCACCTGCATTTTTTCAGTCCAAAGGGAATAACCTAGTAACAAAAAGTACATTGGGGTACCCTGAAATCTGTTTACTCCTCGTCCTCGGGGGCCTTCCAGATATGATTATATCTAGAGTAACCATCCATGAAGGAGAGGGCCTGGAACCCGGCCATAGCATCAATCAACAATTCTTTCACCGGAAGGGGAATGTTGTCCTTCAGAAAATGGCGGTTGAGATCTTGGAAGTCGATACAGACTTTGATCTGCCCGTTATTCTAACTGACTGGAACAATGTTGGCTACCCACTTGGGGTATTGGACCTCTTTAATGAAGTTGGATCTGATGATCTTGTCAACTTCGGCCACGACTATGGCACCGTGAGAAGGGTGCATATTTCTGGGAGTCCACTTGAATCCAAGATGATTTGCTGAAAGACCGAGGCGGTGGATGACTTCATAAGGATCTAGTCTTGGAATATCGTCATAACTTCAGGTGAATACATCACGACGCTGTTTGAGGAAGCCTATATATCGCTGCTTCTCCTTAGGGGACATAGCGGCGCTGATCAATGTGGGCCTCAGGTCCACCTCCCTTTCAAGGTTCACCTGTACCAACTCATTTACTGTGGCTAAGACACCTTCTTCAATGGTAGGAGAGCATCCTTTATATCTTCTTCTCCACTTATGGAGGGATCCTCCATGGTAGAAGCTGCTTCTGAGCTACCAAACATTGTTGGGAGGCTGCTACCATCTTGTGCGGTAGAGGTTATTGCATCAGGGAACTTCGGCGCTTCTGAGACCATGGATATGAAGGCTGTCGACCCAATCTCATCTGGTCTCTATCTCAAGGGGCCACCCTGGACAATATCGTAGAATTAGTGGCACGTCGGGTCGAATACAATGCATTCTAGCCCGGTGAAATAGACAAGTACGACGTACTGTCGTTTCCATGAGCAGGACTTCCTGATACATGATGGGAGTGGAAGGCTCTAGGACCACTAGATCTTGATTCGTATAAGAATATTAAGTGATCTTCCAACGCTGCCTAGATTTGGGAGCATGATTCTCCCTTGTCCCAGAAATGAAAAAAAATGCCCCATGTCGGGGGTCGTGGCCTCCAAACGATGGATCAGGAAGACATAGGCGTCATTCAGGCCTGCCAAAGGGCCAGTTGTAGTGGAGATAGGCTCAAATTCACTTGCCTGGACTTGTTTATCCTTTCTCTTTTAATAATTAGCATCCAAGTAGTGGGATTCTCAAGAGGCGAAAAAAGATGTATCGCCTTGGATTACGCCCACTCAACCATTAAGGGAGTACTTGAGGCATTGATTATATTATTAGGGAACTCTTGCATACAAGTAGAGCCATGGCCTTCCCATCAACACATTATACGCGGTGTCCTAGGAGACAACCATGAACTCGGTGTTGACAACTAGGCCGCCGAACTAGGTCTTCAGATGGATCAAGCCAATCGGGGTCTTCTCTATCCTGTCATATCCCTGGATTCTTCAATCAGAGAGATTCATGTCATCTTTAGACAACCCTAGCTTCCGCAATGTCCATGTTGGGATAAGGTTGATCCTGAAACCAGTGTCAACGAGATTGCAACGAACTTCCATGTCGTTACATTAGCCGGTGATGTACAGCGGGCAGATGTGGCCCTGTATGGGGAAACCCTCATCTTCTCTAGAGAACATAGTGATGGACTGACATTTGGCTTCCTCAACTGCTTCAACATGGAAAGCTTATGCAATTTCTATCTCTATATCAAACTGGAGGGGGATCTTTAAAGCCTCGGCAGGTGGTTCGTGCATATCTGGCGAAAGGTGAAGGGATTCAAGGATGTAAAGCCACACTAGGATGTTGTCGAGGATCTTTAGAACATCGTAATTACGAGCCAGGTTCTAACTTATTCTTATAGGGACTCACTCTGTGATGGAAGGCATGGAGGCCCCTCCCTAGTAGACCGATGGCTAACTGGTACTGGGAATGTCCCGCTACTCACTAGTCAAAGCCTGGAGGGTAACTGTTGGATGGGAACCGGTTGGATAATATCGGCCTGTAGCGGGGAGAATCTATTCGTGGCATGGCCTAAGTGGCTCTGCCTAATCCAGTAGCACAAACAGTGGTGGAGACAGACCTGTTGACACTGGACGAAGAGGCTGCGAGTGCTGAGCTCTACGCTGGGCATGCTGTCTCGTCTCATCGGCATGCATGGCCTGACTGGAGGGGCCAACTGACATGCACCGATGACCCATATAGTCGCGGCTCCATAGACAATGGCGTTGGATAGGGATGTTGGGGAGGTTCTCCTAGAACTCCCCCCTCGTCGGGAGTCATATAGGGTTTTACCAACTCAACGGTATTAACTGAAGCATACCCTTGGCTATCACTTGATGAATTGTCCACCACTGGGAAAATCCTGGGGGGAATCCCCATCTCAGGGGGCATACAGTAACTGAGAGTGCGAGAAAATGGAGGAATTGGTAGGGTTCATTGCTTATTCTTGCGCCACCGATGCTTTCTCTTCAAGGAAGGGGATGGCTGAGATGTTGACTCTGAGGTGGTGGCCACAGATTCTGAAGGATCCATCTGATTCAGGCTTTCACGGATAATTCCATGGGCGTAGTTGACCATCTTGCAAGCCATCTAGTCATTATACTTCTAGGACCTATGGTCAGAAACCTGATTCCACTCACCGCCATCATCAATACTATTATCTGATCTCACAAAGACACCTGCCACTTCTACCGGGGCCAGGCCCAACCTGATAATGTTTTCGTCAATCTGTTCTTGGAGAGAGTCCTTGAACACATAGCATTGCTAGAAGATGTGCCCTAGGATCCGGTGATAAGGGATATAGTTGGAGTGATCGGTGAGATGTGCATCTCCTGGCTTCCAGCACTCTGGCAGTCGTACAATTCTCTGTTCTAAGGTGTTACGGAAGTAACCGGGGACCTAAACCTCATTGAATGAGTAGGCACGATTCCTTCTGTCCAGAAAGGGGGATCTACGAGCCCGTCCCTGAAGGGGGGTCTGAGGATCCTTCTGAGGAGGTGGAACTTTATTATCTCACCTAAGAGGTGGATGCGGGTTATGTGGGGGCACCTGCCGATTTTGGGGTGGGCACTGTTGGGATGGAAATTGTGCCCTTGGTGGAGGACCTCTGTAGGCTGTGGAGCTGGCTCCACTGGTAGAAATTCTAGCTACCTAGGGGCCTCTACCTGGGCAAACACAGCGTGCATGGCTCTTGAAGCCCTCCTTGATGGGATCCCAGGGGGCAGTGCACGTGCCTTACTAGCCTGTTGCAGAGCTTCATCGAGGCTCTGGGCCTTATCTGAGAAATCTCGGAACCCTTCGGGATAGTTCTGAGTGATCTGGGAGGGAACCTGTTTCATCCTGACATTCCCTACGCACATCGTCAGTAACTGATCCTAGGTCAATGGCTTGTCTAGGTAGTATGTGAGCCCCTTCTAGCGGGTGATAAAGTCCTCGAATCTCTCATCAGACTTTTTCATTCACTTGAAGAGGTCTGTGATGCTCGTCTTCCAGGTGGTAGATCTGAACTGGTAAAGAAAATTCCTTCGAAGATCCTCCCAGCTGGTCACGGATCTGATGGGGAGCTGGCTGTACCAAACGATTGTCGGCCCTTCCAGTGTCTGAACAAAACAGCGGATCTTGGTGGCCACCTACTATGATGGGGTCCCCATCATAAGCCCACACTTGGAGTTAAAGTGTGATAGATGTTGCGGTGTGTCCCTCGTCCCATTAAAGGCGGAGAAGGTGGGGTTTTCGAATCCCGGGGGTGCTGGAATGTCATCCACCCATACCGAATATGACATGCCATCAGGTGGGATGGCCACAGGTCGCATTTTCAAATCCTCGAGGCGGGCGATGAGTGCCGCCATTGGATCGTCTGGACGTGGGTCCCTATCCTAATGGGGATCCCTGACCACGATCACGTTGCAGGGCTCTTCAATGCGGTATCCAAGATCAGTAGCACATGGAGAGGCTATTGGATCACCCCATGGGGATGCTGGAGGAGCCTAAGTGGGGTTCCTTGGATTTTCATGCAGTTCATTAGGGTTCGGAAAGACATACCACGCCCTCTTTCTGTAAGCGCAGTCCTCTCCCCTTTCTGCATGGACAGGATGTTCAGGGTTACCCAGGGGAAATTCACCGGAGAGAAGTTGCATCTTCCCCTACTGGACTGGCCGAGGGTCACCATATTATGGACGTTGTTCTGTAGCGCATTCGGCCAAGAGTTCATCAACCAGTTTCTTCTACTCGGCAAGCTGGTGGTGCAGCGCGGCCTTCTCAGGATCTTCCTCTGTCTTCTGCACTAAGGCAGAATGGTCAAAGTGTTTCGTGACACCAATATACTCCTTTCCCTTACCAAGATTCCGGTGGAGTACCAATTCCTCGGTGGGCGGAGGGAGACACATGAGGTTCCTCTTCTGGAAAGTAACTCTCCCCAATGGTCCCATCTGTGGGGGCACGTCCTCAGGGAGGATGTTCCCATCGAGAAGTTCCAGCTCATTTTCCCCTCCCGACAGATTGGTCATGGTGACTGCAACTCTTCTTAGGGTTATATCCTCGACGTCGCCAAGCGAGTTGGTTGCCGGTGAATATCACTAAATAGGTGGGAAGTCTACTGCCCCCATCCACAGACTTGCGCATGGGGGTAGCCTCCTAAATAACTTTGAGGAGTACTCGGAAACTCTAGACGCATTGTTGTTGGAGGGTCCTGCGGTGACCAGGTTACTTGGGGTGCTGGACCACAGGGAGTGTGGCCAGGTCAACCATACGGCATTGTTCGCCGAGGCCTTCGAGGTTCTCTTGGATCCCTGGATAAACCACTCATCGGTGGAGAAGACATATGTGAGTTTCCTAGAGGGTTGCGCGGAACCATTCAAACTCCCACAGGGTTAGCGATTCTGGCGTACCAAAATTTGGTACTACGACCAGCCAAAACTTCACAGGGCAGTGGCCCGCTGTGAGGATGGTATAGAAGCTCCTCGGCTCAGATTCATGGTATGGCCTTTGATTACCCCACTCATCATACGAGGGTGGCTAAGAAACTAGTGGTGGCATCGAGGCGGACCGCAGGGAAGGCGGGATGGCCGGCGGAGAGTACGGTGAGCGGGCTGATTGGCCGCCAAATCATGAGTTGTCCTCTGAGAATTGTAGTGACTTGTCCACCATATCATGATAGGATGGACTCGTGACAAAAGTTCCTGACATAGCATCACCATCCGCCGAGGGAGCACTATGTCATGGATCTTCTTCTATTGACCCCCAGAATAGCTGCCCACCATCTCTAACAAAGGTATAAGGCACTTCCGGAGATGATGGTGGCAACTTTGTGGTCGGTCCCTAGGGACACACCAGTTTCTCCTCCTCTTGGATATACCTTCAGAGGGAGGCATAGATCTTATGGACCCAGAATTCTGGGAGTACGAAGCTGATGTGCCTCATTCCTACCCCAGCCCTTGACATGGAGGGATGAGGAGAGGGATCCAGTGCCGAGTCGTACTCCGCCTCAGAGTATGAGAAGTATACTAGTTTGATTCCTGTCCATCCTTCCACAAAATTCCTTTTGTGGCGGCGACGGCCCGCCTTCCTTCCCCTGGGTGGATCCTCGGGGCAGGGCTGATTTCTGGCATGGGGTCCTCTGGCTGCACTGCTGCTGGGGCGGAGAGGGTTTCCAACCATGAAATCTGGGGTGCGGGGATCACTAGGAAAATTTTGGAAGGGACACGGGGAGTTCCTATGTGTTGGGCGTTGGTGAATTGGGGTTGGGCTCCACCTCTCTGATTTCTTGTGTGAGGAGGACCTTCACCGATTGGCATAGGGACCTAGGGAGGACCTCCATGTTTACGAGTGACCGTACATGCAATGTATCCATACTCGTGTTCTGCTGAAGGGGGAGTGACCATGTACCTAGTGTTGTGAGAACAGGAGAGACCCCTACATGTAGTGTTGCTGTCACGGGGAAGACCCTTACTCGAAATGAAGGTGTCGTAGGGCAGACCTCCAAGCCGAGGTTGGAAGCAGGGAGAGCATGCACCTTCAATAATGGTGGCATGGAGTAGGCATTCATACTTAGTGGAATTGCTGCAGATTGGTACATAGTGGCCAACGCTTGTGCCGGTGACGGGGAGAGTCGACCGAACCTGCCCGTGGGGCTGTTGGGGCCTCGATCCGGGTTGGGCATATAATTTCCCCAGATCAACGTGTGCATAGAGTTGGTGATATGAGTCTGCGGTGCCTCGTGCCATAGTAGCCACTGACATTGATTCCCCATGGAGGTCTCCCTCTTCCATTTGTGCCTAATGATGGCTTCGAGTCAGATGAAATGGATCCAGTGGCACGGGCGCATGGATTTCCTACCCCTTGGCTCAGGGAACCGGGTAGCGGTGCTGACAGGGCCAGGTGGGAGCCCTCGCTGAGAGCCCTTGAATTAATACTCTGATTGGGTCAACCTAGACATCCACTACCACGTCGGAGTATGGGAGGGAATTTTCAAGATGTTCCGGGGACATGCTCCTGAAAGAATTGAATGCTGGGGTGGGGAGAAGTGTCTCCCTACGCGGCCCTCAGGGGCGGCATTGATGGTGAGGTGATGCTGCCTCGAGATCCATACAGGCCATATCCCTGGTGGGGATGACCCCATCCTCCTCGTACCTGTGTACAAGGTCATTAATTACCCTTCGTCAGATAATCTCTAATGGGGAGATAGGGCGTGCGTTCCCAGTTGTTGATGAGGTTAAAGCTGTAATCGAAGAGGCAAAACCGTGCGGCGTAGCCGCGTCGATATTTCCCTTGATCCTATTCCGGTGGGCAGGTGATTAGGCTCCAGATGCAAAAACTTGGTTCCTGAAAGCCAGGAGATGAACTCATTAATACTACAAGGAAAAGGAATCGACAACCAGTTCCCCATCACCGTTCCATCGTCTGTGGCCGGTAAGAGGGATCCACACTAACAACGTCATATAACGGAATGCTCAACATCCTGAATATCCCAAATTCTGGTGAGTATCAGGTCAGGCCTACTTGTTGGGACCTGGTACTGGATGACGAGGTTAGATGACATGCTTATCTATTGATGCACTGAATACTAACAGCCTCCATGATAAAGAGAAGATCTTTCATGTCGGGTTCACCATTTCAGTTTCCAATGCTTTCACTAGGGTGCACGCATCTGTCACGCAGAGTACGTGCTTCTGTTACCCCGCCTTCCAGCTTTCCAAATGCGGGTGGCATCCATATCTTATTCAGGGATGTCTTCTCCTTGATTGAAACGAGATGATGGGATGTTGGTTCTTCCTTTCTTGGATTCCTCCTCGGAACTCGTCACCTTGTCCAGGTCTCTCTCGTAGATTTAAGACATAGTTCATAAAACTCTTTCTGGTGCCTTATCGTCATGGACACCAGTTAATTACACAACTTCTGTCAAGACATTCCAAGGAGTCCAGTCAGGACAGCAACATTCGGTTAGGAGAGTAGTCACATTGGGGCATCACTTTCGTGTCTTGAGGAAGGGGAATTGGCATGTTTGTCTTCTACCCCTTATAATAGGGCTTCTCGAGGGCACAGAAGCATGAGGCATACCACATCATATGTGTGGAATTGTATTTCATGGGAATGTATCAGAGCTTTCCATGTTTAACACAAGGTATTCCACAAGTTTAACATCCAGTGGAGATGGATCAGACTGATCAAGACACTGGCTAGAGTGGATCAGATAGGCGCAACCCCCAGAGGGGACACCGAGGTTGGGGATGATGTGTGGTGTGGCTCCCCGAATGTTGTGAAATGGAATGGGGTATGATCTGGCCTAATCTCACCGGCATGTGGCGGCCCAAGTAAGGATAAGGATGTACGATGGATTTGGGCTTGAGCCTCAAAGATACTTCCTATGTATCCCCGTGGCAGGGAATCAAAGTCCGCGTAGTTTGGTGGAATAATGGGACACCTAAGAAGGTGAACCGCGAGAATGGACACATGGATGAGACCTAAAGGAAGTGGAACTTCCAGGTTTGGGCATTAGCCTCCTGAGACATGTGGGCTCGAGGGAGAGATCAGGATGAGACATGGGTGTTGTGCTTGAACCTGATGGATGTTTCCTACGTATCCCCGTGGAAGGGAATAAAAGTCCATGTTTTTTAGGTGGCATTTGGGGCTTACACTCTGAGGTGTACCATGGTGTCGGTAAACTAATGTGAAGTTGGACCAGGGGTCTAGATGGATGGTGGGATTGAACCTTGTGGAGGCTTCTTATGTACCATGACTTGACATAGATCAAATTCCTCATATTTCTGGATGGTGGATACAGTTTATCATCATGAAGGACGGGGGGCGATTCTGATGTGGAGGAACGACCAAGTGATGGGATTGAACCTCGTAGAGGCTTCCTACATACCATTACATGACATAGATCAATGTCCCAGATGTTCGGGATGGATTGGGGCTTATACTATGAGGTGGCCCAAGGTGGTGGGGCTTGAACCTCGTGGAGGCTTCCTACGTACCATGCCTTGACATTGATCAAATTCCTCGTAGTTCAGGATCGATTGGGGCTTACACTCTAAGGCGGACCATGGTGGTGGGGCTTGAACCTCGTGGATGCTTCCTACGTACCATGCCTTGACATGGATCAATGTACCCAAAGTTCGGGATGAATTGGGGCATACACTCTGAGGTGGCCCAAGGTGGTGGGGCCTAAACCTTATAGAGGCTTCCTACATACCATGTCTTCACATGGATCAATGTCCCCGTAGTTCCGGATGGATTTGGGCTTACAATCTGAGGCGGCCCAAGGTTGTGGTGCTTGAACATCATGGAGGCTTCTTACGTACCATGCTTTTACATTGATCAATGTCCCCGTAGTTCGGGATCGATTGGGGCTTGCACTCTGAGGCAACCCAAGGTGGTGGGGCTTGAACCCCATGGAGGCTTCCTATGTACCATGCCTTGACATGGATCAAAGTCCCCATAGTTTGGGATGGATTGGGGCTTACACTCTGAGGCGGCCCAAGGTGGGTGGTCTTGAACCCCATGTAGGCTTCCTACGTACCAGGCCATGACATGGATCAATGTTCCCGTAGATAGGGATGGATTGGGGCTTACACTCTGAGGTGGCCCAAGGTGGTGGGGCTTGAACCTCATGGAGGCCTCTTACGTACCATGCCTTGACATGGATCAAAGTCCCCATTATTCAGGATGGATTGGGGCTTACACTCTGAGGCGGCCCAAGGTGGTGGGGATTGAACCTCGTGGAGGCCTCCTACATACCATGCCTTGACATGGATCAATGTCCCCGTAGTTCATGGTGGATTGGGGCTTACACTCTGATGCGTCCCAAGGTGGTGGTCATGGTCGGTTCTTACTCTATGATCATGTGAGTCTTGTATGGTTTGAAAAATAAGAGCTAGCAGAGAATGGATGATCATGTCGCGAAGGGTGAGTCTGTGGGAAATGAATAGGGGCTTACATGGTGGGAGGCCCAAGAGGTCGGGGCTTATGCCTGGATGGAGTCCCTTGGTGACAAAGCGCAGCGGGAGAGTGATTTGGGACCAAAGAAAGGAGGATCCTTGTTCCCTATCATGCCCTCGATGGCCTTGGGGACCGAAGATGAAAAAAGGATCCCCGTATCCCATCATTCCCTTGGAAAGCTTTTGTGTTGAGGGAGTGATGAGGAACATGGGCGCTACATCCTGCAAGAAAGTTTAGGGGCTTACACCAAGGTGGATTCCCTTCCCCGCAAACAAACTCCACTACAACAAGGATGATATCACCCCCTGTGAGGGATGATCCCATCCCCGTGAAGAAGAGTGGGCATGGAGAATGTCTAAGTCAGGGGGACCCTGCGTGAAAGGCATGGGGCCATGTCACATTTTAACATCATATGTTGAGGATGAAGTGCTTGGCAGTGTAACGTCCTGCATCTCGGACGAGGTGGGTTCCTTCCACACCCCTAGGACATAAATAACCGGTACCCTCTGACCCTTGTGGGATAGAAGGCATCAGAAAGGACGTACTTAGGGGTTGTCGCGTAGTGAACCAATGATGGGTCCATGTTAGCGTGTCTATGCGAAGATGAAATAGTCGTTAGTGCGCGTATGCGAAGAAGCATGAGGCAAAGAAACACAGCAAGAAGAATTGTCCAAGGGACTTTGAAGTTACTTCGTACTAGCCTAGAAGGTCGCACATGGAGATGGTTCATGATGTGGATACCCAGGGAACAAAATACACCTATGAATGGAACCCACAAAAGGAGAGTCATGGTGATGGGTCCTATTGAACTGTGTTCAACCTTTGAGGCGTGCACGTGAAATAATGGGCCTGTGCGAAAAACACCAGGTTAGCGCAAAAATTTTTGATGCTTGCGCATAATTGGGGGCAGAGGGTTTGCGCGCGACTAGGGGGGTTGCGCGCAAGGAGTATGAATTGCACGCAAGTGGCAGAGGATGCACACAAGGATAGGGGTGCGCGTAAAGGAAGGAATTTGCGCGTAATTGGTCTGGCCTATACGCAATGGAAGGGATTGCGCGCAAGGGGGGAACCCCAGAGGTATTGGAATTCGGCCTAATCCATGGGGATCTCATGCGAAGGTGGACCCCGTGGGGACCTATCATGAAAATAACCTTACTTGAAGGCCATATTTCGCACCCATGGAAAGCTGATTTCGCGCACGAGAGCCGGTTCAAATTTTTATGCCCTGAAATGGAAGGAGGTCGCCTTCTATTTATAGAATTCTGGGGGTGCAGAAAACTGCCCGGTGAGAAATAATTGTGCACCAGAGGCGGCGGCGTGAAATGTCAACCACGCGGGGCATGGGCATGAAATTATTTCACGCCTGTTCCAGGGACTCTTCGTGAATCTAGATCTTTCCACGTGGGACCCATTTCTTTCACACGCTTCACTATTTTTTTCCCACAACTCATCTGGGCTCCCCGAGACAGGTCTCTGGGTCCGAATATGACCTTTCTTTGTTGTTTCGAAATATTCTTCAACACTTATTCACTTTTCGGTGTTTACACATATAAATAGTGAAAACCCGACACATCATCACTAGAGGAAGAGTGACCTCAACTATCACTCCATTTTATCTTTATTACTAGCCTACAATGGTGAAAATTGAATTAGTTCCCTAAACATTTTCACATAGACCTCCATCAACACATCCCCTATTGGGTTTCCAGGGAATCCTATCATCGATCTACCCTTAATGATATCGAAAAAAATTTCATGGAAAAAATTTCCTTGTTGTATTCATGCAATAGACACTCATGTCTCTAATCAAGGATAATCTGACCCACCTCCTCCTAGTCGATCACGAGAAGACGAATGCAACAAACATCACCTAATGGTTGGTATGTGTCTCCAAATTGTTAGGTATACAATTAATGAATTTTATCTAGTATTCAACATCATGAGGACCACACATTCCATAAAATTTCATATGTTTAAGTAGTTTGAAATCTAAAGAGACATGCAACATTTTGACCCTTTTAGAAGGGTGCCTCCACCTCGAACTAACATGATATATATGAATACTTGATAAAGGGGTTCTACTAAATGATCCACCTAATAAATTTTTTGGCAATGATCAACGAAATCATTATGTCTATGCAGAGGTACTACATAACTTTGTTTTTCATTTTTGAACATTATCTCTTTGGTCCTGTGGTAATACCACTTGATTTAGATAATATGACATTATCTAAAATATAAAAAACATTAAATATAAAATAACATGTCAAATATTAAAAATATTTAACTAATTAATTGGAAAACACACACACACACACCCAAACCAAGGTACCTTTCCATTAAGTTGTCTGAAACCTCTATGCATAACCCTTTAGATCCTACCAAATAAAAAATCTCACATCATATTACCTGCATGTTAGTCATAGTCACATAAAAATATATATATATTTAAAATGGAAAAAATATAATAAGGAAGCTGAGTATAATTAAATTATAAGTCACCAATGATATATATAGAAAAAACAATAAAAATATGATTGATGGAATTAATTTAATTTTACCATATATATTAGAAAAAATAAATAGATTGACTTGTGAAGTTATGTAGAAATCTATTATTCATAATGTCACATTGTCTTGATAATCAGCTAAGAAAAAATACCATAAACCGTAACCATAATATCACCCAAGAACATTATTAAATATTAACGTCAAAACAAATGATATTAATATCAAAAACCAAACAAATCAATGGTCTAATATACATGAACCACGTAGAAAATGTAGGTTAAAAAATTATATTATTGTTTTATCTTAACATGCAGTGTAAAGATTTAAGAGAATAATAATATAATATAAAAATATTATCATATAAATGTGGATATTATGTACTAGACAATAAATTGGTAGGTATGAATTATAATAACCCCATTATCAAAAATATTTATAAATTTTCTAATTATTGGATATTATTGATCAATATGTACTAAATAATTACTTAAATTTCAAAAAAGTCATTTTTTGCTTCGAATGTATGCTTTCATAAAATATTTTTTTATTACATTTTATGTGATGATATAATAATTAATATATTCCACTTTTATAACTTTTATTCAAAAACAGTCTCTTTTTTTAAATTTTAATTTTAATTTTATCTTATGGTGAATTTTTTGTAAATGTTTTTATAAAATTCACCTCAATAGTGAAAGTAATGATTTTTAAAAATCATAATTTCATTTGGTGAAAAAATTTAATTTAAAAGTAAACTTATTTTATGAATTTAGATTCAATGTAAAATAATATCGTTTTTAATGAAAATAATTTAAAAAATATCAAAATAATAAAATTTATATGCTATGTGTGTAAAATAATTTTTATGTTTAAAAACACTATTTTCTAAAATACAATTTTCATTATTTGTTACACATCTATTTTAAAATTTATTTCTTCCTCATATAAAAATTGGATCCTTAAAATATAATTTTTTATTTATTAATGTGAGGTTAAAATAATATAAATAGGTTCCTTTATTTTCTTTTGGAATTAAAAGTAGTAATCATGGTAAAAATTTTCACCTTGGTAATGGGTAAATTGGAATAAATGAATTTATAAATATAGTATAAGGTTTAAAAATCATTAATAAACTTAACAATGTTTCATTATATGTTTTTAATATGACCAAAACATTTATAAATTGGAATATTATGTATTTCACTGAAATTTGTCTTTGATAAAGGCTATATTTTTATTTTAAGTAGAAGAAAATTAAAAAATCTTACTCTTTGCATATCATTTATCCTATAAGTTCACATAGAGATAATAATTTTATATAGATGAATCTAATAGTTTTTACTGATCATAATTAATCTTTTCATTGGATGATAATTTACTTTCATTTTTTGTGTTGTTATAATTATCTTAAATTCTTACACAAAGCAGACATAATGCTTCTTGCATGTATTACAAAAGTCAATGTAAATGATAATAAATAGAAAAAAATTAATATATATTTTTAACAATAATAGTTTGAAATGAATTTTATTTTCAATAATAATTTATAATCACTTTATATTGTTTGTATTATAATTCCATACATTTTATGTTGTATTTAATTTCAAAATATGTTTATTGTTTTTAATATTACATTAGTGATATTTTTTTTAAATATTATATTATTAAATGATTTAAAAATCATAAAAATCATGATAGTGTTAAAAGGGGATGGTATATAGTTAAAAATTTAATGCCATGATCATTTTTATTTCAATTTATACCTTAAATATAAATTTACAATCCATTAGAATGGAAAATGTGGTTACCACATTTATGGATAAAAACTTTTAACAGGGTGTTATACTGAAATATAATGTTTAAAATGGAACATAAACTTCACAAAATTTTATTATATGAGTCTATGTATAATTATAAACACCCTATATTCTAAATTAATTAATTTTTTCCACAATAAAAATAATATTAGTTTATATAAAATTAATACATTAAGTAATTCTAATAATTCTCCTATTATCTCTTATATAAGGACACCATCCCTCATATCTTCCTCACAGTACATGAGAAATGTAAATAAAAAAATAAATACCATAATACCATATTAAGCATCCAACCCATGCCCTGGTGCCTCTTTTATCAACGATGGACTAACCTAAAATAATTAAGGTTTTAGTCAATGATGTTTTCTCAAAGAAGATGAGTAACTTTACATTAAGTGTTTCCATTTTATATACTCTTCATCCTCCTTAAAATATTCTGTAAACATTGTCATGTAATAAAATATGTATCATTATGATTATTAAATTTGATTACAATGGTGTAGAAATTAATATTCAACTTCTTCCTATCCTATGGAAAAGAAGAACATCTCTCGTATGAAGGTACGAACTATCATCTCTACAAAGTGGTGTAATTTTTCAACATTAATATTTTACAATTCTTGTGATTATTACCTATTTAATAATATATATGATATTTATGAAAAGAAGTATTTTTCTTCAAAAATGATAGATTACATACCTTCTAACAATTTAACATTTTAAAAAAAATGATAAAATTTATCTAGTATATGGTGTGACTACCACATCTAAGAGAATATGTGAATCATTTTTCATTCCTTCTTATCCTGATTAACTCTAAAATTTAATTTAATTTTTAAAATGATTATGATATCATGATGAAAATTATGGTTATTATGGAACAATGACCCCATTTACCATGGTCCAACTACCAATTTTTTCAATGATTAGTAACCAAACATCCTCAAAATAAAAAACATGAATTGTATAGCATTAATAAATTTATAAATCATTGTAATAAATGAAATAATAATTATAATAATAAGGAAATACACTCTATAAATATACCAATGGAATAATTAAATTAATTAACACTTATTTTATTGGATATAAAGTATGTGTGTGGAGAGTTAGACTCGGGGGAAGGGGTTTATTAATTCTATTTTTTTATAGAATTATTTTAACTCATGAATAACTATTTTTTACATAGATTATCTGTAAAGACATGTAATTTCTATATATGGTTTTTAATTATATGGGATTATTACGAGACTGTGAAAATTGACGGAATGTAATTGTGAGGCCCGAAGTGGCCAAAATGATCCATTGAAAAAATGTTAATCTTTAAATCATGTGTGGGAGAATTTTTCCTAAAAAATTGTAATAAATCTTACATAGGAGCCTGAATTGGAAATATGAGGGCACCGTTGCATTCAAGATTGCAGGTTTACCCTATGCGCAACTTATGATTAGTTTGTGCATGCCTCTAGTGAGAAAAAAACAAAAATGGCATTACCGTAAATAAAATAATAATATAAAATTATTTTATTTTTCAAATGATTATAAATCATGAGTGGTGACTCGAATTAAAATTTCGAGACCACCATTGAGCTCATGAGGGTATGCTTTCCTTAGCCAGATCCTAACATTAGCCAGTGCGGGCCAATAGTGAAATTAGTTTTTTATGGTAAATATAATAATTAAGTAACAATTATTTAATTGTTCAATTATTTAATTTTTCAACTATTTAACTCCTAAATAGTAACTTGAATTGGAAATCCAAGAGTACCATTCTGCTCTTGGGGTCAGGTTCCCCATAGGCGGAGCCTGTCCTTGACTGGTGTGGGTCGAGGGTGACTATTAATAATTTTTGAAATTTTTTAAGGGGCGTTCAGTAAACATGTGAGTTGTGATTTCTATCATTCGAACTGGTGCTCGGATAGAAAATCTTAAAGCACTGTTGAATTTGTAGTTCCATTATTCACTTAGGTGAAGCATAACTTCGACTGGGAAAAGTTGGACTTAATAGAAAATGTTTTCACTTTACAAATCAAATAACACCATGAGTTATTTTATTATCTTCTCACAGTTGAGAAGTAGACGGTGAGACCGCTATGTTACATCAAGCTTAAAGGGAATATGTTTAATGACATGACCCTTGGGGTGAAAAACTAGGACATTCGTTGATTTTAATGTAACATTAATTGTGGTTCATTAATGAAATGTATTAATGAAATGCAACATGGGCGGTTCCCTCTATTCTGTTTAAACGTGTCTTGGGAATGGGTTTTGGTCACTCACAAGAGTAACCTATAACGAAGTGTCGACGATGTCTTCGACCAATGTAGAACGGATATTTGAAGACCGTTGGAGGATTCAAACCAGACAATGACAGGCGATGATGAACACCTTCGAATGCGAGTTTATATCCCTTATCTACAGTGTCTTCAAACGAGTACGAGGCTGGGGTTTAATTTAAGGTTTTTACGTTTCATCTTGTTTTGGTGATGTTTAACCCTTTCCATGTTATGATGTCAACACGGAGGGCATGGGCTGAACCAAAAATGTCACGGACCCTCTGCCAATCTTGGTACTGATTAAATTCTTAATGGGAGACTGACCAATGCGGTGGCGAGTTGAAACAGGGGGCCAAGTAGTGATAGAGACGTCAAGGAAGACCCGTAGGAATATTTAGGAAGAAAATTGAACCATTGAAGCTTCCCTGGTGGCCTGTAAAAGCTTCACCCTCGCAGCACCACTAGAAACTGGAGGACATGGCTGCTGACTCTGGATATCTCTGAGGAGTTGGAGGCGCTCGAAGGCGATGCGTTAAACAAATATTACGGTCATCCGCCGCTGGTCTCATTGATTCTGGGTGGCGTGCCACAACAACGCGCAACAGAGGATGTGATTCAGCTTGGAGCCACGACGGTGGGCAAAGGGAGGACCCGTGCGCATGGGTCTTGTTACTAACCAGTCCAAGTGGATTGTCTTGGTGGAGAAGTTCCAACTAGCACCAATAATTGAAGATCAAACAGATACTTTTTCAGTATGGGGGAAGCCACACCCTCGTGCCCAATAGGCAGACCAGGCCCAGCCAGTGGGCCATGTTGGTTCAGCGGCTCGGTGGGCCACGCCCAGCAGGGTGGGCCGAGATGGTCCTGCAGACCAGCGGGCCAAGAATAGGCCAGCAAGCCAAGCCTATCCACTTCAAGATATTCCAAGAGAACTTGGTCGTGTCAGTCTGACTGGGTCGGACTGAACCTAGACCCTTTCTAGCCCAATTTTTCTTAAAGGGTCGTATCTCCCAAACTGGATGTTCTTTTCACAAACTGTCTACGATGCTGGAACCCTTACGAAGAGGTAGTATTTTTGAGATACTCCACTTGGGTTTTAGTGAATGTTGGAGTACGACCGGGTTGGATCGGACTTGAATCCAACAGGGCCCCCTACACTAAAATGCCTATAATTTAAAAACCGGGGATCTAATTTATGCACCTTATACTCCTTAGGAACCCTTTTATGACATGGAGGTTCATCGGGTTACTTCTTCACGGGAATTCGTGGAGGTTGAGGTTTTACGAATGTCCTGAGGAGCGTACCCTCTCGGAATGAAGCATTCTTAGTGTAGAAATCTAGTGGCTGGTTGTGACGTGATGAAGGAATATCAATCCTCTCTTGGTCATCACCTAACAATCCTCTATGGATTATCATCTAGTGATCATATATGGGTCAGAACTTAGTGATCCCTTATGGGTTAGAACTTAGCAATCCTTTGTGGGTTAGCACCTATCATCCTTTGTGGGTCGGAACATTTTGATCCTTTGTGGGTCCGCATATAGTGATCATCTGTTGGTCGGCATGTTTAGATCTTCCATGGGTCAACACCTATCAATACTTTGTGGGTCATCACATAGAGATCATCTGTGGGTATGAACCAAGAAATACTCTATGGGTTTGCACTTAGTGATCCTCTATGGTTCACCACATAGCGATCCTTCATGGGTCAGCACCTAGTGGTCCTCTGTGGGTCAGCACCTAGCGATCCTCTGTGGGTCATCACCTAACGACCTTGTGCGGTTCAGCAACAAAATAATCTTGATAGAATAAGATGATCTTGTTTTACAACTAATAATCGTTAGTCTTGTTTTTTATGTTTTATATCTAGTTTGAGTTGAGTCTTTACGTGTGTATTTTTATTGAGATCATGATTTGTGGTTTTTCCATTGTGAAATTCTGGGAGAACTTCCGGGGTTTCAGGGTTCCTACTGGTTATTTTTAAACTCACTCTTGCACGGGCTTGACCCACACCTTCTTGTGTCTTCTACGTATAATGGACATCTTTGACCGAGGCTAGGGAGTGGGGAACATATGGTGCACGAAGGTGACTGGTTCTCATGGAGAGCCGCAATGACGAGCTATACCTACCCTTTAGGTAGGATCCTTGGAGGATGAACATAGGTGTTATATTTACTTTTTGTTGTATATCATTCAGTTGTGCTTGTATTATGGACCCTTTACATTTAGTATTTACTTTTACAATTAGTGGTGGTTTTTATTTTTGGTTTTACCTTCCTTCTTCCATTATGTTTTACTTGTTCGCAGTGTTCCCTGCCTATGTGTGTATAGGTTTGGAGGAAATGTCTTACCGTTTTAGGGATAATACATTATGGTTCTAGTAGCCAACCCCTATCCTATGGAAGGTCGGCTTAGGGTAGTCACAGCACGGCCCCCCAGGGGACGGATAATGAAAAAGTGGTATCAGAGGTGGTTGGTTCTACCAGAAGAAATAAGAGTCAATATTTTTCAATGGTGCAATAGTGTTATGGGTCTTGAGTTTGGATTTCAATCCAGGGAGTCCAGTGTTGGTGTGATGGATGACATATACAAACATCAGGATCCTGAATTCTGTTTTCCGACTCAGTACATGAAAACACTAGTTGCATGTGTTTTGAAAAGGTTTTTATATTGATCTCTTTTCAGTCATCTCACCAGGTTTATCTTATTGATTGTGGTTCATCATGATTCTATTTCAAGATGCCTCCATGTAGACAGCCAGCCAAGATTCCAATGTGTGACCATGAGGATGGTCCATAGTGTGATGAGGGTTCAGTACAAGGACTCTTTACCGAGATGTTACCTTCAGGAGGTGTCCCAGCAATACCACTTCCCATTGGTCTGCAGTTACTATCGGCACTACTGGTAAATGGAACATATAGGCTCAATGCCTTACACAAGTTTCAGTGACAGATACCCCTCAAGTTCCGAGGTGAGCCCAACTAACAGGTGGAAAAGCACTGGATTGAGTTGGTGACTGAGTATACATCTAGATAGAGCACTATTATATTAGTTTGGGGTCTTGAGAGTGAGCATTATATGTGGATAAATAAGGCTATGGAAAGGTTTAGATTACCACTATCTTACGATGAGGTGACTTTTTCCAGGGATAGATCTTGAGAACCATCCCCATATAAGGTGGTATCTTTCCATGAATAGCTAAGGATTTTTTGTTGCCATGTTCTCTAATATTTTGAAAGGATGACATGTTGTTAATTGAGTATTCATCAAGGTATACAGATCATTCCAGGTACTCGATGAATATGATACGAATAGTTCTTCAATACTCAGACCTCCAAGAGATATGTGTTTAGTGACATCTGACCCAGCACTATTCCTCTATCCATTCCAACTTATGTTAGGGTTCTAGATAGAACCTTTGTGGTTGAAATGTTTTTTGCTGAGTAGATGCATCCAGTGAATGTCATCATTTGTAAAGCATAGAACTAACATCAGTCTCAGATACATAGACGTGTAAAATGTTTTGGGATGAGAAAGTGATTGGGACATATTAATCTACAGGGTAGCCTGCATAGAAGGGGAGCTAGGGGAGCAGCAAGAGGTGGTGTATATTTTGACATGTTATATCCACCACTGAAATGTGGTCCCCACAAATCATAGGGAGATGGAGAAAAATTTAAGGGAGTAGCTGCATGCATTCAAATAGTGTGACCTAAGGGCTCCATGAAAGATTCGACGTTTGGTTTGTGTCTAGTACAAGCTTCCATAATTAATATACATTGTTACTGATAATTCCTTCATTTAAAGAATCATGCTCAAGACCTAGAGTTTCTAGTTGATCTGTTGGCTTGAACCTTGTGTATGGATATACCTATAAGAGGATACTTAATAATCACACTAATGTTGATGGTGTGATCTGCCCCTTGAGGTGAGAGTTTCGGTTGGATCTTTTTATTGGCCTCTTCGAGGCCTTACGATGTTAGTTTTGGTATAGACTGTACATCCATAGTTCATGCTCAAATTGATTGTTTTAGGAAAAAAGGTATTTGGTATATCTACAAGGTTAGAATAGGGTTTTCCATGGTTGGAGAAAGAAGAAACCCATGTAGCATGGGATAAACTCATTCATAGGAGGGTGCAGCCAATCACTCTTGAGTTAGCCAGCCATACCCTTGTGGCAGCAGGTGGTTTGAGTTTTCAATTCCCAATAGTAGTGGCAGAGTTCGGGAACATCCATTCAAAATATGCTTTCAGGATTACCTCCACATAGGAAGAGGGTCTTCTACACTATCTTGTACCCAAGTATGACACCAATATCTACAACTGCTTATCAGATGGCTCTTTTGGAGCTCCGGGGCCTGTGAGTATAGTTGGGAGAACTATCTACTGTCTACATCGATCACACGAGTCTCAAGAATATATTATTACCAAAGTTCATGATCTTGAGACAATGGTGATGGTTGGAGTTCCTCTAGAACTATTACTATGGGATGGTCTACACTCTTGGGAAGGGAAAAGTAGTAGCAAACGCACTCCACAGGAGGTCGGGTCTATACCTGATTAGTGAGGTGATAGAGCAATTAGTCATGTTGTAGGTATCCTTTGTGGATATTTATGGAGTAGCTTCCCTCTATTGTATGACAGTCACTCCGCCACTTCTTCAGCGAGTTAGGGGGGCACAGCTTGGGGACATTGACTTCGAGACCCGACGTGCTCAGATATCCTCAGGACATGCTCTTGAAGGATTTTCTGAAGGTGGGGATAATTTCATCCTCATCAGAGGATTCGCTATCATAACAGTGACGCTATGGGAGGTGGTGTTGAGGGAGTTTCACACATCCCCTTTGGTGGTATATCCTAGTGTGGAGAAGATATACTAGGACCTCCAACATTAGTGCTGGTGGCCAGTGATGATGAATGTAGTGGCAGAGTCTATTTCACAATGCTCAACTTGTTAGAAAATGATGGTTCATCACCAGGTTCTAGCATGCTTGAATCAACCACATGAGGTTCTGAAATGGAAGTGGGTTGGAATATCCATGGACTTCCTTAAAGGGCTACCATGTACGTTTAGGGGACACAATTCCATATTGCTGGACATTGAGAAACTCACCAAGTCCACCCACATCCTACCCATCTGAGAGAAGGGATCATTAGAGTGATTAGGACGCCTCTATGTACCAAAGATATTACGGCTTCATGGGTTCCCACAGACAATCATCTCATATTGTGATGCTCGTTTTACATCTCTTTTGTGGAAGGTATTACAATTGGAATTTGATACATAGCTACGATTGATCACCGCCTTTCACCCTCATGTAGATGGTCAGAAGGAGAGGACCATACAGACGCTTGAGGACATGCTCTATGCTTGCGTCGTTGATTTTTTCCCTATTTGAGATGATCCCATTCCCTTGGTGGAGTTCCCATACATCAATATCTATCACTCCACCATTGGCACACCACCATTTAATGCCTTGTATGGGCGACCATGAAGATCTTCTCTATGCTAGATAGACCTAGGGGATTCATCACTTATGGGTCCAAACTTTGTACAGGCTATCACTAAGAAGGTGCATATCATCCAGGAGAAAATGAAGATTGCACAGAGCCAGCAGAAGTCTTATGCCGATAGGATATGGATTCCCTTGGAGTTCAATGAGGGAGACCATGTCTTCCTATAGGTATCACCTCGATGAGGATTATGGAGATCTGGCTGGTGTGGAAGACTATATTCAAGGTTCAAAGGACCTTTCCAAATCCTCAGCAGAGTAGGTGAGGTGGTGTACCGCCTAGCTCTTCCCCCACATATGCCCCAGATAAATAAAGATTTTCATTTGTCACAACTAAGCAGGTACAGACACGGTCCATCACACATTATTCACTAGGGTGAGCTGGACATTGACAATGGGATGACATTCACGTAGTTCCCAATGGAGATACAGGATCGATAATAGCGGGTCCTTCGTGGGTGGTTGATTCCCCTTGTGTGAGTTCAGTGGAAGCACGAAAACCTCCATGATAGCACATACGAGCGGGAGGCTCAAATACATGCTCAGTACCGCAATATGTTTCCCTCTCTTTGTTGTGGATTTCAGGGATGTAAATCCCTAAGGTGGGGAGGCTGTAAAGACCTATAATTTATGAATATTTTTTTCAATATATATGGGATTAATACAAGACTTCAAAAATTTATGACACATGATTTCAAGGCCTGGAGTGCCCGGAATGATCCGTCATAAAAATTTTATGTTCTAAATAGTGTGTGTTAGAAGTTATCCTAAAAAATTGGAATAAATATTAATTGGTTTCCTGGATCAGAAATCTGAGGGCATCATTGTGCTCAGGATGGTGGGTTTATCCTAGGCACAACATAATTTTAGTTGGTGCAGACCTATAGTGAGAAAATCCAAAAAATGGCATAACCGTAAATAAAATTATTAAATAAATTTATTTTATATTTGTAGTGTTTATAGATCATGAATAGTGACTTATATTAAAAGTATGAGACCATATTGATCATGTGAGGGTACGATTTCATTAGGTAGGTACTGACATTGGCTGGTGTGGGCCAACAGTTGAAGTTTGTTTTTTTTTCATAAATAAAATAATTAAGTAACAATCATTTTATTGTTAAATACTTTAACTCCAAAACCGTAACTCAGATTGGAAATTAGAGAGTATCGTTGAGTTTTTGAGAGTGTATTACCCCTAGGTAGAGCGTAACCTCGACCGACACAGGTCAAGGGTGACTGTTAATAATTTCTCAAATTTGTTAAGGTACATTCTGTAAACGTTCGAGCGGCAATTTAAATATTTTAAACTGGTGCTCGGATTAAAAATTAGAGAGAATCATTGAATTCATAGTGCTAGGATTCACTTAGGTGAAGCTTAAATTCGACCGGTAAGGTTCAGACAAAAAATCTAATTTTTCAACATTACAAAAAAAATTATAAAATAACTCCATGAGTTCTTTTATTCTCTTCTCTCCATTGAGTGGCAGATAGAGGGACTGTGGTGTAACTTTAGGTTTGAATGGAAGTCATTTAATGACATGACCCTTGTGTTGTGTAACCATGACATTTTTTTATTTTAATGGAACATTAATCATGGTTCATTAATGAAGAGCATGAAAGAATTGAAACATGGGTGGTTTCCTCTATTCTATTTAAACATGGATTGGGCATGGGTTTTGATCACTCACGATAGGAACCTCTTATAAAGTGCTGAAAACATCTTCCACAAATGTATAATGGAGCCTCGATGAACACTTGAGTATTCGAACCAGACAATGACAGAAAAATATGAACACCTTAAAACACGAGTTCATCTCCCTCATCCATAGTGTCTTCCAACAAGTTTGAGGGAGGGGTTTTGTTTAAGGGTTTTATGTTTCATATCCTTTTGATGGTGTTGAATCCTTTTCATGTTATGATGCTAACATGGATGGCACGGGTCGAACCAAATATGGAATGGACCCTCTACTGATCTCAGTATTGATTGAATTCTTCATGGGAAACCAACCAATGGACTATAAATATGAAACCGGGGGGGCACGCAGTGATGGTGATGTCTCTGAAGGCCCATAGGCATAGTCCGGAAGAAAACCAGACCGTAGGAGCTTCAACGGTAGCCCACGAAAACTCTGCCAGCACGGCGATCTCGATGATTGGAGGAGACGGCGGCTAGCTCTCGTCGGTCGTGAGGAGGGGGCAGCGCCTGAAGGCACTGCATCGAGTGAAGAGGGTGGCCATCCATCTTCAGCCACATTGAACACGGGCGGCAGGCCACGACAGTGCTCCTCAGGAGATGGCGTGGCTCCGAGCCGCGACAGGTGGTGATGGGTGGACCTATGCCCTCATGTCCCTCCCTTTACTGGTCCACACGGACTGTCTAGGTGGAGCAGCACCAACTGGCACTGCTGATGGAAAACCGAACATACACTTTTTCCATTTGGGGGAAGTTGCACCCCTGCACCCAGCCGGGTGGGTCGGGCCTGTCTCGCGGCCCAATGGGCCGAGTAGTGGCTAGCGGCCCGAGCAGTGGCCAGCCAGCCAAGTAGTGGCCAAT
The DNA here is from genome assembly GCA_963277665.1 of Viscum album. NCBI lineage: Eukaryota > Viridiplantae > Streptophyta > Magnoliopsida > Santalales > Viscaceae > Viscum > Viscum album. Next base: position 1,018,431,748 of record OY728133.1, on the reverse strand, counting down.
GGGCCGAGTCCTCCCAAATCATTCCAAGCCCACCCCCTTCAAGCTTTTCCCAAAGGACCTGGTCTAGTCAGTTTGATAGGGTCGTGCTGGATCTGGACCCTTTTTAGCCTAGTTTCTTAAAATGGGATTATCGTCTATATTGGATGTTCGTTTGATGAACCGTCTATGGAGATAGAACCCTTAAGACGAGGAGGTCCTTTTGAGATACTCTACTTGGGTTTTGGATAATGTTGGAGTACGACCGAGTTGGATTAGACTCGAATCCAACTGGGCCACAGCACTAAAATTCCAATAACTTACAGACCAGGAAATCGATTGACGCACCGTTTGTTGCGTTGGAACCCTTTTATGACATGGTGGTTCATCATGTAACTTCTTCATGGTAATTAATTATGGTTGAGATATGACCAATGAATTGAGGAGAAGACCCTCCCAAAATCAAGAATGCTTAGTGTGGGAATTCAATGGCTGGTTGTGGCATGATGAAGGAATAGTGATCCTCTGTGGGTCAACACCTAGAAATCCTTTGTGGGTCATCACCTAATGATCCTTAGTGGGTGAGAACTTAGAAATCCTCTTTTGATTAAAACCTAGAAATCCTCCATGGATAATCACATAGTGATCATTTATGGGTTAACATGTAGAGATCCTCTATGTGTCATCACCTATAGATCATTCGTGGGTCAGCTCCTAGCGATCCTCTGTGGGTTAGCATGTAGTGATTCGTGGTGGGTCAGAACCTAGAGATTTTCCGTGGGTCAGCACTTATAAATAATTTTTGGGTCATCATTTGGTGATCCTATAAATATCCAAAAACTACATATAATTTTTTTTAATTATATGGAATTTTTATGAGACTGTAAAAATTGACAGCACGTGACTCTAAGGCCCGAAGTGCCTCGAATGATCTGTTTAAAAATGTTATTCTTTAAATAGCAGGTGTGATACGTTTTCCTGAAAAAGAGTAATAACTTCTAATCGGGGTCCCAGATCAGAAATCCTTGGGCACCATTCCATTTAGGATGGTGGGTTTACCCAAGGCGCACCTTACTTTTAGTCGGTGCATGGATCTAGTGATAAAACCCTAAAATGGAATAACCATAAATAAAATTATTAAATAAAATTATTTTATTTTTCAAATGCTTATAACATAGGAATGGTGACTCAGATTCAAAATCTGAGACCACCACTGATCATTGGAGGGAATTATTTCTATAGGATACTCCTAACATTGGTTTTCATGGTCCAACAGTGGATGTTAGTTTTTGCCAATAAATAAAAAAATTAAGTAACAATTATTTTATTCTTAAATTCCTTAAGTCCTAAACAGTAACATAGATTGGAAATTCGAGAGTACCTGTACACTCATGAGGGGGGGGGGGGGGTTCCCCTTGGGAGGAATCTAACCTCGACTGATGAGGGTTGAGGGTGACTATTAATAATTTTTGAACTTATTTTAAGGTACATTCAGTAAACTTGCAAGCATAAATTTCTATCTTTTTAAGAGGTGCTCAGATTAAAAATAAAAGGGCACCATTGGATCCATAACACCAAGATTCAGTTAAAGTCAGCTTAACATCGACCAACAATGGTCAGATAGAAAAGATAATTTTTGGACATTACAAAGAAATAACTCCAAAGTTATTTTATTCTTTCCTTGTAACCGTTGAGCGACGGTTGTGGGACCGTATTGCAACCTCAGACTTTTATTGAGATGATTTTAATGTCTTAAACCTATTGTTTCTTTGATTTTGTGATGCAAAAATTTATGGAGTTAATTGACTCATTAATTACATATAATTAATGAATAATAATGTTAAACACAATGTGAGAGATTAATCTCTGTTTAAATAGAGCTAGGGCATGGATTTTGGTTACTCATTAGAGCATCTGCTAACGAAGTGTCAGCGGCGTATTCCACCAACATTGAATGAATATTCTATGACCGTTGGAGGATTTGAATCATAAAACAATGGACGATGACGAGTGCCAAAAAACGTGAGTTCTTCTCCCACACCCACAATGTCTTCCACCATTTTTAGGTAGGGGTTATGTGCTTAATTTCCCCCTTTTTACATTTGTGAATATTATAAAGAACACGGATCAACCATCCAATGGGTTGATCTTCATTTCATTATTTAATGCAGGAGGATAATGTGGGGTTAATTTATGGTAGTTTTATGATTAAATAATTCTTCACATAATATAACCCTAATGCGTAGAGCAGAGGCCAATTCAAACAAGGCTCAGACCCTCCATTGGCCTCATTAATGATTGTTATCTTCATGGGTGACTGACCAATATGAAATCAAGACGAAACATGGGGTCACGTGGTGATAGAAGCATCCTAGGAGGCCCGTAGGTGTAGTCAGGAAAGAAAACGGACCTCTGGAACTTCACCAGAGGCCCGTGGAATCCCCACTGGCATGGCGGTTCCAGCAACCGGAGGTGACGGAGGCCGGATCTCATCATCCGCAAAGTGGTGGTGGCACCCAATGGTTCCATGCATGATAGGGGACATCCGGCAAATTCTGGCCGCATTGATAGTGAACAGCACACCACAATGGAAGCAGCAGAGCCAGAGGGATACCTTAGAGGAAGTGTTATGGCTCTGACCGCGGTGGAGTAAGTGTTGCCTCTCTAGCCACTGTGGAGGTAGAACTGGACTCTGGGTGTCACCCTAGACTGGCCCAATGGACCGGTCAGCTAGAGGGGGGTGGTGCCAGCCTGGCACCAAATGTTTGAAGAATAGAAAAAACTACGGTTTGTTTGAAAGGGGTGTGGACCCCCGCACCTAGCTGGAAGGCACGCCTAGCAAGATGACCATACTAGTCCCAACTAGACCAGGATGGCCCCAGTGATTTCAGGTTGGACTCAGTGGGTCGAGTCTGTTCATTCTGACTGGTTCGGACGGGATCCAAACCCATTAATGGCCCTGTTTCGATTAAAGGGATATATCTCTTAAATCAGACATCTGTTTGATGAACTTTCTACACCACCAGAGCCCTCATTATGAGGCGGTCCTTTTGAGATACTCCACATGGGTTTTAGAGAAACATGGAGTATGAGTAGTTCAGATTGAACTCGAATCCAACTGTGCCCCCAACACCGAAATGCCTATAACTAACAAACCGAGTGTATGATCGACGTTCTATCTATTGCATTGGAAACATTATGATATGGCAGTTCATGAGGTTACTTATTTTTGGGACTTCATGTAGGTTGAGGTACAAAAATTTCTTGATGAGTGGATCCTTCTGGAATCAAGTGTTCTTAGTGCGGAAATCCAGTGGTAGGTTGTGATGGGATGAAGGTATAAAGATCCTCAGTGGGTCAGCACTCAAAGATCCTTTGTGGGTTAGCACTCAGTGGTCCTCCATGGGATAACACTTTACAATCCTCCGTGGTTCAGTACCTATATATCCTCAGTGGGTCAAAACATAGATATCCTCTGTGGGTTAGTACCTATCGATCCTATGTGGGTCAGTGCTCAGAGATCATGTCTGGGTCAGTGATCATTGATCCTTTGTGGGTCAGTGCTCAGCAATTCTTTGTGGGTCAGCTTATAGCAATCATGTGTGGGTCATCATCTATCCATCCTGTGTAGGTCAGCAGTATATCCTCTCGACCCAATAATATGATCTAGCTTTATGACTAATCATTTGTACTTCGGTACTTAAGTTATAACTAGTGTGAGCTGTCTTTGGATTTGTTCATTGTGACTGAGATATCGCATTGTGGTTATTAATTTTTGGAATTATGAGTGACCTTCGGGGGTCTTGGGGTCCCTACTGTGTATTTTTATACTCACACCGGCACAGACTTCGCTCACACCATGTTAAGTCTTGTGCATACTACGAGAATCATTGACTGAGACTCGGGGAGTGAGGACATGGCAGTGTATGGATGTGACCAGTTGATGTGGAGAGCCGTAGTGATGAGTTGTACCTACCCTTCAGGTAAGATCCTTTCCAGGAGACCTTAGGAGCTATTTTTCCTTTTACATGTACTTCCAATTCTGTTGGGCTAGTATACTAGCCCCTTTTACTTTCAGAACATACTTTTACACACAGTTGAGGTTTTTTTCTATGGTTGTACCTTTCTTCTTCTCTTGTGTTATTCTTTTGATTAGTGTTCCTTGTCTATGTCTATACAGGTTTTGAGGAAATTCCTTCCCTTCTTATGGGTATGCCTTTTCGGTGCTTGTTTTTAACCCCTGGTCTATGGAAGGTGGGATGTGGGTGGTCATGGTATGGGCCATGGGGGACTATTCATGCAAATGTGGTAACAAATGATTCAGTCCTACCGAAGAACTAATAATCTGATCTTTTCAATGGGGCAATAGTTTTAAGTGTTTTGAGTATGTTTTTCAGTTTTTGGAGTCCAGGGTTGGTGCGGCAGCCGACGTATCCATACACAAGGACGTTGAGTTTTGATTTCCAACTTGATACACAAAAACACTGATTGTGTTTGTCTTAGAAATTTTTTCATCTATCGATCTTTTTTGAGTCAACTCACAAGGTATAACTTATTTAGTGTGGTTCATCTTGATTCTCTTTAAAGATGACTCCATGGAGATATCCTACCAGGATTCCAATGTGTGACCATGAGGATGGTCAACCATGTGATGATCCTACAGTGCAAGAATTATGGGTTGAGATGGTACCTTTGGGCAGTGTCCCGATGATACCACTACCTGATGGTCAGAAGTTACTATCGACACTACCTATATAAGACACATGTAGGCTTAGTGCCATACACGAGTTTCAGTGACAGATACCCCTCAGGTTCCGAGGTGAGCCCGAGTCACAGATAGCTAAGGATTGTCTTGAGGTGGTGACTGAGTTTCCATCTAACCAGGGCACCATTAGATCAAATGGTGGTCCACAAAGTGAGCATTCTATGTGGCTCACTAGGGCGATGGTAGGATTTAGATTACCTATATCTTATGATGAGGTGACTTTGTTAATGGAAAGAGTTTGAGAACATTCCTAAGAGAAGGGGGTCTCTTTCAATAGAAATATAAGGGGTATGTGGTACCAAAGCTTCTACACTTTTGTCGGACGACATATGAGTAGGTGAGTATTCATAGAGGCGTACCAACCATTCCAGGTACTCGATGAATACGATACGACCAGTGCTTCAGGGGTTTCACCTCTGATAGAGATGTTCATAAAGACATCCAAGATATAACTATTCATCTATGCATTTCTACATATGTTATGGTGCTAGAGTGAACCTATGTGGTTGAAAATTATTAGGCTGAGAAGATACAACCAGTTAATGTTGGTAGTGAGAAAGTAGGAAACTGAGGTCAATCTTAGAGACATAAATGTGTAAATGTTTCAGAAAAAGAAATTGATATGGATATATGAATATTTAGGAAAGAATATGTGGAAGAGTAGCTAAGAGGGTAGTAGGAGGCGATATACATTTCGACTTGTTATAACTAGTGAAAAAATGTGGCCCCCACCAGGCTCAAAGAGTTGGAGAACATTGGAAGGGAGTAGCTACATGCGGTCAAGGAGCGTGACCCAAGGGAAAAAAATGAATCAACGTATGTTCTGTGTCTACTAATATCTTCTATATTAATAGACATAGGTATTAATCATTCCTTATTATCATGAATCTTGTTCAAGACCTAGAGTTTTCAGTTAAACCATTGACTTGAACCTTACGTCTGGAGATACCTTTGGGAGGAGACTCAATAATCACACTTACACTGATTATATGATTTTACCCTTAAGGCGAGAGTTTCAGTTTGAACCTCTTGGTGGAAGCATCGAGGACCTATGAAGATAGTCTCGGTATGGAATGTTCATCCACAGTTTATGATCAAATTGAGTATTTTAGGAAAAAATGATGTGGTATTTATGCTGCATTGGAATGTGGTTTTCCTTGGTCAGAGAAAAAGGAAACCCAAGAAGCATGTGATAAACTAATGCATATGAGGGTGTAGCCAATCACTCTTAGGTCAGCCTACCCTACCCTCATGGTAATGGATGTTTTGATTTTTGAGTTCCCAAATGTATTGGAAGAGTGCGGGAACATTATTTCAAAATATGTTTTGAGAATTACCTCCATGTAGGTTGGAGGAACTTCAGTATCAATCCACACCCCAAGATGGCTCTAATATCAGCATTAGTATATTGGAGGGATTTTATAGAGCTTCGCAAGAAATGAGCGTGGGTGGAGGACCTGCGGAGGAAGGGAATAGTATGACATTGTGTTCGAGGTTTTGTGAGGACTAGCGACACCTTATCCAAGTGTCAATGAATAGCGAGTACCAACTACCAAAGGATCGATGGGCACATCAATCAGTTAAAGGGGGTATCCCTTCACGTGGATGGAAATATTCCAATAGGCTTTTAAATAGTTGAGAATGCAGTGATGGTTAGAGTTCCTCCATGAATATGACTTTGAGTTATTCTATACTCATGACAAGAGGAACATGGTGGAAGATTCCTTCAGCAGGAGGTCTAGTTTACAGTTTTTGAGTGATGCGTCATAGTAGCTAGCCATGTTGCAGTTATCCTTCATGGATAGTGATGGAGAATCTTACCTCTAGTCTATGACAATAACTCCACCAATCCTTCTGTGTGTCATGGAGGGACATCTTGGTGATGTTGAATGTGAGACTCGACGTGCTTAGATATCCTCAGGACATTCCACTATAGGATTTTCTAAAGATAGGGACCACATCACCCCTTTTAGAGGACACACCATGGTACTAGTTACATTGTAGGAGGAGGTGTTGAGTAAATTCCATGCATCCCCTTTGGTGGTACATCCTGGTGTGGAAAAGATGTACCATGACCCCCAACATCAGTACTAATTATTAGGGATGAAGAAAGTAGTGACAGGGTTCTTTTCATGATGCCTCACTTTTCATCAAGTGAAAGTTGAGCATCAGGTTCCAGCATGATTGAACATAGATTTTACCCCCAGACAGATGGTCAGTTAGAGCAGTCTATACAGACACTTGAGGACATGATTCATGCGTGGGTCCTTTAATTGTTCTACAGTTGGGAGGACCACCTGCCACGGGTGGAGTTCACAGACAACAACAGTTATCACTCCACCATCATCATGGCACCATTTGAGACCTTGTACGGGTGACCATGAAAGGGAGATTTTGCATTCATGGTGGCACGTGATTCTGAGACTCACAGTGCCCGGAATGATCTGTTGAAAAATGTTAGGCATTAAATAGTGCACGTGTGTATTATTCTTAAAAAAGTGTAATATCTCTAAAAAGGGTGCCTAGATTAGAAATCCAAGGGCTCTCTTGCATTCATGATGGCGGGTTTACCCTAGGAATGACTTATGTTTTATCATTGTATGCATCCAGTAAAAAAACCCAAAAATGGAATAACTGAAAATAAAATAATTAAATAAAATTATTTTATTTTCTAAATGCTATTAACTCACAAACGGTGTCTCGGATTCAAAATCTGAGACCACCACTGAACTCGTTAGGGTATTCTTTCGTTAGGATGATCCTAACATTGGCCTGTGTGGGCCAACCGTGGATGTTTGTTTTTGGCCGTAAAAAAATAATTAAGTAACAATTATTTTATTTTTAAATTCATTAACTCCTAAACGGTAACTCAGATTGGAAATATGATATTACTGTTGCGATCATGAGGGCATTTTCCCCTTATTAAGAGACTAACCTTGACTGGCATCGGTTGAGGTTTACTATTAATAATTTCTACACCTTTTTAAGGTACGTTCAGTAAATGTGAAAGAGTTGATTTGTATCTTTTGAACTGATGCTTAGATTAAATATCTAAGGGCACTGTTGGATCTCCAGGTCTAGGATTCTCTTAAGGGAAGCTTAACATCGACTGAAAATCATTGGATGGGAAAGAATATTTCTGGACCTTACAAAAATAATAATAATATAACTGTAAAGTTATTTTATTCTTTACTTATAACCATGGAGTGATGGCACTTTGGCCACAGTGCAACCTCAGACTTTTATTGTGAGATTTTTAATGTCTTAAACCACACTTTTCTTTGGTTTTGTAATGACAATGATTATGTGTTTAATGGACTCATTAATTATGGTTACTTAATTAATCATAATTTTAAACACAATGTGAGAGATTAATCTCTATTAATACAAATATTGGGCAGTGGTTTTGGTAACTCATGAGAGGAACCTCTGACGAAGTGTCGACATCTTCTTCCACCAACGTAGAATGGAGCTTTGACGACCATTGGGATATTCTAATAGGATAATGATGGAAGACAATAAGAACCAATAATTGCGGGTTCTTCTCCAAAATCTACAGCATCTACGACCATTTCATGGTAGGGGGTTATGTGCTTAATTCATCCCTTTTCCCCATTCTTGAATATTATAATGAATACTGATCAACAATCCAATAGGATGATCCACATTTCATTCTTTAATATGGGAGAATAATGCGATGTTACTTTATCGAAGTTTTTATGATTAAATAATTCTTCCAATATGATAATGCTAACGCAGAGGTCATGGGGTGATCCAAACAAGGCTTAGACCCTCTTCAAATCTCGTTAATGATTGTGTTCTTCATCGGTGACCGAAAAATATGGCGGCAAGAAGAAACAGGGGTCCACGCGGTGATGGAAGCATCTATGGAGGCTAGTTAGAGCCGTTAGAAAAGAAAATGGATATCTAAAGCTTCACCAGAGGCATGTAGAAGCCCTTATGGCCACAAAGGGGTGGCGGCACCCAAAGGAATCATGGAGGACTTGGACCGTGGGTCCCACCATAGACCGGTCCAATGGATCAGTAGCTGTCGGGCATGCCCAACCAACGGGCTACGATGGAAGCAAATGTAGCCAAATGGGCCATGGACCTGGACCGTGGGTCCCACCATAGATCGGTCCAATGGATCAGTTAGCTGGAGGGAGGCGATGCAAGCCTAGTGACGCATGTTTGAAGAACAAAAAAACTACCATCATTTTCAAAGGGGTGCGGACTCCCGCACCCAGCTACCGGGCACACCCAACCAATGGGCTGGACCTGGCCCAACCAGATTGGGCCCAACCAGACCGGGTCGGGCCCAACTAGTTTAGGCAGTTCTCAGCAGACCAGGTCAGGTCAGTCCGACTGGGTTGGGTGGGTTTTAGTGGGTTGGACTGGGACCAGACCCACTTACGGCCCAATTTCCATTAAAGGGCTATATCTTCTAAACCGGACGTCCGTTTGATGAACTGTCTATGGCGTTGGATCCCTTTGGACGAGGATATCATTTTGAGATACTCCACATGAGTTTTGGAGAATCTTGGAGTGTGGCTAGATTGGATCAGACTTGAATACAACTACGCCCCCGACACTAAAATGCCTATAACTAACAGACCGGGCATCCGATTGATGCGATGTCAGTTGCGTTAGAACCCTTATGATATGGCGGTTCATCATGATACATATTCATGGGAATTTGTGGTGGTTGAGGAATGACAAATGGATTTAAGAGAGGATACACCAAGAATCAAGCATGCTTAGTGTGGATATCCAGTGGCTGGAAATGACGTGATGAAGGTATAGCAATCCTCAGTGGGTCACCACTTAGTGATCCTCTGTGGGTCAGCACACAGTGAACCTCTCTGGGTCATCACTTAGCGATCCTCTATGGGTCAGCACCTAGCGATCCTCAGTCTTCGTGATCCTATGTGGTTCAATACCTATCGATCTTGTGTAGGTCAGTGCTCAGCGATCCTATGTGGGTTAGAACCTAGAATTCTTTTGTGGTTCAACATCTATTGATCCTGTTTGGGTCCACTGAAGAGCCTCTAAATGGAATAATATGATCTAGCTTTACAACTAAACATTTTTACTTTTTTACTTAAGTTATAACTGGATTGATATGTCTTTTTCTTTGTGCATTGTGAGTGAAAACATGCTTTGTGGTTATTCCTTTGTAGAATTATGAGTGAAATTTGGGGTTCTTAGGGTCCCTACTAAGTATTGTTATACTCACCCCTACATGGGCTTCGCCCGCACATTGTTATGTCTTGTGCAGATGACGATAAACATTGACTGAGACTTGGGGAGCCAAGACTTGGCAGTGTATAGAGGTGACGGGTTAACATGGAGAGTCATAGTGACAAGTTGTGCATACCCTTTAGGTAAGATCCATGGAGTAAAACCTCAGGATATGTTTTTCTTTTTCCCTATACTTCTATTTTAGTTGGGCTTGTATTCTGGACCCTTTTACTTCCAGTGCTTACTTTTACACTCAGTTGAGGTTTTTGGTTGTGGTTTTAAATTTCTTCTTCCATTGTGTTATACTTTTTTCCAGTGTGCCCTATCTATGTATGTACATGTTTTGATGAAATTCCATCCCTTTTAGGGATATTACATTCCAGTGCTAGTCTCCAACCCCTAGACTATGGAAGGCGGGCTTGGGGTAGTCATGGCATGGGCCCTGGGGATGGGCATGACAGATCCTCTATTGGTCAACACCCATCGATCCTTTATGGGTCAGCACCTAGCGATCCCATGTGGGTCAGCACCTAGAGACCATATGTGGTTCAGCATCAAAATCCTCTCAACAGAATAAGATGATATATATTTATGACTAATCATGTTTATTCTTTTTCTTTAAGATGTATATCTGGTTTGAGTTGAGTCTTTAATTATGCTTCTTGATTGGGATCATTCATTGTAGTTTTTTCTTTTTGAAATTCTATGAGACCTTTGGTGTATTGGGGTCCCTACTAGGTACTTTTATACTCACCCTTGAATGGGCTTCTCCAGCACCTTGTTGAGTCTTTTGCAGACGATGGAAATATTTGACCGAGGTTAGGGAGTCAGGACTAAATGGTGCACAAAGGTGACCGATTGACATGGAGTGCTGTAGTGACGAGATGTACCTACCCTTCAGGTAGGATCCATGGAGGACGACCTCAGGAGATGTTTTTCCTTTTTGTTATATCACATTCAATAGTTATTGTATTCTTACCCTTTACTTTCAGTGCATACTTTTACACTCAATGGTGGTTTTTAGTGGTGGTTGTACCTTCCTTTTTTCATTGTGTTTTACTTGTGCAAAGTGTTATATGTCTTTGTGTGTACTGGTTTTGAGGAAATTCCCTCCCAATTTAGGGATATGCCTTTCTTGTGCTAGTCGCCAACCCCTGGCCTATGGAAGGTAGGCTTGGGGTAGTCATGGAACGAGCCCTAGTGGATGTTTCATGACCTTATGTGTGGAATAACCTCAAAACCTTTTTATATTGTATCATAAATTTTTTTACCTTTTTACAAATAATAACATCATTGATTATTTCTCACCTCAATGTTATGAACATTGTATAGGTTTAATGTCATTATATTTTTTATGTGACAATATTCCATATTAAATACTTCTATCTATTTTATGGTGTTTATACTACCCCATTGATAATTTATATCATTAATTTATTTATATTTGTTATATTTAATTTTACTTTTGATGTTATTTCTTTCACATGTGTTATCACTCAAATGGTAAAAATGTTTTGAGGTTTTATTTCACAATCTCATTATTATTAAATATTGTTTATTTTTTAGTTTCTGTTTGATAGATTATATGATCTTCAATACAGTTAAAAAATATTTTCTTCTCATATATTTATTTATGTGGATTTGTATAATTTTTTCAAATTTTTCCTTGTTTGTCACTCAAAAGGACCAAATGAATTATTTTAACTAAGATATATTTTTTAAATAGAAATATTTATCTTCATTGTGCATATTTTCATTGAAATGTTTTCACGAATGTTTCCACTATTCTAAAAATAATTATTAATATCAATTTAAATAATTTTAAATTATTATAAAAATATTTAAAAGGAATCATCTTGTTTTTTTTTAAATGTGATTCTTTTTATCAACGGTGTGATGAAAATCATTAGTTTAACACTTACTAAAGAAACAAAATTTTCCACCACAATAAATGTTGATTTTCATTATGGTTACATAATAATTTTATACAATTATTTTCAATAGATTTTATTTATATTTTTATTGAAATATATATATTTTTTAAATATTTATTTTCAAAATAAAATTAATATTTTCCTTAAAAACTATTTTGGTGATCTTTGAAAAATATTTTCAACCCTTTTAACAACCATTAATGAATCACATGATTTACTAGGGACATATTCTAATGATATATTCCACCATGTTTCTCTAGATGACTAATGATCATTTTTTATTGTGTAAGTATTGACATTAAGTATGATAGTTCTTCCAATATAGAGAGTAATTGGAGGGGGTATAAAATTAAATATTCCCTTAATGCATCGAAATTTTTATGAGAAAATATATGTTTGTTATTTATCATGTACCATACTCATTTATATAATATTTCTTGACCCAGTGCCTCCATAAAATGTTTTGATGTAAGATATTATGCATTACACCATTATAATATATGATTTTATTTCAATGTGATTATTCAAAAAAATTATTATCTAGGGAGAAGATTCGTGTTATTATGATTAAATATATGAAATTACTTGAAAATAAATTATTCCTAAAAAATTTGTTCCTTATTTATTCTATAAAAAATTTTATTGTACGCATTCCCTAATTGAGAATATAAACTAAAAATTTAAATTTGTATTCTTTTAACATGATTACATGAATTTTACTATCATTGATATTTAATGAAAGGTATAGGGATTAATAATGTTCTGAAACAAAATAATTTATTTCAATTTATTTTCTAAAATTTATTGAATAAGTAAAAAATATTTTTAGTTTTCTAGAAATACTAATCTATTGAATCCATTATGATGAAATCACTTATTTCTAGTTCTAATATAATTATGTAACCACCATAATTGGGATACTAGTTTAAGTTTATTTATAGTTTCTATCGAATAAATTTTTTAGAGACCTTTGAAACTATATTCAGTAAAACATATATTACTGAAAATAACCCCAATGATAGATTCTAGGTATATGTTTAAGAATATTATAATATCATATATATTTTTTAAAATATATATTATTTTTCTTTCCTAAAAGATACATCAATGCATAGATACTAATAAGTGGATGATTCTATGGAACCAATACTTGCAGGTGTAAAAAATATGAGAGGGAATTATATGTTTTTAACATGATTAAAATTGTTCACAAATGATTGGGATGAAGACTAAAATCAAGAATTTAAAATTAATTGGGATATTCTTGAGTTAATTTATATATTATTTATGATCCTGTATGATTAATGGTTAGATATAACATATTGAAACCTATGGCTTTCATACTTGATATGGGATTAACCTAATGTTTTATGGATTGATAAGTAAATGTTTTTTCTTATGTTTAATTAAAAAGATACAGCTTTTAGTTTTTCTGTGATGGGATTATAAGATTTTGATTGATAATTCTTGGAGACATTTATAGAAATATAACCCTTTGGATTATTATTTTAATTTGTGTAATGGTTATTTGTTAAAGGTTGACTTTATATTTTGTTCACATAAGATGAAAGTTATTGATAATATTTTGGATTAATATATTCATTGATGATATTATGGTTAATTGGGATATAATATTTATTAAATTTAGGTATGATATATTTTATCATATATAATTCCATAATATTAAAAAGTGATATGGAGACTACATGATAATGTTTTTTTAATAAGTACACTATATTAGGAATATTTTATGATTATGTCCTTCATTATTTATCAGAAAAAACAGAGTTAATTTTTGGATAAATATATTATTTTACTAATTATTTTTGGGTTATTTGGGTTATTTATATAAAATATTTTAGAATGTTTTAGAGAATACAATATTAGGGTAAATATGTTTTATTTATTTGATTAATGGTGTTTTGAGAAAAATATTTTGCTGATCTTGGAATAAAATCTGACCAATCATTCTAGTTTACTAGGTTTTAATTTTTTTTGTATCTTTCTTATGTGTTTTAATTATTTTTATTCATGGAATGATTTATATAGATCTTTATATGGGTTTTTATATAGTTTATATATTAATATAGTAATTACCCAAATCGATTCTTTTTCGTATTAAAGTTATATTATCTTGTGAAAACAATTTTGGTTTTTTCTAATTTTGAGAAATATGAGGAATAGTTTTTCATCCTTTTTTAGATAATTTGATCCATTTAACTATAATTTTAGTGCTTCATGAATTAAAGATTTATCTTTAATATTCATTTTAGTGAGTAAGAAATTAGATGGAAGTGGAAATTGATCAATGCACCGTAGAAGAATAAAATTTCTTCTATGAGTTCGTAAAAAAGAAGTTGAGCATATTTTCTCTTGTTCTATAGATTAAGTATATGGAAAAAGGATCCTGAAATAAAATATTATCCAATTAGATTCATTTTTGATGAATTTATGGTTATATTTATCCCATATTGATTTATGGATTAATGGTCATTGAATTTCTCATAATCAAGTTATATATCACTTTATGTTATTGATAGGATGTTATTTTCCCAATTGTTTTAATATTTTGAAATCTCGATAATGTTCTCCTTATTTGGGATCTTCGTTATTTTTTATTCTAAGAAACCTTTATATATCTATTATCCCATTTTCTACAGGATTATATATTATCCCTTTTAACGATATGGGTATTAAACCAAAGTGTTTTAAGTAAATTAAACCATTGAATGCTAACGGGAAAAATTATAATGATGAAATTTATTTCCAAAGAGAGAATGCACCATAATGAAAATTTAGATTACTAGAATAATAAAGATGATATATTCCTTAACATGAAACACTATTCTTTATGGAAACTATGATAAAGTATAATAATATTTTTTAAAAATGAAGGTTATAGCCTAGCCATTAAATTGGATGGTGTTAATGGTAATAACCACATTAAAAAAATATTTTTTGTTTTTAAACGATAAAAATTTATTAATTAATTATTAATGAATAATATACAAATTTTCTGTACGGTTGTTTGATGCAAAAAGCATATATTTTCACCAATTTTTTTTCATTTTATGTATGAATATAATAATTAATTCAATCAAATTATATATAATATATATATATATATAATAAATTATATTATATTTTTATTTTTATATTTATGTTAAATTTATGGTTAGTTTAAAAAAAATTTACTTTTCAGTGAATAGCCAAAAATACAATATTGGTAAAAAATTATTTAATTTAATTTAAATCAATTAATTAAAAAGTACCATTATCTTATGTATTTTCTTTTAAATTAACATTATATATATTTTTTACCATAATATATATAATTATATAGGAATCAAAATTATACTTGATTTTGATATATGTTCTATACTATGCTTAAATACAAAATTTTAAGATCCCACATTTTTGTAGTGTTTTACACCTGTGTATTAAATTTTTTTCTATCAATTATTTATATTTTATATTAAAAAATTGATTCTATATTTGAAATGAGGATTTTAAAATGTTATAAATATTAATCTTTTATTTTAATTGAACTCGAATAAAAATTTTGGTATTTTTCATTGCCCTAAAGAGTAAAATGGGATAGGAAGTGATAAAACTATATAATACAGCTTCAAAATCATCCATAAACATACCAAAAAATAAATTTATTAGAGTAATTATACCCCCTCAATATATTCTAAAATTATGAACTTTGGTGCCACTTTTCATTGAAAAAATAACTTAATATTTTTTATGCAATGGAAATTTTCCAAAATTTACAATTTTTTTAATTTCACGTATATGTTCACATAGAAAAAATAATATTTTTTGAAATAATATTTTTTTTATATAATTTATTTATTTTTATAATTATAATTTTTATACTTTTTAATTATTTAATAATTATCTTTATTTCATACACAATGCAAATATAGTGCTTGTGTAAAGAGAAGAAAAAAAACTAAATGATTTTAATAACATCAAAATTAATATTTTTCATATGTTATTTTTTTATGATGGAATTATATGATAAATAATATTATAAAGTTTATGGTTAATGTTTTTATATTCTAATTAAATATATGTCTCTATGTGTTTAAAGACAAAATATGTTAATAGTTCTTAAAATTAATTTAATGTTTTTTATTTTAAATAGTATATTATTAACGGTTTAAAATTCCTATAAATCACAAAATAGGATAATGTGGATCATATATAATGGAAAATTTCTTACCTTGACCAATTTTTCTAATTATGAACATATATGTAAATTTTTGACCATTTTATATTGAAAAATGTGTTATAATGGTGAAGGTTAAAAGTGGTTAATAAGGGAGTTAAACCCATTGAAAGGGTTAAAAATTTAAAATAATGTTCTGTAAATATTATTTTATAAGAGGATTTAGTATTATATTAACACTATGTTAAAAAAAATCCCCCTGAAATTGAAAGTTAAAATATATTATTTAATACTTTAAATAATTCCATATGTTACCCTCTAGAATATTATATAAGGACACCAACCCTCATCTCATAATCATACTATCATATCCGTGTAACTCAACCAAAACTTACCAAAATTTCTTCAAAACCTTCCTTACCATGACCTAACACCTCTGTTATCAACAAAGGACCCACCTATATGTATTTAGATCTATGTCTATATGGTGTTTTCAAAATAATAATTATAAAATATTATCCATTATTTTCATTTAAATCCTATCCAAATTTCATGTGATCATATATAAATATGATCATTTAGGATAAATAATTTGTTATCTATATTAAAATATTATTATTGTAGTTGAATAACTTATATTAAACTCATTTCCATTCTATTTAAATTGAAAAAAACTCTCTTATGTATGTATGACCTACAATTTCCACACAGCGGTGTAATTTATTTTCAACACTATTTTTTACTATGGGTTATTGTTAATGATTTAAGGAATATATATGATATTCATGACATAATGATGGCTATGTAAATATAATATAATAAAAATCTTCTTACCATTACACTAGTTAAAAATGATAAAAACTCTCATTTGTATGTGTGTAGTATAACCTCCATGAAGTGTATTGTTTTATATTTATTTTACACATTCATGGATTATTATAAAATTTTATTTAATGAATATAAATTAAAATTAAATTTTCTTTAGAATTATATAGATTATTAAACCATGAACCATTAGACTATGTCCATCTTATCGAATATATTATGTGATTATAGATTAAATGTCCTCAAAACAAATAAGTCAAACATAAATAATTTAATAAATATATATTCATTGGTAATAAATGAAATAAAAATGATAATAGTATAAAAGTAAACCATAAAAATGTTCTTATAAATTTATAATAATAATATAAATTTATTATTCCAGATATAATGTATGTATGTAGGGAGTCATAGTTGAGGTTAGGGGTTGTTTACATCGATTACCTTTAATTTTGTTATGTTACATATGTTATGACATGGATGTATCTATAGGGACCTATGATTATGTTATATTATATATTTTTTAAATATGTATTTACCTTTTCAATATATAATCATTTCATTTATTAATTTTCACATCAATTCTATGATTAATATAATGGTTTCTCATAACACTATTGTTTCTATGTGTCTTATTCCATATTAAAGAGTTGATTCATTTTTTTTGTATTTATAATTACACATTTATAATATATACCATGAATTTAGTTATATTATTTTTTTAAGTTTCATTTTACAATATTAATTTCAATTTGGTTTAGATTAAAATGTTACCACCATTGTAAGGGTTTATTTCAAAATCTCATCCTTCTTTGAGATAATTTATGATTATGTTTCCCTTATAGAAACTATATGAATTTTTCTATAATAAAGTCCAATTTTTTTCCTATAATTTCATTATTTCTTGGGTTTTTTAGAATTAGTTCCATTTTTACCTTCTTTATCATTCAGAAAGAAGAAATTATTGTATTTCATGGAAACCATATTTGTTTCTTATAGTCACTAAGAAATTATACTCTTCCATTTGAATATTTTTATATAAAATTATTCCCATAAAATTTTTAATGTTCAAAAATGATTTATAAAAATCAATTTTTCCCTGTTTTACTTTTTATAAAAATGATTAAAAGGATTATTCTTACTGTTTTATGAATAAGTTACAATCTATTGAATAAGGTTTGAAATAAGTCTCTGTTTTATGGATCACTACATAAACATATTTTAATATCATCATGATGATTCTTTTCCATTAATATTCCTTTATATATATCTATAGTTCTTTTTAAGGAAAATAATTTTACAAATATTATTGAAATATTTCTATTTTAATTTATTATTGTTAATATGAAAATTATATATTCTGAAAGATAAAATTGATGGATATTTAAAAAGTATTTTAATCTATTTTAAAATAATTTAGTGTAACTTATGATTTTTAGGGGATATACTCTAATGATACAATCTACCATATTTATTTGGATTTCAATTAATCATTTATAATTTGGAAGGTATTGAAATTTCATATGCATGTTCATATCGAAAAAATAGTTATATATTGTTAATTAATATTTAATAGGTGTTATTGTTTATTAATATTAAGAATGAATTATTTATTTTAAGTGATAGGTGGGGCTCAGAATTAAATATCCCCTCGATGAATTGGAAGGTCTCAAGATAAAAATCATGTTGGGAATTTAGCATATTCCATAACCATTTATATAAGATGTCATAGAATGAGACCTCAAATAAAATATTAAGACTCCTAAAATTATTTATTATATCATCATAAATGTATTTATTAAGTTCTATGTGAATATTAAAATAGTTAAATTATTTTTGGATAAGTATAAATTTCATTTGATAATTAATAAGTAATTAATTGATCATCAATTATTCCTTCTACATTATGCATTTCTTTTTTATTTCATGATTTCTTACACTATATTAATTACCTTACCATGTTTCTAAGATCTCCCTTTTAATTTTCATGCTTTCCATGAGATTCAATGAACTATACTATGATTGATATGAGTGGATATTCTAGTGTAAAAAATATCAAAGGAAATATTCTATTCTATTATATTTTTTTTAAATATAAAGTAATTTCCTAGCATGTACCTAGACATACAAGTATACAAACATATTTCATCCATCAGGATGAGATCACTTGTATCAAGTTCCAATATAATAATATAACTATAACTATGTAATGTTTTATAAATAAAATTCCACATGCATTTTTAATAAATGTATTATTATATAATGTAGTTATAGAAAACTAATGAACTTATTTTGTCTTATTATCCCCATTAAATTTAAAATACAGTTATGTATCATTACCATTGATAATATATCCATTTAACCATTATCATGTGATTATTATAAGTATAGGGTTTTAACAAATCCAATTGTTAGGGACAAAGGAAGTGATTGCCTCAACTAGTAGGATCATACCCTATAAATCCCATTTATTAAAGATTAGAAGAGAGATATCATTTCTAGGATTTTCCATTCAAAAATCACAAGATTAGATACAACATTTTAAGCATGAGTGAAACTATTTACAAGAGAATTTCAAGGTCATCAAGATCACAACTCAAACCGTTTTCACTGAACCGCCCCACGAAAGTCCCACCATCATGCACCTTACCCTTACGGAATTTGCAAGATTATTGAAGGGATATATAATCAGGCCTTATAAATATGTGTATTTATATTATTTTTATATAGAATGCAGAATATATTTCTATCCTATTATCATTACTTTATAAATAATTTGTATTTTCATTCAATAAAACACAATTAGAATTTTTTGTTAATCTTCCATTCAATTAAGAAGTCTATCTTGTTGAATAAATGGATTTTTTAAATAATAATATTTTAATAATATATTATTATTAAATAACTTTTATTAAATATAAATGATTATATAATATTTATGAAGAGAAATTTAATTTTAATATGTGTTCAAGAATTGTTGTTGTTAAAAAACCTATAATTTTCAATAAATATCATTTTCTTTATTTTAAAAGATAAAATAAACATATTTAGAAAAAAAAATTATATAAAAAAATTTTATTTTAAAAATTAGGACATTTAAATTATAAAACATTAAATTTTTCATAATTTTATGAGATGGTCGAATTTTTGGGTAAAAAATATAATTTTTTTTGAAATCACAATGACACAAAAGTGAAGTAATGAGTAATATAAATAGGATCTACTAAGCAATATATGTTTTTATTTTAAAATAATTTTATTTTATATTTATTTTATTTATTTTGAAAATCCATTATAAATCTTCCAAGACATATAATATATTTAAAATTTTAAAATATTCTCTTTTAATATTATGACTCACCTCCACATCACCAAGGGTAATATTTTAATATGTTCATACCTATTCCCAATAAATTTATAGAAAAATACTCCCATTTGGTTCAAACTATGGTAAAATCCAAGGTTTTTTTTGTGGTTTAATATATTTTATTATGTCGAATCCAAAATTGAAATAATAATGATGTATCCCTGTTTACCTATATAAACCCAGCCAAGATCTCATTTATCATCACTAAAAATCATTTTATACTGTAATTACTCTTCCCTTAACTCCCTAGAGTCCTACTATGGTACCTCATGCTTTAAAAAAAATCCTCTTCCAATACTTTGAAGTCACACGCTCAAGTAAGGGATCTTACACTATCCTCTTCTATCAAGCACTAATTTTTATTTCAATATGTTGGTATATGATATTCCATATTAACCTTAATACCAATTTTATTTAAAATTGATGAGATCAACCTTACAATCTCATTAATCCTCCCATGATCCTCTATGTACAGCTTTTACTATGTAGAAGTTTCCTAATGATTCTTTTCTCAATTCATGATTCTTCATTACCATAGTCCTTCTATTTACAGATTTATAATGCTGGGATATTCTGGTCCATGTTACTGTTATTTACCATTTTATTTCCAAGTAATTAGAGACCCATTTCAATCTCATCAACCATTTTTACGAATTTTTATCTAACGAAGTTATACTACTGAAATTTAAAGGTGATTTTCCATACCAGAACAATAGTGTAGTGAATATCATCTGAATTATTATATTATAGGTATTAAAATTTATGACTATATACTTATTGATTTGGGACATAAATTTATTCATTCCACATTCTTTTATTATATATTAAATTATAAAGATGAATAAATCTATGTCGTATGATCTATATGGCGCACTTAAGTTTGAGAATGAAATGATTATGATGGGTGCACTTAGATAGTGCTCTAATGTATTGGGTAATTTTTAGTATCATGATACATCGTATTGGGATAGGGGTGTACCAAATTCCATTATGGTACTTTTACCAAAATGAAATATTTATAGTATATCCCTGACCTATGTATATGATTCAGTGTTTTATGTTGTTTCCACATTTCCCATGTTTTTATTTTCTTGTTATATCAAGATTTATTAGTCATTTTCCTTTTGTTCCACATTGATATACCTATTGTAAAACATGTATCAATTATGACATGTTTATTCTATTACTGATATTTATATCACACCCCTTTCTCATGTATGTTCCTAGGATATCCCTTTTTGTTTTATGTTCAAAAGTGTATTTTGAGCATGTGGAATAATTTTTCAATAAAGAATATGAAGGATGTTTTTAATATTGTAGTTGTATTCCTTGTTCAAGATGATATGGTATGTTCCTAATTCTAAAAGGTGCTAGTATTATCAATATTTTGGTAGTTATTAAGTGTAATTTTATGTAATAAATCAAGTATTAACCTGTAATAAAGAGAAGTGTTTTTATAGATAGTATCATATGAAAATTTTAGTTATTTTTTGTATTAGTATTTGAGAACTCTAGATAAATCCTTATAAATAAGACTATTTATATGAAAAAAATCCATAAATTTTTCTAATTATAGAATAAGTAGTCTATCAAGAAAATAAATCCATGTCGGGATACTATAAGTGGACATGCTTCTGGAAGATATATAACTAGGAGTATCAGCTCTGAAAAGTTATTCAAGTCGTTGCTCGGGGTAACCTGGTGCATGACAACGGGCCTTAATATGAACCTAGTTTGACACTCATGGGGGATAAGAATTGATAAATCCGTAAGCTCATTATGAACCATTTTTATGTGAATAAAATAATTTTTATAAGAATCTATTTCATTAAATAGATCATGGACAACATATATTAAAGACAAGAAACTAAAAAGTTAATGAGATAAATATAATTTATAAGTTATTCCTTTGATGTAATTTGATTCCCCTTTATAATTTTCATTATTTAATATACTGATGAAAATTTTCCTTTTATTCTATCAAATGGCATGAAATTTGAGAATTCGGGTAAACCATCAATGTGATAGGCTATTTGATGATTTCCATAAAGAGATACACAATCTGATGGGAGAGGGAACCACAAACATTGTTTTGATACTCAAGAAGATGGATCAGGTTTGGAATGAAAATCTAGATCTAGACGATTTACAAAACCCCCCTATGAAAGAATAATTTACAATAGAGAGTTTCATGTGACAAAGGCCTCCTAATTTCAATGGATCATCTAATCCAATAATTTTGTAACAATGGATCAACTCCATTGAAAAGATATTCTACATCCTCTAATTTTCTATAAATGAGAAGGATATATGATTTCATTATCATATGGAGGAAGAAGATGATTGGTGGATGACAGTGATAAATAAAACAAATCTCAAGGAAGAGATCGAAGTGATTGAGTGGAATGAATTATGAAAAAAATCAAAATATATTTTCATCACACTCTCTGAATTAAAATTTAACGAGATTTCCATGCCATATAGAAAAAATATGAAAAATCAATCAGGTTTTATAAGGTAAACATTAAAATACCTTCACAATATTCCTATGTATTTTTTACAACCCCCAAATTCAAGGTTGACTACTAATTTAGAGGGATATAGCATAGCCTTCGAAAATCCCTGGCGATCTGTGAATTTGATAAAATTGAGAAAATTTTCTAAAGTACACTCAAAGTCGAATTGGATATGGGGGAATCCCAAGGGTATTATAGTGATAAGAAGCAAAAAATAGAGTTTAATTATAATGGTCCATTTGATAAATATAATTGTGATAGGGTATTTTATCATCCCACTTTTCAAAGGTGTGGAAAGAAGCACCCTAGAAATTTCTTAAGGGGTGTGAAGAAATGCTTTAGGTGTGGGGAGGACACCTAGCTAAAAAATTTCATTAAGAGACACTTGATAATGCGATGGATAAAATTAATGATTCAATAAACCCTCATCTCATTGATCATTGATACAACTTCAAGGAATATAGGAACATTATAAAGCAATTCTCCATGAAATGGGGTTTTTTGGATGCAACCAACAACTTCCAAGGTATTAAGGGTGAGATTTTTCCATCACTACAACAGAAGTGAATCACAAACATGAAGTAGTTATCGGTACACTAGTTATTAATTCAATAATAGTGAACATAATTTTTTATTCTAGTTCTACAAATTTTTTCATATCATGAATGTTTAGTATCATTATTAAAGAACCACCAGAATTCATGGAAGTAGAGATATCAGTGAAAATGGAAAATGATGAAACTACTACATCCCATTTATATACCTCCAACCCTATCACATTTTTTGGGATGAACTTCCCAGTGAACCCTATTATACTTCCTTTAGAGTATTTTGATGTAATTATGGGAATTGATTGTGTTTACCTATATAGATACAATATAAATTATCATGAAAAGGAAATCAGTTTACGTAGGGCGAATCATCCCCAATTTGTGTACAACTGAAAGAATGATGATGAATATTCTAAAACACCATCATCACATGCGTGGATATTATTTCCCTATTGAAAAGCATATCAATCTCAAATTATTTATTGTATGGAAATATCATCCTTGATGGCATGCCTATTATGAAGAAATATGTTGATGTGTTTCCTGCAGAATTTCCTATTCTTCCACCAAATATGGATGTTGAAATATCAATCTAGATTATAACTGGGTAATTGGTAATATCCTAGACTCCATATAGGATGGATTCTTTGGAACATTAGGATTGAAATAAAAAACTATAGGAGAATATTGATTAATCTTTTAGACACCAATATTATTCACCATAGTGTTCACTCATCCTCTTCATCATGAACAAGGATGTGTCAATGTGACTTTTCATTGATTATTATGATCTCAAAAAGGTCCTGATAAAGAACAAGTATCCACTTCCACAAATTTAAGACTTTTCTTATCACCTACATGGATCACAATACTTCACCACGGTGTATCTTTGGTTGGTATATTTTGATGTAAGGATGAAGAAGGGAGATATCTCTTAGACCACATTTTTTACAAGGAACATGAAATATAATTTCATAGTGATTCTATTCAGAATCACTAATTATCCAACAATCTTCCTGGATTTCATGATTATTACATTGGATATTATGTTGAGAAATTTGTGGGAGTTCTTATAGTTGATATCCTAATATAATATAAAACTAAGGAGGATCATGATGATCATTTGATCACAATACTAAAGACCTTGTGAAATGAGCATCATTATTAAAAGTAAAACTAGTGTGAGTTATAGTATAATTATGCATAATTAATAGGGAATATCATCACAAGTAATGGGATATCTATGGATAATTCAAAGAAGAAAAAAAATTGTAGATGGAGGAGGCTAACATCTATGAATGATATTCATAGTTTCCTCGGTTTAGCTGTGTATTATCATATATTTGTGATAAATTTAAACTGATTATCAACCACTATTACCAAGCTAACATGAATGGTAGTCATGTTTACCTAGAATAACAAATGTGAAGAAATAATCAAGTACTTATAAGGGAGTCTTAAAATATTCCTAGTGCTCACGCAACCCAGAAGGGGAGAAAATTTCATAGTATTAGGTGATTCTTTGAAAAAGGGAGTGGTATGTGTTTTAATAAAAAATGAAAAAGTCATTTCCCTCACCTCATGGTGATTAAAAGTTCATGAGAAGAACAATCACACACATTATCCAGAGTTAAAAGTTGTGATCTTGGTGTTGAAAACATTGATGAATTATCTCTATGGGGAGAAGTGTGAGATCTATACTAATCAATAGATCCCCAAATATATATACACATATAAATAACATAACACTAACCAATAATGATGGTTATAGATGATCATGGATTATGACTACTCAATTCACTAACAACCCAGTAAATCAATTAAATTAGAGGATTCTTTTTGTAGAAAGGATCTAACATTTTTATCATTGATGAGAATTAAAAAGGATCCAATCTTATTAGAATTGAAGAGGGAATACATAGAAATCATAAAGGATAGAACATCATTAATCCTTTCATAAATTATTTCTCAACCATCTCTTCATGAAAGGTCAAAGGATGATCAACAATATATGTGGGAATTAAAAATAATGTGTTACTATAATAAAAGGGAAATCATCAGGGTTCAATGTTAATGATAAAGGAATTGTGATATTTTGTTCCACACTTTGTGTTCCATAAAATCCTATGTCAGGGAAGGAATTATTGGATTATGGAAATTTTTTTTATTTCTCCATTCTTCAGGGAAACATAAATATGTATCGAGATCTTAGAGAGAACTATTGGTGGGATAACATGAAGAAGGAGATCATTGAATATACATCAAAGTTCCATGTATGTCAGCAATTGAAAACTGAAAAGAATAAGTATAATGGGATTATGCAACCATTACCCATTAAAACATCCAAATTAGAAAACATCACCTTGGAATTTGTCTCTATACTTCATAGATATCCAATGAAAATAATGTTATCAAGATCCTTATGGATTGTCTTACAAAGACTTCACAATTCATTGTGATTTAAGAGGAGTTCTCACTTGATAAAATTTCGTATATATAGATCCAGGAAGTAGTGAGGATGTATGGAGTACCATTATCAACTATCTCTAATCGAGATCCAAGATTCACCTCTATGATTTGGAAAATTCTCCAACATGCTATAAACAATGAACTGATATTCAGTGTGTCTTATCAACCTCAAACTAATGTCTAATCTGATAAGACTACACAAAACATGGGGAAATGTAGAGACAATGGTCACAAAACTTCAAATTTTGATGGGAAAAAAATATTATTTTGGTTAGGATCTCATATAAAAACGTTTTCCACTCGAAAATTCAAATGGATCCCTATAAAGTGATTTGTGGTAATAAGTGAAAGAAACCTACATATTGGGATGACGTTGGGGATTCCAAGCTACTAGTTCCTAAAATGGTTGAGGAAGTGGGGGAGAATGTTAAAACCATGTATGAACACATAAAAGATGCTTAGAGTCAATAGAAGAGCTATGAAAACAAATGTTTATGTGACCTCGAGTATGAGGCTGGAGACATGGTATTATTTTTAATATCTCCATGGAAGAAATTTAAGATATTTGGGTAGAAGGGATAGCTTTGTCCAAGGTAAATCATTTCTTTTGAAATCCTTGATCGCATCAGAGTAGTGGCCTATTGATAATCACTCCCATAGAACCTATCTCAAGTACATGATGTCTTCTATGTATCCCTCTTAAGAAATCACATACTAGATCCCTCACATGAACTCAATATAGAAGTGGTACCATTGGATAATGACCATTAATATGAGGATTAGGATATAAAGATCTTAGATAGTAGAGAAAAAGTTCTAAAAAATAATAAAATGCCCCTAGTCAATATGTTGTGATGAAACAAATGTATGAAAATTTAAATTGAGAACCAGAGGAAATGATGA
This sequence comes from Viscum album, assembly GCA_963277665.1. NCBI lineage: Eukaryota > Viridiplantae > Streptophyta > Magnoliopsida > Santalales > Viscaceae > Viscum > Viscum album. The sequence goes on along the minus strand of OY728133.1, from coordinate 1,018,405,024 downwards.
TGAAGAGTTACCATCATCTATTTTAGTGTGCGAAATGCTAATTTGGGGGATTAATGTTTTTAAGGGGGGAATATTGTAATGACCTAAAATGTTATGCATGAAATTCCCTTTCAATTTTTATTAAATTTCTTATTTTATAATTTGTTTATAGAAAATACTTTCACTTATTTTGAATTATTATGACAATTTGATTTAAAAAATAATTATATATCATTACTAGGGATAATAAAGCAATTTAAAAGTGATCACATTATTAGTATAAATATATGATTTTAACAAATAAAATTATCAAATATAAAAGAAGTAATTCCCACAACAAGTAGGATCCTACCCTATGAAGACCATTTGTCTGAGCCTCCAAGGGAGATAGAATATTTGGGCTTCTCCCTTGGCTAGAGAAAGGTTTAGAACCAAAAAATTAAGTATGAATGAAATAGTTTATGAGTTAAGTTCATGCTAATCGAGATCGCAACCCAATCTATGATTGTCAAACTACCCCATGAAAGACCCACCATTATGTACATTACCATTAGGGAATTTTCTAGTGCATTAAAGGGATATGAAACCATATCATAGAAATATGAGTATATATATTATTTTTTTATAATATTGAATAAATTTCCATTCTATTATTGTTACATTATAAAAGTTTTTTATTTCAATTAAATAAAACACCAAAAGTATTTTTGGTTAATTTTAAAATTCAATTATGAAATATATTTTGATGAATTAATGGATCATTGAAATAAATAAAAATTAAAGAAAATATTATTATATAACATTTATTAAATATAAATGATCATAGAATTTTTATGATGTCAAATGTATTTTTTATAAGGGTTCAAAAAATGTTTTTGTCAAAACACATAGAATTTTCAATAAAGTATGGATTTAATTTTAAAAGTAAAAATGAACATATAAAGAAAATTATTTAGATTAATTGAATATTATTTTTAGAATAAGGATGTCAAAATTATCAAAATTTTAATTTTTCATGATTTTTTTAGGTAGTCAAATTTTTGAGTAAAAATTAAATACCGTATAAATATATATTGTATATTATGAAATAAACATGACAAAAAACTTATCTAATAATTAATTTAAATAGTATCCACAACCAAATATATGTTTTACCTTTAAAATCAAGTGATTTTATGTTTATTTTATTTATTTTGTAAAGCCACTATGAATCTTCCGAGACATATAATATATTTTTTGACTTTAGAAATCATTTATTTAAGAGTATGACTCGTATGAACTTCACCAGGGGTAAGATTTTTATAATTTAATCCCTTGGAAATATAAAATAACAAAAACCACTCCCATTTGTATGAAACCATTGTAAAAAACTGTGGTATGGATTGTGGTTTTGGATATTTTATTATGTAGAAGAAAAAACCAATATAATAATGAAATATCCCTCTTTTACTCTATAAACCCAACCAAGGTTAAAATTATCTTCACAAAAACTCATTTTATAATCTCCATACTCTACCCTCCACTCCCAATATTCCTCCCAAGTCACCCCTATGATTTTAAGAATTTTCTACCAAGCCTTTTAATCACACAATCAAATAAAGGATCTTCAACTCTCCTCTTTTATGAAGCTCACTTTTATGTTATATAATTTACTTTTCTATTTATTATGATGGGATAAGATAAAAAATTTACTCTTAATTTCCATTTAATTTATAAATTATGATATATTCTATTCACTATCATTTTTTCATTGATGATCATTTATGTACACCTGCTATGGTGCAGAAAATTATTTAGGATTCTTTTCACTATTCTTGTTTCTTCGTTACATTATGCCTTCAATTTATAAATCTCTAATGTTGGGATATGATTTTACATGTCCATATTTCTAATATTTTTATTTCAAATTAATGAGAGTCCCATTTCTCTCTCATCGAACATTTTTTAGAATTTTTAAGTAACGTCGTTTTGCTATCGAAATTTCACTGTGATTTTCGATGCCAAAAAAATTGTGTAATGAATACCATACCTATTATTCTATCATGGGTATTCACCCTTATAACATATAATTATTTATTTGGGGCATAAATTTATTCATTCTATATTCTTTTATCATGAAATAAATAATTATAATTAATGTATCCACGTCGTATGATCAATGTGGAACACTAAAGCCTAAGAATGAAAGGATATGAGGGGTGTGCCAAGATAGCGCTATGATGCATTGGGTAATGTTTAGTATCATGATACATAATTTAGGTAATGGGTTGTACCTAATTCATTTATGTTAATTTTTCCATGATGAAGTATTGGTGGTTTATCCTTGACCTGTGTTCATGATTTAGTGTCTTATGTTGTTGTCTCATTTCCCATAATATGATTATCATGTTATATCATGCATTATTATTCATGTTCGTTTTGTTCCTCAATGATATACCTATTTTATAACATGTGTAACTTAGTACATGTTTATTCCCTTGCTGAGATTTATATATCACCCCTTTGTTTTCTATTTTCCATGGTTATCCCATGTATTTTTATGTTCGTATGAGTATTTTGAGCATGTTCAAGAAATTTTCAACAAATCATGTTAAGGATTTTGTTAGAAATGTTATTTTATCCCATTTTTAATATGTTATGTTATGTAACTAATTCTCAAGGTCACTAGAATTAATGATCCTTTGTTTTGTATTAATTATAATTTTATGTAATAAATCAATTATTAATGTTTAATAAAGAGAATAGTTTCTATAGTAACCAGTATCTATAGGATACAATGGTTGTAATAATTACACCAAAAGTGAGTTGCAAGAAAATATTTATCCCCCTACCCATGTCTCATCCACATATCACTACTATATTGATCCCAAACAATTAATCCAAAGACAAAGGTCTTTGATACATCTTTGTGAGTCCCCAAACCGAATCACTAAGTATTTATCGATGAGATCCACATGGACTCATGGGTGACTCTACATATGAAATAGTGTTTAGACTAGTATTGAGGGCCTAAATTATACTATAGGATACATTTCAATCATAAAAATCATCAAAATATAGTATTGGAAATGAGGAAAAAAATAAAAGTAAGCATCTAAGCCATAAGGGTATGAAATAACACCAATGGAACATTAAGCAACATAATGTGATACAATATCCATGGTCATACAGTCATAAAAATTAATCACCACATGTGGAAAATGAATTTTAAATAGGTAAAAAGACACGATAATAAAATAGAAACAACTATAATTGATCAATTTGTTTGTCCTTGAATCACCTCTGTAGTATTAAATCGAGACCTACTCAATAATCATTCACAGGGTAATTTTCCTTGGGATGATATTATATCGTAATGCCCACATGAACATTGAAATTTTATTATAGGATGTGAAAATAAATATATTTAGACACTAAAAATGTGATATTAATAAATGTTAGTCAATCTTAAAATGATGGACACATCAATATGAATTAAATACATAAATAATCACATAAAACATCAAGACATATTTCTCTAGCTAGGACACCATGAACTCTGGAACTACCTGATTCGGATCCTTTCAGAATGATAGTTTTTCAGAATAGTGATAGCATGACATAACCCAGTACACATGAATGTCCCATAGTACACAAACTCATCAGAACACTGATCCATCCCATTTAATCTTGGGATTTCATCTCATACATTCTGATTCATCCCATTATTTCATTAGATGTTATCCCATCTCACCATGAAATCCTGATGAATCATAATAGGTTGAAATATTAACTTAACCCCATCCCAATTCATATTTAGAGTTCAAAATAAACATTCTAACATATCCCAAGACTTATTTTTAGGACATCTAATATATGCTAAACTATAAATAGATTTCTTGGGAGTTCAATCAAGTATAATGGATAATGAAATAATATGAATTAGTATATTATATCAAAAATAATTTAAAACAAAACCCCCAAAAATAAATAATCTATTTATTCCATACTAGTTTGAAATGATCCTAATAAATTCATGAAGGTTTATATTACTTAAGATAATAACACATATTTCTCCTAAAAATCCTAGTGGAATCAGCACCTTTATTGAGCCAAAACTCATACCCCCATATAACATATTTACTGCATTTATACATACCTTTTCAGTCAATATTACACCAATGAAACATGTCAAAATGGGATATAAATATAAAATTTTAAAAAGTGAGATAGTAATATTTTTTATATAAATGGTGAAATGGTAATGTAACTCCTACCATAAGCTTGATGAAGAAAAAATTACCATACACACCACCGAAAATAAGCTCAACATTCAAAATCCCAATATTTAATCTTAAAATTAGATATTAGAGTTATAGGAATTTGGAAACCAAGGAATATGAGATAAAAAAATATTTAGGGGTATAATATAGTTATATTTAGTAATGGAATATTTCCCGAGTGAATGGTGTTGGAAATTTTGCAGGGTGGAGGAAGTACGAGATAAGAACATCATAGGAATGCCTCGAATATAAAAAATTATTATCCAAAATAATAGGAATGGGGGGGTTATTTTAAGGGTGATTTGGGTTTTAATTAAAGTCTACAAATTAGAAAACTTCTATGATGGATTCACAAAATTAACACATAATCCACACTATGAACCACCATAAATAGAACCCTAGGGGCTCTCCTTGGAACATTCATGGTGTTAAGGACTCCATCCCACACATGATTTCTTCATGTAGTATGTTTTCATATCTATTTCCCTATTGATTCTAAAAATACTATTTAAAAGAAATATTGACACCCCAAATACCCCCAAATAAGTAAAAACATATGTCTATGATGAAATTAATTAATAAAGCACCTAAAATTCATGTGGAATTATAGATCAGACTATTCTCCATGATTCTGGATAATAAAAAATGATTACATCTTCTTGGACATAGATAGTAGTTGACGAGATATCTTGATAATGATATCAACATGGTTTTCTCTTTTCATTGACAGTTCTCTATATTATCGAAATTGTAAAACGTTATCCATAACATGAAAAACAATTAGTAAACTTCAATATGATTTTTTCCATACGAGCCCCCCTTCTTTAAATGAATCAATAACAACTAAAGAGTTTTTTTCCTATAGTATAACATTTTAAACTTCATCCAAGATGTAAATCCATGATTCATGGATCTATATAAGAGTTCCATAAAACAGTACAATCCATATAGGTAAATTCTACATCTTATTTTAATATTTTTTTTCAATTTAACTCACCAGCTTTGTTTTCTTTCCCAATGGAAAGTATCTCTCTTGAAATCATTGGTTGAGTTAATCCCACATAGTGATCAATTCTATTAGATACTATTTTAAACATTATTTTTATTATCTCACTAAATAGACTGATAATTAATATAATTTTATTACATTATTAGTGAATCTTTTTCTCATAAATGAGTTATATATTAATAGGAAATTTGAGAGATGATCATGATGGTTAAATTTTGATAGTCCTCTGAATTGGAATATTTTTTGAATCATCTAATGAAATATTATATTCAATTTTATGTTTTCATACTAAATTAGAGGTTTCATAACAATAATATTATATACATAGATATATAGGAGTTCAAAGTCCATCAATATCAATTCTAACAATACATAAGGAGAACTAGAGATGAGATAATGTTTCTACTCGTGTACTGAACATGGTGATTTGATCTCTATCATTTCACTTTGTGAGAAATTCATCATTTTATTTCAAGATTAAAATTATGTTTCTCATAAAAAATAGATAACATCAATATTTTATATAGTTTATTCTTTATACATCAATAACTTACAATTAGAAAAACATTAATGTCCATGAAAATAAAATTTTGTGAAAACACAAATTCGAAAATTAAAAGAAAATAATAATCTAATTATCCAATAATGATTATCTTGGGTTTTTCAACCTATTATCCCTAATAATTGAAATAAAACCATGATATAACTTTCAAAAGCATCACCTTGTGTGAGAATATATTCTATGTTCATAATTTTTAATGCACAAATACAGAATCATTAAAAATAAAAAATATATTATAGGAATTATAAGTCTCAATGTTACTCCACTAGAAACATGGGGATATTATCTTAATGAACTATTGTTGATTTTAGGTTTAGTAAATTTTGGGGAAAATAATGATTGAGAAAGACAGTGGAAAAGAAAATGATGTTGATAATGACAATATAATAGAGAGAATAATGAAATTAAAAAACCCCATTATTAAAAACATGGATGATAAATCCATTATAGATGATGTTTTTTAAAAAATTATTATTTATTTATACTTATTATATATAAATAATAATCAATTGTTACATTTTTAAGCAATTATTATCATTTTGTTAATAATGATTAAAATTACTTATGTTTGTTGAAATACCATGGGTAGTGTAATCTAAAAAGAGCTTGGAAGATTATGATCTATATTATGTTGATAAGGAGGATTAAAGTTTTATTTAAAAAACCAATCATTCTATATCACATTTGGGTTCATAAAATAATTTAAACCACTATAAATAGGACACTAAGGGATATAGTTTAAATTGATCTCAATACGATATTAATTTGACACATTCAATTGAAAAAGAAAATTATCCATTTATATTAAATTTTCATCCTCCTACTCTCAATACACCAACCCTTATAATGATACTCTCACTTGATGAAATAATCAAGCATCATGAAAAATGGTATTTTCAAGATATGGGTGAAACAAAGTGATAGAAAGTAACAAAAAAGGTAAAATAAAGGGAAATAAATGAAATGTCTAAATTAATCATACATCATTATATAATATAAATTTATTAGATAAAGGCATTATATTTATCTATGAAGTGTTTCAGTTTCAAAATGGTACCATCTCTCCAACCGCACCACTTCCCTGATCTTAATTTAATAAATCATTACCTTTAATAAACCAAAAATATGAGTTTAACATAATGTATTTCACATTTTTTCGATTCTCATAATCATTTGGGATTAATTTTTTATTGAATTATGAATAAATTACATAAAATAGTAGGAACCTCCATAAAGTAAATATTATTTTAAAAAAAAGATTTAAGATTAAAAAAATTTCTCATTCCACACATTAAATATTATTTTAACATGAGAAAAAATATGAACATTCTTCCTTTCCATAGGTCCTACTCAACTATTAATTGGTGAATATTGTTTTCAAAATGTGGGATTTGAAAAAAAATGTCCTCTGGATATAATAATAAAGGAATCCCATTTGTTAAGTGAAAAAAGCAATTCTCGTTAAAGTTATTAATATTTAACCAATGAAATGATTAGAAGATTAATAAATAAATTAAAATATAATAATAAAACATTTAAAAAAAATTAGAACCCATTATTAAAAAGAAACAAAACCTTGAAGGCATCTTGAGTCAAGTTGGAACACATGAAAACTATTCAAAAACATTATTCTTTAAATGTTGATAAACATTCCTCAGAAGGTGAAATAGAATACATTTCACAAAAATCCTTACTGAATGAATAGCTTAAGTATTTTTGAGATGAATATTCAAATAATGTGTTTACTTGTGGTTAACCTATTATATCTTGATATTTTATGATATATTTCACTTTAAATAAATGTATTTTCTTTAATATCTTGCGATACCTGTGAAACCAAATCTATTTGATACATAATAGAGTATATTAATACACCCTAAAAATTAATTAAGAATAAAATAAATATATAAATAATTTATAATGGTTTTATGTAAATTAATTCTATAGATCAATAATTACTCAATTTTTAGTTAATTATTTATAGGCTTCAAAAATATATTTTCTCTCAAAAATTTTTTTATTTATCTTGTGAATAAATACTATTATGAATTTTTAGAAATTTTATAAAATTTATTTGAAAAATTGAATACAATTTTGTAATTTTATTAGGGAAACTATCTTACAATTAAATTTTGTGAATTTCCAAATTTGACAATTTTTCGAAGAATAGTGAAAAATACTGATTTTTATTGAAAATGACATTTTAAAAAAAATTAAAAAAAGATTAATTTTATATGAAAATAGATTTAAATGTAACATTATTCATTCAGATTTTTTATAATCCTATTATGATCATTATAATTAATTTTTTATTGGATTTGTAATACATACTTTTTATAATTAGGAAAACATTTTTATGTCATTTTTTTCATTATTTTGGTGCCTTTAAGGTTAAATTAAAATTTTAATCATATATGAAATGAATTTGAAAATTTTAATTTCATATTTTGATTGTAACGCCCCGAACCTAGTTACCCAGAGTCGGTGCATTATTACATAACATTGTCATGATCACAAAAGATCAAGTCTCGAAATACTGATTAATTTAGTAGCCTTGGAATCACTAGATACATTCATATGGTTTATATTACATCATAAAATGAAAACTACAACAACATCTTGTCTCCACACTCATATCCCCTTATATTATCCCCACAGGTCATTCATAAAATACTTTTTCACATCCTGGAAAAAATAAAACATAGAAAGGGGTGAGCTCGAATTCCCAGTAAGGATAACAATATAGCGGAAACTTTCATAAATAAAAATAAACATTTAAGGCAATGTATAACTAAAACAAAATTCATTTAAACTATAGCTTCATCATAATATGGAAGAAATAAAATGAAATAATGCCATTTAATTATTCACATGGATATTCTACTAGTCGAATAATCAAATGAAATATAAATAACCACGTTCATAATTATGGAATTCATAATGCCAAACTGTCATAACCAGATAGTCAAGGCCTTGTGCGAAGACTAAAAATAAGATTTTGTCAAGGCCTTGTGCCAAGACACTAGTTTGTCTCAAGAGACATATCGATGCTTCGAGGAGCTATATTGGGATCCACCCATAACTTACAAAGTCCAATTCATTCCTCATATGAACATTTTTAAACATAACATAAACATTCATATTAAAATTGGCATATGAAATGTCAATACTTTCTCTCCATAATCCATGAATTGTATAAAAATAACAAATCCATAGTCAAACATATCACAGAAATATCAATACAATATGGAAGTTTTTTATCATAATATATCAACACCAAATAAGCTTAAAATACATCAAAGGATGTTGACATAGATGAAATCAAAACTATTTGAGAGAAATATCTCTTTTTTAAAATCATTTAAATGTCACACATTTATAAAGGAAGTAATTTAAAAGATATTTTTGAATCAAAGTGTCTCATGCCACTTTGAAACTTTTGAAAAGAAATAACATTTCAAAACATTTATTTCAATATAAATAAATCCTTAAAATCATTTTAAAAACATGGACATTAATTAATTATATTTAGAAAGATAAATCTTTAAAACATTTAAAATTCAGATCTTGATAAAGAGTACGTTTTTAAAATATTCATTTTAAAATCATTTAAATTCACATAATTATAAAATAAAACATTTAATAGAAAAATATTCTTATTATCTTTTAAGAGAAGCTTCGGCGATTTTATTACTGCAGAAAATATCCTCACCCGCTGTATAAGTTTAAAAAAGACATACTTACCTAAATTCTGTCGAAAAGGTTAAAAAGGACCTTGTTTGGATAACAACAGAAAGATTCCTTTATAAGATTATTATAAAAAGTCAAACAAGAGTATACATGGCTTTAACCCATAGTTTTTAAAAATGTAAGAATTATTTGAAATTCATTTTTAAGAAACACGGATGTGGATGATAAATAGTTCCTAGTAGATAATTACATATAAACAACCTCAGATAATGAAGAGATTGTGAAATAAACCCTTACCAATTTGGTAACATACGAAACATACACCCCATGAAAGAGATATCATACAATGAATATGTAAATACAAAAAAAATTAATGTGTATTACACAAATAATACAATTATGGGTAGTAGATACACCACACAAAAGGTAATAGTGGCAATATGGCATGAATCTCCCAAGAATAAGGAGTGAGATGAAAATCCCTTACCTTGCACTTTCCTTTAGTCAAGGGAACATTTAACCTCTTATATGAAGATCGTATTATGTTATTAAACTATACCAGAACCATATTAATATTTATGATATCATACATTATTCATTTATAGCTTTTTACTACCCCTTTAATAATAATTTCCCAGTTAAATTAACATTTCGGGTAATAATCGCTTTCTTTATCGTACATCTTTTAAATTTTTACTCTTGATTGTATCACATTAATCATGATTTAAACACTTAAAGAATATAAAACATGACTTATATATCATATATATTTTGAATATAATTATTTATAACAGATATATATGTGAAATGGAAAACAACCTTTATGGAGACAGTAGTCCGTACGTACGCAAAAACACCATTTCCGTTTTCATAACGTATTGAACGGAACTAAGTGAATAATACACATGTAAGTAGAAAAATACTTATATATAAATATATATATCTCTCCAGTATCATTATTATTTAATATATTACATACATTTTAGTAATATATATTTTTATAATCGTCGATGAATAGTGAAGTTGGAAATTAATCTCATAGCATCGTGGAGACGGTAATCCGTACGTATGCACGAGCGACAATATCATTCTTTTGATATTAAAATAATATATAATTGGATGTTATATCATATATAAAGATTAATTATAATATTATATTTATTATTTAAATCAATAACACGTCATTATCATACCCATCCAAATAATAATGTTTTGAATTACAATTACACCATGACATGGAGACGGTAAGCCGTACGTACGCATGTATTGTTTAATGTCATTCAATGGATGGATAGAATACTGAATATGGTTGTACCATATTTATAATAACATCACAGTATATAGAATATACTTCAGTTATTATTTTAGAATGGAAACAACAAAGAAAAAGGAAGTGGAAGAAGAAAGGAACATGAAAGAGGGTGGTGAAAACATTACCTCTTCTCCGGGTTCTTCCTTTTGATTTGATCAAAAGGGCTTCATAGGTTGGATTTATGAATAGAAAAAGGCCTATTTGATTGAGGGAGGATATTTGAGTGGGTATTTGGGACGATTTTGGCTGAACCAAAAGGCTTTGAAGGTATGAATAATTGGTTATAAGTGGTGTCCTTTTATAAGGGGGAGGAGGGGCTCTTAATGAAAAACTTAAACTATGAATTTATAATAAATTCATATTCGGGTTCTAATAGATATAAAGTGTATTATTCAAATTCTAATGTGGGGATGGGTCTAAATCTTTTCAAAAAATAGATTTTATACCGGTTTGGGTCATTATATTAACCTTATCTTTTGGTTTTAACTCTTAGTTAATTGGTTTTACATTTACCATGTCACTTTGTATTTTTATATTATATTGTTAATAAACATACTATATACATCCAAGATACCCAAAAGTGGTAAATTAATGATACACCTATCATGATATAATTCCTTTTTCTGAACACTAGATTTTTATGAATAGAATATCAATTAATAATATAATATTTGTTTTTAAAAACTCATTTATGTCAATTTTGACACTATTCAATAATTGATTTTTGTTAAAGTCCTAACAACATTATTAATTCAAAAAAATCATTTAATCAATCCTAAAATGTAATACTAACCAATAAAATTCGTTTATGTTATCAAAACTTTCAAATTATATTTATTTTAATATTTATAATACCAATTATTTGATTCTTTCATTAAAAAAGAAAATACTGCATCATTATTGTGTCATAAATAAATTTAATTATTCATTGTCTAAAAATTATAAATAAAATACCATTGTGTATGAAATATTTTTATATTTATAATGAATATTTATAGTCTAAAATATAACATATATAACCCTATGTAAAAAAAATTTCTAAAAGATATATGATTATGTTATTTTTTTATTTACTTTAACTTAATTAATATAAAGTGTCCCTATCACTTAGAAGTGGCTACATGGGGTCCCGAAATCGACCCAAAGTTACCCATGGTCGTACATGTATCAACCAATAGGGTTAAGAAACGTTATATGGTAAATTAATATTACTATAATATTATTTTTTTACCCTTATTTATCGGATTTACCCTTTAACGATGGTAAATAAAATATTTACTGAAGTAGTTATCAAAAATGTCTAAAAATAAGAGCTACCTATGTACACAATTTGGTCATCCTAATTCTAAATATGGAATCCATTTTTTCAAATTCAAAACACAAAAGTGGCAGAAATTAATTTAAAATTAATTCCTGCTTTCAAAACAAAAAGCGTGTTTTAAAGAAATAATAATTATCAAACGATTGACACTTGTTTATGTTCGGTTAAAATGTGGAATTACGTTCAATGACCAATATTTTATTAAATGGTGAAAAAGTATTCAAATAAACTTTAAAACCACCCAAATTCATAATTTATCACTATTAATTATTTCAATTAAAAAAGTTGTTTTTAATTAAAATGTAGTAATTTTCACTATTCATCAAAATATGAAAGTTATCAGAAAAGTACCAAAAATTCACCCTAAGCTAATTTTGATATTCTGAATCCAAAAATGAAGTCCATTTTGAATGATAAAATTAAAAAAATTTAAAAAAGTGGATATTACTATTCATAACAGCTAGTTTGATTGGTTGTGGTGGGTGTTAGAACTCGATGTTGTGTACAACACACGCTACTGTATTATTCAAAGAGAAGCGTACCATAAAAGATTGAAGTGTTAAATTCTCCCCTCCTTCAATAAATTGTGTCTTCACAATTTATGCTCAGTATTGGAAACTTGGGGTTGACATTTCAAAATAACTTAGTAGAAATCCCACATCAAAAAATTGATTAATGAGCCCTCTATTTAAAATAAAGAGTGGTAAGTATGAAGGTTACCAAAAATAACACAAACTCATATTTCACTCCAAAACATAATACAATGAAAAAATGATCTATTTATCCAAATCCTATGGGGCTCCAAATATAATGAATTTATAAATTTCATATCAGACCCTTCAAAAAAATAGAACTACATTATACTATCCAGGAACTTCAGGAAGTCCATTGGTATGTGATAAATCCCAATCACACTAATGGTTGTGGATTCGATTCCCATAGCTTTGTCCGATGCGACGAGTTGTCACAAGGTCTGTGTGTTTTACTTTTATAAAAATGAGAAAATAACCTTTCAAGATTAATCCATTCCAACCTTTAGACTTATCCAAAATACTACTATCCAAACTCACAGTCCAAAATTTATAAGGAAGTTAAACACAATGAAGATCCTTTTTTCCATTTAATAACATGTGACCACCTTCATCTTGTATTATTTTAAAACATGGTAACATACTGAATTACCATAAAACCTTATTGATTACATTCGTTCACCCTTATAATTTATAGAATACTAGATATACTCCTTCTATCCAAAAATGTTGTAAACTCTGACGATGACATATCATTAATCAGTTTTATGGTAGTCAAGAATATCCAGTATAATTCATTCAAATCAACCATCTCTTATTCCAAAATCACTACCTCATTGTCCGGACCATATTAAGGATCACCTTTCCTCCCACCATGTATTTTACCAAAATATTAGGTCACTATTAAGTGACATTTCTTAGAACCATATAATCTCAAATCCTCAGTAAAATAATACTGCAATACAATACTTATTTTTCTCCATAATTCATATAACAAGTATATTGTTGATACAACAATCATATGAAATAATCTTATAATAACAACATAAGAACACTAGTCATTATTCTTCATTTGTGGTAGTATCATAACTTGATTATTATACAATAGCATCATTTGGGGCATACTATAATGATTTGGACACTGGTTTTCATAGTGTCCCAACCCCTTATAGATGAATCACTGTACATTTGAAACCTTTTTCTTACCCTTGCAGTCACGTACTTGGTGTCCTTTTTCTCCACACTTATAACAAACTCCCATTCCCTACAGGAAATTTATAGGGTGTTTCTTCCCATAGTTATCGCACTTGGGAAATTTTTTCATTTCCCTCTTCCCTTTATCCATCATTCTCTCTTCCATCATTTTATCTTCCTGCATACCTTCAAAGTCATAGGGCACATATAATTCTTTAATTATCATATTAACACATGATACTATATCTTCATATGTTGAGAATACATGGGAGACTATTTCCCTTCTAAATGTTGGCTTAATAACATGGAATATATGATCCTTATTACTCTTTGATCAAACATATTACTGGAGTTCACATTCCTTCTACTGGGCGCCATTTTTATACAATGGAATACACTAGATTAGTTTATGAATCGAAATACATAATTCCAAACATCTAAAACACTTAACATAAATTGAACAGTTTATGGATATAATCTATAATCATAAAAATTCTTTCTTTGAGGAATTATATACTCATAAACCTTTCATAATGGTTTGTAAAGAAGATGAGAATTATCCTAATCATATCCCCCGAAATTGTCATAACCAAGAGTGCAACAAGGATCGTTTTCGTGCACCAGTTCCCATTACATTCTAGCTCAAAGTGGTGTTTTCCCGTTTTACCCCTTGGTACATCTGTTCTAGAGCCACCTCTACCTGCTCGTATCCAGAAAGGGATGTATTGCTCGTAAAACTCACAATATCTATACAATAACAAAATTCTAGGAAGTTCTTCTATACTAATCATCAAAGTCTATCTTAGGGTTGTGTTCTCTAGTAAGATTTTATCTAAATATAGCTTCCAATGTTTGTACTAACCTTCCCCTGATACCAACTATAATGCCCCAACCCTAGTTACCCAGAGTCGGTACATTATTACATAACATTGGTATGATCACAAAAGATAAAGTCTCGAAAGAACGATTAGTTTAGTAGCCTTAGAATCACTAGATACATTCATAAGGTTTACATTACATCATAAAATGGAATCTACAACAACATATTGTCTCCAAACTCTTATCCCCTTATACTTTCCCAGCAGGTCATTTATAAAATACTTCTTCACATCCTAGGAAAAATAAAACATATAAAGGGATGAGATCAAAAGCCTAGTAAGGATAAAAATATAGCGAAAACTTTTATAAATAATAATAAACATTTAAGGCAATGTAAAACTAAAACTAAATCCTTTTAAACTTGAACTTCAGCATAATATGGCAGAAATAAAATGAAATAATTCCATTTACATATTCACATGGATATTCTACTAGTCGAATAATCACATGAAATATCAATAACCACTTTCCTATTGATGGAATTCATAATTCCATACTATCATAACCACATAGTCATGTCCTTCTTCCAAGAATACAAATAATATTTTTGCAAGGCCTTGTTCCAATACACAAGTTTGTCTCATGAGACCAACCGATGCATCGAGGAGATATAGCGGGCTCCACCTGTCACTTAATAAGTCCAATGCATTATTTATATGAACATGTTTAAACATAAAATAAACATTCATATTTAAATTATCATACGAAATGTCAATACTTTCTCCATAATCCATGAATGGTATAAAAATAACACATCCGTAGTCAAACATATCACAAAAACATCAATACAATATGGAAGTTTTGTATCATAATAAATAAACATAAAATAAGCAAAAGATCTATCAAAGGATATTGAAATAGATGAAATCAACACTATTTGGGAGAAATATCACTTTTTTTAAATCATTTAAAAGTCACACTTTTATAAAGGATGTAATTTAAAAGAGATTTTTGAATCAAAGTGTCCCATACCACTTTGATACTTTTTAAAAGAAATATCATTTCGAAACATTTAGATCCATATAAATAAATCCTTAAAATCATTTTGAAAACATGGACATTAATTAAAATGATTATGAAAAATAAATCTTTAAAACATTTAAAATTCTGATCTTAATAAAGAGTACCATTTTAAAATATTCAGTTTGAAATCATTTAAAAGTCACATAATTATAAAATGAAACATTTACTTGAAAAATTTTCTTATAAGGTTATAGTTGATGCTTCGATGATTTTATTACGGAAGAAAATATCCACACCCACCGTATAAGTTTAATAAAGACATTCTTACCTTAATTTTGTCAAAAAGGTTAAAAAAGAACCTTGTTTGGAAAATGACAGAAAGATTCCTTTATAAACTTCTTATAAAAAGTAAAACAGGGGTATAAATGAAATAAACCCATAGTCTGTAAAAAAGTAAGAATGATTTGAAATTCTTTTTTATGAAAAATGGATGTGGATGATAAAGAGGTCCTAGTAGATAATTATGTATAAACAACCTCGGATAATGAAGAGATTATGAAATAAACCCTTACCAATTTTGTAACTTACGAAACATACACCCCATGAAAGAGGTATAATACAATGAATATGTAAATACAAATAAATTAATGTGTATTACTCAAAGAATTCAATTATGGTTAGTACATACACCAAACAAAAGGTAATAGTGGCAATATGGTGTGAATCTCACGGGAATAAAGAGTGAGATGAAAACCCCTTACCTTGCACTTTCCTTTAGTCGAGGGTACATTTAACCTCCTATATGAAGACTGTAGTATGTTATTAAATTATAATGGAACCATATTAATATTTATGATATCATAAATGTTTCATTTATGACTTTTTACTACACATTTCATAATAATTTCCATGTTAAATTAACATTTCGGGTAATAATTGCTTTCTTTATCGTACATGTTTTAACTTGTTACTCTTGATTGTATCAATTAGATCATGATTTAAATACTTACAGAATATAAAACATGACTTATATATCATATATATTTAGAATATAATTATGTATAATAGATATATATGTGAAATGGAAAACACTGTTTATGGAGACGGTAGTCCGTACGTACGCATAAATATTGTTTCTGTTTTCATAATGTATTGAATGGAACTAAGTGAATAAGACATAGGTAAGTAAATAAATACTTATATATATATATGTAGTAGAATTATTATGTAATATATTACATAATTATTAGTAATATATATTTTTATAATCGTCGAAGAATGGTGAACTTGGAAATGAATCTCATCGCGTCGTAGAGACGGTAATCCGTAAGTACGCACGAGCGACAATATATTTCATTTTATATTAAAATAATATATAATTGGATGGTATATCATATATATAGAATCATTATCATGTTATATTTATTATTTACAACAATTACACATCATTATCATACCCATCCAAATAATAATGTTTTGAATAACAATTACACCCCGACGTGGAGACGGTAAGCCGTACGTACGCACGTATAGTGACATGTCATTCAATGGATGAATAGAATACTGAATATGGTCGTAAAATAATTTTAATAACATCACAGTATATAGAAGATACTAGAGTTATTATTTTATAATGGAAACAACAAAGAAAAAGAAAATGTAAGAAGATAGGTACTTGAAAAAGGGTGGTGAAAACATTACCTCTTCTTCGGGTTCTTCCTTTTGATTTGATCAAAAGGAATCAATAGGTTGGATTTATGACTAAAGGAAGACCACTAGGATTAAGTGAGGATAGTTGAGAGGGTATTTGGGTAGAGTTTTTCTGAACCAAAATGCTTTTATGGTATGAATAATTGGTTAGAAGTGGTGTCCATTTATAAGGGTGAGGAGGGGCTCTTTAAGAAAAACATAAAGTATTAATTTATAATAAATTCATATTCAGTTTCTAATGGATCCAAACTAGATTATTAGATGCTTAAGGTTGGTATGGGTTGAAATATTTTCAACTAATAGATTTTAGATAGGTTTGGGTCATTATATTGACCTTATCTTTTAGTTTTAACTCTTAGTTAATTAGTTTTATATTTACCATGTCACTTTGTATTTTTATATTATATAGCTAAAAAAACATACTATATACATCCAAAAGACCCAAAAGTGGTCCATTAATAATATACCTATCATGATATAAGTACTTTGGCCGAACCTTAGATTTTTTGGAATAGAATATCAATTAATAATATAATATTTATTTTTAAAAACTCATTTATGTAAATTTTGAATCTATTCAAGAATTGATTTTTGTTAAAGTATTAAAAAATTTATTAATTCAAACAAAATTAATTTAAGAAATTATAACATGTCATATTAACCAATAAAATTCGTTTATTTCATCAAAACTTTCAAATTATATATATTTTAATATTTATACTACCAATTATTTGATTCTTTCATTAATAAGTAAAATACCGCATCATTATTGCGTCATAAATAAATTTAATTATTAATTTTATTAAAATTATAAATAAAATTCTATTTTGTAGGAAATCGTTTTAGAATTATAATTAATATTTATAGTCTAAAATATAACATATATAACCCTATGTAAAAATTGTTTTTCTAAAATATATATGCTTATGTCATTTTTGTATTTACTTTAACTTAATTAATATAAAGTATCCCTATCACTTAGAAGGGGATCCATGGGGTCCCAAAATCAACCCACAGATGCCCATGGTCAGACATGTATCAACCCATAGGGTTAGGACATGTTTTAGGGTAATTTAATATTATTATAATATTATTTATTTACCATTATTTACCGGATTTACCCTTTAACCATGATAAATAAAATATTTACTGAAGTAGTTATTCAAAATGTATAAAAATAATATTTTCCTATTTACACAATTTGGACTTCTTGATTCAAAATATAGAATCCATTTTTCCAAATTCTAGACACAAAAGTGGCAGAAATTAATTTTTAATTAATTCCCAATTTCAAAACAAATAGTGTTTTTAAGAAATAATAACTATCAAAAGATTTACAGTTATTTATGTCAAGTTTAAATGTGGAATTATATTCAATGACCATGATTTTATTAAATGGTAAAACTATATTCTCAATATACTTTAAAATAACACAAATTCATAATTTATCTCTATTAATTATTTCAATTAAAAAAGATGTTTTTAATTAAAATTTATTAATTTTCACTATTCGTGAAAATATGAATGTTATCAAAAACGTACCAAAATTTCACCCTAAGCTAATTTCGATATTCAGAATCAAAAAATTATGTATATTTTGAATGATAAAATTTATAAAATTTAAAAAATTTGGTATTACAATTCATAACGGCTAGTTTGATTGGTTGTGGTGTGTGTTAGAAGTCGAAGTTGTGTACAACACACGCTACTGTATTATTCAAAGAGAAACGTATCGTGGAAGCTTGGGTTGCTACATTGATTCACCATTTATAAATGTCGTAATTATTGAACTATAATTTATGTTCATAATGAATATTAAAACCTTTTAAAAAACTTCATTGTGGTTAACAATAAAATATGTTTACACAGGGTTAAACCATAATATATGGGAATGTTTTCCAATTAAAATTGTCTAAAGTACAATAGTTGTCTAAATTTTGACCACATAAAATTTATCCATCCAATATCTATATATTCAGAATCATTTTTATTTGGATTGAATTTGTTATATTTAAATATATTAAAAAATTCCTAGTGTGTCATCTCCCTTGCATTGAAAAGGAAACACGTTATTTACATCATTTTAACCACATTCAGTCATAAATCTAAAACCAATATAAAATAAATCATAAAAACATACCAAATGTTGAATTATAGGTTATGGTATTCTTAAAATACCATTGTAAAGGTCCTTTAGTAATAAAACTAATGAGGCCTACCAATGAATAGGTAATCATATCGCCAAACCACATTCAAATTTTTTTATAAATATTATAAACATGTGGTATTAATCATAAAAAAATAAATTATTTACCCTAAATTTGATTTAAAAAATTATCAGGTAACCATCAAAATCTACCATATATTCTATCATATTAGAAATGAATGTATTTTTCATACGTGCATGTGTACTACCGCCTCCACATAGCGATAAAATTAATTTTCCATCACAATATTAAATGAAGGGTTATTATGTTGATTTTAATGTTTATATATGATATTTATGATATAATTATTATTATAATATTATAATATTATATCTAACGTCTTACCTTCCAAACTGCTAGAAGATGAGAACCTCTCTCGTGTGTATGTGTGGACTACCACCTCCCTGAAGGGATTTAATTCATTTTTCATTTCCACTTTAGAGGTATTTTAATTTGGATACAATTATTGAATATATATGATAGATAAAAAATAATAATTTTTTAATGGGGAATTATCATTTAAATTTTACTCGTTCTATCTGAAAATAGTGAAAACCACATTCATGTGTACGTACATCATATTGTCTTCATGAGTGATGTATTTTAATTTTATCTCTCTACCATATATTTATGACTCAAATTATATATATATATTGAATATATATGATATTTTCATGATATTTAACATTAAATTTATATTGAAACCATGAAGAAATTATAAGGACTAGATATACCAAATCAAAATTCTCATGAGAAAAACCGTTAAGAACCCAAAAAGAAATTTTTAATAATAATTATTAATAAATCAAAGTATAAATTTTATATTTTGATAAAATATGATATTTTAATTAATTTAATTATTCGTTTAAAGATTAATAATAAATTTTTATTTACAACAATTTATGTTATAGAACACTCAAAGGATGTCTAACATAAGGTAAGGAATTTTTGTGACAATCTGATTATTTATCAAGATTATTTATGATAATGTTTCTGATAATGATGCTTCATGATTTGTCTATAAATAATTCAATTAATTTTCTTATACTATTTCTATTTCTATATATTTAAATTTTTTTCATTTTTTAACTTTATGTACTTAGGTAAATGGAGGATCATTTGTAAGGAAAATAACTTTATATAACTCTTCAATAAAATTTGTTTCCTTCCATATCCATGTTTTTAAGAATAATATCAAAAATTTATATAATAATAACCAATAATTCATTAAATATAATTTTATCTATGTTAAAATATTTTTAAAAAATTAAATAGATCCTCTTAGTCATTTTTTCAATGAGGTACTTTTAACATTTACTGAAAATATTAATCGAGACATTTTTTACATACAAGTAATGAACAAAATTTACAACCTTAATATATATAAAATGATTTGAATATTATATTAAACATTTCCTAGATTATTTAGAATGAAATTTTTTCCCTTAATATTTGAGAATTTTTACGATAAAAAATAAGTTACATCAAAATAAAAAAAGGTATTTTCCTCCAGAAATAGTCCAACTGGTCTTTTAAATGAATTTTCAGTAATGATATCATCCATTGGTTTTTATATTTTTTAATATAGATATTATCCAAGTATAATATTCTAAACCATTATCCAGATAGATTAATATTATGATGATGAGATATATAAGAAACATTTTTTCAAAATGATATGCTATGTTAAATTTTCAAAATTTTATGAAACTAATTTATTTTTCACATGATATGATATATAAGGAATTGTTTTGGATATTGTGGCACAAATATGAATGGATTATGATTATATGAATGGTTGGGGTTGAATTATATATCCCCTCAATGCATTGAGTAAATATTTGTATTTCATGATATAATAAGGACCTGAATGGGATGTGAACCTAGTTCAATAAGGGAGTCGTTCCCTATGATGGTATGAGGAAAAAATGTTGGCTAATGATATGATGGAATTCAGGGTTAAACTAATCTAGTATGACTATATTGGCATGGAGCCATGTCTAAGGATATAATTTTCTATTACAATATCTATTTCACAAAATTATGTCTTATTCTAATGATATGATATCATGGATCATGTTCTTCAATTCCTTTTTGGTTCATTTCCTATAAACATTAATGATCATTTATAGATTCAACATTATGGTCAATGATATATTGGCGATGGTTTTCAAATGTCAAAATCATGTTTTTACACCCTTGTAATCATTTTATTCTTGTAGTTTCACTAATATCTCCATTGTTTACACTTACTACACATATGAGGACTATCATTCAGATGTTTCATTTCCCATGGGCATGAAGAAAGGCTGTATGTATGATATTTATAATAAGGTTTTTTTAATAACATAAGGGGTGTTTATTTTTAATTTCAAGAACACGTTTCTTATGTATCATAGTTTCGAAATACACAAAATCCATTTTATTATGGAATTTATCATATTGATATATAATGAATATTCTTATACTTAGATGTAATATCTATGTATGAGTAGTATGGGTTTCTATAGTTTCTATTATAGAATGGTTAACATGCCTATAGAAAATAGGATGATAAAAAAATTATGACAACCTAATTGATTGTACTATTTATAGGACAACATAAAAACATAACATCAATAAAGGATTTTTTTTGCTAAAAAACATCACTTTTGGGATACTCTAAGTGGAAGTGGTTTTGGAAATGATTAATCTATGGGTAAGAACCCCAAAAATATTTTGTCAGGTATATCTCAAATATAACTCTAGTGAATGATGATTATGGGATTAATGCACACCTAGTAAGATACTCAAGGGGGATAATAATTAGATAAATAAAAATTTCTATATTAACCAATATGAATTGTTTCTTTAAATTATGTTCATGAAGTAACTTGGTTAGACATAAAATGTTGTATGTTGAAACGATTGTTTCATTGCTATTAAATATATATAAATGATATTTCTTGATTATATAGTTTTCAAATTTGATTATTGTTTCTGACACTATTATTTATAGATTTAGTCGATGAAAATAAACTGACGGAACCATGTTTATGAAATATATAGATGATAATGAAATGATTGTCATCATAATAAAAAAATTGTTATAAAAGATATAATGAACAATATTATTGCTATACTTATTAAAATTTCCCATGTTATGAATCATGTTGAAATTCGAAAGAATATATGTAGGGATCATCATTCTATTGAGTCATTTATAATAAAAGATCCCCCTTATTTCATGGGTTCTTCTTATTTAAAATTTTTTGTTAATGGATCACTCCCACATAAAAATATATTTTCCATCATTTAGTGTTTGTAAGATGAATGTTTTATTTCATCCATTTAGTTTTTTTAGTGGAAAAGAATAAAAATATCGGACTCTTATGATGAAAATCAGTAAATATGAAGAAAAAAACTTAATGGAGTGGGTTACGATTGTGATAACATTTTTCAACAATTATATTACTTGAAATATTTTTATGAAAATGGATAAAAAATCCTTATGTTTAAAGATAATGTTGAATAATATATTATTACTAATGGGGAAAATTGTAGATGAATTTTCAGGAATTCTAATAAAGTCCTCAACCCCAGTAGTCCTATATCTGTCCCTTAAATTATTACATTGCTATAACAAGCATGGAAGTCATATCTAAAAAGACCAAATTGTTTTGTATATTTAGACAACTAGATAGAAACATAATTATTACATTATATATTAAAATCAAATACAACATAGTAACATCCTTGGTAACATCCATATAATCCTAGATTATCACAGAAAATCATATAGAATATATATCTCCACATCCTAGGGAATAATAACTCATAATAAATAAGTGATATTAGATACTCGATTAGGGTAAGCAATACATTATAAGAAAATTTAAATATAAAAAATATGGGATCATGATTTTATAAAAACTTATTCCATTAATAAATAAACTCATGTATAATATTGTAGTTATAAAATCTGGTTAAATAATTCTATAAATAATCACATGAGGTAGAAACTTAACCATAGATATTATACTAGTAAAATAACCACATAAAAAACCAAATAATGTTATAATAACAAGGTAATGCATGATTTTGGAAATTTTATATATACTATTGATGCATCATCAAATAAATCTAAAAATAAATGATTAAGTCCTTTGTCAAATCCATATATGAAAATAAAAGCGAGAGTACTTGGCCATGTATATATCTATTTTGTCTCATAAGACCTACTTATACAACGAGGGGTTATAATGGGACCTTAACATAAAAAAATATGCACAATGTATTACCCAAATTAATGGGGGAATCATAAACAATATATATATATATGAAATGTGAATAAACTTCCCCAATCAGTAAACATAATCACTAACCATTCTGAGTAATATGGTGAATGGTATCAAGATAGCACATCCACAGTCAAGATGATCATAAAAGATTTAATAAAATGAGGTATAAGATATCATATATGACCAATCGAAATTAAACATAGGACTCCACATAGGGTGATGAAATAGATGAAAATAAAATAATAAAATCATAATGGAATTCTTGAGAGAAATACCATTTTTTCTTTGCAAAGGAGACTCATTTGGAAAATAATAATCTGTATTTATTATAAAATTATATTATAAATATATATACCCCCTAAAATAATTTTGATGAACAATGAAATATATTTTAGGAATAAATGATGTCTAACATAGAAAAAATAGTTTTTAAGAAACATAGAAAAGGGAAACGTTAGAGTAGTTTGATGGAAAATATAAAATATTATTTAAAGCAGACATGGGCTTAATTGTTTACGTAAAGAAATAAAATATACATGATGAGGTTTCATGATAAAATGAGTGATTTTTTAAATATATTGATACTTTAAAATATATTTTGTATTGTACTTGAATACGGGTAAAAAATTAGAATGTTCCCTTAAATCGGACTTGCTTATCATGGCGAATTTAAAAGAAACATTATAAAACATAAATATCACATTAATAGAGAAATAATTGAGAAAGGAAATATAATTTTAAACATAAAAAAATAATGTGGGAGGATTATATAACAATAATTTATAATTAAATTTGGTAAAACAAGTAAAAAGTGTTACCTAAATGGATAATGGGGTTCTGGGAGAATCCCTTACCTTATATCCAAAACTGTTCTTCACTTGTTCTTAATGTCATGGATAATAACATTATATCCATAAATAATTTAATTCATAGATTATTAAACCTGTATTAGATTTATTGTAATATTATTAAGTTCGTTTATTACCTTTTTGATGAGTTATATGATTCACTTTCATCATTCATAAGTCTTCCTTTCTGTGGTTTTCATGATTCTTTCACTTGTATACATTTATGAATGATCATGTGAAATAAGAATAGTTATTTACAAATGAAATTATTTTTTATTAATAAACTATCAGTAGATTAAATTCCCTTGTATAACAGTTTTTAATATATTATGATGATTCATTAAATAAAACATCAATGTCAATCGTTTATATTATTTTTGTTCTTTTTCAATATCGTGCACTAGTTTTGTATTATGAATTAATATTATATATAAGTATTGGTTATATAACATTAAATAAGTTAAAATACATATATTATAGTCTTTAATAACCATAAAAATGGTTTTTTACAATCCATTGTGGCATAATTTAAAAATGAAAACTTGTCATCCACAATGGTGGTAAATCGACACCTTGCAGACTATTTTTCAATTTTAGAATAAAATGGAAGGATGAAAGAAATGATGATGGATATACCATTTTCATAAAAAAAATATTATATTTATATAAGATACTGGTGTTATCATGCATTTTTTCATAGATTAGGTAAGGAATGAATAAGAAAATAAATGAATCAAAAGAATTTTTTAAAAAAAAAGAGAGGTAATTTTACCTCTCGAGTTCCTCTCCATGAGAACCTCGAAAAGGAAAATTGAAATGGTATTTTGGGTGATACCAGAAATAACATAATGGAGGATATATTTTTGTGATATTAAATGGGTAGAATATTATAAATCATCATGTATTTTGAGGTGGTGGAAGAATTGGTGGTATGGGGTGGTATTTATAGTGGAGGAGATAAGTGTTTTTAGAATATTTTTATAATTTTGTTTATTATGTTGTCTCATGAATATTAATATCTAGATAATTATCAGTAAATATATTAAAATAATTAAATTTAATTCGATATTATGGGGTTACATCATCCACAAATCATCTATGACTCAATAATTCTTATATTTATTATTTACTGTAAATTACAGAATTTCACTATTCACAAAAAATTAAATCTATTTTATAAAAATCAAAAAAAAATCACCCTAACCATTTTTCGATATGTAGAATTACAAAACATATTTAATATTATTAAAATAATGTTCTAAAATTGAGAAATTTATTTTTCAAATAAATTCATCATATACTTGACAAATATTGATTTTAATATGATAATAATTTTTATAATACATTGAAAAATTAGATAAGGTATCATAAATTTATCTAAAAATTATAAAAAAAATTATTACTTTATGAATCTACTTCATGAAAATAAATTTTATTTTAAATCATTACATTAATTGTAAAATTATAAATAAAATTGTATGTTTCCAAAAAATACCAACACTTAATTTATCATTTTTATAAAATATATTTACTTCTTCCATGATATAAATATATTATATTTTAATTCATATGATACAGAAATTTTATCATTAGTTTCGTAGGTGAATAAACTATTCTATTGTTCATATACTATTACTAATGGTCACATTACAATTCAAATTGACATATTTAATAGTGTATTACAATTTTAAAATTAGTTTTATGTGAACATAAACCATTGAAGATGATAAATTTTAAAAAGGGTACTACAAAATTGTGAGGTATTACAATCTCCCCTCCTTTAACTAAGTTAATCCTCAAAATTTCCATAATATCACCTCATAAAAATATTTGGGTATTTCATTATCATCAATTCCTCTAGTTCCCATTTCATCTCTCCAATTTTATGATTCTCCCAAAGTCACATTACCAACTAAATCATATAATTCATCAAAAGCTATTCTCTAGAGTTTATAATGTTGAAAATCTCTTTGCTACAAGATAAATCATGTTCCAATTACATTCCTTCAAATGTGAAGACATGCATTGGTTCGAGCATGTACTTCTATAAAAATGATATATGGAATACATTGTGTACATTATAAAGGACAGGTATCATTGCCAAAGGATAATCCACAACTCTAATTCTATCAATTATTTCTAAAGTTCCAATGTACATAGGCCCCATTTTTCCTTTCATTACAAGTCTTATATCATCCTTTCTTGGAGGTACTTTTAATAAAACATCATCTCTCTCTTGAAATTTCAAATCCTTTAATTGATTATTAGAATATATCTGTTTCATACATTGATCTTTTTTTATATGTGTTTGAATATTATTTACATTTTATATTGTTGTCTTTACATGTTTTGGGACTACAACCTTCATTTCACCAACCTCATCGTAACATATTTGTGTAGAAGATCTCTTTCCAAACAATGCTTCATATTTTTCCATTTGAATACTTGAATAGAAACTATTATTGTAGGAATACATTAAAAAAGGTAAAAACTAACCCCACATTCCATGAATGTCATGTGATCATAATATCAACATTTCATCTGAAGTTTGGATCATCCTTTCTTACTTCCAGATAGTTTGAGGTTGATGAGGATTACTCAAATGAAGTTCAATAACAAAATATTTCAAAAGTCTTTTCCAGAAATTTGATGTTAATTATGGATCAATATCGGAAACAATTGAAAGAAATGATCTATGTATTCTTACAACATCAATAATATATAGTCTTGAAGGGTTCTACAGAGTAAAATCCTCCCTTATGGCGAGGAAATGTGCATATTTGGTATGTCATCCAAAAATTACCTATATTTCATCATTATTTCATGTAGAACTTGGTAATCCAATGACCAATTCTATAGTAATGTCATCTCATTTTCTCTATTGAAATTAAAATAGGATACATAAATATTTTATGATGTTGTATTTCATCCTTCACTTGTTTACAGACAAAACATCTTGATACATAATAAGTAATTTTTTTACTTCATATTATCCTACTAGAAATGTTCTATAAAATCTCAATACATCATAGTTCTACCAGGGTGTTGAGATAAATTTATCTATGAGAATCATCCAATAATTACCTTTTTAGATAATGAATTGAGGTAACACAAAGCCTCTTCTAAAATTTTATAATTATATCCACATACACAAAGTCCTTCAACTTCTCGTCATTCTAATATTTAATTTTCCTTCAATAATTCTTATCAAGAGACTGAGAATTTTTATTCCATTCCAATAATGATGGTTTTCTAACCAATTGAAAAAGTAGAGAAGTTTCACCTTTCATGATAATTCCTATATCTATCCTCATGAGATCCATGAAATCTGTATCCCTTCCAACCCTCATTTTTTTAAAACTCCATGATCCTTCCTTATCAATGCATCTACTACCTTACTTTTCATCCCTTGGTGATAGTGTATTGAACAATTATGATCCTTGAGTAAGTCAAACCATCGTCTTTTCCTCATGTTGGGTTCAATATGTGAGAATTTATATTTCAAAATCTTATGATCTTTACATATCTCACATAATTGACCATAGAGATTATGTCTCAATATCTTCAGGGAAAATATTACAGTTACTAACTGAATATTCGATGTTGGATTGTTCTATTCTAGAGTTTTTAACTTCATTGATTCATAAGAAATTACTCTATCATTATGTATATGGACAGAACTGAGTCCATTATTTGATGCATCACTATAAATTAAAAATATACAGTTCCCTGATGGTAGATTCATAATAAGATATTTCAAGAATCTCTTCTTCAATTCTTTAAAAAATTATTCACATTCTGTTGTCAAAAAAAAAACTAAACTCTTTATGGATAATCTTGGTTAATTGGTTAGCTAATTCAGAAAAAATGGTAATTAAATTCTAATACTAACATTATAATCAAATTAAAGTAACTTTATAGGTTATGATCAATGGTATATTCCATTTTTGAATTGGTGTTATCTTTATAGGATCAATTGAAATTCCATCCTTAGGGACAATATGGCCAAAAAACAACTATTTGATGCAAAAATTGAAATATCCCAAGCTTACTATTTAAATATATTCTTATATTATTCTTAAAAAATATTCCTTAAGTGGTTCTAATGGGCCTCATATCATTTGTTATATTTCAAGATATCATCAAAAAATACAACAAAAAAAATCTTCATGATATTCCTTGAACACTCTATTCATTATATCTATTAAAATAGAGGGTGTGTTGGTTAGTCTAAATAGAATTACTATAAACTTATTAATTTTATACCAGATTTAGAATGTTGCCTTAGGAATATATTCCTTCCTTAAACAAAATTGATAACATGAAGATCAAAGTTCAATCTTCCAAAAATATTTAGCATCATAAATTTGATCAAATAAATCATCAGTACGAGGTAGATGAATCTTTTTCTACATTCTAATAACATTGATTTCTCTGAATCCAATGCATGGCCTCATGAGTCCATATTTCTTATAGAGAAAGGGAACATGAGATCCCTATAGAGAAACACTAGGGTGAATAAATCCTTTATTACTCAAATCCTCTAGTTGTTTATTCAACTCCACTAATACCATGGTGTCTATTCTATAAGAAGTCTTTCATTTCAACCATTCATCAGGGATTAAATCAATAAAAATATCAACTACCTGATCTAGATGATTTCTAGTTAAATCCTCTAGAAATAAATAAATGTATTCATGTACAATATGTACATCCTAAATTTAAACATTTCTTTCCTCATAAATATTTGATGTTGTATCTACTTCCTTAATTATTTCTTTTTGAATAGATATTGGAGGAGGACCCAGATATTTATCATATAATCATGTCTCCCCTATAAAGTTGTGAAATTCCATATTGTCTTCATGAATCATAATTTCTTCCACTTTACAATAATGTTTTTCATTATATTTTGAAATAAATTCCATACTATGAATTATATAAAAATCAACCATTAGTATGTCATAACATCAGTAATTAGAAAACATTAATGTGTTATATTATAAACTCCCCAATGCATATTTTTTGCAATAAGGTTTCCACTAACAACTAATATTTTAGGGTGAATTGGAAATATAAAATTTTTAAAGAAAAATGAGAAGATATAAAAGAATATGACTATCCATAATCAAATAATAGTTTAGATAAATTTGAGGAGATGATTGAATTACCTTCCACCGCATCATTGGAAACATTAAACTCAGATGTTGTGATCACATAATATTGTGTTGATGACTTTTAATTTTATGAATAATTTTTCCTTTATGCTTCAGAAAATCATTTTCATAGTGTCCCATATCCCTACAATAGTATCATTTAACATTGGTATCTTCATTCTTTCCTTTTAAATCATGGTCTTGGTGGCCTTTTTCTACACACTTGTAGTAATATAATGTTCCTTTTAAGAGGAAACTAGGGTGTATCCTTCCACAAGTGTCGCACATTGGAAAATTCAGGGTTTTATTTATCAATTATCCATTCACTAATCTTCCACCCTCTTCTAATATATTTTTCCCTTGATATCATAAGACTTATATAATTCTTACTCATTCATGATAGTACATGTGACTATATATTTGTATGATTAGAAATATTTGGAGGCCATTTCCCTTCGTGGGAGTGGTTTTAAACCATAGGATAATAAATAATTATTTCTATTTGGATTACGTACATAATACATAGAATTCCTTTGTAACCATTTAATTTTATCTTCATACATGGAATATTATTTACCCTCTTTTTGTCTTAGACTCAAGAATTGAATCTCTATATCCAAATTCTATTTCAGATGGAAATTTTTTCCATGAAAATTTAATTAAAATCCTTTCACTCAATATTCACTATTTATTCCACCTTTTTTTTGAATCAATGACCACAAATGATGAGAATCTCCGAAGAGATGATCAACGTCCTAGATTACCATCTCCCTTTCATTACTTCCTCAAGTGAGAAATATTTTCTCCCATAAACTTCAACATTTTTTGGATACAATTGAGTTTTTATTTCTATTGAATAAAAGATGATGTTTTCACATAAAGTCGTCCAACATTTTTACACCGCATTGTGGATTGGTCGGCCCTATTCCATAAATGTTATAGGTAATAACATGAGTCAATTTTCCAAAAATAGTTTTAATTTTCTAATTAAAGTTTCATCTTAAACTAGAAAATAATTATCTTTCATATGAATTAAATCCCTACATGCAATACATGTGTTGATATGATTTTCATTAATTCTATTAGTTGAAATTTCTAAATAACTGCATAGAATAAATTAGGTTATGAATATCAATTCCTAATTTACTAACATTAAAAACTCATAATATAAATTGTAAAAAATTAATACATAATATTATAATCATAACCATGGTTTCTCTAAGGACATGGGTGCTTTTAAATTTTGCATAATGGATTATAAATAAAATGTGAATTATATTAAGCATATCCACCATGAGTTTCAAACTGGGTGGGAGGTAAGTCTCATTATAATGTACCATGTTATGTCGAGTTAGGCCTGATAAACATTGTCAGAGTTGTTACCCCTTGGTACACTTATTCTATAAACAAGTCCCCTTGTGGTATCTAGACATGGATGTATTTCTTAGAAGACACACATAATATCTATATTACATAGATTCTAGGTTTTTCTTCTATGATTATGCTCAAAGTCTACCTTATGGTTTTGTTTTATAATATATGTTCTCTAAATATAGTTTCCAATGTTTACACTAAATGTACACTAAGACAATCTATAAATACCTTAACACCAGTAGCCCAGACTCAGTTCTGTACATCATTACATTGGTATAATAAAAAATAAATTTGTATTCTGAAAGAATTTATATTTATTAGATTTGGAAAAGCATATAAAAACAAAAGTAATAAATTATAAAATTAAATTAAATAAAAAAATTTAAATTCATTGAAAACAACGATAAACTCTTATATTATCCCTACAAGTCATACATAATATATAACTTCACATCCTTGGGAAAAATAAAACCAAAGAAAGAGGTGAGATAAGATACTCTATAAGGGAAGTAAATATAGTGCAAGAAAATATAAAAACAATATATAATGGTGAATAAGAAAACCCATTCCATTAAAACATAATATTGATCATAATATGGCATAAATAAAAGATAATTAAATAATGACATATATAATCACATTATAAAAAAACATAACCATGGATATTCTACTAGTCAAACAGTCACATGGAATATCATTTAATTTTATCATATTAAGGGAATGCATGATGTTGGATATCTAAAACATGCTGTCGAGGCCTCAATGAAGATATATTAAAATAAATGGTAATGGCCCTAGCTATATTCATATATTAAAATAAATGGGAAAGACTAAGGTCAAGTCCATATCTTCTTGGTCTTGTGAAACCTACCAATGCATCGACAGGCTATAGAGGGACCCATCCATCAAAACCTAATTCAAAGGCATTTCTCATATGAATATGGTGAAACATAAACAACATATACATACGAAATCTATGTAACATTCCCCAATTAGTAAACATAATCACTAACCATTCTAAGTAACAAGGTGAATGGTAACAAGATAGAAATTAACATTCAAATTGATCATAAATTATTTAATAATATATTTTAGATGATAACATAAAATATATATCCTAATTAATCATATGATTCAAAATAGGGTGATGAAATAGATGAAAATACTCTTATAAATTTATCAAGTAATTCTTGAGAGAAATAACATTTTAACTTTTCTATGATGATTTCTTTTGATGAAAATAATTTCTAATGATCATACAATATGATTGTAAATAAGTATACACTAGAAAATATAATGAAAGTATAATGAAATTATTTTTTAGGCATAAATTATGTCCAGTAAGTAAAAAGGGATTATTAAGAAACTTTATAAAATGGTCATTATAGTGTGGTTTGTGGGAATATATTAAAGAGACTTTAAAGAAGATAATGGATTAAATGTTTGCATAAAACCAAAAAATAGATAAGTTAGTTTTTAATGATAAAAATAGTTATTTTATAAAATTATTGGCATCTTAAAATATATCATTTTTTAATTGAAAATGCATAAGAAATTGGAATGTTCCCTTAAATAAGGATTACTTATCTGTATGAATTGAAAAAGAATCATATAAAACTTGAATTCCCCATAAAAAATAGAATAATTGAGCTAATAAAATATTTTTGTAATACATAAACAATTTTTAGGATTATATAATAATAATTTAGATTTAATTTGGGGTAATGAGAGAGAAAAAATACCGTAAATGACGAATAGACGTTCGAGGAGAATCCCTTCCCATATAACCACAAGTGTTATGTACATTCTCTTAATTACCTAGATAAGGAAATTATAATCAATAATAATTTAATTTAAAACATATTAAACATTTATTTGACTTATTATAATTTGTTAAATTTCATTTATGGTCTTTTTGATCAGTTATAAATTCAAATTCATTTTTTAAAAGTGTTTATTTCATTGTTTTTCATGATTGGTTCACTTGTATACATGTGTGAGAGATCACAAGGAATGAGAGTAGTTATCTAGAATTGAAATTATATTTTATTAAAGAAAAACCCAGATATTTAAAGGACTTATATATTACTATTTTTCTAAATATAAGTATGATTTATCTGATAAAATGTTTATGTTAATCGTTTATTTTTTTTGGTATTTTTTGATCCTCACGCTCTAGTTTTGTCGTATGAAATAATATTAAGTATATATACGTCATAAAGAAAGTTAAACAAGATATAATAGATATAGTATAGTAATTGTTTACCATAAAATGGTATATGAAACTCCTAGAATAAGGAATTTAAAAACTAAAAATCATTGTCCAAGAAGGCTATAAATCGGCACCTCATAGATGATGTTTTCATTTTTAGAATAAAAAGGGAAGATAAAATAATTGATGGTGGGTATGAAATTATAATAATAAAATTATATTAAATAAAATATTGTGGAGTTATCATTCATGATTGGATTGAGGAGTAACATAATGCATACGAAAAGAATTGAAGTTGAAATAAAATTAAAAGAATGAAAGGGGATTTAACCTCTTGAATTCATTTACTTGAGAACCCCTCTATGGAACTATTAAATGGTCTTTTGGGGGAGACAAACAGGACCATAATTTTAAATATATTTTGGGGAGAGTAAATGGGAAGAACATACGCATGATTCAAGGATTTGTAGGTGTGAGGAGAAGGGGTGGTAAGTGTTGGTATTTGTAGTGGAGAAGAGGGGTGTTTTTTTGAATATTTTATTCTTTTGTTTTTATTTTAGATCGTGAATTTGAAATAAAGTATAAAAAATTATATTATAATAAAATTAAAATATTATTTTATATATCTATTTTGAGATAATAAACATTGTTTTAAATTTGTATATTAATTATAAACTTTTAATTAAACATTTTTGTTTCGTAAGAATACATACATTTAAGTTATCATTTTCAAAACATTTATTTACATATTCCATGATACAAATATATAATATTTTCATTATTAAGATAAAAAAATTATGTATACTTTCATATGATAATTAAATATTATAATGGTAATATAAATTTACGAATGGTCAGATTTAATAGTGTATTATTGTATTAAACTCAGTGTTTTGTGAAACATTAAGAATCAAAGATTATAAATGTTAGAATAGGTATACCATAAAACAATGGGATGATACAACGATTATACTATTACCATAAAACCTAGAGTTTTGGTTGATAGACTCTTCAATGTATTAAATCTAAGTCTTCAAATGGAATAACACATAAGGTACTTCAGAATATATAAAGAGTTTATTTGATGTGATATCAAGATAGAAAAGAATATTAGAGTTACATATAGATCTCATTGTTTTTATAAGAAGTCTATGATGAAAATTTATTGAGTTATAAAAAACATAGATAGGAAATAAAATTAATTTATGCTAAAATTTTCCAAGGGAATATGTAGGAAATTTTCTTGACCTAACCTCTAAATGTTTTAATTGAGGAAAAGAGTTTCATGAGGAAATAAAATTCAGAATTAATGGTGTGAAGTTATAATGTTATGTGAATAGAGATATATCTCCACAAAATGCACCACCTACACAACAATGTTTCAAATGAAAGGAGTACGTTCATTATGCTAACCAGTGCTATGATTTTATGTTTAATGGTGATGATCAACCTCAAAAACCAACTAAACCCAAATACATAAAGAAATATAATTTAGTAACTACTTTAGATTTGGGGATTATTATAATGTGGTGAAAGGTGAATTTATAATTCACTCTATAACTTATTATATTCTTCATCAACCCACTCTTTTATATCCTAAGAATTTATAAAACTATCATAATACCACCATAATAATTAAGTTTTTAATATATAGTGAAAACTATTAATCGTTTGAGGATTTATAATTAACTTAATTATTCATCTATGATTTCAGTTTGTGTAAATGTAAATCCTATAAATCGTTTTGTTACACTTATTAATTAATTTTATATAATCATAATCATGTATCATCTTTCCTTACATAAATCTCACATCAATTTACAATGAGGAGAAGTGAGGTCCTTTATTTTGGACCATCCTATGACTTCATATCTATTTGATGATTAATATGAACATCCAATAGATATTATACCCATTAAATGGGTTTTTATTCTTATTTAAATGGTATTTTTATCATATAGGTTTGGTGTCGAACTCTACAAGAAATATGTTCTTGTAATATAAGAGGTTTTTTTAATATTTTTTTATTCTTCCTCGAAATTATGAAATTAAGATTTAAATAGAAATCATAATTGGGTATAAACACATTTAAAATACACCATATATAATGAATCCAATTGAGTTAAAAAATGAATAAGTAACTACTATATAATCTTGATAAGGGGTTTATTCTTCCTAGTTCATCACCTTGGGGGAACCTATTCTTTTATAAGAAGAAATATGGATCTAAGTGGATTTTTATTGGTTATTAATAACCTACAAATATCACAATCAAGAATATGTATCATATTCCCTATATTAATAATTTGTTTGATCAATAAACTATATCACAATATTTATTCATTATTTAGCTTTGACCAGGATATTATCAGTTGATTATAAAAATTGTTTACATACCCATCACAATCTTCTATATAAGGTATGTAAAGTAAGAACTTAAATTTATATCCTTTGAAATTTATAAATATTCCACTATCCTAATAGATTTAATGACTAGAGTCTTTTGAGATTATATAGATAGATTGTATCCTTATATATAACAATAGTAAGTAATATGAGAAAGATTACATGATAATTTTACTAAAAACATTGAGGAAGGTTAAGTTATATGAAATATTTCCCAAGTGTTACTTTTAAAAATGAAAAGCTTAATTTTTGGATCATATGATCATAATCGATGGTATATTAATTAATTTAACAAATATAAAAGTTATTTTTGGATGGTCTAGAATAACCACTATGAATGAGATCCATAGGTTTCTTGTTTTGGATCGATTTTATCAATGATATGGGTATAATTCCTCAAGGATATCAAATAATATCACCATACTATCATGGAATGGATCCAATATCCATTTAAAAGATGAATATGAAAAAAAATATCAAGAAACATATTATAATTTTAGTTAGTGAACCATTATATACACTACCCTAAAATGTAGATGTGTTTCTGATATTTAGTGATGAAAATAAGAAGAGAATTTTATACAACATATTGATGAATCCTATGGTGATAGTATATTCTTAATGAGATGTTATGGTTGAAGAGGAAAATATCCCAACTCCTGATTTGGATATTGTTATAGTAAAAGTTTAATTATAGACATAGAGGAATTATCTTTATGGTTGAAGGTGAGATATACATATTGATCATAAATTATTATTGTATATATTCACATAGAAAGAGATCAATATTCCCCAGATAGTTTGGAATGGATATTGATGACTTAGGTTGAATGGGACTTTATACCTTGTCCATGATGAGTATCATAAAAAATCCAATATATATGGATTTGG
This sequence comes from Viscum album, assembly GCA_963277665.1. NCBI lineage: Eukaryota > Viridiplantae > Streptophyta > Magnoliopsida > Santalales > Viscaceae > Viscum > Viscum album. The sequence goes on along the minus strand of OY728133.1, from coordinate 1,018,368,239 downwards.
AAAGGATTTATCTTGAAATATTACAGGGGAAAAATTATATCTTTCTAAAATGATTATTCAACCATCTATCCAAGTGATGCTTTCAGTGGTGAATAATGAAGATGTAGACTTTTCAAATAAGGTGTGAAATAATCATGAGTTCTGCCTTAATTGTAATTGAATTATATGATTCATAAATATTTTTTATGACCCATCAATAATAGACTTGAAGAATGATATTTTGGATGATGCTCATAGTTCACCATTCTCTACTAATTCAAGAGATAGGAAAATAAAAAGAGATATTAAAGAGTATTTTTTGCACTAAAAAATGGATAGTGATACTAATGTGTATAGATATTGGTTATTGGTTTTTAGGAAATTTTATGGTGATAGATAAAATATTGTGTTTTTTTCAATCATTACCCATACCTGAATAAAAATGGAAAAACATTACCATTGATTTTTTCATCAGACTCCACAAAACAACTAATGTCGATAATGATATTTTGGTTGTATTTTATCCCTCTATGAATCAATCAATATTTTTTGCTATAAGAGAATATATCCCCCTTTATCATCGACACAAGTTTTAAATTATGGATATGTTAACGTTCAATGGAGTACCACATTATTTTGTATCTGATAAAGATATCAGGATTACCATGATATTTTAGAAAATTCATTAATAGGTATTAGATTTAGATTTATTTTTTAGAACTATTTTTCTTCTTTAGATGGATGTTCAGCCTAAGATAAATTTTCAAATGCTATAGTAAAATCTCTTATATTTTTCTATATTTTTCAAAGGTGATTTGGATCAACACCTTCTTATAGTGGTTTTTTTCACAATAATAACTTCCACTCAAGAATTCAGATGGATCCTTATGACATTTTTTTCTGAAATAAGTGTCATGGTATAATGTGTTGGGATAAAGTTGGTTAATGAAATCAATTTTTACCTAATCTAGTTGAATAAAAGAAAGATAATTGCATAAAAAATCAGTTAAACATCAAGGATTCTCCGAGTCAATAGAAAATTTATTGTGACAATATTTTGAGAAATATGGAATTATAAATTAGCGAGAAGGTATTCCCATGAATTTATCTATAGAATAATATTTAGGAGTTTGACAGAGAAGGTAAATATTATCTCTAGGTATATTGTCTCATTCTAGATCCATGATCATATAGAGATGGTAGTTTATGATTTGACACTTCTAATGATCTTCTCTCATATATATGATGTGTTCCATGTAACACCCCTACGAAAAAGCATACCCGACCAGTCACATATAATGAATTCATAGGTGATATTGTTGGATCATAATATTTCCTATGAAGAAAAATTGGTATAAATCATAGATTTAGAGTTAATATTTTGTGGAATAGGACTACTCACCTTGTCAATGTTCTCATGAGGAAGCATAATTTGGAAAAATATACATGGGAACCTAAGGATGGGATGAAACTGAAATATCCTCATTTTTTCGTATCAATGTAAGAAAAATCATGAAGTGAAAATTACTTTTATGAGGGTTAGAATGTAACACCATTATATTTTATGATATATTTCTCTTCAATAAAATTTTCATATCTTTGATATCTTTTGATAGATGTTAGCACAATTCTAAGTGAACCAAAATATTGTATAATATTACAAACTAGCTATTAAATTCATGTAATAAATAGGAATATAATCATTTTTAATATTATTTATACATATTATAAATATATAAAATATATTGATAAATAATTAAACAATTGTTAGTGACTTATTTATATTATTTATAAATACATTTTCCTAAAAAATTATTTAATTTCATTTTGGGAAAAAATAATAATTTTTCCCCAATTTTTAGATAATATATTTTACCAAGTGAAATATATATTTTAAATTAGTATGTCAAAATTTTCTTAGATTTAAATTTTTATAATTTTAGAAAAGATATATTTCTTAACAAACAGTAAAAAATATTGATTTTGTTGAAAAATTTTATTTTTCTTAAAAAAAATCAATGTTATAATTTTATTGAAAGTTTTTTTTAAAGTTAAATTATTTAAAATATATTCTTAAAAAATTAAATATGGTCATTATAATTAAATTTATTTTGGATTTTAGTGTAAACACATTTAATACTATGGAAAAAAAATTGGAAAACATATTTTCATTGAATTTTTCAGGTTTAATTATAAATTACAATATGACTTTTATATAAATTAAATTTGATAAAATTTATTACATATTTGGAATCATCAGGAATTTATTTTATTTTACTTTCAATATTGGTTATAATGAATAGTAAAATTAGTAAAAAATTGTTACTATGGTGGTTGTTACTATGAGTTTAATGGGGGTGGGTAAACCAAGATAAATTTTTATTTCTTCTAATAAAACATTTTTAAATAATATCAAGTTTTCATATTTGGACCTCATAATATCCCATAGTCGATCCTTTATACATTTGATATCATTTTTCATGAAATGGAATTTATCATATTTAATTGTTTTATTAAATTTGAAGTGTTCCCTCTTGTCCACTTATGAAATAACTCCTCAAATTTCTATTCTTTATGCCACATTGATCTATCTATCCCAAAAACCCCATGATATATTATCTTATCAATATTCCTATACATTAATTATAGGTGATTTTCTTCTCAAAATATTATTCCAAGGGTCCTCAAGAATGGATTTAATGAACCTGTACTAAAGAAGTGGTAATCATCCTACATTAACTCTTTCAATTTATTTATTCTATTAAATACAAATAATATGTGGTATTAATAATTATATAATATCTTATGTATCAAACATTTTAATAGAAACACTAGTATTAACCCTCTATACTATCTAATGGGATGTGAATGTATCGCATGTGTGTACATGTGGACTACAATCTCCATGTAGTGATGAAATTTATATTCCATAACCATATTAAAAGGATTTTAATTATTAATATTTTAATGTCTATATATATATATATGAATCCTCTATTATAGGTTTTATATTTCAATTTTAATATCATATCTACCTACTTACCTTCCAACCTTATGGAAGACAGTAACATCTCTCATTTGTACATGTGTACTACAACCTCTACAAAGTGATTTGATTCGTATTTCATTTACATATTATATGGATGTTAATAAGTATATTTATAATGAATAAAGATGATATATATGGTATAATAGTAATAATTTTATGGTTATTTATTTTTTACCATTCTTCATTCTATCCTCCAAAAATTTAAAACAATGTCCATGCATACGTACGCCCTTCTATCCCCTTGAATGGTATAATTAATTTTAATATATCTCCCTAATATGGATAATTCTATTTATATGTATATATATAATATATGTTATATATATATGATGTTTTCTATTCTATAAATTATCAAACTGTTGGAAATGTACAAGGACCGAAACTACTAAACTGAAATTCTCATCAAAAATGAAATAGTTGACACTTGGAAATAATAATTTTAAAAAATAATAATTTATATATGGTTGTTCAAAATGTATAATTTTATCATATATGATATTATAATTATGTAAATTATTTGTTTATTTAAGTATAATAAATTTAAATTTGTTAAACATGATGTTAGAGAGCTTTTGAAGTATGATGAAGTAGGGGTAAGGTATTTATGTAATAATCTGATTATTTATCATGATTATTTATGATTAAGTTTCTAATAAAAAAAAATTATGACCTATAACTAAAAAATCATAATTTTTCGTATAATTTGGTTATTTATAGAAATTACATGTTTCACATTAATTTACCTCTCTTTATGTAGTCAAGAGTGCGAAGAACCTTTTTTATTAGATATTGTTGTATTTTTCTCCTCAGTCAAAAATAAATTTTCTTATATATACATGTCTTCTAAAAATATTTTCTAGAATTATTTTTCTAATTTCCATTTATTTTTTAATATAATTTTACCCAGGTTTAAATTTTTTAAAATATTTATAAATAGATCATTCTTGTCATTTTCCAAATGATGTGCTTTTGTCTTTTTACCAGAAATATGAATGATTCTTTCTTGTTATGTACATGGCATGATCAAGATTTCCTAACATCTGGACTAACCAATTTTGTGATGATTCCTTTATATGTTTCCAAGGTTAATTTCAAATAATTTTTTATCCATAATATATGTGAAATTTTTTACTTTTAGATATTTTTTTAAAAATGTTGGTTTCATCAATAAATATTCCATGTGATCTTTTATTTTCATTTTTTTATTATAAAATAGTTTTATTTTACGTATTAATTACTAATAATATGATATAAATATACCATACTTAATCATTGTCTTATTGGTTCATGATTATTATGAGGAGATGTTTATTAAACCCTTTTATCTTTAACGGTTTATGCTCTTCTAAATTGTTGTAATGATTAAAAAACCATCTTTTTTTCCACAGGTTGAGATATTTGATGAATTATTTATGATATTGTGGAACATATATGAATGGATTAGTAATATGATATAGGTTTTCCCAAATTTATATAGCCCTTAAAACAATTGGTTAAATATGGATATCTCATGAGATATTTATTATTAGAATAGGGGGTGAGCCTAGTTCAGAGAGGGACATTGTCTACTATGAAAGTCTTGGGAGTGAACATTTAGTACAGATATAAATAAATGGGTACTGAACACAATCTAATAATATAGTCTTGGTAGTGATAAATGAATACAGAATTTATTTTATATGATTATGTGTATTCGATAAATTTATTACTTATGCAATTGTAATAATCTCAGGGATCATGTTCATTGATTTCATTATGATTTATGTCTTATGGACTTCCATGATTTATGTGATGATTTAATATTGTGATCTATGGTTGTTTGGGACTAGTTTTCAAATTTAAATATCACATTCCCATGCCCTTATGATCATGTAACACTTATCTGATCATTGATATCTCTTTTTTATACACTTACAGATATTATAATATCACCCTTTATCTTGTTTTCTTTTCCCACATCCTGAATAATGGCATTAACTATGATATTTATAATAAGGGATTCATTTATGAAGTACTTATTGGGAGAAAATGTATATCTATCATGAATATGTTTTTTATGTATCTAATTTTCTATTGACACAAAACCTACAAGATTCTGTCATTGATAGTTATATTGTGTACTGAATATTCATCTAAATAGGTGTAATAACTATGTATTAAAATCATATATCACAATATAATCCATTTCATAATGACTACTTCCCATTTAATTCTACAAATTTAACCAACCAAGTTATGTCTCTGATTTTTTCTTTCTAAGGCTAAATCCTTACGCAATGCATTTGAGAGCTATATAGATCTCACTAATAAACATGTGCTAATTAGGGCTCAATAAAAATAATTTATAATTATTATGTACTAAAAAATGAAAAAAAATTATGTGATTTTAAACTCTCATTATTATCCCTTGAAAACTCATTTGAAGCAATTATACAAAAACTTTTTGATTTGGAATAGTCATAAGGAGAATAATTTTTTTTCAATTTAAAACTTGTAAAAAGGAAACATTCTCAGAATAGAGGGAATATGATATAAATTTATAAACCAAGATAAAATATATATAAATATCGATAATGAATGATATATATGAGTTTAGGAATGTTCATTCCATTTATTTATGTTTGAAAACATTCTTTTTCTAATTTTTTGAAAAATAAAAAATTACCAATATGAGTTTTTAAAAAAATATCATTTAAATAACTTATAAAAAATGAATAATACAGTAAAAAATGACTATTAAGAAACATTGATTCTGAAATAATTACATTCTAGAATCAATTAAATGAACCATGATATGGATGAAAATGATTTGTAAAGAAAAAATTAAAATACAATATTTAAAATAAATTCACTTACCATATTTCTTGTCTATATTTGTATATTATATATCACCTGAATGATAAAATTATATTAATTATTTTTTTAATAAAATATTTCATGTCCATTCCACTATCATTATTCTATATCTTTCATTTATGACCTTGTTTTATTTAGCTACTGAAATGGTTAAGTTCGCATTGGGTGTTGTAGAGTCATTCAATTTATAACCTCTATAAACAATCCATAATTTGTTGGTTTTTTAAGTGGATATGGTTTCAGTGCCTCAAAAATCATAGACGTCATAATTAACATATTTATACATTAAATAAACTTTCAAACCAAACATGTAATGTGGTCATGGAAATTAAATCTTCTATTTTTATTGATATGGTTGTCTATATTTTCACATGAATGTTTTTTAATTATTCAACACTGTGGAAATTAAATAATTTCTATAACAAATTACTTTTAAAAACTCATAAATATTTTATACATATCATATTTATTCCTTTTTTTCTTCCTTATGATAATCACGGTGAGGCTGGAATGAAAAATAAATTGCCTCATCTTGTGGATATGGTAGTCCACTAGTATTCATGAATGACATTATCATTTTGAAATTGATGGATAATTAATAAAGAAACTAATATAATATCTATATTTAATCATTATTACTTTATAAAAATTTTATATATTCATTTAATTATATATATTATCAACCCATAACATTCGGTGATGAAAAATGAAACACATCGCTTTGTGTTTGTGGTAGACCACACCTATAGATGAGAAATGTTTTCAATTTCGAAAGGAAGGAAAAAATATATAAAAAGTATTATACCCTAAATATAATAAGATTTAAATTTATGGAAGATAATAATATTATGATATTATTTTTGAGAAATAACAATAGAAGTAGTTAAAAGAGAAAATATTTATGAAAAAAGTTGGCTATGATTTGTACCATTTATTTGAAATAATCATTTGGGTTTATTTTTAATCCTTCCATGATTAGTATTTTGTAGAAACCAAGACATCTAGTACATGGGTATGGATATTGGAAACATATTTGGGTAGTTATTGTTTGAGATAAAATGACTATGTTGTGTATATAAGAGAGAATATAGGGTGATCTTTTATTAGTGAAGGGAGCATATTTTATAATAATATCAATTCTTATTCTTGGTGTAGTGTCACATAAACAATTGAAATAAAATCATACGCGGAAAATAGTCAAAATACTGTCATATCATGAATGTCAAACTATATGATCACAACATCTAGATTTTCTATAATTCAAATATATCGGTCCATCTAGTGGGTTCCTTATATCAGCTCATCACCATGAGTGTTAATTCATGTTCTCGTTGTTTTTTAATATATTTTGATTAAGCTAAATATTATTTTATTGCAAGGAATGAGTTATGGGATTATATGGGTTCCTTCCTCTCGAGGATATTTTGTGTTTTGTAGGCAGTGATTTCAATGTGATTTCTGATCCTACATAGAAGAAAGGCGGGGTGCTTTTCCTCGAATATATAGCCTTGATTTCAACACTTTAATAGACCTCAATGCGCTTCTTTAAATGTGATATTTTAGAGACCATTTCACAAGGATAAACAAACAACATGGTAGGGGATTATCTAAGAGTCATCTTGATAGTTTTTTATGAAACTGTTAAGCTATTTACAGCTTTCATGATGAAAAAGTTTCTCATCTTGTCCGAATTTTCTTGGACCATTCTCCCCTCCCCATTGAGATGCCTACTAGGAAAGGGAATGTAAATCTAAATATTTTCTCCCATCACAGGATCTTAATGCTGGGATGTCACCATATTGTGGAGACCTCTCAGAATAATCCTCAGTGGAAGTATATAGAATGTGCTTCATAATAAATTATGACACTTATATGATGACCTTAAAGCCTAGGTTAATAGACACCCCCCTACACACATTACATAGAAAAGTGTTCATATGATATTCCTTGAATGATTATATTCCTCAATAGTGAATGGAATCGGGTATTGTTCAATAAGCTATCACATGAGAAGAAAATTATAGATAAAATGTGTCCGAGTCATGAGTCCTTGGTCTGTGATGAATATTGGGTTAAATGGTCAAACAGGAGGCCATAAAACTACCTAATTTAATGCATTCATCAAAGATATGTGAACCTTTATCAAAACTAACATCATAATATATTATTGAACATTTTCAAAATATCATGAGGTTGTTTGATATATGATTTGTTTACATATAATCACCCACTTACTATACCAACCAATCACATGAAAGATGGGTGTATGAGGGATCAGTCAGAGTTGTTTAAAGGTATTCCTATGTCTATCTATAAGATATATAATGATCATATATAATTAGTCCCTAAGAAGGATGGTATTTTTTAATTAGTTCAAGCTCTTAATCTAGAAAATTAAAGAGTCCTCAATGGATTCTTGGGGTCCATATTTATTAATTCTAGTAACCTTATATTGAATGACGTAGTTATATCTATCCAACATTTCTATTGAGGCGGAGGTCTTACCTAGGTTGATGTGGCTACTACTATTGTTCTTGATCATAATTTCAAATATTCATTTACATTGAGACATTACATGGAAATAATCATGTGCAACTTCACATATAAATTGCAATCATGATTATTATAAGGCCCTATGTGAATCTACCATAGTGGATCTCGAAGGAGCATCCTGGAATTATTCAAGTGTTGTTGAAACAATGTGCTATAGGTATCACTCAAGATATGTCATGTGATATCAACCAAAAGGTTATTGGATCCAATATGGTCATAAAACATGATAATGACAATTATTTTTATAGATTCAAGTGGAGTTATATTATCATGGTTCTTAATCATAAGTGTCTATCATCTTGGTATCCATATCATCAATTCAAGTGATTCAGCTCAGCATCACTTTTTGTATCCTTTATATGGAGGGTATGTGGGTTTCTCAAATCTATTTTATGATTAATAAAATTTTATCATGTATAACCAATCTTATTTACAATTTCCCAAGATTACCTCAGTTGGTTCTTAAAAAAGGAAATCCTTGAAAGTCCCATTAGACCTTATCATTGAAGGAACAAAAAAGGTGGTATCTTTCATTTAATGTTTGGTGATGATGCTATAATATTTTAAACAGTATCAAAAGAATAATCCAAGTAATTAATAAAAATATTTTGTAGTATGGAAAATTTAGTAGGCATATTTTCAATCATGAAAATAGTAGAATTTTTATTTCACATCGGTGCTCATAGTGGGGGTTTTCTTCCTTAGAAAACTATATGGCCATATGACCAAAATAATTCCCCCTGGAATAACTGGATTCTCCTATCACATACCCTAATCATTATAGTCATCATTTTTATGGAGTTTCTAACAAAATAATAGCCTAGATCTTGAATTGGAATAATTGATATTTCTCATATGGGTGGAAAATTATGTTGGGAAACTAGGTGTAACCTTTTATTCATATGTGATTTTATTAAGTTCTCAATGTTCCAAAGAGTGTCATCATGATTATTCAAAATATTTAAACTCACTAATTTGGGATGCAGATTTTGAAATAATATATCACTGGATGTTATGAAACAAGTTGTAAAAACCTACGATTGGGGGTGTTGTTAATCATATGAGTGTTTTTAGTAAGCTATACAGAATGTAGGCATTGATTTCAAGGGTGGTCATCGAAAGACAAACACATTGGGGAAAATTCATTGGAGTAAAATATGGGACATTCCATCATGTCATAAAGGATAATGTGTCTTCAAATTTGCATTTAGTTCACTATCATATTTCAACACATCATAATCTATCACATTGGATCATCATATGAGGTGATATAGTTTCTAGAATCATAACTGGGTTGGTGTCAAGCTAGGTATTCCAAGGATTCTGACACTAGACATCATATTCAAACATGAATCCTCCATTCATTCATATTATCCCGGATCAAAACCAATGTGTTTTCATTGATTAGATTATTCTTAATGTTGGTCCAGACAAATTTATTTTTATAGGTTCCTTATTGGGGATGTTCTTAGAAAATGAATTTCAAAGTGTGATAGTGAATTCAACTCGTTAAGAAAAATAGGTAGATACCTTTGGCATAAAATATATCTCTATAAAACTAAACAACATTATTTGTAATTTTTGAAACCACACACTTCTAATGGATGATATCATAATGATTAAGTATTTCAATATTTTATCCAATTGATCCTATTTCATAACCCATCTGAAAGAGACTGTGGAGAATTTTTTTATGGTCGTGAACTCTCTTTCAGAAGATATTTTTCTTCCTTTAGGTGTTTCTTCTCAAGAGATATCTTATCTCCCCATGTTTTCTCTCAGTTTTCAGGGTGTTAAGACCTCTGGTATTGAGAAGGAATAAAAAATGGTCTTCTTAGGGGCATGATGTTGATGTTTATATAAATCCGATAACAAAAAAAAATATATTAATGGATTAATTCCTCAATAAATTCTATCATCTATAGAATGATATGCATGATTTTTGACTTTATTCATTTGATTAAGAATGGGAAGGATGCTCCATATCATAGATCATTAAATATTGTGATAAATATTCAGCTAGTTTTCATGTGTATTACATAGGGATGTTGGGTTTAATGGTGTCACCATAGCATTAGATTCAAACTAAACACATAAGGGTCTTGTAGTATGGGTGTTATGAGAGTAGGTGGTACCATGTAGGATTAAAATGGATTATTCATTATTTCCTTCACTTCTATAATTGGTAATGGTGATCACCTTTAGGTTGAACCACATCCAATGTATATTGGGATATGTCTTTCCAAATAAAACAAATCAGGTTAACAGCATTAGATACTAACTCCATAATAGTTCACAATTCTATCCAAGAATTAGAAACCATCCCATGGCCTATCATCTACCAAATGCGTAGATGTAAGGGTCTCATTTCCAAGAACATGGAGGTCCTGTTTATTTGTCTTGAAGGGAATATAGTTTCCCATTTCCTCAAAAAAAAATTCTATTCAGTTACCAACAGTGGCATGATTACTTTTCCAACTATGGGTTCTTTTCCTCATTAAGGTATGTATTAATTTATTTGTTATTCCTTTTGGAACAATTAATTACATACCCCATATCCCTTTTCCATTGTTTTGATATACTTTCCTTTAGAACCATTTCATTTTCTATTCATATTTTTAATATAATAAAAAAATATTTATGCCATATATTTATGAAAATAATAATAATGATCTTTTAGATAAATTTAATATATTTTAATCCTAAATATAAAATTATTACAAAAATTAATATTATACAATATTCTATGGAATTAATCAAATTATATTTAATAAAGGAGATGTAATGTTACATTCAAATAAAGTCAAACAATTCAACCTATGATATACTAAATATTCTAAATAATAAGAATAATTCTATATTAACAAATTTAATTTTTATAATTTTAGAAATTTATCTATTATATAAAACAACATAATACATGAAAAAAGTTTTTTAGAAAAAATCATTAACTTGTTTACTAAAATATTACTCAAAATTAGTATAGTGAATATAACACTATCAAATAATATTATGAATGATACAAATACATGAAATTGATTTATTATTAAAATTACCTATTTTTTCATGTTATTACCCTCTTTAATAAATTTTTTCTTCATCATTGTTCTCTTCACATAAACTTGTGTGTCTATTTTTTACTCATACATCTTTCATATTTTAATGTTTCTTAGAAAATCAAATGATTATTCCATTGAACCTTTACATAGAGAATCAAATTTTTTTCCTTTCAACTATTCACTCTAATAAAAGGATTGTTCGATTTTTTATTTATAGTAATAATTGTCATCAAACTTTAACACTCCAGGGCTCAGTATATAAGATTCATCAGGTACATATTTCCTTCAAAAAAAATAGGTAACACATCATGTACCAAAGATAATATTAGAGGTAAAGGTACATTTTATCCTACTTTTTAAAGTATATCATATTCAAAAATATATCATTGAATTATATATTTTTTTAAAAACATGTAACACATTCTGAATAAAATACATTATGGAAAAATTATCTCTTACCGAAATCGAGATAACTTTCCTCTAGTTATTTTCATATCATTTATAAAAAATTTGAGACTCCCTCATATTATTCTGTATCTTCTTTACATTTTAAAGCATTTACTCTAAAACTTTTGGTCCCAAAAACCATCCTTTCATAGATATCTTACCCACATTCTAGCGTTTAACATTACTTTCCATAAAATTCTGAAAAATGCGCCATCTTTATACAAGAATAAAATATATTATTATAAAAAATTCCAACAATGAAGTATTTCAATCCCAACATCCCTAAAAATATAATGATAAAGCACAATCGATATAATCCATTGTATGAATTGTTTACTATGACAATCCATCAGATTTAGGATACAGAGTTATACTGAAATATAATTATATAGGAAATGACAATTGAATTATTTTACAAAAAATGGAATGAATATAAGATCATTGTTAGATATAATAGAGAGGGTGACCCAAAGATATCTTAAAATTTCATTATGATATAGTTATTAAAGTGGATACAAAGACATGGTTTCTTGAAATGGGTTGAAATTCATAGATTTAGTCAAATAATAAAAAGTAACCCAAAATAAAATTATTACACTATGGCATATTTCATAATCAGACAATGAAATAGATGGATATATTATCCCATTTCTATTCAAGCATAAGAAAAGGCAGAAAAATCCACATTAGTAGTTGTTTCGCATATTTAACTTATTGGTAAGTAAAAAATTCATGTTGAAATCAGTAACATATTTTTTATTCCTTCTATTATGTAATATCTACAAATGTATATATACATATAAATTATTCTAGGATGAATGGGATGTATGAATCTATTAGTATCAATCTATAATTCCTTATTCAAAAGGAATTTACCTACACAAAAACCCTCCTTTAAAATCTAGTAACACCACCATTGTAAATGTTAATTTTATCCAACTTACCATTCTTAAAAAACTACACTGTAATAAATATTATTTTCATATTTTTTTGTATTATTAATTTTATTGGAAAAATATAAATGCATTAAAACCCAAACAAAATGATATGGAGTTATTATATATACACTTTTTTGTCCAACATTCAACAAATTATTTTCTAGTGGATCATATAAAAAATGAGACATGGTTAGTGATCCATTATCTATTTGAATCAAGACATCCACTACCTTGATTAATTTACCTAAATGATAGTGAATTGATAAATTATAATCCTTATTTTTCTCTAACCATATCCATCGTATCTTGTTTAACCCATTTTGAATAAAAAGTTGCATTAAAATTTAATGGTCAACATATATTTCACATTTTACCACATATACAATATGCCTATAAATTTTATATTATAAACCACTATTACATTATGAAGATAATGTGTAAGATAATTCAAATAATTGATTTTTAATTGACATGAAGAATAAATAATTACACTAAAAACTACCATAAAAACTATTCAATTGTTTTATCAAAAAAGAATAAATGTAAATAGAAAATTCAGAATTTCTTGGTAGAAATTTTTACAATAGATAATTATAAAATGTTATTTTAAATTTTACAAAACAATCATCACATTTATTTTTGTATAATAATTTAATACCCTTTTGAGATTAATTAGTTTGTGGGATAGATAACTAGAAAATTTCATCATTAAATCTGTGATAGTAACACTCTAATAAAAATATTTTTTGAATCATAGTGATATGTTTATGCTTATGCCACTATTACACCATATTAGTTTTAAAAGGATCAATAGTTCTTTCATTTTCATAGGTAATGCACTAAGAGAATGAAATATATTATTTCCAAAATTTACATTTATTGAATTTTTCTAGATGAAATGTTTTTTTAAGTCTATAAAATAATATGTATTTTTTTCAAAGGTTGGGGCCGAATCCACAATTTATTATTTAAAGCAATGAACTATTTAGTTTTGGTAGAGGGAAACCCATTACATAGCCTAAAGTCCCAAGGCCAATTATCTGGAATACAAGGCTTGAAAGCCCATTTTTTGGCCCAAAAGACCCCTTGGTGAATAGTACTACTATAGTACACATGCTGCTACAGTGATTTTAACATCTCTGTTTGAAAAAACATAGGTATAATCATCAGGAAATACATCAAGATATTCATTTTTTACTATAGAATAACTAATTTGAAAAATTACTATATTCTTAACAATATGTTTAAGATAAATTTCACCCTCTTATTTAATAATTTCCACATATTATTTATATGTTATCAATGGTTTTAATTCATTCTAATATATAAACTCAAAGAAATCTAAAAAATAACTTCTCAACAACTTCATCCCATCTTAGCATGATAAAATTTTATCAAATCCATCCATTAAATGACATCATACACTATAATGGGAATGAAAGTATGGTTTAAAAGAAAAACAACATATCATATATTAACATGAATATTTATATAAAGTAATTTTTATTCTAAACTACCATCATGGGTTTGGACTAAAACTTCCAACCACTTGTACTCATATGATATTTCTATTTTATTGTAAAATATCCAAGATATAAAATAATTTAAATATTATAAATCAAATGTGTAATTTAAATAATTTGATTAAACATGAAATGTATGTGTCACCACATTGTATAGGGGACTCACATTGGTCATAGTAATAGAAAAATTATTTATTTCATCTCTCTGTATACGATATTGATAATTCTAACATTGATTGACTAACATCAAACATGCATTAAAATAATATCCCATCACTTTAAAACTAAAAATACTATTGATAGATGAATATATATTTTTCATTAACTTTTATATTCATAATTTGTTTCCTTATATTTGGGAGCCAAATGAGTAATTGTAAAACATACTTAATTCATCCATGATCTTGTACACTTTTAATTTAGAATTATTTTACCACATTGTTTTCATTTTATTGGACATCCTCTACATTTTTTAATTGAATAGATCATTTTATGATATCAAAGACTCAATAAGGAATGTTTCATTTAAATTTTTTTTAAAAAAATATTATAAATTGAAGAATACAATGTTTCATAGGAGTAGTAAAGGTTATAGGGGACCCTAGGGGTTCATGGCATGGAAAAATAGGTAAAGGAGACCATCTAGTGAATGGTGCATCATTAACATGTGGTTATCTCTAACTGTGTCCCATTTCCTATGAAATAGTGTGAGTTGGACTCATTGGAAAGAGGTGAACATGTGAAAAAAAGAGAATTCTTGAAACCATAAGGGTGGACTATGAATAAATTGCATCGTTCCCCCTTGCACAGAGCATACCACATGGTTGGCGCACATTTCAGAAAAATGTTCCCCCAAACCATCTGCATCTTAAAAGTGGGGAAAATTCCCATTATTATCTCCTGATCATTATATTATATTCACCTAATTCCTCTCAAATTTCATCCTCCTGCAACTAGGGGTCTAAACCAATAGATACAAAACTCTCTAAGGGTGACCCTATGTTGATCTTTGGTCATTTTATGTAGTTCTAATAGAAAATTGAATCTCTAGGTGTGTTTCTGGGTCCTCTTTATTATTTTCTCTCAAATGTGTACAATTGAATATTTTTTATCCTTATAAATCCATATAACATTTTTTAATATCGTATTTATATATTTTTCATTGAATGATGTTTTAGATTGAACAAAGGGTTGTGATTCATAAGGTTTTATTTTATATTCATGTGATAGGTTTTTTGAATTAATTATCCCATATAATTCGTATTTCTATTTTTGGTGTTTTTTTGTTTTCACCAACATGTTACAACAATCATTCCTAGCTAAAAATGATAATTTCTGATTATAAATTAAAAGAGGGATTCCATATAGATTCTATTGAGGCTGTGTGAGACTTAAAGAAAATAATTAAGGTCTAACCAGGGCTGAAAGTTACTTGAAAAATATTAGGGTCAATTTTCAAATAGAAATTAGTAGTTTTATGTCATTAAACTTATTCTTGTTATGTAAAATGATAAAAGGTACTAAGTTGTTGTTTGGTAAAAAAATTTATTGAAATGTGACATTCCATAAGAAAGGAAATTTATATAAATGGTGATGTGGGGAATATATGCCTTTGGGAAATGACTTTATAGGTGGAATCATTTTTTTAATGTAATTTAAATGTTTAAATGGTCTAGATTTGTAATTGGTTATATTTGGTAGACCATGTGTTTAATAAAATATTGAGAATTATGGATTTTATTGTTTCCATCGTGTGCTGAATATTAAATTGTGTTAAACTGTGGTAATGGATGTTGGGTTAATTTTTTATGAGGAGAATGGAATTCCCAACCCCTAGGTAATGAGTTTGTACATGGAATTTGTTTTTAATTGATAATAATGGTAAGACATGGAATTCTAGTTCCTAGGATTAGATTGATGAGAATGATGAATCATAATATTGTTGAATGTCAACTTAGTTATTGGGTTAGTGTGCTATGACAAAGAGATTTTGCATATAAGTTTCAATACAGAAATCATGAATTATTATGATAACCCCTTCTTATATTATTACGGAAATAATAAATGGATTATTCCTTTCCATTTCAATTATATACCATCTTTTGTTATGAATATATAACCCTCTTTACAATAGTGAGGTCTTAAAGATAAATGGTTTATTTATTGAATGATTCATTTTATAACATTTTTTATTGTACCCTCACATGAAACCACACACATTTTCTATATAATGGATTTTATTTTAGAGAACACTTATTGTGGAATACTATGTTTTAATCAATACCTACTTAGGATACCATTGGTAATAAAGTAGCATTTATTCTTACATTTCAGAAAAGGAGAAAGGTCCCCATGATATATGGTTGATTTTGATTTTGGGATGGACCACGGATGCCTAAAATGGGTTGATGTAAGTAACCATTTTGGGGATTTTTCAGTGTTACATATTTTGGGAATTCATGTGACACTTGACACAAATAAGACATGGAATGTTTATTTTATTTTGTTGTGGTTATGAATGCAGTTTTAGGGTCTTGTTACATGGTTGATTTTTTTTGTTACTTTTTTATTATTACTTACTCTCTATTGATCATTTTTATTTACTATATTGTTCTAATCATGTATAATATGGCATATATTCTCCATGTGATATATTCAACCATCACTTATAAACATAATCCTTTGGAATATGGGGAGGATTTCCCGAGGTCTTGTGGAACTCCGTCTAGGGGAACTAGTCTTAGTGGAACCCATGATGGGATGTTATGAAGAGGTATTGGATAGGTTTTTTTGTTTATTTTTTTATTTTGAAAAGGTATAAAGGAGAGAATGATGTATCATACCTTGGAAATGACCTAATGTATAGGATTAGTTAATCCATGTATGACATAAAACCCATGTACCAAGGGTGGGAAGAGTTGTTTGGGATAATCACTAGTTAGAATTCAATACTAATTCACTATTGGGTGAAACACATGTTATATGGTCCTATTATTTAATGAGAAACAACATGTTTGATTGTATGGAATGATGTTTATACATTTATGTATCACTCTATGAACTCAAGGACTTATGTGAAATACATATTATTAGGAAAGGAACTCATGGACTTATGTGACATACATGTTATTAGGAACACATTATAACAAATGTTTTGGTATTTTTGTGGGAAGCAAAATGATTTTTTGTTTAAATGTGACATTAATATAGTAGTTCCTTATAAATATGTTTCAACTATTAGTTGTTTGAAATATGTGAAATGAGATGGACAATATGGTATTTAATATAATGTTGGAAATTTTGATTTTTGGATTACCCTGTATTATTAATTGATCGAGATAGGGAAGGTAGAGGGTAGTGAACATGTAGTGGATATCATACTGAAGATAGTGTATCCAGAGTGGTTTAGATATGGCTAGTTCTGATCAACTTTTTTGTGTAAATTGTTATCAGTATAAGTTTTTTGATCAATGTGATATGATTGGAATTGAATAAGGATACCACCACCATAACACTTTCCAGAAGAGGGAATTAGGGCATGGAAAAGAATTCACTTGTAGTAGTGGGAGAAGAGACACTATCGTAACCATGTTACAGGGAGGAAGATAATTTCCATGATAATTTCATACATTTTGTACAGTTTATTGAGAGAGGGCCAGGGAGGGATACACCAAGTATGTTCGATCTGACCATTGTGTTTTAGTTGTAGTATCAAGTGAAATTAACTAGAGAGGGTGGTCCTTAGGTATAAATGTTATGTATTGTGTCTCAATAAATGATATTGAATCACATAGAGATTCCTTTGGAAAAGAGGGTCAAGTTGGAAGCATATATATTGTGGGGACTAGTAAATCACTAGTGGGACATTTAGTCCCAATATAGAATTAATATTCTATGTTTTATAAGGATTTTAGAGTTGTTTTACTAAATTAATTATACCTAGAGACTCTGAGGAAGGAAAGAGATATGGATTTTTATAATTTGACCTATTGGAATACATACTTTAGTGATTATTTTGGATGTTTTCACCATCTATTTGTGATTTTTATGTGACATCCCAAACCCGTATGACACTTAATAGGTTTCCCCAGACTAGTGGGCCACATGAAATCAATAGTATCTCCCCAAACACCATAGGTTTATGACTAGCAGCAGGGGCCTAGGGTGTGTCCATGGAGAGTTTATTCCCTCATTACCAGAGTGCAACACATCGGATAAATATAAACCAAGGTAAATAGCGGAAGAAATATAAGTAAACAATGGAATTATATAAAAATAAAAGATATACAATGATAACAATAACTATATCAACTTGAAAAACTGATGATGATATGCCATGTCACTAGAAAACTGGAAGGCGAGAGTACAAGACAGCAGGCATAACATGTTCCCCAATAGAATAAGGAAATCAAAAGATTATCTCAAGCATCCTGAGCTCTGGCTCTCTCATCTAATATCAATATCGATCATAAGTAGCAAGAAATCAAGAGTTCAAATCCATATGATTATTTTTGTCAACACATGTAGGCATGATTGGCCATGGGTACCAAATGGAGACTGGGGAGTGTGTGAGATAAATTTTAGTGGGACACCACTAATTGTGTATATACCATCCATCCTATGTAATGGAATATAATAATGTAAAAGAATGGATATATAAATTAAATTAGTACAATTTATCAAAATAACAAAGTACTGACTTCAGTCCTTGAATGGGGTATGAACATCTAACCAATCCTTTATTTGATCATTACCAATTTATAATGAAGTCACATGTTAACAATATTAATGGTTCCAATATGTTTGAAGGAAACCTATAATGATATTTAATAATGGAGTTCCATGCTAATAACCATTTCAATATAAACCTCGAGGGTATCCAACATAGTAATAAATATAGCTGGGATAAGTTAATGAGTTTGATCCAAGGAGCATAGTCCCAGGAATTCTATAATGAGACACCTACTGAGTTCAATGATTTCATCTGATGTAAAATGGGGGTAAGAAATGAATGGTCCCAATGGTCTTTTACCATGGAACCTACTTATCAATACTGGATCCAAGGAGTATATCCAAGTCATCATGTAGTACTGCATGATTGATCTTATGGGGTCATATCATGCATCCGAAGTGAGATAATGATTGGTGTTCTAGGTGGTCCTCAACCTAAGAAATTTGTATACTTAAATATGAAATGGGGTCCTCAGGTGTTCAATGCATTCCCTCAAGAATCCAAGGTGAGCTCGAGTTAGGCCACTTCTATTTTAATAATGAAGAAATATATAATTCATATGTCTCAATACATTACCTTTCATTAGTGTGACTAGTCAAATTGATCATGAAAATGTTTTGTCATTTCATAATTAATCATTAATACCATTAGATTCAAGATATTCCATTCATTAGAATGACAAGGCCAATTATCTTTCAACCATTAATTTAATTCATTAATGTAATTTCAAATGATTAAGGTTCACTCCTCCAACTTCTATTAACGTGGTTTGGTGTTCTACAGATGTGAAAACTAATATTCAATTACAGTAAATAAATATCAAGCTATATACTTAGTAAACTTTCTAATTTACATTTAAAATTATTTTATCAATCGAAGAACTTGCCATAGGTGGGTCATGTGGTGAGCATACATTGTAATTTCCATTATGAAATCAAAATATAAATGAATTCATTTAATATAGTAAATCATAGCCTCATGATGATCAAGACTATGAACACTCGAATGGTGGATCAAACATGTCAAAACACTAAAATGACTGTTATGGAATAACATCCTACATGGGATGGATTGAGTTTTGGGAATAACCACAAATAAATAATCATGTATTTGTAAAGTTAATAACCATACTTTTCTAATGATTATAAAAATGACATATAAATTTAATAAACAGCCGCCAATGAAATCATCAGACCCCACCTAATAATTCAAAAATCAATAGACCTGAGGGATGAGTTATAGACCATCACCACAGGATTATATGACTCTCCACATCTATTATTAGCCTCTAATTTGACATTAATATTGAGTAGATCTGTGTAAATGGAAAAAATACTCTCCCCTCGATAAATAGGTCGACATAAAGGGAAACTAATAATGGTTCAAATGGACTCGTGTACATACTGTTGGGCATCCAACATCATGAATTATAGGTCGAACCATTCCTAGATGAAGAATATATCTTGATTCCAATAATTGTCCTTCAAAGAGCTCCAAAATGGTAAAAATGTAGGCTAATACCACTAGAAATTGTAATATGTACGAAAATGGGGCTTCATTTGATCATTAACGTTAAAAAGGTGAAATTGCCCAAAATTTAGCTTGTACACAGTTTTTCTGCATAGTTTGACAAACTATACACAAACCATGCATTGGTATATAGAAAATGGTGAGTAAAACATGGTTATTACACACAGTTAATAAGATTTGCACCAACCATCGGATATGGAACTACCCGAAAATGCATTCCATCTATATGGATAGATCTAAATATGTTCTCTACCAGCACTATTTACTTTAACCATGATACATGGATATTTTCTTCCAAAAATAGGTTTTCTATGTCCGAACAAGCTCTAGAAAACCTTAGGACCTTCAATAACACACTAGGCACTCATATTAGAACCAAAATAAAGAGTTATACTGTATTTTAAAGGATCCATACCTGGGTGAAAAAAATCATTGTTATAGTCCTCTTCCTTAGAAGAACTCATCCATGAGTTCACCTTCCAAGGGTGGATAAATACTATCTAAGAAAAATTATGACCACTGGTCACATACTTTAGCCTCCCTCTCCCATGTCATATCCTTCTTGCGGTCATGCTTCCATAAGACCCATAATATAGGGACAAATCGGTGTTGGGGAGCCTTCTTGCTCTAATCAATGATGCATATTGGATACTCCGTAAAGGTGGAATCAACATCTAAATCAACTTCCTTGGGATCAAAGGTATGAGACATGTCAGTATGATACTGGGAAAGCTGTGAAACATGGAAGACATCATGAATGGAATGATACCTTTGATGTAGTATCAAACTATAGGCTACTGGATTGACTCTCTCTATAATCTCAAATGGACCTAAGTAAGGAGGTTAAAACTTAAATTTATATTATAATTTTATATGAAAAATCTTGTGAGATTCTTAAATGCAAACAAGATCCCTAACCTCAAACTCTGGAGGTCGTCAGTGTAGATTAGATAAATATTTATGTCTATATTGGGTAGTATTTATACACTCGTTGATTAGCTAAACCTACTCTGAAGGCTCCTGAATGAAACAATGACCTAGTAGGGTTTCCTCACCTACCTCCAACCCGCAAAGGGTTGAACGGAATGTCCTACCATATAAGGCCTCAAAACGAGACATCTCAATTTTCTCCTAAAAGCTATTATTATAGGATAACTTGACTAGAGGGACATGCTTCTCCCAATAACTGATGAAACTGAGGACACATTCTCAGATCATATCTTTTGGAACCTGTATTAATAGTTTTGATTTTCCAGTAGTATGAGGGTAAAAAGTTTTTTCTTATAAGGGCTTGTGTTTAAATATCCTTCTGCAATCTCTTCCAAAAACATTAAATTAAAACAAGCATTCCTATCTGAAATGATAGTGTGTGGGACCCTATTTAATCATCTGATCTCACGAAAATATAGTCTTCCCATCTCATCAATTGATAAATTCTCCCATATATGGATGATGGGGGATGATTTCATTATTCAGTTAGTAAGTACCCATAAATAATCTCTACTTATCGGAGACCTTGGTAAGCCGACTATAAAATACATAACAATATATTCTCATTTCCATTTCGGGACTGGAAGCATCTATAACAAGCCTACGGGTCTCTGGTTCCCCATCTTTACCTCCTAATATGGGGAACAGCTAGTGATAATGCCTGCAATCTAACATTTAATCCCAGAACAAAAATATTGGATTCACATATCTTGATACATAATGTAGTTGCCCAGATGAACTACCCTCTGAGTTGTGTGGGAGTCGCACATCAACTCCATTCTCATATCATTAGTAACCCAAACACATCCTTGAATATACAGGATGTCCTCTCTATTCAAAAATCAATCCAGAGGCAGGTTGTCTCCAGATATAATCTCATTGAGAACCAAGCCCTCAGGATTGAAAAATTTTGTACCCTTCACCATCTCAAGGATGGAAGAGTTAATTGTTAAAGACAACAGGTAATATTGGTAGTAACTATCATGAATCTCCATATATATCTCAAAGAACATGTCCGTTAAAAACTATTCACCATAGGCTTCCCCTATGGTCTGTTTTTGAGTTTTCTGACTCAGTGAATCTACAACCACCTTTCCCATCCAAAGCATATATACAACCTTAAAATAAAAGGATTCTAGGTAATCAGACCATATTCAATGGATGAGGTTCAAGTCATGCTATGAGAATATATATTTAAGGATATTTTAGTCCTTATACACCACAATGTGCTCACCCATTAGAAAATGACTCTATCAATGTAAGGCATGGACAAATGATGCTATCTCAAGGTCGTGAATCTGGAAGTTCCTCTCATGAGGTCTCAACTGTTGAGATCCTTATACAATGAATCTTTCATCCAACATCAGCACTACTCCAAGTCCAATTCTGGATGCATCATAGAAGAATGTATAACCTATGTCTAGCTCTCGAAGATTCAAAATAGGTTTCAAGAAAAGCCTCCCTTTTATCTCATGACAGGCTTTCATGCACTCTTCTAACCACATGAACTTGACACTATTATTTGTAATACCAGTGATAGGTGAAGAAATTCATGAGAAGGTCTGTATGAAATGATTATAATATAAAGTCTACCCCAATAAACATAGTATACCAATCACATTTTTGGGATGCTCCTAGGAAACTACAGCCCTAACCTTTTCAGGGTCAATAGATTTACCTTATTCTGAAATAATATTGAGATGTCGCAGACCCGGATTCCACATAATGGGTTCCCCGATCCTAGTGGGCACATGGACTCAAGAGTTTCATCCCAAACTCCAGAGGCTACCGACTAATAGCGAGGGCCTATGGTGTGTCCATGGGAAGACTATTCTCTCATTAACAGAGTGTAGCACAGAGGAAGGAATATAAATAAATAGTAAATATCTGAATAAATATTCAATAAATAATAGATGTTAATTGATGTAATTGATAAACATGAATAAAAATATCTTTATCAACTGAAACAATTATGATATAATGTCATGTCACTAGAAAATTGGAAAACAAGGAAACGAAACAATAGGCATGGAAAGTTCCACAAGGTAAACAAAATAAATACTACTCCAAGCATCCCAACATCAAACTCAGTCATCTACTATTAAGATCATTTATAATAAGCAAGAAATAATGTTTGTATGTTGTATTCTTCCCTTTTCAATACTGACAACCATTTAATCTACTCCAGGTACCAAACAACACTCATAGAGGGTGTGAGATAAATCTCAGTGGGCCACCACCAATGGTGTCTATAATATCTGGCCTACGTAATGGAATATAGTATTGTATAGGCATGCATATAAAGTAAATAAATCATTAAAATATAACTAAACACCCATATACCTACATCATCCCCTGGATGGTGTTTGAACATGTAACTAGTTTATTAATTATGAAATTACCATTTAATGATAATATGTCACATGAGGAATATCCAGCACTCACATCCCCTCATGATAATATAAGTAATAAATGTCCCAAGACATAATAAGGAAACCTAACAAAGATATCGAGTGAGGGAGTTGTAGGGTAATAACCAATGTAAAATAAATATCACAGAACACTAACTCAGTAATATCTGAGTCTAGATATGGTGTAAGTGTTTAATCCAAGTCATTCCACAATAAGGCATCTACCAATTCAATGATGATCGACCAAGGTAAAATGGGGCTATGAATAGGAAGGGACCTACAGGATTTCTCCATGGCACCGACTGGCCAATGCTAGATATATTGAGTTTATCTGAGATATCCTATAATAATGAAAACGATCATATGGTAGTATACCGAGCATCTAAGTAATTGACCAGAACTAGAGTTTATGTTGGTATTAACCAAGAAAATTTCATCCTTGAATCAGAATGGGGTTCCTGAGACCCAAGGTATTCTCCTCTTAGAATTTAAGGCGATCTTGAGTTGGTACCTTACTATTTGATATTTTAATCATGTATTAATTAATTTGGTTCGTGTCTTAACTTCCATTAGTGTTGATCGGTCAAGTATATTTGAAACCATTTACTTATTGGTCCAAACATTGTCTTCCATTAGTGTGGATAGGCCAAGTAGAGTTGCAACCATTTAATTAAGTATTAAAAAACATTAAGGTATATCAATTAGAGAGGTTCACACTACTACATTCTATTAGAATAGAAAGGGGTGATATGGATAGGTAACCTTTATTCAGTCTCAATTCATAAGGCCATGTTAGATACTTAGCATACTTGTCGATCCACATTTCATATTTCACATTTATTAATCATTTTTAAGAACTTACCTTAGGCAGTTCAAGTGTAGAGCATACATGGTACATTCCATTATGCAATTATCATTAATAAAAATTCAATTATTAATAATAGTCTAACCTTTATATAGTTCAAGAAAAGGCACACCTGAATGGTGGATCAAACAAGTTGAAACACTAAAACCCAATTATGGAATTACCTTCGACATGTGGAAGATTTAGTTGTGCGTGTAACCACTAAAAACTAATCACATACTTGGAAAGAGAATAACCATACAATTCTAACATGTATAATCATAGAATGTAAATTTAAGAAATGGGTTCAAAAAAAACTATTGGTCTGCACACAAACATTCCAAAATCAACAAAATTTAGGTATGAGTTATAGACCACCAACTATAGGGTTGTACGATCCTTCTCCTCCAGTATCGGCCCTCGATTTTCCTTAGATCACAATAGATCTAAGAAAAGGTGAAAATTTCTCACATGATGATATGTAGGTCAAGATTTAAGGAGAAGAAGAATGACTGAAGAGGACTTGAGTACCTATAGTTGCACATCCAATGTGATTAACGTAAGCTCGATCATATTTCGGAGATGGAGATCTCTTGATTCCAAGTTTAGATATTAAAAAATCCCCAAATTGAGATCGAAATAGGTTAATCCCTCATAAACTCAAATTTTGGATAAAGTGGTGGCTTAATTAGATCATTAAGGTAAAATAGAAATTTACCTAGAAAAATAGACTACACACGATTTGTCTGCATGGTTTGTAAAACTGTGCAAGAACTTTGTGGGTCAGTTATGCCCTAATGGTTTGGTCCACACAGTTTTTCAAACCATGCACAACTCGTGATCATATACCTGGGGAAAATGGGAACTCACATAATTAGGCCACACGGTCGTGTTTCTACCGTACAAGGTGGATCTGTTTGAGAAAACACCATCTCCTTGGTTTTGAAAATCATACAGAAAACCTGCACGGTTTACTCTAAACCATGCAAAGAGTCTATTTTCTCCAAAATGGATGGGTTCCGAGCTCCAAAAAAGTCTTGAACACCCTTATAACTTTTTCTAACCCATTAGGCATCCACATAAGGTCAAAATTAATGATTTAAACCAAAAATTAAAGGATATGTACCTAAGTGAAAATGGGGTTCTTATAGTCTTCCACCCTTAAAAGAACTCACCACCAAATTTTACATCAAAGGGTAAAGGAACACTATCTAAGAACAACTCTATCCACTGAGCATGTACATCTTTTTCCCTCTCCCAAGTCTCTTCATGTACTCTTCTATGATGCCATAGCACTCGTGTGAGATAGAAAGCCTTGCCTTGGAGAACCTTCATGGTTCAGTCAAGGCTGTGCACTGGATACTCCTTAAAGGTTGCATCAGTATCCAACTCAACTTCTTCAGGATAAAGGGTACGGGATGGGTTATCATGATATTGGCGAAGATGTGAGACCTAAAAGGCATCGTGCATTTCATGGTACCTCTGAAGTAATAGAAACCAATAGGCTACCATCCTGACTCTCTCTAGAATCTCAAACAGCTCAATATAATGATGTCACATCTTTCTCTACTTATTTAACCATCTATGCCATCAACTGGGTGATACCCAAAGAAAAAATTATATCCAACCTCAAAATCAACAGGTTATTGACGGCAATCGGCATAATATTTTTTCTAGACTGAGCAGTATCCATATGCCTTTTGATTAGCTGGACATGTTCTGAAGTCTCCTGAAAAAGATGTGGAGCTAGTAGGGATGCCTCACCTCCCTCAAGCCAGCACAAGGGTGAACAGAATGGCCTACCATGTAAGGCCACAAAATGAGCCACCTGAATTTTTTCCAGAAAACTATTATTATTAAAGAACATGATAAGAGTAATATGATTCTCCCATGAACTACCAAAGTCCAGGACACATGGTTGGTGCATATCCCCTAGAACATTTATTTTCGATTCCGATTTTTCATCAGTTTGGAGGTGAAAACTTGTGCTTAGAATCACCTTAGATCCCAATAGATTTCTACAACCCTTTCCAAAACAGTGATGTGAAATGAGCATCCCTATTTGAAAAGATAGTATGTGGAACCCCATATAGTCATATGATCTCATGGACATAAAATCTCACCAAATCATCAATGGAAAAAGTCTCCCATATAGGAATGAAGTGTTCTGATTTTGTTAGTTGGTAAATGACTACCTAGATAGCATCTCTACCCCTTGGTGACCTTCGTAAGCCAACTACAATATCCATAGAAAAATATTCCCATTTTTTTCTAGGACTAGAATTAGATGTAATAAGCCTATAGGTATTTGTTTCTCCTCATTCACCTCCTGATAGGTTGAACACATAGTAATAAAGACTGAAATATGATGTTTCATCCCAGGCCACCAATACTGGCATCGCTTATCTTGATACATCTTTGAGATTCCGGGATAAACTGCCCACTGAGAAGTGTGGGACTCTTTCATTAACTCCTCTCTCACATCTACATGAACCTCGATATGTCCATGTAGATTCAAGATGTATTCTCTATCCATAGAGAAATTTGGTGGTGGGTTATCTCCTGATATACTCCCACAAAGAACCAAACCATTAGGATTTGAAAACTGCCTACTCGACACATTCTCAAGGAGGGAAGAGGTAATTGTTAAGGATGAGAGGTAAGACTACTCATGACTGTCATAAAACTATAGATGATGTTTAGAAAAGAGAGACTTTAACTTCCATTCATCATTTTATTCTTGTACGACATTTGTTTTACTTTTCCAACTCTGTCAATCAGCGACCACATTTCCATTTCCAGGAATATAGGCAATCTCAAAATCGAAGGATTATAGATATTCGACATATCTCTGTTGTCTGAGGATCAAGTCACGCTGATAAAAGATATATTTGAGGCTTTTTTTATCCGTATTAATCCCATCAAATAGATAATGTCTCCAGAAATGTGTGTCATGGACAACTGCTTCAATCTCGAGGTCGTGTTTCTGATAATTTTTCTCTTGAGGCCTCAACTACCCAGATCCGTACGCAATGACTTTGTCTTCCTGCATCACCACTTCCCCTAGTACAATGCCTAAGGCATAGTAGAATATGATGTAACCTTTACCAGGATGTAGAAGAAATAGAATAGGTGTCGTTACAATCCTCCCTTTCAACTCATAAAAGTATTTCTCGCATGATTTTGACCACAGGAACTTAGCACCCTACTTTTTAACTCTATTAAGAGGTGACACAATATGTGAGAAGTCAGGTATGAAATGCTTGAAATATCTAGTGAGCCCTAAGAAACTCTTGATATCAAACACATTTTTGGGATACTCCCAGGAAACTATAGCACTAACCATTTTAGGGTTAATAGATACTCCTGATTCTGAAATAATATGACCCAAGAAGTAGACTTTCTCAATCCATAAGTCACAATTAGAAATCCTAGAATACATTTGATGATATCTCAGTGTACTCAGAACAATCACAATATTTTCGGCATGGTTTTTATGAGTGCGATAGTACACCAATATGTCATCCACAAATACCATGAAAAAAGAGTCTAAATATGGGTGGAAAACCCTATTCATCAAATACAGAAAAATGGAAGGTGTGTTTGTAAGATTGAACAGTATAACAAGATACCCATATAGGCCATCCCTTCTACAAAAATCTATACATGGTATGTTTGATGGTCTGGATTGCACTTGATGATAACCTAATCTCATGTCAATCTTAGAGAACACCTTTTCTCCTTGGAGATGGTCAAAGAGATCTTTTATTTGGGGAAGTTGATATCGTTTCTTGATCATAATTAGGTCAAACCATCTATAATCCACGCATAAACAAATAGTTCCATCCCACTTTTTAGACAAAAGAATGGGTGATCCCCAAGATGATGTACTAGGTCGTATAAATCTTCTGGCCTCAAGGTCCTCTATCAGACACTTGAGTTCCTGAAGCTCGGTAGGTTCCATCTTGTACAGAGGAATAGACACTGGAGCTACTCCCAATACAAGATCAATTATAAACTCTACCTCACTCATAGGGAGGTAAGCCAGAGAAGTAATCTGGAAACATGTACCTAAAATGATCAACTACTGGAGGTAAATTAGTTTGTAGCAAACCATGATCCTCCATGAAAATAATTTCAATCTGGGCATTCACTTCACCTAGCCCATGATGTTTTAGTTCAGCTCTTCCATCCTGGACATCCCACTCACCTTTGAAAAGATAACTTTTTCCTTTTAGTGATGTAAAAGAAACCCAGGGGAAATAGCAGTCTACAAAGGAGTGATAGTGGAAAAACAATTCCATCCTAAGAATAACATAGAATCCCGTCATCTAGAGATCAAAGAGATTCTATAATAAAGGATAACTACCTACCTCAAGGAGATAGTCCCTACACTGACGTATTCCCTCCATCCATATTCCCAAAGGTGTATCAAGGGTTATTACACCATATTGAAACTATATCTATAATCCAATACTTTCCATGATAGATATGGAAATAAAATTGTTTGAAGCACCTATATCAACAAAGAAGATAAAATAGTAGAGGCTACTAGAATAGTACCTTATACTATAGATGGTCACATAGCCTGATCCTTGGGTATCGGCTATGATGCATGCAACTTACCTAATCCATGACCCTATGAAATAGAGGGACTACCACGATCATGACTGCTCTTATGACATTGTTGGTGGTCAAGTAATGGACTACTATGGCTACAACCTCCTCCTTGTCTAGACCTTCCAGTGCTATTCCAAATCCCCACCGGACATAGCGCAAAATAACTCGCTCCTGAATGTGGAGCTAAAGATGATCCTTTTACACTCGAAGCTGGTGGAAAGGTCCTAAAAATCATTGAAGATGACTCATACAACCACAAGAATGGAACTATATAGGGTATCTAACACATTGGGGCTTCTAATACCCTAGTCTTCCTCACTAATGAAACACCATAAGGTTATCAAACTAGATACTCTAGCTACCACTGCCCTAATGACAAACCGTAAGTTAACTTTTCCTGCCACCAGAAGAACTAATGTTCTGATGTGGCACTTCTCCTTTAAACCATTTACATGTTACATCCCTTAGTTTATGCTCATTAATAATGGCCTGATTAACTATTTCATAAAAGGTATGAAGGAAAAGGAGATTCACTTGAGTTCAGATGGCATACTGGGGCCCATCCTCAAAACATATAGCACACGAAAGCTCATCACTGACTTGAAGTGGGGAAAGGTGCTGTAAATCAGTGAAACATGAACAATATTCCATTAATGACATCAAAACTTGGTCAAGATGCATGAAATCTCTGGCTCTATTAGTTCCCAGAGCCTATGGAAAGAACTGATCATACAAGTCATTCTGGGAGTCAACCCATAACATGCCCTGATGACGACCGTCTTGGGTAACCACATCCCACTAATGCTTGGACTAATCACAAAGTATTTATATAGAAATATTGTCTCTTAAATCTGGATGTATTTCCATATGCTCAAAGATAGAAAACATGGAATCTATCTAAGACTCTATAGCTTGAGAGCTACCATCCCCTAAAAAGTAGGATAATACTACTACTGGAACTCGTGGGTCAGACCAGCCATTATAGGTGCAAACTATGGTGCACCTTGCATGGAATGAATCTTCCTTAGGAAACTATCATAGACTAGGGAATCAGTTCCCAAATCAGGTACAATAGGAAGTTCCTCAAGTGTCTCTCTAGGAAGTATGACTGGTGGCTCAGGGCCCACCATGTTTGGACCATGGTCTTCACCACCCTCTGAGAGAATGTCACAAAGACATCATGGTGACATTGTTCGACAAATTCCAAACACACACTTTAGAAAAATATTAGAATAATAAGGTAGCATCACTAGTAGAAGATGAATTTAATAAAACTCACTACTGAAGACATACTACCCAAACTACATGCTTATACTGTCTAGTATCGGTAAGTGCTCAAGTATATGCTTCATGTCATTTTGCAGTCAATTTCCAGGTTCAATCCTTTACCTTTCATAAATATGAAAAGTTAGGATAAGGATGTGCTACCAATTCATTTTAGTTTCCAGGATTCACTTTATAATGGATAGTCATTTCCGATGAATCAGTGCCCATACACCTATCATAAGAAACAACACCCATTTACTTTTTCATAATGGCTTGACTTCGTGAATGAATCGTCCCAACCCAAGAAGGACCATACACCTCATGAATTGAGATAGAAAATCACTGAATCAAATCCAATAGTAATTCTTGTACAAGAAACTATAACATCATCAATCAGGACTTACAGGAATATCTAGCAATGCAAAGTAGTGAAATGTACCTATATGGCATGGAAATATGCATGACATGTGAATTCTAGGTGCCTATAATGATTAATTTTGAAATGCTCCTTGCCATCAGATCATTGGCTAAAGATTAAATAAATTCTCAAATAGAGTAATAATCAACAACACCACAGAGCATATGCATCACCCAGTGCTGAAATAATATCAACTATAATAGGAAAATTAAAACAACAATTGCATTATGGGTAAATTGACTTTTACCCCCAACATGGGTTCGTGACTCCCAAGCATGGATTATAACCAAGCCTCAAGAAATATTTTCCTCCATTATATTGTCTTCAAAAAGTAAAGTAAGAAAATAAACCTCCTCGGATACCACTTTGTGATGTATCGGACCTAGATTCCACTTAACAGGTTCCCCAAGCCCGGTGGCCACATGGCCTCAAGCGCATCATCCCAAGTCCCAGAGGCTGCTGACTGGAAGTGAGGTCCTAGGGTGTGTCCATGGGAAGACTATGCCCTTATTAGCAGAGTGTATCATGGTAGAAGGAATATAAATGAATAGTAAATATTGGAATCAATGTGAAATAAATAGTGGAAGCTAACAGATGCAATATATAAAAAAGAATAACAACATCTTTATCAATTGAAACAGTGATGATGTAATTTCATGTCACTAGAAAACTAGAAAACATGGATACAAAAAATAAGCATGAAATGTTCCACAAGGAAAAGAAAATAAAGACGTCAAGTATCCCTAGATCCAACTCAATCATCTTCTATCATGCTCTATCCTAATTAGTAAGAAATCAAGTGTTGGAAGTCGTATGCTTCCCTTTGTCAATACCTACAACAATGTAATCTACTCCTCGTACCAAATGACGCCTAGAGAGGGTGTGAGAGAGATCTAATTGGGCCACCACAAATAGTTTCTATAGCATTCATCCCATGTAATGGAATATAGTAGTGTGCAGGCATGCATATAAAACTAAAGCAATCATTACAATATAACCAAATTCCCAAGTACCAGCTTCAGCCCTTGGATGGTGTCTTAGCATGTAACCAGATAATTAATTAAGAAATTACCATTTAATGTTAATAGGTCATGTGAGGCATAGTATTGATTGACATCACCTCATTTTATTATAAGTAATGAAGGTCCAAAGATGTAACAAAGCAACTTCAAAAAGATATCCAGTGAGGGAGCTCTAGGTTAATAACCAAGGTAACCTAAATCTCATGGTAAACTAACTCGGAAGTATCTGGATATATCTAAGGGGTAAGAGTGTAATACAATAAGTGTAATCAAATGAATTATAGAAACCGAGTCAAAGGTGATCGGCCAAGGTAAAATAGGGATAATAAAAGATTGGGCCCTATGGGCATTCACCAAGGTACCTACTAGCCAATGCTAGATTCAAGGACTGAATCTGAGGTATCCTATAATAATGAAAAGGATTATATGGTAGTATACTGGGCATCCAAGAAATATACAAGAACCAGAGTATAGGTGGGAATTAACCTTAGAAAAATGCATCCTTGAATTGCAATGGGCTTCCCGAGTCCCAAGGTATTCTCCTCTCAGAATCCATTGAGAGCTCGTGTCAGTCCATTCCTATTTTATATTATAATCATGTAGAAATTCATTATGTTTAAGTATTGCATTCCATTAGTATGGATAGGTTAATTAGAGTTGAAACCATTTACATATTGGTCCAATCCTTTTCTTCCATTAGTGTAGATAGGCCAAGTAGCGTTGAAACCATTTAATCAAGTTATAAATAACCATCATGGAATATCAATTAGAGAGGTTCACTGTGTTACCTTCTATTAGAATGGAAAGGGGTTATACAGACATGTAATCTTTATCCAGTCTCATTTGGTGATTCCAAGTTATATAATTAGCATACTTTCCAATCCACATTACATATTTCAGATTTAATAATCATTTGTAAGTACTTATCGTAGGTGGGTCAAGTGGTGAGCTTACATGGAACATTAAATTATGAAATTATCATTAATAACAAGCCATTTATTATAAAGAATCATACATTTAGAAATTTCAATAAAAGGCACTCTTGAATGGTGGTTCAAACTTGTTGAATCACTAAAACCCAATTCTGGCATAATCTATGCCATGAGGTGGATTGAGTTGTGAGTGAAACCACTAACAACTAATCACATATTTGGAAAAATCATAACCCGAAAATTATAGAAAATATAATCATGGAATGTAATTTTAATAAATGGCTTATAATGAAACCAGTGGTATGCACATGAACATTCCAAAATCAGCGATCATTAGGGATGAGTTATACGCAACCCACCTTAGGGTTGTACAATCCTTCTCCGCTTGTATAAGCCGTTGATTTTCCTTGGATCGAAGTGAATCTAGGAAAAGATTAAAATCAATCACATGATGATATCTAGGTCAAGAGTGAAAGAGAAGAAGAATGGCTATAGAGGACTCGATTACATACTGTTTCACATCCAATGTGACAAACAAAAGCTCGATTAGATGTCGGATGATGGAGATCACATGATTCTAAGTTTAGATCTTCAAAAATACCCAAATTGAGAGAGAAATAGATCTATACCACATAAAATTGGATTAGGTAGGAATGGATGGATAAATTAGATCAATAAGGATAAAAATAGAAATTTACCAAGAAATATAGTCGGCGTATAGTTTGTGCACAGGATTTTTCAAACCATGTGGGTCGGCTCTACCTGAACGGTTTGGTCTACCTTGTTTTTTGAACCGTGCGTAAATCATGCACAAATGCCTAGGAAAAAGGGGTTCTTGCACAGCTAGGCCGCATGGTTGTGCACCCACTGCGAAATGTGGATCTATCTGAAAAATTAGCCTCTACATGGTTTTAAAACAATATGGAAAACCATCTCAGTTTACTCTTAACTATGCAAAGAGTCTGTTTTCTACAAAAAAGAATGGGTTATAGGCTCCGAACAAGTCTCGAACACCCTTGTAACATTTTCTAACTCATTAGGCATCCTTATAAGGTCCAAAGTAAAAAAAATTAAACTTAAAATTAAAAGATCTATACTTGAGTGAAAACCTGGGTTCATACAAATATGACCCAATAAGTGAACATTGTTGATTCATAAGTGGAACTTAGTAAGCATTTCATAAAGATGATACTCTCTCAGTGTACCCAGAATGATCAAAAGACTATTATATTGGTCACTACAAGTGTGAGAATACAACAAGATTCCTTTAACAAAAACTACGAAAAAATAATCCAAATAGGAGTGGAACACCCAATTCATCAGAGCCATCACTAGTACAAATACTATTTTTAACATCACCGTTTTTCATGTCGGTTTTTTAGAACTGACGACAAAATATCTAAAAATTGATTTATCATGTCGGTTATTATATTAATAATGTGAAAATCCATTTTATTTTATTTTTCACATCGGTTCTATATGAACCAACGTGAAAACCCCATTTTTGTTCATTTTTCATGTCGGTTATATAATAACCGATGTGAAAATTCTATTTTATAGACTTTGTCATGTCCATTCTAAATAACCGACGTGACAAATTAATTTTACAAGACTTTTCATGTCGATTATTAAATAAACTACATTAAAAATGTTTACAAAATTGTAGTTCATTTCTCAATATTTGATTTGATAGGTCACGGTGCTCAAACGGAGTTACGGATCAAATGTTTTGGGCATCATAAGTTGATCATCTCTAAACAAAGTCTTTGGGAATGCCAATTTTTAAAGGCCATAATTTTTAATTCGTAACTCCCTTTGAGCTCTGTGACCTATCAAATTGAAGCTTGGGAAATGCAATAAATGCATGTTAACATTTTTCACATCAGTTATTTATTAACCTATGTGAAAAATACCTTTTAACGTCGGTTATTAAATAACTGACTTGCAAAAGCCATGAAAATTGATTTTTCACGTCGGTTATTTAATAACCGATGTAAAAAAGAGATAAAATTTTATTGTTCACGTCAGTTATTTAATAACAGAGGTGATAAGGGTTTAAAAACGTGTGTTTCATTTTTCAAGCTTTGATTTGATAGGTCACAGAGCTCAAATGGAGTTACGGATCATAAGTTATGAGCACCGGAAGTTGATCATCTCTAAACGATGTCTTAGGGAAGGCGAATTTCCAAAGGCCATAAATTTTAATCTGTAACTTTGTTTGAGCTCCGTGACCTATCAAATCTAAGCATGGGAAATAAACTACATTTTTTTATCATTTGTTCACGTTGGTTATTTAATAACAGAAGTTAAAAAAACCTTTTACCATTAGTTATTAAATAACCGACGTTAAAAGACAAGAAAATTTATTTTTAAGATCATTTATTTAATAACAGACGTGAAAAAGAGATAAAAATTGATTTTTCAGGTCAGTTATTAAATAACTGATGTGAAAAATAAGTAAAAATATTAATATCTTTTTATGGAGGTTATCATAAAACTGACGTGAAAGATAATTTTCATATCCCGCCAACGCGAAATTTCAATTTTTTTACATCACGACGTTGACATTTCCAATTACCGCTTAAAATTTTTAATATTGCGTTTCAATTTATCTTCTCAATTATATGTTTTAACTATACATTTTTTCTAATTTAGCAATAATTTCTTTCAACCATCATCATTCCTCCAACTAGACTCATTTGATATTCAACGTGAATCAATTATTTCTTCTTTCCACAATCTCATCAAGGTAGTTTTAATTGTTTATCCAAGATTTATGGTTTATTTATATGTTTTATTAATTTATATACCATTTAACAATAATTTCTTCCAACCATCATTGTTATGCCAACTAAACTTGTTTGATCTTCCAATTGAATCCATCATTTCATCATTCTGTGATCTCGTCAAGGTATTCATAATTATTTTTTCATGATTTATTTTTTTATCAGTAGTTTTCTGAATTGATATACAATTTAAGGATTATAATTTTATTATAATGATGTATAATTATTTATATCATGTTAAAACAACAAATAATCTTCCGGATTCTTAAATTTCTCATAATACGAAGCCACGGTTGGCTCATTCAATCATTCTATGAAAAAACATATCAATATTCTGATGATCATAACTTTTGATCTGTAACTCCATCGGAGCTCTACAACCTGTAAAATCAAAGCTTACGAAATTATATATAATATGGAAAATATTTTTTATGTCTTTTATTTAAAAACCGATATCAAAAGTAATTTTTAACGTCGGTTTTTCAATAACTGGCGTAAAGAATGACTTTTCACATCGGGTTTTTTTAAATCGATGTAAAAAATGGATTTTTATGGCATTTCCAGAAGGTCATTCATGTCGGTTTTTAAAGAATGATGTTAAAACCATAAATACTCATTTTTAACATCTGTTATTAAATAACCAACATAAAAAATCATATTTTTTACATCACTCGCAATAGCGTCGCCTTAAAACTGACGTTAAAAAGCTAAAAAACGATGTAAAAAATATTTTTTGTACTACTACATGATAATGAATGGTGTGTTAATGAGACCAAATAACATAATGAGGTACTCATATAGACCATACCTACAAATTAATGTTTTATGAGGTATGTCTAATTGCTTGTCATGCACCTAATTATATCCTGATCTCATATCGATCTTAGAGAAGACCCTAGCTCCTTAGAGCTGGTTAAATGGATCATCTACTCGAGGAAGTGGATACTAGTTCTTGACCATAATCTAGTTCAACCTTATTTAATCTAAAAATAGTTATAAGGTTCCATTATCCTTCTTGGCAGAAAGAATAGAAGAACCCCAAGAGAATTTATAGGGTCATATAAATCATTTGGTCTCTAGATCCTCTAACTGCTGCTTGAGCTTTTAGATCTCAGTAGGTTCCATCCTATATGAGGGAATGGATAGTGGGGTTGCTCTTGTAACAAGATATATCATATACATAACCTAACTCTTATGAGGTAATCTTGAAAATTTGTCGAGAAAGACATCCGTGGAATTATCCACTACTAGAGGGAAACCATCTTGATGTAAACTCTAATCATATATGAAGAGACTGGAGATCTGGGCAGTCACTCCACTTAGCCCAAGATTCTCTAGTATTGTTTTACCATCATGTACATCCCGATCACCTTTATATAGATAACTGATGTCCTCTGGTGATGTAAATGTTACCCCATTATGATAGAAGTCTACAAAAGAATGATATCAAACCAACCAATCCATCCTGATAATGAAATATAAGCCTTTCATCTCTAGAATTAAGTGGTTCCATAAGAAATGGTAACTTCATAACTCAATGGGACAATCCATACATTGGTGTATTCCCTCTGAACGCACTCTTAACGGTACATATAGGGTCCTTACACCATAAAAATATTCAATCTCCAAAATAGGACTCTACACAATAAATATAGAGGTAAAAGAGTCTAAATCACCCTTATCAAATAAATCAGATACTATAGTAGATGCCATAGAAATAATACCAAGTACTATATATGGTCATGTAGCCTGATCCTTGGGTATCAGCTGTATAGACCACATCTGGACTGTTCCACGACCATGTAAAATAGTTATAGCACCATGATCAAAACTACTCTATTGGTGTTGCTGGTGATCATGGGTCCGGCTACCATGGCCACGACCGCCTCTTCGTCCAGTATTTTCGGTGCTATTACAACTCCCATCTTGATGTGGTGGAAAATGACCCGCTCTTAAAGGTGGAACTGGAGTTGATCCATTTTCACTCGAAACTGGTGGAATGGTCCTACATATTCTCTGGGGATCTCCCATATGGCTATAAGACTATCACACAGTTGGGTCACTATCATAATGAGTCTTCATTTTCCCCCATCATCCACACTGATGATAGAACATGGAGTTATTAAAACAGGTACTCTAGTTTTCACTTCCATGAAGAGAAACCTTGAGGGAAATTTTCTTACCACCAAGAGAACTATTGGCCTATCATGGAACCAATCCCCCATATTTGGTACTATTGTAGTCGCTTAGGTTTCACTCGGTGATAATTACCTAATTTCCTATTTCATAAAAGTTAGGAATAAGAAATAAAATCACCTTCATACTGATATCACACTAGAGCCCATCCTCGAAGCATTTATCGTGAGAAAGCTCATCACTAGCCAGAAACAGTTCAATACACTACAAAATTATGAAATGCGATGAATATTCCATAACTAACACAGAACCCTACTCAAGATTCATGATCCCGCTGTCTCTATCATATCTATGTTTCTGAGGAAATAACTTATCATAGAAAATAGTCTTCAAGTCAGCTGATATCATGTCTTGATGACGATCGGCCTGGGTAACCACATCCCACCAACACTTGTCCATATCCCGAAGCATGTATATTGCATGATTGACCCTATTCTCTAGAGGCATTAACAAATGATCAATGAATAACATGATGGCCCATAGCCAATAGGCGATCTATTGTAGACCTCCATCCCCTGAGAAAGTTGGAGGATTCTACTACTAGAACTCATGAGTCAGATCAGTCATCGTAGGTGCAAGTTGTGGTGCCCCATGAATGGATTGCATAAAATATGGGAAACTATCACGATGTTGGGATTTAGTTCCAACATCAGGACTCCTGGAGGTAATACTGGTGGATCAGGATACATAATGTTTATATCATGATCACTTTCGCATTCCCAGAATATGATACAAGGACTTCATGGTTTCATTGGTCTACAAATTCCAAAAACACACCTCAGAACATGCTTTAGGTAGATTGAAAGCAACACTTACAGAATCCAATCAATAAAAATCTCACTACCCAATGTATACAACCTGAACTACCTTATTAGATGGAAAAGTACTAGTATGTTCTCAAGTATAAGTTTCATTTAATTTTATAATGGATAGACATTCCCCTTGAATAGGTTCACATACACCTCACTAATGAAAACGATTCCCATTTATTTATAGCATAATCACTTGAATTGATAAATTACTCACCCCATCCAATGAGGACCCGTAATCCTCATGAACTGAGATAGTCAATCACTCAATCACAAGCAAGTGTAATATAAGAATAGGCTATCTAGCACATCATCACTCAATAATCACAGGCATATCAAGCGGTGTAATGCAATGAAATACCCTTATATGTTATGGAAATATGAATGGCATGCCAATTTTTGGTACCTAATGATGCATGTCCCAATGGTCCATGCCCACATATCATCAAGCTAAGGATAAAAGAAATCATCCATCATAGTAATAGTAAAAAACTCTAAACAGCATGTTAATCACCCAATAGTGAAATTATATCAAATACATTAGGAAAAAAAATAATAACAAATATATTTTGGGTAACATGGATTTTACCCCAAACTGTGGTTCACAGTTCCCAAGAATTGCTTATGAACAAGTCCCATAGTGTTCATAATTTTTAATCTATTGCCTATAAATAGTAAGGAAAAAAAGGAAATCCCATGTGATAACACTATGTCATGTTTTGGACTTGGATTCCATTTCATAGGTGGCCCTAACCTGGTTGTCCATATATCCCCAAACGCATCTCCCCAAATGCAAGAGGATGTCACCCAGATGTGTAGACCTAGGGTGTGTCTATGGGGAGACTATGACCTCATTAGGAGAGTGTAGCACATTGTATAAATATAAATGAAGGTAAATAGCTGAAACAATATAAGTAATGAGTGGAATCATATGAAAATAATAGATAGAAAAAAGATAATAATAACTTTATCAACTAGAATAACTGATGAAGATATGTCATGTAACATGAAAATTGGAAAACATGGGTTCAAGACAACATGCATGACATGTTCCACA
The DNA here is from genome assembly GCA_963277665.1 of Viscum album. Lineage (NCBI taxonomy): Eukaryota > Viridiplantae > Streptophyta > Magnoliopsida > Santalales > Viscaceae > Viscum > Viscum album. Next base: position 1,018,328,222 of record OY728133.1, on the reverse strand, counting down.
AAAGTATAAGAAAATTAAAATATCGTCCCAAGAATCTTGAGATCTGTCTCGGGCATCTAATATCAAGTTTTATCATAAACAACAAAAAATCAAGTGTCCAAAGTTTTATGCTTCCCATTTTCAACACCTATATGCATGAAATCTACCCTGGGTACCAAATGACAACCCAGAGAGGGTGTTAGATAAATCTTAGGGGGCCACCAACAACAGTATCTATAATGTGTGGAATGTGTAATGGAATATAACATTGTGAAAGCATGCATATATGAATTAAATTAGTATAGTATAACTAAATAGCCATGTGCCTACTTCATCCCTCGCATGGTGTCTGAACATGTACCCAATCTTTTATTTGATCATTACCAATTTATAATTAATTCCATTGTTAATAATAGTAAAGGTTCCAAGATGTTACAAGGTAACTTGTATTGATATCTAATAAATGTGTTCTAATATAATAACCAATACAATTTAGTCCTCAAGGGTCACCAAATCAGAAATAACTACAGCCTGGAAAAGGGTATAAGTGTAATACAAGGTGTACAGTCCACATCATTCTGTAATGAGAATCCTACTGAGACAAATGAGTTCATCCAATGTAAAACGGTGCTAAGCAATGACTGAACCAGATGGTCATTACCCATGGACCCTACTTGTCAATACTGGATCAAAAGAGTGTACCTATGGCATCCTGTTGTACTATATTAGGGATCCTACAGTGTCATATTGGCCATCTAAAATGAGATAAGTATCGTGATATATGTCGGTCTCAACCTAATAAATTTTTATCCTTGAATTCGTATTTGGGTCCTTGAGTGCTCATGGCATTCCATTAGGAATACAAGGTGATATTGAGTCAGGAAAATACTACTTTTATAATTAATTCATATATAATTCATAATGTTCAAGACATTACCTTTCATTAGTGTGACAAAGCTAATTGAGAATGTATCCATTTAATCTGGTCATATTTAATCATTAAGTCCATTTAGATCAAGACTTTCCTTTCATTAGTGTGACAATTCCAAGTATCTTGAAACCATTAATTTAATCCAATTAAGGAATTTTCAATGATCACGGTTCACATTGACACCTTCCATTAACATGGTAATTGGTGCTATGGACGTGAAACCAATTATTCAATTACATTTTGAAAAAATGTGAAGTCATGTATGTTGTATACTTTCCAATTTACATTTACCATTAATTTATCAATAAAACACATACCTTAGGAGGTTAAGGTTGTGAGAATATATGGAACATTATATTATGCAATTAAAAATATAAATAAATCCATTTAATATAGAAAATATTACCATTATGAAGTTCATGCCAAGGAATAGCTGGATGGTGGATCAAATATGTATAAACACTAAAATGAAAATTATTGGATAACATCCTACCTGGGATGGATGTAGTTGTGGGCGTAACCAATAAAAACTAATAAAATATCATGAAATATAATAACCATGAATTTATAAGGATTATAATCATGTCCTATAAATTCAATAAACAACACCTGATAAAATTGATGGACCCCACCTGACAATTCCAACATCAACGAACTTGAGGGGTGAGTAATAGACCAGCAACCATTGGCTCGTACAACTCTCCTAATCTAGTATTAGCCTCTAATTTGGATTATATTGTGGAATATATGAGAAAAAGGTAAAAACACTGACACCTCAATATTTAGGTCAAGAGAAAGAGAGATGACGAACGGATCAAACTGACTTGAGTACATAGTATTTCGCATCCAACATGATGAACGGAAGCTTGAAAGGATCCTTGATAAAGCACATCTCTTGATACTTATAATAGGCCCTAAAAAATTTCCAAAATTAGAGAAATAGAGGTTAATCCCACTATAATTCATAATAGGGAAGAAGGAGGGGCTTAATTACATCATTAAGTGTAAAAATATAATATTACCCAAATTTTAGTCTATTCACAATCTGTCCGTACAGTCTGAAAAACCATGCACAAACCATGCATGGGTACCCAGACAAAAGGCGTATACCACAAAGTTATGCCACACATTTAATAAACCATGTGACAACTATGCGAGATGGCCTTGCCCAAAAATGTAGACCATCTATATTGTTAGATTTAATTGTGTGCCCTACCAGCATGGTCTACTCTAATCGTGTAACATGGCCATTTTCGCTAAAAACATTGGTTCTCGACTCTAAACCCCCCCCCCCCAAAGGCCCTCAATAAATTCACTAACCCACTATTAATTTATATTATATCAAAAATAAATAATTAGGACTGTATTTAATGGATGTATAGGAGAGTAAAAAACCAGGTTCTTACATGTAGTAGCTTTGTTAGGGGATGAGGTAGCCATGGAGGAATTATTTATGTATGGAAATAGGTTTGATATATTTTGTTAGGTGAATAAAATATATTTTAAGAATTTTTCAGGGGTGGTTAATGAGGATCTCATCTATAAGGGTAACCTTAAGTATTGTTTCAGTGGTAAGAATATTATCTCATCTGGTCGGATTTTTGGTATATTTTAAAACGTCTTGAAGTAGTGTTATCAGTGCTTCTGATAAGGTAATGGATGTTTAGGAAACCAAGGGAGTGGACTAGACATTTAGTGTAGTACTTATGTGGTTTCCCATGAGTGTGGAATTCCTAGTAAATGTTTGGATAGTGTCCTCAACCACTTGTGGATTTTTAGGCTTGTGATAGGATGGGTCGTGTAAATATGTTTTGGAGGAACTCCTGATTGATGGGGTGTGATTATGGACCTATACTGATGCTGAGTGATGGAAGTGGATCTTAAATATAATTCCCCAACCATAAACATTACATAATCTTGAGTTCTGTTAAGAATTAACATTGAGGATATTTTTAGGTTTAGTGTTTTATAGAATTAAGTTATAACTTATATATAACAACATCAATATTACAATTATACACTTCTACTTAGTATCCGTTTTCTTCTTAAAATAAAAACACTTAAAAGAAAACAAGAATTATGTTCTTGATATAAATCTTCTTGAATTATTCCTTTCTCTTACCTTTCCATATACCCTATAAAAAGAATTTCAAAAAACATGGGATTGGAATAAAAGGATCAGTAAGTGTTATAAAATAATGAAAGAAAACATTATTCCATCAATACATAAAAAATATAACCTCTTTGACATACCTCATCAAATCATAAGATTTATGAGTAACACATAGAGATCATAAATCATAATGGTAACTTGTGGAATCCATAACATAATTACGTTGTAGTTTTTACAACTACTTAGGGAGTTATGTATGGAATTCTAATCACGGTATATTCCCTATATCACTTAGAATAAACATTGACATTTACCTTCACCACGTTTCCCAATGCATTAGAGAGCTATCTCAGGTTCACCCACCCATGGTTTATCACAGAACCACATGTATACGTAAACAATTCCCAAGAACTATAACATATTCATGACACCTAAAACAAGCATAAAGAAAAGATAAAATTTCCACATTTCAATCACTATATATCATTTCACGATATTGAAAAATTCAATCCATTTCCAAAACAATTTAAAACATTTAATAAAGATATTTTTGAAAAAAAGTGTATCATAACAATTTGAAACTATTATAGGAATTAAAATTTTAAAACATTAATGTCCATATAAATAATTCCTTAAAATAATTTCTGAAACACGTACATGAAATAGAAGGACTTAGAAAATTAATTCTTTAAAACATTTAAAATGATGTTTTAGTTAAAGAATCCTTTACTGCCTGAGAAAATATTGAATAAAAATAATTAAATAATAACATAAAATAAAACTATAAATATCAAGAGAATATATAAATTCAGGAAATAAAATTTCAAAAGGGTTGTTTATACACCTCATATGATAATAAATGTCCACAATATCAATATATGTCTCAATTCAAGGATATTGAGATGTAGTCCCTTACAAAGATTGTATCATGATATTAAGGATAAATCAATGAAACAATTATTTGCAAAAAAATATAAATAAACCCATTATAAGTAGATATTTAGTGTACAACAATCATATGTTATTCACACATATTCATAGCATGAAGTAATCAAGAAGTAGAATATTAACCCAGCAATAGAAATTGGGTTAAGAAGTTCCCTTAACTCAAGTTCAGCTTGTCTTGTATGTTCCTTGTTCTTCATAATAATAAACATAAGTTAATTTATACTTTATTAAGAACATTTTTCAAGTTTATTATTCCTTTTATATAACTTATTACTTTTGTATAACAATTAGTTAATAATCTTAGTTCATATCGGACATTTTGTTGATGTTCAGAACTTGAGTCAAAAATGAACTTGTTGTAATTAAAAAATTTCCATGTGGTCAAAATTACATTATACCCAGAATATTATTCATATATATATCATTTATAACGATTATATATATATATTTATAATAGTCCATAACATTTGGATATAAGAAATGAAATGCACCATTCATGGAGATTGTAAGTCGTACATACGCATTAATGCTACATTCATTTCTTTTTTCAATTTTAAATGAATGAAAACCAAATGATACATAGGTAATTCTTGTATAATATAATATTTTATATATGTTACATATTTTCATTAACACCATCCTTTATATGTTCCATGTATGTTATGAACGAGTCATATCACTTTGAGGGGGCGGTATTCCGCACTTCCTCAAATGAAATCATCGTATTTACCCATTATGGAAAAAATAAAGGTATGAAATAATTGAAAAATAAAGATGCATAGAGAAAATATAAATATAATATATATCCCATATAAATACAATTTCATCATAATGGACACCATGAGAGGTGGTGGAAAATAATTGAACAATCATTGTTTCGTGAGGCAGTAGTTTATCATCCACAGAAATGATATGTTCGTATCTATTATCTGGAGGTTTGTGGAAGTGTAGTTCGAATAAATTTCATAAACACATCCTAGTATATTTAATATACTAGTTTTTTATAAAATAATGTAATAAATAGATTTTAGGTGGTCGGATAAGGAAAATAAAAGAAAAGAAATTGAGAGAAGACATTACTTTAAATCGGGTAACACTCATTGGTTTGAACCAAAAGGCTTTATTGAAATGCCTTCTACCCAAATTAAGGATTATAGGTTTAATAGAGGTATGTTGAGGTATTATTTTGGAAGATTTTTTACGAGCCAAGGGGCTTGAGAAGTGTGAGTACTGGGTTAGAGGTGGTGTCCTTTTATAAGAGGGAGGGTCTCTTTAAGAATATTTGAAGGTATTATTTTATTATAAAATGATTTTTAATTTTAAAAGGTCCACAACTCATTAAAATAGAAAATAAGATAAATATAAGTCGAAATAAAATCTTAAAATAAGAATTAGATATATTTAGGATATTTTTTTAATCCTTATATTTTATTTTACCCTTTTTTAACTTATTAATCTTTTACAATGTCTTCTTGTATATTTATACTATACGGTTAACATATTTAATATAAAATGAAAAGACACCCGAAATGGATTATTAATGACATTTTTAACATTACATATGTCATTGTAAATAATATTAGATTTTTAGAACTATTTTATCCTTTAATAAAATATTAATTTATTTAAAAACTCATTTGTGTCAATTTTTTACTATTCATATGATGACTTTATTAAAAATCCATAAAAACATGAAAAATTTAAAAAAATTCATTAATTAAACTATAAAAATTCATAATAATCCATAAAATTATTTTATAGCATAAAATGTTTCAAAATAATTTTATTTCAATATTTATAATCTCATTTATTTAAAACATTCATTAATGAGGTAATTATTACATCATCATTGGGTCATAAATAAATTTATTTATCTGATGTCTAAAAATTAAAAAAAAGATACCATTATAAAGGAAATAATTTTATCTTTATAATTATTATTTATAGTATAAAATAAAACTTATATAACCCAATATCAATTTTTTAACTAAAAGATATATGTTTTGGTTACATTTTACTTAACTTTTAATATATTTTAAAAAATGTCATTTTCACATAAAAGTGGCTCCATGGGGTCTCAAAATTGACCCAAGGATTCCCATGTTCGAACATGTATCATCCAATATGGTTAGGATATGTGTTAGGGTAATTTAATATTATTATAATTTTATTTTTTACCATTATTTAGTAGATTTATCCTTTAACCGTGGTAAATAAAATATTTACTAAAGTTACTATTCATATTGTCTAATAATAAAAGTTACATATTTACACAATTTGGAAATCCTAATTCCAAATATGGAATACATTTTTTCAAATTCAAAACACATAATTTTCAAAAAATGTTATAAAATTAATTTTTGCTGACAAAACAAAAAAGAGTGTTTTTAAGAAATAATAACTATCAAATGATTGACACTTGTTTATATTAAATTTCAAAGTGAAATTAATTCCAATGACCAAAATTTGATTAAATGGGAAAATTTAATCTAATTATAATTTAAAACCAATTAAAAAGATAGTCTAATCATATAAATAAATTATATTAAAAGGCGATTTTGAATTAAAATGCATTATTTTTCACTATTCAACAAGAAATGACCTTTAGCATAAAAATACCAAAATTTTACCCATGGTGTCCCTTTTCTAAAGAAAAAGTTTATTTTTTCAAATGTAGCATATAAAAGTGACAAAAACTATATTTAAGAAGCGTTCCCCATCAAATGGTAGTAAATCGGCCTTTTAAAGAATATTAGAGTCTTCCATACTTAAAATCAGATTTATTCTTATTTTAAGACTCTAAATTTTATTATATAAAAGTATAAACTTTCAACAAACATATGTAATAATATTGTAGTTAGTTTTGTTCCTTCCCTCTAATACAATCGCTAGGAATTAACTACCATTTAAAATAATAATATTGTTATAATATTTTTCGGTATAACTCAAAGTTGTGTGAAACATAAGATTTCAAAGAAACATGTTACTTCCTGTTGAGTATTCTATCAAACAATGTGTCCTATTTAACATAAATTTTATATCTTATTCATAAATATTAATAGATATGAAAAGGTATTATTCAATAAATACCCAGGTCGTTACATTAAACCCCATATCGGTCAAGCATTTGGATTTCCACTAGTGGTGTTGGGTAGGGAATTGGACATGTCACTTGAGTAAAGGAGATTTCATATCAATAGGGAAGAAAAACCAATGGGACTCATGCAGAAGCTCATGGAATTGGGACATGTCATCCACATGCAATTCATCCTAGGCCTATAAGTAGTGAGGTAGGGTTATTGACTATCCACAATATGATTCATATAAATTATATGATTTCTAGGAATTTATATTATATATTAAATGATCATTGTTTTATATCTTCTCAGATTTTTGGATAGTTTGGGTCTAGTGATGGATTTATTTTTTAGTGTTATTTTGATCAGTGTGCTATTAGGGGCACAATCCAAGGGTTTTTAGACTGTATATAGTGTTTCCTCAAGGTTGGTGGGAACCATCTCCTATGGTATTTTTATATGATGTTTATTTTTGGATTTGAATTTATATTGGGAGTTTATTCCCTAATTACATATCAATTTTATATCAATTTTTACTATCAGTGGGTGAGGTTATCAACTACTGAGGGTGATACTTATATTCACCAAGGAGAATGAGATATCTGATCTAGACTTGATGGGATGGTACCTTTGTAGTTTGGGGAAGCATGTATCTCAAGTAGTGAGTCTCATGATGGGTAAAGGGTAATAAAATCATGGTGTCTTCCCACCATAGAGGATTAGTTACATGATGTTTTTCATGAGGAAGTCTCAGGGGTTCCACCAGAGAGAGGGATTTGGTTTTCATAGTTGAGTTGATTCTGATATCTGATCCATTTTATATTACACCTTATATAATTTCATTAGAAAAAATTCAAGATTTTAATGTTAAGCTAGAGGAATTATAGGCTAAGGGGTTTATTCATATGATTATGTCATGTTGGTTATCTCTTGTTTCACTACTAATGAAAGATTATGGGACACTATTATCTTGTGACTATGTCTGGATGTTAAATCAAATGATGAATATTAATTGGTATTGACCTCCTCGTATCACTAATCACTTCGGCCAGCTAATGGGTTCTTGAGTGATCCCTAAATTTTTCTTGATATCGGGTAATTATCATCTTAGGCTGAGATCATCTAATATACCATAGACTATTTTCAATATCATGTATTTATTTATCAATATATCATGATGTTTTTAATGATGACATACACCACTGTTGTGTTTATATCTTTGACGAACAGAATCTTCCACAAATTGTTGGATCAGTTTGTGGTTGTCTTTATTGATGAAATCTTAGTGTACTCACAAACCCATGACAACTTAGAAAAACAAGTTGATGTAATCTTTAGTACATTGATAAATCATAGTATTTAAACTAAGATATCTATGTTTCATATATTAATCAAGAATATATAATTCCTACATCATATCAACTCAATAGAAGTCATGTTAGTAGACCCTAAGTAGGCTTGGGTGGGGATTTAATTAGAGATTCTTGTGAATTTCTAGACATCAAAATAATTTTTTGTTCATTGTGTTTTTAAAAAAAAAATTGAAATGAATTGGTCGCCCAATTCATTCCCAAAGAAATTAATTAAATCCAAAATTTATACAATAAAAAGAACGATGTTTAATGTACTTACACCGAAAAAATATACAGAAACAACATGATAAAGAAAATACCCATACATAAAAGAGAATCCTCTAAACTGCAACAACTTCTAAAAAAGGACCGCATAAGACTACCCCTTCCAATACTGTAAAATGAGTTGTATGTAGGTCAATAGTGATGCCTCCAAAGTTAAGGTCTGTATCAGAAATCATTTTCAAAAACCAGAAAATGCAGGACATCCGAGAGTTTTTGCAGAGTAAGCTGTAGTATCAGACCCAAGTAACACAGAATACTTTTAGATTGCAATTTTTTCTTCATCGTGTTTTTATAAAAGAAATATCAAATTAATTTCCTTATAATAATAACAAATTTAGTTCTTGTAAAATAAGGTATCAAATTCAGAGTGGTCTGAGGCAAGTGAGAATGCATTTCAGGAGTTGAAGAAGTGTTTAATTAAAACACCATTTATGATCATATCCAATTTTGTAGATGAGTATCCTATGTATTTTGAGACATCTGGGATTGGAATAGATGTTGTGTTGATGTAGTGAAATGATTCATGTAATAAAAGTCCCAATATTTGGGATATATTAGAAAAACTATCATATGCATGATCTCAAGATATCCATGGTTTTTTATGCTTTCAAATTCTTGAGGTATAATCTTTTATAGCATAAGTTAGTTGGTTTTTTATATCAAAATATCTTTAAATAAATATATTTTTAGCATTAATTTAATCTTTGGTGGTTAATGTGGGTTTTGTATATGTAAGCATTTCACATTTGACGTAGCCTATATGTCAGTGAAGGGAAATAGTGTTGCAGATTTATTGAGTGGTAGGGAATAGACCCAAGATGTTTATGAGTCTAATTATGAGTGGAAAATGATGGATTTCTTTTCTAAGATGTATATATGTGATCTAGAAGAAAATGAATAAAATATGTTGTCACACATATAGGTTTATTCCTCCATCGTATACCATGTAAGGAGGACATATCCTGTATATATATGTGTTTATCCCTAAGGTATATCTTTAATGGTGGGGAGACACCTCTTAGCTATACCATTAATGAGGATGAGATTATCCACATTCATGGATGTTTGATTGTTCCAACATTTATGTTGGAGGATTTTATGTGTAAATTTAAATCTATAAAGTATGTAGAGTACCCATCATTAACCAAAATATACCAAAACCTTCAAAAGAAGTACTAGTTGTTGTTTATGAAGAAATAAATTAGTAGTTTTGTTGAACTTTTTTACACTTATCAGTAGGTGATGTCTGAGCATCAGTAGTACTTTGGTTTTTTGGAGATGTAGTTCATTCTATAATGGATAGGTTATGATGTTACCTTAGAGTTTTTAATGGGTTTTCCATGGACTCCTCACAATAGAGACATTATATGGGTCATTATAGGATGGTTGAAAAAAGTATAACATTTTATACTGATTCGAGAGACATTTGTCATCATCTTGTTGGGTGACATGTAGGCTTGGGTGATAGTACATTTTAATGAGGTTAAATTGACCAAAGATTAGATCCTGATATGTGTTTTACATCATTATTTTGGAAAGGTACACTCATGTAACTTGATACTCATGTGCTATTGAGTATAATTGGTCAGAAAAATATGGATGGGAAATCATAACATACTATCATGGTACTTGAGTTCAAGAAAATAGAATGTTTCCTATTATTGGTGGGACATGGGAAAATTGATTAGAACACCTTAATTTTACCAATAAAAATAGTTATATGGAGGCTATGTAGATGGAACCAGATGAGGAATATAAAGGTAAGCCTTGTAGATTTCCCTTTTTTGGATGGAATCTTGGGAGTTGGAATATTTAGGATTGAGTCAAGTGATGGGGATGTCACAGCTTTTTTAGTTGATCTAAATGAAAATGGGCATTCTTTATAGTATAGATAATGCATACACTAATCAACATCATTGACCTATTGAGTTTTCAGTGGGTGAACATGTGTTTATATTGGGGTCCTGAGATTGGGTCTCCATCACATCTCAAAATAGGGTACATTGGTGCCCTGATATGTTGTGCTATTTAAGACTATGGATAGGATCAAAATGATGGGGAACTGATTGTTACTTACACAATAGTATGGTTCAATTAATTAATTTATTCATGTACCACATATTTTGAAATATCAACCCAACCCTTTTCATGTGATTGATTTTCTTGTGTTTGAGCTTCAGGATTCTATTTCCATTGAGTAGTATGTGATCCATATCATGGATCTTAGGGATAATATTCATCATACAAAGACTATTCCATTATTCAAAGTTATATGGAAGCACTATCATGTTTAGGAGGAGACTTGGGAGTGGAAATTGAAAATGTAGCCTCATTTCTTTTTCCTTTTTTCCTAAAAATAATTGGGATTCTTAATAGTCTAGCTTGAGGATGAGTTTATATAATGTGGGGAGATTTTATGATCTCAACCTCTAAAAGAGGTAAATTTCATTTAAATTTATGTTGAAAATATTTCAAATTGGTTAATGAATTTTTTATTATGATTAATGATGGTCTTGGGGCATCTTAAGGTTTTGGGGATTGGAAGAAGTAGGCAAAGAGTCCATCCAGTGTATGTTGTACAGTTGGTGCACCATTAATTATAAAAGTGTGTCATGGCCCAGGGAATTTTGTGGGATAGCACCATTTTATAAAGATAATTCATTACCACCATATCATTTTTTCAAACCATGTTGGTTTCACAACCAGACTATGTGGAATGTACCCTCTTGGAAATAAGGTGCCGCATAGTTGGCACATGATTTTGTCAACCATTCGGCCAATCTGATTGTCACTAAGAAGTGGGGAATATTCCAAATTTACCCTCATGATAATTATATATTATTCATTTAATTTCTCCCCCATTTACTCCTCTATATTTTATTTGTGAAAACAAAGAGCTTTAAACTAACCAATTATTATCCACAATCAATCATGTGTGGTATAATGCATTGTTGTTCAGCAATCAAAACTTTGGGAGAGTCTATCAATCCTCCTTTTTTATTTTTATAGAAAGAGCATAGTTGAATGTTTTCTATGACTGTAAATCCCTATAACCTTTTTTCAAGGGGGTTCATAAATTTTATTTTAATGGTCCTTTGGTCTTGAATCGTGGGACATTTTTTAGAGTGTTGTTTTTCACAAATGTGTGGTCGGTGTTCTAAATGAAATCACTCATATTCTTGGGAATTTTATAAATATGTGATGTGTTATTTTTTTACCAATGTGATGTAAAACTCTTCCAATTATATAAATATTAATGTTCACTTTTAACTGAAATGAGAGGCCCTATATGGATTCTATTGTATTTGTGGGAGACTTAAAATCGGGCTTAATAACCACATAAGGGGTTCAGTATTTCCCTGTAAATGGTGAGAGTCGATTATATAATGGTAATTAGTGGTTTCATGATATTAAACTAATTATTTTTATATTAAATGATAATAGGGGACTAAGGGATTGTTTTTTATGAATTTAATCGAAATATGATATTTCATAACAAATGGAATTAATGAAAATGATGATGAGGGGATTATGTGCCTTTGGTTATATTAATTTCTAGGAGGAATAATTTGGTGTAATTTCATTGAAATGATTAAATTGTATTGATTGATAATTAGCTAAATGTTGGAGACCATGTGATTAATGAACAATTAGAAATAATGGATATCCTTTTTCCATCATGCATTGAAAGGTGAATTGTGTGAAACCTTGGTAATGGGTTTTGGTTATATTTGTGATGTGGGGAATGGAATTCCCAACCCTTTGGAAAGAAGGTTAGACATGGTATTCCTTCTACTTGGATATGGATGATACGAAGTTTTGTTTCATATCCTTGTATGAGATTGATGAGAATGCATACTCATAATCTTGTTGAGTTCTAAAATGGGGATCACGCACATCTACTCGGATATGACGATCAATTAAGTATGGTATAACATGGGAATAAAGTATTTTCATGATAACCCATTTTTATATGGTAAAGTAAATAATAAATTTATTCTTCTTTGTGAGTTCAAGTATCATCCCACTTTTGTTATGGTATTGGATCCCTATTACCAAAACTGAGGTGTTAAAGATATATGTTTTTTTAATTGCATGTTTTCTTTTATATCATACTTTAATTATACACACATAGTCTTGTATACACTTTTTCTATAGACTAGATATTGTTTTTGACACCATTGGTGGTTTCCTACAAATTTTTAATCACACCCTTCCATGGATACTTTTTGTACCCGAGTGGGCATCATAGTTTTAGTTTAGGATAGGTGAATGGGCCCCATTATAGATAGATGAATTGGGTTTGTTGGGTGAACCATCGTTAGAAGAACTAGGTAGATGTCGGTACCCAATTTTGGTATTTTATCATGTTTTATTTTGGTAATTCTTATGACAATTGGCACTAGTATGACATGGAAGGTTTATTGTACATGGTTGTCAGCATGGATCTAGTTCTAGGATCTTCTTATATGATGCATTGTTGTTGTTTATTATGTATTATTAATAATTAGATATTTTGTCCCCTACTATAGTAAAAGAATGTGTATTATATCCATATGATTTATCATACATGTGCTTCTAATTAGAATCATCTAGAATATAGAGATGTCCACCAAAAGTTATATGGAACCCTATCTCGGGACATCATCCTGAGTGTAACCATGTTAAGGATGTTATATTCTATGTTAAATTCCAAATAGATAATATATTACTATTATTTTCATGAAGTAAAAAAGTTCAAGAAAACACCACATCAAATTGTTCATCACTAAAAAAAACTCAACCTAAATAATAAATTAATGAGAAGTCAATGATCTTCATAATCATGGTTTTTTAATTTTTTATGATATATCAAATTTACACGATTTTTCCATCATAAAAATTTGTTCATACCCAGTCATTTTGGTCAATTATTCTTCAAAAGAATCAAAAAAGTAATGTTTCTTTTATTTCAACTCCATAAAATTCATTCCTTTTGTAAATTTATGTAATTTAAGAAAATAAATCTCATAAAAATATTTTTTATAAGGAATATATCCTCATTCAACCCATATTTATTTCAATAAATAATTCATTTTATTTCGTTCTTGTTGATCTTTTTAGGTTTTGAGTTTTAGAGAATTAGTTCAAAACTCTTACAAAACAATCCTATGAAATAAAAATTTGTCACTTACACTAAGTGTCTAATTAATTTCAATATAATACTTTTGAAAGTGTGGGATTAACATAATATTATCATTAAGAGAAATAAAAAATCCTAAAATGTATCTCTTATTCCATTTCAAACCCAAGAGACTATATAAGAATGTTTTCCTTGAACATAATAAACATTGAGCTCAATTAATCATTTTCAAACACATGACACCCACTTTTCTACAAAAAAGTTTTCAATGAAACACTTTTTAGAAAAACATAATGTCAAAATATATCACGACTCATCCCCTGTGACCCATGTCTTGACTACCCCAAGCCCGCCTTCCATAGGCTAGGGGTTCGTGACTAGAACCAAAGGAATATTCCCTAAAAAAGGGAAGGAATTGCTTTTAGAATCTATATGCACATGCAACCAAGCACATATCAAGATATGAACTCAAGTAAACTAAACAGTAAATAGAGTGAGGGCAGTAAGAAAATGGGGATATCATTCAAGATCAACTGGAAAGTACAAGTACAACTGAAATACAATACAACTGAAGGAAGAGAAAGACATTTATTGGGCCATCCTACGGGGTTTCTACCTGAAGGGTAGGTAATGATCTCCTCCTCAGCACTCCACATCCACTCGTCTCCTCTATGTATCGACATGTTGTATGGTCCACCTCCGAGCATCATCCAGTCCTGGTACCCTCAGCCTTGATCAGTGTTGTCTGTCATCTGCACGAAACACAATGAGGTTCCGGCATAGCCCATGCAGGGGTGAGTATAACGATACTCAGTAGGGACCCCAATACCCTCAAGGTCTCACAAATCCACAAAGGATAAACCACAGGCATGAAATCAAATATCAATCCCACTTAGGTATATTCCCATAAATATACCTATGTTATCAAGTAAAACCATCTCAATCATGAGGAAAACACAGAGTCCAACTCCAAAACCCTAAGCTCAACTATTCCAAGAAGTAAGGAATACCACATAGGTAAGTACCACACAGGAATTCCACACCGAATAATACCACCAAGGTATTACCACGAAGAAAAGTACCACATAGGTACTGACTCATCTCACAACAAGTATAACATAACTATAGTAGTAGAGATGATTAGATGTAACTACTAAATCATCTTACACTCTTAAGAGGCAGACCCACATAGGTTCTCTCGGTGCTGACCCACACAGGATCGCTCGGTGCTAACCCACACTGGATCGCTAGGTGCTGACCCACACAGGATCGCTAGGTGCTAACCCACACAGGATCGCTAGGTACTGACCCACATAGTATTGCTCGGTGCTGACCCACATAGGATCGCTAGGTGATGACTAACATAGGATCTATAGGTGCTGACCCACACAGGATCGCTCGGTGCTGACCCACACAGGATCACTCCTCATTATTCATGTCACATCTAGCGACTAGGTTTTTGTACTAGGCTTTCTTATCTCTATGAGGATCTGCACCTCAATCCACTGGTCTATACTCCAACTTCCACTAAGTATCACAAAGTGTCTAAAAGTACATCCACGTCATAGGGGTCTTAACATAATAGACGGTGCATCAATTAGATGCTCGGTTCGTAAGTTACTAGGGTTTTAGTCCCGAGGGCCTGGTTGGATTCATGTTTGATCCAACTCGACCATATTCCAACATTAACTAAATCTCTAGTGGGGTATAATCAAAGGGACAGCCTCTCTCTATTATTTCCATCCCCAATGATAGTTCGTCAAACGAATGGCTGGTACCAAAGTTATGGCCAAAAGAGCGTAAATGGGTCGAAGTGGTTCTGGGTCCGGTCTGACCCGGCCGACAAGACCCGGCCCGGCCCGTGCTGGGTGGTCCGGCAGGCCACGAGGGGCTGCAGAGTGGTTTGGGCACAGACGGGACGAGGTTGCGGGGCGGCTCGGCTGCAGGGGTGTCATGAGGGCACGGAGCGGCTTGGCCGTAGGGTGGCTCGACCACGGAGGGTGTCGCGAGGGTGGTTTGGCCGTTGGGGTGTCGTGATGGTGTGGGGTGACTCAACCGCGGAACATCTTAGACATGGGGGTGCTGTAAGAATGCAGGGTGGATTTCCCATGAAGTATCTCAGCCGCAGGGTGACTCAGCCACGGGGCGGCTCGGCCACAGACGGTGTCGTGAGGGAGGGTCGGCCACGGGGGTGCCGCGAGGGCACGGGGCGGCTCGGCCGCGGATGGAGCGAGGCCTTGGGGCGGATCGGAGGGTTACGGTGTCTCGGAGGGTCACGAGTGGTGTGTCTAGGCCACGGGGCAGCATGGAATTCCACGGGGTGGCGTAGAAACTCCACGGGGTGGCGCGTCAGGCCGCGGGCGACGGAGCGTCGAGGGTCGCGGAGGCTGCGGGTGGCGATGAACTGTGGGGCGTGGAGGCGGCGGGTGGTGGTGGTCGTGGGTGGCGGTGGCCGTGGGCAGTAGTGGCCATAGGTGGCGGTGGCCACGGGCGGCGTTGTACATGTGGCAATAGCATTGTCTTCATCGTCTTCATCGCCTTCATTGGGGTTGATAGCTATCCTCCTCCATCGCTAAGAACACAAGAATTATGCCAAGAAATTCGGAGAGGATGTTCCATGTTTGTTTGACCTGCACTCTCCGTATTAGAGGGGTAGAAAGCGCCTATATTACATGAATCAAAATAATATGAAGAACAGGTAACAGAAAATAATTCAAACACCCTCTCTACCTCGTTCGTTTTTTGTCATCAATGAGGAGGGAAAGACGATCGTCAATTGAAGACGTCCCACGTTGGAGGATGTCCCAAGGAAGAAGTCGAAGCCATGCGCCAGCGTTCTTCATTGGAGGAGAGTTCTTCGTGGAAGAAGTTCTTCATGGACGAATTTCTTCATGGAAGAATTTATTCATGGAAGAAGTTCTCTGTGGAAGATGTTCTTCGTGGAAGAAGTTCTTCGTTGGAGAAAGAAATCCTCCAAGAGATCTCCCCTTTTCCAATACTTTCCCCCAAAATAAAAATATCCAACTGTTGTGTATCCCCAATTTTAATTTTTGGCACAATTTCAAATTGAATTAATTAATTACATAGTTTTTAGCATAATAAATTAACGGGGGTGGCACCAATAAAGTGGGGGAAGTTTAAGATGCTTCCCCACACTTAATAGGGAGTTCAAGGGGTTTTAGCCTCGTGTGGTCCCCACCACAATAACCTCTCATGGGAGGTTAGTTCATGTGGTCCCCACCACCATAATCTCTCATGGGAGGTTTAGTTCAGGTGGTCCCCAACTATGAAACATCCACAAAGAGTTTAAAATAAAAAAATAAATGTTACACAATTTTATTTTTATTTTATTCTGTCACGAATATGTGAAAAGATAACTTCCACCCTTAACCTATTGTGGTTGAGGTGAAGGTCGCCTTAAACTAATACCGGAACTGTGGGTTCAATGGTTCCCTCATATATGAATTCCGAGCACTGATTCAAAAGTTAGAAAATCCAGCTCACATGTTTACTGAACATACGGTATAAAAAAGTTAATAAATTCATTCTGGGAACTCCATGCCTCGGAATCACGTGTCGTTAATTTTCACAGTCTCGTAAAATTTCAATTTAATAAAAAAGATACATGGTAATTCCAGGTCTTTACATTTTCCCCACCTCAGGTATTTTCATCCCTATAATCCACAACTCAAACTAAGGGGACAAGGGGGGTACTGAGCACGAATCTGAGCCTGCTGCTCCCATTTGATCTCCTGGAGGTTCTCACTCTTACAAAAAACACGTACCAGAGTTATTGACCACCCATGAAGGACCCACTTTTGTCAATCCTCAATCTCCACTAGAACCTCTATAAAAGTCACCCCATCATCGACATCCAGCTCATCGTGGTTGATGATGTGAGAAGGGTCGTGCACCTATCTCCTCACCTAGGATACATGGAAGACATCGTACACCCGGTGAAACTGAGGTGGAAGAGCTAAGCGGTATGCCACCACCCCAACTCTATAGAGGACATGAAAAGGTCCGATGAATCTCAGAGATAAATTTCCACCTCGGCCAAATCACCACAAACCTCATTGAGGTGAGACCCATAGAAAGACGTGGTCGCCATCCTCGAACTCCAAAGGTCTCTGTATCCTGTCGGCATACGATTTATGCCTCCTCTATGCAGTCTTCATCTGTTCTTGGATGATCTGCACCTTCTCTGTGGTATCCTATTCCATCTCTTGTCCAACTAGTGATGACTCCCCTGGGTCAGTCCAGCACAAAGATTATCTGCAAGGTTGCCCATACAACATCTCAAAAGGTTACATCCCAATGGTGGAGTGATAGATGTTGTTGTATGAAAACTCCACCAAAGGTAATTTATCCTCCCAGTTGCGACCGATGTCGAGGATTCAAGAATGTATCATGTCCTCAAGGGTCTGAATGGTCTTCTTAGTCTGGCCATCTATTTGAGGATGGAAGGTGGTTCTCAAACAAAGATGCATCCCAAAATAATCCTTCAACCCCTTCCATAGTCAGGAAGTAAAATGTATTTCACGATTAGAGAAAATCTTCAGGGTACTCCATGTAGCCACACAATCTTTTGCACATAGAGGAATCCCAAACTCTCTACTGAACCCTGCTCTCTGATTGGTAAGAAGTGGGCTGACTTGGTGAGTCGTTCGATGATCACCCAAATCAAGTCATGACCCCTAGATGTACGCAGATGTCCTATCAGAGAGTCCATGGACATCCCATCCCACTTCCACTTTGGGACCTCTAAATGCTGAATTAATCCTACTGGTACCTAATGCTCCACCTTCACTTGCTAAAAAGTGAGGCACCGAGAGACAAACTTTTCAACTGCTTTCTTTATTCCCGGCCACTAGTGTTATCTTTGGAGATCCCGGTACATCTTCCCCACTCCTGGATGTCCCACTAGAGGGGATGTGTGGAACTCCCTCAACACTTCCTTCAAAAGTGACACCGGTACCATGGTACGTCCTCTAAATAGGATGACGTGCTCCCCACCTTCAGAAAATCCATAAGTTACCTACCTTATTGATATCTAAGCACGTCGAGCCTTGCAGTCAGTATCCCCATGTTGCGCCACCCTGACTCACTAAAGAAGTGAGGGAGTGACTGTAAGAGACTGAAGGAAAGCTTCTCGATTATGTTCCACAAAGGATATCTGTAAAGCTTCCAACTGCTTTGTCACCTCACCTAGAAACTGTATACCAGATCTCCTGCTGAGTGCATCTGCAACAACGTTCCCCTTCCTATGAGTATATACTATCTAGAAGTCATAGTCCTAGAGGAACTCATGACAACCTCGTTGTATCGTGTTTAGGTACTTCTGAGAGAATATATACCTGAGACTCTTGTGATCATAGTAGACTGTAAAACATTCTCCCATCTGATAGTGTCACCACATCTTCAAGGAAAACACCACTGCTGCTATCTCTAGGTCATGGGTAGCACAATTCTGCTCATGTTGTCTCCGTTTTCGAGAACCATATGTGATCACTACTCGCTCCTGCATCAGGACACATCTGAGTCTAGTCCCTGATGCGTCGCAGTAGACTACGTACCCTATGCCCTTCTCTTGTAGCTTCAAGATGGGGGCACTAGTCAGCTTCTTTCTCAGCTCTTGAAAACACCACTGACATCTCTCTAAACAAACAAAGGGTTGCCCCTTCTTTGTCAACACTCATAGAGGTGTTGTAACTCTGTATAAATCTAGCACAAACTTTTAGTAGTATCCATCCAAACCCAGGAAACACGGTATCTCTGTCACACTCCTGGGTGGCTCCCAAGAATTACAACCTTAATCTTCGCTGGATCAACTGCAACTCCATTCTCCGATATGACATGTCCCAGAAAGTGAACCTCATTGATCTAGAACTGGCACTTTGAGATCTTACCATAAATCTGGTGCTCTTGGAGTGTGTCTAGTACTACCTGCAAATGGTAGGCATGCTCCTCCTCAGTAGTTGAGTAGATCAGAATGTCGTCGATGAAGACTACTACAAAGCAATCAAGGTATGGTTGAAAGATCATGTACATGAGTCCCATGAACACTAATGATGTGTTGGTTACACTGAATGGAATATCCAAGAACTCGTAATGGCCATACATACATATAAAATTCATCTTCTGCACATCGTCATCTCGTACTCTAAGCTAGTGATAGCTTGATCTGAGGTCTATCTTCGAGAACCACCGTGCTCCCTTCAGCTGATCAAATACGTCATCAACCCTCAAAAGTGGGTACTTGTTATTCACGATCACCTGGTTCAGATGCTGATAGTCAACACAAATCTCATGCTCCCATCTGCCTTCTTGTCAAACAGAATCGGGATTCCCAAGGAAAAACACTAGGCCTAATGAACCCCTTTCCATGTAAGTCCCCTAGATGTACTCGTAGCTCACGAAGCTCTGTGGTAGCCATCTGAGATTTTGGTGTAGATATTGGTGTCTTCCCAGGGTACAAGTCAATATAAAATTCCACTTCCCTCTAAGGAGGTAGACCCAAGACATCATCAGGGAAAACATCCGAGTACAGGTCCACCACTACATGATAACTTAGACTCTCCCCATCAACTGCTCTGAGGGCTTGGCTAGCCCACTGATGAGTGATCGGCTCCACTCTCCTCTGGGTAAGTCCATCTTGTGCTGTAAAGGCTCCCTTCTCTCTAGTGAAGGTAAACAAGGTCCCATTCGTGTGAACACACTGCACTTTTCACCTAATATAGTCAATCTGACCATGGATTGTAGATAACCAGTCCATACCCAAGATGACATTGTAAGGCCTTGACGCTGATACTAAGAGATCCAAGACTAAGCTCTCGCCTACTAGAGTAAGCTCACACTGCCAGCACCAGTGCGTAATCGTCGAATCTTCTCCCGTAGGAGTCTCTAGCACTAAGGATCAAGCCAACAGCTCTGTCGGAATCTCCGAGCTCTGAACGAGGGTAGTGGAAATAAAATAATGACTGGAACTTGTGTCTATAAGTACTAAAGATAAGGTGGAGTAGACACAGATCATACATCGTATCATCTCCGAAGCGCCATGATCGTAGGCCTCAGCTACCTGGATCTAGGCTCTCCCCTGTCCACATGCTCCCTGTGGTCAGGGTGGACCACCTGGTGGTGGCGGCGGTAGCATCTCGAATCATCGCCCACTGATAGTTGCATGGCCAACTCCTCTTCAACATACTCCTACTCCCTAAGGGCCTCCTCAGTCAAATATCTATCTCTGGATGGGCGGTCCTTCGACCCTCTTCTGATCATCTGTATGGAGGGTCAGACAGTCATGAGCTATGTGACCATGTCCGCCGCATGCGTAACATTGCACGCTCCTGGCATGACTGACTCTACCTCAGGTGCCTCGCACAACTGACCATGAATCATGTGGTTTTCCTCTTATAGGTCTGCTGCTAGCTACAGAAGACTCCTCTTCATGATGTTTGGTTGTGGGTCTCACTGCTGGTGAATGCTCCGGAAGAAAACTCTTCACTAAGAGGGCTCGCTCTAACACCCCCGCCTACGTCGGGATGCTGAGTGAGATCATCAAATCCCTGATCTCTCGCCGGATTCCCTGATAAAAGGTTCAGACCCTGAAGAATGGGTATTAAACCATATCTATGGAGTGGCATGAAATTTCAATGAATCTCGCTGAGTACTAAGCCACAGTCATGATTCCCAACTGTAGATGAAGTGGCTCATGTATGCGCACTGTGCAAAGAGTCGCTGGAACAAAATCTGCTCGAAACAGGCTCTCGAAGTCTGTCTAGAGAAGCGTGACCTCGTTGTGAACCTATAGCAACAAACTCCACCATCTGCCTACTGCTACCTATAGAAGACTTGTGACGAGGATCACCATGAGATCGACTGGTTTCCCTGCTAGTTGGAAGACTCTCACCATGGCCTCCAGCCAATCCTCAGCTGTCTGTGAGTCCGTCTCTCCCCTAAACCTGGGTGACATATGGCTCGGGAACTCATTCAATGCACTCAAGCTTCATGCACCCTCTTATACTGGGGATGGTGGCATCGGTGGCCCAATGGGTAATGGTACCGCTGGTTCCTCTACTGGAAGAGGGCCCTACAGCGAGGGCTCATCGCTCGGTGGTCTATCAGTGCATAAAACTCTTAGAACCCTAGTTGTCTATCTTCGTGGAGGAATCCTAAAAAGAAATAGGTGTTCCACAGTAAATATTTTATACCTGGTGATCTGACACAAGGGATCACAAAGAAAACTCTTGGAAGCACACACACAATCAGTGTTTTCGTTCACTGAGTCAGAAATCAGAATTCAAGGTCCGGGTGTATGGATACGTCGGTCGCCGCACCAACACTAGATTTCCTAAACTGATAACCACACTCACTACACATAACACTATTTCCGTTAAAAATGTCAAAGTCTTATATTCTAGGATATAACTGACTCCTCTGATACCAATTTTTCACGACCCGTCCCCCGGGGCCAGTTCCGTGACTACCCCAAGCCCACCTTCCATAGGCTAGGGGCTGGTGGCTAGCACCAAAGGTTTATTCCCTAAAACATGGAAGGTATTGCCTTTATAACCTATAAGAACATGCAACCAAGAACACAACAAGATACGATCTCAAGTAAACTAAATAGTAAATAGAGTGATTGTAGTGAGAAAAAGGGGTCAAGATACAAGCCCAATAGGAAATTAAAAGTACAACTGAAATACAATACAACTTAAGAAAGTTGAAGATTTCTACTGGGTCATCCTTCAAGGTTCCCAACTGAAGGGTAGGTTCAGATTGCCTCCTCATCACTCCACATCCACCCATCTCCTCTACGTACCGACACGCTGTATGGTCCACCTTCGAGCACCATCCAGTCCTAGTACTCTCAGCCTCGGTCAGTATAGTCCATTGTCTGCACCAAACACAATGAGGTATGGGCATAGCCCATGCAGGGGTGAGTATAACAATAATCAGTAGGGATCCCGAGACCCTCACGGTCTCATAAATCCACAAAGAATAAACAACAAGCATGAAATCAACTATCAACCCCACTTAGGTATATGCCCGTACATATAACTAAGTTATCAAGTAAAACCATATGAATCATGAGGAAGAAATAGATTTCAACTCCAAAGACCCAAGCTCAACAGTTCCACAAATGAAGGAATACCACATAGGAAAGTACCACATAGGCACGCCACACCGAAGAATACCACCAAGGTATTACCACGCAGAAAAGTAACACACAGGTACGGACTCAGCTCACACCATGTATAACTTATGTACAGTAGTAGAGATAATTATATGTAACTACTGAATCATCTTACTCTGTTACGAGGCATACCCACACATGATCGCTCAGTGATGACCCACACAGGATCGCTCGGTGCTGACCCACATTGGATCGCTAGGTGTTGACCCACACGGGATTACTCGGTGTTGACCCACACAGGATCGCTAGGTGCTAACCCACATAGGATCGCTAGGTTCTAACCCACACAGGATTTCTCGATGCTGACCCACACAGGATTTCTCGATGCTGACCCACAGAGGATTGCACTTCATTATTCATGTCACATCCAGCAACTGGGTTCCCGCACTAGGCTTGCTCGTCTCTAAGATGTTTCACACTTCATGCCCCTGGTCGATACTCCAACTGCCACGAAGTCTCACAAAGAAGTATCTAAAAGGACTGCCATGTCATAGTGTTCTCAAATCAATAGACGGTGCATCAATCAGATGCTTGTTCTGTAAGTTATCAGCCTTTTAGTCCTGAGGGCTGGTTGGATTCGTGCTCGATCCAACCCGACAATATTCAAAAATTATCCAAATCTCTAGTGGGGTATACTCAAAGGGACCGTCTCCCTCCATTATTTCCAGCACTTTTGATGGTTCGTTAAATGAATGTTTAGTGCCAAAGGTGTGGCCAAAAGAGCGTAAATGGGTCGAAGTGGGTCCGGGTCTTGTCTGACCTAGTTAGACCAACCCAGCACGACCTGGCCTGGGCTGACCCGTTCTGGGTCGACCCGAACTGACCTACTGGGTCCGTTTGGAAGGCCGTGAGGGGCCACAGAGCAGTTCGGTCGTGGGTGATGTGAGGCTATGGGGAGGGTCGACCGCCGGGGTTCCGCGAGGGCACGGGGCGGATCGACAACAAGTAGTATGAGGCCGTAGGGATGCTCTGCCGCGGAGGGTGTCGCGAGGGTGTCTCGGCCGCGGGGGTGCCATAAGGGAAAGTGGCATCTTGGCCGCAGAGTGTCTCAGTCGTGGGGATTCCATGAGTTCGCGGGGCAGCTCGGCCGTAGAGGGAGCCACGAGGGCGGCTCGGCCACGGGGGTGCCGCGAGGGCGCGAGGCAGCTTGCTCGTATAGGGCGCAAGGCCGCGGGGCAGCTCAGAGGGCCGCGGAAGCTCGAAGGTCCGCGGACAGTGTGACTAGGCTAGAGGGTGACGTAGCAGGTCGCAAGGTGGCGCAGCTAGGTCGTGGGGTGATGCGGTAGGACACGGGTGGCACCGCACCGCGGGCGAACGATCCGCGGGTGGCACCTCTCCGTGGGTGAATGAGCCGCGAGCAGTGGAGTTGTGGGCGGCAGTGGTCGTAAGGTGGTGTTATTGTCTTTATCGCCTTCGTCATTGTTGATAGTAGTCCTCCTCCATCGGGAAGAACATAAGAATTATCCCATGAAATTTGGAGAGGAAGAACCATATTTTTTTGGACCACACTCTCTACATTAGAGTGGTAGCAAGCAGTTATAATACTTGAATCACAAGAATATCATGAACTGGTAAGGGAAAATAATTCAAACAACCTCTCTACCTCATTCGTTTGTTGTTGTCAATAAGGAGGGAAAGATGATATTCGATTGAAGACGTCCAATGTTGTAGGATGTCCCGAGGAAGAAATCGAAGTTCTGCGTCAGTGCTCTTCATTGGAGGAGCATTTTTCGTGGAAGAAGTTCTTTGTTAGCTAAAGGAATCCTCCAAGAGCTCTCCCCTTTTCCAATGCATTCCCCCCAAAATAAAAATAGATAACTATTGTTTCTCCCCAATTTTAATTTTTGGCATAATTTCAAATTTGATTAATTAATTACATAGTGGTTCGCATAATAAATTAATGGGGGTGGCACCATTAAAATGGGGGAAGTTTAAGAGGCTTCCCCACATGTAATAGAGAGTTCAGGGGGTTTTAGCCTCAGGTGGTCCCCACCACAATAACCTCACTTGGGAGGTTAGTTCAGGTGGTCCCCACCACCATAACCTCTCATGGGAGGGTTAGTTCAGGTTGTCCCACCTATGAAACAACCACAACGAGTTTAAAATAAAAATAAAAATAAATGTTACACAATTTTATTTTTATTTTATTGTTTCACGAATATGTGAAAAGATAACTTCCACCCTCAACCAACTGTGGTCGACGTGAAGGTCTCCTTAAATGAATACTGAAGTTGCGAGTTCAATGGTGCCCTCAGATTTCAATTCTGAGCAACGGTTCAAATGTTATAAAATCTCGCTCGCACGTTTACTGAACGTACCTGAAAAACAAAGTTCAGAAATTCATTATGGGCACTCCGAGCCTCAGAATCACTTGCTATCAATTTTTGCGGACTCGTAAAATTCTCATTTAATAAAAAATGTTACATGGAAATTTCAGGTCATTAAAAAATCATAATAATTATGATTTTTTACAAAACATGAGAATCTATGAGAAAACTTTTTCTTAATGATATACCTCTTTACCCTTAATGAGAATCATTATTCCCTTAAAATAATGATAATTAACATAAATTATTAAATCAGATGATTCCAATGAGAAATAATTAGAAATGACATTAATTTAATGTTGATTCTTTATGACATCATCTTTATAGTACTCTTACAATAAACCTTAAAAATAGAATAAGCAACTTGATTATTTGCAAAATAATTCAATGGAGAAAATAATCATTACTGAATGTACTATAGAGAAGTATAACTCTCACACATCATCAGAAACAATTTTTACAAACCATAAAAAACATAAACATAGAAATTATTTCATTTCCATTATCAAAATCATAATAATATAATTTTTAACACATAATTCAATCAATTTCATATATTGGTAAATCTATTTACTTTAAGAGACCATTTTCAAAATTAAAATACCCAAAAGAATGGGATTAATGGGTTTTATTTGATGTAGAAATGGAAACATTTAAATAAATACATATATAAAAAATTGGTGTCTAGAAACATCATTGACAATGTATATGTTAAAAAATTACCTTTTATACTTTGTAATGAAATTCTAGCATTCCATATGAAATTTTCTAAAAGATTCCATTTTAAGAACATTGTAAGAATGTAAATGGAGTCATAAAATTATATTTTAATTATTTTTAAAATAATTACACATCCATCAGACATTATGGACATAGAGGCTAGTGAATATAATTAAATCATTAAAACATTTTAAACCTTGTTTCATAATAAATACACATTAAGACATGATTACTTTAGAACCAATGATTAATTGGATGAACGAACATTGAATAGTTTCACAAAAAATATAATTTTTTGATAATAAGTGTAGAATATAGTGATAAGGTAGTTTATAAAAAACAAAAATTTAAAAAATGTGGCAAAAAAAGAGCATACGTCTCATATAAAAGAAATTGAGACTACAAATCAATCACATTGAGTCTGAATAATCACATAATTTATTTATATAGCTAAATGATAAAGTATTTTTAATTATTTAATTGGTTAAGAATAATTTAAATGTACATTATACTTTATTATCCCTTTATTTCAATTATTTACATGTAATACATAATCACATAATTGATTATGTTGAATTTTCATTTGGAGAATTTTTAGTTCATAAGTCTGAATAGACTTCTGTAGGTTGACTATGGAAAATTTTATAATTATTATATCATTTTGAGAGTATCAATAATGTTTGAATTATAATTTCCATACATTAATTATACTTTTATAACCAACAATTCATCATGGTTATGGAAAATGAATTACATTACAACAATATGATGGTAGTGTCTATTTATACAAGAGTAACATTTCAATTTTCAAAAAAAATAAGAGGCAACGAAGTTAAATGTTATTTAATATTTCTATAATGATAATTTCATCACATGTGTCAAATTTTTTCTTTATATCCAATAATATCTACCATTATTTTTAGGCAGCGATGAAATTTAAATACATTAGTTTTGAAATTGTTAGTTCACACATACAAATGAGATATGTATTATTATTTATTGGTAAATAAAGAATTAGAATATTTATTTACCATTAAATAATGAAATTTATTTCAAATTATCTCATTTGGATCTATCATTATGATCAACCATATGATTCTATGATGAAAAATGAAATGTATTTCCATATGATGTAGTAGTCCTCACGAACTGGAAAACAGTTTTTTAATATTAAAAAATTTGGATAAGTGAATGAAAAATATTTATAAAAGTAAAATAATAACATTTAAGTACATATTATTTACTAATGTTATTATATAATAATTTTTAGGAGGGGTATAAAGGAGTTAAAATAAGAAATAAAAAACACTCAGTTAAGATTTATGCCTCTTTTGTGGACAACCATCTTAGGTTTATAACTAAATCCATCCTTGAATAGTATTATGATCAAACTAATACATATAATATGTGTTATGGGATGTTATTATATAATTTGTTATTGTCATGGCTGTGAATTGATTCTCATGGAGTGTGGATAAAATAGGATAGGGTGTTTCCTATTATAAGTGAAAGAGATGATACATATTAATGTTTTTAAAAGGTTAAAATATAATAATGTATTACTCAATACAAGTGTCTCAAAATAAATTTGAATAATACATATGAAAGGATCCAAATATTACCATTAAATTTGATTTATAATTATTTTTAGTTGCTGATAACTTTTATATGTTTAGTTTTAACCCTTTTTACTTTTTTTAAATATTTACGTGGGAAGATATATTTTTTAATGTTGCAAGGCATAATGAAAAAATGATGTTTATATATTCACCAAATTTGAACCTATTAATAAAAAATACTAATTCTATCATAAAATATTAAGTCACTAATGGTTGTAAAAATTATCTCTAAAAACAAAAATAATAATTTAAATAAAATAGTTTTTAGGAGAAATTCCATTTCGGTATAAAATTATATTTATAATAAACATATTTTCAATGTTGATAACAATGAAAACTATTTAATTATTTTAAATAAAAAAATGATTGTTTTAAAATTTAAATAAATCAAAATAAAAATGATACTTTGTAAGTATTTTTACCAAAAAGGAACCTTTCATAAAATTTGAAATTTTCTACTATTAAACCAAAAAGAAACATTATGAGAATATTTAAAAAAACCAAATATACAATAATTTTTACCTTAAGTTATAAAAATGATATCCATTTTTGAATACAAACTCTAGATTTTGGAAAAAAAATATTTTAATAAAATAATATAGTTCTCGAACATCAATTAAGTAATATTAAAATTATTTTCTATTTGACTAAGAAATTATATATTTTTCTAATATTGAATATATTTCTATGAAATAACATTCATTAATTTTAATAATTGACTAAATTAATCTATTATTATTATTAACTGGGATGTCAAATTATTCCCTCTCTTGAAAATTAGTTCCTCAAAATTTGTATTCACTTTTTAAATAAATAGGGATACTTTTTCCTTTACATATTTTTTAGATTCCAAGTCACTAATTATTTTTGTTGAAAAGGTTGTGGGTTAAACCTCCAATATTAAACATGAAAAATAGTAGTTTCCTTTTGATAACTAAAAAAATGGAAAACCCATTTCATGACCTAAATGAAAACCAAACTCAAAAAATAAGCCTTGTGGCCCTTACATGGTTTAAAATACCTTATAAGAAAGAAAAAAATGTTCACTATAGTAAAATAATTGGAATAGGTTGTTCCTAAAAATAAAGCTTCTCTTAAAACTAAACTCATTTTTTAATTAAACAATGTAACATGCTGACCCAAGGGCCACAAATCAGTCCCCCAATCATGTTATCTATGTGACATCATGGTCATCTCCCCATACGCTAGAGGCTACAGACTAGCAGTGAGGTTCAAATATCGATCCTCTTGAGAGTGTAACATATTTATTAAAGTAAAAAATCTAGAAAAAAATAACCTACTAATATAACCGTAATAAATACAATATCACATGATGAGAAAAATAGGGAAATAAAATATCAAAACTGAATAGTAGATTTTCTATTCCAAAGTATGTTGCATGTGTCAAAATGAAAACACAAAATTAATGAAACTGAAAACACCCAAGAATTTTCTGACGCCATGCCAGGTTCCCTCATAAATTCTCCATCCTAACTCATCCATATAAATATAACCCTTTCTCTTAAACATTCCTACAAACCTGAAATATATTCGGGTACCGATTAGCCAGCCCGAGTAGGGTGTGATGACAACATAATAGTCCATAAACAATGGTGTGTAAATCAACATCCAGTAAATAAAATTTTGTAAAGTTGTATAAATAATAAATTAAAATAGATAATTAAATAGTTATCATATTTATTATTATTTAAATAATCCTCATAAAATCATCAGTTTCTGAGGACACTCAAAGTCTCAATACCTTCTTTGGCATGTGTTAGAGTAAAAACTATAACACCAATTCTATTCACAATTCATTTTATAACATGTTATTTCATTATCTATTTATTTCAAGTCATTACCATGGAAAATTATAATCATAGTCAAATGAGAACATTTTGGATGTAGATCGTAATTTTGAGGACACATGGGTATTTCAAGTAGTAGTCCCTACCCCAAAAATCATTTATAAATATTTATCACTATGGGATTTCAATGTAGAAAAAAATGTTTCAAACATGAATATCATTATTTATCACTATAATATTTTGATACAGTATAACATATTCCCCACAAAGATATAATTATTTAATACAAATATACTAATATATTACTATTATATTTTGATTTAGTAGACCATTCCTCGCACACAAATATCATTATTTATCACTATATACTATTGATGTAGCAGAACATGTCCCACACACAAATATCACACAATAAAATGTATCAACATATCACATATACAACAATATCCCATAAATTAATTGACCACTTTATTAATCCAACCCGACAATTTCATATTCACATCATTCCATTAAATAATTAAATAATTAATCAAGCATGAAAATTCTATTAATTAATTTACTAATTCATTTATCAACTCAACTACATTAATTAGTTCAAAAAATAATTAATAAAATCAATTCAATTAATCAATTCAACATTTGATTAACCACAAAAATTTTATTAATTAATTTATCAATAAATTAATCACAACAACATTTGTATACTCACAATAATATCCATTAATTAATTCAATAATTAGTTAACCAAAATCAACAATTAAAAAAATCACAAGATTATCCATGAATTAACTCAACAATTAATTAATATAACATCATTATCTCAATATACCCATAATTAATTAAATAATTAATTATTCATATTCAATCAATTCTATATCACAAATTTCACAATACCTTAACTAATTAATTAAACAAAATAATTAATTTATTTTATGAAACTTAATTTCAAATTAACCAATACAAATTCTAAAATTTAATAATGGTAATTGAAATGAAGACTATGGGATTTGAATAATAGAAAACCTATTTGAAATTGTTAATGAGCGATCGCCTAGAAGATATTCCCCTAATTGAAGTGGGTAGGTCAAACCAAAAATGAAGAAACATTTCATGAATGAAATCCTAGAAAGAAGATCAAATCGATCGCGATCCAACAAACATAGATCTGCATCTAATTCTAAAAGGGGAAAACATCCATTAAAAGTATTTAAGAAAAATAGGAGAGGTATGGAAATGAAACAAGATGAGATTCACTTACTGGGATAGATGTGTATCATCATTACTGGCTTCAAATCACCATAAATGGTGGTCAGGAGTCTTAGATATTCATCCAGGTACCTCAAAATATAAGAGGAATAAATTAGGAATAAGTAAGGGTTGGTTTTGGGTTAAAATGGGGGTTTTATATTTTTAAATATAAATTTCATACTAATTAAAATTTCAAACATGGTTTCCTGAGAAGTGGAAAACAATTTTCCAAACCTTGGGGCATAATTGTGAGCTTCTTTTAGGGGTTAATGGTTTCTCCAAAGAGGTCACACAGTTTGAAAAATTGTGTGCCAGCTTTGCAATAAATCTATATGAGGTGTTTCACAATTTATTTGGAAATGGTTTGTGGTTTTGGAAAATTTTGAACCAAATGTGTACATCCCTTCTTCTATCCAAATTTACCAAATTCCACAAAAACATAGCCCATGAAATAAACAAAATAAAAATTACTCAAAACAAGTCATAATAGTATTTATAATTGATCCCAAGAAATATCTAGAAAAGGTTGGGATTGTAAAATATCCCCACAGTATAATATATAATCCTTGATCTATACTCCCAAGTATCTCTGAGATCCTTAGTGAAAAATGTATGGTCACTGATCCCTAATATCCGCTTCTCTCTCCCAAGTTTCATCATGAACACAACCTTGTTTCAAAAATGAATGAAGTATTTGCATGGTACTTCTATACAACACTTTCTCATAGTGATCCAACATATGTATCGGGATGATCCTAAAAGGATGTATCTTTATCAAGCTCAAAATCATCCACATAGATCACATGATAAGGTTAGGGGTGATAGCAACAAAGTTATGACTCATGGAAAACTTCATGCATATCATTGTACCTCTAAGGATTATCTATTCGGTATGCCTCTATCCTAATTATCTCTACCACCACAAATAGTCTAACAAACCTTGGTCTATACTTTATCAGCTTCTATATCATTTGGAGACCCAAATTAGCTGACACCTGAAGGGATTCACAATCATCCTGTGAAAACTGTAGGGGTTGTTGTTTTCTATCAGTATATGACCTCTATCTACTCTGACAAGTGCCATCAACATTTAAATCAACTAAAACTATAATGAATTCTCCTATATGTTCATTGATCCCAACAACTCTAACTCACCTACCTTCATCTAGCACTAAGGTAGTCTATATTTCCTACCATAAAGAGATTCATATGGTGATATCTGAATAGTTTCCTGATAATCTCTTATTATTGTTGAAATCCACCAAATCTAGGTTCTTTTCCAATTATATAAAATATTCTAGGACACCATCTCATAGAATATCCTAATGTACCTGAATAGTACACTCTGGTATCTCATCAGTCTTAGGGTGTAATATTATACTTAATAAAACCTTTTATCCCAAGAATCTTCTACAATCCTTACTAGAAGCTCGATGTAAATTTTGATTCATGGTCTAAAATTTTAGTCTCTGTAACCCTATGAATATGATCCCTTTCCTTCACATAAAATTATCCCAAGTGAATCACTAAAAATATAGCTAGTACCGCCAAAAAATGTGCTATCTTTTTCAAAAATTCCACAAACACCCAAATAGTGTCATTCTTATGAGTTATCCTTAGGATACCCATTAAAACATCCATGGTAAAATCATACAACATCTATTCAGAAATGAGAAAGGGATTAAAAATAACTAGGTTATTGATTCTAATCTTTCATATATTGATACATGTATCATCATGTCAAGAACCTTACTATCTCCCTTTTCATGTCTAGCCACCAAAATAGTCAAGGTATGTCACGGTACATTTTGGTTACATAAGGATGCAACACCCACTTTGGGGAATGAAATTATTTATATATATTTTATCAAATACACATGGGCTCAACAACCCTATTCTTGTTATATATGATCTCATTATTATCTATAGTCCAATGTGAATGTGAATCCCCTCCTAAAAGGCTTTCCAATAAGGGAAAACATTCCACATCCTCATATTGTATCTGTTTGATCTACCAAAAGAGTGCAGAATCCCATAAAAATGTTCCAACAGTGATCTTCTCATGGATATCTTTAATAAGAACATGCATTTGATCCAACATAGTGATTTTATCCTACTCAGTACTACACATCTGTGCTATAGAAGTCTATGTTTTCATACTTAAAGCATCAGCCTCACAGTTTCCCTTACCGGATGTATATTCTATATAAAAAAATTTAAAAAGTCAACCCATATCTGTTCCTAATTATTTATATCTCATTGAAAAAATATATACTTTAATCTCTAATCATCTTTGTAGACAGTAAACATATTGCCTAAAAGATAATTCCACCAACACATCGAATCATAAATAATTGATGCTAACTTGATGTCATGCATAGGGTAATTTTTAATTATCGCCTCTACTACAGAGACAAATATTCCATCACCCAATTTCCCTTCAACAAAAATTCTCTAACAACAGTCCTATAATCATCAAAAAACACCATATACACCTCACCTGACATTGGTATGAACAAGACTGGTGTCATTATGAAACACTTCATTGTCTCAAGGAAGGCATTCTCACATGCTTCCTCCCATTAAAAATTCATTCCCAACATGGTTAATATTAAAAATGGTTCTAGAAAATGTTAAAAGTATTGAATTAACTATCCATAATATACATCGAATAACACAAATCTATATATATCATAAACATTCTTAGGCTTGTCCCATGAAAAAACTGCATCAACCATCTCTAGGTCCACTAACACACATTCCTCTAAAGTGATGTGACCCATGAAGGGTACCTAATCAATTCGAAACTGAAACTTAAATAACTTGGTGTATAGACTATGATCTCTTAGTGTAATCAATATTATGTAAAAATATTGTTCATGATCATTCTTGGACTTGGTGTACACTAAGATATCCTCCATAAAATCTACCACAAACTGATCAAGGTATAGATGGAGTATTTTGATCAATAAGGCCACAATCAATATTGGTGTGTGTGTTAACCCAAATGGAAATAAAACACACTCATAATGTATATACCTACTTAGGAATGTAGTCCACGATATATCTGAATTTATTACTCTCAAATTATGATACCATAATCTCAAGTAGATCTGCAAGAAAATATAATCCCCCTCACCTAGTCAAAACAATTGTCGATACGAAGAAGATGATACTAGTTCTTCACAGTCATACGGTTTAACTTCTAAAAATCAACCCATAATTGTCGAGTCTCATACTTCTTCACTGAAAAATATAGAAGATCCCAAAGTTGGAATGCTTGGATGGATAAACCCTTTATCCATAAAATCTTCCAGATAAGTTCTAACACCCTGAGGTTTTATGAGATAGATTTTTTTTAATTTCATTGATGTCTTGTGTTGTACGCTACACCATGATTAGCTTGTGTATATATAATATCGCATTATCTTTTAGTATAAAAAACACTATTCGTGGATTTTGTTGTAAAATATTTCATGTTATTTTGATAGATTTAATTTCATTCAAGACTGAGTATAAGTTAAAACAAAATATTATAACCTAGTCATTATAATGGCAGGTATGAATAGTGTTAAGTACTTCTAAAAAACAATTTAAATGAAAATAAGTGAGTATGTAAAATAATAAAATAACTATTTATGTATTTAATTAGTGAAATATATAGGTATTATATTCAATTTAATGATTTAAATTCATCTTATATGTTTTCTAGATATGATATAAGGACAAATTCAGTTTTTCGGATGAAAATATTTTCTGATTAATTCAGTTTTACTACCTTTTGATGGAGATACCTTTTTAAATCTAGTTTTTAAAAAATTTATAAGTTCAATATGACATAATAAACTATTTATTTGTAATAAGGAAAGGAAAATTTTCCTTGGTTGAAATTTTGGTATTTTTCTGATTACATTCAAATTTTAATGAATACTGTAAAATACTGTATTTTAATTCAAAACATCATTTTCATATAATTTATTTATATATTTAGATTATATTTTTATTTGGTTTTAAAGTGTAATTGGATTATTTTATTATCATTTAATCAAATATTGTTCATTGTATGAAATTTTATATTTAAATTGGATATAAACCCATGTCAATATTTTGATAGTTTATACTTCTTAAAAACTTGCTCTCTGGTTTTGACAATGAGAATAAATTTTAAATTAATTAATGAAAATTCTATGTTTTGAATTTTGAAAATTGTTCTCCATATTTTGAATCATTGATTCCAAATTTTTTAATAGGTTACTTTTATTTTTTAGGATATTACGAATAGTAACTACAGTAATTTTTATTTACCACAGCTACTGGTAAATCGGGTAAATTAGGGTAACAAACGATATGATAAAAATAATAATTTTATCTTAACACCTGAAAAAATCCTATTAGGTGAATTAAAGTCGACGAAATCACCAAATGGTTGGAATGGATTATTTTAATGGACTTTTATCCATGAATGTGATGTAATTAAAATAAAAGGAAATGAAAGTGACAACATGTCACTCTCTTATCTCTTATAAATATAATAATTTTAATGTAATGACAAACTTGATGAAACATAAAAATTAAATATTCTATATTAATATAATAGAATTATCTACATTATGTTAATTTTTTTTTAATTTTTAGATATTTAATTATTACCATTCATGATGACACAATAGTGATGTTGAAATTATTTTATATATAGAAATATCACAAAAATGGTTTTAAAAGTATTAAAAGAAATATAATATGAACTGACTAATATACTCCATGAATATAGTTTGTGACTATGATATGTTATGAGTGTATTAAATATTTTGGTTCAAATCTATCTTCTGTTTGGATTTAATTTAAATGCAAATAAATGAATAGTGTCAAAATTGACACAATTGTTATTTTATAAGAATAACATAATATTAAATTATTTAAAATCACAAAAATATATAAAAATAACAAAGTAAAAATAATAAGGTCAAAAATTCCATTAAGTATCCAATTATTGAAATTTTACAACACATAATCAAATATTTATAACCATTTAATATTTAGAATATTATTAACAAAATTAAAACTAAATAGATTAAATAAGGATAAATCAAAATGATAAGGTATAAATAAAATCAAAACATATCTATATTTTATTGGATGAGAGGATTTAGAACCATCCTCGTCTTATATTATAAATAATCCACTTTTAAGGAATTTTAATTTAAAAATTAATTTATATTATTTTAATAGTTTTGGTAATTCCAAAGGTGCCCCTTCCCTCACTTATAATGGGGCACATATCCTTATCATTTAATAACACCTCTATAGACTTTTTTCTTGGTCAAAAACTACCCATTTCCTATCTGATATTCCCTCACTTCATCCACGATGCCACACGTTGGGCATAAATCAATTCTATGAACACCTTTTGTGAAAATCAAAACGAAAAAGTCAAAAAAGAGGTAATTGTTTTATCACCTATTTCAAAATATATTCTTCTTATACATCCTATTATTATGTTGTTTCTATAATAAATTAATAAATACAGTATATTTTACATGATGAGATTCTATTATAATTATGGGGCTATTTTATACCTCCTTTTATCCATCCTACGAATAATAATATCACAATGTCTGCGTACGAAGGGCTTACCGTCTCCACATTGTGGTCTAATTTTTCATTCAACAATATTTAATTTGGATGAGTATAATGATGAGTATAATGGTTTTAAATAATGAATATAACCTGATAATTTTACTATATAATTAATATACCATCCAATTCTATACCATTTAACCATTAATTGAATGATATTGTCGCTCGTGCGTATGTACAGCATACCGTCTCCACGATGCGATGTGATTAATTAAACACGATCTTTATTAAACCATGATTATATAAATGAATTTAATTAATATATATGATATATATTATACTAATATCATTTTTTAAATGATATAACTATAAATAAAGAAGTGT
The DNA here is from genome assembly GCA_963277665.1 of Viscum album. Lineage (NCBI taxonomy): Eukaryota > Viridiplantae > Streptophyta > Magnoliopsida > Santalales > Viscaceae > Viscum > Viscum album. The sequence continues at coordinate 1,018,291,536 of OY728133.1, read as the reverse complement.
AACATGATCTTATCCAATGAAACAAGCATAAGAACATAAAGTAGTTAATATCTAAATAACTATTGACAATGAAATGTTACTGTCAAACATATGATAATATGATAATATATGATTTCATAAATATGACCATGATTCTATAATAATTAAACAACATTATTTAAATCATTATGCAGGACGTTTGGATACATACAAAGCATATTAGACCTAAGGTAAAGGATAATTTAGCAATCTCATATTTATCCAAGATTGTTTACATGTAAGTATTTACTAGGGGGTATATTTATCATCAATGTCAATTTCTAATAAAAAAATCATAAAATGTTTACTATTATTCAATGTATTATTAAATTAATTTTTATCCATTTTTTTTTCTTTTGATACATGGTTTGGAAGAAATCTTTCTTTCATTAAGCATACGTGGTACTTTTTGAATTTTCTGGCAAAAGTATGAGGACAATGTTTTTTAACATAGACTACATGAAAAGATTTTTAAATGTTCAAAAATCCTTATTTCCATGAATATGCCACTAAAAATTTTCAAGTTTATATTCAACTAAATTCTTTTCTTTTAAAATTGCATGGAATTTTGAGAAAAGAAAACATTTTTGAGGAAAAATTAAATTTTCCTCAAGAATTAAGTTCAACTATTTTATAAAAATTATTTTCCATCTAAAATGACGCTCTATAAATTGGGTTATATTTTTATCCATATTATTACTAATATTTAATTATGTTAATGATGGTATGATATTTTATTTGGATCATGCTATGATGGAATGAATTTTAAGAAACCCATTTTATTTCTTGGATTATGATATGATGAATGATTTATGTTTTTTTGGAACATATATGAATGATTTAATTATGATATTGGTGGGAACTATATCTCCCTCTAATGTATTAGTGATTAAAAATTTATATCTCATGAGATAGACATGACAAGAATGACAGGTAAATCAGGTTTAGTAATACAGGGCTGGAACAACAATTAAATCGGGTTCAGTAATACATGGTTCGAACAGAAAGTAAACTCGGCTCAGTAATGGACATCGTCCACAATTATGGAATTGGCAGAAATTCTATAGATAATATGTAAATCATATTATGTGTGCTTATTTGTTTTCAACAATTTCATTTTTTATTGCAATGCTATTTTTCATGGTTCATGATTCGATTATGATTTGTGCCTCATGAACTATAAAGATTTATTTCCTAACTAAAGAATTTGGTATATGTTAAATGCAGTGTGTTTTTATTTCAAAATTTATGTTATTGTTTTTAGATTATTATGTCCATGTTTTGTAAGATATTTTCCTTGCTAACCCTTACTAAGAATTTGAGCTCACACCTTTTCATGTTTCTTTTCCCCAAAAATATGAATAATGGTATTAAGTAAAAGGTGTCAAAAAGGGATTCTAGTAATGAAGAATAAAGGAGGAGATGATGTAGATGTTTGATTAACAAGTTTTTTATGTTTTATAGTTTCCAATGATAGTGAATTAATATGGTCTTTGGTTATATATTATGTCATGTATTAAGTATTCTGAAAAATTAATCAAATTTACATGTACATTAAGTTTGATTTATTACAGTTAGTATCAAAGAAAAGGTTTAGTTAAACTTTGGAAACTAGGATCAGAAAAGTTTAGTGAGATCCCAATATAATTTTCTAAGGTAGCTCTAGGGATTTTTATAAGGGTAAGTCTGACTATAGGTTATAGTCCTAGAATTATGGTAATGATCATGAATAACCTAGAATTAAACCTAATTTTTTAGAGATTGAAAGTACTCCTCGTTGATTATGTTGTTTTCCAAGTATGATTCATGCCTCTCACACTATTATTTTTGGGTTTTAGATAATGGCTAGAACCCGAAGGAAATATTTTAATGATCAATGTACTGGGAAATGCAATGATTGTCCTCCTCAGTAAAAACATTTTATGGGAGATGGAGTGAAACTTGTTATTTCTATACTTACACAAGCTATGAATCATTCTATACATCTAAATGAATAGAGAAGGGAACAATATTCTGTCGAGTCATTCATTAGGAGACGTCCACCTTCCCTCAATGGGTCTTCTGATCCACTTTTCTATAAACAATATATCGGTACCATTGAATAGATATTTTCCATCCTTCGTTGTTTGAAACATCAAAATTTTATTTTGGTTGTTTATCATTTATATAGAGAAGCAAACCAGTGGTGGACGCTAATCAAGAATACAAGGAAGAAAAATAAAATAGAATCCCTGGAATGGGACATGTTCAGGAACTTAATTTTCAATAAGTAATTTCCTCTCATTCTTCTAAAAATTTTGGAAAATCGGTTCTTTGAGCTTAATAAAAAGGATGGTTAATCCATCGGTACATATGAGGAAAATTTTACAAGACATATAAGTAATGCTTCTAGATTTATCATTCAACCTAAATGTAAAGTTGATCGATTACTAAGTGGATTAAAACCATGTATTTGATGAGAATTAGCTATAAGAGACTTTAGTAAAAATGAAGAGATTGGGTGATGTGATATCAAGGTAAAAATAGAATTTGGTGTTACATATCAATCTCATGTTTTTGATAAGAAAAAAATATGGAGTTCAAGGGAAAATATCAAAGAGGTGGTGGAAAGAAGATGAATGTTTTCGTATGATCAAGGTGTTGAAAGAAGCATAGTGGAGATTGTCTTAAAGGGACTAGAAATGTTTTAAGTTTTCAAGAGAAGGTCATCGAGTAGTTGAGTGATGAAGTAATGGGAAAAAGGTTTATAATGATGTGGTCACTACTGGAGATGTTGAGTATGAAATAATGTGTTGGATTGGGATTCCAAAATAGTGTTGTAGAATCTTTTTTTATAGTATTATAAAATATTGGAATATATAAGTATTAGTTCGTTTTTTCCCCAGGTATATGGTATCATTAACCATGAAAAGTGATTGAAATATTTTTGGAAAGTAGATGATAGACACATGATAATGGGATAAGAATATAATTATATGTTTGATAGTATTAATTTATTCTTGGCTGATATAAGTTCAATTTGATGCCGTTTTTTGAGTATATATATATATATATTTATATATTTATTTTGGTGTGTGGAAAGATTTCATTTTAATAAAATGATTGTTTTCACTAATGTTCTACGGTAATTCATGTTATTATCATTTTTTAAAATAATACAAGATTAAGGTATTCCCATGTTTGGAATGTGAAAACCATGAACTACCTAAATTGAAATTGGAGATAAATGTTATATCTATTTAGTTCACCGCTTTCAAATGATTTATAATTTCATTATTTGGAGGGATTGTAATGTTATACATTTATGGATATTATAATATATATTTCAGTTGAAGTTTGTTAAATTAATGTATTATCTCAGTAACAGTGGACTAATTCATATTTTATTACTTGTACTAACCATTTTTTGTGAAATATTTAATGACCTATCTTTTTATCACATGATCTACGAACACTTCAAGAATGAAAAATTCAACATAATTCTTTTAAATAATAGATGAAGTGGAATTTTTTCAAGGCATGAACAATGGTGAGATTGTACCAAAATAATGTAATAGTTTATTATCATGAAAAATTTATCAACTTTCGGGAAAGGGTATTGAAAACCAAAAAATTTATCTTAGTACCTTCTTTTCTGATGAATCAGATGGTCCCTCAAACCATCATAGATTTATGGATTTCTGGTTTTTAACTTTCACCAAACCTTGTTCTCTATCACTATCCATCATAAATGATGGTTTTATTTTTCTTCTATTTCCATGTTTTCAGTTTCCACCTATGTTTCCCTATATGGAAACCCAGTGATGAGTTACTTTGGGTAATCGTTATGTTTCAAAAATTCCTTTTTAAAATGAATTTTTTGTATTCCTTTTTACGATGTGGGATTCTATGAAAGAAACTTTCAAGTAGTAAACCTCGTATAACCTCAAAAAATTTCTTGGGAAAAATATTTTTATGGTGGGTAGAATGTACCACCCTGAGATTTTATGAGATAGATTGTTTTTAATTTCATTGACGTCTTGTGTTGTATGCTACACCAAGATTAGATTGTGTTATATGCAATATCATATTGGCTTCCTGTATACACAACACTATTCTTGGCTTTTGTTACACCAAAGTTCAAGTTATTTTGATAGAATTTGTTTCATGAAATACTGAATATAAGTGATGACTAAATATTATAACCTATTCATTATAATGGTGGGTATTAATAGAATTAACCTCCTTCTAAAAAACTATTTAAATTAAAATAAGTGCTTCCATAAAATAATAAAAACAATATTTATGGATTTTATTTGTGAAATATATATATGTATATATAATATAAACAATTTAATGTTTTAAATTCTTCTTATATGTTTTCGAGATATGATATAAGAACAAATTAAATTTTTTAGATAAAACTATTTTCCAAATAATAAAACTTTACTACATTTTGATGGAGAAACCTTTTTGAATCTAGTCTTTTAAAAAATTATAAGTTTTATTTGACAAAATAAATATATTATTTACAATAAAGACATCAAAATTTACCTTTTTTTAAATATTAGTATTTTTATGATGAAATACATATTTAAATGAATATTGAAAACTATGGCATTTTAATTCAAAACTACTTTTTCATCTAATTTATTTATATAGTTAGATTATCAATTTAATTTTTTTTAAGTGTAATTGGATTATGTTCTTATCATTTAATTAAATTTGGGTCTTTGGTATAAATTTCTCATTTAAATTGTACATAAACATATTTCAATCATTTAATCGTTTTTACTTCTTAAAAACCCTATTTTTCATTTTGACAATAAGAATAAATTCTAAATTAATTAACGAAACTTCTATGTTTTGAATTTAGAAAAAAGGATTCAAAATTTGGAATCATTTTTTCCAAATTATGTTAATATGTTACTTTTATTTTTTTCGATATTATGAAAATTAAATACGGTAATTTTTATTTACCATAGTAAAAGGTAAATCATGTAAATTTGGGTAACAACAATATAAAAAAACAACAAAATTACCCTAACACCTGAAAAATACTATTGGATGAATTAAACTCTATTAATATCACTTAATTTTCATAATGGATTTTTTAATGGACTTTGTTCCATGAAAGTGATGTAATTATAATTACAACAAAAGAAAGTGGAAATATGTCACTCTCTTATATCTTATAAATATAATAATTTTAATGTACCGATAAACCTGATAAAAATTTAAAAATAAATAGTCTCTAGAATTATAATTTAATTATATACATCCTGGTAATTTATTTTTACTTTTTAGAGATTAAATAATAATTATTCATGATGACACAATAGTGATATAGAAATTATTTTACTAATAGAAATATCAAATAAATTGTTTTAGAAATATTAAAAGAAATATAAAATAAAATAATTAATATTCTCCATGAAATTTATATGTGACTATGATATGTTAGGAATATATTAAATATTTATTTTCAAATTTATCTTCTGTTTGGATTTTATTTAATGTCAAATAAATTAATAGTGTCAATATTGACACTATAGATATTTTATAAAAATTACATATTATTAAATTATTTAAAAATTAAAAATATATTGAAAAATTACAAAGTGAAAATTATAAGGTCAAAAATGTCATTAATTATTCAATTATGGACAATTAGAAACACATAAGTAAATATTTATTACAATTTAATATTAACAATATTATTACCACATTTAAAATTAAATCGATTAAATAACGATAAGTCAAAATGATAAGGTTTAAAATAAAAAACATGTCTAAATTTATTGGCATAGTGGATTTCAGCCCATCCTCATATTATCTTTTTAATAATATACTTTTGAGTAATTTGAATTTAAAAATTAATTTATATTAATTTAAGATATTTGGTATTTCCAAAGGTTCCCCTTCCCTCTCTTATAAAAGGGAACATATCCTTCTATAGTAAGCATGCCTCTAAAGCCATTTTTAATGGCCTAAACCTACCTATTTCCCCTCACATATTCCCTAAATTTATCCTAGACTCCACACTTTGGGAATAAATTCATTCCATGGAAACATTTTGTGCAACTCAAAAGAATATAGTCGAAAAATAGGTAATTGATTTATCACCTCTTTCAAAAAAAATCTTCTTCTAATTCATATTCTTATGTTATTTCCATACTAAAGTAATAAATACAGTATATAACACATTCTTAGATTTCATTATAATTATGCTACTACCTTATACCTCCTTTTTTCCATCCTACGATTAACAAAATCACTATGTGTGTGTACATACAACTTATCGTCTCCACGTAGGGGTGTGATTTGTTATTCAACAATACATAATTTGGATTGGTATAATGACGTGTATAATGGATTTAAATAATGAATATAACATCATAATTATTCTGTATAATTAATATACCATCTAATTCTATACCATTAAACCATTAATTGAATGATATCGTCACTCATGTATACGTACAACCTACCGTCTCCACGTTGTAATGGGATTCATTCTACATGATCATCATTAAACCATCATTATATATATGAATGGAATGAATATATATGAAATATATTATACTAATATCATTCTATAAATGATATAACTATAAAAAATAATTGTAACATAAACTTATCCGAGAAAACATGCATAAGAAGAAAAAGAAGTTAATATCTGAATAATGGGAGGCAATGAAATGTTACTATCAAACTGATGATAATCTGATCATATATGTTATCATAAAAATTACTATGATTCTGGAATAAGTCAATAACATTATTTAAATCATTATACATGAGTTTAGGATACATATGATTATATCATACCTAGGGTAAGGGATAATTTTTCAATATCATTTTACCCTAGATAGTTTACACGTTTTTATTTAATGGTGGTATATTTATCATCCATGTCTATGTTTTATAAAAAAATATTAAAATGTTCACTATTCATATATGTATTTTTAATTTAATTTTTTCCTTTTTTTAACTTTTACTACATGGTATGGAAGTAATTTTTCTTCTGTTGACCATATGAGGTACTTTTTGGATTCTCTGGAAAAAATATGAGGACAATGTTTTATAAACTTATACAGCATGAACATATTTTTACGTCTTCATAATGCCTTATTTTCATGAAGATTCCTTTAAATGATTTCAATATTATTTTCAACTAAAATTTTTCCATTTAAAATTACATGGAATTTTGAGAAAAATATTTTTTTGAAGAAGAATGGATTTTTTTCAAGAATTAAGTTCATGTGTTTTATCACAATTATTTTCCATACAAGATAATTATCTTTAAATAGGTTTATTTTTATATCCCTATTATCACTATGATTTGATTGTGTTAATGATGGAGTTATATTTTATATAGATTATGTTATTATGGAATGATGTTTAAGAAACCCATTTTATTTTTGGGTTATCCTATGATGAATGATTTATTTTTTTGTGGCACATATAAGAATGATTTAATAATGATATGGGTGGGACCTATAAATCCATAAAATGCATTGGGTAAAGATTTATATCTCATGAGGTAGACATGACTGGAATGGAAATTAAATCTGGTTTTGTAATACAAGGATGGAATAATAAGTAAATCTAGTTCAGTAATACATGGATGGAATGCCATGAAAACACGGTTTAGTAATAGACTTTTTCCACTATGATGGTCTTGGTAGTAATGACTTGGATACTATTAAAATCATATTATGTGGTTATTATTTTTTCAAAATTCCATGTTTTATTAAAATGATATTTTATCATGGTTCGTGATTCAATTACGATTTATGCCTTATGAACTACCAATATTTATTTCATGAATCAAAATTTTGGTATATGCTAAATGTGGAATATTTTTCAAAAGTTATGTTCATGTTTTTATATTATTATGTTAATGTTTTGTAATATATATTCCATGCTTACCCTTACTTATAATTTGTTCTCACCCCTTTTTATGTTTCTTTGAAGAATGGTATTATGTAAGATGTGTCAAAAAGGGGTTCTAGTTATGAAGGATAAATTAGGAGACGATGTAGATGTTTTATAAACCAGTTGTTTATGTTTTATAGTTTAAAAAGGCACTAAACTAATTCAGTATTTGGGAATTTATTATTTCATGTATTAATTATTCCTAAAAAGTAATGTAATTTCTGTAACATCCCATGTATGTAATGAATAATAGATTTTTTTATATATGTCAATTAAAGATTAATATAGTGTTTTAGAGGCTTAAAATTAATATAAATACAATCTTATGCATGGAATACACAAATATTCTTAAAAGATTATTTTATTTCCTTTTAATGGAAAAACCTTTTTAAATAAAACTTTTGGAAATTTTATAATCTCTATTTGTAAAAATTAACATATTATTTATGATTGGGACATTGAAATTTATATTGGATAAATTTTTGGTATTTTTATGACAATGTTAATTTTTTAATGAATAGTGAAAAATTACTGCATTTTACATCAAAACTACTTTTTCATTTAATTTAATTATATGGTTAGATTATCCTTTTAATTGGTCTTAAAGGGTAATATTAATATATTTTTACCATTTAATACAATGGTGGTCATTAGGATTAATTTAACTTTGGAATTGGTCATAAACTAATGCGAAACTTTTCATAGATATTGTTTCAAAAAAACCCGCTATTTGTTTTGACAATAGGAATTATTTTTAAATCAATTATTGAAATTTCTGTGTTTTTAGTTTGGTAAAATGGATTACATATTTGGAATCATAAGGTCGAAATTATGTAATTAAGACTCTTTTATTTTTTGGACATTATGAATAGTAACAGTGGTAATTATCTTTAATTATCTTGATTAATGAGTAATCAGGTAGTTAAAGATAATAAAATGATATCATAATAATACAAAAAGACCACAACATTTGTTCTAAGGCTACTGGTTGTCTCATGGCCGACCATGGGATGCCTTGTGCCAAACTTGGGGGCCCCATGGAATCACTTTTGTGAGAAAGTGACTTTTTATCTTTTTATTTTTAAAGAATGTTAAATGTAACAAAGAATGTATCACCTAAGTAAAATATTTTTAATTTGGTCTAAATAAATGATAATTTGGACTAAAAAATATTCATTAGAAATATCAATAGATTTCCTACATCATAGTATTTGTTTCATTATTTTTAGACTTTAAATAAATTAAATTATTTTTGACATCATGATGATGCAACGATTACCTCATTAATAAAGGATTTATATAAAATGAAATGATAATGTAAAATATATGACCTACACACGTCCAAAACCTATTGGATTGGTGGATTTAGAACCTTTATCACCTTACCCTCTAATTATATCAATTTGGGACCTTCTTAATCCGAAAATCATTTCAAATAAAGTAACATTTCTTTACTTTCCAAGAGTGCCCCTCTTATCCTCTTATAAAAGGCCCCCACCTCTACCTCCTTACCCACACTCCCAAAACCTTTGGCTCGGCCAACCCCTGCCCATTTTGTCTCTCCACTTTCCTCTCTTACTCCTTAAGGACTCACTTTGGGCAAAAGTCTTCCCAAGGAATCCTTTGAGCACAAACCAAAGAGAGTTACCCGATTTTAAGGTAATGTCTTCACTTGAGTCCTTTTGTTTTATTTTGCATCTTCATCCCCCTAAACTCTTTTTATTCATTTATTTTGTAAAAACGCCAGTATCTTCAATATACTAGGATGTTGTTATAAGAAGGATTCGAGCTAAACTTACACACACCTACATCTAATGGTTAAAGGACATACTGTTTCTGTGGATGGTGAATTTATGCCTCCCGAAACGATGATTGTTCAACATTATTTTAACACCATCAAAGGTGTCCATTAAGATGTCACTATATTTATATATGATATATAATATGTTTATGTTTTCCTTATGCTTCTGTATTTCTCATTTTGGGCATACCTTTATGGTTTCCATTATGGGTAAACACGATATCTTCATTTAAGGAAGTGCGGACTACCGCCCCCTCAAAGTGATTTGATTCATTAAATACCATATGTGGGACGTATAAAGGATGGAAATATGATATTATATATGATATTATACTAGAATTATAATATACCTTTATATCATTATGATTCCATTCAATAAAATACGAAATAGAAATGAAATTAGTGTTCAAGCGTACGTACGGCTTACCGTCTCCATGAACGGTGCATTTCATTTCTTACCTCTAAATGATTATGTAATATTATAAATGCATGTATATACTGGATATATATGATATATACATCATTATTATAATTCTGGATATAATGGATACATGAACAACTTGTAATTATAAAGGTTTTATTTTTGACTCAAGTACCAATGATCGTTAAAATGACCGTTATTAACTTAAATAATTACATAGTGTTAATGACATGGAAATAAGTGATATAAAAGGAATAATGAACATGAAAAAGGTTCTTAAGCAAGTATAAATTAACTCAAGTTTATTATTCAGGAGATTAAAGAACGACCGAGTCAAGTCGGACTCGAGGTATGGGACTTCGTCTCACTCTCCTTTCATTGAGGCATATTTTGTTTTATACACAACCTTCTTTTATACGGTGTATAAACCCCTTTGACTTTTACGTTTATTCAAAAGGAATATTTTTTTATATGAAGCGTTTACTAAACGAAAAAAGGGAATGTTTTTTTCCTACGTATGCGGCGACAACGACTTCTCCGCCACCGTGACCATTATTTGAGTTTCGGCTTCCTCTACAAGTCATACCTTCTTTTTAAAAGAAAAATAAATACCATGTTTTACTTTTATTTTATTTTGGTATTAAAAATGGTTTTCATAACGTTTTTATATCAATGTGTTGTATTGATATCTTGTGATTTAATGGTGGGAATGTTATGTTTCCTTTATGCATGTTTTATATGATACGATTATGTTGAGGTTCTTTGCCATTATTATGAAGACGGGTGGTTCCGTGATAAACTAAGGGCGGGTGAGCCCGATATAGCTCTCTAATGCATTGGGTAATGTGAAGGAGTGAAACATTAAGGTTTCTCCGAAGATATTTAGGGAATATACTGTGATGGGTATTCCAAAGGTAACCAAGAGGGTTACTCCCTACGTAAGAATGTTATGAATGCCTCAAGTTACCTTTATGTTTTATGATTTCTATGATTTATTCATGATTTTATGAGGTATGTTAAAGTGCTTAAGTTTTATGGGTAAAGTATGATTTCATTTTTATGTATATATGTACCCATGTTTCCTTTCCATATTTTTATATCCCTTACTGAGCTTTTTATGCTCATCCCAAGTTTTTTGAAATGTTTTTCACAGGTCAAGGGAAAGGTACATGATATGATGATAGTGTCAAGGAAGTGTCAAGAAAGAATCCATGTTTTAATTTAAATATGTTCCCATTGATGGGAAATAAGAATACTATCTTTATGTAACCACTTTGTTTATATGTGGAATGTAATTCAAGTTTTATGATCTAATTCTCTAAAACTCTAAACCCAAAAAGATCCTCAATGTGTAATATTGTAATAACTCAAGATTAATTAAGGATTAAGGCTGGGGCCTTATAGTTGGTATCAGAGTGAGGTTTAGATAACTTTAGGAGTTAAAATTCTATTAAATGATTATCCAAAAATATTTTTTTATGGTATGATTGAAATGATATAGCATTTAAAGATAACCATGTTGCTTCGCCTAAGATATTTCTGTGTTCAGAATGGTTTTCCGCAGAGGAAACAAAGCAGCTGTGTTGGGACGACATGAGGAGGAAGACAACCTTCCAAATCAGCAACCTGAGATGGTTGGAATTGGAACTGAACAGTTTTTTGTAGTAATGGCGCAGTTTACTGAAGCGATAAATGGCGGTGGTATCCATACACGAGATCAGCCAGATCAACCGCAGAGGAACATGTCAGTGGTGGAACATTTCATGAGGAAACATCCCCCGTCATTCAGAGGATCATCTGACCATGTGCTAGTAGAAGGGTGGATTAAAGCACTAAAGAATATTTTTGATTTCATGGGGTGTTCAGACAATCAAAGGTTTAGTCTTTCAATTTATCATTTGGAGGGTGAAGCAGATCAGTGGTGGTCGATGGTTAAAAATATCAGGGATGCTGATGAGATTGATGCTCTCGACTGGGATGAATTCAAAAGTATGTTTCTTGAAAATTATTTTCCTAAGGCTGTTCGACTTAGGATGGAAAAAAATTCTTGGAATTGAGGTAAGAGGAAGACTCAGTGGCTACCTATGAAGAAAGTTTCACTCGATTGGAAAGGTATGCTTCAAATTTAATCCGAGACCTTGATAGTAAAATCAATAATTTTTACTCAGGATTAAAGCAAAAATATCGAAGGGAATTAGCTTCTCGTGAGTTTAAAAGTTATGAAAAGCTTGTTTGATGTGCTCAGAAGGTGGAAATGGAGTTTTCCGATGATCAAGAGTTCTATAACAACCAGTAGAAGAAAAGACCAAGGTGGCAGGAGAAAGGGAAGAATTATTCAAAAAAGTCTGATGGTAAGAAATCTAAGTTTCTAGTTTGTGATAAATGTGGCAAAAAGAATACGGGGGAATGTCTTCTGAATTCTGGAAAGTGCTACCGATGCAGTAAGATGGGACAAAGGGCTCGTGATTGCACTGAAAAAGATAAAGGTGATGGTAAGTTCAAATTTTATTTATAGTTAGTGAAATGTTTAAGTGCAATGAGATGGGTCACTATGCAAACGAGTGTCCGACAAAGAGCTTGAGTGATGGGAAGCAGTTAGACTACAAGCAGAAATGGGTGGTGAAATCCTTTGAAACTACTTCAGCAGATGTCGGGCCATCAAATGAAGTTGTATTAGGTACGTTGTTTGTTTTTTCAGATTATTCCAGTGTATTGTTAGATTCGGGGTCTACACATTCTTTAATCTCTGAAACCGTTTCTATTAAAATGGGAGTACCATTTCAAGAAATGAATCCTGAACTTTTGGTAAAAACACCTTGGGGAAATGTTGAGGCAAAAAGAATTTATAAGAATCTTTCTATCCTTATCTGTGGAAAGAACCTACTTGCAAACCTTATTGTTCTACCTCTAGTAGAGTTTGATGTTATCCTAGGTATGGATTGGCTCTCTATTTACCATGCTAAGATTGGCTGTAGAGATAAAGAAGTTTCTTTTCAGAATGACTTTCAGTTTGTGTACAAGAATGAACCCTTACTATTGATAACTTATCAAGAGGCCAAGAAACATGCAAAAGATGGAAATGAATGTTACCTTGAACACATTTTTGAAAATAAGGGAACTGTTCAGATTAATGATGTGCCAGTGTTAAATGAGTATCCTGATGTTTCTACTGATGAGTTGCCTCGAATAATACTAGATCGGGAAGTTGAGTTTACTGTTGACTTAGTTCCTGATGCTAAGCCAATTTCAAAACCCCCTTATAGAATGGCTCAAATTGAACTTTTAGAGTTGAAGGAGAAATTTCAAGATTTATTAGAGAAAGGTTTCATTCGACCTAGCACATCACCATGGGGTGCTCTTGTTTTATTTTTCAAAAAGAAAGATGGTTCAGTGAGACTTTGAATTGATTATAGAGCCTTGAATAACATCACTGTTAAGAACAAATATCCTTTGCCTCATATCGATGATTTGTTTGATCAGCTCCAGGGAGCTCAGTATTTTTCAAAGATTGACTTGAGATCAGGGTACCATCAGTTGAAGGTAAAGGAAGAAGATGTTCTGAAGACCACGTTCCGTACAGGATATAGCCATTATTAATTTGTAGTAATGCATTTTTGGATAACCAATGCACCTGCTGTATTCATGGACTTAATGAATAGAATTTTCCATGATTTCTTGGATAAGTTTGTGGTGGTTTTCATTGATGATATTTTGGTGTTTTTTAAAATTAAAGAGGAGCATGAAATACATTTAAGGGATATCTTTCAAACCTTAAAAGAAAAGAAACTGTATGGAAAATTCCGCAAGTGTGAGTTTTGGTTGCAACAAATTTCTTTCCTTGGTCATATTGTTTCTAAAGATGGGATAACTGTTGATACTGCAAAAACAAAGGTTGTTGAAGAATGTCCAAGACCCACAAATGTAACTGAGATTCATAGCTTCCTTGGTTTGGCAGGCTATTACAGAAGGTTTGTTAGAAATTTTTCACGATTATCTAGTCCAATGACTAAGCTAACTCGGAAGGGTGTTATGTTTATCTGGACAAAAGAATGTGATGATTGTTTTCAGGAATTTAAAAGAAGATTGGTGAATGCTCCAGTTTTGGTACTACCTTCCAGGAATGGTGAGTTTGTTATATACAGTGATGCTTCATTGAAAGGACTTGGTTGTGTCCTAATGCAGAATGATCAGGTAATTGCTTATGCTTCATGATAGTTGAATACTCATGAGTTAAATTACCCTACACATGATTTAGAATTAGCTGCTGTTGTTTTTGCTTTAAAAATTTGGAGGCATCATTTCTATGGAGTAAAGTGTGAAATATATACTGATCACAAAACTTTAAAGTATATATTCACTAAGAAAGAGTTAAACATGAGACATAGGAGATGGCTGGAATTAATCAAGGATTATGATTGTACAATTCATTACCATCCGGGAAAAGCAAATAAAGTGGATGACGCTTTGAGTCGAAAAAGTAATGCTTCATTAGCAATGTTGCATTTGGAACATGATCCTTTGGTTAAGGATTTGATGAAATTTGGCATAGAGGTTGTTGGTGCAGGAAGTTATTCTGTTTTGTTTCAGGTATCAGTGAGATCATCTCTATCAGATAGAATCAAGAAAGCACAGAAGCAAGACAGTGAGTTGCAGAAAAAGGTAGAGATGGTTCAGAAAGGTAAGTTGCCTGAATTCAAAATTGATAATGATTGCGTTTTGAGATTTGGGAAGAGTTTGTTTGTGCCTTGTGATTCACAGTTGCAGAGAGAGTTGTTATGTGAAGCTCATAGTTCTCCGTTTTCAGTTCATCCTGGCAGTACTAAGATGTACAGAGAACTGTGGGAGTATTACTGGTGGGATGGAATGAAAAGAGATATTGCTGATTTTACTGTGAAGTGTTTGACATGTCAATAGGTTAATGCAGAGTGGCAGTAACCGAAAGGGATGCTTCAGCCTTTACCAGTGTCAGAGTGGAAATGGTAGAATATATCCATGGACTTTGTTTTGGGATTACCGAAGACATCTTGAGGTAATAATGCAATATGGGTTATTGTTGATCGCTTAAATAAATCTGCTCATTTCCATGCTATATGAGATACCTTTTCCCTAGATCAACTTTCCCATTTGTATCTTAAAGAGATAGTCAGGTTACATGAAGTTCCCCTCCCCATTGTATTTGATCGTGATCCCAGGTTCACTTCTAACTTTTGAAAAAAGGCCTTCAGAAGTCGTTGGGTACTGAATTAGATTTTAGTATAGTATTTCATCCTCAATCAGATGGGCAGTCAGAACGAACAATTCAGACCTTGGAGGATATACTACAATCTTGTTCGATAGATTATCAGGAAAGTTGCGACCAACATTTTTCTTTGGTTGAATTTTCATATAATAACAGTTTTCATTCCAGTATACAGATAGCACCATTTTAGGCATTATATGGGAAGCGGTGTCGAACTCCAGATTTTTGGGATGAAGTGGGTGAAAGGAAGTTGATGGGATCAGAATTGGTAGAAGAGATGGCAGAAAAAGTTCAGTTGATTCAGAAACACATGAGAAGAGCTTAGAGTAGGCAGAAGAGTTATGCGGACAATAGGAGGAAGGATCTCTCTTTTGAGGTAGGTGATCATGTTTTTCTCAAAGTTTCACCATGGAAAAGTGTGGTACGATTTGGTAAGAAAGGAATGTTGAGTCCAAGGTTCATTGGATCATATGAAATTATGGAGAGAGTTGGATCAGTTTCTTACCGAGTGGCTTTACCTCCGAGTTTATCTTAGGTACACAATGTTTTTCATGTTTCAATTTTGAGAAAGTATATGCCAGATTCATCTCATGTTTTGAGTCCAGATATAGTTCAGCTGGAAGAGAACCTATCTTATGAGGATCAACCGGTCCAGATTCTTGACCATAGGGAGAAAGTGTTACGAAGTAAGGGGATTAATTGGGTAAAGGTTTTGTGGAAAAACCACATGATGGAAGAGGCAACCTGGGAATCTGAAAATGCAATGAGGGATAAGTAACCCCATTTATTCGATAAGTAAATAAATTGCGGGGACGTAATTTTATAAAGGGGGGAAGGATGTAACATCCCAAGTAAGTAATGAATAATATATTTTTTATCTATGTCTATTAATGATTAAGATAGTGTTTTAGAGGCTTAAAATGAAAATAAATACAATCTTATGCATGGAATACACTAATATTCTTAAAAGATTGTTTTACTGCCTTTTGATGGAAAACCCTTCTTAAATCAAACTTTTGGAAATTTTATAATCTATATTTGTAAAAATAAACATATTCATTATGATTGGGACATAGAAATTTACATTGTATAAATTTTTGGTATTTTTCTGACAATGTTCATTTTTTAATGAATAGTGAAAAAATACTGCATTTTACATCAAAACTGCTTTTTCATTTAATTTAATTATATGGGTAGATTATCCTTTTAATTGGTCTTAAAGTGTAATCTGAATATATTTTTACCATTTAATCTAATGGTGGTCATTAGGATTAATTTCACTTTGGAATTGGTCATAAACTAATGCCAAACTTTTCATAGATATTGTTTTAAAAAAAACCCGCTATTTGTTTTGACAACGGGAATTATTTTTAAATCAATTATTGAAATTTATCTGTTTGGAATTTGGTAAAATGGATTACGTATTTGGAATCAGAAGGTCCAAATTATGTAATTAAGACTCTTTTATTTTTGGACATTATGAATAGTAACGATGGTAATTATCTTTAATTATCTTGATTAATGAGTAATCAGGTAGTTAAAGATAATAAAATGATAACATAATAATACAAAATGACCACAAAATGTGTTCTAATGCTACTGTTTGTCTCATGTCCGACCATGGGATGCCTTGTGCCAAACTTGGAGGCCCCATGGAATCACTTTTGTGAGAAAGTGACTTTTTATCTTTTTATTTTTAAAGAATGTTAAATGTGACAAAGAATGTATCACCAAAGTAAAATATTTTTAATTTTGTCTACATAAATGATCTTTTGGACTATAAATATTAATTATAAATCTAAAATGATTTCCTACGTCATAGTATTTTTTCATAATTTTTAGACTTTAAATAAATTAAATTATTTTTGACATCATGATGATGCAACGATTACCTCATTAATGAAGGATTTAAATAAAATGAAATTATAATGTAAAATCTATGACCTACACAAGTACAAACCCTATTGGATGGGTGGATTTTGAACCCTTATCATCTTAACCTCTAATTATATCAATTTGGGACCTTTTGAATCCGAAAATCATTTTCAAATAAAGTAACATTTCTTTACTTTCCAAGAGTGCCCCTCCTCTCCTCTTATAAAAGGCCCCCACCTCTACCTCCTTACCCACACTCCCAAAACCTTTGGCTCAGACAACCCCTTCCCATTTTGTGTCTACACTTTCCTCTATTACTCCTTAAAGCCTAACTTTCGGCAGAAGTATTTACAAGGAAGCCTTTGAGCACAAACGAAAGGGAGTTACCCGATTTTAAGGTAATGTCTTCACTTGAGTCCTTTTGTTTTATTTTGCTTCTCCAACCCCCTAAACTCTTTTTATTCATTTATTTTGTAACAACTCCAGTATCTTCAATATACTAGGATGTTTTTATAAGAATGATTATAGCTAAACTTACACACACCAACATCTAATGGTTAAAGGACATACTGTTTCCGTGGATGGTGAATTTATGCCTCCCGAAACGATGATTGTTCAACATTATTTTAACACCTTCAAAGGTGGCCATTAAGATGTCACTATATTTATATATGATATATAATATTTTTTTTCCCTTAATCTTCCTTATTTCTCATTTTGGGCATACCTTTATGGTTTCAATTATGGGTAAACATGATATCTTCATTTAAGGAAGTGCGGACTACCGCCCCCTCAAAGTGATTTGATTCGTTAAATACCATATGTGGGACGTATAAAGGATGGAACTATGATATTATACTGGAATTATAATATACCTTTATATAATTATGATTCCATTCTATAAAATACGAAATAGAAATGAAAGTAGCGTTCATGCGTACGTACGTCTTACCGTCTCCATGAACGGTGCATTTCATTTCTTACCTCTAAATGATTATGTAATATTATAAATGAATGTATATACTGGATATAAATGATATATACATCATGATTATAATTCTGGATATAATGGATAAATGAACAACTTTTAATTATAAAGGGTTTATTTTTGACTCAAGTACCAATGATCGTTAAAACGACCGTTATTAACTTAAATAATTACATAGTGCTCATGACATGGAAATAAGTGATATAAAAGGAATAATTAACTTGAAAAAGGTTCTTAAGAAAGTAGAAATTAACTCAAGTTTATTATTCAGGAGATTAAAGAACGATCGAGTCATGTCGGACCTGAGGTATGGGACTTCATCTCAATCTCCTTTCGTTGAGGCATATTTTGTTTTATACACAACCTTCTTTTATACGGTGTATAAACCCCTTTGACATTTACGTTTATTCAAAAGGAATATTTTTTTATATGAAGTGTTTACTAAACGACAAAAGGGAATGATTTTGTGATACTTATGCGGCGACAACGACTTCTCCACCGTCGTGACCATTATTTGAGTTTCGGCTTCCTCTACAAGCCATACATTCTTATTAAAAGAAAAATAAATACCATGTTTTACTTTTATTTTATTTTGGTATTGAAAATGGTTTTCATAACGTTTTTATATCAATGTGTTGTATTGATATCTTATGATTTAAAGGTGGGAATGTTATGTTTCCTTTATGCATGTTTTATGTGATACGATTATGTTGAGGTTCTTGGGCATTATTATGAAGACGGGTGGTTCCCTGATAAACTAAGGGCGGGTGAGCACGATATAGCTCTCCAATGCATTGGTTAACGTTAAGGAGTGAAACATTATGGTTTCTCCAAAGCGATTTAGGGAATATATTGTGATGGGTATTCCAAACGTAACCAAGAGGGTTACTCCCTACGTAAGAATGTTATAAACGCCTCAAGTTACCTTTATGTCTTATGATTTCTATGATTTATTCATGATTTGATGAGGTATGTTAAAGTGATTATGTTTTATGGGTAATGTATGATTTCATTATTATGTATATATGTACCCATGTTTCCTTTCCATATTTTTATATCCCTTACTGAGCTTTTTATACTCATCCCATGTTTTTTGAAATGTTTTTCACAAGTCAAGGGAAAGGTACATGATATGATGATAGTGTCAAGGAAGTGTCAAGAAAGAATCCATGTTTTAATTAAAATATGTTTCCATTGATGGGAAAGAAGAATACTATCTTTATGTAACCACTTTGTTTATATGTGGAATGTAATGCAAGTTTTATGATATAATTCTCTAAAACTCTAAACACAAAAAGATCCTCAATGTGTAATCTTGTAATGTCTCAAGATTAAGTAAGGATTAAGGCTGGGGCCTTATAGTTGGTATCAGAGGGAGGTTTAGATAACTTTAGGAGATAGAATTATATTAAATGATTATCCAAAAATATTTTTTTATGGTATGATTGAAATGATATAGCATTTAAAGATAACCATGTTGCTTTGCCTAAGATATTTCTGTGTTCAGAATGGTTTTCCGCAGAGGAAACAAAGCAGCTATGTTGGGACGACATCAGGAGGAAGACAACCTTCCAAATCAAAAACCTGAGGTGGTTGGAATTGGAACTGAACAGTTTGTTGCAGTAATGGCACAATTGACTCAAGCGATAAATGGCGGTGGTATCCATACACGATATCAGCCAGATCAACCGCAGAGGAACATGTCAGTGGTGGAACATTTCATGAGGCAACGTCCCCCATCATTCAGAGGATCATCTGAACCTGTGCTAGCTGAATGGTGGATTAAAGCACTGGAGAAGATTTTTGATGTCATGGGGTGTTCAGACAATCAAAAGGTTAGTCTTACTATTTATCGTTTGGAGGGTGAAGCAGATCAGTGGTGGTCGATGGTTAAAAATATCAGGGACACTGATGAGATTGATGCTCTCGACTGGGATAAATTCAAAGGTATGTTTCTTGAAAAGTATTTTCCTAAGGTTGTTCGACTTAGGATGGAAAAACAATTCTTGGAATTGAGGCAAGAGGAAGACTCGGTGGCTACCTATGAAGAAAGGTTCACTCGATTGGCAAGGTATGTTCCAAATTTTATCTGAGACCTTGATAGTAAAATCAATCGCTTTTACTCAGGATTAAAGCCAAAATATCGAAGGGCATTAGCTTCTCGTGAGTTTAAAAGTTATGAAAATCTTGTTCAATGTGTTGAGAAGGTGGAAATGGAGTTTTCCGATGATCAAGTGTTCTATAACAACCAGTAGCAGAAAAGACCAATGTGGTAGGAGAAAGGGACGAATTCTTCAAAAAAGTCTAATGGTAAGAAATCTAAGTTTCCATTTTGTGATAAATGTGGAAAAAGGCATGCTGGGGAATGTCTTCTGAATTATGGAAAGTGCTACCGAAGCGGTAATATGGGACATAAGGCTCGTGATTGCATTTAAAAAGATCCAAGTGATGGTAAGTTCAAATTTTATTTACTATTAGTGAAATGTTTTAAGTGCAATGAGATGGGTCACTATGAAAATGAGTGTCCGACAAAGAGCTTGAGTGATGGGAAGTAGTTAGACTACAAGAAGAAAGGGGTGGTGAAATCCTTTGCAACTACTTCAGCAGATGTCGGGCCATCAAATGAAGTTCTATCAGGTACTTTGTTTGTTTTTTCAGATTATGCAAGTGTGTTGTTTGATTAGGGGTCTACACATTCTTTCATCTCTGAAACCTTTTATAGTAAAATTAGAATACCATCTCAAGAAATGACTCCTAAACATTTGGTAAAAACACCTGGGGGAAATGTTGAGGCAAAAAGAATTTATAATAATCTTCCTATCCTTATCTGTGGAAAGAACCTACTTGAAAACCTTATTGTTCTACCTCTAGTAGAGTTTGATGTTATCAAGGGTATTAATTGGCTCTCTATTTACCATGCTAAGATTGACTGTAGAGATAAAGAAGTTTATTTTCAGAAAGACATTCAGTTTGTGTACAAGAATGAACCCTTACTGTTGACAACATATCAAGAGGCCAAGAAACTAGTAAAAGATGGAAATGAATGTTACCTTGCACACATTGTTGAAAACAAGGGAACTGTTCAGATTAATTATGTGCCAGTGGTAAATGAGTATCCTGATGTTTTTTCTGATGATTTTCCTGGAATAATACCAGATCGGGAAGTTGAGTTTACTGTTGACTTAGTTCCTAATGCTAAGACAATTTCAAAACCCCCTTATCGAATGGCTCAAATTGAACTTTTAGAGTTGAAGGAGCAATATCAAGATTTATTAGAGAAAGGTTTCATTCGACCTAGCACATCACCATGGGGTGCTCCTGTTTTATTTGTTAAAAAAAAGATGGTTCAATGAGACTTTGCATTGATTATAGAGCCTTGAATAACATCACTGTTAAGAAAAAATATCATTTGCCTCATATCGATGATTTGTTTGATCAGCTCTAGGGAGTTCAGTATTTTTCAAAGATGGACTTGATATCGGGGTACCATCAACTGAAGGTAAAGGAAGAATATGTTTCGAAGACTGTGTTCCGTACAAGATATGGCCATTATCAATTCGTAGTAATGCCTTTTAGGCTAACCAATGCACCTGCTGTATTCATGGACTTAATGAATAGAATTTTCCATGAGTTCTTGGATAAGTTTGTGGTGGTTTTCATTGATGATATTTTGGTGTTTTCTAAAAGTAAAGAGTGTCATGAAAGAAACTTAAGGGTTATCTTGCAAACCTTAAAAGAAAAGAAACTGTATGGAAAGTTCATCAAGTGTGAGTTTTGGTTGCAACAAATTTCATTCCTTAGTCATATTGTTTCTAAAGATGGGATAACTGTTGATTTTGCAAAAACAAAGGTTGTTGAAGAATGGCCAAGACCCACAAATGTAACTGAGATTCGTAGCTTCCTTGGTTTGGCAGGCTATTACCGAAGGTTTGTTAGATATTTTTCACGGTTATCTAGTCCAATGACTAAGCTAACTCGGAAGGGTGTTAAGTTTATCTAGACAAAAGAATGTGATAATTATTTTCAGGAATTGAAAAGAAGATTGGTGAATGCTCCTGTTTTGGCACTACTTTCCAGGAATAGTGAGTTTGTTATATATAGTGATGCTTCATTGAAAGGACTTGGTTGCGTCCTAATGCAGAATGATTAGGTAATTGCTTATGCTTCACGACAGTTGAAAACTCATGAGGTAAATTACCCTACACATGATTTGGAATTAGCTGCTGTTGTTTTCGCTTTAAAATTTTGGAGGCATCATTTGTATGGAGTAAAGTGTGAAATATATACTGATCACAAAATTTTAAAGTATATATTCACTCAGAAAGAGTTAAACATGAGATAGAGGAGATGGCTGGTATTAATCAGGGATTATGATTTTACAATTCATTAACATCCGGGAAAAGCAAATAAAGTGGCTGATTCTTTGAGTCGAAAAAGTAATGCTTCATTAGCAATGTTGTGTTTGGAACGTGATCCTTTGGTTAAGGATTTGATGATCTTTGGAATAGAAGAATATGGTGCAGGAAGTTCTTCTGTTTTGTTTCATGTATCAGTGAGATCATCTCTATCAGATAGAATCAAGCAAGCACAGAAGCAAGATAGTGAGTTGCAGAAAAAGGTAGAGTTGGTTTAGAAAGGTAAGTTGCCTGAATTCAACATTGATAATGATTGTGTTTTGAGATTTGGGAAGAGATTGTGTGTGCCTTGTGATTCACAGTTGAAGAGAGAGTTGTTATTTGAAGCTCATAGTTCTCTGTTTTCAATTCATCCTGGCAGTACTAAGATGTACAAAGATCTGTGGGAGTATTACTGGTGGGATTGAATGTAAAGTGATATTGTTGATTTTACTGTGAGGTGTTTGACATGTCAAAAGGTTAAAGAAGAGCTGCAGTTACCGAAAGGGATGCTTCATCCTTAACCAATTCCAGAGTGGAAATGGGAGAATATATCCATGGACTTTGTTGTGGGATTACCGAAGACATCTCGAGGTAATAATGCAATCTGGGTTATTGTTGATCGCTTGACTAAATATGCTCATTTCCTTGCTATACGAGATACTTTTTCCCTGGATCAACTTTCCCGTTTGTATCTTAAAGAGATAGTCATGTTACATGGAGTTCCCCTCTCCATTGTATCTGATCGTGATCTCAGGTTCACTTATAACTTTTGGAAAGGCCTTCAGAGGTCGTTGGGTACTGAATTAAATTTTAGTACAGCATTTCATCCTCAATCAGATGGGAAGTCAGAACGAATAATTCAGACCTTGGAAGATATGTTATGAGCTTGTTCGATGGATTATCAGAGAATTTGGGACCAACATCTTTCATTGGTTTAATTTTCATATAATAATAGTTTTCATTCCAGTATACATATGGCACCATTTCAGGCATTATATGGGAAGCAGTGTCGAACTCTAGCTTTTTGGGATGAAGTGGGTGAAAGGAAGTTGATGGGACCGGAATTGTTAGACGAGATGGAAGAAAAAGTTCAGTTGATTCAGAATCACATGAGAACATCTTAGAGTAGGCAGAAGAGTTATGCGGACAATAGGAGGAAGGATCTCTCTTTTAAGGTAAGTGATCATGTTTTTCTCAAAGTTTCACCATGGAAAAGTGTGATGCGATTTTCTAAGAAAGGAAAGTTGAGTCTAAGGTTCATTGGACCATATGAAATTCTGGAGAGATTTTGATCAGTTGCATACCGAGTGGCTTTACCTCCGAGTTTATCTCAGGTACACAATGTTTTTCATGTTTCGATGCTGAGAAAGTATATGCCAAATTCATCTCATGTTTTGAGTCCAGAGGTAGTTCAGCTGGAAGAGAACCTATCTTATGAGGAACAACCAGTCCAGATTCTTGACCGCAGGGAGCAAGTGTTACGAAATAAAGTGATTAATCAGGTAAAGGTTTTGAGGAAAAACCACATGATGGAAGAGGCAACATGGGAATCTGAAAATGCAATGAGGGATAAGTACCCCCATTTATTCGATAAGTAAATAAATTGCGGGGACACAATTTTCTAAAGGGGGGAAGGATGTAACATCCCAAGTAAGTAATGAAAAATAGATTTTTTTTATCTATGTCTATTAATGATTAAGATAGTGTTTTAGAGGCTTAAAATGAAAATAAATACAATCTTATGCATGGAATACACTAATATTCTTACAAGATTGTTTTACTACCTTTTGATGGAAAAACCTTTTTAAATCAAACTTTTGACAATTTTATAATCTATATTTGTCAAAATAAACATATTCATTATGATTGGGACATTGAAATTTACATTGGATAAATTTTGGGTATTTTTCTGACAATGTTCATTTTTTAATGAATAGTGAAAAAATACTGCATTTTACATCAAAAATGATTTTCATTTAATTTAATTATATGGATAGATTATCCTTTTTATTGGTATTATAGTGTAATATGAATATATTCTTATCATTTAATCCAATGGTGGTCATTAGGATTAATTTCACTATGGAATTGGTCATAAACTAATGCCAAACTTTTCATAGATATAGTTTCAAAAAAACCCACTATTTGTTTTGACAACGGGAATTATTTTTAAATCAATTATTGCAATTAATGTGTTTGGAATTTGGTAAAATTGATTACATATTTGGAATCAGAAGGTCCAAATTATGTAATTAAGACTCTTTTATTTTTGGACATTATGAATAGTAATGATGGTAATTATCTTTAATTATCTTGATTAATGAGTAATTAGGTAGTTAAAGATAATAAAATGATATCATAATAATACAAAAAGACCACAACATGTGTTCTAAGGCTACTGGTTGTCTAATGGCCGACCATGGGATGCCTTGTGCCAAACCTGGGGGCCCCATGGATTCACTTTTGTGAGAAAGTGACTTTTTATATTTTTATTTTTAAAAAATGTTAAATGTGACAAAGAATATATCACCTAAGTAAAATATTTTTAATTTTGTCTAAATAAATGATATTTTGGACTATAAATTTTAATTAGAAAGATAAAAGTATTTCCTACATTATAGTATTTGTTTCATAATTTTCAGACTTTAAATAAATTATGTTATTAATGACATCATGATGATGCAATGATTACCTCATTAATAAAGGATTTAAATAAAATGAAATGATAATGTAAACTCTATGACCTAAACATGTCCAAAACCTTTTGGATGGGTGGATTTAGAACCCTTATCACCTTAACCTATAATTATACCAATTTGGGACCTTTTGAATCCGAAAATCATTTTCAAATAAGGTAACATTTCTTTACTTTCCAAGAGTGGCCCTCCTCTCCGCTTATAAAAGGCCCCCACCTCTACCTCCTTACCCACACTCCCAAAACCTTTGTCTCAGCCAACCCCTGCCCATTTTGTCTCTCCACTTCCCACTCTTACTCCTTAAAGCCTCTCTTTAGTCAAAAGTCTTCCCAAGGAATCCTTTGAGCTCAAACCAAAGGGAGTTACCCGATTTTAAGGTAATGTCTTCACTTGAGTCCTTTTGTTTTATTTTGCTTCTCCAACCCCCTAAACTATTTTTATTAATTTATTTTGTAACAACTCCAGTATCATAAATATACTAGGATGTTTTTATAAGAAGTATTCGAGATACACTTACACACACCTACATCTAATGGTTAAAGGACATATTGTTTCCGTGGATGGTGAATTTATGCCTCCCGAAACGATGATTGTTCAACATTCTTTTAACACCTTAAAAGGTGGCCATTAAGATATCACTATATTTATATATGATATATAATAAGTTTATTTTTTCCTTAAGCTTTTGTATTTTTCATTTTTGGCATACCTTTATGGTTTCCATTATGGGTAAACACAATATCTTCATTTAAGGAAGTGCGGACTACCGCCCCCTCAAAGTGATTTGATTCGTTAAATACCATATGTGGGACGTATATAGGATGGAACTGTGATATTATATATGATATTAAACTGGAATTATAATATACCTTTATATCATTATGATTCCATTCTATAAAATACGAAATAGAAATGAAAGTAGCGTTCTTGCGTACGTACGGCTTACCGTCTCCATGAACGGTGCATTTCATTTATTACCTCCAAATGATTTTGTAATATTTTAAATGAATGTATATACTGGATATATATGATATATACATCATGATTATAATTCTAGATATAATGGATACATTAACAACTTGTAATTATAAAGGGTTTATTTTTTACTCAAGTACCAATGATCGTTAAAATGACCGTTATTAACTTAAATAATTACATAGTGTTCATGACATGGAAATAAGTGATATAAAAGGAATAATGAGCTTAAAAAAGGTTCTTAAGAAAGTAGAAATTAACTCAAGTTTATTATTCATGAGATTAAAGAACGACCGAGTCAAGTCGGACCCGAGGTATGGGACTTCGTCTCAATCTCCTTTCATTGAGGCATATTTTGTTTTATACACAACCTTCTTTTATACGGTGTATAAACCCCTTTGAATTTTATGTTTATTCAAAAGGAATATTTTTTTATATGAAGCGTTTACTAAATGAAAAAAGGGAATGTTTTTTTCATACATATGCGGCGACAATGACTTCTCCGCCGTCGTGACCATTATTTGACTTTCGGCTTCCTCTACAAGACATACCTTCTTTTTAAAAGAAAAATAAATACCATGTTTTACTTTTCTTTTATTTTGGTATTGAAAATGGTTTTCATAAAGTTTTTATATCAATGTGTTGTATTGATATCTTGTGATTTAAAGGTGGGAATGTTATGTTTCCTTTATGCATGTTTTATGTGATACGATTATGTTGAGGTTCTTGGGAATTATTATGAAGACGGGTGGTTCCGTGATAAACTAAGGGTGGGTGATCCTGATATAGCTCTCCAATGAATTTGGTAACGCTAAGGAGTGAAACATTAAGGTTTCTTCGAAGAGACTTTGCGAATATACTGTGATGGGTATTCCAAACGTAACCAAGGGGGTCACTCCCTACGTAAGAATGTTATGAATGCATCAAGTTACCTTTATGTCTTATGATTTCTAGGATTTACTCATTATTTGATGAGGTATGCTAATGTGCTTATGTATTATGGGTAAAGTATGATTTCATTCTTATGTATATATGTACCCATGTTTCCTTTCCATATTTTTATATCCCTTACTGAGCTTTTTATGCTCATCCCAAGTTTTTTGAAATGTTTTTCCCAGGTCAAGGGAAAGGTACATGATATTATGATAGTTTCAAGGCAGTGTCAAGAAAGAATCCATGTTTTAATTTAAATATGTTTCCATTGATGGGAAAGAAGAATACTATCTTTATGTAACCACTTTGTTTATATGTGGAATGTAATGCAAGTTTTATGATCTAATTCTCTAAAACTATAAACCCAAAAAGATCCTCAATGTGTAATTTTTTAATAACTCAAAATTAAGTAAGGTTTAAGGCTAGGGCCTTATAACTTCCATGTACGTCAATATTCGGCCTTTATAGTTGCTATTATAGTGAAGGTTTAGTTGACCTTTGGAAACTAGGATGTGAAAACGTAACTGAGATCCCTAAACAAATTTATAAGGAATTTATAGGGATGTCCATAAGGGTAAGTCTAAAAATATGTTAGAGTCATAGAATTTTGGTAATGGTCATGAATAACCTAGGATTATAACTAACACATTATAGATTTAAAGTACTCCACTTTGATTATGTTGTTTTCCAAATATGATTTTTTTCCTTTGACAAAATTATTTTTCGGTTTTAGAAAATGGATGGAACCTAAAAGAACCGTTTTAATGAACAATGCACTAGGAAATGCAATTATTTTCATCCTCAACAACAAAATTTTATGGGATATGGGGTGAAAATTATTATTGTTATACTTACACAGGCTATGAATCATTTTGGACTTCCAAATGAGCATAGAAGAGAACAATATTCTGCTGAGTCCTTCATTTGGAAATGTTCACCTTCTTTTAGTGGGTCTTATGATCCAAATGTTTCCAAACAATGGATCAGTACCACTGAATAGATATTTTCCATCCATTTATATTCAAAACATTGAAATGTAATTTTGGTTGTTTATCGTTTTGAAGGCGAAGAAGACCAGAAGTGGAATCAAATCAACAATACAAGGATGCAAGAAGAAATTGAGTCCATAGAATGGGACAAGTTCATGAACTTATTTTTCAATAATTACATTACTATCATTCTTTGATAAAATATAGAAAAAAACTTCCACGACCTTATATAAAATTATGGTGAATCTGTTGGTACATATGAGGTACATTTTGAAATATTTTCAAGGTATGCTTCTAGTTTTATCATTCAACCAGAAAGTAAATTTGATCGATTCTTTAGTGGATTAAAACCAAGTCTTTAAAGGTAATTATTTATAAGATACATTAGTAAAAATGAATATATTTTGTATTGTGATATTTATTTTTAAATGGAAGTTGGTGTTACATATCAATCTCATGGTTTTTACAAGAAATAAGGATGGAGTGCACGAGAAAATCTCAAAGAAATGGTGAAATGAAGATGAATGTTTCCTTATGCTCAATGTGTGGAAAGACGAATGGTCGATATTATCTTATAGGGACTAGAAAATTTTTTATGTGTGGAAAATAAGGTCATCGTGAAGTTGGGTGACGAAGTAATGGGAAAAAGTTTGCTAATGATGTGAATAGATAAAATACTATAAAGAACGCACCACCAACAATTCAAGGCTATAAGTGAATGGAAATGGTGCATTATGATAACCAATGCCCTAATATAAGGTTTATGAATGATTATAGAAATAAAAAACCTCTTAAAGACAAATAAAAACTTAAATCACATGAAATCACTACTGGTGATGTTGAGTATGACAACAAATTGGTGGATTGGGATTCCAAAATAGTGTTGTTGAATCTCTTTTATAGTATTATGAAATATTTTAATATCTATGTATTGGTTAATTTTCATTTTCCACAATTATATGGTACTTTTAACCATGAAAAGTGATGGAATTTTTTTTAGAAATCACATGATATTCACATAATAAAGGGATAAGGGGATAATTAGATGTTTGATATTATTAATGTCCTCATGACTAATATAAGGTCAAAATGATATCACAATTTGATTATATATAATTTTTGGTATTTTTGTGTGTTTAAAGATTTAATTTTGATAGAATGCATATTTTCACTATGGTTCTATTATAGTTCATGTTATTACCATGTTTCAAGATAATACATGATTAAGGTATTAAGATGTTTCGAATGTGAAAACCATGAACTTCCTAATTATATATGGGAGATAAATTTTCTGTCGATTTAGTTCATCGATTTCCAATGATTTTTTTTTATTTTTTGAAAGGATTCTAATGTTATTCATTTATGGATAGTATAATTTATATTTTGGTGAATGATGGTAATATTGTTGTATTATCTCACTATAGGTTGACTTATGCAAATTTGATTACTTTTTCTAACCTTTTTGTAGAGACATATGGAATGACCTATCATTCTATCACATATCTACTAACACTTCATGATTGAAAAAATTTACATCATTTCATTAAATATGAGATGGAGTGGAAAGTGTTAAATGAATGACAAATGAAGAGATTGTACCAAAATAAAGTAATTATATATTATCATGAAAAATTATTTCAAAATTAGGGAAAGTATCTTGAAAAAAAATTATCTTAGTACTTTCTTATCTGATTAATCTAATGGTCCCTTAAATCATCGCAGATTTATGTCTTTCTGGTTGTTAACATTCACCAAACCTTGTTCTCTATCAGTGCATATCAGAACATGATGGTTATATTTTTCCTCCATATCCATGATTTCACTTCCCACCTGTGTTCTCCTATATGGAAACCCAGATATGAGTTACTTTGGGTAACCATTATGTTTCTAACATTCCTTTTTAAAATGATGTTTTAGTATTCCATTTTACAATGTGGGTTTCTATAAAAGAATACTTCATGTAGTAAACCTTTTATAACCCTAACAAATTTCAAGGAAGAAATTCATTTTAAGGGGGGTAGAATGTAACACCTTGAGGTTTTATGAGATAGATAATTTTTAATTTCTTCGATGTCTTGTGTTGTAGGCTACACCAAGATTAGCATGTGCTATTCACAATATCATATTATCTTGTAGTATACACAACACTATTCTTGAATTGTGTTACATAATATTTCAAGTTGTTTTGATAGAATTCATTTCATGAAATACAGAGTATATGTGATATCTAAATATTATAACCTATTCATTATAATGGTGGGTATGAATTTTATTAACCACCTTCTAAAAAACAATTTAAATGAAAATAAGTGAGCCTATAAAATAATAAAATCAGACTTCATGAATTTTATTGGTAAAATATATATGTAATATATTCAATGTAATGTTTTAAATTCATCTTATATGTTTTCAATATATCATATAAGAACAAATTCAATTTTTCAGATAAAATTATTAGCCAAAATATACAGTTTTACCGAATTTTAATGGGGAACCCTTTTAAATATAGTTTTTATAAATTTTATATGTTCTATATGACATAATAAAATTTTATTTTGGAATTAAGACATCAAAATTTATCTTGGTTGAAATTTTTCTATTTTTCTGATGAAATTCATATTTTATTGAATAGTAAAAATAGTGCATTTTAATTCCAAACTACCATTTCATCTAATTTATATATATAGTTATATTACCTTTTCAAATGGTTTTAATGTGTAATTGTATTATGATTTTTTTATTTAATCCAATTTTATTCATTGGAAAAAAATTCACATTTAAATTAGACATAAACATATGCCAATCTATTGATAGTTTTTACTTCTTAAAAACCCATTTTCTGGTTTTGACAATGGGGATTAATTTTAAATAAATTAATTAAACGTATTTGTTTTGAATTTTGAAAAATGGATTCCATATTTGGAATCAGTGGGTCCAGATTATGTTAATAGGTTACTTTTATTTTATTTTTTTGATAATATGAATATTAACTATGGTGATTTTTATTTACCACAGGTAAAGGTAAATCGGTTAATTTAGGGTAACAAACAATATGATAAATTTAATAATACTAACTTAACACATTCCAAAATCCTATTTAATCCATTAATGTTGAAGAATATCACTTAATGGTCATAATGGATTCTTTTAATGGACTTTTCTCCATGAAAGTGATGTAGTTATAATTAAAACAAAAGTGACAACATGTCACTCTATTATATCTTATAAGTATAATAATTTTAATGTATCGATAATATTGATAAAACATATAAATTAATTAGTCTCCAAAACGATAATATAATTATCTACATCATTTTAATTTATTTTCAAGTTTTAGAGATTAAATAATTACCATTCATGACGACACAATAGTGATGTAGAAATTATTTTATAAATAGAAATATCAAATAAATGGTTTTAAAAATGATAAAAAATATAATATTGACTAATTTATATGCTTGAAGAACATTCTATGTTACTATGATATGTTAGGATTGTATTAATTTTTTTTTCAAAATTATCTCCTATTTGGATTTTATTGAAATTCAAATAAATGAATCGTATCAAAATTAAAAAATTGATATTTTATAAAAATAAAATATTATTCAATTATTTAAAAGTCACAAATATATTTAAAAATTAAAAAGTGAAAATTATAAGGTCTAAATTTCTAATAAAGTATCTAATTATAGACAATTGACAATACAAAAGAAAATATTTTTGACCATTTAATATTTAGAATAATATTACTGAAACTAAAATTAAATAGATTAAATAAGGTTAAATCAAAATGATAAGGTTTAAAACAAAAACCAAAATGGGTCTAAATTTTATTGGTTGCGAGGATTTCTACCCATACACATTTTATAATATAAATAATCTTATTTAGAGGCATTTTAATTTAAAAAATAATTTATATTAATTTAAGAGTTTTGGTATTTCTAATGGTACCCCTTCTCTCTCTTATAAAACGGAACTCGTCCTTCTCTTTTAATCACACCTTTAATGCCACTTTTCTCGAACAAAAGGACATAGTCGAAAGAGATTTAATTTTTTTATCACCTCATTCAAAATATGTTTCTTCTTCTACTTCATATTCTTATGTTGTTTCCAAAATAAATTGATAAATACATTATCTTCTAAATTAAGAGATTATATTATAATTATGGTACTACCTTATAGCTCCTTTTATCCATCATATGAATAACAATATCACCATGCGTGGGTGCATACGACTTACCATCTCCAATTCGTGGTGTAATTTTTTATTGAACAATACATAATTTGGATGGGTATAATGATGATTATAATGGATGGAAATAATTAATATAACATTATAATTATTATTTATAATTAATAATCAATCCAATTCTATACCATTGATATTGTCGGTCGTGCATATGTACGACATACCATCTTCATGATGTGATGCGATTAATTATATATAATCTTCATTAAACCATGATTATATACATGAATGGCATGAAGAGATATGATATATATTATACTAAAATAATTCTTTAAATTGTCACGGCCCGACCCAACGTGGCTCGAGCCGTGACTCCCCAAGCCTGCCTCAAATAGGCCTGGGGTTGGCGACTAATGTCGAGTAGGCTATCATACACATGGGAGGCATTAGCCTGAGGTACCTTTACACACGCACCCACATACACCTCCATGAAATAGTGTGGATATACATAAAACTGAAAATAAAATTCATGCGTACATCTATCCCAAACGAGATTGAAACAGAAGTACAAAAGGGAAAAAAAAGGTCCCACCCAAAGAAAACTACAAAAGCATCCATCCTTCTCAGAAGGAGAGGATCACTGTTAAAAGAACGCACCAGTAAGCTCTTCGGCACAGATCCGGTAAACACCCTAGTCAGTCTCCCTCACAAAGCTTCGCCTGCTCTGAGTCCTCCTAGGACTCCGTCGAAAGGCCTGTGGTCTTCACAAAACACAAACATGTATGGGCAAAGCCTGTGCGGGGGTGAGTATAAAAATAATCAGTAGTCTCCCCAAAAACCCAAAAAAATAGGGCAACTAAAAGGAAACAATAAGCTCTTCCCAGCCAGAGGGAACCCAGATGAGAGAGAAACTCCATCTCGAGGTCGTCCTCAGCCAAGACAACTAGTCACCTCAATTCAGGTGTGTACCCATACATACACCTTGAATATCTGATTAGGTATACACCCATAAATATATCATGAACATTCACTCATGTATACGACCATACATATACCAAGAGCATCTGCACAGATATATATCCTCACATATTGCATGAAGATCCAGATATACTCGATACACACACCAAGCCACAAGTGGTACCGACCTCATCACTAGAAATGGTTCACAACTAAGAGAACACACTCCATGAGAACTATCATCCAGATGACACTCTTCTAACAGATACACTCCATCGGGTCCCACACAAACATCCAAGATGCTCACCCGAGAGATCACACTTGTCGGATATCATCACTGATAAAGTCATGCTGAAACAGCAAAAACACCAAACTCGTCAGATATGGGATCACTCCTAGGGTCCACTAGGGGATGCCATAACCCACACCGGCATTCAAAGATCTCACGGATAGGGGATCACTCCCAGGATCTTCTAGGAGATACCACAACCTGATCCGGTATTCAAAGATCTCATAAATAGGGTATCACTCCCAGGATCTGCTGGGGGGTACCAAAACCCGATCTGGAACTCCACAGAATCACATCACTCAGATAGAGGATAGTCACCCGTCAAGGCGGTCACAACGATACCAAAACCCCATCTAGTATAACTCATGTAGTATGGGATCGAACTGATGGTGCATCAACCCTACTGAAACCACGTGCTAAGTATTGGATCGTATAACCAACGATGCCACAACCCTACTATAAACCACTTGCTGTGTAGGGGATCGCGTACCCGATGATTCCAAAACCCTACTAAGAATGAACCAATTCATAAGAGATCATATTCTCAATGATCCCAAAAACCCTATGAGGGTTAACCTGCTAGATAAGGTATCACAACCCATGGATAAGCAGTCACAGCGACACCAAGAACCCCATCTAGGGTAGCGATGCTAGAGGATCCCGCCCCGATCCAACCAGAGGAATGACACAACTCAAACAGATTAGAGATCCTATCGAGGGGATCACAAACCCATACCACGGTTGTGATGCAACACGAACTCTCATATGAGGGAACCAAGGAAGTACCCTCAACCACTGCTGGTCCAAACATCGCAAACTCAAGCAACCCGTAACATCGCCACACTGCATGCCTCCTAGGCCGATATTCAGGCCACCATCACGGTCTACGTGAAAAAACATGCAAGATAGTCTATTTACTCACCAGAAATGGACAACCAATGAAAATTGTAGTATTCACCATAACCTTCCAATATGAGGCCCACACCACGATCCCAAAACTCATCAAGCGGATCACACCATTGTGATCCCCTCGGAAAAACCCACGAGATCGACTACTCAGTCATCCAAAATGAACACCCAGTGAAAAAGGTACTATTCACCATTGAAAACTTGGGTGGGGCCCACACCACAATCCAAAAACTTTTCAAGCGGATCACACCATTGTGTTCCCTTCAGAAAAACACACGGGATCTACCACTCGATCGTCCAAAACGGACACCCGGTGGAAAAGTCATGCTTCTACGTAAACGCCGGAACCCGACCACATGGGGCTCACACTCTATTCTCAGTCCGAACAGCCGGAAACTATATTGAAAATTTTTTCGTACCATCACGGTCTCAACTCCACTGACATCACATCATTTGGATACTCCGTGCAGAAGTTATGGTGGATCAAAGTTGAAAATAAAATAATATTATTATTATTTTAAAAGTTTCATGGCCCCGGTCTAAACAGCCGACTCAAAAAAATTCCCTAAATAATCTCAAGATTTTAATCTCGACACAAGCCTCGTGTCTCTACAAATGGCTCTTAAATTGGACTTCTGGTTTGTGTGTTACAGGGGTTTAAAGAACCCCCGGAAAAACGTGGACGGACCACCACATGCCTTGCCGGAAACCATCGTGTCGCCGTCAAAAAATGCTACGTCACCGCTAAATTCTGCCGCTCCACCATCGAAAATCATCGCACTGTTGCTTCTTCGCTGTAATCCACCATGGTCACCACCCTCGCCATTTGAAAACAGGGTTTTCCTCAGGAAAACATCCGGGAGCCACCAGGAGCACCCTGGTGCTCCAAATTCAGATCCGAAACATGTTTCAAAAATCTCGGGAACCGAACTACACAAACCTTATGAAAATTTGATGAAAAAACCCCAAAAAATGGATCTAAGATTCTAAAACTCAAACCGCCTACCTTTTGGCAGACCGCTGAATCATCGCAGGCTCTGCTGCTACTGTTGCACGACCCAAGAGCATCCGCCATCAAGATCCGAGACCGAAGACATTTTGTTTTCTTGATTTGGAGGATTTTCGGTGAAAAAAAGAGGTCGGAGGAGGGTTTCATGCATATGGTAGGTGTGATAAGAGAGGGGTCTTGATTGGGTACCCTTGATTATTTAATTAAATTAATTGATTAAACTAACTCCCCCAATCAGACCTCCCGGCACGAAGGATATTAGGTCACCCCTAGGGTAAATGTGCATTATGAACACAACGGTAGGCTCAGATTTTTTATCCGAGACTTTGTTTAGAATTTATTTGAGCAGAAACTCATAAATAAACTTTTTCATTTATTTACGAAAATTCCCCTAGTGTATTTTTGATCCGAGACTCTGTTCAGAAGTTATTCGAGCCAACTCGCATAAATAAACTTTTCCATTTATTTACAAAAATGCCCCTAGGGTAAACGGCACCTCCGGACACAACCATGCCCTCATATTCCTTTTTTGAGATTCCGTTTAGGAGAAAATGTGCCCCCTACATGTGCATATTATAAAAATACTTATTGTTTTTATAGAAATTATTTCTAGGCAAACCGGACCTCGGAATCCCACACCGTCATTAGGCCTAGCTCTAGAATTATTCGTAGGAATTTTCAAAACTCTGATAGGGCCAAAAACATGAGTCTCTACATAAATAATATAACTATAACCAATGAAGTGGAACATGAACTTATCCGACAAAATATGCATAAGAACCAAAAGTAGTTAATATTTGAATAATAGGTGACAACGAAATTTTACTATTAAACGGATGATAATATGATCATATATGATATCCTAAAAATTAATATGATTCTAGAATAAGTTAATAACATTATTTAAATCATTATATAGAAGTTTTATTTACATATGAATCATATCAAACCTAAGGTGAGGGATAATTTTGCAATCTCATTTTTATCTGATATTTTTTACACATAAGTATTTACTGGGTGTATATTTATCATCCATGTCCATGTTTTATAAAAAAATTCATAAAATGTTTACAATTCTTATATGTATTTTTAAAGCCATTTTTACCCATTTTTAAATTCACTACATTTCTTGGTAGGAATCATTATTTCATTGACTGTATGAGGTACTTTTTGACTTCTCTGGCAAAAGTATGAGGACAATGATTTTTAACTAATACAGGATGAACTGATTTTTAGGTCTTCATAATGCCATATTTACATGACAATTCCTATAAAATATTTCAGGTTTATTTTCAACTAAATTATTTTATTTTAATATTGGGCTGAATTTTGAAAAAAGAAAACATTTTTGAAGAATAAATAATATTATCCATAAGATTTATGTTCAAGTGTCTTATCGAAATTATTTTCCATCTTTGTAAACGTTCTATTCATAAGGTTATGTTTCTATCACTATTATTATAATGATTTCATTGTGTTGAATATAGAGTTATATTTTATATGGGCTATGTTATGATGTAATGAAGTTTGAGAAACTCATTTTATTTCTTAGGTTATGCTATGATAAATGATTTATGTTTTTTTAGAATATGTAAGAATAAATTCATTATGAGATGGGTGACACCAATATCTCACTCCAAAGTATTGGGTAATGAATTATATCTCATGAGATAGACATGAATAGAATGGAATGTAAATATGGTTTAGAAATACATGATAGGACCAACATGTAAATCTGGTTCAGTAATACATGGCTAGAACAACAAGCAAACTGAGTTCTGTAATAGAATTTTTCCACAGTGATGATCTTAGCAGCAATGCCTTGGCTACTAAGGAAATCATATTATGTTCTTATTTTTTTCCACAATTCCACGTTTTATTCCAAAGTTATTTCCTCATGGTTCAGGTTTCCATTATGATTTCTGCCTTATGAACTACTAAGATTTATTCCATTACTCAAGATTTTGGTATATGTTAAATGTGTTATGTATTTTTTTCAAATGGTATGTTCCTGTTTTTACATTCTAATGTTTATGTTTTGTAAGATTATTTCCATTCTTACCCTTACTGATCATTTGAGATAACCATTTTTATGTATCTTTTCCCACATGATTTGAAGAATATAATTAAGAAATATGTGTCAAAAAGTGGTTCTAGTTGATGTATAAAGCAGGAGATGATGTAGATGTTTTATGAACTAATTTTTTATGTTTTCTAGTTTCCGAAGGCACTAAAAAATTACAATATTGTGTCATATATTGTGTCATGTATTAAGTATTAAGAAAAAGAATTGTAATTTCCATGTATGTCAAACTTGGATTATTACATGAGTCATGAGATCTTGAAGCTCTGTTGGTTCAATTCTGTATGGTGGAATAGAAAGTGGCTCAACCACCAGCATGAGCTAAATTTTATACTCCAAGTATCTCTTAGGTGGAATCCTTATTAAGTTCTTAGGAAATAAATCCTCAAACCCTACAATTAAAAGTGTAATGATATCTTGTTATACAACCTTATCATCTAGAAATATACTAGAAACATGGGTTGTGATCTCCCTCAATTGCTGATGAATTGGGAATGCATGGCCAACCATCATATCCCACACTCCTTGGGGAATATTATTATAACCCTTATAATATGTAAATGTATCTTTCCTATGGTAAAATATATATTTGGGACTAGTATGCTAATAACCAATCCATATACAAAATTAGGTAAAATCCTAACATGTCATAAATAAAAAGACCCCATAGAAAATGGTACTCCCCAATATCTAGAGAACACCCTTTTCCAAAATAGATTTATCGAAACTAAACTCAAAAAAGTTTATCTATCATCATCATCCCACACATAAACTCTACATCCCACGTTAAACCACTCGTAATCATTATAGAGATAATAGAATGAGAGGCACTAGTATAAAAAAGGCTTTAGCTAGCATATAATCTATAAGTGTAGTACCTATTATTTTTTATGAATGTAACTATTATTCCTATATTCCCTGTCATGCAGTCTGAGTCCCATGAGCTGCACCACTTAGCTGACTAGGTAACTCATTCCCAGAAGCTCCACATCCACTACCTCTACCCCCATGGTTAGTGGAGCACTTGGTACCAGACTGATATGGTGTATAAGTACCCATTCATGTTCTCTTGTTTTCTCTAGATGCCCCAGATTACCTTTTTTCATGGGATATTCAAGAACCTATGTAGATATTCCATCATACAGTAGCCTCAGCACTCTACCGATGGTCTGGGGAAATGTATACAAATGTGACTCGGCCCACCAGACTTGTGAAAGATAAAGTAGGTATTTTCATATATGAATGACATTTCCCTTGAAAACACTTTTTATTATAACCCTAGTTAACATTATCATAGTTATGTTTCTTACTCTTTGAATTTCTTCCTCCCAACAATCTAGAAGAAACCAAATTTCCTCCACTGGAATCCTTCTTCTAGTTCCCTATGGATATGAGAGCCTAATTCACCACTTCATAAAAATTCTGTAGCCTGATGATATTCACCATGTACTTAATCTCACATTTAATCCAATTTGGAAACATCTTTCTCATCATAGCCTCATCTCCTACTAGTTCTGGAGGAAACTACTACAAATCTATAAGTAGACCAACATAGTCAGTTGCAGACATACATCCTTGATTCTACCTCATAAACACAACTTCTCTCTCCCACCTCTATGTATCTTTGTAAAAGTGGTCGAGGGATATATAAAAAATAATTTTATATAACACCATCAGTATGTTCATCCCAATCTTGAACATGTCATCGGTGCTTTGATGATCCTCATAGCATGTATGTAACAAAATTGAACTTCATCTCAATAGGAGTCTGTAAATGGTCATGTATAGTCTGTATGGACTCAATCTAGAACATTACTACCTCATTTCCCCCCTATCTATTAGAAGTCTTGGTGTGATGTAACTTAAACTCTTGAGTAAAGTAATACAT
Organism: Viscum album; assembly: GCA_963277665.1. Classification (NCBI taxonomy): domain Eukaryota; kingdom Viridiplantae; phylum Streptophyta; class Magnoliopsida; order Santalales; family Viscaceae; genus Viscum; species Viscum album. The sequence continues at coordinate 1,018,251,960 of OY728133.1, read as the reverse complement.
ACTCTTCAAAACCCACTATGGATCTCTTTCCATTAGTGTCAAAAACATAAAAAAGTTCTCTCATAACTTCTATCTACTTCCACACCCAGCACTAACAATGCCTTAGGTTCTACTACTATAGGAGAATCTCCATCAATGTACACCATTCATCCTCTCAAAAAGTGTTGTCATGGAAGCATATTTCTACACTTATAAACACACATCTCAGTAAACATAACATAACTTTGACACAAGTACATGGATTCATAGAAATAAAATACAATTCATTCACATAAACCCTACCGCATGGTCAGAACTAATGTGCTATCCCTACCCTTATCCATCCTGCTTCAAGGTCATGGTTATCAGAGGGTAAATTAATTCTCATTTTCAATAATTATTATAAATCCTTTAATTAAAATATAGAATCATTTTACAATTCTAAATTTCATATTATCCACATTTTTATCATTTCAATTCCACAATAAAGAAAAAATATCTCTAGTTTAAATACATAAAACATACCATTTTCATGTGGGTGTCTAAAATGATTAATATCACAAAAATAATCCTAAGTAACTAGAATGATAATTGATTAAACAATTATGATTACATTTTAGGCCATGAGTAAACTCATAGACAATAAAAACATCAATATTAATTATATCACACAACAACTGAATCACCCATAGTGAAATAACATCCCATTATAACAACATGTATCAATAAAAGAAATCCCACCCAAGGTACATGGGTTTTCCCTCATACATGGGTTTGCTACTATCTTTCATGATCTCATATCTATGGCCTAAATCTTCATATTATTCTATCTATCATTCCCAAAATATTAAGAAAAAATAAAATAAATAAATAAATGCCTCTTATACATATTTTTAGCATATCAAACCAAGTACCATAAACTAGTTACCTGATCTGGTTTGATACATGACCTCAAGAATGCATCCCTATAATCCATAGGCTAACAACTAGACATGAGGGTGATGTATTGATCATGGGGATACTATACCCACTTTATCGGAGTAGAAATCTACTGGATATAAATAAAAAACACAATGATATAACCATAATAAATCTAAATTCCCATTGCGCCTTCGGGTAATGTAATCGGTCTCCCTCTACCCAGTCAAAGAGATATTTTCTTTGCTTTAATAATAAATGAGGCTTCGTACCCAACCATTAAAAAAATAATAAGATGGCCAATTTGAGAAATACAATATCAAAACGAAAAAAGTAGATATTTCATGCCAATGTATGTGTCAATTTTCAAAATGGAAACCATTAACAAAAGTCACATAAAACTCCCAAGAGGATCCTACCCCCAAGACTATTCCCTTCATCCAAGATTTATCCTGAATCATCCATATAACATAGGGTCCTTCCCCTTAACCGGTCCTACAACTACGTAATCTATTCGGGAACTGATCAGGTAGCCAAAGTAGGGTGTGAGTACAACTCAATAAGACACCACAAACGATGTCTAAATTAATATAAAGACATTAAATTTGTATCAAGTTTTATAAATACTAATTTAAAAGGAATATGTAAAATTTTATCACATATATTATTCTTTAAATTAACCTCATAAAATCATGGGTTTCAGAGGACACCTGAACTCTCAATACCACCTTCATCTCATGCAGGAGTTTAAACCCCATCACATATTCAATTGAAAATTAATTATAACACATGTTATTTAATTATTAGTTCATTTCAATTCATTATCATGGCCAATTGGAACCATAGTCAAATTCCAAAATTTTGGGCGTAGATTGTCATGCCTAGGACGCCATGGGTATTTGAAGCAACAGTCCCTAGTGTACAACTCATTTATTAGTATCTTTCACTATGGGATTTTGATATAACTTACCATTTCCCAAATTTCAATTTCATTATTTATCACTATGGTATTTCGATATAGCTGACCATGTCCCACACTTGATTATATTTATTTATAATGAATTTTATTATTTATTACTGTGGGATTTTGATGTATCAAACCATGTCTCACACATGAGTAACATGATTTATCACTATGGGATTTTAATGTTTCACACCGTATTCCACACATGAATATCACAAAATCTCAAGAATAACAATATCACATGTACCAAAAAATCCATTAATTAATTCAAAAATTAATTAATCCAGACAAAAAATTACATATTCATATAATTACATTAATTAATTCTATAATTATTTAATCGTGAAAATTCCATTAATTAACATAATAATTAATTAATCTCCCCAACAAATTAATTAATTAAAACATTAATTAATAACATAAATTCCCTTAATTAATTCATTAATTAATTAATCCCATCAATTTCATTATTTAATTCAATATTAAAATAAAAACATAAACAATTTTATAATAACAATAAAATCTACTGATGAACAAAAAAATTGATTATTTATTTTCAATCAATTACTTAATCAAGTAATTCACCATTAATTAATTCAACAAATATTTAATCCAAATTCAAAATCCCAATATACCCATAATTAATTCAAAAAATAATTATTCAATTTAAATCAATCTTAAATCCCCAATTTTATAATCCATTTACTAATTAATTTACTAAATTAATTAATTCATGTTATGAAACTCAATTTTGGATCATCCAATATACATTATATAGTTACATACACTTAATAGAAATCAAGTCTATAAGAATTTAATAATAGACCACCAACCTCAAATTATTGTTGAGTGATCGCCCAATGGAAATTCACCAAATTGATGGGGGACGGTCAATCCCATGAGGAAGAATGTGATATTGAATAAAATACTGGAAACAGGATCAAAAAAATCATGATCCATCAATCATGGATCTAGATCTAATTCCAACAGGGGTAAAAATCCATTAAAATTTTGGGAGAACAACGAGACAATGACATAAACTAAATAGGATGTGATTCACTTACGGGAAGAGGTATAGATATTCAATCGAGGGCTCGAATCCCCATAAATGAAGGTCGAGAGCCATAAGAATTTGTCTGGGGGGATCCAAAACATAGAGGAATCAATTTTTTACGAGTTAGGGTTGATTTGGGGTTAATATAGGGGGGCCTAGAATTTTAAATCTAAATTCTAGGTTTATTAAAGACACAAATATTGGTTTCCGAGGAAGGGGTACTTGATCAGCCAAATGGTACACCTCTTCTTGGGGTTTCATGGTTTCTACTAAGAGGGAGAACTATTTGAAAAAGCCATGTCGAAGATGTGTAATCCCTCTCCATGATGGGTTGCATGGTTTTCTAGTCCTAGTCACATAGTTTGGGAAAACATTCTCCAACCATGCATTTCCCTTCTTCCTTCCACATTTCTAAAATTCCACCCAAAACTCCCAATGATATAACTCATTCAAACAATTACTCGATACTAGGAAAAAGAGTACATGTAATTAATCCAGTTGCATCTACATAAATGGTCAGGGTCATAAAAATAATGAGGTGGATTTCAGAACAAATTCCTTAATAATGAAACATGAAACACATCATGTAACTGAGTTAAACTCAACAGAAAAAAAATTGATAATAAATCAATCCAAAATTACCATTAATTTAATATAGCCCAATGAACCATGCACATAACATTTTTTAGAAACCAATGTACATAACACTCTTCCAAATAGATGCTTTTTGAAAAACATAACCTCTTACCTCAAATGAAAAATATTTACATCAGTTATATTTAAACAAATTCTGCATGTTCTAGAATACTCTTCTATACCACTGAGTAACTTCCATTTCTCAACCATCTCTTCTAAAATTTCTGGCCCCAAAAAAATCTTCGATAAACGTCATCCCAATAATATGATGAATGAAACTAATTTCAATTTTATTCTTGAAAGGGATTAATATATAAAATTGCATCAATACAATTATTATAATAAAATTAAACATTGAAAATATGTTGATCCCAGTTTCTCTTTTAGTATAATGAACATGATAAAAGAATATCTAAAGTCCAAATTGTTTTCTCTGACTATCTATCTAATAAATGATGAAATTATGTGCCAAAATTTAATTAAGTACCCAATCACTCAATAATGATTTTAAAAAATATATATATGTAAATCAGGGAACACAACCAGATATGATAAAAAGAGAGACACCATACAATATAATTAATTCATTAACATAATTTCTTGATGTAGGATGAAAATGTGATGATTTACTCAAATGATCAAAAAATAAATCATAACACATTATTACTAAGATATATATTTGATAATCCATCCATCGAATCCATTTATATTTTATATCATCTCTATTAAAGCATAGGAAAAGGTTATATAATCCCCTTTTATACTTATTATTCATCTTACCCTATTGACAAGTCAAACATTTCATGATAATTTAAGAAATATCACTTTTCATTCAACCTCACTAGAAATGTTTTCAATGGAATCTATAAATTTTATTTTTTTCAGGAGGAGAAAAAACATAAAATTATGAGAATAACTCAATAATTATCTCATCAAATGTGAATCATAATGAATATATAATTATTTTCCAATTATCATAAACAATTCATTATCAATGATAAATTCAAAAAAATTAATGTTCCAGACCAAATCATTATTTTCCTATAAAATTGTTCATCCTTATAAACATTATTAATTTTGATTGGAAATGCGAACTACACTAACTCATAAAAACAAAATATAGGATGTTTATAATGAAAAATTTCTAAAAAATCATTAAATCTGCCACCAATGGTCCATATTCTATTTGAATCATCGTTAATAGTTTATAATCATCCTAAAATAAAGTACTATCTACTATGCCTGATTTTTATAGATAGTAGTGAATCTTGAAACAATAATACTTAATCAGTTCTATCCATCTTCCCTATCACGTGTTTAATTATTTTTTGGATAATAAATAATTCAAAATTTTATTATCAAAATATATTCCATGTTTTATTCAATAAAAATGGTGTCACTCTATTTTTAAATCAAAAACTACATATTCTATTCCAAATTCATGTGTATGATAATTTATCTCAATATGTTTCAATTGTTGAAATCATAGGAAATTAAATAATCAATTTTTACCAAAACACAACCAAGTGAATTTAATAAAGCGTAAATGAATATATATAACTCATAATAATTGTGTTTTAGGGGAAAATTTTAATGTTCACTAATCATATTTTCAATTATAATAAATATTAATTACATTTTTTCAGATGAATTTAACAGCATCTAATGTTGAATTCATTAGTGGGATAGATATCCAACCAATGTTTTTAATATTACATTGTTACTAAGATGAAAATATAAGAAAATTAAGGATCAATATAACTTTTATACATCTTACTTATTCTTCAACCAATTTAGTTTCAGGATGATCAGTAATTATTCCATCATTATTTATAATACGTCCAAGAAATTACATATGTTTCCAATAGAATTAACATTTACTATATTTACCATAAAATATATTTTCTTTCATAGTTTTTTCAATAACAATAAAATGTTTCTGATGAAAATCATAACATTCAGAATATATAAGGATGTAATCAATATACACAACCATACCTTTATACAAGAACTCATGGAAAATACTATTCAAAACGTATAAAAATATAGTTGGAGGATTTATAAACCCAAAGGTAATTACTAAAAACTCCTAAATACCATACCCAGTCTAAAATTTTATATTTATAATTTCATCCTTCTTTAACTTATACTAATGATACTTGGACCTGAGATCAAATGTAAAAAAATATTGATCTCTCTAGAGCTAATAAAAAATATATATGGGTGACTGATACTTATTATTAAAAAAAATCCCATTCCATGATCTATATTACACATAAAGTCTAATGGAACCAATATTCTTTTTAAAAAATAAAACTGGAGAACACCATAGTGATGTTCTATGATGAATGACACCATTATCTTGAAACACTTGAAACAACATTTTCAATTCCAAAGGATCTACATGATCCATTATATATGGTGATTATGGTATATTATTTTCCTCAAGACATATATAAATGTAATATTAAATTACCCTATTAGGTATAATACCTGGCTATTAATCAAGAAATACATCTAGATAGTGATTTACAAGAAAAATATCACCAATTTGAGCATTTACTCCCTTTTCAATAGTATGTTTAGATATCATTCCTTTACTTCATTAATCAATGCTTACACTTCTTGATATGTAATTAAATGTATGATTTCATTTTTTATACAAACTAATTTTCATTTCAAAAAAAATATTTAACTCTAGAATATAATATAAAATATTAAATAGAAAGTAAATCATTACCCAAAATAAAATCAAACACTATAAATAGAAAGACAACATGGTGTGTAGGTAAATACTTTCCAATCACAATAACATGAATCTTCTTTATAATTTCGCTTTCTATAAATATGAACAACAATATTTTTACAAAAAAATTGTCTTAATTTCTTAAGGTGAAATATCAAATTTACAAAAAAAAATTATTTAAAATAATATAATGTGTAGATCCTAAATTAAAACTGATATTGGACGAATCTAGATAAAAATTAATTTTTTGGACACAAAATCATTGGATTATCCAATGTATGACAAAGCAGTTGAAAAGAATTGAGCTAGATATTTCTACTAATAATCTTGAGAAATTCCATCATTTATTCTAGTCATTAGAGAATTACTCACATAATGATCCATCCTTTTAAAATTAAAACATCTAACTAAAATATTTTCACTATTTATCTACTCGTCAATATGATACTTTTATTTTTATTTATGCGACACATCTCCAAATATACCATATCAAAAACAACTATTGGATTTTATATGACATTCTCCAATGTTATTTTTACCACACATATCAAAATATGAAACATCGGTTTTCGTACATTCATATTTTTTTGATAAATACTTCCCCCATTGCATTACAATAGAATTACTTTTTCATATTATATTTATAGGACACATGATCATCAAATAACTCTATTTATATCATTACAAAAAAATTAATAAAACTTATAACTTTTAAATTATTGAAAATACAATTCCCATCGTTATCATTGCTTCAATAATGAGTTAAAAAGATTAATTTTATTATCTAGATCCTCGATACAATTTTGATCATACATTTCCAATTAGGTGAATTTTTCTTTATACACTTCCACCTAATCTTCTTCCTTTTTTCTCAATTCCAATAATATATTTTACATCATATATAAATAATCCTTAGGAAAATATTCCTCATGTAAAATATTCTAAAATTCACTCCATTAAAAAAACCAATCTCTTCTATTTCCCTAATTTTCCTAAACATTGACCAACACTAATTGAATTCACCATAAAAAGATAAATATCTGGAATTTCCTAATAATTATATTAAAAAACCTTCACATAATATAAATTTTCCAAATCATTGATTGATCCCTCAAAATCTATTGTGTCGGAATATCAAATGAATATTGTAGGTATTTTCTTAGTCAAATTCGATAATATTGACATGTACCATTATGGTAAATGTGTTTTCTCCCTAACATGGTTGAAACAAACATTTATATCCTATTTAAAGTGATACATCATAATAAAAAACTACACAATTAAAATTATTAAAAATTCTTGGTTGTTCATTTGGAAGGATATTATTTTCATTGTACCTTCTTTGTTTATCATACCTATTTTCTCTATGGGAAACCATTCTAAATTGATATAGATTAAATAAAACAACATGGTAATCATCAAACATTATTTAATTATAACTATAAATTTGAATATATTAATTATAATTTCATACATTATCATTGCCTATAAAATTATATAAACCCTAATGTTATAAAAAATATGAGGATCCATTACTTATGTGTAAAATTGTTTAATTTTCAAAATATAAGTAAATTTATTGAATTCTCACGAATCTTATTAGATTTATTATTTTATAGAATCATTTCATACAATTTTTGTAACAATTTTATTCATTATAAAGCATCCACTTAAACATAGTTTACTGTTTTCACAACATAATAATTTTAGAATGTTACATGTTTTATTTTCATGATAAATCCACATGATTTTCAAAATTTCTTCATATTTTTTCTCACTCATCCTAAAACATTTGAAAATTTGGTATGTGAATAAGAATCATTGTATGGTTCAAAAAAATAATAAAATAAGCATACTAATTTGTTTTGAAATAATCAGATCCTAGAAAAAATGTTTCGTTTAACATAATAATAATTTAGATCAAATAATCATTTACATGCACATGAAATCAATATTAATGAATGTTGTTTGTCACAAAACCATTATTTGAAAACAAAAATGAAAAGTCATAATCATGATAGTTTCTTATAAAACATGTGAACCCATGAAAATCATTTTCTTTAAAAAAATGTTCACCTTTTAAGGGAATAATTATTCCATAAAAATATCAGCATCTTACCATTCGAAATAAAATTAATCCAATGAAAAAAATTATAAATCATATAGAATTTATTTAGGTTCCATGGGACGTAATCTTCATATAACCCTTACAATAACCTGTAATGACCGAGGTTTTTGGGAGTCCATTACTTGGTAAATATCTAATGTTTGAGGTGTTCTGGGCAGTCTGGAAGGCCATCCCAGCCTCTCGGTGACTCCTAGCAGTATAATTGGCCTACTGGTAGCCTCAGCCTACCAGTAGGCTTATCCTACTGGTGACCTTGGTGTCCCCGTATCTCTCATCAAGCGGTATCTCTCGGCTACCGGTAGCTCTAGGAAACTGGTATCTCTTGGCTACCGGTATCTCTCGGCAACCAGTAGCTCTCAACTACTGGTATCTCTCAGCTACCGTGTAACGCCCTGACCCCAGCTAACCAGAGTCGGTGCATTAATTCTTCACATTGGCATGATCACAAAAGATCAATTCTCGAAAGTCCAATTAGTTTAGTAGCCTTGGAAACACTAGATACATTCATAAACATTACATTACATCATAAAGTGAAAAACTACAATAAAAAAAGTCTCCATAGTCCACACTCATATCCTCTTATGACTATCCCAGCAGGTCATTCATAAAATACTTCTTCACATCCTGGAAAATATTAAATCATTGAAAGGGGTGAGCTCAGATGCTCATTAAGGATAATAATATTTTGGAAGCTTTCATAAAAAAACATTAACATTTAAGGCAATGTATAACTAAAACAAAAGCCTTTTTAAACATGAACTTCAACATAATATGGAAAAAATAAAATTAAATAATGTCATTTACTTACTCACATGGATATTCTACTAGTCGAATAATCTCATGCAATATCAATAACCACTTTCATAATGATAGAATGCATAATGCTAGACTATCATAACCACGTAGCCAAGGCCTCGTGTCCATACCACAAATAAGATTTTGTCAAGGCCTCGTGCCAAGACACTAGTTTGTCTCATGAGACCTACCTATGCATCGAGGAGCTATAGCGGGCTCCACCCGTCACTTAATAAGTCCAATGTATTCCTCATATGAACAGGTTTAGACATATCATAAACCATAACATAATCGTATCACATAAAACATGCATAAAGAAACATAACATTTCCACATTTCAATCACAATATATCAATACAACAAATTGATATAATAAAAACACTTTCAAAACCATTTTCAATACCAAAATAAAATAAAGTTAAAACTTTGTATTTATTTTTCATTAAAAAAAGTAAAGGCTTGTAGAGGAAGCCGAAACTCAAATAATGGTCACGGAGGCGGGAATTCATTGTCGCCGCATATGTACGGAAAGAAAAACATTTCCTTTTTTCGTTTATTAAAACGCTTCGTATAAAAAATATTCCTTTTGAATAAACGTAAAAGTCAAAAGAGTTTATACACCGTATAATAGAAAGTTGTGTATAAAACCAAATATGCCTCAATGAAATGAGATTGAGAAGAAGTCCTTAAAAAGATCATTTTTAAAATAACATAGATCTATTATGTGTATTCACTATAAGTACACATAATGAAAGTACAAATACAAGATAGGACATAAAAATATCATGACATAATTTGAAAGTAGGAGATTAACCCAAAGAATGGAAATTGGGTTAAGAAATTCCCTTACCTCGTTTCTGAATTCACTCGAACGTTCTTTGATCTCTTGAATAATAAACTAGAGTTAATTTATAATTTCTTAATAACCTTTTTCAAGTTTTTTATTCCTTTTATATCACTTATTACCATGTTATGAACATTATGTAATTATTTAAGTTAATAACGGTCGTTTTGTCGATCATTGGTACTTGAGTCAAAAATAAACTTCTTATAATTACAAGTTGTTCATGTGGTTAAATATCCATTATATCCAGAATTATATTCATGATATAGATATCATATATCTCATATATTTCCAGTATATACATTCATTCATAATATTACATAACATTTAGAGGTAAGAAATGAAATGCACCGTTCATGGAGACGGTAAGCCGTACGTACGCATGAACGCCACTTTTATTTCTATTTCATATTTAATGGAATCAAATTACAATTATATAAAGTTATATTATAATTCCATTATAATATCATATATAATATCATTACTCCATCCTTTATAAATCCCACATATGGCATTAACGATTCAAATCACTTTGAGGGGGCGGTAGTCCGCACTTCCTAAAATGAAAATATCGTGTTTACCCATAATGGAAAAAATAAAGGTATGCCATAAATGAAAAATACATAACCTTAAGTAAAACATAAACATATCATATATCATATATATAAATATAGTGACATCTTAATGGCCACATTTGAAGGTGTTATATGAGTGTTGAACAATCATCATTTCGTGAGGTAGAAATTCGCCATCCACAGAAATAGTATGTTATTTAACCATTAGATGTAGGTGTGTGTAAGTGTAGCTCTAATCCTTCTTATAACAACATCCTAGTATATTGAGCATACTGGTTTTGTTACAAATGATGTGAATAAAAAGAGTTTATGGGGTTGGAGAAGAAAAATAAAACAAAATAACATAAGAGAAGACATTACCTTAAAATCGGGTAACTCTTTTTGATTTGAGCCAAAGGAATCCTTGGGAAGAATTCTGCCCAAAGTGAGGCTTCTAGGAGTAATGGAGGGAAGTTTTGAGAGTATTTTGGAAGAAGTTGGCCGAGCCAAAGGGCTTTTAAAGTGTGAGTATGGTGGTAGTGGTGGGGGCCTTTTATAAGTGGAGAGGAGGGGCACTCTTTGAAAGTAATGAAATGTTACTTTATTATACAATTCATTTCGGATTCTAAAGGTCCCACACATATATAATTAGAGGATAAGGTGATAAGGGTTCGAAATATACTCATCAAATAGGTTTTTGACAAGTGTAAGCCTTGGATTTTACATTATCGTTTCATTTTATTTAAATCGTTAATTAATGAGGTAATCGCTGCATCATCATGGTGTCATAATTATTTTAATTTATTTAATGTCTAAAAATTATAAAAAAACTATCCTGATGTAGGAAATCCTTTTAGCTTTAAAATTAATATTTATAGTCAAAAATATGAATTTTATAACCCCATTTAAAAATTGTTTTAGTAAAACAACTTATGTTTGTGACATTTTTATTTTAACTTTAAATAAAAGTTATTTATGTCATTTTCCTACCAAATTGGCTCCATGGAGTCCCCAAGTTGACCCATGGATTTTTTTTGTCGGCCATGACTCATCCAATAGGGGTAGTACAAGTGTAAAGGTATTTCCATATTTTTATAACATCATTTTTACCTTAAATTTCACTAATTACCTTTAATCGTGATTAATTAAACTTAAAATTTATTATTCACCAAAAATTATTTTAATCCCATTGAACCACATTTTAGTTCTTAATGACAACCATGTATGTCGCATTTTTGAAACTCAAATCACAGAAGTGGTAATGTTTCATTTAAACAAAAAAATCAGTTTTTAACTACCACTTAGTGGTTTCACTATTCATCAAAAATTGAAGTTTTTCAGAACAATGCCAAAATTTCACCCTAAGATATAATTGATATTACGAATTCAAAAATGATGTCTATTTTATTAAATTCCAAACATATTAGTTGCATTAATTAATTTCATAATTAATTCCCGTTGTCACAACAAATAGCGTGTTTTTAAGAAACAATATATAGCAAAAGATTGACAATTGTTTATATCCAATTTCAAAGTGAAATTTATTCGAATGACCACCATTGGATAAAATGGTAAATATATATTCTAATGATACTTTAAAACCACTCAATAGTATAATTTATCACTATAAATTATTTTGATTAAAAAAGTTGTTTTAAGTATTTATCACTATTCATAAAAAAATTGGAAGTTCTCAGAAAATTACAAAAAATTCAACTTAGGATAATTTCGATATTACGAATACAAAAATGAAGTCCATTTTCCAATATAAAATTTCTATAAATTTAAAATGTGGTAATTACTATTCATAACGGCTACTTTGATTAGTCGCGGTGTGTTAGAACTCGAACTTGCGTACAATGAAAGCTATTGCATTATTGAAAGAGAGGCGTATCATGGAAGCTCAGGGTGTTACATACCGGTAGTTGTCGCCTACCGGTAGCTCTCGCCTACCCCCACAGGTTTTCCAATGGTGCCTCCTTTTTGCGCGAATTGGGTTTAAAACCTTGTTTTGACTCCTTTAAACCTGTTTTAAAGCCCATTATTGCTGATTAAAAGTTTAATTAAATGATTGGTGAGGTACCCTGGTGTGCGTACGTTTAAAATGCCCCGAAAGGTGGGGACCCTTTAATGACATGTGGGGTGTCCCAGCCGCATGGTCAACTCACGATCTCTCTCCTTACGTGGTTTCAAGTTTTTCTCTCCATATCTTAACCGCCTCGAGAGTGTTGTATCTCAAACTTTATCAGGCTTTATAACCTAAAGACTTCTCCCTACGTTTCTTTTTCTCGATCATGCTGCACTCGTATTACCCTTCCTCCTGATGAGTTCTAACCCCATGAAGTATTACTTGATCGTGTTTCGTGGAGATCATGCAACTCATGCGAGGACTTAACATCGATCCTTGATCAGTCAAGTAGGGATTTCTCCTTCGTCTCTCCCTTTCTGTGTATCATGCGGGGTGGTCATACTTTTTTCTCTTTGAAAAATTGATGGAACTGATCTTAAGGATGATAATGAATGGACATTTACAGAATGAAGGGGGGGTGTGATCGATGTATATATTTACTATTTTATGTTGATTTGTGTTGTGAATTATATGGGCCTATACTCACTGAAAATCATGGCTGTTAGTGGTCTTTCTCTATGCACTAATGAACCTCGGTGTTCCTGGATGTTAAATAACTGTAACATGGAATTGGTTAATTATGTATACTCGGTTAAATAAATTGAAAGTACCAGGATCAACCCCTTTTCTGTGATAGCCCTGGTTAAAGCACAAGTGGAATTGAAATCATGGAGTGTGTGAAATCTTTTAAATCTGAAAATAACTGCATGGTCCTGCCTTGTGTTGGTCGTAGTGGTTCAGTTGTTTTTCCTTAATGGGCCGATTTTCTAGGTTGATATGGGTGGGTATGGGATCCCCTGTTGTTTTACTTTCACTAGTTTTGAATATTAGGTCGTGTGGTTACTTTTCTTAAATCATGAATTGGGGTGGAATCCTCTACTGTTGAGAAACAATAGGGTCCTAGATTTTGGGGTACATGGGGCATTGTCTCGTGGTTTTCTTTGTTTCCATTACTTCGAGGGATCTCACTGGCCCCTTTGGTTTCTGTAAGATTGGGTTGTGTCTTGGAGTCTATTTTGGTTATAGTACTTTGAGGGATCTCACTTATCCCTTGGTAGTGTGACCTTAAAAGAGAACCAGGTGTGAATGCTTAAATTGTTGTTTGGTTTTTTCTCTTTTCCAGTTGTGGTTATGCCTCTTAGTTTCCCAGTAGTGCAAGACTTTACTTAAATGGGCTCACTTGAACATGAACCAGGAATGGGTTAAATGGGGAAATTGTTTTTGGGAATGAGTTTGGCTTTGTCGTGAGTGTCGTGGTGTTCTTTTATGAATGAGTAGTAATGAGGGTGCTTGTGCTTAGGTTTTGGAACCCCTAGGTTGGGATGAGTGCTTGTTACCTATACCTATATCTATTGATTTTATGTTTCTTATTCGTGCCCCACCCATGTTGATCACTTAAGTTTCGAACACTCCCATTTAATGGGAGAGGGTCTTTTTTCCAACACTCCTATGATTGGATGGTTATTAGCTCCTTTTTGCTCCCATTCGCGAATATCCCAAGACTCTTCGGGCAGGGTGTGATGGCCTGAAGACCATTATTAGCCCAAGAATCTTCAGGTGGGGCAGTTGTGGTGGTTGTCCTAGGTGTTTGTGGGAAGGTTGTTTCCCAAGTGTCTTCGGGATGAGGCCAAGGTGTCTTCGGGCGTGGTAGTAGTTGTTCTGACCCAGGTTTTTGCAGGTATGGTTATGTGTGGTGGTTGTGGCCCAGGTGTCTGTGGGGGGATAGTGGTTATGGCCTAGTTGTATGCGGGTGGGGTTTGGAAGTGGGACTGCAGTGAGGTTGTGGCCAAGGTGTGTGCGGGCGAGGTTTGGCAGGGGGACTGCGGTGAGGTTGTGGCCCAGGTGTGTTCGGGCGGGGTTTGGTAGTAGGACTGTTGTAAGAATGGCAGGATTGGTTCGATGCATAGGATTTCTTCAATAACTAGTGGGAAAGTGGCGCGGGGTACCCAAATATCGATGTGCTATTACTATACTTTACTTGCCTTGAGTTATTTGGGGAGTGTGCCTTGGTGAGACTTGGGTGGATAGTTTACCGTGTTAGGTGTTTTGGTTACTTATTTTCTCACAGGTCATTAGAATGCCCCTCCACTTGTGCACAAGAGTCCTTGTTTTTCTTTACTGAGTATACTTGTATGCCCACCCTACGTTAATAAAACTGCTTTCAGTTTTCCAGGAGGACTTCAGGGATCGGGCGGGGTCGTACTAGCTTGGACCTTTGGGGAAGTTGTTGTTGTTGTTTTCCTTTTCATGGTATCTTTTTACCTTTGGAGTATTGTGATTGGTATCTTTTACCTTTGAACATGCATGTGGGAATGGTTTATTTTCATCTGTATTTGCACTTTCAGTTTTGGTGTTGTGGGATTTACTATGTTATCTCCTGATCCAATTAAAATAAAAAGGGTAATGCCTTCCATTTAGTGTGTGATTCTATACCCTTGGTGATTGTCTCCACTCCAGGACCTATTGAAGGCAGGTTTCTGGGGTCATTGTCTCTCCTTCAACTTAAATAAGGAAGGGCCTGACAATTTGCTGACCCTTCCCTCCTTTTGGTGAAGGCGGGTCATGACATAATGGTATCAAAGTAAGAGGTATGAGATATATGATGGAGTCTGGAGTTAGGAACGGTGAGGATTTCATGGGATGGTAGGGAAAAAGTGTTGGGTGAACTTGGTAAATGAATTAGGCCAGGGAAGACCGGCTAGGACACAGGATTTTAGGGCCCCCCATGATCCAATGCAAGGACTCTGGACCTACCAAACGACCAAGTGAGGTCATGCTAATTGCAGGGTAGAGACCCTAGGAAAGGTACATGCATCATAATGACTTTTTTTCTCGTGTTTCATGGGTGTTTTGGAGATTGAAATAGATAATACGATTAAGAAATTTTAAGAAAAATATTCTGCACTACTTGGGCATAGGCATTCTTTATTTACCTTGCAGCTATGGCACCTGGGAGGATTCCACGGGTGGTGCGGGCGATCGAGGCCCATAAGGTTGACTTGTCCGATCAACAGAGGACTGATCGAGAGTAGGAGGATGACCAGTGGCAGAAGACGCTTCGAGCCTTCCACCAATAGACCCCCTAGAAGTATGAGGGTAGCACCTCTGACGTAGAAGATGGAGAGCTAGATAGAGGAGCTGGTGATAGATTTCGGCATGATTCGGGCTCCGACTGAATATTGGGTTCCTCTGGCTGTCAGCCAGATGCGGGGAGCAGCACGTTAGTGGTGGATGCTCTACCTTGGGGAGAGGAGAGAGGCTGAGGTGGCATATGATGATTTTGAGAAGGAGTTCTGGGAGGAATCCATCTCTTCTACGATGAAGGTGGAGAAGAGGCAGGAGATACTCTCCCTCCAGTAGTGGAGTATGTCAGTAAGGGAGCTGGGAATCAAGTTCAAGGACTTCCTCCATTTTTCTCTGGACCTCTTTCCAGATGAGGAGTCTCAGGCGAGACGTTTAGAGGAGGCTCTCCAACCCTCCCTCCAGTACGCTGTTACCCCCTTCACCTTGCCGACATACTTGGAGGTCCAGAAGAAGGCCGAAGTGGAGGAGAGGATGCACATGCTAGGAGGTGTGATACGAGAGGAGATCCAGCTAGGATCATCGAAGGGGAAGGTCGTCAGCACCAGGCCTCTAGCGTCAGGGCCCTCTAGGCTCTGACCAGCAAGGAGTAGGTCGCAGCAGTTTCAGTTTCATTCCCCCAGTCCTTTCCCTTTTCCTTTGGGCCCAAGACCGAGGTTATTTGTCTGTGGTAGCCATGGAAATCTCTTGAATCAGTTCCCAGACCGAGTACAGTACACCGGTGGCAGACAGGCCTAGCACCCGCACCAGAAGCAGCTTCTAGATAGGCCCTTCTATCAGCAACGGGGGCAGCGAGCTCCCCCTTCTCCAAGGGCAGGCGTTGCGGGGGGAGGCCGACCTCAAGTCGCTCCTCAGGGACCTCGACTAGGGCATGGTCAGGGAGGCGACCGACAGCCGAGAGGAAAAGGGTTTCGGCGTGGGCAGTTGCATGTCGCGGAGGCAGCAGTTCTAGCAGGACCGGAGGTCGTTCGAGGTACGATCAGTTTGTTTAGTACCCTTTCATAGGCCTTGTTCGATACCGGAGCCTCGCACTCCATTGTTTCACCCGGTCTGGCCCGTGATCTGGGTCTATATGCCAAGAGACATCCAGTGCCCCTGGTGCTGAGCACACTAGTCAGAGGTCAGACCGACTAGTTATATATTTTTCGAGGATGCAGACTGATGATAGGGCCACATCAGTTGGTCAGAGATCTACTACAACTACAAATACAGCCATACATTGTCATCCTAGGCATCGACTAGTTGTTCTATGTGTGTGGCGTCGTTGACTGCTTCCAAGGAAGTGTTGTGTTCTCAGAAATGGGCGGCCGACATGTTGCTTTCATCGGAGAGTGGAGCGGTCAGAAGGGCAGCAAGCGAGATGAACCCCTCCTCTCCTTGTAAGCAGTGCATTCAGTAGAGTCAGTAGATTCTGAGATGGTGGAGGTACCAGGGATCATTAGTGAGTTTATGGACGTATTCCTTGAGGAGGTGACAACTCTACCCCTTCGATGTGATATCGAATTTGGGATAGACTTGAAGCCAGGTGCTCGTCCAATTTCAATGGCTCCCTACCGGATGGCACCTTCGGAGCTACTGGAGTTGCGGATTCAGATTGATGATATGATGAAGATGGGTTATGTTCGACCAAGTGCGTCACCGTGGGGTTCTCCTATATTTTTCGCAAAGAAGGAAGATGGTGGTCTCAGGTTGTGCATAGACTATAGGAGGGTGAATCAGTTAACGATCAAAAATCGCTACCCTCTTCCGAGGAAAGACGATCTTTTCAACCATCTGAAAGGGGCAGGATGGTTCTCAAAGATTGACCTGCAGTCTGGGTATCACCAGTTGAGGGTGAAAGAGGGTGACATCCCAAAGACAGCCTTCAGGTGCATATATGGGCATTTCGAGTTTGTAGTCATGCCTTTTGGGTATACGAATGCCCTGGCTGTGTTCATGGGGCTTATGAACTCCGCCGTCTAGGAGTACCTGGATATGTTCGTAGTCGTGTTCATTAATGACATCCTGGTCTATTAAAGATTAGAGGAGGGCCACGCGGAGCATCTAAGGATGATTTTGGAGGTCCTTCTATAGCATCAGCTCTATGGGAAGTTGTCGAAATTCATGTTCTGGATGCGAGAAGTACACTTCCTTGGGAACGTAGTGTCCATGTAGGGGGTAGAGGTCGACCCATCAAAGGTTGAGGTGGTTGTTTCTTGGGTAGCACCCAAGAATGTGGTAGAGGATCGTAGTTTCCTTAGGAAGGTAGGTTACTATCGAAGGTTTGTACCTAACTTCTCCCGAGTTGCAGCCCCTTTAACAGCCTTGACTAGGAAGGACCAGGTTTTTGTGTGGAGTGAGCAATGTGAGGCGGCCTTCAGCTATCTGAAGGATAAGTTGGTTAGTGCCTCAGTGCTGAGACTACCAAAAGAAGGGGCGGCATATGAGGTGTTCTTTGATGCTTCAGGGCATGGACTCAGATGTGTGTTGATGCAGAGACAAGGGGTCATCTCTTATGGGTCTAGGCATCTACTCCCTCACGAGCGTAATTATGAAACCCACAATCTGGAACTTGTAGCGGTCATTTTCACACTAAAGTTATGGTGGAATTACCTCATCGGAGAACACTTTGTGGTCTTCATGGATCAAAAAAGCTTAAGGTATGTCTTCTTCCAGCGGGACCTAAACTTACAGCAGTGAAGGTGGATGGATATCCTCCAGCATTATGACTTCAAGATTTCCTACACTTCAGGAAAATGGAATGTAGTGGTCGATGCTTTGAGAAGAAGTTCGAAAAAGTATGCATTCTGAGAGTCGGAAAATTCCTGGAAGGTAATGGAGGAGTTGGTTGTGTTGCACCTGGATGTGAGGATGGATAGCGGTAGAGGTTGCTTGTATCAGATGATAGTGCAGTATTTTATATTGCATCAAGTGGAAGAGTCTCAGTGGGGAGACCGAGAGTGAAAAGTGATGCATGACTGAGTTGACCAGGGCAATGCTCCGGAAGGGTGGATGGAGGATGGTTAGATCCAGATTTTTTCCGAGGAAAGCTGTTTTTTCTAGAGGCGATGCGTGGCAAGGTTCTTAGTGAGTTCCACAACTCACCCCTAACAGTGCACCTGGGAGATTCCAAGATGTACCAGGGTCTGAAGAGACAGTTTTGGTGGCCCGGAGTAAAGCGAGCAGTGGCAGAGTTTGTGGCCAAGTGCCTGGTGTGTCTGCAGGTGAAGGAGGAACACCGTGTTCTAGGAGACCTGTTGCAGTATCTAGATGTCCCCCAGTGTAAGTGGGGAGACATCTAAATGGATTTCATCACAAGACTACCCAAGGTACAAGGGGGATATGACACCATATGGGTAGTAGTGGACCGGTTGATGAAATTGGCTCACATTCTGGAAATCAAGGAGTCGGGTGCAGTAGAAGATTTACCACGAAGGTATGTGGATGAGGTGGTGCGGTTGCATGGAGTTCTGAGGTCCATAGTCTCGGATAGGGATGCACAGTTTACCTCACAAGTTTGTAGAGGATTGCAGCACACTTTTGGAACCCAGCTACGTCTTAGCACTGCTTTCCATCCCCAGACAGATGGACAGACAGAGCGCACAATCCAGACCTTGGAGGATATGTTGTGGGCATGTGTTCTAGACTCAGGATGATTGTGGGTGCGACACTTTCCTCTGATAGAGGTAGCTTACAATAATAGCTATCACTCTACAATTGGTATGGCTCCGTTCAAAGCCTTGTATGGGAGGCCATTCCGCTCACCCTTGTGCTGAACTGAAATCGGAGAGGCGGGCATCCTTGGCCCGGAGGTGGTGAAGAGCATGATAGAGAAGGTTTATCTTATACGGGAAAGTATGAAGGCGGCCCAGGACTGAAAAAAGTCATATACCGATAGCAGGAGAAGGCCCTTGTAGTTTGAGGTAGGAGACCACGTGTTCTTGATGGTCTCCCCTTGGCATGGAAAACGGAGGTTCGACAAGGGAATTAAGCTTTCTCCCAGGTTCATTGGACCCTTTGAAGTGTTGTGGCGGGTCGGCGAAGTTGCTTATCATCTAGCATTACCACCACCGCTACTGAGGATACATGACATCTTCCATGTGTCCCAGCTCCGTTGGGACCTGCACAACGATTCACACATCCTCGGCTGGGGAGAGATAGACATTGAGGATGACGTGACCTTTGTGGAAAGACCAGTGAGGAACGAGGGTCATGACGATAAGGTTCTTCATGGGAGAACCATTCCATTGGTTCGTGTGTTATGGAGACATGGTCGGCTTGAGGAGAGTACCTGGGAGAGGGTAGCACAGATGCGTGCCCAGTACATAGAGTTGTCTTGAGTTTTGTGTTGTTCTGTTTATACTTGTTGTGATAGAGCGTTTTACCTTAATGGCTATGAAATATGTTGTTTATCTTTTTCCTTGAATGTTTGTGAAAAGTCATGGCTATAGGGAGGGGAGGACCCAACCCCTAATCAAGATGTATTAAGGTGGATGTGATTAAACCCATGCGGGTGAGTCAGTTCCTCCCAAAGCGGATAGTATCTTGACATGGGGTAAAAGACTCCTCAACCCATATGACTAGGCAGTTTGACCCTGGTATGTTTCTTGGTTATTGAGAGGGAGGTGTTTTTAGATAATGATGAGGTTCACTCCTAAACGGTATCTTTCGAGGTGGTTGTTCAGACCCTCTTTTTTCCTTCTTGGTTTTTTTGATTATCGAGGATGAGAATAGATTAAGAGGTATCTGATGTAATGTCCTAGGTTTTTGGGGGACCATTACATGGTAAAAATCTGATGTTTGAGGTGTTCTGGGTGGTCTGGAAGGCCATCCCAACTTCTCAGTGACTCCTAGTGGTAGGCTTGGCCTACTGGTAGCCTCAGCCTACCAGTAGACTTAGCCTACAGGTGACCTCTGGGTACTGGTAGCTCTCGGCTACCGGTAGCTCTCTCCTACCCCCACGGGTTTTCCAGTGGCGCCTCCTTTTTTCACAAATTGGGTTAAAATCCTTGTTTTGACCCCTTTAATCCTATTTTAAAGCCTATTAATTCCCATTAAGCGTTTAATTAAATGATTGGTGAGGTACCCTGGTGTGCATCCATTTAAACCACCACGAAAGGTGGGGACCCTTTAATGACGTGTGGGGTGTCCCAGCTGCTTGGTCAACCCACGATCCCGCTCCTAAGGTAGTTTCAAGTTTTTTTCTCTGTATCTTAACCATCCTAGGAATGCTGTATCTCAGACTTTATCAGCCTTTATAACCAAAAGGCTTCTCCTTACGTTTCTTTTTCTTGATCACGATGTGCTTGGATTACCCTTCCTCCCGAAAAGTTGTAACCCCGCAAAGTTTTCCTTGATAGTGTTTCGTGGAGCTTCTGCTACTCACGCGAGGACTTAATGTCGATCCTTCATAAGTCAAGTAGGGATTTATCCTTCGTCTCTCCTTTCTGTGTATCATGCGGGGTGCGCAAACTTTTGTCTCTGTGAAAAATTGATAGAACCAAACTTAATGAAGATAATAAATGGACCATTAAAGAATGAAGAGGCGGTGTGATCGATGTTCTGATTTACTCTTTTATTTTGATGTGTGTTATGAATTGTACGAGCCTATGCTCCCTGAAAATCATGGTCGTTGGTGGTCTTTATCTGTGCACTAATGAACCTCAGTTTTCCTGGATGTCAAATAACCGTAACATGGAATTGTTTAATTACGTATACTCAGTTAAATAAATTGAAATCACTAGGATCAACTGCTTTTCTGTGATAGCCCCGGTTAAAGCACAAGTGGAATTGAAATCATGGAGTGTGTTAAATATTTTAAATCTAAAAATACCTGTATGGTCCTTCCTTGTGTTGGTGGTAGTGGTTCGGTTGTTTTTCCTTCACGGGCCGATTTTTTGGGGTGATATGGGTGGAGATGGGATCCCCTATTGTTGTACATTTTCTGGTTGTGAATCTAAGGTCATGTGGTTACTTTTCTTAAATCACGAATTGGGGTGGAATCCTATGTTGTTTATAAACCGTTGGCTCTTGTATTTTGGGGGACATGGGGAAGTGTCTCGGGGTTTTCATTATTTCCATTACTTTGAGGAATCTCACTAGCCCCTTTGGTTTCCGTAAGTGTGGGCTGTGTCTCGGGGTCTGTTTTGTTTCCAGTACTTTAAGGGATCTGACTTATCCCATGGTAGTTGTGACATTACAAGAGAACCGGGTGTGAATACTTAAATTTTTGTATGGTTGTTTCTCTTTTCCTGTTGTGGTTATTCCCATTAATTTCCTAGTAGTTCGGTACTTTACATAAATGGGTTCACTTGAACATGAAAACAAGAATGGGTTAAATGGGGAAATTGGTTTTTGGAATGAGTTTTCTCTTAGTCGTGAGTTTCGTGGTGTTATTTTATGAATGATTTGTAACGAGGGTGCTTGTGCTTAGGTTTTGGAACCCCTAGGTTGGTATGAGTACTTTTTACCTATACTTATATCTATATCTTATATGTTTCTTATTCGCACCCCACCAAAGATGAGCACTTAAGTTCCGAACACTCCCATTTTATGGGAGAGGGTGTTTTTTTTCAAAGATCCTATGAGTGGATAGTTATTAACTCCTTTATGCTCCCTTCCCTGAATAGCCCAAAACTCTTCGGGCATGTTGTGATGGCCTGAAGTCCATTATTATCCCAAGAATCTTCAGGTAGGGAAGTTGTGGTGGTTGGCACAGGTGGTTGCGGGTAGGTTGTTTCCTAAGTGTCTTCGGGATGAGGCCCATGTGTCTTCAGGTGTGGCAGTAGTTGTTATAACCCAGGTGTTTGCGGCGATGGTTTCATGTGCTGGTTATGTCCCAGGTGTCTGGGGGCGGGGTTTGGAAGTGGGGCTACAGTGATTTTGTGGCCCAGGTGTGTGCGGGTGGGGTTTGGCAGTGAGACTGCGGTGAGGTTGTGGCCCAGGTGTTTGCGGGCAGGGTTTGGCAGTGGGACTGCGGTGAGAATGGCGGAATTGGTTCGATGCGTAGGATGTCTTCAATAACCAGTGGTAAAGTGGCATGGGGTACCAATATATCGATGTTCTATTACTATACTTTACTTGCCTTGAGTTATTTGGGGAGTGTTCCTTGGTGAGACTTGGGTGGATAGTTTACATTGTTAGGTGTTTTGGTTACTTCTTTTCTCACAGGGCATTAGAATGCCCCTCAACTTGTGAACAAGTGTCTTTGGTTTTCCTTACTGAGTATACTTGTATTCTCACCCTACGTATATAAAACTTCTTTTAGGTTTCTAGGAGGACTTCAGGGATCATGCGAGACCATACTAGCTTGGACCTTTGGGAAGTTTTTGTTGTTGTTTTCCTTTTCTAGGTATCTTTTTGCCTTTGTATTTTTGAGACTTGTATCTTTTACCTTTGAACATGCATATGGGAATGGTTTTTTTTTCATCCGTATTTGCACTTTCAGTTTTGGTTTTGTGGGATTTTCTATCTTATCTCTTAATCCTATTAAAATAAAAAGGGTAATGCCTTCCATTTAGTGTGTGATTCTATAACCTTGGTGTTGGTCGCCACTCCGGGACCTATTGAAGGCGGGTTTCGAGGGTCATTATCTCTCCTTCAACTTAAAGAAGGAAGGGCCTGGAAATTTTCTGACCCTTCCCTCCTTTTTTTGAAGGCGTGTTGTGACATAACCCCTATAAAAAAATATAAAAATAGAAATACCAACTTGGATAATTATAATATAATTCTCCAAATAACATAATAATTACCTAGTGCATTAGAAAGATATATTGAGCTCAACCATAATCTTACATAATGTATACAGAACAAAATGTACATAAAATTTATAAAAGATTTCATTTTCCTCATCAAATTCATTAAAATATACTTTTGAATGCAGAAGTAAATATTTTTCAGATATTGATATACGGCATACCATCAAAACCCCATTTTCATTACAAAAATACCCAAAATATGAAATAATCATTTTATTTTAATAAAACAATTAATAATGGTATCCAAATATATATTAAGGGTTATGGTGATGCTAAAATCTATTAACATAGTGTATGTTACAAATCCTTCATTTTGTGCTTTGTAAAAGAAGTCAAACGTTTTGTATGAATTATGAGATAACACTACTTTAATGTTCTATTGTGTGAAAGTAAAAGTAGTTATAAAACGATAGTTTAAATTCATTTATATAAAAATATTGAAATATATTAAAAAATATGGATTTGGAGGAAAATTATTATGAATAAATATTCAAAAAAAATTAAAACTATGTTTTATGATATAATATCCATTATGATTTGATAAATTTTAAACCAAAATATTATTGAAGGAAATGGTGTTAATTTTATTTTTAAACAAAATAGTTTTTATAGAATAATTGTAAAATATATCCATAGGGATGTTTTTTCAAATAAAAAAATTAACATGTTGTGAAAATAGATTATGTCACAAAGAAATGGAATTAGGAATAAAAATACCTTATCTCAAGTTTCACTCTCCAAGAACATTCGTTATCTCCATGAATAATAAAGTAACACTAATTATTTAAATTTTTGATAATATTTTCAAATTTAATTAACTTTTATTATTAATTTTATTTACCTTATAAGCATGTTATACAAAATAACTTAAGTGATTAATTTGACATTATATGTTATGAGGTTGTTTAGTTCATAAGTCAAAAATAGCTTTGGTAGGTTCACAATGGTTAAATGGGTCTTGATTAAATTATTTAAAGAATAATAATAATGTTATAATTATAATTCTAATACATTAATTATAATTTTATTATTATCTATGTATAATGGTTATACAATATTAATTATGTTACAACGTTGGAATGATTATCCATTCATATACATGAGTAGTGTTTTCATTCTTCAATTAACATGAGGGAAAAAATTTATTTATTAATTTATCCTTGAATAATGAAATTTATAAAATAAATATCATTTTATTTACTTAAATTTAAAAATATAAATCATCTTTTTGAGTTGGTGATTTAGAATAATATAACTTAGTTAACTAGGTGATAATCCCAATATACACTTGAGAGATTTTTTTTATATTTCATTATGTAGAAAAGAAAAAATTATAATATATATTTACCATTATTGAATTAAATTTACATCATATATATCATATTATTTCATTTAATTTGTCATTAAGACCAACCATGAGTGTTAGATAGAAAAAATGAAATACATCATCTCGTGAGGCAGTAGTTCATACATACACCCAAGGTATGTTTTTATTTTCCATTAGGTGGATATGTAGATGAAGATGGGTTATACCATATATGTAATAAAATTTATTTTATATGATAGATAATAATTTTAATATATCATAATGGTTATTATAGGATTAAATGTTTCAAAAGAATAAGTAATAAAGAAAACACTCAATTATGAACTATGTTCTACTCTGGAAAACCTTCTTAGGTTTACACTTAATTTATTCCTCGGATGGTATTATGAAGAAACCAGGTCCTATAAGACAGAGGGAGTTATATTAGAAAATATTTTTTGATGTTAATTTATAATATAAGTTCCTATTTACTTCTAGATAATAGTGGAAATTATGTCTATTTAAAAATGATGGAGACACACATTGAAATTTTCAAATGATTTAAATATTGAAAAATATTACTGAAGAAAAGTGGATACAAAATGACATATTTTAAAAGAAAATATCTTATAGGATACAAATATGAAAAAAGGATTCCTAAATTCTATTAGGTTATTTTAACCGTTGACATATTATATTTAACCATTTTGAAAAATTTTAACCCTTTCCATGGTAACTGACTTTTCTAAGCAATGTTAATATTCATAATAACCCAAAATGAGGATACACTAATTAAAAAATATAAACATATGGATTCAGAATATGGAATTTATTTTTCATGATTAAATTTATAATGGTGGTATAAAAACTTGTAAATTATTAATACATAACATGACGAAATATGGTTCTCTGGATAAATTTCTTTTTATGTATAAAAATGTTCTTATACCACATTCATGAATAATGTTGATAAAAATATAAATATTAGAAGTTTTAATAATTAAAATAAAAAAATAACTTTACAATGAATAAAAATCAAAATTAGACAATTTTAAATATGTAAAACCAAGTGAAAGGGTTCATAAACACCATTACTTTCTACTATTCACCCAAAAATTAACCTTTTTTAAGAAACATTCAAAATTTTATGATAAGCTAATTCTTACCATCTGAGGTAGAAAAAGTTATAATTTTTTCAAATTATAATTATATAATTAGTAAATTAAAATTTCTAATCAAACCATATAATGAATGAAACTTAATTTAGTTTGAATAAAAATATTTTCTTTTTGACTGAGTAAATACAAAATATTCTCATAATGAATATGGATCCATGAAATTTAATTCATAAATATTAAAAAAATAATGAAATTGTTATATTATTTGTACTACCTTGTTTTTAAAATAATTAAACGACATCTACTATATGTAACCAATATCAACCTTTTACTTAGTATTCTAATTCAGAGATCATGATTGATTAGATTCATCTTAAAATTATAATTAGTTATATTTTCCATTTGAATACCCATAAATACCAAAAATAAAAATATATTATCTAATTAATTTATTCATTCTATATATTTCACCAGGTTGAAAGGTCCATCAAAGTCCATATATTGTTTTTATGAAATTGTTCACTATATATTTTCTCATATGTGGATAATTGAATAGTTATCATTAATGGTTTCCAAAATAAATAGATCTTGTCAACTAAGTTAATACTAGTTGAATGTACTCAATTCTGACCATTCACGATTTTATATTTTCAAGGATAGTATAATTTTTGTTCCTTCATACACCAATTACATTTTTTCCTCTATTGAAAATTAATGTGGTGGAATTTATTCAAATATAGTATAAGCTAGTGTCTCACATCAAAGACCTGATCAAGGAAAACCTAGGAACAAAGGTACGTGGCTTGAACTGGTATTTATATTGGGATAAAAGAGTCCAATAGGATTAATATTCTTTTTAATGATTTTTTGACCTTATATGGGGCTTGATATTCTGTAGAAATGGGGTCAAGTGTTTTATGTTTTTGTGCAATTCCAGTGATCCTTTTTATGTTCGTGTATTCTATAAGGGTTCTGACTCACACCCTAAAGTGTTTTTATAATAAAAAATATTTTATGCTAGTGTAAAACCTTTATATACACACATGTATTTTATTAAAAAACATGGTATTCTTCAAAATATATCACTTGATAATTTAATCATTTTTATATTATAAATAATAATTATTTTAACAATTTTATAGCATTTAATGGTGCCTAAAACATTCTCTAATACCAACTATAAATACCTTTTACCTTTAACAACCTATAAAAATGAGTTTAATAGAAAATAATTCCCATTTTTTACATTCTTGTGACCTTTTTAGTTTAGATTTTTTGATATGTGGAAGAAATATTACATTAAAAAGTTGATGATTCCATATAGTGTACATTTTTTTCACAAAAAATGTATTTTTTTACACCACATATTCATTCAAGACACATTTTATTCATTTAATATGGTACCATGGTAAAAAAAATTTACATTTATATATTTCATAATAATTATTATATCCTCTCAAAAACATTTTCAAATGTGTGATGATCACACAAAAAATATAATGTTCAGAAAAATAATGGAATCCCATTAGACCAATGAAAACATGAAAACCTAGGAAAATGTTTATCCTTTCAAAAGATAAAATTTATCACATAGATAAAATAGTTATCATATGAAAATTAAACTTTTCTTAAATAAAAAAATTGAAACCCATTATTAAAAATAAAAAAAACTATTGAGGCATATTTTTCGTGTCTAAAGTCATTAAAGAATATCAAACGCTTTCACCGTTAAAATTCAAAAAACATTCCTTACCACATGAATTCAAAATATTTTCAAAAAATATTATTTGCAATAATAATTATTTCACCATGTATAATCATATTCATAACCTATTTTTAGTCATTATTAACTTATTACCAAATAAAAAATATGTTTTAATTCAATTTGAGTAACTAACCTCGTTATCTACCCAATTTTTTCTCCTTTGAAGAAAATATCAATACCCAATGCCTTGGCGAGTGATATCTGGCTCACCAATTATCATGAATTATATTTGAATCACCTATCATCGTATATGGTTCTCAGGTACCCTATTAGGAATTGAAAATTTTTAATCTTTCACATTATTATCATAAAACTATTTAATAACTAATTTGAACCCATAAGAAAAATACTTTCTGTTTTCACATAATCATAAATAGAAATATCAATTTTCACTGAAATATATTTAAAAAGAGAAATTACTAAAAGATAAATAATAGTTAATATTTTTTAAAACAATTTAAAATTATAGAGGAAACATGATAATGAATAGTGGATATGATAGTGATAATGTTTTTTAAAGTAGTATATATTAAAAAACATCATTTTTCCAATTTTTTTGAAAAGTAAAAAAATAAACCATACAGAAGACGTTGAGAATATTCCATTTTAAACCATTGAAATGAAATTAATATATATTAAAAAATTACTATTATGAATCATTGAAATATAAATATAAAAATTCTTGAAACATTTAAATGAAGATAAAAATTGGAGCAAAAGACATAGAAGGAAAACATTATAACCCAATTTTAAAAGAATAACCATTTACTTAAGTCTCAAATAAATTCATACAATCTCAAAATAATGAAAAATAAATATATATAACCTAAATACCATTATAACAACAATTTTTTAATCATTAAATTATAATTATTTCCCTTTTTCAAATTACTTCCATGTTTTATTTAGCTACTAAAATGGTTATGTTCACAATGTATGTTTTTTGGTTCATTCATTTTATAACCTGTTAAAATCAATGTATTGACTATGGTAAAAGGGTTTATGATTATATTAATTATAATATCCTAAAAATATTATATATATAATATTTAAATAGTAAAATACTATTCTAAAAACAACCATATAAGGAGGTCTTGATAAATGAATCACGACATTTCATTGTCACTATAGTACATACATAATAATGAATGACATTTTTATTTTTTGAATAGATAGAAATGAAATATTGTTTAAAATATTTTAATTTTTTATAATTATAAATAAGAAATAAATTTTAAATTTATTCATTAGTTCCATTATTATGACAATCCTTGTGAATCATTAATAAAGAACATATCCAATTTCTTTGTGAAGATGGTAGTCTATATGTATGCATGAACAAAATTATTATTTTTTAACTTATATCTATATAATAAATTAAGTAATATAATATATTTAAATAATCTTAATTATTTTATAATTATCATATATATTCATTCAATAAATTATTTTGACAAAACATTTGTTTTTGGTGATGAGAAAATGAATCATATTACTTTGTGGGGGTGGTTCACCACACATAAATGTGAGTAGTGTTTAAATATCCCATAGTATCAAAAATATGATTATTGATTATTGTTAAATAAACATAATAAAATTTAATTATATTATAAATAAATATTTTATTTTATTTTATTTATAGTGTTAAATATTGTTTAAATGTGGAATTAGAAGAAATTAACATGATAACACTTGGTTAAGAGCTATATCTCTTCTTTCAAATCATATATAATATTAAACCTTATTCCAAAAAGGTTTTGTAATTTGGTGGTAAAAATATCTCTAGGACATGGGGAATTATTATTTTATGTAATTTTGATTGGAATTGGTCAAGCTTAAATTCTCATATCGTGTGTATAAGAGAGGATATGGGGTTCCATTTTATAAGAAAGGGGAGTAACACTATTGTAATTAATCAATGTTTTAAAATACTATAAAGAATTTGTCCAGGAAAATTTGAAATCAATGAGCCTAAATTTTAATATTAGGTTATATGTGTCAAAACAATTTAATCCAAATAATTAATATAATATTTTTTGACTATATCAATAAATTTTATATATAATTTACTCATTTTTTCCTTTTTCCACGGTGAGTACATTTTAACATAGGTTACTATTCATAATGAAAAGATAGAATGATTTACTAAATTGGAACATCTAAATTATAAATATCAATTAAATTTTTAAATATTTATTATATAGATTTTTGAAAAATTACATTTAATATGAAATTACAAAACACAATGAAAATAAAATTAGAAAAAATAAATAAATTTTATGCATAAATGGAAATTTTTCTAAAATAAAATATAATATGAATTCATTAGTAATTATTTTAATTAGGTTTAATCAATGTGATATTATATTACTCTATAAAAAATTGAAAATATAATGTTACTATTAAATTTATTTATTTAATGGATATAAATAAGAGTTTTTCATAATTTAAAATTTTACATTATTCACTCAAAAATTATTTCTTTCAGAAAATTTCCAAAAAAATTACCATAAGATAAATTCAACATTAAGAATCCAAAACATAATTCCATTTTAACATATTAATCTTTGAAAATTTTTAAATTTATGTTTTTATAAACCCATATAATTCCTAAAAAATAATTTTAAAAGAAGAAATAATTTCATTTTCGATTAAAAAGTTACATGAAATAAATATAGTAAATATAAAAGAAAAAAAAATATTCATGAATATTTGTAAAAAATTAATTAATTTTTTATTAATGTTACTAGTTTTTTTCAAAATTATACTCCACACAATGGGATCTTCAAAATGAATCCCTATTGATGGTAAATATAATGAATATTATATTGCCCCGAAAATCACCATAACATAGCCACAAGGATTAAAATGTGGAAATTAAAATTATAAATTTATATATATATATATATATATGTTGACCACCTTAATGGTTCCATTTTAGAGGATATATAATAGATGTAATAATACATCCTTTCAAAATTTTATTCATTCTGGAGAGCATGGTGTGATCTTCTATATTTCTTAATCATGGTTTGACCGTCATCAAAGTTCTTATAAGAATGTTTTGGAATATATCAAGTGTTGTAGCATGAAGTTCATATACCAGACAAATTTAGTTATTTCATTTCATGACCCCCGCTTCATTAAGGTTATTTTGTAGTAAAATCTCTATTCATTTCCTCAAAGTTAATGTAAAGTGGTTTTTTTATGGAATAATGCTCAAATACATAGTATATTGACCCCAAATATTTTGTACTAGTTATTCCTATGTACAACCAAATCATTAATATTATTTTCATGTAATTATATATACATTTTTATATAAAATAATAAGAATATGATGGATTTTTAGAAGATATTACAAGTCCACTTTTCATTCATACATGATATTTAGTTCATTCTTATGTATCCCTGGTTTTAGTGTGGTAATGCCATCATATCATAGTGGTAAATATTAAAGTACATGTTAAAATGACAAATCCCACACACCATCAACTTATTCACATTCATATCTTACAAAACCAACACTAATTCGATTTAAAAAAATTTCAATTCTCAATTCATTATGGTTTCCACTTTTAGAGTGAATCATATCTTTCTAATTTACCAATTAACTTGAAAAAAAAATTAAATATAATCATCTATTACTCTGATTACAACTATTATTAGGATCATGTAATGGTTTTTTCTTTGTTTTTTATTTCCAAACAACTTTTGGGTTAACCATACGAACATTTTTAGGATTTTTGTGTGTTCCATGAACTTTTTTTCAATGTATTCATAATACCTCAAAAACAATCATTAATTTCAATTTGAAAAAAACAATAAAAAATTATTAATATGACAAAATATTTGATCAATTAAAGATATAAAATCATTGAATAAAATTATGCATATTTTTAAAACACCAATTTATTATCAAAATATATAAATGTAATTTAAAAATAAACCCCTTTTTCTCTTTAATGATATGAAGTTTTTTGAATGTTAATATTTTTTATTAGTTTTATTTCATAGATGAATTTTTTTAAAAAAAATTAGTTTAATAAATAAATTATTATAATTATTTTTTCTGAGACTATCTAATGTTAAATTATTGAATGAACAATGGTATCACCAATAGTAAGTGGTATCAGATCAAAAGGTGAATGGTGTACTGGTGTTGATGAAATTTAAAATAATAAAATTCTTTGTAAACAACTACATTACCTTTTAAAATATTATGTTGCATGAATATTATATTCGGTTAGGTCATGTTTATTTTTATATACATCTAAATTTAAATTCATTATTCCTATCAATTGATATAGAATGTGTTTTTTCATGAATTGTTGTCCCTGGTCGGTCCTTTAGATAAAAGTTTAATGTTTTCCATGGTTATTATCTAACTGAGAGTAATATAAATGAGTGTGAAGGGGTTGATTTCAGTGTTAGGTTGGGTTAGAGATATGTAAGAAAAAATTTATATGAGATAAAAATAGAGTTATTCATGGTCAGTTTCATAAATAATTATCCTTTATACATATAAAACTAGATATATGACTCATCACATCATGGATTATCCTCCAATATCCTTAAAGGGATGAATACATGGTAGATAAGTATAAGTCATATGAGTGTGATGGGTAGAGAGATTAGTATTATCAATTATATGGGTAGAAGTTCTGGAATTATCATACTATATAATGTTACAACCAGTAATTCTTTGACAATGTTATAAATTGATCTTATAAATCTTCCACATGATGTCATTAGAAAAGATCAATCAATGTGGGTTTCCATTAGTTATTATTTTGTATCATAAATCAACACTTATATTCTGGAAATAATGATAATTCAGCTAATACCAAGGTTATAAGTTAATTTTAGTGATACTAGGTTCAATACAGAACAATAATTTCTATAACGCCTCAAGCCTGCTCTTCTGGACTCTGTGAATAAAAATGTTTGTAATTTTTTTCTTATAAAATTAACTGAATAATTACACAACACTTTAAAAAAAGAATACCTTTTACCGGTCTAGGTTCTGTAGGATTAGAAAACACCTTACATTTATAAGAGTTGAACCAAAAATAAAACAACTTTCCATTATTCTTCTATGTGTGATAACATCAAAAGCATCGAAGCCTAATTTAGAACTTCTATGATTCCTGTGAAAAAAATTTAAAAACAAATGGGTGAGAATTTTATTTCCCATTAAAGAGATTTGAAAACCTTTGATAAGTCCAAATAAAAATTGTCCCATAGATAATACTTCCAAAAATATATTTTTAGAGAAACTTTTACGAAATACTATAAAGGTTTGAAAAATAATTATATTTCAAAAATGATTTTAAATTAATCCAATGATTCAGTTGATATTATTAATCAACATCTTAAAAAAATAACTGAGGCCACTTGAATCTTTGAAGGCTATTTTGGGCCTACCCACATGAGGTATAGATTCACTCTCAAATTTCCTATTGTAATTACAATGTTCAAGTACCGGTTTTTATAAAAGTATTTTTTTCAAATTTATTTACATATATATGATTTCATTATAGTTTTTGTTTATTGAAAACATTTCAATGCATTAATATTCACTTATATTTAAATATAAGTATACATATATATTAACATTCATTAGACATCACATGTGATTTTGGTTACGACAAAAACTCATTCCATAAGTCTTTTCCTGCAATGTATTCAATCTTTTTTTCATGGAACACATTTGTTATTCATATAAAAAAATTATCATATAAAACATTTATATATTGCACATAAAGTTTTAAAAAATTTCAAATCATGAATAAATACATGTTTATAATAATGTTAGATAGTAAACCATAAAATTAAATTGAAAGTCATGAATGAAATAAGAAATCAAGGAATGTCGGCATGATGCATAACACATGGTCATGAATAAATGAAATTGTGATGTTCTTAATATAACAAAAAAACATGCTTAATTATCATTGTGTAATAAAAATAAAATTATAGACATGTTGATAAAAAAATTATATATATATGACATGGAATTTATAATTATAAATATAAACATTGGTAAATTTAAATATCACTTGTCATGATTTATATGGAATTATATTAAAACACATATACACAAGTGAAACAATGGTTTTAGATTCCAACATAGATTGAAAAAATAAATTAAATTTTGACAAAGAAAATATACACCCTTACATTATTAGTTCCAATGTAATTATCAACATATATGTATATATACTCTAAGACTCAAACATATACTAATTAAATAAAAAATTTAAGAATAAAATATGAAAAACACCACAATATAAAAATATCCTGTACAAAAATAAGATCTTAAATAAATAAATGTTTCAAATAAATATTTATCCCTTACTAAAGAAAACATTTAAAATTAGTAATAACATAATTATACATATATAATTGTTTAAAATTAAAAGATATTGGTTCCTTGTAAAATAATCATTTTAAAATTAGTAAAATATATTGCATGTAATAATAGTCCCTTAAACAAAGACAAGAAACTAAAATCAAAATTTTGAGATAAACAAACAGTCTATATGTAATGATAATCCCTTACTTAAACCACCTAAGAATTAAATTTTTAAAACATCACTCCATTTAATTTAACTTATACAGCTAATATTTAATTAAAAATTAAATAATAAAAGAAATATCTTGAAGTTTCCCTAAAAAAATTGAAATCCTTTTACTCCTATTTTCTACTTGTTTCTCATATTCTCAGAACCAAAAATATCTAAGCATAACACATAGAGAAAAATAGAACTCTCGCTTCCTTCCTCACTCACACATATAGTAATTTAGAATATCATAGGCAGTGAAGTGTCTGCTTAAATACACTATTGGATAGTCTTAATATATATATATATATATATATCAAGTTGAGATATGCTTGGATTGTCAGAAAGATATGATGCTTATATATATTTTTTAAAATGATCGACTCTCTAAGAAAATGAAATAAAAGATGATCTGTATTTGATCTGATTTTGAAAAAAATGAACATATTTAGTGTTTTTTAGAATAATCATAATCAATAAAAGGGGATTGCATAATGTAATCGTTGAAAAACAATATACATGTCATTTTAAAATTTTTAATGCCAGCATTTAAAACAAACAATTGATATATAAAAAAAGAAAATCGAATCTAGAAACATGACAACCTGTATTGATGACAGTGGTATCAAATTAATTCATGTTGGCATCAAGTTCACGAAATTTAAATCACAACAATACCAACAGACAATGATTAACCACAAAAGTTGATGAAATAGACATTTTATCCTACTCTCAAGATGTTTTTTCAAAAGATTATAATACTATACAAAACAAAAAACACATCTATCAGTAGATCGAGATGACGCATAACAAATCCCCAAAACCATGCATCATTTTCCCCAAATCTCATCCAAGTGAATCTAATCTAGATCTGAATCACATCATATATGGGGTTTTGTAGAACCCTAGATCCACACAGGATCCCAACGCTGGTAGTCGAAACCACCAATCGTCGTGCTTGGCCTTGATCATACATCTGACCTTGCATCTGAAGACGAACTAGTCTCGATCTCACTAAACATGGTTTGATTCAACACTGGGGGTTGACTCACAAAGATGAAACACACTCGACCTCCTTAGGTCGAGCTCTCATCCTAACCAAGCTTGTCATCGACCTCAAACCCCCACGGCTAAAGCTTAATTCCAGCCACTCCCTAATTTAGTCTCCAACAAACCCTCAAAATCTGATTTCAATTTTTCTTCAGTTTGTTATTTATAGTCAATCTGTTTTATTGTTTATATATATATATTTCATTTATTTAATATCATAAATCATAATTCTAATTCCACAAAATTATTTTAATAATTTCAATTTGTAATATGAATTTGTTCATAAATTAGAATATTAGAAAACAATTCATAATTATCATTATATTAATTTGATCATCCATTTAAGATTATACATATAAAATTTTAATAATTCTTATCAATTTTTTAGTTTTCTTTCTTTAATATAAAAAACTTATTTTCATATAAAATCATAACAAATTTTATAAGTCAAAATAATAATCATATTCAAAAAATTCTATCCTTTTATGTACCTTAATAATTATTATCATTATTTAATATCCTAAAGAAAATAAATGATATATGTCTTTTAAAATTATTTTTGTCTTCTCAAATATTTATGAAAATGCGGGTTTATTCAAAACATTATTTTTAACATAATAAAATATTACTTTTAAATATTTTCATTTACTAAGAGAAATGTTCTACAAACAAAATATTATTTCTAAGTTAATGATTTAAAAATTAATGAAACTTAACACATCTTGGTTGTTAACTTGACAATTATTATAATTAACTAATAAAAACTAGTTAATAAATTATCATTATAACTTTTTCCTTAATTATTTATTTTTTAAATTAGTAAATTTAATATTTATTTATATATTTTGTTTTACATTGAATAAATTTTTAATTAAAAAACTAAAAATAAATTAAATAATTATTTTTACTAAAACTAGGGATATTAAATTCTCCCCCCCACCCCCCTTAAATGAAATTCACCCTTGTAATTATTTTTTCAAACAAATGAATATTCTGAATTTCCATCCTCATAATTAATGAATATCTAAGGTTCCTTAACTATCTAACGAAAACTCTATCATGTAGAATATTTTTCCCTCAAAATACGGCATCTAACCTCCAAAGTTGTCTAGACCTTTCCTTTGATACCAATTATATCAACTCGAGCCTGCTTTTCTGGGCATGTGCTTAAAAATGCGTTGTAATTTTTTTCTTATAAAATTAACTGAACAATTGAACAACACTTTAAATAGAAGAGGACATTTTACTAGTCTAGGTTATGGAGGATTAGACAATACCTTACATTTATCAGAGTTGAACCAAAAATAAAACAATTGTCCACTACACTTCCACGCGTGCTAATATCAAAAGAATCAAAGTCCAATAAAGAACTTCTATGATTCCTGTGAAAAA
The DNA here is from genome assembly GCA_963277665.1 of Viscum album. Taxonomy (NCBI): domain Eukaryota; kingdom Viridiplantae; phylum Streptophyta; class Magnoliopsida; order Santalales; family Viscaceae; genus Viscum; species Viscum album. Next base: position 1,018,215,200 of record OY728133.1, on the reverse strand, counting down.
ACATTTAAAAACAAAGGGTGAGCATTCGATTGCAGAGTAAAGAGTTTTGAAAACATTTGATAAATCCCATGAAAAATTGTCGCTTAGATAATTCATCCATTAAATATATTTGTAAAACAACTTTTACGAAATACTGTAATGTTTCAAAAAATAATTATACTTCGAAAAAAAATTTAAACTAAACCAGTGATTCAGTTGAAAATATTAAACAATCTCTTAAAAACAAAACCACTGAGGCCACTTGAAACATTGAAGGTTATCCAGGGCCTACCCACTTGAGGGATAGATTCACTCTCTAATTCCCTATCATATTTACACAGTTCAAGTACAGGTTTTTACAAAAATCCTTTTTAATATTTCTTTACATGTATATGATTTCAATGGAGTTTTTGATTATTGAAAACATTTCAATGAATTAATATTAACTTATATTTAAATATACATATATATATATATATATTAACATTCTTTAAACATCAAAATTGATTTTTTGTGACCAAAACTCATGTCATAAGACTTTTCATGAAATGTATTCAGACTTTTCTTTCGTGGAACACATTTGTAATTCATATAAATAATTTATCATATCAAACGTGTATATATTATGCATAAAGTTCTAACATATTTCAAAGCATTAATAAATCCATGATTATAACAATCGTAGATGGAAAACCATAAAATTAAATTGAAAGTCATGAATGATATAAGAAAGAAAGGAATGAAAATATTATGCATAACACATGGCCATGGATAAATGAAATTGCAATGTCCATAATATAAAAAAAACATGATTAATTTTCTTTGTGCTATAAAAATAAAATTATAGACATGTCAATAAACATTATATATATATATATAGATGACATGGTTCCTAAATTATAAATAAAAACTTTGATAAGTGTAAATATCACATGGAAAGATTGATATAGAATTAGATTAAAACATATATACACAAGTGAAACAATGGTTTTAGATTTCAACATAGATTGAGAAAATAAATTAAATTTTGAAAAAGAAAATATACACCCTTTAATTATTAGTTCAAATTTAATTATACACATATATGTATATATCCTTTATGATTTAAATATAGAACAATTAAATAAAAAATTAAATAATCAAATATGAAAAACACCATAATAGAAAAATATTTCTTAATAAAAATATCTTAAATAAATAAATGTTTGAAAAAAATATTTATCCCTTATTAAATAAAACATTTAAACTTAGTAATAACATAATTTGTCATATAAACATGTTTAAAAATAATATATATTGGTTCCTTGTAAAATAATCAGTTTCAAATCAGTAAAATAAATTGCATGTAACAATAGTCCCTTAAACAAAGACATAAAACTAAAATAAAGATTTTGAGATAAATAAAAAGTCTCTAAGTAATGGTAATACCTTATTAAACCCCACTAGTAATTAAATTTTGAAAACATTACTCCCTTTAATTTCACTTATACATCTTATCTTTACTTGAAAATTAAATAATAAAATAAATAGCTTGAAGTTTCCCATACAAAAAAAAGGAAATCAATTAACTCTTATTTGCTGCTTTTTTCTCATTTCCTTAGAACCAAATATATCACAGTACAACACATAGAGGAAAATGGAACTCTCACTTCCATCCTCACTCACACATATAGCAATTTAGAATATCATGGGCAGTGAAGCTTCTGCTTAAATGCAACCTCATATAGTCTTAAAGTGATATGTATATTTTTATATCAAGTTGAGATATGTATGAACTTCCATAAAGCTTTGATTATTATATATATAAACTTTTAAATGATCGATTGTCTCATAAAAAGACATAAAGGAGGATTTGGATTTGATCTGATTTTGAAAATAATGAATAGATTTAGTGTTTCTTTTGAAGAATCATAATCAATTAAAGGGGATTTCCTGAGTTAATCATTGAAAAACAATGCACATGTCATCTTCTGATTTTAATACAAGCATTTATCACAAACAATTGATACACACAGAAAGAAAATCGAATCCAGAAACATGACACCCTGTATTGATGAAAATGGTATAAAATTAATTCATGTTGGCATAAATTTCAAGAAATTTAAAACAAAACTAGAACAATTGATGTTGATGTAACACACAAGTTGAAGAAATAGATATTTCATTCTACTGTCAATATGGTTTTACAAAATATTCTAATACTATACAAAAAAACACCTATCGGTAGATCGGGATGACGCATAACAAATCCCTAAAACCATGGTTCATTTTCCCCAAATCTAATCCATGATAATTTGATCTAGATCTGCATTGCATCATACACCAGGTTTGGTAAAACCCTAAATCCATAAAGGATCCCAATGCTGGCAGTCGAAACAACCCATCATCATGCTTTGCCTCGATCACACATCTGATCTTACATCTGAAGAAAAACCATCCATGATCTCGCTCGTCTAGGTCCGATTAAACACCAATGGTTGACTCACAAGTATGAAACATGCTTTACATCCTCAACTCGAGCTCTCGTCTGGTGCAAGATTTCCATCAACCTGAAACCCCCACAACAGAAGCTTGATTTCAACCTCACCCTAATTCGGTCTCCTATACACCCTCAAAACACAATTTTCAATTATTCTTGTGTTTTTTATTTATATTCAATCTATTTTATTATTTATATTTATATATATATATATATCAATTTTTTAATATCAGAAATCATAATTCGAATTTCATAAAATTATTTTAATAATTTCAATTTGTAATATTAAATTTTTTATAAATTAACGTGTTATAAATAAATTAATAATAATTCTTATATTAATTTGAGCATTCATTTATGATTCTATATATATAATTTTAAAAATTCTTATCATTTGTTTAATTTACATTCTTTAATATAAGAAAAAAACTTATTTTCATATGAAAATAATAATAAATTTTATAAGTCAAAATAATAATCATATTCAAAGAATTAAATCAATTTAAGTACCTTGATAATTTTTATCGTAATTTAATATCCTAAAGAAAAAAGTGATATATTTCATTTAAAATTATTTTTTTCTCAAATATTTATAAATATTCTTCTTTATTCAAAACATTAATTTTTCACATAATAAAATATTACTTTTAAATATTCTCATTGATTAAGAGAAATATTTTATAAATGAAATAGTATTTCTATGTTAATAATTTAACAATTAATGAAACATGACATATCTTGGTTTTTAACTTGTCAAATATTTTAATTAAAAAATAAAAATTAGTTAATAAATTATAATTATAACCTTTTAATTAATTAATTAATTTCATAATAAGTAAATTTAAAATTAATTTACTAATTTTGTTTTATATTGAGTAAATGTTTAATTAAAACAAAAACTAATAATAAATTGAATAATTATTTTTACTAAAAATAGGGATGTTACAATTTTCATAGGAATTAGAAGCCTTATATCCATAGGTGTAATTTATATATTTTTTGGTTTTATTATTTGATGATTTATCAGAATTTCAATTATAATGAAAATAGAATCAGGATATTCCCATTGGTATGGATTGACTTCATATTTATAATCATCACATATTCAGGTTGATTGAATAATAATCAATGCGGATTTAGTTTTTCTTCATAAAAGAGGGTGATTTATGGGACATGAATATTAAGGATTCATGACATTTTTAATAATAATTTATACGGACTTAAACTGAGTGTCTCATTTCCTTATTATATTAATATCCATTTTGATATGCATATTTCATTTTTAGTTTAATTTTATTATGTACAATGAATTATTATTTTACATTACTTATTGTTAATAGAACTATTTTTATAATAGTGATAGTATTTATTAATATATTTGAGGTTTTTTAATTCCATAATTCCATGGAGAAGATTTCAGAATTTTTACTTGTGGTTTGTAGGTGTTTTTAAGATATTCTACAATACCCTGGTGGTGAGATCTCTTTTTGAAACTCAAATTTGTTTCAGAATTTCATTGATTTATGATTTTATTAAAATATGAACTGTTTACATGGTTACTATATAAATTTATTTTAATTGACTTTAAAGGGGTGTGTTTCACCATGATAAATAGTGTAAAAAAATAGTTCATATTTTTACAATTACTCTCTAATAATCAGATTCATTTTCTCTACATTGTTAACATGGTTTCATTAATTAATGAATATGAATTTAAATATTGACATGTTGATAGTTTTATCTATTTATTGTTTATAATGGTGATTTATAATAATTGGGTTTTATTTTATTTCAAAACTAAATTGAATTTTTTCTGATTTTATTTATATTTTAATTCCCATTAAAATTTTCAAAAATATAATTAAATTTTAATTTTTGAAATTTTGGATTTTAAACTATATTGTATTTCAGGATTGGCATAATTAATTATGAAATTGGTTGTTATCCTATTTACCTAGGGATTTTATTTTGTGTATTCTATTCATTTTTACATGAAATTTGTGTGGGACGATGTTATGGATTACCATTATACTAAATTACCTTGATCAACATTGATTTTTTGTATTTACTCTTTCCCATCGTTTGAGTAAATCATGTGGTAATGATACCCCAATGATGTGATTACTGGTTTTTTAAGTCAATGGTGTATTTTTCATGGATCTTTATCAAATATTTTCCTATGTATTCATGTACAACATGAATCCTTACTGATCCACCAACTAAATTTTATTATAACGAGTGTCACTCAAGGTCTATTAATAGATTTTCTCTATAATTAATGTACATGGTAGTCACATAATATTAATTACCTATTTTTATATCTCTTTATAGAATTGTCTCCCCAACTATAGTAGTGATTTATTAATGGTGTCTTCTATTTTTTATGGTTTTATAGGTAATAAGTAATATAGTATAGGGGACTCTATTTTAGGTATTATTCATCAATATACAAGATGATGGTGAGTGATTAAGGGGTGGTTCTACATTTTCTTAATAAATTGAGAGGGGATTGGGTAAAAAGTATTAATAATTATTCCAAGAGAGAAATAGAAAATGATAGTGAGAGAATGTAAAGTTTTTCTGTCCATATAGAACATTATATAGCTCATTTTGATCTCTTATTATTGTTATAAATTATTTTTTACATTAATGGAAGGTTTTTAGTAAACACGTGATTTGTTTGGCGAGTTTAGTTTATAGAATCTGAACCATGAGTAAGAGGATGGTGGACTGACTAGGCAACAATGAAATTTTAAATCCAATAATGGAGGATTCAATATTTATGATTTTGGTGATTGACCCTTGGTAAGGGTGTTTCTATCATGTTTATTTCTCTAATCATATTTTTAGTTTTTCCTTATACTTGTTGTTGTAATTTTATTGATTCATAAGTGGATGGTGGATTATTCCAATTTTACAGTGTATATATCCTTCCCTAAGATTAGGGTAATTAATATCTATTATTGAGATGAAAATCCCATTCTTGGATAGATTATGTGGTCCTTCTCTACAATACATTATTTCAATTTTATTTCTCTTCCACTTTTATAGGAATGACCTCATTATGATACTACACCATAAACATTGATTTAAATTCATTGAAGAATATAATATCCATTATTTTCTAATACTTTATTTTAAACTTTGATCTCCATTACATATTAAATGATTATCATTGGTTTAACATTGTTTTGTATCTCTAAATGTACATTTTTCTTTGTTTCAAATCTATAAAAAAATTCATCTATTCAATAATTAGTTCTGGTTGTGAATTATACTATATGTTCATTCTCAATGAGTTATAAAACTTATTTATGGTTCAGATTTTTTTCATTTTTGAATCCTTAATTAATTAATCTACACTAAAAAGGAATTTCAAAAATATTTTTTTTATATATTCTATTATTTATAATAAATATTTATATTGGTTTTTTCTTTTGAAACATTGTGTGTAATTTTTTTCCATTTATTTTACATGAACACTAATTTTTGATGAATTTTAAAAAAAATATTCAAAAAAATAGTTTTTTTAATGAATATGGATTTAGTGTATTATAATTATTTCATTGGATTTTTAGTGTGGAAAATGGGTTTAATAAAAATTATTCTTTTCTTATTTTTGTACTAATCAAAATAGTATAATATTTATCGGTTACAAGTATATCCAATGTGGATGCCATGATGTGAAAAACAAAGTACCCCATAATATGAATTCTTCTTAATTAGATTTAATAGTTGATTTATAACTACATTTGAGAATAAAAGTATGTTAGTGATTATTTTAAATAGAAAAATTACATGGAATGGAATTAAACTGAATTTTTTTAGGTTTCAAGTGGATTTATTTTCAAATCATAATATAGAAGAACATTTAGAAATGAGTCAAATTGTAAGATTATAGTTCAAATTTTTTTATTACTTTATGATTTATGTTTAATATATTTCTATTAATAATAATTTTATTTATATTTGAAATATCTTTTGTCTAGGGTGGGTTGAAATTTCTGAAGAATTTTTTTTGATGGATGAGTCAACTTTTGAAAATAAGTTTCAGGTTTATATTCCATGATTTAGAATGCATAAAAGTGGTGTTTTGAGATAAGGAATAATTCTCAGTTAGTGGACCAAGGTTGTGGTTGATAATTGGATTAATTGGGTTATATTTCAGTATTTTAAGATATTTCATCCCAAGTTTCATGGTTTGGTGTTCATAGATTATGATAAACCATGTGACACCTTGATGTTCATTATAGTTTTAGTTAATTTTGAACTTAGAACTATTGTGTATCATAATAAGTATACAGTTATGGAAAAACCACACGTGGTCCAAGGGGAATCCATGAGATGATGAGGATTCATTCGAGTATAGTTCAGGGGCTATGGATAGTTTCAAAAAAATAGTGTGCCCTAATGTAGATAGTTCTAGTTGGGTGTACACGAGCAGCTTACATTTTGGCCAACCATGGGGAAAATTGTGTTAGGTAAGATCCAATCACATGGTTGTTGAATGGTTTGGAAAACCATATGGCTACCCATATTTCAATATAAATGAAAAAATGAAAAAAAAAATCCCCCCTTTAGTTTTTAGCCACAAAACGCCCTTTCTACTATATTTGATATTGGCAGAATAAGGGGATTCCAAGCCCATTTAACCTCATCCATACATTAATTTTTCACGTTTTTTGTGGGATATTTTTTATATTTTGAGGTAATATTTATCCTATAAGATATTTCATTTCTTCTTCCTCTACCTCCTATATAATTTTGGGGATCTAATGTTTTGTTATTTTTGATGATTCCACTAGAGGATAATGGAATTGAAAGTTTCTCATGGGCATTTGGGTTAACTTGTGTAGGGGAGATCACAATATAACCACATCATCCTGATGTGTGTCATTTCATTAAGGTATTTTTTTAAGATTAATTTTCATAGTTTGTTCCTAAAGTATTAATTTACTTCTTTTATTAAATTTTATAACCTCTTTGGGATTTTCCTGATAAAAGTTTTAAGGATCTTATGTGGGCCTTCTATGGTGGTTTCATAGAGTTTCAATAGGAGGTGGGCACCATATGATTTTTCTATCATTATGAGAAATGGTTGTTTAATTCATTAATTTATAATAATTTTTATAATTTATTAATTGTTATGTTTTAATTTTAGGAGAAGGATTGGGTCATCAAGATAGGCTCAATTGGGTCCCAAAGAGTTTTTGTGAAGCTTTTATGTGTATTGACGTAGACTCTATGCTTTGAAAACTTTTTTGAACACTTTTTTAATTAAGAACGATGTCTATGAACGTTTTATATAATCTTAATAATTTTTTTGTATGTGCATTGGGGTATATTCCTTAAAGTTTTTTTGTTGTGTGTTTGGACCTTGGTTTACATCAATATCATTCATTTATTAATTATTTCTTTCAAATTCCCACTGACCTTATTGGATCCACAATATTGAGAGACTGAACATATGGCCACCCATGGGGTGTTCTCTCCTTTAAAAAATTAAAAAAAAAATCTTGTTGATTTTTAGTAAAATCTTATTAGTCCTTTTTGAAATGGTTCAATTGTGTCATTTGGAAATTTATTCGGTTTTGTGTTACCATTTGAGAAACATATGTTTTAAAATAGATATAGTTATAAAATGGGGTGTTTCCCTAAAGATTATTTATCAATATGTTTTAAAATGGGTTTATAATGTTGATTTGAAATGGTTGTGTAGTGACCTCTTCGATAAATATGACTTGTTTAATCATAAAAATATTTTCATTAAAAATTAAGGTCATTGAAATTGTTTATATTTTCAGTAAGGATAATCCATGTTTTGAGTTGTGGAATCCAATTATTTTAAATGGATTTATTTCTTGTGATTTATGTGATTTGAAATGTGTTATATTTTATTTGAACCATGTGATAATTTATTTTTCTGTGGGGGAAATGATTAATTTTGTGATTATGAATGTAAATGAGAACGGTTAAAAATATTTTTATGGATTTTTAAATGTTTTTAATAAATAATAAGGATTGTTTATTTGGGTAAATTATGAAATAATATAATTGTGATTTTTATTTAATTTCATGAAGTTGATGAAACTTGGAAATTATGAATGAAATAGTAATGATTAATAATGACATGATAGGGGTGGGTCATAAATTTCATTCTAAATCCTGGTTGGATACATGGACTGATGGTACTTTTTTTCCAACATGTGACTAATGATTTTAGGATGATGGAATGACCTTATACATCATGGATTTTAGAAGGAATAATTTATTCTCCAAGAACCCCTATGCACCATAGTTTATAGATGATGTATTGATAATCTTAACTCCAATGGTATGGACATGGTGTTCTATATCAATGTTTTGATGACCAGTCATGGCGTTTAGATTCTCTATTAGAAACATTAACTAATTTCCCTTATTTTTGACTTGTAACATAATGGTTGGGATGGATGTACTTGGCATACCAAATACTTGTTGAATACTTGAACTAAGGATCATTGTTTTCCAACATGTGAACCCTATGATTTGTGGACCTCATGACTAGAATTGGATAATTCAGGTTTAATATAATTGGTTAAATCGTGGAATTAAGAGATAATTTTGTAAATTTAAATATTGTTACATACGGAAACATGTTTTATTCTCCTCATTTCCCACCCTTATTTTTATGCATCCTACATTGTTGTACTAGTTTTTATTTATTAGAAACCATTAGTAGTGCCCTAAATATTTTTACTCCTACACTTGAGAGGAATGTATTTCACTTGGGTACCCAAGTAGATATCACATGTATATTGTAGGAAGAGGTTTGGGATAAGGCCTAAGTTGAGAACTATTTAGATGAGTATTATTTCTCAAGTGGCATCACATGAATGTAAGGGTTTGCCGTAGTAATGATGTAGAGCCTTTTTTAGTTTGTTTTATTTTATGATATTAAGTAGCCATCCTAGTCAGTGGTTGGTTTTATATATAACATAAACATTTGGCCCTTCATTTATTTATTTTTATTATATCATATTTTGGTTTATATTTTTTTACTATTTACACATACTATGATGTGTATGATGGTTGTTTATTGGATTTTGGTTGTGATATCTTGTATTAAGGTATAGTCTCCTCAAAGTACCATTATAGAACGTCTCTACTAGTTAAAATCCTCTAGCATAAATGGTGGAATTCATAAGGTAATGTGTTTCACAAACACTAGAACTGGTTTAGTTATACTAGGCCTTGATGTTTCAAATTATTATTAGAGGATTTTTACTTTCCTATTATTTTACTCTTTGGGATATGGTATACTAATGATATATGATTTCATTGAGGTTTTATATGGATACAACTCTAGTTCATTTTGAACACCAATTATGGTATGATTTCTAGGTTACTAGGGTATGGGATTGATGTTCTATATTTCTAATGTCATGGTTTTATATAATGTTTTATTCAAAAAATTAACATGTTGTTTGGATTCGATGAATTATAGTGGATTTATGGTTCATGGAGTATTATTAAGAGGCATGTTATTTAGATTTGACTCTTGGCCTATAATGTAAATATGCATGTCACATATCGTTTTGGGGATGTAAAATCCACGTACTATTAAACTACTATTGGGTGATTTTAGGGAAATCATTCTGGTGGATGTTTCTGTCGATCTATGGTGAGATACATGATGATGAGGACATTGGTGTGGTCCTCAAGAATTATTTGTTCAGTGACTATTTTGGGTCAATATTTTATATTTATAAGACTGTTGGACCCCATGTGGGTTCCTTTTTCACATGATCATTTTTAGGTATAGGTCCTATAGGCAGTGGTACAATGTGGAGATGCTCATAGAGGAAGGTATCCATAGTTGTGGTAGGTTTTCTGGTATATGTAAAAATTGTGATTTGCGACTCTAGAGGAGGTTGTTTTAACTTTCTCATATCATTTTGAGATTATACAGGTTAATTACTAATGACATATTAGTTTTGTTTATCTAACAGAATACATATACCTAGGGTTATAGCACATATTAACTTTCTTGAAATGAATCTAGTTCATGGAGTCTGTGTTAGGTGGATTCTTTGGTTGACCCATGAGAGGGGACAGAAGAGATGTAAGTGACTGTGGGTGCATGAGGAATGAGTGAATGTTTTTTTCATCTGAGAGGGGGTTATTTTGGGTGTAACCTTGTATCAGGTTTAGTTGATTTGGATTCATTTTATTTTGAGAAATAAGACTTGAGTTCTAGTGTTTTAACCTTTTGGTTGGATTTTATAGGGGCATGATTATTTGGGATCCTCACTCAGTAGATAGTTTTGTTAGTAAGATAAACCTAGTGTATTTAGGCTAGACTGGATGTAAATTTTTTCTTTGGTTTATGACCACAGAGGTGAGATAGTCATGTAATTTTTATAGCACGAGACACATGATGGTGGATAGCTTCCTTGGGGTGAAAATCAATGGTAGTGATGATGAATTGGTGGTGTTGGTTTTTTTTTATGTTAGGACTGGTTAGGTGTCTAACTTGGTTATATATAGATGTGTTTTCTAGAACATGGTGTGAGAATATATGGCCTTTGTGTAGAATTGATGGATGTTTATTTTGAGTGGCTGAGAAAGAGTTTTTCTCTACTATATTTCTTTTCATTTTTGGAACCACCAAGGGTTATCTTATTTAGTTAAGAGGTATGTGCATGGGAGGCATGGATATGGGAAGGGTCTTGTGATCCAAGGTTTCAAAATTCATGAATTTTCAGAGATAGAATCAAGCTCCACGGTTGTGCCAGAGAATAGTGTGTGTATGTGATCGATATGTGTTAATAGTATTTTGAAGGAATAATAATATGGTAATGCACGTTTTTGTTTGTTTATGGATCAATCATTAAATGATCATACATCGGAGGTGGTTGAGTTATGTTGGAAATGTTGAGTATGATAAAAAAACATTGTGAGTGTAATGAGATGCTTGTAGGATAGGAGACTCGAGGCTTTTAAATGAGTATTTCATTACCTTCTAATTAAATGTGACATAAGAAATAATGGGTTGTAGGGGTTTTCATTGAAAAAATATTATCATGAACACAGTCCAGGGTTGATCATGCACATTATCATGACATTATCCTAGGAACACTAAGAGTGATCATGTTATATACCTAGATACCATAATGTATTTTGTTTTGATATGGGGAATGATAGAGGTTATTCTCAAGGAACAGTTTATGTGGAGCCATATGGTGGGAATTGAACCATATAAAATTTACATTTAGGGTCATCAGGATGGACTAGATATTGAAAAATTCCTTGGGTACCATTCTCAGGGGCTGGGAATGGGTAGCATTTGATGTTTTTTTGTTATTGTGAAATCTAGACAACCACTCGCATGTTTTGGTGTTAATATATTGATTAAATAGTGGGATATTGTGATTGAGGTTTCTTGAGTGAGGATATAAAAATACTCATATTGTGTGGAGTAACATGTTAGTAGAAAAGGTATGACCATTGGCATTGAAGGGTCATTGGTGTACGGAACTCGCCATGGCTTGGTCAAGGTGGTATTATGATTCAATTTAAAACCCATTAAGGAACAGACATAAATTATATAGGTCATGATAGTGGAAAATTTTTTGGATTCATTCACAAGCCAAGAGTGGCATTAGGATCGAGGTGGTTCTAGAAGGTAATGAGAGATTTTCAAGTCAGAGGTACAACATTGGGTTCATAAGGCTTGAATATGGTTTTGTGTTGGTGGAGGATCTATTTTTTGAATATTACTCAGAGTTAGGTTCACACTCTAGTGTGTGTGTTTGGGTGAACATATAATGACTTTTTGAATGTAGAAATTGTAATCAAGTGATTGGTTTTGGACCTATTATTGGTCTAAAATTATCCATAGATAGTCTGACCTACTATTTTTGTTTAAAATTGATGCAGTGAGTTTCAAATTATATATTTTGTGTTTTTTTGTAAATGGGAGGTCTGTTTATGAAATTAAAATTGGGATTTCGAGGAAAAAATATTTTTTCTCTATTTTTCATTGGCAGAATATGCATGTCGACACCATACAGGTTTTTGATGAGGATGGGTGCCTATGATGATTGGAACTTTCATGGAGTTTGGGGAATAGCTGTTTGGGAGTGTCAAGACCCAAAAATTCCATGTAATTTTTTTTAAAATATGTGGTATTATTAAGAAGATGCAAAAATCGACGCCGCTTGATTATGAGTCCCAGTGTGCATAGAATTAATTTTTGAACTTTTTTAGGGTACATTCAGTAAACACACAGACGTAATTTTTTATCTTTTGAACCGATTCTCGGATTAAAAATATGAGGGCACCATTGAATCCACAGCACCGGGATTCGCTTAAGGGATGCTTCACTTTAACTGCATAAGGTCGGGAGAAAAAGTTATTTTTTGGACTTTTTGAAGAAAAGTAATATAACATGTAATTCTTATTTTATTTTCTTTTTCTCCAAAGGATGAGCAGTGGTGGCAGGACTGGAGAATTATCAAGTCATTTAATGGTTTCACTCATCAACTGTGTAACTCCACCATTGTGAATTAAAAGGGGTTCATTAATTTATTTAATTATCCTCATTAATTTCTCAATTACTAACATTTCCCGCTATAATTTAAATGGAGCTTGAGGTGGGGTTTTGGTATAGCTTCTTCAAGCTAGAAAAACTCTGGCGAAGTCCGACGGTAACATCCACCGATGGAGGACAGAAGCTTGTGTGGCAACGATCTAGGATCAACGAACACCGACGAATCCATCCAACGTGGACGCTCCTCCCACCGCAACTGTGACACCTCCAACAGATCTTGAGGTAGGGATTTTGTTTTAAATGGGTTTATTTAATCTTTAATGATGGATAAATATTCTTCCGCTTGTTATTATGTTAACGAAGAGGGTGCAGGATGAACAAATCAGACCCGGACCCTTCATCGCTTTGTTCAGGTTGCGCTCTTCAGGGATGGGTTTCCTCAATTTGACAACAACTAGAAATAGTGGGTCACGCTTTGATGGTGGCATCTTGAGAGACCCATAGGCACAGGTGGGAGTGGAAACGAAGCTCTGAAGCATCGTCGGAGCCCCACAGAAGATCTACCGATACGGCACCGGCACAGCGATGCCAGCAACAAGTGCCATCAGGCGATGGTGGCGGCTGGCATCGGCGGGCCGTGGCTGCAGGAGGAAACTCCCACCGGAGGGGAGTCGCAGCATCATGTCATGGAGGTTGTAGAAGACGGTCGGCCCTTGGCCGGCCGTGGAGACAGAGGCGACGTGTCACCGTGCACCGCATTAAATGGCTGCGACATTGAATCCATTGTAGTGGAGAAGTCCAGGACCCTCTATCTATAGGTCCCACGAGTGAAGAGGCAGCGCCACCGAGTGCTGCCAATCAGAGATCTTTACGGCTCCTTCGAGCCGTTCGGTAGGCAAATCGTGCACCCCGGGTGGGGCGCTCTAGTAGGTCGGACCGCGTCTCCTGGAAGGCCGCGCCCAGCTAGTGGTCTAGCCTGATCCACGGCCCAGTGAACTAGGCCCTCCGCAGCTCAGGCTAAGTATGCCCATGCCTGGTCGGACCTTACCTAGAACCCTCTTGGGCCCTAAAATGAATAAGTGACCGTATCTTGCGAACCGGACAACCGTTTGATGAACCGTCTATAGCAATGGGATCCTTTAAGTGAGACAGTACCTTTGAGATACTCTAAGATATTTTTGGAGAATGTTGGAGTACGGTCAGGTTGGATTGACTCCAAATCCAACTGGGCCCTCGGCACTAAAATGAAAATAACTTACAGATCGGGCATCCGGTTGATGCGACGTCTGTTTTGTTGGGACCTCTATGATATGAAGGATCATGAGGATACATATTCATGGGAATTAGTGCCGGTTGAAATATGACTGACAGCTTGAGTAGTGTTTCTCCCAGAATCAAACATACTATGAGCAAGAATCTAGTGGTTGATAGTGAGGCAGTAGTTGGAGACAGATCATAAAGAGGTTAGTACCGAGCAATCCTGTGTGGATTAGCACTTACTGATCCTATGTGGGTCAGATCCTGTGCGGATCAGTGCCCAGCGATACAATGTGGGTTAGCACATACCGATCTTTTGTAGGTCAAATCATGTGTGGGATAGTGCTTAGCGATCCTATTTGGGTCAGCACATACCGATCTGGTGTGGGTCAGATCCTATGTGGGTCAATGGGGGTTAGTACCTATCGACTTTGGGTTGGTTGGATCCTATGTGGGACTTGCGGGGGTTAGTACCTATTGATCATATGTGGTTCAGACTCTGTATGGTTAGCAGTAGTGCCTCTTGACAGAATAAGATGATCTAGATTCGGGAATAATCATTTTTACTTCTATACATCACTTATACCTGGTTGGAGATGGGTCTATTTCTTTGGTATTTGTGATTGAGATCATGCTTTGTGATTTTTGCATTGTGTAATTCTTAGAGACCTTCGGGTGGTCTTGGGGTCCATACTGAGTATTGTTATACTCACCCCTGCACGGGCTTCACCTGCACCTTGTTGTGTCTTATGAAGATGACGAGAGGCTCAACTGAGACAGTAAGAGCCAAGACTTGGTAGTACATGGAGGTGATTAGACAGCATGGAGAGTAGTGGAGATGTGATGTACCTAACCCTCAATTAGGATCCTCAGTGGATGATTCTAGGAGATGTTTTCTATTTTTTATTTGTAGTTGTACCTTTTAGTTGGGCTTGTATTACGACCCATTTAATTTTAGTACACACCTTTACTACTACAGTTTTACTTCGTGGTTGCATCTTTTTGTATTCTTGGATTTTTATTTTGTACAGGTTTAAAGGCAATGCCTTCATGTTTTGGTGATACCCCTTTTCTGGTGCTTGTCGCCACCCCTGTCCTATGGAAGTCGGGCTTGGGGTAGTCACGGCACGAGCCCTTGAAGACAGGTCGTAACAGTGTGGTATTAAAGGATTCTGTTCTACCGAAGAACTAAGAATCTAATCTTTTTAATGGAGCAATAGTGTTAAGTGTTTTCAGTACATTTTTCAGTTTGAGGAGCCCAGTGTCGGTGCGAAAGTCGATGTATCCCTACACCAGGTCATTTAATACTGATTTCTGACTCGGTGCATGAAAATACTGATTGTGTGTGTTTTGGAAATGTTTTAGTTTTGATCTCTTTTGAGTCAACTCACAAGGTATAACTTTTTGACCATGGCGCACCTATTTTTTCAGGATACCTCCATGTAGAAAACTAACCAGGATTCCTGAGAGAGTACACGATGATGTACACCGAGCGGCGAGGCATCAATGTAGGGTACTCATACTATGGTAGCGCCTTCAGGTGGTGCACCAGCAGCACCACCACCCATTGGGCAGTAGATGCCACTAGCCCCACAAGCAGAACATGTATGCTGACTGAGCATGTTTCATGAGTTCTATAGATAGGGGCCTTTGAGGTTTCTAAGTGAGATAGATCCCCAGGTAGATGAGGACTGGATGGAGACTGTGGCTCGATTTTTTCTCTGGGTTGAGACAACATCCGAGTAGATGGTTATCCTAGCTGCTATACTTTTCTAAGCCACAGTAGGGATATGGTGGATCCTAACACTCTCGAAAAATGACAAGGTGAACCTCACCTGGATGGAATTTGAGAGCCTCTTTAGGGAGGATTTCGTTCCAGCGACACTACGCTCAGTGCGTATCTGAGAGCTTCTTCACTTAAAGTAGGGCAGATTATCAGTGGCCCAGTACTCGGTGAGATTCACTAACCTCTCACGCTACTCCAATGACATGGTATGGGGCCTATTCTTTCAAGATTGGGCCTTTGAGTAGGGTCTCTGGTTGTATATCAGATCGTTTATGGTGTCGACGAATATCGTGATGTAGGATAGAGTTCCCAAGTGAGCATTGTTGCAAGAAAACTTCATAACTGAGCATGCACCAATGGTGAGAGCCACCACCGAATGACAGGTAGCCGAGTCATCTGTAGAAGGTAGTAGAAAGATGAAGCAGCGCTCCATGCAAGCCAAACCTACTAAAGGACGACCCAGGGACGTAGGGTTAGAGGTTCAGAGCTCGCGAGGCAGAGAAGGCCAGCTGGGAGGCAGACTGTGGTTCACGTGCGGTGGGAAGGGCCACATGGCCAGTGACTGCCCAACCCGTCATACTGATGATCAACATATGGTCGAGTGACCACTGAGGTCAAGGTAGAGATTCATGCGAGGAGGTTTGCAGGGTGACGTATGAGGTAGAGGAGTGGGTCGTGCAGCAGGTGGTGGGCGACGATTTGAGGTTCTACTGCCACCACCACTGGGAGGTCCACCCTGACCACAAGGAGTAGGTGGACAGGGGAAAGCATAGCTACAGGTAGCAGGGGACTACAACCACAGTGATATGTAGATGATTAGAGATATGATCTATGTATAATCCACCATAGTTTCAGTACATATAGACATAAGATGTAGTCACTCTTTCATTTCCATGACACTCGTTCGTAGCTCAGATATTCTGATGGAGTTGTTGGCTCGATCCGTGCGATTAGAGACTCCTATGAGAGAGGAATTGATGATTACACACTGGTGATGATAGTGTGAGCTTACTCTAGTAGGTGATAGATTCCTCTGGGATCTTCTAGTAGTAGCACCTAGGCATTACGATGGCATCTTGGGTATGGATTGTCTATCCACAGTCCGTGCTTAGATCGAATATTTTGGGTGAAAAGTGCGGTGTGTCTATGAGGATGTGATTAGGTTTACCTTAACCCATTAGAAAGAAACCTTTGCAGCCTAGGATGGAATATCTCATAGGAGGGTGCAGCTGATTACTCATCAGTTGGCTAGCCTCACCCTCGAAGCACTTGATGTGAGGAGTTTGAATTATCCTGTAGTGGTAGACTAGTATGCTGATTACTTTCCTAATGATGTTCTGGGACTACCTCCATGTAGAGAGGTAGACTTTTACATAGACCTGTACCCCGGGATGACACAGCTATCTACACAAGCATATTGGATGGCTCCTGTGGAGCTTCGGGAGTTGCAGGTACAACTTGAGGACTTATAGGGAAAGGGGTTCATGAGGCCCAGTGTTTCTCCATGGGCAAGCCCAATCTTATATGCCAAGAAGGTAGATGGGAGGTTGAGGCTTTGTGTGGACTATCGGCACCTAAACCAGGTGTCTGTAAAGAAAAAGTACCCACTCCCAAGGATCGATGATCTCTTCGACCATCTGAAGGGAGCACGATGGATTTCGAAGATAGACCTCAGATCAGGCTATCATCAGCTCAAAGTATGGGATGAGGATGTACCGAAGATAGCCATCAGATGTCGGTATGTCCATTAAGAGTTCTTGGTAATGCCATTCAGCATGACCAATGCTGTGGAAGTGTTCATTGGGATCATGAATAGAATCTTCCAGCTATACCTTGATCACTTTGTGGTGGTCTTCATTGATGACATCTTGATATACTTGGCGTCAAAGGACGAGCATGCCATGCACCTGCAGAAAGTTCTGTATACACTCTGAGAGCACCATATTTATGGAATGATCTCTAAGTTAAAGTTCTAGATATGGTATGTCCACTTCCTATGTCATGGTATCTTGGAGACTGGATTCACAGTAGATCTGGAAAAGATAGAGGCAGTGCTTGCTTGGGAGTCACCCAGGAGAGAGACCGAGGTGTGTAGTTTCATGGGATTGGTCGGGTACTACTGAAGATTTGTTCCTAACTTCTCCAAGGTAGAGGCACCCTTGTTAGCCTTGACAAATTAGGGGAAGGCTTTCTTTTTGACAGAGAAGTTTTAGTATAGTTTTCAGTAGTTGATCTGGAGAATGACGAGTTCCCCCGTCTTGAGGCTACCAGCAGAGGGTGTTGGGTATGTAGTCTATTATGATGTGTCAAGGATCGGACTATGTTTTTTCTTGATGCAGGATCAAGTAGTGATTGCCTATGGATCACAGCAGTTGAGACAGCACGAGCAGAACTATGCTACCCATGACCTGGAGTTAGCAGCAGTGGTCTTTGTGTTGAAGATTTTGTGACACTACTTGATGGGAAAACATTTTATAGTGTACCCTGATCACAAGAGTCTTAGGTATATCTTATCATAGAATTACCTAAACCTGAGATATCGACGATGGCTAGAGTTACTCTAGAACTATGACTTTGAGGTAATCTATACTCCTCGGAAGGGGAACGTAGTAGCAGACACACTCAGCATGAGGTGTAGTCTACAGTTGTTGAGTGAGGTGACAGAGCAGATAGTTGCATTGTAGATATCCTTCATTGATAGAGATGGAGTATCTTACCTCTAGTCTATGACTATCAATCCCCCACTTCTTCAGCAAGTTCTAGAGGCACAACATGGAGATGTTGACTGTGAGGCCCAAAGTGCTTAGATATACACAAGATAGGCTCCTGAGGTATTTTTTGAAGTAGGGAGCACGTTTTCCTCTTCAGAGGATGAACCATGGTACTAGTGATCCTACTGGAGGAGGTATTAAAGGATTTTCATACATCCCCATTAGCGGTACATCGGGGAGTGTTGAAGATGTACCAGGACCTCCAGTGTTAGTACCGGTGGCCAAGGATGAAGAATGAAGTGGCAGAGTTTGTATACTGATGCCTCACTTGTCAGCAAGTGAAGGTCGAGCATTAGGTACCAGTAGGTTTATCTCAGCCAATTGAGGTACCAGAGTGGGAGTAGGATGATATCTCAATGGACTCCGTGACTGGGCTACCATACATGTCCATAGGCCATGATTCCATCTGGGTGATCATTGACAGACTCACCAATTCGGCCCACTTCCTACCCATCTAAGATTAGGGATTGGTAGAGAGCTTGGGATGTCTCTATGTACAGGATGTTGTATGAATTCACACGGGGACATAGATGATCATTTCAGATCATGATTCTCTTTGTACATCCCTCTTTTGGAAGGGATTTCAGGAGGCATTAGGGTTTCAGCTACGCTTGAGCACCACCTTCCATCCTCAGACAGATAGTCAGATGGAGCGAACTATTCAAACACTTGAGGACATGCTTCGTACTTGTGTCCTCGAATTTGGCCACAGTTGGGAGGACCACATGCCCCTGTTGGAGTTTTCATACAACAAAAGTTTTCACTCCACCATCATCATGGCAGCATTTGAGGAATTGAATGGGTGACCATGTAGATAACCTCTTTTCTAGAAAGACCCAGGGGAGTCAGCACTTATGGGTCTAGAGTTGGTATAGGCTACCACAGAGATGGTGCAGATCATCTAGGAGTAGATGAAGACTACACAGAGCTAGCAAAAGTCTTATGTTGACAGGAGACGGAGACCCATGGAGTTTGAGGAGGGAGACCATGTCTTCCTACGTGTCTCACCTGGAAGAGGATTACGGAGGTTTGGCCGGGGTGGCAAGTTATCTCTGTGGTTCATCAGACCTTTCCAGATCCTTAGTAGAGTAGGCGAGGTGGTGTACCATCTATCTCTTCCTCCACAGATGCACCGAGTGCATAATGTGTTCCACGTGTCGTAGCTGAAGAGATACGTGCATGATCTGTCGCACGTTATCGACTAGGGTGGGCTGGACATTGATGATGGGGATACATTTACAGAGTTCCCAGTGGATATAGAGGATCAATAGGAATGGCTCCTTCTTGGGTGGTATATTCCTCCGGTTCGAGTTCATTGGCACCACAGGAATCTCTAGGAGAGAAAATGGGTGAGGGAGGCTTAGATTCATGCTCAGTACCCCCATTTGTTCTTCTAGTTTTTTTATAGGTTTTGAGAAAGAAATTCCCTAAGGTGGGGAGATTTTAAAGACCTGAAAATTATATGTAAATTTTTTAAAAATTATTTGGGATTATTATGAGTCTGTGAAAATTAACGGCGTGTGATTCTATGTACCGGTGTGCCCCTAAAGAATTTTTGAACATTAAGGTACGTTCAATAAACATGTGAGCGGTGTTTTCTATCTTTTGAACCAGTGCTTGAATTAAAAATATGAAGTAACCATTGAATCCATAGCACCAAGATTCGATTAAGGGAATATTCACTTGAACCACAGTAGGTCATGAGAAAATTTTGGTTTTTTTACTTTTTAAAGAAAAGTAAATTGTTATTTTATTTTCTTTTTCTCCAACAGATGAGAGGTGGTGGAGGGACCAGAGACTTGTCGATCTATTTAATGGCTTGACTCATCAACTAAGTAACTCCACCATTGTGAATTAAAAGTGGTTAATTAAGTCATTTAATGAACCTCATTAATTTCTCAATGTGTTTCTCACCTTTCCCCCTCCTATTTAAATAGAGAACAGGATGGGGTTATGGCACAACTTCGTCAAGTGAGGAAACTTTGGAGAAGTCTTATAGCAACATCCACTGACGGAGGAAAGAATCTTTGGTGGAAACGATCTTGTATCGACGAACACTGACAACTCCATCCAACGTGTACGCTCCTCTTGCCGCAACTGTGACACCTCCAATGGATCTCAAGGTAGGGGTTTGGTTAGAAATGAGTTTTTTTAATCTTTAATGATAGAAAAGTATTATCCCATTTGTTATCATGTTAAAACTATGGTGCAGGATGAATGAAAAAGGCCTGGACCCTCCGCCACTTCGTTTATATTTCATTATTTGGGGACAGGTTTTCTCAATTTGACAGAAATGTGAAACAGCAGGTCACGCTATGATGGTGGCATCCTGGAAGACCCGTAGGCGCAAGCGAGAGTGGAAACGGAGCTCTGAATCATCATCAGAGCCCCGCGGAAGATTCGCCAATGCAGCACAAGGGCGACGACATCAGTAACAAGAACTGGCAGGTGATAGCGCTAGCCATCATTGTTTGGCCATGATGGATGTAGGTGGCACGCTTTTGTGTGCCACAGAGGGGAGCCTCGACATCATGCCACGACGGCTGCAAAAGTCAGTTGGCCCTTGGCTGGCTGTGGAGGCGGAAGAGGCGTGCCGCGTTGAAGGTCCACGATAGTGGAAAAGGCTAGGAATCGCTCCCTTCGAGTCCCATAGGTGATGAGGTGTCACCACCTGGTGCTACCAATTAGGGATCCGAATGGCTCATTTGAGTCATTCGGCAGGAGGACCGCGCACCCCGTGCAGGGCACGCTAGTAAGCCGCAGCACCCGTAAGGCTAACCCAGTCTGCGACCCAACGGACCAGGCCCACAATGATCGAGGCCAGTTCAAGCCGGACCAGGCCACAACTATATCAGGTTGAGTTGACCTGAAGAAGGTCGAGTTAGCCCAAACCGGGTCAGGCTGCGTCGGTTTGACTGGGTTGAACCAGTCCCAAACCTCTCTCGGTCCCTGACACACATAAGTGACTGTGTATTGCGAATCAGAAATCTATTTGATGAAATTTCTATGTTGATGGGATCCTTGGAGAGAGATGTCCATTTTGAGATACTCCATGATATTTTTTGATAAATTTGGAGTACAACTGGGTTGGATTGACTCCAAATCCAATAGGGCCCTCAACACTAAAATGGTGATAACTTATAGACTGGGTGTCCGGTTGATGCTCCGTCTGCCGCGTTGGGACCCTTATGTCGTGATAGATCATCGGCATACTTCTTCATAGGACTTAATTCCAGTTGAAATATGATCGATAGCTTGAGGAGGGGTTCTCCTAGAATCAAGCGTACTGTGAGTGAGAATCCAATGGCTGGTAGTGAGGCGGAGTTGGAGACAGATCATATAGAGGTTAGTACTAAGAAATCATGTATGGGTCAACACTTACTAATCCTTAATGGGTCAAATCCTATGTGGTCCAGCGTTCAGTGATCCTGTGTGGGTCAGCGCATACAGATCCTGTGTGGGTTAGCGGGGGTTAGTACCTATCTACTCTGGGCATGTCGGATCATGTGTGAGTCTTGCGGGGGTTAGTACCGATCGATCCTGTGTGGGTTAGACTCTGTATGGTCAACAACAGTGACTCTTTATAGAATAAGATGATCTAGCTTCACGACTAATCATTTTTACTTCTATAATTCACTAATACCAGGTTTGAGTTGTGTCTATTACTTTGTGCTTTGTGATTGAGATCATGCTTTTTATTTTTTCATATGTGGAATTTTGAGTGACCTTCAGGGGTCTCGGGGTCCCTACTGAGTATTGTTATACTCACCCTTGCACGGGCTTCACCCACACCTTGTTGTGTCTTGTGAAGACGACGAACGACTGGACTGAGACTGTAGGAACCCGGACCAGGTGGTACATGGAGGTGACTGGACAACCTAGAGATAAATATATACGAGTTGTACCTACCAATCAAGTAGGATCCTCGGTGGATGATTCCAGGAGTTGTTTTTTATTTTTCATTTGTAGTTGTACCTTTCATTTAGGCTTGTATTTCAGCCTATTTACATAGAGTACACACATTTACATCTGTAGTTTTACTTCGTGGTTGCATCTTATTGTGTTCTTGGATTTTTTGTTTGTACAGGTTTAATGGAAATACCTTTCCATTTTAGGGACATGCCTTTTCAGTGCTAGTGACCAGCCCTGGACTATGGAAGGAGGGATTCAGGTAGTCACAGCATGGTCCTCGGGGGATGGGTTGTGAAAGGGATCCATTCCATTTATGCTTTGTAAGTATGATTCAGGTTATTCTAGGGTGTTCTGATGGAAGTCATTCCAAGAATCATATGTTGGTTGTTTTCATGTGAGTCTCATAGTACATAGTACCATAGCCTTGTGGCTGATTGATTAATGAGGTAATAGTTCTTTTGGATTGAAGTTCTTTGGTATGTTCCAAAATGGTGTTCTAGCTTTGACAATAGGATTTGGCTTGGGTTTTATTCTGTTCAGTGTCTTAATTTAGACATCATGACTTGACCCTATTCTAATAATTCAAAAAAATAATATTGAGGATACTGCATATAACTTGTGACCAATGTTGGTCAGGTGGTGCAGTTAGACGGCCACCATGACTTTTTGAGATTATAAGTGTTATATTGGGAAGGTTGTAACTTCATGTATCCAAGGTGGGTCAAAATTTCTGATGGAATTTTATTTCAATTAGTTGGATGTTTATAATTTTGGATTAAGATTTTGTATGATATATAGAGAGTTTGAATGTCTCATAGTTGTTTTTTGGAAGAAATATGTTGATCCAGAGGTGGAACAAGTGTTCAGATTAGATTTTGAGGGTTTAGATTATGTTTTGGGTGTTTTTGAGATTTCTTCCCTTCTTGCATGTTTTATGTGAACAATTGAGGAGAAACCATGTGATTCATTAATAATCATGTGGTTTCTATTTCGTTTTAAACTAATCACAGCTTGGTTGCATGGTTACCAAATGGTTAAGGACTAAAATTAAATGGTTCAAGGGGGTTCCATGTGATATAAGGTGGTCCTCGGGAATAGTTCACAGCTTTCACATGATTATAGTCAAAATGTGTTCGCTGTAGTAGAGTGGTCTAGTGGGGCGCACAATATTAGAACATTGTTTGGAAAATAGTTCTGAAAACTATGTGATTATATTGGAAATAGATAGATCCAATCACTTGGTTGGAGACAGTTTAAATAATGATCATTTAAACCCGTATATAACCTAGATTTCATTTAATGGGGGAAATCACTAAAATGCACCCTCTGGTTATTATTCACTCCACCCCCTTCTCCTACATTTTATTCAAATAGACCAAGGGGTTCTCAAACCCCTTCCCCCTCATCCATCCTATTATTTTGGGGGTTCTTTCGGATAGTTTTGTCAAATTTTTAGGTATGATCCAAACTCTGGTGGCATTCCTTGCTTCTTCCTCTCCCTAAAATCTAATTTTGGTGATATCTTATTTACGTATTGTAGATTATTCACCGACATCCTGGTGGAATCATCTATTTATTGTGGGGATTGGGGTTCTATTCCACAGAGGTGATCCTAAGATGTCTTCCACACATTGACGCACATTTCTTTTTTAAGGAATGCCTTTCTACTCAATTTTCATAGTTTTTTCATTATGGACTATATTAATATTTTTTCAAATTGTTTTCCACTCATAGGTAATTTCCCTATAATGGTGTATGTGATCCATTTTTTGACATCCAATGTTTATTCTTGGTGTTTTGACAAGAGGTTAAATCCCAAAGAGTTCTCTAGCATTATTACAAGTCGAGGATTAATAAATTAATTAATTATAATTGTTATAATTAATTAATTTTTGTTGTTTGGTGTGAGGTTAAGAATTTGGTAGTTGAGATGAGATTAGATGGGAGCAATGGAGTTGGGGAGAGGCTTGGAAGACCCATGAAATGGCTTCAATGTTTTTGAAATATTTGGGAATGTTTCTTTAATGAAGTGGGTTGTCTATGAGCTTTACCCATAGTATTAATATTTTTTTGTATGTTTATTTCATTATGGGTATACCTTTGTTATGTATCAGAATCTTGGTTTATGTAAACTATTTATTTATTCCCTTGATTATTTGGAACTCCCACATATCATGTTGCATCTTTAGTGTTGTGAGAATATACCTATGGCCATGCATAGGTAGTGAACTCCATTTAAAAATATATTATTTTTGTGTTGGGATTATTAAATAATTTATAGTGCCAATTTTAAATAATTAAATGGTGTGTTTCAGACATTGATCAATTTATTCTTCCCATTGTAGGAAAACTATTTTTTAAAATGGATTGTGTTTTTAAATGGGTTGTTGACATCAATTTGATTTAATAATAGGTTTTAAAATGGGTTTCTAATGTTAATTTGAAATGGTTTTTTGGTGGGATATTCCGCAATAATGTCTTGATGAGAATTTAAATGGTTTTTTTGGAGCATGATGTTCTTGGGCCATGTTTTTATTTTTAAATACGAAGATATATGATTGAAGGTTTCGACTCCATGAATTTGAAATGGTTGTTTTTTCTTTTGTTTTATGAAATCTAAAAAGTGGTAGTTTTTATTTCATCCATGTATTAATTTAAAGTTCAATTGGAATCCAGAAAAATGATGTTATTAATAAAATAAATGGAAATGTTTAAAAGGGGGTTTGATGAATTTCTACATGGTTCATTGAACTTTTCATGAATTTTTATTTTGGTAAATGATGAAATGATTTAATTTTGGATATGGTTTTTTATGATAAAATTAATAGACCACGTAGATGATTTATGAAATTGAAATGATTAATAATGAAATGATTGGGGATGGTAATAAATTTCATATCCAATCTTTTTTAGATACTTGGACTCACGAACCTTGTTTGACGACCAGTGACTAATTATTTTGGGATTATGGATTGATGCTCCAGTTTACTGTTTTGGGAAGGCTATATTGATTATCCATACTCCTCAGTGTACCATAGTTTTTAGAGAATAGACTGAGGCTCCAAACTCTAAAGGTATGAACTTGGAGTTGCATATCATATTTGGGATAGCTAGACATGTATTTCATTTCCCGTTTAGATACATGGATTTATCCTCATTGTTTCTTAACTTCTGACCTTGTGGTTGGGATGTCTGATCACTAAATATCATATCTCAATGGTTACATGGAATGAGTCCCCTTATTTTCCATACTGTGAACCCTATAATTTTTTACCAAAAATACAAACTTTTGATGAGGAAGTGATGATAGAATTGAGTAATAATTGTAACCAATAGAGAAATTGTTTAATTTAAATGTTGTTAAATAATGAAAACTATTTTATTTACCTTATTATCTAGAGTAATTTTCTATACTGCATGCATTGTTTCACTTACTAGTATTTTCATTATACACTATTGGCGGTGGACTAATAAGTTTTACTCACACACTATTTGGGCTGTCATTTACCTTGGGTGCATGAGCAGCTCTCACATGTTTATTATAGAAAAAGGTTTGGGTTGAGTTCTATGATGATAATTTTTTGGTTGAGATGGATTTATCTAGTGGTATAATATTACTAGATAGGTTTGGATCAGTGATGTTGTGGATCATTTTGTATTTTTTTTATTTTTTAATGTTATGTTACTTACACAGTTGGAGGTTGGTTGTATATATAACTTACCTCTTAAATAATTTATTGAATTTCATTTTATTATAGCATGTCTCATTTTTATGTTTATTTAATCTCTATTTGTACTTTGAATTGCATGATGAGTGGTTAATGGATTTCAGTTATGCACTCTAAAATGAAGGTATAATGTCCTCACAGTTCCATCGTAGACCCCCACTTCTAGTTTGCAACCTATAGAGTAAAAGGAGGTGCACCTAATTTCATGTGTCCAAATGGTTTAGAGAACTGGTTTAGTGGAACTGGGATGGGATGTTATAATATGTATAATTACACATATATTTTGATTTTATGAAAAAATTAATATTTATAAATATTATGGTTTTGATCAATCATTTAAAATTTTCTTTTTGATTAAATAGAGTGATTATTGGTAATCCATTATGTATTGGTAAAATTTAGATTAATTTATCCTGAAACCCACATCATTATGCTAATGTTTTGGAGGATTTTTTGTATTTTTCAAATAAAAATCATTTTTTTGTTAGAAGAATCAAATTTCTGTATCCGAATTATTAATTTACATAATGGGTGAATATAAATTAATTATAAGAGCATGTGATGTTGGAAAAAAATAATTCTTGATATTTATGTTATATTTTTCATGGATAAATAAATGTTATAGAAATTCCAAGTACAAACTAACTTATCAATGAACTAGATAATGACTCAATAGAGGATAATTCAATTTAGAAGTTGAAAAATGGAATATGTTTCTTCACAAGACACTATGATGTCAATATAAATATATAATTAAATCCCATGGTTAACCATTAACATGTTAATGTATCTCATAATTTTATTAATAAAATAATCTAGTTCATGAATTAGATGAATATAGAAGTCATGAATTTCCCTAATGTCATTCAAAATGTCAAAAATATGTACATTACTTTCTAGTTTTAACCTATCAAATTAATTTATGGTATTACTAACAAACAAATTTAAATTCTAGTAGAGTTTCTTTTTGGTTAATATGGTGAAAAAAATATATCTTTATCATTCTTGGAGATTATGTACATTTTTCACAAACATGGCCTTGAATATATAAAATTAAATTCATGTAATTATTATTGTATGTTTTATTAAGAAAAGAATTTTAATTTATATGATTTCTTTTATTATTATACATTTATATTAAAATAATGTAACTGAATTTAGAGTATGAATAAATTTAAAACATGAAATGGTATTACATTACATTAAAATAAAATCGTGATTGAAATTATTATCTATAACATATAAAACCAAAACAAATAAGTGGAGTGTATTATAAATTAATGATGATGGAATTATAAGACATCCAAAACATTCAAATCCATTGAAGATGTCTGATTTATTATTTCCATATTTATATTAAGGTCCTAGGAATATTCATTTGGGATTGGATTGTGTTGGTTTTGAAAGTTTAAGGACTTAATCCATTAATTATAGAATATGGATAGTAATGGTGTTTGATGGATATTCATGTTAAATTTCCAATCATGTTATCTTAATATAAAAAAATTACATGGATTTAGAATTCATTACTCACATAGTAAGATATTAGAACCACAACCCTTAAAATGGTAAAAATTATTTCCCAAAAAATTAACTCTATTTATAATTGATTTATTATTATTTTTCAATTATCTTTATAAGAAAACACTAAATCCATTTAAACTCAAAAAACAACCTGAAAATCATTTAATGATATTTTTATATGAGGATTTTATTTCTACTTTTATTTTTTACTATGGTGATTTATATGACTATTCATAACATTGATGACACTAAACGTAGAAGAATAATACATTATCGGTATATTTATCAAATTTAAATTAATTAATATTATTTTTATTCTTATATGTCTAGTTAAATTTATGATATATTTACATTAAATTTTTCTATTTTTTTAATAAAATTTCTTCAATCATGTTTAGATGTCATTCTAAGCCATATATGGGAAATAAAGTCCAACAAAAAGACACTATTATATAAATTTACCTAGTTTAGGTGTCCATAAAATTCTATTGTTGGTATTTTCATCGAGTTGAAGCAAGATTCAATAGAGTTAGATATATTTATGGAATAATAAATATTTCTCCATCTAAAAATTATCCACCAGTCTATTAAACTATTGGTTATAAACTTTGAAAAGGCTCACAATTTACAGCAACCAAATTAGAGTTACTATAATTATATATGTGTTTATATATACATATATATTCTTAACAATAGTTATATTTTAATGAAATTAATTGAATAATTGATATTACAGAAAAAAAATATGACTTAGAGGTTCATAATCAAATAAGATAAAATTTATAAAAATTATTAATAAATATATTTTTTGATGCTTTTCATGAAATTTATGTATATACTAAAATTCACATTTTTAATGTATTATTATATAGTTTATCTAAATATAAATATTTTATATCTTCTTATACAGATCATGAATTTTGATAATAGTGATGACATTTGAATGATTTAAGTTTTTTTCTCAAGGTTATCTTATATAGAATATGAGATTTTAAGTTGGCATTATCAATGGATGCATTTTTCATATAATTAATTGTAAATAAGGATAAAAAACTCAAAATAATGGTGTATTTAAATTTGAAATGGTTTGGTAATATGAAAAAATTTACTTATTTAGATGAATTAAACTATAATGATAAATTTTTTATGGTTTTATTTGAATAAAAGTCATAATACATTCATAGAGGTATGGTGAAATATTTATTACTTTTTACTTATAACAACATCCATTGATCCATAAAGGTGATCATTAAAAGATTTATCTATATATCATGGGTTTTTATTGGAAAATTGTATTATCAAAATATAATTAATTATATGAAGGTTGGTTTCATTTTTTTATAGGGTGACTTGTATGATATGGGCGATGTATCGAAAGAGGTATTTTTTTAATAGAAAATCCCACAATAAAATATAATGAATATTTTTTATTGGTGATAATGAAATGGTAGTAGATACAAGGTAGGATGAAAATGTAGAAGTAATTATTATAATGGAGGTTGATAACAATAACAATGATGGAGATAATTTAATATATAAATTGGTTATGTCGGTATTTTAAAATATACATCAACATGTATTTTTTATTAAAATGTATTATTGTTTCACAAAAATCATATCATTTCAATATAAATTGGTAATTTCATTATAATAAAAATAGGTAATTTTATAAATGAAGGTTGATAAAAATATTTATAATTAAGATGAAGATAATTTAAAGTTCAAATAAATAATGTCACTATATTAAACATTTATAGAATAAATTGTTTTTTAATGTAAAATTATTTTAGTTATAATATTTTGTATATATTTTAATTTTGTTTATCATATAAATGTCAATGATGAAATGGTGATATAAATAATAATATCGTGCATTTTTATATTGATATTCTCATTAAATTAAAATTGATCTCTAGTTTATTGATATTTATCTACATATAATGTTAGTGTACATAGACCTTGTAAAATAGTTCATGTCATATTTCTTCATGTATAATGTTAATATATTTTGAAAATATATGTTGTTATATTTTTTATGGTCTTGTAATTATATTAATTATGAATTTTTTTATTTTCTTACCTTACTATGTTTTTAAAAATTTGTAATGTTGGATTCCAAAGAAAACATTAATGACTCTAGTTGATCCACATATTAGATAACACCATTTCATTAGGATTTCAATTATTGGAAATGATTTATTCAACTATTTCAATGATCGTAATGGGCCATCTATATCCTCAATTTATGTAGTTAGTCAAAAATTTGATGCACCTCTGGTGGGCGTATAGTTGGTCACTCTACCGTCTAGATGATATCATCGGGTTACTATTAAATGTTAATGTTTTGTTATATAAAAACTATATATTTATATTAAAATATTAATTAATTTTCCAATAATACAGAAATAACAGTAAAATATATTCAAATATGAATATAAAATATGTATGTTATATGATATAATTTAAAATTTGTATCCCATTTGACGAGTTTTCACTTCTTCTTAGTGAATTTTCTTTAACTTGTGAATATATACTTCTAATGAATTATTATAAGATAGTTATCCTTCAATTAATTTAAATATTCGTAGAATATTCTTAGAACATGGATGAATTAAGTTTCTAACAACCAAACAGAGGTAATTAAAATTTAATGTTCATTGATTATTAATTTAAATTAAATGAATAAAAAATAAAATACAATTTTATGTTACTATGTTTTTTATATGTTCATTCATTTCATTTTTCCTAGCTCTATTTCACACCAATGTACCATAATGAATTTGATTTTTCAAATATAAAAACATAAAGGGGAGATTATGGAATGAAATTAATGATATAACTAGCGATATTCTTTAGAGTAATAAATATTTAGTTGATGGCACTTGTAGAGTGTAATGGAAATGGTTTTTAGATATAAAAAGGGATATATATCATGAGTTTTTAACATGTATTATAAAAATAAAATAACATAAACACATAACAATTATAATTTGTTGAAATGAAAATTGTTTCAAGAATTATCTTAGAGAAATTACAATGAATAATGAATAGAAAATTATTCCACATACAACTAGTTCACATAGTTTTTATTGGAAAACTCTAATATATGATTTATTTTATTCATTTTGATTTATATTCAAATATTATTTTTTATTTATTCCATTAT
Source organism: Viscum album (assembly GCA_963277665.1). Taxonomy (NCBI): domain Eukaryota; kingdom Viridiplantae; phylum Streptophyta; class Magnoliopsida; order Santalales; family Viscaceae; genus Viscum; species Viscum album. The sequence goes on along the minus strand of OY728133.1, from coordinate 1,018,184,064 downwards.
ATGTCGATATACATATAATTTTATCATAAATTATTAGAACTTTTCCATCCAAATAGAGGAAAAATGGATTATATTCACCAAAAAATTGTTAATAGTTTCACAAATAGACCAACTAGAGACATTAATTTGAATATATTAAATAAAAAAGTAATGTTTTTTTAAAATATATATATATATATATAATTAATAATTAATTAATCAATTAATATTATACAATTAAGATAATTAAAGATAGTAATTATCAATATTTTCATATATATAATATAACATTATTGACACTTTAGATGTTATCCATGAACAATCATAGTTATTTTCACGAAATGATGATGTTTTAATGGTTTTAGGGAAGAATCGTCATTAATTTTTACACGATATTTGTTGTTAAATGAGCATACGTAATGTTTTTGTGAGTTCACATTCATCCATTACTACTACACCATCTTTTGGGGGTTAAAATGGTGTCATTGACTGAGTAGTGAAAAGCGATTTTATTTATAGTTATAGAAAAGCTAACGGTAATTGTTTCCTATATCAAAACAAAAGATTTAAATAAATAAATGGAAATTAATTAGTTTCAATATTCCATAGGATAACCATAAAAGTTCTTTTGGAAATTTATATTGTGATATCTCTCATTTAATGGTATAATTTGAATTAAATAAATGCTAATTTTTTAAAAAATAAAAAGTATCAATTATCTTATGTAGTTAAATTTGATTCGTATAAATTTTTATCTTATTTTTTTGTTATAGTAAATATATAATGAGGTTGGGTTTTTCCTAAATTTTCCTCATTATTTTTAATTTTTCAAATTTATATTCTTGAGTTTGGTGTAATGTGAGATATTGTTTACTTTTTTTTATTTTTCATTGGTTTATTTTATCAAAATATAATAAAATTAAAATATTGTTATCTTTTTTATATTTAGTTTGATTGAATTGATATAATTGGTTTATTATTTTATAATAAATAAGTATTAGTCTTTTATTTTTTGATGTTTGATATGAATTTTCAATATACTATATTTTTTTATTTTTTTAATATATTAATTTGTTTTCCAACTATAGTGGACTTTTATCAATTCAAGAAACTTTTTTTAAGAAACATTAATATGATATCATGAATATATTAAATACTAAAAAACATGTATGTTTAATGTTTTATAGATTTTCATGGTTAATTGGTGTTATTTTCTATCATTTTCATTGAAATATTTGGTTTTATAGAATTCAAATAACATACTTAATTAAGATTGAAAATTCAATATTTGATTAATGTGTGTATTTTATTTATTAAAAAAATATATTTAATTTAATTTTAAATATTATTTTAAAATAAGATTTATTTTCATTTATTATTATTTCATTGATATGTAACAAAAAAATTATCTGAAATGGAGTTTTATACTTGAATTATTTTTCATGATTAATTTACTAATTATTATTTGTTAATATTAGTTGGTTCATTGGGTTTTTGTGTTCATTTTATTAAATTTTATGGTTTTATATTAGGTTAAAATTGATATAATTAGGTTGGGGGTTGACACTTCTACGTCACAAAACTCTTTAGTGGTTTTTCTTGAGGGATTATATTTTTTGTAGAATTTCTATTAAAAATGTTCATAGATTATACTCCGAATATTAATTGTTGTGATCAATTTATTTCAAGTTGGTCTCATTATTAGAAGAATAATTAAGAGAAATGTGGGTGGGATTTATGTTAGATGAGGCATGGGATGGTAATATTATTGTTTTTTGAGGGCAGATATGTTTATTAGATAAATAAACATGTTCTTTTAACAAAATTTATGATAAAAGAACGTTTAATAAATACATGATTCTGGGTTTTTGTATATGGTTGTTTAGAATATTATCTTGTAATTAATTATTTATGATTTTTAATTGATTTAGGAATTATAAAATTGTGTTTTGTTTTATTTTTTTGTTGTTTTTAAATTTTATTATTTATTAAAATTTTCATATAACCTCTACAAAAAATATTACTAGTTGTTTCTTTTATTTTATTTTCAAATAAAATCATCACTATAACATTTAGAAATTATTATAATTTTCAATATATAATAATTTTACAAACTAATATATTTCTTAATATTTATAAAAATATATCGAATTGAACAAAAAGGATATTTACAAAATCATCCATGAAATATAAATAAAAATATTCTTGTATATTCAAGACATTAATATACATGGAAATATCCTAAACACCACAAAATACATTTAACAATAGTTTATACTACTAAAAAATTATTAATAACCTCAACTACATATAAAATATTTTAAAGTTTATATATAATATAACAAATTATCCTATAATGAGACTAATATTATTTGTGTATAGTGTAGTAGTAAATACAAGAAAAAATAATTTCAAAAAATGTGGTAAATAAATAACAATGTATATGACATGGGAAAAGCTCCAAATGAAGATGGGTAATAAATCACTGGAAATGTATAAGGACATAAATATGTCTACTATTAAATAAAACACTCTATAAAATTTCCTCAGAAAAAACTAATCGAAATATCCTTTAAATATAGAAGAATACAAGAAACAACATAAACTGTGATGTTTCACATTGATGAAAATGGAAACTGGGGGAATCCTCCATTTATAGTCATGATAATCCTCCACTAAAACCTATTAGATGGATTTTCCACTCACCTATCCTTTATCATGTCCCACTGATAAAATCATATGGGTGGAACCATCCATGAATAAATAATCAAGGGGGATTCCAACTTATAAGAAAATTCATATTGAAACATATCACTCACATAGAGATTTTGTTGAGAAGATGCCATATCCGAATAAAAATTTTCTATCTTCCAAAATTCTTATCATATATCTTCAATGATACTCAAAGTTCTTATCCATCAAAAATTATCATAAAAAATTTCATTCATAATTTTTTTAACTTTAACATCCCAACCCTAGTCACCAAGTCTGATACAAAGTGACACATAACCTAATGCATTCCACACTATACGCAAGAGGCTTCCTCCTATGGGAAAGCGTCTAGAGATGTCGTGGGTGTAAGATACACTCAATAATCATAGCCAGACATTAGAATAAAAAACATTTCAATAAGTAAAAAAGATATTATAAAAAAAATATAAACATTATGCTATAATAAATTACAAGTTAAGTCATAAAATATCAAACTAATAAACCCCCAATTTGGAAGGTCAACAAAAATAAGTAGAACAACTAGAAATAAAAAAATATATATATATATGTTCTGGTATCTATTCTGAGTGTATCCCAGTACTACATGCATTGTAACACCAAGATATTTTATGAGATATATTCTTTTTAATTTCATTGATGTCTTCTATTGTACACCAAGATTAGTTTGTACTATACGCAACACCATGTTAGCTTGCAGTATACGCAACACTATTATTGGAAAGTGTTACACACAATTTCGTGTTTATTTTATAGAAATTATTCTACGCAACATTAAGTATAGATTTTTCTTAATACATGAATTAAATAAGTTTTGATTATGTTATACGCAACAGCAAAGGGAGCTTGCACTACACGCAACCCTGACGTGGCTTGCATTACACGCAATCTCGACCTTCCTCGATAGTGTGTGTAGTACGCAATACCAGGTTTCACTAAACAACGATATATTATTAAAATATTATATAAACTAGTCGTTATGAATAGTGATAACCACTTTTTGAAATTTTATAAATTTTAACATTTAAAATGGACTACATTTTTGGATTCGGAATATCGAAAGTAGCCTAGGGTGAATTTTTTGTATTTTTCTGAAAACTTTCCATTTTTGATGAATAGTGAAAACAGTGTGTTACTATTTAAAAACTGACATTTTATTTAAATAATTATTTATTTTATTTAAATTTATTTTAGGTCAAAATAGATACATAATACCTATATAAGTTCAATTTAATTCATTGGAGTCATTTTAAAATAATTTTAGATATATAAAAATTTTATTGAACTTTTCACCGTCTTTTACCCACCCCTAGGAAAATTGCAAATTTACATTAAACTTAATTTTACCACTTCTGTGAGTGGAATTTCAAAAATCCTAGATACACGGTTGATATCAGTAAGTAAAGTGTGGTTCAATGAGATGAAAATAATTATTTGTGAATAGTAACATTTTACTTTTTTCCCACGGTAAAAAGTAAATAGTGTAATTAAGGGTAAAAATGATATGATTATTTCCTTAACACATGTCCAAATTCTATTGGATAAGTGTAATTCGACTAAAAAAACTTAGGAATATAATATGACAATTTAGGTCCACTTGGATTAGATTATGACATTTATTATTATTTAATTCAAAGAAGAGTTAAAAGAGTTAAAATCAATGTTTAATAACTAAAACATTTTTAATATAGGGTTAAACATAAGATAAATTAGACTATAAGTATTAATTAGAAAGGTAAGAGGATTTCCTACATAATTTTATTTTATTTATAATTTTTATACATTATATAATTTAAATTATTTATGACACAATGATAATGCAGTAATTACCTTATTAATGAAATATTAACATAATTGATGTTATAAATATCCAAATAAATGTAATTTTAGTCTTTTTATGAATTCCAATAATTTTCTAGGTTACTATTACATGTTAGTATTTATTAAATTAACTTTTTTCGAACTAATCATGCTGTTATGTTTTTTACAAAAATCAATTACCAAATAGTGTCAAATTTGACATCAAATAGTTTTTAAAACAAATATTATATTATTAATTGATATTCTATTCCTATAAATATATGGTTGGGCCAAATGACTTAGATAGGGTTATATATATTAATAATGAACCACTTGGGGTTAGATTTACAGTTTATAGTAAGTTTATTAACCATATAGTGTAATAAAACAAGAAGACACGGTAAAAGTTAAATTATTTAACATAGAGTTAAATATAAATGATAAGGTTAAAATGGTAACCTAAATTGGTATAAAACCTATTGGTTGTGAGGATTTATACCCATAATTACTTTATCTTCTAAATAAGTCACTTTGGGGCCATTATAAACCGAATGTGACTTTAATATAAAATAATATTTTTAGATTTTCCTAAGGTGCCCTCTCCTCCCTTATAAAAAGGCACCTCCTCCCCCTTCTCTATACACAACATTGAGCTATAAACCTCGGACAAAACCTGACCATTTCCCTTCTCCACTTCCCTAGAAACATTATATAGGTCATGGTCTTCTTCAAAGACCAATTTTAGTGCCTTAATAGGTGGTTTCAAAGAGGCGTGTTAAAGAAGAGGTAATATCTCTTACCGATTCTTTCAAGTTTCTTTCTTCTTAAACTTCTTATTCTTTAGTTGTTTAATTATAAAGTAATAACATAAGTATCACCAATATACTGATATGTTATTATAAATATGAAACAACCCCATTTCACCTTCTATCCATCCTACGGAAAATGAAATCATTGCGCGTGCGTACGTACGGAATACCGCCTCCACGCCATGGTGTAATCTGTTTTTACAACACCACCTTACTTGGATGGGTATAATGGTGTAAAGAATAACTATATATAGTTATTATAACATCATACGGATTATGATATATTATATCATCCACTCCAATTCAATTAAATAATTATGGGAATGATATCATCGCTTGTGTGTACGTATGGACTACCGTCTCTATGACGCGATGAGATTCATTCTCCATATTAACCATTCAAGAATGATTATTGTAAATACCTGTAAAATTCTAGGGAATTTTTTTTTCTTAATTTTCTTTGGGATTTTACAAGAACTCAGTTTCTGACGGTGCCTGATTCTGAGGCCCGGTGTGCCCAGAATCATTTTCCGAAGTTAGGCTCGGGTACGTTCAGTGAACGAATGAGCGGGTTTTTATAACATTTGAACATGTGCTCAGAATTGAAATCTTAGGGCACCGATGAACTCGCAGCGCCGGTAATTTCTTAAGAACACCTTATCTAGAGTTGCGTTTCCTTGGGTGTGGTTTCAAAAAAAATTTGGGTTAAGTAAACGAATAAAATAGAAATGGGCAACCAATTTATTTTATTTTATGTTATTTAACCTAAGCTAAGTGGTTGAAGTGGGACCCACTATATCCTACTCCACTAGGTAGAATATATTTGGGGTGGGGCCCACACGATCCCCACCTTTTCAACTTCCACGAAACCCCCCACCTTTAATTAGGTAATGCACCCGAACCCCCATTAAATATACGTCAACTCTTGCATTTAAATTTAATAATAAACGCCTCATTAATTGGGCGGTTGAAACTCCTCGATTAATTCAATTAATTGACTGATTCAACTTTTGAATTTCAAAAAATTTGGCATGAGTAATAAAATAAGGAAACTCTTATTTTATTAGAGTTGTTTGTTGTGCGAGAGGTCTTGGGAGAAATCACTCAAATCCTTGAAGCACTACTTCCTCGACGAAGAACGCAAAGAACACGAAGAACGCTGACCTTCGGAAAAGGTCGACCAGAACGCCGGATCCTTGAAGATCGACGACGTGACGCCGACGAATCTTTTCCCCGCGACCCGACAACCCTCTCCTTTCATGATGCCTTCTTCTGCGACGTTCAATTCCGCGATGAACCTTCGTTCAACCTTTTCTTGAACGTAGGGGGTTTGGTTTATTTAAATTTGTGTGGATTATATCATCGGCCCTTGATTAAGTTGTTGATAGTCATTGAGCCATCTGTTATCGTAAAAACAGGAGGAGGTCGGATTGCACAAACACGGCCGACCCTCATCCCCCTTTTGATGGTTGTGCTTGTTGTGGCACGAGCAAAGGTGGCGCGGTGCAATGGCACTGCACGGAAACAATGAAGAACGGGGGAAGAAGCGTCACGATGTCGTGCCGCGCCGCTGCGGCGTTTCGAAGGCTCCAAAGTTTGACTAATTTACGGCAGATTGATGGGCGAAAATGAAGTAGGCCGCAATGGTGTTTTGAGGTCTTCGGAGTGAAGAGCCAGTCTCGGGAGGACCGCTGGCAAAGACGGTAGGAAAAACGGACCACCAGAACACGTCCTGTGGTCCGCGGAAGACCCCATCGGCACGGCGGCGCCGATGGCCGGCCCCGACCGGCTGCCAGGAGGCGGCGGCGCCCAGTGCGCCACGAGGAAGGGCCTCCGCGGCTGAAGCCGCGGAGCCTGGCCGCGTCGCTGGCATGGAGCGGCCCCCACGTGGGGGTCACGACTTCTTTCACGGGGGGCAACCACACCCCCTGTTCCGCTCAGCCGGACAGCCGAGCGGCCACGCGGTCACGCCCTGGCTGGGTCGGGTCGCGCCCAGGTCGGGTCGGGCCGCGCCCACCAGGCTGGGTCCTGCCCTATTGGCCCGGGCCCGGGCCCGGTTCGGGTCGCCTGGTTCGGGCCGACCCAAGGGGTCTCAGGCTGGGTCGGTCCGGGCCCGAACCACCTATTTTCGGGCAGTTTTCGTTCAAACTCTCATAACCTTGGCTACGGACCTCTGATCGATGCACCATCAGTTGTGATGTGATCCTTGGATCGAGACTGTCATTTTAGTATATTATACTCACGGTTTCTGAGAACTTTGAGTATGTCTGGGTGGGTTCGGATATGAAACCAACCGGGTCCTCGGAGCGGAAACGCTTATATCTTGAGTTCTGGACGTCTGATTGACGTGTCGTAAACTTTGTTGGATTCCTTTTGATGAGACGAGACTTTTGGCATACTTTGCCTAGGTTTTGGTTATAGTTGGATAGTGGCTGGGTTGGATTGTACCCGAAATCCAACTGGGCCCCTGGAACGGAAAAGGTGATATCTTTTAGACCGGACGTCCATTTGATGAATCGTCACCAGCGTTGGTGATCACGTTGAGAAACGGTCCCTATGAGTATACCCTATGAGAGTTCGGGGTACAGTTGAGATACGGCCGGGTTGGTTCCCTCACAAAACCAACCAGTCCCCGGGGACGAAAAGGCTAATAACTCACAGACCGGGCGTCCGTTTGACGAGTCGTCTGTTGCATTGAGACCCCCTATGACGAGACGGTCCTTTAAGATACTTATTCGTGTGATTTTGTGATACTTGGAGTATCTACCAGTCTCTCGTGGAGCGGACCCTCTCGAAGGCGAGCGTACAGAGTACAGAGACCGTGTAGTCGGCTGAGACCTGACGACTGCTTGACCAACTCGACTTGGAGTGAGTCAACTAGCCCATTGGATGGAGAACTACTTTGTTTGGGTGATGACCCATGGCGAACGGAGCACTATTGAGATTGGGTGTAGACCCGCAGTACTCGTCCGGAGAGTACCTCAATAGGCTATTAGGGGGGATGCACTACTGTGTTTGGGTGGCAGACCCCATCAGGAAGCACTACTGTGTTTGGGTGGCTGGCCCGCGGTACTCGATAGGAGGAGTACCTAAGCAGTCTTAGATTAGTGGGAAGTACCTCAGAATCGTGACAGGATCACTTTACTCGACAGAGATGGGGCTCTTTACCAGTTACGGTTTTGATAATGAAAATCCTGGTTTGAGATGATACATTGACCTTTGTGTTTAACTCATGATTGAGATGGGTCACTTGATAAAGTAGGTATATGTATGGGCTTATACCTGGGTAGTGGTTATCTGTTGATTTCATAATCATTGTGTTTCCTCACGATTTAGATGGGTTACTTGATAACTTAGGTATATGTATGGGCATATACCTAAGTAGAGGTTATCTGTTGAGATCTTCATTGTGGTAATCCTTGTTGGATTTAGTGAGACCTTGAGGGTCTCGGGGTCCCTACTGAGTATCGTTATAATCACCCCTTCATGGGCTATTCCTGCACCTCGTTGTGTTGGTTGCAGATGTCGGGCAGCGCTGACAGAGGCCGAGTGTTCGAGGACTGGACGGTACCCAGAGGTGGACCTCTCAAAGATTTAGTATCCAGAGGTGGAATTCACAATGACACGATACTCGAAGGAGGTTGTCGGGCAAGAGCGTTGCGGAGGCTATCTGTACCTACCCTTCAGGTAGGATCTGTGGTGGACGATCCAGGAGCTGCGCTATCTGTACCTACCCTTCAGGTAGGATCTGAGGAGGACGGCCTAGGAGCTTCCTCTATTCTCCCAGCTGTTTGTCATTTCTATTGTACTTTTGTTCAGTTGTAGTTGTACTTTCGTTTGGGTTTGTATTCTGGACCATTTACATTTCAGCACTTCCTTTTTGTTTTTAGTGTATCACTTCCGCTTGTACTCTGTGGTGTTTTGTTCTCGTATAAAGGCAATGCCTTCCTAGTTATCGAGATTTACCCCTTTGGTTCAAGTCTCCAGCCCCTGGCCTATAGAAGGCAGGCTTGGGGTAGTCACGGCACGGGCCCTGAGGACGGGACATGACAAATTGGTATCATAGGAGTCGGTTCTACCGCAGAACATATAACTCTGATATTTTTTTTCTTTCTTTGAAAAAATAGTGTTAAGGGTACCGAGTGTGGTTTTCAGTTCTGGGAGTCCAGTGTTGGTGCGGGTGGCCGACGTATCCATACACCAGGACCCTGACAACTGATTCCTGACTTTGTGCACAAAAACACTGATTGCGTGTGTGTTTCCAGATGTTTTTAAAAGTCAGATCAAACCAGGTCATCTCACGAGGTATAAATCGTTTGACCATGTCATGTATGTTTCTTTCAGGATGCCTCTCCACAGATGATCATCTAGAGCCCCAAGAGATGTACATACTGACAGCCTGCCGAGTGACGAGGCTTCGGTACAGGTCCCTCTTGCAGTTGAGGCACCAGCGGAGGCACCAGCGGTACTACCACCCATTGGGCCACCGATTCCACCAGCCCTAGTAGCAGAGAGTGCACATCGCTTGAGCACACTGCATGAGTTCCAGCGCCATAGGACACCCAGGTTTAGGGGTGAGACGGACCCGCAGGCGGATGAGGATTGGATGGAGGTTGTGGTGGGACTTTTCATGATAGTGGGTACACCAGCGGACTTTATGGTGATCTTTGTTGTCAGCCTCTTTTAGGCAGTAGCTGAGAGATGGTGGAGCCACTTGTTCAAATTTTTCAACGGGATGACCTTCACTTGGGAAGACTTTGAGTCCTTCTTTAGGGTGGAGTTCATACCAGTGACTATACACCCCGAGCATGTTCAGGAGTTGCTGCCTTTTCCGCGCGTTTTTTCATCAGTAGCTGAGTCATCTGTTGCCAGTATATAGATGATGCGGAGGTCCAGGAGGACCAGACCAGTAGTTGTGTGATCTCAGGTTTTAGGATCAGTGGTGTGGGGCACCCAGGGTGGGTTCAGAGCCAGGCGTTCCAGAAACAGACAGTGTTACTTCTGCGGCAGAAAGGGGCACATGGAACGTGACTGTCCGACCCCCTGCATAGTTGATCCGCAGGCTTTAGTGGAGCCACCAAGACAGAAGTAGTGGCGGGTCCTTGATCAATAGTCGAGCAGTGGACAAGGAGGTAGAGCTCCAGGGGCAAGTGGACAGGAGCATAACTAGTGAATTACTTTTGTTCTTGGTACTTCTAGTACCATGTTGCTGTTGTTTATGTGTCTTTGTACTATGAGCTGCAGTAATATAAAGACACTTATCTTTGTGATGTTTGATTTCACGTCCTTTTGTTTGGTTGATACTGAGAGGTCCCGGTTAAAACTCTTGACTTGACCCTCACTTTCGAGATTTCTACTGGAGGAGACCTAGTGACCACACACTGATGCCGACAGCGTGACTCGACCCTTGGAGGTGAGAGTGACGGTTGGATCTCTTGTTAATAGCGTCAAGGCCTTACGACATCATCCATGGCATGAATGCATCATTCATGTCAGGATTTACTATATTAGACAAAGGGAGTGGTTCATCCAGGGGATGAGACTGAGTTTCTCTTTTTAGTGAACGATAAATCTTAGCAGCTCTTAAAGATTTTTGGAAAAGAAGGTGCAGATCATCTAGGAGGAGATGAAGACTGCAAAGTGCTATAAAAATAGGAAATTGGTTCCAGTCTCAGAGACTTGGGCGTGCAAATGTTTCAAAAAGAGGAAATTTTAAGGATAGATAAATCTGCAGAGCAGCAGACATGGAGGTAGAGCTAGGAGAGCAGCATGAGGTGGTTTACATTTCAACATGCTACAACTACCCACCTTAGCTGTCCCCGCCAGGCTCAGGGAGCTGGAGGGAAGGGGAAGAGTGAGGCTGCATGCGGTCAAGGAGTGTGACCCAATGGCTCCAAAAATGTTTCAAGTGATAGTATGTGTCCATTACTAGCTGCCGTAGTAACAGACGTTAATATGAATCATTCCTTCCTTCCACGAATCTTGTCCCAGACCTAGAGTTTCTAGTAAGCCGTAGAATTGACCCTCACGTCTGGAGATACCTTGGGAGGAGACTAGATAATCACACTTACATAAACAGTGTGGTCTGACCCTCGAGGCGAGAGTTTTGGTTGGAATCTCTTGGTGGCAGCGTCGAGGCCTTACGACGTTGGTCTTGGTGTGGATTGGATTCACAGTTCATGTTCAGATTGACTGTATTAGGAAAAAATTTTGTGGTCTAACTACAATGTTGGGATGGGGTTTCCTTGGTTGGTGAAAAGGAAACCCCATGCAGCATCGGATAAATTATAGAATAGGAGGGTGCAGCCGATCACTCTTGATTCAGTCAACCTTACCCTCGTGGAAGCAAGAGTTTTTAGTTTCAGTTCTAAATAGGATTTGGAGGCCTCTTGAGTTCGAGGATGACTATCACGTCCTTATAAGGGTCTCAACTCGACGAGGTTTACAGAGATGTGGCCAAGGCGGCAAGTTATCTCCGAGGTTCAGCAGACCTTTCTAGGTCCTCAGTAGGATAGGCGAGGTGGTTTACCGCTTAACCCATCCACCTCAGTTGCACAAGGTGCACGACGTCTTTCATGTATCACAACTGAGGAGATACGATCACGACCCTTCGCATATCATCGACCTTTGGGAGATGGACATTGGCAATGGGGTGACTTTTGTGGGGTTCTAGTAGGTGGTTAGGATCGACAGGAGTGGTCCTACAAGGATGGTCATTTCCTCTTGTGAGATTCCATTGGCAGCACGGGAACCTCCAGGTGATCACATGGGAGCGGAAGCCTCAGATGCGTGCTCAGTACCACTTTTGTATCCCTAGTTTGTGTTAAATCTTTACGAGGACGTAAAGCCCTGAGGTGGGAGTAATGTAAAGCCCCGTAAAATTCAAGGGAATTTTTTTTCTTAATTTTTTTGGGATTTTACAAGAACGTAGTTTCTGACGGTGCCTGATTCCGAGGCCCGGTGTGCCCGGAATCATTTTCAGAATTTAGGCTCAGGTACATTCAGTGAACGAACGAGTGGGTTTTTTTATCTTTTGAACCAGTGCTCGGAATTCAAATTTGAGAGAACCGATGAACTCACAGCACCGGTAATTTCTTAGGAACACCTTTTCCGGAGTTGCGTTTTCTCCCTCCAATGAATTGGGTAAAGATTTATATCTCATTAGATAGACATGGCTGGAATAGTAAGTTAATCTGGTTCAGTGTTACAGGACTGGAACGAGGAGTGAACTCGATTCAGAAAGGGACTTTGTCCACTAATATGGTCTTGGCAGCAATGCCTTGGCTACTATGGAAATCATAACATGTGCTTAAGTGTTTCCATAATTACATGTTTTATTCCCATTATATTTTATCATGATTAATGTTTCTTTATGATCTATGCCTTATGTAATTCCAAGATTTTTGTTTTTTCTCATGATTTTGATGTTTAGATTTTATATTCAAGTTTTTGCATTCAAATGTTTATGGATTGGTTTATGTTCTCTATGTTTACCCTTACTAAGAATTTGAGCTCAACCTTTATATGTTTTTTTCCCCAGGATATAAAGAATGGTTTTAGGTAAGAAAACAAAAGGGGAAGATCTTTATGGGAGATGTTGAAGATCATTCACCCCGATTAGAACATTATGTTCTGAGTTTCCAAAGACACTAAACTATTATGGTCCTTGTGTGTCTGTTTTTGTTATGTATTAAGTATTCTGTAGAATAAATGTAATGTCCATGTATGTCAGGCTTTGGGTCTCTACAGTTGGTATCAAAGTCAAAGGAGGTAGGAATGAATCTGATCCTTGGAAACTCTCACATGTGAGCATTGGACGAAGCATGGCTCTCCTCCCAAGGGCTTCATGAAGAAATGGCTGCCACTGGGGATGGCGGTGTGTCTTGCCCATGGGGTCTATCCTCCCATGGATTTCCCTGATATGTATCAATTATAGTCCACTGGAAGTAATTCTAGACCACTACAGTTGGTATCAGAGGAAAGGTTTAGTTAACCTTTGAAACTAGGACGCAAAAACTTTAGTGAGATCCTTAAAGATATTTCTAAGGTATGTCTAGGGATGTCCCTAAGGTTAAGTATAAGTATAGGTTATAGTCCAAGAATTAAGGTAATGGTATTATAATTAAACCTAAGATGTTAGATATTGAAGGTACTCCCCCTTTATTATGTTGTTTTCCATATCATGATTTTTGCCTCTCACACTATTCTTTTTGGGTTTTAGATGATGGATGGAACCCGAAGGAACTGTGTTGATCAATGTAATGGACAATGAAAGGATTGTCTTCTGAACAAACCAATTTTATGGGAGACGGAGTGAAAAATTTTATTTCTATACCTACACAAGCTATGAATCATTCTGGACTTCCAAATGAGCAGAGAAGGGAACAATATTCTATTGAGTCCTTCATGTGGAAACGTCCACCTTATTTTAGTGGGTCTTCTAATACACTTGTTGCTGAAAAATGGATTGGTACCATTGAAATGATATCTTCCATACTTCGCTGTTTAGAACATGAAAAATTCAGTCTTGTTGTTTACCGTTTAGAAGGTGAAGCAGACCAGTGGTGGACTCTAATTAAGAATACAAGGCCCCAAGATGAAATTGAATAAATGGAATGGGATGAGTTCAAGAACTTTTTTTTCAATAATTACTTCCCTCATATTATTTGAGAAAATATGGAAAAGGAGTTCCTTGAGCTTAAGAAAAAGGATGATGAATATGTTGGTGCATACGAAGTGAATTTTACAAGGCTTTCAAGGTATGCATCTGGCTTTATCATCCAACCTGAATGTAAAGTTGATTGATTTTTCAGTGGCTTAAAACCAAGTCTTCGAAGGGAATTAGCTATAAGAGACATCAGTATCTATGAAGAAGTTGTGTGTTGTACTATCAAGGTAGAACTGGATGTTTGTGTTACATATCCATCTCATGGTTTTGACAAAAAACGAAAGATGGAGTTCAAGGAGAAATATCAGAACAATGGTGAAAAGAATATGTCGGTTTCTTTATGCTCAAGGTTTGGAAAGAAGCATGGTAGAGATTATCTAAAAGGTACTAGAAAATGTTTTAAGTGTGGAAAAGAAGGTCATCGATCAGTTGAGTGTTTAAGTAATGGGAAAAAGGTAGCTAATGATGTGAATATAGAAAAGACGACAGAGAACGCTCCACCAAAACTTTAATGCTTCAAGTGAAAGGAAATGGGGAATTATGATAATGAATTCCCTAATCCAATGGTTAATGATGATCGATGTGAGAATCCTCTTAAGGAAACGTATAATGGGAAGTCACATGTGATCACTATTTGTGATTTTTATTATGACAATGATGTTGTGGAATGATTAAGTGTTTATGTAATGGGATTTCAAAATAGTATCATGGAATCTCATTTATGGTATCGTGTAATTTTGGAATATCTATGTATTGGTTTTAAATATTTATATGGTACCGGTAACCATGAAAAGTTATTGAAATATTTTAGGAAATAAGATGATATGTTCATAATGAAGGGATAAATAGAAAATGAAATGAGCTCAGGGCTGATATAAGGACAAAGTTATATCATGGTTTGAGTGAAATTTTTGGATTTTGGTATGTAGAAAGAGTTAACTTTTGACAGCATTCATGTTTTCACTAAGGTTCAATGGGTATTCATTTTTCAATAGAATACAATATTAAGGTATTCGCATGTATGGAATGTGACCAAAAAGATATATCGTATGATATATGGGGAATAAATGATGGTATTCACAATCTTGGTTGATGAAATTTCTAGTAATCATTTTCTTTATACTATAATATTGGACAAAAGTATTTTTGATAAGACTAAAGGATGGAATGGATTAAGTTAGACATCATATATAATTGTTTAAGGCTAAAACTTTTTTCGATACTATTTCTGGAATGTTATAAGAATGTAGTTTTAGAAAAAAGGATAACATGCAGGACGAGAGACAACCCGTCACGTCGGACAAGGTTGTGGGAATCGAACACACAACCGAAGTGCGCAGGCCTTTATCACTGGCCTACAAGAAGTCCCTTGTTAGTAGAAACTAGTTTTATTTTATTAAGAGGTATGATAGATGATGTATAAGTCCATTTTTGGAACCATATATGATTAATCTCACCATAGATAGACTTATGTACATAACTTTTTCTAAACTTATGTTTGAGATAGATGGAATAACCTATCATTCTATCGTATGATCCGCTAATACTTCACGGAAGACAAATTCAACTTCATTTCTTTAAGAGATGAAGTGGAAATTTTGAAAGGCACGAACAACAGTGAGATTGTACCAAAACCAAGTAAGAAATTTTTTTAATTCAAAAATTCTTTAACATTAGGGAAATGATCCTGAAAACCAAAAATGTTAACCTAAGTGCTCTTATATCTGATGAATCAGATGGTACCTTAGATCATCAAAAATTTATTGTTTTGTTATTGTTGTCTTTTTCATAGCCATATTCTCTACCACTCTCCATCAAGACATGATGGTTATATTTTTCTTCCATATCCATATTTTCACCTATGATATTTTATGTGGAAACCCAGTGATGAGTTACTTTGGGTAATCATTAAGTTTAATACATTAGTTTTTAAAATTAAGTTTTAGTATCCCTTTTTACGATGTGGGTTTCTATGAAAGAAACTTTTAAGTAGTAAACCATTTATAACCCCGACAAATTTCAAGGGTGAAATTCATTTAAGGGGGTAGAATGTAACACCCTGATATTTTATTAGATATATTCTTTTTAATTTCTGTGATGTCTTCTATTATACACCAATATTAGTTTGTACTATACGCAACACCATGTTAGCTTGAATTATACGAAACACTATTATTTCCAGGTGTTACACACAATTTCATGTTTGTTTTGTAGAAATTATTCTACGTAACATTAAGTATAGATTTTGTTTAATGCATGAATGAAATAAGTTTTGATTATGTTATACGCAACACCAAAGGGAGATTTCACTACACGCAACCCTGATGTGGCTTGCATTACACGCAATCTCGACCTTCCTCGATAGCATGTGTAGTACGCAATACTGGGTTTCACTAAACAATGATATATTATTAAAATATTATATAAACTAGCCGTTATGAATAGTAATAACCACTTTTTGAAATTTTATAAATTTTATCTTTTAAAATTGACTTCATTTTTGGATTCAGAATATCGAAATTAGCCTACGGTGAATTTTTGGTATTTTTCTGAAAACATTCAATTTTTGATGAATAGTGAAAACAGTGGGTTACTATTTAAAAACCAACATTTTATTTAAATAATTATATATTTTATTTAAATATATTTTAGGTCAAAATAGATACATAATACCTATATATGTTCAATTTAATTCATTGGATTCATTTTATAATAATTTTAGATATATAAAAATTTTATTGAACTTTTCACCGTCTTTTACGCACCTCCTAGGAAAATTGCAAATTTACATAAAACATAATTTTACCGCTTCTGTGAGTGAAATTTCGAAAATCCGAGATACATGGTTGATATCAGTAAGTAAAATTTGGTTCAATGAGATGAAAATAATTTCTGGTGAATAGTATCATTTTACTTTTTTCCCCACTGTTAAAAGTAAATGGGGTAATTAAGGGTATAAATGATATTATTATTTCCTTAACACATGTAATAATTCTATTTTATATGTTTAATTAGACCAAAAACAATCTTATGAATATAATATGACCATTTAGGTCCACTTGGATTAGATTAGGACATTTATTATTATTTAATTCAAAGAAGAGTTAAAAGAGTTAAAATCAAAGTTTAATAACTAAAATATTTTTAATATAGAGTTATACAGAAGATAAATTAGACTATAAATATTCATAAGAAATATAAAAGGATTTACTACATGATGGTATTTTATTTATAATTTTTAGACATTATATAATTTAATTTAATTATTACACAATGATGATGCAGTAATTACCTTAATAATGAAATATTAACATAATTGATGTTATAAATATCCAAATAAATATAATTTGAGTCTTTTTATAAATTACACTAATTATATAGGTTAATATGACATGTTATTATTTATTAAATATCTTTTTTCGAACTAATCATGCTGTTATGAGTTTCACAAAAATCAATTACCAAATAGTGTCAAAATTGACATAAAATAGTTTTTAAAACAAATATTATATTATTAATTGATATTCTATTCCTAAAAATATAAGGTTCGGCCAAATGACTTATATATGGATATATATATTAATAATTAACCACTTGGGGTTATATTGGAAGTTTATAGTACGTTTATTAACCATATAGTGTAATAAAACAAGAAGACACGGTAAAAGTTAAATTATTTAACTTAGAGTTAAATCTAAATGATATGGTTAAAATGGTAACCTAAACTTGTCTAAAACCTATTGGTAGAGAGTCTTTCGACCCATACTCACTTTATTATCAAAATAAGTCACTTCTGAGCCATTATCAACCAAATGTGACTTTAATATAAAATAATACTTTAAGATTTTCCTAAGGTGTCCCTCTCCTCCCTTATAAAAAGGCACCTCCTCCCTCTTCTCTTTACACAACATTGAGCCATAAATCATGGCCAAACCATGACCATTTCTCTTCTAAACATCCCTGTCAACATAATAGAGGTCCTGGTCTTCTTCAGAGACTAATTTTAGGGCCCTAAGAGGTTTTTTCAAATAGGCGTGTTGAAGAAGAGGTAATATTCATTACTGGTTCTTTCAAGTTTCTTTCTTCTTCAACTTCTTCTTATTTAGTTGTTTCATTATAATGTAATAAGATAAGTATCACTAATATACTCCTATGTTATTATAAATATGAAAAAAACCCCATTTCACCTTCTATCCATCTTACGGAAAATGAAATCACTGCACGTGCGTACGTACGGAATATCGTCTCCACGCTGTGGTGTAATCTATTTTTCCAACACCACCTTACTTGGATGGGTATAATGGTGTAAATAATAAATTTATATAGTTATTATGACATCATACTGATTCTGAGATATTATATCACCCACTCCAATTCAATTAAATAATTATGGGAACGATATCATCGCTCGTGCGTACGTACGGACTATCGTCTCCACGATGCAATGAGATTCATTCTCCATGTTAACCATTCAATAATGATTATAAAGTATATATAATGAATAATAATGAAATATATGAAATGAAAAATATATTTTATTTATGTTTATATATATATATTTCATCTACTTACTTCCATTCAAGTCAATAAGGAAAGGAAAACAGCCTTCATGCGTACGTACGGCCTACCTTCTCCATGAATGGTGTGTTTCATTTCATTTATCTATCTATTATATATATATATATATACTGAATATATATGATATATAAATCATGTTTTAAATTGTGTAGGTAATTAAATCATGATATAATTAATAATAATATCAAGAACAACAAGTCCAAACACGTATGATAAATGAAACGATTTTACCCAAAACGCTACTTTAACATGGAATTTACAAAAGAACGGGTAATATAAAGTCATAAGTGAACCATATATGATATCATAACAATGAATATGATTCATTAATAAGTCAATGAAATTATTTAAATCATTATATAGGAGGTTCGGAATCATATGAAGCATATCAGACATAAGGTAAGTGATAACTTTTCCAATCTCGTTTTTATCCGAGATTATTTATTCGTAAGTATTTACTGGGGTTATATTTATCATCCATGTCCATGTTTCCTATAAATGGTTTCATGTATTTTTAAAGTCATTTTTACCCATTTTTGACTTCTACTACAAGGTTTTATGTAATATTTCTTTTATTTACCATTTGAGGTACTTTTTGACTTTTCCTGCAAAAGTACGAGAAGAATGTTTTTTTAACTTATACGGCATGAAAGGATTTTTACGGTTTTATAAAACCTTAAGTTCATGAAGCTTCCTACAAAAGATTTTATGAATATTTTCAACAAAATCCTTTTCTTTTAAAATTGCATGACATTTTGTGAAAAGAAAATGATTTTGAAGAAGAAAGGATATTTTCCTCAAGAATTCATTTCAAGTGTTTTGTCAAAACTATTTTCCATCTAAGATGACATTATGATTATGTTTAAAGAATAATTTATCTATTATTTAAATGGTTTGATTATTCTTATGATGAAATGATATCCATTTTTTTATATGGATTACGTTATGATAGGATGATGTTTATGAAACCCATTTTATTCGTTGGATTATGATGAATGAATTATGTTTATTTTGTGGCACTAGTAAGAATGATTTTATTATGAGATGGGTGGGACCTATATATCCCTCCAATTAATTGGGTAAAGATTTATATCTCATTAGATAGACATGGCTGGAATGGTAAGTTAATCTGGTTCAGTGTTACAGGACTGGAACGAGGAGTGAACTCGATTCAGAAAGGGACATTGTCCACTAAGATGGTCTTGGCAGCAATGCCTTGGCTACTATGGAAATCATAACATGTGATTAATGGTTTCCACAATTACATGTTTTATTCCCATGATATTTTATCATTATTAATGTTCCTTTATGATCTATGCCTTATGTACTTCAAAGATTTATGTTTTTGCTCATGATTTTGATGTTTAGATTTTATGTTCATGTTTTTGCATTCAAATGTTTATGGATTGTTTTATGTTCTCTATATTTACCCTTACTAAGAATTTGAGATCACCCTTTATATTTTTTCTTTTCCCAAAGATATAAATAAAGGTTTAGGTCAGGAAAAAGGGAATATCTTTATGGGAGATGTTGAATATCTTTCACCCTGATTAGAAGATTATGTTTTGAGTTTCCAAAGACACTAAACTATTAGGGTCCTTGTGTGTCTGTTTTTGTTATGTATTAAGTATTCCACAGAAGAAATTTAATGTCCATGTACGTCAGGCTTTGGGTCTCTACATGCATCTCCCAAATTGAAGCTCATTAGAAACACACCGCATTTCCCTTTCCTTTCTCTAGATCCTTGGTCAGGAGGTCTTCATTCAAACTGATATTCCCATGAATGGTGTGACTATAATCCATGTAGGAAACCGCTGGAATTCACTACACAAAATTGAACATGTATATAGAGGTTTATGTCATGATGGAATGGTAAATGCATATACAAGAATACCACGAAGAATATACCAAGTGATCATGTGCTAATGAGGATTCGGTAATCCCTGATTATATATAACTTGACACAATTCTGGTATATTGTCATTGGATTTCATCACATGGAATATTTCTTTCCTTATGAATACATCCACCTTTATGGATAATACATGTTCCAACATTAATTATGATTTCTACAGCATCCTTTATAGTAAAATCACACAAATTAATCATGTCTACATTCTTTCCTCCAATGGAACACATGATTGGAATGCCAAAATGAATGGAACACTAAACATATAAAAGAATATTCCCCATTGGTACAATGTCTTAGTTTAGGGACCTTCTTCTACTAGAATTTGAATTATCTATCATTGGATTAATCACAAGACAAGATATGGAGATATGAATCCCATATGTAGAGCCGGAATCTATAAATCATGTTATCATAGAACATCCTATAAAGGCCAAATAAAGTAATCAAGGCCATCTATCATCTTGAAAAATAAATATAGGTTCTACCAGCCATGCGCAGGTCCACATGTAAGGCATGAAATAAAAAGGAACAATATATCACAAAAATATTACAAAAAAATAAAAAAATATAATAATTTTAGAAGACATAAAGTAATAATCTTATCATATAAAATCTTCTATGATCTTTGAAATAAACACATATAAGGTGAGAAATAGAACAAATCACACAAAATATACAATGAAAAGGTCCTAGGAGCTACACACATATTCCAACCACACTATATCATGAAAAGGTATCTACACTAGGCACATATACATAATCGAAAAATTTCAATCAAATCCATTCATTGGCCACAAATGGTATTGATTTACTATATTTACGATGATGATTCTGATTCCCAATATCTATTGAGGGATAAAACCTAAATCACGCCCATTAACTAAAATTCACATGGAAATTTACTAATCCATAATAAAAGAATCTATAGAATTGTGGTAAATGAACTCATCATTCCAAGAGAAAAAATCCATTTCAACGTACCAAAATTGATTCATCACAAATAGATGATTAGTGATTGATCAATAAAAGGTCAAAAATCCTATAATAAAACACTAATCTATGAATCAATCATTTATTTTTCATTGGATCTAGTTATAGATTCATAGATATATCTAACATGACATGGATAGATAATCAATTCTAGAAAAAAAACTGTCCATTAAGATTAGAAAGGATATATAATGTATATAAGGGATCCATAAAATTGATCAAGAATTTAAGTGAATAAGAGGAGAGGAAGAGGGATCCTATAGAAAAGGGGAGAGGTCTCCAAGATGTTCTAGTAACATTATGGTCTAATTAGGGTGATGATTAAGCTAGTGATCGAATTAGCGGTTAAAAAACAAAATTCCATTAATGATTAAATATTCTAGGAACCATTGGTGGGATTTTGTTCCTAGGACTAATGCAAGCATTTTAACATGGATACTGGTGGTCCAATCAAATATAGAGAAAAAATGATCCACCACTAACACCACTGGTTCTCTAGTGGAGCACACCAGCTAGCTGATGGCCTTGAATTAGCCATTGTGCAGGCTACTAATCCTCCATACTCTAAAATTATTATTCTAAGTCCATTTCACCCATTGGAAACAACTCTATGACATAAAAAACATTATAATAAATGATATAATTTAAATTCATGAGTATATTGAATGTCGAAGACATTAAAATTCACCCCCACTAAAAACTTCTCATCCCTAGGAAATATCTTTATAAATCATGATCAAACATTTTGCATACATTGCCCAAAATATAGACTCACACTCTCAAGTATCCAATTTATTCTTACCATTATAGAATAGATATAAGACATATCGAACTATCTACACTCACAGAACTTTATTTCTCTGAATATGATCCACACTGAATGCTCTATGAATGATGAATCACACTTCAGTTTAATGTACCCATAGTTGATCACACATATAGGATTGAGAATGTACTTTTGATGTTTAGGAACAAGGAACACACCATGTAATCCTCGATAATATTCATCAAGATCCAAATTGCATGCCATTTTCTCAATAAAATTTGTAATCTTGAATAGTCTATGAAACCTTGGTAATGTCTTTATATTCCTCCAAAAAATTCCATTGACCTAATCAAAGGGTTACCCAGATGAAAACAATATAACACACACAAAACAATAAAAGTCACAACCAATCATAGGCATATGAATACATTCATCTTTGAGATGTGATTAACCACTTCCTGATCAACAGAACTCTCTTAATAGTATTCAATATCAATCTTATCCCAATATTTGTAGCATTAAAAACCTCATGGTAATATATTAGTGAATTACATGGTCAGCCATAAAGTTCCCCAAATGGTTCCATCTATATTGAAACAATGAAAATATTTTTGTATACAAACTCAGATAAGTCAACATAATCATCCCATGCTCCGCTAAACTCTAGAACTCATTCTTGCATCATATCATCTAATATATAGATCATTATCTCTAACTTTCCATTCCTATATAGATGATACATGTAAACAGTTTCATTTAAGTACCTAAATCCTTTAACAATACCTACAAAACCCCTGACATGAAACAAAGGTCCTTATCTGACATGATTCTTAATGAAACTCTATACAGGAGTAAAATATTCCACACATATAGCTTTTAAAAATCATCAGCTCAAAGGGTATCTTGAATTATAATGAAATGGGACACATCCATCAGTTGATCAATTGTCACCTAAAAAATATCATGAATCATTTGGGTACTGGGTAACTGCATAATAATGTACATCATTACATAATCCAACTTCCATATATGAAATAGAAAAGGATGAAGAAAACAACAAGGATAACTATACCAAACCATTACCATATTCTAGTTAAGGCATCACAAAACAAAACTAGTGATGACCCTATTCAAACTTAGACACCAAATTGACTACGGATATCAACGTACCTCTTTGTTGATCTAAGATGAAAACCTCATTTTGAAAAATAGGAGTCTCTCATTAGATCCTACCAAAGGGAATATAGTACGAAATATTTCCCATGAATATAGATCTTGTCTCCATCACCTAAGGACCACCTTTGCACTAAATCATCTGTCACTATTCTATCCTATATCACATCAATCTCAGGATCTGGCTACTGGATGTCCTTTAACAACCCACCAATGAATACATGATCAGAAAAAAACTCATTTCATAACTATATGATCCATATATTCATCCACTTCCACTCAGCCATCTAACTAATTAGAGGTCACTGCTCTTGTGAAGTCCATTGTCTAGTCTCCCATGTCTCTGGTGTTTTCCTTTAAAGATAATCTACAAAGACATTTCCTTTTACGTAGAACCATCCATATCTAATTTGAATGTATGAAGATAATCCACATAATACATATGCAACAGATTTAGGTCCTTTTAAGAGATAATACATTTTTTGTTATTGTGTTCAATGTTGATGATAAACTTATTTCGTAATAGACAATGAATCTGACACTTTGATGCATAAAATAGACGCACATTACAATTCATGGATCAGGTACTTCCACTCATCAAATAACATCAGATGTAAACCATAAGGGACTACCAAATCCATCAATGATAACAAATCTCCCATCCAACCACCTGACCTATCATAGTACACAATTTATCGAATCATAATCTCTTGAAAAATAAAAACTATATATGTATTTAGTCTTATAATTAGATTTAGGAAGGCCACATGGCACTAAACAGGAAACTCAGATTTCACCCCCATTTGGTTCAACTATTCATTCAGTGTTTTGAAATGGGAGAATTCAAGGATGGATGTTCAATAGTAGCCTGATATCCCAAGGAATTTCAAAATCTTAAACATGTTCAGGGGATACACCAAAGATATCATAGCCTCAAGCTTCTCCAGCACTACTAAAAATATATACTCAGAAATTAAATTCTTGAGAATATTCCCCTCTTAAATCCATAATCCCACATACACATTTTTTTAATAAATATGTAGTTCTCAATGTGTTCTTAATATGATCATCAGGTTCCTAACATGAGTTAATAAAGTGCTTGGGTTTTTTAGGATATCATCCATAATAAAATGATGATTGAATCATGGTGTGGCTGGAAAATTTTGTTCATGAGATCTATGAACACTAATGAATAATTTATCAACTCAAATGGTATTCCAAGATACACATACATTCCATGTACACTCTTAAATGATATCATGAGTAAGTTCTTATTTATTGACCTTATTTGATGGTAACCTAAATGAGAATAAATCATGGAAAACCACTGGGTTATCTATAACTAGTCTGATATTTCATAAATACATGTTAAATGTTACATGTTCTTAAGAAAGGAATGATTTATCATCCTATAGTAAAAATATATCAAATGAATACCATCATTATTAATCAAAAACAACACCAGATCACCCCAATGAGATATTATTTTCCAAATAAATCCCATGGCCACCAATTCTCCAAGAATCACCTTCAACACATACAACTCAACCAGTTAAATATTATATGGTGGAATCAATAATGATTTTTCCCTTGGTATAAGATCAATATAAAACATTGTTCCTTTTTATACAGTAAAACTCTAAAAATTCATCAAGTTTAACATCATGATAACAATCCACCACTTGGTGGATTATAGAGGGGGTTACAACCCATTTTATTATAAGATCTTGTCCTTATATATACCACATGATAGCTCCAATTTATATCATATTCAATTACATCCTTCCCATACTTACATCCCCCTCGTCGGTCAATAAGAACCTCTTGCCTATATGCATGGTGAAAGACACATTTCATTAGTAAATGGTGATTTGGGATTGATAAATGGTCAACTATTCTATTCCTAATATCACACTGAATCTTATCGTATCTTAGGTCATCAATTCCAATATATCAACAAATAAATAAATAACTATGAGAAAATGAAAAACCCATTAGAGACTATATACTTTCATTCTTAAGGGACTGTCAAGATAAAGAAACACATATGATAAATTTACTTGAAAATCTAGGGAAATAATGACTTGATAATATTTAAAATAGTGTTAAGATCTTGTACAAAAAATGCATTAGATTTTGTAGGGGGAATCACAACCATACCTATTACTATATAATGTCCATCTCCACTAACTAATTGGAAATCCATTATACATGGATTGTACTAGCCTTTAGAGAATGACCTTGCCTTTCTAACGCATAAATCCCCAGAGAAACTTGGTCCATGATGACATCATCTTCTATAGAGAACCCATACTTGAAACCAAACCAGACCTCCTCAAATCTAGACATGAATACATAGAAAGAGTTGATGGATAGGACCCACTATGTCACATCAATGAAATTCCCTTTTTGGTTTTGTACTCAATGTACATAAATTAACCTTTTACCCACAATTGTGGCACATGACTGAACCCCCTCCCATAGAGGGAGTAAAATAATCCCTACGTTTCTCTAACTATCTTATACCCTACATAATCTCCTTAATTTGCATCATAATACTAATGGAGTAGGCACTCATTGAAGCACTATGATGTTTGGTCATTAAATAATTACTAGTTGTAATATGGCCCTCAATAATGTACTCCTCTATCTTCTTATCAAATGTCGAGGACTTGAAAAGTACCAATGATTATTATTTTGGTTAAAATCCCAAAACCAAATTGATATGATTTAGAAATATTAAAATCCAAAAATTTATATTCTAATATGTCTCATTACTAGCCGCAAGAGGAAAAATATTATAAAATCCATAAAATAAGAAGACTAAGTGGAAACCAAAATCAAACCCTTCTGAATCTATATAAATTCATATTTGTAGTCTAATATTAATGATACATGAAATAACTTCTAGAATGAAAATACCTTGAAGACCTTCCAGGACTATCCCTTATTCCTTCCTACATGACCCATGCCAGTCAGAGTATATTACTCAATAGGGGAGGGGTGAATTGATTAACTATAATAATTTCTATAAAAAATATTTCTAAAAAGTTTCCCCCTAAGATTTAATAAAACTCAGTTAATCATGGTTATATTGTTATAAGAGTTTGACTGCTTAAGTAACTTATTAGAAGATTGATTAATTCTCAGTAATGTTAATGTGTGTCATTAATATTACTTTTGAAATTATTCTACTATGACAATCCAGTTATATCTTATTTCCAAGACTAACTTTCAAAGTGAAATTAGTGATTTTTGAATTACACAGTAAAGCAATAAAACAGAGAAAACCAAATTAAGAAGCACAGCGGATATGAAACAAGTGGTTCAGTCTCAAGTAGAGACCTAATTCACTCCACTTGGTGATCACCTTCCACCAAGAAGTTTATATAAATAAACTTTGATCTACACCCTAGATTAGGGTTAACAACAGTACCCTGACTGTCCAGGTCACACAGGGACCTCTTCCACAGCTTTTGTGGGTACAAAATACCGGGCCACATAGGGACCTCTTCCACAGTTCTTCATGGGTATACATAAGATTAAGAGAATGGTTGAGTAAGGATATCTTGTATCCTTCAATTTAATGCAGGAGATTGAGTGTGTTGTTCTATGGTTACACACTCTACTCCAAAGGTAATAAACAAATACACAACAAGGCATAAATATGGAGATGGGTTTAGAAGTTCTCTAAGTGTTAGTCTTCACAGATTTGGAATTCTTGAGATGGAGAAGATGAATATCTTGAGTCCTTGTTTGTAAAATAGAGTGTCGTGATTCAGCTTGTGTTCTTCATGAGATTCAACAGAGTGAAAATGTTCTCTAAGCTTCAAAAATTCTTCCTGTGTTCTTTAGTAGTGTCCAGTTACATGCAGTAGGCCTTTTTCTTTTGAAACATTCTTTAAGTGTGTTCTTAATTATGGTGATCATGGCCTTGCTTTTTGTTTTGTATTGTGCTCATTGATTCTTGTCCGCACTTAGCTTTTATCTTGGAATTCATGTGTTGGAGCTGACAGGTTGCATGTATTCTACACCTCGTACCTCTTACTATATGATGATATGTCTACAAATAAAAATTAATTTTGTCAGTGCATTAAAATATTAAAATATTACCGTTAGAAATTAAATTGAAAGAAGAAAAAATAGTTTATGAAACAGTTCCACAGTAAGTCATGGAAATAGTCTCTCCTTTACGTGGTGTCTAGATTGATCACGGAGTCTGAGTTTCATGATGTCCTGTTAACGGTGTCTACTTTACAGTTTCTTGCTTCATGGTGTTTGGTTCACGGTGTCTTGTTCACGGTGTCTGCTTCATGGTGTCCTGTTCACTGTGTCTGATTCACGATGTCTTGTTCACGGTTTCTGCTTCACGATGTATGCTTCTTCATGGTGTCTTGTTCACAGTGTCTGCTTCATGGTGTCTACTTCATGGTATCTTGCTTAACAGTGCCAGAAAGACATAACCTATTTCAGACTCACAGTATCTTAGACTTTTTAATGTAACTGTGTTCATACTTAAGAAATAATGATTATATAATCGATTATACTTAAGCATTTGTCAAAGAATGTATTATGAGCATAGATCAAAGATAGTATAAATTAAGTAAACTGAATATAGAGCAATTAAGATATTGAATGGATCTTCTTAAAGCATGAGATTACATAGACAATAATACACATGATTTGATATAATTTATAGGAGTTAACTAGGTTGAATCATATTTTTGATCATTAAAACACGATTAATACATGAGGAGTCCAACCATCTCCCCCTTTTTTATGATCACAAATCATGTAATGTTAAAGAGTATATTGGATTCAAATATAGAAATAAATGGATCACATATAGAAATTTCTCCACCTTTTTGGATTATCAAAAATATGGAATAAGAGAATTCAAAAATGTACATTCCATTAATACAAAATAAAGTTTAGTAAAAAACAACAAGAAATAAAAAAGAAATAGCATCCCTATCAAAAAAGGAGTAATCATTGTTCTTTCTCATGGGCTAGACTTCTTGTTGCCTTTAGCAGCAGCAGAAGAGGAATCCATAGGGGCAGAGGTTGAGGTGGAAGAAGGGAGTGAGGTGGCTGATAAAGAGGGTAAAGGTTTTCCTTCAAAGACTGATGAAGCCAATATAGGAGTAGTATAACATCTGGGCAGTTGTTGATCAAGAATCATAGGCCTGATCTCACTTAGTGCTTGGCCAATAGACATAGTGGTGGAGGAAAGGGCAGAGGTGAAGGTAGTTAGCCCAGGTCTGAGAGGTGCAGTCGTAGGAGAAACAATTGTTGTACTCTGGACATGAAGATAGGGCCTCATATGTTTGAGGAAATCTGTAATGATCTCTCCACGATACTACATGGATTTCTCAAAATCATCCTTCTTCTCCATAAACTTGTCCAACAATCGAGTAAACTCTGTGAGCTTTTGGAATTGGTTCTTGAAAGCTTGAGTCACAGGAGGAATCTACAGATTTTGTACAAGATCCTTGAGATGGTATGTCATATCGGTCTTGGAGAAGATTCTGTTGAAGTAGAAATCCACTTTCTTGGCAATCTCTTACAGAGCATCATTAGCAATTTTGGAGTGTATTTGTACTTGTTCAAGAAATCTATCATTGTTCTTGAAAACTTCAGAGAGAGAAGCCGTATTGAGACCACTGATTACATTATTAATCTCTTCTTTGACTACCATAATAAGGAGATCATTGTCTAAGGATGGTTTAGAGGATTGAACAGATTCTTTAGAGGCATTGACATATATGGTCAGAAATTTGATTTGATTTAGCACCTTTTGAAGACAACTGGTAAACTCATAAGTGAGTTTATTAAGATTGGAAACAAGATATCTCATTTCATTTACAATATGTTTTTTCCTTTCAGTGACCTTTTTATATAAGGAAGCTACATAAGGTTTAATATGAGACACAACACCCTATGGGATTTGAGGAACAAAAGGTTCTACAGGAGGAGAAATAAGCTCTGATCTCGAATGCAACTCTCTCTGCATGTCTTCAATCATACCTCTCAGGGTCTTCACTACATTTCTGAGTATCTTATTTTCAACTCTTACTTCATGAATCTTATGGATCATTTTACATTGAATCTGCCATATTATCTTTTCCAACAATAGTGAGGCATCTCTCTCACTTAAATTGGTCATAGGAAGAGGTTGGGTATTCAAGAGTTTATCAACTCCAGACAGGAGGGTAGAACCAAAATCTTTCAAATTATCCTTAGTCACAAAAGATGGTTGTTCAGATAAGGGTTCAAGAATAGGGACTGGTACAGGCTCAGGTTCCTTCTCAAGTGAAATATTGGAGACTGATTTCAACTAAAATATAGAGTAAAGATCTAGTCTAGTTGTTGTAACCTACTGAGAGTCATCCACATCATAGAAACTATGAAACTTATACTGAGTGTCCACAAGACTTGACTCAGTTTGATGTGAAGCTTCAATAGACTCAAGATTTTGGGTTTTATCCCCCTCAATAGATGCCTCCTTCTCAAGACTGAGAGGCATAGGATCTCGGTCTAATTCCATAGACTCGGCTCTAAGTTCCTCACTCATTTCCTATCTAGCCAGCTGAAAATCTAGCTCCATCTGTTCTTCAGCTGAAGGAATGATTTCAGGAATATATTGTTCCACATGGAGTTCCTCAAGATTGGTTTCTTGAAAAATAGGTAGCTCTTCCTCTATAGGCTCTTCCATGGCATGCTTTTTAGATTCTTTGATAACTGATTCTGTTTCAGCCTTGTGTTGAGTTTCCAAATTTATACCCTTTTAGGAGTAGGGACTTCTTCTTCATGAACTTCATGAGGAACAATAGTACTTTATTCCTCAACAATTACAGCTTCCCTAGGTATCACTTCATCCTCTTCTTCCTCTTCTTCAGGATACTCAACAATCTCATCTGGTTCCAAACCAGGATCAGAAATATCGCTTGGTCTTGAGGGATAATCCACATGATTGAATTTCTCATAAATTCTATCATTGTCTTCCACCCATTCTTTTTTACAAGGATTCCAGTTTATCTACATTCTTTTGATGATTACTTTTGAAAGGTAGAATTCACAATCCTTAATGACTTACTCATTGGGTCCAACCATACCTTTGGAAAGAAGCATGGCTGAGATTATCCAATAGTAAAACAGGTAAGTTGACTGAGATGTGACTTTGATCAGCTCACACATATGATGTATAATATACTTGCACAGGTTGATCTTATGCCCATTTTTCATAAGGTGAATCAAAAACACATCTTGATATTTCAAAACAGCAAAATCACCTTTGCAGGGACTATCCATATTCTATATAAACTTGAACAGAAGTCTTGATTCTCCATCTAATTAAGCAGCAACGGCACTCCTCTAGGTTCCATTTCTAGTTAAGGTTTTCAGAGCATCCTCTAAATCAAAGAATTCGGTTGAAGGTGGAGGTCCTCTATGATAATCCTCAAAAAAAAATTCATGAGGTATCCTAAGGCATGGAGTTTATAACCTTGAAGAGAATGAACATCTATGGCCATTGACCCAGCTTCTTATAACATAACTATCACTAGAATCAAAAGAGAATAGTACGTACTGGTAAAACTGAGCCACTAACCTAGGGTAGATGGGTTTATCTTCCCTTGGTAACCACTCTAACTAGCCTTGTTGTTCTGACACTTTTAAAACAAAATACTTACTATAAAGAAGCCATTTTAGGAAAATATCTTTCTCAGGAACAACAACTCAGTTTACCATATTCGGATTTAAAGGTCTTTCGGGTGTTATCTTAGGTTCAATCTTCTTCTTTTCGTGTTGCGCTTCTCAGGTTTCGACGATGACAGACGTTTCATTATTGGCATTCACTGAAGGTTCGAGCAAGAGAAGAGTTACAGGGATGAAGAAGGGTTCGAAATGAGTTAGTAGAAGAAACCCTAAGTGAAGAATCAAGTGATACCTTCTTTATTTTATCATTTAGGAATACCAAACTTCGCAAAAATAAAAACGTGGAAAAATAAGGAAGGGAAAATAATAATTACAGTGATATGGGTATCAAAAAAAATTATATAGAATTTTTATGGTGAGACTGTGTCTAGTAATTACGGTGAGATAGTAATGCATGTTATGGTGAGACAGTGAACAAACTTCTCAGTGTGCATTACAGTGAGACAGTAAATGCATGTTACGGTGAGACAGTAAGCTGAGCAACCGTAATCATGAAACTGTAAAGTACAAAACAGTAAGATATCGAAAAGTAATACCTAAAACAGTAACAAGTAAGTTATCGATCTGAGATTTTTCATGCCTAGTTCATGTATTATGTAGTCTATTATTTCATAATTTAATGGTTTGGTGAATATATCAGCAAGTTGATATTCAGTACCAATGAATTCCAAAGTGATATCATCTTTTTTATAATGATCTCTTAAAAATGA
Organism: Viscum album; assembly: GCA_963277665.1. Classification (NCBI taxonomy): domain Eukaryota; kingdom Viridiplantae; phylum Streptophyta; class Magnoliopsida; order Santalales; family Viscaceae; genus Viscum; species Viscum album. The sequence goes on along the minus strand of OY728133.1, from coordinate 1,018,152,233 downwards.
TGTATTACATCAATGTGATTTTTCCTAGAATGTGAAACAGGATTTTTCGAGATGTTAATAGCACGCGTGTTGTCACAATTTATAGGTGCATTTCTTAATTTATATCCATAATCTAGTAATGTGTGTTTCATCAACAAAATATGTGCACAACAACTGCCAGCAGCTTTGTATTCAGCTTCTGCAGTAGATAATGCAATATAATTTTGTTTCTTACTATACCATGATACTAGTGACTTGCCTAAATGGTGACATGTTCCAGTGGTTCTTTTTCTATCTAACTTATAGCCACCAAATTCAACATCAGAATAACTAACTAATTCAAATGATTTTCCATTAGGATAAAATAGTCCTAGATTAGTTGTATGCTTGAGGTATTTGAAAATTCTCTTTACAACATTTAAATGAGATTCCTTAGGGTTTTCTAGAAAAAGGGCACACATAAACACAGTAAACATAATGTCAGGATAACTAACAGTTAAGTAGAGTAAACTTCCAATCATTCCCTTATAAGTGGTTTGATCAACATATTTTCCATCCTCATCAAGATCCAACTTACAAGTGGTACTCACGGGAGTGTTAATACTTTTAGTTCTATCAAATCCAAAATGGTTTAGAATATCTATAGTATATTTACTTTAGGTTAAAACAATTCCACCATTATTTAGAAAGATTTGAAATCCAAGAAAGAATTTCAGTTCACCCATTAAACTCATTTCAAATTCGTTTTGCATCATTTTAGAAAAATAAACACATAATGAATTATTAGAAGATCCAAAAATAATGTCATCTACATAGATTTGAACAAATAAAACGTCATTAGAAATTAGTTTTATGAAAAGGGTAGGATCAGTTATTCCTTTTGTAAAACCTTTGAAAATAAAAAAATTACTCAATCTATAATACCAAGCTCATAGAGCTTTCTTTAAACCATATAATGCATTTTATAATTTAAAAATATGATTTGGAAAATGCGGGTTTTTAAACCTAGGGGTTGTTCAAGAAAAACATCCTCTTCTATATACCAATTTAATAATGCACTCTTAACATCCATTTGATATAGTTTGAAATTCAGATGTGCAGCATAGGAAAGAAGGATTGTGATGGATTCAAGTCTGGCCACTGGTGCAAAGGTCTCCTCATAGTCAATTACTTCTTCTTGACTATATCCTTGTGCAACTAATCTAGCCTTGTTTCTAACTATGTTACCATATTCATAAATCTTATTTCAAAACACCCATTTAGTGCCTATATTGAATGTGTCCTTGGTTCTTTCAACAATTTTCCAAACTTTGTTCCTTTCAAACTGATTAAGTTCTTCTTGCATAGCCATTAACCAAAATTCATCATTGATAGCAACATTAATGTTTTTAGGTTCAAGTTGTGACAATAATACTTTATGTTCAACCTGATTTCTATGAGAATCTCTAGTTTGAGTTCCTTTGTCTAAGTCTCCTACAACAGCATCTAAGGGATTGTTCTTAAGGGTTCTAATAGTTATATAAAAAGAGGGACTAGTAATTTTAGGTTAATCAAAAGATTTAGATTCATTGTGACTTGATTCTAAGGAATTTTCAGAGTTGGAAGTTTTCAAAGATTCTTTAAAATAAGAATTTGGGGATTTTGAATTGATGTTTAGAGTTGATACATCATCCTCCAGATTCTCTAGGATGGTTTTAGGCTCATGTGGATATGTTTCATCAAATTTTAAATGAACATATTCTTCCACACATTTAGTTCTTTTATTGAACACTCTATAGGATTTAATAGACATGGAATATCCTAAAAAGATGCCTTCATCACTTTTGGATGAAACTTTTTCAAGACTGCCTTTGGTATTAAGAATATAGACTTTGTAACCAAAAACTTTGAAGTAGCTAACCATGGGTTTTCTATTGTGCCGTAATTTGTAATGAGTCCTCTTAAGAATAGGTCTGATCAACACTCTATTGATTATTTAGCACACTGTATTGACAGCTTCATCCCAAAAGTAAATAGGTAGGTCATATTCACTAAGCATTGTTCTAGAAATTTCTTGCAGGGTTCTATTTCTTCTCTCAAAAACTCCATTCTGCTGAGGTGTTCTAGGGGAAGAGAAATTGTAACTATAACCATTTTGTGAGGAAAAGGATTCAACCTCTTGATTTTTAAACTCACAGCCATGATCACTTCTTAATGATTTAATTCTAAGTCCAGTAATATTTTCTACAAACTTGGCATATTTGGTAAAATAAGACCGGGCTTCACTTTTGTGAGCCATAAAAAAGGTTCAAGTATATCTAGAAAAGTAATCTACAAGAACATAAACATAGTTCTTCCCATTTAAAATTGAATCTCTAGATGGTCCGAACAAATCCATGTGAACCAGTTTGAGAAGTTGAGAAGTTGACACTTCTTTATTTGGTTTGAAAGAAACATTGTATTGTTTTCCCATTTGACAGGGATTACACACTTTGTCATTTGGAAACTCAAGTTTGGGTAAGTCTTTATGTAGGATTTTTCTAGTTAGTTTTCTAAGGGAGTGAACATTACCGTTTCTTAGTCTCGTATGCTAGATCCAAGATTCATTATTAAATACACTTAATCATGAAGCATTTTGAGAAGCTAAAGAAACTAAATAAACAGAATAAACATTTTAATTTCTTAATGAAGAAAATACTAATTCGTATTTTGAATTAATGACATTACAAACATAATTTTCAAATATAACATGAAATCTTTCGTCACATAATTGTGAGATACTAAGAAGATTATATTTTAATCCATCAACAAACAATACTTTGTAAATCAAAACTGAGTTAGAGTTATCGATTTGGATTAGGCCAATAATCTTTCCCTTGGCATTATCACCAAATGTTACATGTCCTCCGTCTACTTTTATCAGGTTCTTGATGCATGAGTAGTCTTATATCATGTGCCTTGAATATCCATTGTCCAAGTACCATAGATTTTTTTAGGATCTCTTTAAGCAGCCTTCCTTAAAAACGATTAAGCAAAAATAGATTTTCGTACCCAGAATTTTTTGTGTCTAGTAATATATGTAATAAGTGATTTAGGAACCCATATTTTCCTTATAGGTTTCCTATAAGTATTGTGTAAAGTATTTGAAAAATAAACTGTATTTAGTCCACAAAAACTTCAAATAGTAGAATATGTATCATGGATTGAATTAGTTGATTTGAGTCAAAAAATGGGAGTAAAACTGTATGTACAAGATTTTGAAACAAAATTTGTTCTAGTAAGGTTCATTTTACAAGGCTGATAACCAATGTCGGTGTTGTATTTGGGGGCAATTTGTTTCCCTAGAATTTGGGTATGGTTATTTTTTCCATTAATAAACTTTTCTAAGTCACTATTTAATTGCTCATTAGACATTTTAATTCATTGTTTTCTTTGAGTAGTTGATCATTTTTTTCCTTTTTAGTTGTGAGCTCATATTTAACAATTACGGTAAGATCATGTTGTTTCTTTAATGATTTATATTTTTCTTTTATTTCATTGCATGTTTCCTCAAGCATGTTATAGTATTCAAACATTTCTTCATTAGTAATTTCTTCGGAGTCACTTTTATCTTCATAATAATAGGAATTATGTACAGAAGAGTCCATTGTTACATCAGATGTGTTTGTCATAAAACACATATTGGATTTGTTATCATGTTTATCATGTGATTTATCTGAGTCACATGAACTATCCTCTGAATCACTCCAGGTTTCTTTCAATTCCTTTTTGTACTTCATTTCCGTGTCCTCATATTTCGTTTTTTACAAGATCTTTGGACAGTCAGCCTTTATATGTCCTTTGCGCTTACATTCATAGCAGAAAACTTCATCAGATTTGTCACTTCTTTTTGAGTACTTCTTCCAGTTTCCTTTTTGGTCATATTTTCCCTTGAAGTTAGGCTTTCTGAAAAATTTCTTCTTTTTTTTAAAATCGTTTGAATCTTCTAGCTATTTGAGCCATCTCATCATTTTTGTCAGGTGATAATTGTTCACTGGTGGAGCTTTCTACAGAAGCTTCCAATTTCCCTTTGTCTTTGTGCTTAGAATTGGTGTTCTTGAATGCAACAGATTTCCTCATTGGTTCATCCTCCTCTTCATTGTTGACTTTCAACTCTTACACATACATCATCAGTTTCCCAATGAGTTCTTTTATAGGTAGTTTTCTAATGTCACACAATTCTATAATAGAGACAAAGGTTTCTCTCTATCTGTCAGGTAGACATCTTATAATTCTCATGATCTGTTCCTTGGTAGTGACTTCTCTTCCAAGAGAAATCATTGTGTTGACAATCTCATTGAACCTAAGATACATGTCAGAAGTATGCTCATCAAGTTTCATTTTAAAATTATCATATTTGATAGTATAAGTATTAAGTCTCATTTCCTTTGCACTAGATGTTCCTTCATGTGAGACAGACAGGGTATCCCAAATTTCATTGGCAATCTTACAAGAATAAATTTTATTGAATTCCTCATCTCATAAGAAGTAGTATAAAGCATTCATAGCTTTGAAATTTTTATTTTAGGCAGTTTTAGTTGTTTCATTCTATGTGATTCTATCAGTAGTGGGAATTTTGTATTCATCTATAATGGATAACCAAATTTCAAAACTCATACTCTCTAAATTCATTTTTAATTTAATTTTCAATTGAACATAATTGGTTCCATTAAATAATGGTGGTATGTTGGTTGCAGAAGCTTCCAATCTGTTATCCATAATAAAGTGTTACATTAAAAGAGCTAGAAATTTAGAATTAACAGAAATTTATAGATCTTTAAAATACAACTATACTCACAGTTGAATAAGATTACATAGAGTCCTAATAAACAACCTTTGATCCCAAATATTGGTCGGAGTAGATTACTCAAGAGGCGAGGGGTGAATTGAGTAACTATAAAAATTTCTGTAAAAATTATTTCTAAAAAGGTTCCCCTAAGATTAAACACAGCCCAGTTAATCAAGGTTTTACTATTATAATAGTTTGATTGTTTAAGTATCTTCTTAGAAGATTGATTAATTCTCATAAATCTTAATGTGTGTCATTAATATTACTTTTTAAGTTATTCTAATAAGACAAGATGGTTATAAATTCTTTCTAAGACTAACTATCAAAGTGAAATTAGTGATTTCTGATTTACACAGTAAAGATATAAAACAAAGAAAACTAAATTAAGCAGCAAAGCAGATATAAAACAAGTGGTTCAGCTTCAAGACAAGCCTAATCCACTCCACTTGGTGATCATATGCCACCAAGCAGTTTATATAAATAAACATTGATACACACCCTAGATCGGGATTAATAACAGTACACAGACTCTCCAGGTCACATAGGGACCTCTTCTACAGTTTTTGTGGTTACAAACTACCAGGCCTCACAGGGACATCTTCCACAGTTCTTCGTGGGTATACACAAGATTAAGAGAATGGTTGAGTAAGGATATCTTGTATCCTTCAGTTTAATTCTAGAGATAGAGTGTGTTGTTCTATAGGTACACACTCTGCTCGAAAGGTAATAAATAGATACACAATAAAGCAGAAATATGGAGATGGGTTTAGAAGTGCTCTGAGTGTTAGTCTTTGCAGCTTTGGAATTCTTGAGATGAAGCATATGCAAATCCTGAGTCCTCATCTGTAGAATAGAGTTTTGCAATTCATCTTGTGTTCGTCGTGAGATTCAAAAGAGCAGAGATGTTCTCTACACTTCAAACATGCTTCGTGTGTTCTTCAACTGTGTCGAGTTGCATGCAGTAGGCCTTTTTCTTTTGAAACATTCTCTAAGTGTGTTCTTCATTATGGTTCTCAGGGCCTTGCTTTTTTTTGTATCGTGCTCATTGATTCTTGGCCACAGTTCTCTTTTATCTTGTAATTCATGTGTTAGAGCCGATAGGTAGTATGTATTTTGCACTGCATTCCTCATACTCTCCGATGATATGTCTACAAAGAAACATTAATTATGTCAGTGCATTAAAATTTTCAAATATGACCATTAGAAATTAAATTGAAAGACGACAAAATAGTTTAAGAAATGGTGTCATAGTAAGTCATGGAAACGTTTTCTCCTTCACGAGGAGTCTAGATTGTTCACGGTGTATGAGTGTCACAGTGTCTTGTTCATGGTGTCTGATTCACAGTGTCTTTCTTCATAGTGTCTGATTCACGGTGTCTTGTTCATGGTGTCTACATCACGGTGTCTTGTTCACAGTGTCTGCTTCACAGTGTCTTGTTCACGGTGTCTGGTTCGTAGTGCCTGCTTCTTCACAGTGTCTTGTTCATGGTGTCTGCTTCATGGTGTCTAATTCATTGTTTCTTACTTCACGGTGCCAGAAATACATAACCAGTGGCAGACTCATGGTGTCTCAGACTTTTCAAAGTAACTGTTTTCAAACTTAATAAATGATGATAATATAATGTATTAGACGTAAGCATTTGTCAAAGAAGGTATTATGAGAGTAGATCAAAGATATTATAAAATATGTAAACTAAATATAGAGTAATTAAGATCTTGAATGGATCTTCTTAAAGCATAATATTACTTAGACAATAATACACATGATTTGATATAATTTACCGGATTTAACTAGGTTGAATAAGATTTTTGATCATTAAAACATGATTAATACATGAGGAGTCCAAGAACCCATAATACCCTCATAACTCTTGATGGGACCCAAATCATAAACTAAGAAATCTTTACCCTACTTGCCTCAAGATTCTCCACTAGAACAAATATTCCTTCAATGATTTCAATTCAGTCCTAAAAATCATTTGCACCGCCAATTTGTTGAATGGATGGTGGAATGTGGATTTTGAAATATTAGGCATAAGGAACCATAATCCTTTTCATACATCTAAAATTAATTGTTTCAGTCTATAAGACACTAGGATGGGGTGGGTTGACTATTGTACAACCAGAGTAGGTGAAAAAGGATGTTCAAGTGAATCCTTCTACATATACTTTAGTTGAACTGGTGCATATTACATAGTGAGATCATTGTCGATTTATTTTCTAAGAATCCCAATAAAGTTTCACCGACTCTAATATTTTTGGAAATTTCTAACAAACATTCATAGTTATTATAAAATCTTGTTTATGAGTACAAATTATTTAGTTATAAGGAAGACAAATGATATTTTTGTAGGAAGTATTATGCTAGGAGATACACACACTAAAGGGATAACCTAACTAGTTTCACCCATGGCTCATACATAGACCTCTATAACTAAATGTTATCCATTATCATGTTTAGGAGTTATAAAAAATTCATATTTCCAACTAAGTAATTACATCACAAATATATTCAAAATGAAAATAATATATATGCATCACTAAATTCAATAACAAATAATAGAACTTAATGTATGTACTAATACGTAAAAAGTAGGTATATACATGTAATGTGATAAAATATTCATATTCATTATTCATTAATGCACCAAAATATCTTCAAATATAATATTATCACATAATTAAGATCAGTATCAAACTGTAGATCCACAACAGTAACAAAAACCAATCATAGTAACCACAGGGTCACTTATACGTGTTCTAGCTAGAAAAATGGTATCTTTCCTACACATGTTATAGATAACCTATCTAATTTAAAGCCTGTACAAAAATATCATGGATGAAAATAATGTAAACTTAGTATTTGACACCATTTTGTAACACCCTCAAATGAATAATTAGGTCCAATCTGAAGTGCCATATCACCTCTGGCATGACTTATCATATCAAGGAGGCTATCAACTAGCAATGAGGGTCTATAGATAATGAGGGGAGACTATACTCTCGTTAATCATTTACATAAATTGAAATATAATAATGTAAAACATAAACAAGTATCTATAACAAATATCTAATCATGTCATACAATATCAATCCCATGTATCCCAAATATGGTAGGTTAACAAGTATAAGTAGTTTAACAAGAAATAAAAAATATATATGTTTTAGTCATTGTCTAGAGTATGTTCTAGTACGACATCCATATCATAATTCCAATCTCATCAACAATATACTGCTAGGACATTTCCCTTATCTAGATCCCAGTTTAAGAAGCTTTCATGCACATGATGATTCCCACAGAGGGTGTGAGTATAATCCTAGAAGGAACCCACTAATGAATCCCTATCACATGTGTACATGTAAATAGTGGTTTATATCATAATGAAAATGTAATGGAATATAAAATAATACAACCAATCTTATAATAATACATAATACACTAACAAGGTAGACCCAAACCATGTTCTTACTTGCTTTAGTCTCATAATGGTATAATTTCATACGTAGTCATCACATGACAAAATCCATGGTATCCCACTCAGTCTTGATTTAAGTAAAATACTTGTTCCACCATTATAGAAAAAATAAAAACATACCTTTAATTTCATGCCACACACATGGCTCATGGATACCAATATTCCTCTAATGGAACACATGTTTGAAATTCCATAATCAATGAAACTCTAATCATACACAATGGAGTTCTACATCAACACAAAATGTCAAAATATATACCCTCTTCTAGTATAACATCCTAGTCTCCCCCATGGTATTTTGAAATGAAACGATTTTTGAGCTATCCATATTGTATCCCAAGACACAATACATGAATATTTTCATTGAAGCTCCCCCTTTAAGGGTCATGTAAAATCCTCCAGGGTCATCTCTCAACCTGAACACTGAATAGAGGTTCCACTGGCTATGTGAAAATACACTTGAAAGACATAAAATATAAAGCAACAATATATCCTAATAAATATTCCGCATACTATTAAATAAAACATATATATAGTAAAAATAAAAAGGAATAATCAAGGCATATAAACACTAAATGGACTATAAAAAACTGACATATAATTCCCAACATATAAAAGTAAAAAAACAAACATACCATGAAAAGTCTCATGTTCTACGCAAAAACCCCAATCATGACAAATATTGTAAGGGTATCTATAATAGGCACATACAAAAAAACTAGAAATGTAAAATAACTTGATACAAGGACCCGAAATTTTAAATACATCCTATCTTTAATGTGTTGATGGAAATATCTAAGATCCATACAGGGATGACTCCCAAATCATTCCCATGAACCAATCCTCACTAGAAAAAAAACCCAATACATCACAAAAGAGTATATATAATAGGTATTAAATTAAATAATCATTAAAATATATAGAATCCATATCTAATTTCCAAAATATATTAATCACCAATTAAATATCTTCTCTTGACTGTGGAGTGGTTACCAATTTTCAAAATCAAACAATGATATATCCATCATGAATGAATTATCCATTATATCTGGGTGAATATATATAAATGAATCCAATATTACATGGATAAATGATAAATTATAGATAAAAAATAAAAATTAATCTTAGAATTTAGAAATTTTTCCTTCAATGATGTCAACGAATTGATCTGGATTTCAAGCCCCCACTAGGAGAGGAAGAGAAAGATCCTGAATCAATGGGAGAGTTGCCTATGAGGTTCTAGTCATATTAGGTTTTGATTAGGGTGAGGGTTATGATTATAATAGAGTTAGTAAAATGAAAAAATTACCATTAATAATGGTATTTTCTAGGCACAACCATCCAGTTAGTGGGATCTGTAAAAATATAGGTCACACTATCAGCACTACCGGTTAGCCAGGTCACCCGATCAGTCTTCCAGTTACCTTTTTTTATCCCCCATATAATCCATTATGTATCTATACTCTAAAATTCTTATGTTGAGAACCTCTTACCAATAATACTCAACTCTAAGTGATATAATGACAAAATATAGGTCCAATTTGAAAAACACACATACCTTGAATGTTTAGAACATTACAATAAGATGTTCCTTTGTCTCAATTGTATATATACCCACACTATATTCTAATTTCACATATTGAAGAAAGTGATAATGTACTATTATGTTCATTATCATGAATGGAAATATGTATTCATTGTAATATGAAATTCACTCTGACCATCACATATTAATAGAGTTTTCTACATCCTATTCCCAAGATTCTACAATAATAAAATAACAGATATTTCCCCATTATAGTCTTGTTTCATAGACATATACTATACCATTATCTTGGATTGATCCATAGATGAAAATTACTTTGAAATTTTTCTCATATATCCTCCTAAAACTATGAACTCGTAAACTATAATGGATTTTAGTCTATCTGAATGACCTACAAAATATGAATCAATAAATATTTGGATATTAAAATATGATCATCTAGAATAAAATTTATTATCTAAGACATGTTTTAGATATATATGGTTTATATTTATTATATTCCAATGCACTAATCCTCGATTTTACATGTATTGAGTGTGAAGTACCTATCATGATCAACTTTATCCTTTAAGAAGGGGGGTGAATCTATGGAGGGATGTTTTTATAGTTACTTTTATATAGCTATAAAACATTGTGAAACTTTATAGTATGATCCTATAAAAAATTAAATAACTCTACCTTATATAATCATATATAAATTAATGTTAAAGTAAAAAATATATTTTATTATGTTTGGATCCAATGTGGAATCTAACTCGTTGTCATGGATGGTTCATCCCCCCAAACATAGATTGATTAAACTATTTCCCCAAGTGAAATTATCATATAAACATTTTTCGGAACCCTACCACATATGTTATGAGTCACACTAAACATCACATCATTCAAATATAGTATAAAATATAGTGAATAAAAAGGATTAGATCAACATAAAAACAAGGTTTATTTTGAAAAAAAATGAATGAAGATCCACTTCCATGAGATTCCAGAATATAAAAGAGAGAATAACCCATAGTGTGGAGTTATGTTATTCTATATAAAAATTATTAGACTCAAATAATATCTATATAACAATATATTTCCATCATATATTGATCATAGAATATTCAACATCAACTTTAGACTCATCTTCTTCTAATTTTTTTCAATAACAAAAGTTGTACCCCAAAAAAATTATATATATTAAGTGATAAATCTAATTTATATTTTATCCACACCAATAAATACCCTTTTTATATTTAATTTTAATTCAATTAACACACCCATTAATATTTATAATAGTTATAAAAAATTCAAGTACTTCCTGGATCACGTTCTCCCTTTTTACTATGAAATAATATAGGCAATTAAATATCATTAACAACCAATGTTCACTAATTAAAAAAACATATAATAATGTCTTAAGAATTGAATACCATGATTATTTAAGTAAAAAAACAATTCAATAATGTTTATAGATAATTCTTATTAAAATATTTGAAATTTGGAAACTCAAACAAATTTAATATATGCATAGTGAAAATTTGGAAACAGCATTATAGAGAAAAAATATCTACATAGGAATTGACTAAATGTTTCTAAAAATCAATCAACCGAATAGAATATCTTTCTAGAGGATTTGGTGTTAGGATACATCATAAATTTTATTTTTCATTCTCCTCAAAATTCAGCTACGAGACTCAGTCGACTACGTCGCTGAAATAAACTAAGTGAATTCAAAAATAGACTATAAGGATAATATGGAAATAAGGAAAATTCGGTTAAATGGATAAATCACTAACATGATTTGACTAAATGGAAGTAATGGTTATGTGAATCACGTATTTTGAAAAATATATATGTGAATAAAATTGTTTAAAATTGAACTACATTGATCATGTATTCAATCATAACTCAAATGGAATTGACTCTACCGACCTCTATCCCTTTTTAAACATATTTGATTGCATCATGGAACTTTACAAAATTATATTTAATGGCATAAAAAAATTATTAACTATCACAAATTTAAATACATGGATAATTGTTTTCAATAAATACAACAACCCAAATGCCCTAAAAACCAAGATATCTTTTAGACTTCACAAAACATACCAAAAATCCATATTCTTCATCAATTTACCTCTTCCTATTTGTCAAAAATAATTTTCAACCCTAAAAAAACATAGATCAACACAAATATCATAAATTCATTTCCAATATTAAAAAGGTGTATAATGACACTACACTATTGGATAATGAATTATTTTTTGTGATATTTATGTCACTCGATGATAAAAATTCTCAAGTTAAGTCACTTAATTGACTTCAAAAACGATGTTTCTAAGACCATAAATATAATAAACTTTAACCCAGTAGCTTGGAACCGATGCCTATATTATTACATTGTCACTTAATACAATTGATCACATCCCAGAGGACCAAAAATTTTCTAGTGTTGGTAAAATATATAGATACGTGATTCATATATTAGATTTGAAAGAAAATACAAAATATATATTTTTAGAATACCATTACTCCAACTTCCATATCCTTGATTATAATTATTAGAAAACATCATATATTTATTTTAAATTAAATAAATAATTGAGAGATCAAATAATAGTTAATGTCTACATACAAACCAAACTGTTGTGAGTAAACAAAACATGATCAATAAGGCATAATCCTTATGGAAAGGTAAATATATGAACACACATTGAATTTAATGAACAACTTTACAATCTTGATTAGATAAGGAATAATCAAGGTGTCAATGTAAATATTTGAACACACATTCTAATTAACCAATAACATGACTATCATGATTTGAAGAGGAATAATCAATATGGAATGGTAAATAAATGAAAACATGTGCCTTCTAATCAAGAACATGTCTTTCATAATTGGATAAGGAATAATAAATATAGAAGGTAAATAACTAAAGACACATTCCATTTAGTCCATAATTTGACTATAATGATTATATATGCCCTAATCAAAATATAAATGTAAATTTTTAAAACACATACCAGTTCATCAACAAAATGAGAATGAAATTAAACTAGAGAGAATATTATTGAAAGAATATTGTGGATACTAATAATTAAATCATTAATTATGTAAATTCTTAATTATTTGATGTTATGAAAATAGAAATCACGATACCTATACTATCAAGACCTTTAATAAGATAGTTTTAAACTGAAATGTAAGTATATATAAAAAAACTCATTTAACTAATGTTAGCCAAATGATTTGTCTCATGAGACTACTGATGTGTCTAGGGGATATCTATATCCAAGAAAAAACCTTCACTCATTTCCAAGGAATTCATCATATATAAAATAATCTATTAAATTAATGAATCAACATTACCTCTCAAAAAATATCCATATAGAGAAAATGAAACAAATTCTTCAATATTTCCTCAATAAATAAAAAAATATTCCATGTAAAACACCATTTATTGTTATTATATGTGGTTTAAGAAATAATAATATCCTGGTTAAATATAATGTATAATTATGGTAAATTTAATTATCAATAATTACTGGAAAGTGAATATTTCAATTGGTAGTTAATGACTAATCATGAATCATTAATGTGTTTTTCAATACTTTATTTGGTAAATATTATCATAAAAATACATAAAAAGACTTATCATGGTATCAATATAGTATACCTCTAGTGGAGTAAATAATAATGTTTTTTTCATTGATAAATAAAAATATCATAAAAATACCATCAAATATATTATTAATGAAAAATATAGTTTTATATTTTAAAATAATTTTAAAACAAGAATTTCATAAAATATTTGGAAAATATTTTTCATTTAAAATAACTTTCAAAACATATATAGTATTATTTAAAACATTTAGTGTTCATGAAAGTGGTAAATTCCATACTTTCTATACACTATAAAATAATGAATATTTTTACATTTTCAGTAAAAAAAACAAGACTTTTTTAAAAAACATCAAAATATTTCTTCCAAATCATTACTTAAAAAGTCAAAATGGGTAGAACTTTCATTGAAAAAAAAAGTTGTAGAATCTTGAAACCATTTTTAGAAAACATTGTTTTGGAAGGAAAATGATTTTTGACCGTATAGAGAAGAGAATTTATATTTTATTAAATGAATTTTCTCCATTATTTTTAGTAAAATAAAGGGCAATGATGGTACTATTAGTTGAAAAATTAATTAATGACCATTGGAGAATATAATTAGAGTGTTTAATTAACTAATAATAAAATAATTTTATTTAATGGAAATTGAAGAAAGAAATGTCTTGATTAAAATGAAATTTTGTAAAAAATCATTACAAAGATCATAATATTGAATTGAGAATTAATAAAATGAATGTATGATGTGTACAAAATGTAAATATACTTAAAAAAATTAATAAATCTTAATATATGAAAATCACATTAACCCCTTAATATTATAATATCTAAGATAATGAAGAGGTTACTCAACCCAATGAAATGAAATTCAGTTATGTAATTCATTACCACTAGGTAAATTTTATGTCAAATCCACATGAATTAAATAATTATAATTGAAATGTAAAATATTATGTATTATTAATAAATCATAATATTACATGTAAAATGGTCAATATATTCACCATATCTAAGTAACTTTTTTTCATAACATTACAATATTCCCAAATGAAGTAGAATTGACATGAATTCCCACACATTATTCTCTCTTTAATACCAACATGATTTATAGTCACGTATAATGGTTTTGTAAATGTTATTAATTTATAACATAACCATATTCATATTTTTTATATCTTATATAATCTTTTACAACATATAATCATCTGTTCATTAATAATATTTCATTTTTACCATCATTTTGGTAGTAAATTTCGTTGTTTTTCTCATGCATGTTTTATTACAAAAGTCCCAATTATTATGTGTAGGTTATATATCCATAATGTCCTTAATTATATTAATTATATGAATATAATATTAATTCATGAAACATATTTTTATAATAATTATTTAAGTTCGCACATAAAAAAATGAATCGCATTGCTTCATGGAGATGGTAGGTCGTACATACTCACGAGCAACGATATTATTCCCTAAACAAGCTAATGGGTTAGGAATTGGATGGAATATTTATTTTAAATAATCAATATCATATCAAATATATAACATATAGTCATTAAATGTATCCTTATTTTCTCCCATGTGAAGAGTAATTCAAGAACGAATCACACCACTTCGTGAGGTAGTTGTCCTCCATACACATGAGTAACATTATCGTATTTTAAATGAAAACGAATGTAAAAAGTTATATTTGATAGTATAATTTTGAATTATCATAATATTATATAAATATATATATATACATAACATCAAAAAATTTATACAATTGTTTGATGTGTTGATAAAATTCGAGTTACATCAGTTCACAGAGAATAGTTTGTCATACACATGATCAAGGATGTCATTTCAAATTTGAAGAAGGAGGAGATAGATAAATATTATGAAACCAACATAATACTATCTCAGTATATGGTAGATATTGATTTTTTTATATTTTATGTGTTAATAAATCATTTAATGTTGATAAATAAGAAAGTAAACTAAGGACCTTGGTTATGTAAACTACATTATATTAGAGAAGACTTATTTGGATATCCTCTTATTGGTCATAGGGTCAGTATTTTGTGAAGAAAATAAGAAATATAACATGTTTATGGATTTTACAAAAAGATTTTGGTATGGTATTTTCAATCAAAATTTCTTATTATGTGTGTATAAGTGAAGTAGTGGAGTATTATTTTATAAGTGGGGGAGGTAAACACTTGAATTTTTACTAAAAATAATGTGTACCAATGTTTTTCACTCAAAAAAAGAAAAAAAATGGAAATTATTAAACATTGGTGGTGATAAGGTGAAAATTTGGAAAAACAATTTTCGGTTTATCATGATATAGTTCATTTTTAACACTTATATTATTTTTTTAACCCCTCAGTAAATACATTTTTATGTTAACCATGATAATTAATATTTATTATTTTCATTATTCATTATAGTAAAATATTATGTTTACCTTATTATAGAATATAAAATATTCTGATTCCAAATATTTAATACATATTTTCAAATTCAATTAACATAAATGTTAAAAGTTAATTTAAAACTAAACTGGTAAATGTGATATTAAATCAGGTTTCCAAAGTAGAAAATTTTAAAATTTTAAAAAGTGTATATATCAAAATTCAATATTAAATTACTTCCAATGACATAATTTGGATTAAGTATAATATTATTTAAATTATTTTACATTAAGAATATTTTATTTAAATGTGTCTTGTAAATTATTTAGATGAAAAGGCCTTTAAAATATCATACATTTCACTATTAATCAAACAATTAATGTTTTCAAAAAAATATCACTAAGATATTTTTGAAATTAAGATTTCAAAAAAAAAATTGAATTTTTTTATAAAGGTGTTAATTTTTTAAATTATGTGTGCAAAACCTGATGAAACCCTTTTTTATACAAATATATTTTTTCGAAAAAAATAGTTCTTTTTTGATTGAATTGATTTTTATTTATATTTATAGTCACTACATAATTAATATTCATATGTATACCATATATTTTAAAAAGTATATATTCATATTCTTACCAACCAACATAATGGATATGTTATGACATTCACATTTTATAAAATAGTATTTTAATGGAGTATTTTGTTTCGTTGAAATATGGTGTTGTGTGCATCACATGTTTTCGAAGAGATTGAATTTATTATAAATGAAATATATCCTAATTTAAAGAGGTGTTACATTCTCAAATAAGATTGGTGTCTCATTTAATATAAATTATTGAACCCAACTATTTTATTTCATAGTCTTAGGGTGTAACATTCTACACCGTATAAATAAATTTCATCCTCACAATTTAATATTAATCATGGAAATCAGTGGTTTGACATTTGAAAATTCCATTGTTGTAAACCCACATCATGAAAATAGTTAATAAAAAATCCTCTTAATAAAATAGAATGTTATGTATAAAGGTCTTATGGAATTACACATAGTAGGTTTCTAGATACGATGCCATTGGAGGAAAGTGATGATGTGGACATCGAAAAAAGGAATAAATAATTATAGAGAGTGATAGATATCATTGATCACAAGGAAGTAAATTGTAATGGCCCAGACCTCTCCAGTCCATTACATTGTGAAAATGGGGTGTTAGAGGTGTTTTGGAAGGTCATGGTTACTTGGAGGTGTGTTTGGGTGGACTTATAAGGAAGATTAAAGGGAAATAGATTTTGCACAGTTAGCACACGGTTTGCCTAAACCGTGCGGCCAAACCATGCAAGGATGGTCTTGGAGGCAGTGGCTAACGCATGATTAGTGCACGGTTTGTCTAACCATGTGGCCTAACCTTGAAAGGAGTGTTTGACGATGCAGAAGCTAACGCACGGTTAGCACATGGTTTGTTAAACCGTGCGGACTAACTGTGCAGGCACTTAATCCTAGATCCTAAAATTGTGGATCTAACTCATTTTTCCTCTAAATGGTTAGTTTAAGCTCATAAGCAACCATAACTCAGGATTACCCTTCCTTGAAGGTAGGAGAACCTCTACCAAGTGTTTCGGAGGCCATATGAAGTCTTCTATTGGAGAATCAAATCTAGGTTGTGAGGTATGTGATCTTTCTTCTTTGTTCTTGATCGGTTTCTTAGATCCACACAGATCTACTTCTCATCTTCTCATGGTTTCTTATATCTATGTCTGTTATGGGTAGATCTAAGTGTGTGGATGACAAATATAATGAGATTTGGTCTTGATCTTTCAAGGGGGAGAGATCTAATGAGGGTCTTTGGAGAATCAACCCGGCTTTCTTGTGCGCTCTTCGTTGTTGGGGTTTTTGTCAAAAACCTTGAGGTAGGGGATTCGTTGCTTCTCTTTCTTTTACGTGCAACTGTATTCTTAGCATGTTTTATCCCACTAGATGATAATGGAATTGACATAATAAATATTTTGAATCGGATAAAGAAATTGTATCAATCGTATGTTATTGCCTCATGTTTTTCTAGATAGTGTGATATCTATGCTTGCCTTGCTTAGTTTTTCGTTCCTGATGGAAATCGGTAAAGAACGTAAACCGGGATTAATTGATAATTGTTTCTCTAAAGATGACGAGGCATGAAAATGAATCTGGTTCTTTTTTTTCATTTGATGTTAATAAAATTGGCGTAGTAAGCATGTTTAATCATTTCTGATACCCTGCTGTTTATGTTCCTAATTTTGGAACCAACGGATTAAATCTATTAATTCTAGATGGTTGAATGATTTGATTTTTTGATAATTCCTTGAAGGGTTCTGAGTTACCCTCTTGATTTTTAAAGGGAAAAGAGCCCAATTGATGTGATGGTTGATTTCCTGGTGCTTTTGTTGTGATGTGATCTTCGATGGATGTTGTGATATGTGGGGGGCATAGAGGCCTTTTGGTTGGGGCAGCGGATGACGCCTAGTGTGGCGAGATGCATTAGTTTATGCATGTAGGTGTCGGGGAGGACACTGGGGTTGATGGAATGGGATGGATGTGATTTTTGGTTGCTTTCTGGTTCATTGGTTGTTTATCTAATTTACTTTTCCCCACTGCTCAAGGTAGCTAGTCTTGCTTACCCTTCTTTTGAGAGAGGCGAAGACACACGGGGTATGCCACATGATTTCTGTGTTTATCTTCTCAAGGGGGGATGGGTATACACTCTTTTTATAGGTGGAAAAGACTCGACAGGTAGTACATCTACTCACCTTGTTGATCCCCCTTGTGTTTAGTAGCATAGAATTCTTTTCTAGAATGCCTAGGAATATGGGAATGTAATTTTGTAATGAATGTTTTAATAAATGGTGTTAACCCGTGCGGTTGGAGTTCACTGGAACACAATAATGATGTTGTAATTATAAAGGAACAATAGACTTTGGGTGTGATTATAATGAAAACTAATGTGGAATCATTCATGGTTAATTAATGTTTATACAATTAATTAATGTACCGTGTAACTGATAAAAAAATGGGATGAGGTAATCTAATAAAGCTCTTTAAAGGGTTGTGTACTTATAGGATACATAGTCTTAGAAATAGCAGCCCGGAGTCTGAGAGACGTTAGTTGTAGTGTGTCTAAGACTAGGTTATGCCCATAGTGTGGTTGTGAGATATAATATACTCTGTACTTTTTATGTTTCTATACGCTACTCCACCCTGTAAGTAAGGGAAACTAACACCCCAGGGATTCTGAGCCCTGGGGGGTGTTTTCCCCAACATTCCGGTGGGAGGATGAATGGCTGACTACCCCCTTTGGCCCTGCTCTCTTCTCTTGGTAGATACTTGTTCCATTAGGCACAGCGGTTAGTTTTCCCCAAATATGTGTGTAGAGGTTTTTAATGGCTTGTGGTTATTCACACACATATATTCTGGATATAGTATCCAATTGACTACTATAGGTGTACCGTGTATAGGTTGTGATGGCTTGGGGATCCTTACTCAGTGTATGGGCTGTAATGGTTTGAGGTATAATACCTTACGTATGATACACATTATGCGATCTGTGGTGGATTTTGGAAACTAACTGGTTACTTTTGGTTGTGATGATGGTGTGGTGTTTCGCCTAGGTGTCTACAGGAAAGCCTTTGTGGTGCACGAGGTGCCGATTGTGGTGCTTCTCCCTGGTGTCTGTAGGCAATCCTTTTTAGAGAGAGATTCATAGGATGTGTGACGTTGGGGAAAAGTAGAAAACTTGTGGGGAAGTAGTAGTGGGGTACCCTTGATATTCTTTACTATATTTTTATATTTCTGTATGTGTTACTTGGTAAGAGTAGCCATGGTGAAGTTGGGAACTCAGTATACCTGTTTAGGTGATGAGTTAGTTTCACTTGTTGTTCACTATGCTTTAGCATGATTTATTTGCTTTTGCATGAGAGGATTTGGGGAGGATCCTACTCAGTATACTGTTATACTCACCCTATGTATATATAAACTATTTTTCAGGTCACTTGGAGAAGGTTGGAGATCAATCTGGTTTCTACTAGCTAGGGGTTACAGGAGCTGTTCGGGCTAGTGGTTACTGCTGTTTTTACTTTCTTTTGGGTACTTGTAGTTTTTTCCCTTTTGATTGTAGTAATTTTGCATGACATTCCATTTGTGCACTTGGGTTTCTTTTATTTTTCTAGTTCTGAGTTGGAGTTGATTGGTGTCTATCTTATCTCTCTCTTCTGCATGTGTTCTCTTAGAGGGTAATGCCTCCCATTTGTGTGATACTATACCCCTGGTGCTAGTCGCCAACCCGGGGCCTACTGGAGGTGGAACTCGGGGGTCATTATCTCCCTTGTCACATTGTCGGCCCAGGAGAGGTACACTTTGTGGGGAGGGGGTCGTGAAAAAGTGGTATCAAAGGCTCTGGTTGAGGGAAAGGATGGAGTTTGGAGTTAGGAACATGTGAGGTTGCATGGGTTGGTAGGGAAATGATGTCATTCATGTTTAGCAAGTAAGGTAAAAACTAGAGACCATATGAGACATAGGCTTTTAGGGCCCCCTATGATCTGATGTACGGACCTTTAAGTTTACAAGGGCTACTAAACAAGGTGATACTAGTTGCAGGGTAGAGACCTAGGAAACGATCATGCATAATTCTTCTTTGTGACTATGTTTGAATGAGTATACCTTGGGATAAGTTAACCTAAAATGAATAAAAGAAAATAATTAATTAATTAATGTTGATTCTTCCATATTCCTGGTTTAGAATCTATAATGGATTGTTATTTTACAGGTATGGCTCCAGGTCGAAGTCCTCGTCAGTTGTGCATGGAAAATGTCTAGTAGGCCATTACAGCAGATCTCATTAGGGTAGAGGTTGATGACGAAGACACTTAGAGGAAGACACGCTGAGAGTTTTAGCATCAGAGTCTGCAGAAGTACAAGGGCTTCATTTCAGATGCAGTCACGGAAGACTGGTTGGAGGAGGTCGAGATCAGCTTCAGTTCGATCCGTGCTCGAAAGGAGAACTGGGTGTCCTTAGTAGTGATGATGCTGCATGGAGTAGCGAGGCAGTTGTGGTTCTTGTTCCTTAGGGATCGTGAGGAGTCAGTGATCTCATGGGAGGAGTTCTGAGTCAAGTTTAGAGCCGAGTTCCTTTCTTCGACTGCGAAGGCGTCCAGTTTCTAGGAGCTTCTTACCCTTCGATAGGTGAGATCTACTGTTCGAGATTTTGGAATCCATTTTAGGAATCTTTTACGATATGCTTCAGACCTATTACCCAATGATGAGGCCAGGGAGAGGCATTTCAAGGAGTCTTTGCATCCAGCGATCCAGTGCCAGGTCACCCCATTTATGCTGAAGACATATCTTGTGGTGCTGGTAAGGGTATAGGTTATTGAGAGGACTTTGGCTAGGACAGGATCATCACGAGAGGGGGATCTTCATGATCCCTCATGAAGCAAGGCTATGGTCCGGGGTTCCTGGTTTTCAGGGCAGAAGATTTTCCGTTCAGCCAGGGGTAGGTCTCAGCACTTCACATCTCGTTTCTCCAAAGGCAGAAAATATCAGGCCTATACCAAGAGACCAGGCACTTGTTTTTCTTGTGGTGGTCATGGTCATCAGCAGCGGGAGTGTCTGACCTTTCAGAGCAGTCATCATGCACCAGGTGTTACGCTCTAGGTTCCTTTGTTGAGGTAGTTCCTGCCGAGGCATCAGCAGCCAGTTGCACTAGCTTTGGATCAGTAGAGGGTATATGGGGCAGTCAGAGGATAGCCCCATGACGCTCCCCATCCTCAGAGAGTAGAGCGCGACCAAGGTTGTGGTCATCATCCGGGTCAGAGAGGTTGTGGAGGAGGTCGTGGTCAGCTTCATGCTCTAGCGTTGCTAGCTCCAGGCGAGCCAGATGTCGTTCGAGGTACACATTGCTTGTTTTCTACCTTGGTATATGCCTTGTTTGATTCTGGAGTGACACACTCCTTCATATCACCTACCCTTGTCCATGCTATGGGACTTGAGGTTGAGAGGCTTCCAATGCCCTTGGCATTGACTACACGAGTTGGAGGTCGAGCTGACTGGTTTGAAATATATAGAGACTGTGAGCTTGTGTTGGGGAAACACCGCTCTTGGGGAGATTTCCTATGTTTACGAATACAGCCATATGATGTCTTCCTTGGCATGGATTGGTTGTATTCGGTGCAGGCTATCATGGATTGCTTCAGAAAGAAGGTCATTTTCTTTGGTGTGGATGGAGAAAAAGTGGTGTTTGTTGGTGAGCAAGATCCACGGATGGGTCATAGGCGCATTCCCTCCTTATCGTCTGTGATGGCTGAGATGATGCTGAGTTCTTCAGAGGTTCAGCAGATGGATTTTCCTATGGACATAGAGGAGTACCCTGATGTCTTTCTAGAAGAGGTTGTAGCACTACCCCCTTGACAAGAGATCGAGTTTTGGATGGAGCTACAGCCAGGATCTTCTCCTATCTCTATGTCTCCGTATAAGATGTCCCCTTCTGAGTTACGAGAACTACGTATACACCTTGATGGTATGTTAAAGTGCGGTTTTGTTCATCCATGTGTGTCACCATGGGATGCACCCGTTTTGTTCATGAAGATGTCCGACAGCAGTTTGCGGTTGTGTGTTGATTGTCGTTACATGAACAAACTGACAATAAAGAATCACTATCCTCTCCTATGGATTGATGTTCTATTCAATCAACTGAGGGCTGCAAGTTTTTTCTCAAAGATCGACTTGTGGTCAGGATATCATCATATGCGTGTGAAGGATGAGGATATTCCAAATACTGCTTTCTGTTGTTGTCATGGGCATTATGAGTTCATTGTGATGTCGTTTTTCATGACGAATGCTCCGGCTGAATTCATGGGTTTGATGAATGCTGTGTTCTGTGAGTTCCTGGAAAAGTTCGTGGTAGTTTTCATCGAAGACATCCTTGTGTACTCAACATATGAAGAGGATCATGTAGAGCATCTACGATCCATCTTGGGAGTTCTTTGTCGACATCAGTTGTTCAAGAAGTTTTCGAAGTTTGAGTTTTGGGCTCGAGAAGTCCATTTCTTAGGGAATGTTGTGTCCCAATAGGGAGTAGCTGTGGATCCATCAAAGATATAAGAAGTTGTGTCTTGGGAGGCCCCCAAGGTAGTTTCAGAGGTGCAAAGTTTCCTTAGTCTTGCATGCTACTACAGGAGGTTCATAGCCAATTTATCACGAGTTGCAACTCCTATGACATCTTTGACTAGGAAGGATCAGGCTTTCATATGGACTGATTAGTGCCAGACAACTTTCGAGTATCTAAAGGAGAAGTTAGTAAGTGCTCTAGTCCATTGTCTTCCAGATGAGGGAGTCTGGTTTGATGTCTTCAGTGATGCTTCACATCTGGGGTTAGGCTATGACCTCATGCATCGGAGGTCAGTTGTTTCTTATGGGTTTTGGAAGTTACGTCCCCATGAACGCAACTATGCCACCCATGATCTAGAGTTGGAATCTGTGGTGTTTTCTCTGAAGTTTTGGAGACATTACCTCATTGCTGAGCACTTTTTGGTTTTCACCGATCATAAGAGTTTGAGTTATGTTTTCTCCTAGCATGACATAAACTTATGACAGCATCGGTGGATGGTGTTCTTGTAGGAATACTACTTTGAAATATCATATACACCAAGAAAGGGGAATGTTGTAGCTGATGCGCTGAGTCGAAATTCATGTAGTGATGTTGTGCGTGAATCCAGTGATTCATTCAGATTAATGGAAGAACTGTTAGCATTTCATCTTGATATGGGAGAATTTGGGGGTAGAGGAAATCTTTTTCAGATGACGGTATAGTCATCCCTGTTGCAAAATATGGAAGAGTCCCAGTTGGGGGATCCTGAGGTGTGGTCTAGAGAGACCGAGTTATTTGTGGTGAGGCCCCTCATGGTTGGTCGGAGGACAAACAACACTGAGTGTTGTATCAGGGAAACCTTTTTTCCCTTGATGATGCGCGAGATGTTTCTCAAATATTTCCATAGCTCGCCCTTAGCAGTACATCCTGGCGTGACAAAAATGTACCGATCCTTGAGAAGTCAGTTTTGGTAACCTGGGATGAAGAGTGTTGTTGCGGACTTTGTGTCTCAATGTTTAGTCTGCCAGAAGGTGAAGGCTGAACATCGTGTTATATGTGGCCTTCTCCAGCCATTATATATTCCTCAGTGGAAGTGGGAGGAAATCTCAACGGACTTTTTTATTGGTTTACCTCGAGCTCCAGGAGAACATGATGCTATTTGGGTGGTAGTGGATCGTTTAATGAAATCGTCTCACTTTATAGCAATAAATAAGTCAAGCACAGTGGAAGTTTTGTCGAGGCAGTATCTAGAGGAAGTGGTGAGACATCATGAAGTCCCTAGGATGATCATTTCTGATCGAGATCCTCGTTTTACCTCCAGGATGTGGAGATTTATCCAACATGCTTTCGGTTCTCAACTATGCCTTTGCACTGATTTTCATCCTCAAACGGATTGTCAGACATAGCAAACCATCTAGACTCTTGAATAAATGTTACGCTCTTTTGTTCTTGATTTCGTAGGTTCGTGGATGAGGAACTTACTTATGGTGGATTTCACTTTCAATAATAGTTTTCACTCCACCATCAGTATGGTGTCGTTTGAAGCCTTGTATGGTCGACCATGTCGTTCTCTGTTGTGTTGGACTGGGGACAGTAAGTCAGCAATTCTCGGTCCAGAACTAGTGCAGAATACAACATAGATAGTTCAGGTGATTCTTGATAGGATGAATATAGCAAAAGATCGTTAGAAGTCATATTCCAATCAAATAAAGAGACCCTTAGAGTTTAATGTTGGGGATCATGTGTTACTGAAGATGAATCCCTATCGTGGGTAGGGAAGGTTTGGTCGTGGAATCAAGCTTTCTGCCCGGTTTATTGGGCCCTTCGAGGTGTTAACTTGTGTTGGAGTTGTGGCATATTGAGTAGCACTCACCTCTCAGATGAGTCGGATACATGATGTTTTCCATGTATCACAGCTCCGTCGTAATCTTCATGACGACTCTAACATCATCGATTGGGGAGAGATCGTTGTTGATGATGATGCAACCTTTGAGGAGTAACCTTTGGAGATCCAAAACCACAAGTAGAAGGTGTTGTGCGGGAATTCTATCCCTTTATTTTGTGTCTTGTGGCGACACGGTGGCTTGGAAGAGAGTATTTGGGAACGTGAGTCACAAATACATTCTCAGTACCCAGAGTTGTTTGATGTTTAGCTCTTTTAATGTATCATTATAAATTATGTGGTTATGGAAATTTCATGTTTATTAGATGTATACCTTTGTTGTTTTTGATGGCTTTCCCTCTTTTGATAGGTATCTTGAGGGGTGGTTGTTCAGATCCTATTTTTTTCACTTTAGGTGGGTTTTGGATTCTCGAGGATGAGAATATTTTGATAGGTATCTGATGTAATGGCCCGGACCTCTCCAGTCCATTACATTGTAAAAATGGGGTGTTAGAGGTGTTCTGGAAGGTAAAGGTGACTTGGGGTTGAGTTTGGGTGGACTTTTAAGGATGATTAAAGGGCAATAGCTTTTGTACGGTTTGCCTTAACTGTGAGGCCAAACCGTGCAAGGCTGGTCTTGGAAGTAGTGGCTAACGCACAGTTAGCACACAGTTTGTCAAACCCTACAGCCTGACCGTGCGAGGATTGTTTGACAAGGCAGAATCTAATGCATGTTTAGTGCACGATTTCTTAAACCGTGCAGACTAACCATGAAGGCACTTAATCCTAGATCCTAAAACTGTGGATCTAACTCGTTTTGCATCTAAATGGTTCGTTTAAGCTCTTAAGCGGCCATAACTCGGGATTACCCTTCCTTGAAGGTAAGAGAACCTCTACCAAGAATTTTGGAGGTGATCCGAAGGCTTCTCTTGGCTAATTGAATCCGTTTCTTCAGGTATGTTATCGTTCTTATTTGTTCTTGATCTGTTTCTTTGATCCACTTGGATATACTTCTCCTCTTCTCTCGGTTTCTTAGATCTACCCCTGTTATTGGTATATCTAAGTGTGTGGATGCCAAATATGATGATCTTTAGTCTTGATCTTTCTAGGAGGAGAGAACTAAGGCGGGTATTTGGAGAATCAACCAAGCTTTCTTCTGCATTCTTCGTTGTTGGGGTTTTTGTCAAAAACCATGAGGTAGGGGATTTGTTTCTTCTCTTCCTTTTACGTGAAACTATATTGTTAGCATGTTTTATCCAACTATATGACAATTTAATTGACATAATAAATATTTTGAACCGGATAACGAAATTTTATCGATCGTATGTTATTGCCTCATGTTTTTCTAGATAGTGTGATATCTATGCTTGCTTTTCTTTTTTGTTCGTTCTTGATGGAAATAAGTAAAGAACGTAAACCGGGATTAATTGATAATTGTTTGGCTAAAGATAAAGAGGCATGAAAAAAAATCTGGTTCTTGTTGTCATTTGATGTTAATCAAATTGGCGTAGTAAGAATGTTTAATCATTTGTGATATCCTATTGGTTAGGTTCCTGATTGTGGAACCAACGGCTTAAATCTATTAATTCGAGAAGGTTGAAATATTTGATTGTTTGATAATTCCTTGAAGGGTTATGAGTTACCCTATTGATTGTTAAAGGGCCAAGAGCCCAATTGATTTGATGTTTTCATTCCTGATGCTTGTGTTGTGATGTGATCTTGGATGGATGTTGTGATATGTGGGGGCATAAAGGCCTTTTGGTTGGGGCAGCGGATGACTCCTAGAGTGGCGAGATACATCGGTTTATGCATTTAGGTGTCGGGGAGGAAAAAGGGGTTGATGGGATGGGATGGATGTGATTTTTGATTGCCTTCTGGTTCTTTGGTTGTTTATCTACTTTACTTTTATCCACTGCTCAAGGCATCTGGTCTTTCTTACCCTTCTTCCAAGAGAGGCGAAGTCACGCGGGGTATGCCACATGCTTTCCGTATTTTTCTTCTCAAGGGGGGGTGGGTCTACGCTCTTTCTATAGGCGGCAAAGACTCGACAGGTAGTACATCTAATCACCATTTTGATCCCCCTTGTGTTTAGTAGAATAGAATGATTTTATAGAATGCCTTGGAATATGGGAAATTAATTCTGTAATGAATGTTTTAATAAATGGTGTTAACCCATGGGGTTGGAGTTCACTGGAATATAGTGATGAGGTTGTAATTATGAAGGAACAATTGAATTTGGGTGTGATGCTAATGAAACTTAATGTGGAATCGTTCATGGTTAATTAATGTTTAAATAATTAATGAACATACAGTGGAACTGATAAAAAAGGGAATGAGGTAATCTAATAAAGCAATTTAAAATGGTTATGTGCTTATAGGATACCTAGTCTTAGAAATAGCAGCCCTGAGTCTGAGAGACGTTAGTTGCAGTATGTCTAAGACTAGGTCACGCCCATAGTGTGGTTGTGATATATAATATACTATGTACTTTTTATGTTTTTATACGCTACTTCACCTTGTCAGTAAGGGAAACTAACACCCCGGGGATTCTGAGCCCTAGGGTGTTGTTTTCCCCAACATTCTGGTGGGAGGATGAATGGATAACGACCCCCTTTGGCCCCGCTGTATTCTCTTGGTAGATACTTGTTCCATTAGGCACAGTAGTTAGTTTTCCCCATATATGTGTGTAGAGGGCTGTAATGGATTGTGGTTATTCACACACATATATTCTGGATATAGTATCCTATGGACTACTATAGGTGTAACGTGTATAAGATGTGATGTCTTGAGGATCCTTACTCAGTGTATTCGCTGTAATAGCTTGAGGTATAATACTCGACATATGATAAACATTATGCGAGCTATGGTGGCTCTCGAAAACTACCTGGTTACTTTTGGTTGTGAGGATAGTGTGGTGATTCGCCCAGGTTTCTGCAGGAAATCCTTTGTGGTGAATGAGGTGAAGGTTGTGGTTCTTTGCCTAGGTGTCTGCAACCAATCCCTTTTGGAAGGATATGATTAGGACGTGCAATGTTGGGGCAAAGCAGAAAACCAGTGGGGAAGTAGTAGCGGGGTACACTTGATATTCATTACTATATTTTTATATTATTGTATGCGTTACTTGGTGAGAGTAGCCATGGTGAGGTTGGGAACTTAGTATACCTATTTAGGTGATGAGTTAGTTTCACTTGTTGTTCACTATGCTTTAGCATGCTTTCTTTAATTTTGCACGAGAGGCTTTGGGGAGGATCCTACTGAGTATACTGTTATACTCACCCTATTTATATATAAATTGTTTTTCAGGTCACTTGGAGCAGGTTGGAGATCAAGCTGGTTTCTACTAGCTTGGGGTTACAGGAGCTGTTCGGGCTTGTGGTTGCAGCTGTTTTTACTTTCTGTTGGGCACTAGTAGTTTTTTCCCTTTCAGTTGTAGTACTTTTGCTTGAAATTCCATTTCTGCACTCGGGTTTCTTTTATTTTCCCATTTCTGAGTTGGATTTGATTGGTGTCTATCGTATCTCTCTCTTTCACATGTGTTCTCTTAGAGGGTAATGTCTCCCATTTGTGTGGTACTATACCCTTTGTGCTAGTCCCCAACCTGAGGCCTACTGGAGGTGGGACTCGGGGGTCATTATCTCCCTTCTCACATTGCCAGCCCAAGAGGGGTTCACTTTGTGGGGAGGGTGTTGTGACATAAATGGTTAATAGAATGTTAAGGACCTCAAAACAATAAATATTTAATTATTTAAAATACACTTATATTCATCATATATAATGGTGATAGGATAATATTTCTATTTCATGATCTATTTTCCTAATTTTGAGGTATTACATTACCATCATCAGTATAAACATATGGAAATATACATACATTATATATATCTATTTTATGAATAATCTTATCGTTTCTTTTTTCTTTTCAATCAATTTCCACATCATCTCTTACAACATGAAATGATTATCAAATAATATATATTTCATGCTCGGATCACTATAATTAACATTAGCAGATCACTAGATCCATAAAAGAGTGATAATTCATTCCACCTATCACTAAATATTTCCCAAAACCAATATGGTGTGAATATGTTATCTAATATAATACATTATTATCTAAATATTAATAGTAAAACACTAGTTCAACATTAATAATTATCAACCAATTCATTTATGTAAAATCAATGATATATTAACTATGACATCAAATATGCTAGTGATTGGATTTAAACCTTTATCACTCATCGATTGTGGGTACAATCCCTGTGACCTTTCCGTATGTGATGTGTTTTCACTCATCATGAAATTTTTCATTTTATGAAAAAAAAATTAATATGATTATTATAAAATTTCTGATGTCTAAAATCTCATAATTTAGTCAACATAAAATACAATATAAACCCAAATTATTAACAACACCTTTAATCTTATTATTGAAAAATTTAAGGGAATTATTCCTTAAAAATAATTTTCTATAAAACATTATCAAAACTAATTTGTTGTAATTCAATAAATTTATCCCAAAATATCCTTAATCATTTAAGTCTCATATAAAATAAATCATCGAAATGGGTGTTTATGAGTATGGATATTTGGTCAATATTAAACTCAAAAACCCCTGAGGGTATCCTTAAATCTTATGTTAATGAAGACATATATACAACTAAAATTTAACACAATCAATATATGTTTCATGATTATTATATCCATAGTACCATTGGTAAAAATACTTCAACAATATAATTTTGGAATCCCTATATGTAAATACCAAAAAAAATTATTTCAATAAAGGTCGTTCCTTGCTATAAGGTTTTACCATTAGAATATGGAATTGACATACATAATTCCTAGGTTCCCCCACTTGAAGACAAATAATAGTTAACTGGTCCTTGGTATTAAATTTATTTCATTCTATTCTACCCTTCATATTTCATTGTAAATTCATTTATTTATTTCGTTCTTTTCTATACATAAAATAATTTCCATTTAAATTGACACATAATACCATGTGTTTCATTAAAAACATCTAAAATGAATGAAATAAATAATTATTAATTATATATTATACATCACCCATCCTTATAATGAACACTATCCTTCCCTTCTTTGGTGATTCTGAAAGTTGGTTAAGGTATAGATTATTAGTAATATTTTTTGTAAAAATGAATTGGCATAATATTGAAATAATTTACTCTAGTAATCATCCCAGTTGGTTTCTCATAATAAACACATTTTACTTATTATTTAACATTTACATGATTCCTTTGTGTTACAACTATTGAGAAAAACCATCAATAATATTGTGAAAAAAATAATCACTATGGGAAACCACATATTCTTAAATAGTAACTTATGTAATTTCTAAATAATTAATCCTTATTTTAAATCCAGAACACATTATATTTAACTTAGTTCATAAATATTAATCATCCATTCAATTACATTGCAGTATTTTTTTAATGAAACTGATAATTATGAAAATAATAACCTCCAAGAGTTTCAAACCAGGTGTGAAGAAAACCCATTTTCAGGTACCAGGTAATGCTCGAGTCATTACCAATGGTCAATTTTCAGAGTTATTAACCTAGTTATATCTATTCTAGAACCACATCCACTTATAGTATCCATACTGGGTTGTATTTCTTGAAAAGAACATAAAAAATCTACCTTTAAAAAATATTACGATAGTTTATAATTATCCTCAATGTTTATCACTACGTTATGTTCCCTAATCTTTTATTTCTATCATCTTATTCATAAGGTATCTAATAAAATTCATCCATTATGAGTTATAACTAACCTTATCCTAGAAGCTATTATCCAATTTATACGTGATTACATTGGAACTATAGACTAGTTATCACATTTGGAAGGAAAAAATCATATTCTTCTTAAACTATTTACATGTATGATTCCCATATTAATTTTGAAAAAACATGTTAGAATATATATTTTTAAAATAATTTCATTATATCCTCTATAATATATTTAAATATTATTCCTAGTACACTTCTTGAATTCTTTGTAAAAGAAACAAAATAAGAGTGATCTAAAATAGTCATTAAGGGTTATGTATAAATGAGTTTTCATGGGTAAATTAATCATGATTAATAAGTCATAATTAATATATAAATATAAATATCTAAAAAACATTCCATTTAATTAATAACATGACTATCATAATTATATAAGGGATAATAAATATGGAAATGTAAATATATGAACATACCTTCCATTTAATCAATAATGTCACCATCAAGATTAGAAAAGGAATAATCAAAATAGAAATGTCAATAACGTAAAATACATTCCATTTTCTCAATAAATGGAATTTAATAATTTTTTATGTAATATTAAATAAAGAAAGGTAAATAACTAAACATAAATGGAATTTAATCAACAACCTTACCTTCACAAATTAAAAAGGTATAGTCAACATAGAAAGGTAAATAACTAAAGACATGTTTCATTTTCATTAGTAACATTATTATCATTATTAGATAAGGCATAATGAATATGGTAAGGAAAATATCTAAAAACAGATTCCAATTAATCAATAAACTAA
This sequence comes from Viscum album, assembly GCA_963277665.1. Taxonomy (NCBI): domain Eukaryota; kingdom Viridiplantae; phylum Streptophyta; class Magnoliopsida; order Santalales; family Viscaceae; genus Viscum; species Viscum album. Next base: position 1,018,120,867 of record OY728133.1, on the reverse strand, counting down.
CAATAAAATGTATCCATGGATAATATCATTATATAAATATCATGGAAAATGATAAATAAATTATTAATAAATGAAACTCTTAATTATTTGGCATCATGATCTCAAGCATCTTGATACCACTACTATGATTTCCATTCAAAATATAGTTTAAAATTGATGGGTTGGTAAATTCATAAACCCATTTAACTAAGTGAATCCAACTGACTCATCTCATGAAACTAGAGTTGTATTGAGGGGATATCTATAATGGGGATCCACCCCTCACTACATGTCCAACTAATTCATCATATATCAAATAATAAATTTAATTCATGAATCAATATGCCTTATCAAAAAATATATGTATTGAGTAATAGATAATGATTTATGAATATCTACCTACTTAATAAAATTAAATTAAATTTAAAATAACATATGTAGAACTTATATATGGTTTAAGAACTAATCATTTCTATGATAACTAATATAGTTATATCTTGGAAATTTATTTTCCAATGATCATAAAAAAGTGATTATTTCAAGGAAAATTTAATGACTATGGAAATGAATCAAGAAAGTTAATGTGAATAATTTCTTTAGTTATATTGATAAAAACCCACCTATATAATGAATATATATTTAATGAATATAACATTCCCCTTTTGAATTACAGATGAAGGGTATATTTTTAATGATGAATTGAAATACCAAAAAATTATTGTTAAAATCATTATTGAGGAAAATATCTTAATAACATTGAAAATATTTGTAAATATAAATGTTCATAAAAAAAATTCAAAATAATTTTTTTTGAAGATATCTTTTGATACTTATAATGTATGATTTAAACAACTGATTTTTCATGATTGTGTGAAATTCTATACATGTCGTACACGTTAATATAAATATTTTTTTCAAATTTTCTGAAAAATCTAAACATTCATTATTTGGAAAATAACATGAATATTCTGTTAAGAATATTTTTTAAAAAGGTATTATTAGTAAAATATATTTAATAAATTATTTTTATAATGTTAAAAAAATTGAAAATATTTTCAAAACACATTATTTTTGGAATAAAAAGTATTTTGGACCAATGATATTATTGAATTTAGTTTTTATTAAAAATAGTTTCTCAATAACATTAAGAAGAAAAGAGTCAGAAAATGGTAAAATTATATGAAAAAATCATTAATAACTATATAATAATAAAATGAATGTTTTTTAACCAATTATAAAATGTTTTCCTTTAATTTAAATTCAAGAATAAACAATTCTAGTTAAAATGATATTGTGAAATAAACCCTAATGAATATCATAATGTTGAATTCAGAATTAACCAATGAATAAATTATGTGAATAAAAATAAAATACAAATAAAAAGTGAAAATACAACACAATAAATTCAAAATTTATTAGACACATAACCGTAGAATATCAAAGACAATAAAAAAGTAATATAACCCAAATGAAATGAAATTGATCTATGAATATTTTTAACACTTGTTAACTTTTATGTGAAATCTTATTTGATGAAATAATTGAAAATGAAACAAAAAATACCTTTATTTCATAAATAATCATGATATTAACAGAAAAATGGTAATTATAAACACCATATCAAAAAAAGGTTCATAACATTACAATATTCCCTAATAAAGGGTAATTGAGACTAAGTCCCTTACTCGAATGTTCCATTGGGTTGAACATTCTTTATACTTTGTAATAATGAATTGAATAATATTATTAATTTATATAATAATTATATTCATTTTTATAATAACAATTATTTTCCTTATATAATATCATATTTACCATTCATTAATAATGTTTTCTTTTTACCATCATTTCGAGTATTAATTTTTTTATTTTTTTATTCATGTTTTGTTACAAATTTTCCATTTCATGTAAATATTATATATATCCATAAAATTTATAAGAATATTGATGTTATGAATATATAATGTTATCATTATTTTCTTTTTGAATTATTCTTTAAGGATTTAAATGGAAAATGAATTGCATCACTTTGTGGAGATGGTAGGTCATACATACGCACGAGCAACGATAACATTTCCTTAACCACTAAAAGGGTAAAGTAGTGAATGGTATATAAGTTTCACATAAAAATATCTTTTCATATATATTAAATATAATAAACAAATTTATCATTATTACCTTACATGTGAAGTGTAAGTAAAATAAATCATATCACTTCGCGAGGCGGTAGTCATACGTACTCCTGAGTGATGTTATCTTATTTTAAACATCATGGTAAGTAAAAAATACTATGGGAAATTTTAATTATATAATTATAATAATATAATAAATATTATATCCTTACATCACATACATCATTATATAGATATATGAAATGTGTTGATGGGATATGATCATCATCCATTTTCTAGGGAGTAGTCCACCATACACACGATCGATAATTTCGACCCCCATTTAATGGAGGAGGATATGGAAAAATGTTATTACATGAAGACATTAAAGTATTTTAGAGATATTCGTGTTATTTTATTTTATTTTTTAATCCATAATTTGAGGAACAAGAAGAATGAAAATGAATGACCATCAATAAGAAAATTACAATCTCTTATAGAATGATCCTTTTAATATCCTCTTAAGAAAATAATGGTTGTTCATTTGGGATGAAAAAAGCCCTATAATGTGGATAATGATATTGGGGATATATTTTGGTATGGTTTGGTTGATAAAATAGGCTTGAGAATTTTGAAGAACTGAATAGAGAGGGATTTTCCTTTTATAAGTGTTGGAGAGGATATACATGGAATTTTGGAAATGATTAAAGTGTTCTAGCATTTTTTCCATGAAAAGTACAAAAAGGGGAAATATTTTTACCTTAGAGGTTATAAGGTAGAAATATGGCTAAAAATGGGTGTTGAGAATGTTTTGGATCATTTTTACTATTATCTTCTGTATTTAACCCCCAGTAAACCCATTTTTATATTAACCATGATAATTAATTTTTACTATTTTTATTATTCATTATAGTAAAATTTTATTTTGAACATATTATATAAATAAAAATTATTATTCTCAATATTAAAATAATTTTTATAAATTCAATTCATATAATTGGCATACATGTATTTGAAATTAAACCAACAGACATGAAGAAAAGGAGGTTTTCCAAAGTAAAAACGTCAAAAGGATTAAAAAAAATTTAAATAAAAATTATAAATTAAATTGTTTAAAATTAAATAATTTGGATGATTTATAATATATGTGAAATAATTTCTCTTTAATATTTTTTTAAAAAATTGTAGTTATAGATTCTATAAATGAAAAGTTCGTTTTTAATAAAAATAAGTATTATCCCTATTCATCGAAAAATGAATCTAATCATAAAAATCCCCAAAAAATAACTGTATGCTAATTTTGACACGAAGATTTAAAAATTGAAATTTATTTTTAAAAAATTATTTTTATAAAAATGGTAAAAATTAATTTTAAAATAAGTTCTCAAAACATGAGGAAACCATTTTTTTTTAAAAAATAAATTTTTCAGAAAACATTTCATTTTTATTTAATTTCATTTTTATTTTTCATTATGATAAATAGATAAATAATAAACTTATATAAACCAAATATTATCGTAAAATAGTTATTATTATTCATACCCTCTAACGTAATGACTTGGTTATAATTTCTACATTTTAAATAGTAATATTTTAAAATAGTATTGTATTTTTTTAAACCCAATGTTGAGTGAATCAAAAGCTATAAAAGATATTTAATATATTCAAAATTAAAAATATCATAAATTAAAAAGGTTTGAAATTATCATTGACAATAGGATTCACATTTCAAATATGAAATTGAGCCCAATTTTCTTCTTTTAAAGTCTCAGGGTGTTATAAGACACCACATGTTTCTTACACGCCCAATTTATCATAGAAATATATCCCTATTTAGAAAAATAATACAATGAACTATGGAGGGTGTCACAAATAAATATAAATCAAAGTGTTTATGGAAGGATAAAAATATAATTTCTAGCTAAAATCATGAAACCCACTCATGTGACATAGCTATTTTTAAATTATTTTCTTGCATCTCTATAGTTATAATATATTATGTTTTATTTAACCTAAATACAATTTATATTTTATGATATGATATCAAATATTATTATAACTAGACCGAGGGTGTTGAAATATTTTTTTTTCAGATCAATGGCACATTGATTTTCACAATGAGCCATCAATAACCTCTAAACATAAACCAATAAATCTGTAGTCTAAATCTCTAACCATAAATCCTATGTAATTTCATAATTAAAAAACACATACATTAATTCAACTTTAATTAGGGTTAATAAACTCAAATTCTTATTTTACTAGCTAACCCGACCATCACTAATGAAGAAAACTCTACCTGATGTGGATCAATGGTTTGTACAGTCACATTCCAAATATGCATCAATGTAACCCGGAAAATTTATATCTGAACTACATCTTTAGATCAATAAATTATTCATTATTCATTTTAGATAACTCAAAATTATTTTAACTACATTCATGTGTGACTCCTTTGGTTCAAGTTTATTCTTTTCTCACAATTTCATTTCATTGAAAATGGATGTTCTAGATGTTGTGAGATAAAAATGGATTCCAATAATTCTTCTAAATTTATTATAATAAATATTGATACCATGATCATCATTGATAATGATTGTGCCAAATAATATAGGTGTATAAATCTATCTAAAATAATTTATTATTTGTTTTTTTAAAAGTTATTTTTAATAATTCCATTTTGAAATAGTGTCGTAATCATAATTCTACTCAATGTATAAGCCTAGAATGTATTTGATTTCTACAAGTATGGATGTCTCAAACAACATCTTCATCTGTATTATAAAATATCAACATTACTAGTTTTAATTATTGGAAAAAAAATATGTCTTCAACATATAAAATCACTATCACTGTGTATAAAGAATCATCTTTTAGTAAAACCTGGTTATCAACAATACCATTGTAAAATCCCATTTTCCACAAATAGGAATAATGATTAGAATACTAAGACCATGAAACCTATTTCATGTTGTATAGTTCCTTATTCAATCTACAGACCAATATTACATCATTTTCAATAATGAATCCTTTCAGTCATTCAAAAAAAAATCTTCTTCAAGGTCACCATTATGAAAAATACACATTACATCCATTTTATAAAAATTTTAATGCTTATAGGAAACCACTTCCATGCACATTTTTAAATACTTTAGTTTAGAAATCGTGGGAAAATTCTCTTCAAATTCAATTCCTTCCATTTTATAATTTGTTTTGTATACAGGTACTTATTTAATTGGTGTAACTTCAACTTTATCAATAATTTGTTTCCTAACAATCCATTTTTTACTAATAACATATTTAGTTTTAGTTAGTGGTAAACATTCCCATATAAGGGTCTTAAAAATATGATTGATTTTATTCATATATTCTACCCAATCTATATGTTCAATAGACATAGCTACCATTCTAGGTTCAACTTGTGATACAAGATTAGTTTGGTACCAAAATCTTAGTCTTTTTATAGTATACACAGGTGGTCTACGAATACCACTGATATTGCCATTAACTAAATGTTTCTTTACGCTATAAAATTGATATATTTTACAACCAACACCATCTTCATAATCATCAGAACATTGTAAATTATAAATAACTATTTCTATTTTGATTTTAGAAAATTCTCAACTATTTATTCAAAAATCTAAATATTTTTTTCTTTAGGACACTAAAAAACATCTTTTATATTATGAATTGTTTTTCCCATACTTTCATCAACACTCACATATGAACACTTAAACAATTTATTCAATCTTATTCTTATATCTATATCCATTTCCATTATAAAAATATAACCTAAATAATCAATCGTTGTCATTTTTATTAAACATTCCTATCATGTTTAATTTTATTTTAATATAATAATAACTTCAATATAACATTATATTTTTCAATGTTTTCTTCACTTTATAGCATGTATAATAGGGTGGATCATGTGTCTTGGGTCTAATAAGGGAAATATTTTGAATATTCACTATAGTATAGAGTGATGATATCTATAAATATTTTAAAATATCATTCAGGGCCATCATTGTTATGCCCATTTCGAAAATTCTCATATTCTTCCTCTCTACAACACCATTCTGTTGTTGTGTATAAGGTTTTCTATATTGATATTTTATTCCATGTTTGATGAGATATGTTTTAAATTCATCACATGTTTATACATTACCATTATTAGATCTCATTTTTTATACACATACCATGATCTTTTTCAACCTGTCTTTTATAAATTTTAAACATTATAACATCCTTATACTTATTCTTGATGAAAATAAAATTATTCACCCATCTAAAATTATTTTTTAATGTAAAGAAAAAAAAATTGTATCAAATAAACATGTGTATCATGGACCCATAAATATCCATCTGGACTAACTTAAATGATCATTTGGGATTAATTTCTACTTTATTCTATGTATTTTGAGTTATATTTTCCTTTTTAAATTTTCCACATATTCCATCTTCTTCTCTATTCATATTATTTAAAACTCTTACAATTTCATGTTTTAAAATAATTCTTAGTATTATTTTCAATTATTCCCAAGTATTTAATTCCATACTAATTTTTCATTTTTCCCTCTCATGTAAAATATATTAGATGAATCACTCATCAAGAATAATTTTTTTGATTTTTAAACTACACTGATAATTATTTCATACATCGCATTTTCTTTTAATGATGTGGTTGTTTTTATTAAATGATACTTCATTCCCATTTTCACAAAGTTGTCTACAATATAACATGTTGTATTTCAACCCTTCAGTATAAATAGAATAGTATCACTTAAAATCATCATTACGAATTTTAGATGTTCCATGGAATCTAATTTTCAAGGAACATTCATAAACAATAGTCAGTTAACTCCATATTTTTTTCAAGGTTCTTCATATTTTTAGCATCACAATAATGTGGGATGAACACCCACTCTCATGTATACATGAATACATCTTCTTTCATTATTTAAATGAAATTTTTTCCAATCATGGATCTTCTTAATTATATAATTGAACTAATTAACATTTTCATTTATATGAAACTGATCATGTAAGATATTCAATAATTTATATTATCAATTTCCACTTTGATCACACCTACATCAAATATATTCAAGAAAATAATATTTTTAATTTGTTATGAACTTGTATAAAATTTCTATCTTAACTCAAATTCAATATTATCTAAATTATTCATATTGGATCAATCCTCTACTAGGTTATTACCTCCTCATTAGTAAAGATAAATTATAAAAACAAGTAAATTATTTATGTACAAGCTTTCTGAAGAACCAAAATGACACTAAAATATTAATTTTCTAGAAAAAAATAATTTCTTCATGAAATATTATATCCATAATTTGACATCAGGAAATTATTGGTTTTGATATTTTCTCTATTTATGAAAATAATTTTAATTAAATATTATTATTTCATTTAGAAATTTTGTTAAAAAAATCAATATATTTTTATTCATCTATATTTGATCATAAATGAGATTCAATCCTTCATTTTTTGTATCAATTTTTTTATAATTAAAATTTTCATATGGGTACTATACCATAATTTTTTTAAGTTCATTGTAGGATTCTCAATTAACATACATAATGTCTTCTAAATTCCTTCATGATCATTATAATATCATTCTCAACATAAAGAAACATTGATTTTATAATTGATAATTATTCAACATATAAAGGGAGTTTTTCATTTATTTCCTTGATACTTTTCTCATATTCCATCGATTTTAATATGATATTTCTATTTTATTCTACAACATATATCTCACTTGTTTCTTGATTACTTTTTTCATTAACTGTTTTCTTATTCTCTATTACTGAAATATTTTTATATTTCATTAGCATGGTTATTTTTCTATTGAGATGTCTCAAATTCATCATTAATCATGTATTCAAAATATGATGGTCCTTAACAATGTTCATCGCCACTAGAATAACCATTAGTATTATAAACACATTCCATACAATTTTTTATTTTTTCTTATTTATCTTTATTATAATAAAAACATAAGATATGATCATATTTCCTTATTTCATATTTATATTTATTTTTTTGTCCTTTTAAACATATTCTTTCTTTATTTAGGCCTTGAATATTATGTAGAATTTTATATCCATTAATTCTCATATGTCTTTTCATGTTTTCAAATTCATATTCTTCAACTTTCTTCTTTGGGAAATTTATTTCATAGTTTCTAATATCATTAAATTTATAACATCATCCTTAGTATGTACCACTATTCTTGTTTTCACTAATACAATCATATTGAAATGAATATAATAATTATTTGATATTATTATTCATTCTCATAATAACATGTTTCAGCACATATTCATCATATGAAAAGAGCATATTCATCATGGTTTCAAATTAAATTTCTTATTTCACATTCTTCATAAATTTTGGATATTTGTTTATTTCATAAGCATTGATAATATTTTTTATCACATCAACAATAATATCTTCTCCAACTTTTATTAATGATATTTTAAGACCAAATATTTTTTTTTAATTTCTCTTCAACATCATAATAATTTTTAAATCATATATATTCTCTCTAAATCCTCATGTAATACTCAAAATGTCATTTACAAAAGTAAATAATTTTTCAATAAAATTATCATTTATATTTTAAAGTCCAAAAATTTTCTTCTCCATATTTATAGATTAGTGTCTTGGACTTTACATTTATTTTATAATTTCTATCTATATTTTCTAATATTTCTTTTACAGATTGCATACACATAAATTTAAGGAAATTTTTTTTGATAACAACTTGATATTAGTATTTTGTGTTTTTTAATTATCTTTAATATTCCTCTTTTTAGCAGACATCATTTGGCCATTATTTATTATTGGTGGAAAACACCAGGTCACTATATCATGAGCATCTAGACCTAGAGAATAAATATATGAGAAAAATTATTCATCCAACTGTGAAAATGTTTTCCTTCGAACAAAGTTAAAACCCCTTCTATGAATGGTGTTTATATTATCCTTGGATTATAGGATTTTTTTTATCCTATAAAAGTACCCTACTCTGATACCAAATGAAGTTCCTATTAGGATCATTCTCCTCTATGAATATGGGGACTTGATTTAGTAGATGGTAGGCTTTACCATTCCTTTTCAACAATTAATAACCTCTCATAATTATTAGTGTATGATACCTAAAAAAATAAATTACTCAAAATAATGTGACCATTCCTAAAAATAAAGAATAAGGAACACATAGATTTTACATGTTTTGGATCAAATGTGGAATCCTACTAATTTTAGTGGATTGTAACTCCCCAAATCAAAAATTAATTTCACTATATCCAAATATAAAATACTATTAAAATATATTATTCAACATCCAACCAAATATATTAGGATTCACACCCAACATCACATATTCACACTGATGTAGAAAATATTATTAAAAAAAATTTGAAGATCAATATGAAAATGATGTTTCTTTACCCATAATGAATGAAGATTCACTTCCATGATCCACTAGAATAAGAAAGAAAAAGTACCCCCATAGTGATGATTGGTGTTTTATTGAAAAATTATTCTCAAGATCAACATAGAAATTCTGAAAACATAGATTTAATGATATTTTTATATCTAAAGATTTGAACTTTTATTCATGTAAACTTCTTCTTCTATTTTCTATCACTACAGTTCTACAATAAAAAATCTATATATTTAATTATAATGAGGAATTTAATTTTAACCAACCTATATTATATAATTTATCTCTTATATTACAACATAGTGAAAACTCTTCATGGCCTGTATAGTATTTTTTAAAACATTAACTACTTCAAGGACCATATTCTCCATTTTACAACAAAATAAAATGGCCACATAAATCCCTTTATCAAGAGTAGAAAACTCATTAAGAAAAATCTGGAATAATGGCCTATGAATCTAATCCCATGATAATGTAAGTATTAAACTCCATTTGAGAACAATTTTAATTTATTCTCTCCCCAATATTTAAAATTTTAAATCATTCAAAAATGCAATCCATGCATAGAGAATATTCTAAAAGAACTATATAGAGAAATAATGATATGTGGCATTAAGATTTATGGTTACCAATAAGAATATTATATATAGAATATTATCCTTTGTGAGTTAGCATTAAGATTTTTCCTTTTTCTCAATGTGGCCCCATTAGCTACATCACTGAAAATGTCTACAAGCCTTCCAAAATCTTATACGTTGATCATTTGGATATGTAACACCTTTAGGTATGTGGTTAATAATATATTTGACTTTAATTCTTATTATAAAAGACTATATGAATCATCTATATAGAAAAATAATATACTTGAATGAACCATTTATGAATTTTATTACATGTATCTTCAATTAACTCATAGCTCAACCTTTATTGATTTAACTGAGCACCATCTCTTCTTAAAAAAATTTTCTTGCATCATGAAATAGGATTACATGATATTTTATTACATAAAAACCAGATCAAGAACCATATCAATTTTTAAAACCTCATGTATGGTTGTTGAATAAATATAACATTCCAAACACACCAAGAACCTTGGTATCTTCATGATTCCACAAATAATACAAAAAATCCTTGATGTTTTATAGAATTACTTCCCGCAGTACAATTTTTATTTATTATCTACTAAAAATCAAGGTGAATAAAAACCTACCAACAACTTATTCATATGGTACGTGCAACTTCTCCATTCTCTATACTTCCTTTCAAGGACTCATCATAGTAGAAAACATGAAATTAGTTAGAAGATGTGTACTTGTCTTCTTATAAACATACATGTTTGCAAGTTTCAAAAAAATAATTAATTTATTATTATATGATATCAAAATCTTCACATTATTTTTATCATGGAATATTTTTATCTCAATAATATTTTTTGGTGGTCCATTATAACTACCCCATAATTATATTCTTTACTATGTTAGATATTTTTTTAGATACAACATAGATGTAAAATGAACCAAAAAATATTTTATTAAGGTAGAATATTAAAATTAAAATTATTAATAAATAATTATAATTCAATATGAAAATAATAATAAAAATTACAAGATGAATAAAATCACATGTAAATGAAAAGTCTATGAGCTTTAAATCATTATCCTTAAGCTCTACGATGATGATAATACATCCAAATGTTGAGAAAATAAATATTAGAAAGATGATATAAAATTTGAGAAATAATTGAATATGTGACATGAATGAATTTTATGAAATTATATATTTTTATATATATAAATGAAAATTAGAATTATGACAATTATATGCATGTTAAGAATATATACGACCATTAAGAATATATATAGCCAATAAGTTTATTGAAAATGTTATGATAGGAATATAATACATTTTATAGAAATGAATAATTAATTAGAAATGATATATTTAAATTTAAAAAAAATAACTAATATCCAAAAAAAATTAATGAATGAAAATAAATTAGAATATAATCATTCATTATAAAGGAAATTTTTTTATTCATGAAAAATTTGTTTTTGAATTTATTATTAGTTTATATTAAATTTTTTAATTTATAAAATTTAAGTATTTAATATTAATAAAACCACTCCATAGTGGGAATGAGAGTACTTAAATTATTTTTTAGTGTCTTTTTTAGGACTGACATATGATACCAAGTTCAATAGTAAATTACATTTGTAAATAATGAAAATTGTAAAATTATATATATGGTAAAAATTATATATAATCTAAAAAGAATAAATTAATATAATGCAGGAAATCCTAAGTCTACAATACTTCTTTCACATATATACAACCTGTTATGATAAATTGGCCTTCCTTAGACATTAATGAATAAAAAATTAAAAATATTCCACTCAAAATCATGTATTAAAGGATGCATCTTATATGCATCCCAAACCACTTCTTTCATTATTATTAAACTTATATAGTAATAAAAACATCTTTTTATATGACCCTTTCTGAAATTTGGTATCATTTAGTCATAATACGGGGGGCTTAAATAATTCATTATAAATGACGTCATTATGAGAATTAGTGATTCAATCGAGGAATGTAATGATTTTCCCATCATCCCTTTTATTTATCTTTGGTGATATACTCTACATATACCTCAACAAGCACAAATATTATTTTCTTTTAACATCCTTATCCGTATAAAAAACAAATAGTATCATAATATACTTTTATGATGTTTCTCATTTACCAGTATAACATGTTTGATAAAACACATTTTTATTGAATATTTTATTCATAATAAATTATAAAATTTCCTCACATTATGTTAAATATGTTTATTTATAAAATATTTGAGATTAGATCATTCATTTGAAAATTTTATGGAAATTCCAGTTTTACCCATTATAGTGCACTGTAGTTTTTAGAAAATTAATATTTTTTATATTTATTATTTGAAATTTAAATTTTGTAAATATGTTCCTGAATTAATGGTATATAACTTTTGTTCAATATATTAGATCTAAATCGTGCATTTGGTTGGACTAAATAGACCATGAAGTCAAAGGTGGGCTGAACCTGCCCGATTGGAAATTGGTTCTATATTTGGGTCATAACTTCTTCATCTGAGCTTGGATTGGGACCAAATTTTTAGAGGATATCTCCAACCAAATTTTTCATAAATCAATATTCTTTAATAATAGATGGTCTATGCATTTTGGAGGTCAAATGTGTGGTCAATTTTAGCTTAAAATATTTGGTTGAGATTCCCCATTCACACTTGAAAACTCTTTAAACCTAGCCTACCATATACTCTATAAATTAGTGTTTTCCCCATTTGGAGGGATTGGTATGTGAATTATAAAGTCTAGGGTATGGTATAAGTGGTTTCACTCTAATTATTCAATCAATTCAATAAGGGTAGCTCTTGAAGCACAGATCCCTTTAACGAAGCCTTCTTCTTCTCCTTCTCCATCTTCTTCTTCATGTTGTAATATTTTTGTTTGCATAATAAAATCCTTAGTTACTATTTAATTTTTTCCCAGGTTTTTTTACTTATATTCTTCATTAATATTCTTATTTCTTCTGTAATTAATGAGTAGAAACAATATTGTGTTATACCCTTTCTAAACTCTTATGAAAGGAAAACGTTTCTATGATGACTATGCCGCTCATGGAAGCGTATTTCTTTTTAGTAATCTACATACCTCTAACCTTATTCATTAATTTATATTGAATCAATGTGATAATGTAATTCAATTAATATGACATTTTAATTGAGTTTTTAAATTTTAATAAACTAATCAAGAAATTGAACAATTGACACAAAACACAACAGGCCAGAAGTTGTGTAAATTGTGAGAGTGTGAACTTAATCGGTAATACAAGACCACACGGGATAAATTTTTAGAGTTAAAATATAATCCATAAACTCAATTAATCCTAATTTCCAGAGTGTATATGTTCTCTAATTAACCACTGACCATAAGATAACCTAATAACATCAATCAAATCAGGGTGTTGTGATTTCATGTTCTGAAGCTAGCCTAGGGTTTAAGTAATTTCATCTTTGTGGATAAGTTAACTCCCGGAGGGTACAAGGGCTAACAAAATAGGGGATTATAATTAAGTGAATGTTAATTTAACTGATAATGATAAATAATTCAGTGAAGATTTATAGTTATATCATTTACACCTTTAAAAATATTTTCTAAATGAACATTTTTTATTGAGCCTTTTTAATCGAACTTCATTTCAAAATTAAAAACAAAAAAACAATCTTCTTCCAGCTAAATTATTCCAGTTTTATAAAGAATAAAAAAATCACACCCATTCAAGTAGTTTTTTTATTATCCTTTATTTTATTTTTATAATACATTTAAGAAGTTGTTTTAATTTACTTCCTCCTTTGAGAGACGACCTTGGTCAGCCACTATGTTGCTCCCAAGTACCTAAAAATCACACTTTATATGAGAGAATCCATGATAGCGCCATTAAAATTGGTATAGTTCCTAGTGATTCAAGTAATTATTTCAACCAATTAGAGGTATTTAATTTATTTTACATTTCATTCTATTCCTCTCTTCTCTCTTCCTTCTTTACCCAATCTGAGTGTTTTCTTCTTCTTTTATTTTCTTCTTCTTATTTTTTGGACCATCAACAAAAACTTATCATTTTTATTTTACTATGGTCCAATTTAATTGTTTTAATTTTTATTTGATTTATGACACAAACTAGTCCTAATAATCTTTTAGATCTTGACCCTAAGATTGATTGTTGCCTTCGGGCTCAAACCAAACATTCTCAGTCTATGGGAAGTTTCAACATTCAACCAGTTAGAGAATTACTCCACTCCTAGAACATTGAAATTGTAAGAAATTCAAATCAAAACATAAAACAAAAACGATGGCTGAAAATAATGGAAATGAACTTAATAGAACAATTCAATAATTGGCTTCACATGATATTAATTATCAACTAAATTGCATTGCATACCAAAATCTCGAATCAGACTTTGAACTAAAATCTGGGTTAATTCACCTGCTTCTAGAATTTCATGGACTCTCTGTTGAGGATCCCAATAAACACCTTAAATAATTTAACATGGTTTTCTCAAACTTAAAACCATGAAATGTTTGTGAATATCAAATCAAACCAAGATCATTCCTATTCTCACTTGATGGAGATGAAAAAGGTTGGATATATTATTTACAACCTAAAGATGTAACTTGTTGGAATGATTTGAAATGTCATTTCTTGTAGGGATTTTTTCCATAATCACATACCAAATCCATTCAAAAATAGAACTCTTGGATCACGATATCCCAAGGGGAGTCAATTTATGAGTACTGGGAGTGATTCAACAAGTTGTGTGCAAGCTGCCCACATCACCAAATCACTGAGCAACTCATCATAAAATACTTATATAAAGGACTCACACCTATGGAGAGGATCATGGTGGATGTTATAGCTAGAGGATCATTGATGGACTAGACACCAGTAGCTGCACGTTCATTGATTGACAAAATTTCCCAAAACACCCAACAATTTGGCGATCGAGGTGCATTGCATGTTAGGGGAGTACATCAGGTAATTCCTTTTGAGAGCCATTAAATTGATACCAAGTTGGAATAATTGAACACTGTAGTGTGGAATATTTCTTTAGCTCAAAATAAATACCAACCCCCTCTTTTAAGGCCTTGTATAATTTGCACTGAGAGAAGCCACCCAATTGACTATTACCCCAAACTGCAAGAAACTAAAGATTGTGTGGAAATGTTTCCTAGGAGACCATATCAGCAAAAACAAAAACCATATCCCCAAAATAATCTTGATTCCTTTTATCCAACATACAACCAAGGGTGGAAGGATCAATCAAACATGAGGTTTGGCTCTGAACAAAAAATTCCCTCTTTTCAACAAAACATCCAGCAACCTCCACCTTACCAGTAGGGTTTCCCACAACCTCAAAGCATATTTGAAGCCCGATCATCAACAAGCTAGAAATAATGGAATCCCCCGCCCAAGGTAGATTCTAATTGTAATGAACTTTTGAATCAAATTGTTCTTAATCAATAAAATGTGCTAAAGAGTCAAGGTTTTGAGTTGGGGGATTTGAAGACTCAAATGAGCTAGATTGCCACCACCCTCCATGAACAGGTAAGTAAGAACTCTGGAAATCTTCCTTCCCAGCCAACTCCAAATACCAAGGGGAATTTCAGTTCCATCACATTGAGGAGTGGGAAGAAAACAGCTGATACATCTGCACCTATTGTTCCACTAGGATTCACCTCAAATCTAGAGAAGCCCCATTCAAAACCAGCAGATGAGAAACCCAAGGTGAAAGACTAATGGTAAGAAAAATATTAATGATGTTTCTCCTAAACCCCTTCCTTTTAGAAATATAGTTGTTAAAACAAAATATATGTCTGAATAAGCGATGAAAAAAAGAGGTTTTGGAGACATTCAAGCATGTGGAGATCAATATCCCTATACTTGAAGCTATCCAAAAAATACCAAGGTATGCTAAATTATTAAAAGAACTTTGTACCAATCAAAGAGGGATCAAGGGAAACGAGAGGATGAATCTTGTAAGGAATGTGTTGTAACTCATTACACCAACAATAATAATGCCAACAAAGTGCAAGGATCGATGGATATTCACCATCCCATGGACCATAGGGGAGTTGCAATTTTATGATGCTCATTGTGATTTAGTAGCTTCCATAAATGTAATGTCTCACTCTATATTCCATTCTTTTTAGGTTGGTGAGTTGAAGAGGATGAGAGTAGTGGTGCATTTAGCAAATAGAGCTACAACATATACAGTGGGATTCCTTGAGGATTTACTTTTTCGAGTAAGATACATGATCTTTCCAATAGATTTCTACATTCATAACATGGATGATAATCAGGTAATTTACCATGCTCCCAATATCTTAGGTAGACCCATCCTCAAAACTGAAAAAACTATCATAAATGTCAATGAGGGTACAATTTCGATGGATTTTGAAGATGAAGTTGTAATATTTAATGTTATGGACTCCATGAAGTACCCCTCAGAGGACCATTCTTCTTTTTTCATCTCCCATTTTAAACCACCAAATAAAATCCCCATGGAATTTTATTCTCCTATTCTTAAGGAGATCATGAGTATTGGTTCTATTTTTATGTCTAAGATCACTTACACACTAGTTTCTAATGAACTATTCTCTATTAGATTTGATTCTAAAATGGATTCATATTCTAATTTTGATCATGTGAACTCTAATTATGACATGTTTATTGAGTATTTTGAAGGATTTGATGATTTATTATCTAGTTTTGATGATGTATATTCTAATACTGATGTTCATTGTGCACATATTTTAGTTCCTTCAATTTCTCTATCCATACATCACCCCCCTACATTGGAACTTAATCCATTATCATCAAATCTAAAATACTCATACTTGTTAAGTGGTGAGAAATTATCTATTATAAATGCTAAAAATTTCCCTTTTGAACATGAAGAAAAAAAATTTAATCTTTTGAGGTAAAACATTAAAGAAATCGGGTGGACCATGGCTGACATATCAGGTATTATCCCCTCCATTTCTATGCATAGGAATCTTTTGGAGGATGGGGCTAAACCGGTTAGGTAACCACGAAGGAGACTTAATCTAACCCTTTTGTAAGTTGTTATAAAAGAGGATGAAAATTTTCTCGAGGCAGGTATTATTTATCCCATTTTAGATTCCCAGTGGGTATGTACAATTTAGGTTGTGCCTAAGAATAGTGGTGTTACTATTGTTAAAAATGACAAAGATGAGTTACTTTTAATGAGGGTGAAAAATAGTTTTCATCTGTGTATTGATTATAGGAAACTAAATAAATTTACTCTCAAGGACCATTTCCCCCTCTCATTTATTGATTAGATACTTGAGAGGCTATCTGGTAAAACACACTAATGTTTCATGGGTGGATTTTCTAGATATTTTCACGTTTCTATTTCTCTGAAGGATCAAGAGAAGATAGAATTTGCTTGTACATTCTTTACGTCTGCCTACTGGAGGATGACATTTGGACTTTCCAATTCCCCAGGTACCTTCCTGCTATGCATGGTGAGTATTTTTTCAGATTTTATTGAGACCTTCATGGAGGTATTAATGGATGATTTTATAGTTTGTGGGTTTTCATTTTATGATTGTATATGTATTTTGGGAGGGGTTTTGAATCATTGTATTGAGAAGAATCTAGTCTTGAACTCTGAAAAGTGTCATTTTATGGTAGAGCATGACATTGTATTAGGGAATGTAGTTTCAAAACATGGGATAGAGGTTTATAGAACTAAGGTAGATATTATTTCATCCTTTCCCTATCCTTCATGTGTGTGTGATGTAAGATCTTTTCTAGGGAATGCAGGATTTTATTGGTGCTTCATCAATGATTTTAGTAAGATTGTTCTTCCTATGTCACGATTACTTCAAAAGGATTTTTATTTTGTGTTTGATGTTTCTTACAGGAATTCCTTTGATGAGCTGAAACTGTGTCTGAATACACCACCTATCATACAGCCTCCACGGTGGGATCATCCTTTTGAGATTATGTGTGATGACACCAACTTCACGGTCGGAGCTGTCTTATCTCAGAAGGTGGAGGGACGCTCATATTTGATTGCCTATGCTTTGAGTAAATTGGATTCAGCCCAATAAAACTACACAACCATGTAAAAGGAGTTTCTTTCCATCATATTTACTTTAGATAAATTCTGTTAATATTTATTGGGCTCTAAAGTATTTTTTTCCGACCATGCAGCTCTGAGGTACCTCTTGAAGATTCCGGATGCAAAGCCCAGGATAATCCAATGGATGATCCTTCTTCAAGAATTTCATATTGAGATAAAGGACAATAAGGGTTCAAAAAACCTATTGGAGGACCACATGATAAGGCTTACTCACACACTAGGGGATGACACCTTGGACCAGGTATCATTTTGGGACACTTTCCCTGATGAGCATCTTTATTCCATCTCATGTACACATCCTCAGTATACTGATTTATTTAACTGCCTTGTTGCATCTAAAATCCATGAAAATTTATAGAAACATCAAGTCCAGAAATTAAAAAGTGAGTCTAGGTATTATGTGTGGGATGATCCCTACCTATGGCACATGTGTAGTGAACAAGTTATTAGGAGGTGTGTTCCGGATCATGAGTTTCAATCAATTCTGAAATTTTTTCATACACATGCTTGTGGTGGACACTTTAGACCCCAATGGATAGCTAGGAATGTATTGGACTTTGGATTGTATTTTCCTAGTTTATTCCATGATGCTCATGTGTTTTGTAAGTTGTGCTCATGTTGCCAACACACTGGTAATATTTCTAGGAGACATGAGATGCTCCAACAACCCATATTATTCTTTGAGATTTTTGACGTTTGGGGAATTTATTTCATGGGTCCTTTTCCTAGTTCAAATTTTTACCTATATATTTTTGTTTTCATTGATTATGTGAGAAAATGGTTGGAGTCAAAGGCCACCAAGACTAATGATTCTCATGTTATTGTGGACTTTGTAAAAGAAAAAAAATTGCAGGTTTGGAGTACTGAAGGACATCATTAGTGACCAAGGGACACACTTTTTCAATTGTAATTTGACATCCCTCCTTCAAAATTATGGGGTGACACACAAAACATCAACATTATACCACCCCCAAACAAATTTCTTGGCAAAGGTTTCAAATAGAGAGGTGAAACAAATTTTGGAGAAAATCGTGCAGCTAAATAGGAAGGATTAGATCAAGCATTTGGATGATGCGTTGTGGTCTTATATGATATAATACATGACCCCCATCGGTATGTCCCAATTTTGTATTGTTTTTGGAAAAGTGTTTCATCTCCCCATGGAAGTTGAGCATCGGGATTTTTGGGCTATAAAGAAATGCAACATGGATTTGGCCCAATATGGAATCTATAGGAAGCAGAAATTTCAAGAGGTCGAGGAGATTCTATTGTCTTCATTTGATAACTCAAGGATCTACAAGGAAATATCAAAAGCATCTCATGAAAAAATGATCCAAAAAAGAGAATTCCATGTTGGAGAGAAATTCTTTCTCTATAGTTCATGACTGAAGTTGATGCCTGGTAAGTTGCATTCCAGGTGGTTAGGTACTTATGTTGTGACTAATTTTTTTCTTTATGTTGCAGTGGAGATCACACAAGAGGACCTAGGAATGAGATTTACAGTCAATGGGAAACGTTTGAAAAAATACATTGAGGGACTTCCAACTGATGTAGTGGATTTCATCACACTACATGACCCCGTCATCACTTGAGCATATCATGATATTCCTAACTCTTTCACTTTTATATTCTTTTTCCTATTAAAATTTATAAATTTCATGTGCATATATTTTCTCATAGGTTCACATTGAGAAAAATGCAATATTTTAAGTGTGGGGGAGGGGAGAACATTTTTGGGTAGATATTTAGGATTTTCATTTGTTTGTTTTGTGTGTATTTTCTATTAAGTTTTTGGTTAAATTTTCAAAAACAAAAAAAACAAAAAAAACAAACAAAAAATAAATAAAGAGAAACAAAGATATCATGTAACATTCTTTTGTGAAACATATCAAAAGTGAATGTTTTCAAAATTCATTGGTAGAATTATAAGCATGAGTAAGATTTCTTCATCAAGGTTTGATTTTTATAAAAATTGAAGTCATAAATGATATGAATGATTGTGTCATTATAAAACCTTTTAGATTTTGGCATCATTATTTGTGGTATTTGTTCATGGTAAATTGTGTCATTAATTTCTCCACACGAATTTTCACTCAACCATGACTGGTGATATTTTTCCTACTCAATTGAAGGTATAGTCAAGTTAGGTAAAACAATTAATCAGTTGATCCATACGTTCATTTCACTTACAATCAATTTCATTATTATACCAAATAGACCTATGCATGTGTACCTATTATCTGACTATTGTACACCCTCAATGAATATGGTTTGTGTCTTGGACAGGTCAAAAACCACTCTTCATTGACCTTTGATATTGTTTTAACTATTACAATTAGTTTCGTGAGGAGATCAGAAATTGGTTGAGAGTTTAGTGTGAGATTCGTTTTAAGTTTAAATTAAAAAATTAAAAAAATAATAATAAATGAGGGGATTGATGAAATGTATGACATATATGCATATCTCGGTTGGGGGCTTAAGGATATACTTTTGGGAATGCTTAAGTGAGTGGGTCTTGAAATTAGATTACAAAGGAATAGGTAGAATAGGTTTGTTGAATTAAACCAGGTCAGAAGAATTGTTTTACATGACCTGAATATACTAAATAATGGGTGTATTTATGATCTTGGAATGGTTGGCACACACACACGCAGAGAATTAGTGGCATTTTAGACCCATTACTTGTTTCTCTATGATTAGTGTTATGAATGTCACTGAATTTTGTTTTGAAACAACTTAAGAGAAATTGAATTTAAAATTTATTGATATTGACTCTTGATGGGATTCTTACTTTTCCAATATTTTCACTGTGGATTTAGAAATTTGAATATGCATATCTTGTCACAATGTTTTCAAATACAAGATATGAGGTTTTTCCCAGGAGTGAAAAAGGGTAAGTGTGGGGGAGTTGATAAAACACATTTTTATTGAATATTTTATTGATAAAAATTGCTAAAATTTCCTCACATTTTGTTAAATATTTTTATTTATAAAATATTTGGGATTAGATCATTCATTCGAAAAATTAATGGAAATTCCAATTTTACCCTTTATAGTTCACTGTAATATTTCGAAAATAATTTTTTTTATATTTATTATTTGAACTTTAGATTTTGTTACTATATTTCAGACATAATGGGATATAACTTTTTTTCCATACATTGGAGCTAAATTGTTCATTTGGTTGGACTAAATAGACCATGAAGTCAAAGGTGGGCTAGACCCACCAGATTGGACATTAGTCCTGTATTTGGGTCATAACTTCTTCATATGAGATTGGATTGGGCCCAAATATTGATATGATCTCGCTAACCCAATTTCTCACAAATAATTATTATATAATAATAGATTGTTCACGCATTTTAGAGGCTAAATGGGTGATGAAATTTGGCTTAAAATATTTGGTCTAGATTCCACATTCACACTTGAATCCTCTTTAATCCTAGCCTCCCCTCCACTCTATAAATTAGTGTTTTTCTCATTTTAAGCATTTGGGGAGTGCATTAGGAAGTTTAGGGAAGAGTATAAGTGGTTTCAATCTAATTATCCAAGAAATTAAATAAGGACATCTCTTGAAACAAGGATCCCTTCGACAAAGCCTTCTTCTTCTCCTTCTCCTTCTCCTTCTTCTTCTTCTTCGTGATGTAATATTTTTTTCTGCACTATAAACTCCTTATTTTATATTTAATTTCTTATGTTTTCCTCTAATTTTTATCTTCTCTTATTCATTATTCTTTCTATTTGGTATGAAATTCAAGAGTAGAAACAAAATTGGGTTATACCCTTTCTAAACTCTTGTGAAAGCAAAATGTTTCTATGATGACTACACCACCCATGGAAGCGTAGTTCTTTTTAGTAATTGATCTACCTATATCCTTCTTCATTAATATATTTTGTATCAATGAGCTACTATAATTAAATTAGTATGATCTTTTAATTGAGTTTTTAAATTAGAATAAACTAAGAATGCAATTGAACAATTGACTCAAAAACACAGGAGGTCAAAATTTGTGTAAATTGTGAGAGTGCAAAATGAATTGGTAATACAAGACCACATGGGATAAATTTTTAGAGTTCAAATATAATCCCTAAACTAAATTAATCCTCATTTCAAGAGTGCATATGTTCTATAATTAACCAATGACCATAAGCTTACCTAAGAACAACAATCAAAGCAGGGTGACGCAATTACACGATCCGAAGCTAGCCTACGGTTTAAGTAATTTCATATTTGTAGTTAAGTTAACTACCATAGGGTTTAAGGGTTAAAAAATTAGGCGATTGTAATTAAGTGTATGTTAATTTAATTTATAATGATAAATAATTGAGTGAAGAGGTATAGTTATTTTATTTTTAAAATACCTTTAAGAAGTTGTTTCAATTTACTTCTTCCTTTTAGAGACGACCTTGCTCAGCCACTCTACAACACTCAAGTACCCAAAAAATCATGATTCAATTGAGAGCACCCACGATAGTGCCTTTAAATGTTCATTTTTATATCGTTCTAAACACATACAAGAATACTTCTACAACATATTAATCATTTTCATCCTTCATTATTGTCGATACATACATACAATTAATATATGATTTGAATTTTTAATTTTGGATATGAATATGGTACATAAATATTTACACCAAAGTAAATGATCATTATAATGCTAGTCATTATTATTGGTAACGATAGGCAAAACTTGTGCATTTTGAATTTCATTCATCTGAACTATTTTTTTGATTTATATAAAATGGAAATTGTATTTTATAAATCATTATAATACTATTATTACACTAACTCAAATATTTTGGTAATGGTGAACACAATTATATATAATGACGATAGAAACTTCCTTACTGATGAAAACATCGTATAATTAAAACTATCAACATTTGTTCGATGAAAATAAGCTATATTATACTAATGTATACATAGTAAATATGATTATATTATTAATATAAGGTGTATTGAATAATAATAATGCTTTGAAATAAACTATTTACGTTTATATATTGATTATTTAGGTGATTAGATCATGTTCATAGAATTTGGTAGTTAACATATGGTTTCATATCCCAACCAATCCTCTTAATTGCGATTATCAATAAATAAATTTTCATTGGGGTATTTTTATATGATTTATATTTAAATCCCAATTTATCTTCATTTCCTATGGTTTTTTGTATTAACATTTATTACTAACAATTCATTACTCA
This sequence comes from Viscum album, assembly GCA_963277665.1. Taxonomy (NCBI): domain Eukaryota; kingdom Viridiplantae; phylum Streptophyta; class Magnoliopsida; order Santalales; family Viscaceae; genus Viscum; species Viscum album. The sequence goes on along the minus strand of OY728133.1, from coordinate 1,018,097,370 downwards.
TAGATCTATAGTTCTTTTGATATATTATTTTAAGGTAATTTTTTATCTTCAATCCAGTAAGAATTGTTTCTTCAATCTCCATGTTATTTGTGTTTCATAGTTTCATAATTTTTACTTTTTTATAAATCTCTATTTGATTTACGGTGTTTTAAATTTAATTTTTTGTACTATGAATTTGTGAAGGGAATATCTTCATATCCCTTATGTTTCTCTCTTGGTCACTTCCCCCAACTGATTTGTTCTTTTTGAAGATTCCATTTAATGTTTTATTATCCTCTGACTCTTTAATAATAATTTTTATTTACGTTCTATTTTTAAAATATTTATTCAATATCTTATTTTTTTAAAGAATTATAGAAAATTTATTTTTATGATTGTATATATTTTATTACCATTAAATATAGGGGTTTTCATAAATGAAAATATCAATATGTTTTTTAACTATTTATTATTTATATTGTTATATTGAGGATATGATGTAATTTAATCCTAATATTTATTTCTATAGATTATTTAATTCTATGAGTTGTCAAAAAAATTATAAAACAACTTCATTATCATGGGTTAATTATGATATGATGCATTTTTTTCATTATCATATATTATAAATATACATTTTCTATGATTATGAGATTGGTGGTAAAAAACTATATATTCTTTTAATTAATTTAGAAATGAATTAAATCTCATGATATTATTATGTAATATGAAATGGATGTTCAGTAAATTATATTATGTTGTTCTTCCTAGGTGGTTATAATTTTATACTAATATTTGAATATATTTGTTTATATCCTTGATGTGTATTATGATTTTTAATGCATATTTTTATTGAAATTTTTTTTGTAATATATCCATGTGTTATGATTCCATATTCTTATGTTATGCCCCAATTTTATGTTATTATTCTTGTATTGATCCATAGTTTTTACTACATTGAGTATGATTTTTTTTATTCTATTCCCATTCCTAAATTTTCATTTTATGACTACATCATTCTGATCATCTTTATGATCACATCTGTTGATTCAATTAATATCCTTTTTTTACTATTTACATATCCTATAAGATCAACTTATTAATATGTTACCATTCCGTAGGTCACCATATGAATGTTACATATGATTTTCCTTGTAGAGGGGTCATTTGTGAAGCTATTATAAAATAGATGTACATTGTGTTTCAAAATATTACATTTATGTATATAATATATAAAGACACTAAAACATTAGGTTATAGGGTGTGAAATATTTTAGAGTTACAATTGATAATCATGTATAATGTCGCAATATTTATGTATGTTTTTGTTGGGTAATCATAGTTAGTATCAGTGTATGTTTTAGTAAATTTTGAGTATTATCTTATGAATCATAAATCTACCATGGTTGTACTGAAACTAATATATGATGAATATAAAGTTTCATAAGATGAAATGAATGTGTAATAGTATTGAAAATATAATAATTGATTTTTATACTCTAGTGACTTTGTAGTCTTTTTATTATTATTTAAAACTAACACTAAACTATTTGTATTACGTTTGTGTATGGAATCAAAAGGAACTAAGTAAATGATAAGTGTTATAAATAATGAAATTATTTTCCCAATGTCCAACTGAATAGGTATGAGATGGAGAATAAAATATCATGGATATTATCAAAAAATTATCTCAATATATGAAAAATGACATGATCCATGTTGAGAAACATAATTTTCTAATGAAGGAACAACTCATAATTGAGTGGTTCAAGTGACAATTAATGTCATATTATAGTGGGTCTTACAATCCACTAACTATTGAGTAATATATTAATATAATTAAAAAAAAATCAATTCATCATTATTTTGAGGATGGAAAGTTATTTTAGATGTTTATAAATTTGTTTCTAAATTAGATCAATGATGGACTGTCATCATGTTCATGAGACAATAAGAAGAAAACAACTCCATAGAATGAGAGGAGATTAATAAAATAATTGACGATAATAATTTTACATAAAAACTTCATATTAAATAAGATATTAAATTACATGAAATAAAAATAAAATGAATATTGATACATTGGTACCTTTAATGAAAACTTCGTAGGATATTACTATAGACATCTAGTTTTTTCATTAACCCTGAAAGTAAAATCATTTTTTTATTTAGTGGCCTAAAATAAAGTACTTATAATAGAATTAGCTACAAAAAACATTAGTATATATGGAGAAATTATTAAATGTTATATGAACGGTGGAATGGATATTGGATACTCTCATTATACTCACAATTTTGGAGAAAATAATAGAAAAATGTAGTATCATGTAATATCAAATTAAAATACTGTAGAGGATAGATGATTCAACATCCTATATACCACGTATATTGGAATAATTACACGGGAAATAAAACATATGTAATGTGAAAATGCTTCATGTGTGGATTTGGACATAATGAACTAGAATATTGAAGATAAATGAAGTGTCTAGAAAACACAATAGAATAGAGGAAATTTCCACATTATAATCATCAACCCATTCGATGTTTCAAATTATAAAAAAAATTGGAACATTTTAGGTAAATACACTGACACAATGGTTAATGAGGACAGTAAATGTGAGAAACCTCCAAATTGTAGGGAGATATTTAAAGGGTATACAATCAAAAATTCCAATGTGGGCCATAAAAACTAAGTGATGAAATGAAAACATATCACCCACTTAAGAAATAAAAATTTCATATTTAATTATTGTTCAACCCACTCATTTATATCAATAATGCGTTGTGACGTTATTAATTAACCACATATTCAATTTGATATTAAATTATTGGTCAAAACACCAATTCATACAATGATTCAATCCATAGATTAAAAATATTATCCTATTGAGTTTTGTGGGAGGATACTTTACACAAATGTAGTTGTTCTGAATTTGGTGGAATTTGATATGATAATTGAAATTGAATAACTAGATCTACATAATACCATATTTATTAATAGTATTAGTAAATATAATTTCATACCCCAAACTATATCATGATCATATATTTATGGAAGTGTGATAATGAACACCCTAGGTAAATTTAATCCCTTATATGGGAGTTAATATACAATAAAAAGGGATATTTTTCTCAAAAGCATGGGGAGATACTTAAAATTGATTATATTTCAATTTTATGATAATATTTTGATGAATTTACTAAATTATTTCCATGTCATACCCAATATTATGAGGTTTGGTATTTAATAAAATTCATACATGGTGTTATTCTAATATCAAAGAGTCTTTATAGAATAGACCCATTTTGAATAGGAAAATTATAAAAGCAGATACAAGATAAACCAAAAAATGGTTTTATAAGACTAAGTTAATTACTATGTGTTTCATTGTAACAATTTCAAAAGAAAATTCATAAATAAATACTTTTTATCATTGATTATCATGAACATAAATATATAATAGCCAAGAAAAACTATCCTTTATCCATATTGATAAATTATGTGATCTTTTTTAAGGTGATATGTAAGATAAAAATGTTTACATTTGAATCATATATCACTAATTAAGGATAAAAAGGGGTGATATACATAATATATCCTTACAAAAAATAAATAGAGACTATTAATTCAATGTAATTATTTTCTAAATTTAAAATGTTGCAGCTATTTTAATTTATTTTATAAATAGAATATTTACAGATTACCTTGATAAAATTTGTGTACATTTTATAGATTATATTATTATACATTAAGTGAGAAAGAATTAACCTAAAGAGAATATATGGATTGTTATAAAGACATTAATAAAGAATAAATTGTTTATACATTGACTCAATTTATCGTTAGTTTTGAAAATCACATAACAGTCATTATATAATTTAATATAACATGAGGTTTATATTTATGTGTTTACTTATATAGAATTGAATTTTTGGTAATTTAATTTTTATATATACATATAATTAATGTCTAGGTTACTGAATTATGTAAATAATCGGTGTGTCATAGAAAAACTTCATCGGAAAACATGAAGCATTACTAAGTTCATAGAATGATGATGAAGTATATTCTAAAGCAGTTATAACTTATCCAAAAGAATATATAATCCCATTACTGTAGAATTTAACGTAAATTGTATTGATGATTGAAGTACAACAATAAAAATATAACACATGCTTGAGAATAAACACGCATTGATCATTTGAATTCATGAAACCGCTTGTTTCATTGAGAGATTCCAATCATTGTATTTTTTATATCTGATTATTTTACTAATATCTTAAATTTATTAGGCTTCAATGTAAAATAAATTATTTTTTTAAAAAAAAATTGTTAGGGACATTCATGTTGAGGTGTTCAACATGAAAACTTGATATGGGCATCTGATTTATAAATTTCAGGATCTATGATTGATGGGGACGATCGAGGGATTCTATTGAGAAAAATAGAGAAGAGTTTCTTGTTTTTACAAGTAGTACCTATCAATTAATTGTATCAAGGGCTTATTGGTTTTTTGAATACAGACCTTCCAACATGATTAATATGAGGATAACTTTCATGTAGTAATTTAATGGAATGGACCTATCTAGTGAATTACTTTTTCAAAATCCAGGGTTTGAGGTGATCTAGAGGTAATTGTGACTCAATTCAAGAGTTTGTCAAAATCCATCTTTTTCAACAATAGCAACTCTGATGGTGAGTCTTCCACCAATAGGTGGTGACGGTAGGTTGCACCAGTGAGTCTAGACCAGTGAGTCAGAATGGCGACTCTTCCACCAATAGGTAGTGATGGTAGGTCACACCAGTGAGTCAGTACTAGTGATTCAGAATGGTGAGTCGCGATGGTGAGTCATGATGGTGAGTCGTAGATGGTAGGTCATACCGGTGAGTCAGGACCAGTGAGTTATAATGATGATTCATGATAGTGAGTCACAATGGTGAGTTGATGATGATATGTCACCAATGATGACTCGTGATGTTGACTCATCCAATAGTGACTTGTCCAATTGTGACTCATGATGGTGACTCATCCAACGGTGACTCGCGACGATGACTCATCCAGTGGTGACTCGCGACGATGACTCATCCAATGGTGAGATATCCATTAATGACTCATCTAAAGTTGATTCTTACAATGGTGATTCATCCCATTATAGGTCACCTACTTTTGATTTGTTTAATGGAAGGTCATCTATCAGTGAGTCATCTCCACAGTTTGTCAAGTTTTTAGTTTTCCCAGTTTCACCACTTTAATGTTTTATTTGACCAAAAAGGATTTTAAAACCATATATAAGTGTTTTTGAAGGTGTTTTAAAAGATATAAAGTATATATTTAAATTTATAATCATCTATAGGATCATTGATATTGAAAACATGTGGTCTTAATCATGATTTGTCCTTAATATATTTTGAAACCATTCCTCTCGTTGATATAGGGTCTAGCCTTTCTAAAGATGAGGCACTTTATTCCTTGTACATTTCCCATTAATATTATTATTGGGAATCCCTAAACCATTATTCTCAGATTATTTGTGTTTATATGTTCTTCCCATGGATGGTGTTTCCCTAGATCCTTATTCACCCCTTGTTTTGCGTAAGGAGGAGGGGTTGATCATCTATTTCTCGATGTAGGAATCCATTCGTCTCTCTGAATTGCGTATCATGTGGGGTGGGTGTACCCATGTATCCTTGTGAATGCCATTGAATCCAAATTTAATGATGATAATTGAATCGAACATTAATCAAGAAGTAGGTGATGGGTAAAAGTGATGCAAGTTGCTATTTTATTGGTTTCGTTGTTATTGTGATCTGCATGGGCTATGTGCCAATTAAAAAACATATCCATTGGTGGACTTTGTCGGTGAACCTATGATGGATTATGAATGTTTGTTAATGGTATTATATTGAATGGCTATAAATATAAAAATCTTAGTAATCACATACAATCGGTTAAATAAATGGATTCCTCAGGATCGAACTTTCCCTATGACAACCCCTAAATTATCAAAGTGGAATTAAATAATGGGTATTTTCTAAATCTAAATACATATTTATTTGTTTGGTGTTGTTTTGTGTTGTGTGTAAGTTTGTTATAACTTGTGATACAGTAGGTTTGTGAGCACGACAGTGTGTATGGGTTGGTTTGGGGTGGTGTAATGAAATCTTTGGTTGAGATATTGATTGATTGTGGAATATATGAGTGATGTTTTATAGTGGGACTTCAACTGGGTTGTGTTTTTTTTTGTGTGTGGTGTGTTTATATAGTAGGGTTGTCGGTGGTTGGGATGAGAGGTTTTGATTGATGTGGATGTGAGATGGTTTTTGTTCTATTTTGGAGAATGGATTGGGAAGCATTAATTTGAATAGTGATGATGGAAACAGTGCCATAGGTATATAGTGGATAGGAAATGTGAAGTGGTTGTTTTAACATTTTTCTTCATCCTATTTGTGTTTTATGCTATGTGTCTTGTGATGTGTTGTTCTTGTTAGCTACTTAGGTAGGGATGGAATGAATAAATATATTTCTTAATAAATAAATACAATTGGTTAAATGAGTTTTTTGGGTCTTATGAATTGAATTGAAGATTTTTCTATAGTTCTACATTTCGAGGTAGCGGAAAAGGTAATTATTTGGGCTTGTTGTTTCTTTGTAAAACCCAATTGGCCGGGGTGAGTGTTTCATTCCAATATATATAGTTATAATTCCTTTTTACTTCTATATAAACCCCACCCTAGATGAGAACTATATGTCGAACACCCCCATTATCACAAGGGAGGGTGTATTTTCCCAACATCCTAGTGGAAGGATTGATGGTTGGTTATTGGATCTTAGTTGCTCCCTCATATAGGCATTGTTATCCCAAAACTCTATGGGTAGGTTTTGGTGTGGTTGTGAGTCCTAGGTGCCTACGGGTGAGATGTGATTTCATGGGTGTGTATAGGATGACATGTGGCATGTTTTCCAAACTTTCTTCAAGATGACATATGGTTGTGGCCCATGTTTCTGTGGGCGGGATGTTGTGAGATTTTGTCACAACCCGTCCTCGGGGCCCGTGTCGTGACTACCCCAAGTCCGCCTTCCTTAGGCCATGGGCTGGAGACTTGAACTGAAGGAAAATCCCTGATAAAAAGGGAAGGAATTGCCTTTAAACCTATAACACAAACATACTGAAGACAAGTAGTCGAAGAAACAAGTTCTAATATATAATAGAAGGGCGTTCTGAAAGTATGTGGGCCAGTATACTAACCCAACTAAACAACAAGTACAAGTACATGTAAAAAGGAAAAACTGCATCCGGATCATCCACCGGGGAATCCTACCTGAAGGGTAGGTACAGATCTCGAACAACTCATCCCTGAGGTATGTCTAGTCTAGTCCATCTCCGAGCAGCCTCCCATCTATCACCCTCAGCCTCAATCACTGATGACCGTCGTCAGCACAGAACAAAAACAGGTGTGGGTGAAGCCCATGCAGGGTTGAGTATAACAATACTCAGTATGGGGACCCCAAGACCCCCAAAGGTCTCCCAGAATCCACTAAGGATAAACCACCATAGTAAGATTCAATCATGATGTATCAACAATCCCTACATAGGTATATGACCATACATATACCTAAGTTATCAATCACAGTACAGCTCCAACACTCGATCCTAAGCACAACTCATTCCACAATGGAAGTAAATTCAATTATCTCTATGATAAAAACTGAAAGTCAAGACTCAGCTCACACAGGTATACAACTCATGTAGAGGGGTAGAGAGGATTATATGTTGCCACTGAATCATCTCCTCTGTCGAACCCACATAGGATCCTGGAACAATATCAGCGCTGTCGAACCCAAGTAGGATCCTGGTACAGAAGTCATCACTGACGAACCCATAGAGGATCCCAGTCCGGTACTTTCATTTTCAATCCCATGGCGGATCCTGGTATAGTATCATTGTAGTTGAACCCACGGAGAATCCTGGTATAGTAGTAGGTCCACGTAAAATCCTATCATCTCAGTCGTAGCCAGCCATATGGTTCCCACACACAGCATGCTCGATTCTGAGAGTGTCTGCTCCTCAAAAAAAGTTTTGATACATAAACTACCACAATGTCTTGATTTGATGTATCTCGTAGTTCTGTCTCATCATAAGTAACCCAACGAGACAGAAGGCGCGTCAATCGGACGCATGGTCTGTGAGTTATTGGTGTTTCCGATCCAAGGGCCCGATTGGATTTAGGTTCAATCCGACCTGGCCGTACCCTAACTATGCCCAAACCTCAAGTGGAATATTCCATATGAACCTTCTTTCTCTAAGATTTCTGTCACCGTAGACAGTTCGTCGATCGGACACTCGTAGCCCAAGATACGAATGAAAGTGTGATTTCTGGTTAAACGGGTCCGGACTATGGTTTGACCGGGTCTGCGGGTGCAACCAGGTCCACGGATCTGACCCAGTCTGAAGGGGTGGCCTGACCTGGTTGGTTGGCCTGGCCCAAGTGGGTGGCCCGGCCCGTAGGCGGCCCGGCCCGAGTGGGCAGCCTGGCCCGACGGTGGCCTGGCCCGGATGGGCGGCTGGGCCCGACGACCCGGTTGGTCTGGTGGACCAGTCGGCTTGGCGACCTGGTGGCTTGACATGGGTCCTCCTTATCCACGGCAAGAGTGGGAGGCGCACGCCCCCTGGAACACCCAAACGGCTTGGCCGTTCAGGTGCGGACCCTAACCGGTGCAAGGTGGCACCGGTCCAGGTCATGCAGGACCCTGAGGGTCCTGCTCTTCCCGGATGGTCAAGCGGCCATCTTTTCGGCTCCTCCATTGGCTGGCCCGGACGGCCACCTCTGGTCCTCTGTCGTGGCGTGACGGTGCATCGGTCCTGCTCCACCGTGCGGCGTGACAGCACCGTGCCTCCTGCGCTGTGGCCCGGCCTGGCCGCGGCCTCCAGCTCCTCCGCGCGGCGCGACGGCACCGCGACACCTCCGCCATGGCCCGGTATGGCCGCGGCACCCTGCTGCCCTTCGTGCAGCGCGATGGCACTGCGCGCCTCCACCATGGCCTAGTAAGGTCGCAGATCTCCTTCCGCACAGCCCGACAGTGTCCCACCCTTTTGGCGATCCGGCGAACTTGCGTCATTGATCTCTTCGCGGTCGGCCTGAGGCCAGCCACTGTTTCTCTTCCTTCGTCATCAACAAACAATGATAATCAAAGGGGGAGGGTTGGGCTATGTTTGTACGGTCCGATCTATCCTCGTTATGGTGCTATCATTCGGTTCTCAAACCATAAAATGAATGATTAAGATTGGTAATAAATTCAACTCAAATCCCACTACCTCATTTGATGATGATCATTGACGAAGTCGCGGGAAAAGGGCGGATGTCGATTCATTGATGTCAGGAAGCATCTAGGGTAGGAGACCGAGGAAGAAGCATCGTCGGCGTTCTTTGCAGCTGGCTCCTCCTCTTTTGGCACGGTTGAAGATCGATGAAGATATTCATCGTTCTTCATTGTAAGGATGAAGTTCTCCAAGGTTTTTTCAAAGCTCCACCAAAAAAATGTGCCAACTAAAAATAATGGATTAAGATAACCCATTATTTAACTATTGGCCAAAAGAATTCAAAAGAATTCAAATGGGTTTTAATTAATTAATTGAAGGAGCTAAGTTAATTAATAGAGGGGGTTGGCACTTTAATGAGGGGAGTTCAAGAGCCTTCCCCCACTTATGGGGAGCTCAAGGAGGTTTAAAGCTTGTGTGGGCCCCACCTAATAATACCCTCCCAAGGGAGGTTATGTGAAGGTGGGCCACACCAACATAACCTCTCATGGGAGGTTATGGTGTGGTGGCCCCAACACTAACCTCCTCTTGGATCTTTTACCACCAAAAATAAAAATAAAGCTAACACTTTATTTTGATTCAATTTTAATTTAAAACCCCAAAAACTAACTTCCATTCTTGTTAGAACGCAACTATAGTGAAAGTCTCACTAATAAATCACCGACAATGTAAGTTCAACGGTGCCTTCAGATTTCAATTCTGAGAACCGGTTCAAAAGTTATAAAATCCTGCTCATACGTTTACTGAACATACCCAAAAAAACATTAAAAATTGATTCTGGGCACACTAGGCCTCGTAATCAGGCACCGTAAAATTTCACAGACCCGTAAAATTACCATTTATTTAAGAAAAACTTTTCCACAAAAATCACGGGTCTTTACATTCTCTCCACCTCAGGGATTTATATCCCTATAATCTACAACTCAAACTAAGGGAACAAATGGGGGTACTGATCATGCATCTGATCCACTCACTCCCATGTGCTCTTTTGGCGGTTCCCATGCCACCATCGTATGCACACTAGAGGTATCAACCACCCACGTAGGACATGCTCCTGTCAATCCTCAATATCCACTAAAACCTCCATGAAATTCGCCCCATCATCGATGTCCAGCTCTCTATGGTCGATGATATGGGAAGGGTCATGCATGTATCTCCTCAGCTGAGATACGTGGAAGACGTGGTGCACCCGTTGCAACTGAGGTGGAAGAGCTAAGTGGTAAGCCCCCTCGCCTACCCTACTGAGGACCTGGAAAGGTCTGCTGAATCGTGGAGATAACTTGATGCCTCGGCCAAATCTCTGTAGACCTCATCGAGGTGTGACCCGTAGAAAGACGTGGTTGTCATCCTTGAACTCTAATGGTCTCCATCTCATGTCAGCATATGACATCTGTCAGCTCTATGTAGTCTTCATCTGCTCCTGGATGATCTGCACCTTCTCTATGGTAGCCCGTACCATCTCTCGTCCCACTAGTGCTAACTCCCCTGGGTCTGTCCAGCACAGCGGCAATCTGCAAGGTCATCCATATAGGGCCTCATAAGGTGCCATACCGATGGTGGAGTGATAGATGTTGTTGTCGGCAAACTCCACCAAAGGTAAGTGATCCTCCTAGCTACGACCAAATTCGTGGACACATGCATGGAGCATGTCCTCGTGGGTCTGGATGGTCCTCTCAATCTGACCATCCATCGGATGATGGAAGGTAGTGCTCAAGCGATGCTAGGTCCCAAAAGCCTCCTGCAACCCTTTCCATAGCCAGGAAGTAAACCGTGTGTCACGGTCGGAGACAATAGAAGTAGTTAATCCATGAAAACACACAATATCCTGTATATAGAGGCATACCAAGCTCTCTACTGATCCCTTCTCTCTGATCGGTAGGAAGTGAGCCGACTTGGTGAGTCAGTTTATGATCACCCAAATCAAGTCGTGACTCTTGGATGTACGTGGAAGACTCATCATGAAGTCCAAGGATATCCCATCCGACTTCCACTCTGGGACCTCTAAGGGTTGAACCAAGCATGTCGGTACCTGGTGCTATGCCTTCACTTACTGAAAAGTGAGGCATCAAGAGACAAACTCTGCTACATCCTTCTTCATACATGGCCACCAATGCTGTCGTTGAAGGTCCTAGTACATCTTCGACAATCTCGGATGTACCGCTAGAGGGGAAGTGTGAAACGCCCTCAAAACATCCTCTGGAAGTGAAACTGGTACCATGGTACATCCTCTGAAGAGGATGACGTGCTCCCCACCTTCAGAAAATCCATCAGGTTCCTACCATGTGGATATCTGAGAACGTTGCATCTCATAGTCAACATCCCCACACTGTGCCTCCCTAACTCTCTGATGAATTATAGGTGTGACTCTAAGAGACTATAGAAAGTCGTATCCATCCTGATCCACAAAGGATAACTATAACACAGCCAGCTTCTTCGTCACCTCTCCAAGCAGCTGAATGCCTGATCTCCTACTGAGAGCATCTGCTACAATGTTCCCCTTCCCAAGAGTATAGACTATCTCGAAGTCATAGTCTTAGAAGAACTCAAGTTAATGCCTCTATCTCAGGTTCAGGTCCTTCTGTGAGAAGATGTACCTGAGACTCTGGTGGTCATAGTAGACTGTAAAACGCTCTCCCATCAGATAGTGCTGCCACATTTTCAAGGCGAAGACCACTGCTGCTAACTCCAGGTCATGGGTAGTGTAGTTCTGCTTGTGCTGTCTCAGATGACGAGAACCATAACCTATCATTTCTCGCTCCTACATCAGAACGCATCTGATCCCGGTCCCTGATTTATCTCAATAGACTACTTACCCAACTCCCTCCTCTGGTAGCCTCAATATGGGCACACTATCATCCTCAACCTCAGCTCCTAAAAATTCCGCTGTAATATCTCTGACCACACGAAGGGATTCCCCTTCTTCTTCAAGGAAGAAAGTGGTGTTGCAACTCTGGAGAAGTCTGGCACAAATCATCGATAGTACCCAGCCAGTCCTAGAAAACTACATATCTCCATCACACTCCTGGGTGGCTCCCAAGAAAGTACTGCCTCGATCTTTGCTGGATCCACTGTAACTCTAACCTCTGATATGAAATTTACCAAAAAGTGTACCTATAGAATCCAGAAATGGAACTTCTAGATCTTACCATAAAGCTGGTGCTCACAGAGTGTGTCCAGTACTACCCAAAAATGGTCGGTGTGCTTCTCCTCAGTAGATGAGTAGATCATAATGCCATCGATGAAAACTACCACAAAGCGATCAAGTTATTGATGAAAGATTGTGTTTATGAGTCCCATGAACACTACTGGTGTGTTGGTTACACCGAATGGCATAACTAAGAACTTTTAGTGGCCATACCGGAATCTGAAGGCCATCTTCTGCACATCCTCATCCTGTACTCTGAGCTGGGGATAGTTCGATCTAAGATCTCTCTTCGAGAACCAACGCGCTCCCTTCAAATGATCAAAGAGGTCATAAATCCTCAGGAGTGGGTACTTATTCTTCACGGTCACCTGGTTCAGGTTCCGATAATCATTGCACAGATACAAGCTCCCATCCGCCTTCTTGGAGAAAAAAAATTGGGGATGCTCAGGGTGAATCACTGGGTTAGATAAATCCATTCCACTCCAAGTCCTCCAGATGTACCCATAGCTCACGATGCTCCACGGGAGCCATCCGATATGCTCGAGTTGATATCGGTGTCGTCCTGGGGTACAAGTCAATGTAAAAGTCTACCTCTCTGTGAGGAGGTAGTCCTAGAACGTCATCAGGGAAGATATCTGCATACTGATCCACCACAACAGGGAAACTCAAACTCCACACATCAACAGCTCCAAGAATGAGGCTAGCCAACTGATGTGTGATCGGCTGCCCCCCTCCTCTCGGTAAGTCCATCCTATGCTGCAAAGGCTCCCTTCTCACAGGTGAAGGTAAACCTCTTCTCATCCTCACGGACACACCACAATTTACTATTAATGCAGTCAATATGAACATGAACTATGGATAACCAGTCCATACCCAAGATGACGTCGTAAGGAATCGATGCCGCTAAGAGGAGATCCTTGCCAAATCTCTCATCTCCAAGATTAAGCTCACACTGCTATCACCAGTGCATAATCGTCGAGTCTGATTCCGTAGGAGTCTTTAGCTGTAAGGATCGAGCCAACGGCTCCGTTGGAATCTCTGAGCTCTAAATGAGGGAAACGACAATAAAAGAATGACTCACACCTATGTCTATAAGAACTGTAGCAAGGGTGGAGTAGACACAGATAGTACCTCGAATCATCTCAGGTGCTTCGTGATCATAGGCCTCGACTACCTGGATCTGAGCCTGCCATTGTCTTCCAGCTGCCTCTAGTCGGGGTATACCTCCTGGTGGTGGTGGTGGTAGAGCCTCGAAACGTCATCCACCACCCGCTGCTCGGCCAGCTCCTCTGCCACGTCCTCCTGCTCCCTACAGACCACCACGGTCGAACCTTTGCCTCTGCCTAGGAGGTCCCTCTACTATCTGATGCTCATATACATGGTGGGTCGGGCAGTCACGAGCCCTGTGACCCTACCCGCCGTATGCATAGCACTGCATGCTCCTCATATGGCTAGCTCTGTCTTGTGTTACCCGCACAACCGTACTTGTATCCTGGGTCGCCCACCTGATGGTTTGGTCCGTTTGAACCTCTGCGACAGATTTCTACATTCGGCTTTAGAATACTCCGCAACGTGGTGACCTATGGTGGGTCTCACTACTGGTGACTGCTCTGCAAGAAAACTCTCCACAAGAAGGGCTCTCTCCAGCGCGCCTGTTTGCGTCGAAATGTTGAGGGAGATCATCGAAGACCTGATCTCATGAATGAGTGCCTGCTTAAAGGTCTGGGCCCTAAAAAATGAGTCTCGTACCATATCTGTGGAGTAGCATGAGTGGTTAGTGAACCCTGCTGAGTAATGGTCTACTGTCATGCTACCCTGCTGTAGATGCAGTAACTCTTGTATCCGCACCGCACGAAGGGTGGCTGGTACAAACTCTTCCTGGAATAGGATCTTGAAGCCTGTCCAGATTAGTGATGCCTCGTCATGCACCTAGAGCATCAGGATCCACCATATGTATGCTTCTGCCTATTGGAGACTTGTAGAATGGATCACCATGAGGTCGGTTGGTGTCCCTACCAATATGAAAACTCTCAGAACATTCTCCAGCCAATCCTCAGTTGCCTGTGGCTCTGTCTCTCCCTTAAACCTAGGCGGGCTCTGGGGATAGAACTTGTGCAACGCACTCAGACGGAATGCACTCTCTGCTGCGGAAGCTAGGGGTATCGGTGGCCTAGTGGATAGTGGTACCGCTGGTACCTCCGATATGATGGGCCCCTACACCAAGGCCTCGTCGATCGGTGGGCTACCATCTCATACAAAACTCGAAACCCTGGCCGACTGCCTACAAGGGGCCATCCTGAAAAGAAACAGTTACGCCACGGTCAAAACAATATACCTGGTGAACTGAAAGAAAGTAATCATGAAAAAATATTCAAAGGAAACACACACGCAATCAGTGTTTTCGTGCACTGACTCGGAAGTTAGAAGTCAGAGTCCTAGTGTATGGATATGTCGGCTACCGCACCAACACTAGTTTCCCTAAACTGATAACCACACCCAAAACACTAAACACTATGGCCATTAAACGAATCAGAGTCTAAGTTCTATGGTTGAACTGACTCCTCTAATACCAATTTTTCACGACCCGTCATCGGGGCCTGTGTTGTGACTACCCCAAGCCTGCCTTCCATAGTCCAGGGGCTGGAGACTAGCACCGAAGGTGAATCCCTAATAAAAAGGGAAGGAATTTATTTTAAACCTATAACACACAGACTGAACACAAGTAGTAGAAGAAATAAGTACTAATATAGAAAATAAGAGTGTGCTGAAAGTAAGTGGGCCAGTATACAAACCCAACTGAACAACAAGTACAAGTACAAGTAAAAAGGGAAAACATCTTCTGGATTGTCCACCGAGGAATACTACCTGAAGGGTAGGTATAGATCTAGAAAAACTCATCCCTAATGTACGTCCCATATAGTCTAGATCCAAGCAGCCTCTCGGCCTCCACCCTCAGCCTCGATCACTGCTGACTATCATCTGCACAAAACACAACAAGGTGCAGGCGAAGCCCGTGCAGGGGTGAGTATACCAATACTCAGTAGGGGACCCTGAGACCCCGAAGGTCTCCCAGAATCCACTAAGGATAAACCACAGTAGTAAGATACAATCAAGAAGTATCAACCATCCTTACTTAGGTATATTCTCATACATATACCTAAGTAATCAATCACAGTCCGGCTCCAACACTCGAGCCCAAGCACAACTCATTCTACAAAGAGAGAAAAGTCAATTATATCGATGATAACAACTGAAAGTCAAGACTCAACTCACATAGGTATACAAATCATGTAGAGGGGTATAGATGTTTATATTTAGCTATTGAATCATCTCCTCTATCGAACCCACGTAGGATCCTAGAACAGTATCAGCACTGTCGAACCCACGGAGGATACCGGTACAGAAGTCATCACTATCAAACCCACAAAGGATCCCGATCCAGTACTATCGTTGTCGAACTCACGGAGGATCCTGGTATAGTATTGCCACTATCTAACCCACAGAGGATCCTAGTACAGTAGTAGGTCCACATAAGATCATAACATCTTAGTCGCAGCCAGCCATAGGGTTCCCGCACACAGCACGCTCGATTTTGGGAGGGTTCGCTCCTCGAGCCAAGTTTCGATACATCAACTACCACGAACTCATGAGTTGATGTATCCCATAGTTCCATCTCATCATAAGGAACTCAACGCGACAAACGGTGCATTAATTGGACGCCAGGTCTGTGAGCTATTGGCGTTTCCGCTCCAAGGGCCCGGTTTGATTTAGGTTCACTCCAACCTGGCCCTACCCCAATTGTGCCCAAACCTCAATTGCGGTATTCCAAAAGAACTGTCATTCTCTAATATTTCTGTTACCGAAGACGGTTCGTCAATCAGACACTTGTATCCCAATATATGGTTGAAAGTGTGATTTCGTGTTAAACAAGTCCGGACTGGGGTCCGACGCGGTCTACGGGTCTGATCCAGTATGCGGATCTGACCTGGTCTGATGGCGTGACCAGAACCAGGTGGTTGGCCCAGCCTGAGTGGGCGGCCTGACCCGAGGGGGCGGCCCAGCCCGAGGGGGCGGCCCAGCCCAAGGGGCGGGCTGGCCCGGATGGGCGGCCTGGCATGGGGGCGGCCCGACCTAGCGGCCTCCAGCTCCTCTGCATGGCGCGATGACGTCGCGCCGCCTCCACCTCAGCCCAGCATGGTTGTGGCCCTTGCTTCCCTCTGCGCGGCATGAAGGCACGGCATGCCTCCACCCCATCCTGGTAAGGCCGCGACTCTCCTTCCGCGTGGCATGACAGTGTCACGCCCTTTTGGAGATCCGGCAACCTGGCGCCATTGATCTCTTCACGGCCGGCCCGACGACGGTCGTCGTTGCTCCGCCTCCGTCATCAACAAAAAAGAATAATCAAAGGGGAAGGGTCGGGCCATGTTCGTGCGGTCTGATCCCTCCTTGTTATGGTGCTATCTTGCGGTTCTAAACCCATAAAATGAACGAAGCAGATTGGGAATATATTCAACTCAAATCCCCCAACCTCGTTTTTCGATGATCGTTGACGAAGTCGCGGGAAAAGGTTGTACGTCGATTCATTGACATCGGGAATCATGCGGGGTAAGAGACTGAGGAAGAAGAGTTTTCAGCGTTCTTCACTATCGACTCCTCCTCTTTTGGAACTTTTTAAGATCAATGAATATGTTCATCGTTCTTCGTTGGAAGGATGATGTTCTCCAAGGGTTATCCAAAGTTCCACAAAAAAGAATGTGCCAACCAAAAATAATGGGATAAGCTAAACCATTATTTAATTTTTGGCCAAAAGAATTCAAAAGAATTCAAATGGGTTTTAATTAATTAATTGAAGGGGATAAGTTAATTAATAGATGGATTGGCACTTTAATGAGGGGAGTTCAAGAGCCTTCCCCCACTTATGGGGAGCTCAATGAGGTTTAAAGCTTGTGTGGGCACCACCTAATAATATCCTCCCAAGGGAGATTATGTGTGGGTGGGCCCCACTGCCATAACCTCTCATGGGTGGTTATGGTGTGGTGGCCCCCACCACTAACCTCCTATTGGAACTTTTACCACCAAAAATAAAAATAAAGCTAACACTTTATTTTTATTCAATTTTAATTTAAAACCCCAAAAACTAACTTCTATTCTTGTTAGAACGCAACTGTGGTGTAGGTATCACTGAGCAATCACCGACGCTACAAGTTCAACGGTGGCCTCATATATCAATTCCAATAATCGGTTCAAAATTTTTAAATTCCCGCTCGTAAGTTTACTGAACGTACCTGAACAAAAGTTTAGAAATTAATTCTGGGCACACCAGGCCTTGGAATTAGGCGCCATAAAATTTCGCAAACTCGTAAAATTCCCATGTATTTAAGAAAAAAAATTCCATGGAAATTACAATTCTTTACAGCTTTGTTTTCCCTAGTTTCGGGACTAGCTATGAGGCCAAGGTGTGTGTGGGTGGGTTGTGATATAGGGCATGTGGAATAGTTTGGAGGCTCTAGTACATTTTTCGTTAGGGTATGAGTATTTAACTTGTGGGAAGTGGAGCAGGGTACCCAAATATCGATGTGCTTATTATATTACTTTACATTACTTGTGTTATTTGGTGAGCATGCCTTAGTGATTTTAGTATGTCTATTATTCCTTGTAAGGTTCTATTGGTTTCTACTATTTTCTCATAGGGGAATTAGTATGCTTCTCCCATACTTTCATGGGAGACCTTGTTTTTTTCAAATGAGTATACTCTTATACTCACCCTATGTATATAAAAATCTATTTTTAGGTTTCCATGAGGATTTTGTAGACTATGCAAGACCTTACTAGCTCATACTTTGGGACATTTGTCATGTTTCTACTTAGCTTTGTTATTTTGGTACTTACGTTGTAGTTTTAATGTATTTCTAGCAGTTCTTTTTGAAACATGCATGTGGGAAGGAATTTAGATTTACTTTATATATAGTTCTAGGAGTTATCTTGGGATGGACCCTCTTATATCTTAATATTATTTTCTTTTAAATAGTAAATTCATCTCATATTGGGAGATATTCGTACCCTTAGTTCGAGTTGTCACCCCAAGGCCTATTTGAGTCATGACTTGGGGGTCATTATCTCTCTTCCTTCATATCCATCTCATGAGGGGTATCTTTGGAGGAAGGGGGTCATGACTGGATGGTATCAGAGGATAATGGTTGAGATATGGGATGGGGTTTCGAATTAGGCATAGTAAGGATTGCATGGGTTGGTAGGGGCATAAATGTAAGGTGATCTTGGTGTGTGACATAGGCTATGGAATATCTGCTAGGACAAGTGATTTTAGGGCCCCTGTGATCTGATACATGTACTCTATGTCTACCGAACAACCAATTGAGGCTACACTATTTGTAGAGTAGAGACCCAAGTAAAGGTACATGCATCATGATGACTTGTGTTCGTGTCTGAATTGGGAATTTTTTGGAACATAAATAAATAATTAGTTAAAATTAATCTTAAATAAAATTCCATACTACATGGGATTTGGAGTTCCTTATTTACCATTTTAAGCCAACGCAATTGATAATCATCCATGTGTCGTGTAGGTAGTGGAGGATTATTAGGCTAAACCAATCAATCTATGGAGGGTTGATGGAGTATAAGAGGATTATCAGTGGCATAAGATTCTACGTACTTTCCAAAGGTAGACACTAGGAATGTTTGAGGGCAGCATTTTGAACATGGAGACAGAGAGTTGGCTTAAGGATTTTGTGATCACCTTTAGCTTGATACAGGCTCCATTAGAGTATTGGGTTCTTTTGGAAGTGATCTAGATGTGGGGAGCTATGGGTTAGTGGTGGATATTGTACCTGGGGGATAATAAGGAGGCTAATGTTCTATGGGTTGATTTCGAGAAAGAGTTTTGAGCCGAATTCCATTCATCAACCCTGAAGGATCAGAAGAGGAAAAATTTACTCTCCCTCCAATATGGGAGTATGTCAGTATTGGAGATAGGGATCAAGTTCAATGATCTCCTAAAATTTTCCTTGGATCTCTTTCCAGATGAGGAGTCACAAGTGATATTTTTAGAGGAGGCACTTCATCCTTCTCTCTAGTATGTGGTTACTTACTTCACCTTGCAGACATTCAGTGAGGTCCAGAAGAAGGAAGAGGTAGTTGATAGGATACACCTATGAGGAGGTCTACCAGGAGAGGAGATCAAGAAGAGTTCTTCAAGGGGAAAGGTTTTGGGCAACAGGTCCTTGGAATTAGGGACATAGATGTTCCGACCGTCGGGGATTAGTCCTCAACAATTTCAGTTTTGACCTTCTAATCGTTGTTCCTTTCTCGTGAACTAGGGACGTAGGTGTTTTTATTTTGGATCTTGTGTACATCTTCAAAGTCAGTGCCAAGTGGCCATTTGAGCTTAGTATAGTGGGGTGGGTAGGTTTATCACCTGCCTTAATAGGAGTTGTTGACCAGGCCATTTTAGCAGCTAGGATAACAAGCTCTTGCTACACCGAGGTGAGATGGAGTAGGTGGAGGCCAACCTTTGGGTTTTTGTCAGGGTCCTCAACATAACTATGTTCAATGATTTAGTCTTCATTAGAAGGTTAGAGAAGCTAGGCATGGTCAATTTCTTGTCGTAGTGGTAGTAGATTCAGTAGTTTTGAAGATCATTAGAGGTACGACCAGTTTTTTCAGTAATCGTTCTTGCGCTTTGTTTGATTCAGGAGCTTCTCACTCCTTTTTTGCACCTATTCTAGCCCATTCTCTTTTAATAGACATAGAGATACTTTTTGTGCCCCTTGTACTGATTACACTTGTCATAGGTCTGACCATCTTGTTTGATGTATTTCGGGGGAGTAGATTGATGATGGGATCATATATATCATTTGGGGATATATATTTACTATAGATTCATCCATACGATATCATCCTTGGCATTGACTAGTTTTATTCTGTTCATGTGGTTATCGAATAATTCCAGATGTGATTTATGTTATCAGACATGGATGGACAGCGTGTGGACTTCATTGGAGAGTAGAGTTTTCATGTGGGTATTTTGCGTGTGGAACCTCCTCATTCCATTATGACTGATTTTTTGGTGGAATTAATGGATTTTGAGATGGTGGAGGCTCTCAGAGTTGTTGGGGGATTTTTGGATGTCTTTCTCGAGGAGGTTGTGACTCTACCCCCTCAACTTGATGTCGAGTTTGTGATAGAAATGTATCCCAATGCCACTCCAATTTTCATGGATCCTTATCGGATTTCACCTTATGAGTTGCTAGAGTTGGGGATTTAGATTGATGAACTGATGAAGAAGGGGTTTTTTCAGCCAAGTGTGTTGTCATGAGGTTCTCTAGTGTAATTCTAAAATAAGGAGGATGGTGGTTTGAGGTTGAGAAATGATTACCAGAGGTAAAATAAGGTGACAGTCATGAACCGTTTCCCTACCCCAAGGATAGATGATCTTTTCGAATAGCTGAGAGGAGAAAGTTGGTTTTCTAAGATCGACCTTTGTTCTGGGTATCACTAGATGAGGGTGACATACCAAAGACTGTTTTCAAGTGTAGGTATGGGAACTTTGAGTTTGTGGTCATGTTTTTCGGTGTTACAAATGCACCAACCATGTTTATGGGGCCCATAAACTATGTTTCCCATCAGTTCCTATACCATTTGATCATCGTATTCATCAATGGAATCCTGATCTACTTGAAGTAAGAGAAGGACCATACCGTGCATCTCAGGATAGCCTTCGAGGTTCTTCAACACGACCATCTTTATAGAAATATATCCAAGTGTAAGTTCTAGATGTGAGATGTGTACTTCCAAGGGAATTTGGGGTCCTAATAGGGTGTAATAGTGGACCCATTGAATGTCGGGTAGGTGTTTCATGGGAAGAACCTAAGATTGTTATATAGGTTCACAGTTTTCTCAGTTTATGAGGGCTATTACCAGATATCTGTACCTAATCTCTCTCGATTAGCATCTTTATTGATAGATATTACCATAAAAGACTAGGCTTTTATGGGTAGTGATAAGTTCTAGGAAATTTTCAACTATCTGAAGGGGATGTTGGTTAGTGATCTAGTACACTGGTTTCTAGAGGAAGGGGTGATGTTTGAGGTGTTTTGAAATGCTTCAATTATGTGCTTGGGATGTGTGTTGATGAAACAACAAGGAGGGATCTTTTATGATTCTATGCAGGTATGTCCCCACGAATGCAACTATGGCACCCGTGATCTAGAGCTATCAGCAGTAATGTTCACACTAAAGTTGTGGCGACATTACCTAACTGGGCAGCTCTGTGTGTTCTTCAAAAATCATAGCAACCTCAGGTATATCCTTTCCCAACGCAATAAAAACATGATAAAGTGGAGGTGGATGGATTTTATTTAGTGCTATGACTTTGAGATATCCTATACCTCTAGAAAGGGTAATTTTTTAGTCAATGCCTTGAGAAATATGTCATATAAGGAGGTAGTTTGGGAATCTGCAGGCGCTTGGAATGCAATGGAGGAGTTGGCATCCTTGCACCTAGATGCAAGGGTGGACATTGGTAGAGGATGTTTTTTAGATTTTTTTTAGTATTATCTAATTAAATAGGTCTAAGAGTCTTAATGGAGAGACTCAAAGGCAGAGGTGACGTGCAATCGCATTGATGATGGTGACTCTTCGAAGGGACAGTCGGAGGATGGTCAGAATCAGATGTTGTTTTGTGGGAGGATATTTGTTAAAATAGTGATGATAAAGGGAGTCCTCTATGAGTTTCATATCTTACCCTTAGTGGAACATATAGGGTTTTCCAAGATGTACCATGGATTGAGGGAGTAGTTTTGGTGGCCTGGGATGAAGTGGGAAATGATAGAGTTTGTGGAAAAGTGCTTAGTGTGCCAGCAGCTGAAGGTTGAGCACCATGTTCCCAGTGGTTTTTTGAATCCCTTAGATGTACCCGAGTGGAAGTGGATGACATATCTATGGATTTCATCCTAGGATAACCAGGGAACAGGGAGGAAATGATGCGATCTAGGTAGTAGTGGATCAGTAGATGAAATATGCTCACTTATTAGCGATCAAGGAGTAGGGTATAGTGGATTCCTTGGAGATTAGGTATGTGGAAAAGGTGGTGAGACTACATGGAATTATAAGCTCCATTTCCTCAGAAAAAGAAAAAAAATTATCTCATTAGTCTATAGGGCATTGCAGTGTTATTTTGGCACTCATCTATGCATCAAAACTACCTTCTATCCTTAGATATACGGGCAGACATATTGAACTATACAGACACTGGGGAATATTTTGGGGGCATGCATATTGAACTTTAGTGGATCTTGGGTGTGACACCTACACTTGGTGTTGTTTTCTTACAATAATATATATCACTCTTCCATTGGTATGGATCTGTTTCAAGCCTTGTAGGGAAGATAGCATCATTCAACCTTGTGCTAGATATAGGTTGGGTAAATAACAATTTGTGGTCCCGTGGTAGTGTTGAGAACAGAAGAGAAGGTTCATCATGTTCATGAGAGGGTAAAATCATCATAGGACCGATATAAGTCATATAGTGGTCATATGAGGAGGCACTAAGAGTTCGATGATGGGGACCACATATTCTTGAATGTTTCCCATTGACATGGGAATATGAGGTTTAGTAGAGGGGGTAAGATTTCTACGGGGTTCATCGGACCCTTTGAGGTGTTGGGAAAATTTGGAAAGGTGGAATATTGGTTTTAATTTCCACTATAGTCGGAAAAGATCCACATTGTCTTTCACGTCTCTCAGCTTCTTCAATTCTTGCACGATGACTCCCAAATCCTTGAATGGGGGGAGTAAAACATTGAGGATGACACAATGTTTGTGGAATGACCAGTGGATATCAAGGATCATCAGGATAAGGTGCTTCATGGATGGACCATTCCCTTGGTTTTTGTGTTTTGGAGGCTTGGTGGCCTGGAGGAGAGTACTTGTGAGTGATAAGCAGTTATGCATGCCCAGTACCTGAAGTTGTTCTAAGTTTATCTTTGTCAAGTTCTACTTTGTAATGTGATGATTGAGCCCTGTTTTCTAGGATATGAGTTGTTTCCTTTTTCCCTAATGTGTGATAAAGTTCTGACATGTGAAAATTGGGGGACTTGACTCCTAATAAAGAGAAATTAATTGATATGGGATTAATCCGATGTGGGAAATTTAGTGTCGCCCAAAGCGGATAGTATCATGACATGGAGGAAGGAATACCATGATCCATGTGGTTGGATAGTGTGGTTTTTGTGCTTGTATGGTGTGTCTTCTGGTCTATTTGGTTAGTATATGTCAGACGAGGTGTTCATGGATGTTGAGGATTCACTCCAACTTTCAAACAACACAGGATTGTTTATCATTGAACCGTGATCTGTTTTCTATTTATCTTTGTTTCATGTGTAGCAATATCTTTGCTTGGTATCTCACATGGTGGTTATATGGACCCATCTCTCATTGCTTCTTGGTTTTAAATTCTTAAGGGATATTGGTTTTATAGGAATATGATGTAATTTCCCAGACCTCTCAGTTCCATTAGTTTATCAAAATCTAGTGTCTGAGGTTCTCTGGATGTAACAGGGACTCATTTCATGATTTTTTCGAAATATATATTTTTAACGGTAGCTCATTTGATGGTGATTTGTACACCGGTAGGTGGGGATGGTAGGTTGCACCAGTTATTTAGGGCTGGTGAGTCAGATCGGTGAGTTGTGATGGTGATTTGTTGATGGTAGGTCGCACTGGTGAGTCAGAATAGTAAGTCACGATGGTGATTCGAGACAATGATTTGATGATGGTAGGTCCCCAATGGTGACTAAGGATCGTCACTCATCCAATGGTGACTCTCAATGGTAACTTGTACAATAGTGACTCACGATGGTGACTCTTCCAGCAGTGACTCATGGCGATGTCTCATCCAGTGTTGACTTGTGATGGTGACTCATCCATTGTTGAGTAGTCCAATGGTGACTCATAAAATAGTGGTTCATCCAAGGATGAGTCGTCCATTGGTAGATAACATAATATTGAGTCATTTAATAGCAGTTCATCCACTGTTGAGTCATTTCCACAGTTTTTCAAATTTCCAGTTTTTCCAGTTCTTCATGTTTCACCCCTTTAATGTTTTTTTTAATGTAAAATGCTTTTAAAATAATATTTAAGTGATTTTGAAGCCATTTAAAATTATATAAAATAAATCATTAAATTATTAACACTCAAGAAAATTTTAGATAGTAAAAATGCATAGTATTTATGATGATCTAGCTTTAATGTTTTTTGAAACCATTCCTCCTGTTGATATTGGATCTGGCCTCTCTAAAACCAAGACCCTTTCTTACTTGTACGTTTACCTTTACTCTTGATATTGGGAATCCTTGAACCTTTCTTCCCTGAAGATCCATGTTTCTTTGTTTTACCCTTGGATCACATTTCTCTGGATCCTTACACACCCCATGTTTGGTGCAAGGATGAGGTGTTGATCATTTGTTTCTTAAGGTATAGATCTCATTGGCTCTCTTAATTGTATATCATTCGGCCTATTTTTACTCATGTCTTCTTGTTAATACCTTTGAATCAAAATTTAATAAAGTTAATTGAATTATATTTAAATCAATAAACAGGGGCTGGGGAAAAGTGACGCAAGTTTCAATTTTATTAGATTTGTTGTTGTTGAGATCTATATGGGCTATGTGCCTATTGAAAAATTATGACAATTGGTGGCCTTTGTTTGCATACTTGTGATGGATTGATAATTACTATTGATGTTATTCTTCTAAATAGTTATAAATAAGAAAATACGGTTAACGATGTATATCCAGTTAAATAAATTTGTCTTTGTATTTAACATACTTTGTGATAACCCCTGAATAATCAATGTGGAATTAAATAATGACTGTCTGTTAACTCTAAATACACCATGCTTTGTTTGGTGTGGTTGTGTGTTGTGTGTAACCTTGTTCTAACTTGTTTTTTAGTAGGTTTGTGATCATGGATAGGTTTATGTGGTGATTCAACTAGTTTAATGGAATATTAGGTTGAGATATTGATTGATTGATTATGGAATAGATGAGTAGTGTTGAACATAGGGACTGTAACAGGGTTGTGTTTTGGTTGTATTGTTGGGTGTGTGATTTTATTTAGTGGGGATACCAATGGTTGCAATGAGAGGTGTGTATGGGTGTGGATATGAGATGTATTTTGTTCTATTTAGGAAGATGGTTTGGGTGTGATTACTTTCAAGAATGATGGTGGCAGTGGTTAGCATAGGCATAAAGTGGAGAAGAAATGTAGTTTGGGTTGTTTTTAACTTTTTTCTTCTTCCTCTATGTGGTTTATACTATGTGTCTTAGGATGTATTTTGCTTGGAAGCTTCCTAGGTAGGGATGACATGAATAAATTGATTTCTTAATAAATAAATGTCATTTGTAAAATGATTTGGCTGGGTTATGAATCGAATTGTGTCTTGTTGTGTAGTTATACATTTAGAGGTAGAAAAAAAAGCATTGTGTGGGATGGTTGTTTGTTTGGAAAACCCCATAGGTTGGGTTGAGTGTTTGATACCTATATATATATGTTTACTTACTTTTTTATTTATATATGCACCCCACACTATTTGAGCTCTATGTTCCAAACACCCCTATTTTCAGGGGGTAGGGTGTCTTTTTCTAACATCCTGGTGTGAGGATGGATGGTTGGTTATTGGATCATCCCTACTCCCTATTCTAGGCATTAGTATCCCAAGACTCTTCGGGCAGGTTTCGGTGCAGTTTTGAGGCCCATGTGCCTATAGGCGGGGTGTGCTTTCCCATGTGTCTACGGGATGAGATGTGGTGTGTTTTCCTAGGTGACTTTGGGAGGAGTTATGGTTGTGGCCTAGGTGTATGTGGGCAGGATGGGGTGTGGTTGTTTCCCAGGTGTATGTGGGTGGGATGTGGTGAGATTTTTTTTCATAGGTTGTGTGACTAGCTCTGAGTGATAGGTGTGTGCAGGCTAGTTGTAACATGGGCATTGTGGAAGAGTGTGGAAGCGTCGGGATGTTTTTCATTAGGGTATGAGAAGTTAACTAGTGGGAAGTGGTACAGGGTACCCAAACATTGATGTGATTATTATATTACTATACTTGACTTATTTTATTTGGTTAGCATGCCTTGGATAGGTTGGGATTCCGAATTTTTCTTATTAGTTATTGTTTTTTCCTTTTGTTTTCTCACAGTGGTATTAGTATACTTCTCCCACTTGTGCACTAGAGGCCTTGGTTTTTCCTACTGAGTATACTTGTATGCTCACCCTATGTGTATAAAACTATTTTTAGGTTTCTAGGAGGATTACGTGGACTGTGTTGGACCTTACTAGCTAAGAAGTGGGGAATGTTTTCGTGTCACTTCTTAGCTTTGTTCTTTTGGTACTTTAGAGTTTTATTTTATTTCTAGTAGTTTTGTTTGAAACATGCATGTGGGGAAGATTTTGGTTTTACTTTATATATAGTGCTTGAAGTGTTTTTGAGATGGATCATGTTATCTCTAGATCTTATTTTCTTTATATACTTTAATACCTCCCATATTGTGAGTTCTTTGTACCCATGGTTCTAGTTTTCACCTCGGGGCCTACTAGAGGCGGGACTCTGGGATCATTATCTCTCTTCCTTCATTACCAGATCATACGGGGCATCTTTGGAGGGAGGTTTTGTGGAAGGTAATTATCAAGGAGATCGTGAATCTAGTTTATGATTCCCCATATTCTTTTGTTAGAATTATTCCAAAATCATACACATTAAATGTCAAATTATTTGAAAGTAAGAACTCCACATTTTTTTTGAATTTACATAAAGTATAACTTATTAATTAGATATTATTAACTCATTTTCATGTTTTTTTCATATGTACAAAAATTTGTAAAAACATATTATCTACATTTTTTAATAAAGTATAATCTTATATAATTTATGCTTTTAATATTTATTGGGTTATCGGAACATCATTTTCCTGGTATTTTGAAAACATATGGTATGGATGAAAATTTTATGTTATCTTTACAATATAAAATTTACCTTATACTCTTGTATGTTTATATACATATTTATATTGTTAAATATTTGGTAATAGAGAGAGTCTCAGCATTTATTAATGACGTGATATTATTACTTTTGGTTTATATTTTTTTATGAGATTTACAAATCTTAGTTTTCATACACCTAAAAAAGTTGTACAAAAAATATATAGTTTTTTTTAGTATGGGAGTAATATATGCCTTTTTTATCAACAATAATAATCATAACCATTCACCAATTTTGAGAGAAATGATAATGATTACTAAAGAGATATAATGGAGACTATTCTGATCAAAGTTATTATTGAAAATTTTCTCATGTTTACTATAATATATAATAACCCAAATAGTGATGTTTAATCATTTTCTAGATAAGAGGATTATAATTTTTAGTGGATATTTTGAGTTGAAAATATATATTGGTGTTCTTTTCAATTTAAAATTTCAATTTATGTACCTTCTTCTATAACATATTAGGGTATTATGATGTAATTAGATGTTACGGATTTAAAAAAACAAATTATAAGGCCAATAGATCCATGTTTATAGATGATTATCAATGTTTTTTCATTATTCCTAAAAAAAGTGTTTCTCAAATGAATTATAGGGTAATGAAAAATATTAATATTTTACACTCACTCAAAGTGAATTATTTAACAAATTATTAAAAAAAATCGTAGAATTTTTACCAAAGGAATGAGAATCCAAGAAGGAAGTGATTCGGGATTCTAGGAACATTAAAATGCTATTTCATGAAGACTAAATTAGAAACATAATTAAATATGAGAGTAAATTGGGGAGGGATTCTAGAAAGAAAAAAAATAAAAGGGTTGTTATGTTTTTATCTAATAGTGTCCAAAATTTTGGATGATGTAATGATAAACCAAGCACATCAAAGATATATATATGTGTTGAGTTATGTGATTTTGAAAATTCTCAATTTTCTACATAGATTAAATAATACATGTGAATAAATAATTTCTATATGAATCACCAAAAGTGAACATTATCTTGAACTAAAATTGTCACACAGGAAGTATTTGATGAAATACTCAAAAAATAAAATATATGAAAATAAGGAAAGAATTTTATATAGAGAGTGATAGTGATAAATATATATCTTCTACTAGTTCTTCGAAATATTTTCATGATAAATTAAAAAATAAATTTTAAATTCCCATAGTTAGAAAAAAATTTATAGGATGAATGAATATAGAAGAACTTAAAAAATTTACCCTTGATTTTAAATTATTTTATAATTAATGTGTTGATGAAAGTGAAAGTAAATATGGGCATAAATTTCATATAGTTTAAAGAATTTAATGCATGTAACTATACATGAAAATAGATAAATGGGAGTTAAAATGTGAGAAATCTAATGATAATTTATTGAAACATACTAAAAGGTATAGTAAAATAAAATTTATATCACTCAAAAAATGTAATAATTATTTAATACACAATAATGTATTTTGAATGTGTATAATTTTCTTGAAAATATAAATTATGAGTTAAAATATTTGATAGTTAAATTTTTAAAAGTAAATGATTATTGGAATTTAAAATTGTTGGGAAGTCATCCGAGGAATATTATAAGAATAATACATAGATGTTGAGAAATTATGAGAATAATATGAAATTTTATAAACTAAAATATGAAATTTTTTTGTCTAAATCTAGAATTTAATGTTTGAATAAATTAATTACCAATGTAACCACTAAAAGAAAATAATTTGAGAATATGTATGGAAACCTGAGGCCAAAATGTTAAACACCCATACGTGGTAGTAAATCCTAAAGGATTTTAATATATAAAGTAAACTATTATTTTCCAATTAAATAACACTATACTACTATGTGTCAATGTAGAGGATACTTGAGGAAGAACTATACTTCAAAAAGTGTTAAATATTTAAAAGAATATGTTCTTTATTTTAAGAAATAATGGTTATTTTGAGTACCAAATACATAATAAAACTTTTCAGACAATGGTGTTGTTTTCAAAAACCTATGGACATCAGATGTTATATCTTTTAATGGATTTACATAGAATAAATATGTTTTTTTGAACCTTCAACTAAATAATGATACCTAGTTCATGTTAATTTTTTTCCATAACATGATTTCTCTTAGAATTTTGTTTACATTTTACTATGTTTAAATACATAATTATATATTTCATTAAAAAATAGGTTAATTAATTTCATTTATGTGGATTTTTTGTTCCCTATATTTATATAATTATGTTAATATTATTTTGTTAAATTTCTAAAGAATTTAATTTAATGTTATTTTTTAGAACTTCTATGAAAGAATAATATTGTACATTAGAAGATAACTTAATCAAAGCTTTGAATTTTATTTTTACATACTAATTCTTAGATGAATAGTTTCTTATTCTTGATCTAAATAACATGTTCTTTTAGTTGATAATCCTAAATTTGAATTAGAAGCATTATGAAATTAAAATATAATTTCGTAAAAAATTGAATATATCCAATCATGTTTTTTTGGGGAATATTTCAGGACCGTATGATCTTAAATGATCAATAATGGTTTTAAGTATAATTCTAATGCATATATATATATATGTTTGAAAATATATTTTGTTTCATTAATTCAATTTAATTTTTTATTGATAACTTGTTTAATTTATGATGTAATGTTCATGTTTCAAACAATAAATGTCTTCATAAAAATAAATTTCATGAAGTGATATTTTATGAGAATGGATTTTTGATCAAGAATTATATATCAATAATTCTTTTTTGGTTAAGTAAATGATTAAATATCAATTATGGAAATATATCCCAGTAGAAAAGGAAATCAATGTGCTAAGATTTTCATCTATAATCCATGGGTACTTATAAACATTGAGATTTATGGAATATAGAGATGAAAAATTTGTTTCATTCAATACATTTTTGAATATTATATTCTTATTATTAGAGTGGATTGATGAACTAATGGTATTGTTTATGGATTTTGAATCATTTTTATTTTCATGAAAATATCTAGAGGTATATATAATCTTTGTGAAGAGTAATTATAATGATATAGATATTAATTTTAATCATAAAGTACATATGTTGAATCATTTTTCACTGGGAGTAAGGATTTTATTTTAGTTTTTCAAATCTTTCATACTATATAAGAAATTATATAAGGAAACATTGAATGTACAATTTTTTTTACTTTTTTACTCTACAATTAGAAGTTGATACATGATTTTTTGGAGTTACAATGATTCAAACTACATGGGAATGGTTAATAGAAATATTTTATTTATTTCCAAGATAATAAATAGTGTATTAGTATATCTTATGAGAGATAAATAATTGGATTATAAACTCATATTGAAAGAGTTATGTAAAATATTATAATTTTTTAAAATATATATCAAATTAGGTTCATGTAATCTATCAATTAAAAGTTGTTTGTTAAAAAATCAATGGAAGAATCTACTCTATTTTACCATAGATCTATCAAATGATCAACCAAGGAAAGTAAATAAGAATACATAATTTGATAAGAGAAAACTATTTGTGGGATTTTTTAATGATATTATACTATAGAGAAGAAGAAATTTGTATAAGAAGAATTAAAAAAACATACTCTATAGAATTGACATACTACTAACATTAATTATTTCTACAAAAAAATTTCCTCAATTAATGTCTTTACAACTAGAGATGTTATTGAAATGGAAAATTAATTTTTTAAAGGTAATAATGATTTTAAAGAATTATAATTTGAGACATATAATGAATATTATAAACTAAAATCTAAATCTCCTTCAGTAGAGATTATTTTTTCAAATGAAGAAGAATGATCTGAATCATATTCTAAACATTCTAGTAAAACACAAAGTGAATAGAAAAGATCAACTGATGTAAGAAGTATAAAATTTTAAATTATTTTAAAATCCAATTATTTCAATGTTATTTATTTTTAAATATATAAAGTTTAAAATATAACTTTGAAACATGTGAATTTTTTTTGGTAAAAAAACAGATAGATCCTAGGAATATTTTTAATATTTCATAGCAAAAAAACATGAAGAGGAAAATCAACTCCTCATATGAAAATCTAAATAAAATTAATACACTAATAAGAACCAAATATGTTTGTGGACATGATACAATGTTATATTTCCAACACCCAGATTTACAAATAGTTGAAAAAAATTATTTACATTTTTTATGAAGATAATGGATATCTAACCAATATTCATAGTCAGCATAAATTTTATAATAATAAGATGAATTTTTTTAATCTATTTAAAAAATATATACAAAGACATCCGAATTTTGAATAAGATATTTTATAAGCTTTAATTTTTTTGATGATATATAGTAGAGATTAGTTAGTATTACTGATTTTTAAGTGGTATTGACAATAAGGATAAGCTTCATTATCAATCCATTGATTATATGAATCACTATATTTTAATATTAGAAAATTGGAGTTATAAATAAAAATTTTAAGAAAAAAATTATTCATAATAGAACAAAAATGTATCCTCTATTGTTGATATGATTGAATCCTTGGAGAGAAAGATAGGTTCTAAAGAAGAAATTTTATATGAATAGAAAATTTATATTAAGAAGTTGAATAAAATTTTGGATAAACTTCCTAAAAAGTATTTGAAACCCATTTTAGGAATTTTGTGATTTTTTTTTTATTTTTTGGAAAAACAATCTTAGATTCTATTAGGCATTTAATTTTATTATCTAATGGTAATTTTATTATCTAATGGTAATTTTTTTACTAGATATTATTTTTCTTTAATTACTTTTTATTTAATATTATTCTATTTATCTCATTTATTTCATTTTGTGATACATGAATTTTTATTACTATTAATGATAAAAGATGATATAAAGTAGTTTATTTTTCTATTTCTGGTCCAAAAATATGAAAATTAAAAGTTAATAAGTATAAGGGTTTATTTATTATAAATTTATTATTAATATTTCCTTTCACTATTTATTTTTGAAATCACAAAGAAGGTGAAATTTAAAAAAATGAGAATTTAAATAGTTCCTAAATATAATGAAAAAAAATTAAATAATAAAAATGGGAGATATTTAAAATTTTCATCAAATTGGTTTTTTATTTATGATTTCTATTATTCATTAATTGGAGAGTGTATCTACATAGAAAAATTTATAAATGAAATGTTATTTTTTATTTTATTATCAAGAAAGGGGGAACTTATTCCATTGGGTATTATGAAATTTATATGTTATATTTTTTTGATATTTTTTTTATACTAGGTTTTCCATTCATTGTTGTGGTATCAAAATATAGAGATATTGTTGAGAAATATATTAATTCATTAATAATTTTGAAAATCATATAACATTAAACATAATACATTTAGTATTTAGATGTTTTTGTTTAAGTTTTTTTATGCAGAATCAAATTTAAGGTAATTTTATTTCTTGATATCATTACTATGAAAATCGAGAGAATAAAATAATGTGAAGTATATAGTGGTATAGATTTAAATTCATCAAAATAAGTAAAACATTATTATGTTGATCACATAGTGATAAAGGGGATTCTATTATAGGTACAACTAATTCCATAGAATAAGAAATAAATCTATTATAGAATTTAATATAAATTGTATAATATAATTGATGAATATAAAATAAAATACACACACTTGAGATATTTATTACAATAATTGATTTATATCATGAAACCACTCTTTTTTTAGATCTTTCAATTATTATAGTTTTTCTTTATTAGTTTTTTTAAAATAGATTACATGTGTCAGGTAAAATTATAAAATATTTTTGTATCACTTTCTATAATAATTATGTTTTTGAATTTTATATAGTGTTTTTCTATGTGAATAAAATATCAACACTTCTAGTTTATAAAAGTATAGAACTAATAAAATCTAGATGATTGATGTAACACCCCAGGTAAATAAAGAATATGACATTCTCAAATTTATCCATATTTTTGAATAAAATATTAATATTACTTTAAAGGGGATGTTATGCTCAATGGCGTACCCAATACGTAACAATGAGTTTCTTGGGAATCTTACGTTGCACTCTAATAATAAAATAATATTATTTTAAATGGTAGTTAACGCCTAGCCGTTGTAATGGCGGGAATGAACAGAACTAAATACAAAATGATTATATATGTTTGTCAAATATTTTTACTTTTTACAATTAATGTTAGAGGATTAAAAATGCGAATGAATCCCATTTTAAGCGTAAACATTCTAATATTCTTCAGAAGGTCGATTAACCACCTTTTGATGGTGAACCTCTTTTAAATCCACTTTTTGACAATTTTATATGTTATATTTGACAAAATAAAATTCTTCTTTATAATCGGGACATCAAAATTTACTTTGTGTAAATTTTTGGTATTTTTCCGATAAAGTTCATTTTTAATGAATAGTGAAAATGTTGTATTTTAATTCAAAACCTCTTTTTAATCTAATTGATTTATATGTTTAGATTATCTTTTTAATTTCTTTTAAAATGAAATTAGAATATATTTTTACCATTTAATCCAATAGTGGTCATTAGAATTAATTTCACTTTGAAATTGGACTTAAACTAGTGTCAATCTTTTAAGAGATATTTGTAAAGACCTGTTAAATTCAAGGGAAATTTTTTCTTAATTTTAATTGTAATTTTACAAGAACGCAGTTTCTGACGGCGCCTGATTCTGAGGCCCGGTGTGCCCGGAATCAATTTCTGAAGATTAGATCGGGTACGTTCAGTGAACGAATGAGCGCGTTTTTCTATCTTTTGAACCAGTGATCAGAATCGACTTCTGAGGGCACAGATGGATTTGCAGCACCGGTAATTTCTTAAGAAAATATTTTTCGGAGTTGCGTTCTCACGGGAGGAGTTGTTAAAAATTTTGTGGAAGATAAAATAAAAATTGAGTTAAAATTTTTATTTCTTTAAAGTAGTTATATCATTTGAGTGGAGGTTAGGGAACTACCCATGAGAGGTTAAGAGGGTGGTGGGGCCCACACGAGACCCTAACCCCCTTCATCTTCCAATAACCCCCTTGACCTCCCATAACTCACTTCCCTCTTAAATTTTGTAACTCCACTTTAACTTGTGTAACTCCCCCTCTCTCCTCTTTAATTTTGCCTAAACACATCTTAAATTAATTGATTAAACTTCTTCAATTAATTTAACTAAGTGTTTGAATTTTTAAAAAAGTTTGAATGCATGGAAAAATAATAAAATAATGAGAGGCCTTATTTTATTTTTGGGAGTTTTGTTGTGTGAGAGAATTTGGGAGAGAGCTCTTCCCTCTTCTGAAGAACATCATCTCCAACCGAAGAACGACCTTCCGACTCGGTGAAGAACGCTCTACCTTTTCTCCAATCCTTTTTCTTCCTCTTCCATGACAAGGAAGAAGACGCCGACCGTGGAGACCGACGCCAACAACAACGTTCTCCTTCTTATTCCGACATTGACGGAAGTGATACCTTTCTTCCGCGACACCCGACTACCCCGACGTTTGACTACCGCGACGTTCGACTTCCGCGACTCGACGACGTGCGACGTCAATTTCGAGGTAGGGAAATTTATTTGGTGTTCTCTTATCTTTTGAGAAAAGAATGACGAGCGCGGACCAACCATTTCCAGTTTTATCCACGGATCGTTCGTTCATGCAGGATGATGTTAGGGTTTATTGATTTTGTTGTGAAATATTTATTTGTCGTACGTCGACTTCTATTTGATGGCCGCTTGCTATCATTATAACGGGAGGAGGTTGGACCGCACAAACACGGCCGACCCTCCTCCCCCTTGTTGTTGATTATGTTGCGGTTCGGAAGATGGTGGCACGGTGCGACTTCACCACGCGGGAACCTGGAGTGATGCGGCAAGGATGTGTGGCGCTATCGCGCCGCGCTGTCAAGGCCGAAAAAAAGTGTGGTCGTAGTCGGGGCCGTGAAGGCAAACGGAAGACTCTACAGTTGTTTCTTTTGACGTGCAGATCGTCGGGCATTGACGGAACGGTCCGCAGAGACGATTTGAGGTTTCTGTAGTGAATAACGGGACCCGAGATGAGCATCGGCGCAGGCGGAATTGAAAATAGACCACCGGAGCAACTCTGGTGGCCCGCAGACACCACCGGCGGTGCGGGTCGCCGATTGGCACCGGCCGGCTGCCCAGAGGCGGTGTCGCCCCGGTGCGCTGCCTGGAGAAACCGCCGTGGCTGAAGCCTCGGCGGCGAGCTGGCAGATCCCACGGTCGCGCGGGATCCAGGGGGGACGCGGCGCGCGCCGCATCCCCGGAGCACCGGCTAGCTGGTCGAGCCAGCGACCCGCCCGGCCGGCTTGGGCGGACCGGGCCGAGTCGCGCCCATACCGGTCCGGGCCGGGTCACACCCAGTCGGGCCGACCCAGGGGGGGTTGGGCCGGGTCGGTACGGTCCCAGACCCCCCATTTTCGGACCTTTTCGGTATTTTGCCCATATCCTGGGCTACGGACCTCCGATCGACGCACCGTCAGCGGCGATGTGATCCTTGGACCAAGACGGTCGTTTTGACATATTGCACACAAGGTTTCGGAATACTTTGGGTTCGGCCATGTTGGTTCGTACACAAAACCAACCGGGCCCTCGGAGCAGAAACGCTCATAACATGAGCTCTGGACGTCCGATTGACGTGCCGTCGACTTTGTTGGATTCCTCTTGATGAGACGGAACTTTTGGCTTGCTCGCTCGAGGTTTGGACATCGTCGGAGTGCGGTTGGGTTGGTTCTCTCATGAAACCAACAGGGCCCTGGAACGAAAAAGCCAATAACTCACAAATCGGGCGCCCGATTGACGCGTCGTCTATCTCGTTGATCTCCTCCTGATGAGACGGAACTTTTGGAACATTTCGCTTGAGTTTTGGATGCATTTGGATAGTGGCCGGGTTGGATTGCACCCGCAATCCAACCAGGCCCCGGGAACGGAAAAACTAATATCTTTCAGACCGGATGTCCGTTTGACGAACCGTCTGCGGCATTGGTGATCACGTGGAGAAACGGTCCCTTTGAGTATACCCTATGAGATTTCAGGGTAAATTTTAGATACGGTTGGGTTGGTTCGCACACGAATCCAACCGGGCCCCGGGGATGAAAAGGCTAGTAACTCATAGACCAGGCGTCTGATTGACACGCCGTCTGTCGCGTTGAGACCCCTATGATGAGGCGGTTCTTTGAGATACTTCTTCATGGGACTTTGAGATACTTGGAGTATCTACTAGTAGCTTGTGGCTCCCGGAGACGAGCGTATGGAGTAGGGAGACCGTGTAGTTGGCTGTGACCTGATGACTGCTTGTCCGATTCGATTCGGAGTGACTAGAATAGCCCAGTGGGGAGCACTACTTTGTGAGGTGGAAGACCCATGGCAGAGGAGCACTATTGTGTGAGGTGGCAGACCCGCGGTACTCGACAGGAGGAGTACCTCTATAGTCTATGATGGGGAGCACTACTGTGTGAGGTGGCAGACCCATGGCGGAGGAGCACTACTGTGTGAGGTGGCAGACCCGCGGTACTCGACAGGAGGAGTACCTCAACAGTCATATGTTGGTGAGCAGTACCTCGGAGATGTGACAGGATCACTGTACTCCCAGAGAAGAAGCTCTTCAGCAGTTACTGTTTCGATAATGAAAATCCTGGTTGGAGCTGAGTCTATGACCATTGTGTTTACCTCAAGATTGAGATTGGTTACTTGATAACTTGGGTATATGTATGGGAATATACCTAAGTAGAGGTTATCTGTTGAGATCTTCCTTGTGGGTTTCCTTGTTGGTTTTAGTGAGACCTTGAGGGTCTTGGGGTCCCTACTTAGTATCCTTATACTCACCTCTGCACGGGCTATGCCCGCAGCTCGTTGTGTTGGTTGCAGACGACGGGCAGTACTGACGGAGGCCGAGTGTTCGAGGACTGGATGGTACCCGGAGGTGGACCACAAGACGAGACAGTACCCGGAGGTGGACCACACAATGAGTCACTACCCTAAGGTGGACCACACAAGGAGTCAGTACCTGGAGGTGGACCACATGAAGAGTCAGTATTCGGAGGTGGACTTCACGATGAGACGACACACGGAGGAGGTTGATGGGTGAGAGCATTGAGGAGCTACGCTATCTGTACCTACCCTTTAGGTAGGATCTGAGGAGGATGACCCAGGAGCTACTTCCTTTCTTCCAGTTGTTTTCATTGATCAGTTGTAGCTATATTTCCAGTTGGGTTTTTATTCTGGCCCATTTACTTTTCAACACTTTCTTTGTACTTAGTGTTTTACTTCCTCTTGTACTCTGTGGTGTTTTGTTACTTTTATAAAGGAAATGCCTTCCCAGTTATCGGGATTTATGCTTTTGGTGCTAGTCTCCAGCCCCTGCCCTATGGAAGGCGGGCTTGGGGTAGTCACGACATGGGCCCCGAGGACGGGTTGTGACAAATTGGTATCAGAGGAGTCGGTTATACCGCAGAACTTATAACTCTGATATTTTCTTTCTTTGAAGCAATAGTGTTAAGGGTACAGAGTGTGGTCTTCAGTTCAGGGAGTCCAGTGTTGGTGCGGGCGACCGACGTATCCATACACCAGGACCCTGACAACTGATTTCTGACTTTGTGCATGAAAAAACTGATTGCGTGTGTGTTTCCAGAAGTTTTTAAATGTCATCTCAAACCAGGTCAGCTCACCAGGTATAATTGTTTGACCATGTCACGTTGTTTCTTTCAGGATGCCTCCTTATGGACGACCAGCTAGAGCCTAGAGGGATGTGCGTACTGACAGCCTGCCGAGCGACGAGGCTTCGGTATAGGGCCCTCTTGTAGTTGAGGCACCAACGGAGGCACCAGCGGTACTACCATACGTTGGGCCACCGATGCCACCAGCCCCAGAAGTAAGTGATGCACGCCACTTGAGCGTGCTGCACGAGTTCCAGCGCCGGAGGCCACCCATGTTCCGGGGAGAGATGGACCCACAGGCGGCTGAGGATTGGCTGGAGGCTGTGGTGAGAGTATTCAATCTAGGGGGGACACTAGTAGACTTCATGGTGATCTTTGCTTCCAGCCTCCTTTAGGTAGAAGCAGGAAGGTGGTGGAGCCACTTGTTCTAGTTTTGCGACAGGATGAACTTCACATGGGAAGACTTCGAGACCTTCTTCAGGGTGGAGTTTGTGCTAGTAGCTCTACACCCCGAGCATGTACAGGAGATTCTGCCTTTTCCGCATGGTTTTCGATTAGTATCCTACTCATCTGTGGGCAGTAGACAGATGATGCAGAGGTCCAAGAGGACCATACCAGTAGGTGGGCGACCTCGGGTTATAGGATCCGTAGTAAGGGGCACCTGGGGTGGAGTCAGGGCCAGGTGTGCCAGAAATGGACAGTGTTTCTCCTGCGGCAGGAAGGGTCACATGGCACGTGACTGTCCGACTCCTCACACAGTCAATCTGCAGATGTTGGAGGAGCCACCGAGTCAGAAGAAGCGGTGAGTTCTTGAGAAACAGCAGAGCAGTAGACCGGGCAGTAGAGCTCCGGGAGCAGGTGGACAGGAGCGGAACTAGTGGATATGTCCCTTGTACTTCTAGTTCTATGTTTCTATTTTATTTGGGTCTTTTTACTATGAGCTGTAATAATAAAAATACACTTATCTTTGTGATGTTTTCTTTCCTGTCCTTTTTTTGGTTGATACTGAGTGGTCCCGGTTAAGACTGTTGAGTTGACCCTCACTTTCGAGATTTCTACTGGAGTAGACCCAGTGACCTCACACTAATGCCGACAGTGTGACTCGACCCTTGGAGGTGAGAGTGATAGTTGGATCTCTTGGTAGTTACGTCGAGGCCTTACGACGTTATCCATGGCATGAATGAATCATTCATGTCCGGATTGACTGTATTAGGAAACGAATGTGGTTCATCTAGGGGATGAGACCGGATTTCTCGTATCGTCAGAGAAGAAATTATACCATCTCTTGTGAGACTAGAGATGGTCCAGGTCATCCAAGAGTGTATGAGGACAGCACATGGCCGACAGAAGCCTTAGGCTGACAGGAATTGGAGACCTCTAGAGTTCGAGGATGACGATCACGTCCTTATACGGGTTTCACCTCGACGAGGTTTATGGAGATGTGGCCAAGGTGGCAATTTATCTCCGAGATTTAGTGGAACTTCTTAGGTCCTCAGATAGGTAGGCGAAGTGGTTAACCGCTTGACGCATCCACCTCAGTTGCACCTGGTGCATGACGACTTCCACGTATCTCAACTGAGGAGATACGTGTGTGATCCTTCACATATCATCGACCTCAGAGAGTTGGATTTTGATGATAGGGCGACATACGCGGAGGTTCCAGTGGGGATCGAGGATCAATAGAAGCGAATCCTACGAGGACGGATGATTCCTCGGGTGCGCTTTTTCTGGCAGTACGGGAACCTCCAGGTGAGCACATCAGAGCGGGAGGCTCAGATGCGTGCTCATTACGGCTTTTGTATACCTAGTTTGTGTTAAAGCTTTATGAGGACGTAAATCCCTGAGGTGGGAGTAATGTAAATACCTATAAAATTCAAGGGAAATTTTTTCTTAATTTTCATTGTAATTTTACAAGAATGCAGTTTCCGACGGTGCCTGATTCTGAGGCCCGGTGTGCCCGGAATCAACTTCCGAAGTTTAGCTTGGGTATGTTCAGTGAACGAACGAGCGGGTTTTTCTATATTTTGAACTAGTGCTCGGAATTGACTTCCGAGGGCACAGATGGATTCGCAGCACCGGTAATTTCTTAAGAAGATCTTTTTCTGAGTTGCGTTTTCACGGGAGGAGTTGTTATAAATTTTGTGGAAGATAAAATAAAAAATGAGTTACAATTTTTATTTATTTAAAGTAGTTATATCCATTGAGTGGAGGTTAGGGAACTACCCATGAGAGGTTAAGAGGGTGGTGGGGCCCACACAAGACCCTAAACCCCTTGATCCTCCCATAACCCCCTTGACCTCCCATAACTCACTTCCCTCTTAAATTTTGTAACTCCACTTTAACTTGTGTAACTCTCCCCTCTCTCCTCTTTAATTTTGCCAAAACACATCTTAAATTGATTGATTAAAACTCTTCAATTAAATTAACTAAGTGTTTGAATTTTTAAGAATGTTTGAATGCATGGAAAAATAATAAAATAAGGAGAGGCCTTATTTTATTTTTGGGAGTTTTGTTGTGTGAGAGAATTTGGGAGAGAGCTCTTCCCTCTTCTGAAGAACATCATCTCCAAATGAAGAACGACCTTCTAACTCGGTGAAGAACTCTCTACATTTTCACCAATCCTTTTTCTTCTTCTTCCTCGACAAGGAAGGAGACGCCGACCATGGAGACCGACGCCAACAAAAACGTTCTCATTCTTCTTCTGACGTTGATAGAAGCGATACCTTTATTCCGCGACACCCAACTACCCCGACGTTCGACTACCGCGACGTTCGACTTCCTCGACTCAACGACGTGCGACGTCAATTTTGAGGTAGGAAAATTTATTTGGTGTTCTATTATCTTTTGAGAAAAGAACGATGAGTGCGGACCAACCATTTCCAGGTTGATCCGTGGATCGTTCGTTCATGCAGGTTGATGTTGAGGTTTATTGATTTTTCCGTGAAATATTTCTTTGTCGTACGTCAACTTCTATTTGATGGCTGCTTGCTATCATTATAACGGGAGGAGCTCAGATCACACAAACACGGTTGAACCTCCTCCCCCTTGTTGTTGATTATGTTGCGGTTTGGAAGATGGCGGCACGGTGCGACGGCACCGCGCGAGAACCTGGAGTGATGCGCCAAGGATGCGCGGCGCCGTCGTGTCGCGCCGTCAAGGCCGAAAAAAAGTGTTGTCGTATTCGGGGCCGCGAAGGTGAACGGAAGACTCTGCAGTTGTTTCTTTTGACGTTCGGATCATCGGGCATTGACGGAACGGGCCATAGAGACGATTTGATGTTTCCACAGTGAAGAACAGGACCCGGGATGAGCATCGGCGCAGGAGGAATTGAAAACGGACCACCGGAGCAACTCCGGTGGCCCGCGGACACCACTGGCGGCGCGGGGCGCCGGCGCGGCGGCCAGCACCGGTCGGCCGCCTGGAGAAACCGCTGTGGCTTTAGCCGCAGCGACGAGTTGGAGGATCCCATGGCAGCGCGGGATCTAGGGGGTGACGTGGCGCGCGCCGCGTCCGCGGAGCACCGGCTTGCAGGCCGAGCCAGTGAGCCACCCGGCCAAGCCAGGCCGGCTTGGGCGGACCGGGTTGGGTCGCGCCCAGACCGAGATGGGCCGCACCGGCCGGGCCGGGTTGCGCTCAGTCGGGTTGACCTGGTTCGGGCCGACCCAGGGGGGTTGGGTCGGGTCTGTACGGGCCTAGACCCCCCATTTTCGGACCTTTTCGGTATTTTGCCCATATCCTGGGCTACGGACCTCCGCTCGACGCACCGTCAGCGGCGATGCGATCCTTGGACCGATACGGTCGTTTTGACATATTGCACACAAGGTTTCAGAATACT
The DNA here is from genome assembly GCA_963277665.1 of Viscum album. Lineage (NCBI taxonomy): Eukaryota > Viridiplantae > Streptophyta > Magnoliopsida > Santalales > Viscaceae > Viscum > Viscum album. The sequence continues at coordinate 1,018,055,361 of OY728133.1, read as the reverse complement.
TTGGGTTCAGCCGTGTTGATTCGTACACGAAACCAACCGGGCCCTCGGAGCGGAAACGCTCGTAACCTGAGCTCCGGACGTCTGATTGACGTGCCGTCGACTTTGTTGGATTACTCTTGTTGAGATGGAACTTTTCGCTTAGTCCGCTCGAGGTTTGGATGTCTTCGGAGTGCGGTCGGGTTGGTTGCTCACGAAACCAACCGGGCCCCTGAAACGAAAAATGCAATAACTCACAGACCGGGTGTCCGATTGACGCGTCGTCTGTCTCGTTGATCTCCTCTTGATGAGACGGAAATTTGGGCATAATTCTCTTGAGTTTTGGATGCAGTTGGATAGTGGTCGGGTTGGATTGCACCCAAAATCCAATCGGGCCCCTGGAACGGAAAAGCTGATATCTTTCAGACCGGACGTCCGTTTGACGAACCGTCAGCGGTGTTGGTGATCACATGGAGAAACGGTCCCTTTGAGTATACCCTATGATAGTTTTGGTTACAGTTGAGATACAGCCATGTTGGTTCACACATGAAACCAACCGGGCCCCAGGGACGAAAAATCTAGTAACTCACAGACCGGGCGTCTGATTGACATGCCATCTATCGCGTTGATACCCCTATGACGAGGCGGTTCTTTGAGATACTTCTTCGTGGAACTTTGAGATTATTGGAGTATCTACTAGTAGCTCGTGGAGCGGACCCTCCCGGAGACGAGCGTACGGAGTACGGAGACCATGTAACTGGATGTGACCTGATGACTGCTTGTCCGATTCAATTCAGAGTGACTAGCATAGCCCAGTGGTGAGCACTACATTGTGAGGTTGCAGACCCATGGTGGAGGGGAACTACTGTGTGAGGTGGCAGACCCGCAGTACTTGACAAGAGGAGTACCTATGTAGGCTATGAGGGGGAGCACTACTGTGTGAGGTGGCAGACCCATGGCAGAGGGGCACTACTGTGTGAGGTGGCAGACTCGCGGTACTCGACAGGAGGAGTACCTCAGCAATCATAGGTTGGTGAGAAGTACCTCGGAGACGTGATAGGAACATTTTACTCCCAGAGACGGAGTTCTTCAGCAGTTACGGTTTTGATAATGAAAATCATGGTTTGAGCTGAGTCTATGACCTTTGTGTTTACCTCAAGATTGAGATGGGTTACTTGATAACTTGGGTATATGTATGGGCATATACCTATGTAGAGGTTATCTGTTGAGATATTCTTTGTGGTTATACTTGTTGGTTTTAGTGATACCTTGAGGGTCTCGGGGTCCCTGCTGAGTATCCTTATACTCACCCCTGCACGGGCTATGCCCGCACCTCGTTGTGTTGGTTGCAGACGATGGGCAGTGCTGACGGGGGCTGAGTGTTCGAGGACTGGACGACACCCAGAGGTGGACCACACGACGAGACAGTACCCGGAGGTGGACCACAGGGCGAGTCAGTACCCGGAGGTGGACCACACGACGAGTCAGTACCCGGAGGTGGACCACACGACGAGTCAGTATCCGGAGGTGGACTTCACGACGAGACGACAAACGGAGGAGGTTGACGGGCGAGAGCATTGAGAAGCTGCGCTATCTATACCTACACTTCAAGTAGGATACGAGGAGGATGACCCAGGAGGTTCTTCCTTTCTTCCAGCTGTTGTATTTGTTCAGTTGTAGCTATATTTCTAGTTGGGTTTGCATTCTGTCCCATTTACTTCTCAGCACTTTCTTTGTACTTAGTGTTTTAGTTCCGCTTGTACTCTGTGGTGTTTTGTTACTTTTATAAAGGCAATTCCTTCCCAGTTATCGGGATTTATGCCTTTGGTGCTAGTCGCCAGACCCTGGCCTATGGAAGGCGAGCTTGGGGTAGTCACGGCACGGGCCCCGAGGACGGGTCGTGACAATATTGTTTCTTAAAAACACGCTATTTGTTTTGACAACGGGAATTAATTATTAAATTAATTAATGCAACTTATATGTTTTGAATTTTTTAAAATAGACCTCATTTTTGAATTCGGAATATCAAATATATCTTAGGGTGAATTTTTGGTATTTTTCTGAAAAACATCAATTTTTTATGAATAGTGAAGCCACTAAGTCATAGTTAATGAAACTGATTTTTCGTTTAAATGAAACTTTGCCACTTCTATGATTTGATTTTCAAAAATCCGACATACATGGTTTTCATTAAGAAGTAAAATGTGATTCAATGAGATCAAAATAATTTTTGGTGAATAGTAACTTTTAAGTTTTATTAATGGTGATTAAAGGTAATTAGTGTAATTTAAGGTAAAAATAATGTTTTAATAATATGAAATGACCTAGACACAGGTCCTAACCTCATTGGATGTGTCATGTCCGACCAAGACAATCCATGGGTCAAATTGGGGACCACATGGAGCAACTTTGGTTGGAAAATGACATTAATACCTTCTTATTTATAGTTAAAATTAAAATGTCATAAACATGTGTTGTTTTACTAAAACAATTTTTAAATGGGGTTATATAATTCATATTTTTAGTATAAATATTCATTAGAAATATAAAAAGATTTCCTATATCATGATATTTTTTTTATAATTTTTAGACATTAAATAAATTAAATTATTTATGACACCATGATGATGGAGTGATTACCTCATTATTTAAAGATTTAAATAAAATGAAACGAAAATGTAAAATCTAAGACCTACACATGTCAAAAAACTATTGGATGGGTTGATTTTGAATCCTTATCACCTTATCCTCGAAATATATCCTTTTGGGACCTTTAAAATCCGAAAATCATTTTATAATAAAGTAATATTTTATAACATTCCAAGAGTGTCCCTAATGTACGTTCCGTATAGTCTAGATCTAAGCAGCCTCTCATCCGTCACCCTCAGCCTCGATCACTGCTGACTATCGTCTTCACAAAACACAACAAGGTACGGGCGAAGCCCGTGCAGGGGTGAGTATAACAATACTCAGTAGGGGACCCTAAGACACTGAAGTTCTCCCCGAATCCACTAAGGATAAACCATAGTGGTAAGATACAATCAAGAAGTATCAACCATCCCGGTTTATGTATATTCCCACACATATACATAAGTTATCAATCACAGTCCGGCTCCAACACTCGAGCCCAAACACAACTCATTCTACAAAGATAGAAAAGTCAATTATATCGATGATAACAACTGAAAGTCAAGACTCATCTCACATAGGTATACAACTCATGTAGAGGGGTATAGATTTTTATATTTAGACACTGAATCATCTCCCCTATCGAACCCACGTAGGATCCTAGAACAGTATCAGCACTATCGAACCCACGAATGATACTGGTATAGAAGACATCACTGTCAAACCCAAAGTGGATCTCGATCCAGTACTGTCGTTGTCAAACCCATGGAGGATCCTGGTATAGTATTTCCGTTGTCGAACCCACGGAGTATCCTGGTATAGTAGTAGGTCCACGTAAGATCCTATCATCTCAGTCACAGCCAGCCATAGGGTTCCCACACACAGTACACTCGATTCCGGGAGGGTCCGCTCCTCGAGCCAAGTGTCAATACATCAACAACCACGAACTCACGAGTTGATGTATCCCATAGTTCCATCTCATCATAAGGAACTCAACGTTACAAACAGCACGTCAATCAGACGCCCGGTCTGTGAGCTATTGGTGTTTCCGCTCTAAGGGCCCGGTTTGATTTAGGTTCAATCCAACCCGGCCATACCCCAACTGTGCCCAAACCTCAAGTGGGGTATTCCAAAAGAACTTTCTTTCTCTAATATTTTTTGTTGTCGACGATTGTTCGTCGATCGGACACTCGTAGCCCAAGATACGGTCGAAAGTGTGACTTTGTGTTAAAAGGGTCCGAACTGGGGTCTGACCCGGTCCACGGGTCCGATCCAGTCTGCAGATCTGACCTGGTCTGAAGGGCCAGCCCGACCAAGGTGGTTTTCCCAACCCAAGTGGGCGGACCAACCCGAGGGGGCGGCCCTGCCCGAGGGGGCGGCCCGACCCGGCGGCCAGGTTGGTCTGAAGGGGCGGCCCGTCCTAGGGAGAACCCTCGCCCCGGGCCGGACGCCTAGGCTTCTCCACCACGGCGTAATGGCATCTTGGTCCTGCTCCACCATGCGGTGCGACGGCGTCGTGCCTCCTCTACCACAGCCCAGCCTGTCTGCGGCCTCCAGCTCCTCCACACAGCGCGATGGCGTCGCGTCGCCTCCGCCTCAGCCCAGCATGGTTGCGGCACCAACTTCCCTCCACACGGCGTGATGGCACGACATGCCTCCACCCCAACCCGGTAAGGCCACAGCTCTCCTTCCGCATGGCATGATGGTGTCTCACCCTTTTGGCGATCCGGCGACCTGGTTCCATAGATCTCTTCACGGCCGGCCCGACGAAGGCCTTCGTTGCTCTGCCTCCATCATCAACAAACAAGGATAATCAAAGGGGTAGGGTCGGGCCGTGTTTGTGCGGTCTGATCCCTCCTCGTTATGGTGCTATATTGCTGTTCTCAACCCGTAAAATGAACGAAGAAGATTGGGAATATATTCAACTCAAATCCCCCTACCTCGTTTTTTCGATGATCGTTGACGAAGTTGCGGGAAAAGGCCGGATGTCGATTAGTTGACATCAGGAAGCATACGGGGTAGGAGACCGAGGAAGAAGTGTTGTCGGCATTATTCATTATCAACTCCTCCACTTTTGGCACTGTTGAAGATCAATGAAGATGTTCGTCATTCATCGTTGGAAGGATGAAGGTCTCCTAGGGTTCTCTAAAGTTCCACCAAAAATAATGTGCCAAACAAAAATAATGGGTTAAGCTAAACCATTATTTAATTTTTTTCCCAAAAGAATTCAAAATAATTCAAATGGGTTTTAATTAATTAATTGAAGGAGCTAAGTTAATTCATAGAGGGGTTGGCACTTTAATGAGGGGAGTTCAAGAGCCTTCCCCCACTTATGGGCAGCTCAAGGGGGTTTAATGATTGTGTGGGCCCCACATAATAATATCCTCCCAAGGGAGATTATGTGTGGGTGTTCCCCACTACCATAACCTCTCATGGGAGGTTATGGTGTGGTTTCCCCCACCACTAACCTCCTCTTGGAACTTTTACCACCAAAAATAAAAATAAAGATAACACTTTATTTTTATTCAATCATAATTTAAATCACCAAAAACTAACTTCTATTCTTGTTAGAACACAACTGTGGTGTAGGTCTCACTAAGCAATCACCGACGCTACGAGTTCAACGGTGGCCTCATATTTCAATTCCAATAATCGGTTCCAAATTTTTAAAATCTCCCTTGTACGTTTACTGAACGTACCCGAACAAAAGTTCAGAAATTGGTTCTGGGCACACCAGGCCTCGGAATCAGGCGCCATAAAATTTCCCGGACTCGTAAAATTCCCATGTACTTAAGAAAAAAATTTCCATGGAAATTACAATTCTTTACAGATTTGTTTTCCCTAGTTTCGGGACTAGCTCTGAGTCCAAGGTGTGTGTGGGTGGGTTGTGATATAGGGCGTGTGGAATAGTTTGGAGGCTCTAGTACATTTGTCGTTAGGGTATGAGTATTTAACTTGTGGGAAGTGGAGCAGGGTACCCAAATATCGAGTTTCTTATTATATTACTTTACTTTACTTGTGTTATTTAGTGAGCATGCCTCAGTGAGTTTAGTATGGATATTATTCCTTGTTAGGTTCTATTGGTTTCTATTATTTTCTCATAGGGGAATTAGTATAATTCTCCCATACTTTCATGGGAGACCTTGGTTTTTTCAAATGAGTATACTCTTATACTCACCCTATGTATATATAAATCTATTTTTATGTTTCCATGAGGATTTTGTAGACTATGCAAGACCTTACTAGCTCATACTTGGGGACATTTTTCATGTTGCTACTTAGCTTTGTTATTTTGGTACTTACGTTGTAGTTTTAATGTATTTCTAGTAGTTGTATTTGAAACATACATGTGGGAAGGAATTTAGATTTACTTTATATAGAGTTTTTAGGAGTTATCTTGTGATGGACCCTCCTATATCTTAATATTATTTTCTTTTAAAATGTAAATTCATCTCATATTGGGATATATTCATACCCTTAGTTCTAGTTGTCACCCCAAGGCCTATTTGAGTCATGACTCGGGGGGTCATTATCTCTCTTCCTTCATATCCATCTCATGTGGGGTATCTTTGGAGGAAGGGGGTCATGACTGGATGGTATCAGAGGATAATGGTTTAGATATGGGATGGGGTTTCAAATTAGGCATAGTGAGGATTGCATGGGTTGGTAGGGGCATAAATGTAAGGTGATCTAGGTGTGTGACATAGGTTATGGAAGATCCGCTAGGACAAGTGATTTTAGGGCCCCTGTGATCTGATGCATGGACTCTATGACTAACGAATAACCAATTGAGGCTACACTGTTTGTAGGGTAGAGACCCAAGTAAATGTACATGCATCATGATGAATTGTGTTCGTGTCATAATTGGGAATTTTTTGGAACATAAATAAATAATTAGTAAAAATTAATCATAAATAAAATTCCATACTACTTGGGATTTGGAGTTCCTTATTTACCCTTTTAAGCCAACGCACTTGATAATAATCCATATGTCGTGTAGGTATTGGAGGATTATCAGGCTAACCCAATCAATCTATAGAGGGTTGATGGAGTATAAGAGGATTATCAGTGGCATAAGATGCTACGTACTTTCCAAAGGCAGACACTAGGAATGTTTGAGGGAAGCATTAAGAACATGGAGATAGAGAGTTGGCTTAAGGATTTTTTGATCACCTTCAGCTTAATACAGGCTCCATTGGAGTATTGGGATCTTTTGGAAGTGATCTAGATGTGGGGAGATATGGGTTAGTGGTGGATGTTGTACCTGGGGGATAAGAAGGAGGCTGATGTTCTATGGGTTGATTTCGAGAAAGAGTTTTGATCCGAATTCCTTTCATCAACCTTGAAGGATCAGAAGAGGAAAAATTTACTCTCCCTCCAATAGTGGAGTATGTCAGTATTGGAGATAGGAGTCACATGTGAGAATCTTAGAGGAGTCACTTCATCCTTCTCTCTAGTATGTGGTTACTCACTTCACCTTGCAGACATTCAGTGAGGTCCAGAAGAAGGAAGAGGTAGTTGATAGGATACACCTATGATGAGGTCTACCAAGAGAGAAGATCAAGAAGAGTTCTTCAAGGGGAATGGTTTTGGGCAATAGGTCTTAGGAATTAGGGACATAGATGTTCCAACCTTCGGGGATTGGTCCTCAACAATTTCAGTTTTGACCTTCTAATCATTTTTCCTTTCTCGTGAACTTGGGACTTAGGTGTTTTTATGTTGGATCTTGTGGACATCTTCAAATTCAGTTCCAAGTGGCCATTTGAGCTTATTATATTGGGGGGGTAGGTTTAGCACCCGCCTTAATAGAAGTTGTTGACCAGGCCCTTTTAGCAGCTAGGATAATAGGCTCTTGCTACAATGAGGTGAGATGGAGCAGGTGGAGGCCAACCTTTGTGTTTTTGTTTGGGTCCTCAACCTGACTATGGTCAAGGAGACAGTCTTAAATATAAGGTTAGAGAATCTAGGCATGGTCAGTTGCATGGCGTAGTGGTAGTAGTTTCAGTAGTTTCTAAGATCATTAGAGGTACGAAAGTTTTTTTAATACTCTTTATTGTGCTTTGTTTGATTCAGGAGCTTCTCACTCCTTTTTTGCACCTATTCTAGCCCATTCTCTTTTAATAGACATAGAGATACTTTTTGTGCCCCTTGTATTGAATACACTTGTCAGAGTTCTGACCATCTTGTTTGATGTATTATGGGGGTGTATATTTATGGAGGGATCATATATATCTTTTGGGGATATATATTTACTATAGATGTATCCATACTATATCATCCTTTGCATTGAGTGGTTTTATTCTATTCATGTGGTTATCGACTAATTCCAGATGTGATTTGTGTTATCATACATGGATAGACAGCGTGTGGACTTCATTGGAGAGTAGATTTTTCATGTGGGTATTTGGCGTGTGGAACCTCCTCATTCCATTATGACAGAGTTTTTTGTGGAATTAATGGATTCTGAGATGGTGGAGGCTCTCAGAGTTGTTGGGGGATTTTTGGATGTCTTTCTCGAGGAGGTTGTGACTCTACCCCCTCAAATTGATGTCAAGTTTGTGATAGAAATGTATCCCAATTCCACTCCAATTTTCATGGATCCTTATCGGATGTCACCTTATGAGTTGCAGGAGTTGGGGATTTAGATTGATGACCTGATGACGAAAGGGGTTTTTTTTAGCCAGGTGTGTTTTCATGAGGTGCTCTAGTGTAGTTCTCAAATAAGGAGGATGGTAGTTTGAGGTTGAGAAATGATTACCAGAGGTAAAATAAGGTGACAGTCTTGAACAGTTACCCTACCCCAAGGATAGTTGAACTTTTTGACTAGTTGAGAGGAGAAAGTTGGATTTCTAAGATCGACCTATGGTCTGGGTATCACTAGATGAGGTTGACATCCCAATGACTGTTTTCAGGTGCAGGTATAGGAACTTTGAGTTTGTGGTCATGTTGTTCGGTGTTACAAATGCACCAACCATGTTTATGGGGCCTATAAACTATGTTTCCCATCAGTTCCTAGACCAGTTGATCATCGTATTCATCAATGGAATCCCGATCTACTCGAAGTAAGAGAAGGAGCATACCGTGCATCTCAGGATAGCCTTCGAGGTTCTTCAACACCACCATCTTTATAGAATTATATCCAAGTGTAAGTTCTGAATGTGAGATTTGTACTTCCAAAGGAATTTGGGGTCCCAATAGGGTGTAATAGTGGACCCATTGAATGTCGAGGTAGGTGTTTCATGGGAAGCACCTAAGATTGTTATATAGGTTCACATTTTTCTCAGTTTATGAGGGCTATTACCAGAGATTTGTACCTGATTTCTCTCTATTAGAATCTTTATTGACAGATATTAACAGAAAAGGCTAGGCTTTTATGGGTAGTGATAAGTTCTAGGAAATGTTCAACTATCTGAAGGGGATGTCGGTTTGTGATCTAGTACTCTGGTTTCTAGAGGAAGGGGTGACGTTCAAGGTGTTTTGAAATGCTTCCATTATGTGCTTGGGATGTGTGTTGATGCAACAAAAAGGAGTGATCTTTTATGGTTCTATGCATTTATGTCCCCACGAATGCAATTATGCCACCCGTGATCTAGAGCTATCAGCAGTAATGTTCATGCTGAAGTTGTGGCGACATTACCTCATTGGGCATCTCTTTGTGTTCTTCAAAAATCATAGTAACCATCGGTATATCATTTCCCAATGTGATCTAAACTAGATAAAGTGGAGGTGGATGGAGTTTATTTAGTACTATGACTTTGAGTAATCCTATACCTCTAGAAAGGGGAATTGTTTAGTCAATGCCTTGAGAAAGATTTCAAATAAGGAGGTAGTTTGGGAATCTGCAGACGCTTGGAATGAAATGGAGGAGTTGGCATCCTTGCACCTAGATGCAAGGGTGGAAATTGGTAGAGGATGTTTTTAGATGTTTTTGTAGAATTATCTAATTAAATAGGTCTAAGACTCTTAATGGAGAGACTCAAAGGTAGAGGTGATGTGAAATCGCATTGATGATGGTGACTCTATGAAGGGACAGTCGGAGGATGTTCAGAATCCAATGTTATTCTATGGGAGGATATTTGTTAAAATAGTGATGATCAAGGGAGTCCTATTTGAGTTTCATATCTTACCCTTAGTGGAACATATAGGTTTTTCCAAGATGTACCATGGATTGAGGGAGTAGTTTTGGTGCCCTGGGATTAAGTGGGCAATGATAGAGTTTGTGGAAAAGTGCTTAGTGTGCCAGCAGCTGAAGGTTGAGCACCATGTTCCAAGTGGTTTTTTGAATCCCTTAGATGTACCCGAGTGGAAGTGGGATAACATATCTATGGATTTCATCATAGGATAACCAGGTAACAGGGAGTCAATGATGCGATCTAGGTAGTATTGGATCAATAGATGAAATATGCTCACTTATTAGCGATCAAGGAGTAGGGTATAGTGGATTCCTTGGAGATTAGGTCTGTGGAAAAGGCGGTGAGACTACCTGGAATTCTATGCTCCATTTCCTAAGAAACGGAAACAAATTTTATCTCATTAGTCTATAGGGGATTGCAATGTTATTTTGGCACGCATCTATGCATCAAAACTACCTTTTATACTCAGATATACGGGCAGACAGAGTGAACTATACAGACACTGGAAGATATTTTGTGGGCATGCATCTTGAACTTTAGTGGATCGTGGGTGTGACACCTACCCTTGGTGGAGTTTTCTTAAAATAATATATATCACTCTTCCATTGGTATGGATCTGTTTCAAGCCTTGTATGGAAGATAGCATCATTCAACCTTGTGCTAGATATAGGTTGGGTAAATAACAATTTGTGGTCCCGTGGTAGTGTAGAGAACAGAAGAGAAGGTTCATCGTGTTCATGAGAGGATAAAATCATCATAGGACTGATATAAGTGATATAGTGTGCATAGGAGGAGGCACTTAGAGTTCGAGGATGGGGACCACATATTCTTGAACGTTTCCCATTGACATGAGAAAAGGTGGTTTAGTAGAGGGGGTAAGATTTCTACGAGGTTCATCGGACCCTTTGAGGTGTTGGGACAAGTTGGAAAGGTGGAATATTGGTTGTAATTTCCACTATAGTTGGAAAATATCCACATTGCCTTTCACGTCTCTCAGCTTCGTCAATTCCTGCACAATGACTCCCAAATCATTGAATGGGGGGAGTAGAATATTGAGGATGACGCAATGTTTGTGGAATGACCAGTGGATATCTAGGATCATCGGGATATGGTGCTTCATGGATGGACCATTCCCTTGGTTTTTTTGTTTTGGAGGCTTGGTGGCCTGGAGGAGAGTACTTGTGGGTGAGAAGCAGTTATGCATGCCCAGTACTTGAAGTTGTTCTATGTTTAGCCGTGTCATGTTTTACTTTGTAATGTGATGATTGAGCCCTGTTTTCTAGGATATGAGTTGTTTCCTTTTTCCCTAATGTGTGATAAAGTCCTGACATGTGAAAATGGGGGGACTTGACTCCTAATAAAGACAAATTAATTGATATGTGATTAATCCGATGTGGGCAATTTAGTGTCGCCCAAAGCGGATAGTATCTTGACATGGAGGAAGGAATCCCATGATCCATGTGGTTGGATAGTGTGGTTTTTGTGCTTTTATGGTGTGTCTTCTGGTCTATTTGGTTAGTATATGTCGGAGGAGGTGTTCATGGATGTTCAGGATTCACTCCAACTTTCAAATAACACAGGATTATTTATCATTGAACTGTGATCTGTTTTCAATTTAGCTTTGTTTCATGTGTAGCAAGATCTTTGCTAGGTATCTCACATGGTGGTTATATGGACCCATCTTTCATTGGGTCTTGGTTTTAAATTCTTAAGGGAGATTGGTTTTAGCGGAATATGATGTAATTTCCCAGACCTCTCAGTTCCATTACTTTATCAAAATCTAGTGTTTGAGGTTCTCTGGATGTAACAGTGACTCATTACAAGATTTTTTCAAAATATATATTTTTAACGGTAACTCATTTGATGGTGATTTGTACACCGATAGGTGGGGATGGTAGGTTGAACCAGTGATTTAGGGCTGGTGAGTCAGAATGGTGAGTTGTGATGGTGATTTGTTGATGGTAGGTCGCACTGGTGAGTCAGAACAGTAAGTCACGATGGTGAGTCACGACAATGATTTGATGATGGTAGGTCCCCAATGGTTTCTCAGGATGGTCACTCATCCAATAGTGACTCTCAACGGTAACTTGTACAATAGTGACTCACTATGGTGACTCTTCCAGCAGTGACTCATGGCGATGTCTCATCCAGTGTTGACTTGTGATGGTGACTCATCCATCGGTGAGTAGTCCAATGGTGACTCATAAAATAGTGGGTCATACAAGGATGAGTCATCCATTGGTAGATAACCTAATATTGAGTCATTTAATAGCAGTTCATCCACTGTTGAGTCATTTCCACAGTTTTTCAAATTTTCTGTTTTTCCAGTTCTTCATGTTTCACCCCTTTAATGTTTTGTGTGATGTAAAATGATTTTAAAATAATATTTAAGTTATTTTGAAGCCGTTTAAAATTATATAAAATAAATCTTTAAATTCTTAACACTCAAGAGAATTTTAGATAGTAAAAATGCATAGTCTTTATGATGATCTATATTTAATGTTTTTTGAAACCATTCCTCCTATTGATATTGGATCTGGCCTCTCTAAAACCAAGACCATTTCTTCCCTATACGTTTACCTTTACTCTTGATATGGGGAATCCTCGAACCTTTCTTCCCTGAAGATCCATGTGTCTCTGTTTCACCCTTGGATCACATTTATCTGGATACTTACACACCCCATGTTTGGTCAAAGGATGAGGTGTTTATCATTTGTTTCTTAAGTTATAGATCTCATTGGCTCTCTTAATTGTATATCATGCGGCCTCTGTGTACTCATGTCTCCTTGTGAATACCTTTGAATCAAAATTTAATAAAGTTAATTGAATTAGATTTAAATCAATAAACAGGGGCTGGGGAAAAGTGACACATGTTTCTATTTTATTAGATTCGTTGTTATTGTGATCTGTATGGGCTATGTGCCTATTGAAAAATTATGACTATTGGTGTCCTTTTTTCATACTTGTGATGGATTGATAATTACTGTTGATGTTATTCTTCTGAATAGTTATAAATAAGAAAATACGGTTAACGATGTATATCCAGTTAAATAAATTTATGCCTTTAGATTAAACATACTTTATGATAACCCCTGAATTATCAAAGTGGAATCAAATAATGAATTTCTGTTAACTCTGAATACACCATTCTTTGCTTGGTGTGGTTGTGTGTTTTGTGTAACCTTGTTCTAACTTGTGTTTTAGTAGGTTTTTGATCATGGATAGATTTATGGGGTGATTCAACTGGTTTAATGGAATATTAGGTTGAGAGATTGATTGATTGATTGTGGAATAGATGAGTAGTGTTGTAAAGTGGGACTGTAACAGGGTTGTGTTTTGGTTGTATTGTTGGGTGTGATGTTTTTATGTAGTGGGGATAGCGATGGTTGCAATGAGATGTGTTTATGGGTGTGGATGTGAGATGTATGTTGTTCTATTTAGGATGATGGTTTGGGTGTGATTACTTTCAAGAATGATGGTGGCAGTGGTTGGCATAGGCATAAAGTGGAGAGGAAATGTAGAGTGGGTTGTTTTTAACTTTGTTCTTCTTATTCTATGTGGTTTATACTATGTGTCTTATGATGTATTGTGCTTCGAAGCTTCTTAGGTAGTGATGACATGAGTAAATTGATTTCTTAATATATAAATGCCATCTGTAAAATGATTTGGGTGGGTTATGAATCGAATTGTGTCTTGTTGTGTAGTTATACATTTAGAGGTAGAAAAAAAGGAATTGTGTGGGATGGTTGTTTGTTTGGAAAACCCCATAGGTTTGGTTGAGTGTTTTATACCTATATATATATTTACTTACTTTTTATTTCTATATTCACCCAACACTATTTGAGCTCTATGTTCCAAACACCCCTATTTTCATGGGGTAGGGTGTCTTTTTCTAACATCCTAGTGTGAGGATGGATGGTTGGTTATTGGCTCTTCCTTACTCCCTATTATAGGCATTAGTATCCCAAGACTCTTTGGGCAGGTTTTGGTGCAGTTTTGAGGCCCATGTGCCTATAGGCAAGGTGTGCTTTCCCATGTGTCTACAGGATGAGATGTGGTGTGTTTTCCTAGGTGACTTTGGGAGGATTTATGGTTGTGGCCTAGGTGTATGTGGGCAGGATGGGGTGTGGTTGTAGCCCAGGTTTCTGTGGGTGGGATGTGGTGAGATTTGTTTTCATAGGTTGTGGGAGTAGCTCTGAGGGCTAGGTGTGTGCGGGCTAGTTGTAACATGGGCATTGTGGAAGAGTGGGGAAGCATTGGGATGTTTTTCATTAGGGTATGAGAAGTTAACTAGTGGGAAGTGGTACAGGGTACCCAAAAATTGATGTGATTAATATATTACTTTACTTGACTTATGTTATTTGGTTAGCATGCCTTGGATAGGTTGGGATGCCGAATTTTCCTTATTAGTTATTGTTTTTTCCTTTTGTTTTCTCACAGGGGTATTAATATTCTTCTCCCACTTGTGCACTAGAGGCCTTGGTTTTTCCTGCTGAGTATACTTGTATGCTCACCCTATGTGTATAAAACTATTTTTAGGTCTCTATGAGGATTACGTGGATTGTGTTGGACCTTACTAGCTAAGATGTGGGGAATGTTTTCGTGTCACTTCTTTTCATTGTTCTTTTGGTACTTTAGAGTTTTATTTTATTTATAGTAGTTTTTTTTGAAACATGCATGTGGGGAAGATTTTGGTTTTACTTTATATATAGTGCTTGAAGTTATTTTGGGATGGATCATGTTCTCTCTAGATCTTATTTTCTTTATAAAGTTTAATGCCTCCCATATTGTGAGTTCTTTTTACCCATGGTGCTAGTTTCCACCTCGGGGCCTACTAGAGGCGGGACTCTAGGATCATTATCTCTCTTCCTTCATTGCCAGCTCATATGGGGCATCTTCAGAGGGAGGTTTCGTGGAAGGTAATTATCAAGGAGACCATGAATCTAGTTTATGATTCCCCAGATTCTTTTGGTAGAATGATTCCAAAATCATACACATTAAATGTCAAATTATTTCAAAGTAAGAACTCCATATTTTTTTTGAATTTACATAAAGTATAATTTATTAATTAGATATTATTAACTCATTTACATGTTTTTTTAATAACTACAAAAATTTGTAAAAACATGTTATCTACATTTCTTAATAAAGTATAATCTTATATAATTTATGGTTTTAATATTTATTGGGTTATGGGAACATCATTTTCCTGGTATTTTGAAAACATATGGTATGGATGAAAATTTGATGTTATTTTTACTATCTAAAATTTACCTTATACTCTTGTATGTTTATATACATATTTATATTGTTAAACGTTTGGTAATAGAGAGAGTCTCAGCATTTATGAATGACATGATATTATTACTTTTGGTTTATATTTTTTAATGAGATTTAAAAATCCTAGTTTTCATACACCTAAAAAAGTTGTACAGAAAATATATTGTTTTTTAGTATGGGAGTAATATATGCCTTTTTATCAACAATAATAATCATAACCAGTCACCAATTTTGAGAGAAATTATAATGATTACTAAAGAGATATAATGGATACTATTCTGATCAATGTTATTATTGAAAATTTTCTCATGTTTACTATAATATATAATAACACAAAGAGTGATGTTTAATCATTTTCTAAATAAGATGATTATATTTTTTTAGTGGATATTTTGAGTTGAAAATATATATTGGTGTTCTTTTCAATGTAAAATTTCAATTTATGTACCTTCTTCTATAAAAAATTTGGGTATTATGATTTAATTAGATGTTACAGATTTAAAAAAACAAATTATAGGGCCAATAGATCCATGCTTATAGATGATTATCAATGATTTGACATTATTCCTAAAAAAAGTGTTTCTCAAATGAATTATAGGGTAATGAAAAATATTAATATTTTACACACACTCAAAGAGAATTAATTAACAAATTAGTAAAAAAAATCGTAGAAATTTTACCAAAGGAATGAGAATCCAAGAAGGAAGTGATTCGGGATTCTAGGAATGTTAAAATTCTATTTCATGATGACTTAATTAGAAACATAATTAAATATGAGAGTAAATTGGGGAGGTATTCTAGAAAGAAAAAAAATAAAAGGGGTGTCATGTTTTTATCTAATAGTGTCCAAAATTTTGGATCATGTAATGATAAACCAATCACATCAAATTTTTATATATGTGTTGAGTTAAGTGATTTTGAAATTTCTCAATTTTCTACATAGATTAAATAATACATGTGAATGAATAATTTCTAGATGAATCACTAAAAGTGAACATTATATTGAACTAAAAATGTCACAAAGGAAGTATTTGATGAAATACTCAAAAAATAAATTATATGAAAATTAGGAAAGAATTTTATATAGAGAGTGATAGTGATAAATATATATCTTCTACTAATTCTTCAAAATATATTAATGATAAATTAAAAAATATATTTTAAATTCCCATCGTTAGAAAAAAAATTATAGGATGAATGAATATAGAAGGACTTAAAAAATTTACCCTTGATTTTAAATTATTTTATAATTAAAGTGTTGATGAAAGTGAAAGTAAATATGAGCTTCAATTTCATATAGTTTAAAAAATTGAATGCATGTAACTATACATGAAAATAGATAAATGGGAGTTAAAATGTGAGAAATCTAATGATAATTTATTGAAACATACTAAAAAGTATAGTAAAATAAAATTTATATCACTCAAAAAGATGTAATAATTATTTAATACACAATAATGTATTTTGAATGTGTAAAAATTTCATGAAAATATAAATTATGAGTTAAAATATTTGATAGTTAAAATTTTAAAAGTAAATGATTATTGGAATTTAAAATTGTTGGGAAGTCATCCGAGGAATATTATAAGAATAATACATAGATGTTGAGAAATTATGAGAATAATATGAAATTTTATAAATGATAATATGAAATTTTTTGTCTAAATCTAGAATTTAATGTTTGAATAAAATAATTACAAATGTCACCAATAAAAGAAAATCATTTGAGAATATGTATGGAAACCTGAGGCCGAAATGTTAAACACCCATACATGGTAGTAAATCCTAAAGGATTTTAATATATAAAGTAAACTAATATTTTCTAATTAAATAACCCTATAGTACTATATGTCAAAGTAGAGGATACTTGAGGAAGAACTATACTTCACAAAGTGTTAAATATTTAAAAGAATATGTTCTTTATTTTAAGATATAATGGTTATTTTGAGTACCAAATACATAATAAAACTTTTCATAAAATGGTGTTGTTTTCAAAAACCTATGGACTTCAGATGTTATATCTTTTAATGGATTTACATAGAATAAATATGTTTGTTTTGAACCTTCAACTAAATAATGATACCTAGTTCATGTTAATTTTTTTCCATAACATGATTTCTCTTAGAATTTTGTTTACATTTTACAATTCTTAAATACATAATTAGATATTTCATTAAAAAATAGGTTAATTACTTTCATTTATGTGAATTTTTTGTTCCTTATATTTATATAATTATGTTAATATTATTTTGTTAAATTTCTAATGAAATTAATTTAATGTTATTTTTGAAAACTTCTATGAAAGAATAATCCTGTACATTAGAAGATAACTTAATCAAAGCTTTTCATTTTATTTTAACATACTGATTCTTAGATGAATAGTTTTTTATTCTTGATCTAAATAACATGATCTTTTAATTGATAATCCTTAATTAGAATTGTAATCATTATGAAATTAAAATATAATTTCTTAAAAAATTGAATATATCCAATCATGTGTTTTTTGGGAATATTTCAGGACCGTATGATCTTAAATGATCAATAATGGTTTTAAGTATAATTCTAATGCATATATATATAATTTTGATAATATATTTAGTTTTATTAATTCAATTTAATTTTTATTGAGAACTTGTTTAATTTATGATGTAATGTTCATGTTTCAAAGAACAAATGTCTTCATAAAAATAAATTTCATGAAGTGATATTTTATGAGAATGGATTTTTGATCAAGCATTATATATCAATAATTCATTTTTGGTTAACTAAATTATTAAATATCAATTAGGGAAATATATCCCAATAGAAAAGGAAATCAATGTGCTAAAATTTTCATCTATAATCCATGGGTACCTCTAAACGATGAGATTTATGGAATATGGAGATGAAAAATTTGTTTCATTAAATACATTTTTTGAATATTATATTCTTATTATTAGAGTGGATTGATGAACTAATGGTATTGTTTATGGATTTTGAATCATTTTTATTTTCATGAAAATATCGAGAGGTATATATAATCTTTGTGAGGAGTAATTATAATGATATAGATATTAATTTTAAATATAAAGTACATATGTTGAATCATTTTTCACTGGGAGTAAGGATTTTATTTTAGTTTTTCAAATATTTCATACTATATAAGAAATTATATAAGGAAACTTTGAATGTACAATTTTTTTTTACTTTTTTACTCTACAATTAGAAGCTGATATATGATTTTTTGGAGTTACAATGATTCACACTACATGGGGATGGTTAATAGAAATATTTTATTGATTTCCAAGATAATAAATAGTGTATTATTATATCTTATGAGAGATAAATTATTGGATTATAAACTCATAATGAAAGGGTTATGTAAAATCTTATAATTTTTGAAAATATCTCTCAAATTAGGTTCATGTAATCTATCAATTAAAAGTTGTTTGTTAAAAAATCAATGGAAGAATCTACTCTATTTTACCATAGATCTATAAAATGATCAACCAAGGAAAGTAAAAAAGAATACATAATTTGATAATAGAAATCTATTTGTGGGATATTTTAAGGATATTATACTATAGAGAAGAAGAAATTTTTATAAGAAGAATTAAAAAACATACTTTATAGAATTGACATACTACTAACATTAATTATTTCTACAAAATGTTTCCCTCGATTAATGTCTTTACAACTAGAGATGTTATTGAAATAGAAAATTAATTTTTTATAGGTAATAATGATTTTAAAGAATTATAATTTGAGACATATAAGGAATATTATAAACTAAAATCTAAATCTCCTTCAGGAGAGATTATTTTTTCAAATGAATAAGAATGGTCTGAATCATATTCTAAACATTCTATTAAAACACAAAGTGAATAGAAAAGATCAAGTTGTGTAACAAGTATAGAATTTTATATTATTTTAAAATCCAATTATTTCAATGTTATTTATTTTTAAATATATAATGTTTAAAATATAACTTTGCAACATGTGAATTTTTTTTGGGTAAAAAAACAGATGGATCCTAGGAATATTTTTAATATTTCATAGAAAAAAAACATGAAGAGGAAAATCAACTCCTTATATGAAAATCTAAATAAAATTAATACACTAGTAAGATCCAAATATGTTTGGGGACATGATACAATGTTATATTTCCAACACCCAGTTTTCCAAATAGTTGAAAAAAATTATTTACATTCATTATGAAGATAATGGATATCTAACCAATATTCATAGTCAGTATAAATTTTATAAAAATAAGAGGAAGTTTTTTAATCTATTTAAAAAATCTATACAAAGACATCCGAATTTTGAATTAGAAATTTAATAAGCTTTAATTTTTTTTGATGATATATAGTGGAGATTAGTTAGTATTAATGATTTTTAAGTGGTATTGACAATAAGTATAAGGTTCATTATCAATCCATTGATTATATGAATCACTATATTTTAATATTAGAAAATTGGAGTTATAAATAAAAAGTTTAAGAAGAAAATTATTCATAATAGAACTAAAATGTAACCTCTATTGTTGATATGATAGAATCCTTGGACAGAAAGATAGGTTCTGAAGAAGAAATTTTATATGAATAGAAAATTTATATTAAGAAGTTGAATAACATTTTGGATAAAATTCCTAAAAATTATTTGAAACACATTTTAGGAATTTTGTGATTTTTTTTATTTTTGGAAAAACAATCTCAGATTCTATTAGGCATTTAATTTTATTATCTAATGGTAAATTTTTTACTAGATATTATTTTTCTTTAATTACTTTTTATTTAATATTATTATATTTATCTCATTTATTTTATTTATTTCATTTTGTGATACATGAATTTTTATTACTATTAATGATAAAAGATGATATAAAGTAGTTTATTTTTCTATTTCTGGTCCAAAAATATGAAAATTAAAAGTTAATAAGTATAAGGGTTTATTTATTATAAAATTTATTATTAATATATCCTTTCACTGTTTATTTTTGAAATCACAAAGATGGTGAAATTTAAAAAAATTATAATTTAAATCGTTCCAAAATATAAAGATAAAAAATTAAATAATAAAAATGCGAGATATTTAAAAATTTCATCAAATTGGTTTTTTATTTATAATTTATATTATTCATTACTTGGAAGAGTGTATCTACATAGAAAAAGTTATAAATGAAATGTAATATTTTATTTTATTATCAAGAAAGGGGGAACTTATTCCATTGGGTATTATGAAATTTATATGTTATATTTATTTGATATTTTTTTAAACTAGGTTTTCCATTCAATGTTGTGGTATCAAAATATTGAGATATTGTTGATAAATATATTAATTCATTAATAATTTTTAAAATCACATAACATTAAACATAATACATTTAGTATTTAGATGTTTTTGTTTAAGTTTTTTTTATGCAGAATCAAATTTAAGGTGATTTGATTTCTTGATATCATTAATATGAAAATCTAGAGGATAAAATAATGTGGAGTATATAGTAGTATAGATTTAAATTCATCAAAATAAGTAAAACATTATTATGTTGATCACATAGTGATAAAGGGGATTCTATTATAGTTACAACTAATTCCATAGAATACGAAATAAATCTACTATAGAATTTAATATAAATTGTACAATATAATTGAGGAATATAAAATAAAATACACACACACTTGAGAAATTTATTACAATAATTTATTTATATCATGAAACCACTCTTTTTTTTTGAGATCATTCAACTATTATAGTTTTTCTTTATTAGTTTTTTGAAAATAGATTATATGTGTCAGGTAAAATTATAAAATATTTTTGTATCACTTTCTATAATAATTATGTTTTTGAATTTTATATAGTGTTTTTCTATGTGAATAAAATATCAACACTTCTAGTTTATAAAAGTATGGAATTAATAAAATATAGATGATTGATGTAACACCCCAGGTAAATAATGAATATGACATTTTCACATTTATCCATATTTGTCAATAAAATATTAATATTACTTTAAAGGGGACGTTATGCTCGATGGCATACCCAATACGCAACAACGGGTTTCTTGGGAATCTTACATTGCACTATAATAATATAATATTATTATTTTAAATGGTAGTTAACGCCTAGCCGTTGTAATGGCAGGAATGAACAGAACTGACTACAAAATGATTATATATGTTTGTCAAATATTTTTACTTTTTAAAATAAAAGTTAGAGATTTAAAAATGCGAATGAATCAAATTTTAAGCGTAAACATTCTAATATTCTTTAAAAGGTCGATTAACCACCATTTGATGCAGAACCTCTTTTAAATCCACTTTTTGACAATTTTATGTGTTATATTTGACAAAATAAAATTCTTCTTTAGAATCGGTACATCAAAATTTACTTTGTGTAAACTTTTGGTATTTTTTCGATAAAGTTCATTTTTTTAATAAATAGTAAAAAATGTTGTATTTTAATTCAAACCCTCTTTTTAATCTAATTTATTTATATGATTAGATTATTGGTTGAATTTATTTTAAAGTTAAATTAGAATATGCTTTTACCATTTAATCTAATATTGGTCATTGGAAATAATTTCACTTTGAAATTGGACTTAAACTAGTGTCAATCTTTTAATAGATATTGTTTCTTAAAAACACGCTATTTGTTTTGACAATGAGAATTAATTATTAAATTAATTAATGAAACTTATATGTTTTGAATTTTTTAAAATAGACATCATTTTTGAATTCGGAATATCAAATATAGCTTTGGGTGAACTTTTGGTATTTTTCGGAAAAACATCAATTTTTGATGAATAGTGAAACCACTAAATCCTAGTTAAAGAAACTGATTTTTCGTTTAAATGAAACTTTGCCGCTTCTGTGATTTGATTTTCAAAAATCTGACATACATGGTTGTCATTAAGAAGTAAAATTTGATTCAATGAGATCAAAATCATTTTTGGTGAATATTAAATTTTAAATTTTATTAATCGTGATTAAAGGTAATTAGTGTAATTTAAGGTAAAAATAATGTTTTAATAATATGAAATGACCTAGACACAGGTCATATCCTCATTGGATGTGTCATGTCCGACCAAGACAATCCATGGGTCAACATGGGGACCCCATGTAGCCACTTTGGTTGGAAAATGGCATTAATACCTTCTTATTTAAAGTTAAAATTAAAATGTCATAAACATGTGTTGTCTTACTAAAACAATTTTTAAATGGGGTTATAAAATTCATATTTTTTACTATAAATATTCATTAGAAATATAAAAATATTTCCTACATCATGATATTTTTTTATAATTTTTAGACATTAAATAAATTAAATTATTTATGACACCAAGATGATGCAGCGATTACCTCATTATTTAAAGATTTAAATAAAATGAAACGATAATGTAAAATCTAAGACCTACACATGTCAAAAACCTATTGGATTGGTGGATTTTGAAACCTTATCACGTTATCCATGAAATATATCCTTTTGGGACCTTTAAAATCCGAAAATCATTTTATAATAAAGTAATATTTTATAACATTCCAAGAGTGTCCCTTATGTATGTCCCGTATTGTCCAGATCCAAGCAGCCTCTCGTCCTTCACCCTCAGCCTCGATCACTGCTGACTATCGTCTGCACAAAACACAATAAGGTGCGGGAGAAGCCCGTGCAGGGGTGAGTATAACAATACTTAGTAGGGGACCCTGAGACCTCGAAGGTCTCCCAGAATCCACTAAGGATAAACCACAGTAGTAAGATACAATCAAGAAGTATCAACCATCCCAACTTAGGTATATTCCCATACATATACCTAAGTTATCAATCAAAGTCTGTCTCCAACACTCGAGCCCAAGCACAACTCATTCTACAAAGAGAGAAAAGTCAATTATCTCGATGATAACAACTGAAAGTCTATACTCAGATCACATAGGTATACACCTCATGTAGAGGGGTATAGATGTTTATATTTAGCCACTGAATCATCTCCTCTATCGAACCCATGTTGGATCCTAGAACAGTATCAGCACTGTCAAACCCACGGAGGATACCGGTACAGAAGTCATCACTGTCAAACCCACAGTGGATCCCGATCCAGTACTATCACTGTCGAACCCACGGAGGATCCTAGTACAGTAGTAGGTCCACGTAAGATCCTATCATCTCATTCGTAGCCAGCCATATGGCTCTTGCACACAGCACGGTCGATTTCAGGAGGGTCCTCTCCTCGAGCCAAGTTTCGATACATCAACTACCACAAACTCACGAGTTGATGTATCCCATAGTTTCATCTCATCATAAGGATCTCAATGCGACAAACGGCGTGTCAATCGGACGCCCGGTCTGTGAGCTATTGGTGTTTCCGCTCCAAGGGCCCGATTTAATTTAGGTTCAATCCAACCCGGCCATACCGCAACTGTGTCCAAACCTCAAGTGGGTTATTCCAAAAGAACTTTCTTGCTCTAATTTTTTTTTTGCTGAAGACGGTTCGTCGATCGGACACCTGTAGCCCAAGATACGGTCGAAAGTGTGATTTCGTGTTAAACGGGTCCGGACTGGGGTCCGACCCAGTCCACGGGTCTGATCCAGTCTGCGGATCTGACCTGTTCTGAAGGGGTGGCTCGACCCAAGTGGTTGGCCCGGCCCGAGTGGGCGGCCCGACCTGAGGGGGCTGCCCAGCCCGAGGGGGCGGCCCAGCCCGAGGGGGGGGGGCCGGCCCGAGGGGGCGGCCCGGCCCGGATGGGCGGCCTGACATGGGGGCGGCCCGGCTCGGCGGCCCGGCTGGTCTGAAGGGGCACCCTATCCTAGGGCGGACCCTCGCCCCGGGCCGGACGCCTCGGCTCCTCCACCACGGCATGATGGCATCTTGGTCCTGCTCCACCACGCGGTGCGACTGCGTCGCGCCTCCTCTACCACAGCCCAGCCTGGCCGCGACATCCAGCTCCTCCGCACGGCACGACGGCGTCGTGCCGCCTCCGCCTCAGCCCAGCATGGTTACGGCCCCTGCTTCCCTTCATGCGGCATGACGGCACGACACGCCTCCACCCCGACCCGGTAAGGTCGTGGCTATCCTTCTATGTGGCACGACGGTGTCGCACCCTTTTGGCGATCCGGTGACCTGGCGCCATTGATCTCTTCACGGAAGGCCTGACGACGGCCGTCGTTGCTCCACCACCATCGTCAACAAACAAGGATAATCAAAGTGGTAGGGTCGGGCCGTGTTCGTGTGGTCTGATCCCTCCTCATTGTGGTGCTATCTTACGGTTCTCAACCCATAAATGAACAAAGATGATTGGGAATATATTCAACTCAAATCCCCCTACCTCATCTTTCAATGATTGTTGACGAAGTCGCAGGAAAAGGTCGGACGTCAATTCGTGGACATCAGGAAGCATACAAGGTAGGATACCGAGGAAGAAGTATTGTCGGCGTTCTTCACTATCGACTCCTCCTCTTTTGGAACTGTTGAAGATCAATGAAGATGTTCGTCATTCTTCGTTGGAAGGATGAAGTTCTCCAAGGGTTCTGAAAAGTTCCACCAAAAAGAATGTGCCAACCAAAAATAATGGGTTAAGCTAAACCATTATTTAATTTTTGGCCAAAATAATTCAAAATAATTCAAATGGGTTTTAATTAATTAATTGAAGGGGCTATGTTAATTAATAGAGGGGTTGGAACTTTAATTAAGAGAGTTCATAAGCCTTCCCCCACTTATGGGGAGGTCAAGGAGGTTTAAAGCTTGTGTGGGCCCCACCTAATAATATCCTTCCAAGGGAGATTATGTGCGGGTGGGCCCCACTACCATAACCTCTCATGGGAGGTTATGGTGTGGTGGCCCCCACCACTAACCTCCTCTTGGAACTTTTACCACCAAAAATAAAAATAAAGCTAACACTTTATTTTTATTCAATTTTAATTTAAAACCCCAAAAAATAACTTCTATTCCTGTTAGAACTCAACTGCGGTGTAGGTATCACTAAGCAATCACTGACGCTACGAGTTCAACGGTGGCCTCATATTTCAATTCCAATAATCGGTTCAAAATTTTTAAAATCCTGCTCGTACGTTTACTGAACGTACCTGAAAAAAGTTTAGAAATTGATTCTGGGCACACCAGACCTCAGAATCAGGCACCATAAAATTTCACGGACTCGTAAAATTCCTATGTATTTAAGAAAAAGTTTTCCATGGAAATTACAATTCTTTACAGCTTTTTTTCCTAGTTTTGGGACTAGCTCTGAGGCCAAGGTGTGTGTGGGTGGGTTTTGATATAGGGCGTGTGGAATAGTTTGGAGGCTCTAGTACATTTTCCATTAGGGTATGAGTATTTAACTTGTGGGAAGTGGAGCAGGGTACCCAAATATCGATGTGCTTATTATATTACTTTACATTACTTCTATTATTTGGTGAGCATGCCTCGGTGAGTTTAGTATGGATATTATTCATTGTTAGGTGCTATTGGTTTCTACAATTTTCTCATAGGGGAATTAGTATGCTTCTCCCATACTTTCATGGGAGAACTTGGTTTTTTCATATGAGTATACTCTTATATTCACCCTATGTATATATATAAATCTATTTTTATGTTTCCATGAGGATTTTATAGACTATGCAAGACCTTACTAGCTCATACTTGGGGACATTTTTCATGTTGCTACTTAGCATTGTTATTTTGGTACTTACGTTGTAGTTTTAATGTATATCTAGAAGTTGTTTTTGAAACATGCATGTGGGAAGGAATTTAGATTTACTTTATATATCGTTCTAGGAGTTATCTTGGGATGGACCCTCTTATCTCTTAATATTATTTTCTTTTAAAATGTAAATTCATCTCATATTGGGAGATATTTGTACCCTTATTTCTAGTTGTCACCCCAAGGCCTATTTGAGTCATGACTCGGGGGGGTCATTATCTCTCTTCCTTCATATCCATCTCATGAGGGGTATCTTTGGAGGAAGGGGGTCATGACTGGATGGTATCAGAGGATAATTGTTGAGATATGGGATGGGGTTTCAAATTAGGCATAGTGAGGATTCCATGGGTTGGTAGGGGAATAAATGTAAGGTGATCTTGGTGTGCGACAAAGGCTATGGAAGATCTGCTAAGACAAGTGATTTTAGGGCCCCTGTGATCCGATGCATGGACTCTATGTCTACTGGACAACCAATTGAGGCTACACTGTTTGTAGGGTAGAGACCCAAGTAAAGGTACATGCATCATGATGACTTGTGTTCGTGTCTGAATTGGGAATTTTTTGGAACATAAATAAATAATTAGTTAAAATTAATCTTAAATAAAATTCCATACTACTTGGGATTTGGAGTTCCTTATTTACCCTTTTAAGCCAACGCACTTGATAATCATCCATGTTTCGAGTAGGTAGTGGAGGATTATCAGGATAACCCAATCAATCTATGGAGGGTTGATGGATTATAAGAGGATTATCAGTGGCATAAGATGCTATGTACTTTCCAAAGGCAGACAGTTGGAAAGTTTGAGGGCAGCATTAAGAACATGGAGACAGAGAGTTGGCTTATGTATTTTGTGATCACCTTCAGCTTGATACAGGCTCCATTGGAGTATTGGGTTCTTTTGGAAGTGATATAGATGTGGGGAGCTATGGGTTAGTGGTCGATGTTGTACCTGGGGGATAATAAGGTGGCTGATGTTCTATGGGTTGATTTCGAGAAAGAGTTTTGAGCTGAATTCCTTTCATCAACCCTGAAGGATCAGAAGAGGAAAATTTTACCCTCCCTCCAATAGGGGAGTGTGTCAGTATTAGAGATAGGGATCAAGTTCAAGGATCTCCTAAAATTTTCCTTTGATCTCTTTCCAGATGAGGATTCACATGTGAGATTCTCAGAGGAGTCACTTCATCCTTCTCTCTAGTATGTGGTTACTCACTTCACCTTGTAGACATTCAATGAGGTCCAGAAGAAGGAAGAGGTAGTTGATAGGATACACCTATGAGGAGCTCTACCAGGAGAGGAGATCAAGAAGAGTTATTCAAGGGGAAAGGTTTTGGGCAATAGGTCTTAGGAATTAGCGACATAGATGTTCCGACCGTCAGGGATTGGTCCTCAACAATTTCAGTTTTGACCTTTTAATCATTGTTCCTTTCTCGTGAACTTGGGACGTAGGTGTTTTTATTTTGGATCTTGTGGAAATCTTCATAGTCAGTTCCAAGTGCCCGTTTGAGCTTAGTATAGTGGGGTGGGTAGGTTTAGCACCTGCCTTAATAGCAGTTGTTGACAAGGCAATTTAAGCAGCTAGGATAATAGGCTCTTGCTACACCGAGGTGAGATAGAGCAGGTGGAGGCCAACCTTTGGGATTTTGTCAGGGTCCTCAACCTGAATATGGTCAAGGATTAAGTCTTCAATAGAAGGGTAGAGAAGCTAGGCATGGTCAGTTTCATGTTGTAGTGGTAGTAGTTTCAGTAGTTTCGAAGATCATTAGAGGTACAACCAGTTTTTTCAGTACTCTTTCTTGCGCTTTGTTTGATTCAGGAGCTTCTAACTCCTTTTTTCACCTATTCTAGCCCATTCTCTTTTAATAGACATAGAGATTCTTTTTGTGCCCCTTGTATTGAGTACACTTGTCAGAGGTCTGACCATCTTGTTTGATGTATTTCGGGGGTGTATATTGATGGTGGGATCATATATTACTTTTGGGGATATATATTTACTATAGATGCATCCATACGATATCATCCTTGGCATTGATTGGTTTTATTCTGTTCATGTGGTTATTGACTAATTCCAGATGTGATTGGTGTTATCAGACATGGATGGTCAGCGTGTGGACTTCATTGGAGAGTATAGTTTTCATGTGGGCATTTGGCATGTGGAACCTCCTCGTTCCATTATGACTGAGTTTTTCGTGGAATTAATGGATTCTGAGATGGTGGAGGCTCTCAGAGTTGTTGGGGGATTTTTTTGATGTCTTTCTTGAGGAGGTTGTGACTCTACACCCCTCAACTTGATGTCAAGTTTGTGATAGAAATGTATCCCAATGCCACTCCAATTTTCATGGATCCTTATTGGATTACACCTTATGAGTTGCAGGAGTTGGGGATTTAGATTGATGACATGATGAAGAAGGGGTTTTTTTCAGCCAAGTGTGTTTTCATGAGGTTCTCTAGTGTAGTTCTCAAATAAAGAGGATGGTGTTCTAAGGTTGAGAAATGATACCAGAGGTAAAATAAGTTTACAGTCATGAACTGTTACCCTACCCCAAGGATAGATGATCTTTTCGACTAGCTGAAAGGAGAAAGTTGGTTTTCTAAGATCAACCTATGGTCTGGGTATTACTAGATGAGGGTGGCATCCCAAAGATTGTTTTTCGGTGCAGGTATGGGAACTTTGAGTTTGTGGTCATGTTGTTCGGTGTTACAAATGCACCAACCATGTTTATGGGGCCCATAAACTATGTTTCCCATCAGTTCCTAGACCAGTTGATCACCGTATTCATCAATGGAATCCTGATCTACTTGAAGTAAGATGAGGAGCATATCGTGTATCTTAGGATAGCCTTAGAGGTTCTTTAACACCACCATATTTATAGAAATATATCCAAGTGTAAGTTCTAGATGTGAGATGTATACTTCCAAGGGAATTTGGGGTCCCAATAGGGTGTAACAGTGGACCCATTGAATGTCGAGGTAGGTATTTCATGGGAATCACCTAAGATTGTTATATAGGTTCACAGTTTTCTCAGTTTATGAGGTCTATTACCAGAGATTTGTACCTGATTTTCTTGATTAGCATCTTTATTGACAGATATTACCAGAAAAGACTAGGATTTTATGGGTAGTGATAAGTTCTAGGAAATGTTCGACTATCACAAGGGGATGTTGGTTAGTGATCTAGTACTCTGGTTTCTAAAGGAAGGGGTGACGTTCGAGGTGTTTTGAAATGCTTTCATTATTTGCTTGGGATGTGTGTTGATGTAACAACAAGGAGTGATCTTTTATGGTTCTATGCAGTTATGTCCCCACGAATGCAACTATGCCACCCATGATCTAGAGCTATCAGTAGTAATGTTCACACTAAATTTGTGGCGACATTACCTCATTGGGAAGCTCTTTGTGTTCTTCCAAAATCATAGTAACCTGAGGTAAATCCTTTCCCAACGCAATATAATCTTGATAAAGTGTAGGTGGATGGATTTTATTTAGTACTATGACTTTTATTTATCCTATACCTCTAGAAAGGGGAATTTTTTAGTCAATGCCTTCAGAAAGATGTCAAATAAGGAGGTTGTTTGGGAATCTGCAGACGCTTGGAATGCAAAGGAGGAGTTTGCATCCTTGCACCTAGATGCAAGGGTTGACATTGGTAGAGGATGTTTTTTATATTTTTTTGTAGTATTATCTAATTAAATAGGTCTAAGAGTCTTAATGGAGAGACTCAAAGGCAGAGGTGATGTGCAATCGCATTGATGATGGTGACTCTTCAGAGGGACAGTCGGAGGATGGTCAGAATCAGATGTTGTTCTGTGGGAGGATATTTGATAAAATAGTGATGATCAAGGGAGTCCTATTTGAGTTTCATATCTTACCCTTAGTGGAACATATATGGTTTTCCAAGATGTACCATGGATTGAGGGAGTAGTTTTGGTGGCCTGGGATAAAGTGGGAAACGATAGAGTTTTTGGGAAAGTGCTTAGTGTTCCGGCAGCTGAAGGTTGAGGACCATGTTCCTAGTGGTTTTTTGAATCCCTTAGATGTACATGAGTGTAAGTGGGATGAAATTTATATGGATTTCATCATAGGATAACTAGGGAACAGGTAGGCAATGATGCAATCTAGGTAGTAGTGGATCAGTAGATGAAATATGGTCACTTATTAGCGATCAAAGAGTCGGGTATAGTGGATTCCTTGGAGATTAGGTATGTGGAAAAGGCGGTGAGACTACATGGAATTCTAAGCTCAATTTCCTCAGAAAAGGAAACAAATTTTATGTCATTAGTCTATAGGGGATTGCAGTGTTATTTTGGCAGTCATCTATGCATCGAAACTACCTTATATCCTCAAATATACGGGTAGACAGAGTGAACTATACAGACACTGGCGGATATTTTGTGGGCATGCATCTTGAACTATAGTGGATCATTGGTGTGACACCTACCCTTGGTGGAGTTTTCTTACAATAATAGATATCACTCTTCCATTGGTATGGATCTGTTTCAAGCCTTGTACGAAAGATAGCATCATTCAACCTTGTGCTAGATATAGGTTGGGTAAATAATAATTTGTGGTCCCGTAGTAGTGTAGAGCACAGAAGATAAGGTTAATCATGTTCGTGATAGGATAAAATCCTCATAGGGCCTATATAAGTCATATAGTGGTCATAGGAGGAGGCATTTAGAGTTCGAGGATGGGGACCACATATTCTTGAACGTTTCCCATTGACATGGGAAAAGGAGGTTTAATAGAGGGGGTAAGATTTCTACGAGGTTCATCGAACCCTTTGAGGTGTTGGGACAAGTTTGAAAGGTGGAATATTGGTTTTAATTTCCACTATAGTTAGAAAATATCCACATTGTATTTCATGTCTCTTAGCTTCTTCAATTCCTGCACGATGACTCCCAAATAATTGAATGGGGGGAGTAGAACATTGAGGACGACGCAATGCTTGTGGAATGACCAGTGGATATCTAGGATCATCGGGATAAGGTGCTTCATGGATGGACCATTCCCTTGGTTTTTGTGTTTTGGAGGGTTGGTGGCCTGGAGGAGAGTACTTGTGAGTGTTAAGCAGTTATTCATGCCCAGTACCTGAAGTTGTTCTAAGTTTAGCCTTTTCATGTTTTACTTTTTAATGTGATGATTGAGCTCTGTTTTCTAGGATATTGGTTGTTTCCTTTTTCCCTAATGTGTGATAAAGTCCTGACATGTGAAAATGGGGGGACTTGACTCCTAATAAAGACAAATTAATTGATATGTGATTAATCCGATGTGGTCAATTTAGTGTCGCCCAAAGCGGATAGTATCTTGACATGGAGGAAGGAATACCATGATCCATGTGGTTGGATAGTGTGGTTTTTGTGCTTGTATGGTGTGTCTTCTGGTTTATTTGGTTAGTATATGTCGGAGGAGGTGTTCATGGATGTTGAGGATTCACTCCAACATTCAAACAACCCCAGATTTTTTATCATTGAACCGTGATCTGTTTTCTATTTAGCTTTGTTTCATGTGTAGCAAGATCTTTGCTAGGTATCTCACATGGTGGTTTTATGGACCAATCTTTCATTGCTTCTTGGTTTTAAATTCTTAAGGGACATTGGTTTTAGAGGAATATGATGTAATTTCCCAGACCTCTCAGTTCCATTACATTATCAAAATCTAGTGTTTGAGGTTCTATGGATGTAATAGTGACTCATTTCAAGATTTTTTCAAAATCTATATTTTTAACAGTAGCTCATTTGATGGTGATTTGAAAACCGGAAGGTGGGTATGGTATGATGCACCAGTGATTTAGGGCTGGTGAGTCAGAACGGTGAGTTTTGATGGTGATTTGTTGATGGTAGGTCGCACTGGTGAGTCAGAACAGTAAGTCACGACAGTGAGTCGCGACAATGATTTGATGATGGTAGGTCCCCAATGGTGACTCAGGATGGTCACTCATCCAATGGTGACTCTCAATGGTAACTTGTACAATAGTGACTCATGATGGTGACTCTTCTAGCAGTGACTCATGGCGATGTCTCGTCCAGTGTTGACTTGTGATGGTGACTCATCCATCGGTGAGTAGTCCAACGGTGACTCATAAAATAGTGGGTCATCCAAGGATGAGTCATCCATTGGTAGATAACCTAATATTGAGTCATTTAATAGCATTTCATCCACTGTTGAGTCATTTCCACAGTTTTTCAAATATCTAGTTTTTCCAGTTCTTTATGTTTCACCCCTTTAATGTTTTGTTTGATGTAAAATGATTTTAAAATAATATTTAAGTGATTTTGAATCTATTTAAAATTATATAAAATAAATATTTAAATTCTTAACACTCAAGAGAATTTTATATAGTAAAAATGCATAGTCTTTATGATGATCTAGCTTTAATGTTTTTTGAAACCATTCCTCCTGTTGATATTGGATCTGCCCTCTCTAAAACCAAGACCCTTTCTTCCTTGTATGTTTACCTTTACTCTTGATATTGGGAATCCTCGAACCTTTCTTCCCTAAAGATCCATGTGTCTCTGTTTCACCCTTGGATCACATTTCCCTGGATCCTTACACACACCATGTTTTGTGAAAGGATGAGGTGTTGATCATTGGTTTCTTAAGGTATAGATCACATTGGCTCTCTTAATTGTATATCATGTGGCCTATGTGTACTCATGTATCCTTGTCAATATCTTTGAATCAAAATTTAATAACCTTAATTGAATTAGATTTAAATCAATAAACAGGGGCTTGGGAAAAGTGACGCAAGTTTCTATTTTATTAGATTCGTTGTTATTGTGATATGTATGTGCTATGTGCCTATTGAAAAATTATGACTATTGGTGGCCTTTGTTTTCATACTTGTGATGCATTGATAATTACTCTTGCTGTTATTCTTCTGAATAGTTATAAATAAGAAAATACGGTTAACGATGTATATCTTGTTAAATAAATTTATGCCTTTGGATTGATCAAACTTTGTGATAACACCTGAATTATCAATGTGGAATTAAATAATGAATGTCTGTTAACTCTAAATACACATAGATTTGTTTGGTGTGGTTGTTTGTTGTGTGTAACATTGTTCTAACTTGTGTTTTAGTAGGTTTGTGATCATGGATAGGTTTATGGGGTGATTCAATGGGTTTAATGGAATATTAGGTTGAGAGATTGATTGATTGATTGTGGAATAGATGAGTAGTGTTGTATAGCGGGACTGTAACAGGGTTGGGTTTTGGTTGTATTGTTGGGTGTGATGTTTTTATGTAGTGTGGATACCGATGGTTGCAATGAGATGTGTTTATGGTTGTGGATGTGAGATGTATGTTGTTCTATTTAGGATGATGGTTTGGGTGTGATTACTTTCAAGAATGATGGTGGCAGTGGTTGTCATAGGCATAAAGTGGAGACGAAATGTAGAGTGGGTTGTTTTTAACTTTGTTTTTCTTCCTCTATGTGGTTTATACTATGTTTCTTATGATTTATTGTGTCTGGAAGCTTCCTAGGTAGGGATGACATGAATAAATTGATTTCTTAATAAATAAATGTCATTTGTAAAATGATTTGGCTGGGTTATGAATCGAATTGTGTCTCGTTGTGTAGTTATACATTTAGAGGTAGAAAAAAAGGCATTGTGTGGGATGGTTTTTTGTTTGGAAAACCCCATAGGTTGGGTTGAGTGTTTGATACCTATATATATATATATATATATTTACTTATTTTTTATTTCTATATGCACCCCACACTATTTGAGCTCTATGTTCCAAACACCCCTATTGTCATGGGGTAGGGTGTCTTTTTCTAACATCCTGGTGTGAGGATGGATGGTTGGTTATTGGATCTTCCCTACTCCCTATTCTAGGCATTAGTATCCCAAGACTCTTCGGGTAGGTTTTGGTGTAGTTGTGAGGCCCATGTACCTATAGGCGAGGTGTGCTTTCCCATGTGTCTACGGGATGAGATGTGGTGTGTTTTCCTAGGTGACTTTGGGAGGAGTTATGGTTGTGGCATGGGTGTATGTGGGAAAGATGGGGTGTGGATGTAGCCCAGGTGTCTATGGGTGGGATGTGGTGAGATTTTTTTTCATAGGTTGTGGGACTAGCTCTGAGGGCTAGTTGTGTGAGGGCTAGTTGTAACATGGGCATTGTGGAAGAGTGGGGAAGCGTCGGGATTTTTTTTATTAGGGTATGAGCAGTTTACTAGTGGGAAGTGGTACAGGGTACCCAAAAATTGATGTGATTATTATATTACTTTACTTGACTTATATTATTTGGTTAGCATTCCTTGGATAGGTTGGGATGCCTAATTTTCCTTATTAGTTATTATTTTTTCCTTTTGTTTTCTCACAGGGGTATTAGTATGATTCTCCCACTTGTGCACTAGAGGCCTTGGTTTTTCCTACTGAGTATACTTCTATGCTCACCCTATGTGTATAAATCTATTTTTAGGTTTCTGGGAGGATTACGTGGACTGTGTTGAACCTTACTAGCTAAGATGTGGGGAATGTTTTCGTGTCACTTCTTAGCTTTGTTCTTTTGGTACTTTAGAGTTTTATTTTATTTCTAGTAGATTTGTTTGAAACATACATGTGGGGAAGATTTTAGTTTTACTTTATATATAGTGCTTGAAGTTATTTTAGGATGGATCATGTTATCTCTAGATATTATTTTCTTTATAAAGTTTAATGCCTCCTATATTGTGAGTTCTTTGTACCCATGGTGCTAGTTTCCACCTCAGGTCCTACTAGAGGCGGGACTCTGAGATCATTATCTCTCTTCCTTCATTTCCAGCTCATACGGGGCATCTTTAGAGGGAGGTTTCATGGAAGTTAATTATCAAGGAGACCATGAATCTAGTTTATGATTCCCCAGATTCTTTTGGTAGAATGATTCCAAAATCATAAACATTAAATGTCAAATTATTTGAAATTAACAACTCCACATTTTTTTTGAATTTAAATAAAGTATAATTTATTAGTTATCTATTATTAAATCATTTACATGTTTTTTTCATAAGTAAAAAAATCTGTAAAAAAAATATTATCTACATTTCTTAATAAAGTATAATCTTATATAATTTATGGTTTTAATATTTATTGGGTTATTGGAACATCATTTTCCTGGTATTTTGAAAACATATGGTATGGATGAAAATTTTATGTTATTTTTTAAATCTAAAATGTACCTTATACTCTTGTATGTTTATATACATATTTATATTGTTAAACATTTGGTAATAGAGAGAGTCTCAGCATTTATGAATGACATGATATTATTACTTTTGGTTTATATTTTTTAATGAGATTTACAAATCTTAGTTTTCATACACATAAAAAAGTTGTACAGAAAATATATTGTTTTTTTAGTATGGGAGTAATATATGCCTTTTATCAACAATAATAATCATAACCAGTCACCAATTTTGAGAGAAATGATAATGATTACTAAAGAGATATAATGGAGACTATTCTGATCAAAGTTATTATTGAAAATTTTCTCATGTTTACTATAATATATAATAACCCAAAGAGTTATGTTTAATCATTTTCTAGATAAGAGGATTATAATTTTTAGTGGATATTTTGAGTTGAAAATATATATTGGTGTTCTTTTCAATGTAAAATTTCAATTTATGTACCTTATTCTATAACATATTAGGATATTATGAAGTAATTAGATGTTACAGATTTAAAAAAACAAATTATAAGGCCAATAGATCCATGCTTAGAGATGATTATCAATGTTTTGAAATTATTCCTAAATTTTTTTTTTCTCAAATGAATTATAGGGTAATGAAAAATATTAATATTTTACACTCACTCAAAGAGAATTAATTAAAAAATTAGTACAAAAAATCATAGAAAATTCACCAAAGGAATGAAAATCCAAGAAGGAAGTGATTCGGGATTCTAGGAACATTAAAATTCTATTTCATGACACCTGAATTAGAAACATAATAAAATATTAGAGTAAATTAGGGAGGGATTCTATAAAGAAAAAAATAAAAGTGGTGTTATGTTTTCTTCTAATAGTTCCCAAAATTTTGGATCATGTAATGATAAACCAAGCACATCAATGATTTATATATGTGTTGAGTTAAGTGATTTTGAAATTTCTCAATTTTCTACATGGATTAAATAATACATGTGAATAAATAATTTCTAGATGAATCACCAAAAGTGAACATTATCTCGAACTAAAAATGTCACAAAGGAAGTCTTTGATGAAATACCCAAAAAAATAAAATATATGAAAATAAGGAAAGAATTTTATATAGAGAGTGACAGTGATAAATATATATCTTCTACTAGTTCTTCGAAATATATTCATGATAAATTAAAAAATATATTTTAAATTCCCATAGTTAGAAAAAAAATTATAGGATGAATGAATATAGAAGAACTTAAAAATGTTACACTTGATTTTAAATTATTTTATAATTAAAGTGTTGATGAAAGTGAAAGTAAATATGTGCATCAATTTCATATAGTTTAAAAAATTGAATTCATGTAACTATACATGAAAATAGATAAATGGGAGTTAAAATGTGAGAAATATAATGATAATTTATTGAAACATACTAAAAAGTATAGTAAAATAAAATTTATATCACCCAAAAAGATGTAATAATTATTTAATACATAATAATGTATTTTGAATGTGTAAAATTTTCTTGAAAATATAAATTATGAGTTAAAATATTTGATAGTTAAATATTTAAAAGTAAATGATTATTGGAATTTAAAATTGTTGGGAAGTCATCCTAGGAATATTATAAGAATAATACATAGATGTTGAGAAATTATGAGAATAATATGAAATTTTATAAATGATAATATGAAATTTTTTTGTCTAAATCTAGAATTTATTGTTTGAATAAATTAATTACAAATGTCACCACTAAAATAAAATCATTTGAGAATATGTATGGAAACCTGAGGCCGAAATGTTAAACACCCATACATGGTAGTAAATCCTAAAGGATTTTAATATATAACGTAAACTATTATTTTCCAATTAAATAACCCTATAGTACTACGTGTCAAAGCAGAGGATACTTGAGGAAGAACTATAATTCAAAAAGTGTTAAATATTTAAAAGAATATGTTCATTATTTTAAGAGATAATGGTTATTTTGAGTACCAAATACACAATAAAACTTTTCATACAATTGTGTTTTTTTCAAAAACCTATGGACTTCAGATGTTATATCATTTAATGGATTTACATTGAATAAATATGTTTGTTTTGAACCTTCAACTAAATAATGATACCTAGTTCATGTTAATTTTTTTCCATAACATGATTTCTCTTAAAATTTTGTTTAAATTTTACTATGTTTAAATACATAGTTATATATTTCATTAAAAATAGGTTAATTACTTTCATTTATGTGGATTTTTTGTTCCTTATATTTATATAATTATGTTAATATTATTTTGTTAAATTTATAAAGAATTTAATTTAATGTTATTTATGAAAACTTCTATGAAAGAATAATCTCGTACATTAGAAGATAACTTAATCAAAGCTTTTCATTTTATTTTTACATACCGATTCTTATATGAATAGTTTTTTATTCTTGATCTAAATAACATGTTCTTTTAATTGATAATCCTAAATTTTAATTAGAAGCATTATGAAATTAAAATATAATTTCTTAAAAAATTGAATATATCCAATAATGTGTTTTTTGGGAATATTTCTGGACCGTATGATCTTAAATTATCAATAATGGTTTTAAGTATAATTCTAATGCATATATATATAAGTTTGATAATATATTTAGTTTTATTAATTCAATTTAATTTTTTATTGAGAACTTATTTAATTTATGATGTAATGTTAATGTTTTAAACAACAAATATCTTCATACAAATAAATTTCATGAAGTGATATTTTATGACAATGGATTTTTGATAAAGAATTATATATCAATAATTCATTTTTTTGTTATGTAAATGATTAAATATCAATTATGGAAATATATCCCAATAGAAAAGGAAATCAATGTGCTAAAAGTTTCATCTATAATCCATGGGTACTTCTAAACGATGAGATTTATGGAATATGGAGATGAAACATTTGTTTCATTCAATACAATTTTGAATATTATATTCTTATTATTAGAGTGGATTGATGAACTAATGGTATTGTTTATGGATTTTGAATCATTTTAATTTTCATGAAAATATCTAGAGGTATATATAATCCTTATGAAGAGTAATTATAATGATATAGATATTAATTTTAATCATAATGTACATATGTTGAATCATTTTTCACTAGGAGTAGGGATTTTATTTTAGTTTTTCAAATATTTCATACTATATAAGAAATTATATAAGGAAACTTTGAATGTACAATTTTTTTTTTACTTTTTTACTCTATAATTAGATGTTGATACATGATTTTTTGGAGTTTCAATGATTCACACTACATGGGATGGTTAATAGAAATATTTTATTGATTTCCAAGATAATAAATAGTGTATTAGTATATCTTATGAGAGATAAATAATTGGATTATAATCTCATATTGAAAGGGTTATGTAAAATCTTATAATTTTTGAAAATATCCCTCAAATTAGGTTCATGTAATTTATCAATTAAAAGTTGTTCGTTAAAAAATCAATGGAAGAATCTACTCTATTTCACCATAGATCTATCAAATGATCAACCAAGGAAAGTAAAAAAGAATACATAATTTGTTAAGAGAAAACTATTTGTGGGATATTTTAATGATATTATACTATAGAGAAGAATAAATTTGTATAAGAAGAATTAAAAAAAACATACTTTATAGAATTGACATACTACTAACATTAATGATTTCTACAAAATGTTTTCCTCGATTAATGTCTTTACAACTAGAGATGTTATTGAAATGGAAAATTAATTTTTTAAAGGAAATAATGATTTTAAAGAATTATAATTTGAGACATATAAGGAATATTATAAAGTAAAATATAAATCTCCTTCAGCAGAGATTATTTTTTCAAATGAATTAGCATGATCTGAATCATATTCTAAAAATTCTAGTAAAACACAAAGTGAATAGAAAATATCAACTGATGTAACAAGTATAACTTTTTAAATTATTTTAAAATCCAATTATTTCAATGTTATTTATTTTTAAATATATAAAGTTTAAAATATAACTTTGAAACATGTGAATTTTTTGTTGGTAAAAAAACAGATAGATCCTAGGAATATTTTTTATATTTCATCGCAAAAAACATGAAGAGGAAAATCAACTCCTCATATGAAAATCTAAATAAAATCAATACACTAATAATATCCAAATATGTTTGTGGACATGATACAATGTTATATTTCCAACACCTAGATTTCCAAGTAGTTGAAAAAAATTATTTACATTTTTTATGAAGATAATGGATATCTAACCAATATTCATAGTCAGTATAAATTTTATAACAATAAGATGAAATTTTTTAATCTATTTCAAAAATCTATACAAAGACATCCGAATTTTGAATAAGAAATTTTCTAACCTTTAATTTTTTTTGATGATATATAGTAGAGATTAGTTGGTATTACTGATTTTTAAGTGGTATTGACAATAAGGATAAGGTTCATCATCAATGCATTGATTATATGAATCACTATATTTTAATATTTGAAAATTGTAGTTATAAATAAAATTTTTAAGAAGAAAATTATTCATAATAGAACTAAAATATATCCTCTATTGTTGATATGATAGAATCCTTGGAGAGATAGATAGGTTCTGAAGAAGAAATGTTATATGAATAGAAAATTTATATTAATAAGTTGAATAACATTTTGGGTAAACTTCCTCAAAATTATTTGAAACCCATTTTTGGAATTTTTGGAATTTTCTGATTTTTTTTATTTTTTTGAAAAACAATCTCAGATTCTATTAGGCATTTAATTTTATTATCTAATGGTAAATTTTTTACTAGATCTTATTTTTCTTTAATTACTTTTTATTTAATATTATTCTATTTATCTCATTTATTTCATTTCGTGATACATGAATTTTTATTACTATTAATGATAAAAGATGATATAAAGTTGTTTATTTTTCTTTTTCTGGTCCAAAAAATGAACATTAAAAGTTAATAAGTATAAGGGTTTATTTATTATAAAATTTATTATTAATATTTCCTTTCACTATTTATTTTTGAAATCACAAAGAAGGTAAAATTTAAAAAAATGAGAATTTAAATAGTTCCTAAATATAATGATAAAAAATTAAATAATAAAAATGGGAGATATTTAAAAATTTCATCAAATTGGTTTTTTATTTATATTTTCTATTATTCATTAATTGGAAGAGTGTATCTACATATAAAAAGTTATAAATGAAATGTTATTTTTTATTTTATTATCATGAAAGGGGGAACTTATTCCATTGCATATTATGAAATTTATATGTTATATTTATTTGATATTTTTTAAAACTAGGTTTTCCATTAAATTGTTGTGGTATCAAAATATAGAGATATTGTTGAGAAATATATTAATTCATTAATAATTTTGAAAATCACATAACATTAAACATAATACATTTAGTATTTAGATGTTTTTGTTTAAGTTTTTTTTATGCAGAATCAAATTTAAGGTAATTTGATTTCTTGATATCATTAATATGA
Organism: Viscum album; assembly: GCA_963277665.1. Taxonomy (NCBI): domain Eukaryota; kingdom Viridiplantae; phylum Streptophyta; class Magnoliopsida; order Santalales; family Viscaceae; genus Viscum; species Viscum album. The sequence goes on along the minus strand of OY728133.1, from coordinate 1,018,015,063 downwards.
AAATCAAGAGGATAAAATAAAGTGGATTATATAGTGGTATATATTTAAATTCATCAAAATAAGTAAAACATTATTATGTTGATCACATAGTGATAAAGGGGATTCTATTATAGTTACAACTAATTCCATAGAATACGAAATAAATCTTTTATAGAATTTAATATAAATTGTACAATAGAATTGAGGAATATAAAATAAAATACACACACACACCTGAGAAATTTATTACAATAATTGATCTATATCATGAAACCGCTCTTTTTTTTGAGATCTTTCAATTGTTATATTTTTTATTTATTAGTTTTTTGAATATAGATTATATGTGTCAGGTAAAATTATAAAATATTTTTGTATCACTTTCTATAATAATTATGTTTTTGAATTTTATATAGTGTTTTTCTTTGTGAATAAAATATCAACACTTCTAGTTTATAAAAGTATGGAACTAATAAAATCTAGATGATTGATGTAACTTCCCACGTAAATAAAGAATATGACATTTTCACATTTATCCGTATTTGTGAATAAAATATTAATATTACTTTAAAGGAGACGCTATGCTCGATGGCGTACCCAATACGCAACAACGGGTTTCTTGGGAATCTTACATTACACTCTAATAATAAAATAATATTATTTTAAATGGTAGTTAACGCCAAGACGTTGTAATGGCGGGAATGAACAAAATTAAATACAAAATGATTATATATGTTTGTCAAATATTTTTACTTTTTACAATAAATGTTAGAGGATTAAAAATGCGAATGAATCCAATTTTAAGCGTAAACATTCTAATATTTTTCAAAAAGTCGATTAACCACCTTTTGAGGGAGAACCTCTTTTAAATCCACTTTTTGACAATTTTATGTGTTATATTTGACAAAATAAAATTTTTCTTTAGAATCGGGACATCAAAATTTACCTTGTGTAAATTTTTGGTATTTTTCCGATAAAGTTCATTTTATTAATGAATAGTGAAAATGTTGTATTTTGATTCAAAACCTCTTTTTAATCTAATTTATTTATATGATTAGATTATCTTTTGAATTGGTTTCAAAGTGAAATTAGAATATATTTTTACCATTTAATCCAATAGTGGTCATTGGAATTAATTTCACTTTGAAATTTGACTTAAACTAGTGCCAATCTTTTAATAGATATTGTTTCTTAAAAACACGCTATTTGTTTTGACAGTGGGAATTAATTATTAAATTAATTAATGCAACGTATATGTTTTGAATTTTTTAATATAGACATCATTTTTGAATTCGGAATATCAAATATAGCTTAGGGTGAATTTTTTGTATTTTTCTAAAAAACATCAATTTTTGATGAATAGTGAAACCACTAAGTCGTAGTTAATGAAACTGATTTTTCGTTTAAATGAAACTTTTCCACTTCTGTGATTTGATTTTCAAAAATCTAACAAACATGGTTTTTATTAAGAAGTACAATTTGATTCAATGAGATCAAAATAATTTTTGGTGAATAGTAACTTTTAAGTTTTACTAATCGCGATTAAAGGTAATTAGTGTAATTTAAGGTAAAAATAATTTTTTTAATAATATGAAATGACCTAGACACAGGTCCTAACCTCATTGGATGTGTCATGTACGACCAAGACAATACATTGGTCAACTTGGGTACCCCATGGAGCCACTTTGGTTGGAAAATGAGATTAATACCTTCTTATTTAAAGTTAAAATTAAAATGTCATAAACATGTGTTGTTTTAATAAAACAATTTTTAAATGGGGTTATACAATTCATATTTTTTACTATAAATATTAATTATAAATATAAAATTATTTCCTAAATCATGATATTTTTTTATAATTTTTAGAAATTAAATAAATTAAATTATTTATGACACCATGTTGATGCAGCGATTACCTCATTATTTAAAGATTTAAATAAAATGAAACGATAATGTAAAATCTAAGACCTACACATGTCAAAAACCTATTGGATGGGTGTATTTTGAAACCTTATCACCTTATCCTCAAAATATATCCTTTTGATAACTTTAAAATCCGAAAATCATTTTATAATAAAGTAATATTTTATAACATTCCAAGAGTGTCCGTCCTCTCCTCTTATAAAAGGCCCCCACCTCTACCACCTTACACACACCTCTCAAGCCTTTAGATCAGCAAAAAACTACCCATTTCATCTCTCCACATACCTCTCTTAATCATTGAAGCCTCACTTTGGTCATAATCCTTTCCAAGGAATCATTTGAGATCAAATCAAAGAGAGTTACCCGATTTAAAGGTAATGTCTTCCCTTGTGTTCTTTTGTTTTATTTTACTTCTCCAAACCCCTAAACTCTTTTTATTACTTTTTTTTGTAAAAAAACCAGTATCTTAAATATACTAGTATGTTGTTATAAGATGTATTCTAGCTACACTTTCACACACCTTCGTCAAATGGTTAAAGAACATGATGTTTCTGTGGATGGTGAATTACTGCCTCATGAAACGATGATTGTTCAATATTCTTTTAACACCTTCAAAGGTGTCCATTAAGATGTAACTATATTTATATATGATATATAATATGTTTATGTTTTCCTTAACCTTTTTTATTTTTCATTTATTTCATACCTTTATGGTTTCCATTATGGGTAAACGTGATATCTTCATTTTAGGAAGTGCGGACTACCGCCCCCTCAAAGTGATTTGATTCGTTAATGTCATGTGTTGGACGTATAAAGGATGGAATTAATGGTATTAAATATTATATCCTACTGTAATTATAATATAACTTTATATCATTATTATTTAATTCCATTTAATACAAAAAAAATGAATGTAGCGTTCATGCGTACGTACGGCTTACCGTCTCCATGAACGGTACATTTTATTTCTTATCTCCAAATGTTATGTACTCTTATAAGTACATATATATAATTTATATATATGTAATATATTACATATAAATGATGTATATCATTCTGAAATTATAATATATATATATCTCACTTTGTTTTAATTCCATTAATATGACAAAAAATGAAAGTAGCGTTCATGTGTACGTACGGCCTACCATCTCCATGAACGGTGCTTTTTAATTTTTTTGTATCCAAATTCTATGGAATAGTATAAAATTAATATATACTGGATATATATGATATTTAAAACATCAATACTAATCTTTATATGATGTACCTATAACTACATGGAAAATTTTGTTCCAACAAGTTCAATTTTTACTCATGTACCGAACATCGACAAAAACGTCTTATATGAACTCACTTTATTAACCAATTATTATAAAATTATAATATGTGATATTAAATGAATAATAATATTTAAATTAGATCATTATGAAATTATAAATTGACCAAATTTTATTATTCAGGAGATTAAAGAACGATCGAGTCATGTCGGACACGAGGTAAGGGATCCTTCCCATGTCTTTCTTTTTAAGTACACTCTTTTATGTCATTACTTTTAAGCTCATATTTCTTATGATTGGTATGTTATTTTATATTACTCTTAATTTAATTTTTATTTTCATATGATGAGATACCCTATTTTCTCTCATCAATACATTTTGGAAGTTTTGAGTGGTGCTATTTGGCTGCCGAATTTTCATAAGGGATCCAACCTCTCTCTTTCTTTTTAAGTACTCTCTTTTATGTCATTAATTTTAAGCTCATCTTTCTTAAGTTTGGGGATGTTCTTTTATATACCTCATACTGTAATTTTTTTGTTCATATTATGAAATACCCTATTTGATCTCATAAATCCTTTTTTGGATGTTTTAAGTGGCGTCGTTAGGCTGCCGAGTTTTCGTAAGGGATTTTTCATCTCACTTTTATTCCCGTGAGTTTTATGAAACATTTTCCACCATTTCCTTTGAGTGGTATATGTACGTACCATTATTCTACTATTTGTGTAATATACTTTCATTTATGAGTATTTACATCAATTTTGTATTTTCCTTCTTTCATGGGGTGTATGTTTCGAAATATTCCCAAGTCGGTAAGGGAACCTTTCACCCTCCTCTTTTTAAAAGACTTATTTTGTTGGGTCTTTTAATTTACATATTTTTATATTGGGATATGTTCTTATTGATGTAAATTTTATATCCCAGTGATGAGATACCCTTTTTTTCTCTCATCAACTCATTTTTGTTTGAAGTGACTCCGTTAGGCTGTCAAATTTTTGCAAGGGAACTTCTTAACCCAATTTTGATTCTTTGGGATAAACTTGCACTCCTTGAATATATCGTTCTATTAATATGTGTGAATGACCTGGGATTTATTTACACTTAATATCCACTTATATTTTGTGTATTGTTTTGTCACACATAATTATGTAATTGATTTATCCTTAATCAAAGGATACCGTTTTTGTATGGGACTTCATCTCAGTATCCCTTCATTGAGGCATATTTTGTTTTATACATGACATTATTTTATACGGTGTATAAACCCCTTTGAATTTTACGTTTATCCAAAAGGAATCTTTTTATATGAATCGTTTTACTAAACTACAAAAGGGAATGTTTTTGTCGTACGTATGCGGCGACAACAACTTATCCGCCGCCATGACCATTATTTGAGTTTCGGCTTCCTCTATAAGCCATGCCTTTTTTTAAATGATAAATAAATACCATGTTTTACTTTTATTTTATTTTGGTATTGAAAATGTTTTTCATAATTTTTTTATATCAATGTGTTGTATTGATATCATGTGATTGAAAAGTGGAAATGTTATGTTTCCTTTATGCATGTTTTATGTGATACGATTATGTTATGGTTCTTGGGCATTATTATGAAGACGGGTGGTTCCGTGATAAACTAAGTGTAACAGCCCAAGATTTTATGAAAAATATTCTTTTTAATTTTATTAATGTCTTGTGTTGTACGCTACACCAAAAGGAGCTTGCACGTCACGCATCCTTGACTTGCCTTGCATTACACGCAATCGCAACCTTCCTCGATAGTGTGTGTAGTACGCAATAATGAGTTTCACTAAACAACGATATGCTATTAAAATATTATTAAAACTACCCGTTATGAATAGTAAAAACCACTTTTTAAAATTCTATAAATCTTATTTTTCAAAATGAACTTCATTTTTGGATTCAGAATATCGAAATTAGCTTAGGTTGAAATTTTGGTGATTTTCGGATAACTTTCATATTTTGATGAATAGTGAAAATTACTAAATTATAATTAAAAACAACTTTTTTAATCGAAATAATTAATAGTGATAAATCATTAATTTGAGTGGTTTTAAAGTATATTTAGAATATATTTTTACAATTTAATAAAATGTTGTTCATTGGATGTAATTTCACATTTAAACTAGACATAAACAAGTGTCAATCTTTTGATAGATATTGTTTCTTAAAAAAACACGCTATTTGTTTTAACAGCGGGATTTAATTATAAAATTAATTAATGCAACTTTTATGTTATTAATTTGGTAAAATAGACATCATTTTTGAATTCGGAATATGAAATATAGCTTGGGATGAAATTTTGGCATTGTTCTGAAAAACATCAATTTTTGATGAATAGTGAAACTACTAAGTGGTAGGTTAAAAACTGAATTTTGCATAAAACTTAATTTTACCGCTTCTGTGAATGGAATTTCGAAAATCCGAGAGACACGGTTAATATCAAGGACTAAAATGTGGTTCAATGAGATGAAAATAATTTTTGGTGAATAGTAACTTTTTACTTTTTTTACCGCGGTTAATAGTAAATAGGGTAACTAAGGGTAAATATGATATTACTATTACCCTAACACATGTCCTAATTCTATTGGACAAGTGTAATTCGACCAAAAACAAACTTAGGAATAAAATATGACCATTTAGGCCCACTTGGATTAGATTAGGACATTTATTATTAATTTATTTAAAGAAGGGTTAAAATAGTTAAAATCAAAGTTTAATAAGTAAATCATTTTTAATATGGGGTTATACATAAGATAAATTCGATTGTAAATATTCATTAGAAAGCTAAAAAGATTTTCTACATGATGGTATTTTATTTGTAATTTGTACACATAAAATAATTTAATTTATTTATGACACAACGATGATGTAGTAATTATCTTATTAATGAAATATTGACATAATTGATGTTATAAACACCAAAATAAATGTAATTTGAGATTTTTTATGAATTCCACTAATTTTATAGGTTACTATGATATATTAATGTTGATTTAATCAACTTGGTTCGAACATTTAATTCTGTTATGACTTTCACAAAAATCATATATCAAATAGTGTCAAAATTGACACAAAATAGTTTTTAAATCAAATATTATATAATTAATTGTTATTTTATTCCTAAAAATCTAAGGTTCGGCCAAATGACTTAGATAAGGATATATATATTAATAATAAACAATTTGGGGTTCGTTTGGCATGTTATAGTAAGTGTATTAACCATATAGTGAAAGAAAACAAAAAGACACGGTAAAAGTTAAATTATTTAACTTAGAGTTAAATCTAATTGATAAGGTTTAAAATAATATCCAAACATGTCTAAATTTAATTGGTTGATGAGATTACAACCCTATCTCATCTAATCTTCGAATATGAGTCATTTTTGGAGGTTTTTAAGTGGGGTTAGATTTATTATAAATTAATATTTTTAAGAATTCCTAAGGTGCCCCTCTCCTCCCTTATAAAAGGACACCTCCTCCCCCTCCTCCTCACACCAATTTGAGCACTCAAGTTCGGCCAACCCCTGACAAAATCTCTTATCCACTTCCCTAGAAACATCCTAGAGGTTCTGGTCTTCCTCAAAGACCAATTCTAGTGCCCTAAGAGGAGGTCTCAAAAAGGCACTTCAAAGAAGAGGTAATTACCGTTACCAATTCTTTCATCTTTATTTCTTCTTCCACTTCTTTTTCTTAGTTTGTTTCATTATGAAGTAATAACATCAGTATCACTCATATACTGATATGTTATTATAAGTATGAAACAACCCTATTTCACCATCTATCCATCCTACGGAAAAAGAAATCACCGCGCGTGCGTACGTACGGAATACCGTCTCCACGCCGTGGTGTAATCTATTTTCCACCACCACCTTACATGGATGGGTATAATGGTGTAAAGAATAACTATAAATAGTTATTACAACATCATATTGATTCTGATATATTGTATAATCCACTCCAATTCAATTCAATATTTATAGAAATGATATCATCGCTCGTGCGTACGTACGGAATACCGTCTCCATGACGCGATGAGATTCATTCTCCATGTTAACCATTTAAGAATGATTATAATGTATATATAAGAAATAATAATGAAATATATGACATTATAAAGCTACTGGATTTATGTATATATATACCTATGTATGTCATCTACTTACTTCCATTTCAAGACAATAAGGAAAGAAAAACAGCGTTCATGCGTACGTACGGACTACCGTCTCCATGAACGGTGTTTTTCATTTTATTTATCTATCTATTATATATATATATATACTGAATATATATGATATATAAATCATATTTTATATTCTGGAAGTAAGTAAATCATGATATAAGTAATAATGATGTCAAGAACAACAAGTCAAAACACCTACGATAAATGAAACGATTTTACCCAAAACGCTTCTTTAACATGGAATTTACAAAAGAACGGGTAATATAATGTCATAAGTGAACCATATATGATATCATAACAATGAATATGATTCTGTAATAAGTCAATAACATGATTTAAATCATTATACAGGAGGTTCGGACACTTACAAAGCAAGTCGGACCTAAGGTAAGGGAAATATCACAATCTCATTTTTATCCGAGATTGTTTATTCGTAAGTATTTACTGGGGTGTATTTTATCATCCACATCCATGTTCCCTCAATATGTAATATTATTTCCATCCACCTACAATTGTTTAAATCCAATTTTACCCTTCTATGAGTTTTTAGTAAAGGATATGAAAGGAATCTTTTTTTTCGTTTTTCGTACGAGGTACTTTTTGACTTTTCCGACAAAAGTACGAAGAATGTTTTTTTTTAACTTATACGGCACGAACGGATTTTTACGGTTTTATAAAGCCTTATTTTCATGAACCTTCCTCCAAAATATTTCATGAATATTTTCAATAAAATCTTTTTCTTTTAAAATTGCATGAGGTTTTGTGAAAAGAAATTGATTTTGAAGAAGAAAGGATATTTTCCTCAAGAATTCAATTCAATTGTTTTATCAAAATTATTTTCCATCTAAGATAATAAAGGGTTATGTTTCTATCCATATTTTTACATTGATTTGACTATGTTGTGATGGAATTATGTTTATGAATTCCTTTATCTTATATGAATGGTTTTATGATGTCATGTTGTTTAAGAATCCCATTTTTATTACATGGGTTATGCAATGATGTATGATTTATGATTTTGTGGCACACATAAGAAAGGATTCATTAAGAGATGGGTGGGACCTATATCTCCCTCCAATGCATTGGGTAAAGATTTTATATCTCATGAGATAGACATGGCTGGAATGGTAGGTTATACCGGTTCAGTGAAACAGGACTGAAACGAGGATTACTCGATTCAGAAAGGGACTTTGTCCACTAAGATAGTCTTGGCAATGAGTCTTGACTAACAAGAAATGATTCTCTAAGATTATGTGTGTATGCCACAATGAGTAATGTTTTAAGTTATGATTTCATTTTCACTTCTATGATTTATCCCATGTTATGATATTATGAGCTCTTTTGCAGGTTAAGATTTCCAAAAAAGTTATGTTCTTATGAAAATTATGTGATTGATATTTCTTTTGTTTACCCTTACTGAGCATTTGAGCTCACCCTTTTATGTTTTCTTTTCCCCAGGATATAAAGAAAGGTTTTAGGTAAAAAAAAGAATGACCTTTATGGGAGATATTGAAGAACTTTCACCACGATTAGAAGATTACGTTCCGAGTTTCCAAAGACACTAAACTATTACGATCCTTTAGTGTGTGTTTTTGTTATGTACTAAGTATTCCGCAAATGTAATGTAATGTCCATGTACGTCAGGCTACGGGTCTCTACAGTTGGTATCAGAGGAAAGGTTTAGTCAACCTTTGGAAACTAGGATGCGAAAACGTTAGTGAGATCCCTAGAGATATTTCTAAGGTATGTCTAGGGATGTCTCTAAGGTTAAGTATACGTATAAGTTATAGTCCTAGAATTGCGCTAACGATCTTAGAATTTAACCTAAGATGTTAGATATTGAGGGTAATACCCCTTTATTATGTTGTTTTCCCTAGCATTATTTTTGCCTCTCACACTATTCTTTTGGGGTTTTAGACGATGGCTGGAACCCGAAGGAACCGTGTTGATCAATGCAATGGACAATGCAATGATTGTCCCCCTGAGCAACCAAACGATATGGGATCTGGAATGCAAAATCTTGTAGCCATGCTCACACAACTTTCTCAAGCTATGAATCATGCAGGACTTCCAAACGAGCAAAGGAAGGAGCAACATTCCGTTGAATCCTTCATGAGGCAGCGTCCGCCTTCTTTCAGTGGGTCTACTGATCCATTAGTTGCTGAACAATGGATTAGTAATACTGAAAAGATATTTTCAGTTCTTCAATGTTCTGAACATGATAAAGTCATCTTAGCAGTATATCGTTTGGAAGGTGAAGCTGATCAATGGTGGAATCTTATCAAGAATACGAGGCCAAGAGATGAAATTGAGTCCATGGAATGGGACGAGTTCAAGAACTTGTTTTTCAGTAAGTACTTCCCTCGTATTCTTCGAACGAAGATGGAAAAGGAGTTTCTTGAGCTGAAACAGAAGGATGATGAATCTGTTGGTATATACGAAGCGAATTTTACAAGACTTGCAAGGTATGCATCTGGCATTATCATCCAACCTGAAAGTAAAGTTGATCGATTTTTCAGTGGCTTAAAACCAAGTCTTCGAAGGGCATTAGCTATAAGAGACTTCAGTAGCTATGAAGAAATTGTGTGTTGTGCTATCAAGGTAGAAATGGAAGTTGGTGTTACATATCCATCTCATGGTTTTGACAAGAAACGAAAGATGGAGTTCAAGGAGAAATCTCAGAATAATGGTGAAAAGAAGATGAATGTTTCCTTATGCACAAAGTGTGGAAAGAAGCATGGTGGAGATTGTCTTAAAGGGACTAGAAAATGTTTTAAGTGTGGAAAAGAAGTTCATCGAGCAGCTGAGTGTCGAAGTAATAGAAAAAGGGTTTCTAATGATGTGAATAAAGCAAACACTGCAGAGAACGCACCACCAACACTTCAATGCTTCAAGTGCAAGGAAATGGGGCATTATGCTAATAATTGCCCTAATCCAAGGGTTAGTGATGATCAACATGAGCAACCACTGAAGGCAAAGGACAAAGGGAAATCACATGCGATCACTATTGGCAATGTTGAATATGATAACGATGTGGTGGAATGATTAAGTGTTTATGTAATGGGATTCCAAAATAATGTTGTATCATGGAGTATTGGAATATTTATGTATTGGTTTAATGTGGTATTCAAAGTGATTGAGATATTTTTGGAAATAAGATGATATGCGCATAATGAAGGGAAAATAAGAAAATGAAATGTTTAACAGTATTCATGAGCTCATGATTGATATAAGGACTAAGTGATATCATGGTTTGAGTATATAGAATTTTGAGGATTCTGGTATGTGGAAAGTGTTAACTTTTAACTGCATTCAAGTTTTCACTAAGGTTCAATGGGTATTCAAGAGAGTACAATATTAAGGCCTTTGAATGTTTGGAATGTGTCCAACAAGATATATCTTATGATATATGGGGATCAACGATGGTATTAAATCTCTGGTAATCGTTTTCACTATGTTATGAGAATGGACTACAGTATTATGGATAGGACTAAAGATTGGAATGGATTATGTTGGACATAAGTTAGTATTGTTTAAGGATAGAAGTTTTTCGATATTATGGGATGTTATAGTAATATAGTTTTAGAAAAAGGACAACCTGCGGGACGGGCGACAGCCCATCGCTTCGAACAAGGCTGTAGGAATCGAACCCACAACCGAAGTGCGACTGGCCTTTATCGCCTACCACTGACCTACAGGAAGTCCCTGTTTAGTAGAAACTAGTGTTATTATATTAAGCAGTATGATATATGAAGTATAAGCCCATTTTAGGAACCATATATGATTAATCTCACTATAGATCGACTTATGTATATAATTTTTGCTAACCTTTTGTTTGAGACAGATGGAATGACCCGTCATTCTATCACATTATCTTCTAACACTTCACGAATAACAAATTCAACTTCATTTATTTAAGAGATGAAGTGGAAATTGTTCAAGGCACGAACAACAGTGAGATTGTACCAAAATAAAGTAAGTATTTATTCTAATTCAAATTTTCAACTTTAGGGAAATGATCTTGAAAACCAAAAATGTTGTCCTAGTGATCTTATACCTGAGGAATCAGATGGTACCTTATATCATCACAAATTTATGGATTTGTGATTTTTGGCTTTTCCATAGCCATGTTCTCTACCACTCTCCATCAGAACATGATGGTTAGATTTTTCTTCCATATCCATATTTTTACCTATGTGGAAACCCAACAATTAGTTTATTTGGGTAATCGTTACATTTCATACTTTAGTTTTTAAAGCCAAGTTTTGGTATTCCTTTTTAGGATGTGGGAAACTTTCGAATAGAAAACCATTTATAACCCCGACGAATTTCGAGGGCGAAATTCATTTTAAGGGGGGTAGAATGTAACAGCCCAAGATTTTATGAAAAATATTCTTTTTAATTTTATTAATGTCTTGTGTTGTACGCTACACCAAAAGGAGCTTGCACGTCACGCATCCTTGACTTGCCTTGCATTACACACAATCGCAACCTTCCTCGATAGTGTGTGTAGTACGCAATAATGAGTTTCACTAAACAACGATATGCTATTAAAATATTATTAAAACTACCCGTTATGAATAGTAATAACCACTTTTTAAAATTCTATAAATCTTATTTTTCAAAATGAACTTCATTTTTGGATTCAGAATATCGAAATTAGCTTAGGTTGAAATTTTGGTGATTTTCGGATAACTTTCATATTTTGATGAATAGTGAAAATTACTAAATTATAATTAAAAACAACTTTTTTAATCGAAATAATTAATAGTGATAAATCATTAATTTGAGTGGTTTTAAAGTATATTTAGAATATATTTTTACAATTTAATACAATGTTGGTCATTGGATGTAATTTCACATTTAAACTAGACATAAACAAGTGTCAATCTTTTGATAGATATTGTTTCTTAAAAAACACGCTATTTGTTTTAACAGCGGGATTTAATTATAAAATTAATTAATGCAACTTTTATGTTATGAATTTGGTAAAATAGACATCATTTTTGAATTCGGAATATCAAATATAGCTTGGGATGAAATTTTGGCATTGTTCTGAAAAACATCAATTTTTGATGAATAGTGAAACTACTAAGTGGTAGGTTAAAAACTGAATTTTGCATAAAACTTAATTTTACCGCTTCTGTGAATGGAATTTCGAAAATCCGAGAGACACGGTTAATATCAAGGACTAAAATGTGGTTCAATGAGATGAAAATAATTTTTGGTGAATAGTAACTTTTTACTTTTTTTACCGCGGTTAATAGTAAATAGGGTAACTAAGGGTAAATATGATATTACTATTACCCTAACACATGTCCTAATTCTATTGGACAAGTGTAATTCGACCAAAAACAAACTTAGGAATAAAATATGACCATTTAGGCCCACTTGGATTAGATTAGGACATTTATTATTAATTTATTTAAAGAAGGGTTAAAATAGTTAAAATCAAAGTTTAATAAGTAAATCATTTTTAATATGGGGTTATACATAAGATAAATTCGATTGTAAATATTCATTAGAAAGCTAAAAAGATTTTCTACATGATGGTATTTTATTTGTAATTTGTACACATAAAATAATTTAATTTATTTATGACACAACGATGATGTAGTAATTATCTTATTAATGAAATATTGACATAATTGATGTTATAAACACCAAAATAAATGTAATTTGAGATTTTTTATGAATTCCACTAATTTTCTAGGTTACTATGATATATTAATGTTGATTTAATCAACTTGGTTCGAACATTTAATTCTGTTATGACTTTCACAAAAATCATATATCAAATAGTGTCAAAATTGACACAAAATAGTTTTTAAATCAAATATTATATAATTAATTGTTATTTTATTCCTAAAAATCTAAGGTTCGTCCAAATGACTTATATAAGGATATATATATTAATAATAAACAATTTGGGGTTCGTTTGGCATGTTATAGTAAGTGTATTAACCATATAGTGAAAGAAAACAAAAAGACACGGTAAAAGTTAAATTATTTAACTTAGAGTTAAATCTAATTGATAAGGTTTAAAATAATATCCAAACATGTCTAAATTTAATTGGTTGATGATATTACAACCCTATGTCATCTAATCTTCGAATATGAGTCATTTTTGGAGGTTTTTAAGTGGGGTTAGATTTATTATAAATTAATTTTTTTAAGAATTCCTAAGGTGCCCCTCTCCTCCCTTATAAAAGGACACCTCCTCCCCCTCCTCCTCACACCAATTTGAGCACTCAAGCTCGGCCAACCCCTGCCAAAATCTCTTATCCACTTCCCTAGAAACATCCTAGAGGTTCTGGTCTTCCTCAAAGACCAATTCTAGTGCCCTAAGAGGAGGTCTCAAAAAGGCACTTCAAAGAAGAGGTAATTACCGTTACCAATTCTTTCATCTTTATTTCTTCTTCCACTTCTTTTTCTTAGTTTGTTTCATTATGAAGTAATAACATCAGTATCACTCATATACTGATATGTTATTATAAGTATGAAACAACCCTATTTCACCATCTATCCATCCTACGGAAAAAGAAATCACCGCGCGTGCGTACGTACGGAATACCGTCTCCACGCTGTGGTGTAATCTATTTTCCACCACCACCTTACATGGATGGGTATAATGGTGTAAAGAATAACTATACATAGTTATTACAACATCATATTGATTCTGATATATTGTATAATCCACTCCAATTCAATTCAATATTTATAGAAATGATATCATCGCTCGTGCGTACGTACGGAATACCGTCTCCATGACGCGATGAGATTCATTCTCCATGTTAACCATTTAAGAATGATTATAATGTATATATAAGAAATAATAATGAAATATATGACATTATAAAGCTACTGGATTTATGTATATATATACCTATGTATGTCATCTACTTACTTCCATTTCAAGACAATAAGGAAAGAAAAACAGCGTTCATGCGTACGTACGGACTACCGTCTCCATGAACGGTGTTTTTCATTTTATTTATCTATCTATTATATATATATATATACTGAATATATATGATATATAAATCATATTTTATATTCTGGAAGTAAGTAAATCATGATATAAGTAATAATGATGTCAAGAACAACAAGTCAAAACACCTACGATAAATGAAACGATTTTACCCAAAACGCTTCTTTAACATGGAATTTACAAAAGAACGGGTAATATAATGTCATAAGTGAACCATATATGATATCATAACAATGAATATGATTCTGTAATAAGTCAATAACATGATTTAAATCATTATACAGGAGGTTCGGACACTTACAAAGCAAGTCGGACCTAAGGTAAGGGAAATATCACAATCTCATTTTTATCCGAGATTGTTTATTCGTAAGTATTTACTGGGGTGTATTTTATCATCCACATCCATGTTCCCTCAATATGTAATATTATTTCCATCCACCTACAATTGTTTAAATCCAATTTTACCCTTCTATGAGTTTTTAGTAAACGATATGAAAGGAATCTTTTTTTTCGTTTTTCGTACGAGGTACTTTTTTACTTTTCCGACAAAAGTACGAAGAATGTTTTTTTTTAACTTATACGGCACAAACGGATTTTTACGGTTTTATAAAGCCTTATTTTCATGAACCTTCCTCCAAAATATTTCATGAATATTTTCAATAAAATCTTTTTCTTTTAAAATTGCATGATGTTTTGTGAAAAGAAATTGATTTTGAAGAAGAAAGGATATTTTCCTCAAGAATTCAATTCAATTGTTTTATCAAAATTATTTTCCATCTAAGATAATAAAGGGTTATGTTTCTATCCATATTTTTACATTGATTTGACTATGTTGTGATGGAATTATGTTTATGAATTCCTTTATCTTATATGAATGGTTTTATGATGTCATGTTGTTTAAGAATCCCATTTTTATTACATGGGTTATGCAATGATGTATGATTTATGATTTGGTGGCACACATAAGAAAGGATTCATTAAGAGATGGGTGGGACCTATATCTCCCTCCAATGCATTGGGTAAAGATTTTATATCTCATGAGATAGACATGGCTGGAATGGTAGGTTATACCGGTTCAGTGAAACAGGACTGAAACGAGGATTACTCGATTCAGAAAGGGACTTTGTCCACTAAGATAGTCTTGGCAATGAGTCTTGACTAACAAGAAATGATTCTCTATGATTATGTGTGTATTCCACAATGAGTAATGTTTTAAGTTATGATTTCATTTTCACTTCTATGATTTATCCCATGTTATGATATTATGAGCTCTTTTGCAGGTTAAGATTTCCAAAAAAGTTATGTTCTTATGAAAATTATGTGATTGATATTTCTTTTGTTTACCCTTACTGAGCATTTGAGCTCACCCTTTTATGTTTTCTTTTCCCCAGGATATAAAGAAAGGTTTTAGGTAAAAAAAAGAATGACCTTTATGGGAGATATTGAAGAACTTTCACCACGATTAGAAGATTACGTTCCGAGTTTCCAAAGACACTAAACTATTACGATCCTTTAGTGTGTGTTTTTGTTATGTACTAAGTATTCCGCAAATGTAATGTAATGTCCATGTACGTCAGGCTAAGGGTATCTACACTAAGGGTGGGTGAGCCCGATATAGCTCTCCAATGCATTGGGTAACGTGAAGGGTTTAAACATTAAGGTTTCTCTGAAAAGATTTAGGGAATATACTCTGATGGGTATTCCAAATGTAACCAAGAGGGTTACTCCCTACGTAATAATGTTATGAATGCCTCAAGTTACGTTTATGTCTTATGATTTCTATGATTTATTCAGTATTTGATGAGGTATGTTAAAATTCTTATGTTTTATGAGTAAATTATGATTTTATACATGGACTAATGTTTTCTTTTGGTACTTTTATATCCCTTACTGAGCTTTTTATGCTCATCCCAAGTTTATGAAATGTTTTTCATAGGTCAAGGGAAAGGTGCATGATATGATGATAGTGTCAAGGAAGTGTGAAGAAAGAATCCATGTTTTATTTTAAATATGTTTCTGTTGATGGGAAAAAATGAATACATTTTTTATGTAACCACTTTGCTTAAATGTGGAATATAATTCATGATTTATGATCTAATTCTCTAAAACTCTAAACCTGAAAAGATCCTCTATGTAAATTATTCATTTAATTCAATATTAAATAAGGTTTAAGGCTGGGGCCTTATAGTTGGTATCAGAGGTCGGTTTAGATAACTTTAGAGGTTAGGGTATTCTCTAAGCATAAGTGACATTACCATAATGGTTAGGATTTCAGAAAGAGTCCTAGTCTTAGATAAAGTGAATGAGTAAGTATATCTTAGTGTTTATCTTCCTCATTAGTACATGATGGTTTTGTTAATATACTCACACTGACATTTCTGTTTTTAGTGAATGGATGGATCTAGCAGGGACCAAAGTGACAATAGGTTTGAAGGAAACTGTGGTGGTTCTCTGATTAAGAGACTGGATGAAATGGGGGATTCAATGAGGAAACACATGGTTGTTCTAAACCAACTATCAAGGAGTCATGATCAACCACTTGAACCTTGGTATGTTCTGTAATGCATCATGTATGAGATGACCAATCGATGTGGAAGTTCAGGTAATAATTATAAAAGTAACAATTAGAGTTTATATGATCCTTACTTTTGAGGTAATTATGGGTTATTATATGTTATGATGGAAAATGAAAGGAAAGAGATAAACTTGAGGTTAAAATATGTTATGATTATTTTTGAAGATTTTATCTCATTTTAGGGAATGTTTTAAGAATTATATAGTTTTGGAAAAAGGACAACACGCAGACCATGTGACAACCTGCCGCGTTGGACAATGCTGCGGGAATCAAACCCACAACCAAAGTGCGACTGGTATTTATCTCCTACCACTGGACTACGTGAAGTCCCTGGTTAGTTTGACTAATTCTTTTTAGTTAGATGATTTTAGGAAGAAAGAGTAAGTTTATTTTGGGTTATCTATGGAAAGGATTAACCTATCGTGGAGGATATGTGATTAGGTTAATTACTTTTCAATATGACAATTTAAGAGCAACTGATGTTACTTGGAGATAAAAGTTAATTTTTACCTTGGAAGACTATATGATTAAATCCTTAAAATATTTGGGTTTCAATCTTAGTTTGGTTTACTTTGAATAATTTTATGGACAATTGTTTATCGAATGGTCTTCGTTGAAGTTTGGTTTTTTTGGACAAATTTTGGAGATTAAGAATAGATTTTATTTTTCTAAAGTATTATACTTTTGTGGATTATCTGACCTCATACTAACTATTTTGGTTTTGGTTTTTGTCTAAATACATGGGAAATATATAGTTCTCTTTTTTGGATTAGGTTATTCTCAAGAAGTTGATTATATAACTCTTAATGCGAACAAGTCTTCCAAAATACTCGTCTTTTGGAGTAAATATGAGTTTGATTAAGAAATCTAGTAAAAGTTGAAAGTCTACGTGACAAGTAAGTATGTTTCATTATGATTTAGTTAAGATCAAAAATAAATTCCTTAATGAAGATTAACTTAAAACAAAAATTTTGTCTGTTAACTTTTCCTACTGGGGAATCGAATACTGTTTAACCCATCAAAAGTTTGTGATTTTCTCATGGTTAACTTTCTCCTAGACATGTTTACTATCACTCTCCCTCAGAACATGACCCTCTTCTTTCTCCATATCCATGTTTTCTTACATGTAATCCTAGTATGGGTTAACTCGGGTGAACTTTGTACTTCTCTTTCTTTATTTTAAAGTGATTTTTTTACTGACTCTTGTTCCGATGTGGGATTTTCAATGAAGTTTCCAAACCCAATTTTAAAATTGTGAGGACGCAATTCCCAAAAGGGGGGAAGTATATAACACCCCATGTAAATAAAGAATATGACATTTTCACATTTATCCATATTTGTGAATAAAATACTAATATTACTTTAAAGGGGACGCTATTCCCGATGGCATACCCAATACGCAACAACGAGTTTCTTGTGAATCTTATGTTACACTCTAATAATAAAATAATATTATTTTAAATGGTAGTTAATTCCTAGCCGTTGTAATGGTGGGAATGAACAGAACTAACTACAAAATGATTATATATGTTTTTAAAATATTTTTACTTTTTACAATAAATTTTAGAGGATTAAAAATTCGAATTAATCCAATTTTAAGCTTAAACATTCTAATATTCTTTAAAAGGTCGATTAACCGCCTTTTGATGGAGAACCTCCTTTAAATCAAATTTTTGACAATTTTATGTGTTATATTTGACAAAATTAAATTCTGCTTTAGAATCGGGACATCAAAATTTATTTTTGTAAATTTTTGGTATTTTTCCGATAAAGTTCATTTTTTAATGAATAGTGAAAATGTTGTATTTTAATTCAAAACCTATTTTTAATATAATTTATTTATATGATTACATTATATTTTTAATTGATTTTAAATTTAAATTAGAATATATTTTTACCATTTAATCCAATTGTGGTCATTGTAATTAATTTCACTTTGAAATTGGACTTAAACTAATTTCAATCTTTTAATAGATATTGTTTCATAAAAACACGCTATTTGTTTTGACTGCGGGAATTAATTATTAAATTAATTAATTCAACTTATATGTTTTGAATTTTTTAAGATAGACATCATTTTTGAATTCGGAATATGAAATATATCTTAGGGTGAATTTTTGGTATTTTTCTGAAAAACTTCAATTTTTGATGAATAGTGAAACCACTAAGTCGTAGTTAAAGAAACTGATTTTTCGTTTAAATGAAACTTCTCACTTATGTGATTTTATTTTCAAAATCCGACATACATGGTTGTCATTAAGAAGTAAAATTTGATTCAATGGGATCAAAATAATTTTTGGTGAATAGTAACTTTTAAGTTTTATTAATCGCGATTAAAGGTAATTAGTGTAATTTAAGGTAAAAATAATGTTTTAATAATATGAAATGACCTAGAAACATGTCCTACACTCATTGGATGTGTCATGGAAGACCAATACAATCCATGGGTCAACTTGGGGACCCCATGGATCCACTTTGGTTGGGAAAAGACATTAATACCTTTTTATTTAAAGTTAAAATTAAAATGTCACAAACATGTGTTGTTTTACTAAAACAATTTTTAAATGGGGTTATACAAGTCATATTTTTTACTATAAATATTTATTAGAAATATAAAAATATTTCCTACATCATGATATTTTTTTATAATTTTTATACATTAAATAAATTAAATTATTTATGACACCATGATGATGCAGCGATTGCCTCATTATTTAACGATTTAAATAAAATGAAACGATAATGTAAAATCTAAGACCTAAACATGTCCAAAACCTATTGGATGGGTGTATTTCGAAACCTTATCACCTTATCCTCGAAATATATCCTTTTGGGACCTTTAAAATCCGAAAACCATTTTATAATAAAGTAATATTTTATAACATTCCAAGAGTGCCCCTCCTCTCCCCTTATAAAAGTCCCCCACCTCTACCACCTTACACACACCTCTAAAGCCTTTGGCTCGGCCAACCGCTGCCCATTTCATCTTTCCACATCCTTCTATTCGTCATTGAAGCCTCACTTTGGTAATAATCCTTTCCAAGGATGTTTTTGAGCTCAAATCAAAGAGAGTTACCCGATTTAAAGGTAATGTCTTCCCTTGTGATCTATTGTTTTATTTTTCTTCTCCAAACCCCTATACAATTTTTATTACTTTTTTTGTAACAACACCAGTATATTAAATATACTTGGATTTTTTTTATAATATGGATTTGAGCTAAACTTTCACACACCTCCGTCTAATAGTTAAAGAACATACTGTTTCTGTGGATGGTGAATTACTGCCTCACGAAACGATGATTGTTCAATATTCTTATAACACCTTCAAAGGTGGCCATTAAGATGTCACTATATTTATATATGATATATAATATGTTTATGTTTTCCTTAAGCTTCTGTATTTTTAATTTATGGCATACCTTTATGGTTTCCATTATGGGTAAACGCGATATCTTCATTTTAGGAAGTGCGGACTACCGCCCCCTCAAAGTGATTTGATTCGTTAATGCCATATGTGGGATGTATAAAGGATGGAATTAATGGTATTACATATGATATCCTACTGTAATTATAATATACCTTTATATCATTATTATTTCATTCCATTTAATACAAAAAAAAAGAAATGAAAGTAGCGTTCATGCGTACGTACAGCTTACCGTCTCCATGAACAGTACATTTCATTTATTATCTCCAAATGTTATGTACTGTTATAAGTACATATATATAATGGATATATATGTAATATATTACATATAAATTATGGATATCATTCTAGAATTATAATATATATATCTCTCACTTTGTTTTAATTCCATTAATATGACAAAAAATGAAAGTAGCGTTCATGCGTACGTATGGCCTACTGTCTCCCTGAATGGTGCTTTTAATTTTTTTTATCTCTAAATGCTATGGAATAGTATAAAATGAATATATAATGGATATATATGATATTTAAAACATACATACTATTATGTGTAGGATATAACTATAACTACGTGGAAAATTTTGTTCCAACAAGTTCAATTTTTACTCATGTACCGAACATCGACAAAAACGTCTGATATGAACTCACTTTATTAACCAATTATTATAACATTATAATATGTGATATTAACTGAATAATAATATTTAAAGGAGTTCCTTATGAAATTATAAATTTAACAAATTTTATTATTCAGGAGATTAAAGAACGATCGAGTCATGTCGGACACGAGGTAAGGGATCCTACCCCTCTCTTTCTTTTTAAGTACACTCTTTTATGTCATTCCTTTTAAGCTCATATTTCTTATGATTTTTATGTTATTTTATATTAATCTTACTGTACTTTTTATGTTCATATGATGAGAGACCCTATTTTCTCTCATCAATACATTTTGGAAGCTTTGAGTGGCGCCGTTAGGCTGCCGAATTTTCGTAAGGGATCCAACCTCTCTCTTTCTTTTTAAGTACTCTCTTTTATGTAATTTCTTTTAAGATCATCTTTATTATGTTTGGGGATGTTATTTTATATTCCTAATACATTAATTTTTATTTTTATATTATGAGAGACCCTATTTGATCTCATAAATTCTTTTTTTGAAGTTTTAAGTGGCGTCCTTAGGCTGCCGAGTTTTTGTAAGGGATTTTTCATCTCACTTTTATTACCATGAGATTTATGATACATTTTCCACCATTTACTTTGAGTGGAATATGTAATTCCCATTATTCTACTCTTTTTGTAATATACTTTCGTTTATAAGTATTTACATCAATGTTTTATTGTCCTTCTTTCATGGGGTGTATGTTTCGAAAGAAACCCAAGCCGGTAAGGGAACCTTTCACCCTCCTCTTTTTAAAATACTTCTTTTGTTGGGTCTTTTAACATACATATTGTTATGTTGTGATATGTTCTTATTGATGTAAATTTTATGTCCAAGTGATGAGATACCCTTTTTATCTCTCATCA
This sequence comes from Viscum album, assembly GCA_963277665.1. Lineage (NCBI taxonomy): Eukaryota > Viridiplantae > Streptophyta > Magnoliopsida > Santalales > Viscaceae > Viscum > Viscum album. Next base: position 1,017,993,173 of record OY728133.1, on the reverse strand, counting down.
ACTCATTTTATGAATTTTAAAGTGACGCTGTTAGGCTGTCGAATTTTTGCAAGGGAACTTCTTAACCCAGTTTTGATTCTTTGGGATAAACTTGAACTCCTTGAATATGTTGTTCTATGAATATGTGTGAATAACCTCTGATTTTTTTAAACTTAATATCCACTTGTATTTTGTGTATTCGTTTGTCACACATAATTATGTAATTGATTTATCCTTAATCCAAGGATACTGTCTTTGTATGGGACTTCATCTCAATCTCCTTTCATTGAGGAATATTTTGTTTTATACACAACATTATTTTATATGGTGTATAATCCCCTTTTACTTTTATGTTTATCCAAAAGGAATCTTTTTATATAAAGAATTTTACTAAACGAAAAAAGGGTAATTTTTTCATACGTATGTGGTGATAACAACTTCTCCGCCACCATGACCATTATTTGAGTTTCGGCTTCCTCTATAAGCCATACCTTTTTTAAATGAAAAATAAATACCATATTTTACTTTTCTTTTATTTTGGTATTGAAAATGGTTTTCATAATGTTTTTATATCAATGTGTTGTATTGATATCTTGTGATTGAAAAGTGGAAATTTTATGTTTCCTTTATGCATGTTTTATGTGATACGATTATGTTATGGTTCTTGGGAATTATTATGAAGATGGGTGGTTCCGTCATAAACTAAGGGCGGGTGAGCCCGATATAGCTCTCCAATGCATTGGGTAATGCAAAGGGGTTAAATGTTAAGGTTTCTCTGAAGAAATTTAGGGAATATACTGTGATGGGTATTCCAAACGTAACCAAGAGGGTTACTCCCTACGTAAGAATGTTATGAATGCCTCAAGTTACCTTTATGACTTATGATTTCTATGATTTATTCATGATTTGATGAGGTATGTTAAAATTCTTATGTTTTATGAGTAAAGTATGATATCATATATGGACTAATCATTTCTTTTCGTACTTTTATATCCCTTACTAAGCTTTTTATGCTCATCCCAGGTTTTTGAAATGATTTTCACAGGTCAAGGGAAAGGTTCATGATATGATGATAGTGTCAAGGAAGTGTCAAGAAAGAATCCATGTTTTATTTTAAATAAGTTTCCCTTGATGGAAAAAAATGAATACTATATTTTATGTAACCACTTTGTTTAAATGTGGAATATAATTCATGATTTATGATCTAATTCTCTAAAACTCTAAACCTGAAAAGATCCTCAATGTGAATTATTCATTTAATTCAATATTAAGTAAGGCTTAAGTTCGGGGCCTTATAGCTAGTATCTGAGTTCGGTTTAGATAACTTTAGAGGTTAGGGTTTTCTCTAAGCATAAGTGACATTACCATAATGGTTAGGATTTCAGAAAGAGTCCTTGTTTTAGATAAAGTGAATGAGTAATTATATCTTAGTGTTTATCTTCATCATTATTAGATGATGGTTTTTTTGATATACTCACACTGACATTTCTGTTTTTAGTGAATGGATGGATCTAGCAGGCCCCAAAGTGACAATAGGATTTAAGGAAACTGTGGTGGTTCTCTGATTAAGTGACTGGATGAAATGGTGGATTCAATGAGGAAACTCGTGGTTGTTCTAAACCAGCTATCAAGGAGTCATGATCAACCATTTGAACCTTGGTATGTTCTGTAATGCATCATGCACGAGATGACCAATCGATGTGGAAGTTCAGGTAATAATTTTAAAAGTAACCATTAGAGTTTATATGATCCTTACATTTGAGGTAATTATGGGTCATTATATGTTATGATGGAAAATGAAAGGCATGAGATAAAATTGAGGTTAAAATATGTTATGATTATTTTTGAAGATTTTATCTTGTTTTAGTGAATGTTTTAAGAATTATATAGTTTTGGAAAAAGGACAACACACAGACCATGTGAAAACCTGTCACGTCAGACAAAGCTGTGGGAATCGAACCCACAACCAAAGTGCGACTGGTATTTATCGCCTACCACTAGACTAAGTGAAGTCCCTGGTTAGTTTGACTAATTATTTTTAGTTAGATGATTTTAGGAATCAAGAGTAAGTTTATTTTGGGTTATCTATGGAAAGGATTAACCAACCATGGAGGATATTTGATTAGGTTAATTACTTATCAATATGAGAATTTAAGAGCAACTGATGTTATTTGGAGATAAAAGTTAATTTGTACCTTGGAAGACTATGTGATTAAATCCTTCCAATATTTGGGTTTCAATCTTAGTTTGGTTTATTTTGATTAATTTTATGGACAATTGTTTATCGTATGGTCTTCGTTGAACTTTGTTTTTTTTTGAAAAATTTTGGAGATTAAGAATAGATTTTCTTTTTATAAAGGATTATACTTTTGTGGATTATCTGATCTCATACTAAAAATTTTGGTTTTGGTTTTTGTCTAAAGACATGGGAAATATATAGTTCTATTATGTGGATTATGTGATTCTCAAGAAGTTGATTATAGAACTCTTAATTCTTAAAAGTATTCCTAAATACTCATCTTTTGGAGAAAATATGAGTTTGATTAAAGAATCTAGTAAAAGTTGAAAGTCTATGTGACAAGTAAGAATGTTTCATTATGATTTAGTTAAGCTCAAAAATAAATTCCTCAATGAAGAGTAACTTAAAACCAAAATGTTGTATGTTAAATTTTCCTACTGGGGAATCGAATACCATTTAACCCATCACAAGTTTGTGATTTTCTTATGGTTAACGTTCTCCTAGACATGTTTACTACCACTCTCCCTCAGAACATGAACCTTTGTTTTTTTCTCCATATCCATGTTTTCCTACATGGAATCCTAGTATGGGTTAACTAGGGTGACCTTTGTACTTCTCTTTCTTTATTTTAAAGTGATATTTTTTACTGACTCTTATTCCGATGTGGGATTTTCAATGAAGTTTCGAAGACCAATTTTAAAATTTCGAGGATGCAATTCCCAAAAGGGGGGAAGGATGTAACACCCCAGGTAAATAAAGAATATGACATTTTCACATTTATCCATATTTGTGAATAAAATATTAATATTACTTTAAAGGGGACTCTATGCTCGATGGCGTACCCAATACGCAACAAAGAGTTTCTTGGGAATCTTACGTTGCACTCTAATAATAAAATAATATTATTTTAAATGGTAGTAAACGCCTAGCCGTTGTAATAGCTGGAATAAACAAAACTAACTACAAAATGATTATATATGTTTGTCAAATATTTTTACTTTTTACAATAAACGTTAGAGGATTAAAAATGCAAATGAATCTAATTTTAAGCGTAAACATTCTAATATTCTTTAAAAGGTCGATTAACCACCTTTTGATGGAGAACCTCTTTAAAATACACTTTTTGACGATTTTATGTGTTATATTTAAAAAAATAAAATTCTTATTTAGAATTGGGACATCAAAATTTACTTTCTGTAAATTTTTTGTATTTTTTCGATAAAGTTCATTTTTTAATGAATAGTGAAAAATGTTGTATTTTAATTCAAAACCTCTTTTTAATCTAATTTATTTATATGATTATATTATCTTTTGAATTTCTTTCACAGTTAAATTAGAATATATTTTTACCATTTAATCCAATATTGGTCATTGGAATTAATTTCACTTTGAAATTGGACTTAATCTAGTGTCAATTTTTTAATAGATATTGTTTCTTAAAAACGCGTTATTTGTTCTGACAGCGGGAATTAATGATTAAATTAATTAATGAAACTTATATGTTTTTGAATTTTTTAAAATAGACATAATTTTTGAATTCGGAATATCAAATATAGCTTAGGGTGAATTTTAGGTATTTTTCTGAAAAACTTCAATTTTTGATAAATAGTGAAACCACTAAGTTGTAGTTAAAGAAACTGATTTTTCGTTTAAATGAAACTTTTCCACTTCTGTGATTTGATTTTCAAAAATCCTACATACATGGTTGTCATTAAGAAGTAAAATTTGATTCAATGAGATCAAAATAATTTTTTGGTGAATAGTAACTTTTATGTTTTATTAATCGCGATTAAAGGTAATTAGTGTAATTTAAAGTAAAAATAATGTTTTAATAATATGAAATGACCAAGAAACATGTACTACCCTCATTGGATGTTTCATGTCCGACCAAGAAAATCCATTGGTCAACTTGGGGACCCCATGGAGCCACTTTGGTTGGAAAATGACATTAATACCTTTTTATTTAAAGTTAAAATTAAAATGTCACAAACATGTATTTTTTTACTAAAACAATTGTTAAATGGGGTTATACAAGTCATATTTTTTACTATAAATATTAATTAGAAATATAAAAATATTTCCTACATCATGATTTTTTTTAATAATCTTTAGACATTAATTAAATTAAATTATTTATGACACCATGATGATGCAGCGATTACCTCATTATTTAACGATTTAATTAAAATGAAACGATAATGTAAAATCTAAGACCTAAACATGTCAAAAACCTATTGTATGGGTGTATTTCGAAACCTTATCACCTTATCCTTGAAATATATCCTTTTGGGACCTTTAAAATCCGAAAATCATTTTATAATAAAGTAATATTTTATAACATTCCAAGAGTGCCCCTCCTCTCCTCTTGTAAAAGGCCCCCACCTATACCACCTTACACACACATCTAAAGCCTTTGGCTCAGCCAACCCCTTCCCATTTCATCTCTCCAGATCCCTCTCTTCATCATTGAATCCTAACTTTTGGCATAATCCTTTCCAAGGATGCCTTTGAGCTCAAATCAAAGAGAGTTACCCGGTTTAAAGGTAATGTCTTCCCTTGTGTTCTTTTGTTTTATTTTGCTTCTCCAAACCCATAAACTCTTTTTATTACTTTTTTTGAAACAACACCAGTATCTTAAATATACTAGGATGTTTTTATAAGATGTATTCTATCTACACTTTCACACACCTCCGTCTAATTGTTAAAGAACATATTGTTTCTGTGGATGGTGAATTACTGCCTCACGAAACGATGATTGTTCAATATTCTTTTAACACCTTAAAAGGTCGCCATTAAGATGTCACTATATTTATATATGATATATAATATGTTTATTTTTTCCTTAATCTTCTGTATTTTTCATTTATGCCATACCTTTATGGTTTCCATTATGGGTAAACGCGATATCTTCATTTTAGGAAGTGCAGACTACCGCCCCCTCAAAGTGATTTGATTCGTTAATGCCATATGTGGGACGTATAAAGAATGGAATTAATGGTATTACATATGATATACTACTGGAATTATAATATACCTTTATATAATTATTATTTAATTCCATTGAATACAAAAAAAAATGAGAGTAGCGTTCATGTGTACGTACGACTTACCGTCTCCATGAACGGTACATTTCATTTCTTATCACCAAATGTTATGTACTATTATAATTACATATATATAATAGATATATATGTAATATATTACATCTAAATGATGGATATCGTTATGAAATTATAATATATATATCTATCACTTTCTTTTAATTCCATTAATATGACAAAAAATGAAAGTAGGGTTCATGCGTATGCACAACCTACCGTCTCCATAAACAGTGCTTTTAATTTTTTTATCGCCAAATGCTATGGAATAGTATAAAATGAATATATAATGGATATATATGATATTTAAAATATCAATACTATTCTGGATATGATGTACCTAAAACTACATGGAAAATTTTGTTACAACAAGTTAAATTTTTACTCATGTACTGAATATCGACAAAAATGTATGATATGAACTCACTTTATTAACCAATTATTATAACATTATAATAAGTGATATGAAATGAATAATAATCTTTAAAGTATGTCCTTAATAAATTATAAATTGACCAAATTTTATTATTCAAGAGATTAAAGAACGATCGAGCCATGTCGGACACGAGGTAAGGGGTCCTACCCCTCTCTTTCTTTTTAAGTACACTCTTTTATGTCATTATTTTTAAGCTCATATTTATTATGATTGGTATGTTATTTTATATTACTCTTAATGTACCTTTTATGTTCATATGATGAGAGACCCTATTTTCTCTCATCAATACATTTTTGAAGTTTTGAGTGGCGTCGTTTGGCTGCCGAATTTTCGTAAGGGATCCAACCTCTCTCTTTCTTTTTAAGTACTCTATTTTATGTCATTTCTTTTACGCTCATCTTTATTATGTTTGGGGATGTTCTTTTATGTTAATCATACTGTAATTTTTATGTTCATATTATGAGAGACCCTATTTGATCTCATAAATCCTTTTTTGGAAGTTTTAAGTGGCACCGTTAGGCTGCCGAGTTTTCGTAAGGGATTTTTCATCTCACTTTTATTCCCGTGAGATTTATGATACATTTTTCACCATTTCCTTTGAGTGGTATATTTACTGACAATTATTCTACTCTTTGTGTTATATACTTTCTTTTATGAGTATTTACATCAATGTTGTGTTGTCCTTCTTTCATGGGGTGTATGTTTCAAAAGATACCCAAGTCGGTAAGGGAACCTTTCACCCTCCTCTTTTTAAAAGACTTATTTTGATGGGTCTTTTAATTTACATATTTTTATGTTGGGATATGTTCTTATTGATATAAATTTTATGTCCAAGTGATTAGATACCCTTTTTATCTCTCATCAACTCATTTTTTGAATTTTGAAGTGACGCTGTTAGGCTGTCGAATTTTTTCAAGGGAACTTCTTAACCCAATTTTGATTCTTTGGGATAAACTTGCACTCCTTGAATATGTCGTTCTCTGAATATGTGTGAATAACCTCTGATTGTTTTAAACATAATATCCACTTATATTTTTTGTATTCGTTTGTCACACATAATTATGTAATTGATTTATCCTTAATCCAAGGATACCTTTTTTGTATGGGACTTCGTCTCAATCTCCTTTCATTGAGGCATATTTTGTTTTATACACAACATTATTCTATACAGTGTATAAACCCCTTTCACTTTTACATTTATCCAAAAGGAATCTTTTTATACGAAGATTTTTACTAAACGAAAAAAGGGAATGTTTTTGTCATACGTATGCAGCGATAACAACTTTTCCGCCGTCGTGACCATTATTTGAGTTTCGACTTCCTCTATAAGACATACCATTTTTTAAATGAAAAATAAATACCATGTTTTACTTTTATTTTATTTTGGTATTGAAAAATGGTTTTCATAATGTTTTTATATCAATGTGTTGTATTGATATCTTGTGATTGAAAAGTGGAAATGTTATGTTTCCTTTATGAATGTTTTATGTGATACGATTACGTTATGGTTCTTAGGAATTATTATGAAGATGGGTGGTTCCGTGATAATCTAAAGGCGGGTGAGCCCGATATAGCTCTCCAATGCATTGGGTAAAGTAAAGGGGTTAAACATTAAGGTTTCTCCGAAGAGATTTAGGGAATATATTGTGATGGGTATTCCAACCGTAACCAAGTGGGTTACTCCCTACGTATGAATGTTATGAATTCCTCAAGTTACCTTTATCTCTTATAATTTCTATGATTTATTCATTATTTGATGAGGTATGTTAAAATGATTATGTTTTATGAGTAAAGTATGATTTCATACATGGACAAATGTTTTCTTTTCGTACTTTTATATCCCTTACTAATCTTTTTATGCTCATCCCATGTTTTTGAAATGTTTTTCACAGGTCAAGGGAAAGTTTCATGATATGATGATAGTGTCAAGGAAGTGTCAAGAAAGAATCCATGTTTTATTTTAAATATTTTTTCGTTGATGGGAAAAAATGAATACTATCTTTTATGTAACCACTTTGTTTAAATGTGGAATTTAATTCATGATTTATGATCTAATTCTCTAAAACTCTAAACCTGAAAAGATCCTCAATGTGAATTATTCATTTAATTCAATATTAATTAAGGTTTAAGGTCGGGGACTTATAATTGAGGGATTTCATTGATGATGTTAGAGTTGATAACTAATTTTGAAGAAGTAGTAGATACAAACAATTTTTGTTTAGGGAACCTATCATTTTTTATGATACACTAAAAAATAATTTTATTTCAAGGATACCATTAATTAGGATATAGTCAAGGATAACATTAATTAGTTATATGATTACCCTTATTCTATTGTCTAAAATAATTCATTATAATTTCCATTATGGGATACATTATTTTCAAGTCAGTACTCTATATTTCGTTTGTATTTTTTGTGTGTCTACTTTATTATGAAGTTTTTATTAATTATAAAATAGTTTTTATTTTTTTTAATTAATTATAATTATTAAAAACATAAATTATTTTATTCCTTTTAATTTTTACTTTGAAATATTATATGGGTTTATCATTTTTTGGTTTATTGTAACTCTATGTTTCTAGTTTATTGGAAACCAGAGCTGTGGATGCAAATCGTAATTTTTTTTTAAATAAAAAAACTAACAACCTATCATGCAGTTTTACCTTTCTTTTGAAATGTGACAAAATTCAATCTATGGAATAAATATAGTGTACTAATTATAGTTATATAAATTATAAATTGTGGGTCAGGTAATCACAATAAAGGGAATGTCTATATATCATTTAATAATAAAGGTGAATAAATAATGGAATAAACCAACTAATATAACATATATTCATAGTTTTGAATTATTATCTTCACACCCTTGATGATTTTAAAGAAATATATTTTGATTCTCTAATACACTATCCATCTTAATGTAGAAGGGATTCATTTTAATTTTGATAAATGAATATGAAGTCATATCCAAGGTGTTTCATAAAAATGTTATCCATTTAACTTTTACTCACACTAGAGTGAAGTGGATAATGAATTTTTATATATAGTGAGGCATTAAAAAAATTATTTGGGTGCTTCCTTATGAAAAAAAATGATGGTAGATTTTTTCTTAACTTCAATTAATAGTCTATGGAAAAAATTACCCATCACATGATTTAGAGCTTGTAGCGGTAGTTTTATCATTAATTATTTGAAATAATTATATATATGTACGAAAGATTGATATATATTATAATCAAAAGATCATAAATTACATATTCACATTTAAGGTTTTAAAAAACAACCAAATGATATTGTAAAATTAGACATGGGATTATGATTTCTCTATAAATTACCACCTTGTGAAGAAAAACAAGTTGTATAATTATCTTAGTAGAAAATATATTGTTACATTTTCAACTATGATGATTCAAATGGACCCAATAGAAATATATTTGTAAAGGATTGAAATTGGAATCAAAATGGAATGGGAAAACTAAATATTTATGTAGATAATTTCATAATTATCCATAAATATAAAGATCAAGGATGCGTGAAAATATGATATGGAGAAAAAATGATCATTAGAAATATTTAGTAGTTCAAAAATGGAAATTATTGAAATATAAATTTTAAGAAACAATTTTTCTCATATTTATTCCAAATATAATGATTTGATTCAATTTTATATTTAATTTTGATTCAAATACACTTTAAAATTTTGGATGTTTTTACATTGTAAACCCACTTTTTCTTCACTGTTGTGGAATTAATATAAATTTATTTGTACCACTTATATTTTATGTATTCAGATAAATTGATTCCAAATTTTCATTATAATAATTATTATTATATAATAAGGTTAACATAGATTTTTACCATAATGAATAGTGAAAATAATAAAAACTAAATACCATAGTTAATGTAAATATGGGTTTACATGGGTTAAAATAATAATATATGGTTTATAGATGACTTAAAACCTATTAAACTACCATTTATGTCCATATTCAGACCATAAAACCACTATTGTTAGAAGAAGTGTCATTTTGGAGCCCTGTGGCATGTAAAAAATGTGGTTTCACTTAATTCTAATCAAAAATTCATTGTATGTTGTCTCCATAACTTATAAAATACAACTCTTCCATTCACTTATTCACACATATAAATCCCTTATAATATATATAAAAATAAAATAATATATCCCATAAACCCTCATACACATTCTATACTTTTAGGTGTTCCCAAAATAGAAAACGTATCGTCTCTATGAGGATATCCGAAGGAGGTTTCTCTTAGAGAAGTGAATTGTCTTAAAATAGATATTTTATTTTTTTAATCTGTTTAGAAATTAAGTTTTATCCTAAAACATAAAACATATTATAATAATTATATAAAATATTCATATATTTTTTTATTCTAATGAAATAATATTTATCCTTATCCACCAACATCAATTGGGAAACAAAATCACCATTCATGTATACATCAGACTACTACTTAAAAAGCTGTTTTAACTCTTTTTCCATAAAAAAATATCATTATTTTATATAATAAAGTATTTTAAGTTTTCATATAACATTTTTTATATTATTATACTTATCCAATTATAATATAATATATACCATTTAACTTTCCAAGCCATTTAAAAATTATAACATCGATGTTATGTACGGAAGACTACTACCTTCCGAAGAGATGTGATTCGTTTTTCACATATGATTAACATAGAAGGTAATAAGGGTAAAATTAATGAATATATATATGATACACATGAAATTATATTTATTCTTGGTAATTAATTTACCATCCACTTCCTTACCCTTTCTCTCCATAAGGAAATGATATCATCCCTTGTTCATATGAACGACTTATTATCTCCACAAAGTAATGAAATTAATATTACATATAAAAACAAGAAATATTTATTCAAAATATTTATCTAATAATTTAATATTATATTTTTTACATTAATAAAATTCTAGATATTTTGGATACATATACCATGGAAAATAATCAAAAGTTCTGCAACAAAACAAGAATTAGAAAACAAGGCAATTAAAACTCGAAAATATGATTAAAATGAAATATTATAAATGAATGGGTGAAAATATATTTAAAAGGGACATTATATGATATTAAAAATATTAATATGTTTTCTTATAAATCACTAAAATTATTAAAATAATTATACATGAGGTTAATGTATGATGAATTAAAAGTAAGTGTGGGTTAAGGGACGTCATGCAAATTTTCCTTTTTGGGGGAATATAATAATATTATACACCAAATATATTTTATATGGTGAATGAACTATCACATTGACATATAATACCATTATAATTCAATTATTAATGGTTTTTTTAGATTCAATTTTAATAATTTCATCCTATTAGATTTGGCATAAATGTTTCCATGTTGTAAAGAATTAAATAACTCAATTTATTTCCATTGAGTTAAATTACATATTCATTTCCATTGATATTCAATGATTATATGTGTAATTAAATTTTACAAAGTTTTTTTTATATTGGCATGATTTATTTCGATTTTCAATTGATACACACACAAAAATTCATTGGTTAACTCTCACATAAACTTTGAGATATTTATAATGTTTTATTTTACAACTTCATTTTAATTATGATTGTTTACGATTGAATTTACATTAATGAAAATTATTTTATAATTATATAATAATCTCAATTCAATTTATTCCACTCATTTTAATCACTACTAGAAAAACAGGTATTTGCGACGGGCTATTTGTGATGGGATCCCGTCGCAACTGGCTTTTTGCGACGGGGGCCCGTCACAACTACACTTATTTGTGACGGGCCCGTCGCTAAAGCCTTTTTTGCGACGGTCATTCTTCCCGTCGCAAATAGTATTCCGTATTTTTGTAAAAAAACTTTTAAAATAGTTTTTGCGGCGGGTCCCGTCGGAAATACCTTTTGCGACGGGTCCCGTCGCAAATACCTTTTGCGACGGTACCATCACAAAAACGATTTTTAAAAAAAATAAAAAACTATTAATAATACTAGTATTTGCGACGGGCATCGTATCCCGTCGCAAATACTGTTGATAGTATTTGTGACGGGTCCCGTCGCAAATAATATTTTTTAAAAAAAATAAAAAACTATTAATAATACTAGTATTTTCGACGGGTATAGTATCCCGTCGCAAATACTATAAAGAAAATAAAAAAAATAAATTAATAATAAATTATTTTAATTAATATAATAATAGAATTATAATTTACAAATGAAAATAATAAATTATTTTAATTACTATAATAATAGTAGAATTATAATTCAAAAATAAAAAATATTAGAATATTAATAAATGATTTAATTAATATAATAATATTACAATTATAATTCATAAATAAAAAAAATATTAATAAGTTATTTTAATTAATATAAAAATAATAGAATTATTTTACATTCAAATATTAAAATAATTCAAGTATTACAAAAAATATAATTAAATTATAATATTATAAAATTTTAATATATATATAAAATTTTAATATATATATAAAATTTTATATATATATAAAATTTAATATTATAAAATATAAATAATATTATTATTCATATTAATATTGTTTTTTAAAAATATAATATTATTAATATTTTATAATGAGACAGAAACTAGGAATAGAAAAAAAAAATATTTTGATTTCACAAATTTTATAAAAGAAATACAAACTCTAATCTGAAGGAGGGGGGGAGGTGGGGGATCTGCAGATGGTGGTGGAGGAAACTCCATCCCTAAAGCATGAGTGAGTCGGCGCATGTACTCCATCTGCTCCTGATGCTGCTGCTGCCACCGACTCGTCTGCTCCTCGTACAGCTGCTGCTGGCGTCGACGCTCCTCCTCATGCTGCTGACGCATCTGCTCCTGCTCCTGTCAGAGACTCTCTATCAGTGTAGTCTGAGATCGCAACTGATCCTCATACTGTGTAGAAGAAGATGCATGAGCTCCTCTCGAGCTAGACGCCGACATCGCAGCACTGCCATAATAATCTCCGGGAGTCAGTCGAGAGCCGATACCAACTACCCGGCCCTTCTCGAAGGCATACTGGGTGGCATGCATCCATGCCGCCTCATCAAACTGACGGGCAGTGGTCTGATCTGATGACTCGGCCTGACTCTCAGGCCGGGCCTGTGACGTTGCGGCCTCATATGACTCCTATAGTTGCAATTTAAAATTAAAATTCTGAATATATTATATGCAGTTAATTTTTAAACTTGAAAACAAATAATACTGACCACGATGTGATGCTGACGATCACCTCTGAGCTCCCCAGTAGCAGGATCACTATACATCCTCCGATATACGTCGTACTCTGTAATATCGGGGTGCTCGACAGCCTATAAGAATAAAAAATAAACTGTTAATATTTATAGTTATATAAAATATTTATAAATAATGTACGTACCAGATTATGTCTATGAGTACTGAAAGAACGACTCCCAGCTCGATGAGTCACCTCCTGTCTCCCCCGATTCTGCCTCCCCACCGATGATCTCCTCTGAAAGGCACCACTCAACCAGTGCGCACATAATCCATCCCATACATGGGATGAAATTTATTCTGGTCGGTGTGCTCTACATGACTCCTGAAAATCTTACACTCCTGCTTTCTTCATCGCAGCTTTTCTTAAATTGTGCAAAAACTGACGAAGGCGATCACGCATGGCCACCTCCCATGCCTCGTGGATGGCGTCACGCATGGTATCCTCGATCGGATACGATAAACCCTACAAATAAATCAAAATATCAAGTTAGAAATGAAATAATTTTCAAAATAAAAATTATTTATTTACGTACGTACCAACCAATGGCCGAACATGGCATGTTGCACATCAATGGGAATCTGCTCCCATGTGGTCCACGGCTGAGAGAAATAGTTGCGCAAAATAGCATTGCCCTGTCCGACTGCTATATGCGGAAAACTGAAAAAAAAATAATAAACATTTATTATGTGAATAGATTAATGAAATATTAGTCAAGTCCACAGGTTATCACACAGGTTATCACACCTCCGGGTGCGCGGATCAAACCCAAGACGTGGACGTCGCTCGGGGACGGGGTCAGGAATCATCAATCATGCAAGACCGCACCCCCTCCGCGTACTCCCTGGAGCACCTGCAGGCTGAGGGTCATCTGCCAGCAACTCATCCGCATCGAAAGGCAGGTCAGCCTCCGCCAACTCACGAAATGTGGCCTCGTCCATCTGAAACAGAAAATGTTAATGTTAGCAAATAATTGATAATTACTATTATATATACATATATACATATTATGATTGTATATAAATATCATGGAATTCTATAAGTGTTCATCTTCATCATCATCTTCATATATGTTAATGACATCTTCATATTCCTCCTCAACATCATCGATATCCATTCGAGTTGCAGTTGCTTCATCTCTTACCATTTCAAATTCATGTGTGACATCATTAACATCATCGTCATCACTGACTCTTAAATGTGGGGTGTCGTCATCGATACTCATGTCTCTTTGTAAAAAAGATTGATTTTGAGTACTCTCTTGAAAAACTTCAATTATTTGCACATCAGTGAAAGCACATTCACTTTGACTAAACTGATTGTCTCGAATTTTGATTTTTATTACACTCCACCAATCATTCAAGTCTCTTGATGTTGCACAGTACTTTGCATAATAAACTTGATATGCCTTTTGAGCCAATATGAATGGTTCATTTACTGCGAGAACACTTTTACATTAATATCGATGATTCCATGAGTCGGATGAACACGCACGCCTCTCTCTGTATCCAACCACCGACATTTGAACATGGTTATGTAATGTTGTCCAAGATAACAGAGTTCAACTATTTCATCAAGTATGCCATAAAAGTCAACTTCATTTTCTCGATGATGAGATCCTCTCAAGCTAACTCCACTGTTCATTGTTTTTTTCGATTCCCCATATGCATGTGTGTGGAATCGAAATCCATTCACCACATATGCATTATAAGTTTTAACTAGTTTAGAAGGTGGGTTACTCAATACACACAGCCGTTTGTCAATTTTATCAGCATGTCGAGACACCTAAAAATTTGTGAAATAATTATCAATATAGTAAACTATACATTGAATGAGTTGCTAAAAGATAAAGAATTTATGTTACCAGTTTTTGAAACCACTGAGAGAAATTTTTCAGTCGACGTTCTTCGAGAGCAGCTGCTGTAATTTGTGGAATTTGTTTCTTGATATGATTATCATACAACCTATAAAAACCAAAGATATTTATTGTAACATAAATGATAGAATAAGTGATATAAACACTTACAGTACAACTGATGTCATATCTTCACAGTTGAGCAGAACGTACGTATGAGCTCTATGATGTTCATCATCTGAAAGCCAGCGTTCAGAAACTCCACCAAAACCAAGCTCTGACTGGTTGAAAACAGATAATTGATTGTCGATTTCATCAATATTCGTCTCATTCCGTCCCATTCGGTTGTGTTTTGAAGGATACTCAGATTCAAAATAATGGGAGCAGAAAAAAGATATTTCCTCTTGAAAATAAGCTTCTGCAATAGATCCTTCAACAGATGCTTTGTTGCGTACTTTTCTTTTCAATTTTTTCATGCATCTTTCAAATGGGTACATCCATCGAAACTGTACCGGACCTCCAAATTCAGCTTCATATGGCAAATGTAACATCAAATGTTCCATTGAGTCGAAGAAAGACGGCGGAAATATTTTTTCCAGTTTACATATAATTACAACAACATCTTTTTCAAGTTTTCCTAGAGCATCATAATCTGCCGTAGCCGCACAAATTTCCCGGAAAAAAATGAGACATGTCTGTTATGGAATCCCAAATCACAGAATTCAACAGACCTCTTAATCCAATGGGTAGAAGTCTCTCCATTATAACATGACAATCATGACTTTTTAATCCAGTAATATGACCATTCTTTACACATCTACCCAAATTGGAAGCACAGCCATCTGGAAGTCTCAAATCTGCAATCCACTGACAAAATAATAAATGGTTTTCTTTAGACAGTGTATAAGCTGCTTTTGGTTTTAGTAACCTTTCTGTTCTGACATTCTCAAAGAGTTCCAATTCTGGACGCCTGCAAATTTGGGCAAGATCTAAACGTGCATTTGCATTGTCTTTGCTCTTTCCTGGCGTATCCAAAACTGTATGAAACAAATTATCAAAACAGTTCTTCTCAATATGCATGACATCTAACATGTGTCGGACCAACAAATCAGACCAATATGGCAAATCCCAAAATATGCTACGTTTAATCCAATTGTGTTCTTTCCCAAAACCAGAAATTTTCTGTTGGTTTATTGTGGGACCAAAAGTGATGGGAGGTAATGAAAATACAACCGATTTTAACTCCGAACCTGATAGCATTTTTGGAGGTCCATCCCTTTCAGTTGTTCCTTTTCTGAAATGAGATCTGTTTCTGCGAAAAGGATGATCAGCTGGAAGAAATATGCGATGACAGTCAAAATAACAAGGTTTCTTTCCATGAATGAGCATAAATGCTTTGTTCTCTCCCATACAGTAAGGACATGATTTCTGACCATGTGTACTCCATCCAGATAACATCCCATAAGTCGGGAAGTCACTTATTGTCCACATCAATGCTGCTCTCAGTATGAAATTCGGTTTCGTTGCAACATCATATGTACTGACACCAGTACTCCACAATAAATTTAATTCATCAATCAATGGCTTCAAATAAACATCAATATTTTTCTTCGGATGTCCTGGAATTAGTAAAGTCAAAAAGATATATGGCTCCTTCATCAACATACATGGAGGTAAATTGTACGGAGTTAAAAAAAACAGGCCAACATGAATATTGACTACCATAAGATCCAAACGGACAGAAACCATCAGTGGAATGGCCCAGTCGAACATTTCTATCTTCTAAAGCAAAGGATGGATGCACTCTATCAAAATGTTTCCATGAATCACCATCGGCTGGATGATTCAATATTTTATCGGTTGAAATATTCTCTTTATGCCATGACATCATTATCGATGTATTCGTAGACATCAATAAACGCTGAAGTCTAGATGTAAGCGGAAAATATCTCAACTGTTTTACAGGAATCAAACCAGACTTCCCGTGTTGTCCTTCTTTATATCTCAGTTTCCCACATGTGGGACAACTATCCAACGACTCATTTTCCCCAGAATATAAAATGCAGTCATTTTAACATGCATGAATCTTCTGACAAGTAAGTCCCAAATTTCGAACCAACCTCTTACTTTCATAGTAATTTGCAGGTAAAACATTTCCTGCGGGTAACAGTGTTTTCAGCAAAGAAAATATCTGGTCAAAACAGGTGTTTGACATTCCGTTATCTGATTTGATAGCCATAAATTTTGCAACTGCTTCTAATTTTCTCATCTTGCAGCCAGGATATAATGCATCCTCAGCAGACTTCAACAACTCATAAAATTCAGACGGTCCCAACTCAGGATTTGAAGCTATATCAGCCGGAGTTTCTGTATGTTGAACAGATGAACCTGCAACATCATGTACTAAATCTTGAAACTGGGATGGATCCGGAATCAAGTTGGTATCACCTGCTCTGGAACTGCGTTCACCGTGTTGATACCAAAAAACATAATCTGCTTGAAAACCAAAACACAAGAGATGTTCCCCCACTTTGTCAAATGTGTCAAACGTTCTCAATGCACATTTTCTACAAGGGCATTTTATCTTTCCTTCTGAAACAAATTCTGGATTTGATGCCGCAAATGATAAAAAAATCTCCACACCCTCTATATATACTGGATTTAAACCAGAACCATTTGGATTTCTACGTTGATTTATCCATATGCGGTCATCTAATAATGACTGTTGATGACCTCGTTGTTCCATATTTTTCTATAAAATATAAAAGCATTACTGGTTTTGAATAATTTGTTAGAAAAAACACAAGAAAGGATTATATTGAGAATAAAGCAAAACCTGTTACAAATATTGATAATTTTAATATTATATTGATTTTTTATTTTTTTTAATAATACTAATATAATTTTTTTCATAAATATTAATTACATAATAATAACATCATTACATTATTAGTATATTTTATTATTAATATTAAAATAATATAATTTTCTATATTATATACAATTCTCATTTCATCTGTGTGTTTCACATTCTGTCTCCACATGTAATATTGGCATTCACTTTCACCTCTCCATTGGCGAGTAGGTTGATAATTTTGAAAAAGAATGCCAGTATTACATATGGAGACAAAAAAAACACAGAAGAAAAGAAAATTGTATATAATATAGAAAATTATATTATTTTAATATTAATAATAAAGTATACAAATAATGTAATAAGGTAATTATTCCTAATTATTGGTAATTATTTCAAATTATTGGTAATTATTCCAACTTATTGGTAATTATTCCAAATTATTGGAAAATATTGGTAATTATTGGTAATTATTGGAAAATATTGGAAAATATTGCTGAATATTGGTGATTATTGGTGATTATTGGTAATTATCGGTGATTATTGGTGATTATCGGTGATTATTGGTGATTATCGGTGATTATTGGTGATTATCGGTGATTATTGGTGATTATCGGTGATTATTGGTAATTAATACTAATTATTGGTAATTAATACTAATTATTGGTAATTAATACTAATTGTTGGTAATTAATACTAATTATTGGTAATTAATACTAATTATTGGTAATTAATACTAATTATTGGTAATTAATACTAATTATTGGTAATTAATACTAATTATTGGTAATTAATAATAAATATTGGTAATTAATAATAATTATTACTAATTATTGGTAATTATTACTAATTATTCCTAATTATTAATAATTATTCCTAATTATTGTTAATTATTCCTAATTATTACTAATTATTCCTAATTATTACTAATTATTGCTAATTATTACTAATTATTGCTAATTATTAGTAATTATAGCTAATTATTAGTAATTATTTCTAATTATTACTAATTATTGCTAATTATTACTAATTATTACTAATTATTGGTAAATATTGGTAATTATTGGTAATTATTGGTAATTATAGGTAATTATTACTAATTATTGGTAATTAATACTAATTATTGGTAATTAATACTAATTATTGTTAATTATTACTAATTATTGGTAATTATTACTAATTATTGGTAATTATTACTAATTATTGGTAATTATTACTAATTATTGGTAATTATTAATAATTATTGGTAATTATTACTAATTATTGGTAATTATTACTAATTATTCCTAATTATTACTAATTATTCCAAATTATTACTAATTAATACTAATTGTTACTAATTATTGTTAATTATTACTAATTATTCCTAATTATTACTAATTATTCCTAATTATTACTAATTATTCCTAATTATTACTAATTATTAGTAATTATTGCTAATTATTAGTAATTATTGCTAATTATTACGAATTATTGCTAAATATTATTAATTATTGCTAATTATTATTAATTATTACTAATTATTAGTAATTAGTGATAATTATTAGTAATTATTGATAATTATTAGTAATTATTGATAATTATTGGTAATTATCACTAATTATTGGTAATTATTACTAATTATTGGTAATTACTACTAATTATTCGTAATTATTACTAATTATTCGTAATTATTCGTAATTATTACTAATTATTCGTAATTATTACTAATTATTGGTAATTATTACTAATTATTAGTAATTATTGGCAATTATTGGTAATTATTGGCAATTATTGGTAATTATTGGCAATTATTGTTAATTATTACTAAATATTGGTAATTATTGGTAATTATTACTAGTTATTGTTAATTATTGGTAATTATTACTAATTATTGGTAATTATTCCTAATTATTACAAATTATTGGTAATTAATACTAATTATTAGTAATTAATACTAATTATTGGTAATTAATACTAATTATTGGTAATTAATACTAATTATAGTTAATTATTACTAATTATTGGTAATTAATACTAATTATTGGTAATTATTACTAATTATTGGTAATTAATACTAATTTTTGGTAATTATTACTAATTATTGGGAATTTTTCCTAATTTTTCCTAATTTTTCCTAATTTTTCCTAATTTTTCCTAATTTTTCCTAATTTTAGGTATTTATTACTAATTATTACTAATTATTGCAAATTATTGGTAATTATTGCAAATTATTGGTAATTATTACTAATTATTGGTAATTATTGGTAATTATTGGTAATTATTGGTAATT
Organism: Viscum album; assembly: GCA_963277665.1. Classification (NCBI taxonomy): domain Eukaryota; kingdom Viridiplantae; phylum Streptophyta; class Magnoliopsida; order Santalales; family Viscaceae; genus Viscum; species Viscum album. The sequence goes on along the minus strand of OY728133.1, from coordinate 1,017,973,157 downwards.
ATTGGTAATTATTGGTAATTATTGGTAATTATTGGTAATTATTGGTAATTATTGGTAATTATTGGTAATTATTGGTAATTATTGGTAATTATTGGTAATTATTGGTAATTATTCCTAATTATTGGTAATTATTGGTAATTATTCCTAATTATTCCTAATTATTCCTAATTATTCCTAATTATTCCTAATTATTGGTAATTATTGGTAATTATTCCTAATTGTTGGTAATTATTGGTAATTATTCCTAATTATTTCTAATTATTCCTAATTATTCCTAATTATTTGTAATTATTGGTAATTATTGGCAATTATTGTCAATTATTGGTAATTATTACTAATTATTACTAATTATTGGTAATTATTGGTAATTATTACTAATTATTACTAATTATTGTTAATTATTGTTAATTATTCCAAATTATAGATAATTATTACTACTTATTGGTAATTATTACGAATTATTACTAATTATTACTAATTATTGATAATTATTACTAATTATTACTAATTATTGGTAATTATTACTAATTATTACTAAATATTCTTAATTATTGATAATTATTGATAATTGTTCCTAATTATTAGTAATTAAATGAATAATTACCAATAATTAGGAATAATTACCAATAATTACAAATAATAATATTATTAGTATATTTTATTATTAATATTAAAATAATATAATTTTCTGATTTATATACAATTCTCCTTTCATCTGTGTGTTTTCTATCTCCACATACAAATAATACATGTGAAGACAGTAAACACACAGATGAAAAGAGAATTATATATATATAAAAAATTATATTATTTTAATATTAATAATAAAATATACTAATAATGTAATAATGTTATTGTTCCTAATTATTGGTATTTATTACTAATTATTAATATTTATTCTTAATTATTAAAAATTGTTACTAATTATTCCCAATTACCATTAACTATGATCAATACTAATAATTTAAATTTATTAAGTAAGAAAACAATGTAAACGTAATTAAATTACAACTAATTAAGAATAATTGAAACTAATAAAAAATTAAAAATAAATATTAAATTAAAATGAACATAAATACCTTGAAAATTGATCTGCTCTGATCATTCTTCAAAACTTTAATATCAGCTCTGAAGAAAAAAAATTAAACTGAAAAAAACTCAACTTTAGAAACAGAAGTTTGAGAGCATGAGAAGGTAGAGAATGAGAATGATTTGAAAAAAACGGATGGGGGTATTTATAGGTTAGATTATTTGCGACGGGTTTATTTGCGACGGGAATCCCGTCGCAAATAGTATTATTTGCGACGGGTACCGTCGCAAATACATTAGCCCGCATTAATTACGGTCAACGAGTAAATAGTTATTTGCGACGGGTCCCGTCGCAAATACCTTTTACCGCCGCCGGTTATTTGCGACGGGAAAATTTTCCCGTCGCAAAATCCTATTTATTTGCGACGGGTAAATACCCCCGTCGCAAATAAGTTTTTAACAGGACTATTTGCGACGGGATTTATTCCCGTCGCAAATAACCCGTCGCAAATACCCATTTTTCCCGTACTGAAACATTAATTTTTCATTTAATAGTTTAATTTTTAAACACATTGGTACTTAAAATTATTGAGAATGTATTTTCAATAAATTCTGACTTCATTTCTCACTATGGTCGATGATCTTTTAATTCAAATACATGTTGACTAAAAATACCAAAAAATATTTCAACATTTCCAAATTATTTATTAAATAAATATTTACACTTTTTATTTTTTATAAATTGTTTTAAATGGAATATCAATATATTTTTCCTGACAAGGCCCCTATAGCTTATATCGAAAATGGGAAAAGAATATCTCTTTTAACATGTACAACATGCACAAAATTTCCCTTCATAATAAAAACACAATGTTTTGAAGAATAAATTATATGATTAAGTGTTTAATTCTAATGACACATAATTTCATAGAATTTGAATAAATTTTTTAAAAAATATATTTTCAAATTTGAAAGGATATTTCCCTAAAGAATTTTTTATGATCTTTTTGTTGTATTTATATTCATAAAAAATATATTTACTATTAATAATATTGGGATGTGTTTTATTAATAAACTCTTTATTAATTAAAAGGATTATTAATTATAATTTTAAAAAATGAAAGTATTAAAATTTACTTTCTTTTTTAAATTTTAATTTATTAACATTTACTTGAAGTATTCACTTTCGTGTGATTATTAGACATTAAATTTCACATAAATATCCAAATTATTTAACATGAATATTCTTATTTCATAAACTATATGTTATTTTTAAATATAGTTTTTTTTATTTAATTTTATTTAATTGACTGGTGAAATATTGATAAATCTATATCCTTTATTCAATATTGATATTTAATGATATGGTATATTGATTCCAAAAATAAATGAATTATCTGATATATAAGGAGTGATTTCGACATGAATAGATGGGTGGGGCCTCATTATATATAACCCCTTGATGGGTCGTGATTTTCATGCGATGAATCAATTCTCTAGACATAGTTGAATTGATTTTTAGTGTATATTGACACATTCATTTTAAACAATATTCTAAAATGTCTTCCCAGTAGTGGTACCATTATTCATAAGATCATGACATCAAATAATTATAAATTTACTTCATTTGGAATTAATTTATTATTATCCAAGATATTTTGTCAGTGATATTATCTCTTGATTTGTTTCATTCCAATTTTTTTGATTAAATGGCACGTGTTTTTAGATACTTACCTAACTATATTGATTATGTAATATATAGTCCTCATAGTCATCTAATTTTTAAAACTAAAATTTTTTCAAATATTTACCGTTACATATTTATTATTCCATATATAGTCATGGTATTCAATTTATTAATTTACTGGAATGTGTTTTTAGTTGTTTATCCTTCCATATTTATAATGCCTTATCAATTTATTAATGAAATGTTATTGATTGAATGTAATTTGTGTTTTTTTTATTTAAATTTAAATATAGATAATGTTTTATCCAATTATAAATGTAAATAAATTGATTAAATTTAATGTGTTTTCAGTTATTTACTTTTAAAATTTGATTATGGTTTATCTAACCAAGATATTCATGTTATTGATTAAATGAAATGTTTGTTAAAATTATTACATAGTCATATATATTATTCCATATCTAATCATTATTTTTGATATATTGATTAAATGGAATGTATTATCATCTATTTATCTTTCTATACTAATTATACCTTATTGATAAATGTTTATTTACTCATGAAAGCATATGTTGCACAAAAACCTTAGTGATAATTTTATCCCTCCGTTATTTTTTCCCTATCCCCAAGAATCCACAAAGAGTAAAACGAATGATATGAAAGGATATTCTATGGAGAATTATGATAATCCTGAAAAAATTATGATTTATTTTGTTTTTTCAATTAAAATATCAGAATCATGAATGTATCTAGTTTTCTAATACTACTTAAACTTTCGGTCCTTTGATATGGGATCAATTATATATAGTTAAAATGTAATAAAGTAGACATGATCTCTGGTAAACTTGGTTTGGGGTTATTATAGTTTGTATTAGAGAAAGTTTAGTAGAAACTTTGGGAACTAGATTAAGGGAAACATATATTACGAAAAACATAACCTGTTGATAAACATTAATGAAAAGAACATAAGAATATCATATGTTTTTAATATGGTATATATTATTTTTCCCCTATAAATAAATCCTTGTATAGATTTTATAAGTATATTTCGTTCCATAACAGATGTACCTAAGTGTAAAAACATTGAGAATGGAGTGTTTATCTTCAATCAATCTTTACATGATTTACAAAAGTACACCTTACTACACACCAAATTTTATACTCCTGGTAGATATTTTTTGAATAATTCAAATTTTATTTGAACTATTTTAATGTATTCGAATAAATTATTAAAATAAATGAACAAGGATAAACTAATGGTGTCATAGAATTAAAAGAAGGTGTCATGATTTAGTAATTTCGTAAGGGACTCTTCATGATTATGTGGCTTACCACTATAATTATTTTTTCTCAGACTATTCTTTTTAGATTTTGAAAATTGAAATAACCTAAAGGAATCATGTTAACATTGAATATGAAGGATAGTGTGGTGACTATGAACAAAAAAATGGAATGATTTCCAGAGTGAAATATATTATTATTATAACTAATAATTTATATAAAAATATGATTAACAACTTATACCATAACCATTTATTTGACTCACATAAGAAGATAATGAAGGATTTCACTAACAGATCGAGTTGTGGAGACAATGTATAATTAAATAATTTATTTCATTCATTCCATGCATGTTGAAAGAGATACCTAGGATTATGTCTGAAAGTAATGGTAAAATACTAAATGTGTGGAAAACAATGAAATAAAGAAATAAATTTTTGAGGAAAATGAAGAGTAAAATATAAGGAAATAAAAATTCATCCTAGGGATCAATTTATAGATCTTTTTCTTAAATGTGAGAAAACTAGACATTATTAGAGTCAATTCCCTCCTTTAAAGGTAAACCCCTAGACCAAGTAAGGGCCTATGTTGGAATAATATGGTTGATGTATCTATGTTTTTGGATAATAGATTTATATTGTATAAGTATTTTTACAAATTTTATTATACATATATGAATCATTAAATATTTAATGATTTTTTTAAATGTTAGAAGCATATATTTCTTCAATAAAATAAATGTTATAGATACTATCATGGGTTTATAAGATTAATATTGATCATTTATTCAGAGTATTAAACAAACATTTAAGTATTAATCTGATGGTATTCTACCCAAATTTAGGATATTATGGGTTATATTTAATGATATAAAAACCATAGGTGTAGAATATGTTTTAGTGCAAATGTAATTTAAGGATGAATTTACTAACTTTTTGTGGGAATAGGTTTCAATTTATTTTTAACATTAAGTGTTTCTCTTATCTGTTTTGTTGATGTAATTATGGGTTATTGCACATTTTTAATTACATATATATATATTAATATTATTCTATAAAAAGTATAACCCACATGTAGGTTTACAACACATCATATCTAGTAAGGTTGTAGGTATTGAACCCATAACTGATGAGAGATAATGATTTAACACCTATCTATGACCTACATGGTGTTATGGTTAATATATTATTGTTTTTTACATAATTATTTTATTGATAAATATTAATGTTGAACCAATGGTGCTACCATTTAGTTTTAGATATTAATTTATTATAATGGATATCTTATGCTACCCATAACAATTTTGGATAATATTTAGTAATCTATAGATGACTTTTCTCTCTTTTATTGATTTTAGGATTTTTTCAAAGATAATTTTACTACTTTGGGAAAAATAAATTCATTTTTTGAAATTCATTTATTTGTGTAAGATACAATGATGAAAATGATCAAAGAACAACAAAAGGATGATATTTTTTAAAATTAGAATATATCATGTATGTATATTTCATTATGTTCACACTCACAATGGTTAAGTAATGCCACAACATAACGTAAAATGAAACTGAAAAAACATTACAAAATTACATTAATATATGATGAATCAAATGGTATTTTAAATCATGGATGGTTTATAGTGTTCAGTTTTTTAACATTAATTTTTTCATTTAATTTATTATGATCACTGATCTCTATCACTCTTTATAATTATTTATGATTCTATTCTATGAAAAAATATTCACTTTCCACTAAAGATATAATATTTGGAAACCTAGTATGTGTTATTAAAGATGACCATTATACGTAACATTATCTATTATTATGATGATATTTTGTTAAAAAAATTATTATTTGGGTTTACACTAATCTATTTTGTAAATTTCAAAACCTTTATTACACTGATCAAGAATAAATTTCGATGACACAATTTATTTAAGGGGTTAGAATGTATCAACCAAATATTTTAAAATGTTAATATTGGGTTTGATAAAATATATCAAATTTTAAATACAACTTATAAAATAATGTAACACCCTGTTTAATTATGATATATTTTATTTTAAATCAATTCAATCTCTTTGATATCTTATGATGCACACAACACATAGTTTAAACAAAACAAATTACTATATTAAACTATTATAATTTAGAACATGGAAATTTAAATCTAGATGTTATGTTGGTGGTTATTAATAATAATAAATTATTTTAAAAAATATATTATTTAAACATGTTCATTGGTTATCTATTTAATATAAATATAAATATAAATCATATGAATGAAAATAATGGTTTTTTTTAAATGTAATTTTCTAAAAAGTGGGTTCATCCCATTTTGATCGCCTAAACTAAAATTAATTTTTTTTCAAATATTATATAATTTATATATATATATATATATTTGAAATCATCTTTTCAAAATTATAGTATGTTGATATTTTTATTTTTCTGAAAAGTTTCAATTTTTGTTGAATATGGAAAATATTTTTATTGTTAAAACATTAATTGTTTTTTAGAGAATTTTAAATTATAATTTAGTTAGGAATGGTGTTTAAAACTAAATTAGTTTAGTTATATTATTATTAATCCATTTAAAGTCATTTTAATCAATTTAATATATAATTTTTATATTAATCTTTTAGGAGTTTTAACTTTTGAAAACCACTTTTCATCATGTATATGGTTTAATTTTAAAGTGAATTCTAGAAAATAAATGAATTGAATTTAGAAAAATGGATTCAATATTTTTAATTATCATAATTTATATTATATAATGAGATTTTTAATCATAATTAATAGTGAAAAGGGTAAAAATTATTTACCGTGATAACAGTAGAAATTGGTTTTCCATGGGGCTAAACTAATAATATAATGGCTAATAATGACTTATAACTTGTATAAAAGTCATTTTATGGCCATATTCAGACCTTATAATCCATATATTTTAGTAATGGGCGGTTTTGGATCCGTTTTTCTTGTTAAATGTATGGGTACATATTATTCTTTTCATAAATGTGTGTCCTCTCCCCAACTTAAAAAAGGATACTCCCCATTCCCATATTCAAATCACTAAAGCCTTTTGGATTGACCAAACCATGAGAAAATCTCTCTAAAAATCATTAAACACAGTATATAACTTTTAGTCTTCCCAAAACACCAACCATGGGGTCTTTAAGAGGATATCCAAATGTGGTTTTTTAATAGGATATAATTATCTTAACAATTCTATTTTGTTTTCATCATTATTTTTCAAAATTAATTTTTCAGTTAACCATTAATATATAATAACACCAGTATATAACATATAATAATATTTTATTATGTTGATTTAATAAATTTTCCCCATATCCACCTCCATCAAATGTGAAATGAAATTATCGTCCGTGCATACTGTGGGCTACCGCCTCACGAACTGATGTAACTTTGTTTCCATCAATATATCAAAAAATTGAATATAATATTGGATTTTATGAATATTAATAATATTAAAAATGTTATTATTATTACATAATTATAATATCACATATACATTCTTACTTTACATTCTGTTTAAAATATGACAAAATTGTTATTGTTTATCGAGGACATCCACATCACGAAGAGATGTGATTCATTTTTCACAAATGATTCAAATGGAAGGTAATAACGATAAATTTAATATTTATATATGAAATATATGAAATTATATTTAATCTATAAAATTATTTTACCATCCAATTCTGTTCACTTTAACTTTTTATGGGAATGATATTGTCGCTCATTCGTATGGACTACCTACCATCTCCATGAAACTATGTGATTAGTTTAACATGTAAAAACATCAGGAATGAATATAAAAATATATATAATGATTAAATATTTTATTCATAATATTAATATAATTATTTATATGATATATATATTTATATACTTAGAATATTAACTAGAACTTCTGTAACAAAAAAAGCATGAGAAAACAAAGATATTAACTCCCAGAATGATGGTAAAAATGAAATATTATTAATTAATGTGAGATAAGATGATATAAATGGATTATATATGATATAATAACTATTAATATACTTCTATTATAAATTAATAAAATTCTTTATATCCTTATAAATTGGGTCAAATAATGTTAATTCAAAATAAAACATGAGTAAATGAACTTCATCTCAATTTAACTTCATTGAGGAATATTGTAATGGTATGCACCTAATATAAGTGATATAATATATATAAAAATCCTTTTATAGGTAAAATATTTATTCTAGTATAATTAATGGTACTTTATGTTTCAATTTGATTCATTTCATCTTATTTTATTTTATTTAAATGTTACCAAGTGGTAATGAATTAAATATAACAATTTCTTTTCATTAGATTATATTACTTATAAATTTTCATTAATATTATAGGATTATGATTTTAATGAATTTTGAATATATGAAATTGTAATTCATCTTTTTATGTGGATTTCAATTTTACACACATAATATTTTTAGTTTTTAATTCTCACTTCGATGTTATGATCTTTGTAAGTGTTTGTTTCACAATCCCTTTTAATCAGGATTCTTTATGCATGAATATAAATTGAAGAAAATTATTTGATAATTGGATAAAGAACCCATTTCATTTTAAAAACCTCTTGTTATTCATGATTTTTTATGAAATAGTATAATTTTTCCTCTATTTGATAGTTGACATGATTAAGAATTTTATTTTGATAAAATCATTCTTGATTTCTCCCTTTGATAGAAAATAAATTTTCTTCCAAAACCCTGAATTCTAAAAATGTTTTCAATTTTTTTTTAAATTATAAAATGATTTAGGAAAATAATTTTCACCCATTTTTAATTTTTATAATTTTTTTAAGGAATATTAATTTATTTTTTCAAACAAGGTATGTTTTTATTTTACCAAAACTACAAAAAGAATACTTTTCAAACATGTATGGCATGTTTTAAATTTCTTAATGTCATGAAAACTGAATGATTTAATAAATAAATTATAAGGATCAATGGTTATTTGAAAATAAATGTATTTTCAAAATATTATATGAATTGTTAGTTTAGTTTTTTAAAATTTTAAAAATTTGTTATGATCAAGAATGTTTTTAGTGATATTTTTATGTTATTTGGATTCCCCAAAGACAAAAACCCCTTATTTTCACTCCAATAGGGATATATTGTATTGATTCTACCCTTATAATTTATATGCATGGTTTATGATTATTTTTACCAAGTAAAATGTTGGCCTTCACTTTCTTGATTCATTTTTGTAGTCGTTAACATCCCATTGAAATATTAAATTTTTAGTGATCATTGGATATTAAATTTACCCTAAATATCACAATTATTTATCATGGATAATATTATTGATAAAACCATATATCATTTATACAAAATGTGTTTTACATTGAATTTTATTTTATTTACAAAATGTGTTTTATCATTTGTTTTATTTACTTAATAAATATATTTCATGATAAGGAATATTCATGAACAAATATATTGTTTGATATAGGGGGAATTATTTGGACATGGAATGATTAGTGGGTGATGATTTTTAATTTCTCCATGAAGCATCAGAATTATCAAGAGACTATTCAGATATCTAGCTTTAGTTAGATGGGTTTCTAGTGTATACCTATACATCATTTTCAAACTATCTCATGAAAAGTCCCAATACTAGAGGTATCGTGATACTGGAGATCATGATGTCCTATAATTAATAATCTCCTTCATTAAGAATTCATCCTTTATTATCCATGATATTTTTAAAATGATATTATCTATTTATGATTTTAATTATATGTTTACTAATAAAATAGAATGTGTCCAAATATATTTACTTTTCTATATTGATTATTCATGATCTAATCATAATAGTAAATTTATTAATTAAATGACTTGTGTGTTTAGATATTTACCTTTCCATATTGATTATTCATTCTCTAATAACAATAAAGAAATAACTGATTAAATGGTATGAATTTTCAAACTATTATATATTTATTATGTTATATCCAATTACAAATGGAATGATATTGATTAAATTGAGTATGTGGTAAATTATTTACCAATCTATATTGATTATTCCTTATCTAATTATGAAATTTAGGTTGTTAATTAAATGTAATAAGTGTTTATATATTTATATTTCTATATTGATTATGCCGCATATAATAATGATAGTCATGTTATTTATTAAATTGATGTTTTTTAGATATTTACCATTCTATATTGATTATTCTAGGTATACTCATGATAGTGATGTTATTAATTAAATAAAATATGTTTTCAGATATTTACCTTTCCATGTAGATTATTCCTTACTGATCACGGTTTATTTAATCATGATAGGTTATACTATATGAAACCCATACTGAGTATGTGAGCTAAACCTTATTTTTTTTCCCTCCTAGAAATCCAATAAGTGTACTAACAAGGATATTAAAGGATATTATAGAGGAAATAATGATATTTCTAAGAAAAAATAATTTGTAATGTTCTTTTCAAATGTAATATTGGTATAATGTACATATCTAATTTCCCTTGAATAATAAAATTTATGATCCTATAGTATATGATCACTTCTATCTAGTGCCAATGATATAATGTATATAATGACTCTGAACTACTGGGGTTATGTTTATTATATTGAATCATTACAAAATTTGAAATTGAAAATATATCCCTCGAACTAATATATTCAAGGACACTCCTCTAAACATTTTAATCAACTTATATACATTATATTCCTCTTCAATAACTACCTAAATTTACTCCCTAAATGTTTTATATATTTTCTGGTATCTTTTAGTCATTAGAATGAGGCCTAGATGCTTTATTATGAAGTAAGATGTTATGAGTAGGGCTGACCCTATTAGAGTAATTAACAATTTCCTCCTTAACTATTTAAATTATTTCCTCATATAAATTCCTTTTAAACCTCATCTCAATTTCTATTTATGTGTTTATAAAACAATTATTATTCTATAAAAAGTAAATTAGTATAATATTACTCTATATTCTTATGAAACAATTCCTATAATATGTTCTTATTTTGGTCGATTCAATAATATATATGATAGAATACAACACCATGTTCATCATATTCATTAGGGATGACTACTAATACATATATATTGGTCATATATGATATTAAATTTTAATTTATTTATGAATATGAAACTAAAATGTAGTCACCCATGTGAATTTTCCTTATAAAATACCACATTGTTATTGGTAATGATTTTAATAATATGTGTGTTGTGAATTCCATTATTACAAATCATACATATACATTTATTAAAATTAAATCAGGACTATACAAATTATAAACCACTAATTATACTACTTTTACTAATATTGTAATGATAATTTTAATAACATGTATTGATGGTATAATATAACTTACAAAAACAAGCATCTTATTTTTCAAACTCTTAACATCCAATAGTGAAAATAAACAATAAAAAACTAAAATATTATCAACAAATGAGACTAAATTATTTATTTATGGGTATTATATAAAAATAAGGTTTCAAAATAGATTATTAGGATGTTTATATTGTTTGGTTTGGGTGTCATTGAATGTTCATAGATGTTTGGAGTAATGGAAATGGTTCCTCTACAAATCTCTCTTTTTCATTGATATTATCAAAGAATAAAATTATAAAGGAAAAACTTTTATGTAATTTTCATATGAATACCAATGTATTTTATTAGAGTCTTCCAATTTTTATGAATTATATGTTTTCTTTCTATTTACCTATTAGTAGATCAATAATTCACCAGAAATTATGTTTTTAAGGGGAATTTTTTCTCTCTCCATCATTTGGTTGGAATATTTTTTATTGAATTCCATCTTATTTATTTTCTATTTTCGATGTATTATATGTCCTTATCTATATTAAATGATATATTAATTACACTTTATATTTTATTTGTCTTACTTTTATGGTGTTAAGGGAATATTTTTATATCTATTATGAATTTATCTTGGTCAGTCCCTCCTGCCACATTCTTCTTTTAAAATATTCCATTTAATGATTTCATTTCCCATGATCTATTATTAATAATATACATTTTACTTATCTATAAAATACATCAATTCAACGTAAGATATCTTTAAAAAATATTCACTGAAAATGTTTCCACATGATAATATACTTTTCTGTTAATATAAATATATTTTTTATGACATAATTACTAAATATTTCTCATTCCTCGCTAGGGATATGTATTAATGATATAATCCACATTCATTTACTCGATGATTTATTTTTATATCCTATAAAAAAATTGAAACATCTTCATTCTCATGAAAATTTTACCCTATGATATATTTTTTTTTTCATACACCACACATATGTATCATTTATCATTATTTTAAGAGTATGACCAAAATTATATATCCCTTAAATACATTGTGTGATTATTTATTTCTCATCAGATTAATTTATTATGGGACATAGGTATTTTTTCATGACCTCCTTCCCACAAGGTGTACCCCTCCTACGCCGGAAATGTGAGAAGGTAGATAGTGACCCTCGAATCCTGCCTCTAGTAGGCCTTCGGTTGGAAACTAGCACCAAGGGTATAGTAGACACACAAATGTGAAGCATTGCCCTCTAAGAGAACACATGTGAAAGAAAAAGATAAGACAGACTCCAACCAACACCAACTGAGACTATAATATAAAATAAATCCCAAATACATATATGTAATGTCATGAAAAACGACAACAACTGAATGGAAAAACATTAAGTACCAAAGGAATGTAAAAAAACAGCAGCAACCACAAATCCCGAACAGCTCCTATAACCCCAATCTAGTAGTAATTAGCCTAATCTCTGACCTACTCCAAGTGACCTAAAAAATATTTTTTATATATAGGGTGAGAAAAATAGTATACTTGGTAGGATCCTCTTTATAACCTCTCCTACAAAAGTAAAGAAAGCATGCTAAAGCACAGTGAACAAAAAGTGAAACTAATTCGTCACCTAAAAAGGTATACTATGTTCCCAGCCTCACCATGGATACTCTAACTAAGTATCAAATACAAGAGTATATAATATAGTAAATAATATCAAGGGAACCCTGCTACCATTTCCCCACTGGTTTTCTGCATAGCCACAATGTCGTATGTCCAAAGCATCTCTCTCTAAAAAGGCTTTCCTGTAGACAACTAGGTGTAGAACCACAACATGAACCTCATGCAGAAAAACAACCACGTCCACGTAAGAAAAGTAACTATGTAGTTTTTGAGATCTATCATATCTCGCATAACATGAATCATAAATCTGGTATTAAACCTCAATACATTATATCTCATACACCGAGTAAGGATCCTCAAGCCATCATAGCCTATACACGTTACACATATTGTAGTCTATAGGAAACTACATCCAGAATATATGTGTGTGAATAACCACAAGCCATTACATCCCTCTACACACATATATGGGGAAACCTAACTGCTATTCCTACCCGCAAATGTAACTACCAAGAGAATATAGTGGGGCCAAAGGGAGTAGTCATCCATCCGTCCTCCCACCAGAATGTTGGGGGAACCCCCCCCCCCCAGGGCTTATAATCCCCAGGGTGTCAGTCTCTCTTACCAGAATGGTGGGGTATCATATAGAAACACAGAAATTATATGATATAATATATCTCACAACCAAACTATGGAAAAAATCTAGTATTAGACTCAACTACATCTAACGTCTCTCAGAATCCCAGTTGCCACTTCTAAGACTGGGAATCCTATAATCACAAAACCATTTAAATAGATTTATTACATTACTTCATTCTCTTTTTATCAGTTTCACTTTTTGTTAATTAATTTTTTAAACATTAATTAACCATTAGCAATTCCACATTATATTTCATTAGCATCACACCCAAAAGTCCATTGTTCCTTTAAATTGTATTCTTAACATTGTGTCCCAGAAAACTCCAACCCCATGGGTTAATCATTTGTTGAATAATTTATTAACATCATTATTACTTTCCCATATTCCCAATAATTCTAGAAAAACATTCTAAGATACTAAACACAAGGGGGGTCAACATGGTGGGGAGTTGAACTACCCATCAAGTCTTTTCCACTTATAGCAAGAGCTTAGACTCATCCTCCCTCGAGAATCTAAACACAGAAAGTACATGACATGTCCTGTGCGCCGTCACCCCTTTTGGAAAGAGGGTAAGAAATACCATATGCCTTGATTAGTGGGGAAATTGATGTAGATAAAGAACCAACAATATTCAGTAAGCAACCAAACATTTACATCCAACCCGTTTCGTCATCTCTGGTGTCCTCCCTGACACTTACATGCATAAACCGATGTATCTCACCACTCTAGGTGCCACCTGGTGCCATGACCAATGGGCCTCCCTGTCCCCACATATCAAAACTGCCATCTAGGCTCACATCACAACACAATAAGTAGGAAAAAAAAACATCATATAAATTGGTCTCTTGACCCTTAAAAAAGAAAGAGGGTAACTCATAAATCTACGAGGAATTGTCTTTTTATCAAAAAAACTAGTTCTTGAATCCATCTTAAATTAACTGATTTATTATTCTTAGGTTCCAATGACGTGCAACCTCAATAGTAATCTATCACAAATAATTAAACACGCTTACTACATCAATTTGATTAGCATCAAATTACAATAACAACAACTGGATTCATTTACATGCCTCTTTATCTTTGTTAAAAAAATTACAATTAATCCCAGTTATGTTCTTTACCAATTTCTATAAAGAACAAAAATCTAAACAAATAAATCATAGATATCACACTATCTAGAAAAAGAATAGGCAATAACATATGATCGATATAAATTTATTTATCCAGTTAAAATATTATTATGATAATTCCATTGTGATACAAATGGGTAAATCATTCTAACTCTATGATTGCACATAAATAATTAGAGAAGCAACAAATCCCCTACCTCAAAAGGTTTCTGACTTTCTTTGCTCGAGAACTGATCAATGTAGCAGATCATGATCGCCTTCCCCGCAATAACTGCTTCCACCCAAGGATGTCATGGAACAAATTCATAGAAAACAACCAAAATAAACTCCTTTAAGACCATGAAGATCAAGCACCATAGCATGGAAAAGAGAAACAGGAGAAAATAGATCAAACAAAACCACAGAACAGAGGAAGATCTTACCTCGGATCAAAGACAGGTTGAAGAAGGAATTCTGATATTGATCCTAGCCTAAGAGATCTCTAAAACGCCACAGAGGGTCTACTGGGTTTCTTGGGACGAGAGGAAAGGAAGCCTCAGCCGTAGGGTTTGAAAAACCTAAGCGGCTGATATGTTTTTAAAACATATAGCGGCGGGTTAGTACACTACCTTTACTTCCTCATCATATCGTGCACTACCTTAGGTTCGAATTATGCCATAAAACACATCACCTCGGTGCTTTGTTTTATTTTTATGGAACTTGAACTGGTCACGTCATTTACCCCATGGTCATGCCGTGTACCCCCACTACTTCCAGATTTTTGCGACCAAACTCCTCCAGACTTCTCCTAATCCTTCTCTGAGCACCCCGGTCTTCAAAAACACAGAAAGGGTCACTCCGCATATATTTGGGCTCTTACGTCAGATACCTCGCAAAACATTCTCATCCTCTAGAATCCAAAACCAACCTAGACAGAAAACCAAAAAGGAATGAAAGGGGCCATCCAAATAGCAACCTCGTGAGATACCGCTCAAGGATCTCGCCACCACAGAAGCTCAACCATTTTAGAAAAGGATAATGTGAAACCACGCGACCACCATTACCAGCTCCAAACACTATCCCGAGGAAGATACCTCTGAAAAGAGAGAAATCCACAACAAAAAACAAAAGGAAGCCAATTCATAGATAGGAAAGGTATACAACCAAAAAATGAACATCATTACAAGAAAAGAGTTAACCATCAAACAACTCTAGGTACTAATCATTTATCTACGACTCGCATTCCCAGGTACTCTCCTCCATTCCACCATGTCGCCACAAGACACAAACCAAGGGGATATAACACCCTAACAACACATTCTCTTTGAGGTCTTGGATCTCCACAGGTCGCTCCTCAAAGGTTTCATCATCATCAACATCGATTTATCCCCAATCGATGATGTTAGAGTCATCATGAAGATAATAATGGAGTTGTGACACATGAAAAATATCATGTATCAGGATTATCAGTAGGGGAAGTGCTACTCGATACACCACGACTCCAACATGATCCAACACCTCGAAAGGACCAACAAACCGAGGAGAAATCTTACTCCCACAACCAAACCTTCGCTACCCACAACAGGGAGTCACCTTTAGAAACATGTGATCCCCAAAATCAATCTATAAATGTCTCCTCCTTTGATTGGAATATGATTTTTGATGATCTCGCACTGTCTTCATCCTCTCATTAATCACCTAAACAATCTCTATCATATTCTGCACTAGTTCTGGTCTGATAATTCTTGACTCTCCGACCCCAGTCCAGCACAATGGAGAATGGAAAGTTTGTCCATAAAAGTATTCAAACAGCTCCATACCTATGGTGAAGTGAAAACTATTATTGTAAGTGAAATCCTCGAAGCATAAGTGCCTCATCCGCAAACCACCAAAATCAAGGACACAAGAGTGCAACGTGTCTTCAAGAGTTTGGATGATCTTCTCCATTTGACCATCCATCTGCAGATGAAAAAAAGTGCTAAGGAATAGCTGAGAACCAAAAGAATGCTGGAGAACTCTCCACACCCTAGAGGTAAAATGAGGATCTCAATCAAAAATTATCATCCTTGGGACTCCATGGAGTCTCACCACCTCCTCCAGATATTGCCTCAACAAAACATCTATTGATCATGACTCCTTGATCGCTATGAAGTGGGATGATTTCGTCAAACGATCCAATACCACCCATATAGCATCATGGTCTCCCTGAGCTCGAGGTAAACTAGTAACAAAGTTCATTAAGATGTCCTCCCACTTCCACTAAGGAATATCTAATGCCTAGAGAAAACCACTGGGGAAACGGTTCTCGGCCTTCACCTTCTACTAGACCAAACATCAAGACACAAACTCCACAACGGCACGCTTCAACCCAGGACACCCACACTAATTCCTCAAGCCTTGGTACATATTTTTCATTCCAGGATGAACTAATAAAGGTGAACTATGGAACTCTATAATAACTGTCTCACGCATCACCAAAGGAACAAAAATCCTTCCATGATACCACACTCAGTGTTGTTCATCCTCATACCAACAATCAGGGGCCTCACTGTAAATAACTCGGTCTCTCCAGACCTCTACCTCTAGACCCCCCAACTGGGACTTTTCTACCTGCTACACCAGAGATGAATGCACGGTCATCTAGAATAGACAAACTATGCCCCCAACTTCTCTCATATTGAGATGTAATGTTGACTTTTCTTCCATCACTATCCAAGAATCACCAATTCACACACTACATCACTACATGACTACCTGCTCAACGCATCATCTACAACACTCCCCTTCCTAGGTGTATATGATATTTCAAAGTTGTATTCTTGTAAAAACTCTATCCACCAATTTTTCCACAAGTTCAAGTCACGCTGGTAGAAAACATACCTCATACTCTTATGATCGGTGAAAACCAAAAAGAACTCAACAATGAGGTAATATCTCCACAACTTCAGATAAAACACCAATATCGCCAACTCAAGATCATAGGTTGCATAGTTATGTTCAGGGGGACACAAATAATAATACTCATACGAAGAAACTGATCTCTACTACTTCAGAACACAGCCAAACCCTAGATGTGAAACATCGCAGAAAACTTCAAAATGAACTCCCTCTGCTGGAAGACAAAGAAATGGAGCACTTACCAACATCTCTGTCAGAAACTCAAAAGCTGCATAACACTGATCAATACATAGAAATGCCTAATCCTTCCTAGTCAATTTTGTCTGAGGAGTCACAACCAGAGAGGAATCGGCTATGAACCTCCTGTAGTAGCATGTGAGACCAAGGAAACCTCTCACATCTGCCACTATCTTGAGGGTTTCCCAATAAAAAACTGCTTCTATATTTTATGGATCCACAACTACTCTCTACCAGGGCACAACATTCCCCCATAAACAGACTTCTTGAGCCCAAAACTCACACTTCAACAACTTCCCAAATAGTTGATGTTGACGAAGGGCACCCAAAACAACATGTATATGTTCTGTATGCTCCTCCTCAGATGTGGAGTACACGATGATGTATTCGATGAAAACCACCAGAAACTTTTCCAAGGACTCATAGAATATAGCGTTCATCAATCCCATGAACACAGCTAGAGCATTCGTTACACCGAATAGAATTATAAAGAACTCATAATGCCCATGACGACAACGGAAAGCAGTCTTCGGAATATCCTCATCCTTCACACGCATCTGACAATATCTTGGTTTCAAGTCTATCTTTGAGAACCAACTAGAATCCTTCATTTTATCGAATAAATAATCAATCTATGGAAGAGGATAGTGATTCTTCCTTGTTACTTTGTTTAAGAAATTATAATTGATGCACAACCGCAAACTATCATCAGCCTTCTTCAAAATCAAAACTAGTGCACCCCACAGTGACACACTCAGCCGAACAAAACCACACTATAACAGACCATCAAGAAATATTTGTTTCTCTCGTAACATAGAAGGGGACATCCTATATGGATACATAGAGATAAGAGATGCTCCTGGATGTAGCTCAATCCCAAACTTGATATCTCATTGAGGGAGTAATGCTACAACCTCTTCTGGAAGTACATAGTGGTACTCTTCTACAACCCTGGAAATGCCAACTGTTGAACCTATGAAGAACTCTACATTAGCTCATCCATCAAGGATGATAAGAATCAAACTCGCCTATGACCCATATAAGGGTCTCTCTCACCAACAAACATCATCGGATCTCCATCAGCATTAAAGAACACCACCTACCTTCTGAAGTAATCCACGATAGCCCACACCTAATACAAACAATCCATTCTAAGGATGAAATAATATGGTTGTATCTGTAATCATAGTAAATCTCCCCAAGATCGGTGCTTCCCTGGCACTAGCTCACAATCTCTACATACTTCAAAAAAGTCAGCTCGACCTGCAACTGGCGTAGTCAATGTCAAGGGAACTGGAAGCCTCTCTACCTTAAGTACCAAATCATGGAAAAGGATAGGTGACATGAAGGATTTTGTCTCTCTTGAATCAAACAAGGCATACACCCAAGTAGAAAACAAACAAAGGGTACCTCAAATGATGTCTAGATTGCTTGGTGCTGGCAATGATCAAGCATAAATATGTTCGCGGCCTCATCCACGACCTCTATAACCCTAATGATGACCACCAACATGGACATTATCTACTCTCTAAGGATAGGGAGTGTCATAGGGAAATCCTCTGCCTGCCCCGTCTTCCCTCTACTGATCCAAAGCTGGTGCAACCTGCTACTACTGCCTCAGCTGTAACTGCCTCAACAGAGAAAACTGGAGCGTAACACCTATTTCAAGATGAATTACCTAAAAGTTCAATCAATCCTGCTACTAATGGACTCATCATCCTCAAGAAAAAAATTTCATGATCCCTTGGCATATGCCTGAGAGCCTCCTCCCCTAGAGAAACAAGATGTTGAGTGCTGGGACCTACCCCCAGCTGAACAGAAACCCTTCTGCCCTGAAAAATGGGAACCTCGGACGACAAATATGCTTCATGAGGAATCATGATGACTAACCTCTCGTGAAGGTCTAGTTCTTTCCAATGTACTATCAACGATATTTTCCCTTTCCAGACCCTCAAGATATGTCTTCAGCATTAACGGGGTTACCAGGCGGTGGATCTATTAATGGAAAGCCTCCTAAAAATGCCTCTCCCTAGCCTCCTCATCTAGCAAGAGGTCTGAAGCATATCGTAAAAGGTTCCTGAAATGGATTCCAAACTCTTGCACACTAGAGCCCCCCTATAGAAGGGTAAGAATTTACTGGAGACTGGATGCCTTTGCGGTTGATGAAAGAAACTCGACTCTAAACTTGTCTCGGAACTCCTCCCATTAGATCTCTAACTCCTCGAGATCCTTGAGAAATAATAACCACCACCGCCTCACTACTCCTTGAAGCATCGTCACAACCAAAGACACCCAGTGATCTTTCTAAGCACGGATCGAACTGCAACCTATCTCGACCTCCTCTAATCAGTCTTCTGGGACTGCATCTAAAATAGAACCCTCGTACTTCTATAGATGTTTTCACTGAAACTCTCAGAGTTTCCTCCTCCAATTTTCATCGTTGTCAACCTCTACCCTGGGGTGATCTTTTGGCACAGCCTGCTAAAAATCTTCTGCATGAACATGACGAGGAGGTTGACCTGGAGCCATACCTTTAAAATAAAAAATAGTTAGAGCTTCTAAACCTAGAATATAGAAGACCCAACATTAATTAATTAATTGTTTTCTTTTATTAATTTTATGTTATCATATCCCAAGGTCTACCCATTAAAACACAGGCATAAAGAAGAATGATGCATGATCCTTTCATAAGACTCTACCTTGCAACTAGTATCACCTCATTTAGTAGCCATTGATAACATAAAGGTTCATGCATCAGATCACAAGGGGGCCAAAATGCCTATTTCTCATCCAGTCTCCAATGTTTACATTACTTTCTAAACATAACTGACATTGTTTCCCTACTAACCCATGAAACATCACCTATGCCTAACACCAACCATCATCCTATTCCTCAACCAGACCTCTAATACCACTCTATCATGAACCCCTCCCCATACAGTGTACCCCTCCTAGGCCGACAATGTGAGAAGGAGATAGTGACCCCTAAGTCCCACCACCAGTAGGCCCCGGGTTGGAGACTAGAATTGAGGATATATTAAACACACAAATGTGAGGCATTACTGTCACAACCCAACCTATGTGTTTATTTTATTTTATTATTTCTTTGTCCCTACATAATGTTTTTTTGGGTTCGGGATGAGTCCCAGACGAAATTTTTGATCTTAGGTTAAAAATTGCACTTTTTGAGACGATGTTGTAGGGCGCACCAGCAGAGCGCATTTTGGAAACCCCGCATGGCTCCACCTAGGTAACTAATCATCCCATTCATATTTAGAAATTTGAAGTAAAAAGAGTTGGTATTTAAAATGCACATTAATTTTTGTGACATTTAAAATTATTATTATGTTAATAATTTTATTATTATTTAAATAATATGATGACTTTTATTATTATTATTTTTATCATTATGCATTAGTATTATTATGTATTATTATTAATATTATTATTTTATTTCCTATCAATTCTTTTTACTAGTGGTTTTAGGGTGTTTTTTTAAGGGGGGGTTTTTTTTTGAAAACCCTGGTGGCTACCCCCTCCACTCCTACAAACAACATGACCTGGTGCTCCCCTCTAGTGTTCCGTACACACCGCCAGCAGATGTCTTCCCCTCTTTCTCAATTAACCACCCTCAATCCTACCCAAAAATAATTTGAAACCCTTCCTTACATTCTTCTTCCCCTCGCACACACCATATCTGTTACATCCTTCCCCTTCTTCCTGGCATCTCTTCCCCAACCGGCTAGCTTCCGCTATGCCTCCTTCGTGGTCCCCCACCTTGACAGCATCGAACCCCCCCCCCCCCTCTGCACTTCAATTGGCGTCTACACTCTGGGTCCCCTCGCCAAGCCTCTGACATTATCCCCAGCCAACCAAGTGTTGTCCCAGCCTCCTCCTACATTCCCCCCCCCCATCGAGACCCCTCCCAAATCCCTTTCCCCACTCGGGCCAGCTGACTTCAACCCCCGACCTCCTACTCCTAGTGGCGCAGTCCCCTCGGACCTCCTTCTCAGTGCGCAACATCCCCAGTCGGTGATCCCTCCTCTAGCGAGTCCTCCATCCATCCGGTAACACCCTCAGCTGACCCCCCCCCCCCCCCCCCTCGATGTTTTTTTTGGTGATCTCGTTAGGCAGTGGAAGACCCTTCCTCTAACTACCCCTCTCTCGACCAGTGTGCACTGCACCGACGCCGCCCCTACCAGTCACGGACCTCCATCAGCCAACGCACACCTTGCCATTCGGGGCAATTCCGAGTGGGATTTGTCATTGCGCTTTAGATTCGAGGTGAGGGTTTCCCCCTGCCTCTTGTTTTCTCATACTATAATTGGATTTTTTTTAGGTGATTGAGTCCTTGATATTTAATCTATAGGGCGTTGGACCTTACCACATGGTTTCAGACACGTATCGTTTCATCACGCCATGGTTTTGAGGTAGGTTTTCCCCTTGCACTTATCCTTTTAATTAAAGATTCACTTCTTCATGATATTTTTACCTTCTGCACATTCTAAATATCATCAATTTATTCTATGAAAAATTATATAGCGTGTAAAATGATAGTCTATCCCAATTTTTGTATTGAATTGCATTGTTTTGTTAAAAGTTTACAAATTTCTTGTCCAGTAAATTGTTCATTAACAAATATCACATGATTCATGATATTTTAAACATGGTTCATCAACTTAAACAAAGTTAAGATGTTCAATTGAGGTTTATGCTTTGTTTTGTATTATATATAATTTTTTTGATAAATATTTAATGCCTTGTGTTTTTTTATATATATACAAAATGTCGGTTTGGATTTTATGAGTTAAGTGTTATTTAAAAAATGGTGGATTTGGATTTATAAATGTGGAGGAAAATAAGAAATGAGGTTTTGGGTTCTTTATATGGTTTCTGGAATGGTTTGGGATTTTTAAAGGAATAAGTTTCAGTTTTCAAAGTGTTTTAGTGATCATGCACCCCTTTGTGAAAAGAGCTTGTGTGTGTGTAGGTAAACATGGGTTTTGTGAAAAATGTTTAAAATGATTTTAAATTAGAAGGAGTAGTCGTGGCCTTTAAATCAGTTTGATGGGAAATGTTTTAAAAAATGGTTATAAATGTTTTTGAGTGGAAATGGTGTGCCTAACACAACTTTTGAAATAGTGTTAGCATTTTGAGATAAGATTTTTTTTGTTAATGTCAAAGGGGTTGTTTGGTCATTTCATGAAATTTGTGAAAAGTGATTATAATGAAAACCCTTAATGAATGTTCCTCATACCTCAGTTTTATACAATCGGTGGGAGTTCCTTGTTAGGGGATTCTCAGAATCCAATGTTAGGCTTCTTTGGTTGGAGCCTGTTCTAATTGTTTTATTGTATGTCGTGAGAATGGTCCAAGAGGAGACTCAAGGTGAGACATGTTGTGCGTTATTATTGTTATATATACTGTTATTGGATGCTCGGATGGCATCGGTTGGCTCACCCCCTTTTTAAATACTTGAGACAAGGGAATTTGGCATATTGAGAGAATATTCTGAGAATGATTTCCACACTGGTAGGTTATGGTACTAACCAGTATCCCTTAGTAGGTAGATATGTTTGGGTTTATTGTTATGATATTTTTCCCTTGGCCTGCATGGGAAAGGATAGCCGATAATTTTGAGCATTTTGATTTCATCATGTGTTACATGTCAACAAGGATGAGGTCTCATGTATTGGTGTCTTTTGGATTATTCTTGATATCCTAGGTTTACCCATGTCTATTTGGCTTTTGTTGCTAGTAGTAGTGATTATGATTCTTGTATTTGTACCTATATTTCCCTTGTTCTGTGATTTCTATTATACCTTCGTGTGTTTTGTTTTCTTGGAAAGTGGTGAGATGACTTTGATTACATTTCTAGAAATGGATTTCAAATGAAATTGTTTTATCCACTTTGTACAAATATGAAAATGTAAACATCACATTCCCTTTGAAAATTTCATTGAAACTAATGAAAATAATATAGATTTGGAAATGGTTAAGGGGAATGTTTTGTACTTTTTTTTAATTAAAATATGTATAGAAACTTATTTTTATAGATTCTAGTTCAAACTTGAAATGGTGTTTCTTTTATTTTGAAGGTAGTGCATTGGGAAAAAGTAGATTGGGCTAGCCTACTGAGTTTTAATACTCAAGCCTATTGTTATTTTCTGTTTTTATTCCTCCTAAATATTCCATCTCGGGTGCACTCTCCTTGGGAGAAGTTTGATTGTTGAGTCAGAGAGTGACCCGCGGGGTCACACAGAGTTGGTTCGAATGTCGATTTTGGTTAGTTTTATCTTCTTCAGTTCTTGTTTAGTTGTTTGTTTTGTTTATTTATTCTGTAATTATATTTATTATTTCATCTATTTTTATTTATTAGTATTGGAAGAAATCATTCCCATTATCTCTGTTGATTCCCTAGCGCTTGTCGCCAGCCTGGGAGGATCGAGAACACCTCTCGGTCCTTGTCGTTGATCGGCTCGAGTGACCGGTTCAGGGTTGAACTAGGTTGGTTTGTAACAAAATGGTATCAGATTAGTTCATCTCTTAGAGGACATCACTTTTTAGATCATCCTTTTTTATTTGGTATTCCAAGGTAGATGGAGTAGGATTGTTGGGACTCGAGGGGTGGGTGTGGGAAGTGCTTCGTGAACTTTTGCTCGTTCTGATCCTTGGGTTTCCATGGAAAGTCCAATTTAATTAGTTTATTTGTGTTTTTATGTAATTTTTTGTGATTGGGATATTAAAAAGGGATTTGGGCTAATAGTTGTCATGAGCCTCCATGTCCTAGAAATCCATGTAGAGCTTGGGGCATGGTCCTAAAAGGCTCTCCATGTCGGTGATGTGTTTGGGATATGGCCATCAACCATATGGTCAAGTCACCCACTGACACTAGTTCCTTGTGTGATTTATTTTGGGTCTCCTCTGACTTCTGAAAGTTGTATGAATTAGAAAAAGTTGGTTTTGAAAAAAATGGTTGTTTGAAATGACATGTTTAATTTGTGGATTATATTAAATAAAATAGGATGAATGATTTGTTTGTGGAAAATAAAGTTGTTTTGTTTTGGCATTGGTGTTCCTATGGGTGCTCACATGCATAGTGGTATGTTGGAATATGAATGGATGTATCGTATGGGGGATAGATGCACGGGGTGGCACAGAAACATGCATGTGAGTGAGACTCTAAAGAATACCAATAGAGAGGGTTTAACCCCCCAATATTGTTTTAAATTAAAGTTGATTTCAAAAGGAAAGTTTTGATGTTATGATAGCTTTTCTTCTTGTGTTTAGAGCTTGTCACCTTGTGGTGTTTGATTTTGAGGGTTATATTTATTGTGTTGGTCCTGATTGGGCTCTTTACTTCTCTTGTCCAATGGATTCCCCTTGAAGGTTTGATTGGTGATCGTAGTGTGATTGATCAACCTAAGGATTTTGTTCTTGAGTGTCAGAAATGAGGTCTACCTTACTTTTATGGTCAAGTAGACCCTCCCATAGTGGAGGAGTGGATGAGAAATATTGAATGGGACTTTAACCTCATTGATTTTCCCGAGTCGTTGAAGGTCAAGTTTCTAAGATTCATGTTTTAAGGTTCACCATGGATGTGGTGGAAGTCAGTGTCTCGGAACAAGCCCTGTCGAGAGCTTACATGGGAATTCTTCAAGTCTTTTACCATTATTCAATATTTCTCTAAGAAATATAGCGTTTGAAACTGGATAGAGATATGTTATCTGTAGCAGGGTGAAGGATCCATGTTGAAATATTTTTAGTGCTTTTTGGACCTAGTCCCTTATGATTTAGGGTATGGCACAGATGACTCTATGAAGGTTTGACGTTTCGAGGTGGGTCTCTTTCTCGATCTGTAGTTGAATGTGTCAAAGTACAACCGAAATTTGTTTGCTGATGTGGTGAGACAAGATTTTCATGTCGAATCCATGATGGGTGGAGTACTTGAAGCAGTACTCCCTCCTTCGGTTCCTAAGAGTGGGGTCAAGGATTCTGTCAAGGAGATGAGGAATTGATTGAAAGGTGGTGGAGAAATTCATGAGATAAAAAGGTCTCAGGATCCTTCATCAACCTCTTCAGAGTGAGAGATCCCCATGTGTTATCAGTGTGGAAAACTAGGTCACAAGAGGACATCGTGCCTAAGTACTCCTAAACCCTTTCATGCTTGCGGGCATTTTGGTCACTTACAGCAATTCTGTTGAGGCATTTCTAGAAAGCATCATGGAGGAAGTTCTCAGAAGTGATTTGTTATTGGGTTTTTGTTTAATGTTTCTTGTGTAAGCTTCCATTCAATGTAAGAGATCTTTTGTTGTTGCAGTTGTACAATTCGTGCTTTGGGTTTTGAAATGTATGGGAATTTCATGGGTCTTTTGAAGAACTCTTGTTTTCAATGCCAGCATGGTTTCTATTTCAAAATTTTGTCCTTTCAACTTTCAAATAAAAAGTTGTATGTTCCTCATTAGTATTATCATAACCTGAATACGAGTTAAGAGATTCTTCATTCATCAGAGCTCCAAAAAAAGGCCTCAGAGTGAATTTGGTGTGTATTCAGGAACTTCGAAGTAATTTTAAGAAGCTTTGTTAAGGTTGTGCCTCTATCATTGTGGCGAGATAGTTTTAAATTTTCTTTTGTGGTTTCTCCATTTTTGTAAATATCCTCTTGTCTCAAATATTATGATGGAATTATCCCGCACGCAATGTCAGTAATTATTTTTTTTTGATACAATTTTCCGATCAATGGCCTTGCGTGGACCACCCATGTGAATCAGTTGTGGTTTTGGTTTGTGTTTTCCCCAAAGTGGTGAGCTCTGAGTAGTTTTCTATCGTAGTTTCATTGAACTAATCCATGGTCCCTCCCTCCCCACCCATGGTGTGAGTGTTTTTTGGTTAGTGCAGAGTTTTCATTTCAGCTATTATCCCTTTCGGATAGGAGTGAGTGGTTTCGGTGTTCTTATTGTGTTTCTTTTAGCTTGAGTAAGGCCCGATTCGAGTCTAAGTTGGTTTTTCATTTGGATTATTTTAGTTTGGTTCATTATAGTGGGGAGACCAACCCTGAGTCAATTTGAGTTTTTTCATAAGTTGTTATCATATTCTAGTTGAATTATTATGGTTGGGAGTCCGTTCAGGCCTCCCCTCTGCTGGTGTAATGACCCGCGTTTTGAACTGGGTTAAAAAGTGGAGGAAATTGAACTTCTTCGATTACTGATCCGGCCGTTTTTAGAATCGGGCTTCAGAATGAGGTTATGAAGTTTTGAACCCTTCGTTTTAATGTTTTTGGGGTTGGGTGAAGGCCCGTGAAGGTTCTCGAGTGTCTCGAGGTGCTTCGGGTGCGTCGTACCCAATGACGGATAGTTTTTAAGCGACAACAAAAGGTGAACGGTTGGCGCACGGTTTCCCAAACCATGTGTCCCAAACCGTGCGACTTAAAATGGGGAGGCAGAGGAGTCTGCATGGCCTGCACATGGTTTCCCCAAACCGTGGGGCCAGCCCATGCGTGGTGCCCTGGGTGTCCAGTGGATTGCCGCACGGTTTGCGCACGGTTTGGAAAACCATGTGGGTCAAACCGTGTGGTCGGGTGTGTTTAATATTTGGTTTAATATTAAAATAAAAGAAAATATAAACCTAAACTAAATCCCTCCCTCACCCCTCTCTCGACAGAACACCACGGTGCACCCCCTTCTCTCCACTTAGTCGCGCGTGCGACCCCCTTTCCACAGTGCCTCCTTCTTCCTCCAATTTCACCCGTTTTTTGGTGATTTCTTCCTCCAAATATGCGTGGTGAGCCTCTCCCTTCTTTACTCCTCTCTTATTGGCCATTTTTTGGGCTTATATTGCCCTATTTTTGATTCGTCCAAACCCTAGGTTGGGGTTAGTTTTTGATTCCATTCTTCTTTATTGTTCCACCTGTTCTAAGGTTATGCGAAAGGTCTCTCGGGACCATGTGGGTGCGCGTATGGTGTCTTCCGCCGAAGGCGAGGTAGATTGCGGTGATTTCGGTCTGCTGGTATCGCTTGAGGTAAGGGTTTACTTCCTTTGGTTGTTTTCGCAGTACCTAAATTTGTTTATCCTTGTGTCTTAAGGTTTGTAGTGGTTTTTTGATAGTGCGTTGAAGGTTTTGGCATGGTTTCGAGTTTCCAGAGCTTAGGTGACTCGACTGCGCAGGCATAGGTATGTATTTATATGTACGTGGGTTCCCCTGGCATGTGTATATTTGTCCAGGGCAGCAAATATACATGTACAGGGATATTTCTCCCAATTACATATATAAAAAGTTCCTGCGCAGGTGAGCGGAGACATTATTATGTGTATAAGCATGAGTGTAAGGAACCTTTTGCGCAAGCTCATGGCCATTAGGAGCGTGTGCATAGAGGCTTGGTGCCCTTATATGTATGTGAAATCGCATATGCCTCGTGGGGGAGCAGCAGCGACAGCTTTAGTAAGAAATCACCAAGAGTCGGAGTGGACGGATGGATCCACCTTGAGGTAGGGTCCACCTCCTGCCTTTTTATTTGAAGTGAAGTTTAAATGAGTTAATCTATGCACTACCTTAGTACATTAATTCTGCAAGTTAGTATTGAGTAAATTCTTCTGTGAAAACCGTGTGAATTTCATGAACATGATAAAAGAGGTTGTTGGTCACTAAACTAACAATTTAATAATAAAACCCCTCGATCATAGGTGTGTTGTCTTCAACATGAAAGTAGGAAGTAGATTATTACGCTTGCCTGCTGATTTCTGGTTATGCTTTGGTGTTGATTGATGATGTCCTGTTTCCTTTGAATTGTACCAACTGGTTAAAATAATGATAAAAGTATCCCTTAGAATGAAATAGTTAAACTGGAGATGAGCGGACTAGGGTGGTACGACAATGCCTTGGAATAACGTAATGAGCACACCTTATGTTAGGAAAATGAATATGTGAATGTCTTGATATAGATAATTAATAGAAGATTCTTTAAGTATAAATGTGATAAATATGATAATGATGATATTATAAATACATAGGATGGTTTGCCTTAAGTATGTTTTTAATGGATGAGATGGTGGATACTTATTTAGAAATGAGTTGTATGATTGATTGTGAATGAGGAATGATTACTTTTAATGCATAAGAGGTATTTCCTTTTGTATTATAATATAATGCTGATTATGAATGTGTAGATTATGAATGTGGTATTTCTATTGGAAATGCATAAGAGGTACTAACTTATGCATTCTAATGAAACTGTGATAATGATTATGAGTGATTATGGATGGGAGGCATTCATACCCCATGCCATCTACTTTGAATTCTTATGGATGGGAGGCATGCATACCCCATGCCAGATTACTTGAGTATGTGTGGGAGGAATGTCTACCCCATGCCAGATGTGATCTCGATACGTGTATGGAAGGGAGGCATTTCTACCCCTTTCCAGTTGACCGATAGGTATGAGAGGCATTCTTACCTCGTGCCTGCTAATCTCGATACATGTATAGAAGGGAGGCATTTCTACCCCTTGTTAGTTGACCTGTAGGGACGAGATTCATGCTTACCTTGTGCCCGCTAATCTTTACTAAAGGGTGGGAGGCATTCCTAAACCATGTCGTCTATGATCCAAATGCATTTATATTTATATATATGTGTGTGTGGTTACATGATCGGGTTACTTTACCGGCAATGAGCCGAAGCTGGTATAGCCATTAGGTGTCCCTAGGGAACCTGGATGGGTGTTGTTTATCTATGTTGTCCTTCTTATTGAATCTTGTTATATCTGTTTACTGCTTTACTTAATATTACACACTGTCTGGATTGGGTTAGACACCAGTGGTGCCGGCCTACTGACATTTATATCTCACACCCTAATCAGGCCGCCATTGCACTGGGGTACCCGAGTAGACCTTTCTTGTTTGCAGGACCTAGGCTGGATGTTGTGTTTCTTGCACCTGGGGATAGGAGTAAAGGACTGATAAAGAGCTCGGGATGCTCAAGAGAATTCCCTTCGGGCCATTCTGTCTTTTCTTTATTATTTTACATTGTATTATAATCATGTTGTATTGTTTACTGCTTTCATAAATGTATCATCATTTTTACATACATGCATTGTAAACTGGCTTTGGCCACCTTTTATATAAATGATCACTATTTGTCTTCCGCATCTATTGTTAAGTGTTTATCTATTACTGCTTCCGCTATTTATTGTGTTTACCTCTAATGATACCACTTTGCAACTCTGATAAGAGGGTATAGTCTCCCCACTATCACCTCCCGAGACCCTCACTACTAGTCGGCAGCCTCTGGCGTACAGGGAGACGCGCTTGCGGCCATGTGACCTACCGGTCCGGCCACCGGTTTGATGGTGAGTCGGGCCGGGATGTTACAAACTGGTATCAGAGGAGTTTTCTCTTCTGATTTGTTTTACTATTTGGCGACATTAGATAGGGATAGGAAAAAACTTGAATTTGTTAATGAGTTGTGTCCTGGATTGGCCACCCCGTGCATAGGTAAAATCCAAATTGCCTCGAAAGGAATTGTGGATAAATTATTTTGATTATTACAGTTGATTTGATTTCACTATTGGGTGACGCACATGATTTCTGTTGATACTATTGATGCAATTTTGGGTTCTATTTCTATTGCAACCCGAGGATAGGAGGGTATGCCATCACATGCATCATATAGGCACCTTGTAAGAAATTTCATACCATGTATTATGCCATGCCATCTAGGATTCATTAGTAAGGCATGCTGTTGTGATAATTATTGTGGTAGTTATTATATGCTTCTGTGATATAGCATGTTTTGTGTTACTGCCTACGGTAACATGTTGTTTTTTATCAAAAAATGAAATTGGATTCTTTTTCTAAATTAAGTGATTTTGGTTACGACAGGAGCCAATTTTCAGTTGTAAGGTGTATGGGCACCTTATAGCTAGGAAAGGGTAACTTGTGTGAGTGAATTTCAAGGAAAATGGGATTCTAAAGTAAAGTTTATAAAAATGGAAATTGGTTTTGATTAAAGGGAGCCATATGCCAAGCTGTAAGGTGTGTGGGTGCTTTGAGGATTGGTAGGTGGCCACCCTTATGATTGAATCGTTTTTGTTTGAGCATGTTAATTTCTGAAATGTGATCTATTTTGTTAAATGGGAGCCAATTTTCAATTCATGGAGTGTATGGGCACTTCATGGTTTGGGAAACGGCAACCCATAAGGAATGTAATGGAAGGATGCATTGTGTGATATTTATATGTGTAAAAACTGTATGATTTTGGTATGAAATGTTCTGGCTTGTTGGTACCCTCGTAGGTCACCTAGTGGTTAAAAGGATGTTGGTTGAAACTTTCCTGTTATGATTTGAGCTTTTTGATAAAATGATCAAGGGCCTAGTGAATTGTGTTTGGAAAAGGTTACTTGATGTGTTGAGTTTAATCTTTTAAAGTGATTAAATGATAAATGTGAATAAATATAAAGGGCTTGGAAAAAGAACTTGTAGTGGTGTCCTCTGTTGAGACCCTGTGTGTGGGTAGGTTAAGTCTTTCTTGTGAGTGCCTTGGAAGGGAACCTTACGTGTTTTCTGTAGGCTATTTTCTTTTAGAAATGACGTTGAATGTTAGGTTTTGAGCCCGATGACTCTTGTTGGGTGTGACCAAGTGCTTGGTTTGATGCTTGTTTTTTGTGAGGGGCTAGCCCATGGTAGGTAGCGCCCTTAGAGTTTATGTTCTTGGCTTGTTCGGTGAGCTTTCTGAAGTTTGGTACTATTCAGGTACTATTGTCCCGTGTAGGAATTCTAGTTCTAATGACACCCTTTTTCGGATGGGTGGTCATGCTTCTTTTGATCTTGTTAAGGGATTGAGCATCGGGTAATTCTCAGTATCGATTGGTTCGACATTCCTTGGGCATGGTCAGTCGCCTTGTTGGTCATTTTACCCTTTCCTTTTGCGCCGTAATAGATGACTTGACATGTCATCGTCCAAGAAAATGGCCGTATGGGGTAATACGACGTTTGGTTGTATCTCTTACACTGCTTTGTATGGTCTCGGGTCATCTCCGTGGTAGAGTGACCTGAGTTTCTTTGAATCAAGTTTTCCCAATGCTCGGGATGATTTTCAGAAGACTCGGGTGGTTGACACACCGGTCTTGTTGCTTTGGATTCCTTGTACGATTTGAAGTGGTGATCGTGGCTCGGAGGAGTGACGCATGTCCGTTCAGTTAATTATGATCATGTCTACTTGTGAGAAGCTTTTCTTTCTCTTTTTGACGGTGTCGACCCTTCTAAGGTGGGAAGCGTCGTGGTAGTTGAGTAAAGTGTGTCCTTCCATGTAGAAGAAACACACCAAGAAGGACCATCTTGGAAAATGGTCAGGTTTTGCTCGAATGCTTTTGGGTTTTGGTGGTAAGGTTGATTGAAGAATGCCTTGTGTGGGAAGCGGCATCATGATTTGTTGAAATCTTGATGTGTTGGCAGGTGAAGCCGAGTTTCTTCTTTAGAGTCGACCAGGGGTGGTTCGAATAATCTTCTTTCCAGTTTTTGGGTATAAATAACTAGAATCCATTTTCAATCCTCTTAGTGTACTCTACTACGTGATGAGCTTGTCCCCTATCTTTCTTTCGTCCTGGATGTCCTAAGAGAGTGACGGTATTACGCCACTCTAAAGTTTTTAAAAAAAATGTTGTGCTTGGTTGGTTGTTCCCTTTCAGCGTTGCACATTGCATGCGTGATTTTGTTCGTGGTTTGATCTTTGAGACGTAACTAAGAGTCGGGTATGAGCTTTTCGGTGAACATCCTAGTGGTGAATGTGGGATGCCCTAAGATAATGCATCGTTGTTCAGCTTAAAGTGTCGGCCTCTTAAGCTGGACATCTTCTTGAATAGTTAGTCGGAGTGGCTTGACTCTTTTCAACTTGTGTTTAGAGGTCGATGGGGAAATCGACCGTTTGATCGTTTCAAAATCATGCTAGGTGCGTCGTTGGAACGCTTAGAGTGTGCTTTTGGAAGACAGATCAAAATTTGGTGGAGCTGTGTTTTGAGTCTTGACCGCTTAACGTTAAAATCTAAGCTGGGAAGTACCTTTGTTTGGACGCTTGGTGAGACGATGATGATATTGTGTCTCTGGTACGATGGGCTCGGGTAAGAGTCGTCTCGGTGTTTCGGTTGGAAGAAGAGTGTTGGCTTGGGTGTTGACAGCTTAAGTTTTGTGTGCTTAAGTGGATGTCCGTTGGTGTGTGGGACGTTTGGAAACGTAACACGGTCGTTTGAACGAAGATTTATGACCCTTGTAGGTCGAATTAAGTGTGTGTTGTTGCCGAGGGCTTCTCAGGGATGAGAAGTTCTAAGGTGAGAAGTTTGTAATGACCCGCATTTTGAACTGGGTTAAAAAGTGTAGTAAATTGAACTTTTTCAATTACTAAACCGGTCATTTTTAGAATCAGGAAGTGTAACAAGGTTTTGAAGGTTTGAACCCTTCTTTATTATGTTTTTGGGGTTGGTGAAGGCCCGAGAAGTTTCTTGAGTGCCTCGAGGTATTTTGGGTGTGTCGGATCCGAAGATGACTTGTTTTTAAGCGACAACAGAAGGATCACGGTTGGTGCATGGTTTCCCAAACCGTGCGGCCCAAACCATGCGACTTAAAATGGGGAGGCAAAGGGTTCTGCACGGCCTGTGTAAGGTTTCCCCAAACCGTGCGGCCATCCCCTGCGTGGTGCCCTGGGTGTCCAGTGGGGTGTCGCACGGTTTGCGCACGGTTTGGAAAACCATGCGGTCGGGTGCGTTTAATAGTTTGTTTAAAATTAAAATAAAATAAATTATAAACCAAAACTAAATCTCTCCCTCACCCCTCTCTTGACAGAACACCACGGTGCACCCCCTCCTCTCCCTGTAGCCGTGCGCGCGACCCCCCCCCCCCCCCCCCTCCACGGTGCCTCCTCCTTCCTCTGATTTCTCCCGGTTTTTGGCCATTTATTCCTCCAAATCTCCGTGGTGAGTCTCTCCCTCCCTTCCTCCTCTCTTATTGGCCGTTTTCAGGGATTCTCTTTCCCAATTTGTGATTCGTTTGAACCCTAGGTTGGGGTTAGTTTATTATTCTGTTCTTCTTTCTTGTTCCGCCTATTCTAGGGTTATGCGGAAGGTCTCTCGGGACCTCATGGGTGCGCGTATGGTTTCCGCCGCTGAAGGCGAGGCAGATTTCGGTGATTTCGGTCTTCCGGTATCGCTTGAGGTAAGGTTTTACTTCCTTTGGTTGTTTTTGCATCACCTAAATTAGTTTATCCTTGTGTCTTAAGGTTCGTAGTGGTTGTTTGATAGTTTGTTGAAGGTTTTGGCATGGTTTTGAGTCGCCAGAGCATAGGCGACTCTCCTGCGCAGGCATAGGTACGTATTTATATGTACGTGGGTTCCCCCGGCATGTGTATATTTATCCATGGCAGAGAATATACATGTATGGGGCAAGTTGTCCCCATTGTATATATAAAAATTTCATGGGCAGGTGAGCGGAGACAGGCTTATGTGTATAAGCATTTGTGTAAGGATCCTTTTGCGCACGCTCATGGCCATGCGGATCATGTGCATAGAGGCTAGGTGCCCTTATACGTATGTGAAATCACATATGCCTCATGGGGGAGCAGCAACGACAACATTAGTTAGAATGCACCAAGATTCAGAGTGGACAGATGGATCCACCATGAGGTAGGGTCCCTCTCCTACCTTTTTATTTAAAGTGATGTTTAAATGAGTTAATCTATGAACTGCCTTAGTAATTTAATTCTGCAAGTTATTCTTGAGTAAATGCTTCTGTGAAAACTGTGTGAATTGTAGGAATAAGGTAAAAGTGGTTGTTGGTCACTAAACTAACGATTTAATAATAAAACCCCTCAATCAGAGGTGCGCTGTCTTCAAGATGAAAGTAGAAATTATATTATTACACTTGCCTGCTGATTTCTGGTTATGCTTTGGTGTTGATTGATGATGTTCTGTTTCCTTTTAATTATACCAACTGGTTAAAAGAATGATAAAAGTATCCCTTAGAATGAAATGGTTAAACTAGAGATGAGAAGACTAGGGTGGTACGACCATGCCTTGGAATAACATAATGAGCACGCCTTATGTTAGGAAAATGAATTTGTGAATGTATTGATATAGATAATTAAGAGGAGATTTTTTAAGTATAAATGTGATAAATATGATAATGATGATATTATAAATACTTATGATGGTTTTCCTTAAGTATGTTTGTAATGGATGAGCTGGTGGATACTTATTTAGAAATGAGTTGTACGATTGATTGTGAATGTGGAACGATTACTTGTAATGCATAAGAGGTACTACCTTATGCATTGTAATATAATGCTTATGATGAATGTGTAGAATATGAATGTGGTATTTCTGTTGGAAATGCATAAGAGGTACTACCTTATGCATTCTAATGCAACTGTGATAACAATTATGAGTGATTATGTATGGGAGGCATTCATACCCCATGCCATCTACTTTGAATGATTATGGATGGGAGGCATGCATACCCCATGCCAGCTTACCTGAGTATGGGTGGGAGGCATTTCTAACCCATGCCAGATGTGATCTCGATATGTGTATGGAAGGGAGGCATTTCTACCCCTTTCTAGTTAACCGATAGGGAAGATAGGCATTCTTACCTCGTGCCCTCTAATATCGATACGTGTATGGAAGGGAGGCATTTCTACCCCTTTCCAGTTGACCTGTAGGGATGAGAGGCATTATTACCTCGTGCCTGCTAATCTTTTCTAAGGGTGGGAGGAATTCTTATCCCATGCCGTCTATGATCCAAATGAGTTTATATTTATTTATATATGTGTGTGGTGACATGATCAGGTTACTTTTCCAGCAATGAGCCGAAGCTGGTATAGCCGTTGGGTGTCCTTAGGGAACCTGGATGAGTGTTTTTTATCTATATTTTCCTACTTATTGAATCTTGTTATATCTGCTTACTGATTTAATTAATATTACACACTATCTGGATTGGGTTAGACGCTGATGGTGCCGGCCTACTGAGATTTATATCTCACACCCTACTCGGGCTGCCATTGCACTGGGGTACCTGAGTAGAACTTTCTTGTTTGCAGGACCTAGGTTGGTTGTTCTGTTGCTTGTACCTGGGGATAGGAGCAAAGGACTGAGAAGGAGCTCAGGATGCTCAGGAGAATGCCCTTAGGGCCTTGCTGTATTTTCTTTATTCTTTTACGTTGTATTGTAAGCATGCTGTATTGTTTAATGCTTTCGAAAATGTATCATCATTTGTACATACATGCATTGTAAACTGGCTTTGGCCACCTTTTATATAAATGATCACTATTTGTCTTCCCCTACTATTGTTCAGTGTTTATCTATTACTTCTTCCTCTATTTATTGTGTTTGTCTTTGATGATACCACTGTGAAACTCTGATAAGAAGGTATAGTCTCCCCACTATCACCTCCTGAGACCCTCACTGCTAGTCGGCAGCCTCTAGCGTACGAGGAGACGCGCTTGAGGCCATGTGACCTATCGGTCTAGCAACCATTTTGATGGTGAGCTGGGCGGGACGTTACATCTAGTGATCTGTTTCAGGAAATAGGGTTGAGTCTCATTGGTGGTCGATGGAATATCTTTGGGTTAAGAGGTTGGATCGTGTTTGTGTGGAATCCTTAGGTGTTGATCGATCGGCCGGATGGAGTTGTTCCTTTCTGGGGATGGAAAGCGTTATGGTGGGGAGAATTGTCACACCCTGACCTATGTGTTTATTTTATTTTATTATTTATTTGGCCTTAAATATTTTTTTTGGGGTTCAAGTTGAGTCCCGAAAAAAATTGAGCTTTGGTTAAAAGGTTCACTTTTTGAGTCGACGTCGTTGGGCGCACAAATGGATCACATTTTGGAAACCTCGTGCGGCTCCACTTGGGTAACTGTGCATCCCATTTATCTTTAGAAAATTGAAATAAAAAATATATTGTATTTAAAACGCACATTAATTATTGTGTCGTTTAAAATTTTTATTAAGTTAATAATTTTATTATTATTGAAATAATATGAGTACTTTTATTTTTATTTTTTATCATTATACATTAGTATTATTATGTATTATTATTATTATTAATATTATTATTTTCTATCATTTTTTTATTAGTTGTATTAGGGTGCTTTTTTAGGGGAAAAATTGGAAAACCCTAGTGGCTACCCCCTTCCCTTCTACGCACAGTGCGACCCAGCACTGCCCTCTGGTGTGCCATCCCTACTATCGGCCAACGTCTTCCCCTCTTGCTCAGTGCACCGCCCTCCTTCCCAGAAATCCTACGCAACCCTCTCTTACGTTCTCCTTTTGTTGGGGCTCGGAGCCTGGCGTCGCAGCGGAAGTCGTCGTTACAGAAAACACACAGAAGAGGAGAATATTTCACCCGAAGGCCTTTTATCACCCGAAGGAATTTTACACATCACACCCGAAGGCTTTTTACAACTCAACACTGACACCCATGAACATACCATTTTGTTTTACCACCGATCATCGCAACCGGGATAGGCTGCTTGATCTCCGCAACCGAGAGGACTTTCGATACATGGCACCGTCATCGTCGGCGTCATCACCTCTGCTTCATTCACACCATCTTCGCTTCGTATCGGTTACCGCAAACACGGAAACCCCTTCGCCGCTCTCTCTTGGTGGCTACATCTTTACGGACCCACATTCCAAAACATGCTACCGCTTCTTCTTATATAGGCACACAGCCCACATCTCCAATAAATGCGGTCAACATTCACAATTCCATCATTATTCCACCAATTAATATTGGGAATAACTCTTCATTAATGTTGGGAGAAAATCCTCCATTAATGTTGAGTAAATCCCTCCATTAATATTTTATCTCTCTTCATAAATCAAAATTTTAAATCACCAATCCCAACAATCTCCACCATGATTTAAAATTAAAATACTCCACATTCAACTCCACCATCTGGGCCTCTGTGATCGCCAACTCCACCATGCTTTGAATGTCACCCAATGAACGGAACACGTCGCATGACACCTACGGCCAAGAAGACTTTCGATATTCCAGCAACACTGCTGATACCGCCGCTATTTTCTGATGACATCCAAGTCATTGATAAGATTCTCCACCAGATGCATGCCACCGTGTTCTGCAACTGAGCACTTCAACCAATCCCTTCGATACCACTGTTGGGGCTCGGAGCCCGGCACCGCAGCGGAAGTCGTCGTTGCAGAAAACACACAGAAGAGGAGAAGATTTCAGCCGAAGGCCTTTTATCACCCAAAGGAATTTTACACATCACACCCGAAGGATTTTTACAACTCAACACCGACACCCATGAACGTACCATTTTGTTGTACCGCCGATCATCGCAACCGGGACACGCCGCTTGATCTCCGCAACCAAGAGGAATTTCGATACATGGCACCGTCATCGTCGGCGTGATCACCTCTACTTCATTCGCACCATCTTCGCTTCATATCGATTACCGTAAATGCGGCAACCCCTTCGCCTCTCTCTCTTGGTGGCTACATCTTTGCGAGCCCACATTCCAAAACATGCTACTGCTTCCTCTTATATAGGCACGCAGCCCACATCTCCAATAAATTCGGTCAACATTCACAATTCCATCATTATTCCACCAATTAATATTGGGAATAACCCTTCATTAATGTTGGGATAAAATCCTCCATTAATGTTGAGAAAATCACTCCATTAATATTTTATCTATCTTCATAAATCAAAATTTTAAATCATCAATCCCAACACCTTTCCCTCACACATACATGATCCAGTGCGTCTTTCCCCAACTTTCCAGCATCTCTTCCCTGATCGAACAGCTGTCGTCGCGCCTCCCACTCAGTCCTCTACCTTGACAGTGTCACACCCCCCCCCCCCCCCCCGCGCTCCGGCTGGAATCCACCCTCAGGGTCCCCTCACTTCGGCTCTGAACTTCTCCTCAGAAAACCAAGCATTTTCCTAGCCTCCTCCTTCCCCCCTCCCCTTCAAGACCCTTCTCAACTTCCTTGCTCTGGTCGCACCAGCCAACCTTGGCCTCCTGCTCCTAGCGGCATAGCCCCCTCTGATCTTCTGCTCGGTGCGCAGTAGCCCTCACCAGTGATCCCACCTCTATCAAGGCCTCCCTCTAGCCGGCAACACCCTCAGCTGACCCCCCCCCCCCCCCCGCTATTTTTATTTTCGGTGATCCCCTTACCTAGTGGCATCCCCCCCCTCCAACTACCCCTCTCCCAGCTGGTGCACACTACACTAACACCGCCCCTGCCAGTTGTGGCCCTCCTCTGGCCAATGCACACCTTTTTGTCTGGTTTGGCTCTAACCATCACCTCTTTTATCACATCTGGTATCACCTTCTCCATTTATTTTCCTTGTTTTCGATGAGGTTTTTTATTTATTATGGTATTATTTTGGTATAGTTAGCATTTTAGAACCGTGTGGGACGATTATGAGTGGGAGTTGTTATTGCGCTATGGATTCGAGGTGGGGGTTTCTCCCTTCCTCTTGATTTCGCATACTCTAATTGGGGTTTTTGTATGTGTTTGCATCCTTCATATTTAATCTATAGGTCATTGGACCTTACCGTGTGGTTTCAGACACGCGTCGTTTCGTCACGCCTTCGTTTTGAGGTAGTATTTCCCCTATAACTTATATTTTTAATTAAACATTCACCGCTTCATGATATTTTTACCTTATTCACATTCTGAATATCATTAACTGATTCTAAAAATAATTATATAGTGTGTAAAATTATATTCTATCCCAAGTTTTGTGTTGAATTGCATTATTTTATTAAAAGTGTACACATTTCTTGTCAAATAAATTGTTCATTGACAAATCGCACCTGATTTTTGATATTTTAAACATGGTTCAGCAACTGAAATAAAGTTAAGATTCTCAATTGATGTTTATACATTGTTTTTTATTAAATATAATTATTTTTTATAAATATTTAATTAATTGTGCTTTATATATATATATATATAATTCCTGGCTGGCTTTTATCTGTTGAGTGTGATTTAAAAAATGGTGGATTTGGATTTATAAATGTGGCGACAACATGAAAAATGAGGTTTTGGTTTCTATAATGGTTTGGTATTTATAAAGGAATGAGTTTCGGTTTTCAGATTGTTTTGGGGAGCTTTCACCCCTTTGTGAAAAGTGCTTGTGTGTGTGTGTTGGTAAATGTGGGTTTTGTGAAAAATGATTTAAATGATTTTAAATTAAAAGGGCTAGTTATGGCCTTTAAATCATTTTGATGGGAAATGTTTTGAAGAATGGTTATAATTTTTTTTGAGTGAAAATGGTGTGCCTAACACCACTTTAGAAAAAGTGTTTTCATTTTGAGATAAGTTTTTGTTTGTGAATGTCTAAGGGGCCATTTGTCCATTTCGTAAAAAATTTTGAAGACTATTTATTATGAAAACCCCCATTGGATGTTCCTCATGCCTCAGTTTTATGTAGTGGTTGGGAGGTCTTATTAGGGGATTATCAGAATCCAATGTTAGGGTCATTCAGTTGGAACCCATTATAATTGTTCTATTTTAAGGCATGAGAATGGTCCTAGGGAATATCAGGGTGAGACCTGTTCTGCATTATTATTATTATTATATATACTATGATTGGATGCTCAAATGGCATCGGTTGGATCACCACCTTTCTAAATACTTGAGACATGGGAGTCTGGCATATTGAGAAAATATTCTGATAATGATTGCTGCACTGGTAGGCTATGGTACTGACCAGTGGCCCATAGTAGGCGGATATGTTTGGGTATATTGCTATGGGATTTTCCCTCGGCCTGCCTAAGAATGGATGGCCAAGCATTTTGAGAATTTTAATTTCATCGTGTGTGACATGTCAATGAGGATGATATCTCATGTATTGGTGTCTTTTTTATTATTCTTGATCTTTTAGGTTCACCCATGTCTATTTGGATTTTTTTTGCTTGCAGTAGTGATTAGGACGATTGTATGTATACCTACATTTCCCTTGCTGTGTGATTCCTGTTATACCTTCCTATATTTTTTTCTTGTAAAGTGGTGAGCTGGTTTTGATTAGGTTTTAGAAATGTTTTTCAAATGAAGTTTTTTATCCTCTTTGTACAAATATGAAAATTTAAACATAAATTTCCATTTGAAAATTTCATGGACACTAATGAAAAGAATCTTTATTTGGAAATGGGTATGGGCAATGGTTCGTAATTTTTTTAGTAAAATATTTATAAAAACATAATATTATAGATTTTAGTTCAAACTGGAAATGGTGTTTCTTTTATTTTGAAGGTAGTGCATTGGGAAATAGTAGATCGGGTTAGCCTACTGAGTTTTAATAATCATGCCTATAGTTCTTTTTTGTTTTTAGTCCTTGTGTAGGTTCCATCTTGGGTGTGATCTCCTGGGAGATGCTTGATTGTTGAGTTGGAGAGTGACCCATGGGTTCACACAGAGATATTTCGGACATCGAGATTGGTTAGTTTTATCTTCTTCAGTTATTGTTTAGTTGTTTGTTTGGGTTATTTATTCTATGATGATATTTATTATTTCCTATATTTTTATTTATTTGTATTGGTAGAAATTGTTCCCATCATCTCTATTGATTCCTTGGTTCTTGTCACCAGCCCGGGAGGATCGATAATGCCTCTTGGGCCTTGCCACGAATCAGCTCGGGTGACTGGTTCAGCGTCGACCCGGGTTGGTTTGTAACAATTAACCTCTAATAGAACACATGTGAAAGAGATAGATAAGATAGACTCCAGCCAACTCCAACTCAGACTACAAAATAAATGAAATCCCAAGTACACATATGCAATGTCATGAAAAACTACTACAACCGAATGGAAAAACTTTGAGTACCGAAGAAAAGTAAATAAAATAGCAGCAACCACAAAGACCAAAGGGCTCCTGAAACCCCAAGCTATTAGTAATCATTTTGATCTCAAACCTACTCCAAGTGACCTAAAAACAGTTTATATATACATAGGGTGAGTATAACAGTATACTCAGCAGGATCCTCCTTAGAGCCTCTCATGCAAAAGTAAAGAAATCATGCTAAAGCATAGTGAACAACAAGTGAAACTAACTCATCACCTAAAGAGGTATACTATGTTCCCAGCCTCACCATGGATACTCTCACCAAGTATCTCATACAATAGTATATAATACTGTAAAGAATATCAATGGTACCCCACTACCACTTCCCCACTAGATTTTCGCATTGCTCCAACATTGTACATGCTAAGAATCTCTCTCCAAAAATTCTTGACTGCAGACACTTAAGTGTAGCACCACAACATGCACTTAAAGTAACAAAAACATCACATCCATGTTAGAAAAGTAACTAGGTAGTTTCTAGGAGCCATCATAGCTCGTATAATGTTTATCATACATCGGGTATTAAACCTCAAGCCATTCTAGCCCATACGCCGAGTAAGGATCCTCGAGACATCATAACCTATACACGTTACACCAATAGTAGTCTATAGAAAACTATATCCAAAATATATGTGTCTGAATAACCACAAGACATTACTGCCCACTACACTCATATATGGGGAAAACTAACTGTTGTGCCTATCACCACAAGTAACTACCAAGAGAAGAGAGTGAGATAAAAGGGGGTAGTTATCCATCCATCCTCCCACCAGAATATTGGGGAAAACACACCCCCCCCCCCAGGGTTCTGAATCCCCAGGGTTTCAGTCTCCCTAACTGACAGGGTGGGGTAGCATATAGAAACAAAAAAAAGTACAAGATATAATATAGCTCACAACCACAATATGGGAAACTACTAGTCTCAGACTCAACTATAGATAATGTCTCTTGGACTCATAGATGCCACATCTAGGATTGGGTATCCTATAATCACAAAACCATTTAAAGATATTTATTACATTACTTTATTCCCTTTTTATCAGTTTCACTTTTTGTTAATTAATTATGTAAATGTTAATTAACCATTAACAATTCCACATTATATTTCATTATCATCACACCCAAATTCCATTGTTCCTTTAAATTTTATCCTCAACATTGTGTCCCAGAAAACTACAACCCCATAGGTTAATCATTCATTCAATCATTTGTTAACATCATTATTAATTTCCCATATTCCCAGGCATTCTAGAAAACATTCTAAGCTACTAAACACAAGGGGATCAACAAGGTGGGTGGTTGAACTACCCATCAAGCCATTTCTACCTACATCAATAGCGTAGACCCATCCTCCCTTGAGAATCTAAACACTAAAATCATGTGGGATAACCCATACATCATCACCCCTTTTTGAAAGAGGGTAAGCATGACCAGTTGCCTTGAGAAGTGGGGAAGGTAATGTAGATAAATAACAAACAAGATTCAGTAAGAATCCAAACATTCACATCCAACCCATTTCATCATATTAGGTTTCCTCCCTAACAACCACATGCATAAACCAATGTATCTCTCTACTCTAGGCATCAATTACAACCACAACCAATGGGCCTCCCTACCCACACATATCACAAAAAACATCTAGGCTCACATCACAACACAAGCAGTGGGAAAACAAACATCATATCAACTAGGCTCTTGGCCCTTAAACAAGAAAGAGGGTAACTCAGAACTCTATGAGGAATTATCTTTTTATCAAAAAACCAGCTCTTTAATCCATCTTGAATTAATTGATTTATTATTTGAATGTTCTAATGATGGGAAACATAAATAGTAAGCTATCACAAATAATTAAACATGCTTACTACATCAATTTGATTAGAATCAAATTACAACAATAACAACTGGATTCATTTACATGCCTCTTTATCTTTGTCAGAAAAAAATTACAATTAATCACAGTTACGTTCTATACCAATTTCCATCAAGAATGAAAAGCTAAACATAGCAAGCATAGATATCATAAAATCTAAAAAAAAGGCAATATCATATGATTGATATCAATTTATTCATCTGGTTCAAATATTTATTATGTCAATTACATTGTGATCCAAAGGGATAAATCCTGATAACTCTACGATTCCACATAAATAATTAGAGAAGTAATGAATCCCCTACCTTAAAAGGTTTTCAATGATCTTCCCTTGAGAATGGATCAAAGAAGTGGATCATGATCACCTTCCCCACAATAACTGCATCCACCTGATGATGTCGCAACACAACCGCATCGACAACAACCAAAACAAACTTCCTTAAAACCATGGAGATCATGTGCCATAGCATGGAAAAGAGAAACGGGAGAAAATGGATTGAATAAAAAAAAGTAACGGATGTAGATATTACCTCATATTGAAGATGGATTGAAGAAGGAAGCCTGAGATTGATCCTATCTGAATATATCTCTAAAATTCCATAGAGGGGTCTACTGGGTTGCATGGGATGAGAGGGAAGGAAGCCTTATCCGTAGGGTTTGAAAAAATCGAGAGTAAGATGTGTTTTTAAAACATACAGCAGTGGGTTAGTACAAGATGTGCAC
This sequence comes from Viscum album, assembly GCA_963277665.1. Lineage (NCBI taxonomy): Eukaryota > Viridiplantae > Streptophyta > Magnoliopsida > Santalales > Viscaceae > Viscum > Viscum album. The sequence goes on along the minus strand of OY728133.1, from coordinate 1,017,928,843 downwards.
TTCCCCATCACATAATGTAATGCCTTGGGTTCAACTTACGCCAAAAAACACATTTCCTCGGTGCTTTGTTTTATTTTTCTGGAACACAAACCAGTCACATCTTGTACCCCATGGTCATGTCGTGTACCCCCTTTTCTTACATATTTCTGTGACCAAACTTCTCCATACTTCTCTTGAGCCTTCTCCGAGTACCCCGATCTTCGAAAACAAAAAAAGGGTCAATCCACACGCATTCGGTCCCTTACATGGTTATCCTATTCCATTATGTTATCATAAATACAAGGTTATCCTATTCCACTATAATGTGAATTTCATAGTGGTTAACCATCACATTAGTTCCAATTTTTATTGATTATGATTGTATTAAAATTTTAATGTTATCTCTTAGTGGGTCATGATTACTATATTTTGATTCAATATTCCTATGTTATTCCACATCATTATGTTTTGATTCTTGTTCTTATCCATGTTTCTTACTCCTTTGGTTTTAATTTAATGAATATTATATCATTCACATATTCTTGTTTTATACTTATTATTTTATGATTTTCTATATGATAATCTATATTAATTTGATTTATATATATTATATTCTTCATAATACTAGGAATTTGAGATCAACTATTTATTATGATTCTATTTACCTAATAATGAAGTGTAATATTTTATATAATTTTTATAAGAGGGAGTTTAGTGTTATATTATTATGGGAGAAATATACATGGTGTTTTGTAATAAGAAACTCATATAGGTAATCTCTAAATAAACTAAACCTTTGGGATTTTAGGGTATGACTTACTTATAAGTAATAATGGATAATCTAGTGTAATTATGTAATATATATCAATGTCTTCAATATATTTTATTAACCTATTTCCTTTATAAAAAAACACTCTAGAAAACCATGCCTTTTTCTTCTAGATCTAATCATTATTTTGGAGTGTAACCAAAATCTTATCCATATATTATAAAATCATGATAAAATTAATACCATATGAACACCTATAATACACACAAGTTTAATATTGATTTATTTCATATACAAGGCTCACTATATAGGAATAAAATATATTATACCAATAACATGGAACATTCTTCAGTCTATATTGAGATTCTTTCAAAATATAAATGATTCTATGATTTATTCTTTCTAAAAAACCATTTTCATGATCATACAAATTCCAATATCTATTTCATCATGGGGAGATGTATTATTCACATCTAGTTTCTATAATTTGAAATATATGTAATGAGAAGATCTAAAACCACAAGAAAATTCATTATTCTATCAATAGAAAAAAATATTTCATTGAAATCAATACCTTTTTTGAGTGTATACATTGAATAATGGTCTCTAGTGATGTTGTTTTGCTTGGTTCTTCAATTCCCCTTTGATCTTAAAGACTTTTCTTGTATTGAAATTCTATCAATGAAGTCATGAAAAATGATCTAATTTTTATATTTTCTAAGGCTTGAGGTTACTCTTACACCATTTACTTCCATTGAGATGCATTTAGACTTTCGATTTTCTCTATAAATGAAGACAGATCAGTATAATTTTTCAGAAAAAGTATATGATATAATTTTCTTAGTGATATAATTTGATTGTAATAATAGTGATCTATTATCTTATACTGACTATAATATTCTAGAATGTACCTTTTTTATTATAATTCTCTAGTAATTGTTATATTTAAATAGGTTATTCCATCAATCTATTATCCCCATTGATTGATGTAATTTCTGAAATCTATTTCTCTATATATCCTTCAATCATCATATTCCAAGTTCAATTTGAAAAAATTATTTTTTTTATGGTGATAATTTATTAGGAAGTCCATTCCCATAAATTTGAAACCTTCACACAATTCTGGTATCTCAAAAAGATACATTTCATGGATATTGAATCGATCTTTTATCTTTTTGGTTATTAAAAACTAAATATATTACATAAAATGTATAGGATTGATAATATTCAATGAGCTTACTAGTCCAATTATCAATTAGTTTTTTAATAAATACTTGTGACAATTTTTAATTATTCACATAATAGAGAACTTTCATAACTTTTATAAAAAATTTATTGTAAACTCATTTAGTCTCTAACGTCTACCTTTTTCTATCCAATAGGATTATATTCATCTTATTTTACAATCCATTTTTAATAGACCAAACCACTATAGTCCATTAATTTGTGAAAATCTTGTGTTTGGGGTGTTCTGGGAGGTCATGGTGGATCATTTCAACACATTGCATGATTTTTATAGTTTTCTAGGTTTTTTAATGGTGGCTCACCCTAGTAGTGACTCACTAGAGGTGGTTCACTGGTGGTCATTGGATGGTGGTGACTCGCTGGTGGTGGCTCACTGGTAGTTTCTCACTAGAGATGACTTGTTTACAGTTGCACATCTAGTGGTTCCTCATCCAGTAGTGTCCCCCCTCTCGGTGACTCACTGATAATAGAATGTGTTTCTTCTAACGTTCACTCGTCGATTGATGCCTCACCAAGTGATGCCTCATCTAATAGTCACTGAACAAGTTGTATCTCATGAATGGTGATTCACAAAGTAGTGACTCACTAAATGATGACTTGTTGAGTGGTGACACATAAATAGTTCCTCATCGAGCATTGTGTCACTTAATTTTGCCTGGTTTACAGTGTTTCTAGCTTCCTCCATTTTCTCCCTTTTGACATTTTCTTTGATGTAAAATTCTTCTAAATCCTTGTTTGAAAATATTTTAGGTTGATTCAAATACCATAAATCATATCTTTATTTTCCTAAGGGTTTAGGGGGATTTTAATTGGTCAAAACACATTATCTTGAAAATATCATCCATTAATGGAAAATTAAAAAAAAAAGTATCTAGACTGTGAATCTATTTTGATATTTCGAAGGAAAAGTTACCTTTAACCCTTTTTATTCCTCATTTATTTCTCTTTCTATAGGATATTTGGTGTTCTTCTTCCCATAAGAGTCGTGTGTTGGTGCTACATGTTTTGTCTATTGTTTTCCATGGAGTTTTCCTACTGTATGCACACCCTTATTTTGGTGCAACCAAGAAGTGTCAATTACCTCTTCTTATAAATAGGTTTTTCTTTATCCAACTTAATTATGTACCATTAATTGTGGGTGTAAGAATATTTTCATTTTGAGGTTATTTTTTCTAGATAAATAAATTAATTGAACCTATTTATGTTCAATATACGGGGGCTGAGAAAAGTGATATTTCTTCTTATTTTTTGATTATTTTTCTATATATTTTTATTTGTATGAGCTACCTACAAACTGAAAATAATTTTCATTGGGATTACCTATTTTCAAAAAAAAAATGTTTTATAGAATGAATGTTTTTTGTCCTGTTGAATGGATGTTATGGAAATTGTTAACCACATATACTCGGTTAATAAAAGGATTCCCAAGGATCATGTATTTTTTATGAAAACCCTTGAAATAATAGGTTTAATTAATGGAGGAATGGATTTTTAAATCGGAATATGTATTTATTTGGTTCTTGCGGTGATTTCGTTGTGGGAATGGTTGTGAACGGGGGGCTGGTTTTGGGGGTGTGGTGATCTAGGCTTGGTATGTTTGTGCAGTAGGGTTGTAGGCTTGGTTACGGTTTAATATGTTACTAGATGTGATTGTGAGTTGGGGTTTTTTCTAGTCATAAGGATGGATTATAATTTATGGTGAAAAATAAGGATAGTATTGTTTGGTATGGGTTCTCTGGTACTGATGACCTGAAGAAAGATTCACCTCTTGTCACAAATGTGAAGTGCGTTAAATTGCCATGGTTCTTCATTCTCTATATGAGTTTTTTGCATTTCCAGTTATGTGTTGTGCTTACTAGTTTCTCAGGTATTTATGGGACGGAAAAATGAATTGTTAAATAAATAATTAAAATGGTTAAATAACTTGTTTTGGAAGGTGAACTGTGTTTTTTGGCTTGTGGTGTGATGTAATGAATTTCGAGGTGGCAGAATTATTTGGTTGACTTGTGATATGGTGGTTTGTTTAAAAAACCATATGTTGGGATTGATTACATGGTATATTAGATATATTCTTTTATTTTACTTGTTATTTCTATATTCACCCCACCTAGGTTGAGAACTATGTATCGAACACCCCCACCGTCACAGGGGAGGGTGTCTTTCCCAATATCTATTGAGGAGTACAGATGGCTGGGTACCTACTCTTTGTTGATCTATATTCCAGGAGATGTATGTGTGGAATGGGTTGTGATGGTAGGAGGTTTGAGATTTTCGTTAGATTGTGGTTGCAAAGGCCCATGTGTCTTCATTTGAGGTGTGATATCCCAGATGTTTTCAGGCGAGTAGGTTTGTACATTCCTATGCATCATTGGGATGAGAGGTGAATTACTTTCCCATGTTTCTTTGGGATGATATTTGATGTGTTGTGGTTTATGAATGAAGTGTTTATTTGGGATGTGATTCGTTTTGCGACCCAGGTATGTGTGGGAGTAAAGTGATGTGGGTTTTGAACTAGGTGTGTGTGGATGAGATGTGTTGTGGTGTACATAAGGGGTGGGAGCCCCAAGATGTTCGAAGTTGGGAGAGAGTGGCATAACCTGAGGGGAAGTGGTGTGGGGTACCCTATCATTTATGTGATTTATATTATATTACTTGACATAAATTAATTGTTGAGTGTTCCTTAGTGGGGATGGGAAGGTTAGTATACATGCTTAGGTGTTGTTTGGTTCTATTTTTTTCTCGTGGGTGCATTAGTATTCCTATTTTACATGGGCATGATGGACTTTGGTTTTCCTACTTGGTATTCTTATATGATCACCCTACATATAAAAAACTATTTTCTGGTTTCTAAGAGGATTTCTCTGACCATGATGGGCCCTACTAGATCAGATCTCGAAGGTTTCAATGTCGCTGTTTAGCTTTACATTTGGCCTTTTACTTTGGATACTTTTTTATTGTATGAGTTCTATTTGAAACATGCATGTGGGATGTATTTTGGATTTCTTTTTATATTGTGTATTTGAATTTCACTGTGGATGATTCATCTTATCTCTTGTTCTTTTTTTCTTAAAAATGGGTAATTCCTCCCATATTGTTATATTTTTACACACTTGGTGCTAGTCACCAACCCAGGGCCAACTAGAGGTAGGACATGGGGATCCATTATCTCTATTAATTCAACTCCATCCCAGGAGAGGTGTCTTTGGAGGGAGGGGTCATGAAATAATTGTATCAAAGGTAATGTTTTATAGAGAGGTTGGAGTTTGCAGTTACGAATAGTGAGGAATGCATGGTTTGGTATAGAAATAGTGTTAGTTTACCTTGGTTCTTGACATAATCCAGAGACACCGGCTAGGACATGGGATTTTATGGCCCCTCATGATTGAGTGCATGGACTCTGAGCCTACCAAATGACTAAGTGAGATAGCACTGCTTACAGGGTAGAGACCAAGGAGAGGTACATGCAACATGTAGACTTATTTTCTTATTTGAATTGGTTAATGTTTTGATGTTAAAATGAATTAAATGAATCATGAAATTTTATGTGTGTCTCTATGAATTTTCACGTAGTTTTATTTCTAATAAAATTCATTAATTGTTTTCACAATTATTTATATAACCAAAATGAGAAAGTAATATGATGGTTAAATAGCTTGAATTGTTTTCTTGAATCCTTATTAAGGTTTTAATGTGTTGTTCACTTTCCTCTTATAGCATGTTTCTTATGATATTTTAAATTTTTCTTTCTTTTTTAGAAGTGTATAACATGCCATATAGTTTTCCTAATGTTTAAAATTGTTATAGAAACATTATTAGTGTATTTTTCTAAGACCTACTATTTTATTTTGGAAACACTTATGACCTCGAGGTTGATTTCACACTAGCATGATAAAATTAATTATGTTGAAACCATTATTATAAGTATTATTGTTTCCATGTGAGTTAAAATTTATTGTGTTTCTTTCCATATATAATTTTTTATAACCATGTGTTATTTACTTGTTGTAAAATGTTGCTTAAGAAATTTAAATTCTAAAAAATTTAAAAAAATATCCTTCTTAATTATTGATAATTATTTTGAATTTGGAATCCTTGACACGAATAATGTGCTTCTTATTTTTCCTTTGTTGAAGTTATATATTATTTATATAACCATATCTTGTAAGAATGTGTTATGGTATAAATTCAAGTGTCATTTATTTCTAAATTTGGGAAAATGAATAGAATTAATTAATGTAAATTCCGAGAATTAAAACCGTATAATTGATTAGAATTATTATTTTATGAATGATGATAATTTTTAAGTTCTGAAATAACCATACCTCACATGTTAACTTGTGATTATTTTGTTATGAGAAGCATGCTTAATGTTGAAATCATTGGGGTGGTAACTGGGGAAATTCTAGTTTGAGAGACCTACACATGTATCATGTTTAATGCGTTAAATTTAACTATGTAAGTAGAATCATGCTTTCCTTATTTTAGTATATAATAATTTTTCTTAAACTATGAAATGATTAAATTAAATCCCAAGAATGATAAAGAATAAAATATAGTACTACAACATGTGCAATTTTTAATTTTATATTAAGAAAGAAGGTTTTATTTTGATTATTCAATAAGAATGTTATGTGTGTAATATAGTGTTTGAGTATGATAATGTGTGAAATATAGTAATTCAACATGTGTAGTTCTATTTTTTTTCAGAAACCATATCTTCCTGATCCATAAAATGATTCAATAATGTTTAGTGTGAGAATGATAAAATATGAAACATAGTAATAAAAAATGTGTAGTTTTAATTTTATTGTTAGAATGCGTGTTTTACCTTGATGATTATGACAGCATGTTTATGAGATATATTATTTTAATTGAACAAAATAACATACCATGTAAAAAATTTCAAATAAAGATGGTAGTGCATTTCCATGATAATATTATGAACTCAAAATGTCATATTTAACCATATTAAACATGGTATGTAATATAACCTGTGTGAAATTTTGACAATAACATGGATGCATGTTAGATATTTTTAAATACAATACATGATGTTTCACTAGAAATAACATGGAAATATTGATTTTTGTTTGAGGTTGCATTGTTATCATTACATTAATGTGTTGATATGCCTTTCTAAAAATATCAGTTGTTGGAATCCTTATTTATATTGTGATTATTGTAGATTATGAGGCCCTTGACATGATTTCTAGATTAAAATCACCATTAATTGAAAGTGTAATCACTTATATATAGTTAATGAAATATTTTTCAATGGAAAATTTTAAAATTTTTTGATGATACCAATGATAAATAATAAAGTGAAGTAATGTTATCCCTTGAATAATTATTTAACCCAAAATGTGTTGATTATATGTGTGGTTGTTCTTCTTGGGATTCCATATTTTACATGCGATTTATAACTTGAATCATATGAAGAGGATTAAAAATGATCCTTAATCGAGACACATTATACTTTGACATGATTAAAACAATGTAGGCGAGTTAGTGCCATTGAATGCGGATAATATCTCGACATGGAAAAGGTGATTCTTTTATTTTTGTGTTTGGGGATTCATGCATGATGATAATTTTTATAGTTGGATGGGTAATTTTAGAGTATGATATGGGGAATATATGTGTGAAAAGGGTAGATTCTTATGTATGGTAAGGTGGTTTGGTGATTTGGTTGTGTGGGATGTCTGGTGAACTTTTTTATTTGATATTAAGTTTGGCCAATGGTTGTGTTGTGCAAAGGTAGTGATGTGCGTTGGATGAGACATGTGGTTGTTATTCTGAGATAGATTTATTTGTGATGTGCTGTGATTATATTGATAGAGTCCCTCACCTGTAATAAAAAGGATTAACCACTTAAATTTGGTAATAAAATAAACTCATTTTTTCGGAAATCAAGATATTAATGAAGATGGGTTTTCCTCCAATGTGTAAATCCTTTTTTAAAGGAAGTGATGGGAATTTTTGACTATTAATTTATTGATTGGTTTTTTTATTTGTTTTATTTTTATGGAACCTGTTGTGACCTCAAACATATGAAGAGAGGGAAACACATTCCCCCATAAAGATGTGTTATATTACGACAATTTTTAAAAACATGTGGTTGAGTCATTTCCCCACAAAGCAGACAATATTCTGGTATGGTGTATGGGTTCCTTTGATTTGTATACTTTTGGTAGCTATATCTACATTAATATTAGTTTTCATGTTGGTAGAGTAATTATAATTTAAACTCCTTCAAGTAATGACATTAAAATGTGAAAAAATAGAAATTTGAAATGTTAAACCCCTTGCGGTTTCTATATAATAATTTTCCTAGTAATCAATGTTTTGATAAAAAAACTAGGAAAAAATATAATCTTTGATAAGCTAGTACATTTAAAAATTATGTCATATTTGTGATACATGCCATTTTTTAATTCAGATTTTATAAATTTGATGTTAAATTATATTAATATTAACTTTTTAAATAGAATGATATTTTTGTTAGTAGAACATAATAAATTTTTGGAAAGCATAAAACCTTCCAATTTTTTTAAGTGGTCTTGGGAAACATGTTGAAGAAAATTGGTCTTAAGAAATTTTTTGAAAGAGTTTTTAAAAATATTATTTTGATAAGTATCATGCTATAAGATGGATTCCAAAAAATATTTTAACTTAAAATAGTTTTCTTAGCTGACTAAAATTATTTTAAAATGCATTCTTTAATGTGATTATTTTAATAAGCATGTTTTCCGAACATATAAAGTTCCAAAAAAAATTGAGAAACATATCCGGAATATAATAGATCATTGGAAGAATCATGCTTAGATTTTAAACTCTTTAACCAATATGGTTCAATAAAGTGTTGTAAATATATTTTCTATGTTATTAATGAATTGTTACACGATCAGGGTAACATGTTCCTTCATGATATGATAAGTAAGATTTGTTTTAAATATTTTGAATTTTAACATTATGGATTAGAAAATAAGAATAATGCATGTATGGGAATTCATATAATAGAATGTCTAAGTGAATTTATTGAAGAAAAAGTTCTATCAAAGGTTTCTTCTATATAAAATCTATTCTTCCCGTTTAAAATAACATGAATATATTTTTTGAATATTTTATCATCCACAGTGTTATTATTGTTCTTTGATTTTTATTTATTTCATACTAGACGTGTTATACCTATCCATGCCATTGTGTTCTTGTTTGAGAGGTATCTCCCCCAAGAGATTGTGTTTTATTTATTGTGTATATTTGAACATCTTTCCCTAGAGGTTATTATGTTACAAATATATCAAGAAACTTGAGAGGTATCTCAAGGCATGGTTGTTCATACCCTTCCCCACTTTTCTTCTGGGTTGGTTTTGAAATCTTGTGGGTGATAATAGTTTGAGAGGTATATGATATAATGTCCTAAGCCTCTCTAGTCAATAACATTGTGAGAATATAGTGGTTGAGGTATTTTGGGAAGTCAATGTGGATCATTTCAATAATTGGAAAAAAAATCCCAGTTTTATAGGTTTTCAAATAGTGGATCACCCTAAAAGTGACTCACTATAAATGGCTCAATGGTGATCACTTACTGAAAGTGACTCATTGGTGGTGGATCGTAGGCAGTAACTCAATGGTGGTGGCTCAAGGGTGATCTCACACTGGAGGTGACTCACTAGCAGTCTCTCGTCCAGTGTTTCCTCATCTAGAAGTGTCTCTGTTCACTGTGAATCACTAACGATGGTAGGAATTTCATCTAACAGTCACTCTTGAAGTGGTGCCTCACTGGGTAGTGTGTCGTCTAATGTTCACCCACTGAGCAGCATCTCATGAATGTTGACTCATAGAGCGGTGACTCACAGATCGGTGACTCATCGAAAAGTGACTCGCTGAGCAATAACTCACGAATAGTCCCTCACCAAGCGGGGTTTCACCTAATGGTGGATCATGTATAGTGTTCCCAGCTTCCTAAAGTTTATCCCTTTTCATGTTTTCTTTGATGTAAAATTCTTCTAAATTATTTTTTGAAAGATTTTTTGGTTGATTCAAAGAACATAAATCATATCTTTAATTTTATAAGGGTCTGGGGGGATTGTAATTGGTAAAAATGCATTATCTTGACCAAATCTACCATTAATGGAGAATAAAAAACGTATATAAACCATGGATATTCTTAGAAATTTTGATGTATGAGATAACTTTTCCCATTCTTCTTCCTCATTTCTTTATATTTCTATATTAAACCCAAAGTTATTATTTCTATAGGATTCATGTGGTGGTGTTGTAGCTTTCAGCACAGGTTTCCCCTTGAAGATTCATGCTGCATGCACACCCCTGTTTTGGTACAACCAGGAATTATATATCACCACTTATTCCAAGTAGGTTTTCCTTTATCTCTATTAATTGTGTATCATGTTGTATGGGTGTTAGAATATCTTCCTAGAGAAGATAGTTGTTCCAGATTAATAAAGAGAAAATAAACCTATTGAAGATCAATATGTGGGGATTGGAAAACTGATTCTTATTCATACTGTTTGATTGTTTTTTTTTTTTGATATTGTGATACTTATTGGATAACTACCCATAGAAAATCATGGCCGTTGGGAGTCCCTATTTTCGCAAATAATGGTTTCTGGAATTCATTTTTTTTATCTCATGTTGAATGGTTGTTGTGAATATTTCTTACAACATATACTCGATTAATAAATGGATTCCCTAGGATCATGTTGTTTATATGATATCTTTGGAAATAATGAGTGGAATTAAAGGAATAATGCCTTGTTAAATATGAACATGTATTACTTTTCTACATGTGGTGATGTGGCTATGGGAATGATTATGCACAAGGGGTTGGTTTTTCTTGTGTGGTGATATGTTCTTAGTATGTTTGTATAGTGGGGCTGTAGATTTGGTTGTTATTCAAAATGTTACTAGATGTGTTCTTAATTTGGGGGTTATTCTGGTCCGAAGGATGGATTAGGTGGGATGACTTTTAAGAATGATGGTATCATTTGGTATGGGTTCTCCACAATTGATGACATGCAGAATGATTGACCTCGTGTATTTAATGTGAAGTGTGAAAACATACCATGGTTCTTCATTCTCTGTATGAATTTTATTGTGTTTGATTTTTTGTTTTTTGGTTATTATTTTCCTACATAGTGATTGGATTGATAAATGAGTTTTTAAAAAAAAAAGTTAAATGGCTAAATAATTTGGTTTGGAAGGTGAACCTAGTTTTGGGGAATATTATGTGATGTTGTGCATTTGGAGGTGGCAGTAAATGTGGAAGTATTGTGAGATGGTTGTATGTTTAAAAGTGGATAGGTTGCGATTAAGTTATTGGTATCATATATATATATATATATTCATATATTTTCCTTTTGATTTCTATATGCACTTCACTCTAGTTGAGAACTATGTTCTGAACACCCCCATCATCACGGGGGAGGGTGTCTTTCCAACATCCAGTGAGGAGTACAGATGGTTGGGGACACACTCTGTTCCACTCTATCTTACCCTAGATGTAGTTATGGAACATGTTTTGATGGTCAGTGGTATGTGAGTTTCCTTAGATGGTGGTTTTAATGGCCCAGGTGTCATTGGGTGAGGTGTGGTGGCCCAAGTTTTTTTTTGGAGAGGTGGTTTATACCTTCCCAGTTGTCTTTGGGGTGAGTGGTGACTTTCTTTCCCAAGTGTCTTCAGGATGAGATGTGACATGGTGTGGTGTGTAGCCCAAGTGTGTGCAAATGGGATGTGATGTTGTTTGTGGCCCAGTTTTTTTTCGGATTTGCTGTGGTTTGTGGACTAGGTGTGTGCACACAGGATGTGTTGTGGTGTACAGAAGGTATGGGAGCACCAGGACGTTCTTCATTGGGTGAGAGCAGCTAACAAGTGGGTAAGTGGTGCGAGGTACCCTATCATTAATGTGATATATATTATACTACTCTACTTTTTTATTTGGTGAGTGTGCCTTACTGAAGATGGGATGGTTAGTATACCTGCTTAGGTATTTTTTGGGTATTCTATTTTCTCACAGGTGCATTGGTAGGCCTCTTTCAAATTTTCACAAGAGACTTTGGTTTGCTTAATGAGTATACATGAATTATCACCCTACATATATATAGTATTTTTAGGTTTCTAGGTGGATTTTTTGGACTGTGATGGACCATACTAGCTCAGAAATTGACATTTTCTATGTCACTTCTTAGCATTACATTTGGTATTTTTCTTTGGATGCTTTTGTATTATATCAGTTCTATTTTACACATGCATGTGGGATGGATTTTTTATTTCCTTTTAAATTGTTTCTTGGAGTTTCATTTTGAATTATTCATCTTATCTCCCCATATTTTTTTTATAAATAAATGTAGTGCCTACCATATTGTGAGATTCGTACAACTTTGGTTCTAGTCATGTACTCGTAGCCTATTGGAGGTGGGACTTAGGGGTTCATTGTATCCCTCTCTTCATTTACATCCCACGAGGGGTATCTTTGGAGTGAGGGGGTCATGACAACATTACAATGAGGATTGTATGACACTATATTCATTATATTATTTCTATAAAATTTATAAAAATATTCATACTCTTTTATTTTATATTCTAAATTATTTTTAATCCTAGAACATCTAATCTCTTATTTAGATTCACATTTATTCCATTTTTTTAATTTTTAGAATACATCAAAATCATCCAACTTTATCTTGATATGGGTAAACCCAATATCTATTATAATAATATATAATGATTTATAAAATGTACTTTTATCCTCCCAATTATACAACTAGTTCTTTCCAATGATTATGATGGATCGAGTCCATAATCTTATTTCACTGAATCACTAAAATCCTTAAATTCAAAATTGTTTCCTACAAAAAGAATAAATATATAAAAATGATAATGATTCCTCTTAAATTAAAAATTAAAAACTTCCAATTAGAAATAATATTAAATAATTTCATAGGTATATCATAAGCATTTAAATTTAATGATTTTGATTATGATTCAATTGAGTTAATTTAAGTAACACCTCTCTCAACCTCCATGTAATTTTCTTTGAGAATAATTATATGATATTTAGGATTTGTTTTCCTTCATCACTATAAGAACTCTCTTAAAAATGTTCATCAATAATATATCTGTGTGAGTAGTACACCAAATTTTATTGAATTATATCTATAAAAATATATTTTTCTTCAATACCTTTAAATAATGTACCCAATAATTTGTTTATTCTATACCATTAAACATATTTAGTTCTATCAAACTAAATCCAATGATCTAATGGTGCAGTTTCATACCATGTAAACAAGTACATTCTTGGTCGGATAATATTGATCAAACCAATCCTTTATATATTACATGTTCCATGTTTCTCCTAATTCAATAATGTATACATTTTTATGGTGTTTCCAATATCCATCACCTACAATCACTTCAATGACTAGTATGTCTTTATTATATAAATTATTTAGAACATTTCATTGAGAATAATCACCCCTAATAATTTTCAAAATATTTATTATTTCTTTTATTGATTATTACATAATTGTAACATATATATTTATTATTCTTTCTATGTTATTTAGAATTACTATGACTTTGTCTCTCACTAGAACGATTCTTAATTATCCTTCAACTCTGAATTTATGGAGTGTCTATTTCATGTGATGGATTTTATTTTTCATAATTGTTCTTATGTTAAATTTACTCCTCAATAACAATAACTACATCATAATTTAATGGAAGTATATTCATGAGGATATTTTGGGAGTGGTTGGTGATGATATAATCATATAAGTCTGGTAATTTAGTCCTAGAATATCTACACATCCAGTATCCTTTATATCAAATCTCAATAACAAGAGCTAAGAAAAAAGTATATTCAAGTTTTTTATGTGTTCAATCCCCATTGAGGAATATTCTATTTGAAGAGTGTATAATTTCCCATTCAAAAAATGTTTTTATATAGTGACTTGGCCATGTAACAATTCATCAGAGAATCCAAATTTTCTTCATAATCCTTTTTTTATAACTCTTTCTACAACCCCATCTACCAATGTAATGTGGATGTTGAATATATAATTATAGACCACATCATTAAATTTCTCCTCTATCACACTCGCTGGGTTTTCAGCAATTAATTATAGGAAGTTATCATTCCATATAATCACATATGTATTAATAATCAATAAGAGAAACATATTTTCATTACATTTTTAGATATAATGTATTGTAAACATTTGGAAATTACATTTTTCCAAAAACATAACAATATTATAACTAGGTATTGAATAATTTTAGTAAAGGTCATCTATTTTGAAACACCAATTATATTCACAATAACCTAACATAGTAAAATTTTTATGACTTATTAATAATAATAAAAAGACCAATAAAATCATGAAAAACATTTTCTATAAAAAAATTGTGACTAAAATTATTTTTACATAGTGAAGAGGAAAATAAAGGATTAAATAAAGTGTAAAATTTGTAGAAAATAAATTAACTTATATATAGTATGTAAAACAATGAAATGATATTTGATAAAACCCATGGGAAAATAGTTTGATAATAGTAATGATGGTGTGGGTAATAACAATCTATCAATATATAAATGAATAAACTTATTTAAATATCTCTTAAATAATTTATAATACACATTTTAATATACATTAGGAAACATCTCACTACTAATGATGAAAATTAATGTAGGAATATTCATTTTATAGGGTTATTCACTACCTTTATCATTCTCCACTAAAACCAATAAGGGGGGTTTGTACGCCTACCACAAATCCCATTCCTTACCCCCTGAAAAAACAAGGGGAGAATCTTTCTTAAATAAATATTCAAAGGAGATAAAAAGTAAAAAAACATTAATCTACCAATGAACTAAAAAAATATACACACATTTTATTGGCTGAAAATATATATGAGTTGAATCACCAATGAAACGAATCCAATTCATGAGAAACCATAATTACATGATACATTTTAAGTCAATTCATTATATTACTCAGCATGAAGAAAATAAATAGTATTGAAGAATCATATATGAATGTTCAAATGAACTAAAATAACCGATATGAAATAAATCAAAATAATCACCACATATAGATACTAATTTTATTTAATATCCAACTGCCTGAGATACCACATATTTTTAGTATTAATTTTATAGATTTATAAATTTTGAGTGAAGAAAATGAATTATTGGAAATTTTAGAAATAATAAATTATATTTCTCTTTTAAATATTTTTTATGTTTTATAATATTAGTTTATTGGTTTAATTTTTTCTTTAATTTCATATTTCATAAAATTTTGAATCATTAACATTTTTAGGAATTAACCATAATTTTCACTTTCAGACTTTTAGGTAATGACCAATTATATGTCATGGTATTTACAATACCAGTTGGGTATTTAATTAAATGATTAATTGACTAATGTAAATTTAACTAATAATCATGTTTTAATTACTTAATTATTTTATTAACAATATCATTTTTTATTGTAAAATTTTTTTTAAAATGTTATAATAATTTTTATTGATATATTTAATATTTTTTCAAATTATTTATTTTATTTTATAGTAATGTAATTTATTTTCCTTTTTTAAACTAAATTTTATTTTTTTAATTTCCAAATATTGTTAATTTTCTTATGATGGGTTTTTAAGGTTATAGGGAATAACAATTATCTTATTTTATAAATAATGAGTGGTTAATTTAAGAAAGAGGATGATTAATTCTTGGAATACACTTAAAGTAATGATATAAATAGTAAATAATTTTTCATTCCATTTGTAAATTTTTTGAATGTGAGAAAATTTTGATCCAAATAAATTAAATATCATTTCATTTTATGTTGTTTGAACATGATTTAATATCATTTGAACTAGTATTATGAAATAAAATAAAATCTAGTATCTCATAATGAAGATATTCATATTGAGAGTTAAAATTGAATTGAGTAACTAATTTTTAATATCAAATAAATAAGAAATCCCCAAAAGTTTAACATTCATGAAATTATTTTTAGAGACCCTTGTATCTAGGTTATATTAAATTTCTTGTCTTATCTTTGATTTTATGTTAAATAAATGTAAAAATAAAAAATAATGGAATGAAAAGTGTTTTACTAAATTTATCAAACCATTGAAATGGAATATTTAACTAGATAATAATATACCAAAATAAAATAATGAATCTAAATAATATAATATCTCATCTGAGTATGGTATTGTAACATACATAAATTCCCCTATTTGTATTAATGAATTATAGAAATTTGGAATTAATGATTCAATTAAAGTATGTATTTATAATTCCACCTTTTAGAATATAAATTAATTCTATTTTATGACTAATATTAATAAAAATTATTTCAAATATTGAATTTAATTAAACAATTTGACTCTTAAAATGTTTATGTATATAGATTGTGTTATCAAATTAATTAA
Source organism: Viscum album (assembly GCA_963277665.1). Lineage (NCBI taxonomy): Eukaryota > Viridiplantae > Streptophyta > Magnoliopsida > Santalales > Viscaceae > Viscum > Viscum album. The sequence continues at coordinate 1,017,912,384 of OY728133.1, read as the reverse complement.
CATAATACAAAACATGCATTCAACTAGGTCTCAAATCCATCCTTATTTTTTCTATTACTACATTAAAAATGTTTGATAAAATTATGCATAATAATATATAAATAAAAAACTAATGATAATTAATTTAAGTATGTAATATAAACAAGTTTGTGAGAGAATAATTAGAAACTCTAAAAGGAGTGTATATGGAATTATGTTGATTATGTTGTTGAAACATGTATAGATGATTATTTTATTTGTACAACATGAACATCAATCGAATATATATAATATTACAGTAATATTTTGACACTTTTTTCTAAGTTTATAGATAATTTTCTTTAATGGTATGATGAGACCATGTCCAAAAGAGTAAGTCTCGTTTATTAAAAAAATATCTGGTCAATTGGAGTCTACAAATGTTACCTTACATTGATCCCTATAAATAGGTGAAATGAGACCAATATGAATATGATCAGACCAAATGAGATCCTTGATGCACCACTATTGTAAAGTCCATCAAATATAGAAATGGACTCCATATAGACATTATTGATGATGTAATCATTGGATGAGAATAAATCCAATCAATTAAACCATCGATTATTTAACTTCCAATGGATATGAGGAGAGCCTATTCTGAGAGCTTGAAAATCAATGGTGGAGTCACTCTCCAATGAAAGATAGTTCCAACCACAAAGTTTTTCTTTAGAAATCAAAATCATAACACCAAGCATTTGAGTTTCAATAGGATAAGAAACTACACATGAACCATGTAGACAACCTAATACATCCCATTTATTATCCCAAAAAAACACCTTCATAACCTGGTGGACCTGAATTACCTCTTGATGATCCAAAATGTTAAATTTGATCCATTCCACATAAGGTGACTATTAGCATACATCCATTGTTCTAAAGGAAGGATGAAAATTACCCTTAATATCAATTCATCTGGGAATTGATAGGTTATGAATTTAACTTTGACAATAATTCCTTTGAGATATGTTTTCAATTTTTATAGTAGCTAATAGATTAGACAAAGAAACATGAGGTATCAGAGAAGAACTTTAACACCCCAAGCTTCTACGGTATGTTTCCCTTTGAATAATGCAATAGCTTGCATTGTACGCAATTTCGAGATTCTAACACACCGTGGCAAATCAAACTAGCCGTTATGAATAGTAATACCCACTTTTTGAAATTTTATAAATTTTATCTTTCAAAATGGACTTCATTTTTTGATTTCGAATATCAAAATTATTCTAGGGTGAATTTTTGGTATTTTCTGAAAACTTTCAATTTTTGATGAATAGTGAAAAACACTGAGTTATTGGTTAAAACTGACTTTTTTAACTATTTATTTTATTTTAGGTCAAAATAGATACGTAATACCTATATAAGATCAATTTAATTCATTGGAGTCTGTTTATAATAATTTTAGACATATAAAAATTTTATTGAGCTTTTCACCGTCTTTTACCCATCTCCTAGGACAATTTGCAAATTCACATAAAACTTAATTTTACCGCTTCTGTTAGTAGAATTTCAAAAATCCGAGAGACACTGTTAATATCAAAGAGTAAAATGTGGTTCAATAAGATAAAAATAATTTTTTTTGAATAGTAACTTTTTACTTTTTTTACCACAGTAAAAAGTAAATAGGGTAATTAAGGGTAAAAATGAAATTATTACAACCCTAACACATGTACTAATTCAATTGGCTAGTATAATTAGACCAAAAAAACCTTATGAATAAAATATTAACCTCTTTGGTCCACTTGGATTAGATTAGGACATTTATTATTATTTAATTCAAAGAAGAGTTAAAAGAGTTAAAATCAATGTTTAATAACTAAAATATTTTTAATATATTGTTATACATAAGATAAATTAGATTATAAAAATTAATTAGAAAGTTAAAAATATTTTCTACATGATGGTATTTTATTTTAAATTTTTAGACATTAAATAATTTAATTTATTTATGACACAATGGTGATGTAGTAATTACCTAATTAATGAAATATTAAAATAATTGATATTATAAATATACAAATAAATGTAATTTGAGACTTTTTATGAATTAAAATAATTTTCTAGGTTAATATGACATGTTATTATTGGTTATATGAATTTTATTCGAAGTAATAATGCTGATATGAATTAATAAAAAACAAAATACCCAATAGTGTCAAAATTGACATAAAAGAGTTTTTTAAAAAATATTATATTATTAATTGATATTATATTCCTAAAAATCTAAGGTTCAGCCAAAGGACTTATATAATGATAGTTGCATCATTAATGGACCACTTTGGGGTCTCTTGGATGTATATAGTATGTTTATTAATTGTATAATATAAAAATACAAAGTGACATGGTAAGTGTCAAACTAATTAACTATGAGTTAAAACTAAATGATAAGGTTAATATAATGACCCAAACCTATATAAAATCTATTGGTTGAAAGTATTTAGACCCATTACCACCTTAGACTTTGAATAATACACTTTGTAGCATTAGAAAATGAATATGAATTTATTATAAAATAATACTTTAATTTTTTCCTAAAGAGCCCCTCCTCCCCCTTATAAAAATGACACCACTTATAACCAATTCTTCACACCTTAAAAGCCTTTTGGTTCGGCCAAACCATGCCCAAATATCCTACCAACTTCCCTCACTTCAACCTAGAGGCCTTAGTTTGATAAGAAATCCAACCTAAGGAGCCATTTTGATCAAATCAAAAGGAAGAACCCGAAGAAGAGGTAATGTTTCCACCACCCATTAACGAAGAGCCCTTTTGGCTTAGCAGGTTATTATCGGCGTTTTATCCAGAACTTTTCCCGGTTGGCTAACCCATTAATGAAGCTCACATTTAAAGGGGTTAAATTTGTTTGTACAATAGAGTGTGAAGAATGTTTTGAAGAACTGAAGGGAAGATTAGTCAATGCTCCTATATTGACTCTACCATCGGGGAATGATGGGTTCGTTATTTATAGTGATGCATCAAAGAAAGGACGTGGTTGTGTCCTTATTTATAATTATAGGGTTATTTCTTATTCATCATTACAGTTGAAAATTCATGAGCAAAACTATCCTACTCATGATCTTGAGTTAGCTGATGTAATCTTTACTTTGAAGATATGGAGACATTATCTCTATGGTGAAAAATGTGAGATATATATCGATCACAAGAGTTTAAAGTATATTTTCTCACAGAAAGAACTCAACATGAGGCAAAGGAGATGGCTTGAACTACTCAAGGATTATGATTACACGATACACTACCACCCAGGTAAGGCAAATAAGGTGGCGGATGCTTTGAGAAGAAAGGATCATGGAGTTTTGAACAAGATGAGAGTTGAGAGGGATCCTATTTTCATAAATCTAGTAAATATGGATATGGAAATCACCATGGAAGGTGAAACATCAATACTTTTTCAAATGGTTTCCAAACCATCTTTACTAGAAAGGATAAAGAGTTCTCAGAACGATGATGAAGAATTTCAAAAGAAGATTAAAGTTGTGAATGATGGGAGATTGAGTGACTTTTTGTATGAAGATGGAATTTTGAAATTTGTGAAGAGAAATTGTATTCCCGATATACATGATCTAAAAATGGAATTGTTGCATGATGCTCATAGTTCCAATTTCTCTATACACCCTGGGAGCACCAAAATGTATAGAGATTTGAAGGAACATTTTTGGTGGAACGATATGAAGAGGGAGATTGCTGATTTTATGTCAAGATGTATTGTCTGTCAACAAGTGAAAGCTAGAAGGAAACAGCCTGGAGGAGTCATGGAACCTATTCACATACCTGAGTATAAATGGGATAATATTAGGATGGAATTCTTCATGGGGATACCAAAGACTCCTAGAAGGAACGATGCAATATGGGTCATTATTGATCATCTTAAAAATTCAGCACATTTTCTTGCTATAAGAGAAGATCTACCACTTGAACATCTAGAAAGACTATATGTTAATGAATTTGTGAGACTTCATGGAGTACCCCTGTCGATTTTTTCTGATCATGATCCCCGTTTTACTTCAAGATTCTGGAAAATTCATCAAAAATCCCAGGATACTAAACTTCGTTTGAGCACTGCCTACCTCCCCCAAACTAATGGACAATCAGAACAGACTATTCAAAACTTAGAATACATGTTGAGATCTTTCTCACTTGACTTTGAGGGTATGTAGGATCAATATTTACCTCTGGTAGAATTTTCCTATTACAATATCTTCTATTCAAGTATTTGGATGGCACCATATGAAGTGTTATATGGAAATAGATGTCACACATGAACCTGTTGGGATGATGTTGGTGAAAGAAAATGGGTAGGCCCAGAACTGGTGGAGGAAACGATGGAAAAGGTGAAGGTAATCCAAACCCACATCAAAGCAGCTCAAAGTAGACAGAAGAGATATGCTGACAACCGAAGGAAGGATTTGGAATTTCAGATAGGAGATCATGTTTTCTTGAAGGTATATCCATGGAAGGGAGTTATACGTTTTGGTATGAAAGGTAAATTGAGTCCCAGGTACATTGGACCTTTCGAAATTCTAGAACGAATTGGGGCTGTAGCTTACCGTTAGGAAATGCCGCCAAATCTCTCCAAATTTCACGATGTGTTCCATGTATCACTGTTGAGAAAATACATTCCTGACCCAACGCATGTACTCACCTATAAGTAATTAGAACTGGAACCCAATCTGTCTTATTTCAAAGATCCCATCAGGATTCTTGATACCAGAGAAGAAGTGTTGAGAAACCGGACGACTCGTCTGGTAAAAGTTCTATGGAGAAACCATAAAATGGAAGAGGCAATGTAGGAACCCGAGGAACTTATGATGAAGAATCACCTGAGTCTTTTTAAGAAATAATATTCTAGAAATTTAGAGGAAGAAATTATTTAAAGTAGGGGAGAATTTAACACCCCAAGCTTCCATGGTACGTTTCCCTTTGAATAACGCAATAGCTTGCCTTGTACGCAATTTCGAGATTCTAACACACCGAGACAAATCAAACTAGCTGTTATGAATATTAATACCCACTTTTTGACATTTTATAAATTTTATCTTTCAAAATGGACTTCATTTTTGGATTTGGAATATCAAAATTAGCCTAGGGTGAATTTTTGGTATTTTTCTGAAAACTTTCCATTTTTGATGAATAGTGAAAAACACTATGTTATTGGTTAAAACCAAATTTTTTAATTATTTATTTTATTTTAGGTCAAAATAGATATTTAATACCTATATAACTTTAATGTAATTCATTAGAGTCATTTTATAATAATTTTAGTCATAAAAAAAATTTATTGAACTTCTCACCGTCTTTTACCCATCTCCTAAGAGAATTTGAAAATTCACATAAAACTTAATTTTACCACTTCTGTGAGTGTAATTTCAAAAATCCGAGAGACACAGTTAATATCAAGGAGTAAAATGTGGTTAAATAAGATAAAAAGATTATTTGGTGAATAGTAACTTTTTACTTTTATTTACCACGGTAAAAAGTAAATAAGGTAATTAAAGGTAAAAATGAAATTATTATTACCCTAAAACATGTACTAATTCTATTAGCTAAGTATAATTTTACCAAAAACAACATTATTAATAAAATATGAACCTCTTTGGTCCACTTGGATTAGATTAGGACATTTATTATTATTTAATTCAAAGAAGTGTTAAAAGAGTTAAAATCAAAGTTTAATAACTAAAACATTTTTAATATAAGGTTATACATAAGATAAATTCGCTTATAAATATTCATTAGAAAGATAAAAATATTTTATACATTATGGTATTTTATTTATAATTTTATACATTAAATAATTTAATTTATTTATGACACAGTGGTGTTGCAGTAATTACCAAATTAATGAAATATTAAAATAATTGATATTATAAATATCCATATAAATGTAATTTGAGACTTTTTATGAATTAAAATAATTTTCTAGGTTAATATGACATTTTATTATTGGTTATATGAATTTTATTTGAAGTAATAATGCTGTTATGAATTTAGCAAAAACAAAATACCCAATAGTGTCAAAATTGACATAAAAGTGTTTTTAAAAAAACTATTATATTATTAATTGATATTATTTTCCTAAAAACCTAAGGTTCGGACAAAGGACTTATATAATTAGAGGTGTATCATTAATGGACCCCTTTTCCTGGATTTATATAGTAAGTTTATTAACTATATAATATAAAAATACAAAGTGACATGGTAAGTGTCAAACTAATTAACTAAGAGTTAAAACTAAAAGATAAGGTTAATATAATAAACCAAACCTGTCTAAAATATATTGGTTGAAAGGATTTAGACCCATAACTACCTTAGACTTTGAATAATCCACTTTTAAGCCATTAGAAACCAAATATTAATTTATTATAAAATAATACTTTAATTTTTTCCTAAAGAGCCCCTCCTCCCCCTTATAAAAAAGACACCACTTCTAAACAATTATTCACACCTTCAAAGCCTTCTGGTTCGGCCAACCCCTGCACAAATATCCTCCCAAATTCCCTCACTTCAACCTAGAGGCATTATTTTGATCAGAAATCCAACCTAAGGAGCCCTTTTGATCAAATCAAAATGAAGAACCCGAAGAAGAGGTAATGTTTTCACCACCCTTTTTCAAGTTCCTTTCTTCTTCAACTTATTATTTATTTGTTATTTATATTCTAAAATAATAACTTCAGTATCTCCTATATACTGAGATGTTATTATAAATATGTTACAACCATATTCAGTATTCTATCCATCATTTGAATGACATGTCACCATACATGTGTACGTACGGCTTACCGTCTCCATGTCGTGGTGTAATTGTTATTCAATACATTATTATTTGAATGGGTATAATAATGATGTGTAATTCATGTAAATAATAAATATAACATGATAATTATTCTGTATATATGATACACCACCCAATTATATATTCTTTTAATATCCAAAGAATGATATTGTCGCTTGTGCGTACGTACGGACTACCGTCTCCAGGAACGTGATGAGATTCATTCCCCATCGTATCCATTCAAGAATAATTTTCATTTGATGGTTAAAAATAATTTTTAAAGACTTAATATCATTTTGGATATTAATATGAAACAACCTATCCATAACAAACACAGCTTGTGTAACAAAACATATAAAAGAAAACGAGTAAGTTAACACCCGAAACGACGATAATACTAAGATTTTATTAACAAAGCAATGTTAAAAATCATATATGATATAATATTAATATATATGATTATTGTATAATTTAATAACAATAATTTAACCATTATATAGGAGTTTAATCTACCCTTGACCAAGGAAATGTATAAGTTAAGGGTTTATTTCACAATCTCTTCATTATCCGAGGTTGTTTATACGTAATTATCTACTGGGACCTCTTTGTCATCCACATCCATGATTCTTAAAAATGTATTTCAAAACTTTCTTACTATTTTAAAGAATATGGGTTAAATTCATTTATACCCTTGTTTGAATTTTTTATAAGAATTTTATAAAGGAATATTTCCTTCATTTTGCAAACAAGGTCCTTTTTAACCTTTTCGACAAAATTAAGATAAGAATGTATTTTTTTAACTTATACGGCAGGGGCGGCTTTTTTCCACCGTTATAAAATCATTAAAGCTTACCTTAAAAGATTATAAGAATATTTTCAAAGTAAATTTTTTAATTATGTGACTTTTAAATGATTTCAAAAAATTAGATATTTCCCTCAAATAGTTTTGATTTCATCTATGTCAACATCCTTTGATGGATTTTAAGCTTATTTGAAGTTAATTTATTATGATACAAAACTTCCATATAGTATTAAAGGTTTTGTGATATGTTTGATTGTGGATGTGTTATTTTTATACCATTCATGGTTTATGGAGAAAGTATTGACATTTCTTATGCTAGTTTTAATATGAATTTTTATGTTATGTTTAAACATGTTCATATAAGGAATGCATTGGACTTTATAAGTGATGGGTGGAGCCCTCTATAGCTCCTCGATGCATCGGTAGGTCTCATGAGACAAACTAGTGTCTTGGAATGAGGCCTTGACAAAAACTTATTTGTAATCTTTGTATGAGGACTTGACTATGCGGTTATGATAGTTTGGAATTATGAATTCCATCATTATGAAAGTGGTTATTGATATTGCATGTGATTATTCGATTAGTAGAATATCTATGTGAATAAGTAAATGGAATCCTTAATTTTATTTCTGCCATATTATGCTTAAGTTCATGTTTAAAAGGATTTTGTTTTTTTATACATTGCCTTAAATGTTTATGCTTATTTAAGAAAGTTTCTACTATATTGTTATCCCTACTGGGCATCTGAGCTCACCCCTTTCTAAGTTTTATTTTTTCCAGGATGTGAAGAAGTATTTTATGAATGACCTGCAGTAATAGTATAAGGGGTTATGAGTGTGGTCTATGGACACAAGATGTTGTTCTAGTTTTTCACTTTATGATGTAATGTAAACATTATGAACGTATTTAGTGATTCCAAGGCTACTAAATTAATCGGTCTTTCAAGAAATGATCTTTTGTGATCATGACAGTGTTATGTAATAATGCACCGAATCTGGGTAACTGGGGTCGAGGTGTTACAAGAACACTCATGTATCTACTTATTCTGAGATTTATATAGAAAAGAAATCAATTATACTATATAAAACTGAAAAAGAATAAAAATATGAGGATAAAGTGGAATATCTAACCAACCTTTGATGATTTTTTGAATTGTGGATGTGCAAGGCTATTGAATTTAAATGATTTCTGAAATAACATTACACATTAGAAATGTTTAACACATCTCAAGAGTATATGATCAATATACTAACTACACAGTTGAAAAATAGAAAAAAAAATGAGAAAAATGAGGTACCATAAATCTTCAAATAGTCATCCATTAGAATTATCTAATTTTCTATCCTCCAAAGAAGTGTAATCTGAGAGGGAAAAATTATTCTTTTATTTAATTTACTAAGCCACTAAAGACCTAGATAAATACCAATTAAGTGATGATAATATAATTTATATGTAATTTTTCCACTTATAATAGGGTTACATGCCTAGAAAGCACCACACGATGAGAAGAAATAGTTATGAATAGTGTCTTTATTGTTACCTAGAAGAGACTCCATGTCGTTGAGATGATATTTGATTGAATTATCCAAATCCACAATTGTTTCTTCTTACATGAGATAATAATTTAAAGGAACATCATTCGAATTAGTAGTTAAAAAATTATGAAATGAATCTTTAGAGACCAACCATCTGAATTTAGAAGTAATTAAAGAAAAAATAGACATAAAAGAAGGACATACTGAAGAATTAATGTGATTGTGATTTCCAGTTTTGATATTATTCATAAACCTAGCATCAATAAAACCATGATCTTCTAAATTAAAATTGATGAGATTCCATAAAAATAATCTTTAAAATAGTGATTAATAAACTGAATATTTTTATTTCCCATACCCCCACATCAAAATGACTACAATAAGTATTATATGAAAAAGTGGTCAGCCTTCTATCCAAAAATCTTCCAATCGAAATAAATTTATTTATGGAAACATTAATATTATTAATGATAAAAATTGTCCAATCAAAAACCATAAATGAATAATTACATTTGGATATGATGAAAAATTATACCATGGAAACATGACCTGTTCGGGATATACATTTACCTATAAAGGAGGAAAGTTGCCTTTTGATCTAACTAATAATGAAAAGAATGGGAAAATCTTCTGTAATTCCCTAAAACATAGGAACATAATTATAGATAAAAGGAAAACACCTATATCTATCTAATAACCAAATAACTACTAATATCAATTTTCCTGGAAGTAGTAAAGTTTTTATTAATATAGATAAAATACTTTCTCCACCAAACCTCCTAAACTGATACATCCTCATAAGGTTAAAGAGAATTCTTGATGTTATAGATGTTTCTCTTATAAACTTGAGTGAAGATAATTATATCATCAACATAAATAATATGACTATGAGAATATATTCCCCTACCATCACATATATACATTCGTTTACCATTACCATCCATGATGGAGAGAATCAAACTAAAATAATCCTTCGTAATGGAAAAATTAATAGTATGAAGAGTTTTTTCCTATCCAAAACCTATAGAACAAGAAAAGTATCCCTCATGGGATACATTGATAAGAAAAAATAAATTAATAGAGCCTAAGATTATTTTAATCTAACTAATGAAAGCCTTATCAAAACCAAACATAGAAAGTGTCTTATAAATGAAAGTCCAACCCATTGTCTAAAAATATTTCAATATATCATGTTTTAGAGAAATGTTCCCTCTACTTGTTGAATTCTTAAGAATATTAACACATTATGAGGAAGTGATAAGAGAATACTAAATGGTATTTCCCTTAATAAAGTCAAATTAATTTGATGAAAAAAATTTACTCGAAATAGAAACCAATTTTTTTATCTGGGATCTTGCTGATAATTTTATTAATGGTTTTGACCAAACAAACATGGATAAATAGATTAATCTCAATAGAATTATCCTATTTTGGAATAAAATAATGAAATTATCATTCAACCCATGTTGGAGGGAACCGCTTTTAATAAAATAGATAACAATCGTGTAGTCATTATATTGAATGGTCTCCTAATAAGTCTAAAAGAGGAAGTTTTATAAATCCATCTTGGCACAAAGATCTATCATGAATTAGACAAAAGATTGTCTCATTGATCTCTAGTTCCAATTGAATATAAATAAGTCTTTATTTTTTCCCTTTATTAATAATTCATGGATTAATATCATCTATATGATCAATAATGATGGATGATCCATTGAAAATATCCACATAGTAAAAGAAAATATGCTTTGAGAGAGCATGTCTGTTGTCCATGATCTGGTCCTCATTCTTGAGTGAGGATAAAGTTATGGGGAAAAATCTATCACATTTATGGGAATTGAAAAAAGTTGATTTTCTATACCCATTTTTGATCCAATTAGATTTCACTATATCTCTTTGCATGGAATCATTAAATTTGAGGAGGTTAATAAGCTTGGAAACAACCTTATCTTCTCTCAAAATCTCATCAGAGAAGTAATTCTCTAGTGTTCTGCTCATAAATATATTGATGATAGACCTGAAGAATGGATATTTCCATTTGAAGATGGGTAAATCTATCCTTGATCCATTTTTTCAGATTTTATTTAATCAAATTTTATTTAAGGATGCATGAAAACTCATCATTCCTTTATTCCATAGACCCCTAAACATCATGAACTAGTATACCACATTCTTAATGATTCCCCATATATTTATTTAGAATAAAATAAAATAGAGGTTTAGAATCCTTTCTAACAATACCACCCATGATTGGATGATGATCAGTGTTTAGTATTGATATGGTCATATAGGAAATAAATTCCCAAGTATCCAAAACTATATCACTAACAAAATCCCAATCAACTTTTATTTCCACCATACCATTGATATTACTTCTATACTAGGTGTATTTGGAACCTAACAAATAGACTTCAATTAGGCCATCATGTTGAATATAGGCACTGAATTCCATAAAAGAGATGGAATTAGTCATTTCACCCATTATTCATCTATATTGGAAATCCAATTAAAGTCACCAAGAATGGTCCATGGGTCATAGACAATATTTCTAAGGGATGAAATATCCATCCATATACTTCTATTATCTTTATATATATTGTGAGAATAAATGATAAAACAAAAATTAAGAATTACTATAACTATAAAAGAACAAGTGACATGTTGATTACTAAAACCAACTAGGGATGGTAAATCTAAGGAGGAATGTTTCATAACAAAAAAATTAATTTCTTCCAAACAACTATTAGTGCTCAACTGGTGAAAATCCATACTTTATAGACAAGAAAATCTATAGGAAAAATCCTCTTGGTTTCATATAGCTGTATAAAGATAGGTTTATGCTTCTAAATATGAATCCTAAGGGATATGAAAGTTTCATTATTATCTTTCTATTATAAATTAAAAAAATAATCATCATTTGGATCTTGATATGGGGTTACAAACCAGTTAAATTCTTCCCCAGTATTCCTTTTATTTAATTTAAGAGGCCTTCCTTCCTTCATCTTGGGATATATAGGGACATAAATTAGGCTTCTAATATTAGTGACTACAATTCCATCATTTCCATATCCCTAATTTAGTTTAACCTTTACACCAATCCTTTGTTGAAGATCCTCATTCTTAGATGCAATATCATTATCTTATAATGTTTTTAGAATCACAATAGAAGAATTAAAAAAATTCAAGCACAATACAATCTCGAGTAGACGAAAGATCCACCCCATTAATTTCATGGGGAATATACTCACCCATTGTATTATAATTTATTGGTTTTTATGGGATACCTTCATCATTAAGTATAGATAAAAGCTCCACGATTCCCTTAGAAATGTAATAGGGAATAAAATTCTCATCAATTTCAGTCTATAGTGCATAAACCAAATCCTAAATGCCCTTTGAGATTTCCATAGAAATAATGTTCTCATCCATACACTCCAATCCCTCTCCATTACTCTCCTTAGGCCACACCATGTTGGATGGTTATGGTAAACCAGGTGATCCTAAATATTTTCCCCACTTTTCCACTTCCTCAGTAATATTTTCCGTGATTTTCCATGATTAACCACCGTGAAGTAGGGCCCTACATGATTCCGGTTCATCAAAATAATTGACTTGGATACCCCATATTTATAAAATATAATAACATTATATTTCATGTCCCTTTTAACTTCCTTAAAGTTCCTTAAAATAGGATATTCTATTAAATGTCTCTAAATCAGCCTTCAATTGAAAACGGAATGCCCCAAAATATTGCATACTTCACTAAAAATTGGAACTTGTTAAAAATCTACCTTGAAATCAATCTAGATGTCATTATTAAGAAAATATATGACATATGGATTCTTAGTTAAAATTAAAATATCCACTAGAATTCACGCAATGAAACCAATTTTCCCCTAAAATGTACACTTATCCAAACTGATGGGAGTACCGTAAAAGAGGAAAAATAATTAAGGACCTTTAGGTGCTGATTCACCAAGATCATGGCATAAAGACGTACCCATATTTTATCATTAGATCACTTAAGATAATAGGGAATAAAATTAAAGTCCAATTTAGAAAATCTAATGACCCCAATACTTAGTTGTAGGTTACTGATATTCCAAGATGCATTTAGGTCCTCCCTAGAATGAAAGATGACATGAAAATACCCTCTTCAAATTGGAATAATCATCAACTTACGGTTACTATGAAAAAAAGAAATATTATTCTTAATATAATCATAATACTTAGGATTATGTCCCTTAAAATATATATGATGAAACAAAGAAGAAAAAAATTCATAGATTGAGTGGATGATGAAGAGAATAAAGATCCTACATAATCAAGAATTCACCATCATCAAGCTTTTAGATATAAGAGTATCTGTAACTTCTTTTTTGGATGAATCAGAAAATCAGGATAAGGACTATTTAAAGGATACATGCTTCTTTCTCAGATTATAATGATCTCATATATCCCCTACCCTATCTTGACATTAATATGAGACAATAGATTTATCCTTGACTCAGTTTTAGTTGTTCAATCATTAGAATAATTTTTTGTTTTTTTTCAAATTTATAAATCTTTATCCCATATAATTATTTTTTGTCCTAAACATTTTTAAGGAAGTATAAACAATGATGATGATTGGTTGTAATACTATAAAATAATATTTTTACTATTTATATATGATATCAGAAAAACAATAAAAGTTGAAATGATTTTTTTCATACATGTTCATAATATAGGGAATAAATGTTTTTAAAAATTCCCCATGTTTTTTAAAAAAATTTATGTTTACAATTTTCTTTGTGAATTTTGGGAAGATTTTAAGGGGTACTATCTCTATTATACATAATTTATAAATAGAATTCATGCCCTATTTAGAACAATTAAATTTAAACTATGGGGTCTTTAAAAAGTTTTTACAATAGCATAATCTTGATGTTCCATGGATTTTATTGATTATTTTTTATAGTATAGGGTTTACTATATACAAACATATTATTTATATTATATTATCACATAAATAATTCATTTAATACTTGTAATAAAATTATCAAATACTGAATTTACTGATGTCTGATTTATGGTATAATATCCTTAGAGTATTTTCCTTATTTATATGTTATTATAGTTCCCTAATATATTTTGAACTTTAAATTACATGATGATATTATTAAAACTCTTTCGTATAGTCTAGAGATATTTTTATAATGGAATACATATTATTAATAACTATCAAGTGCTTGGGGATCATAATCATTGAGAAATATTCCCAGGAAGTTCACAATTGGTGATATAGAAGATGTGTAACCAAGAGGAAATACCCACAAATAGTACCAAAACATAATTAATGTGTCAATGAATGTTCCAATTTAATATCATGTATATTGTTCTTTTTTATTGAGATCATTGCAAATAAATATCTTAATTTAGGTACTTTGATTCATAATGAATACCATGATGTATTTAATTGTTTAAAAATATCTTGAATCGGTTTCATTAGGCCATAATGGAATTAATTGAATGCCCACAATAGAATTTATCTCTTCTGAGTTATGGAATAAGATATCTATATCATTTAATAAAGTATAAACCTTGTTAAATATACATAGTCGTGGTAGATTATAAAAAAATCAATCTCAATAATATGAAGAAAGATATGTAAATTTTAAATGATTATTATTCATTTCCACATCCTTCTAGAAGAGGTATAAGTGGAAAAAAAGTTATATTTCACAATATAATTCATAGAAAGGTTATCATCATTATTTCTATGAATTATCCATTTCACTATAGAGGTTATAGTGTGTTTCTATATACAACTCTTGGTTATTATTTTGTACACACTAAAACTTATAGTGGAAACCATAGGGTTTCACACTTTTTTTATCCAAAATATAGTTAGATTTATATAAGAATAATTTTAATTATATATTTATTCCCAATTTTTTTGAATGATATGTATTCTTTTGATATTGTTCATAAATTAAATAATATCATTATTTAATTCAAGAATTAGGGATTAGAATTTTATCTCTTATTTATTCAGAATATAAATCAATATAATATTTAATTAGGTTTTAGATGAATTTTTATAAAACATTTTCTATTTATATATAAGATAATTAAATTAATATATATTTTTTTCACATTTTAAATAAATTTAATATTTATTTTATCTAATGAAAATATTTTTATTACTATGGTTTAATAGTATTTTTAAAAGGATTTATATTGGGTAACTAATTTAATATATATATTTATCATATCATTTAAATATATATATATATGAATAAATTATATATGTTCAATACATATCTTATGATATAAAATTATAATATTCTTATTTTAGGGGAGGTGATATAGTAGGTTTTATTAGAATTAAATTAAAATAAAATAACCTAATGTTAATTACTCTAATTTTGACTTATGTATAAATGCTAAAATATTGTGCAATCCCATTTCATCCAATTCTCCTATCAATACCTGGGGATAAGAATTGTGGGATAATCCATTCACATATCATATATTTTTTGAGAGAGAAATTTTTTTTATTTTAATATATGATCAAGAATGAATGATGTAATAAACTAATTACGTCAAACTAAGAACCAATTTTTCAATAAAGATAACCAAAGATTCATAAAACATGTACGAGTATCTCTAGAGGAATTCTAATTTTGATACTTGATATAATAATAATGTTGAGATGATCATATATTGAATTGGTGATGATAAGAAATTGCTTGAATCAATTAAAAAATACATCACTGAATCTAATTATATAATTTATACAATTGGTTATAGATTACATTAGATGATCATATTAATGATTCAGTATGATTTTAGGAGTGTTATATTGAAATAATTTTAAATTTCATCACACATCATCACTTATTATTCAACTATATCATTAATATGGTATAATAGTAGTCCTAAAAAATTTATACATATTATTAAGATTTTATTATTAAATATTTTATCATGGATTTAGTTGGAGTTTCAATGTTTGGGACTTCATATCAATCATAGTTCAAATAATAAAGAATATATTTTTTGAAAACAATTGTTGTGTGTTGGATTTTTTGTATTATGAAGTAGAGTTTGATAGGATTTTATTGATAGTGGAAGAGTGTTACTGACTAATATATCATTTTTGTTTGATATGGTGACACTTAGTAGTGTAAAATATATGATGTGCAGCTATGATAATGTTGCTGAAAATAAATTTTTACCAAGAGGTTTTGTGATTGGATGTGGGGATGATCTCGATGATTGTTGGGAAAAAATTCTATGGGGAAGAAATTAGGAAACCCCAAGGTTATATGATTGGATGATATTTATGATCGGAATATGTGACGACCATGGTTCTATTAACATTATTATCTATAAAATGTCATTTTTGGAATTACAAAAGTCGTCATAGCGACCATATAGAGTTAATTTTGAAGGGAGGTGGAGTAGGAACCTAATAGCTCTACATGGTAATGGCGTATAATGTTAAGGCTTGAATATTGCTGAGTTGATCTATTTTTGAATGATATTGTGATAAGTTTATATTTACAATTATGTATTGTAAAGGTGTTGGATAGAATATGAGGTTTTATAATGGAATTTGGAGATGGTTAGAAGATATTTGGAGAAGGAGGATACAACCAGGTCATTTTTCTGGATACAATATGATGTGTTGCATGAATAATGGGGATTTCGTCATTTTTTAAATTATTTTATCACAAATGTTTGAATTGTTTATTTATGTTCATCCATATTATATAAGAAATTATAGCTCGTTCCATAACGTTAGACTTATTTAGAAGGATAAATGGAAAGGAGATCATGGTGAGGTAAAATTGTGGCCTTGGTTTATTCAAGTTAACTAAAAAGGGTTATTCAAGATTAAGATTCCATTGAAGAAGTCATGTTCCTCAAAATGATAATAAAAAATAGAAAATGAAATTTTTTCCATCAAAAATACTTGAAAATTAATAATATTTCTTATTTATGAATTGAAAAAAGTGGAATGAGTGTTTCACCAGACAATAACACTATTCATGTTATAGTCATAAAGAACATGAAGAAGCAAAATTGCATGTTTATCATGGTGAGTTAAATAATAAGATCGTGGTTAATATATAGAGTTTTAAAATGAAAAAAAAATATCATTGGAAGGTATTGTGGTTTGAAAAATGACTATATTACATGATGCGTCTTGAAAAAGGAAAAAAATCATGGTGGTAAACACTAAGAGATGAATTTTATGTTTGGTTATGTTATAGTGGATTCTATAGAGAATATTTTGTTTCCTATAAGTAATATTAAATATTTAGTGTGATGATGGATCTTATCTCAGACCTTGGTAATTTGAATATTATTAATATATCATGGTTATGAGTGTCTTATGTTGGGGTGATTCAAGATATGATGACTAAAAATATGAAAAATAGTTATATTTTTTCCAGGTGTGTAACTATGGTTTGAGTAGTCTAGCTCTGAGATGGACATCAACAGATAATGTTATAGGGGTGAAAGTTTCATAGTGAGTGATAATTTGATAGATTAACATATTTAGGTTTAAATTCAAATATTATGTATTTGGAAAGAGTATTGACAGTATTTCACATCCTATGTGGATGAAATTGATGAATCTAATTATGGTGGAACATCATGAATTAACCAAGATTTTTGAGATTTTGTAAATTCATCTAAACCAATTATCTATATACATAGATATACGATGATTTTATAAAAATTATTGTGAAAGATCTATAAAAAAATAAAATTACATTGATACATTTGGTTTTGAATGAAAAAAAAGAGATAGAAGGGGTATTGAGAGAATAAATTAATAAATATTATATTATTTTTGGATGTATCAATATTTATGATGTTTTATTAATCATATCTGAATTATCAGAGTACAATACAGTGCATAATGATGTTAATTCAATTAAACAATTATCCAAATTTCAATGTGTTTCTTTTTTAATATAAAAAATAATTGTAGTAGAATGATTAAATGTCAATATTAAGTTTTTTATAATGCCTATTCTTGTAAAATAAGCATAATAATTGGAGATCAATAGAGAATACAATTTTTAGTGTTATGATACATATAGAATCTATTTATTATTTTGTTCATGGAGAAGACATCATATATATGAACTGTTTAATACCACCATAAATAAATATATAGGGAAGGAAAAAAAGGAAGTGTCCCTAGAAGGGAACTACACCATCCATAAATCATTGTAAGGGTAGTGGATTTTTTTGGTGTTTCTATAACATAAATATCTTATCCACCATAGAGTGTGTAACAATATATTTTAGTACACCAACACATCACTGTGTGTATACTCCTTAGATAATGATCCATTTTAATAAAGCTATAAAAATACTTCTATTCCTATGTCAATTAAATTCTAAATTTTTCTTCAATATTCAATAAAAGAGAAATTGAGAGGATAATACATTTAATTTTTTATTTATAATAAGAAAAATATCTTGAAATCGATGAACGTTAACTATTTCAAGATTTTAATTTATTTTAACCCCAGATTAAACCCCTCCCTTAGGATGCCTTGGGATATATATCATAACCCAATAGTCTCGAAAATTTGATTCAAATAATATAGATTCTGAAATGGTATTCAATATTTCAACTCTAGATTTGAATATTTTTTCTAAAATAGAATCATACATGAATTCCCATATTATTAATTGATTTATCCTTGGTGGATATAAAAAGTGGGTGGTTTTTTTAACTATTTTGTGATAATGATTTAAAATATTATATACATCATGATTTTTATTTATGAAGGAATATTAAAATCTTTAGTGATACAATGTTATAAAAGAACTTAGTATCTTCTTTTCTCATTGAATTAGTTTATAAAAATATTCATTGTGCCTAAACCATTTAATTTTTTGAAATATGAAAAGTGTGGTATGGAAAATCAATGGAATAAGAATGTTTTCCCCTCTCATTAGTGTTGATATAAAAATCATATAAAATTTTAAAATTTCAAAATTAAAGAATAAGTTATAATTGATATGATTTTCAAAGAAAATGACATACCCATCAAGGGATGTGTGGTTTTTTTGCTAATAAATTGGTAGCTAACTACCTATATTATTTTTTTTGTAAGTAATTATATTATAATTCTCCCATGGAGAGTAAAAAGGATAGTGATTTCTTGTAATTAGTAGTAATGAAATCTAGATGTCAATGTTTTGGATTATTTTCTAGTAATTAAGGAGAGATTAAATCCATAAATGAAAAGGTTGATCCATTGAAAATAATTGAGGGATTGGATTTTAAATTAATATAATTTTTTTTATTATATAATTTTTTTTGAATAAAGTATATTTATATATTTATTAATCTATTGGAAGAATAGATTAATATATGAAGAATCAGTGTGATTTACATAGTTATATAGCACAAGAAGTCGAGGAGTAATGGCCCATGAAAAGGAAAATTAATAAAACCATATTCACATAAAATAAAAACATAAATATAAGGTCACGTTTTATAGAGAATCATATTCATTGATATGGTAAATGTATTTTAAATTAATTTAGATTGATTTAAATATCAAGGAAGTAGGAATAAATTTGATATACTCAATGGTAAAGGTAATTTTTCGGATAATTTCCACGGAAGAATCAATAATTTAAGCATGAAAAGAATCAAATAATTAATTAATGGGAAAGAGAAAAATTGTTTCTATGTTATGAAGATATAATTTAAAAATAATGGTGGAAATGGTGTTCTAAAACTATATATATATTGGACAAACCATCATTTTTTTGGAAGCCAAAGGATTTAAATGATGGAGAAAAATGTTATATGAAATCTCAACCAGGATAATGGTATATAAGGTATGATTTTATAAAAATATGATTTCTTTATGATAACCATAGACATATTGGTAGGTGTTTGATCAAAAAAATATTAATTATGTCGTAAATAAAACCCTCACTTCCTTTTTAGGGTGAAATAAAGTAAATAATTAAGAAAATTTTTTACTTTTAAAACAAATTAATGGTGTTTGAGGATTAATAATATGATATATATTTAAAAATTCAACAAGAAAAATTTTATTTATTCATGTAGAAACAATCATCGAGATAATGAAAAGAAGAATGGATGATAAAGAAGAAAGGTTCTCATGGTAAATAGAGAAATAATAATTCTTTAAAAAGGACTAACCAAGGATAACAAATTATAGTGTAATCATAATTTATATTTAATAGGATATGAAATAATTATTCATATAATGCCTTATAAATACCATTACAATTTATGAGAGGAATATTGAAGGAATATCTATCACAATAATGTAAAAACATGACTATGGTTGAAGTGATGAAACCTTAATAGAGGAAATATAAACTAGTTGTATTAGTGTTTCAATAAAGATAGTTTTAGAGGTAAAGAAGATAGAGTGTCAAAATTAAAAACTTCATAATGAGTTTTTTATAAGTGTTATCATTCTAATAAGAAGTGATGAGAAGGATTATATGTATATAGGATGAAAATTCTATGTTCATATTCACAAACTCGATTACTTTTCATGAGGATGTTTGAGATGTATCATAATCCCCTAATATTTAATTTCCACAACTATTATTAATCTAAAACATGTTTAAGGGGCGATACACTCTATTGGGTAAATTAATTGAAAGAATATAAATCCATTAAAATAGAGAATAAATCTAGAAAGAATTGTTAAACAAAAAATATATATTACTATTGACTCAAGAATTTCATTTAATAGAAGGAAAATATATTAATATAAGACCCCAGCCTTAAACATTACTTAATCTTGGGTTATTTCAATAATTCACATTGAGGATATTTTCAGGTTTATAGTTTTATAGAATTAGAACATAAATCATGCATTACATTCTACATTTAAACAAGGTGGTCACATCAAAGACAGTATTAATTTTTTTTAACCAAAGGAAACATATTTAAAATAAAACATGGTTTCTTTCTTGACACTTCCTCGACACTATCATTACATCATGTACTTTTCCCTTGACCTATGAAAAATATTTCAAAAACTTGGGATGAGCATAAAAAGCTCAGTAAGGGATATAAAAATACAGAAAGAAAACATTAGTCCATGTATACATAAGAACCAATGAAATCATACTTTAATCATAAAAAATAAGCACTTTAAAATACCTCATGAAATGATCAGATTTATGAATAACTCAAAGAAATCATAAGACATAAAGGTAACTGGAGGCATTCATAACATTATTACGTAGGGAGTAACCCCCATGGTTACGTTTGGAATACACATCACATCATATTCCCTAAATCTCTTCGGAGAAACCTTAGCATTTAAATCCTTCGTGTTACCCAATGCATTAGAGATATATCTCAGGCTCACCCTCCCTTAGTTTATCATGGAACCACCTGACTTCATAGACAATTCCCAAGAACTATAACATAATCATATCACATAAAACATGTATAAAGGAAACATAAAATTTCCACATTTCAATCACAACATATCAATAAAACAAATTGATATAATCAAAAAAAAATCAAAACCATTTTCAATACCAAAATAAAAGAAAAGTAAAACATGGTATTTATTTTTCAATTAAAAAAGTTATGTCTTGTAGAGGAATCTGAAACTCAAATAATGGTCACGGTGGCGGAGAAGTCCCTGTCGCCGCATACGTAAGATAAAAACATTATTTTTGTCATTTAGTAAAACGCTTCATGTAAAAAATATTCCTTTTGAATGAAATTAAAAGTCAAAAAGTTTTATTATACAACTAATAAAAGAAGGTCTTATATAAATTTAAGTATGCTTAATGAAGGGATATTGAGACGAAGTCCCTTACCTCAAGTCCAACTTGTCTTGTTCATTTCATTATATTCCTGAATAATAAACTTTGGTCAATTTATAATTGTTTAAGCACATACTTTAAATTTTATTAATAAATTCATTTCACATATTATCATTTTATAATAATTAGTTAATTATGTGAGTTCATATCATATGTTTTGTCGATGTTCGGTACATGAGTCAAAAATGAACTTGTTTGAAAAGAATTTCCCATGTAGTTATAAGTACATCATCTCCATAATGATATTAATGATTTAAATATCATATATATCTAGTATATATTCATTTTATACTATTCCATAACATTTGGAGATAAAAAATTAAATTCACCGTTCATGGAGATGGTAGGTCGTACGTACGCATGAACACTACTTTCATTTGTTTGTAATATTAAAGGAATTAATACTAAATGAGACATATATATATTATAATTCCAGTATAATATTTATTTTATATAGGAAACATAATTTCATTAATTACATTATTTATAAATTCCATGTTTGGCATGAACGAGCCACATCACTTGAGGGGGTGGTAGTCCACACTTCCTCAGATGAAATTATCGCAGTTCCACAACATGAAAAGCATAAAGATGTGATTTAAAAAAAATCATAAGCATATAGAAAAAAACATAAATACCATATATATAATATATAAATATAGTGACATTATAATGGCCACTATTAAAGGTGTTAAAGGAATATTGAACAAACATCATTTCGTGAGGCAGTAATTCGCCACCCACAGAAACAGTATGTTCTTTAACCATTAGACGAAGGTGTGTGTAAGTGTAGGTAGAATCCTTATGATAACAATGTACTAGTATATTGAGGATACTAGTGTTATTATGTTATAAAATAATAAGAAGATATTGGTGAGTGAAGAAGGAAAATAAAAGAAAGAAACTCGAGAGAAGACATTACCTCTAAATTGGGTAACTTTTTTTGATTTGAGCCAAAGGCTTCCTTGGAAAGACTTCTTCCCAAAGTGAGGATTCTAGGAGTGAGATAGGGATGTGGAGAGATAATATGAGTAGAGTTTGGACGAGCCAAGGGCTTGAGAGGTGTGGGTAATGGGGTAGAGGTGGGGGCCTTTTATAAGAGGGAGTAGGGTCACTTTTGGAAAGTCTTGAAATGTTACTTTTTTATAAAAGGAATTTCGGATTTTAAAGGTCCCACAATGATATATTTTGAGTATAAGGTGATAAGGGTTCTAAATAAACCCATTAAATAGGTTTTCTACAAGTATAAGTCTTATATTTTACCTTATCTTTTCATTTTATTTAAATCGTTCATTAACGAGGTAATCATTGCATCATCATGGTGTCATTAATAAATTTATTTATTTAATGTATAAAAATTATAAAAAAAATACCATGATGTAGGAAATATTTTTATCTTACCAATTAATTTTTATAGTCTAAGAGATAATTTATGTAAACAAAATTAAAATTGTTTTACTTAGGATATACAAACCTTTGTTATATTTCTCTTCTTTTTAAAAATAATGTCATAAATGTCAATATGACACCCATGTGACTCGATGTGTCCTCACGTTAGGTTAAAAGTATCCCATGGTGGGCCATGACTCAAAAATGAAGATTTTGACACATGTTGGGGTAATTTTATATTATTATGATATTATTTTATTACCCTTAACTACCCGATTACTAATTAATCACGATAATTAAAGATAATTACTGTCGCTACTATTCATAATGTCCAAAAACAAAAGAGTCTTAAATTACATAATTTGGACCTTCTAATTACAAATATAGAATCCATTTTACCAAATTCCAAACACAATAATTTCAGTAATTAATTTAAAAAAAATTCTCGTTGTCAAAACAAATAGCGTGTTTTTAAGAAACAATATCTATCAAAAGATTGACACTTGTTTATGTCCAATTTCAAAGTGAAATTAATTCCAATGACCACCATTGAATTTAAATAGTAAAAATATATTATAATTACACTTTAAACCCAATTAAAAATATAATATAACCATATAATTAAATTAAATGAAAATCAGTTTTGAAGTAAAATGCAGTATTTTTCACTATTAATTAAAAAATGAACATTGTCCGAAAAATACCAAAAATTTATCCAAAGTAAATTTCAATGCCCCAATAATAAAGAAACTATTTATTTCAAAAAATAGAGCTTATAAAATTGTAAAAATTTATATTTAAAAAATGTTTTTCCATCAAAGGCTGTAAAACAGTCTTTTTAAAATTTTAGAGTATTTTATTCCTAAGATTGGATTTATTCTCATTTTAAGCCTCTAAAACACTATATAATTCATAAATAGACATAGATATGAAAATATATTATTCTTTAATTACTTGGGATGTTACATCCTTCCCCCTTTTGGAAATTTCATCCCCTCAATTCATTTACTTATCGAATAAGTGGGGGTATTTATCCCTCATTGCATTTTCAGATTCCCATGGTGCCTCTTCAACTATATGGTTTTTTCATAGAAAATTTACTTGATGAATCACTTTATTCCATAACACTTTCTCCCTGTGGTCAAGAATCTGGACCGGTTGTTCCTTATAAGATAGACTCTCTTCCAACTGAACTACCTCTAGACTCAAAATATGAGATGAATCTGGCATGTACTTCCTTAACATTGAAACATGAAAAACATTGTGTACCTAAGATAAATTCTGAGGTAAAGCCACTCGGTACGCAAATGATCCAACTCTCTTAGAAAATTCATATGGTCCAATTAACCTTGGACTCATCTTTCCTTTCTTACCAAATCGCATCACACTTTACCATGGTGAAACATTGAGGAAGACATGATCACCTACCTCAAAAGAGAGATCCTTCCTCATGTTGTCCGCATAACTTTTCTGCCTGCTCTGAGATTTTATCATGTGTTTCTTTATCAGCTAAACTTTTTCTTCTATCTCTTCTACCAATTCTGGTCCCATCAACTTCCTTTCACCTACTTTATCCCAAAAATCTGGATTTCGACACTGCTTCCCATATAATGCCTCAAATGGTGCCATTTGTATACTAGAATGAAAACTGTTATTATAAGAAAACTCAACCAATGAAAGATGTTGGTCCCAACTTCCCTTATAATCCATCGAAAAAGCACATAGCATATCCTCCAATGTCTGAATTGTTTGTTTTGACTATCCATCTGATCGAGGATGAAAAGTTGTACTAAACTTTAATTCAGTTCCCAACGACTTCTAAAGGAATTTCCAAATGTTATAAGTGAACCTAGTATCATGATCATATACAATGGATTGGGGAACTCCATGTAACATGACTATGTCTTTAAGATACAATCATGAAAGTTGATCTAGGGAAAAATTATCTCGTATTGCAAGGAAATTAGGAAATTTAGTCAAGAGATTAACAATAACCTAGATTTCATTATTACCTTGAGGTGTCTTCGGTAATTCCACAACGAAGTCTAAGGATATATTTGTCACGACCCGCCCTCGGGGTCCGTGCCGTGACTACCCCAAGCCCGCCTTCCATAGGCCAGGGGCTGGCGACTAGCACCAAGGAATAAATCCCGGTAAAAAGGGAAGGCATTGCCTTTGAAAAGTAAACACACACCACAGAGTAAACAAGCGGAAAGTAAACACTAAACAAAAGCAGAGTACTATTGAAAGTGCGGAAAGGTAAATGGGCCAGAATACAAACCCAAACTGAAAGTAAAGTACAACTCGAAAGGGAAAACAGCAACTGAAAAGTAAAAGCCGCTACACCGAGTTGTCCACTGGAAATCCCACCTGAAGGGTGGGTATAGATAGCTCCTCTGCTCCACGGGTCCCGCCGTCCGCTCCGTGTACGTCCCGCCCAGTGGTCCTCCTCCGAGTACCGTCCCGCTCTGTAGGCCTCTGCTAAGGTCAACGATGTCCGTCGTCTGCAACCAACACAACGTAGTGAGGGCGAAGCCCGTGCAGGGGTGAGTATAAGCTACTCAGTAGGGACCCCGAGACCCCTGAAGGTCTCTCAAATCCACAAAGGATAAACCACGAAGAAAAGTACATTCACGAAGTAACAACCGACACTGCTTAGGTATATGCCCATACATATACCTAAGTCATCAATTAAAATACGCTCCAACCTCCGAGCCCAAGTACAACTCAGTCCACGCAGGAAAGTATACGTATTCCACATAGGAAAGCAAAACATAATCCACACAGGATTGCACAACACAATCCACACAGGGAAGCAACAGGATTCAGCTCACACAGGTATACTTCTTCAAGGACGATAAAGATGATCACTGATCCATCTAAGTCGTCGGACCCACGAAGGATCGATAGGTAACTAACCCCCGCAAAGACCCACACAGGATCGGGCCCACACAGGACCTATAGGCGCTGGCTCACACAGAACCGCTGAGCGCAAGGACCCACACAGGATCGGGCCCACACAGGACCTGTAGTACTGATCCACGTAGGATCGCTGAGTGCTGTAGTCGTCGTCGTCGAATCCACACAGGATCTCTGTACTGTCGTCGTCGAATCCACACAGGATCTCTGTACTGTCGTCGTCGCAGTCACAGTAGCAGTCGTAGTCGTAGCACAGTCGCAGCCAGCACTAGGGTTCCCGCACATAGCAAGCTCGTTCGGAGGGTCCGCTCCACGAGCCGAGAGGCTGATACATCAACTGTCACGAAGAACAAGAGTTGATGTATCCAAAAGTTCCGTATCGTCAACAGGAACTCAACGCAACAGACGGCGCGTCGATTGGACGCCCGGTCTGAGAGTTATTGGCATTTTCGTCTCCCGGGCCCGGTTGGTTTTTAAGGCTAAACCAACCCGACCATACTCCACCTGCGTCCAAACCTCGGGCGGAGTATGCCAAAAGATCCGTCTCACTAAGAGGAACACAACGCGACTGACGGCGCGTCAATCGGACGTTCGTAGCTCAAGATATGAGCGTTTCCGCTCCGAAGGCCCGGTTGGTTTCGTGAACGAACCAACCCGGCCGAACTCAAAGTAAACCGAAACCTTGAGTACGATATACCGAAACGACCGTCTCGATCCAAGGATTGTGTTGCCGTAGACGGTTCGTCATTCGGAGGTCCGAGGCTCAAGTTATGGGCCAAAAACCAATTCTGGTTCGAAACGGGGGGGTCCGGGTTCGGGCCGACCCGGCCCGACCCCCCCCCCCCCCCCTGGGGCGGCGCGGCGGGCCGCGGCGGCCTGGCGCCGCGAGGTGCCGCGGCGGCTCGGGGTGCCGCGAGGGGCCACACAAGGTCGGCACGCGGGGGGCAAGCCCCGCGGGTTTTTTTTACAGGGGGCGCGGCATAGCCGCGCCGTTATTTTCAAAGCGCCCCCCCCCCCCCACGTGGGGGGCCTGCTGGCGCGGAACCGGGGGGGCCGGCTGCCCCCCTCCCTTTAATTAAAACTGCCCCCCCCCCCTCTTAAAGAGGGGGTTTTACATGCTGGCTGGGGAATTAATTCCCCGGTTTAACGGCATCCGGCCGGCCAGCTGGCCGGCCGGTTTTCTCCAACGGGACCGGAATTTCCGGTCCCCTCTTCGGCTTCCGACGCCGGCGGCCCGGCCGCCGGTCTTCTCTTCCGCCGCGGCCCGGAACCGGCCGCGGTCTTCTCGTCCCGCCGCGGCCCGGAACCGGCCGCGGTCTCCTCGTCCCGCCGCGGCCCGGAACCGGCCGCGGTGTTCGTCGTCCAGCGCGGTGCGACGGCACCGCGCCCCTTTCGCCATGCCTTGATTCCATTCAACGCGGCGCGACGACGTCGCGTTCTTGAAGATTTTTCCTCGGCGTGGCGCGACGGCGCCGCGTAAAATATTTGCACGATCATCCGCGTGGTGCGACGGCACCACGCCACTTGCTTCCACCCGCAAGAATAAACAAGAACGATGGAGGGGGGTTCGGCCGTGTTCGTGCGGTCCGGCCCCCCTCACGTTAAAATAATAACGCAACTTAAAACATTAAAAAGTCTCATGTTTGACATGCGAAATCCATGATCAAGAAATGGAATAAATAAATATTGAATCAGCAACCCCTACCTCGGGTATAAGGTTCGAAGATTGTGAACGTTCCGCGGAAGACGACGTCGCGGAGGTCGGGCGTCGCGGTAGCCGTTCGTCAAACCCGATGACGAAGGGATGTGTTCGAAGAGTCACGTCGTTGGCGAAACTTGTACGCCGACGAAGGTTGTCCGAGGAAGAAGTGGCGTCCCCTTTCGTTGACACGGTAAACGAAGAAAGGAGGTGCGGCGTTCTTCGTCGGAGCTTGAGCGTTCTTCGTCAAGATGAACGTTCTTCGAGTTCTTCGTCAGAGTTGAAGAAGAAGAAGAGCTCTCCACCTCTCAAGTAGACAAACAAAGAACCCAAAATAAAATAAGACAACATCTTATTTTATTATCACATAACACAAAAGAATTTCAAAAGTTTGAAATTCAAAAGGTTTAACTCCCATAATTAAAAAGGTAACTCAAGCCATTAAATGAGGCGTTAAGGGAGTTGGGAGAATTGAAAGGATTAGGGGTTCGTGTGGGCCCCACCACACTTAATCCTCCCAAGGGAGGTTAAGTGGGTGTGGGTCCCACTTCCAACCTCCTTTGATAGGTTTTAACAAGTTAAAAATAAAATTGTTCTACACAATTTTATTTAACTCAAACTAAAAACCCCTAAAACTAACTTTCAACCCGCAACAAACGCAACTCCCGAAAAGGTCTCTTTAAGCGAATATCGGCGCTGCGAGTTCATCGGTGCCCTCAGATTTCAATTCCGAGCACCGGATCAAAAGTTAGGAATTCCCGCTCGTTCGTTCACTGAACGTACCCGAGCCAAACTTCGGAAATTAATTCCGGGCACTCCGGGCCTCGGAATCAGGTGCCGTCTGAAACCGCACTCTTGTAAAATTCTAAAGAAAATTAAGAAAAAAAATTCCCTTGAATTTTACGGGTCTTTACATTACTCCCACCTCAGGGCTTTACGTCCCCGTAAAGATACATCAAAAACTAGGGAAACAAATGAGGGTACTGAGCACGCATCTGAGCCTCCCGCTCCCATGTGCTCTCTTGGAGATTCCCGTGCTGCCATCTGATGCGCACAAGAGGAATCGATCACCCACGCAGGACCCGCTCCTGTCGATCCTCTATCTCCACCGGGACCTCCGTAAAGGTCGCCCCATCGTCAACGTCAAGCTCCCCATGGTCAATGATGTGCGTCGGGTCGTGCACGTATCTCCTCAACTGAGATACGTGGAAGACATCGTGCACCCGGTGCAACTGAGGTGGTAGAGCCAGGCGATAAGCCACCTCGCCAATCCTGCTGAGAATCTGGAAGGGTCCGATGAAGCGCGGAGATAACTTGCCGCCTCGGCCAAATCTCCGAATACCACGTCGAGGTGAGACCCGCAAGAAGACGCGGTCGCCATCCTCGAACTCTAGTGGCCTCCGCCTCCTGTCAGCATATGACTTCTGCCGGCTCTGAGCTGTCCTCATCCGCTCCTGGATGACCTGGACCTTCTCTGTCGTGGCCTGGACCATCTCTGGTCCCACCAGTGCTGACTCCCCAGGGTCTGTCCAGCACAAAGGAGATCTACATGGTCGGTCGTACAACGCCTCGTACGGTGCCATCCCGATGGTGGAGTGGTAGCTGTTATTGTATGCGAACTCCACCAAGGGTAGGTGGTCCTCCCAGCTACGACCAAAGTCGAGGACACATGCGCGGAGCATGTCCTCGAGAGTCTGAATGGTCCTCTCCGTCTGACCATCCGTTTGAGGGTGAAAAGCTGTGCTAAGACGTAGCTGCGTCCCAAACGCCTCCTGCAACCCCTTCCAAAGCCGGGAAGTAAAGCGTGCATCTCGATCAGAAACGATAGATGATGGCACGCCGTGGAGCCGCACAATCTCCTGAACGTAGAGACGTCCCAAGCTCTCCACTGAGCCCTGCTCTCTGATGGGTAAGAAGTGTGCCGACTTGGTGAGTCGGTCAACAATCACCCAAATGGAGTCGTGACCTCTGGAAGTGCGTGGAAGTCCAGTCACGAAGTCCATAGATATGTCGTCCCACTTCCACTCCGGAACCTCCAAGGGCTGTACCAAGCCTGCTGGTACCTGATGTTCTTCCTTCACCTGCTGACAGGTGAGGCATCGAGAAACGAACTCTGCTACAGCCTTCTTCATACCCGGCCACCAATGCTGTCGTCTGAGGTCCTGGTACATCTTTGCCACTCCAGGATGTACCGCCAAAGGAGAAGTGTGAAACTCTCTCAGCACTTCCTCTCGCAAAGCTACTGGTACCATGGTACGTCCTCTGAAAAGGATGTCGTGCACTGCTCCAAGGGAGAAACCATCAGGTGCCTGTCCCGAGGATATCTGTGCACGCCGTGTCTCACAGTCAGCGTCCCCATGCTGTGCCTCCCTGACTCGCTGCAGTAGTGGAGGAGTGACTGTGAGAGACTGAAGAAAGGCTGCTCCATCTCTATCCATGAAGGATATCTGCAAAGAGGCTAGCTGCTCCATCGCCTCCTCGAGTAGCTGAATGCCCGTCCTCCTGCTGAGGGCATCGGCTACTACGTTCCCCTTCCCAGGAGTATAGACTATCTCAAAGTCATAGTCCTGGAGGAACTCGAGCCATCGCCACTGTCTCAGGTTCCGGTCCTTCTGCGAGAAGATATACCTGAGACTCTGATGATCGGAAAAGACTGTAAAGTGCTCGCCCATCAGATAGTGTCGCCATGTCTTCAGAGCGAAGACCACTGCTGCTAACTCCAGGTCATGGGTAGCGTAGTTCTGCTCATGCGGCCTCAACTGACGTGATCCATAGGCGATCACGGCCCGCTCCTGCATCAGAACACATCTGAGTCCGGTCCCTGATGCATCGCAGTAGACTACGTACCCTACTCCCTCCTCAGGCAACCTCAGGATAGGTGCGCTAGTCAATCTCTGTCTCAGCTCCTGGAAGCTCTGCTGACATCTGTCTGACCACAAGAAGGGTTTCCCCTTCTTCGTCAAAGCTGTGAGTGATGCCGCAACTCTGGAGAAGTTCGGCACAAATCTCCGATAGTAACCAGCTAGTCCCAAGAAACTCCGAACCTCAGTCACGCTCCTGGGTGGCTCCCATGCTAACACAGCCTCAATCTTTGCGGGATCTACTGCAACTCCCGCCTCAGAGATAACGTGTCCCAAAAAGTGGACCTCACGTATCCAGAACTGGCACTTAGAGAGCTTACCATAAATCTGGTGCTCTCGGAGTGTGTCAAGAACAACTCGCAAGTGATAGGCGTGCTCCTCCTCTGTCGTAGAGTAAATTAGAATGTCGTCGATGAAGACTACGACAAACCGATCGAGGTATGGCTGAAAGATCCTGTTCATGAGAGCCATGAACACTGCTGGAGAATTGGTTACACCAAAATGCATAACCAAGAACTCATAGTGGCCATACCGACATCTGAAGGCTGTCTTCTGCACATCCTCGTCTCTGACTCTGAGCTGATGATAGCCTGACCTGAGGTCTATCTTCGAGAACCACCGTGCTCCCTTGAGCTGATCAAAGAGGTCATCAATCCTCGGTAGCGGATACTTGTTCCTCACTGTCACCTGGTTCAGGCGACGATAGTCAACACAAAGTCGCAAGCTCCCGTCCGCCTTCTTGGCGAACAATATCGGTGAAGCCCAGGGTGAAACACTGGGTCGGATGAACCCCTTGCCCTGCAAGTCCTCCAACTGTACCCGTAGCTCTCGAAGCTCGGTGGGGGCCATCCGATATGCTGGAGTGGATATCGGGGCTGTCCCGGGGTACAAGTCAATATAAAAGTCTACCTCTCTGCGAGGAGGTAGCCCTGGAACGTCGTCGGGAAAAACGTCCGCAAACTGATCCACCACTGCAGGAAAACCAGGACTCCGCACGTCAACTGCTCCAAGGATAAGGCTAGCCAACTGATGAGTGATGGGCTGTCCTCTCCTCCGCGGAAGTCCATCCTGTGCTGCCAAGGCTCCCTTCTCGCCGGTGAAGGTGAACCTGCTCCCGTCAGTGCGTACACATCGCACCTTGCGCCTAAAACAGTCAATCTGTGCATGGACCGTAGATAGCCAATCCATGCCCAAGATGACGTCGTAAGGCCTCGACGCTGCTACAAGAAGATCCCAGCCGATGCTCTCGCCTCCTAGAGTAAGCTCACACTGCCGGCACCAGTGCGTAATCGTCGAGTCTGCTCCCGTAGGAGTCTCTAGCCGTAAGGATCGAGCCAACGGCTCTGTCGGAATCTCCGAGCTCCGAACAAGGGCAGCGGCTATGAAAGAATGACTCGCTCCTGTGTCTATAAGAACTGCAGCAAGGGTGGAATAGACACAGATAGTACCTCGAATCATCTCGGGTGCGCCGTGGTCGTAGGCCTCTGCTGCCTGGAGCTGTGCCTGTCGCTGCCCGCCAGCTCCCTGTGGTCGGGGTGGACCTCCTGGTGGTGGTGGTGGTAGAGCCTCAAAGCGTCGGCCACCACCAGCTGCTCGTCCAGCTCCTCTGCCTCGTCCGCCTCCTCCCTGCGGACCGCCACGGTCGATCCTCTGCCTCTGCCTCGGTGGTCCATCAACTGACTGCTGCTCCTCGGCACGACGGGTCGGGCAGTCACGAGCCATGTGGCCCTGCCCGCCGCACGAATAGCACTGTCTGCCTCTCGGAAGACTGGCTCCGCGCTGTGTGCCCCGCACTGCTGAGCCAGTGCCCTGAGATCGTCTGCCCGAAGGTCTGGTCTATCTGGACCCCTGAGTCATCCGTCGACTGCCTGCTGCGGATGACTCTGCCACGTGCCGCCCTACGGTGGGTCGCTGAGCTGGTGTAGACTCAGCAAGGAAGCTCTCGATCAGAAGGGCCCGCTCCAGTACTCCTGTCTGAGTCGGTATGCTGAGGGAGATCAGCGATGCCCTGATCTCGTGTCTCAAACCCTGCTCGAAGGTCCGGGCCCGGAAGAATGGGTCCCGTACCATGTCGGTCGAGTATCGCGAGAGATCGGTAAATCTCGCCGAGTACTGAGCGACCGTCATGCTGCCCTGCCGCAGCTGTAGAAGCTCCTGGATACGCACCGCACGAAGGGTGGCTGGGACGAACTCCGAGCGGAAGAGGCTCTCAAAGTCCGTCCAAAGTAGAGATGCCTCATCGTGCACCTGGAACATCAAGCTCCACCATCGTCCTGCTGCTGCGTGTAGTAGGCTCGCAGCGAGGATCACCATGAGGTCTGCTGGTGTCCTCACTAGCCTAAACACTCGAACCACTGCCTCCAGCCAGTCCTCTGCTGCCTGGGGATCCGTCTCCCCGCGAAACCTGGGCGGTCGCTGGCGCTGAAACTCATGCAGTGCGCTGAGGCGACGTGCATCGTCAGCGGCTGCTGCTGGAAGCATCGGGGAATCGGCGGGTAAAGCTACCGCCGGTGCCACTACTGGAAAAGGGCCCTGCACTGAGGCCTCGTCGCTCGGTGGGCTGTCGTCTCGCTCGACTCTCGGAACCCTAGCTGGCTGCCGTCGTGGGGCCATCCTGAAAATGAAACAGGTGCGCCACGGTCAGAACAGTATACCTGGTGAGCTGATATAAGTAATCACAAAGAAAACTTTGAAACACACACGCAATCAATGTTTTCGTGCATTAAGTCAGAAATCAGAAGTCAGGGTCCTGGTGTACGGATACGTCGGCCGCCACACCAACACTGGACTCCCTGGACTGATATCCACACTCAATACGCTAAACATTATTGCTTCACACATAGAAAAGATCAGAGTTCGCGGTAGAACCGAACTCCTCTGATACCAATTTGTCACGACCCGCCCTCGGGGTCCGTGCCGTGACTACCCCAAGCCCGCCTTCCATAGGCCAGGGGCTGGCGACTAGCACCAAGGCGTAAATCCCGGTAAAAAGGGAAGGCATTGCCTTTGAAAAGTAAACACACACCACAGAGTAAACAAGCGGAAAGTAAACACTAAACAAAAGCAGAGTACTACTGAAAGTGCGGAAAGGTAAATGGGCCAGAATACAAACCCAAACTGAAAGTAAAGTACAACTCGAAAGGGAAAACAGCAACTGAAAAGTAAAACCCGCTACACCGAGCTGTCCACTGGAAATCCCACCTGAAGGGTGGGTACAGATAGCTCATCTGCTCCACGGGTCCTGCCGTCCGCTCCGTGCACGTCCCGCCCAGTGGTCCTCCTCCGGGTACCGTCCCGCTCTGTAGGCCTCTGCTAAGGTCAACCCTGTCCGTCGTCTGCAACCAACACAACGTAGTGCGGGCGAAGCCCGTGCAGGGGTGAGTATAAGCTACTCAGTAGGGACCCCGAGACCCCTGAAGGTCTCTCAAATCCACAAAGGATAAACCACGAAGAAAAGTACATTCAAGAAGTAACAACCGACACTGCTTAGGTATATGCCCATACATATACCTAAGTCATCAATTAAAATACGCTCCAACCTCCGAGCCCAAGTACAACTCAGTCCACGCAGGAAAGTATACGTATTCCACATAGGAAAGCAAAACATAATCCACACAGGATTGCACAACACAATCCACACAGGGAAGCAACAGGATTCAGCTCACACAGGTATACTTCTTCAAGGACGATAAAGATGATCACTGATCCATCTAAGTCGTCGGACCCATGAAGGATCGATAGGTAACTAACCCCCGCAAAGACCCACACAGGATCGGGCCCACACAGGACCTGTAGGCGCTGGCTCACACAGAACCGCTGAGCGCAAGGACCCACACAGGATCGGGCCCACACAGGACCTGTAGTACTGATCCACGTAGGATCGCTGAGTGCTGTAGTCGTCGTCGTCGAATCCACACAGGATCTCTGTACTGTCGTCGTCGAATCCACACAGGATCTCTGTACTGTCGTCGTCGCAGTCACAGTAGCAGTCGTAGTCGTAGCACAGTCGCAGCCAGCACTAGGGTTCCCTCACATAGCAAGCTCGTTCGGAGGGTCCGCTCCACGAGCCGAGAGGCTGATACATCAACTGTCACGAAGACCAGAGTTGATGTATCCAAAAGTTCCGTATCGTCAACAGGAACTCAACGCAACAGACGGCGCGTCGATTGGACGCCCGGTCTGAGAGTTATTGGCATTTTCGTCTCCGGGGCCCGGTTGGTTTTTAAGGCTAAACCATCCCGACCGTACTCCACCTGCGTCCAAACCTCGGGCAGAGTATGCCAAAAGATCCGTCTCACTAAGAGGAACACAACGCGACTGAAGGCGCGTCAATCGGACGTTCGTAGCTCAAGATATGAGCGTTTCCGCTCCGAAGGCCCGGTTGGTTTCGTGAACGAACCAACCCGGCCGAACTAAAAGTAAACCGAATCCTTGAGTGCGATATACCGAAACGACCGTCTCGATCCAAGGATTGCGTTGCCGCAAACGGTTCGTCATTCGGAGGTCCGAGGCTCAAGTTATGGGCCAAAAACCAATTCTGGTTCGAAACGGGGGGTCCGGGTCCGGGTCTGGGGCGGCGCGGCGGTGCGGCGGGCCGCGGCGGCCTGGCGCCGCGAGGTGCCGCGGCGGCTCGAGGTGCCGCGAGGGGCCGCACACGGTCGGCACGCGGGGGGCAAGCCCCGCGGTTTTTTTTACAGGCGGCGCGGCATAGCCGCGCCGTTATATTCAATGCGCCCCCCCCCCCCCACGTGGGGGGCCTGCTGGCGCGGAACCGGGGGGGCCGGCTGCCCCCCTCCCTTTAATTAAACCCCCCCCCCCCTCTTAAAGAGGGGGTTTTACATGCTGGCCGGGGAATTAATTCCCCGGTTTAACGGCATCCGGCCGGCCAGCTGGCCGGCCGGTTTTCTCCAACGGGACCGGAATTTCCGGTCCCCTCTTCGGCTTCCGACGCTGGCGGCCCGGCCGCCGGTCTTCTCTTCCACCGCGGCCCGGAACCGGCCGCGGTCTTCTCGTCCCACCGTGGCCCGGAACCGGCCGCGGTCTCCTCGTCCCGCCGTGGCCCGGAACCGGCCGCAGTGTTCGTCGTCCGGCGCGGTGCGACGGCACCGCGCCCCTTTCGCCATGCCTTGATTCCATTCAACGCGGCGCGACGGCGTCGCATTCTTGAAGATTTTTCCTCGGCGTGGCGCGACGGCGCCGCGTAAAATATTTGCACGATCATCCGCGTGGTGCGACGGCACCACGCCAC
The DNA here is from genome assembly GCA_963277665.1 of Viscum album. Classification (NCBI taxonomy): domain Eukaryota; kingdom Viridiplantae; phylum Streptophyta; class Magnoliopsida; order Santalales; family Viscaceae; genus Viscum; species Viscum album. The sequence goes on along the minus strand of OY728133.1, from coordinate 1,017,876,264 downwards.
TTGCTTCCACCCGCAAGAATAAACAAGAACGATGGAGGGGGGTTCGGCCGTGTTCGTGCGGTCTGGCCCCCCTCACGTTAAAATAATAACGCAACTTAAAACATTCAAAAGTCTCATGTTTGACATGCGAAATCCATGATCAAGAAATGGAATAAATAAATATTGAATCAACAACCCCTACCTCGGGTATAAGGTTCGAAGATTGTGAACGTTCCGCGGAAGACGACGTCGCGGAGGTCGGGCGTCGCGGTAGCCGTTCGTCAAACCCGATGACGAAGGGATGCGTTCGAAGAGTCACGTCGTTGGCGAAACTTGTACGCCGACGAAGGTTGTCCGAGGAAGAAGTGGCGTCCCCTTTCGTTGACACGGTAAACGAAGAAAGGAGGTGCGGCTTTCTTCGTCGGAGCTTGAGTGTTCTTCGTCAAGATGAACGTTCTTCGAGTTCTTCGTCAGAGTTGAAGAAGAAGAAGAGCTCTCCACCTCTCAAGTAGACAAACAAAGAACCCAAAATAAAATAAGACAACATCTTATTTTATTATCACATAACACAAAAGAATTTCAAAAGTTTGAAATTCAAAAGGTTTAACTCCCATAATTAAAAAGGTAACTCAAGCCATTAAATGAGGCGTTAAGGGAGTTGGGAGAATTGAAAGGATTAGGGGTTCGTGTGGGCCCCACCACACTTAATCCTCCCAAGGGAGGTTAAGTGGGTGTGGGTCCCACTTCCAACCTCCTTTGATAGGTTTTAACAAGTTAAAAATAAAATTGTTCTACACAATTTTATTTAACTCAAACTAAAAACCCCTAAAACTAACTTTCAACCCGCAACAAACGCAACTCCCGAAAAGGTCTCTATAAGCGAATATCGGCACTGCGAGTTCATCGGTGCCCTCGGATTTCAATTCCGAGCACCGGATCAAAAGTTAGGAATTCCCGCTCGTTCGTTCACTGAACGTACCCGAGCCAAACTTCGGAAATTAATTCTGGGCACTCCGGGCCTCGGAATCAGGTGCCGTCTGAAACCGCGCTCTTGTAAAATTCTAAAGAAAATTAAGAAAAAAAATTCCCTTGAATTCTACGGGTCTTTACATATTCTCCCATTTTCACTCTGGTACTAGTAAAGGTTAAATCATCCCTTTTGGTAACTACCACTCTGCTTTAACTTGTTGACAGTCAAACACTTTAGAGTAAAATTAGCAATATCTTTTTTCCTTCCATCCCACTAGTAATACTCTCGAAGATCTCTATACATCTTAGTATTTCCTGGATGAACTGAAAATGGAGAACTATGAGCTTCACATAACAACTCTCTCTTAAACTATGAATCACTAGGCACACACAATATCTTCCCAAATCTCAAAACACAATCATTATCAAAGTTGAATTCATGTAACATACCCTTCTGAACTAGCTCTACCTTTTTCTATACCTCGCTATCTTGCTTCTGTGCTTGCTTAATTCCGTATGATAGAGAAGATTTCACTGATACTAGAAACAAAATAGAATAATTCCTAGCACCAACTACTTCCAAACCAAATTCATCAAATCCTTAACCAAAGGATCATGTTCCAAACATAACATAGTTAATGAAGCATTACTTTTTTGACTCAAAGAATCTGCCACTTTATTTTCTTTTCTTGGGTGGTAGTGAATCATGAAATCATAATCCTTGATTACTTTTATCCATCTCTTCTGTCTCATGTTCAATTATTTCTGAGTGAATATATACTTTAAACTTTTTTCATTAGTATTTATTTCACACTTTACACCATACAAATTATGCCTATAAATTTTTAAAGTGAAAACAACAGCAGCTAATTCCAAATCATGTGTAGGGTAATTTATCTCATGAGTTTTCAATTGACGTGAAGCATAAGCAATTACCTGATCATTTTTCATTAGGAAGCAACCAATTCCTTTCAATGAAGCATCATTATAGATTACAAACTCACCATTCCTATAAGGTAGTGCCAATACTGGATCATTCGCCAATATTCTTTTCAATTCCTGAAAACAATCATCACATTCTTTTGTCCAGATAAACTTAACACCCTTACGAGTTGTCTTAGTTAATGGGATGGACAACCATGAAAAACATTTTAACAAACCTTTGGTAATAGCCTACCAAACCAAGAAAACTACGAATCTTGGTTACATTTGTGGGTCTTGTCCATTCTTCAACAACCATTGTTTTTGTAGGATCAATAGTTATTCCATATTTAGAAACAATGTGACCAAGAAAAGAAATTTGTTGCAACCAAAACTCACACTTTCTGAATTTCCCATACAATTTATTTTATTTTAAGGTTTGAAAAATAACCCCTAAATGACTTTCATCCTCATCTTTACTTTTAAAAAACACCAAAATATCATCAATGAAAACAACCACAAACTTATCCAAGAACTCATAGAAAATTCAATTCATAAGGTTCATGAATACAGCAGGTGCATTGGTTAACCCAAAAGGCATAACTAAAAATTAATAATGTCCATATCTTATATGAAACGTAGTCTTCGGAATATATTCTTCCTTTACCTTCAACTGATGGTACCACGATCTCAAGTCAATCTTTGAACAATACTGAGCTACTTGGAGCTAATCAAACAAATCATTGATATGAGGCAAAGGATATTTATTATTATTGGTGATGTTATTCAAGGCTCTATAATCAATGCAAAGTCTCATTGAACCATCTTTCTTTTTAACAAATAAGACAGGAGAACCCCATGGTGATGTGCTATGTCAAATGAAACCTTTCTCTAATAAATCTTGCAATTCCTCCTTCAACTGTAAAAGTTCAATTTGAGCCATTTGATAAGGGGGTTTTGAAATTGTCTTAGCATTAGTAACTAAGTCAACAGTAAATTCAACTTCTCGATCTGGTATTATTCCAGGCAACTCATCAGGAAAAACATCAGGATACTCATTTACCACTAGCACATCATTAATATAAACAGTTCCTTTGTTTTCAACAATATGTTCAAGGTAACATTCATTTCCATCTTTTACAAGTTTCTCAGCCTCTTGATATGTTATCAATAGTAAGGGTTCATTCTTGTACACAAACTGAAAGTCTTTCTGAAAATAAACTTCTTTACCTCTACAGTCAATCGTAGCATGGTAAACATAGATCCAATTCATACTCAGGATAGCATCAAACTCTACTAGAGGTAAAACAATAAGGTTTTCAAGTAGGTTCTTTCCACGGATAAAGATATGAAGATTCTTATAAATTCTTTTTGCCTCAACATTTCCCCCAGGTGTTTTTTCCACAAGTTCAGGATTCATTTATTGAGATGGAATTCCCAATTTACTAGAAACTTTTTCAGAGATGAAAGAATGTGTAGACCCTGAATCAAACAAGACATTGGCATAATCTGAAAAAACAAACAATGTACCTGATACCACTTCATTTGATGGCCCAACATCTGTTGAAGTAGTTGCAAATGATTTCAACACACCTTTCTTCATGTAGTCTGATTGCTTCTCATCATTCAAGCTCTTTTTCGGACACTTGTTTGCATAATGACCCATCTCATTGCATTTGAATCATTTCAGTAACTGTAAATCAAATTTTTTCTTAACATTACCCTGGTCTTTTCAAGTGCAATCACGATCCTTATGTCCCATCTTACCACATCGGAAGCACTTTCCAAAATTCAAAAGACATTGCCCAGCATGCTTTTTACCACATTTATCACAAAATAAAAACGTAGTTTTCATACCATAAAACCTTTTTGAAGGATTCTTCCCTTTCTCCTGCCACCTCGGTCTCTTCTTTTGTTGGTTTTCCTAGAACACTTGATCATCGGAAAACTCCATTTCCACCTTCTCAGCACATAGAACAAGATTTTCATAACTTTTAAAATCACGAGAAGCTAATTCCCTTTGATATTTTGGCTTTAATACTGAGTAAAAACGATTGATTTTACTATCATGCTCTCTGATAAAATTTGGAGCATATCTTGCCAATCGAGTGAACTTTTCTTCATAAGCATCCACTGATTCGTCCTCTTGCCTCGATTCCAAGAATTGTTTTTCCATCCTAATTCAAAAATCCTTAGGAAAATATATCTCAAGAAACATACCTTTGAATTCATCCAAGTCAAGAGAATAAATCTCATCAGCGTCCCAAATATTTTTAACCATCGACCACCATTGATCTTATTCACCCTCCAAACGGTAAACAGAAAGACTAACCTTTTGATTGTATGAACACCCCATGAAATCAAAAATCATCTCTAGTGCTTTAATCCACCCTTCAGCTAGCACAAGGTCAGATGATCCTCTGAATGATGGGGGATGTTGTCTCATGAAATGTTCCACCACTAACATGTTCCTCTACGGTTGATCTGGCTGATCTCAGGCATGGATACCACCACTATTTATCTCTTGAGTCAACTGCGCCATTACTGCAACAAAATATTCAGTTCCAATTCTGACCATCTCAAGATGCTGATTTGGATGGTCATTTCCTTCTGTATGCCTTCCAAGCACTACTTCCCTATTTCCTCTGCAGAAAACCATTCTGAACAAACATGTCTTAGATGAAGCAACATGGTAATCATCAAATGCTATATCATTTCAATTTGACCATAATGTGTAAAAATATATATTTTTGGATAATCATTTAATATAATTATAACTTATAAACTTATCTAAACCGACCTTTGATACCAACTATAAGGCCCCAGCCTTAAACATTACTTAATATTGGGTTATTTCAAGAATTCACATTGAGGATCTTTTTAGGATTATAGTTTTAGATAATTAGATCATAAATTATTCATTACATTCCACATTTAAAAAGGTGGTTACATCAAAGACAATATTCATTTTTTTCACCAAAGAAAACATATTTAAAATAAAATATGGTTTCTTTATTGAAACTTCCTTGACACTATCATCACATCATGTACTTTTCCCTTGACCGATGAAAAACATTTCAAAAACATGGGATGATCATAAAAAGCTCATTATGGGAAATAAAAATACGGAAAGAAAACATTATTCCATGTATACATAAGAATCAATGAAATCATACTTTACTCATAAAACATAATCACTTTAACATACCTCATGAAATCATAAGATTTATGAATAACTCATGGAAATCATAAGACATAAAGGTAACTTGAGGCATTCATAACATTCTTATGTAGGGAGTAACCCTCATGGTTACGTTTGGAATACCCATCATAGTATATTCCCTAAATATCTTTGGAGAAACCTTAGCATTTAACTCCTTCACATTACCCAATGTATTGGAGATCTATCTCGGTCTCACCTTCCTTTAATTTATCATGGAACCACCCGAATTCATAGACAATGCCCAAGAACAATAACATAATCCTATCACATAAAACATGCATAAAGAAAACATAACATTTCCACATTTCAATCACAAGATATCAATACAACACATTGATATAATCAAAACATTATCGAAACCATTTTCAATAACAAAATAAAAGAAAATTAGAACATTTTATTTATTTTTCATTTAAAAAATTTATGGCTTATAGAGGAAGCCGAAACTCAAATAATGGTCACAACGGAGGAGAATTCATTATCGCCGCATATGTAATACAAAAACATTCCGGTTGTCATTTAGTAAAACGCTTCGTGTAAAAAGATTCCTTTTGAATGAAATTAAAAGTCAAAAGGGTTTATTATACAACTAAAAAAATAAGGTCATATATAAATTAAAGTATGCCTCAATGAAAGGAGATTGAGACGAAGTCCCTTACATCATGTTCGACATGTCTTGTTCATTTCTTTATATTCCTGAATAATAAAAAAAATTCAATTTATAATTGTTTACGGACTTAATTTAAAGTTTATTATTCAATTAATATCACTTATTATCATGTACTAATAATTAGTTAATTGTGTGAGTTCATATCATATGTTTTGTCGATGTTCGGTACATGAGTCAAAAATGAACTTGTTTGAAAAGAATTGCCCATGTAGTTATAATTACATCATATCTAGAATGGTATTAATGATTTAAATATCATATATATCCATTATATATTCATTTTATACTATTCCATAACATTTGTAGATAAAAAAATGAAATGCACTGTTCCTGGAGACTGTAGGCCGTACGTATGCATGAACGCTACTTTCATTTCTTTTTTATATTAAAGGAATTAAAACTAAATGAGAAATATATATATTATAATTCCCGTATAATATATATGTTATATAGGTAACATATGTTCATTAATTACATTATTTATAAATTCCATGTTTGGCATGAACGAGTCACATCACTTGAGGGGGCGGTGGTCCACACTTCCTCAGATGAAATTATCGCAATTCCACATCATGAAAAGCATAACGATGTGATTTAAAAATAAAATTCAGAATCATATAGAAAAAAATACCATATATATCATATATAAATACATTTACATCATAATGGCCACCATGAAATGTGTTAAAAGAATATTGAATAATCATCGTTTCGTGAGGCAGTAATTCATCACCCATAGAAACAGTATATTCTTTAACCATTAGATGGAGGTGTGTGTAAGTGTAGGTAGAATCCTTATCATAACAAAATCCTAGTATACTGAGGATATTTTTGTTATTATGGGATCAAATAATAAGAATATATTGATGAGTGAAGAATGAAAATAAAAGAAATAAACTCGAGAGAAGACATTACCTATAAATTGGGTAACTTTATTTGATTTGAGCCAAAGGATTCCTTGGAAAGACTTCTGCCCAAAGTGAGGCTTATAGGAGTGATAGAGGGATGTGGAGAGATAATATGAGCATAGGTTGGACGATCCAAAGGCTTTATAGGGGTGGGTAAGGGGGTAGAGGTGGGGGACTTTTATAAGAGGGAGGAGGGTCACTTTTGTAAAGTCCTGAAATATTACTTTATTTTAAAATGATTTTCATAATTTAAAGGTCCCACAATGATATATTTTGAGGATAAGGTGATAAGGGTTATAAATACACCCATACAATAGGTTTTAGATGAGTTTAAGTCTTGGAGTTTACCTTATCTTTTCATTTTATTTAAATCATTCATTAATGAGGTAATCACTACATCATCATGGTGTCATAAATAAATTTATTTATTTAATTTATACAAATTATAAAACAAATACCATGATGTAGGAAGTATTTTTAACTTTACAATGACTCTTTATAGTCTAAGAGGTAATTTATGTAAACAAAATTAAAAATTTTTACTTAGGATATACAAACCTTTGTTATATTTCTCTTCTTTTTAAAAATAATGTCATAAATGTCACTATCACACCCATGTGACTCCATGGGACCTCAAGTCGGTAAAAAGCTTCCCATGGTCGGCCATGAATCACAAAAGATGATGTGGAGACATGTTGGGGTCATTTTATATTATTATGATACTATTTTATTACCCTTAACTACCCGATTACTAATTAATAACGATAATTAAAGATAATTACCGTCGTTACTATTCATAATGTCCAAAAACAAAAGAGTCTTAGTTACATAATTTGGACTTTTTGATTCCAAATAAGGAATCTATTTTACAAAATTCCAAACACAGAAATTTTATTAATTAATTTAAAAATAATTCTCATTGTCAAAACAAATAGCGTGTTTATAAGAAACAATATCTATCAAAAGATTGACACTTTTTTATATCCAATTTCAAAGTGAAATTAATTCCAATGACCACCATTGAATTTAAATAGTAAAAATATATTATAATTAAACTTTAAAACCAATTAAAAATATAATCTAACCATAAAATTAAATTAGATGAAATATCTGTTTTGAAGTAAAATGTAGTATTTTTCACTATTCATTAAAAAATGAACATTGTCAAAAAAAATATCAAAAATTTATCCAAAGTAAATTAAAATGTACCAATTCTAAAGAAATTGTTTATTTTGACATATAGAGCTTATAAAATTGTCAAAAGTTATATTTAAAAAATGTTTTTCCATCAAAGGCAGTAAAACAATCTTTTAAAAATATTAGAGTATTTTATGTCTAAGATTGGATTTATTCTCATTTTAATCCTCTAAAACACTATCTAATTCATTAATAGAAATATATATGAAAATATATTATTATTTAATTACTTTTGATATTACAATTAATGTGAAAATAGTGTTAGAGAAATTGAAATCATAACAATATTGATAAGAGATAAATAGTTGTCAAACATTAATTTTTAAGTAGATTTGTATCAAATCTAAATCTGAAAATTCAAAATTTTAACAAGAATATATCAATTCATAATAATTTGTATCAATATCTAATTAAGGTAGAGTATAATCAAATAGAGAAACCAAAAAAATCAGAATTACTCTTATTTTATTGATTTTTTATCTATCAATAGATTTTATTTGATTATTTTTTGGATACTTAGGTTTATTGGAGAAGAATAAATCCAATGATGAAAATAAATTATCTATCTTATGTTAAAGTTGAGGAATTAATGAGAGTTTTATTAATTTTTTAAATCCAAAATAGACTAATATATGATATAGAAAATCCATATTCAAGGGGATAAATTGATTCAAAAATATATTTTGTAATGACCCAATGTTTTTCAATGGAAATTCCATTCTTATAAATATGTCATACAATCACATAAAATTACAAAACAATGAACTAGTAAGTTCTATGTGGCATTAAACATAATTTTTGTACTTATGTGATTTAAATATTGAAAATTTGACTTCCATAGTTTCGATTAGTAAGATGTTTGGAGTCAGATAAGTAAAACTTAATTTTTTGTGAATAGTAACCTAACCTTATAAATAGTAGCATACCCTTATGGATAGTAATATTACCCTTATGATCAGTAAATCTTATAAAAGAATAGTATCCTCACCCATGAGTGTATAAATAAAATTTAGGCATCTTATAAGTAATAATATGACTATAGTAAAATTATTGGTATTTTTGTAAGTCATAAATAATTAATTACAATTAATTAATTAATTTAAAAAATATATATTCCTAAAATGTGTTCATAAATTAATAATTTTTATTTATTCTCTTTTTAAGATAATTTTATAAGAACTTATGTAATTTTTGAAAGCATTTTAAAATCAGGTATAGTTTTAAAAAAAAATTAGTAAATTATGATTTTTATTAAAAATTAAATTAATCATATTTAGGAATTTATTTTTGAAAAATGGAGTTTGTTTTTGGATTCAACATGTCAAAAAATGTTTAGCGTGAATTTTTTGTATTTTTCTACAACACTTAAACTATAATTAAATTCATCGCAAATCTCTCCCCAACGTCTTTCCCCACTTACATCATCCTTTGGTCACCCCAAAAGACAAAAACCTCTCCCCTAAAGAGGTTCTCAAAAGAGATAAACTGAAGAGGTAAATTCCTCTTTCCAATTCTTTTATTTCCTTTCAAGTTATTTTCTTTTCTTTTTTTCTTTATTCACCTACCTTTACCAAAATGGTCTGATAACTCCAGTAACATACATTTAAAGGAATTTTTTGTGATAATGGGAAAATTCATTATCATCTCTCCATTCCCCTTCTTTTATACGAAATAAATGAAAACACCATCTGAGATGTGTTAATTTATCACATTCAAGGATGGCGGTTTATCAATTTCTATTAACATCTTCTATTATAGTCATAAAACCATTTTTATGGTTGAAACATACTATTAAATATCTATTTTTTCTTTTGTGTTGTTTTGGAATCATCTTGCACACATGATGTAAAATAATAATTCAAAATAAGATAATTATGAGAAAAATCGCCAAATTAGTTCAAGTATTTATCATTAATGGTTTATATAATGATTTTACTTCACTCCATGTAACCAAATTAAATTTTCTACCTTGTATCCTTTTGTATTTCCAATAATAAAATATAACTTCAAATCTGGAAAACCACCTTAATCCAACATGTTTATCCAAACATGAATTTAAGTGAACTGATCATTAAAAGCAAGTAATAAAACAGACCCGAACAATGAAATTGAACCTCATAAACAATCAAAATGGTTATAAATGAACTTAAAAAGATTATAATAAATATTATAAATATATAATAGGTTATGTAATTATTAATTAATGAATCTAATTTGACAATTTAGGTAATTAAGATCAAGAGAATATCACCACCATACATAAGGTAAGGGATCCTCTCTATTTCACTTTTATTCCAGATTGTCCTCTATGTTATTCAATTTTATGTATAATGCCTATTGATGGGATATGATTAAGCACCAACCCCATAATTTCCTCCTAATTTTTAAATGATTATAAACCCCTTTATCTCTCATTAATTCCTATTAAGTATACACGATACCATGACGATATTCTGTAAGGGATTCAACCCAAAACTCCTTTATTCCTTCGGGTTTCTTTATCTTTATTTTTACTTAAATGAGGTTATCTATTCATATTGTTTTCACATTATAAATTCTATTTTTATGTTTCAAAATATTATAAAAAGTTCCATTAATCATTCTATTTTGGGGATATACATGTTTTTAAGTGATTCCCTCCTCAATACTTCCTGATAAGCAAACCTGTTTTGAGGGAGTTTCCTGAATTTTTACCCGATTTCAAGTGCACTCTATCTTATTTTTTAATCCACAATTTTATTTATAAAATTAGTATTTTTATTATGAAAAAATTCCTGGTTCACTTCTGGTTTTGTAAAAATTATTGTTCCCTTTTCTATTATAAAGTCTCTATAATATTTTCCATAAAACTGCTCAAAAATGTTATTATGCAAAAATTTCATGAATACTTTTCTTACTTGTTGTCACTTATACATAAAATCAATAACCATGATACATATTTTTTTTCTTATGAATGTCCATATATAATTTAGTTCCCTTTTTTCATGGACACTTTTTTGTTGTGCCCATCTGTTATGCTTTGTGTCATGATTATGGTACCCAATTATTTCCATGGGTAATCCTTATGTATATATAAGATTGATTATGTATGATTCTTTATGTAGAAAATATATTCATGAAAATTTAAGATGGTTTATCCCATATATCTCTCTAATGCCTTGGGTAAAGTTAATTATCATGAGATGTTATGTGTGACGGTCTTGGCGGTTAGCATTGGCTTGTGCTACTATGTGAAATGATCTTGGCGGTTTCCCTTGACTCATACTAAAGTCATGTTTTATGTTTCTTCCACATTATTATGACTCCATGTTTATATGATTACATATTTATATGTTATGATTTCATATCTCACATTCCATTTTATATCATCATGTCATGCCTTCTAACCCATGTGCTAAAGCTTTATTCTTATGTTTATTCCCTTACTGGGCAATTTAGCTCATCCCTTTTTTCATGTTTTACTGAGGGTACCATATGAATATGTATGATCACAATGAAATTTAGGGGATATTTATGATGACTAAATAAAGATATGTTATATTTAGTTCCATGTTTTCAGTTTTATGTACCTATTTTTCAAAGACACTAGACTTCACGATCCTTAGTTTGTACTCTGGTGTATAATTATGCTTAAAATCATGTAATGTTATGTTAAATGGATAGGGTCTCTATAGTTGGTATCATAGGATGGTCTATTTATTTTTAGAGATTATTAATAGATCACTTTAGTAATAACTTTAAAGATGATACGAAGTATAATAAACATCCTTAAATTTTGGTAATTATAGAGTAAGTGGTTTATCAAGAAAATACATCCTTGTCTGGATACAAATGGGTAGAGGATGCTCTGGCACAGATGTACCTATGGGTGAAAACTTTGACAATTAGCTTTGGTCCCGACCTAGGGTATCCCGGTACAGGAAAACGGGCCTTGCTGCACTCTTGTTTTGGCACTCCTAAGGGATATGCTTTTGTAAATTTATGAGATTAGTACAAACCATTACTAAGGGAATAAAAAAACCCATAAGAATACATATAAATAAATAGATCAAGGATAACCTAAATTGATACATACGGAATCACAAGTTAGGATATAATTATCCTTTATAAGTTTATCCTCTTATGTTCAATGTTTCCTTTTATACTCAATATCTAATTATTCAAGCCCTCTAATTGTACGTTATTTTTCTTAGTTAATGGTGGTAAATATAAGAACACATGACAACAATCAATGTGATAGAGAATGTGAATATTTCCCTAATTATATTCCTGATATAATGGGAATGGGTGCCCAAAACTTCATGATAGTACTTGCTCAGATGTCTTAAGTTATTAATAATAACTTGAATCATGTGGAACACCCTCCTACACCTAGGAAAGAACGAGTTTCCATTGAATCCTTCATGTGTAAAAGGTCACCCATGTTTAGTGGATCATCATATGCCCTCCACAAATAATAGTGGATTAACTCCATTGAAAATATATTCTCTGTCCTCCAGTGCCCAAAAGAAGAGAAATTCATACTGGTGGTCTATCATTTTGATAGGGAAGCTGATCAGTGGTGGACACTGATCAATAATATGAATCCCCATGATGAAATTGATTCCATGGATTGGGAGGAATTCAAGAGGATTTTTTTCAATTAATATTTTCCTATAACCCTCCATCTCAAGATGTAAAGATAGTTCCTTGGAGTCAAGAAGAAGGAATATGAGTCCACCGGGGTGTATGAATCAAACTTTACAAGGCTTGCAAGGTACACCTTTGGATTTGTCATGAACATCGAAAGTAATGTGGATCACTTCTTTAGCGGACTAAATCTGGTTCAATAAAAAGTGTTAGTGATTCGAGACTTTGATAGTTATGAGGAGATTGTCTGTTGTGACCCTATGTTTGAAATGGATATTAGAGAATTTCAACTGTCTCTTGGGCCCAATGACAAGAAGCAGAAAATGGAAAACAACATGGGTGGTTCAACAATAAAATTCCATGATGGAAACATTCCTGACTATCTCACATGTAAAATTTGTGGTAAGAATAATTTTGGGAGCTCTCTAAAGAAAACCAATAATATCTTCAAATGTGGAAATTTTGGAAATCTAGCTAAAAACTACTGACGGGATATTGAGAATACTATTAATGTGGAAGAATAAAGGAAGGTTCAGATCAACAGTTATCCTATAGTGCAGTGTTACAACTTCAAGGAGTATGGTCATTATGTGAATAGTTTACCTAATCCAAGGGTTATTGGAGGAAATCAACAACAAACTATAAGTCAATAAGGAAGTTATTATGTTATCACTACTACTGAGGTAGAGCTAGATAATGATGTGGTAAAAATTATGCTAGTTATTCATTCAAGAATAGCAAATGTACTGTTTGATTTTGGTTCTAATCAATCTGTCATATCTTTCATGTTTAGTAGAACTATTCAAACTCCACCTCAAAATTTTGAGGATAATTTATCTATGAGAACAGAAAATGGGGAAATTATTGGTTCCATAGTTTATAACTCCTCCCCGGTTAAAATTTTTCGACTAAACCTTCTAGAAAATCTCTTCATGCTTCCTTTAGTGGAGTTTAATGTTATCTTGGTCATGGATTGGATATCTTTATAAGAATCCAACATCAAATGTTGGTAAATGGATATCACTCTTCACATCCTGAAGAATCCTCTAAATATATATAAGTGTAAGAAGGAATATGAATCTCCTTTAGAATCATTGTCTCATGTGTGGATATTAATTCCTTATGAGCAAGCATTTCTAGTTCAGATGATTGAGACAAAGGAGAGAATCGTTCTTGAATACATGCCCATCGTGAGAGATTACACTGATGTATTCCCTAAAGAGTTTCATGATCTTCCTCCTGATTGATAGGTTGAGTTCTCAACTAAACTTATTCTTGGATCTCTACCTATATCAAAGAAACCTTATAGAATGGCCACCATAGAGATGTAAGAGCTGAAGAAGTAGCTAAAAGAGAATCTGAAGAAGGGTTTTATACATCTGAGTGCTTCACCATGGGGTGCATGAGTCCTCTTATTCAAGGAGGATGGTTCAACGCACTTATACATTGATTATCATGACCTCAATAAAGTCATGATAAATAACAAGTATCTCCTACCTTGGACAGATGACTTGTTTGATCAGCTTTTGGGGCTAGTTATTTCTCTAAGGTGGACCTTCGGTCAAGATATCACCAATTAAAGGTGAGGATATAATATATTACCAATACTACCTTTCAAAAATTTTATGGACAATATGATTTCATAGTGATTACTTTTTGACTCACTAATGATCCAGAAATTTTCATGGATTTAATTAATAGAGTATTTAGATAATACCTCGACAAATTTTTTGTAGTCTTTATCGATGATATTCTGATATACTTTAGGAGAAAGGAGGAACATTAGGAGAATTTGAATACTCTGTTAAAGTCATTTGTAAGGGAGAATATGTATGCAAAGTATAGTAAATGTGAGTTCTGAATGAAAGAAGTATTATTTTTAGGGTATGTTATCACCAGTAAAGGGATATCTATAAACCCTTCCAAGACAAAGGCAATTGAAGTATAGCCTAGGACAACATATGTAATGGAGATAAACAACTTTCTGGGTCTAGAAGGGTATTATAGATGATTTTTGAAGAACATTCCATGATTTTAAAACCCAATTACCAAGCTAACATGTATGGGATTAAAGTTTTTCTTGAATTAGGAATGTGAATACTTTTTCAAGGAGTTGAAAAAGAGGCTTATCAATGTGTCAGTACTCACACTCCCATAAAGTGGAGAACTCTTTGTAGTGTATAGTGATTCTTCAAAGAAGTTATTAGGTTTTCTAATGATGAAAAATGATAAAGTGATATCATATGCCTCAAGGCAGCTTAAAATCCACAAGAAAAACTATCCTATGCATGATCTGGAGTTGGAGGTAGTGATCTTTACGTTAAAAATATGGTTGCATTATCTTTATGGCAAGAAGTGTGAGATATATACTGACCACAAGAGTCTCAAATATATATATATTCACACAAAAAGAGCTTAATATGCACCAGTGAAGATGGATAGAGCTTATCAAGGATTATGAAATCCCAATCCATGACCATCCTAGTAAGGAAAACAAGGTGGTGGATACTCTATGTAGAAATGATCATGCATATTTATCAATGATAAGAATTAAAAAGGATATGATCTTATTATATTTGTAGTGGATGGACATGGGGATCATTAATGGAGGAAAATAATAAATCCTTTCTCAAATGATCATTAAACCATACCTCATTGAAAAAATAAAGTATGATCAAAGAAAATATTTGGAAATTTTGAAAGGGGTGGAAGCTATAAAATATGGGAAATCCTCTAATTTAAAAATTGACAAGGATAGAGTTGTATGATTTGGGTCACGATTATGTGTACCATCCGATCTAGAGATAAAAAAGGAGATTTTTAATGACGCACATAGCTCAACATTCTCTGTTCACCTAGGGAGCACAAATATGTATCGAGATCTTTGAGAGAACTTTTGGTGGTACAATATGAAGAAATAGATTGTTGAGTATACCTCAAAGTGTCTGGTTTTTCAAAAAGTGAAGGTTGAAAGATAGAAGTATAATGGGACGATGCAACCACTACCCATACCAACATGGATGTGGGATAAAATTACTATGGACATTGTCACTGGACTTCCAAGGACATCTAGAGGAAACAATGTTATATGGGTCATTGTGGATCCTGTTACAAAGACAGCTCACTTTATCGTAATTCTAGAGGACTTCTAATTAGATCAACTTTCATGAATATATATCAATGAAGTGGTAATATTCATGGAGTAACACTATCTATTATATCCAATCGTGATCCGAGATTCACCTCAACGTTCTAGAATAGTCTCCAACATGCTCTAAGCACCGAACTGAACTTCAGTACGGCCTATCATCTTAAAACTAATTTTCAATCTGAGGGAACTATTTGGAAACCATAAGATATGTTGATATAATGTTCTGTGGAATTAAAAGTGGGATGGTACCAATATATTCCATTGGTTGAATTCTCTTACAACAATAGTTTCCACTTGAGCATCTGAATGGAACCATATGAAGCCCTTTATGGGAAAAGATGTAGAACATTAGTGTGTTGGGATGAAGTCAGTGAGTTTAATATGAAAGGAACTGAAATGGTTGAATAAATTGTGGATAAGGTTAAAACAATTTATCATCATATCAAGGTATCCCAAAGTCAACATAAGAGTTATGCATACAACTGTCGATGAGACCTTGAGTTCAAAGTTGGGGACATGGTATTTTTATCTATATCTCTATGGAAGAAGGTCATGAGGTTTGGGAAGAAATGAAAGTTAAGTCCTAGGTACATAGTCCCCTTCAAGATCCTTTATCATGTCGAAGTTGTGGCCTATCGACTAAAACTTCCACCTACCATGTCTAAAGTATATGATGTATTCCATGTATCCTTGTTAAGGAAGTACATACCATATCCTTCACATGTACTCTCTTCAGAGGTGGTACAATTGGCGGATGATCTTTCTTATGAGGATCATCTAGTGAAGATCTTGGATCATAGAGATAAAGTTCTACATAACAAGACTACTCACCTGGTGAAAGTACTGTGGCAGAACCATAAGTATGAAGAGGCAACATGGGAATTGATGGAGCAAATGAAGGAAAAGTACCTACACCTACTTATGGATTATAATGTTAAATAAAATTTCAATGGTGAAATTTCATAAGGGGTTAAGAATATAATGACCCAATGTTTTTCAATGGAAATTCCTTTCTTATAAATATGTCATATAATCATGTAAAATTACAACACAATGAACTACTAAGTATTATGTGAACTTTAAACATAATTTTGACACTAATTTGTTTTCAATTTTGAAAATCTGTCATACACGGTTGTGATTAGTAAGTTGTTTGTATCCAAATAAGAAAAACATAATTTTTGGTGAATAGTAACCTACCTTTATGAATAGTAACATTCCCTTATCAATAGTAATATAACCCTTATGAATAGTAAACAATCTAAAAGAACAGTATCCTCACCCATGAGTGTATAAATATAATTTAGGCATCTTGTGAGAAATAATATGACCATAGTAAGTTTTTTGGTATTTTTATAAGTCATAAATAATTAAATGAAATTAATTAATTAATTTAAAAAAATATTCCTAAAATTTGTTCATAAATTAATAATTTTATGTCTTCTGGTTTTAAGATAATTTTATAAGACCATATGTAATTTTTTAAAGCATTATAAAATCAGGTATAGTTTTAAAATCTTTTTTTTAGTAAATTGTGATTTTAATTAAAAATTAAATTAATCATATTTAAAAAAATATTTTTGAAAAATGGAGTTCGTTTTTGAATTCTACACGACGAAAAATGGTTAGGGTGGATTTTTTTTATTTTTCTAAAGCGCTTGAATTTTTTATGAATAATAAAATATGATAATTCACAATAATTGCTAAAACCTAAATTTATGCATCATACTTGAATCCTGAATGATGTAAATGGTTATTCGTTTGAACTCAAATGCACATATTATTGTTTTTGGTAACAAAAATCATTACTATTTCTTGTCTTATTGAAAAATAATAAACTAATGAATATAATATTATGAAAATCCTCATCTCCTCCACTAAAAAAACCACCCACACTCTCCTCTTCTCTTCACTCCTCTCAAGCCTTTTGACTTACTTAAATTCTGCCCAAATCTCTACCCAACATGATTTCCCACTTCCAGTAGCCTCTTTTCTCCTCAAAAGACCGAAAACTATCTCCTTAAGAGGTTCTCAGAGGAGATAAACTCAAGAGGTAAATTCCTCATTCCAATTCTTTTATTTCCTTTCAAGTTCTTTTCTTTTCTTTTTTCATTACTCGCCTCCCTTCACCCAAATGGTATGATAACTCTAGTAATATACATGTAATATAATTTTTTATTCTAATGGGATAATTAATTATCATCTTTCCTTTACCCTTATTTTATACAGAAGAAACAATAACACCATCTGAGATGCGTTAATTTATCACATTCAAGGATGACAGTTTATCAATTTCTATTACCATCTTCTATTTTGTTCATGAAACTATTTTTATGGTTGAACCAGACTATTATATATTTATTTTATCTTATTTTTTGTTCTATAATCCTATTTTACAATTTATTTAAAATAATAATGCAAAACAAGTTAATTGTGAGCTAAATCACCAAATTAATTCAAGCGTTTATCATTAATGTTTTATATAATGATTCAACTTCACTCCACGTAAAAAAATTAAATTTTCAAACATGTAACCTTTTGTATGTTCAATAATAAAATATAACTTCAATTCTGGACAACCACCTTCATCATACATGTTTCTCTGAACATGAATATAAGTGAACTGATCATTAAAACCAAGTAAGCAAACGGACCCGAATAATGAAATTGGACCTCATAACCAATCAAAATGGTTATAAATGAACTTAAAAAGATCATAATAAATATTATATATATAATAGGTTCAGTAATTATTAATTAATGAACCTAATATTACCATTCAGATAATTAAGATCAAGATAAGATCATCACCGGACTTAAGGTAAGGGATCCCCTATATTTCACTTTTATTCAAGATTGTCCTTTATGTTATGACATTTTATGTGTAATTCCTAGTGATGGGGTATGATTACTCACCACCCCCATACTTTCCTCTTGATTATTAAATTATGAGAAACCCCTTTCTCTCTCATTAATTCCTCTTAAGTACACATGATACCATGCCGATATTCCGTAAGGGATTCAACCCAAACCTCCTTTATTCTTTCAGGTTTATTTATCATTATTTTTAACTATATAAGGTTATATATTATTATTGTGTTCACAATATAAATTATATGTGAATGTTTAAAAATCATGTAACAAGTTCCATTCATAATTATCTTGTGGGGATATACATGTTTTTAAGTGATTCCCTCCTCAATACTTCCTGATAAGCAAACCTGTTTTGAGGGAGCTTCCCGAATTCTTACCCGATTTCAAGTGAACTCTATCTTATGTTTTAATACACCATTGTATTTATAAAATTAGTATTTTTATTTTTAAAACCTTAATTTTTCACTTCTATTTTTTTATAAAGGATTTTTCCCTTTTTTATTTTAAAGGCTCTATAGTATTTTCCTTAAAACCGCTCAAAAATGTTTTTATGCCAAAATTTCATGAATGATTTTCTTACATGATGTCAATTATACTTAAAATCTCTCACCATGAGACATATATATTTTTAACTTGTAAATTTCCATTTATACTTTAGTTCCCTTATTTCATGGACACTCTTGTGTTACGCCCATCTGTTATGCTTTGGGTCATGATTATGGTACCCAATTCTTTCCATGTGTAATCCTTATGTTTCAGAAAGATTGATTATGTATGATTATTTAAGTGGAAAAAATATTCATTAAAAGTTAATATGATTGTGTCTATATATTTATTCAATTAATTGGGTAAATTTAAGTCTCATGAGATATTATGTGCGACGGTCTTGGTGGTTAGCCTTGCTTGTGCTACTATGTGAAACAATCTTGGCGGTTAGCCTTGACTCATACTAAAGTCATGTTTTATATTTCTGCCACATTATTATGACTCCATGTTTATATGATTACATGTTTATATGTTATGATTCCATATGTTACATTCCTTTTTATATCATCATTTCATGCCTTCTAACCCATGTGTTAAAGCTTTATTCTTAGGTTTATTCCCTTACCGGGCTATTTAGCCCATCCCTTTTTTCATGTGTTCCCCAGGGTAACATATTAATATGTATGAAAACCATGGACATTATGGTATATTTATGAAGACTAAATAAAGATATTTTATATTTAGTTTCATGTTTTCAGTTTTATGTACCTAGTATTCAAAGAAAATAGACTTCACAATCCTTCGCTTGTACTCTGATGTATAATTATGCTTAAAATCATGTAATGTTATGTGAAAATTATAGGGTCATTGTAGATATTATATGTGTATCATTATAAAAAAATTGTGATCATTTAGTTATTTTATTAAAATGGTTTTTATGTTTTATTGAGATCATATAGAGATACTTGATCGAAATAAATGTTTAAGTTTTACATAATTATTGATATATGTGACTATAAATGATTAAATTAATATTACAAAAATATAATCATGTGTCCCAAATTCATGTGTGAATGATGTGAACATTAATTATTTTTTGATGACTCTTTTTGAACTAATGTGTTCAATCACTAAATTTTTTAGATTGTAACTATATTCTCCAAGGAATTTTAACCTTCAAATAAAATTATGAATTATTTGAATCAATGGAAACGAGATATGATTTTATTTTGAAATTTTTTTAAAGTATGTAAATTTTTTAAAGATAAAAATATACCATGATATATTTGGAAGTTTAAATTTATTTTATTCATTATAAAAGGGAGAGTGAACATATTAGAAAATCCATTAAGGTTCCCTTTGTGTTTTTAATTAATTGAAAATGAAAATAACATTCCATTAATCCATATACAATTTTTATGATTCAAATATGAAGGGATAGAGTGATATATCATATATGAGAAATAAATATATGGTCGTAAAAATGGACATATTGGGTAATTTAAAAAAAATATAAAAGGATATAATGTTGAAACAAAATGTTCTTTGTTGGAAATTTTTCAATTGAAGGATTGTTTATTTGTAATGAATGAATTTGATAAACATATATATGTTTTCTATCATATATGTTGATGGTATATGGTTATAACACATTATTGAAAATAAATGTTTAAGTTATTGAAAATGAAAGATGAACAAGAGATTGTGCTATGTAATTTGAATATTATCATGGTCACAGTTGAAACAAAATCCATAAAAGAATAAAGGATGAAACCTGATGATTATTTTATAAGAATATTATGAAGAGTGAAGGATGTAAAAAACTAAAATATTTATACAAGAATATCCCTAAAATATCAATGTATATTTAAGTTGTCACAGTGAAAAAATGGAGTCAATTTTCAATGAATATGAAGAAGTACCTTGATACCTCTACATAACATGGATGTGTAATGTGAAGACTCGTATATTGATGGATTAATCTAGTTTTGGTGGATATTTTGATGATATAATATTTCCTATTATGATTTTTTTTTATTTTTTTAATGATTTGTGATCATTCATAAAGGCGTATAGATATTTTTAATGATGTTTAGTGAAGGATGAGACAACCTTGTCATGGAAATTGATACGCTATGTGACGTTGTTATAAAAACGAGGAGTTCATCATGGTGGACATAGTTTTGGTACTCACGGATTAATTATATATTAAGATTGATCACTATTGGACATGGTATATTGACTTATTTCATGGTTATGGTAATAATGAAAAGGAATAATAGTGATTATATCATGGTTTAATTAGTAAACTATATTTTTCTTACAGGACTATTACAATATTTGAAAGATAAAAAATTGAATAGTTATACATCCATGGATAAAAAGGTATATTATATTTGGAATATTAGGATTATACATAAAATATAAATCATAAATCATAAAAATTTATTTAAATACTTATTATTTATCCTTATAAATGCTAATGTTATTCTTAGTAATTGTATTCATCATAGGATATACATCAAAGAAAGGGGTGAGCTGAAATCCTAGTAAGAGGATGAATAAGGGGCATGAAACAATAATACATGGGTGAGCATAACCATCATCATCATCATCATCATATTAATTTTATCATAATCACAATCATGAGGGGATCATTCAATATTTTTATAGAATGTGGGGATACAAAAAAATAAAACATAATGTCATAGTGGTCAAATACCACACATAGTTATGAACAATGACAATATCATGTTCACCATAACATATTTTAATAATCATAAAATAATAATTTTAAACAAAAATGGAATCATTTTAACTCATAAAAAAATTATCATGAGATAAATTACATTACCCAATGCATTGTATTGATATTTAATTATTGACCCAATCGCCAAATCATAATAGTAATGTAATCATGAATGCCACATAAAACATGTAACAATTGTAGTCATGAAGTAACACCTATAAATGAATTAGGTTTATAATTATTTATTAAAGAATTATATCATGAATAAACATGGGGTTCCTAAATGAATAGAGGAAAATAAATTTGGTAAAATCATCTTTATTCTTGAGTGAAGAATGAAAAACCTAGGAGGAGTAAAATATGTGTTTTGGAAATAAATTTCTTTTGGAAAATCATTTTTTTGGAATATAAATCAAGTTTGAAAAAAGTATGTCCTAGAAAATAAAAGTTAATAATATTGAAATGATATTTAAGGAATATTATATGAATATTAAAAGGGAATTTTTTTAAAAGGGGGGATATCCTTAAAGAAATTGGGTAGGATTCAAAAATCCCCTTACCTTAAATCATTTTTATTTCATCACTTTTCTGCTTCATGAATAATAAACATATTCTTATTAAAAAATTATTCATGAAGTGAATTATGTTAATTATTTAAACTATTTATCCAATATAATTTTTGGATTCTAATTTATAATCATATTTTTTAAATGTGAATTGTTCTAATGACCTGTTTTAATTAAATTTTCCATCTTTCTATTGATGTCCCTATTTTTATTTTAGATCATTTATAAATAACTATAATTAGTTATAGAATCATAAATATAAAATATTTATACCTTTATATATTCTAAATAATTAATTCTAACTAACCCACATGTTTATGATAAGAAAAAGGTTAGGAAATCTCCTCATTGGTGATTAATTGAGTATTTATGGGACATTGTTGAAAGAATAGGAATAAAAGTTTATAATTTATATTTTTCATAAATGTTATACTTAATGTAGGTTAATATCATTCATATATTTCTAATTTCATTCCTAATTAATTTTATTATATTTATATTTTGATGAAAATAATGAGAATATGAAATAGAAAAAAGATTTGATATAACCATAATCTTTCCTCAGTGTAGCTTCACTTACATGACACTAAAACACCTTTGATGTTTTGATATTATTTAATATATAACATCCTTATGTATTATAAAAGAATTATGAGGGAGGATATGGAAATAGAATTGGCATTGGAAAGTGAGGCTGGATTGGTTTTCCAAGGGGAGGGACATGAGTTATTTATACATTAGGAGAGGGGTATTTTTAGAATAAAATATTAAAGTAAATAATATATCATATGTAAGTCTTATAATAATGAATTTTTCACAATATAAATTAAATATAAATATAATATATTATTTTTCAAAAGTCAAACCTTTTTATAATTATAATTCATTTATTTATTTAAAATGAATATTGAGAGGGAAAACTGTTATTTTAAGAGATCACTTTTGACTTTATATTTTTTATAATTATTTTCAGTTTAATAAATTGTTTTTATTTTATTTTATTGATACATTTATGAGAATAAATATGTTTTTTACCAAAAAAATTATCTAAATTATTATGTCATTATTACATCACGAAATATATAATTTAAGATACATCAATTACATAAAAAGATATATTTTAACTATTTAAATGAAAATTAATGTATTTCATAAAATTAACAAAAAAATCACCCTTGTAAAATTTCTACATGATGATATACAAAATTATATTCATATTACTAAAATAAATTTCTATCATATGTATTTTTTAAATATAAAACTTTATTCTTTTTATAAAATACATTTAAATACTATTTATTAAAAATGTGTTAATATTTTCCTTGAGTTTTTTAATCATTGTATTTATTTAATAACATTATACTATTTATATTTACTAAAATAATCATAATAAAAATAATATATATTGAAATTTATTATTTTGAGGTAAAATTACTATTCCAATGGTCAGGTTATTACTCTCAACAGTTGGGTAACTATTCACATTGAGCATATTTCTATTCCAAATGTGACATTACTATTCTAGTGGTCACATTACCTCTGTTAAATACCTCTAATTTAATTCATTCATTCTTTAACTCAATTCCTATCAAAGTTATATATTTATATTTTTTATAATTTTCACTTGATTGCTAAAATATTATTTCTTTTCTATAGTGATTTTTGTGTGTGTAATGATTCTAGAAGATCAGGGTGATCCATATTTTCCAACTATAGTTTTTATATTTTATATTTTTTGTACCCTTGTAATAATTGGAATTTTAATGGGTTTATCCATTGAGTAGTGTAATGATTTTTATTATTGATATAATGTGTTTTTGGTTTCTCTATGTGTTTCATATGTATAATAGTTTATAGTATTATACAATATAATATAATGCACATTCATTTCAAGAAGAAAATCATTTATTAAATATTGGTTGTTAAATTATTCCCCTATTTATAAAATTTATCCCTGAAATTTCAACTCACATTCTTGGTTTATAATAGGTGAGGGTACTTATGTTACAATTTTTTCTCTGATTCCCCTGTCGCCTCTTTATACATATGGTTCTACCAAAGAAAATTGATAAGGTGAGTTGACATGTTGCATAAAAATTTCTCTCTATATTTAATGATGTTCACAAAATACTTCTCATATGAGAATCCATTTACCTATTGTACGACCTTAGATTTAGTACACGTGAGGAATCAAGAATATATTTATTTATGATAGATATATGTAATACATCATGAACATGAGTGCTATATTGTGTAAGAGAAACTTGATATGCTATTTCTCCAAAACAATAAAGGATCTTGATGGGGGCCACTATACCTAGGACTAAGCATCCCCTTCTTCACAAACCACATGACTCTCTTCCTCTGTGATATTTGAAGGAAACAAATGTCTCCAGTGGAAATATACAAGTCCCTTCAATGGTTGACATCATAGTACTATTTATAAATTTAATAACATTTTATATGTTTTTGGATTTATTGAACATTCTCAGTCTTCTCTAGAATAATATTAGTTCTAAGTATATTTAATTCCCCAACATCATCTTAGAAATTTAATGTTCTACATGAATTCCCATAAAAATAATCATATGGGGCCATTTGAATAATTAAGTGTAATATTTTATTGGAGGATAAGTAATATAATGGGATATTTTGATCCCATGCACCTTTTAATTTCATTTAATAGTCCCTTATCATGTCCTCGAGTGTTTGAACAGACCATTCATATTGTCCATCAGTTTTGGGGTGATAGGTTGTACTAAAATTATGTTCAGTACTCAAATACTGTTGGAGTATTATACAGAATTTAGATCTGAACCTTGGATCATGATCAAAGATGATTGAATGTGTAACTTCATTAATCATCACCAATTAATTGATGTATATGTTGGAAATTTGTTTCAAAGAGAAAACTTCCCATATTGCGATGAAGTAGGAAGACTAGGTAAGTCAATCTATTACAACCCATATCACATTTTTTCCTTTGGATGTATCCAATATTCCATGGATAAATCCATGGTGACATTATCTCATTTACACATGCTTATATAAAATGGCCACATCATTCCTTTGGACTTGTGTTACTATGATATAACTTCCTGACATACTAATCACCTTGTGTTTTGATCCACCATATCATACTTCATGTTATTCCATAAGATGTTCTCTCAAAGATCATGGTATATCTTGGAACATCCCTAGTATATAGAGAAATGATGTATAAGGGTATTATCCAATAGCTACATATTTAACTCAGGTGATGAAGGCATAAAATTCCTAGTTACAAACTAAATAACACTGCCATCATTAATGTGGAATTCATGTAGCATCCCTTCCTTTACTACAATCACCTTTTTATAGCTATATGTCATCCCTTTGTGCCGCCTTGGTATTCTCTTGGTTAGATTGTTGGGAAAACATATTGGAATGGTATGATGTATTCCTTAGTGTTATGATTTCTAGATTAATACTTTGAATAACCATGAAGATAGGGTCTTTCTCAATCCACATCATGGATAATGTATCATGTTAATTTATGATAATAGAAATAGATACCTTATCCTCCTTTCCTAGATGTTAGTGAATAGAGAAACTGTAGTCCTTGATTTGATCTAACCATCATATTTGATGCAACTGGATCCCCTTCTTTGTGAATATATACTTTAGACTCTTTTCGTCAGTATATATTTCACAATTCTCACCATATATATAGTTTCATCAACTCATTAAGGAAACTATTATAGCTACTAACTCCATATCATTTATTATGTGGTTTTCTCATGGTTGATCAAATATCTTGAGGCATAGGCTATCACTATGAAGTTCTACCTGAGTACTCACCCAAAACCATTCATTGAATCATTGTTTCATATCAAAAAACCATATCCATTTTTTTTAGTGTGAGTACATGTGAAATGATTAGCCTCTTTATGAGATCCTAAAATATTTCCTCACGTTCCTTAATCATGAAAAAATTACCCTTTTCCATGTTAACTTACTTATTATTATAGACAATCCTGATAATTTTCTCACAAAACAATGGTAGTACATTCCTAATATAAAAAAACTACATATTTATATGATTATAGTTACCCTAGGACCTTCCCCAATTTATATTATAATTGAATTGTACACAGTGATTCCCTCATGTGTGATCATGTTCCCTAAAAATGTGACATTATCTATACAGAATTCAAATCTTCATGAAAATAGATTTTATTTTCTCCATCATTAATATTCATAGTAGAGTGCTTATATTCTCTTCATGTAAATTCTCTTAGACTAAATGAGAATATTGTCAATAAAATATACCACAAATTTTTTGATTTAGTCTCTAAAGACTCTAGTAATTAAATACAAGAAGATTTTAGGGGTAATAGTATGTCCAAAGGGAATGAAAATGAACTCCTAGTACCCATACCTTTTACGGAAGTCTTTCTTCTGAATATCTACTTTTTTCACCTTCAACTGATGATATCAATAATGAAGATGCAACTTTGGTAAGTACATAGATCCTTATATTTAATGAAAAAAATCATTAATACTTGGTATGGGACACTTCTTATTTATGTTGATCTTGTTGACCACCCAGTAATTGAAACATAGACGCATTGATCCATCCTTTTTCTTTACAAAGATAATTGGTTCACCTTAAGGTGATACTCTAGTGTGTATAAACCCTTTGTCAAAATTCTATTGATTATACTTCTTTATCTCAACTAGTTCGATAGGGGACATCTTGTGGGGGAATTTTTAGTTGGGTGAAAATCTATGTATAAGATCAATTGATAACTCTACCTCGTGATCTATGGGATTTCTGGGAACTTGTTGGGAAATACATCAGTGTATTCCCTCGCAATGGGCATTTCCTCTAGGTTGATTCATACTTATGACTCAAACAATTGGGAATTATATGATTCTTAAAATGGAATAGTCACCCAAACCATCATGAGATTTTCCAAAGTAGATTTAGGGTCATTCTTACATTTTTATTAGAAAAATGGATGATTCGGAATATAAGAATATATTTCCATTTCTAGAATTTTTAGGTGTTCTCTATATAGTGAGAGACAAACCATACCCATTATAATTTCAAATTCCAATAATTGATGGATTACATGATTTGCATGGATAATATTCTCAGTAGACTAACAAGATAATTGTTCAACACTTTGGTTGAAATGATCACCCTACTAGGTTTTTTTATGGATATTACTAACTAATGGTATCAAGGATACAATTCATCAGTTCTACAAAACATTTCGGATATAATGTAATTCATTGATGTAGAATAAAATAAAACTCTTGAAATTATTGAGTGAATAGTTTGTGTACATTTTATGGATATATTTTAATCTTCCACCTCAGAAGTGGTGATACAATAATCTTTCCATTTCTATTTTGGAATCTATCATCACTACTGTTGATTACTGTCAAGGAAACATTATTTAGTACACTGGATTTCATAGTACCCAGTCTCTTTAAAACCGATGAATTGAATTGTGGTTGGTTCCCTACTTTCCTCTATAATGTTGTCCAAATTTATCATGTATATTCAATATTGATGTTCTTAGTGTCATTATCTGCCACACTTATAGAATTCCAATATCCCTTTGAGGTAGTTCACATGATGATTTTACCACATTTTTGACATCTGAGTGGTTGGACCACCATTCCACCTTTTTCATTTGATCATAAAACTTTAAACTCCATAATTAATTTCTTATCTCTATTACAATGGTAAAATTATCCAAACTCTATCTATACAATTAGATCATATAGAAAAACCTATTTATTACTCCAAAAGTCTCATATATCTATATACATTTT
This sequence comes from Viscum album, assembly GCA_963277665.1. Taxonomy (NCBI): domain Eukaryota; kingdom Viridiplantae; phylum Streptophyta; class Magnoliopsida; order Santalales; family Viscaceae; genus Viscum; species Viscum album. Next base: position 1,017,848,113 of record OY728133.1, on the reverse strand, counting down.
CAGGTGTGTTTTTCAACCATTGATGAATCTATATATTTTTCTATCATTTTTATAACAAAATCTAAGGTATACTTGGAAATAATTCTCAAAGTTTCTACATAAGTAGTTATACATTCACAATCCTTTGTCATAAGATCTATGAACTCTCTCTCGGTATTTTCTTCAAAGTATTTGAGTAAAATATATATTAAAATTTAATTTCATAAATTCAAAACACTCTATTACTTTCATTTTATCATTTTGTAAAGTATTTTTTTCAATTCCCTCAATTGACCAATGTCTCAATCTAGAATATATACTTCTAGAGTAACTGTCTCCTTCTTAAGAAAATGGAGTATAGAAAATAACTTCTTTGTTAAGGTAACCCGCTCTTCCACAACAATTGTATTAGAAGATCCCCAACACTTTTGTGGTTATTGTTACATAATGGATTTGATATCATATTTATCTATCAATTGTAATGTAATAAATTACACATAGATCAAGTTATCATTCATAGACTATGATGGTTTTGTAAGCATCATCATGATGTTTTGAATTCCCCCACCCATTACATTAAGAGTGTTATTTAGGAAATAGTTTCTTTCTACCTGACATGGGTTGTTGGAATGGTTTTTCTTATTCCATACAATTTTCTAAAATAGGAATGGTTGGAACATAAGTCAAAAAATAATGGATAAATAATTTATTTTATTTCAAATGTATTTATAATGAAATACCATATGGGATCCCTAGTCTTAGAATTTTCCCTAAATGATACTTCTAGGATCATATACATTAATACATTTCTAACATTAAAAGTAATAATTACTTTATATATATGTCCTTTATAATGGTTTTTATTAGATTTTTGTGATTTTCTGAGGAACATCCTCTGGGAGGGTCAAACTAGGTGAGTATTAAGGCCCATCTTCATGCACCTGTTCCCAATTGAGTGTAGATAATTTCATTTTTTTGAGTTTTTACCCCTAGGTACATATGATCTAGATAAATATCCACTTATATTATCATGATAGAGGTTTAATTTCTCAAGAACCACACTTATATAATTTACTAAATCATTGGGTGTTTAGATATTCATAAACTTATACATATGGTTTTAAGGATCATTTTTAATATTAATTAAAAAATTAACTAATCCACACCTCTAATACCAACTATATATTCCATATATCTTCTTACTTGACCATAACAACATTTTAAGGATAAGAAACATGATAGTTTTATATTTAAGGATTTAATGGTTTAATATCATGGGAAAATTAGGATCATACATCACTTATAGTCAATAAATCATATAAATTTATCTAAAAAATCATTATCCTTCTAAAATATCAGTTTTTTATTATTACATGTATTCACATTAGGATATACATCAAATTAAGGGGTGAATTGAAAGCTGAATAAGAGGATGAGTGAGGGATCTGAATCAATATAACGTGGGTGAGCATAATCATCATTAAAAACCATAATTATAGAATAATCATCATAATCATGATGGAAAAACTTGATACAGGTATGGAATTTGTAAATTCATAAAAATAAAACACCATTTCATAATGGTAAAATACCACACACAGTTGTGAAGAAATTTAGATTCATCTTCACATATTGCATATTTGAATAATCACAGCTTCATCATTGTGAAAACTTATTTCATAATTTTAACCTAAAATAAAAATTATATCATGAGATACATTACAATTTCCAATGAATTAGAGGAATATATAGTTCTAGTTCCACCCGTTACATCGTAATATTTACATAATCGTGCATGCCATATATAATGTATAACAATCGTAGTCATGAAATAACCCATGGAAATGAATGGGTTTCTTTAAGAATTTCATAATGCATGAATTCATGAATAATAATGGGGTTACAAAATGAATATGAAAAAACTTATTTGGTAAAATAACCATAGTTCTTGAGTGAAGAATAAATTACCAAGAGGTGTAAAAGATGGGTTTTGGAAAGAAACTACTTTTGGAATGTCACTGTATTTTTCTAATAAATTAAGGTGAAAACATGGAAATACCCAAAAATAAAAAGGAATAATAGTGTATGGTATTGAATCAACTCTAGAGGAATATACATATACAAAATGATGTGAAATAGGGGAAACCCAAAGAAAAGTAGTTAGGTTCATGAATTCCCTTACCTTTAATCCCGCTTTATTTTGTTTCATTTACACATCCTAAATTATAAATATAGGTTTATTAAAACATAGTTAAAAAATATAATTATTTTAATTTTAACCACTATTTACCAATTATAATTATGGGGTTTTAATTTTTTACATTCTTTGTTAATTGTGTATTGCTTTGATGTCATGTATTCATTAAATATTCTCATTTTATTTTGATGTTTCTATTTTATTTCAAGGTCATTTATAAATAACTATAGATTTTTAAAGAATCTTAAAATAGATATATATTTTAATTATATATCATTATTAATTCTTTTTAACTAATAATTAGTTTGGAGATAGTAAAATTAATGAAAATTTCATCAATCATGATTAATCAGTCGTTGATGAGACACTATTGAAAGAGTAGGAACCAAATCATTGAAATTTATATATGTCACAAATATGATACATACAGTAGGTTAGAATCAATAATATATTTTTATAATAATTCCTAACAAAATTTATAAGATTTTGTATTTAATTAAATTGAGGAAAAAATAATGAGAAGAAGAAACGGAGAGAAGCATTGAAGGAAACATACTCTTTCCTCGGTGTCGCTTCTCTTCGAAGACAGAAAGACATCTTCAATATTTAGATTTTTTTACTCCATAATATTTATAGATATTATAAGGGAATTTAGAGGGAGTATTTTGGTATATTGTTTTCTTTATAAAGTGAGGTAGGTGTGGTTTTCCTAGGGGAGGGAGAGGGGTTATTTATACTTAAGGGGAAGGGTGTTTTAAGAATAAAATATTAATATATTAATATATCAATGGAAAAACATATAATAGTTAATTTTTTACAATATTAATCATATGTTAATATAATAAAATGGTTTTTATGAATTTAATGATATTTAAAATTGGAATTCCTTAATTTATAAAATATTAATGTGGGAAATTTTGTGTTTGTAATTTTGAGGGATCGCTTTTGACTATTGGTTTTGGAAAATTGTTTTTTTATGAAGGTAAATTAACGTTATTTTATTTTAATGACCCATTTATGAAATTAAATATTTTTTTCCATTCTTAATGTTCTAAAAATTATGTAGTAATTATTAAATCATAGATAATGTACATTAAGATACACAGGTTTTTTGAGAAAGTGTATTTTTCCTATTCACCTAAAAATTGATGTATTTCACAAAATTACCAAAAAAATCACCATGGGAAAATTTTGAAATTATGATTTAAAAAATGATATTAATTTTACCGATATAAATTTCATGCATAGTAAATTTAAAATTTTAATATTAAAATTATGATTACTTTGAAATACTTTAAAATAATGTTTATTAAAAATATTCATATATTTTATTTGAGTTTGATAATTATGATACTTATTTTTTGGAATTATAATATTTTTATTTAATTAACTTAACCAGGAAATGTATTATTTATATAATGATTTATTATTTTAAGTTCAAATTATTTTTCCAATGGTCATGTTACAATTCGCAATGGTTTGGTTACTATTCCAAATGGGTATGTTACAATTACAATAGTCACATTTCCATCCCAACAGTCACATTACCTCTAATAAATACCTATATATTTATTTATTCATTATTCAACTCTATTCCTCTCAGATTTTAATATTTACATTTTTTATAATGTTTAATGGTTTACTAAAAAAAAATTCATTTCAAAATTGTTGTTTGTTGGAGGGATAATTTTAGTCGATTGGGGAAATCCATATTTTCCCACTATAATTTTTCTATTTTTACTTTTTTTATCCCCTTGTAATAATTTTCATTTTAATGGGTTTATTCATTGACTAATGAAATAATTTTCATTATTGAAATATTAATTTTTTGGTTTATCTATGTTTTGTTAGTGTATAATATAGTATACAATAATATAATATACATTTATTTTGTAATGACATGAACCTCTGTAAATAAATTCCCATTTTGTTTAAATTTGAATTCTAACTATGTATTAGTATTATAGAAAACACATCCAATTAATTGATTTTATTATATCATATCTTGTTTAAAATTCTATTAAACATATATTCTGTTGATAATATATCCATTGAACAATTACACTTTATCAGTATAAATATAGGCTTTTGATAAATCTAATTTTCACAAACAAAGGAATTGATAGCCTCAACCATTAGGATAGTTTCATATAAAGCCCATTTATCAGAGATTACTAGGGAGATAACATCACTAGGATTTTCCTTTGACCAATCTCAAGCTATGATCAAACAACTTAAGCATGAGAGAAACCATTTACATCTGATGATCATGCTCATCGAGATCATGACACAAACCACATATGTCGAACCACCCCATGAAAGTCTCACTAGAATGTAAATTAATATTAGGTCATTTTATCATGTATTAATGTTATATGTATCAAAACTATAATAATTTGAATATTTATATTGTATTTTCAATAGATTAATGTTTATATTTTCTTTATATCATTACTTTATAATTATTTTTTCATTTTATACAATAAAAAAAATGTATTTTCAACTAGTACTCATTTTCAATTAAGATATTTATTTTTTATGAGTTAATGGATTTATGAAATAAATGAAATTTTAATAAAATATTATTATTAAATAATTATTATAAAATATAAATATTCATATAATTTTTATGAAGTCAAATGTAATTTTTTTAAAGGATCAATAAATGTTAATGTCAAAACCCATCATTTCTCAATAAATGACTATTATTATATTCAAAGTTAAACATAAAATATTTACAAAATTATTTTGATAAAATGAATATTTGTTTGGAATCATAATATTGAAATTATCCAATAGTTAATTTTTCATAATTTTTTGAGATATTCAAATTTGTAGGTAAAAATTAAATATCATATTAATATACAGTATCTATGATGACATCATACTGAAAACTATGTTATGTAATAAATACTATAAATGGTATCCAAGACCAAATATATCATTAACTTTAAAATAATTTGATTTTTTGTTTATTTTATTTATTTTATAAATCCTTTATGAATCCTCCAAAACTGATAATATATTTTAGGTTTTTTAAATCATTTCTTTAAGAGTATGATTCACTCCCACATCCACAATGGTATTATTTTATTATGTTCGACCCCTGTAAATATAAAATAACTTAAACCACCGCCATTTTTCTAAACCCATGTTTAAACACCATGGGTAGGACTGTGGTTTTGGTAATTTTATTAAATAGAGTTCAAAACTTATGTTTGAGAAATGATAAAAAATTCCCCACTCATTTTTAATATAAAACCAACCAAATATCCTACTTATTTTCATCAAAAATAAATGGAGTGCATTTTTATTAAAAAAATAACCTTTCAAGGGCCCTCCCAAGGTTCCCCAAATATCTCAAGAATCTCCTCTCATGCATTTTAAGTCACACTCTCTAGGTAAGGGAGCCTTTGTTTCTCCTGTTTTTGCAAGTTTCGTTATTATCTTAATGCCTCCATTTACAATTTCTAATGTTGGGATGTGTATTTCATGTACTTATTACTGAAAATTTGATGTAAAAATAATGTGATACCCATTTTTCTCATATAAACCAATTTTATGAATTTTTATGTGATGTCGTTATGCTGCTAAAATTTCCCCATGATTTTCCATGCCAAAACAATTGTGTACTGAATACCATACCCATTTCCTATCATGGGTGTTCCCCTTTATACAATTATACTTCTTTTAAATTATAGATAAATTTATATATTCAACACTCCTTTCTCACGGTATATAATATTTTGATGAATGAATCCATGTGGTATGATCTATGTGGAACACTTAAGAATGATAATGAAATGAAAGTGATGGATACACCTAGAATTATATAGAGATTCAATGAATTAGGTAATGTTTGGTCTCATGAGACCTCATTTTTAGACATGGATTAAACTTGAATCATTTATTGTAATTTATCCATCATTATGTATTTGTGGTTAGTATTGACCTATGTTTATGGTTTAGTGTTTTATATTGTTTCCACATTTCCCATGTTTTCTTTATGTTATCATGTTATATCATGCATCATTGTTCATGCTTACGATGCTCACACCATTTATTTCCCATTAATATACCTATTTTCTAAAATGTATTATTATATTTATGTTATTCCTTGTTCATTCCCTTACTGTATTTATAGCTCACCCCTTTAATATGTATGTCCCCAGGTTATCCAATTCAGTTTTAAGTTCGTTGGAATATTTTGATCATGTTAAGAAAGTTTTCAATAAATATTATGTATTTATTATTTTTAAGTTTGTACGTAATGTACATAATTCACAAATACACTAGAATTATTTATTATACATGTTTTGTTAAGTTTAATATATTTTAATAAGTCATGTACTAATGTAAAATAAAGATTTGAGATATTATATATTTCTTGAAAAAAATATCATTGCTAAATTTGGGGTTGTTGCAGGTTAGGTGAAGTTGTTTTCATGTGTTGTTTGAGTGATATTAAACTGGATACTCAAGATAACCATGAAATAGATGAATTCATGGTCCTCAAATTCATATGGATAAAAGTGAAATGGTGAGTTGTCTATATTGATGCTATGAGATGTAATCATAGTCCTCACATATGAATAGAAACAAAAATAACTAGTTTTTTATATACCATAATACAAGTCATCCTGCAACAATAATGAAATGGGGAGAGTAAAATAGAATTTTTATCATGATGGGTTCTATGATATAATTTTGGTAAATATATATAATAAAAAAATCAGGTAACATGTTTTACCATTCCAAAATAAAACAAACGGTGGATTATAAAATCATTTTATGCAATGGGGAGTCTATAAAAAAGAAGAAGGGGATTATTATTGGTCTAAATTGAATGGGAAGTTATAAATTTTTTATAAAGTAGTTAATTAGATGGATATTATTTTGTTTTAATAAAATGAACTACAAACTAGAAGGTTGTTCATGGTGGTTATCATGGTGAAATGTGTTTAGATGGGATAAACTTATTCCTTGGCAATGATTGTTCTATATTTTATTTTATCAATATATTATTATTGAAAATATATAAATTTATGTATTTAATATGAGGTGTAAGTTCAAATTTCATGTCCTCTATAGTCTATGTTTTAACTGGATATCAACATGCATTGGTTCATGAGTGAACATTCCGTTGTGGGTGATAATTTCTATTAATAAAAGAATCGGTATTAATTTATCTTAAGGTATATATATTATAATTTTTAGAGATATTAATGGATATTTACATCTGAAATTGACCACTTTATTTCATGTGGATTTCATGTTATGATCTCATATTATAGTGGTATCATGAACTAATCTAAACAATTGGTCGATATAAATTGAAATTTAAAGAGTTTGTAGAATCAATTATAGAGGGTCTAGAAAAAAGTATAATTAAATTAATAAATTCTTTTTAATGGAAAAATAAGGAAATATGATATGATTTGAGGGGATCTATTGGAAAAATTAAATGATAGAATACTAAATATTTATGGTAATCTTTTGATCATATCAGTATTAGATGGTATGAAGATAGAGAACACATTAGTTAATTATATTATAGAGATTTATTAATACATGGTAATTTTTTATTTCTTTTAATAATGATTGGAGTGACACTTTTCAATATCCTTATCTTGTATTTAGTAATACAAGGCATTGTAAAATAAGTAGAGTGAAATGTGGGTTATCGTATCATCAAATCTGAAGTTTTATGATTTATAATTAATTAGTTTATTATATTTATATTAGAGACAAATAATATCTATAAACCATTTGATAAAATCAAGAAATATTTCATGAAAGAGGAATATTAGGGACTTTACCTTGGAGGAAGTGTGGCATTGAAAAATTATTATAATAGAAATTCTATCTGTTCTTGAGATGGTGTCACCTAAATATAGTATACAATAGACCCTGTATAATAATGGATATTGGTATAATGACATGATAAAATTTATATTCCTCATGTATATAGAATATTATTCGTAAACGATGTAAAATAATTGTTTCCTTGTGTTATTTCAATTAAAAAGTTTTTTTTGAAACTTTCTATACGATAAATCTAGGGAAAAATAGTTTAAATGTGTTTCTTCTAATTGGGGAACAATATATGATAATGGGTGAGGGGTAAGTATGAAGGAAGTATAATTTGGATGATATCATGATTTAAATCCCCTATAAAGGTTCCTTATGGATTATATAATAATACATTAGTCCCAATAGGATCAAAGAAGAAACAAAATGATTGATAAGAAAAAAATTATTTTATTTAACTATGTTATTTATTATGATTCAGTGAAATAATAATAAATTATTTATTTTATTTGTTCATAGTTTGGTTTTATTTTTTGAATTAACGTTGCTACAATTTTTTATCAATATATTTCTAGTTTTTTTAAAAAAATCAAAAAAAATAGAAAACTTTTTTATGAATTTTTAAGGGTACTGAAGGACTATAAGAGGAAGTAGAAAAAATAATAAAAATAATATAATTGTCATCAAGATGTAATTTATTTATTTTATTCTTAGAAGGTTATTATTATATTATGAATGATCACATGATGGACCAACCTATGTAGGTTTTTTATAATCTATTTTATTAATTTTTTATTATTTCATTTTTTTTAATTTGTAATATTTATTATTTAAAAATAGATATTATCATAATATCTTCAATCATTCATTAAATTGTATTTATTCTCCTCTTTACATATTTAGTTGTTAAATGTATATCATTCTTATTAATATCCCTCACCAATGATTGAGTATAAAATTGTAAGGATAATTTTTATCTGATAAGGCAACTAAAATGATAAACAAAATTTGTATCAAAAAATAGGTCAATAGTTGGAGAATGATAAATTTTGAAACCTGATTCAAGGTAAACTCAAGGTCCTTTTTCCAAAAGTTCTAGTTTGGTTCATTATTTAATTTTAAAATAAGAAATACATTATGTCTTATAAACTTATCACACACACACATACACATAAATATAAATAATTTTTTGGTTAAATTATAAATGAGATCATGATCACATAGTTTATCATAATTCATAATTATTCTAAGATAATAACGTATTATTACATGTAATAAGTTTTTAATACTACATGTTTAATTATTTGGGTAATTTTCACGTAGATTAATTAATGCTCATGCAAGGTAATATAGTATTTAATACAAAAGTTTGATTAAATTACCTCAACATAAAATATTAAGATACTAAATTGATTACATAATTTTATCTAGAATAAACTATTGATCAGGGTTCTTGATTTTCATAAGTCAAGAAATATTCCATTAATCATGATGTTTTAATTATAATGATAGGTCAAATTATTCCAATTATCATTAGGATAGGTTTTTTATATCTAGATTAGTGTAATTTGGAGGTAAGAGTTTATTAAATCTGGGTATTATATTTAATGATTTTGGATTCCACTTAAATGATCAATGAGTTATGAGTTAATGATGTTGAAAGTTGTAAATCCCAACTAAATACTTATAAGTAGTATGTAATTAAATGTAATATACTACATGAAGGGAAATATATATCATTATGATTAGTGTCTCTTGGGAACTATAGTTTTCTAATCTGATTGAATGGGTTATTAGAATATAAAAAAATGATGGCAGAAATAAAATATTGATTAACACAGATTGTATAAATTGAAAATTAAGTTAAATTACAAAAAAAATACATATTATTTTTTATTAAAGTTAATATGAAAAATATTTTTTTTTGAAATCTATTTAAGAAAAAATAGAATGTCATTGTATATCAGAATTTCAATGACTTGTATGATCTCTTCTAAAAAAACTATAAAAATAAAAGAAATATTATATATACTATAATCCCCAATTCCAGTTTATCCTCCTTAAGAATCCATTATAAATGAGAAAGATTCATTCCGTAGATATGATGAAGATGAATTTGATATAAAATGAATCATACTATCATTGAAGTTAAGAGATATGAATAATATGTTTGACCTAAAATATGTATACTCCATATTGTATCATATCCATGATCTTTAGAAAGATTGATCTAGGTAAGAGAGATATAATATCTATAATTAAATCATCACAAGTTTGATGGAAGAGTTGGTTTATGTTGGGCCACATGTATTCAAGATGATAGAGTGCATCAATAAATTAAAATTTTTAATATTCATGTCATCCATGGAAATTTTTACATATTTCATTATCTTATCTCTACATCGTATCTAGTAAAGTTCAATTTTTTTTATAACATGAATAGCTTGGAAAAATCACTTCTAACTAATTTTTCATTAAATCCATAAGTTTAGTATTATATGAAGATAAACAAGTGTTTAGTATTTATAGTTACAAAAAAGTGTATCGACAAGAGAACAATGATAGAGATAATGTCAAATGGGATTTAGAGGCATTCTTATGTGATATAAATGATTCATAGGGAGATAAATGAGTAGGAAAAAACATGTTTTTCATAATTAAATAGAGACTACTATAAAGATAACTATAATATAATGATTAATAAAGGGATAACATCAAGTATATTCATCATTAAATTTTTATTTTATATATTTTTTTCATGATATATATTTTGTGATTCATAAATTAGTATCCATATATATGTACTATATAAATTATAAAATATTTAAAAAAGTGATTTGAATATTGATGATATTAATATATTGAGTCTTATTATATTAAATGTGGATGATTAAAATTTCATATCATTGTATAAAATAGTTGTCATATTTATTAAGTTTCATAATATTTTTATTATAGACATAACAATATTTATCTGTTGTGTGTAGACATAAGTGAATTTCATTTCATGTTTATATAAATAAAAGGATATATAAACATATGTTGTGATATGAAACAATAAAATATTGGTTTAAATATAGGTTTGACTTGGTAAATCTAAACCATTAAATGTAACATCCCAGGCAAATAAAGAATAAAGAATTTTCATATTTATTAATATTTACGAATTAAATATTAATTTTATTTTAAAGGGGTTTCTATGTTCGATAGCGTACCTGATACGCAGCGATGAGTTTCTTTGAAACTTACGTAGCACACTAGTAATAAAATAATATTATTTTAAATGTTAGTTAACAAGTAGTCGTTGTACTGGCGGGAATGGATAGAAATAACTAAAATATGATTATATATTTTTTTAAATGTTTATACATTTACCCAATAAAAGATAAAGGCTTAAAATACGGAAAGAGTTCAATTTTACGGGCATATATACTCTAATTTTCAATGAAGGTTCACTTATCACCTTTTAATGGTGAACCGTCATTAAATATAGTTTTGATCACGCTTATACTTTATTTTGGACCAAATATAACTCTTCTTTAGAATCGGGACATCAAAATTTACTTTGTGTAAATTTTTGGTACCTTTCTGATAAAGTTCATTTTTTTTATGAATAGTTTAAAATGTTGTATTTTAATTCAAAACCTCTTTTTAATCTAAATTATTTATATGATTAGATTATTATTATAATTGGTTTTAAAGTGAAATTAGAAAATATTTTTACCAGTTAATCCAATGGTGGTCATTGGAATCAATTTCACTTTGAAATTGGACTTAAACTGGTGTCAATCTTTTGATACTTATTGTTTCACAAAAACACGCTATTTGTCATTACAGCGGGAATTAATTATTAAATTAATTAATTTGACTTATAAGTTTTGAATTTTGTAAAATGGACTTCATTTTTGAATTTGGAATATCAAATATAGCTTAGGGTGAATTTTTGGTAATTTTCTGAAAAACTTCAATTTTTGATGAATAGTGAAACCACTAAGTGGTAATCAAGCAAACTGATTTTTCAGTTAAATGAAAGTTTACCACTAATGTGTATTGAATTTTGAAAATCTGACATACATGGTAGTCATTAAGAAGTAAAATGTGGTTCATTGAGATTATAATAATTTTTTGGTGAATAGTAACTTATTAAGTTCTTAATCGTGATTAGTGGTAATTAGTGTAGTTTAAGGTATAAATAATGCTTTAATAATATGAAATGACCTAGACACATGTCCCAACCTTATTTGTTGTGTCATGGCCGACCAAGACAAGCCATGGGCCAACTTGGGGACCCCATGGAGCCACTTTAGTTGGAAAATGACATTAATATATTTTTATTTAATGTTAAAGTGAAAATGACACTAACATAAATTGTTTTACTAAAATAATTTTTGAGTGGGGTTATACAAGTCCAAAGTTTGATTATAAATATTCATTGGAAATATAAGAAGAGTTCCTACATCATATTATTTGTTTTATTATTTTTAGACATTAAATAAATTAAATTATATATGACATAATAATGATGCAGCGATGACATCATTATTTGACGATTTAAATAAAATGGAAAGATAATGAAAAATATAAAACCTAAACATGGACAAAACCAATTGGATGAGTGTATTTCTAACCCTTATCACCTTATCCACGAATTATATCAATGTAGGACCTTTTAAAACCGAAACAAATTTTCAAATAAAGTAATATTTCTTTACTTTCCAAAAGTGCCCCTTCTCTCCCCTTATAAAAGGCCCCCACCTCTACCTCATTTCACACACTCCTCAAGCCTTTGGCTCGGCCAACCCCTGCCAAATTACTCTCTCCACATCTCTCTCCTCATCCTAGAGGATTCCCTTTGGGAATAATCCTTTCAAAGGAAGCCTTTAGGCTCAAATCAAAAGGGAGTTACACTTTTAAAGGCAATTCATTCTCTCTTGTTCATTTGTTTTATTTTGCTTCTCCAACCCTCTAAACTCTTTTTATTTACTTCTTTTGTAACAACACCAGTATCTTCAATATACTAGGATGTTGTTATAATATTTATTTGAGCTACACTATCACACAACTACATCAAATGGTTAAAGAACATGTGGTTTCCGTGGATGGCGAAATTCTGCCTCCCGAAACGATGATTGTTCAATACTCATTTAACACCTTGAAGGGTGGCCATTATGATGTCACTATTTTTATATATGATATATAATATGTTTATGTTTTCTTTAAGCTTCTGTATTTTTCATTTTTGGCATACCTTTATGGTTTCCATTATGGGTAAACACGATATCTTCATTTAAGGAAGTGCGGACTACCGCCCCCTCAAAGTGATGTGATTCGTTAATGCCATATGTGGGACATGTAAAGGATGGATTTAAAGTTATTATATATGATGTTATACTGGAATTATAATATACCTCTATATCATTATTATTTCTTTCCATTAAAGTATGATATAGAAATGAAAGTAGCGTTCATGCGTACGTACGGCTTACCGTCTCCACGAACGGTGCATTTCATTTCTTATCCCCAAATGTAATGTACTATTAAAATTACATGTATATAATGTATATATATAATTAATGATATATCTAAATGATGAATATAATTCTGGAATTAAAATATACATACCTCTCATTTAGTTTTAATTCCACTAATATGACAAAGAAATGAAAGTAGCGTTCATGCGTACATACGGCTTACCGTCTCCATGAACGGTGCATTTCATTTCTTACCTCTAAATGATTATGTAATATTATAAATACATGTATATTCTGGATATATATGATATATATGATATCCAAATCAGGAATTTCATTCTGGATATAAAGAACTTTTGACCACACGAACCACATGTAATTGTAAGAAGTCAACTTTCGACTTAAGAACCAAATACTGACAAAACAAACATTATTAACTTAAATGGTTACATAATGTTTATAACATGGAAATAAGTGATATAAAAAGAATAATTAACTTTAAAAAGGTTCTTAATTGAGTATAAATTAACTCAAGTTTATTATTCAGGACGTTAAAGAATGATCGAGTCAAGTCGGACCCAAGGTAAGGGACTTCGTCTCAATCTCCTTTCATTGAGGCATATTTCGTTTTATACACAACTTTCTTTTATACGGTGTATAAACTCCTTTGAATTTTACTTTTATACAAAAGGAATCTTTTTCTACGAAGCGTTTTACTAAACGACAAAAAGGAATGTTTTTTTAACGTACGCGGTGACAACGACCTTTTTCCGCCGCCGCGAGAATTATTTGATATTTGGCTTTCTCAACAAGCCGTAATGTTTTTAGAATTAAATAAATACCATATACTCTTTTATGTATTTTGGTATTGAAAATGGTTTTGAAAAAGGATTCTATTATGTCAATATATTTATGATATATTGTGATTGAAATTTGGAAATGTTATCATTCCTTTATATTGGTTTTATGTTTTATGATTTTATACTGGTACTTGGACATTTTAACGGGTGGTTACGTTATAAACCATATGACAGGTGGTGTCGTGAATACCAGGACGGGAGGTTACGTTATAACCTCCAATGCATTGGGTATGGAAGTCGGCCGTATGGCTATTCCATTAAGTATGTATGAAAATTGGCCGTATGGCTATTCTATTAAGTGATATGTGTGGAAGTCAACCGTATGGTTATTCCACTTAAGTATGTTTATGTCCCAAGTTACCTTTATATATTCTATGTGTTCTTTATATGGGTTTTATGGTAATCCTTTGGTTACAAAAAGGTAAGTAATGATACTTTATTCAGTGAAGATTTTTTTTACTACTTCATGAAGGTGAAGGTATTACTTTGTTATAGTATACATGGTTTACTTGATGTTTGAAAAACTAACAGTTTTCATTCTTTTTGTATCCCTTACTGAGCTTTTTATGCTCACCCCAAGTTTTTCGAAATGTTTTTCACAGGACTTAAAGTGGAATAAGGTCAAGGTAATTTCATGCTATCTAAAACATGGAATCTAGACATCTTTCTTTTTAAGAGTCTTTTTTATGGAGACTTAGTAGAAGTGTCTACTTTGTAATCTTTTAAGATGTAATAGTTATATTATAATTCTCTAAAACTCTAAACCTGAAAAGATCCTCAATGTGAATTATTCATTTAATTCAATATTAAGTAAGGTTTAAGGCTGGGGCCTTATAGTTGGTATCAGAGGTCGGTTTAGACAACTTTAGGAGTTAGAAAAGTGTTAAATTATAATATGATTGAAATAATATAGCATTTACGGATTACCATGTTGCTTCTCCTAAGATATTTCTTTGTTCAGAATGGTTTTCCGCAGAGGAAACAAAGCAGCTATGTTGGGACGACATCAGGAGGAAGATAACCTTCCAAATCAGCAACCTGAGATGGTCAGAATCGGAACTGAACAGTTTGTTGCAGTGATGGCACAGTTGACTGAGGCTATAAATGGTGTAGGTATCCATGCACGAGATCAGCCAGATCAACCGCAGAGGAACATGTAAGTGGTGAAACATTTCATGAGGCAACATCCCCCATCATTCAGAGGATCATCTGACCCTGTGCAAGCTGAAGGGTGGATTAAAGCACTAGAGAATATTTTTGATGTCATGGGGTGTTCAGAACATCATAAGGTTAGTCTTGTTGTTTACCGTTTTGAAGGTGAAGCGGATCAGTGGTGGTCGATGGTGAAAAATATAAGGGATAGTGATGAGATTGAGGATCTTCACTGGGACTAATTCAAAGGTATGTTTCTTGAGAAATATTTTCCTAAGGTGGTTCATCATAGGATGGAAAAACAGTTCCTAGAATTGAGGCAGGAGGATGATTCAGTGGCTGCTTATGAAGAAAAGTTCACTCGATTGGCAAGGTATGCTCCAAACTTCATACAAGATCTTGATAGTAAAATAAACCGTTTTTACTCAGGGTTAAAGCCAAAGTATCGAAGGGCTTTAGCTTCTCGTGAATTCAAAAGTTATGAAAAACTTGTTCGATGTGCGGAGAAGGTAGAAATGAAGTTTGCCGATAATCAGGTGTTCTATGACAAACAACAGAATAATAGGTCTAGTTGGCCGGAAAAGGGGAAGAATTCATCAAAGAAGCAAGGAGGTAAGAAAACTAAATATCCATCCTATGAGAAGTGTGGTAAAATGCATCCTGGATAATGTTTATCCAAGTCTGGTAAGTGCTTTCGGTGTGGTAATCCTGGTCATATTGCTCGTAACTCTATGGAAGATGATCAAGCAGGAAATGAAAAGCCAACGGTAAGATGTTTTAAGTGTAATGAAATGGGTCATTATGCAAACGAGTGTCCAACGAAGAACTCAACTAGGGGAATGCAGCCAGACTACAAGAAGAAAGGGGTGGTGAAATCCTTTGCAACAACTTCAGCAGATGTTGGGCCATCAAATGAAGTGGTATCAGCTCTAGGGAGCTCAGTATTTTTCAAAGATTGACTTGAGGTCGGGGTACCATCAGTTGAAAGTAAAATAAGCAGACGTTCCGAAGACTGCGTTCTGTACTAGATATAGCCATGATGAATTTGTAGTTATGCCTTTTGGGTTAACCAATTCACCTGCTGTATTCATGGCCCTTATGAATAAAATTTTCCCTGAGTTCTTGGATAAGTTTGTGTTTGTGTTTTGAGGTTTGTGAAGAGGTTATGTGTGCCTTGTGATTCACAGTTTAAGAATGAGTTGTTATGTGAGGCTCATAGTTCTCTGTTTTCAGTTCATCCGGGAAGTACTAAGATGTATAGAGATCTGCGGGAGTATTACTTGTGGGATGGAATGAAAAGAGACATTGCTGATTTTACTGTGAAGTGTTTGACATGTCAACAGGTTAAAGCAGAGCGGCAGGGATGCTTCAGCCTTTACCAGTGCCAGAGTGTAAATGGGAAAACATATCCATGGACATTGTTGTGGGATTACCGAGGACATCTCGAGGTAATAATGCAATCTGGGTTATTGTTGATCGCTTGACCAAATCTACTCATTTCCTTTCTATACGAGATACTTTCTCTCTTGATCAACTTTCCCGTCTGTATCTTAAAGAGATAGTCAGG
Source organism: Viscum album (assembly GCA_963277665.1). NCBI lineage: Eukaryota > Viridiplantae > Streptophyta > Magnoliopsida > Santalales > Viscaceae > Viscum > Viscum album. Next base: position 1,017,831,076 of record OY728133.1, on the reverse strand, counting down.
TTACATGGAGTTCCTCTCTCCATTGTATCGGATCGTGATCCCAGGTTTACTTCTAACTTTTGGAAAGGCCTTCAGAAGTCGTTGGGTACTGAATTAAATTTTAGTACAACTTTTCATCCTGAATCAGATGGGCAGTCAGAACGAACAATTCAAACCTTGGAGGATATGCTACGAGCTTGTTTGATGGATTATCAGGGAAGTTGGGACCAACATCTTTCTTTGGTTGAGTTTTCTTATAATAACAATTTTCATTCCAGTATACAGATGGCACCATTTGAGGCATTATATGGGAAGCGGTGTCGAACTCCAGCATTTTGGGATGAAGTGGGTGAAAGGAAGCTGATGGTACCAGAATTGGTAGAAGAGATGGCAGAAAAAGTTCAGTTGATTCAGAAAACACATGAGAACAGCTCAGAGCAGGCAGAAGAGTTTTGTGGATAACCGGAGGAAGGATCTATCTTTTGAGGTAGGTGATCATGCTTTTCTCAAGGTTTTTCCTTGGAAAAGTGTGATGAGATTTGGTAATAAAGGAAAGTTGAGTCCATGGTTGGTTGGACCATACGAAATTCTGGAAAGAGTTGGATCAGTTGCATACCGAGTGGCTTTACCTCCGAGTTTATCTCAGGTACACAATGTTTTTCACGTTTCGATGTTGAGAAAGTATATGCCAGATCCATTTCATGTTTTGAGTCCAGAGGTAGTTCAGCTGGAAGAGAACCTATCTTATGAGGAACAACCTATCCAGATTCTTGACCACAGGAAGCAGGTGTTACGGAATAAGGTGATTCATCAGGTAAAGGTTTTGTGGAAAAACCATGTGATTGAAGAGGCAACGTGGTAATCTGAAAATGCTATGAGGGATAAATACCCCCACTTATTTTGATAAGTGAATAAAATTGCGAGGAAGCAATTCCCAAAAGGGGGGAAGGATGTAACATCCCAGGTAAATAAAGAATAAAGAATTTTCATATTTATTAATATTTACGAATTAAATATTAATTTTATTTTAAAGGGGTTGCTATGTTCGATAGCGTACCCGATACGCAGCGATGAGTTTCTTTGAAACTTACGTAGCACACTAGTAATAAAATAATATTGTTTTAAATGTTAGTTAACAAGTAGCCATTATACTGGCGGGAATGGATAGAAATAACTAAAATATGATTAGATATGTTTTTAAATGTTTATACATTTACCCAATAAAAGATAAAGGCTTAAAATACGGAAAGAGTTCAATTTTACGGGCATATATACTCTAATTTTCACTAAAGGTTCACTTATCACCTTTTAATGGTGAACCGTCATTAAATATAGTTTTGATCACTCTTATACTTTATTTTGGACCAAATATAACTCTTCTTTAGAATCGGGACATCAAAATTTACTTTGTGTAAATTTTTGGTACCTTTCTGATAAAGTTCATTTTTTTATGAATAGTGTAAAATGTTGTATTTTAATTCAAAACCTCTTTTTAATATAAATTATTTATATGATTAGATTATTATTTTAATTGGTATTAAAGTGAAATTAGAAAATATTTTTACCAGTTAATCCAATGGTGGTCATTGGAATCAATTTCACTTTGAAATTGGACTTAAACTGGTGTCAATCTTTTGATACTTATTGTTTCACAAAAACACGCTATTTGTCATGACAGCGGGAATTAATTATTAAATTAATTAATTTGACTTATAAGTTTTGAATTTTTTAAAATGGACTTCATTTTTGAATTCGGAATATCAAATATAGCTTAGGGTGAATTTTTGGTAATTTTCTGAAAAACTTCAATTTTTGATGAATAGTGAAACCACTAAGTGGTAATGAAGCAAACTGATTTTTCAGTTAAATGAAAGTTTACCACTAATGTGTATTGAATTTTAAAAATCCGACATACATGGTAGTCATTAAGAAGTAAAATGTGGTTCATTGAGATTATAATAATTTTTTGGTGAATAGTAACTTATTAAGTTCTTAATCGCGATTAGTGGTAATTAGTGTAGTTTAAGGTATAAATAATGCTTTAATAATATGAAATGACCTAGACACATGTCCCAACCTTATTGGTTGTGTCATGGCCGACCAAGACAAGCCATGGGCCAACTTGGGGACCCCATGGAGCCACTTTAGTTGGAAAATGACATTAATATATTTTTATTTAATGTTAAAGTGAAAATGACACTAACATAAATTGTTTTGCTAAAATAATTGTTGAGTGGGGTTATACAAGTCCAAATTTTGATTATAAATAGTCATTGTAAAGAAAAAAAGATTTCCTACATCATAGTATTTTTTTTATAATTTTTAGACATTAAATAAATTAAATTATATATGACATAATAATGATGCAGCGATGACATCATTATTTGACGATTTAAATAAAATGGAAAGATAATGAAAAATATAAAACCTACACATGGAAAAAACCAATTGTATGAGTGTATTTAGAACCCTTATCACCTTATCCACGAATTATATCAATGTGGGACCTTTTAAAACCGAAACACATTTTCAAATAAAGTAATATTTCTTTACTTTCCAAAAGTGCCCCTCCTCTCCTCTTATAAAAGGCCCCCACCTCTACCTCATTTCACACACTACTCAAGCCTTTTGCTCGGCCAAACCCTGCCCAATTACTCTCTCCACATCTCTCTCCTCATCCTAGAGGATCCCCTTTGGGCAGAATCCTTTCAAAGGAAGCCTTTAGGCTCAAATCAAAAGGGAGTTACACTTTTTAAGGCAATTCATTCTCTCTTGTTCATTTGTTTTATTTTGCTTCTCCAACCCTCTAAACTCTTTTTATTTACTTATTTTGTAACAACACCAGTATATTCAATATACTAGGATGTTTTTATAATATTTACTTGAGCTAAACTATCACAAAACTACATCAAATGGTTAAAGAACATGCGGTTTCCGTGGATGGCGAAATTCTGCCTCCCGAATCGATGATTGTTCAATACTCATTTAACACCTTCAAGTGTGGCCATTATGATGTCACTATTTTTATATATGATATATAATATGTTTATGTTTTCTTTAAGCTTCTGTATTTTTCATTTTTGGCATACCTTTATGGTTTCCATTATGGTTAAACACGATATCTTCATTTAAGGAAGTGCGGACTACCGCCCCCTCAAAGTGATGTGATTCGTTAATGCCATATGTGGGACGTGTAAAGGATGGATTTAAAGTTATTATATATGATGTTATACTGGAATTATAATATACTTCTATATCATTATTATTTCATTCCATTAAAGTATGAGATAGAAATGAAAGTAGCATTCATGCGTACGTACGGCTTACCGTCTCCATGAACGGTGCATTTCATTTCTTATCCCCAAATGTAATGTACTATTAAAATTACATGTATATAATGTATATATATAATTAATGATATATCTAAATTATGAATATAATTCTGGAATTAAAATATACATACCTCTCATTTAGTTTTAATTCCACTAATATGACAAAGAAATGAAAGTAGCGTTCATGCGTACGTACGGCTTACCGTCTCCATGAACGGTGCATTTCATTTCTTACCTCTAAATGATTATGTAATATTATAAATACATGTATATGCTGGATATATATGATATATATGATATCCAAATCAGGAATTTCATTCTGGATATAAAGAACTCTTGACCACACGAACAACATGTAATTGTAAGAAGTCAACTTTCGACTTAAGAACCAAATACTGACAAAACAAACATTATTAACTTAAATGGTTAAATAATGTTTATAACATGGCAATAAGTGATATAAAAAGAATAATGAACTTTAAAAAGGTTCTTAATTGAGTATAAATTAACTCAAGTTTATTATTCAGGACGTTAAAGAACGATCGAGTCAAGTCGGACCCAAGGTAAGGGACTTCGTCTCAATCTCCTTTCATTGAGGCATATTTCGTTTTATACACAACTTTCTTTTATACGGTGTATAAACTCCTTTGACTTTTACTTTTATACAAAAGGAATCTTTTTTTTACGAAGCGTTTTACTAAACGACAAAAAGGAATGTTTTTTTAACGTATGCGGTGACAACGACCTTTTTCTGCCGCCGCGAGAATTATTTGATCTTTGGCTTTCTCAACAAGCCGTAATGTTTTTAGAAAAAAATAAATTCCATATACTCTTTTATGTATTTTGGTATTGAAAATGGTTTTGAAAAAGGATTCTATTATGTCAATATATATATTATATATTGTGATTGAAATGTGGAAATGTTATCATTCCTTTATATTGATTTTATGTTTTATGATTTTATACTGGTACTTGGACATTTTAACGGGTGGTTACGTTATAAACCATATGACGGGTGGTGCCGTGAATACCAGGACGGGTGGTTACGTTATAACCTCCAATGCCTTGGGTATGGAAGTCGGCCGTATGGCTATTCCATTAAGTATGTATGGAAATTGGCTGTATGGCTATTCCGTTAAGTGATATGTGTGGAAGTCAATCGTATGGTTATTCCACTTAAGTATGTTTATGTCCCAAGTTACCTTTATATAATCTATGTGTTCTTTATATGGGTTTTATGGTAATCCTTTGGTTACAAAAAGGTAAGTAATGATACTTTATTCAGTGAAGATTTTTTTTACTACTTCATGAAGGTGAAGGTATTACTTTGATATAGTATACATGGTTTACTTGATGTTTGAAAAACTAACAGTTTTCATTCTTTTTGTATCCCTTACTGAGCTTTTTATGCTCACCCCAAGTTTTTCGAAATGTTTTTCACAGGACATAAAGTGTAATAAGGTCAAGGATGGGATCAAGGGAATTTCATGCTATCTAAAACATGGAATCTAGACATCTTTCTTTTTAAGAGTTTTTTTTATGGAGACTTAGTAGAAGTGTCTACTTTGTAATCTTTTAAGATGTAATAGTTATGTTCTAATTCTCTAAAACTCTAAACCTGAAAAGATCCTCAATGTGAATTATTCATTTAATTCAATATTAAGTAAGGTTTAAGGCTAGGGCCTTATATTAAATATATGAAAAATTACATTCACACGAATCATATTACACCAATATGTTACATGATCAACTTGTTTCTGTAAATTAAAAGCATAATAAAATTTTAAACAAGTAAGGATATTTGATAACTGTTCACTTGAAGCACATAGTATATTATTATGATAATTTACATTAAAAAATGGGTAATGTGACATTTAGAAATCAATGTGATATATGAATAGTTCTTGTAAAATTAATTTAAAATGATCTATATAAGCTACTTCCAATAACAAACTATTTTTGGATTCCCATACTTTGTTATATATATTTATGTAATTAGTGGATATCAATATATATACATAATGAGAGGAATATAATATTTCATTGATATATAAAGGAATATAAATGTAAATTATTTAATTAACATTATAATATGACATGGAATTCCATATCATTGTGATATGAAACATTTCATAACAAATACTTCAACTATTAATTAAAATTATGGTATAATGCAGTAACTCAATCCATATCATATTTGAGATTGTTAAATCAATGTTGAGTCATGTAATTATTCCATTATCATTTTATGAATATACATTGAAAATAGTGTTATATGCCTCTTACCATATATGAAAACTAAGGTGGTAAATGATATTTTATGTATGTTATATTATTGAAGAAAATCACGGGATATCACATATATGTGTATAGGGATGCAATGTGTTTGTTAAATATATTATTTGAAAAAACCATAGAAAACAACACATGGAGGGTTTTATTATTTGATCTCATAAATAAAAAAATTAATTATAGAAAAATAATAAATATATAATGAAATGAATCATATATATTAAAGTCATGGTGGTGAAATTATGGTATTTAATGAAGAATAGGGTTATAATGCACAATATTTAGAATGGTGAAAAAAAATCATCAAGAATCAGTGGAGGATGTTTTTATAAACACATAATATACTATATATGTCAAATAAATAAGATAAAAATCTATAGATATATGGTTTTCTTCTTATAAATGATGTTAAAATTTTGTTTTTTGAGTATAATGAAACAATTTCCTATAATAATAATTAAATTAAATATTACCATTAATTTTATTTCTATAGATAAATATATTTTATGATTAAAAACCCATAAAAATCATGGAATGGAAATTTTTAATATGCTCATATGATCATTTTGTTTCATTAGAGATTAATGTGTGAATTCTGACTATAAAATGTTAGTTTTCATGCTTATTTTTTCCCAATAATATATGTCATGGACTTATTATGAATGTTAATAAGATAAAACTATTGATGTGATTCATGAAATACTTAAATAAATTTTTCTCCAATAAAGACCTATAGAAAGTGTCCTATATTATAGAGAACATGATCTACCAATATATATAGAATAATAATATTAAACTAAGTCTATGTACCCAGAATTAATGTTTATTAAATTATATAAGATGGATAATTCAAGATATGATTGTTGCTTATATCACATGTTATAATAAAAGAGTACAATTACATTTAATACTATGATTAGATCAATTATTTAAGTAATTTTTTATTCCAAAATGATTCTTAGAATCCATATTCAGGGATCAAAGTGATGTTCAATATTTTTAGAAGAAAATGTGAAACAAAATTTACAAGAAAATACTTCCACACATGTGAAAGTATGTGTGTGACTGGTGAAACATAGATCACAGAAGTTTAATTTCATATAAATGATTCATCATGAAAAACATGGTTAACAAAATCCATATGTTCCCTAGAAATGGCCCCATGTTCAATATTTGTTCCCTGCAAAATTATACCACTAAAAAATTAATATTCCTTGAAATTAAAATGTAGGGAATAATCCACCCAATAAATATAATTTGATTCATCATATGGAAAATTAAATATATAATCATTTCCAATTATGAAGTATTTTTTCCCTACCAAATTTTCCACTATGTGATGGAGAGTTTCACACATGTAACCCTCATTTAAAAATAAATGGAAATATACTCAACAAGTAATTCTCAATAGAATATATTTTTTAAAACTCTTATAAATACCCCTTAATATTAATCATCAAATGAGATAGATAGTTTTATAAAACTAGGATCATTTAAATTAGAAGATATCCTTTATTTTAATTAAAGTAAACTCACGTAACCCCCAATTAGGGGACCTCAAATTCAAAATCAATATTTTAAAGTTGAATAGATCATCCAAAAAATGAATTTTTCACACCATGTACCATTGATATGTTTCTAAATTAGGACCTAAATAAGATCCCCTAAGCTTAAGTTGAAATTTTATCCTTACAAATAGGGCCCCCAATGATCTAATTATTAAGGTTCCTAAGATTCACATATACTTGAGAAAGTTACCTAATAATGGAATTCATAACCATAACATTCTCGCATCATTTTCATGTTCTATGAAAAGGTGAAAAACAATGTATGTATAATTTATTTAAATACCACTAAATAAATGTGTGTAAATGTTTAATATAATAGTTTTTACATGCATTAGTCCCACATTTTGTTTAAAATTTTGAAATTTATATTGATTCACATAGTTCACATTTAAGAATGGATGCAACACAATTCCTAAATATTTTCTACAAAGGGCCATCAATTATCGACTATGGTATTCTATGTTACATTAGAGAGGTCTCGTGCCTTCTATGTGTTCATATACATGTCATAAAATCCCATGTATATTTTCCATAATCCCCAATAATGTTATGTTATTCACCCAAGTAGTCTACTATAAACCTCCCTTTGAATCCTAAGGTCTGAAAAAATTGGTTTGTTTTTTAAAATATGTGATCAATTTACTATGTTTTCCACATATATATAGCTATTATTCAAACACCCCAAAAATGATAAGCATACATCAAGAGAATTAGCATCAATTTTCTACCACTAATTCATGTATTTTTTGGGTACATTATTCCTTCCCATATATATTTCATAATCCACATGAGGTAATTACAAATGGGATTTCATTACATATTCATCCCCTCACACCATTATCAGGTTAATCTAATGACTCAAGCCTTTTAGTAATTCAATAAATATTAAGACCCTATAACATAAAAAAACTAATATTTCAATAGAATATACAAGTTATTTTTTATCTTTAATTTCCACAGTAATCTATTTCGACACATATTTTTCTTATGAAAACTTAGTCATATGGGCTTAAAAAATAAGGCATAATAATCTTTTTTTCATAACCATAAATAGAACACATTTTTTTTTAACTACATGTCCATAAAACTATATGGACAATCCTTATCATATGGATTTAAATTGACACATCAAACTATATGGGTTTTGATTTACGCATAGGTGATTTATAGGAATAAAATTATGTTCCCTATCCCAACATTATGATTTCATCAATCTATTTTCAAAAAAAATAATCTTCCATGATGACCATAAAATCCAACATACTAATAAACATACTAAAATGACATCAAAATCTAGCATACCATTAGTCCATACCGAATAGAATTCAACTCTGGTATATCTTTATACCATTATCGACGTAATAGAACTCATACACACCCTATATGAGTTCAAGGATGGAATGAAACTCTACCACAGCGTTAAGAAATATTTTATTACATGAAACTGTAGAATAACTATAATCCATACTGTAAACCACTAAACTATAATGTACATGTAGTAATTTTAAAATAGAATGGAACACCAACATACCACTAAGACTTCTATGATAGTATAAAACTAACCTATACCTTTAAGCCATCCTAGATTCCGTGAAACCATATCACCTACTTTAATCCATTTTGGAAAACTCAATGATCTGGTATACCCTTTAGGCCTTATTGGAAAAAAATAAACTGTAATAAATCTTTTTTATATGGAATTCCACTCAATGAATACACTTATATCAATAAAATCAACTACGGATGAGTTATTAGTTCATAAAATATCTTGTGATGAGATTATAAATACTCAATTATATTAATGATTGTGCAATACTTATGATCACATATGATGTGATAATATTATATTTATGATGATGCAATACTTATAATCACATATGATGTGATAATAGACCAAAGACATATGTTAATGATTGGAAAACAATAATTTTTGGTAATAATATTGTTGGTGATCTAATTAGTGATTATTCAATGGGATAGGGTTTCATTTTTTTGACGATAATGCATTATTTTAATTCCCCATGGTATTTTTTATAAATGAATATCTCATCACATTCCTATATTGTAATGACATACTCCACATGTATATCTAGTGATATGTAAACTATATAATATATTTTACTTCTACAGTCATGATATAGTTGTAAAAATTAATGTATGTGAATAGTGTTCACCCAAAATCCCTTCACACCATCCTTGAATGCATTTAATTCCTATGATCCTTACTATATGGATCAAACCCATAGAATAACCACATTGAAATTAATCCTCATTTAAGATGAATGAGATAATTTTTTCCCTAAGTGTAAGATGGTTCATTTTAATGAATAATCAATCTAAATTTTTTTATTAATCAATCCACTATATAATGAGTTTTATTATTATCCAGGAATAAAGTGATATAAAAAAATACTATTAATACTGGGAATAATTTCTCGAACATGTCATTAATCTATAATAGAGTCTCAGAATAAATAGTAATCTTCTTCATTGGATGACTTGAAATTTCATCCTCCCAATTTTGGAATTTAAATCCCAATATTCCTATAATATAGTTTAATTCACATAAAATAAGGACAATAAATAAAAGTTATAAAGTTATGGGGGAGAAATATCATGATGTAATATAAAAGGTTAATGTAATATAAATAATTCAACCATGTATGAGAGTGTTAGATAATATATGATTATATTGTTACAAAATTGATGGATTTATTATTTTTTATGATTAAAAGAATCCAAATGTCTTTTTTGGATGTTGTGGTGATGTATCACCCTATAATAATAGTGGAAATCCAAAATATATACATGGTCCTACAACCTATAATCTATATTTAAAAATCATTTATACCAATCATTCCACTACTGTTTCCACTACATCAACACTTGGGAAATTTAACCCACTTTCTCCAATCTATCATCTGCATTATTGGATGGATAATGTGTTAGTGAAATGGTACAATCAAGATAATGTGGTACCACCACAACTAGTGGTATTAAAGAATCTCAAGTAGAAAAATTTGTGAATGAAAATCTGGAGACCATAGAGGAATAGGGTAATGAATCCCCTATAGTAATTAAAAACCATTTTGAGAGTCCTCTTGAATGTGAACACACTATCAATTCATATTTGGAGGAAGTTGGTGAGGATGTTAATCATAAATCAGGCTACATAAGGGTCACCTATGATGGATACATGTCATTATGTTCAGTGTTATTTAAATCCATTCCTAGTTTCAAAATAATTGATTGAGGACATTTGAGTACCAATAATCCATGATCTTCCACCTAGGATGACGCCCCACTAGAATAGAACCAACATTATTCCTTATACAAATATTAATTTCCTATTTTCTATCATCCATACCACTAAGGTATTTTTATCCATTTAAAAAAATGGGAGATGATATGTCCATGTTTCCTAAGATTCCCCAATGGAATTTACATGATAATAAATATCATAAAAGGATAGACTATGTTAATGAAGGTATTCCCCATGATGTTCCTCCCCTTTGACACACTAACCAAAATAGAGGTCCCTCTCATGAACACCATAACAATCCTTAATGTGGGCTAATATCAATAATTTTTTAGTTATCCCATTGATTCATTATATTGATGACACCAAAGGAGGATAATTACTACATCATTAAACCCATTAAAAACATTTTGATGAGTCCTAAGAAGACAATGTCCGATTTTTTCTCCACTATATATGAAGAATATGTTCTGGTGCCAGTATTTCAAAGATTCCAATAGTTATTATATATGATGACTATTGTGAAAGCATCATCCTACCCAAAGATCCTCATAATATTCATGAAACCTATGTTATATGTAACATAATTGGATAGTGATACACTAATTACATTAAAAGTCATAGTAATTTAATAGTCATCTTATGTTCCACCATTGGAAATCATAACATTGGGTGAGATAGGACACACCAGAAAAATCCTTACCAAAAATTATAATGTGGCCATAAAATGACCTTTATTGATAGAATAATTAGATAACCTAATAATTAAAAACGAATCCCATTCATATTACATGTGGGAAAAATTAGGGGATGTTATGATACATGTAATGTATTATACTCTCATAATCTATCAGTATATGGTCCCTTAATGCATTGAGGTTCAATATAGGTCATGGTTCTTCCATAACATATAGGAAATGATAAATTTATTCAGTGGTCAATGTATACCATACACTATATATGATGAATATCTCACGATGATCGATGAACAATGCATAACAGTTGACTTTGATGTCTTACCGGTATTAATGAACCTTAATTATAATTTTCTAGGAGATAATATCCATCATGCCTACATATATATCCTTAAAATGATTCACCACTTCATTGAGAGGAATCCCTCTATATATAGATCATGGGATGTGGGAGATATGTTTCTCTATACTTCTCCACTGTTATATGATGATTAGAGGACCCTAAGAGCCTAATACAAACTACATACTTAAAGAAATAATTAATGGATTAATTAAATATTACCACATTTATTGATACATTAAACTCAAGGCATGTGGCTAGTCAACATGATATAGTAGACCTTCGTATCTCGAAAAAACATAAGATACATGCTTGGATGTATTTTTAATTTAAATTATAATCCATGAATCCAATCATTCTATTAAGGAGTCATGTTCATGAAGGGTAAAACATATTATGATAAGGAAATATTCAATATGGGTTCCCCCTCCATTTACAATAGCTATTTCAGGTGAACTCATACAAAACATCCTCTATAAATTTCATTTTTTGAATACATTCTAATGAATAATGAAGGGTTATGGATATAGTGGAAACTACAACATATCAAGGACCAACCCAACAATATGGTCTGGATAAATTTTTATACCAACCACCTTCCAATACACTACCAACCAAATTAAATATAGATCCATTAGTAATGGAATCTTCTATGAGGATATAGTTTTTTTCATGTTTAGGGGGACCCTCATATGTTTTTGATCAACCAATATTTCTTCCTGAACCATGTTCTATAAACATTTGATGGATTTATCTTAGGACAATAATCATGTGAAATTTTCTAAATTATCATAGAAAGTTATCATTTTAAACAGGTGATATATTATAAGACTAAAAATCCATCAACCCCTCTAACCAATATTCTACTAAAAATAGTCAATAAGATAATGTCTATGTGTATTCAAAATATTTTTAAGACACGTAATATATTATCATATATAATAAACTACTACATGAATGGTATTCATTGATGAGTGTAATTTACATAGTGATTTTCAAGGTTTTGAGTATTACACTGATACTGGACAAGGTGTATATGACCCTCCAATAAAAAATTCCACTCACAATTAAATAATAGAGAAAATTGTGTGTACTTCATATTAAATGTAGAACATAGAATTAGGGTCCCCTCATGAGTTCCCATTTTTAGCTACTCAATATATGTTCATCAAAGATAATGTAAATGAATTCATCATAACCCCATCCCACCCAACACATGACTTTATTGAAACTATCACACCAAAGCTGGAAAACACACATTTAAATGAGAAAATTAAAATAATCAAACAAGTTAATGTCGAATTATATCAATGAATCAATCCTAGTGATGATGGAATTTGAGATTAATAATAATATTCACTAGTAAATTAGCATTGATAGGAAGGAACATCCTATTTGAAAATAAAAATGAATCCTAGTTAGTCATCCTATAAATAACACCAACCAATTTTGTTAACCACCTCCCAGATAGATAAAAAAATGTTTTCCTCCCAAAAATTATAAAAAACTCATTTTAAATTGAGCCATAAATAATGTACCCCAACCACATGAGAATTTTCATAGGCAAAAATTATTAATTATATTATTTCTTTTTGGGAAGAAATTGAGCCAGGGGAATTTACTGGTAAAAAATAAAGGAAATCATATACAAAAGTGGATTTATTTAATGACCCCACCACCATTATTTTGAAACATATTTATATTTTAATGGTTTGGGTGACATATGAGAAAATATTACACATTTCACCTCTATGTGTGGCCAGATTTTTGGAACCCTTGATTGCTATGTTAGAGTAAAAATAGGTGTTTCATTCCATCACTACTTGGTATTATACACAAATAGAATTATCAACTAGAGTTTAGGTTCATATCTACTTAGTAGTAATATCATTGAATGTTCATATACCAGTTCAATGTGATAATGATAAATGCTAACACCAATAACATTGACCACATAAAAATGATGGAGGATGAGTGATTCAATGACTTTATAGACTAATGGAGATGTTTTAACTTTTCCCAAAGTTTAAAAACATTAATAAATATATATATATATATATATATATATATATATATAACTTTCAATATGAGTTAGTTATACTGCTAATACCATAAAAATAAATCATAGGATTCTGGTATATTACTAATGGAAAAAAATTCCTAAAATATGTAATTAATCACCCAATGGTAAAATATCATTTAGCACATATGATATAATATAAAATGACTAAGAATGAATAAACTACTATATTCACCATCAAAAAAATATCTATGACAACCCTAGTTCAAAAAAATCAGGATTTACATAACATCACAACATAAATCATAACCTCAAAATGAAGTATCATAACTTAGAGTCATAGAATATGAAAAATAATTATTTGTGACATGAAATGGAATAAAATAATATTAAGATATATTCATTTTATTTTAAAAGTCTCTGAGTACTTTTTAAAAGCCTTGAATCATAATCTGATCACACTACCAGAAATCATGAAACATAATTATGTTTGTGTTGATGATTTTCCTAACTATTGCTTGAAATATCATATATTGTTTGATGGAAAATATAATTTATTAACCCTTACATATTTACCAAAAAAAATTGATAGTGGTGATGTAGTAAGGGATGGTCCAAAGGCCCATAAGACACAAATAATTGTATCTCATCCTAAAAAAATAAGGAAATTTAGAGGACTTTTCACACAAAAATAATAATTGTTTTAATGAATGGGTTTCCAAAAAATATAATGATCATGTTCATGAAATAATATTTTAATTAATAACTAAGACATTAATTTACCTAATTCCCTATATAAACCTATTGGTGATTCTTTTATCACTAAAACATTCTCAATATAAGTGCAATTAAAGTTAGTGATCCATGTAGTATAACTAAAACCCTTATGGATTTCCAAACTAGTCCATACCATAAGGTTTTTTATGTTATATTCATATGGATAATAGGTATAGGCCCACAAAACATAAATATTCTTGAAAACGAGGATTATTTTTCCTCCATCGATGTTATTTTATTTATGGACCATTATTATTGTGAAGAATATTTTAATGACATGGATCACTACCAATATATTTAAGGAAGCATACATCAAGTTATGGGAAGACACACTCAAGTCTAAACCATGATTTAGAAAGTTATCATAGATCAAAAAATTAATTACATTGAATCTTGGAGAATTATAATTCAACAAAATTGATTGGATAAATTTCTTGATACAAATCCCTATATTACTCACCTCGCTCTAATTTATTTCATGGATCCCTAAAGTGGATCACCATCAATGTTCAATATAATAGTCCCATGTGACTTGGCTCTTACCAACATCAAACAGTAATGGAACTGTCACTATATGAGGAGGCTTCTTCATGATCTCCCATGACTATAGTACCTTTAAATGAAGAACAGTCTCATCAATAGAGACCTAGGCCCTTGGATAAATAATAAAATTTTCTCAAAAACATCAATGTTATTCCATCTTTCTATCGATTCTAGACCCTTCTTATTTTCCATTGAATTTAGAGTGTCCCTCATCAAATGCATGACAAACCAAGAGGATAATTAATTATAGGGGAAATTATGGAGGAATATATTACTAATATCAAGTTTATTCAATTCATTATAGTAATTTGTTTTAGGGATAAAGGATGTATTAAAATAATATAAGGGGACATCAAACCCCATAAATATCTAACATGCTTAATGAAAAAAAAATTATTCATCCTTGGTAAATAATGATTGATTTAACTTTTTACAATTTTATTATCAATGGTTATGATAAAAGATAATAAGAACATGCATGAAAGTTTATATAAAATAGAATATTTTGGGACCTCCTTTAAGAAACATAATTCATTTCCATTTTTTGTGATATAGTATTTAACTCTTTTTTAGGTAGACCATGACTACATATATAGATGCTCATACCATCCACCTATGACCAATGTAAAATTTACCCCATAAATGGGATAATTTGACTGTTTCATGATGTTAAATATCTATTTTAATCAAAAAAATATATTATACAATGATGCTAGATAAGACAAGGGGGAGGAACAACCTAAAAAACAAAACTAAATTGGTTATAACACCAAATTCATTAGAATATACCCTTAATATTCCTTAGAATGATGTAAAATAGTGCTTATTTGTTCTCATCCATCACATTGAGGGAAATATTATTGATCTATGAAAACACATTTCCCTTTTTGGTAAAGGTAATCATCCTATGAATAATTTCATTTCCATCAAAGAAACAAAATTGATGTCCTAAAACCACCATATTCCATTGAAGTTACTATGTTAATTACATCTATCATGTTCATTTAGAAACATGTCTCATATTAAACTATATGAATGTGGGTTTTACTAAGAATCTAGCAACGCAGCCCTGAATTTTTTGTAGTATGAATAAGGAAACTAAAAAAGAAACATGGTTTGAGAATATCTTTAGCCATCCATTACATAGACCAAAGTCCCAAGACCAAGTGGCCTGAATTCTAGGATTGAAAGCCCATTTTTTGGCCCAAAGAGTCCCTCGGTGAATAGTACTGCTACAGTATCGGGCTGCTACAATACCGTCGCCGCTAAAGTTCGACCGCTCCTACAGTGCCGCTACAGTACCCCATAAATTAGTCCCTGCCCAGATTTAATCCTGGGTATTTTGGATTCCAAGCAGGAGCCTGTATCACTAGGGTAAATATATAAAGGGATGAAGGAACTTATAATATCTACTTTCTGTATTATACAGAAAATTTGGATCACGATATTCCTCTATATACATTCAAATAAGGCAATTTGATAATCATCTAGGATATCGTACAAGTATATTTATGTAAAAAAGAAGGATCGTTACCTACAATAATCTTTGAAACCATGAATCATGTTGAAAAAAGGTAAATACATCCCTTTCTTTAAGAAAGAAGTGACATTTTTTATGAAAAAAATGGAAATCGAAGACATGGATCTATAGATTATTATTCATTATCTTTGTCTTCCAAAAAATCATGATGGATCTAAAGAGGTAGTGAGTATAATTATTACATCTTTTATTTCCCTAGTAATATATATTGTTATGAAAAATTTCAAGAAACTAATTGGGAAATTTATTTCCCTAATAGGAAATACAATATTTTTTCCATTAAGAAAATGACAGAGAAAATTGGGATCCTGTATCAAATTTTTGGACATCAACAACCACTAATTAATGGATGGTTTTATTGTCCTTATTATTGAATTGTTAATTTATTCGATGATTGGTTTATATGAACTCTTCTAAATATATGGATAATTTAGTTATAATCAAATCCTGATAACCCTCATAGATGAAGATGATATAGACTCTGGTAAACTAAAAGGGGTATATTATAATCGAACGATTCCCAAAAATATAAATAATGTTGTAAGACAATTTTAATTAGATATAAATCATATTTGAATCCCATTAAATGGAAACTATAGGAAAACTCTATGGATAAACTAGTAATTCATATTATCATTGTAATAATTTTATCGGTCCTAAGTATTTATTTATTAGGCTACTACAACACAATGATGACTAAATGATTAGTGATATGGTTATACATTATAAATTTGGATTAAATGTTTTCTATTAGATGGAAATAAATGATTATGTGTTAACATACTTACTATCCATCAATATTACTTCATAGGAATCACTTTTGAACATATATTTTCTCAACAAAAAGTATTTTCCTCAATAGAGACATTTAATCATCAGAAATTTAATTTAATGGTCTATCTTAGAACATAACTAAGAAAAGATAGAGGGACCTAAATTCCATAGGGCCTACCCTAGAATTATTTATCATAACCCCTATAAAGGCATTATTACTAGACTCATTACTCCTCTTAGATGGTTACCCCATCATTGAGGCATAATACCTAACTTTGATAGTGGGTATAGATCTAGGATCTTAAAGATGGTTTTCCAAGATCAACACTGAGGGTGAAATGATTTTAAACGTAAAAAAATGGTGAATATTCTTTTGGAAATAAGGAACTGGTACCCATAATTGATCACAATCAAGAATTGATGGACTGATTTCTCACAAATATAGTAATTTCACAGATCCTATGGTAGTACATCATCCAAAATGATGCATTGGAAGACATGGTCCAATCATTGTGAAGAAAAGATTCCCCTTCATGTTATTGAAATTATTATTTGTATATCCTTAGTAGTGGATAACATTCAACAATGAGTTATCCTGTATGATCAATCTATAAGGGAAAAATCATAGATCATTGAAAATAAACATCCTCTAAGATGGTAATAATTCATCATATACACTCAATAAAATTATTTGATAAGGCCATATTATTTTTGAATTATCTATAGAGATACCCTTGATGTAGTGAAAGAGGAATGTATAGGAACATCTGGATCTCATAAAATGGGGACCAAACATACTAATCTAATTAAAAGGATTTGGTACTGTAATCCATCGATGATGCTTGGATATGTGGTGTTCATAATGTAATGTAATATATTACATGTTCATACCAATATTATCCATCAATCACTATATATATTTCATTCCATAGGGTAAATATGGAAATGATCTACATAGGGCCTCCTTGGGTCTACAGAATTCGATGACTATTCGATACAGCAATTTCATACCCACTACTACTAACATCTTATCTATGTTGGATGATGAATTTACACTAATAGAGGTAAGAATAATAGTCATTAAATAATTTATAAAATAAAACATCATGAATATATTTTGAGTTTTTTATGATATCTTCATGAATAATGGTATTAATTTATGTGACAATGATTTGAAAAGGATTTTATCAAAATATAATATACAGTAAAACCGTTACACCCACTATCAGATGACATCAAATGAATAGGTAGATTAATTCAAAATAAAATCAATAAAATATCTTATAAAAGATGGTGGAAAATAGATTAACATTTTCTAACAAACTTATTAATATTTTTGGGGATTATATTACTATTATATGTACCCAAACATAGTAAACCCCACATTCTTTACAATATGGTACAAAAGCTATATTTTTAAATTTTGGTTCACATACCATTATATAGAAAAACTATTTATAATCGTCCAAACAAATATGAACACTAACATGTTTGGTTGAATGATTTGGAAAATATCAATGAAAATAGATTTTGGCCCACAAATAACCTCTAGGACCATAAAAATAGAATAACATGAATATTTGATAAGAAATTATACCTTAGAACATTAATCTATGGAGAGTTGAATTTAACTTTTATGAAACTAACGAACTTAGAAAAAATACTGAAAATATAAAAAGGAAGGGAATTATGTCATATAAAGTGTAACACACCAAAATTCTAGAGTATGAATATTTTATTTGATATCATGTATCACACACATCACCAAGCACGTAAGAGAATATAATTCCCCAGAATTTATAGTTTATTTAGTATTTTAAATATATTTGTTATATTCAATGTATTTTAATTCATGAAACACCATGTTATCACGTGTTACATGCCAGAAATACTTTTTTCCATAGCGTGCATTACACACAAGACCTAGTTTTACCGAATAATAATATATTAATAAAATATTATTTAATAACATAAGATATAATAAATCTATCCATTAAATTAATAGTTATGAAATGTTTTATCTACCTTATGTGAATTTATGGTTTACAAAAATATAAAACTATTTCATTGGATTCAAATTAAATTGAAATGAATATGAAAACTGATATATTATAAAGGAAAATATTATTATTTTGGATGCCCACAATGTTGTTTTTCCCTAATAAATTAATTTAATTATTATTAGTGATTTATATTAATGTGATATATATATTATATATTCAATCAAATATTTTTTATATTCATCCAATAGATTTGATATGAATAAGATACAAACAAACTAAATATTACGCATAAAACATTATATTTTTAGTAAAAGTAGTTTTGATGCCTATTGATGGAGAAAACATTTTAAATCCAAAGTTTTACCCATTTATAAATTTTATATGTTATAGTAAACATCATATTTGGGAGAGAAACATAAAAATTATATTAGGGTTGATGTTTTGTATTTTTCAGTGAAGATTCATTTATTAATGAATAGTGAAATATACTGAAATTTAATTCAAAACTATTTCTTCATATAATTTATTTGTAAGAATAAATTTTTATTTTAATTTATTTTAAAGGTAATTATATAATATATTTATCAATTAATACAATTTTAGTTATTATAATCAATTTCAATTTGAAATTGACTATCAAAATATAGCAAACTTTTATACATTTTTACTTTAGAAACCCGAATTTTTGTCCCGCCTATGAGATGAATTTTAAATTAATTTCTATTGCTTATATGGTTTAAATTTGGAAAATGGATTCTATATTTGGAATCATAATAATTTAAAATTTCTAATAAGACCAACATTTTTTTACCAAAATGATTATTGAAAATAATTAAAATTAATTAAAATTATTAAGGTAAAATTAAGCTTAATAAAGGACTAAACCTTTAATTTAAGGGCCCAAATAACCTACCCACATTTCCAAAACCCATTGGATGGAAATAAATTGGACCTGAACCTTCTATTCTTGAGTGTGGTTGGTTTCTAATGAATTTTTGTAGATAAAAACGTGGGTACATCTAACTTCTTTTCAAAAATACCAAGTGACTCATTTTCCTCCCTTTTAAAAGGACACCAACTCTCTATTAAGAATCAGGCATACAGTGAAAGCCCCAAAAATTGTGTCATGAACCGTCCTTGGGGCCTGTGTTGTGACAACCTCAAGCCCGCCTTCCATAGGCCAGGGGCTGGCGACTATCACCAAAAGGCATATCCCAGCAATCGGGAAGGAATTGCCTTTAAAACCTACAACACACACAGTCTGAAAACACAACAAGTAGTAACCACAAGTAACTACTATAGTAAAAAGTGTATAGAAAATAAGGGCCAGTATACAAGCCCAACTGAAAGTACAAGTACAACTGAAAGGGAAACAGCTCCTGGATCATCCACCGAGAATCCTACCTGAAGGGTAGGTACATCTCTCGATCAAGTCGTCCTTGTGGTACATCTCATCTAAGTACACCTTTGAGCAGTATCATGTCTATCACCCTTAGCCTCGATCAATTTTGTTCGTCATCTGTATAGGACACAACAAGGTGCGGGCATATCCCATATAGGGGTGAGTATAACGATACTCAGTAGGGACCCTAAGAATCCCGAAGGATTCCCAGAATCCAAAAATGATAAACCTAAAAAGTAAGAGTACAATGACAATGTACAAAGTAACAACCATCCTTACTTAGGTTTATGCCCATACATATACCTAAGTTGTCAAGATTACACAGAGCTCCATCTCATGTGCCAATATCACAACTGTCCATGAAGGAAGAAGTACCATGAAGGTAACACTACACAGAGAAGATCCACAATGATTTCACCACAAATATTAGAACTCATCTCACACCAGGTATAACATAGGTACGGTGGTAATGATGATTAGATGTTACTACATAATCATCTTACTATGTTGAGAGGCAGACCCACGTAGGATCCTAAATCATCAGACCCACATAGGATCCTAGTACAGTAGACCCACGTAGGATCCTAGAGTAGTCCCATGTGTATTCCTAGAGAGGATCCATGTAGGATCCTAGAATACAGACCCACATAGGATCCCAAATCACAGACCCACGTAGGATCCCTTTCTCATGTTACAGCCAGCCACAGGGTTCCTGCACTAAGCTTGCTTAATTCCGGGAGGGTCCACTTCTCAAGCCAAGGTTCGATACTCCAACTACCATGAAGTTTCATTAAAAAATATCCCCAAAGGACTTCAATTTAATAGGGGTCTCAATTCAATAGACGGTGCATCAAACGGACTCCCGGTCTATAAGTTATTGGCTTTTTTAGTCCCAAGGGCCTGGTTGGATTCGTGTTCAATCCAACCCAGTAATACACCAACTTTATCCAAAACTCAAGTGGGGTATACCAAAATGACCGTCTCGATCCAAGGTTTCTGTTGCTTCAGATGGTTCATCAAACGAACGCTCGTAGCTCAAGTTATGGCTGAAAGAGTGGATAGGGGTCGAAGCTAGTCTGGGTCCAGTCCGACCCGATCCGCGGGATCTGGCCTGGCCCACTGGGTCAGGCCCACAAGAGGCCCGTGGCTAGGTGGCCCCGCGGTGGGGTCCTCCCTAGATGCCACCCAAGGGGGGAGGCACCCCCTGGGTACCCCGAACGGCCCAGTCATTCGGGTTGGGTGGCCAACCGGTCGGCGCCACATGGCGTCGGCGGCTGGCACGTGGGACACGGGGGTCCCGCTCGGCTCCTCGGCTAGACAGACGGTTGTCCCACCTCCGCAGCGCAGTCGTGCATTGTTCCACCTCCGGCGGCCGACAGCGAGCCCCCCCCCCCCCCCCCCGTTGTCGCAGCCTTGTGTCGCGGCCCTTGCAAGCCCAGCGGCGCTGACGCGTGTCGCCGCCCCCTTCACGTGGCCGACCGTGCGTCGGCCATCACCCTTGATCCGTCATGGCCCACGGGCTGCGGCCCTCCCCCGGTAGGACGTTTGCACTGCCATCATCATTGCGGCCGGCCGGAGTGTCGGCCGCCTCTCCCAAGCCCAACCGGCGCTGGTCACCAGCGACATTTCTCAGGTCACCGGGTACACCCTGGTGGCCTGATCTTCATTCCAAAGACTCCCGCACTCATCTTAGGACGTCACCATCGATTCAATACCACCACGATCGGGATTCACTCAACCTAGAAACAAGCCATGAAGAACACCAAAATCTACAAAGGTTGTGGAGGGGTCGGGCCATGTTCGTTTGGCTCACACCCTCCGCGTTGGAACGGTATCAAGAGTCATAGTTGTTCTTAAATATAGAAGAATGTCAATAACGGGGTAAGGGGTATACAAAAACAACAATCCCTACCTCAAAGATTCGTTGACATCGGTGAGGAGATGGAAAGACAGACGTCAGTTCGTCATCGTTGAAGACGTTCCTTGTTGGGGATCCTTCGACGGAGTCCTTCGTTGGAGAAATGTTCATCGAAGGAGAAGAGTTCCTCCTCAGGGGGGGTTCCTCCAGCAAGATCCTCCACCAATCTTCTTCTACAACAAACACCAAGAGCCCAATCAAGGTGATGAAGATCCTCCCCCTTAATTGATAGGTTTAATGACTTCATTTAATGAAGTAATTAAATGTTGGGGGTTTGGCACAATTAAAAAAAAGGTTGAAGAGATCAGGTGGTCCCCACCGAGAATTCAAAAGAATTCAAAAGTTAAATAAAAATAAAGCTACTTTATTTTTATTTACATATTTTTTTTATTTTCCCACGATGGGTAGCAAAAACAATCTTCCACCCACGACCAACTGCAGCCGAGATGAAGGTCTACTTAAGCAACTATCAGTGCTGCGAGATCAATGGTGCCCTCAGATTTCAATACTGAGAACCAATTCAAAAGTTACAAAAACCTGCTCACACACTTACTGAAAGTACTTAAGAAACTTTCGAAAAACATTTTGGGCTCTCCAGGCCTCAGAATCAAGTACCGTCAGAAAATGCAGACTCGGATATTTTCATATAATTTTAAAAAAAATTACATGGAATTTAAGGATCTTTACATTCTTCCCACCTTAGGGCTTTGCATCCCCAAAATCCGCATCACAAAAACTAGGAGAACAAGTGGGGGTACTGAGCATGAATCTGAGCCTCCTACTCCCATGTGCTCTCTTGGAGGTTCTCGTGCTGCCAACGTACATGCACCAAAGGTATCGATCGCCCACGAAGGACTCTCTCCTTTCGATCCTCAATCTCCACTGGAACCTCTGAAAACATCTCCCCATCGTCGATGTCAAGATTTCCCCAGTCAAAGATGTTAGTAGGATCATGCACATATCTCCTCAGCTAGAATACATGAAAAACTTCATGCACCCGGTGCAACTGAGGGGGAAGTGCTAGGGGGTAAGCCACCTCTCCAACTCTATTGAAGACTAGAAAGGGTCTGATGAACCTCAGAGATAACTTGTCACCCTGGCCAAATATTTTCAATCCTCATCGGTGTGAGACCCGTAGAAAGATGTGGTCACCATCTATGAACTCTAGAGGTCTCTGTCTCCTGTCGGCATAAGACTTATGCCTACTCTGTGCAGTTTTCATCCACTCCTGGATGATTTTCACCTTCTCCATGGTATCCCATACCATCTTTGGTCCCATGAGTGCTGACTCCTCTGGGTCAGTCCAACACAAAGGCGATCTGGAAGGTCGGTCGTACAGAGCCTCAAATGGTGTCATCCCAATGGTGGAGTGATAGCTGTTGTTGTATGAAAATTTCACCAAGGGCAAGTGATCCTCCCAACTGTGATCGAAGTTGAGGATGCAAGAATGTAGCATGTCCTCGAGGGTTTGAATGGTCCACTCAGTCTGGCCATCCGTCTGAGGATGGAAGGCGGTGCTCAAATGAAGTTGCATCCCGAAATCCTCCTACAACCCCTTCCATATCTGGGGAAGTGAAACATGCATCACAATTGGAGACAATCATCGAGGGTACTCCATGTAGCCGCACAATATCCTGCACATAGAGGCTCCCCAAGATCTCTACTGATCCCTTCTCTCTGATCGGTAGGAAGTGGGCCGACTTGGTAAGTCGGTCGACGATCACCCATATAGAATCAAGAACCCTAGATGCACGTGAAATTCCTATCACGAATTCCATGGATATTCCATCCCACTTCTACTCTGGGACCTCTAAAGGCTAAACTAAGCATGCTTGTACCTGATGCTCCGCCTTCACTTACTGACAAGTGAGGCACCGAGAGACAAACCCTGCTACTGCTTTCTTCATTCCTGGCCACCAGTGCTATCGTCAGAGGTCCTGGTACATCTTCTCCACTCTTGGATGTACCTCTAGAGGGGATGTGTGGAACTCCCTCAATACTTCCTCTCGAAGTGACACTGATACCATGGTACGTCCTCTAAAAAGGATGACATGCTCCCCACCTTCAGAAAATCCATCAGGTGCATGTCCTATAGATATATGAGCACGTTGAGCCTCACAGTCAGTGTCCCCACATTGCGCCTCCCTGAATCATTGAAGGAGTGAAGGAGTGATTGTAAGATATTGAAGAAAATCTTCTCCATCTCAATCCACAAAGGATATCTGCAAAGCGGCCAACTGCTCTATCGCCTCTCCTAGCATTTGTATACCAGATCTCATGCTGAGTGTATATGGTACAACATTCCCCTTCCTAGGAGTATAGACTATCTTTAAGTCATGGTCCTATAGGAACTCAAGCCAACGTCGTTGTCTCAGGTTCAGGTCCTTCTGGGAGAAGATATACTTGAGACTCTGGTGATCATAGTAGACCGTAAAATTCTCCCCCATCAGATAGTGTCTCCATATCTTCAAAGTGAATACTACTGCTGCTAACTCAAGTTCATGGGTAGAGTAGTTCTGCTCATGTTGTCTCAGCTATTGAGAACTATATGTGATAACTGCTCACTCCTACATCAGGACACATCCGAGCCCAGTCCCCGATGCTTCGCAGTAGTCTACGTACCCAATTCCCTCCTCTGGAATACTCAAGATGGGGGCACTAGTCAGACTCTACCTCATCTCCTGAAAACTCCACTGGCATCTCTCCGACCACACGAAGGGTTTCCCCTTCTTCGTCAACACTGATAAAGGTGTTGCAACTCTGGAGAAATGTGGCACAAATCTATAGTAGTATCTAGCCAAACCCAAGAAACTTTATACCTCTTTCACACTCCTGGGTGGCTCCCAAGCAATTACCGCCTCAATCTTCGCTGGATCCACCGCTACTCCAGCCTTCGAGATGACATATCCCAGAAAGTGAACCTCTCGGATCCAGAACTGGCACTTCAAGAGCTTACCATAAAGTTGGTGCTCTCTGAGTGTGTCCAGAACTACCTGAAAATGATAGTCATGATCCTCCTCAGTAGCTAAGTAGATCAGAATGTCCTTGATGAAGACAACTACCAAGAAATCAAGGTATGGCTGAAAGATCATGTTCATGAGTCCCATGAACACTGCTGGAGCATTTTTCACACTGAACAGCATGACCAAAAACTCATAATGGTCATACCAACATCTGAAAGTCGTCTTTTGTACACCCCCATCTCGTACTCTGAGCTGGTGATAGCCTGACCTAAGGTATATCTTCAAGAACCACCATGATCCCTTCAACTGATCAAAGAGGTCATCAATCCTCGGAAGTGGGTACTTTTTCTTCACGGTCACATAGTTTAGGTGCCAATAATCAATACAAAGTCTCAGGATCCCATCCACCTTCTTGGGGAACAAAATCGGGGCTGCCCAAGGAGAAACACTGGGTCGGATGAACCCCTTCCCCTTTAAGTCCTCCAACTATACCTGTAGCTCAAGAAGATTTTTGGGAGCCATCCGATATGCTGGTGTAGATATCGGTGTCGTCCCGGGGTACAAGTCTATGTAAAATTCCACCTCCCTGTGAGGAGGTAGACCCGTAACATCATCAAGGAATACATCCGCGTACTTGTCCACCACTACAGGATAGCTCGGACTCCACATCAACCGCTCTGAGGGTAATGCTAGCCAACTGATGAGTGATCGGCTGCACTCTCCTTCGGGTTAGTCCATCTTGTGCTACAAAGACTCCCTTCTTGTCGGTGAAGGTAAACCTAGTCCCATCCTCGTGGATACACCACAATTTTTTTCCTAATGCATTCGATATGGGCATGGACTGTAGATAACCAATCCATACCCAAGATAACATCTTAAGCCCTCGACACTGCTACTAGAAGATCCCAACCGAAGCTCTCGCCACATAGAGTAATCTCACACTGCTGGCACCTGTGTGTAATCGTCAAATACTCTCTCGTAGGAGTCTCTAGCTGTAACGATCGATCCAACGGCCCCACCGAAATCTCCGAGCTCCAAACGAGGGCAGTGCCAATAAAATAATGACTGGCACTTGTGTCTATAAGTACTGAAGCTAAGGTGGAGTATACACTGATCTTACCTCGTATCATCTCTAGAGCATCGTTGTCATAGGCATCGGCTACCTGGAGTTGGGCTCGTCCCTATCCACTGACTCCCTGTGGTCTGGGTGGACCACCTGGTGGTGGTGGCAGTAACACCTCGAATATCCTCCCACTGCCAGCTGCACGGCCATCTCCCCTACCACGTCCGCCTGATCCCTACGGACCTCCTCGGTCGAACCTCTATCTCTACCTGGGTGGTCCTTCGACCATCTTTTGATCATCTATATGGCGGGTCGGCCAGTCACAAGCCATGTGACCCTACCCACTGCATGCGTAACACTGCCTGCTCCTCGCATGACTGGATCTGTCTCAATTTCCCCACACAACTGACCTTGAATCCTACGGTCGTCCACCTGTAGGTCTGGTTCTCTTGGACCTCTGTGACATCTGTCTGCTATCAGCTATAGAAGACTCCGTTATGTGACGCCTGGTGGTGGTTCTTGCTGCTAGTGACTGCTCAGCAAGAAAACTCTCCACTAAGAGGGCTCTCTCTAACACCCCCACCTACGTCGGGATGCTGAGATAAATCATCGAAGCCCTGATATTATGCATGAGTCCCTGCTCGAAGGTTCGGGACCTAAAGAATGGGTCCCACACCATATCAGTGGAGTAGCGCGAGAGGTCGGTGAACCTCGTTGAGTACTGATTCACAGTCATGCTACCCTGCTGCAGATGAAGAAGCTCCTGTATGCGCACTGTGCGAATGGTCACTAGGACAAACTTTGCCCAAAACAGGATCTCAAAGTCTTCCTAGAGAAGTGTCACCTTGTCATGAACTTGGAGCATCAAGCTCCACCATCTTCCTGCCGCTACCTGTTGAAGAATGGCGGTAAGGATCACCAAGAGATCAGCTGGTGTCCCTACCAGTCGGAAGACTCTCACCACGGCCTACATCCATTCCTCAGCCACCCATGGGTCTGTCTTACCCCTGAACCTGGGTGGCCTCTGGCACTAGAACTCGTGAAATGCGCTCAAGCGGCGTGCACTCTCTGCTACTGGGGCTGGTGGAATCGGTGGCCCAATAGGTAATGGTACCACTACTACCTCTACTAAAAAAGGTCCCTACCCCAAGGCATCATCGCTCGATGGGTTGTCACGGCACGCTCTACCCCAAAACTGTGTTGGCTGTCTACGTGGAGGCACCCAAAAAACAAACAGATGTGTCATGGTCAATAAGTTATAACTTGTGAGCTGACTCAAAGAGATCACAAATAAAACTTTTCAAAACACGCATGCAGTCAGTGTTTTCATGCACTGAGTCAGAAATCAGAAGTTATGGTCCTAGTGTATGGATACGTTGGTCGCCGCACCAACACTGGATTACCTAAACTAATAACCACACTCATAACACTTAACATTATTGCCATTAAAATATCAGAGTCCAATGTTCTATGGTCGAACTGACTCCTCTAATACCAATTTGTCATGAACCGTCCTCGGGCCCCATTCCGTGACTGCCCCAAGCCCGCCTTCCATAGGCCAGGGGCGGGCGACTAGCACCGAAAGGCATATCCCAGTAATCGGGAAGGTATTTCCTTTAAAACATGCAACACACACAGTTTGAAAACACGACAAGGAGTAACCACAAGTAACTACTATAGTAAAATGTTTCTAGAAAGTAAGATCCAGTATACAAGCCCAACTGAAAGTACAAGTACAACTGAAAGGGAAACATCTCTTGGATCATCCACCGGGAATCCTACCTGAAGGGTAGGTAGAGCTCTCGATAAAGTCATCCCGGTGGTACGTCTCGTCTAAGTCCACCTCTGAGTATCCTCTTCTCTGTCACCCTTAGCCTCGATCAATGTTGTCTTTCATCTGCACATGACACAACAAGGTGCGGGCATAGCCTGTGATAGGGTGAGTATAACGATACTCAGTAGGGACCCCGAGACCCCCGAAGGTCCCTCAGAATCTATAAACGATAAACATCAAAAGTAAGAGTACAATCACAAGGTACAAAGTAAAAACCATCCTTACTTAGGTGTATGCCCATACATATACCTATTTTGTCAAGATTACACAGAGCTCCATCTCCTGGGCCAAAATCACAATTGTCCATGAAGGAAGAAGTTCCACAAAGATAACACCATATAGAGAAGATCTACAACGATTTCACCACAAAGATTAGAACTCATCTCAAACCAGTTATGACTTAGGTATGGTAGTAATGATGATTAGATGTAACTATTGAATCATCATACTCTGTTGAGAGGCAGACCCATATAGGATCCTAAATCATCAGACCCACATAGGATCCTAGTACAGCAGAACCATGTATGATCCTAGAGTAGTCCCACGTGGATTCCTAGAGTGGATCCATGTGGGATCCTGGAACACAGACCCAGATAGTATCCCAAATCACAGACCCACGTAGGATCCCTTTCTCATGTTACAGCCAGCCACAGGGTTCCCGCACCTAGCTTGCTTGATTCCAGGAGGGTCTACTCCTCATGCCACAAATAGATACTCCAACTTTCACAAAGTTCAATGAAGAAATATCTCCAAAGTACCGCCACATAATAGGGGTCTCAACGCAACAGATGGTGCGTCAAATGGACGATCGATCTGTAAGTTATTGGCCTTTTAGTGTCGAGGGCCCGGTTGGATTCGAGTTCGATCCAACCCAGTCGTACCCCAACTTCATCGAAAACTCAAGTGGGGTATACGAAAAGGACCATCTCGATCTAAGGTTTATGGTGCCATAGATGGTTCGTCAAACGGACGCTCTTAGCTCAAGTTATGGCCGAAAGAGTGGAAAGGGGTCGAAGGTGGTTCAGGTCTGGTCTGACCCGGTCCGCGGGATCCGACCCATCCCACTGGGTCCGGTCTGGCATGATGGATCCATATTAGCCCACGTTGGACGTCCCACAGAAGGCCCTCGGCTATCCCGCGGCTGGGCGGCCCCGTGGTGGGGTCCGCCCTAGCCGACACCCAAGGGGGAGGCGCCCCCTGGGTACCCCGAACGGCCTAGCCATTCGGGTTGTATGGCCAACCGGCCGGCACCACGTGGTGTCGGCGGCCGGCACGCGGGGCTCGGGGGGACCCACTCGGCTCCTTGGCTGACCGGACATCTATCCCCCCTCCACGGCGTGGTCGCACACCGCGCCACCTCCGGAAGCCAGCAGCGAGCCCCCCCCCCCCCCACCCCCTCCCTTTGCTGTCGCGGCCCCTACAAGCTCGGTGGTGTGGACGCGCGCTGCTGCCCCCTTAATGTGGCCGGTCATGCGTCGGCCGCCGCCCTTGCTCCATCACGGCTGATGGGTCGCGACCCTCCTCCGGCGGCGTGGTCGCTCCGCTGCCGTCATCGCGGCCATCCATAGTGTCGTTCGCCGCTCCCGAGCCCTACCGGCGCTGGTCGCCAACACTAGTCATCGGTGATGTTCCTTAGGTCACTGGGTGCACCCCGGTGGATCAATATTCATTCTGAAGACTCCCACACTCATCTCGGCATGTCACAATCAATTCAAGACCACCACATTCTGGATTCGCTCAACCCGAAAACAAGCCGCGAAGAACACCAAAATCCACAAAGGTTGCGGAGGGGTCAGGTCATGTTCGTTTGGCCCACACCCATCGTGTTAGAATGGTAGAAAGTGGAATAGTTGTTCTTAAATCAAGAAGAACGACAAGAATGGGGTAAGGGTTATACAAAAACAACAATCCCTTCCTCAGAGATTCATTGACGCCGGTGAGGAGAGGGAAAGACAGACGTCAGTTCATCGTCTTTGAAGACGTTCCTCGTTAGAGATCCTTCGACGGAGTTCTTAGTTGGAGAAATGTTCATCGAAGGAGAAAATTTCTTCCTCTAAGGGGGGGTTTCCTTCAGAAAGATCATCCACCAAGCTTCTTCTCCAGCAAAAACAAAGATCCCAATCAAGGGGGTGAGGAGCCTCCCCCTTAATTGATAGGTTTAATGACTTCATTTAATAAAATCATTAAATGTAGGGGGTTTGTCACAATTAAAAAAAAGGGTTGAAGAGATCGAGTGGTCTCCACTGAGAATTCAAAAGAATTCAAAAGTTAAATAAAAATAATGTTACTTTATTTTTATTTCCACTTTTTTTTCACAATGGGTAGCAAAAACTATCTTCCACCCATGACCAACTACAGCTGAGGTGAAGGTCTCTTCAAGCAACTACTGACACTGTGAGATCAACGGTGCCCTCATATTTCAATTCCGAGCACCGGTTCAAAATTTACAAAAACCCGCTCACACACTTACTGAAAGTACTTAAGAAACTTTAGAAAAACATTCCAGGCTCTCTAGGCCTCGGAATAAAGTACCATCAGAAACTACAGACTCGAGTATTTCCATATAATTTAAAACAATTACATGGAATTTCTAGGTCTTTACAAAGTGGGAATTTAAAATTTCTCACTAATGTTTGATGTGAACTTGTCGACGTTGGTGTATAGCTGCCCAGTCTTAGCTGAGGATCACGCGTGAAGATTTTTAAGCAGAAAAATAAAACCATAAAATAACTAGTTTAGAACTGTATTCGTGCAAGATGTATTCTCTTCATTAGCGACCTTTGCTTGAATAATACAAATCTTAATTCTTCTAGATCATCCACTTGTTCTTTAATAAATTTGTGGGAGAGCCGATCATTGAATTTCGAGTGCAAGCACAGAGATCCGATGATGCCTTTTATGCTTCGTTGATCACTACATCACTTCTCTTGTGATGCTTGAGAGAGAGCTTGATCCATGCTCCTTAGATCCATAGCCTCTCTCTCTCTAGAACATGGGAGAGAGGATTGGAGAGAGAATCCCCATGAATAGTCCTTGGTGGGAGGCTATCATCTTCTATATATATAGTGTTAATAAAATACACATAATTTCCTCTTCGGGCCCCAAATAATTAATGCACTATAAATGAGATGTTATGACTACAAATCTGAGTGATAAATATTATTATAACTTTATTAAAATATAATAAATATATTACGTGACAATAAATGAGTTATTAACTCGACTCTTCATTCCCACAATTATTAATTGATCCTTGAATATATTAAACTAATATTCATCAATTAATTTTTTGCATGTATTTACATAAAACATATATAAAAATTTAATAAATAAATTTGTTGCTCACTATTCTTAACTTGAATAATATGAATTTATTTATTCTTTAGTGATATTTTAACCTTGGATAAATCCCTAACCATAGTGGTGGGGACCACCATGTACAATATACCTATTCAATTAAATAGGGAAGATTCTTGAATACGCTATTGTGTCTGAGACTCTAGGCCCTTATCTCAATAGCAGTGAATATTATTCTTAGACCAAGAGTGGGATCTAATAACCCATTATGACCCCTAAAGATATAAGGATTGTCACCCCAGTGATAACCAACCTACGAACACATACTGTGTAATATAATATCTTTATCAATAATACCTCATAATGCACGACACGCTCTTGTGTCATCATCCTTTTCTTGATTTTTTTGATCTAACTGGATGGATTTACCCTCAATTTCCATGGATGTTGTCTTATGAAGGTACTATCATCCTCATCAACATGGCCCAAGATATATAACTTCCATAACCAAAAATCGAAAAATACTTTCTTGACCATTCACCTCGGTAAGATTTCAATATCATAGTTTTCATCTTACATCAATGTACTCTATCAAATGACATACATTGGTAGTGATCTCAAATTAGGATACCATTACATATGATCGTACATAAGAACATTCAATGACACCAAAACCAGTGGTGTTCCTATTGGAGGGTTTTTCCTCATGATCTCACTACTAGAGATCACCAAGTGCAAACATTATGAGAAGATTTCTCAAGGATTATGATCCCCCAGCACCTGATAGTCAAACATGTACTGTGTCCAGTCAGTAAGATGCATCTAGACCATAGAACCTTAGTTTATGATTATTGTCATAGTATTTATAGGTTAGTATTATATCCTAGGATCTTCTATAACCTTCCAATATGAGAATTAATCTTTGGAAATTACCTTTTCAACAGTGGACTCATAAAATTATACAACATAATAGTAAGATAACATCATGTATAGCTAATTGTATACATGATTTGGAAATCAAAATCACTGAATAGTTGGGTCTAGTGCACCCACTATTCCAACACTCCCACTTGAACTAGATCCAACATGCTAACCAAACTTATTAGCTACTCACATGATAAAGATCATGTTTATGTTGAGTAACGACTTTAGCTGCTGGGATTTCCATGGTTCTGCCACATGGAAATTATGTCATAGCAGCCTCATCTCCTTGAGTAAAACTTCTCATGAGATGGTATCCCTACGTATATCCCAGTTTTTCACTATCATAACTTGACTTCTTGGCTTGTAAGAGTGCATAATTGAGATTATGATAATCCTTTTCTTAATAAATGTGATTCTAAGAACTAGGAAAAAACATTGCATTTAATTGCATCTTAGGTGCCTTAAAAGCTACAATGTAATCATTATTTGTAGTTATGGCTACCACTATTTTATATGATCTTGTATCTCTCATCACATTATCCTAACTACGATACTAGATCACATTGATCTAAGGAAGAATTGTTTTCATCCCCTGAAAACTAGTTTCCTTTCTTCTCCATTTACCAGGTTCATATCTTTTTTACATGCCAAAGTTCAACCAGATAGTTCTGACTACTTCACTTTTAGTGATCCTGGATATAATTGATATTTTCCTTCTATAAATTATATCTTGGCAATATCAGTTATTGTACATATCATGGAATACGTGATTAATCCATCGCTAAAGAGTATAGAATTCAAATCACCATGTTTATCTTCTCCCATGTCTCAGACATGTGAACCTGAAGAGATAATTCCATGTTACATAGGTAACAATTCTTCTCTGTAATTGTTCCATCTTGCATTTTTCAATACTATGTCACTATATGATTGACTAGGTCCAAAAAACCATTAGATCTACCGCAATATATCCTGTTCTGTAGAACATAGGTTGATACTTTATGTCAATCGCTATAAAATCATTCTAATCCTTGTTTTAACTAATAGTTAGACCAATATTTATTTTTCATATGTTGTGGGACATATTTATCTTGGAAAACTGTAGCACTCCCACTAACTTCTGGTAGACACGTGGCAAGGATTCATGTCATATGAATTCTCTAAGATCTTGTTGCATACTTTAATCAAGAACTAGATTTATGTAACTTGTAACCCTTATTGGAATCCAATGGTATCATCGTCCCTTCCTAGTTGCATCATATAGACACCTTCCACGAAAGTTGATCTTGACATCCATTGGCCAATTTAATGATTTTAGCAGTTAGCTATGACAAGTAAAATTACAACAGATTTAGGCATAAAGACTTTGTGTCACCAATCTATCCTTATTGGTACTACGCTTACACCATCCATGTATATTTTCACTTGAATACCCACTGCAATATTCAAAATTTTAAGCCCCTGTTCACTTTGATACATGAAATCCATTTGTTGAATTTTAATTAGTCTTTTCAATCTTAGCTAATTTCCATATATTTCTTACATGTAAGAAATATTATTATCAATGAATAATATATCACCAACCGTGGTGAACTCAAAACCATCACCATGATTTTTAACCTTCCTAAGTATTTTGTGTCTCTAGAACCTTCATCTTCCACATGTACTTCTGGAACTTGTTCCTATGCCAACTATTTTCACATCTTAAGCATTGACTAAAACCATTTCAATCGAGCTCCCACTATCTTAAAATAGATGTGAACCCTTATAGAAATGTATTCAATCACTTGAATACTACTTTTCTATCTTAGGGATTTATGTAATATCCTAAGCAACTGTTAGGATAGTTACATAGATGCACCATGTGTTTAACTTGATGCATGTTTATTTATGTTCTAACAAACTCTTTTCATCCAAACACATTTCATTATGACATAATGGTTTTACATCATACTATAACTCGTATGATATCCATTTTGTATTATAGTTGGCATATATTTATGGGAAAATTCCATTATATATAATTCATTCCATGAAATGTAATGGATGTTTCTACAAGTTGCAACATTGATATTCCTTACATCAAAACTCTGATGTATAAAATGTGCATTTTGGAATTACTCCACACTACATTTTGTTGATCAATGCTAACATGTAAGACTTCATGATTGATCCTCCTTATTAACATCAATTTCATGATACAGATAAGAGACTACGTGTTTCGGAATTACTACACGCTAAATTATCATGATCGGTGATTACATAGTCAAGATATACATCAGCATAATGACTATAAGCAACTCATATCTTATGACCATGCATTTTACTTCACTTTCACTTTACCTAATTACATAAAGTAATATTATGAAGTAAATATATACCTCTAACTTATTCTATAAATAGTTCACGCTCTCTTGTTGAACTAATTCTGAAATCATTATGACATACCTTAATTTCTAAAGGTTTATTTGTCCAAACTAAAGATGTCGATAATACCAAAGTTTTTTAGCTATGTTGAGCTGAAATACCCTTCTGGGTATATTAAGGATGTACACTTTTAGTGTTTCTCAACAAATAATTATCTTTCCACAACTGGGTATAAGTCTTACATTTTTATATTCATTGGGTACTGACTATAATTCAAGTATTACTAAACTATTGGTTGAGTATTAAATACCAAAGACAAAATTAATTCCTAAACTTGTAATAATGTCTCCTTGTGCTTGAGGATACATGATATTAATGTTATGTTCATACTCAATAATATTTCTACATTAATCTTTCTCTTGATAATAAAGAAGTTGTGTACTTCTCACCATTGGCCTTGGTATCACCCTTTCTCAGCCACTTGTAGAATACACCTAACTTCTAGTAAGTTTTCTATACATATTTGGTTACCATATTAGAATATTATGCAATTAAAATATTGTATTTAATACCAAATTAGTAAAACTAAAACATTATATTGATGAATATTCCTAAATAAGAAGTGATAACTTGATTCTTTAACTCATTTTATTGCATTTAATCTTCCATTGTTTTATTTTATGATGTGAAAAATAAATAACCTATATTAATGGACATTGATAATGTGCCCTTAGTATTATATTCCTTTGGCCTTTTCACCTTGTCACTCAATTTGTTCACTATATAAATTAAAGGTGAATCTATCTTTTATATTCTTATTCACTTAGAGAACCTTACCTAAATTGGTAATAAAGCCTTTAATCAATACTTGTTCATTTTGCAACTTAAAATAAAACTTCAGTAACAGGGTGGATATGGTATTAGAATAGGTTTCATTCAAAGATCATAACTCGCCTTTCAATTTACACAGTTCTAGTGTAACCATTACATATTCATATAATTATTTTGATTTCTCCTTGAAAAACACTCAGACATGAGACTTCATGTTATATCATCGATGTACTGATGCAGTGACCGCATCTAACACCAGACACTGATGAAAGAATAATGACATAACCATCATATGCTACGTACATTAGTCTCATTTAAGAAATTTTTCCCTCACTTTTGAGGTAATTTAACAGGTATAGGGACACTAATACCTTGAGTTTCCAATAGTATTGTGTGCAAGCGCCTGTACTATTCGTGGATACTCATGCTAGTGAGGACATTTACTTTGTCCATTATTTATTGCAATTTTTAAACTTGTGGTATAACTTCCCATTTTTCTAAAAAATTATTGTTTTAGCAGCTTAATACTTTTTATCTGGATTACTGATTTAGAAATTTTGATTAATTAAATCATTTAATGTCTCTCACTATTTAATCAGATTCTAGGAACCCTTACTATTGGTATCGGAATACTCGGTCATTTGAGTATTATAGTGGAATGGTTCCCTGAACCACCCCTCATAATCGACAAGTTTTAGCTACGCCACTACTTGGAGGTTTCAAGGTGGGCTTTAGTTGTCCAATCGTATGAACTTGTGGTTCCTTGATATATTGAGTGAAGTCCCATCTTCTTAAATCATTATTTGATTTAATCAACATTTGCCTCTAAAATTACAACAAGCTAGCTTTGGATATTTATTTTCTATAATTTTAGTTAAGTCAACCCACCGCTCTCAGAAGAATGCCCTGATAGTAAGAGGAACCCTCTGCATTGTCATGACAAGCACCTCAAACAGCCGATTTTTCCCAAATTTTAATGATGGAAGGTGGTAATAACTTAATATATATTTGAGGGTTTTATTATTTGTAATGTGAAAAAAGAAATATTTTTGTATTTTCTAAGCACCTACTATGTGATCCCACTCTCAACTGACAATGCATGAAATATAAAAGTCTATCACATCAGATGTTCACTTAATCTTGCATGTTTTTTTATTATTATTCTATGTGATCATGCATTGACTACACATTCACAAAAATAATAAACCATGCAATAATAAAATGATGACCTGATCATGAGCTGGTATTATTGGGTAATTCTTTGAGTGAATATAATGGAAAAACCTAGACCCTAGGTGTAATACCTTCAGTTGCGTCATTTGCGACTCAAATTGCAGCACATGCTCTTCCAATGCATCAAGGTCCTATCTAGTGCGTCTCCATAATTCAGAACCAAGTGCGACAAAAGTCATCCCATCATTATACAAAAATACTCACTCGTATGTATGGGGAACTGTGGAGTAAATATACAACTCTGATAATGGGTGTGCATGCACTTATACATATAAGGACTCGGAGACAACATGAATAGCATCATTTAATTAAAATTATTACAGACCACATTAAAGTAATAAAATAAGTTAAATAAATAAATGAACAAGAACTAGACATGCATAGGTTGGTATGAGGCTCATGATCAGTCTAATATACATTAAATCACGTATTTTAATAAATGCATAAATAAAATTAAACCTTCATTGAATAAACTCGATGGAATTTTTAATTGATTTAAAATTCAACTCTAATTTTAATTCAATATATATGTTGTTCGGTCCCGATTACATAATTTAATTTTAAAACTAAAAAATAAATTACTTAATTAATTTAATTAATCACCAAATTAAATTAACTTATTCCATATTATTTTTTTAATAAAAAATTAATATTTAATCATTTTAATTTTGAACCAAAATGAAATTAATTATATTAATTAATTTTTGATTAATGTAAGAATGCTCGGGTCCCAAAAACCCCAAGTAGGCTATGTTCGGGTCGGTTTGAACCCACAAAAGTCCAATCCGAGCAATGCCAACCCACAAAGGCCCAATCCATCCACACGTTTCAGTCTGAACAAACCCATCAGAGAGTTTTTTTTACATTTTTTCAAAAAAATAATTTTAAAAATAAAACTTGGATAAAAATATTTTTTTACATCTCAAAGGCAGCACACCATGTGTCGCCTTTGGGGCATTTTAGTGCTGAAGAAAGGTGGCACCTGGTGTTCTGCCTTTGCCCTTAATTAAAGAACAAAGGCGGCAGACCAGGTGCCGCCTTTGGACAAAAAAATTAGCAAAAATTTTAATTTTAACTTTTTGTTTTGTTTATATATTTTTTGAAAATTTAAAGTGTTTTTATTTTTTTTTTCTTTAAAAATTTTGTTTTGTTTTGTTTTATTTTGATATATATAGGTTTTTCTTTTTTTTGTTTTGTTTTTTTTTTCTTTTTTTTTATTTTAAATTTTTATTTTTATTTTTTGTTTTGTTTTGTTTATACATATATATAAACAAAATTTTAGCGGAGGGGGTGTTCTTTTTTTATTATAATAGTGTAGATCCGGTTAGCTCCACTTCAAGTAGAGCTTTGGTTTTTTTTCTATATATTTATTATATTTATTATATTAATAATTATACATTTATTATAATTATATATTTATTATATTTATTATATTTATTATATTTATAATTATATATTCATTATAATATTATAATTTTCATAAATAGAATTATATAATTATAATAAATTTATAATTATAAATATAATAAATATAAGATTTCAAAACCACCTATTTGAAACTTAAAAAAATTTCAAATACGTGACTTTGAAAGACTCTAATAGATAAACTATAACACTAATAAAAATGAAACATTAAACATTGATTAAACATATAATAAATATTGGAAAAGAAAAGAAATTTCATAAAAAAATATCAATGAAAAATAATTTATAAGCTTTCAAAACCAACTATTTGAAACTTAAAAATGTTTCATGTACGTGAATTTGAAAACAAAATGAATTTCATCAAAAATGTTGATGACAACTAATTTATAAGCTTTTAAAACCGCTAACTTGAAACTTAAAAATGTTTCAAGTATAAATATTTGAATGACTATAAAACATAAACTATAACACCAATAGAAATGAAACTTTAAACATTGATTAAACATATAAGAAATAGTTGAAAACAAAAGGAATTTCAAGAAAAATGTTGATGAAAAATAATTTATAAGCTTTTAAAACCGCCAACCAGAAACATAAAAATATTTCAAGTATGCGACTTTAAAAGACTATAAAACATAAACTATAAGACCAATATAAATGAAACTTGAAACATTGATTAAAAATATAATAAATAATTGAAAAAAAGGAATTTCATCATAAATGTTTATGACAACTAATTTATAAGCTTTCAAAACCACTAACTTGAAACTTAAAAATGTTTCAAGTATGCATCTTTGAAAGACTATAAAACATAAACTATAAGACCAATCTAAATGAAACTTTAAACATTGATTAAAAATATAATAAATAGTTGAAAAAAAAAGTAATTTCATTAAAAATGTTGATGAAAACTAATTTATAAGCTTTCAAAACCACCTACTTGAAACTTAAAAATGTTTCAAGTACACATCTTTGAAAGACTATAAAACATAAACTATAAGACCAATCTAAATGAAACTTTAATCATTGATTAAGAATATAAAAAATAGTTGAAAATAAAAGTAATTTCATCAAAAAATTTGATGATGACTAATTTATAAGCTTTCAAAACCACATACTAGAAACTTAAAAATGTTTCAAGTACGCATCTTTGAAAGACTATAAAACATAAATTATAAGAGAAATCTAAATGAAACTTGAAATTTTGATTAAAAATAAAATAAATAGTTGAAAACAAATGGAATTTCATAAAAAAATGTTGATGAAAACTAATTTATAATCTTTCAAAACTGCTAACTTGAAACTTAAAAATGTTTCAAGTACGCATCTTTGAAAGACTATAAGACATAAACTATAATACCAATATAAATGAAATTTTAAACATTGATTAAACATATAAGAAATAGTTGACAAAAAAAGTAATTTCATCAAAAATGTTGATGACGACTAATTTATAAGCTCTCAAAACCACATACTAGAAACTTAAAAATGTTTCAAGTACGCATCTTTGAAAGACTATAAAACATAAACTATAATAGAAATCTAAATGAAAACTAAAATATGGACAACCCCTTATTTTTACTAAATTAGAAATCACATATCAAACAAGGTTTTATTATCAATTTGTTTTATTGTTTTGTATGTTGGTGCATGATTTGTGTTTGCTTTTTGTTTACTAATGTTTTTTTGTCTACATAAACACATAACATATGTTAAATAAAGTAAAAATATCACATACTATATGCTATAAACAATAGTCTTAACTCAAAGGATAAGGTATAAAATATATATCATATAACTAAATAAAACATGTTTTAATAGATAAAAAATATCAATGACATCAGAAATGTAAGTTCATGATTAAATGTCCTGTAAATAGCGGAATTTTATCTAAAACACTAAGCATGTCTTCATTCACCCTCACTCATAGGTTTACCATTGTCGCCTCTCCTCCATAGAACGGTCTGAACCCAAGGGCGCCAGAATTGGAGGGTTGATCTAGATATGTGAGTGATATTTTGGTAAAAATGAGGGGATGTCCATATTTAATGAAACTGAATTAGGGGGTTAATATGGATGTATTAAGCTGTGGTGGTGTGCCCCTCAAAACAAAAATCACATCACCACAACTTTCTACATCCATATTAACCTCCCAATCCAGTTTCATAAAATCTGGGCAGCCCCTCATTTTTACCGAAGTTAAAGATACATTATTAAACCCGTGCTTTTGAACCCCCATGTCCAAAACAAAAATTTATTTACGGGATGGAAAATGATTCGCCGCATTTTTAAACATTAGACACTATTCAATAAGAAGATCCTCAAGAGAAGGTAAAATATTCAAATCGTTATTTTCAGATACTTCCACCCATTCTTGTAGCTTCAATGGATTTCTTATAGAAAGATTTCTAAGAGGAAGAAACACACTTGTACAATCTAATCCATAATATTCCATTCCAATATACTTCACACTCCTCAATTAAAAAATATCAAATTCTTGAAGAACAATGGATTAAAAACAATAGGTTCAGTATCGAGACAAAACTTAGTCCTTCTAACTTTTTTGTAGCATTCAGATGCATTCCAGCAATGAAAACCTCAACCATCTTATGTTCTTTACACACAATAGAAACTTCTTTACAATTTTGTCATGCCCGTGAGTATAAATCATCCTCAAAAGCTCTAGATAATTTTTCTTGGTAAGGTTAAATGAGAATGGAGGTATTATACCATCAGGAAGAGAGATTCTAGGAATGTGTAATGTTATGACAAGCCTTTAGATTAAATGTGTCAGTTCCTCACTAGATGTGCATGTTCCTCCAAAATTTTCAGGCTAGAGATAATCCACCTTAAGTTCCACATAGCCTTATGCCTTCCGTGGATTAATGTCAAACACTTCATCCAATTTGTTTACTTTATGGGTAAGTACAACCTCATTCCTTTAAATATGCACATTACCATGGACATATACAATCAGCATTTTTCAAGAAAAACTACTAATCTCATGTTCACTGAAATACCCCTTAACATAAGAATGATACAAATAGTGTAAGTACCCAATATAAACCTCCCAATCCATTTTGACTGGGCTATGTGGAATCGTTGGTGTTTTCATCTGATTAATAATTTAAAAGGTTTCAAAACCACCTTCCTGAAACTCAAAAAATTTCAAGTAAGTGACTTTGAAAGACTATAAAAAATAAACTATAAGATATATTCAAATGAAACTGAAAACATGGATTAAACATATAATAAGTAATTGAAAATAAAAACCATTTCTTAAAAATTGTTGATGAAATAAAATTATAAGCTTTCAAAAACACTTCTTACAACTCAAAAATATTTCAGATATGAGACTTTGAAAGCCTATAAAATATATACTTAAAGACTCATATAAATGAAACTTAGAACATAGATTAAACATATAAGAAGTAGTATAAAATTAATTAGTTAATTCTTGTGAGGGGGA
This sequence comes from Viscum album, assembly GCA_963277665.1. Classification (NCBI taxonomy): domain Eukaryota; kingdom Viridiplantae; phylum Streptophyta; class Magnoliopsida; order Santalales; family Viscaceae; genus Viscum; species Viscum album. The sequence continues at coordinate 1,017,789,228 of OY728133.1, read as the reverse complement.
AACTGTTAGACCCTGGAATTGAAGGATAATGAGGATGACAAGGAAACATCAACCCCCACACCCACCCCTTCCACCCATTCAACCAACTTCGGTAACTCATATAGAAGTAGCTTTTCAAAAAAAATTAAATGTCACACCACCACAGCTTCTACATCCATAGTAACCCCCCAATTCAGTTTCATTAAATTTGGACAACCTCTATTTTTACCAAAGTCAAAGATGCACTATTAAACCACCACTTTCAACCCCCGCCTCAAAAATACAAAATCCTTTAAGGGATGTGAAATGATTCGGTGCATTTTAAAACATTGGGTGCCTTTCAAAAATGAGATCCTCATAACATTGGGTTCCTTTCAACCCCCAATTCGTTATTGGAAGAAGATAAGTTTCTTATTGGAAATGTGAAACAATTCTTAAAAAGGTCATCTCTGATATTAACAACATATAACTGACTACATGAATAGATCTTGTTGTATGCAACACATCATTATGGCTGAGTGTGTGAAATTGATCCAGCAATGTTAGGACATTGTTTTCGGTTATGCCCTTATTGATGACATAGACGGAATCTCAACCTTTTCCCTTGTTATTGAGGCCAATCCATCTCATTCAGTATCCTGTTGGTCTTTGGTCTTCCCCGTGGTCGTAATCTACTAATGTCAGGAATCAGTATGGGCTGGTCTTCAGGCATTGGGAAATATCGAAACTCCCCAACAGGCGTCCATGGCGTAGCATAACAGTTAACAGTGGCCACCAATCGATATACTGGATCAACATAATCTTCCCATGATACGTTCACAGACACACATGTTGTGATGGCATGTGTGCATGGAAACCTTAATGCCTGAAACTTTCCACACTGAAATTGTTTTGCTTCTAGAAGTACCACTACTTTTTCACCGTTGTTACCTATGATGGGGTTAAAACACTCTTGAACTTCAAATCACGAGTCTTCCCGATGGAATAGACACACTAGATAACCAGAAGCTTCTTCAATGTTCTTATCAATATCTCGTTGAAAGTTTTTTCCAAATCTTAGCCCCTGTTGAATCCCATCTGAGGCTAGTTTTTGTCTATCAACGAAGTACTTCACACAATGATAAAATGTCTCCTGAACTAGGGAAGTAATTGGTATCTTGTGAAGCCCCTTGAAGACGCCATTTATAAACTCCACAATGTTTGTGGTCATGTGTCCGTACATTTTCCCTCCATCATAGGCTAGTGTCCATTTCTCTTTTGGAATCTTCATCATATAATCATACACTTCTTGGTTAGCCTTGCGGATTTCTTTGTAATGCGCCTCAAACCTTCGTTGATCTGGCTCATATGCTACATAAATATGATCACAGGTCATAGAAATTATATTTTTATTTACATTAAAATAGTAAACATCAATGACGACATTGCTTACCAAGCCTCGTGATTGCATTCTTCATAGCCTCATTATGGAAGGTTTTGTGCACGTTACTAGAAATGTGTCTGATGTAGTAACGATGATGTGCATTTGGGGGCCTCCATGAATCAGGATTTGCATTGGTTGCCTCATTGATTTCCCTATGTCGATCAGATATCAAACAGACACCTCGAATGCATGTGAAATGGTTGCTGATGCATGCTAAAAACCAACTCCAAGATTCATAGTTTTCCTTCTCCACTATTGAAAATGCAAGGGAAGTGGTGAATGGTTCCCATATTGGGTTTCTGCAATCAACAATACGCCCTTATACTTTCCGGATAGAAATGTTCCATCAATTTGTATGAACTATTTACTGAAACGAAATGCGGAAATACATGGGAGGAATGCCCAGAATAACTGATGAAACTGAACACGAGATTGATCCAATCGATTATCTTTAAACACATGTTCCTTTGTATTTATATGGTAGACAACTTGGTTTTTGTGGCTCAGTATGGCTAATAATTGCGGCAACACCCGATACGAGTCATCCCAATCACCGTAGACCTTCACAATTGCCTTCTGTTACTCCATCCATGCCTTGATATAAGAAATATTATAACCGAAAGTTTGAAGTATCCTCTCTTACACAAGGGCTATAGAAACATCTTGAAAGGTCCTAATCATCTCGACGATAACAGTTGACACAAATTCGGCATCCAAAGCAGTGTGATCTTGTGTCAAGTTTGGCTGAACACAAGAATGAGCTGCCTCAATCTTTGAAATTTTCCATCCACCAAATGCAATGTCTGGAATCGCCCTCAACCGGAATCTACAGTCTTCATTAAATTTATCACAATGTATGATGTATTTTTTTCAACATGATGCCTCAACTTAATATCTACAGTTCCACTCAATATGAAATCTTTTTAATAAGATCTTTAATGCATCCTTACTTGGAAAATCCCTTCCATTATATAATGTTTTGTCCAACTCACTAAACCTGTCCACTATAACTCTAGCTAACTCTATTGCATGTGTCATAACATTGTTGTCGAATTTAGGTACACATTCCATTGCTTCGGACCAAGATTCAAAGGGTGGTGGATGATTTATTGTTGGTCAAGAATGTTCTTGAACTACTATATTTCGAGAAACTACTACCCTATCTTCTCCAGCTCCCTCCTCATCTCCAGCTCCCTCCCCATGATCATTGCCTTCTCCATATGTTCCATCATTATTAAATTCCTCATCTAGAGAATGATTTATATGTAAATCTGGAAGATCATCTAATTTTTCCTCCTCCACAACAAGGCGAACATACTAAATTTCTTGGGATGAATCTTCTTCAACAACTATTTGTGCATGTCTATGACTTCGAACATTTTGATGTTGTTGTACATTAGAAACTTCAACATATAACTCCATCATTGCACCATTAGACCATTGGGAAAATAAAGTTCCCTCTTGGACCCAGTGCTCATCAGCAGCCAATGGACAAGCAAGATGCCATAACGTGGCAGGGAATTGAAAATGTCTATAACTAATAGACTTTATCTCTTGATGAGGACCGAGATTTAAGAAACCAATAATTCTATCTTGAAGATCAGTTATGGTTACAAAATCAGATGTGTTAACTATAAATGATGGTTGTATACTATAAGAAGCTCCTTGCTCGGTTTGAATAACATTTCCATAGCAGTAAACACAAGCAAACGTGTCTCTCTACATGAAAAATGTTTACTGGTCACTGAATATGTCAATAATGTTTTGTTACGTGTTAAATAACATTTTTTATCTTCTTAAAGGTATTTTAGTACTTCATGAAGTAAATATCAATCATCTAAAGCATTTCCCCCAGGAGTGTCAAATCAGGAGTGCAGCAAGGCCCGTTTTCGTGTACCAAGATACCCCAGGTCAGGCCTGAAACTCTTTGTCGGGGCTTTCACCCCTAGGTACATCTATTCCAGAGCCACATAAACTTGTAGTATCTAGACAGGGATTTAATTGCTTAGATAACGACATAAACTTTCATGACACCAAAATTTTAAAACCATCCTAAATTAAGCCACTAATGTTTTTTAGAACACTTTTTAACTTTCATAAAGATATGTTCAATGATCTCTAAAAAAGAAGATTCATTACGGTTCTAGTTAATCACTACTTAAGTGTCGGTCACTACTTAAGTGCTGGTTAATAACTACTTAGGTGCTGGTTAATCAATACTTAAGTGATGGTTAATCAGTTAGGAGTTGGTCATTCACCACTTAATCATCCCTTAATATTTACTTAATGACCCCTTAATCATCCCTTAATCATTACTTAATTACCCCTTAATCATCCCTTAATCGTTAGTTAATGACCCCTTAATCGTTAGTTAATGAGCCCTTAATCACCCCTTAATCATCCCCTAATCATCCCTAGTTAATGACCCCTTAATCACCCCTTAATCGTTAGTTAATCACCCATTAATCGTTAGTTAATCACCCCTTAAAAATTCCTTAATTACCCCTTAATCATCCCCTAATCATTCCTTAATCGTTAGTTAATGACCCCTTAATCACCCCTTTACTTAATCACCCCTTAATCGTTAGTTAATCACCCATTAAACATTCCTTAATTACCCCTTAATCATCACTTAAACATTCCTTTATTACCCCTTAACCATCCCCTAATCATTCCTTAATCATTAGTTAATGACCCCTTAATCACCCCTTAATCGTTAGTTAATCACCCCTTAATCGTTAGTTAATCACCCCTTAAACATTCCTTAATTACCCCTTAATGATCACTTAATCATTCCTTAATTACCCCTTAATCATCCCCTTACCCCCTTAATCACTCCTTAATTACCCCTTCATTCCTTAATTACCCCTTAATTAGTTAATGACCCCTTAATCACCCCCTTAATCGTTAGTTAATCACCCCTTACCCCTTAATAATCACTTAAACATTCCTTAATTACCCCTTAACCATCCCCTAATCATTCCTTAATCATTAGTTAATGACCCCTTAATCACCCCATAATCATTAGTTAATCACCCCTTAATCATTAGTTAATCACCCCTTAAACATTACTTAATTACCCCTTAATCACACCTTAATCACTCCTTAATTTCCCCTTAATCATCACTTAATCATTCCTTAATTACCCCTTAATCACCCATTAATCATCCATAGTTAATTACCCCTTTAATCATGACTTAATTATTCATTAATCGTCATTTAATTATTCTATAATTATCTCTAAAATATTAATAAATTATTATTATCCCTAATTATCATTCATTAATAATATTATATTATACATACTTTAATCTAACATTAAATAAATTATCCCTAATCATCATTCATTAATAATATTAAATTACATATATCTTAATCTAACATTAAATATTAACTAATTAAAACATTAATAATATAACTATTTATTTCTTTTCTTTAAATAACTACTACTAGATAATTAAATATTTAAAATTAACTATTACAATTAAATAAATAAATAACTTTAAAATAAAAAAATACCTCTAAATGAAGCTTTACAGAAAAATCTTGTACTCCTTGCATCTCCGGAAGCACCATGAAGGAAAACTCAACTTAGAGAGAGGAGCTCTCAAAATTTTAGAGAGAAGAGGGATTTGTGAGTGAGGGATGATGGGTGGGGCGACTCCCTTTATAGGGGTTTTTTTGGCAAAGGCGGCACCTGGGAAGCTGCCTTCGGCCATTTGAAACACAAAAGGCGGGCACTGGTGTGCCGCCTTTCGTTTCCCCAAAGGCACAAGGCAGTTTCCGGTGAACCTCCTTTGTCCCAGCAGAAACTGAACCGAAGGCGGCACACCATGTGCCCCCTTTAAGATGTAAAAAAATAAATATATTAAACCTCGTGGTATTTTTAAATTTATTTTTTTGAAAAAATGTAAAAAAAACGGGGAGTTCAGTCCTGGCAGTAGAGATCGGACGGGGTCCCAAACCGCAGCGGGCAAGCTAGAGGTGGTGGTTTCCATGGGAAAGAGGTGCAGGCCAGGTGGTCTGGCACTATGAAAGGGGCCACGGGGTGCTCTAGGGGTGGAATGAAGACAACGGCCAGGGTTTTAGGTTGTGGCAATGCGGCCACGGGAGGCAGCTCTAGCAATGCCTGGTTCAGCAAGCGGACGAGCCTCACAGAAGAAGGGAGGAACCAGGCTAGGGTAGCACGGCTCTAGGAAGACCCGTAGGGTCAGAGTACTACTACGTAGAGGGCGTGGAGTGCCTCAGAGAGCCGGGTTAGGGTGGTTCGGCAGGCCGCCGGTCGTCGGTGCACAGGGCCGCTGCGGCAGTGCGGGGAAGGGCCGGCCGATCGGCACCTGGTGCCACGTATAAGAGGGGAGCGGCTAGGTTGGGGGCCCCCGAGGAAACCCTAGTTTTTTTTACCTTTCTAAAAACTAGCCGCTCCCTTTAATTTTACAGTCTACCCATTTTTTTAAAATACTAGTAATCGTCCGTATTTTCACGGTGATAAACCAAAATTCTTAGTTCATGCGTTTTCACGACGATATGATTCACTACTTTTATGGAGTCAATAAAATATTTCAATGTTAATGAAAATGAATATTGAATATTTAAAAATCTCAAAATAGGGATTCTTATTATTGGAATACAATTGGACAAAATGGACACATTTATGATAGTAGATAACATTTTGGAAAAATAAAAGAAACTGAGAAAGTTGTTAACTGTACAATGGGTAGAAATTGAAAAATTATCTTAAGTGGAAATAATTCGTTGAAAAGAATAACATTTTCATAAAATGTTAAAAAATGTGTTAAGAATATCAGCATAATCTATTAATAGTATAGATTATATAGGAAATAAAGATTAAATAACAATGTTGAAAATAACTGAATAATGTTTGATTTTCAATTACCATGCAATTACATTATGAACTATCCATCTATTTGATCAGTCTTTTAGTTTATGCTTTCATTCAATCGGAGTTTCAGTTCAATGGGAAAGATTGTTGTAGCAGGGGAGTCTGGAAACATTCTTACATATCTTCGGACCGCATCATCAGCATCAAACACTGTAAACAAATTTTCCTACATGAAGAAATTAATTTAATGAATAAGTAGCATATAATATTGAGAAATGAATTCATTAAAGCAGAATTCTAACAGTTTACAATAGAGAAGAAGAAATGAAATATATGTGATAGTTAGAGGAAAATGCATATGACATTAAAAAATTCAGTATTGCTGGTTCCAATGATTTTATAAAAATATTGGTGAATGAAAATAGAAAACACATACCTGAGTAGAAGAAATATTTGTAGTTGTTGTAACATACCAAGTTTTAGTGTTCCAAGCAACTCCTAAATTATCTCCATTGCGTCATCATCTAAATCAAATGATCTACCATAATCTACAATAGAACTGCACATGATCAAATGATCTACAACAGAATTGCACAGGATCAACAAAACTGCACATGATCAAAATTTTGGGAACTTCACATTATTATCTGCAACAGAACTGTACATGATAAACAGAACTGGACATGATCATCATCTACAAGAGAAATCCACATCTAAGAATGGAATAGTAAATTATCTCCATTGAGTCATCATCTAAATCAAATGATCTATAAAAGAACTGCACATGATCATCATAGACATCAAACAGATGATCATGTGAGTGCAGGAATTGATGTAAACATGATGAACATATTATAAAACCAGTTATATTTATGATTTCTGTTGGTCGGAATGTTTTAGTGTGAACATGAATGCACATTAGAGAGAGTGAGAACTGTCTATTAGATAAAAATAACCTCCAACCTCTATTTTTCTGGACGAACCAGCATGTCAATACTCTTTAACTCGAACCTCTAGGCTTTGTTGATGAATCCCAAAGATCGAGTGATTTAATGTTCCTATAACACAAGGGTAAAATGAAAATTACAATAATGTGGTCTATGTGTTGTAAAAAATTAAAATTGAGAAAGTAAAAGAACAATAGCTTTTCTTGCATCTTCCAATTCTAATTTTTCAGATTTCAGATGAAAAATTCATGAGATTTAGCAAGATTATCACAGATCTTCATCAAAAAATGTTTAAGATTGATATCTAGTTTTGCTTCACAAATGTTTTGGTTTTCTTCAAAATAATTAGGGACTTCTAAGGATGGTTAAAGATGCATTGTCCCAAAATATACCCATAATAGGCAAAACATATGAATTTATTTTCACCTAATTGATTCCAATCCCTAAAGTGATCCATTGGATACCGACACACAAAATAAGGGGTCAAATTCAGCACTTGAGATTTAGCCCAATCAGAAAACAAATCCAGGAGATAAAATAAAACCGTAGCTTCAAAATACAGAATTAGTAGACATAAACATTGTTTATAAGTGGTAAGAACATGCAAAAAATAGTAGCTTCAGAAAACACCTACCTTCTAAGATACAGGCTCAAATACATAGAAAAAAACCGCCTGACAGATAAGGGCAGACCAATCCGAAACATCCAGTGATAAGGAGTAAAGAAAAACTTTGAAAGTACTGCAAAACACATGAGTATCATACTTCTTATCATCAATGTGTCCAATAACAAAGATTGAAAATGCTCAAAAAGAGAACAGAACATAAGGTGGAACATAGGCCTTCCATATAGCAGCATAAAAGCAGACAAAAAGAAGTCCATTTCATTGAAAAACCAAAAATAAACTGAAATATCTCCTCTGAATGAAACCAAAATTCAGGAATATATCAACTGAATAGAAAATGGAAAACCAAACCAGAATAAACCTTTGACAATGTAGGAGTATCCATAATCTCCAATTTCATCCTTACTGATAATAAAAGGGCATCAATTCCAAAGGTAGCTCATAAAGAGGATGACTGAAGGAAATTGTATACCTGATAAGGTGTAGGAACCAACTCAAAATTACAAACCTGCATACTGTGAGTTTATTCTCTACAACCCCCTGAAGAAATTTGTTCATCATTAGTAAAAAAAAATTGTAAACATCAAGGCAAGAAATAAAATACAATCTCTGATATATATTTTTTTGGTTGCAATGCTATTAAAAGTAATTTTGGATTAACTGGGATATGATGAAAGCCATAAAAATTAGATTAAAATATAACTACATATAATGAGAACAGCAGAAATATAATAAAATATTTGTAACATACATGTTTCAACTTAAATCCAACATTAAATAACAATAAACCCAAGGATATAAGAGTAATAAATAGTGAAATTAGAAAATGAAAATGGAATCCTTGAATTATGAAAAGAGGTTGATGATATACCCTGACGTATAATTTGGTGTTCCAAAATTGAGTCAAGTATGTTACCATTATTCTAAAACCTCTTGATCACCGACGTTATACCCTGATGTTTCATTTGGAGTGCCAAAATTGCAGTTTCATCTTTCAGAACATCTTGAACCTTCATTTTCTTCTCAGTTGCATATGTTGCAGTAGAATATGATATTTGAGAATCTCCCCACCATCATAATAAATCATATCATAATAATTAAAAGTAGTTGAACCTGGTAAAAATAAATTATAGTCAAACAATCTAACCATAACATAATGAAGCAGTTTGATATTATGATATCATACCGAGAATCTCCTCTCAAAACAACTAATCCATGAATTTAAAACACCAACAGAGAAAGCAGTGATTACCTACTAAAAAACATCATGATGGAGGAACCATCATCCCTTAGTGATTCTTCAACACATGAACAGTCTTCCCACTGTGTCCAGTGGTCCTCGTATGCTTTTCATTTACTGCATTGATAAAATGTGATCAATTTAATAAGAAAATATATGGGTTGATGGACATACAATTTAACTTTTCTTTATATGATTTTTCTTACAAAGTAAAATAATACGATGAAATTGATATTATTGTTATCATAGTAGATAAGCTAAAAATTGGAATGCGGTTGTGCGGAAATTGAAATTCATGGAAGTAAAGTCACACCTAGTATCCGATCTTGATCACATCAATGGGTGAAGTTACAGTTCGAGAAACATTTCTAGAAAAGGCCCTCGACTTCACATCATCAAACAGGATCCTTGTACACATATAAAAGTATTGGGGATTCTCCAATAAACCCGGAAAAGCACAACTATTTTTCTATGTCTTTTTTCCATAAAAAGGTAAACCACATATGAAAAAATTAACATTGTCTTAATATGAAAGAATATAGAAATAGAAATTATATATAGTTTAAGTAAAAGAAAGATTGAAATAGAGATATGGTGACGGATCAATAAAAGGTCAACATAACAAAGTTTCAATTTCAGCAAACAAACCAAAAGTCTGACCTCTCTAGAAAGATGATAAGAAAACTGAAATACTGTTTTAGTAATACAGAAATGTTTGACAACAGATACAGGGAACCAGATTAGAAACATCAAAAGATAAGTCCTGCAAACTACAGATGGTGTCTTGAAAATGAGCAATCAACAGCCTCAATAGACCCCAGTATCAGCAGTTAGTTGCTTCAGTCAGTCCCCCTGTTGATTTTTCCATAGTTGGCATGTCAAGGTGAGTACCATGACTTGATGATCCCAGGGTGTCTTCACATTTAAGAATATTATGTTTAATCTGTTCTTCATTTTCAAAATCAGATAGGAGTTTTTTCTATATGTACAATAATGGCACATTAATATGTAGGTAACCTTCACTGAGATGTGTAATCGGTGGAGCAGATAAAAATAGTGTCTAATAAGAATGAATTTCATTCGATAAAGCTGGAAATATTAAAATAGTTATTCTAGGTAAGATTACTTTACTTGAGTAGATGACATATCTGAGACCGATATAGTTAAACCTGAGCTACCGTAAGAAGTAGAACACCCATCATCATGATGTTGCTATAAGGGAAAGTAGAAAAGAGTATTATACTATGGTGTTTCATGTTTTGGTTTATAGAAGTTTAAAAAATTTAAATGATATGAACCATCATATTTTAAACCCCACTACCCAACTCTGAAGACCCACTACTCTGATGTGTCTGTGTTGTCACAAATAGAAAAAATAAGTTGTATATAATCAGTGGTATAGTATGTTGAGAGTGCTAAAAATTATTACCTCTTTTTGGTCAAAGGTGTCACTGAAGCTAAGAATGTACATCTCATTATCACATATAGAAAGAACTTTGTAGATATTATGTTCAAACAAACAATAACGGTTTTGAATATTAAAAGCAGTTACATCAATTGAGAATAAAAAATTCTTTGACTTGAATACTTCCAACTGATGAGGGAAACCATACTCATCATCATCATAATTTAAAAATGATAACAACTATTAGTTGTCAGATAGTAGAAATAAGGTTAGATGTTATAAAAAGATGATGCTACCTGTATCAGAGAAGCTCTTAACTTTACAGTCGTTTCATGTATAAACTGCATAACTTGTTTTTCAAACATAACAACTGAAAATGAGCCTGTCTTATCTGCAACCATGAGATGTAACCTAAATCTATTCATTGTATTTTTAAGAATGCATAATTAGTGGGAGAAAGTGTATCCCATCAGTAGCACCGAGTTGCAATGTTAGAATATTTAAAAATCAAAGAGTTGTTGACCTGTAAGTGGTAGTATTATGTGATAACTTGCATTTTTGGCACCATAATGTTCCATATAAACTGTGAGCTTTTTTCATGCAAGAGTCACATGACTCATAAAACCATCTGTGGGTGCTTTGAATTTTTTGTACTGTCTGAAATTAAGCATCTTGTAGGCTACAATAGAATGCGTACATTAATGAATTTTTAATAAAACAAAGAATAAGTTCAAAGTAACAGCAACTAAATATTTACATATGAAAATTAAGGACATAGTACTTACTTGTTGAAAGTTTTTTACACCATAAATGTATTTTCTGTTACTCCAATATAGTACTTCTATAGAGGGGTTTGGATTCACTGATGATGGAATCCGTAACTGGGATGGAAATATGAACCCAAACTTAGAGACATCCGTAATAGAAAAAAAAAATAGGAATTATATAATTTATTATAGAAATGAACAACCAATAACAAATAACTAAATATACTAAAATATTAATAGTACATACTAAACCTGTTTCTAAAACTGTCAACTTCTGCAATGTCCAGGTTGTACAAAATCTTGGTTGCTTGAGTAGTAGTTGTCAAAATAACAGTTCCTCTAAAATATATGAAAACAATTTTAGTCAACCTAAGGTTGAAGATACATATAAAAAAATTATGTACAAACAAAAAATTGGTAAATTGTGGAAAAATACTATACTGCTTAATTTTTTAACCCGGTCGAGTTGTAAGATAAAAATGTTAGGTGATTCCTTCTGTTGATCCAAATAAACTGGCATTTCAGTGGCATAATTTCCCCATAAGCTGCAGTGAACTTTCAAACCTCTGTAAGGAAAAGAATAGTAGTATTTGTAAATGTGATATAAATTTTCCATGTCACATTAATACAAATTTTAAATCACTTATCATCCTCAAGAATAATTTTCATCCTAAGGTTCAAATTTCCCATTGATTGTAGTGGCTGGGAGTATCATAGAAGCCCACTGATTTCTAAACCATAAAACACAGAAAGAAAAACAATGACGGGGAATTAGATTGATTTGGAAAACACTATCTTGATTACTACGAAATAATTGAATACAGAAGTATATCAATGCACTAAAATGGAAGTATTCCTATTAGATTATCTTCTGGTACATTCCTTTGAGAAATGTCATTAAATGAAGTGAAATTAAAACTGAACAGTGGTATTTGTGCATCATAAGGATGAAGAAACGTTATTGACGTGAATAGCAGTCGGAATGCATGCCGAGTTTCCAAGTAACATCCTTGATTTGGAGCAATTTGAAAGTTTTGAATGTAATAGCAGAATCCTTCACGCATGACATCTTTGAACTTAGAGATAAGCTGATAGTTTGTAATTGAACATTGTACCTTTGTTTCCTGAAAACAGTAAATATATTGGTGGTTGTAATAGAAATATAATATTTGACAGAAGATATAGATATAAATGAATATATTACACTATAGTAAGATAATAAAAATAAGGTGTTTTTGTTAGAAACACAGACCTGTATATCTCCAAGTATGAAATCTATATCAATGACATTATTGGAGTTTTTTTATTAATAATTGCACCAAATGTTCAACACATGAACATGTATCTTTAGAGTTTCATTTGACTCTGGAGAAATCTCACACAATGAGGTTATCGATCTGGACATAATTTTTTTATTCTGTACATTTACAATTAGCTTAGAAAGATAACTAAATCATAAGATAAAGAAGTAACAGAGTTATAGAGATCGCATTATATAAAAAAAATTAAAATATGAATAGTTAAATTTAAATGATACCTAAGACAGGTTATCAAATATTTATTTATAGACAATATTGTGTGTGCAATCAGTAACTGTGTTATGGCTATCTGCAACTATTACTTTCAAACCATTCGGTGAGGTGACCCTAGAAACAGCCACATATAATTGACCATGCAAGAACATAGGCCTGAGTAAAAATAACCCAACTGAAGAGAAAGATTTTCCTTGACTCTTATTAATAGTTATAGCATAACATACTATCAAATGATATTTCTTTCTTTGTAATTTGAAATGCCATATAACATTGGATTGTGTCATAGTTAATCTTGGAATGAATGCACAGTACCCCGAATGATAGCCAATTAAAATTTTTGCTCTGATGACATGGTCTCCCAAGTGTGTAACAATCATGCGAGTGGCATTACACAGACAAACTGATTGATCCACATTTCTTAACAACATGACAGGAACACCAATATTTAGACTAATTTTGTGCGCTGCCAATCCAGAGATATTAATACCATTTAAAAACTCAAAGGTTTATATATTCTCTGGCCTATCCGAATCAAAACTGGCATTGCAAACACTGTCAGAGCTGAAGTAGTCTCTGATTTCAACATTTGTGAGAGATAGCATGTAGCCATTGATTTCTCGAACAACATCACATGTTGGATCTATAATCTCTTTTTTCCTTTAGAAAGCTGACATCATCGTAATGGTCTGTGAAAGTAGGATATGTGAAGTCAACCATTGCTTCCAATGCATTATCGGTTGATTTTAGAAGATAATCTGCTGGAATATGAATTAACAATTCACCATAATCAGGCTCTCCAGTGTTACCATCACCAATATCTAAAACCCACTTTGAAAAGGTTTGTAAGTCATCTGAATCATTATTGGCGGTCCCAAAATGAAATCACATGTTTTTTGTTAGAGTTAAGACTCTACATTGTTTCCAAATATATGATGACTTAATACTTGCAAAAACAATGTCATTTCTGTTACCACCTGGTATAATTGGTAATATTTGACGGAAATATCCACCCAATACAACTTTGATACCTCCATATGGTAAATATGTAGCATTGACATTTTTTGTTGTCATTATATCTCTTAGAGTATGGTCCAAAGCCTCAAAACAGTACTTGTGAACCATGGACGCCTCATCCCAAATAATCAGTTTTGTAACATGTAATAGTTGTGCTAACTCACTCCCTTGTTTAATATTGCAAACAGATTTCTCATTAACAGAGATTGGAATACGAAATTTAGAATGTTCCGTCCTTCCACCAGGAATAAGTAGTGATGTTATTCCACTTGAAGCGACTGCCAGAACAATACTGCCCTCTGATCGCAGTAAATATGTGAGTACTCTCCAAATAAATATTTTATCGATACCTCCATATCCATGAAAAAAATAAGAAACCCCCACATGTAGTTGATATTGAAGACAAAATGACATTGATCACATTTTTTTGTTCAATGGTAAGTATACCCTATAAAGTTATGTAATCATTTCGAAGATCATCTCTGTTGTAGTTTAGTTCCTCCACAATTGAATGATTTTTATGAGTGTCGATTACAAATTATGGAACAGGAATAGGGGGAAAACACTGAAGAGATATACCATTGCTTCATAAAATGTCGTTTATTTCTTACGAAGCAAACATGTGCCTCTGTTCATCAGTGAGTGTGAAATCTAAACAAAATTTAAAACATATTTAAAGGGTTGTATGAATTAAATGGTAATTAATGAATTACAAAATGTATAGTACCTTCGAAGTATTTCAATAAACTACTCATCATTAGAAAGCAGGATGGTTCCTCAATAGTATTAAAGAGAGAACTGACATATATTATGACTGACAATATAATTAAAATTTGGAGTAATATTATAGACATCAGTTCTACCTGCATTACATACACAAAACAACACATTTCAATCAATCATAGAATGATGCAGACATATAGGGAAAAATATAATTATGAAAGCAGAAGAACCCTCCACTTGTAACATAGAAATGCACAGAAACGTTGACAGTACATGACGGGGACTGCTAAATCATTTGAAGACACAAAACATATCACATTCTACAGAAACATATGACTGTGCAATTACATTATAGAAATCATAATTAAAAATGCAGGACAGACATGCAGTTTTTTCATAGAAATATGTAGAAACATGTACAAAACATAACATGGACTAATGGAAAATTTAAAGAAGTGTGTAGAAACATGCAGGCAGAACCATGCCATTTAGAGTTCTGCAAATACATGTAGTTCTTTATTGTATAAAAATTCCTGACATATATTGTATTGAAATATTTATAGAAACATATGTAAACGGTTAATATGTGTAGCAAATACATAAACTAAACATTAAAGTAATGATGTAGTAAGAAAAAGTAGTTGATAATTTGAAATGTGTGCCTTGCATTTGAAGCCTTTGTCTTTCAAAATATAAGATATATTTAGAGAGAATATTGAAAGTTTCATTCCAACCTATATCTAGGCGAGAAATGTTATTTGAGATTAGCATGCTTGAAAATAGTCTGCGTAGACAGTGGCCCATTCCCCATGCTGAGACCTCTTTAATAGTGTCAATGAATTATCGGTCATTAGCTAGTAGTCCCATAGTAGAACATGCCTCCCTAAAAGTGCCATAAGTAATGCTGTTGATAGATTTCAAATCCTCATATGATGTTGCACCTCTGATTTTTGTTAGAAGAATCCATAGGTAGTATAGCTCTCTTGTGGTAGGAGTAACATAGTAGAGTTGACCAATACTGAAACCCTGTTTTCAGAGATGCCATTTTTTTTCTTGACTACGGAAGACAAACCTAGTTGGGTATTCTGCGAAAGTTAAACTTCTACCTTCTGGGAATGTCACATTTGATTTAAACCAAGACGTGAAAATTGTTTAAACAACATTTACATTAGTTGGGACATCTTCAATTTTTTCATTGTCTCTGTATGTCACAAAATTTTGCCCCGATAAATGATAATGCAGCTTGTTGACAGGTGGATATCTGTAATGTATATTGTAAGAGAAGATCCACCAGGAATCCTCACAAGGTGATTTGTAGCAACATTCATAATAAATCTTTATCTCATCAACAGTGTTGTCTAATAAGTCTTTTCTGTTGCTTTCATATAGTGCTGTCATTACACGATCATTTCCTTTGCTTATATATTTAAAGAGATACTTGATAGAAGATGACTGGTTTCAAACTTCAATATTGAGATGGGCTTCATACTTATGTATCAAAATTGGATTGTATGGTACCACAAAACGATTATCCAAATCAACACCATTTTTATGGATTGTTTTGTCATCATCCCTTCTACGATATATGACATAACTGTCATCATCTATTGTTGTATGTACAAAAAAAATTTAGGAAAGAACTTAGAGCATTTTCCTTTTTTCATACAAGGAGAAGAACGTCTGGAATCTCCACAAGGGTCATGGAGAATATTGTTTTTAACAACTTCATGCAGTCTTGGGTAGGAAACTTTATCTGGAATCTCATCGGACACCACTCTGTTAACATCAGATAGAGTGATAAGTTTTTTTTCATGACAAAGAAACAATAAAATGTGGACATATGGAAAACCACATTTATGGAATTCAATGGTTCGAACAACTGTAATGGAAAAAAATAGATTACGTCTAGTTAGTATTAGGTGATTTAATAAGAAAGGATAAGGTAAACATATTGAACTATAAAAAATTATCTTACCTGCCCTTGATTTTCCAAATATACAACGTTCTCTTAATTATTTTAGAAGATGTTCATCCTTTATATTGAATACTCGAGATAGTAATTGTGGACGATCATCTGGATGAAGATTCTTCTGTCTAACAAATCGACTGATTTCAGGCCCCATTGGGTTACATGTAAACGTTCTGAACAAATCTGGATACCCTGCCCAATTACAAATTGAAATTGCATCCTGATAATTTTGAATCATATATCTTGGACCACTAGTAAAATAAGAGGAAAAAATGATGTGCTTCCCGCAATAGGACCCTTCTCGGTAACCTATAAGGAATGCATCTTGCAAACCATTGTATAGGTCAACCTACAGTCACTTCTGGTTGAAACGAATATACGACAGTCTCTGAGACTCAATAATTTTGTAAGCATCGATGACAAATTTTTGCAGTAATCTTCTGGAATGTAGCAATGTGTATGCTTCAATGTCACAGAATTTCAAGTGAAAAGAGAAGTATTCTCTCATTGTAACCTTTCTTAGCTTAGCACTGGTTGTTAACGGAGTAGCGCGATGCATTACATTGCCAACATATACATCCTGGCCACCAGGGAAAATCAATGGACACTGTAATGGAAGATACAAAGGGTGAATCTCATCAATTTGTTGCAATGCACCACATTTGGTTTGAATGATGATGTCACATTCTTGGTTTAGATCTTCAATATCACTGACAATAAGCATGGAAATTTCATATGTTGTTGGTATGTTATGTGTCACCTCATTTGTTTGTGTTTTTTTAGCAGGCATAGCTTTATGTTTGGAACATCTTCATGATTAAGGAGATCTTTTACTGATATGAACTATTGAGCAAAGGAATTGATCTCATGTAGAATATGTTGCAACTTCTCAACAATACTGAAGTTGATAATTGAGTGAATATTTTTACCATCATAGCTAGAAGACATATTTGTGTCAGAAAAATATACTAAAAAGCATGATATTGATATTCATAGCATTGAATTTGAGAAATACCTCATACTAATAACTCTATTCTGCCACTCATGTTCTCTGTCAAACACATATAGTTGGGAAAACCTTGGGGGCTTTCCTTCAACCGGACACAAACTACCTATGCGATGGTAGTTTTGTCCATTTAGTCTGAATATAGTTGGGGCTCTACCATTGTTCAAAGACCTATCAACCTTCCCACCCATAGACATGAATGCAAACATAGAATTATAAAGATGCATTTGTTCTTGGAAATCTCATTCTTGGGATGAAGTTCTATTGAAAACTAAAATCTGTATGTATGGAGGAGGTGATGAGAGTAGATCTAAAGTAATCTTTCCCATAGAGCAGCATAGAGAAAAACATGGGGTTTTCTGGTTGCTGCATTTCCTATTTATCTTGTCATGCCACATTGTAGAGTGACAATATTGGCATATATATGTGGGTTCTCCGATATCTGAGTATCCTGAACATTGGGGAAAACGTATAAAAAATTATTCAATTTGCAGAGAATGTCAACGAATAGCATTTGATTTATGATATTAATAATGCAGGATTACTAAAAACAATAACATGTGTTCTCCGCAATGTCTAGTTCTAATGAGTTTCCTGCAGAAGTCGATGAAATGTAAATATGGTGTTTCTTAACCTGTATAGAATGTAATACTATTTAAAGATCAATTTTTTAGTCAACAAACCTATGGAGTTTGCAGTTGTTCTGATGAAATCAGTATTGTTTGAACACGTTGCTGAAATATGTTAAGGGAAATCTTATTGAATAGAATATAACGTTCAAGAAACTTTAAGTAGTTATAATAAACAAATGAAGAAATCTATATTAATGCAGAAATAACTTATAACATACCTGTTGATAATGCATTAGTGTAGTGTGGTGCAATAATGTTTGGAAGACAGAATCTGTACATAGAGGATAGAGTAAGAAATGAAATTTAATTGACATGTTTAGACATATTTAAGTGTATCAGTAATTCATACTCTGTCGAGTTGACTACTGCAGATTTAGTGAGATTGTTGTTCTCATTCAATAGACCTGAAGTAAAAAAGTGACATAAGTGTTAGATGGATAGTAATTAAACAATTGACCCATATTATGGTTATAAAAGTTCACAGACATCAGACTTATAGTAAGGTATAGGGGAGAGGGTTTGATGTCTTTGTTTTCGTTTGTTTTTTCCAGCAGACAATGTTGACTTGGTACAACTTGTAGTTGGTACTATGAACAAAGAAGTAACAAATGATGAGTAGTTTAAGTTAGACATAAATAGTAATCTTCATCTATCATTTTTCAAATGAACATACCATTAACAGATAGAGGTGACAATGGTAATCGTCGGACTGTATATCTGATGCCATTCGCTGATAGTGGCTGAATAATTGGAGTACTGGTGCACACAGCAGAAGGCATTGGAGAACTTAGAGTACACGACAACATTGTTATTATAAAAATTAACATGAAAATCATATAATTATATAAGTAGAGTTAGTAATTAAGTTATTATAAAAAAAGACAATACTCACAATTTTGTTGACATTGTTGCATGAGTAGTCTTCTGTGGATCCTTGATTTTCTAGAGTTTGAAGGGGTATGCATGGTTTTGAAGGTTTTCTTTGTATATAATTGTCATGGTGGCATGTAAAATATTTTATGAACATTTGATAATTGAATATAAAATTCTTATCAATAGGCAGACAACAGATTTACTGAAGTTCATGTTTGGAAGTTTAATAGTAACACAGTATACAGGAAAATGATTCCTGGAGCATATATATATTAAAATACAAGCATTCAATATAATGAATATGTAATGGTAAACATTATGTACAAATAATTGTTTTAAAGAACATTTATGAAGTGATACCTTTTTGACACGATTTGATGCCCTTCAAATGAAAGACGCAAAAGGTTGTTGTCAAAAGAGTCATATATTATCACTGAAAAGACTTCAGCTATATGTGTTGAGTATGAATGATGGAATGGAGCAATGAAATCTATCACGTATCCAAATATATCCTATGACAAATAACTATTAGTAAACGTTAAAGTGAAATAAAATAACTATCTAATAAATGAAACTTTCAATGTCACGTGGAATTGCTATTTCAATATACTTGAAATGAAATAAATTATGCAGAGAATGGTGACTAGATAATAAAATAAGGAACTATTTTACAGTAGCTTTCATATAGGTATCACAATATAAGACGTTGGTATGTGCTATTATATATTGCTGAAATGAGATGCCTTCTACTGTTTAGGTTGAAAAAATCTAAAAATTGGGGCACAAAAACAGATACCCAATGAAAGCACCTACATGCCAGAAGAAAAAAATGAAAAATGATGTCGGGTTGTTACAGATATAGCCTTTGTATATTCTCACTAAACATATAAAAGATTTAGTGCAGAGTGACAGAAAATACGTTACATAGATAGTAGACAACATATCTGTACTGGGTTATTACGGTGAACCCTTATGCGAGATCGAAAAACCTGAAAAATAAACCATATTATACTCAACTGAGTCTCATTCAGTTAGGGCCCCTATATTTCTTTCAGTGGATACCTTACATGCAACCCATACCCCAATTGATTCCCAATTGCAGAGAATGAAAGAAGCAACGGACAGGAAGATGAAGAAGACTTCACATCCGCCCCTCCCGGAAGCCCCAACCTCATGTCGTCTTCTTTTAAAACATAGATTTTGAAAGTTACATATCCATGTTTATCCATCGGGAAACAAAAATAAATCCGTGAACCACGCGGAATGAAGGAGCAGTCCGAAGGACCTGCTTCACCCATCAGATAAATTTTTATCCACCGCTTCTAAATTCCTTGCCTAACCTAATGATTTCTTGTATGGAATACACAGAAACCCTACTCACGTGATCGACAATGAAATGGGTGATGAGGATTTAGATGTCAGAGATGGTAGGCCCGAGGTGGTTTTCCAAGATGGGGATGGTAAGCGTGATGATTTTGTGGGCGGTATGTGGGAAGATATGAGTAGATTCGAGCAGCGGTTTAATGAATCGAGATTTCGTGAAACCCTACTCGCGACTGGATAACCTGGTATAGAATGCGAGCTGATTGGAAAGATACGAGTATGGAGAATAGATATAGGAGGTAGTGCGCGAGGTTTTGGGGGTATTTTTGGGATTGAATGGTTTTATTTGGTGACGTGGTTGAATATGGAGGCGATAAATCAGCTGGGAAACACCCAGATTTAGTATATATAGTAGATTCCAAAAGCTATTCTAGCCTTTATTTATTTTCTTTTAAAAATTCCCAAGCCTATTGTTTAGCCAATGAAAAAATTTATAATATTATAATAATATTAATAATATTATTATTACAATTAAAACAGGTCCCTGAAATAACTATTCCAGTGACCGGTATCACGTTGGAAACTGGGTTCACTAGAAATAAAATCAAATACTGAATAAAATCAGAAAATTGAAACATATATATAAATATAAATGTTCTTCATTTTAATACCTATAAATCTACCGGTTTAAATCACATTATAAACTTTGAATAATAAAATATTGGTCATTCGATGCCGTATTAAACAACGCTAAGCACCGTTGGGACTGTATTGACACCCTCTATATGGTTTAATACAAATATAATTTATTTTGGATTAAAATCAATACGTGAGGCTCTGATATAGCTATTAGGAAATGAGCATGCAGTGTGTAACATCCCCAACCCGGAATCCACTAAACTGGTGCTCCGAGCCGGGTGGTTACATGACCTTAAATGCGCCTCCATGTACGCCAACATTGTCGACTAGCAGCGGGGGTCCAAATAGTAAATTGGAAAGAATATACCCCCTTTTTATTAGATTAAGACATAACAGAAGATTAAAAAATAGCAGAATAATAACCAATAATACATGAGCATGCATAAACAACCATTACCAAAACGGGGTACAACCATGTCCAATATTAAATATTTCATGCCATGATACAAGTGAAAAAGTGAAGAAATCCCATAAAGAAGATAGACTGCAAAATCCCCAAAATGGTCTCAACTCCAAGTCTAGATCCTCCTCCACAAACACCCTTGCCAAACCAACTCCCTAGAAAGAGTATTTGCCCCTTGTCCTGACCTACAACCATGAAGTCTGCTCAGGTACCCAACAGAGGCCCGATCAGGGTTTGAGTACAACTCAGTAGGCCACCACCAACGGTGTCTAAAAAATATCTGGTATAAATAATTGTGCATGGAGAAAGGGAAATGAATAATAAATGGCAAGGAAAGATTAAGTTACCTTATCCAGTTTAGGTCCATTACCAACAATTATTACCATTTCCATATCTTACCATTTCCAACACATTTAACATGGGTTCATCAGACACAACAAGTTACATGGCTTAAAGTACACAATTACATACATGAGGAAAACACACAATTGTCCCATATCACTAGGACCAATCTCCCCATGCCAACCATATCCTCACCTCGAAGCATCAGTTCAGGTGGATGTCAACCATATCCTCACCTCGAAGCATCAGTCTGGGTGGATGAAACCGATCGGGAAACAGATCATCAGTCATATCCCTACCCCTTTCATTAGGGTGGATTTTAGAGCCTCAGTCCAACTCGACCCATGGGTGTAGAACCTCAATCAATACCCCACACTACCAAGCTATGTGCACAAGCTATAGATATATGTAACCACTAACCATTTACACAACATCACAACCATTTCCCAAGGCAAACATAAACCATAAAAATAACATGAGGGTTAACACCATGTCTTAACCCATTAACAAATTTACTACATTTCACATCATTTATCCATTTAACCCAATTCTATTTTATTACGCTTATCTCACTAATCATTCATTCATTGTGCCTATCTCACTAGGATTTTTTCATTATGACTAGCTCACTAGGATTCATTACCATGTTCATAATCCATTCCATTATGGTCTAGTCATTAATTAATAACACATTCACACAATTTCCAAATACAATTCATATCCATTTATCCAAATCCCCATTTCTGTGCCTTAACCCATTTAGTGTATTCAACCACCCCTTTTCCATATCCAAATTCATCATTGACCATTCATTAACCCATTTATCGCATTTATCATTTCACAATCATTTACCCAATTATAAATTCCAAACACAATTCTCATATCACATAACACAATCCCTTCATTACATTCAATCATTTAGGTGCACCACCTGACTGAAAATTGTTTTTTTATTATGAAAACACTTTTAAGGAAAAAGTGAGAAACCAACATGACCTCACTACATCACCAATTCACCACTTCACCACTTGAAAACATAAAATCACAATGGATGAAATCCATTCAAGACTTCAAACTGAAAAAACATCAAAGCTGGAGCAGAAGTCACCAAGAAAGGCTGGGTTACCATAAACTAGGGGAAACAAACATCAGGAGAGCTAGATAAACCTCAGAGCCGGTCTCCTCAAACACCCACCGATGCGACCGTCAACACCATCCCAAATCCACAAACTCGTCGACGAACTCCAATCAAATTCCGCCCAACCCTCCAGCGAATTGAGATGGGCCCTAAAAGAGCACATCCACAAACGGTGATGAACAGACCAGAGCGAGGAAGATCAAGGAATCCAGACACTGCACCCAACTCCGTAGGTAACCACAGCACACCCTCGGACCAAACGCCACTCCACAAACCCCTTTCCAGTATCTCTAAATCATTGCAAACCCAAATCCAATAGATCACAGCATATCCAATTCATCTTATTCACATCCTTCACAATTAATATCATATTCACCTAGGTCTCTATGTTCTCACACAATGGCCCAACATTTACTTAGCTAAACTCTAATTCTGAGAATGTGGTCACACCCCATGGGTGACCCTAATATAGGTCACATCATCCTCCATGCATCCCGTGGGGATCACGAGGGTTCCATTAGATTGTTTAGACTCCCTAAACATCACATAAACATAATGTCATGATGAACTTTTCACAAGAGGGTAAGAATAAAAACACTTCATGCACAAATCTCTATAAAACTCAAGGGATATAACTTGTAGACCACCTAACTCAAATCCAATGATGAATGCACTCTTAATCATGTCCTTGGATTCAAATTCCATCACCCCTTAAAACCCAACCTGGAGATTTGATCTGCAACCAACAACACTCCAAATGGCCAAGAATCGAAGGAAAACCACCTCTTGGAAGCTTGGGTTGGAACGGTTCATTAATAGGGTTGCAGGGGATGAAATGGAGTAAAATCCCGAGTTGGGGTTTTAAATCCTAGGATGGAAATTTTGTAAATAATCCAACTTTTCTGGGCTGCACGGTTTACTTGCATGGTTTGTCAAAATGTGCACAAACTATGTGGAAGTTACTATCTGAAAACACCGATTTCGCACGGTTTCCTGGGATCTCACCCGGTTTTCCCAAACCGTGCTCAGACCGTGCGCCATGCACTGCTTGGCCTGATTGCTCTTCTCTTCGTGCCCTGAGCCCCTAGGGCACCCCCGATCCCCCACCTTAACTAGGGAAACACTTATCAATCCAAAAGAAGAGTCCAAACCAAAACTTAAACAAAAAAATACCTTAAAAAGATCTGGGATCTTACAACCTCCCCACCTTATAACGGCTCGTCCTCGAGCTGCTCTTCTGAGCATCACTAACTTCCATATCAAGGTATCATGCCATAGGGTCTACCTATCCGCTCCCACTTTCCAAGTTTCTGGTTGTACATCACAATTCATACTGAACAAAAATCAAGTGCACAATATTTCCCCACAATCCTTCCTCACCAAAACCACAACACAATCTGAAAACTCCTCAAGGATTCATCATCTTCAATCGTTCTCACCACAATAACTTCATGGGGGAAAACTTAGGTGACAAAACCTAACTCATAACACATGGAAACTTAACACACAACATCCCATCGTCATGGGGGAACCAATCGACACCTCATCATCCCGATCCTCTGCACAACTCACGACCCAAATCACTTGGTGTCATTTTTTGTTCACCCAACTCTAATAGTGACCCCACCCGGTATCACCCGGAGGAAAACACACAACCCTTCCAACCACATTAATCGAAGATCTCACTCCACAACTATACATCCAAACAAAACTCTAAAATCTCAGCTACTCGACCAGTTAAATTGTGCCAAATCTCTCTACCAGGGCTGACTCACCTGAACTATGACCACTCGAGTCCTTCCAACCTGAAACTCTAATCACGTCATTAACGAACCATTTATCTGGTATGGTTCTCTCCACCATTTCCAATTACTTGGAACAAAATCCATCAATGAAGGACCACCAGAACTCATCCCAACCTTCCCATTTCCTATCACATTCCAAATTATCAGCCCAAGCATCCATAGGAGCATTACCCTGCCTTGGTATCCAGCCGCACTGTCACAACCATTAGGAAGACATCCCTACACTATCCATTCAAGGACTAAGATTTTCCTAACCTCATTCAGGTTCACTTAATTTTGAAAGGCACTTTCTACTACTACATGAACCTAGAGGTGGGTCACTATCACCTCACCCATCAAGTTTACTATCTCAGGTCGGGCCACTTTCGACTGGATTGCCCCAGAAAACCCACATTCCACTGATGGTACGCTACCCTTTTCTCACATTCCCAAGGTGATTACTGACTTGAAGTCTATCATTATAATTTTGCACACCCACTGAGGTCATTTCCTAAATTCTAGTAGAATTAATTATCATGAAATTACCACCCTCTAGACTGTCATTGACTTCACCATTAGCATTAAACCACATCACATATCCATGTTTCACCCAACTTCACGATGTTCCAAAACCACACAAGGGAAAATTGACCCGAGTCTAACCCCAATCTCCGTTGGAGTTATAAGACAAAAACTTCTCTTTCCACAACCTGTTTTCATATCCAACCACATCCTTATATGACCCAACATAGGTATCACAAGCATCACTTGGAACCACCCTAAGCTCAAGTCAACACTTGGCTCATTTGTCACCACATCCAAGTCCCACATGCCTCTCCAAGGAACTTGACAAGCAACTCACTTGTTCCTCATTTCTACCCTAGTGCCACTACATCGTCTCGATGTTCTCTTTCCCACATAAAAGGCTGATTTATCACTCCCCACCTTAGGGGTGTTCTTAACTTTTCTCACCATGAGGGATTCCAACCACCACATCTTAAAATCGATCACAAACTGGACCCCAAACTTAGATATGGTCATCTAGACTTTTTTCCAAAATAAGAGAACGAACGTCACCCACTGCCCATTATCGGCTTTCATGAATGGAAGCCAAGGAATTTGTCATAACTCGGCCCATACTGAGGTCCTCACACAATGCCATCGAGGGTGTACATCTCATCATCAAACTCCACACATACCACTTCCTTGCGCGTAAACTCCATGATGTCCCTCATCCAACCAAACACCTCCATGTCTCTTGGAAAGATCCAGAGCTTCTCAACATACCTGGGACAATATCAAGATGTTGGTCATGCTCGTCACTAGCTAAGGTATGCTAAGAATTTATTGAATAACACCACCACCAACTTATCTATTTCTGATTTCAAGCTATGGGACACCATAACCTTCTAGGAATCTTAGGCTTCACTGCCGAACGTGCCACATAAATACTTAACCATCACCACTCAGGTGTGATTTCCAACCAGGTTCAACCATAAATCCACAACCAAACCATTCATAAAAACATTTTCAGCCACATGACCACCCTTACCCCAGGTGTCACCATCGAGTGAAAGTATATAACCACACTTTAGCCAACCTTATCTTTTCTTTTAAAAACAACTTCCAGACCTCCATTAATCCTCACTCAAAAATATGAGTCAGGAATTCAAGTGATACAACCATTCAAAACAAACCTTACCTCTTATTACAAACACTAGGGTGCCCTTATGAAAGAACTAGGCACAACCAGACCATCAACCTTCCCACTTATCCTTACGTCACAAAACTACACCAAGCAACACTCTATGTCCCACTTTCAAAGTCCAAAACATCCATAGGTGTGACACACACCCAAAATAACTAGAATACTTGTCCGAACACTATCATAGGTCACCTTAAAGGTTGAACAAAACCAACTCCCTTGACTGGAGTCACAACCAGGATAATCCATTTCCCTCTCTCCATACCACACTTATCATGACACGAATGAAGAAAATCACGTGAATAGAACTCTCACTCTGGTTCTGACGTGCACTATGATTTTCGTACCAAAAAACCATCTTTTATAGGTTACATGAAAAAGGTGTACACATTCATCGACACTACAGCAAAACTTCCTCCCAGAATTCGAGTCACAACTCGCAAGGTCTCTACTCACAAGGTCTCCAAGACCCAAGCACAATCCTTAGGGTCTGGTATGCACTCCGTACGGTCACGGACCACGAAAGTTTCCTCATTCACATTACCAAACAACACTTCACAACCCAAAGGCCACATCCATACTAAGGGTTCCCTAAACACACCACCTAGGCTATATCATGACTGGAAAGGCCTCACAATCCAAGACCAAAATCTCCACTAGGGCACTCTCACTGCCCCAACCCACGCATACAAGGGTCAAACTGAAAACACCAAGGATACCAACCTTTGCACCCAAAAATTCTCATTACAAACTTTTATTTCACTCGAAACTTTGAAGAAAGACCGATAGAATTTCACCACAGATGGAAAGATCCCAGATGATCAACCTTAAATAGAAAATTTTTCATAATTTACCCCAACAGTCATCATCACACATAGAACACTAGCCCCTACCATACCTATCACGATCTTGGTCAACATGGGGTATCCAACTTACTCAAACAAAAGTCTTTCATCAACACATCTTTAAACCAATTCTTTTTTCACAACACAATCCTTTCCTCTTAGGAACATTTCCCATTTCACAACATGTTAAAATCATCATGTTAACACATTTACACCTTTCATTAGGAAACATTCTTTAACAATTTTACCGTCAGTATGCAACCCATTTTTCTTTTGGACACCGAAATAACCCTTACAATTATCACAACCCAAAACTTTAACCCAGTCACAACATTATTTATACACAATATTCCTTAACTATTCATTTGAATTATTTTCATTCACCCACTTTCATTACCATTATGAAGCATCGTTTTCTTCATATTCATCAAGTAAAAAATGAATTTCACTCTCTATGCCCCACACACCCATACTGTGTGTGTTCCTATAAGGATGCATGTCACCTGTATCCTTAGGTGCCTAAAATGATGCATGAATGTACATCCCCATGCCATTCTGACAATGAGTGAAATATCATAAATCAATCAAATAACACAACATGTGCATTACCCAACGGGGAAATATCATTCAACTATAACAACATACATCAAGAACAACAATTCCCACCCAATGTGACTTGGGTTTTCCCTCATACATGGGTTATCTATTCCCAAGAATGATCTCATTACCAAGGCCCGACACATCCTAACTCCCTTCTACCATCCCAAATAACAAGATTTCAGAGAAGGAGAAGAAATACCTCCTCTGATACCACTTTGTAATTTCCCCGACCCAGAATCCACTAAACCAGTTCTCTGATCCAGGTGGTTACATGACCTTAAGCGTGCCTCCCCATATGAAAAAGGTTGTTGACTAGTAGCATGGGTATAAATAGTCAATTGGGGAGACTATACCCCCTTTTTATTAGAGTAAGTTGCAACATAAGATAAACAAATAGTGGAATAATAACCAATAAATCAAGAGCATGCATAAATAACCATTCCCAAAATGGGGTGCAACCATGTCCAATAGTAAATATGTCATTTCATTCTACAAGTGAAAAAGTGAACAAATCTCGTAAAGAAGACAGACTGGAAAATCCCCAAAATGGTCCCGAATCCAATTTTGGGTCCTCCTACACAAACACCCAAGCCAAACCAACTCCCTAGTAAGAGAATTTTTCCTTATCCTAACCTGAAACCATGAAGTCTTCTTGGGTACGCAATGGTGGCCCAATCAGGGTGTGAGTACAACTTAGTAGGCCACCACCAACAGTGTCTACAAAATAATTGGTATGAATAATTGTGGATGCAGAAAGGGAAATTAATAATAAATTATAAGAAAATATTAAGTGCCATTAGCTAGTTTAGGTCCATTACCAAAAATTACTACCATTTCCATATCTTACCATTTCTAACACATTTAACATGGGTTCATCAAACACAACAAGTTACACGGCTTAAATTACACAATTACATACATGAGGAAAACACACAGTTGTCCTATCTCACTAGAAAAAACCTCCCTATGCCAACCACATACTCACCTCAAATAATCAGTTTAGGTGGATTTCAATCATATCCTCACCTCGAAGCATCAGTTCGGGTGGATTTTAACCATATCCTCACCTCAAAGCATTAGTTCGGGTGGATGCAACTGATAGAGAAACTGAGCATTAGTCCTATCTCTACCCCATGCATTAGGGGTGAAGTTTAGAGCCTCAGTCCAACTCGACCTGTGGGCATAAAACCTCAATCAATACCCATATTGACGCTCCTTTCAATCACATAGTCCAATGAATGGAAAAGGGGAATACCTTAAGTCCAAAGAGGGTCACCCGTTGAAGAACATCAAAAAAATTAACAAAGGCATAGACTAGGAGCCCATTTGGAGTGAGGCGTGCCAGTCACTTGCATTCCATGCAAGTCACTTGTGCGCCACCTATGGGTCGCGCAGCTCACTTGCGTGCCCTATTTGGTTTTTCACCCAAGGTGCAAGGTGGCATATAAATATCCCATGTGGGCCCCCATTTCAGGGATGGATTTTCCAAAAGTCAAATTCAAGCTCTGGTCGCCCTAGTCTTCAACTCAACTCTTCCGAAAGCTTTTAAGGTAAATTTTTACCTAGAATGGAAGACCTGAAGGAGTAGAATAAGGCCTAAGTGTTTAGAATTCATCAACACTTGCGCGCTTAAGTGTCCAGACCTCCTTAAAAATGAAAACACTTGCGCTCCGCCCAACCCTTTCGATTAAACTTGCATGCCACCCTATTGGAAACATCTTAGGATAATACTAAAGGCTTGAGTTAAGTCTCTCCCAAGTATTACCCTACAGATTCTTCATCGCCTAGGTGAACCCATGCCACGCAAGTACACTTGTGTGACCAAGACTTGCGCACCAACTTCATTTGTGTGCCTCTCTCCCGTTCACCTCTCCTCTTCAAGATATTAGCCCTCGAACCCCTTTTCAAAGCCATTTATGGCATGGTTCCTTTGTTGGATTCATTATCTGAAAGAAATTCTGTGAGAACCTCTCCCAAAACCTCATAACTTACAATATTTATGTCACTACGGTTAGAGGTTTCCTCCATATAACCTCATCCTTTAAGATGAGAAGATATTTTGATTTAGGGAATCCTCCTTAGGAGTAAGTCCCATGTTCCCCTGGTTCAGGCCTCCTTATCAGGAATAATCCCCAATCATAATTCCTTTAATTTGGGCCTTCTTTTCAGGAGTAAGCCCCAAGTTATAAGTCCCCTTTAATTTTGGAATCCTCCTTAGGATTAAGCCCCGGGTTAAAACTCCAAATCTCCATAAAGTACAAATACCTTTATAGACCCTTCTCCTGGGCTTCTTTCCTGAAGTAATTCCTAGTCTTCATCTACTTGGGTAGTCATACATATGTAATCCCCACATCATTTCTTGTTACTGAAACTTTCGTGGCACAATCGTCAGGTTTACTGATACCTCTTTTTTCTCACACTAAGCATGACTCACGTGAGATTAAAGTGTAAAAGTAATCATGACATCTCTTTTTGGGCCACTAACCATGCATAAGCCCCATATTTCTTCACCCGAACTACGTGGAATTTGATCTATTCCTTAAAAGTAGAGTATATAGGAATCATTTCTAGGGTTCAAGACCATCATTCATTAATTATTTTCCATCACATATGACATTAAACTATATCCTTTTTATCAAACTACGTGGGTTTCGATTCCTTTTTAACAAGGATACGTAGGTAGACCATCTATGGGTATGATCCCAACTCTGAAATAATCCCTATCTTTCTGAATGAAAATAAACTTCAAGTGACCCACTGAGTGGCTTTAAAACTAGTATGGTCGTCATAATGCACAAGATATTTCTATATAATGTATTGGAGGATACCATTGACTAAGAATATCTAACACACACGGATGATTCTCCATCGATGAAGAACCTCAAATACATATAAAAGATTCTCTAAATCCCATACATATCAATCATCGATTGCCAAATCTAAAGGAAAACTCATTTTCATGCTTGGTGAATTAATAAGGATTTGAGAACATAACTTAAATCTATAAGAGAGTCCCGGAGTAGGCAATAATTCCCCCCAAAGAGGTGTAATGAGCCTGACCTCCCATCCTCTCGAACAATGCAAATTCTTAAGCCTCATTAGTCCACAACTAATGAGCACCTACCTTTAGAAAGTAAATCCAAATTGATATATAATCATTTGGTGTTTACAGTTCTATGAATAAACCCATTAGAATCCGATTGGAAAGTTTGAACCTTAAACAAACAAGGTTATCCCCATTTCCATACGAAACAAAAAAAATAGTGAACTCGATGTGAATCCTTAACCAGGTTAAATGATGTTTTACTTATTTATTAGGCCCCTATTAAGCTCAATATGAGGGCCAACAAAGAAATAAATAACATATTTTCTCATCCAAAAGATATAGTCTAGCTAGACTTATCTTGATTATGTCTTCTATATCAAGCATGCAATCTTTTCCAAGATCTATCTGCAACACAAAATGGCTTCTTTAAGGTTCACACCTGTGAATGGATCGGCTGTTACTCCTGCTGGATCCTCATCCACTCTAAGGACGACATCACCTACTCAGCATCTTCAACGCTGGGTCTCAAATGAATTAGTGAGGGAATACTGTCAACATGGTACCATCCTGACTCTGGAGGCCGCTCGACAAGCCCTCCATCTAAAAAACTCACCCTGGTTGTCCAGAAATCGATGACCAGTGGTCAACAATTAGGTGGTGCCAACCACCGTCTCCAACCGTTTTGGGTCTTTATCCCCTAGAACACAACAACCAGTCCCTCCCATATTATAGGGAGGTGAATCAAGAGGTCACTCAAGGCTTCAGTTCAAGAAGACAGGAGTCCTTCTTGAGGACTCCCACCAAAAATCTCCGCCATACTCGTGCGGTAGTGCACCCTCAACATGATGGGGGTATCAGCTCTAGGAATTCGGATCAGGTTCCTCAGACCCGAGCACACAAGATGAACCGTCAGAGGTGAAATTTGGCCAACAGGGAGCAGGTTCTTACCTCTGCCCCCTCTGGATAAGTCCATCAACCTAACTTGATGGAAAACAAAGAGCGGACATATACACCCGTCCGTCCCAATTTCACTGCCCAGTAGACTTGTCTGGCAGTAACACACCAATCCCGCCAGGAAATTCTGGGGGAGTACTATAGGCAGGCACATACTCCTATTTATAAATCATCAGCTAGTCAGCAGGCTCATTTTACTGCATCCAAAGAATCCTGCCAACCAAATGTGGTGACCACCTGTAAATAGGCACATACACCAACTTAAATTCTTCAATTCTGCTAGCAGTATCATTTGGTAGCACCCAAAGATGTCAATTGGAAAGCTCTAATGACAAACAAGAGGCCGACAAAACTTTCTTCCCCCACGTATGAGTACTTTCAGAATTCACTGACATGAAAAGGAGGACAGGAGAAGGAACACACACCTACTCCAAACACAGAATGGACGTATATTCCTGTTCCAGTAGCTGAATTCACCAAGCATATTCTGACAATGGTGAAAGAGCAGAAGAAAATCCCTTCCCATATTCTAGATACCTGTCAGAATATTATAACAACTTCAGCAACATCATAGGGAAATAAACATAAATTTATCCCTATCAATAGAGTGACTCATAAACATGTCACCCCGGAGTAGATACACACCTTTGTTCCAGTCCAGTAGGGTCATGGGGAATACTACCCCATGTCATACGGACAATCAAGTCGGCCACATACAGTCGATTTAAATGGAGATAGTCAGCCTAACCTGACCATTTCTCCTGAGCAGGCACATACATCTTCCCATAGTAACCACTTTTTTCAATAAGTGGTTTTCAAAATGAGTAAGAAGGCATACAAGAAAAAGACTCATCCAACACAGTTAAAAAATCAAGATCCTTTCTTTAATATGGCCTTGCTCAATGTCGGAGTTCTTGAAGACCTCAGAAAATTATTTTTTGCAACTCAAGATTCTACTCTCTCATTTCCAAATTCTGGAAATAATAAAAATAATTCTGAAGGTCTTCATCAGACACTTCCCCATGAAGGCTTACTTCATGAAAATTCCATCTATCTTGAAGAATCATCTTCATATGAGATCCATGATAACCCTCTGCGTGCCTAGAAGACCAAAGAGAAAAAGGATTCATCTTTTGTTGTAACCCACCATGGTGGTCCTCCCCATGATGATGAATTTATCTAAGAAAGTCCTCTCTGCAGTAGTAATTCGCATTTCCTAGAAAATTCTTCAATGGACAATGCAGTAATGAGAAATCCCTCTTATCTTGAGGCACTTTCAAATGAAAATCCAGTCATGTCTGATTCCTTACCGCTAGAAGGTGAAATAATTTCTCAATCAAAAGATGGCTCGGGGTGTAGGTAATTCTATGAACCACCCCTGGGTCATTCATCTTCTAATTTGATAAATTAATTCTCTACCAATCTTATTGAATCTGATGAAGCAATCAATAAGAACTGGCTTTGGTCCAATCTGGTAAAAGAATATTCATCAAATGATAAAGAGGAAGTGCTGAATATGAGAAAACAATTGGCTAAAGGTGAAATACCAGTTATGTTTTGGCCTTTGGCTGACTCTCAGTATGATATTCCAGAAACGTTGATAGAATATTTTATTCACAATATTCGTCTCAACATATGAAAAACTCTTTTTCACTTAAATAAGAAAATATTACCTTATGATGAATATTAAAATCATGTTAAGGTAATAGAAGGGTTACAACACCAAATTGACTTGGCATCTCTCTCAGTTTCCCAACATCCAAAGGTTGAAAATCAGTAGAGATCCCTTCAGCATACATGCCTTGGCGCATTAAAAAGGTTGTGCTAGTTAATTACCAATTCCCCATCTGGTATTCATATTAGGGGAAGGGGTGTTCATGGAGCATTGAATTTCACTATGCTCTTTAGTCAACAGAGCCCGCCAAAAGTGGTCTCATGAAATGTTATTGCCCATGGATGGCCACAACTAACTGGTTTTGTGTGTAATCAAAGGCTTTCTCAAGAACAGGCCTCAAATAGTTCTTCCAAAAGTCAGTCATATAAAGAAAAAGTTGTCGAATTACTCTTGCATCAAGAAAATGAGAATATCGAACATGCTTCTGATTTAGAGAATATGCATCATCAGGTGACAGAGGTGTCAGAAATAATCCAATGGGTATCTGAGCAAGGTGATTTGAGTGGATGTCAGATGATGCATCTGACCAATTTCAAAACTAAAAAATGAAAAAATCAGGAGATCTTTAAAAAAAAGTTTCAGATGTAGCAGCTCAAGAGCCACCTCATATTTCCAGGATGGGGAATCTTTTAATCCAACCCTTGGGATCAACAGACAGGATTCAAGGAGTTGAGTAGGAAAAACAGGAACAGCTCCAGTCCATCAGACTTGGGACATTTTCAAATTCTCAATATCTTCCTCAGTGAAAGTTAATCTTCTCTTGATTAGGGAATAATCCAAAAGAGGAACGAAGAGTCGAATTATCAGGAAATTCCCTCCAAATTACAGTTAATTAAGAAGTTCCTGAGTAATCAACCAAACAAAAGGCAATGTCTCATAAAGGACATGGAAGAAGACAGTATTGCAAAAACACAGATAAAAGGGGCTACAATGCGTTATGAATCGATAAATGTCATTAATTCTATTGTCACTGATCCCCCAGAACATGAGGCTCACTCAGAGGAATCATATGAAGAAGTTCATTTTCAAGAGGCTGTATACACAGAAACAAATGAAGGAGGTGTGTGTACCAGAAGCCAGAGGGTTTCCCAGAGGCAAGACATTCCTTCGGGTAATACCCTTCCATACTCTACAAAGGCACATGTCAAGGAAAAGGGTAAAAGTCAGGTTACATCCCACCCTACCTCTGGAGAAGGCCAATCACTCTCATCAGAGGAAAGGTTCGCACAGTAAGAAGAAGAAATGAAGGATTTAAGGAGGTTAAATGTAAAACTACTTCAAGGTAGTCTTCCTCATAAGCATTCTAGAGTTAATCAATCAAGGTAATTTGTTGCAGCTATTGGGATAGATCAAGAATATCCCCATTTACATGTAAACCCTCAAAGGTCCAATCCTATGGGTCATACGCGACAGAAAATGGAAATACTACCATCATTGGAAGTACCAGTCGCCACACTCGTCCAAACTCTAGTTATTGCACCTACTCAGGTCCAAGCTCAACCAGATGTTTCTCAAGTATTAATGAATAACATTGAGTCATTAACATCTCGGTTGGAAGCTATGGAAGGATGGCATGCACCAATGCAACCAGCGAAGAAGATTTACCTTAAATGGGTAGATCCAAATCATCCTCCTCCAAATTTTTCAAATTTCACCTTCCCCATTTTTAATGGTTCAGGAGATCAAGAATAGCATTTGAAACATTTTGTCTCTTGCTGCGATCCTATGATGGGAACTCCTCAACAACAAGAAGTAGTAAAAATCAGGTGTTTTGTGCAATCAATGCAAGGACCAGCCTTTGTCTGGTATACATGTTTGTAATCCCGGTCAATTATTGGATGGGAAGATCTTTGTCAAAAATTCCTTTTTCAGTTCAACTCAACACTGCAGAAAACAACAGTTCTTGATCTCACAAATTGCAAACAAAGGGAGAATGAAAGAGTTTCTGACTTCATTGCTCGGTGGAAAGGATTCACATATTCCTTAAATCTATTACTCCCTTAAGAGGAGTTGCTACCAATTTTCATGGAAAATCTTCATGATGAATTGCGTACACCATTGATCCTTGTGAAATACATAGAAGGGTTTCGGGAACTTGATTCAATTTCCCAACAAGTGGAAAATTCCATTGCAGAAACAAGAGCTAAGTACCATGTAATTCCATCAGCTCCGGGAAGGAGATTAGGGAAAGCATAGACTACTACAGTTACAGTTAAACAAGCACTAGTACCTGCTTCCACTTAAAAAACTTCATCATATCGAAGGGATACACCTCCTGAGTTTCAAAAACAACATCCACCACATCAAGATGATCAAATAGATCAAAGGAAAAAA
The DNA here is from genome assembly GCA_963277665.1 of Viscum album. Classification (NCBI taxonomy): domain Eukaryota; kingdom Viridiplantae; phylum Streptophyta; class Magnoliopsida; order Santalales; family Viscaceae; genus Viscum; species Viscum album. The sequence continues at coordinate 1,017,753,399 of OY728133.1, read as the reverse complement.
TAGTTTGAGGATTTAAAGAACAAAGTTTATTCTTTACAGAATGAACAAGTTTCTGGTTACTTAATCTCGGCTCTGGAAAACAATTTGGTTCGGTTTCCAAGGCCCAAAAGGCCGAAAAAGGAAGGAGATGAAGACCTCCCCAACTATTTCCCGTTTCATCATATGTTGGAGCATCCCATTCAGGAGTGTTTTTTCTTCAAAGACCACCTACAAAAGATGGTGGAATATGGACAAGTAAAACTAAAAGGTTCTTCCTCCCAGGTAGCATGTGTTATTTCTACTGATCCAGATGAAGAAGGCGAGTGGAAAAAAGTCAAAAGTAAAAATGCGCATAAATATGATGATTGGATGGTCAGGAAAATGATCAACCAAACTCATGCCATTTTACAAACACAATTGAATCAACCAATTGTGTCTTTTACTATTTCTGCCATAGAAAAAACCCCTTCATCAGAAGGAAAATCCTCAAAGAAGCGGTGTAATTTGAAGAAAGAAGAGCAGTAAGAAGAAGATGAGCTTGTGTCAAAGCCTAAGTTGTCTTTGACTCTGGAAGATTTTATGTCATCTGCTTCAAAAGCATAGGCACCTACCCACCAAACAGCACAGCCTGAACTATTTCATCAGGCAGAATCTTCATCAAATGCAGAATTTATCTTTGGTTATGTTAACATGATTAATTTAACGGATCCTTATTCCAATGATAGTTTCGATAATGATGATCATAAGTTTCCTATATCTAATAGAGGAATTGGAGTAAGAGACAGAGCTCTAGGATACAGAGGAAGACATGGATATTCCAGAATCCAGTATTTCAATCCTACCCCTTCTAGAACTGTATATACGACATAAAATCGTGGTAAAGCCCTTCAGCGGTCTCAACGGTCTCAACAGGAACAAGAAAGTTCTTCCACACATGGCAGATTCAGTCCTGGCTAAGTTATTTTGGAGGACCAGTTAGAGATTACACCTTCTTCCTCTTAGAAAATAGATATACCTAGTAAGTCTAATATACCGAAGCCAAGAGTGTTTCCAATTCCTGACCTGATACGGGATACATCTACTGCCAAAGCATCAACTTCCAAGGCACCTGCAAACCCACATTTTCATGCTGGGAAACACATACCATTGGACTAAAAGTATGATGTCTTGAAATATTTGGCCCAAGTACCGGCCAAGTTATTAATTCTGGATGCCTTGAATCTATCAAAAGATCTTCAGGAGGTGCTTATTGAGGCTTTTTCAAGTCCTCAAGAATTCTAAACTGAAATTCCTACGGCTGTGGTCTACCGTATAGAGAGTGATCCTGCAAAATTCCATGTAGTGATATCTTTTACAGATGAAGATGAAGATGATGTTGTATATGGACATATCAGACTTTTTTATCTATCTGGAAAAGTCAATGACATAGACATCCGATGAGCTTTCATTGATAATGGCTCAGGATTCAACCTCATTCCTATTCATACATTTCATCGATTGGGCCTCACTAAATCTGATTTATCTCCTTCTACTTTGATGTTGCAAGGATATGATAAGAATGAACAAGGAACTTTGGGCAAGATTACACTCTAAATTCAATTTGGAGACCTTGTGTCTAATTCATATTTCATGGTTGTTCGTCAGGACACAGCCTTAAACATTTTTCTTGGAAGACCTTGGCTACATCAACATGTGGCCATACCTTCGTCATACCATCAATGTCTCAAATATCATTTCAATGGTCAAATTGGGACATTGTATGGTGACAAGGCCCCATTCAAAACATGTGAATCTCAATACATTGAGGTAGAATTTTATCACATGGAGGGAAAGGAAAAAATCCACGACAAAGGAGGCCACTAAATTAATGCTCCAAATGGCTTGGAAAAGATTCCAGTAAACCCATTCATAAATGTGAGTATAGATTATGTGATTCCTATCATTCAAATTGAGAGGATATACCTAAATCCAAAAACTCTTATGGAAACTTTCATAATATCAATTACGGAAATCAAGCCAGACAATATGAGAGAAATTGTTGATTCACCATGCAGTGATGAAATCTTAAATAGAGATGTATTCATTTAATCCACTGAAATCCAGCAATTCTATACTTCATCAACCAGGCCAGAAGATGTTATAGCATTACGAGAGGAAAAAATGATATCGATTCTCAATCCATAATCTCCTCTCAATCACCCCAGGAAGACCCTTCATCATCAATAGGGTCAGAAATGAAAGCCTCTTCTTCAAGATGTTCAAATTTTAACTTCTCCCCTGACCATGGAAATTATGCTTCGTCATCTACTATGCAAGTAGAAACAGAAGACGTAACACATATTGAATAATAAGAGGAAGATCTCAGGGATGCTCCTCTAGAATTTGAAGAGGGTATCTCTACCACTATGGATGAACTCAGAGAAATAAATCTAGGTACAAAAGAAGATCCACGCCCCACTTTAATTAGTGCAGCCATGACTCTTGAAGAGAAAGAAATGTATACTTCATTTCTAAATCAAAATCGAGATGTATTTTCTTGGAATTATACAGAAATACCAGGTCTTAATCCCGATGTTGTCACTCATCATTTGGGTTTTCCAGAAGAACATCGAGGATTCAAGCAAGCAGCAAGAAGAATACACCCAACTTATGCCTCCAAAATTGAAGCTGAATTTGATAAGCTTATAAAGGATAACTTCATCATAGAAGTTCAATATCCCAAATGACTGGCTAATATTGTCCCTATGAAAAAGAAGAATGAAAAAATTAGAGTTTTCATTGACTTCAGAGATATTAATCAGTATTCTCCCAAGGATGATTTTCTAGTTCTGATCACAGAACTCTTAATTGATGCAACAGTTGGCTACGAAGCTCTTTCCTTCATGGATGGTTACTATGGGTACAAAAAAATATGAATGTCCCCATAAGATTAGGAGTCTACATCCTTCAGAGCTCTTCAAGCTGTGTTTTTCTATCGGGTAATTCCCTTTGGCCTGAAGAATGCAGGTGCAATGTATCAACGTGCCATGCACCATATCTTCAAACCCTTTTTAGGGAAATTTGTTGAATGTTATGTGGATGATTTGGTGTTTGAATCTAGAAAACATTCTGATCACTTGTCCGATCTAAAAATTATATTCAGAAAACTTTGACAACACAATTTGAAGATGAACCCCTTGAAATGTGCTTTCAGGGTATCCTCAAGAAAATTTCTCAGCTTTTTTGTATGCCATCATGGTATCGAAGTTGATCCTAAGAATACAAAATCAATCCTTGACATGTCACACCCTATAAATTTGAATAAATTAAGAAGAATTAAAGGACACATGGCCTATATTCGGTGTTTCATTGCCAATTTGGCCGGAAAGTGTTTACCCTTCACCAGATTAATGAAGAAGGGAGTCACCTACTAGTGGACTGAAGAATGTCAAGAAGCATTTGATATCCTCAAGAAATATCTCTTGAGTCCACTGGTATTAATGCCACCTGTTGAAGGAATACCACTTATTCTCTATGTGACATCTTTAGAGTGATCATTGGGTGCCTTCCTTGCCCAAAAGAATGATGCTGGGAATGGAAATAACCTTCACTATCTCAGTCGGACTATGATTGAGGCAGAAACTCAATATTCAAGTATTGAAAAGTTCTTCCTAGCATTAATCTTTGAATTTCAGAAATTGAGACACTACCTGCAACATCATGAGGTCCAATTGGTATCTCACAATAACCCACTCAAATTTATCCTTAGTCGTCCAATGCTTAAAGGATGTCTGGAAAGGTGGGAAGTTATTTTGCAGTAGTTTGATATCCAGTATGTGTCTCAAAAGGTAATAAAGGGCTAGGCTCTGGCCGATTTCCTTACTGAACACCCATCTGTAGAAGATAAATCTTTAAATATTGAACTTCCTGATGAGGAAGTCTTCTCTATTCATGATAATCATCAAAAATGGGAAATGTACTTTGATGGTGCCTCCAGAAGTCCAACAGGGAAGAAAATGGAAGATCCTAAATTCAACAAAGTTGGGTTAGGAATCATGCTTATTTCCCCAGAAATGGCAGTGCTACCATATTCCTTCTTAATTTCAGAAAGTGGTACAAAGAATGAAGCAGAATATGAAACTCTCATCGCAGGCTTGGAATTTGCGCTTCAGGCATAGGTGAATCACTTAAAGGTAAAATGTGATTCAGATTTGGTAATCAAAAAAATCAATGGGGATTATGCCATCAGAAAGGAAGAGTTAATCCCTTTGTGTGATTACGTCAGAGAGTTAATGGAATAATTTCCCTCGGAACCGAAATTTTCTTATGTCTCGCGATCACAAAATGCCCAAGCTGATGCGCTGGATAATGTAGCCACAGCCCTGGCAGATCCAAATTGGGACGAAACAATCATCAGTATTGCCCACCATCATATAATTTCACCTTTTGTTCAAATCATAATAGATGAAATCAATGAAATCAGTTTCATTTCTGAATCATATGGTCATAATATAGGATAGATGGTACCTATCAGGGAATACCTTAAAAATGGAACACTCCCACCTAACAGAGCCAGGAAAGAACATGTCTGGAGACGTGTGGTCAATTTTACTCTTTATGATAGCCCAGATCACCAAAACATTCTCTATAAGTGAGGTTTTGATGGAATTCTCTTCATATGTATTGATGGTGAAGAGACAATGGTTGTCATGAATGAAGTACATGCAAGAGTTTGTGGTGCCCACCAGTCTGGACATAGAATTTCTGGTCAAATTCAAAGGCTTGGATACTTTTTTCCTTCAATGATGCAAGATTGTGTTTATTTCACTAAGAAGTGTCATTATTGCCATGTATGTTCCAAATTCATTCATCAACCCCCATAGTTTCTTCATACAGCTAAATACTCCTAGTCATTTGCTACATGGGGAATGGATGTAGTAGGAACTTATCCTCTGGCTACAGCTAAGCAGTTTAAGTATATTCTTACTACTACTGAATTCTTTTCCAAATGGGAAAGAGGAAATACCTCTCAAAGAATTTGGTGCTAAAATCATTTTTAGCTTTGTCAAGTCCAACATCATTACCAAATTTGGTGTTCCTCATACCATATTGATGGATAATGGCACCAACTTTTGTTCATCTGAGGTAAGAAAATTGTATCAAGAATATAATATCAGATCCAACCATTCATCTCGGTATCATGCAGCGGCCAATGGTCAAGTAGAGACTTTCAATAAGACTCTTTCAAACTTACTTCAAAAGATGGAGGATAAAGATAAAAAGTCATGGCTTGATAAACTTTTTCAAGCTCTATGGGCTTATTGGACTACCACCCGCACTGCTACACGATCAACTCCATATTCATTGGTATATGGAACGAAAGCAGTATTGCCTATTGAAGTCCAATTACCTTTTCTTAGAGTCACCATTTGTGATAAATTATCTATAGATGAACAATCTCAAAACCGATTGGATGAATTAGAATGACTAGATGAAAAAATATTGTGCACACTGCACCATTTAGAAGTCTATCAGAATTTAATAGCATGAGATTTCAATAAAAAAGTTTGTCTTCGTTTATTCAATCAAGGAGAATTGGTATTGGTCCTCAGAACCCCAATTATACTGGGAAAGAAGCCTCCAAATCTGGAGACAAAGTGGGAAGGACCTTACTCAATACATAAGGTCTACTCCAATGGAGCTTATTCTTTAATCTCAATGGATGTAGAACTCATTACAACTCCAACCAATGAAATATTCTTGAAGAATTATTTTGTGTAACACAAATATACCCATTTTCCTTGCTGCAGGACATTAAACTGCATAGCCCCCTCTATCGTCCAACATGACGTTAAACTGTGTCCCCACTATCATCCAACATGACGTTAAACTGTGCATCGTCTGAGCCGCATGATGTTAAACTACCAAGCATCCCATGTCTATGACACATGACATTAAACTATGATCACCGCATACGCAATTTTCTTTTAAACTCTGTTGACATGTGTGTCCCGGGTAGCTAACCATGCATAAGCCCCAAACCATCCTTTGTGGTCACATCTTTCATGACACGATCATCAGGTCTGATGTTGCCTCTTGTTTCTCACACTGATCATGACTCACGTGAGTTAGAGTAATCTTTTACCATGACGTCTTCTTTGGGCCGCTAACCAAGCTTAAGTCCCAACATCATCTTCAGGTCGTTGTCCTCAAGTACACCCCGATCACTGAATCCATCTCAATTGAACTACACGGACTTTGATCTTTGCCTCCTAGGCTGGGTACGTAGGCAACCTCATGAGGTTCAAGCCCGAAACTTCTTTCTTCACATCGATTCACCTCCACCCCATATGATGTTGATCTGTGAAGCCCCCATCAACCATTTTATTCATATCGGTTCACTTTCATCCTACATGACGTTAAACTGTGTATGCCCCATCGTCCTAGCTATATGACGTTAAACTATACAGTCCCCCATTGTCCTTTCTACAGGACATTAAACTGTATAGCACTAGTCCATGCATATGACCTTAAACTATTTTCACTTTTGTACTATATGAAAATAAACTACAACAATCCCTGATACCCTCACTCGAGAGGAATCATCATTAACATGGTCTCCAACCATGTCATTTTTCAAGAACTACGTATGGATTGATTCTCATCCTTATGAGATACGTAGTGACACCCAAGTCTTTAATATTGGGTCCAGCCATAATTTCAATAAAGTCGTCTTTACCCCTCATATGTACAAACCAAATATGTACAAAGGGTATTTCAAGAACTACGTGCATCTTGATTCCCATCCTCTTGGGATACATAGGAATGCTCGAGAATTCCTTGAGTCTAGCCCTTAGCCTTTGGGCCTAACCCCAAACTCCACTTTCGGTCCCTTGGCTGAAAAGTTCCCCTAGGAGCACATGGTGTGATATGGAACACCCTGGTCTTTATTCACATCAGGTTTATAACAAATGCACGATGTGTCTCCATCACTATGGTCCAAGATCTACGACCCTAAACTAAGATCTTCCATGCTCTCGTCCTGTATGATGTTAAACTGTATTTCAAGAACTACATGTGGCTTGATTCTCATCCTAATGAGATACATGGTGACATCCAGAATCTCAATTCAGGACCCAGCCGCAACATTATACAAATAATATTCATGGTATCCATAACCCTTTTCTTGACTTCTAGTCACAAAATGTCTGATACCTGAGAGTTCTTTTGCCTAACTATGCAACACATGCCCTTAGGTGGCCTTGCATAAGTTGTCTACATAACGGACCTGTCAGCCAAAAGATAATGTTATTTGACTATGAATCTTATGCCCCAGTTGGCCCTGCATAATTCAACCTCCATAATGGGTTTGTCAAGTAATGGTAAATTCGTTCATAGGAGAAGCCACTTTTGTCCCTATTGGTCTTAATGGCGATATGTAGGGACCTGCAAAAAAAATGACATCCTTAACATATTTGTTCCATACTCTTTTTCATGATCTGAAAGTATTCAAGTCTATGGTTTACATTTTCCTCCTTCTCTATATGTTTAGATAAATATGCAATAACCTTGGACCACTTGACCATATGTCGTATAATGTTTCTATCTCCAATTTTAGTCATATGATTTAAAACCACATATACCTTTTTTCCTACGTTTGGCTCAGACCTTCATAGAAGTCACATTACTCCAATTATTTGAAAATTCTAATTGGAAATATCCTCTCCATATTCAAGTACCTTTCTCCATAAAGCAGACTCTATGATTTGGAAAATTTGATTCTACATTAAACATTCTTTGGATTTTAGCAATATAAAGTCAAATTTTTGAGAGTTCTTTTTCCCGACTATTCATCATGTGCCCTTAGGTGGCCTTACATAATTTGTCTACATAATGGACCTGTCAGCCAAAAGATACTACTATTTGACTATGCAGAATATGCCCTAGTTGGCCCTGCATAATTCAGACCTCATAAAGGTTTTGTCAAGTAGTGGTAACTTCATTCTTAGAAAATACTTCCTCTAATGCCTTTTAGCTCTTTTCTCATGTCATTCCTCATATTCAAAATTTCTCAAGTCACAGTTTACAATTTCCCCCCTCCATACTTGAATGTGGTAATATGTTTCTAAATAAATTATCAATAATTGAGTCAATATCATCCATTCAGTCAAAGATATTCAACCTTAAATATTAGCCTTTTTATAGTCCAACATGCATGGCTTTAAACTGCCAATAACAAATGACATGGTAATCATTAAATTGGGAACCTATAAAGGGTACTCTGAACAAAAGTCGAGTCCCAACTAGCTAAACATACATTTTGTATGATTTAGGAAATATTGAGCAATTAAAGGATGCAAAGTTTGTGGGGTTGTTTATATAACCCTGGTAAAAATTAAAATATGTTTACTAAGGTCATTGGCTTGGGTAAAATTAAGAGAAATTATCAAGAAAATGAAGGTACAGATGATTGAAGATGAACTGTTTTTCATTGATGAACAAGATTAGAATAACATCCACAGACTAGAGTCTCTTCTCTTTTTTCAGAAATTACAAAATACCTTCAACATGATTTCTCATCTGTTTCACAGCATCCTGAGCTTCATCAACAACCACTTGAAGTTCATTTTCTCGACCAGCTTCACTCTCTTCATCTCGACGAAGTGCTTCTTTGGCATCTGTGATGGATTTTATACCATCCTCTTGGACTTCTTCCAACAAATTATGAAGCTGGTAAAGAACCCCAATAACAGCATCTAGCTCTTGCTGAAGGTGAAACTACTAGACAATCTTCTCCTTAATCTTATGCTTCTGTTCCTTCAGCTTTGCAGCATGATCAGCCTGAGCTCGGGACACTGCAGCCTAAAATTCACTGATATTGGTCAGCAATATAGCTCTGATCAGGTCTTGATGACACCTTTTCTCTTTCTCCCCCCTTCAAATGACTTGTTTCACTGCAACATGGATTTCGTGATATCCAAAACCACTAAGTCCCAACATGATGAATAGGGATGAAAGTCTTGGAATTTTCAAAGGAAACTCTTCAAGAGGCATCTCAGATATTATCTTCCATATATTTTTCCATGCCTTGTGATGTGAAAATTGGAGCCCCTGAAATCTTGTAGACATCCCACAAACTGATGCCTACTTCTCCATGAGTTAGATGGAATGAATTCGTTTCTGAGCTCCAACGGCTGATTAACTCTGGCACGAAATTGTCATTCCTGTAGAAATATGTCTGCCCAGCCTAGACAACTTCATATATTTTATCTCCCTTCAGATCATCGAAAAAATTTTCACAGGTTTGTCGCACCCAATATTCCCACATCCAAGTCATCTTCACACCTCATCTAGGACAGAAATCCCAACTCTTCTTCCATCCCTTAGATTGGTCCATCTGAGAATTTTTGAAAATAGAGGGCTAGAAATGCGGTTGCAGCTCAGGCGTGTGAGGTTTCGGATATAGAGAACATGGGATATGATGCATTATGTATTCCTTCTCCACTATCCTAGAATTGACAAATGATCCTGCAACTGAGACATTTGCTGAAGAGAAGTTGTTGTAGGTCTGAAACTAGGAATGAGGGATATAATTCTTTGCCTCTAGAACATTGACTCCTTGCAGATGACCATGGCCATACAAAGGCAAGTAGATGCTTTGTGGGAAATTGGCATGATATTTATTCAAGTACTTAGCCAAATCTAGGAGAGTGATGTCACGGATAACATAATAGTCATGGCCGATGATGTTCATCATGTCATCTATTCTCTTACTGGACAACTCATCAGCTGATCCAATTCTTCTGGGAGCCACTGAATCTGTAGAAATATCAAAAAATCAACTTTTAATAAGTTTGTTTTGTGAAATTTTGATGAAGTAAATCAAAAAAAATGGGAAAGGAAATAAGTCACACAAGTCCCAACTTGGAGCGCAAGTCAAACCGGTCGCGCATGTTTTGACGCCCTAGACATGGTGCGCAAGTCAAATACCTTCTGCAGAAGCGTGAAAAAATCCAGAAGGGAGATTTGCCTAAGACAGAAGCACATGCGCGACGAGATCTCAAGTTCCTAGAAGCTGAGTGAGTTTGCACGAGAGTGAGACTGTATATATAGGCAATCCAGACCACCTACGCGACATACCTATGTGCTCCAGCATCTGTGTGTCGAACTTTCACACCACAGACCCTTGATTTCTCCAGCTTTACCTCAGAGATGGATCCTCTTTCCTTTTCGGATCCAACTCTGAGGGGGGACTTTTGTTGATGCTTCTTTCTATCACAGAGTCTAATGAATGGCAAAGGGGAATACCTTAAGCACAAAGAGGGTCACTCTTTGAAGAACATCAAAAAAATTAATGAAGGCATGGACTAGGATCCCATTTGGAGTGAGGCATGAAACTTTCTTGCGCACCGCACAAGTCACTTGCGTGCCACATATGGGTCGCATAGCTCACTTGCGCGCCCTATTTGGTTTTTCGCCCAAGGTGCGAGGTGGCCTATAAATAGCCCCTGTGGGCCCCCATTTCAACGACAGATTTTTCAAAAGTCAAATTCAAGCTCTGGTCGCCCTAGTCTTCAACTCAACTCTTTCGAAAGCTTCTAAGGCAAATTTTTACCTATAATGGAAGACCTGAAAGAGTAGAATAAGGCCTAAGTGTTTATAATTCATTAACACTTGTATGGATAAGTGTCCAGACCTCCTTAAAAATGGAAACACTTGCGTGTTTCCCTACCCTTTTGATGAAACTTGCGCGTCGCCTTTTTGGAAACATCTTAGGATAATACTTAAGGCTTGAGTTAAGTCTCGCCCAAGTATTATCCTACAGATTCTTCGTCTCCCAGGTGAACCCATGTCGTGCAAGTACAATTACGTGAACAAGACTTGCGCGCCAACTTCATTTGTGTTCCCCCTTCCTATTCACCTCCCCTATTCAAGATATTAGACCTCGAACCCCTTTTCAAATCCATTTATGGCATGGTTCCTTTGTTGGATTCCTTATCTGAAAGGAATTCTATGAGAACCTCGCCCAAAACCTCGTGACTTAAAAGCTTTATGTCGCTAAGGTTAGAGGTTTCCTCCATATAACCTCATCATTTAAGATGAGAAGATCTTTTGATTTAGGGCATCCTACTTAGGAGTAAGTCCCAAGTTCCCTTGGTTCTGGCCTCCTTATCAGGAATAATCCCGAATCATAATTCCTTTGATTTGGTCCTCCTTCTCAAGAGTAAGCCCCATGTTATAAGTCCCCTTTAATTAAAGAATCCTCCTTAGGAGTAAGGCCTGGGTTAAAACTCCAAATCTCCATAAAGTACAAATACCTTTATGGACCCTGCTCCTGGGATTCTTTCCTAAAGTCCTGGTATTCATCTACTTGGGAAGTCATACATACGTAAGCCCCACATCATTTCTTATGACTGCATCCTTCATGGAACAATCGTCATGTTTACTGATACCTCTTGTTTCTCACACTGAGCATGACTCATGTGATATTAGAGTGTAAAATTAATCATGACATCTCTTTTGGGGCCATTAACCATGCATAATCCCCATATTTATTCACCCAAACTACGTGGAATTTGATCTCTGCCTTAAAATTAAGTAAATAGGAAGCCTTTATAAGGTTCAAGCCCATAATTCATTAATTCTTTTCTGTCCCATATGACGTTAAATTTTATCCTTCTTATCAAACTACGTGGGTTCTGATTCCTTTTTAACGAGAATACGTAGGTAGCCCATCTATGGGTAAGATCCCAACTCTGAAATAATCCATGTCTTTTTAAATGACAATAAACTTAAAGTGCCCCACTGAGTGAATTTAAAACCAGTATGGTCATCATAATGACCAAGATATTTCTATATAATGTATTGAAGGATACCATTGACTAAGAATATCTAATACATATGGATGATTCTCCATCGATAAAGAAACTCAAATACATATAAAATATTCTCTAAATTCCATACATATCAATCATTGATTTCTAAATCTAAAGGGAAACTCATTTTCATGCTTGGTGAATTAATAAGGATTCGTGAACATAACTTCAATCTACAAAAGAGTCCCGGAGTGGGAAATAATTCCCCCCAAAATGGTGTGATGAGCCTGACCTCCCATCCTCTCGACCAATGAAAATTCTTAAGCCTCATCAGTCCACAACTAATGATCACCTACCTTTTGAATGTAGGTCCAAATGGATATAGAATCATTGGGTGTTTCCAATTCTATGAATAAACCCATTAGAAACCGATTGGAAAGTTTGAACCTTAAACAAACAAGGTCATCCTCATTTCCAGACAAAACAACCCCACACTACCATGTTATGTGAACTTGTTATAGATATATGTAACCAATAACCATTTACACAACATCACAACCATTTCCCAAGGCAAACATAAACCATAAAAATAGAATGAGGGTTAACACCATGCCTTGACCCATTAACACATTTACTACATTTCACATCATTTAGCCATTTAACCCAATTCCATTTTATTACGCTTATATCACTAAGCATTCATTTAATGAACCTATCTCACTAGGAATTGTTCATTATTCCTAAATCACTAGGCTTCAGTACCATGTTCATAATCCATTCCATTATGGTCTCTAGTCATTTCCATATAATAACACATTCACGCAATTTCCAAATACAATTCATATCCATTTAGCCAAATTCCCATTTCTGTTACTTAACCCATTAGGTGTATTCTACCACCCCTTTGCCTTAGCCAAATTCATCATTGACCATTTATTAATCCATTTAGCCCATTTATCATTTCACAAGCATTTACCCACTTATGCATTCCAAACACAATTCTCATATCACATAACACAATCCCTTTATTTCATTCAATATTTTAGGTGAACCACCTAATTCTCAGGTATTAACCCATTCCACAATTAATCCCCAATTATCATTTCCCATGCTTATCTCACTAAGAATAATCATGTATAGATCTAACCCCTTAGCGTTTCCCTTTATCTCACTTAACTTCTTTTTAATCCCACCAACACCCACATAGGTCAACGCCCAACCCATGTGTGTTACTAAGACTCCCATTCACATATTTTAAGCTTAATATCATATTCACCCTAGGCTCTATGTTCTCACACAATGGCCCTACATTAACTTAGCTAAACTCTAAGTCCAAGAATATGGGAACACCACATGAGTGGCCCTAACATAGTTCAAATTGTCCTCCATGCACCCTGTGGGGATCACAAGGGTTCCATTATGTCATATAGACTCCCTAAACATCACATCGCCATAATGGAATGAAAAACTCTTCACAAGAGGGTAATAATCAAGACACTTCATGAAAAAATCTCTATCAAACTGAAGTGATATAACTTGTAGACAACCTACCTTGAATCTGATGATGAACATACTCTTAATCGTGGCCTTAGATTCACGTTCAAGCACCCCTTGAAACCCCATCCTGAAGCATCGATCAACAACCAAAGGTGCTCAAAACAACCAATAATTGAAGGAAAACCACCTCTTGGAAGCTTGGGTTGGAATGGTTCATCACTAGGGTTGCAGGGGATGAAGTGGTGGAAAATTCTAAGTTGGGGTTTTAAATCTCAGGATGGAAATTTTTTAAATTTTCCAACTTTTCTAGGCTGCACGGTTTACCTACATGGTTTTCCAAATCTTGCACAAATTGTGAGGAAGCTACTATCCGAAAATACCCATTTCTCACAGTTTCTTGGGATCTCGCATAGTTTTCCCTAACTGTGCTCAGACCATGGGAAGGCTACTGTCGAAGGATGGCTAGTCCGCACGGTTTACCCTCACGGATTCCCCTAACCGTGCACAGACTGTGCACCATGCACTGCTTGGCCTGATTTCTCTTTTCTTCATGCCCCGAGCCCCCAGGGCACCCCTGAGCCCCCGCCTGAACTTGGGAAACAATTATCTATCCAAAAGAAGAGTCCAACCCAAAACTTAAACAAAAACATACCTTAAAAAGATATGGGATCTTACACAGTAAAATACCCAATAGGTGGGAATTTAAAACTTTTCACTGACGTTCGACATGAACATGTTGACACCGGTGAATAGCTACCAAGTTTAATCCAAGGATCATGCGTGAAGAGTTTTAAGAAAAAAAATAAAACCATAAAATACTTGGTTTAAAACCAAATCTGCACATGATTTTTTCTCCTCATTGGTGATCGCTACTCAAAGAATATAAAGTTTAATTCCTATATATCATCCACACATGCTTTAAGAAATCCACAGGAGTGTTGATCGTCAAATTCTGGGTGCTACCGCAGAGATCCGACGATGCATTCGATGCTCTGATGATCACCACTTCGCTTCGCTTGTGATGCCTGAGATAGAGCTCAATCCAAGCTCCTTGAATCTTGAGCCTCTCTCTCTCTAGAACATGGGAGGGAGGAGTAGAGAGAGAAATCCCATGAATAGTCCATAATGGGAAACTCTCCTCTTCTATATATAGTTTGTTAATAAAATACCCAGAATTTCCTCCCCAGCCCCCAAATACTTAACACACTATAAACGACATGTTATGAATATTAATATGAGACATAAATATTATTATCACTTTCTTGAAATATAATAAATATATTATCTAATAATAAATGAGTCATTAACTCGACTCATCATTCTCACAGATATTAATTGAACCTTGAATATATTAAACTAATATTCATCAATTAATATTTTTCATTTATTTACATAAAACATATAAATACATTTAATAAATAAATTCAATGATCATTATTGTTAACTTGAATAATATTAATTTATTTATTCCTTGGTGATTTTTTAACCTTGAAAAAATTCAGATCCCTAATGGTGGGTCCCACCATGTCTAATATACCTATTCAATTGAATTGGGAAAATTCTTGAATATGATATTGTGTGTGACCCTCTAGGACCTTATCTCGATAGTAATGAATAATATTCATAGATCAAGAGTGGGAAATACTGGAAATATAACCTATACCAATTCATCTATACCAACAGTTTGTAAAAACCATTGGTATAGGTCCCCTTTCCCAACTGTTTTTCTAAACCGTTGGGAAATACCACTTTGAGGCCAATTTTCATAATGGTTTAACAAAACCATTGGGAAAGGGTATGGATTTCCTAATGGTTTGGCCAAACCATTGGAAAAATTCCACTTTGATGCCACTTTTTCCAATGGTTTGTCCAAACCATTGGGAAAGGGTATGTCTTTCCAAACGGTTTGGCCAAACCATTGGGAAAAACCCACTTTGAGGACACTTTTCCAAATGGTTTGGACAAACCATTGGGAAAGGGTATGCCTTTCCCAATGGTTTGGAAAAACTATTGGGAAAGTGTATGGCTTTCCCAATGGTTTGGCCAAACCATTAGGAAAAGACCTTTTTGAGGCAACTTTACCCAATGGTTTGGCCAAACTATTGGGAAAGGGTGGGTACCTATCCCAACAGTTCACAAAACCATTGGGAAAGGCCTATCCCAATGGTTTTGAAAACCGTTGGTATATGTACCCTTATTTTTTATGAGAAAATTTATCGAATATTTTCAAATAAATCAATATATAAATTTTATATATATATATATATATATCCAAATATATTCACAAAGGAAACTCTAGGTTAGTGGTAAATTCACTGATATATAACTTGGAGGTTGTGGGTTCAAACCTCTGTTGGAACTTTTTTTTATATACATACCTATCCCAACAGTTTCCCCAAACCGTTGGGATAAGTCTTTCCGAATTATTTTCTCCAAACCGTTGGGATAGGTCTTTACCCATGCCAAATCACCCAACGGCTACCCAAACCATTGGTATAGGCTATACCAATGGTTTGGGGACCTATACCAATGGTTCCAAACCATTGGTATATGTGATTTTTCCATTAGTGGGGATATAACAACCCATCATGGCCTCAAAAGAGATAAGGATTATCACAGAAGTGACAACCAACCTATGAACATGTACTATGTAATATAATCTCTTTGTCATTAATATCACATAAAGTAGGACACACTCTTGTGTCATCGTCCTTTTCTTAATTTATTGTTTGTTGATCCAACTAGATGGATTTACCCTCAACTTCCATGGTCATGGTCTTATGAAGGTTCTACCATCATTGTCAACATGACCCGAGATATTTAACTTCAATAACCCAGTAGCAAAAAATCATTTCTTGACCATTCAACCAATTTCATGTCACTATTGATGTAACCAGTAAAAACTACCTCACCCCGATTTCAATATCATGGTTTTATTCTTTCATAAAAGTATGAAATCAAATGACATACATTGGTAATGATCTCAAGTCAAGTGACCATTACACATGATCATAGATAGGAACACCAATGACACTAAAACATGTTGTGTTTCTATTGGCTGGTATGTCCTCATGATCTCACTACTAGTGATCACTAAGTATGAACTTTATGAGAATAATCATCAATGATTATGATCCCCTAACACCTTATAGTAAAATATCTACTTTTTCCATTCAGTAAGATGCATTTAGACAATAGAACCTTAGTTTAAGATCAATTTCATAGTATCTATAGGTTTTCATTATAGCATGGGATCTACTATAACATTCTGATACAACAATTAATACTAGTACATTACCATTTTAATAATGGATGCAGAAAAATCTACACTACAATGGTAATATGACATCATGTATAGCTAATTGTATACATGATATAGTAATCAAAATCACTTAATAGTTGGGTCAAGGGAACCCATTATTTTACCACTCTCCCCATTCCTCGCACCTCTAAAACAACTTAGGATAGGACAATATCCACCCATATATATTTCCAACATCCCTACCCTTGACCTTGAATCCAAAAATTGGGTAAAAATCCATCCATGAATTCCTTTTTGGTACAAACCAAAATAAGTTACCAAATTAATATGTAATATCTTCTCTCTAGTTCTGTAGTTTCTTTTACATTATCCACCCCTTAAAATAAATTTATTCCATGATTATATAAAAAACCATTATCCTAAATAAACTAGTATATTGTAATGTATATGGTTAGACCATAACATACACAAACTTCCATCTAATGGGTAACAAACATATTTTTCTGTGTATGAAGAACAACTTCCTCATGAAATGATGACTATTTATTAGTCCTTTACCACCCATCATGGTGGCCATTATGATGGAAACTCTATTTATATATGTTATATATGATATTTTTAATGTCTTTATTCATATTAAATTTTTATTTAGAACTTACCTTTATGCTTTCCATATTTTTTAAATATGAAAATTTCGTTTGAGGAAGTGTGGACTATCACCACCTCAATGCGATATGACTCATTCATGCCATACATGGAACATATAAGTGATGGTTTTAATAAACCTATTTAAAATATAACATATATATGATATTGGAATTATAATATATATATTTATCATTTATTTTTCATTCTTTTAATATGATAAAGAAATGAAATTAGTGTTCATGCGTACGTATGGTCTACTGTCTCCATGAACGGTGAAATTCATTTCTAATCTCCAAATATTATGGATTAATATAAAGACATATATACTGATTTTATATGATAATTATGTCTCGTTTTAAATTTTATATATGATTAAACCATTATATAATTAATTATAACAACAAATAACAAGTTTAAACTTACTCGAGAAAACTATTCGAATTACACCTGAAATAGTAAAATTAATGAAAGTTGTTAGCAAACGGGCAATGAGATATTATAAAAAGTTAATATATGGTATTATAAATATGAGTATGGTTATGATGGTATTTATTAACATATTTTAAACCAATATACATATGGTTAAATACAACACAAAAAATGAAAGGGTAAGTTAAGGGAATTTCTTCTCAATTCACATTCCATTAAGACTTATTTGTTATTATGCTCCAATTCACTTTTATTTGATGTATATAATTACTTTTTAATTTTATATCACGAATACCATTATTCTAATGATATTTTAAGTTTCATTTAATGTCATTAATTTTTCTAGATTATGATTCAAATGTTTAAAAGTTGTATGTAACACTTTGGAATGTTTAATGAGTATTCTCCTCAAGAATGTTCGTAATGATTATCTATGAAATCTCACTTTCTTTTGTGATTGTTAACTTTATCTTGAAATAATAAATTTATTGTAATCATTTTTCATCGGAAACTACCTTGATTATCCATATTATCACATGATGGATTTTATTATTTCCTAAACCATGTATCATTTTACATAGGGTGTTCACTTTGACAGTTATTTGATTAACTGGGAGTTATTGATAAATTTGTATCTTCTATTCAATACAAATACATTTTGATAAGGCACATTTTTTATTCAATATATGTGGAATTTTTTGGACAGGAAACACATGGGTTGGGGACTATTTAAGGCAATATCTATGGGTTGGGGTCCAATTAATGAAATCCCCTCGATGCATTGGTTGTTTCATGTGATGAATTAATTGTCCAAACTAGAAAATTTTAAACTCTCTGTTGATGGTAAAGTTATCATGTGACTGGGAAATATTCCATTAGATAATTAAGAATTTACTTTATTTTGAATTCAATTATTATTTATCCATGAGTTTTTTCATTGACATATCTATGTATGCATTTCATTTTGAATTCGTTTATTAAATGGTATATGTTTTTAGATTCTTACCTTTTCATATTGATACTATCTTATTTGGTTATTTTAATGAAATGTGTTATTAGTTATTTACCTTGGTATGTTAATTTATTTATATTGATTCATTATTTCTTTCACTTTACTTACCCTTGCAGAGTATTTGAACTCACCCTTGTTATGTTTTCTTTCCCTAGGTTATGAAGAATCAATATTTGAATAAGTGTTCAGGGATGTAGTTTATTCAATTTTACTATTTACCATGTTTTTATTTCTTATTACTCAATTAATTATGGGTATCATGTATGATATATGGCTTTCCAATACTACTAAACTAAATGGCCCTATGATATTTTTTTACTTAAAATAATGAAAATGTAATAAAGTAATGCATCGGCTTTGGGATTCTGGGGTCAGAGTGTTACAGTTGGTATCAAAGGTAGGTTTAGGAGTAACCTTGGAAAATAGATTTATAAAACATAGATTATGGAGAATAATCCTATGATAAAAATTGAGGATATGTATACAAGAAAATACTATAACTTTTGTAAGGTGGTGATTATATGGGTGTTCCAAGAAATACATCCACATCTGGATACCAAAAATGGATGTGGTTTTGTCATAGATGTACCTAGGAGTAATAAATTCAACAAGGTGTTCTGAGATTAACTCAGGGTAACCTGGTACCCAACAACAGGCTTCACTGTGCACCTGGTTTGACACTCCTTAGGGATACCCTTAGGATAGTTCAAATTTTCTTAACCAATTATTATGAAGGATTTAAAGGTAAAGATATCCCTAAAGAATGCATGTTAATGATTATGATATTAGCTATGAAAAAATTTATTAACTTATTTTACGCCATATTAATAGTTATACAATGTTTATAATTTTATGAGCTAATTAGGTAAATTCCATTTTTTAGAAAGAGAGATTGGAAGGAAGAATGGAATCAATACTCATGGAAAATGTAGAGATTTTAATACTAAGTAAATAAATATAGTTGTAATTGGAACTTATAATGGTATGGATATATTAGGTAAGCTTAATCATATTATGAATCCTTTTGGTACAAACTAAAAGAAGTTACCCGATTAAGAGGTAATGTCTTCTCTCAAGTTCTCTTATTTCATTTCCATTATCCACCCCTAAAATATATTTATTATATTATAATATAACAAAAAAAATAATCCCCAGTATATTAGTTTGTTTTTATGTAATGGTTTCGACCTAAAATTATACACACCACCATCTAATGGGTAAGGAACATAATGTTTCTATGTACGGTGAACTATTGCCTCACGAAATGATGATTGTTCATTTTTACTTTACCACCTATCATGGTGTCCATTATGATAGAAAATATGTTTATATATGTTATATATTATATTTATAATGTCTTTATGAATCATTAATTTTTATTTATAACATATGTTTATGCTTTCCATATTTTGTAAATTTGATAATTTCATTTGATTAAGTGTGGACTACCACCCCTCAAAGCGATATAACTCATCCATTCCATACATGGAATGTATAAAGTATGGTTTTAATAAAGATATGTAACATATATAACATTGATATGATACATGAATTATAATATACATGTTTATTATTTAGATTTATTTCTTTTATTACAACAAAAAAATGAAAGTAACATTAATCCATACGCATAGCCAACTGTCTCCATGAACGGTGCACTTCATTTATAATCTCCAAATATTACGGACTACTATAAATACATATATAATGATTATATATAATAATTATGTCATATTTTAAATTCTAGATATCATTAAACCATGTTATAATTAATGATAACAAAAAATAAAAAGTTTTAACTTACTCGAGAAAACTCCACAAATAACACCCGAAATAGTAAAATTAATGAAAGTTGTTAACAAACAGGTAATGATATTTTATAAGAAGTTAATATATGGTATTATAAACCTATGTATGGTCATTATATTATTCATTAACATATTTTAAACCAATATAAAGGATTATAAATACCACATAGAATAATTGAAGGATAAGGTAATGGAATTTTATCTCAATTTACATTCCATTGAGACTTGTTTGTTATTATGTGTCAATTCACTTTTATTTTGTGTATATACATCCTTATTCATGTTATATCGTGAATCCATTTATTCTAATGATAATATAATATTCATTTAATGTCTACCTTTCCTTACATTATGATTCAAATTTTTCAATATTGTATGGGAAACTTTGGAATGATTAAAGATTATTCTCCTCAATAATGTTATTAATGATTATCTGTGCAATCTCACTTCCTTTTGTGATTTTTAACTTTATATTGAAATAATAAATTTATTGTAATCATTTTTCATTGTAAATTACCTTGAATATCCATATTCTCATATAATGGATATTATTATTGCTTAAACCATATATCATTTTACATATAGTGTTCAATTTGATAGTTATTTGATTAACTGGGAATTATTGATAAATTAGTATCTTTAATTCAATACGGATACATTTTTATAAGGAAAATTGTTTATTAAATATATGATAAATGTTTTGGACATGCAATACATGGTTTAGAGACCATTTAAGGAAAGCCCTATGGGATGAGGACCGATTAATATAATCCCCCTGATGCATCAATAGTCTCATGGGGTGAATTAGTTGTCCAAACTAGAAAAGTTTAAAATTTCTCTTTATAGTAAAGGTATCATGTTCCTAGGTAACATGGAATATGATAATTAATAATTTCATTTATTAATAATTTATTTATTATTTATCCATGAGATTTAGCATTTCCATATATATGGATTCATTTCATTTTCATTTCATTGATTTAATGGCATCTGTTTCGAGTATCTTACCTTACAATATTGATATTTCCTTATCTAGTTATTTGAATGGAATTTGTTATTTGTTATTTACCTTTCTATGTTAATTTATTCCTATTGATTTGTTATTTACTCCACTTAACTTTCCCTTAATGATCATTTGAGATCACCCTTTTTATGTTTCCTTTACCCAAGTTATGAAGAAAAAATATTTGAATAAGAATTCATGGATGTAGTTTATTCCATTTTACTATGTATCATTTTTGTACTTCCTAAAACCCAATGCATTATGGGTACCATGTATGTAATCTGGTTTTCCAAAAATACTAAACTGAACAACCCTTCAAGATTTGTTTCCTTGTAATAATTCTAATGTAATAAAGTAATGCATCGACTACAGGATTTTGGGTTCAGGGTGTTACATAAAGGGTCCACTCCAAATGATTATATTACTTGATCATAATGAAATAGAGTGTATTATACCTTTCAAAAATGAAAAGTTTCATGAAATATATATTTCATAGGGAATTAAAATCTACTCATAACATCATCACCATACTTCCTTAAACCTTAAGCACAAGTTCCATGTTTAGTAACCCTAAAATACATGATATAATGTCCTTACAACATGGCCATAAATTTTATGTTTATAATTCCTTATCACATGAACCTATGATAAGTGAAATAATTTCTTCACCACATGAACTTAATTTATACTATGAAATGTCATTATCATATGACCTTAATCTATATAACATAAGTTCCTCCCCAAATATTCTTAAAATATATAGTTCAAGTTCATTATCAAATGAACTAGAACTACATGAAATAAGATTAAAGATATAAATAATTAAATTATACAATTTATTATATTTATTATATTTATTATTAATACACACTAACTTAAACTATATATTTTATGGCACTTGACCAAAGACCGTAAACTATATGTTGTATCATCTATCTCCTAACAAATTAAATTTTAAGGAGTGGACATTATCCCAATACCTTAAACCTCATGTAATTTCAATTTTATCACATGGTTTTGAAACACATAAACAAAAAATATTGCGTATATATATTATAGATTTAGATGAAGACCTTTAGAAACCCTTAAAAACATTATTTTCCATCCAAACTGTCCTGGTGTTTTCTCCATCATTTCACATCGACTCCCATTAATTATACCTACTCTAGGGTGTAACAATAAATAACTAATTGTGGATTTATTCTTGGTATAAAGGAATATGTAGAGATGACTTGATTTATTATGTTGTTCAATTCCAAAAATTTACCTCCCATTTCATTTCACATTCTACCAATGATTTTTTTCCTTTTTTTTCAGTTCTAGGTTGTGCCTCTTGGCCTTGAAAAAGGGTACCCATCCTCTCTATCCAATTTTATCATCATACCCACTAAACATTAACATCCTATTTATTCAAGTCATGTTTCATTCATCATAATTTATTTTAAAAAACGTTTATTTCTTTATTCATATAATTAAAAGATATTTAGTGAGACTTGGATCTCTAATTCCAAGAATAACCATATATCCCCACCTCATTATATCTTCCCATTATCTAATACATATGGGTTATTTTCTACACCAATTAATATCAAGTCTCTTACACCAATATAATTCTAGGATATTGGTCTAACTTTTATATAAATATATATTCCTTGATTTATATCAGAGGAAGAGATCTCTAGTTATCTCTTGGTGGATTGTGAGGAGGAAACTTATGTCAAAGGTATTCATAGTCCAAGGAAGAATAACGGTCTCAAGGGGACTAGCGATGCAGGGGAGTGGATTGTGGTTGAGGGGAAGAAATCCAAAGGCCACAAGGACTATTCTCAACTGTCGAAGCCGATGGAGACAAGGTGTCTAGTAAGGAGAAGGTGATGACTGTTGCAACTTTGGACCAGGTTTAGGGTAGTAAGAAGAGCATGGTTCTTTAAAAAGTAAAACAACAAATTGAGAGTTGAGATCCTAAAATAAAAAAGCATGGGGAGGGATTGGGAAAGATGGATGAGTAAAATTAGAAGGAACTTCTAGAGATCCTTATATCTTCAAATGAAGAAATGTAGGAAAATTCCATTAATCTCATGGCCTCAGAGGAGGAGGAGAACAAAATCTTAGATATGGATCTTTGAGGGGATTTCAGAAAAAATCAAAGGGATTGGATCTACAAATAAAACCTTCTTTTATCATGTGGCTTCAATGAAATAAAAATCAATGCGAAGGAGTAAATACAAACATGGGACAAGCTTTTCATCTACTTTGAAGACCTTATCAAATATGATTCGAATACAAAGGCCCACACCCTTCATTGGGGGCTATATCGGGTAAGCAATTATAATATATTTTGTCTCACTATTAACAACTTTGTGATTTCTTACTGTGCCTAAAGCTTTCTGCATTGAACTTTATGGTTTCCTAATTTTCCTCAAAAGTGATTTTGGAAATAAAAATTTAATCTTAGTAGTATATTAGAAAGATATACATGGTTATTCGTGAATATCTTATTTAAGTCCTAGACTCTAATGCAACTCAACCTCGTTTTCCTTTTACACCTTGATATTATTCTCTCATTTATTGAAACACGCATCATGAAATTAATTTGGTTGATTGATGGATAGAATGTTCTAAAATCATAGAAAATTATTCCTTCCATACACCATAATTCATGTCCAAAATATAAGAATTGTCAAAAACTACTCATTTGTCACATATATGTCATATTTATACCCATATAAGGGAATTTATTTATCTAGAGAGAATGATTTTATAACCCCATACAAGTTTGATTGTGTTGTATTTTAACTTATTATTAAAATTTATTCATTGGTAATATTCAGTATCTTTTTATAACAGTGTGACAGTGTACTCAACATATCAATATAGTATGCAATTTTCCAAGCCTACCCATCATTATTCCCCCATATCCAAATTATAATATCTCTGAATATGGTTAAAATCATCCAATATTCCTATGACTGAATGATAAAATGTGTTTTCAATTTCTATCCCCATTGTTATTTTATACAATATCTGAGTAAGATGTGTTTGATTCATATTTGTAATTCATTTTCATTTGATTTTTCATATCCACGTCATTATTAAGATTTAATGGGGAAATTATGCTTTCCTGATAAATGACCCCTCCCACTATTTCACTATTGATCTCATAGTAATAAACTATATTACACATTCTTTTAATAATTATGAACATAAAATAATATCCATACTTACGTAAAATTTGTATGGCTATTAACTTAAAGAATTATGTCCCAATGATGATGTAATTAATTTTTTTCATTGTAATAAGATTTATTAATCTTGTTAGGTTTTCTCTCTAACATCATGAAAATCATCTATATATCTAAATTTGTATGACCTTAAAATATGAGGATCCTTTTTTCACATTTTTATAAAAATAATCATCATTAAACCATGGGTTTGATCTCAATGATATTTAACAATGATCGACCAATAATCTAAGCTATAATATTAATCTTTAGAAGTTTTATTTTTGATCAAATGAAATAACCCTAAACTAAAAAAGGAAATGTATAAATAAAACCCATGTGGTTGAAAATTTTATAGGGTATCATATGAAATGTTTTGTACATGGATGATTACACTCAACCTTACAAAGTTTTGGGATAAACTCAGTTTGTAATATAAAATGTAAAAAATATAACATGACCGACATCTATCATTGAGAAAATTTTATCCACTCCCACTAGGTCTGCTAATCTAGGAAAAAGTTATAGTAATACCCCCATAAATATTTCTAGAACTGGATGTTAATTCACTATTCATGTGTAGTTAACAATTCATATAATGGGAAAGAAACCTCCCCTTGGTCTAAGCTATACAAACATAAATTTAAATCCCTTCATTTTAAACAATCTAAAGCCTCAAGTTGTATCCATGTTGTGGTCCAAGCTCTATAACCATAGACTAATATATATACTTCTTAATAATCACTACACTATTATAAACTCCATACTTGTTGTAATCTAGCCTCTATAACCCATAAATAAGAGATAAATCATGGTCAACACATTATGAAAAAAAATCCAAGTCTAATTGGGATCTAAACTATAAGGATTCAAACTAGGAAAAGGTAATGGAAAATAAATCTCATAGGGTTGAAAAATCATAAATAGTGTTAAAAAGTAAATTCCTTTTATAAAAATGTAAAATAATAAACAAACTATGTTAAATTTTCAGTGTATAAAATAAATATACAAAACGTTAATGGTATGAATACTGAAACACATCAAAAGTCGAATCATTCTGGTAATCACAATGAAACTTTTAAAAAATAGAACATATTTGTGGTCTTCCATAAAAACTAATATTAATATCCTAAAAATGGTATAATGAAACCATCCTGACATAACTAATTATACCTTTAAAAAACCATTAATTTTACAAAATTGAATTTATGATATAAGTTACCATGATCCTCTAAATCCTTATATTCCTAAATAGGTATACATTGACATAAGAGGATGGGACATGAAACCTATATATAGACAACTAATACTCATCCATGATCCCAATTAGTATATAGAATCATCCCATTTTATGTAATTTTATAAAAAAATAACCATTTTTTATGATGAATTTATAAATGCATATTTATATCCAATATTCATCCATGTTCCACAGTTGGTTGGAGATTCAATTTTCATTTCCAATCTAATAGAACAACCATAGATTATTTTGAAGGAAAAATCTCTGCATCTATATAATTACTATAAAAATATCTATGAAAATATCTATATGATTATTGGCCTATAAAAAATTCACCCTTAAGTTATGTTTACTAAATTATAATTTACAACAAACACAATTTTACCCATGCTCAAGAGTGTTCATTTACCCTTTGGTTTATTTGTAAAAAATATGGAAACACCACAAGATAAAAACATATATTGAGATATAAAAATTTTGAATTATAATATCATTATTATTTTTATCCTTACAGACCAAGTTATTTATTTCCCCATTCTTTTGTTCTATAAATAAATTCATGTATGTGATTGGTGTAGTGAAGATAGATGAATTATTTAAAATGGTTGTAATTTTATTTAATTTTAAAACAAAGGGTGGATGAAATCCACAACTGAGAGAATCTACCATATAGTTTGAAATAAAATAAGTAAGTCGTATAATATCACTATATAAGTATTTAATTGAATCAGTGATTCATATTAATAAAAAATTATTATGAAGTATATACCCACTACTGGAGGATTTATAGTTAAACTTTCTCTTTGTCCCTCCACTAAAATATTTGTTTGATCATTGAGATCATTTTATACCATACTTATCCAAATAACTACATCTCATATGTCATCTACATGTTCCCCCTTGTATTAATCCAAATGAATATTAAACTAATTGATTTTAACACATTGGGTATTATCATGATCATGAATAAGAGACTCATATTTTCCTTTCTAACCCAGAACAAGTTTATTTGGATTATATAGTTATATGTATCCTTTTATGTCATTTTCTATATTATTATTTTTGTATTTTGAATTATATATTTACTCAAATAAAATTAATATCCCTAATAATGACATAGAACATATGATATTCAATCCCACTTACACACAAACCCTTGAAAAGATGATTAGGGGAATCATATTTATTTTCCAAATCATTCAACAAGGTTATGGAAATCAATTTTTAAATTATATTAATGTATTATTATCTTATATCCAAATATTATTTGATGAATTAAGAATTATTACTTAGTCACATTTTATTATGTGTATATAATTAGTAATGTGTTCAATAATGGATAGACCAATTTAATCCATAGAAGTCGATGAGGATGAATCCTAGGACTATATAGACTAGGAATCATTAGTGTATACTATGATGGGTAGAGACTTCACTAAAGAAAAACTAACATCATACTATATATAATTAGTATTGAAATTGTAGTCCCAAAAATAGTTTTTACCCTTAACACCATCAAATGTGGTCGCATGTGATGGCTCTCCTTTTTTTTTGTAAAGTTAGTTTGGACGTCCTAATCTATATATATTTGATAAAAAGTCACTATAAACCTTGATTCATATATGGTAAACGGATTTTGAATTAATTTTAATACTCCTTGTAGCATTACCCTCATATATAACTTGATCTAATCCACAATATACTCCTAAAATAAGTTAGTTGGGGCATGTTGGGGTGGAAGAATTACTTGAAAATTAATGACTTAACACACCAACATCAATCAATACTGGTACAAAACAACAATATTCCACTCATAATGGACCCCATCAATAGTCATCCAAGATTGGATATCATAAAGTAAAATCATAAAGTTATAGTAATTCGATATCATATCAAAAAAACCCTTAGTGTACATAGGTATCATTTTTTTACTAAACATTTGGAAACTATGGGTGGAATGTAATATGAAGAATCACCATGGACTTATAGAACTCATAACCATTAGAGTAATATATTATCCAACCATAAAATATCATTATTTTTACACAAACCATAATTGAGTTATAATTCATTGGATGAGAACTAATAATAAATTAAATTCAACCCCGAAATGACATAAAAAGGTTGATCGACAACCCTTGTGCTAACTATTAAACCATTATAAAAGTGAATATATTAACATAGAAAGGGAATAATATAAGGGGAAGATTCGTATGTATAGGAAAATATTTGTGAATCAATATAATCATAAATTTAGTTCAACCTCTATCCTATCATCATATCCCCACATGTTATGTTGGGCCATCATAAGAATGAACCAATGTAAACCCTTGGAATTTGAGATGTATTTTGAGTGATGGTTCTTTAGATTCATTTCCTTATATTTTTATCCATAATATTGAATGAATATTTTTACCAATTCAAAAAAATTTGTATTTAATGATGTGGAATATATTTTCATTATTACCTCTTAGATTTTTATCAACTCCTACGCTATCTGATGAGTTTTTTTGAGAATCATCTATGATGATAAACACCAAAAAAATTCATTATAAACATATCATAATATTCGGATAGCACATACATGGTATATATCAAAAATGAATATCATAAATTCTTCATATTATAAATGGAAATACTACTCTCTTGACACAAGAAACTGACTCACTCTAGAAATAGGTTGGTGTTTCTATTAACTGTGAACTTTGAAAGCCTAGTTACATGATATGGGAAAACCAATCACAACTATATTGTGAACTATTCCTTGGTCGAGAGTCCTAATAAGTATATGTAAATTCATCTTCAAATTTTTTTAGGGTTAAGATCCCAATATAGGTTTGACACTTTCCTTTAATTGTTTAATGAGGAAGATAAGATCATTGAGTGTTCTAGGGAAATTGTTTTTTATATACGGTACCAATTTTCATTTTTCCATGCTTAATGATTTATGATAAGTGTTTACCATTTATCATTCACTTAGATGAGGTGACTATAAAAATAAATATTCACATGGAAATTCCCCAATGAAGGAAAAAACAACTCCAATGGTATATTATTTTTGGGATTTAGAATTTTTGGAACACTGTGAAGATGAAACCCATACAAGTTTAACCTATATAAAATAAGGTACCAATAAAAGATCATTTCTAAAATTATTTTAAAGATTTAGTTTGTAGATGAAATGTGTTATAGTAGATCATGCTTGAAATTTCCCACCATAACCACTCTCATTTTATCAATACACTAAACTATGGATTAGGATAAACCTGTAGTCATTTCATATAATCCAAAGATGAAAATAATTTAAATAAGTGTATGATCCATACATGGGAGAAGAAGATGATTTAATGTAGAAAAAAAAATTAAATATAAATATATGTTTGAATGATTTAATCACATTAAAAATTATAAATATTCATAAATAATAGCATATTCCCATTATTATTCTATGAGATTCTTTTATAGATGAGACTTATGATTATTGGTGTTTCAAGAAGAAGTTAGTGTGATCAATCTATAAGAGTAAACATCACATAAAAGGAACTATAATGTATTAATTGATATCAATATATGATTTAAATTAAGGGAGTGGGTCTATATTAGGTTTCCAATACACATTATATACAAGTTAAGATGTGACTATACATTTTTATGTTATGAATGAAAATGGAAATAGATTTGTTAAAAACTAAATTCTAGATGGGAAAATATTTATATAAAAAATACTCAATGGAACTACATTTATTTTTCATACTGTTGTTCTTAGATTTTAATTAAAAAGGTATAAGGTACATGACATTCATGAAAAATATACTGGTGAGTGTATATGTGCCTATGGTGATGTAGTTTTGAAAAAAATATGATCATTGTAAAAATGATTTCGTATGGACATGTAGGGAACCTGAATCTAGAGGCATTATAAAACTACTCGTGCCTTAAATATTCAATCATTGCAAAATTACACCACTATAAACGTAAAACCCAATGTATGATGAATATTATGAAACACCCTTAGGTATAAATTTACTTTGAGTCACTATTAGGTACATTCTATGAAAAATTATTTTTGGGTGTGGGATAGTTATATACCGCAAATCGTTCAATTCAATGTGGTAGAAATTTTGTTCATGTTCCCATCTATTTCACACAAACATGGGATTTATGATTCTTCTCTTTGATTTTTTCACACATGGGGAGAACTCCTATAAATAACCTAGAATCTCATATATTAAAATACATATAAACATAGAAAAAGGATAAAGTTATAAACTATAAAAACCTAAATATTAGTTAAAGTAATTCCTTGTGGGACCCTAAATGGAAAATCTAATATCAATATTCATCTCCTATGGGTTCATAAGTCTTAAAAAAATTGATGAATCATGCACAAAATGTTTCATTCATAATTTTCAAACTTGGTAATTTTAAATGAGCACCCTGAGTGTAAATTAGAATTTTATACTTATGAATGGGGTACCAAAATTCTTGATGATCAAAGGAAATAAACTCCACACATATTTTTCTATGTCCCCTAACATGGGAACACCCATGAATAAATAGTAAAAACCACACGTATGTTCTAATTGTTAAAACAACCTTTGACATTCATAAAAATTGTTCATTACCCACTATATTATGATAATAATATATTTTATATAAAGTTTTTTACTTATTTATGTCCCGTATTTTAGGAAATAATGAAATATGTTTTCACACATACACAGTTCCCCTTAAAAATTGTATATGTGACCATTCCATGATCCTTTTTATGATGGAATATCACTAATATACTATGGTGTTTTGTATTTCCTTAGGTTTGTTATCTAAATTCCATGGGTTTAATTATCGGTCCACAAATATAGGGTGGAATTTTAATATGCCTTATTCATGTTACTAAGTTCACTGAGACATATATTTATCAACATTTCCATTCTATATGAGCTTCAAGAAACATTCCATATATGTATAAAATTCCATTATGTTACATGAGTTTTATAAAAAAATCACCTCTTTGTTGAACTCCCAATACTTGTGGAAAGTAAGTTGAATTATCACCCCCATAGAATAATATTTAAATTTAACCCATTAGTTGTCTAGACTTATGAAATTTTATTCCTTATCTTATATATTTTCCTAATGTAAAAGATTTGAATTCAATTTTTATACCATTCCAATTATATCCCATTCAATCTATATCTAGTTCATCTAGTGACTCAAGATTTCACAGAATATATCCTTGTGTTTGACCCAACACCGTCACCTAAAAAATATATATATGCATGATACTTATGTCACATTGTCACATGTCTTTAATCAATATATATATATTTTAATTTATTTTTGTAAATTCATATTTTTATTTCCTTAATCTAAAAGGCATGTTGGTCTTGGTTTGACAACATTAAGAATCACCCCAATGATTTTTGACGCATGAACATGAATGGAACACTAATAAAGATACCATTTAAAAAAAATAAACTATGCTTAAGTGTTTTTACCCCCATAGTATAGATATTATTTTTTTGATTATCACATTTTTGTGTTTTATTAGTGATTTGAGATTAATTTCTAAAATATCCGAACTTTTTATTTCAAACCATTTTAATTTACTGTTGTACATCATTCAAAATGTTTATTATATAAATTAGAATTATGAAATTACATTTTTTAGACTTATATACATGATGGGTTTCATTTCATTCAATAGAATCAAAAGAATAGTCGATCATTATGATGCCAAAAAATAGCTAACATTTTGGGCCTCAAAATATGAGTAGATATCTAGAGAATTTTGATGATGGGCCTATATGTCAAAAAAGGGCCTTCCAAAATAGGATAAAATTATACATATAGTTATATAAGATTCCTAAAAAACAATATTAATTTTGGACATTCATGATTCTACCTCCTTTAAGGATGTAAATATTTGGGAACTCAGGACATTATCATTCAAAAAGTCACCAGGATTGTATGATTTTCCAATATAAATCGATTATAAATACTTTATTTCTTAACAAATTAAGATAATATTATTTTGGATCACATGAAAGATATATCCAGTAAAATTAATTGAAGATATTTTTTCCTAATTATTTAATTTAATAGTTCAACTAGGATTGATCCTCAGGATGAAATATTTAGACAAAAACTTTTCACCCCTCTACCTATAAAAGGTGAATATAATCTCTATTTCAAGGGGCTGGAACCTTGGATGGAAACGTTAATTGGCCATTTTCAGTGGCCATAAATGATTTATTATTCTATAATAGTATTCTAACTTGAATATATTATTCTTTATATTTTAGAATCTTTACTCCCACTTTTTTATGTTTCCACCCACTGTGTTCCCTTCTCAAATTTAATAAAAATGGAGAACTGGCCTCAACATTTGTTTGGGGGGGGGGGTGCAGTGGTGGTTTTTGAGTTTATTTTGAATTATGAATTCTAATGTACTATTATATGATTTCAGTATTGGTTAATATTATTTTTGTGTGAGGTCACCATGTTTTCTCTACTACTATATTTTTCCTCCACGTTCAATCATTTTTCTTCTTGTCGATATCTATGTCATTCAAACAGTGGAGTTTGGCTTAGGTATTGATGTGTAAGAGATATATCAAAAATAAAGAGGTATAGTTTTTGGGAAATACCATTCAAATGAGACTGTGTAGACTAATAGTTTTTTATCCCAACATTGAATAAAATAATGAGGTATATATTTTTAATAATAATGATAACATCACTTTAAAACCTCGAGATAAATGATTTCCTTCTTCTAACTTTATTTTTAAATTTTTTTTCATTATTTTTTTTATTTTTATTAATATATATAAATATATATCAATCATATAAAAATCACCATACAGTATTAGTATATACATTATAAGTATATTATTTAATCTATAATAGTGAACATATAAATTTTATGTGTAGTAAGGTGCATCATTGTAATTGAACCAAGATTGTGGCATGATGTTACATTATTTGTGTAATATGATTTTGAAAATTGGTTTAAAATAGACCAATACCATCAATATAGTTCCATTTCCTGGGTGACCATGATCTTTCAAATGCTATTTTTCATAAATGATAAAAATAAATAAAAATAAAATCATAAATATCAAAAACTAGAAAAGTGCTTTATTTCATATCATTCATTTCATAGGTCAAGATGGATTATTATTATGATATTTATTATTATTGGCCTATAAATATTTTTTTGTGATTCCATTTTGGATGAGTCATTGAATATTCAAATTCAATAATATTCACACCAAATGAAACAAGTTTATCTCCAAATGGAAAAACATGACTTGATGCTTCAAGAGAATTTCATGTTTCTTGAAGAGGTGAGAAACCAGTAAATATATTTTCAAATACTATTGAATTGGTTAATTTTATTTGGATGGAAAAACATAATGTAATGTTGAAAATAATGAAATGATCATTCCACCAATATTTGGAGATGATACATGTGTGGTTGAAGCAATAATTGAAGATCCACTTCCCTCTCCAACAAATAAATTCATATCAACCATACATAAGGGAAAAGAGTTGGAAGCTGATTATTTTGAGGGAGATTAAATTTATAGGAATTGTTTTTATTTAATAATTAAAATTTTTAATTAAAAACTATTCTCCCATATATGATTTTTTTTATTTTGAACTACTACTACAGGCTCTGGTAGAAGAAGATGAATTTGTTTCTTATGATGATGGGGGGAATGGTGGATCATGTTGAGTTTACACAGGTGTATATGAGGATGATGGAACAAAAAAAAAGAAATCTTTTCGAAATAATTTACTGAACACAAACCAGAAGAGAATCCATTTCCTATTATACTGTATTCACTAGTAATAGATAACACTCCTTCAGTAGAGAGAAACATGGGGTACCCCTATATTATTTCCCCTCCCCATGTACACCTCAATTTATCACTTTCATCTCTTATGAGGGTTGGGGATATTTTTCTTTTCTTTAGGGGAACTAACTCTTTAGATTTACTGATGTATACTTAGGGAAATAAAATTTGGTGGTTCATGAGAGAAAAACCATGCCCACATTAATATTGGTGATTACCCTCTAAAACTACCAAACTAAGGGAAATAACAACTTATCACCCATATGAGGGACCAAAGAAAATTCAATCATCTTTTCCCATTCTATTTCTTTTTCATTTTGTTTCTTATGTTATGTTTTTTTTGTTTTATAGGTCTATTTGGCTACATATTGGACCTTAACTCAGGGATGGGAATGGAAAATAATTCATGAACATATCTTTCTATTCCTATTTTTTTGTTTCCCTTATTTTTATTTTTATTTTTGTTGAAATGAGGGGTGGTTAAATCTATGTGTAGGGGGTGAAAAACTGCTTAAATGTTTTTGTTTGTTATTATTATTATTATTATTTTTATTATTATTATAGAATATTGATCTTAAATGAATGTTTAGATAATTTTTCACACATTGATTTATTTTGACAGAGTTAACATGATTTTTGAAATAATGGATTTTAAATGATTATTGATGTGGAAGATTTTTCCATGCTTTTTATTCTCAAGTATTTACAAGAGATTGAATGATTTTTAAAATCCGTGACAATGATGCACAAAATAAAAATATTTTTCCACTTATGTGCTATATTCTGAGGAATTTTGACACATTCACCCTAATACTCGCACCTTCTTGAGGGACACAAGATTTTTTTATGAATACTAGAACTTTTGATTTTTATCTTTCAAATAATTTGAGTTCATAAAATGTACTTGACATGATTGAATAATTTTATTGGCTAGCCACATTTTGACCTAATACTTACCTTTACATTTACCATTTTTATACCATATAATCCACATATTTAATTTTTGGTTTAGGAATCATTATAAGATTATTTTTCATTATTCGCATATAATTTTAATATTTTTTCATGGTTATGTCATGTTTCTGTGTGGGGGAAGGGAATTTCATTTGTTTTATTTCAGATGTGTTTCATTTTTTGGGGGTGTGAGGTGTGTGTCATCATTTTTGGTAGTGGAGAGAGATAGAATTTATCACGATTCATCATTTTATTCAATTTTATTTGTATCATCTAGTTCTCCTTAAAAATTTAAAAAATGTGAAAAAAAGAAGGATAAAAAATGAATTTGAGGTTTAAATGTTCATTGTGCATAATTTTTTGACTCATCAACGTCTAAAAAATCAAGGGTATGAAATTTAATTTATTAACTTATTCAATTAGCATCTAATTATTTAAAAAAGGGAATGAAATCATTCATTGTATTCACTACGTGAATCATGTCACATATCAAAAAATGGGGTTGTGTTGTGATTCAAATTTGTAAGGGTAATTGTGTGTGTAATTTTCTGGGTTTTCACTTGAGCATTCATGCATTGTACATACATGTTCAACCTCGCCTTTTCCGCCTTAATTTTTTAAATCCTTTTACCAAACAACCCTAAGTCATAGAAATTATCTAGAATAGACATTGTGTTTTAATTAATTTTTATGTCTCATGCCATGAATAGATAAGAATTGCCACTATCCTATTATGATACATGCATTTTCCAAGTATGAGAACACCTTTAGATTTAGTATTTATTAAGTGAAGAGTGACCTAAAATTTAATGTGAGATAAGTAGTGATTAGGTAATGGATGGATTTTTGAGGCTGGATGAATTGAATTAAGAGGAATGAAAATTAATGTGAATTGTTTTTCATATGGAATTATATTTCGGAAATGATGTTGTATGCATTCTCATTTTTGAATTCTCTATGGATTTTGATTTCGATAATTGATGATTGTGAGAGAGGGAAATGGTTATGTTCGGTGAGTGATGAAGCTAATATTTTCACAAATTTTTTATAATGTAATTCAATATTTTTAATCCCACCATAGGTTTATTTTATGGAAAATTTTCATTTTTTAGTTTTTAGTACTAATTTGAGATTAATTGAAAAAATGAAAAAAATGGATTTTAAACTGTTTTAATTTACTTTTTTATTTCAGCGATATATTTTTATACACTAATTTAAATTGTGGAATTATATTTTTAGACTTACATAAATGATAGGATTTATTTCATTAAACTGGACCCAAAGGGAAATCCATCATTATGTGGCCCAAAAACATTTCCCAGTTTTTTCATTGAAATATTTTCATACTGATGTAGCTCATTTTTAATGGTCTTTGCCACATCCCTTTTTATATTTTTGTTGATTTTTTAATGTCAAACTGATGTATTTTTTGTAATAATTACAATTGTTGTCAACGTTGTACATAATTGTTAAAAATTTGTTTTTGGCGTTAAAATCACGTGTTTAGTGTTTATGTTTGATAGTTTTCAAATTAAATTATCCTTTTTGGTTTTACTTTCATATTTTATTCTTTTATTTTTCATTCCGTTTATTCTTTCATTTATTTTTCGTTTCATTTGTCTTTCAAAATAATTATTTTATTAGTTCATTAGTTTAATTAATTATTTAATTAACTCAATTGTAAATAAATAATTCACTTCAGTTTGTAGTTCTTTAAATAATTTTATTAGTTTTAATAATTTACATCTATTCATTTATTTCTTTTATTTTAATTTAATTCATTAACATCATTAGTTAATTCATTAATTCATTAAATTATTCAATTCTTTAATCATTATAATACTTTTTTTTATTTAATTGTTTAATTAATTAAGTCGTTAATTAACTTTCCCAACCAGCTTTCTGATTTTTAATTCTGTGTTTTAAATTAATTTTGTGTAAATTATATGATGCAGTTGAACCAAGCCACATGTAGAAACATAGAAAATGAATCGAAACTCAGAGCAAACCAGATCTAAGCAATCACATAAAATTGAAACCTAGGTTTTATATCCAGATCTACCGATCGAGCCGTCGCCATTTCCCCACTCACCTGAGGTCGTGCCACTGTTACCACCAGGCCGGTCGGCGCTCGTACCTTATCAGATCTGACACCCACGGTCCCCTCTTTCAGCGTCGAACCCGAACCGGCTGCCTCCTTCGTCGTGCCCACTCCGTGCCGTCTTGAATCCTACCCGCACGCTGCAGGTTTCCTCCTCCCTGCCTCACCGCGAGCCACTGCCCCTGCTCCGCCTGCTCACGCCGCACCTGCCAGTCCGCCAACGTCCCGAGCCCATCCCCCTGTGAGTGTCGTGCGACCCCTTCCCCTCCTTCCGCCGCTCCTCTACCTGAAATCCCCCCTCCCCTCTTTTATTTTTAATATATCTTTTATATATAATATAACCTTTAATATATACAATATAATATATATACCAATTTTTAATATAACATAATAATAATAATAATAATAATAATAATAATAATAATAATAATAATAATTAGTATAATATAATATAATATATATATATATATATATATATATATATATATATTGATGTTGTTAGTTTCCTTTTCTCTCATTGTTCTACACAAGGAATTGGAGGTCGTGGGACAATGATCTAGAGGTTATGAGAGACGTGCATTGGAACATTCAGATGAGGCAGGCTAATTCCAAAACCATCAAGAGCATTCTGGATCGAGCAGAGGACTTCATAAATTTTCCAGTATGCTGGAAATTGAATTAGGGGGGGAATTCATTCTCACTTCCCGATTCTTTCTAGACCCATCCCATTCTTCCATTCCTCATCCATCCTCCATTCCTCCCAAACCATCACTCAACACAATCCCCCCACATTCATACATTCCATTCTCCTTACACACCATCCCTCTATCAATCCATTCCCCCAATCTCTCTCATCAATCGTTTCACATCCCTCTACATCCATACCATCCTCTCAGACACCATTTCCATTATGTTGATCCCTCTTCCACTCATGCATTCTAGATCTGCTTCATCCTTCTGTCTTTCGATCATTAACCATTTCCATTCAGAGCATGAATAGCAGAGAAAGGAACAAGTAGTGGAGTTGAGAGCAGGAGTTAGAGCAGGAGCTTGAGTAGAGGAGCAATCTCGCCAAAGATGCACCTTCGCCGCTTTCCCTTTTTTCTTTCTTTCTTTTTTTGCTTTCTTAAGTATGTATAGCTATGCAAATTAGGGGAATCGGGCTGCGATGGATTGATTCACATTTACCCATTCTACTGTCACTAGTTTAATTGTCCAGTGCATCTTTTAAGCTCGATGCTCTGTTATGTTCATTTATGAGTATCAGTATACACTGCCTAATAACCAACGAGTGAGGTAGCGAATCAGTGAATCAGTGAACTTTGGATCATTGACCGAAGTACTAAAAATTGGAAAATGTCAATGCATCTCTTCTCCATGATGAACAGATTAATTTGAGGATCAAGGTCGAAAGATTAAGACTCAATAAAGTTCATCGAGCTGTGGAAGTCCACTGAAGCTTCACCTTAGTGAATTTACACCCTTTCAAGCACTGAATAGGTGAATCAATTTATGTAGGATTGGATAACATCATTTTTAACCAGTTCAAAGCAACCTGAGGACCATAAATTTATCATTGTTGTTTGTTCCTCGTTCAAGTCCCTCATCACACCATTTCACCTTCCTTTTTACACTCACTGCATTCAATCCTTTTCACAATTTTCTTTAGTTTTTGTTATTGTTTTGTTTTCTTTAGTTTTAGTTTGGTCTACCACAACATAAGTCATTCCATGTGGTTCGACACCTGTATTTCCATAGTACTAGTAGTAAGTAGGTTTTATAAATTTAAAATTTTCACGTGCTAAATGACATGCAATGTCACATAGATACAAATAAGTTTTGAGATGGGCTAATATTTCAAACGGGATAACCCAAATGGCATTTATTTCAACATGGAGATATAAAGTATTCTACAATTTTTTTTTAATTATTTCCATTCTATATTCTTCCTTCAACTATGACATAAATTCATGGGAGCATGGAGTATTAGTTTTCGAATAATCACCATGAGAGAATAATTGTCCAAAGTTAATTTTATAGAAATCTATCATTTCATTGAAAATGAAGATCAAATTTTGTTGGTGGATGAGAAAGACTTATCCAAACCACTTTTATGAAGATCTCTTCTCAAAACTCTATCATGTAATAGGGATACCGAGAATTATTTTATAAAGGATAGATTTAGAGACAAAACCTTCACCCACCCCCTATACAAATATATCTCCTACCTATTTATGGTGGTTGGAACATAGGTTGGAAACCATTTTTGTCCATTTTTTGTTTCCTTGTAGGATATTTTTTTAATAGCATTCTTCTATTAATTTGTTAGTTATCATATACATATCTCCTTTCTTTCAATGTTATTTTTATGTGTTCTCCCATAGTTTTACCTTCTCAACACAACTAAAAATGTAGAACTAACCTCGATGTTTGTTCGGGTGGGGGGGGGAGTGGCATAATATTGATTTTATTATGATTCAATGATTTAACATGTTTTATTATAAAATTCTAGTAGTTTTTAAAATTATTTTGGTGTGTGGTCCCACACTTTCTCTACATCTATATTCTTCCCCCATATTCAATCATTTTCCTTGTTTTTTTATCTATTTTATTAAAACATTGGATTTTGGAGTATGTATTGACGTGGAGGTGTTAAATACTACATGAATTGGTCTCAAAGTAGAGTAATACCATTTGAATGATAGGGTGTAGAGTGAATGTTTTCGATCACTACTTTGAATAAAATAATGACGATTATATTTTCAATAACAATGTTAACATAACTATGAACCCCTAAGAGAAAAAACCTTCTTCTTGTAAGGGTATAGATTCTGATACCCCCTCCTACTATAATTTTGGGTGTTGGATTTCTCCCGAGTAGGTTCCATGGATTTTGAAGGATGAAGGGGTTAAAATGGGGTAAGATGTAGCATGGAGCCAAGGTTTGCGCCATAAGTTAGGCTTATACAGGATGCTAAAAAAACTAAAGTGCTAGGGAGATCGGGTGGAGAAAATGGGGTTATAGCCTTTTCAGGAAATGATTTGGAAAATCATGGAAATTAGGGTTTAGGTTATGTGGCTATAGTACCACGGAATGGTTGGATACAATATAGGTGGTCGACTGGTTGTGGTGTAGTAAGGAGGATACAACATAGGGGTTCCAGGCACTTCTGTCGTTTGAGGGGTATCTAAAACATTGTTCTTAAGGCTGAAATGTAGATCATTTTCATATTTGATAGGATCAATGTCGTAGGGTGCTTCATGGATCAATTTTGTACCTTTGATCGAGGGGCACCAATGTGGTTTGAATCCACTGCACTATTTTCCTTATTTTTTTTCAATAAGATATGGTGCAGTCATATGGGTTGTGTCATTGTTTTTTAATAATACCTCTACCAATAAATACACTAGAGGCCCTTGATCCCACATTTATCCCATTTCTTTTAATCACACCCTAGGTTCCCGTGGGTGGTTTTTTGAAGGCTTTGAGTCCCCTTTCAATAGGAATTGATCATGAATTCCTATGTTTGATCCAAATCAATATAATGTATGTTCTACCAAACTTTTCTCTGAGTTATATCTGGGATCAATCTCATTTTCTCTAGTTTCTTCATTATGTGTTATTGGATTTTATCTCAATCATTCTAATAATGTTTTCTGTTTTATTTTCACATTCAATTGGTGTGAAATCCTTATAGAGATGTAGTTTTTTATGTTAGAGGTGACTAGAGATCTCCAACATTGATCCATACTAACGAGAATAACATTGATGCTAATGGGGTAGGGTATTCATTTTTTCACCTATATTTTTAAATTGGAATGATAATTTTATCATGGATTATTCCTTTAGGTGGTGGTGGAAATAACTTAATAAATATTAAACCATATTAAAAAAATGAATAGTTTTATGATTTTAGTGATCACATGTTGTTTCTTTCCACCACGATAACAGTTTTCATCATTATATTCTACATTATGGGATATCTATCATGTACATGATAAAATGTTTTTTATGATTGGTTAATCACGTTTCTATCATTTTAAAATAGTAAACAATGTAATAATGGGATAAATTTAGTTGAATAAAGATCAAATGAGGAATTTTTAATGAATTGTTGGATTCTTATATATTGATTGTATTAAAATTTATATTAACTGCATGACTGTTTAATGTTTTTGTCACAATTGATAATGGAATTTATAAATAAATTGATGTATTAATTTTTCTAAATGATGAAAAGAATAAAATGTCAATTTAATTGAGAATTGTTCTTCTCAATGTTGATGAAACTCGTTTTATGATAAATGTCATGATTAAATATTTTGATATCTTATAATAGCTGATTCCATTAGTTAGTGTGGTTAGAACACATGAATAATAAATCAGTTAATTCAAGATGGAATAATAAATGTTTGTTTTGATAATGAAATATCCTTCGGTCCAATAGAACCCTATTTCTTGTAAAGGTTGGATACCTTGTGTTGGAGGCCATGAGAGAATGGTTGTACGTAAAGGAAAAACTTATTATTATAATGACATGTTTGATTATTGACTAGTATTTTTGTTTTCTACCTTTTTTGATCTAGAAACGATCCTTTATATGTTATGTGACAAGAGACTTAGAAGTATGATGAAATATGGTTTGGGGGTCATGAGGTTGTTGAAGAAATTGAGTCCTTTAATGGCGAGTTTCATAGTGATATTCTTCATGGTGTCGGGGATGGCATCAAGATGAAAGAATGGGTAGAATATAGAATTACCTATTGTTGCATTGAATGATGAGATGATTTTATGTTGAATCTTTTTGATGTATGGATGAGTGGGTTTCTATGATATATTCCCTCTATTACTCACTGCATTAGAAAGAAATATTTTCTTGGTTGTAACCCCCTTTGATGGTATCTTTATATTTTTTCCTATAGTACCTATAATTAGGTAAGGGTCATAATTTTTAATAAATGATTCAACCCATGGGGTTGGTGTTGTTATAATGAATATGGTATTTTCTTGAGAAGTAGTGGAATCATATTGGATAATTCATCAATGCTGTGGACTTATCTTGAAGATAATAAAGTGTGTCATGATCAATTTTACTTTATGGTTAATGAAATGTAATTTGGGTCAATGAAAATTAATGGTTAATGAGTTAGTATTTGAAAGGTAATGATAAAAATAAAGGAATTAGTTTTATTTAAGTCTTATTAAATGATTATGTGTATAGAGTATATCTAGTCCCTAATAATGGAATATAGGTGTCTGAGTGATGATAGTTGTAGCTTACCCTATAACCAGGTTAGGTAAATATTGTGGTTGTGAGGTATATTATATCCTCTATATTTTTTGATTTCATACACTACCCCAACCATATCGATAGGGTGACTAAATACTACTGGACTCTATGAGGGTGTTTTCTAGAATATCTTGGTGGTGAAGATGGATTGATAACCACCCCTCACTCCCCACTCTCTTATCTTGGTAGTACTATATGCCGGTATGGATGGTGGTTAGTGTTCCATATATGTGTGTGTAGGTATGTAATAGACTATGGTAATTTCATACACATGAATCTATGAATATAGTATCCAAAAAAATTATTATAGGTATGATGTGTATATTCTATGATGAATTTATGTACCATACATAGTGTATGGGTTGTGATGGCTTGATCAATAATACCAAATGTAAGATACATGTCATATGGGTTGTGCTGGATCCCATAAACTACTTGGTCCCTATATAGTGATGTGGTATGGGACCATTTGGTGTTGTGATGCACTTTATGCATGTTTTAATATGTTTCCTAGGTTGTTATGGGATCAAATACATTTATAGTGAGATGGATAAGGACATGTGACTTTTTGATGGGGCATAAAATTATATGGGAAGAGATGGTGAGGTAAACATGTTGATTTATTATTATAATATATGATCACTCTCTTATGCATGACATGGTGAGAGATATCCATAGTGTGGCAGGAAACATAGTATACATGTTTTGGCGAGGAGCTTGTTTAACTTATTGATCAATGGGAATTAGTATGCTTTCATTATCTTTTGAATGATTGGATTGAAGGAGGATCATATTGGGTATACTTTTATGCTCATCCCACATATATATAATCTTTTTTAGTTTATGAGAAGATGGTTGTAGATCATGGTGGATATTACTAACTTGTTGGGTTTCATGAGTTTTTTAGGATTTTCTCTAACTATTATGTTTACCTTTTGTTACTTATAGTTTACTTTCCAATTATTTATATCTTTTATAAAATTACATATATGCAATTTAGATTATTTTATCTATTTTAAGATGTGTTGATTAGTGTATCTGTATTACCTCTCTATTCTAGATATTCTCATAGAGTTTAATGCCTCTCAATTATATGTATGGAATACCCTCAGTTCTAGTCCCCATCCCAAGGACTAATAGAGGTATGAATCGGGAGTTAACCATCTCTCATATCTCATTTTTATCCAATGAAGGGTACTCTTACAGTGGAGGGGATCATTCCAGGGTGGTATCAATGGTTCAAGTTGAGGGATAGTATTGTTTTTGGAGTTAGGCACATGTGAGGAATGCATGGGTTGGTAGGGAAAATATATCCTATATGTTTAGTAAGATATGTGAACAAGGGATATTGGATAAGACATGAGAATTTAGATCCCCCTATGATCTGATTCATAGAAAATTATTTTTATCGATCATAACTGGGAAAGTGATATAAGTTTCAAGGTAGAGACCTATGTAAGGATCATGCACCCTTCTTCAGTGTGCATGTGTTTGAAATGGGTAGCCCTCAAGATAGGTTAAAACACAAATTAATAAACTAAAATAATTAATAATTTAATCTTATTTAATCAATATTCCAGGTATAGAAGCCACTAATCATTTATTCTTGTTACATGTAGGGTTCTAGGTTGATGTCCTCATTTGGTTCACACTGAAAATGTTTAGTAAGATGTGCACGCAGATCACTAAAGGGTAGAGGTTGATGATGATGAGACTAAGGAGAGATATAACTAAGTGTTTCAGTGATAGAGTTTTTATAAGTATGAGGGATCTATTTTAGAATCATTCCTTGAAGATTTGTTGGAGAAGGTAGAGAGAGATTTTAGTTCAATCCATTCTTGAAATGAGCACTGGGTTTTATTGGCTTTGATGATGCAACATGGAGTAGTGAGGTACTAATGGATTATGTTCCTAAAATATCATGAGTAGTCA
Organism: Viscum album; assembly: GCA_963277665.1. Lineage (NCBI taxonomy): Eukaryota > Viridiplantae > Streptophyta > Magnoliopsida > Santalales > Viscaceae > Viscum > Viscum album. The sequence goes on along the minus strand of OY728133.1, from coordinate 1,017,709,365 downwards.
ATTTTTTCGTGGGACAAGTTACAAAACGTTTTCATACAATATTGTTTTTATTCTACCTTAATGGTGGCCAGTTTCCAATATATACATACCCTTTGACTAGAGTGTTCTAATGTGTGGGAGTTATGGATCCATTTTGACCATTCTACGAAATGATTTAGATATTTTTCCATATGATAAGGCTAGAGTGATGCATTTCTAGGAATATTTTCTTCCATATATCTAGGGGTTAGTCAAACCATTCCTATTATTGATATATTATGAGGTAATGTGAAGAGTATAGGTTCCCGAGAGGATGCTATCCAGAATAAGATCATCACAATAGGTTATTATTCAGGGTTTATCATGATATATACCAATGGTTATGGGTTCCATGTTTCCTGGAAATATTTGTATCTTGTCAGCTGGGTGTAAGTATTATCCCTATTTATCATTTTTCTCTAGGGGTGGTGACCCTTAGGCCTTCTCTAAGGGATCACATGAATGTTTTTATGGAGTCTGAGATAATTATCAATGAGTGTTCCTGACCATTCCATGTATTTAACTTGTGCCAAATGTTCCACATCAAGTTTCTCCATTGAGATAGTTTCATCTAATTAAGCAGAAATAGGGTTCTCTATATCGGGATTAGTATAGAGGTTACATGGATGGAAGAGGAAAATCCTCAGTTGTTTATTATCCCATGAAAGAAGATTGCGATGTTGGTGGTAGACACCATTAAGGTTAGAGAGGACACATAGAAGGTCATGTCCAAATACATGCTCAAGTGTTTCCAGTACAGGGAGATATAGATTTCATTCGAGAAACCTTTATCATAAACATACTTGGTTTAATTCTTTTTTTTGATTTAGGAGTTATATAATCTTTTATATTAAATTATTTATTGGAAGTTGAGGTGGAGAGGATTCCAATTCCCTTGGCCTTGACTACTCCAGTTAGAGGTCGATACTATTTGTATATATTATATTGAAACTATGAGATAGTTATAGGGAATCACTAATCTATGGGAGATATACAATGATTATGGATACATCCATGTGACATCGTACTTGGTATAAACTAGTTGTATTTGGTGGAGGTTGTTTTGGATTTCTTGAGAATACATTTTATGTTCTTTGCTTTCGATTGAGTACCAGCATTGTTTGATGGTGTGATACACCCTCTAGTTGGTAATAGGTATGTTTCGTCCATACCTTCCTTTATTTAAATTCTAGTTATTTGTTCATTATAGGTTTATATGATGGTGTTTACAAAGGTTATATAAGAGAACCATGTTGTTTTTAATAAGAAGTATATGGTATTAACCCCTTGTCAGGATATCGGTTTTTGGATCTGGCTACTTCTGAGAATTTATCTTCTCTTTATGTATCCATATAGGACGAAACATTATAATATATGATACAAAAATGTACAAATCAATGATATATTGGTATAATGTTTTTTATTGGATTATTGTGTAACCTTTGGGTGCACTAGTTTTGTTCATGATGTAGTCCAAAGAAATATTTCATCTCTATAGTGAATATCCTCTCATAAATCATGTGACAGTAAAGAACCACTCTCCTCTTACATGGATTAATGATTTATATGATTATCATAAATGATCTAGTTGTTTCTCAAATATCTATCATAATATCAACATATATTGGTGAAGGATGATGATATTTAGAAGACCGATATCTAATGTAGTCATGGGAATAATGAGTTTATTGTGATGTCATTTGGTGTGAATAATGCTCTATCCATGTTCATGGGTTTAATGAATGCATTTTTCATAGTGTTATTCAATCGGTTCATGGTGGATTTCATCAAACACATCCTTGTATACTCCCTCTCTAAGGATGATCATGTAGAGTATTTAATTTCTATGTTGTGATTTATTCCTTGTCAGTATCTATTTGGTAAGCAGTTGAGGTGTGATTTTTGGGATCATTATTTTTTTCACAGTGCATGTCTCATTCCAAAATTTAGTGTTTATAGACAATTAAAAGATATATGATGTTGATTCTTTGTTTGCCCCAAATACTGTTGTAGAGGTGTAGATATTTCTTGGATATACAGGATATTACAGGTGTTTCATAGCTTATTTTAATCAAGCTACAACACCTCTGATAACATTTTCTAGAATGGATCAGGAGTTCTTTTGGATTGACTACTGTCAGTAATATTTAAAGTATATAATGGTGAAGCTTTTCAATCCTCGAATCCTTTGTTTTCTAGAAGAGTAAGTCCAGTTCATGTTTTTTTTGTGTTCCTTCACATCTTGGTCAGGGATGTTTTATAATTTATAAGCAATCAATTGTTTCTTATGTGTCTTGGTATTTACATCCCTATGATAATAACTATTCCAACCATTTTCAGGAGTTAGAATAAATTGTTTTTCCCATTATGTTGTGATGAATTCTACACATCTATGAGATTTTTGTTGGGTTTACATATCATAATAACATGAGGTATGTCTTCTTCCAGCACCGCTTGAACATAAAAAAATGATGATGGATGGAATTATTATATGATTATGACTTCATGAGTTTATATACACCATAAAATGGAAATATTTTAGTATATGCACTTATAAAAAATCCACATAGTGATTCCATGTGTGAATGTCGATATTTATGGGGAGTGATGGAAGAGATCTTAGTGATATATCATTTTATGGGTGAGGTCAGAGTTAGAGGTTATGTTTTTTAAATGATAGTGCAAGCATATTTGTTGTAGTGGGTGGAGGATTCCCAGCTAGAGGATTCATAGATGGAGGTTTTCATTGACTAAGTTATCTTTAGCGTCCCCCCTGAAGGATGGTCTAAGGAATAAATAACACCAGGTGTTGTTCATGGGGAGGATTTTCATCCCATTGAAAATGCATGATATGATTCTTGATGAGTTCTATAGATTACCATTAGTGGTACATCATAATATAAAAATAATGTACCATGGCCTGAGAGGGATTTTTTTGTCCAGGGTTAAATTTTTCAGTTTGAGAGTTTGTTTCTTTATGTTTGGAATGAAATAAATTGAAGGTAAACCAACATGTTCCCAATTATTTTCTCTAGCCATTGGATATCACCTAGTGGAAGTGGGAGGACATCTCAATGGGCTTTGTTACCTTTTTACCTTGACCTCAAGGAGGATATAATGATATATGGTTGATAGTAGATCATCTGATGAAATTATCCCAATTTATAGTGATCACATATTTTGGGTCTCTATATGTTTTTTTTGATGCAGTACCAGGAGGTGGTGATGTTGGTCTATAGATTCCCATGTAAAATCATCTCATATTGTAATCATTGTTTTACATCATGGGTTTGTAGAGGAGTCCAACATGATTTAGAATCTATGTTATGCATAATGACCAAATTTCCTCTATAGACTGATGGTCAGATAGAGAAGACTGTCCAAAATTGTAAAAACATGATGTGTTATTCTATTTTGGATTTTAATGGTTCTTGGATGAGGGACCTACCATTGGATAATTTTTTTACAATAATTTTTTTCACTCCACCATTGGTGTTAAACCATTTATATATTTTTATAATCAACCATACCATTATCTTTTGTTCTATAACAGGGTTTGATAGTCATCAATTCTTGTGTAAGAGTTAGTGTAGAAAACAAAAAAGGTGGTTCATGTATTTGGTGAGAGGATGAAGGTAGTGAATGATCATCATAAGTTCTATTCTAATCATAGGTGGGAACTGATGGAGTTTGAAATTGGAGATCATGTGTTCCTGAAGGTTATTTTTCATCATATGAAGTAAAGGTTGGTTCATGGGAGTAAGCATTTTCTTTGGGTTTTTGGGCCATTGTGGTTTTCTATCATCTCATATTAGTGGAATATTAGATATCACTTCCCCCATAGATTAACTAGATAAATCATTTCCTTTACGTGTCTCAGCTTCATCGTTTCCTTCATAGTGACTCTCACATCAATGATTGTGGTGATATTAACATTGAAGAAGATATGACATTTGACACTGGATGATTATGATCTAGGACTTATTGGAGAATGTATATTGTAGGCATGCTACTCCCTTGGATTATTTCCTTTATAGGCATATTGAAATAGGAGAAGGTGCCTAGTATCACGAGTCTTTGATATGTGCCTAGTACCCAAGTTGGTTTTTGATATGTTTTTGTCTTGTAACGTTGATCATTTGTGGGTGTGTACCTTTTCTAGTTTATGATATGAGTTTCTATTGCTACTTGTTATGAAAATTTTCTCATTTGAGAGGTAACTCCCCCAAGAGTGTTTTGGATCTAGTTTTTACAAATTCATGGTTATTTTATTGGTTCCTATCAGTGATATGTTTTTTCAAATATAATGGTGAGATCCATGAGAGATATCTCATAGGGTGGTTGTTCATACAACCATTTTCATTATTCCTCTCCAAGAGTGGTATCAAATTCTTGATTGAGATACTAGAATGATAGGTTTATGATGTAAGGGACCAGACCCTAGAAGACCTTCCCGTTTTGTTTTTTTGGTGTTCGAGGTTCTTGAAGTAGGTTCTAATGAGTTTAGTGGAGTAAGGGTTGAAAATGGTGTTGGATGTGGTGTGTAGCCATGGGATACATCGTAATCTAGTCTGTTGTGGTGTGGTAAGCATTCATCAGAGAAGGGGATCTGGGTAGGATAAAATAGGGATACTTCTTTTTTAAGATGGTTGTGGCATAATGAGGAGTCTATGGAATATGTGGGCTAGCTATGGTGTTTTGGAATGATTAGCTATGGCGTAAGTAGCCAGGTGGTTGAGGTGTAGTGAGGTGGATATGATGTAGGGGTTTTGGGAACTACTGACTTTTAAGGGTAGCTACGGTATGGTTCTTAAGGATACATCAAATACCCTTTTCTAATTTTATAGGATCAAATCCACAGGGAGTATTTTGGATTATGGATGTGACTTTGATTGAGGGGTTTCAATGTAGTCTCATTCAACTATGTTGTATTCCTCCTATTTTTCAACCACCATAGTGTGGTCCTTGAGGTTGTGACATGGTTTTCTAAAAATATCTCCTTCCATCAATACCCCAAGGATCTTGAACCCATTTTCTCCTACCTCCTTATCTCAATACCTAGGAACCCATGGGTGGTTTTTTGAATACATTGAATCCCCTATCAATAGGTATTGATCCTGCTATCCCATGATCAATCTAAATTAAATTGAGGTACATTCTACCTTCCATTTCTCACAGTTTATTCTTGGATTGATATATTTTCTTCCTATTTATTCATGCCATGTCATGGTGTTTTATCACAATAATTATAATGGAGTTTTATTAGTTTTTTAGTGTGGTTGTGGTGATGAATAATTTAAGGTATGTAATTTCTTTATGGGAGAGTTGATCGAGGATCCTTTACATTGATCGATACTCATGTGAAGAATGTTGTTTCTTTTGAGGTAGGGGATTCAATACTTATCCTTTATTCGGTATGTACAATCATAATTTTATTATTTTTTATTTGTTTGTATGGTTATTAAATAAACCTATGGAATATTATAATAGATTAATGAATCGAATTGGTTTATGGTTTTAGAAATCACTTGTTGTTTCTTTCCACTATGATAATAGTTTTCAATTTGACTTTATAGATAGTGTGTTATCTTTCATATTATTTTTAGAAATTTTTGTATGATCTTTTTAGCATGTTTCCTTCATTGAAAAGTGTTAAATAATTTAAATATGTGATTAATTTGTTTGGATAAATATCATAAGAGGCATGTTTATTGAATCCTTAGATTCTTATAATTTTATAGTAATAAAATTGATTATATATTCATTTTTTATACTGTTATTCTAGATGTTATTGAATTTATAATGAACATAAATCTATAATATTTGTAAATTATGAAAATAATAAAAAGTGATGTAAATTGAGAAATTTTATTCTCATAGTTTATGAAACTAGTTTTATGCTTGAGAATATATAGACAATAGTATAGCTTATTATAGATAATTCCCAAAGTTTCTAAGGTTGGAATATATGAATAATGAATAAGTAAATTCATGATGGAATAAAAACCTGTTTTTTTTTGAAAACGATAAATCATTTGGGTTAACAGTTCATGTTTCTTTATAAACGATGGATTGCTTGTATTGGATTCCATGATGGATTGTTTTCATATAAAGACTAAATCCCTTATTTTAGGGCCAAGCATACCTATTGACTATATTTGTTGTTTGCAACCTTTTTTGGATTTGGATATGAACCTTTCAATGTGACGTGATGTAAACCTAGGATGGATTAGGATATATGGGTTGGGAGGCTCGATGATGTGGATGTAGTTATTTCTTGTTATGAAAATATGCATGGTGATATTCATGATGGTTTCGTTGATGAAACTAGGATGATAGAACATGATGATTCTCAACTTACCCCATGTTGTGAATAATGTTGGAATGCCTTATTGTGGATTTTTTTAATCAATGGATGGAGGAGTTTCTTGTTTTATCTTCATTCCCTTCCCAAATACATAATACATCTTGATATTATCGGATCCATATATCTTTAATGGATTGATAGGATGTTTTCCTAGAGTAACAAAAATTATGGAATGATAAAAATGTTTTATAAAATTTTTAATCCATGGGATTGGTGTTACTGGAATGAAAATGAGATCATGTTAAGAAATCATGTACTCAGATTGGATTATAGTTAGAGAACATGTACATTTCTCTAGGAAAATAATGCGTGGATTACTCAATGTTAAGTGATGGATACTGAAATATAATTTGTATAAATATTAATTAATTATTTATGAGTTGATTAAAAAAAATAAATGATCAAAATGAATTATGTAATTTAATGTAATTTTCTTAAATACTTGTGTGATTATAGGATAACTATTCTCTAATAGTGGAATTTGGGTTTCTAAGTAATGATAGTCACAATTTATCCTAGGAATAAGTTATGCACGTAGTGTGGTTGTGAGCTATATTATACCATGCACATATTTTCAGTTCATACACATACCCACCCATGAAAGTATGATGGATAATACCTAGTGGAATCTAGAAGGGTGTTTCCCCAATATCCCAGTGGTGAGGATGGATTTCAAACTACCCACGATGGCACCCCACTCTTATCTCGGTAGTATTATGTGTTGGTATTCATGGTGGTTAGTTTCCCATATATATGTGTAGAAGGATATAATAGATTTTGGTTATTTTACACACATGTTTCTATGAATATAGTATCCAAATGATTATTATATTTATGATGGGTATAAACTGTGATGTCTTGAGGTACCTTACTCAGTGTATGGGTTATGATGGATTGATGTATACCACCCTATAAAAGATAAACATCCTATGGGATGCGGTGGTTCCCGAAAATACTTGCACACAATACAGTGATGTTATATAGGATGATTATATGATGCAATGAATAAGATACATGCTGTGATCCATATCCTAGGTTTCTATAGGAAAATTTACTTTTATATATAGATGGATAAGGATATAAGATGTTGGGGTAGGGAAGAAACAATTGGGGAGGTGTTAGGGGGGGTACCGTTGCTGAATTATTATTATAATATATGATATCTCTTTTAGGAATGACTTTGTGATGTATATCCATGGTGTGGTTTGGAACATAGTATTCTTATTTATGCGATGAGTTTGTTTAACATGTTGGACACTAGGATTTAGTTTTCTTTCTTTGTCTTTTTCATGAAAGCATCTTGGGAGGATCCTAATGAGTATTTTTTCATTCTCACCCCTCATATATAAATATATATATATATTTATTTTACTTCAAATGGAGTAAGTTGGAGTTAAAGTTTGATATAACTAGCTTGTGGGTTTTTAGGAGTTTTTTGGGATTCATGGTCACTATCGAGTTTATCATTTGGTATATGTGGTTTATTTCTAGTTGTATTAATCTTGTATGAAATTACATGTATTCAATTGGTATTGTTTTATCTTTTTGAATAGGGTTTGATAGGTTTATCTCTCTTACCTCTATCTCATGCATGTTTTCTTATAGGGTAATGCCTTCTATTTTTATGTATGATATACCCTTAGTTCTTATCACCAAATTGGGGATTACTATAGGTTAAAATCATGCCTTCACCATCTCCCTTATATAATTTATGCGGGGGTACTATTTTAGGGAAGGGGGTTGTGTTATATTTTTATAAAAGGTTATTTTGAGAGATATGATAGAGTTTTGAGTTATGAACAGGTGGTGACTCCATGAGTTGGTAAGGAAACAGTTTCAACTAAGTTTAGTATGCAATGTAAACATGGTAGACCGACTAATACATGATTATTTAGTGCCCCATGATCTAATTCACATATATTTATGTTAAATGAGACTACATGGTGAAGTGATACTGGTTGTGAGGTAGATACTGTCGAATAGACCGTGCATCATTATTATATGTTCATGTGTTTGAAATGGGTATACTTTGGTATAGGTTCAACATTAAATAAATAAAATGAAATAATTAATTAATTAGTCTTCGGTTTCCCATATTATAGGTTTAAGACTCACTAATCATTCTTTATTAATATTATAATGGATCCAAACCAACGTCCTTTTCAGAATCATACATAATATTTTTAGTATAATGTTTCAGATGATCGATGCAGGGTAGAGGTCGATAATGACAAGAAATAGAGGAGGAAACTCCAATAGTTCTAGAAGAACATTCCACAGTGGGTTGGGGACTCTATTTTAGACTCGATAATATAAGAATTGTTAGTGGATGTGATGATAGGTTTCAATTATATTTGTTTCCATAATGAGAACTTTTTTTTCATTAGCTGTGATGATATTATGTGAAGCAACAAGGTAAGGGTGGATCTTATTCCTAGTAGATCATGAGGAGTCATCTGCCTCATGGGAAAAATTCATAGACCATTTCTAAAGAAAGTTTCTATTTTTGACCCCAATGGTGTCTAGTAAAAGGGATCTACTTACCCTCCTATAGGGGAGTTCCATTGTGATGGATTTTATGATCAATTTCAGGAAACTTCAGCAATACGCTTTAGATATTTTTCCATTTAAGGAGGCCAGGGTGAGGAATTTCAAATAATCTTTTCATCCATAGATTTAGTTACTGGTCACTATATCCATGTTGTTTTCATATCTGGAGCTGATAAAAATAGTATTGGTTATTGAGAGGGAACTGGAAAATACTCGATCATCATGATAGGAGAGTCATCAGCATTCCTCAAAAAGTAGTGATTCTATTTGGGGTTCCTAGTTTCCTGTAGAAAATAGTTTTTAGACATCCAGGGTAGGTCATAGACTTCATCATATCATTTCTCTAGGATTGGAGTCACTCTTTCATTATCTATGGGATCATATTTGTGTTTTTATTGTGTAGGATGAGTTCAACAATGCAGAGAGTGACCGACCATTATGAGTAATCTCTATACACCATGTGTTTCAATTCATGTTCCAATATTGAGGTTGTTTCAACCAAGGCATCATAAGTAGGGTTCTCCAGATTAGGATAAGTTGAGATGAGTCAAGTTTGGAAGAGAACAACAATATGATATTCAATATTCTCAAGTAAAAGAGCACATATGTGGAAGTGATCGTCATTAGGGATAGAGAGAATGATGAGATGTATATAGATAACTACATTCACTATAATTTCCTATGTTGGGAGAGCCATAATTCATTTGAGGTAACCTTTTCTTTATTTCTACTTTGGTGTATACATTTTATTTATTCATGAGCTGCAAAATTTTTCATATCAACTCTACTAGTCCATGACTTGGGAATTGAGGTAAAGAGGCTTCCAGTTCCCTTATTTATGACTAATCCAATCAGAGGTCAGGATTATTTTTAGTAATAATGATGAAAATGAGAACTAATAATTGGGAGGAACTAATATTAGTGAGACATCATATGTTTATAGATAGATCCATAAAAAATCATCATTGGTATGGTCTAGATGTATTCACACTACTAAAAACTGATTTTATTCAGTTCTAGGGCTTTAATAGAGATAACTAAAAATGCTGTCAATGACCTCTTTTTTCAGCGCTAAAAAAATCGTTGTTAAAGGGGGTCTTTAACAGTTCATTTTTAGCGCTGTTAAAAGGGGTATTTAAGAGAGCTAAAAAATCACTGTTAATGGGGGACCTTCATCAGTTAATTTTTACAAGAGCTGATAAATGAGGTCTTTTATCAATGATTGTACAAAACCCCTGATAAAGGGGGTGATTATCAAGGCTTTTTTAGAAGCACTAATAAATACCCCCTTTTATCAACTTTATTTTAGAAGCACTGATAAAAGTATACCTGAAAAAGAATCATTAAAAATAATATATTAATATATTAATATATTTATATCGATATAAATATAATATATATTTTTTGAAATATGTTTTAGATAATCTAAATTGGCATTTAAACTTAATATGTAAGATATTTAATGAAAATGGCTTATAAAATAACTAAAAAAATATTTTTAATTACTAATTTTCTTATTATTAACAATTAATAATCATTTAATATCAATTTGAAGATAAAAAAGTCATAAAATAGTAATAAAAGATCTAAAATAAGTTGGAAATGTAACTCAAACATCAAACGACCATAACTTTTGATTTGAGTGTCCGTTTGGTCTCTACCATATATCAAATCGAATCCTATGATGATATCTACATGAAAAACTCTTAAGGGAGCCTCTTTCACATTTCTTGAGGCCAAAAAAGGCACATAAGGCCTCCAAAACTGAGTTTTTAGTCAAAGTACCCCATTTTTTTTAACATTCGATGGATTTTGAGCCTCGTTTATGGGGGTATTTTTCTCTTTTTTAGTGGGGACTGAATTTATTCCCAAGAATTACACTCATATTGATAATATGGATTTTGAATTTTATTATTTTTCATAGTTTAATTTTATTTATAATCAAATATACAATAATATATAAATATTTTTTATATATTCACACATAAATATTTAATATTATAAATAAATAATTAAAAATATTTACATATAAAATATATTTATTAATTTATAACATATATATAAACACATATAAAAATATATGGATAAGAAATTTGACAACATATATATAAATATATATACATATCATAAAATCTAAAACAAAATAGTATAGTGGAGTGGTAATGTCACTGGTGTATAATGTTAAGGTCTATGGTTCGAAACTTACTAGAGGCATGGGCACGTGCGAGAGGTTGGGATTATCTAAAGAACTGATAAAGGGGTGGGGGATGTGCTGATAAAGGGGTGGTGGAAGCGCTGATAAAGGGGTGGGGTGGGAAGCACTAATAAAGTGGGGTTGGTGGGATATGGAAAAAAAATTATATACCCTTTATCAACAGGGCCTTTATCAGTGATAGAAAATCATTTTTTAAAGACTCCTTTAACAGTGCTAAAAAAGTGATGACAAACAGGGCCTTTAACAGCAATAAAAAAGCATTGTTAATGGAACCTTTTAACAGTTATTTTTTAGTGTTATTAAAGGGGGCCTTTAAGAGCACTTTTTTAGCACTGATAAAAGTTTTGGTATTTTAACCACAATTAGATTATCAGCACCTTTTCAGCATTGATAAAGGCCATTTCTAGTGTTGTTAATGATTTATTTTTAGTAGTGTTAGTGTGGGATGTTGTGGATTTACTTAGGAGAATGGTTGTATTATACTATGATGATAGAGATCCCACATTGTTCCTTGGAATGGGAGATCCTTAGGTTGGTTAGAGTTATGTTTCATCCTTGTCTTCCATGATAGATGATCTAATGATAAGTTTGTCATTGGTTTATCTATCGATGTTCCCAGGGTTGTGGAAGAGTATAATTTTTTTTCTAAGGAGGTTGTGGCATTACCCCTTCAAGGAGAGTTATTTTTTGGTCAAGAGATAGTTGAGAATTTATTTTATCATGATATAAACTTATAGGATAATTCCTTCAAAGTTGTGATATCTATAAGTATAGATTTATTATCTATTGTAGTAAGGGTATTTAAGATGAGTTTTTCAACCTAGAGTGCTCTAGTTTTTTTCATGATGAATGCCAAATGATGTTTGAATCTCTATATCTATTATCATTTCCTACAAAAATTGAATGTAAATTACCAATATCATATTACATGGATTGATGATTTATTTGACCAGCTAAAAGTATTTTTTTGGTTCTCAAAGATCGATCTATGACTAGGATATCTTCATATGTGGGTGAAGGCTCACGATATTCATAAGACTAAATTATAATGTATCTACGGGGTTTAGGAGTATGTTGTGATGTTATTCGATGTGAATTATGATCCATTCATGTGAATGGGTTTAATTAATGATTTTTATAATGTTTTTGATCTATTTGTAGTATTATTAATTGATTACATCCTTGAACACTCCATGTTTGAGGATGAGAATGCATAACATCTACATGCCTAATTACAGTTCTTCTTCATCAGATGGTATTTGGGAAGTTGTTAGATTGTGAGTTCTGGGATTGTGATGTTTCATTCATGGGGACTTTAATTTCCTAGTAAGAGTTTTTTATTGATCCTTTAGATATAGATATAGTTCATTAATATAAATCCACTAACACTATTGTGCAGCTTCACATTTTCCATGGACTTCCAGGATATTATAAGAAAATTGCAGTTGATTTATATTGGGGTGGGACTCCTTTGATAGATTTGACCAAGAATTATTAGGAGTTATTGTGGAATTTATAGTGCCAGACTGCTTTGGTGCACCTAAATGTATAGTTTTTGCGCTCTCTATTCTTTTTTTCTTCAAAAGAGGGATATCAGTTCATGGTTTTGTGTGATGATTTATATATTGGGTTGTGTTCTGTTTTGATTTAATTGACATGAGTTGTTTCTTATAGGTATTGATAGTTACTACCCCATGATAATGACTATTACACAGAGGATCTTGAGTTAATGGATTTTGTTTTTTCATTGAATCTTTGGTGTAATTACCCCATCAATAACCAGTTTTTGGTTTTTAACAATCAATAAATCACAATGTATGACTTCCCCTAGCATGGATTGAACATGAAACAATGATGGTGGATGTAATTCTCATAGGATTATTAATTTCAGATATCATACACATTATTCATGAGAATTTTTCTAGTGGTTTCACTAATAATGAATACATGTAGTGATCCAAAGCATGAATCAAAAGATTCTTCAATATTAATGGAAGACATCTCAATGATTCATATATTTATGGGAGAGGTTGGGGGCAGAGTTTATCTTTTTTAGATGATAGGTATGTCACCTTTGGTGCATCAGGTGGTGGAGTCATAGCTAGAGGATTTATAGGTGTAGGTATAGATATAGCAATATTTCTTTGGTGATAACCCTGATGGATGGTCAGAGGATGAACATCACTCAATATTTCTTAAGGGGTGGTATTTAATCCCTCTGTTGATGCATCATAAGGTTATCCATAATTTCCATATCTCACTTTTGGATGTATATCAGTGTGTGAAAAATATGTTTTGAGAACTGAGAGTGATTTTTTTTATCATTGTATTAAGAATATATTATCATAGATTTTATCACGATGATTGGTCTTCTAGAAAGTTATTTCATTGCACCATGTTCCCAGTGGTTTTCTCCAGCTATTCGATATCCCCTAGTGGAAGCTGAATAACATTACAATATCCACTATTACAAGTTTAAATTGATCACATGGAGGATAAAATTATACATGGTTGATATTAGATTGTTTGATGAAACCATCCCACTTCATAGAGATCATTGGGTGAAGTTCAATAGTTGTTTTATTGAGGTAGTACCTAGTGGTGGCGGTGAGGCTCCACAAAGTCCCAAGGAGGATCATCTCTGATCATGATTCTAATTTTACATTGAATGTGTAGTGAGATATCAAATATGATTTTGGACTTGAGTTATTCCTATTCAATTATTTTCATACATAGAGTGATGGTTAGAAGGAGTGTACTATCCACACTCTCAAAGGCATGTTTCATTCTTGTGACATAAATTTTGGAAAATCATGAATGATGTACCTTATTTGGTTGATATTGTTTACAATAATTTATTTAAATCTACAATTGGTATGAAACCATTTGAATCTTTTTATTTACAACCTTACCATTATTAGTTTTGAAATATTGGGGTCATAGATTCTTGAATTCTTCGGTCATATTTAGTATTGAAGAAGAAAAAGACATTTTAGAAAATTCATGAAAGGATGAAGGTAGAACATGTTTTTTAGAAGTCACATAATTATCATTGAAGGAAACCTATAGAGTATGATTTTGGAGATCATGTGCTCCCAATGTTGCCTCTATATCATGGGATGTGATGTTTTGTTCATGGGAGTAAGCTTTCACCCCATTTTTTTAGATTTTCATGGTTTCGGATCATGTCAGAGTTGTGATGTATAGGATAGAACTTCTCTAAAAGATGAAAAGGTTAAATGATGTATTTCATGTGACATAGCTTCATTGTTACCATCTATATGAACCTGATGTGATTTATTGGGGAGACATCGAGGTTGATGATGATGCGACCTTTATAAAGAAGCTTGTGAAGATCTAAGACCACATGGAGAATGTGTTTCATGTACTTGTTATTACCTTGATTAATGTATATGGAGACAAAGTGGTGTGGAGGATATTACCTAGGAATTTGAGTGATATATACGTTCTCAATACCATATGTTTTTTTCTCTATTATACTGTCACATTTCTTTTTTAAGGTTTTGACTGTTTTTGAATAATTATATGATTTTATCATGTTTGTTCTTATGTCCTTTATCTTGTTTGATTGGTAACCCCCGCAAGAGTGTTTTGGATTAGGTTTATATGGGTTTATAGTTTTCTTCATGATTTCTCGGAGTGAGGTAGTTCACCTCCAGTGATAGAAATATTCTTGAGAGGTATCTTGCATGGGTGGGTTTTCAGACAATTCTTTTATTTCATCATTTCTGAGTGTGGTTTTGAATTCACAAGGACAAGAATGTTTTGAGAGGTATCTAATATAAGGTAAGGGATCCCATTATCCAATTCCATTATGTTATTTGGGGTTTAAAGGTGAATGGAGGAGGTTCTAAGGTGTTTTTTGAGTAAGGGGTGATAATGGGATAGTTTGTGATGTGGATCCAAAGGTTGTGCTGTATTTTATGATTATGTGGAATAGTCAGCATGGTACGGCGCATGGGATATTTGGAGGAGAAGATAGAGATATTTAATTTTTAGGAAAGGCATCTGTTTTGATGGATAGTGTAAAGACTCAGAAATTTAGTGGATTTTTTTTAAATACATGGAAATTTTACGAGTCCGTAGTTTCTGACGACGCTGGATTCTGAGGCCCGGTGTGCCCGGAATCAATTTCTGAAGTTTTGTTCGGGTACACTCAGTAAACTTACGAGCGAGATTTCATATCTCTTGAACCGGTACTCAGAATTGAAATCCGAGGGCATCGTTAAACTCACAGCGTCAATGATTGCTTAGTGATACCTTCATCGCAATTTCTTTCTAACGAGAATGGAAGTTAATTTTTGGGGATTCTAAATAAAATTAAATAAAAATGAGTGTAACTTATTTTAATTTTTGTGGCGGTTTAATATTCCAAGTGGAGGTTGGTGGTGGGGGCCATGACACCCTAACCTCCCATGAGAGGTTATGGTGGTAGGGCCCACCCACACATAACCTCCCTTGGGAGGATATTATTAGGTGGGGCCCTCATGAGGTTAAACCCCCCCATTAACTCCCCATTATTAGTTTGAAACCTCTCTTCATTAATTGGAACTTTTCACCTCCTCTAAATTTTGAATTTGAACTATTCCTTAGCATTAATTAAATGAGTTGCCTCATTTAATTAAACACAACTTTGTGTTGTAGTGCCAAAGAATTATTAGAGATCATCCTTTATTATTTTTTATGGATGACATAATCTTTTGGAAAAATCTTGAGAGAGGAGCGCTTCGTCCTTCCAACAAAG
Organism: Viscum album; assembly: GCA_963277665.1. NCBI lineage: Eukaryota > Viridiplantae > Streptophyta > Magnoliopsida > Santalales > Viscaceae > Viscum > Viscum album. Next base: position 1,017,693,450 of record OY728133.1, on the reverse strand, counting down.
AACCACCGAAGAACGATGAACTTCTCCTTCGATCTTCGACCAAGACAAAATAAAAGGAGCCACCCGCGAAGAATGCTGATGATGCTTCTTCCTCGGATGCTTCTCAGTGTCAACGAATTGACGCCACCTTTTCCCGTGACTCGTCAACATTCATCAAAACATGGCAGGGGGATTTGAGTTGTTTTATGTATGAGTTTTATTTTCTATCTTCATCATTCAAATGATGGTTGAGATATGTCGATTGTTAACAATGTAAAGAAGAGGGCTCAGACCGCACAAACATGGTCTAACCATCCCCCCTTGTTGTTGTTCTCATTTTTTTGACGATGGAGGCGAAACAATGGCGGCCGACATTGGGCCGACAGTGAAGAAAAACTGGCAACGCAAGGCCGTTGGGTGGCCAAGAGGGCACGCCACCGTCGTGCCACATGGAAGGGAAGCCGCGGCCACGACAGGCCACGGTGGAGGCCAGCAGAGGGCCTCGGCCAGCCAGGCCGCGGCGGAGGGGTGAGACGCCGTTGCACCGTGCTGGTGATGCAGAACCGCAGCCAGGGTGGGCTGCGGTGAAGGGGGTGTGGCGCCGTCACGCCGCGATGGAGAGGGACTACGACCAAAGGCCGTGACGGTCGAAGGAGGGAGGTCGACTGAGCCGGCCGCCAGCGATGCTCTACAAGGCGGGACCCGAAGGGTCCCTCGACACTCCGAACCGACACCTAGCGTCGGTTCCCTCGGAAGCCGGGGGGCACCCCCCCCATGGCTAGGCAGCCAGGACACGCGGCCCGGCCCTCCAGGCCACACGGGCTGGCCATCCAGGCCATGAGGGCCGGCCCACCAGGCCATGCGGGCCGGCTAGCTAGGCCACAGGGGCCAGCCAGCCAGGCCACGCGGGCCAGCCGACCAGGCTACACGGACCGCCCATGTGGGCCGGGCCGCTATCGGGTCGGGCCGCTATCGGGTCGGGCTGTTATCGGGCCGGGCTGGTCCATCGAGCAGGGTGGGACCCGCGGACCGGGTCCGACCCCTGTCCAGACCCATTTAACCTGAAATCACCTTTTCACCCCTATCTTGGGATTCGGGTGTCCGATCGATGAATCTTCTGCGATGAAGGAAATCTTAGAGCAAGAGGGTTCCTTTGGAATACCCCACCTGAGGTTTGGATGTAGTTGGGGTATGGCTGGGGTGGTTTGAACCTAAAAACCAACCGGGCCCCTGGAACGGAAATGCCAATAAATCACAGACCGGGCGTCCGATTGGCGCGCCGTCTGTCGTGTTGGGTTCCTTATGATGAGACGGAACTATGGGATACATCAACTTCGTGGTAGTTGATGTATCGACACTTGGATCGAGGAGCGGAGCCTCCCGGAATCGAGCGTGCTGTGTGCGGAAACCCTATGGCTGGCTGTGACTGAGATGATAGGATCCTCCATGGGTTCGACAGCGACGATACTGTACCAGGATCCTCCGTGGGTTCAACAGCGATGATACTGTACCAGGATCCTCCATGGGTTCGACAGTGATGGTACTGGACCGGGATCCTCTGTAGGTTCGACAGTGATGACTTCTGTACCAGGATCCTCCGTGGGTTCGACAACGCTGATACTGTTCCAGGATCCTATGTGGGTTCCACAGAGGAGATGATTCAGTGGCTACATGTAATCATCTCTACCCCTCTGTATGAGTTTTATACCTATGTGAGCTGAGTCTTGTTTTTTAGTTGTTATCATTGAGATGATTGACTTTACTTCCTTTGTGGAATGGGTTGTGCTTGGGTTCGAGTGTTGGAGCTGGACGGTGATTGGTAACTTAGGTATATGTATGGACATATACCTAAGTAGGGATGGTTGATACTTTGTGATTGTATATTACTACTGTGGTTTATACTTAGTGGATTCTGGGAGACCTTCGGGGGTCTCAAGGTCCCCTACTGAGTATTTTTATACTCACCCCTACACGGGCTTTGCCCGTACCTTGATGTGTTCTGTGCAGACGACGATCAGTAGTGATCGAGACTGAGGGTGACAGACGAGAGACTGCTCGGTGCTGGACTTGACGGGACTTACCTTAGGGACGAGTTGTTCGAGATCTGTACCTACCCTTATGGTAGGATTCCCCGGTGGACAATCCAAGAGCTGTTTTACCCTTTTTACTTGTACTTGTACTTGTTGTTCAGTTGGGTTTGTATACTGGCCCACTTACTTTCAGCACAACTTTATTTTCTATATTAGTACTTGTTTCTTCTCTTGCTTGTGTTCAGACTGTGTCTGTTACAGGTTTAAAGGCAATTCCTTCCCTTTTTATCAGTGATTCGCCTTTGGTGCTAGTTTCCAGCCCCTGGCCTATGGAAGGAGAGCTTGGGGGTAGTCACGACACGGGCCTCGAGGATGGGTCATGATAAATTGGTATCAAAGGAGTCGGTTCTACCACAGAACTTGGACTCGGATTCTTTTAACAGTAATAGTGTTAAGTGTTTTGGGTGTGGTTATCAGTTTAGGGAAACCGGTGTTGGTGCGGCAGCTGATGAATCCATACACTAGGACTCTGATTTCTGATTGCCGACTCAGTGCACAAAAACACTGATTGCATGTGTGTTTCTTTTGAAATTTTTTCTTCATGATTACTTTGTGTCAGCTCACCAGGTATATTTTTTTTACCGTGGATCACCTGTTTCTTTTCAGGATGGCCCCACGTAGATAGCCATCTAGGGTTCTGAGTTTCGTACGAGATGGTATCCCAACGAGCGATGAGGCCTCGGTGTAGGGCCCCATCACAGTGAAGGTACCAGTGGTGCCACTACCCGCTAGTCCACCGATACAACCATCTACAGCAGTAGAGAGTGCACGTCATCTGAGTGCGTTGCACGAGTTCCAGTGCCAGAGGCCGCCCAGGTTCAGGGGAGAGATGGACCCACAGGCAGCTGAGGATTGGCTGAAGGATGTTGTGAGAGTTTTCAAATTGGTAGGGACACCAGGAAACCTCATGGTGATCCTTGATGTGAGTCTCCTGCATACAGCAGCAGACAGATGGTGGAGCCTAATACTCCAGGTGCATGATGAGGCATCACTAATCTGTGAAGACTTCGAGAGTCTCTTCCAGTTAGAGTTTGTTCGAGCCACCCTTCGTGTGGTGCGGATTTAGGAGTTACTGCATCTACAATAGAGTAGCATGATGGTAGTTCAGTACTCAGCAAGGTTCACCGATCTATCACGCTGCTCCACGGATATGGTATGAGACCCATTCTTCAGGGCCCGTACCTTCGAGAAGGGACTCAGGCATGAGATCAGGGCTTCGATGATCTCCCTCAGCATTCCGACGTAGGCGGGGGTGCTGGAGCGAGCACTTCTTGTAGAGAGTTTTTTTGGTGAGTAGTCACCTACAGCGAGACCCACCACAGGGAGACACATAGCGGAGTCTTCTACAGCCGGCAGTAGACAGATTTCGAAGAGGTCCAAGCGGACCAGGACATCAAGTGTGCGACCCCAGGATACAGGTTCGGTTATGCGGGGCACACGAGACATATCCAGCCATACAAGGAGTAGACAGTGCTATGCATTCGTCGGGAAGGGTCACATGGATCGAGACTGCCCGACCCGCCATGCAGATGAGCAACAGATAGTAGAGGGACCTCCTAAGCAGAGGCAGAGGTTTCACCATGGTGGTCCATCGGGAGTAGGCAGACATGGAAGAGGAGTTGGTCGAGCAGCAGGTGGTGGATGACGTTTCGAAGCCCTACCACCACCACCACCAGGAGGTCTACCCCGACCACAGGGAGCTGACTGATAGGGGTGGGATCAGCTCTAGGTAGTCGAGGCCTATGACCAAAACAAACTTGAGATTATTCGAGGTACAATCTATGTCTACTCCACCCTTGCTTCAGTACTTATAGACACAGGTGTGATTCATTCTTTTATTGCCGCTGTCCTCATTCAGATCTCGGAGATTCTAACGGAGCCGTTGGCTTGATACTTACGGCTAGAGACTCCTACGGGAGTAGAATCGATGATTACACACTGGTGTCGGCAGTGTGAGATTAATCTAGGAGGTGAGAGATTCGGCTGGGATCTCGTCGTAGCGGCGTCGAGGCCTTACAATGTCATCTTGGGTATGGACTGGTTATCCACAGTTCATGCTCAGATTGACTATACTAGGCGGAAAGTGCGGTGTGTCTGCGAGGACGGGATGAGTTTTACCTTCACCGGTGAGAAGGGAGACTTTGCAACACAGGATGGACTTACCTAAAGGTGGGGGAAACTGATCACACATTAGTTGGCTAGCCTCATTCTCAGAGCGGTTGATGTGCGGAGTCCGAGTTTTCCTGTTGTGGTGGATTAGTATGTGGATGTTTTCCCTGACGATGTACTAGGACTACCTCCTCACAGGGAGGTGGACTTATACATTGACCTGTACCCGGGGACGCCACCGATATCTACTCCATCATATCAGATGGCTCCCATCGAGCTTCGTGAGCTGTGGGTATGGCTGGAGGACTTTCTGGGGAAAGGATTTATCGGACCCAATGTTTCACCCTAGGCATCCCCGATTTTTTTCACCAAGAAGGTGGATGGGAGCTTGCGTCTATGTGTTGATTATCGGCGCCTGAATCTGGTGACCATGAAGAACAAGTACCCAATCCCGAGGATTTAATACCTCTTTGATCAGCTGAAGGGAGCGCGTTGGTTCTCGAAGATAGATCTTTGGTCAGGCTATCACCAACTCAGAGTACGAGATGAGGATGTGCAAAAGATGTCATTCAGATGCTGGTATGGACACTATGAGTTCTTGGTTATGCCATTCAGCATATCCAACGCACCAGCAGTGTTCATGGGACTCATGAAAAAGATCTTTCAGCTATACCTTTGATCGCTTTGTGGTAGTTTTCATCGATGTCATTCAGATTTACTCAACTACCGAGGAGGAGAACACCTACCATTTGTGGGTAGTTCTGGACACACTCTGAGAGCACCGGATTTATGGTAAGCTCTCGAAGTGCCAGTTCTGGATCCGAGAGGTACACTTTTTGGGACATGTAATCTCAAAGGCTAGACTTGCAGTGGATCCAGCAATGATCGAGGCAGTACTTTCTTGGGAACCACCCAGGATTGTGACGGGGGTGCAGAGTTTTCTGGGGCTGGTTGGGTACTATCGGAGATTTGTGCCAGAATTCTCCAGAGTTTTAGCATCGCTTTCAGCATTGACGAAGAAGGGGAAACCCTTAGTGTGGTCAGAGAGATGCCAGTAGAGCTTTCATGAGCTGAGGTAGAGGTTGACTAGTGTGCCCATCTTGAGGATACCAAAGGAGGGCGTTGGGTACGTAGTTTATTGCGACGCATCAGGGACCAGACTCGGGTTTGTTTTGATGCAGGAGAAAGCAGTGATCACGTATGGTTCTCGACAGTCAAGACAACACGATCAGAACTACGCTACCCATTACCTGGAGTTTGTAACAGTGATATTTTACTTGAAGATGTGGTGGCACTATCTTATGAGCGAACGCTTTACAATCTACTCTGACCACCAGAGTATCAGGTATATCTTCTTTTAGAAGGACCTGAACTTGAGATAGTGGCGATGTCTTGAGTTCCTCCATGACTATGACTTCGAGATAGTCTATACTCCTGGTAAGGGGAATGTTGTAGTAGATGCTCTCAGCAGGAGATTAAGAATTCAGCTACTAGGAGAGGCGACAGAACAAATGGATGTGTTGAAAATATCCTTTGTGGATCGGGACGGAGCAGCCTTTCTGCAGTCTCTTACAGTCACACAACCACTTATTCAGAGAGTCAGGGAGGTGCAGCATGGGGATATTAACTGTGAGACTCGATGTGCACAGATATCCATAGGGCAGGCACCTGACAGATTTTGTGTAGGTGGGGAGCACATCATTCTCTTCAGAGGATGTATCATGGTACCAGTAGCACTTTAGGAGAAAGTGTTTAGGGAGTTCCACACATATCTGCTAGCGGTATATCCAGGTGCAACGAAGATGTATCAGGACCTCCAACGACAGCACTGGTGGCCAGGTATGAAGAAGGCAGTACGAAAGTTTTTCTCACTATGCCTCACTTGTCAGTAAGTGAAGGTGGAGCGCCAGGTTCCAGCAGGATTAGTTCAGCCCTTAGAGGTCCTAGAGTGGAAGTGGGATGGGATATCCATGGATTTTGTGATGGGACTTTCACGTACATCCAGAGGACATGAATCTATCTGGGTGATTGTCGACCAACTCACCAAGTCAGCCCACTTCTTAACAATCAGAGAGAAAGGCTTAGTAGAGAGATTGGGACGCCACTATGTGAAGAAGATCGTAAGACTTCATGGTGTGCCATCAATGATCGTCTCCGATCGAGATGCTTGTTTCACTTCCCGACTATGGAAGGGGTTGCAGGAGGCTTTAGGGATGCAACTTTGCTTGGGAATCTCCTTCCATCCTCACACGGACGGTCAGACTCAGAGGACCATTCAGACTCTCGAGGACATGTTCTGTGCATGCGTCCTTGACTTTGGTCGTAGCTGGGAGGATCACTTACCCTTGGTAGAGTTTGCGTATAAAAACAGCTACCACTCCACCATCAGGATGACACCTTTTATGGCACTGTACGACCGACCTTGAAAATTGCCTCTGTGCTGGACTGACCCAGGGGATTCATCACTTGTAGGACCAGGGATGGTGTAGGCTATGACAGAGAAGGTGAAAATCATCCAAGAGTGGGTGAAGACTACACAGAGCAGGAAAAAGTCCTATGATGATAGGAGATGGAGACTACTATAGTTCGAGGATGGTGACCACGTCTTCCTACGGGTCTCACCTCGATGAGGTCTATGGAGATTTGGTTGAGGCGGTAAGTTATCTCCACGATTAATCAGACCATTCTAGGTCCTCATCATAGTAAGTAAGGTGGATTATCGCCTGGCTCTTCCACCTCAATTGCACCGGGTGCACGATGTCTTCCATGTATCTCAGCTGAGGAGATACGTGCACGACCCGTCACACATCATCGACCATGGGGAGCTGAACATCGATGACGGGGCGACTTTCACGGAGTTTCCAGTGGATATTGATGATCGATAGGAGCAGGTCCTATGTGGATGGTCGAAACCTCTGGTGCACGTTCGATGGAAGCATGGGAACCTCCAGAAGAGCACATGGGAGTGAGAGGCTCAAATGCGTGCTCAGTACCCCCATTTATTTACTTAGTGTGAGTTGTAGCTTATGGGGACGCAAAGACCTGAGATGGGGAGAATGTAAAGACTTGAAAATTCTGAGGAAATATATTTTTTAAATACATGGGAATTTTACGAGTCCGCAGTTTCTGACGACGCTTTATTCCAAGGCCCGGTGTGCCCGGAATCAATTTCTGAAGTTTTTTTTGGGTACGTTCAGTAAACATACGAGTAGTATGTCATATCTTTTGAACCGGTACTCAGAATTGAAATCCAAGGGCATTGTTTAACTCTTAGTATTTGTGTTTTCTTAGTGAGACCTTCACCGCAGTTGCATTCTAATGATAATGGAAGTTAATTTTTGGGGATTCTAAATAAAATTAAATAAAAATGAGTGTAACTTATTTTTATTTTTGTGGCGGTTTAATCCTCCAAGTGGAGGTTGGTGGTGGGGGCCACGACACCCTAACCTTCCATGAGAGGTTATGGTGGTGAGGCCCACCCGCACATAACCTCCCTTGGGAGGATATTATTAGGTGGGGCCCACACAAGCTTAAACCCCCCATTAACTCCCCATTATTAGTTTGACACCCCTCTTCATTAATTGGAACTTTTCACCTCCTCTAAATTTTGAATTTGAATCATTCCTTAGCATTAATTAAATGAGTTGCCTCATTTAATTAAACACAACTTAGGGTTGTTGTGCCAAATAATTATTAGAGATCATCCTTTATTATTTATTTTGGATGACATAATCTTTTGGAAAAAGCTTAAGAGAGGAGAGCTTCATCCTTCCAACGAAGAACCAATGAAGAATGACGAACTTCTCCTTCAATCTTCGACCAAGAAAAAAGAGAAGGAGCTGCCTGCGAAGAACGCCGATGACACTTCTTCTTCAGATGCTTCCTGAAGTCAACAAATTGACACTACCTTTTCCCACGACTCGTCAAAATTCATCGAAAAAAGGTAGGGATATTTGAGTTGTTTTAGGTATGAGTTTTATTTTCGATTTTCATCGTTCAAATGATGGTTGAGATATGCCAATTGTTAACAATGTAACGAGTAGGGCTCGGACTGCACGAACACGGTCCGACCCTCCCCCCCTTGTTTTTGTTCTCATTGTGTTGATGGCGGAGGAGAAGCAATGGCGGACGACATCGGTCCGACCACGAAGAAAAATCGACGACATAAGGCCGTTTGGTTTCCAAGAGGGCGCATCACCGTCAGGCTGCGCGGAAGGGAAGCCGCAGCCACGAGGGGCCGCGGCGAGGGTGCACGGCGCTATCACACCGCGCGAAGGCCTGCAGGGGGCCGCGACCAGCCGGGCCACGGCGGAGGGGCGCGACACCGTCGCACCTCACCGGTGATGCAGAACCGCGACCAGGGTGGGCCGCAGAGAAGGGGGCGCGACGCCGTCGTACTGCGTCGGAGAGGGACCACGACCAAAGGCCGCGATGGTCGAAGGAGGGAGGCCGACTAAGCCAGCCGCCAGCAGCACTCCACTAGGCGTGACCTAAAGGGTCCCACGACACTCCGAACCGGCGCCTAGAGCCGGTTCCCTCGGAAGCCGAGAGGGGGCACCCCCTCGCTGCGTGGCCATCCAGTCCACGCGGCTGGCCCGCCAGGCCACACGGGCCGGCCAACAAGGCCACGCGGGTTGGCCAGCCAGGCCACGCGGGCCAGCCATCCAGGCCACGTGGACTACCCATGCGGACTAGGCTGCCACCGGGCCGGGCCACTCTATCAGGCCGGGTTGGACCCGCAGATTGGGTTGGACCCCTGTCCGGACCCGTTTAACCCAAAATTACATTTTCACCCCTATCCTAGGCTTCAGGTGTCCGATTGATGAACCGTTTGCGGCGACAGAAAGCTTATAGCAAGACGGTTCCTTTGGCATACCCCAATTGAGGTTTGAACATAGTTGGGGTATGGACAAGTTGGTTTCAACCTAAAAACCAACCGGGCCCCTGGAACAGAAATGCCAATAACTCACAGACCGGGCGTTCGATTGACGCGTCGCCTGTCGTGTTGGGTTCCTTATGATGGGATGGAACTACGAGATACATCAAATTCGTGGTAGTTGATGTATCGACACTTGGATCGAGGAGCGGACCCTCCCAGAATGGAGCATGCTGTGTGCGGAAACCCTATGGATGGCTATGACTAAGATGATATGATCCTCCGTGGGTTCGATAGTGACGATACTGTACCAGGATCCTCTGTGGGTTCGACATCGACGATACTATACCAGGATCCTCCGTGGGTTAGAAAACAATGGTACTAGACCAGGATCCTCCGTGGGTTCGACAATGATGACTTCTGTACTAGGATCCTCCGTGGGTTCGACAGCACTAATACTGTTCCAGGATCCTACGTGGGTTTGACATAGGAGATGATTCAGTGGCTACATCTAATCATCTCTACCCCTCTGCATGAGTTGTATAACTGTTTGAGTTGAGTCTTGTATTTTAGTTGTTGCCATTGAGATGATTTACTTTACTTCCTTTATGGAATGGGTTGTGCTTGGGCTCAAGTGTTGGAGCCGGACGGTGATTGGTAACTGAGGTATATGTATGATCATGTACCTAAGTAGGGATGGTTGATACTTTGTGATTGTATCTTACTACCGTGGTTTATCCTTAGTGGGTTCTGCAAGACCTTCGGGGGTCTCGGGGTCCCCTATTGAGTATTGTTATACTCACCCCTGCACGGGCTTTTCCCGCACGTTGTTGTGTTCTGTGAAGATGACTGTCAGCAGTGATCAAGGCTGAGGGTGATAGACGGGAGGCTGCTCGGAGCTAGACATTATGGGACGTAGCTCAGGGACGAAATTTTTGAGATCTGTACCTACCCTTCTAGTAGGATTCCCTGGTGGACGATCTAGGAGATGTTTTACCCTTTTTACTTGTACTTATAATTGTTGTTCTGTTGGGTTTGTATACTAGACCACTTACTTTCAGCACACCTTTCTTTTCTATATTAGTACTTGTTTCTTCTACTTCTTGTGTTCAGACTGTGTGTGTTACAAGTTTAAATGCAATGCCTTCCCTTTTTATCAGGGATTTGCCTTTGGTGTTAGTCACCATCCCCTGGCCTATGGAAGGCGATCTTGGGGTAGTCACGACACTGGCCCCGAGGATGGGTCATGACAAATGGATATAGAATATTTTGGTTTTCCACTATAGCTTGAAATAATTGGATGCAGTTTAGGCTTTCCGGTGGCTGAGACATAGTGAGGAAGTTTTGTTTTCAGGTTCTGGGAACTTATTCCTTTTCAGGAGTTGTTATGGAAAAGTATTTAATTTGGTTTCATATCACCATTTTAATTTTGTCATGATCTTCATTGTATGAGGAATTTGTAGATCATAGACATGCCATTGAATGAGGGGATATAACATCCACTCCTTTTTCTACACCCCCATCCTCCTATTTATCGATAGGTTGTGGAATGGTCTTAGGGGTTGCGCCATGACCTTTTACAAATTTATCTTCCTAGGAATACCCCTAGAGTCCATCAACCACACTATTATCCCAATTCTATCTCTCACACCCTAAGTTCCCAATTGTTGTGTTTTGAAGGCATCGAATCCCCTTTAAAAAATTATTGATCCCATATTCCCATCTTTGATCCATATATATATGAGGTGTGTTCTCCCTCCCTTTTCTCACACTTTCTCCTTAGATGGAACTTTTTTCCTCAATTTTATTATTTCAATGAATTATATTTTTATATCCAGAATTATAATTTACTTTTCATGGTTATTTGCAACATTGTGGAATGAAATCCTTGGAAGGATGTAGTTTTTTTGGTAGGGATGATCGAAGATTAGCAATGTTGATATGTTATCGTGAAAATAATGTTGATGCTTTTCATGTTGGGAAGAAATTTAATATCCTTTATTTATTGTAAGTAATATAAAAATGACCATGTTTAAGACCATTATAGGTTTTTGGGAATAACATAATAATTATTAAACCGTATTAAGGAATGTAATTTACTTGTGGTTACAATGATAACATGTTTTCACATTGCACCACGATAATGTTTTTCATCTTTGTTTTCAAGATATTGTTATATTGATCATGTGATTGTTGGCATGTTTATTTATTCTTGATTTTTTACATTTCCTTAATTATAAAATATTATAGAACATAATTATATACTTATTTATATAGTCTAATGATCTAAAGAGTAATGTTCAAAAAATCCATAGATTCTAATAATTTCATAGTAGTGAAATTTAATCTAAATATATGTCTTATAATGTTTTTATTCCATCTGTTTACGGAATTTATTAGTTAATTGAATATACAATGCATGAAATTGATTTAAAAAAATAATAATTCATCTTAATTTATAATTTTTCTTCTCACATTTGATAAAAAAAGTGTTATGCTAGAGATAATGTTTAAATAATTTGATCTATTTTTATTATTGATTTCCTATATTTCTTTAGTAAAAACCTGTGAATAATCAACCATTTATTTCAATATGGAATATTAATATATTATTTTGATAATGATAATTTTTTGGGGTCATGAATGACCTCATATTAATAATGGTTTGATTCCTTGAGTTGGAGGTCATGAGAGCCCATTTACATTTATTTGAACAATACCTTGTTTTAGGTCCAAGATTCCATGTTTATTATGTTTATTGTATCATTTATCATGTATTATATACATATGATCCAACTATGTTATGTGATGTGGGCCAGGGATAACTGATGAGATATGGGTAGGATGGCATGAGGTTGGGGTAGCAAGTGATCCCTATAATTCCAAGATGCATGGTGATATGCATGATGGAGTTAGGGATAACGCTGGGATAATGGAATGGGTTGAATTTATTTTTAACCATTTCTGTTATGGATGCTGGGATTATTTCTTGTTAAATCTTTTTAATGTATGGGTGTATGGTATTCTTGTGTTATCTCCATGCCTTACCCCACTACATAAGGTAACTGGATGTGTGTAGTTACATCCCTATTTGAAGATAACATAGTATGTTTTCTATGAGTACCTAGAATAATGGAATGGTAATAATGTTAAATATTTTTATAACCCATGGGGTTGGGGTCACTGGAATGAAAATGAGATGATCTTGAGAAACTGAAAAGTCAGTTTGGATTATTCATGGAGAGAATATGCTTCTCTTGAGGAAAATAAAGTGTGTCTTAATCATTGCTAAATGATGGTTATTGAAATATAATTTAGATCAAAGTTAGTTAATTGTTATTTACATAATTAGTGAAATGAAATGATAAAAATTAATGATTTAATAATGTGTAGGTATTGATCAATGATTTTGTGAATATATGATATCTCATCCCTAACAGTGGCAGTGAGGTGTTTGAGTAATGATAATTTTAGTTTATCCCAAGACTAGGTTATTCCTGTAGTGTTTTTATGAGATAAATTTTATCCATCATTTTTTTATTTCAAACATTACACCACACATTTCAGTATGGTTATTGAAACCTAGATTACATTATGAGGTTTTACCCAATACCCAAGTAGTAAAGATGGATAGATGACAACCTCCTATTTCCTTGCTTACTTCTCTTTGTTTTATTATGTTTTGGTATGCCTGGTGGATAGTTTTTCATATGTTTATGTGTATAGATGTAATTTATTGTGGTAATTTCACACACTTGCATCTCCAGATATTGGTTCAAAAGGATTATTATAGGTATGCTGTGTGTAGGTTATGATATCTTGAGATATCATACTCAGTGTATGGGATTTTATGGATTGATGTATAATACCTGATGTATGATAAACATCATATAGGTTATAGTGGAAATAATAAAATACATGGTTACTATATTATTATGTGATATTTGATGATGATATGATGTGATTCACAAGATTCATTTTGTGATATATAGCCCATGTGTTTAAGGGATCTCATAAATTTAGAGAGAGATGGCTTGAGATGCACAAAATTGGAGTATTATGGAACACTGGTGGGAAAGTGGTATTAGGGTACCCCTATAGATCTATTTTTATAATATTTTATATCTTTTATATGTGATACTTGTAGAGATATAGCCATGTTAAGGATGGGAATATAGTATATCTGGTTAGGTGATGAGTTTGATTCACTTTTTTACTTAGATTTAGTATAATTTCATTCAATTTTTTCATGAGAGGAATTGAAAAGGATGATGTTTAGTACACATTGATGATCACCTAATGTATATATAAACTTTTTTCCATGTCAGCAGGATCATGTTGGAGATCATGAAAAATATTACTAGCTATTTGTTTTGTAGGAGCATCATGGGATTCATGGTGAATGTTGAGTTTACCATTTCTTAATTCTAGTTTCCTTTCCATTTTATTAGTCTTGTATTAAATCACATGTATACACTTGGGATTATTTAATTTTTATGAGAATGTGTTTATTTTTTTATCTATCTTACCTCTCTATTCTTCATGTTCTTTTATATGGAAATGCCCCCCATTTATAGATATATGATATATCCACATTGCTAATCACCAACCTAGGGCCTACATGAGGATTGAATCATTTGGTCACCATCAACATTCCCTCAATATCATCTAATGAGGGGTACTATTTGGGGGTGGGGGTTGTGACCCAGTGGTATCAAAGGATCATATTGAGTGATATGTTGTAGTTTGGTGTTAGACACAAGTCGATACAACATGGGTTGGTAGAGAAACAAGGTTGGGAATGTTTAGTAAGTGATGTAAACATGAGATTATGGATGATACATGGGTATTTAGGTCCTGCTATGATCCAATGCACATAAATTTGTGCTTACTGATCCTATAATGAGAATTAATACTGGTTTCCATGTAGATACCTTGGAATGGACCATGAATTAATATTTTATGCACATGTGTTTGAAGTGGGTATACCTAGAGATACGTTAAACCGTAAAATTATTACATTATATAACTAATTAAATATTATTATGTATTCCATATTCTTGGATTAGGTGTCACTACTCATTTTTTCATTTTAATGGAATGAATCTAGGTCAGTATCCTCATCAATTACACATCAAAGAGGTTTTGTAGAATGTCCCAGAAGATAAAAATAGGGCAGAGGTTGATGATGATGATACATGTATGAGGAAACTCCATGAGTTTTTATTATAGTGTGTATAGAATTATGTTGGATATATTTTGTAATCAATCATAGAATATTGGTTAGAGTTTTGGGAGATAGATTTTAGTTTGATCTGTTCTGGGAAGGGGCACTATGTTTCATTAGCTTTAAAGATGTTGTGTGGAGCACGATGGATATGGTGGATCTTGTTTTTTGAGTATCACAAGGAGTTAGTATTATCATGGTAGATGTTCCAAAAAAAGTTCTAATAATACTTTCTTTCTATGAATATAATGGTCATCAATCCCTAGGATCCATTTACCCTTTGATAAGGAAGTTATAGTGATCAAAAATTTGAATCTATATCAGTCCAATTATGTGGTATGCTTCAGATCTATTGAAAGATGATAAGTCCAGGGAAAAGAATTTCAAGGATGATTTTTATCCAATGATCTGGAACTAGGTCACCCCATTAATATTTTTGACATACCTAGTCATACTAGAAAGAGGAGATTTTGTTGAGAGGAATCTAGATAGAACATAATCATCATGGGAGGAGAGTTTTCATGATTCCATAAGAAGGAGCACTATGGTATAGGATTACCAATTTCTAATAATTAATAGTATTTAGTCAGCTGGGAGTAGTCTCCATCCAACATCATTATGTTTCTATAGCGGTATCTTCCCTTTAAAATATTCTAATAGTTTATAAACATGTTTTTCTTATGGAGGATGATTTCACCAGTGATTTTAGTTTTTGATGATTTTGATTAGTCGTTTTGTGCTATGTGTTTTCTTCAAGTTCCAATATTGAGGTAGTTTCATCTGAGGTAACTGTAAAAGGGTGATCCAGTTTGGGATCATAAGAGAGTATATGGGGATGGTAGGGGAAAACCCTGACATATTCCTCTTTATCAAATAGCATAGAGTATACATGGAGGTGGTCTTAATCATTGTCATAGAGGTCATCGAGGAGGTTATGGTTTACTATAATCTCTTTCATTACCATTGATGGGAGAGATAGACTTACATTGATGTTATTGTTTATTATTTTCTACTTGGGTTAATTATTTTTCTATTTCAGGAGATATACACTCATTCATATTATCTACCATAGTACAAGCTTTGGGACTTGAGGTGGAGAGTATTATAGTTCCCTTATCGTTAACTAAGCCATTTTTAGGTTAAGCTTATTTGTATGATTTATGTAAAAATAATGATCTAGTTATAGGGCATCACATGTAATACAGATACTTCCAATGATAATAAATACAACCATAAGAAATCATCCTTCGTATGAGATAGGCATATTTAGTGTATGATATTTTGGTTTGATATAATAATTGGTTGGGTTCTATGATGTTTATGGAGATCCAATAAAGTTCATTGGTGAGTGAGACCCCCCATGTTAGTTGGAGGCCTTTTACGTACTTGTCTTTCATGATGGTCATGTTTCTCTTGATCTTACCAAAGATCCAATCAACGATGTCTCATTGGGTTTTGGAAGAGTACTTATATTGTTTTCCTACAAAAATTTTCGAGTTACCCCTTCAATATAAGATCATTTTTTGGATTGATATATAGCTAGGTATTTATCCTACATCAATGTATTCATATAGGATAACAACTTATGAGTTTCTAGGTCTAAGAGTATAGCTCAATGATCTATTGTAGAGATTTTTTGTTTGATCGAGTGTGTCACCTTGGGGTGTATCATTTTTTTTCATGAAGAAGGTTGATGGAATTTTTCATCTCTATATAGATTATCATCTCTTGAAACAAGTGATAGTAAAGAACCATTATCCTCTTCCATGGATTGTTGATTTCTTCAATCAGCTGAATGAATCTAGTTGGTTATCAAAGATTGATCTACTTTCAATATATCATCATATTTGGGTGAAGGAAGAGGATATTCATAATAACACTTTATTATTTGATCATATGTATTATGAGTTTTTTTTGATTTTATTATGTGTAACTACCTACATTCAAGGGTGTAATGCATATTGTAATGAGAGAGTTCTTGGATCATTTTATGATGGTTTCCATAAATTATATCCTTCAGTACTTTTTTATGGGATGGACATATAGAGTATATTTTTACCATGTTGGGATCTCTTCATTGTTAGATTCTATTCGAGAAGATGTATAATTGTGATTTCTTGGATTTGATGTTTGTTTCTTTAGGAATATCATGTCCCAGTAAGGAGTGATAGTGTACCTTATATGATAGAGGAATTTTTTATTGGGAATATCTTAATATTTTTTTAGAGGTGGATAGTTTTATTGGTATTAAAATTTATGGAAAGATGTTTATACCCAATTTATCTTAGGTTGTGACTTCTATGATACCCTTGACTAGAATTGTTCTGGTGTTTTTGTTAAATGACCAGTGTTAGGTCGATTTCAAGCAATCAAAGGAGATCATGGGAAGTGCTCCAGTCATTTTTCTACCTACAAAGGGAGTTAAGTTCAGTGTTTTCATTGAAATAACAAATCTTAGGTTGTGTTGCAGTATGATGCAGTACAGATTAGTTATTACTTATGGGAATCGGTAGTTACATCTAAACGATCATAATTATGCCTCCCATGATCTTATGTTAATATATATTGTGTTTTAATTAATTTTATTGATACTTACCTCATTGGTTAATGTATTTTGGCTTTATCCAATCATAATAGCATAATGAATGTCTTATCCTATTACGACAAGATCTTGAGATAGTGAAGGTGGATAAAATTCTAGCATGATTATTACATTGAGATTTCATATGCACTTGGATAAGGAAATATTATAGGTGATACATTGGTAAATAATTCTTGTATTGATTCCATGAATGAATCTGATTATTTCTAGAGTGATGGATGAGATATCAATGATATATCAATATATGGGGGAGGTTGTAGGAAGAGGTTATCTTTTTCAAATGATTGTGAAATAATATTTGGTTTATTAGGAGGAGGAATCCAAGCTAAGGGAATATATGGTGGAGGTCTAGATAGAGAAATATTTCTTTGGTGATTCACCTGATGGATGCTATGAGGTGGAATGGATCTATATATTGATCCAATTATTTGAGTTTTGAATTGAATTACATATATTGAATTGGAATATCTTTATGATCATTTTTTAATTAATGTATCTACTGCACCACTATATTACACATGTTCACTTAGAGGAAAATATATCCCATTTGAATATATTATATACACTCGTTAATAGTCAAAATCATAGGGCCTACTGAATATGGGAATCGAGTGATCACCAACTCCCTTCTCTCATTTCCATCTAGGGAGTGTTATTATTTTGGGGGGATGAGGTTGTGACACTTTAAATATATTCTTTGTGTATTTTCGTTTTCATTATGTATTTAGTTTTCATTAATATATATATAATTCATTTCAAAAACCAAAATTTAATATATGTTAGATGAATATTAGTTAATCTATAATGGAGAAAATTGAAATTCAACATGTTGTGAGATGAATCCTTGACATCGATCCTAGGTTGTTCCCTTATGGTAAATTCTTAGGAGAATAAAAATTTAATTGAATATTTCTTTATGACCAACTGCTATCACCATACACCATAGGACCTTTTTACATGACATTAAAAGGTGTTATATTATATCTTATGTGTATTTAAAATATAACATAAAATTAAATGTGTATTCATTCCCACTAAAACAAATAATTATGTTTATGATCCCAATACAAATATTGTTACACATTATATCTATTTTCATATAATCTACATTTCTAGGGTAAATTAAACAACATTGTACCACTAAGAATTCATGGTTGTAATGTAACCGTAAATCACATTTAAATATTCTTGGATAGAATCAAACTCCAACATAATTTAAGCATTATTAAATGGAATAAAATTGTAGCAGAATATGGATCCTTCATGGATAGTATGAAACTCCATCATACAATTTAATCCTTATAGAATGGATGAAAACTATAGTATACCTTTAATCATTTTGGATGATAATAAACTCATGTTTATTTTTAATCCTTTATAGAAACCATGAAAATTAATTACACAATTATGATTTTTAGGATATAAACAAACAATAACCTACCTTTATAATTTATTTGATGTTTTAAAACTCTATCATTAAATTTAATCCATCATAGATAACATGAAACTTAATTATACCCTTAATTCCATACTATAAGGTATGAAACTTTTGTTAACCATTTTAATATAGTATTCTACATAACTAATCCCCTTTATTTAATAAAATATTATGTTGATGAGATAATAAATTCTCAAGTATATTCGTGGTGAGATAATACATATGTTCACTATAGATAATCTAAAAAAATTATACTTAATTATATTAATTGAATTCATCATTATTAGGGATTATCCAATGTATGATCTTATTATTTATGATCCAATTATTCAAGGATTCATGTATATAATGATAATATATTAGAATAATTCCATAGTGGTATTCCTTTAATGGATATATTATGAATTTACTAGATTCCAATATTATTTAGAATAATTCATTATTCTTCCCGGAGGATTATAAATCCTAGTATATCTTATAATACCCAAGTGATGAGATAGTTTTCCAATACAATTGTATGTGATGAACCTATACACTAAAATATCTTCATTCCCTCCTATATAACATTAAATTATAGTATTCCTTATTATATGGATTTAAAACATAGATTATCCACAAACATATATGTCCTTTAGAAATACACATTAGATTCCCATTTTTCAAAACATTAAATGTTGTGTTTTAATGGTGTTTCTATCATCATGTCCTTATCAGTCAATTCCTTTCAGAATGGGTGTTCACCCAGCTGAGTCTTCCTAAAATGTAAAACTAATTATTACTATTTCCATGAATTATTATAAAATAAGTATTAAATTTATAATACATTCATGGAATAGAGAATAATATTATTCTTAGGATAAATAGAACTATCATCCTCTTGGTTTGTCATGTACACCCAAATACCCCATAATCTCATTTTCTTCCTTTAATGGATAAAAAATAATGGAATTGGATGAGGAGGAAGCATCATGAAATAGTCTGGTTATGTATTAGAAAATCTTCTATATATTTATATAAAATTAGTTAAAACTATACTTATGTGATAGAGTTTTACATAGTATATCTTCCAAGAAGACGAAGAAGATAAAAAAATAGTTGCAAGGGGATACACATACTCTATTTTTCATAATGATGAGTTTTGTTTGATAATATGTTTAGGATAATGATAGTATAATGGGATATAGAAACATAAAGTATCCTATGGTTAATGATTCTATGAAGTATATAAATACTATAGCTCATGGTTTATATAAAGAATCAATATGCATATATTTTAGAGATACTATCTCTTGTTAATTTTTAATCTAAAAAACGATGTTGTGATTATCATTATATCCATTGAGCTAAATGAGGTTGTATGATTGGACAATTTAATATGTGGGAAAAATTATGACTATCATGTGAGAGATAATTAGTTGAGTAATGTTAACAGTTGACTCCAGTGAATGTGAAAGTTTGTTGGAGTTGGTTCTATAAAATAAAAAATATAATGTACATTGGATTAGTAGATCTAGTATATTGTTTATACAAATCATAATATTATCACATACATAATTTTTTTTTTATAATTTATATGAAATTTTGCATAGAGTATTTTTCACATTGATGAGATAAAAGAGATCCCCAAAATAATTAAAACAAAGAGATTCCATGGAGATATTCTCATAATTAGGTCATAAGTTTTAGATACACTAGAAATGTTTAGTTGGGGTCTCTGGAATGGTCTATGTGAACTCCCTCTATCTTTTATCATTTAAATGAATATCTCATCTTAATTGTACATTATAATTAAAACCGTAATTAAACTCATTGATATTTCTAATTGTAGTCAATTAGTTCTTTCCTTTTATACATGCAGTGTAGAAGCTTTACCCCCTCCACTTCTAAAATGATCCACCCAAGGCTCTATGATTACCCAATCATGTCAGCACATTTTCATACAATGTATAATTTCTTAATAAACTTACATTCAATTGAATATAATGTAGAATTAAATAAATCCATATAATAATTAATATCCCATAGGAATCATATCATGTTTAATAAGTCAACTAAAATAACAATGAATGATATCTCAGTTGTATAAACCATCCTCATCTACAAATTTTGAAACACTTTTTGATAATAGAAGAACCATAATTGACTAATATAAGGTTCATACCAGGAATTATATCATTTTGAAAATATTTTATCTCAACATAATACATTGATTCACCAACAACCAATGACAATTAAAAACATAAAATATATCTTTAAAGAGTAAATAAAACCCAAACCCTACATCAAATGATCACCACTCAATTTCTCTTATGAATATTAATTAACGAGATATCAATTATTTTAGTGAAATTATAAAAAATATATTTGTTCCTATAATAACATAAATTTCACAATATAGATTATTAGACCTTACAGGCCATGATACATCATTAACTAACCATCGTCACTCATTCTATAATCCCACAAAAAATAGATCAGACACTCTTGATCATCATAAAAAATGACTCATACTAGAAATACTTCATCTTTAATTAGATGATTGTTTAATAATATAATCATGAGAATCTATCACCAATCCTGAACTACATCTAGCTTAAGAACCCATAGAAAATTTCCCAAGCAGTATTCAAATATTCATTACAAAAGGATTAAACACTGATTTTCAAAATAGATCTCGAATATCACCTCCTTAATCAACTGAAAAGACTTGAATAAAAAATGGATTCAGAATATATTAGTTGTTGAACAAAACTACTTTCACATGCCAGTTAATTAGGTGGTTGATGTTATCCTAAAAACATTAATGGATTAGATTTTTTTTGTAATGACCCTTACTCTATTAACCTGATATTGGTGACTACTTTAATACATTTTCATAGATAGAAGGGGTGAAATATAGAAGTAATAATCAGTTGAGAAGTTTAGAAGAACTAGATACTTACATGATACCAATTTTACAATAGGAAATGTTTTAATGTAAAACATTTGGCATCCTTGAAATCATTCAAATAATTATAATTCATATCTACATGAAAGAAAACAAAATAAATTTGAGATCAAATTCTCAATATGTGTTATATACAGAGGCATAAATAATGAATAAATAAAGAATAATCAATATGGAAAGGTAAATAACTGAAAACACCATTCATTTATTCAACATATTATTTATAATTGTAATTGGATAAGGAATAATCAACAGGGAAAGGTAAATAACTTAAAATAAATTTCATTTAATTAATAAGTTGATGATTAAATGCATAAAATGATAATATCATTGTGAAATATCATGGATAATAATAATAATTTTATTATTCTTAGTTAAGAAAATTCTTAATCATTGGATTCCATGATATCATGAATCATGATACCTCTATTTTCACGACCTTCCAAAAGACATTTTAAAAATACAGGTAAAAACCCATTTGATTTGGCCAAATGATTTGTCTCATGAGACCTATCGATACATAAAGGAAATTTAAATAACATTAAACCACTAGTAAATCCATTTCTAAAGAATTAATCATATATCTAATAATCAATTTAATTTATGAATCAATATTCCTTATCATTAAATATTTTTATTTAGTAAAGGAAAAAACGATTGAACAATATTTCCCCATTAAATCAAATAACGTTCAAAGTGAACACCATAAATAGAAATTGGATAGGTTTTATGAAATAGTTATATATATCATACTAGAATATAGTTATTTAAGTGAAACTTAGTGACTATTGAAAAATGGTCACAAGATTGTGATTATTTTAGGAGAATGTAAATAATAACAAAAGAAAGTGATATTTGTACAATATTTTTTTTACATATTTGGAAACCTTTTCATTATGAACTTTTGAATAATAAACATAAAATAAAAAATTAATCATAAATGATAAAATGGTACTAATTTTAAATATATAAAAGTGGTAGTATACAAACCACATAAAAGTGAATAGGTTCATATTAACAAACATGACTTAATAAAATAGAAATTGAGACAAAATCTATTACCACATGGTAACATTACAGTAATATCATATTTTTTGTAATAATTCAAATTGAAATATAAAATACCTTTAAGCATGAATGATTCATGATATTTCATGTAAAAGGGTTAGTGTGTACACCATATAAAATAAATTAGGCCACAATAATAAAATAATCATTAATGAGCAGAAATTGATAGGAAGTTCATGCTTTCCATTAGTTGATCATGCATTATACTTTGGTATAATTGTTCTAATAATGTTATTTATTTATAAAATAACCATAATAATATTAATAATATTATATTTCATCCTCTTATAGCATTTTACGAACCATTTTTCATTTGTTTCAATTAGTTTCATTATTTCTAGTGTTTATGGCCTTAGATTCTCAGGATTGTTTCATCATGAAGGTTACAGTTTTTATATATAGGATATAAATAAATCATCTCCAAATTCATAATAATTTTAAAAATATCATATTTACTCAGTAGATACTTTATTTTTACTATTATTAATATATGGTCAGGACAAAGGAATCACATCGCTTCATGGAGACGGTATGCTGAACAAATACACGAGAGACTATCTTTCTATTAATGGCTAAAGGAGTAAGAAATTGTATGATATATAAATTTTACTAGAATTTATATCATGAAATATATTTCAAATATATTCATTAAATTTATCCTTATTACATCCATGTATAGATAATGTGAAAATAAAATCACATACCCATGGTGGTAGTCCACCATTCACACGATCACCAGTTTTATTTCCCATTTGTTGAAAAAGGATATGGATATAGATAATTCTGATTAAAAAATAAAATCTAAGTATATTTAATATAATAAGGAAATTATATAATATTTTTTATTTATATTTTTTGGTGGTGGAAGAAGAAACAAAATCAAAATTCTTAATTGAGAACATTACCTCTTCTTCGGACATGTTCTTTAGGATTACACCAAAAGACTTTCTAGGATTTATTTCTAATCAATAAAATCAATATAGAATATTTGTAGTGGATAAATTAATTAATTTATGATGTTCATGGTTGATAAAAAATCTTTGGATGTGTGAATAGGTGATGATAATGGTTGGCCTTTTAATATTGGGGGAGAGGACACACATAAATTTTTTGAAAATTATCAATTCCAACAATGTTTTTATCATGCCACAGTCCCCCAAAAGGGTCCATTATTCACCTTTAGAGTTTATAATGTCTAAATATGGCCATAAAATTGGAATTTCAATAGTTTTTAGGTCATTTTAACCAATATAATTTTACTTTAACCCATGGTAAATCCGTTTTTATCTCTACCATGGTAACTAATTTTTACCACTTTAACTATTCGTAATGTTCAAAAATTATGTTTACCATAATAGATAATATAAATTATTATAATACCAAAAATGGAATCCATTTTTTCACAATCAACTAAAATATGTTTTATAATAGAATTTAAAATTATACCCACAAAAATGATGAAAAAGCAGGTTCTGAAAAAAACATTCACATTAGTATAAAATGTTTTAGCCTCTAAATTCAATATAATATTGATTAAATTGAACTAAATTTTACTTATTATAACAAAATTTACCTAATGTTAATTAAAAAAAACTTAAATTTTAAATAAAATTTCAAATAATTTAAATGGAATGTAATTTTTCATTAAAAATTAGTATTTCCACTATTCATTGAAAAATAAATCATTTCAGACTAAAATAAAAACATAAAACTAATATAATTTGGATATTATTATTTAAAAAATTATTTTTGTTTTATAAAATAATATTTATAAATGTATCAAAAATTAATTTCACTATTAATGTAGAAGAAGCGATGAAACCATTTTCAATGGAAAATATAGATTTTAGAATAAATTTCTTTTACATTAAAATGATTCTTATTTTATTTCTAATCGATAAATAACCATAATTGTACTAATTTAATGGGTAATATTCATAGCCTCCAACTTAATTAAAATTATATAATGGTTATTTTTAAATAATAGAGTATCATGTTTAGTTTAAACTTGGTGTTGTGTTCACCATCAACTATCTAAGAGACTGAATTTATAAAAAAGGGAATAAATCATAGAGTCTTGGGTGTTACATTATTCCCTCCAACAAAAATTCCATCCTCAAAATTTCATGGATGTTACCTTCTAAAAATATAGAGGTACTTATTTTTCATACTATCCTCCAATTTCTATGTTACTTCCACTATTTTGGGATTTCTCCAAAGTACCTTTACCAGTAAAGTTATCTGAATCCTTAATACTTTCACTATAGTGTAAAAAATATGGATTAGTTTTTTAATGTACAATAGATAATGTTCCAACTCAGTTTCATCATAGGTTATAAAGTGCTTTGGTCTTGGCATGTATATCCTTAATAACAATTTATGGAACATATCATGTACTTTTGAGAGACATGGTATAATTCCATGTGGTAAGCAACAAATCTAATTACTTCAATGATTTAAAAGGTTCTAATGTACTAGGGGATTAATTTTAATTTTTTTTGAACCATATGACACACTTTCATGGAGATAATATCACTAAAACATGATCCACCACTTGTAATTCCCTATCATTCATCTGATTTATCCCATAAATCTTTTCTCTACATCGAGATACTTTAATATGAGCCTAAATAACCATTACATTTGTTACTGTATCTTCAAACTGTTCCCATCCTATAATATTCCATTCACTAATGTTATCCCAATATGTTATAGTACGATATAAATCTCCATATAATTCTTTTCATGACACCATTTTAACATTTTAATGGAAAATATTATGATTGAAAAACTCCACTAAATAGAAATATTGATCCCACACAACTTGAATGTCAATTGAGAATTACCGAAACATGTCTTCCATTATTTGAATAGTCAATTAGGTATTTCTATCATAGTGAGGATAATAGGAAATTTTGAAATAAATCATGATATCCGAATCCTTATAAAGACACTTCCAGAATTAAGATGTAAAATGGGGATCACATTCAGATAAGATTGAAATAGGTTCACCATAAAGTCTGAAAATTTCATTAATATAGAGACATGAAAGGAAATAAAGAGGTAAATATTCTATTATACCGAGGAAATGTGTATATTTTATTAGGAGGTCAATGATAACCCATATGGTAATATTCTTACCAGGATTATTTGGTAGTCCTGTGAAAAATTTCCCCAAAATGTCATTCCATTTCCACATATGAATAGGAATAGTTTTCATGAAACAATTAGGATTTTGTATCTTAGCCTTGACCTATTGGGAGGCCATGTATCTTGATACATAATCTGAAATTTCCAGCAACATGTCATCCAACCAAAAATATTTACTCAAATCCCTATACATCTTATAACTACTATAGTGTATAGAGGAATTTGACCCATGAGTGTCATCCAACAATTTCCTTTTTTTCTCATGTATATATGGTGCACATAATATATATCCAACTTTCAAAAATACAACTTCACAAATGAAGTCTTCTAATTTTCCAAAATTACCTACTTTAATATTTTTATAAATGATACCATCATCAGATTCATAACTTTTTTCTTTTCTAATAAACATGGTTTCACAATCAATTGGAAAATGAGTGATGTCCTTTTATTCTTAATAATTTCTATATGAAT
Organism: Viscum album; assembly: GCA_963277665.1. Taxonomy (NCBI): domain Eukaryota; kingdom Viridiplantae; phylum Streptophyta; class Magnoliopsida; order Santalales; family Viscaceae; genus Viscum; species Viscum album. The sequence continues at coordinate 1,017,667,490 of OY728133.1, read as the reverse complement.
AATTACTATATCCATGAACATTTGATCCCTATCAATCCTTATTTAGGTCATAAATCCATGATATTTTTTAATTAATGAATTTTATAACATATATACATTCCATGGGAGGTACTGTATCAAGAAATCATAATAGTTGACTAGCTTGAGTCATCACCTTTGTCACATATTGAGATCGTTATATGAAGAGATTTATTTTAGTATTTTATTATTCCTGTATATCTCACATCTTTCACCATTGAGATAACGTCTCTATATCTTTAAAGAAAAGATTACAGCTTCCTACTCAAGATCATGGGTTAGATAACTCTATTAATTAGTCATAAATTGTCTTGGTTCATATGCAACAACATAATCATTTTTCATTAAGACACACCCCAATACCTTCTTTGATTCATCACTATATATCACAAACCCATCATTTTTAGATTGTAGATTCAAAATTGAAGCATTGAACAATCTACTATTCAGTTCAACAAACCATTCATCATATTTCTTTCTCTAAATGAACTTTACCTCTTTATGTTTATGAATTTTTAATAGGATATCCAACCAGGAAAAATATTGAATGATTAGCCAATTGTATCCTACCACACCAATTAAACTATGTTCCTCATTTATGTTCGTTGGTGTACACTATTCTCTAAATACCTATGTATTCATAGGATAAATGGAGATTCTATCCATAACAAAATGTGGCCAAAAAAATAAAATTCTTGAATCCATAAATTAGACATACTGATCCTTACATATATCCCCTTCATCATAAGAGTCTCATGAATGATCTTCAAGTAATTCTAATTGTCCTCATAGCATTTATAATACAAAAAGATATCCTGAAATCTCTTTTTTTTTGAATTTTATGAAAATCAATTTATGGTTAGTGGTAATTGTACATCAGGATTACAAAATTCAAATTTTCAGATTCAAAATTCACAATTAAGACCAAACAATATCCACAAATTCAAAACAAAGTGATCCTCAATTCCAACCAAATCATCACCTCAAAGGTCTTGTGATCCACTGTGTGGACCGCATACATGATTATTGAGTCACATCCACATAGTCACCACCACCATCAAATCACCTTAGGCATCATCCCTTCACCATCATCCAATCTCTAAGAACCATCATCATGAACATCACTGTCCATCGACCATAGGAACCGCCAGTTGTTATCCAAAGAAACCGCCGGCCTGTATCAGTACCATGAGAACAGAAACACCAACAAATCGATGAAGGAACAAATACCATATAATGTCAAAACACCCTCCTCTTCACCAAATTAACTTGGCACCATCATGTCACCGACTTCACAGCATCACAAGAAACACTATATTTGTCACCTCAAAACATCACCAAATACCAATTTCGAACCGAGAACCCCATCAAGAGACATGAACCGATGTTTCCACCATCACTACTGTCTCATCTTCACGCCACCAACGACTAACACTAGAGAATGAAACCACCAGTATATATCATGAACCACAATCGAGGAAGAACACCAAAAGATAATGGAAACTGGTGTAGTATCCCTAAACAAAACCAAATCAAGAGGCAACTAGGAATGAAACCAGAACTAGAGAAAACAAAAGAAGGCTGACCTGGAGGACTCTGACACTGTTGAACCGCAAAGCCCCAAACCCCTATGTATCCATCCCTCCAAATTCGATATGGATAGGAGAAGTGGAACTCTAGGTTGGAGGAAGGTGAGGAGGCTAAGGAAAAAACCCTATAAACAAAACCCAACAAGAAAAGGAGGAAGCTATGATAGAACCCAATAAAGAAGAGACAACTCAAATAGTGACCAGGAATCCAAATTCTGCTAAACTACTTGCCCAAAACCTCAGAGTATCCCTCGATCCAAATCCAACCTGAAGAGGAGGGAAGGAACGCAAGGTCATAGTGTGGTAGAAGTAGTAGGGAAGAGACCAAAGCACCTCATGGATTAGGGAGGCGAAATGAAAATGGGAAACCCATAGAGGAGTGAGTGAGAGGGAAGAAGGAAGCATGGGAAAATGAAATCCAGAGCAAGTGAGGAAGAGAAAGGAGAACCTGAATAGAGAGAGGCGAAGGATTCATATCTGTCAGGGAGGAAGAAACCCTAGGAGGCAAAAGGTGAGCCTAGATCTCGAGAATTCCAAGTGAATGAGGTGCCATAAAAGGATATTCTATTCACATGGATATATGGTTTTATACATAAATATTTCATTAATTAATACTAAAAAACAATCATCATGGAATTACTTCAAAAACCTGTTCAATATATCCATAAAATTATATGGTACATTATTTAGTTGAAATATAATTATTGTATATTCATAGTGTATATATCTCATTTGGAAAGTTGTTTTTGGAATGTATTACTTAGTTAATTGAAATTTATGATACCCAGAGTGAAGGTAAATATTTGAAAAATATTAGGAATTGTGAAGTAGATAAAATAATTAATCATTGAATGGAATAAGATACTTGTTCATAAAAATAGAATTTATTTAACTATAATAAATTAATATCCTCATTGATCTATCTCTATTATTAATGTAGAGAATAAGGTATCCCCATGGTGAAACAATAGAAATAATAAATACAATATCTCAAAACTCCTATAGTTGTTTATTAAAATCTATAATTCCATATTGGTCATTCTATAGGAATTATTTGAAATTGGTATGGTATTAGGGATTTAATCAATGAAAAAATCAACTTAAAACTTTGGATGATGTCCCAATAATTCCTTTATAAATACATTAATGTATTAATGTATAATAGGTACATCCTCAATTAGATTATTACATTCTCCATCTCAAGATTGTGTATACTATTCTCCCATAATAATCTCATTCATTAGAGATACTGGGGGTAGATCTAGACATGTATTATATAATGATGTATTTCTATAAAGATAAGTAATTCTACACCTTCATCACAAATAATTATTTCATTCTTTAGGGCATAATTTTTTTCATCATATATTAAAATCCAATACATTCTAAGGATTATATCATTGTAAACCTTATGTATGATAATAATGTTAGAAAATAAATTTTGTTTATGTATCATAATGGGGACTGTTTGACACATCCTTGTTGTAGTGAAACATCCACAAGGTGTTTTGACTAACAACTCCCTTCTTAAATTTCTAGGGAAATATCTAATTTTTATAGAAAATATAGAAGATATAAAAGGTTGTGAAGATGAAAAATAAAATAAAAAATTCCCTAATTTTAATATATGATTACATTACTTTCCACCACATCATTAGGCACTTCCACCTATGCTGTAGTGATCAGATAAGCTTGAACTTCTACACTTATCCTCTTATATGCTAGATTCACATGATGCTTGGACCATTTTAATGCATAGTGACCCAAATCCATATATTTTTAATACTGAATAGTAGTGTTTTATTTCTTCCCTTTTCATTATTTATCTGAATAAACCTTATCTAGACACATATAACTAAATCTGAAGACCTTCAAGCATTTCATCAGATGATTCTTTGCATAGTTCTCACAAGATAGAAATTACATTGTTCTCCTCCTATTCTTAGATGAATCCCCTCTTTATTAGTGTTCAGTTAACATCCTATTTTAATGATTTACCTATAGCATTTAGGATCCATATAATTACATATCTATATAAATTTCACATAAAACTATTTTATCTTATCATGAAAATTATTGAGAGACCAGTGATGTTCAGAGAAATATCTTAGGACATTAATTTTTTTTACCAATCTTACAATCTGTACTACATATGTAATTTATAGGATACCTTGATAACCTTTTAAAGGTATCCTCTGACTCATAAACACATTCTAATTCCATTTCATTAATATAAGGAACTACCTCTTCATTTCAGTGTTTTCCTCACGATGGAAGTATTTATCAATGAATATCTCTTTAAAATATATACATTCAATAAATTATATTTCTTCCTTATACTTTGTATTTTGGATAAATGTCTACCATTGACCATTATTATATTTGAGAAAATATACAACATGTGTAATCATTTTCATTTCACCACATCCTAAGGAAATAAATATCATCCAAAGATACATAATTCACTTTTCAGGTACCATTGGATTTGTAGTCCAACCAACTGAGGGGGGATTCTATCAAATGATGTGATCCAACATAGGATAATCAAGATGTAGAATAGGTTTATACATCCAAGAATGCTTAGTTATCATAAAATATTAAATCTTACCTAATATTTCCATGTGCTGATCAATTACAATATCATATTTATTATCTTTATCAGTAGGAAAATATCTACATTATTAATTATTTTTATTCCTTTCTTCCTTCTCGGATCCATTTCTAAACAATGGAATATACCATATTTTCTCATAAAATTATCAATTTTTTATAATAATGTACAAATAATAATATGATGTAATAGTTAACATTAATTAAAATAATTTTTTAATTTTTATTATCATCCTCATCATTGGTTTCATTTTTATTCAAGAAAAACAAGGGAGCCAGGAAAGGGAAATATGATCTAGGGAGGCCTAAAGTAATGAAGACTGAGAGAATACATTTGAATTAGGTTAACCCCATTCAGCTTCAAGGAAGAAACATTAATTAGGAGTATGACATCAGATCCTTGTTCATCTAGAGATTCCAGGTGGTCCGCTACTTTATTCCCCTCGCACCAGGTGTGGGTAACCTTGACATTGTTCTTAAGGATTGTCCTGCATTTCCTATTGATGTAAGAGATGTCCCAAGGAGTGGGAATTTTTACCTAGAGAGCAATGAAAATAACCATTGAGTTTGTTTCAACCTCATAAGGATGGATGTTCACTTGATCGCAAAGACTTAGGCCAGTAAGAACCGACTTTGCCTATGCCAGTATGGAGGTTCCATTACCATAAAACACTATAAAAGCCAACACCTTGCTACCCCTGCTGTCCCGAACAACTCCTCCACCATGCATGCTTCTAGAGATGCATGATCCATCCGTGTTCAACTTCAGGCCAATAGTAGGGGGAACCCACCAAACCGAGTGACCCGTAAGCCTAAGGAAGGGGGAGTGAACTGTAGGAGAAGAGACTATCAACACTTCAAGGGAGGGAGATTCCTACCAATTTTTAATTAGAATCACTATATCAACTAGTAAACTCCTGGCCCTCACAATTATGGGCCTCCCTGTGGAAGAACACCCCTTGTAACGAGCTCTGTTTTGGGCTTTCCATAAACACCAGAACCCAACACTTAGGATCACCATTCATACTGTCTCCTCCAGACCCACATTATCTATTCCTTTATACCATCAATCTAAGAATGGGGTGTCCCTCTGATCTCTAGGGGAGTATGTCGTGAAGTCACCAAAATCCCTCTAAACATCATGCGCCCAATCACCTTCAATGAAAATGTGGCTCACAGTCTCCTCACACCTATTTTTACAGCAGATGAAATGGGAAGCCATGTTAATGACCATACTTTTGATGTTATCGTCTGGAGGGATAGTTTGGTTCTTGATCCACCAAAGGAGAAAGTTATAGTTCATTGGAATATTATTGCACCAAACCAGATAATTCCATCGATCATGTTGAACCAGAGGATGGGATGACCGACGAAAGTCCTTAGAATTGAACCTCCCCGAGCTGGAGGGACTGGAGATGCATCTATACACTTCATAGTTGATGATAATAAGATCAAAGACCGCCCTATGGTTCAGGTTTATAACTAACCTGAAGAAATATGGGTGAATACTTGCCTTCTTTAGGAGATGTTGGGAGTTGGGAATCCCGGATAACCAATGGCATTTCCTGCCCAATTGTGCTTCCAAAAAAAGGATCTTACCCTCCTCAACAATCCACCGGGAGTCCCGTTTGAGAGTCTGGATGAGGGACCTTATCTCCTATGCGAGGTGATAGCTGTGCCTGATTGAATTATCCGTATTGCTTCCCCAGACATTGGACATGGTATGCCCTCACAACGTTCGACCCTCGATGATTTCCCATGAATGTTTTTTGTGAATGCAGTTGATAGTGTCAGTGAGGCTCTTGAAATTAATTCCCCCATCGCGAATGGGCCTCTCCATTTTATCCCATGCAACCTAGTGAAATTTACCCTCTGATAACGCATCCCAAATAAAAACTGCAAGGACTTTATTAAAGGATTTGATAATGGCCTTCAGGACTAAGGTGGAGTCCAGGTCGTGAACTAGTATGACTGACAGTATGCTGTTAACTAGGGAAATATGGCCTTTAAAAGATTGAAGATGGTTCTTCTAGTTGAGGGTGCATACCACGATCTTTCTAACCACATGACCAAAATCACAGATGCAGAGTCTGCCTGAGGAGACTAGGGCACCATGATACTCTAGAGGGAAAGATCCTCACTGCATGCCTGGCCTGAGACATATATGCAAGACCCTATTTTCAGCACAACTTTTCAGTATGAAGAAGTTTCTCTTATCCTTATTGATCACTTGGCCACTCCAGTGGAAATACAACTAATGGATCCTATTGATACTGTATAGCGATCTCTAATCGATAATGTAGGAGGGAGAAGGGATCTTTGATCTTTAAGATGATAACCATAGAAGTATCACATTCAACCCATAGTAAAATTCCCCCATGAAAGAAGTTCTGAATAACCATGATGACATCACTCTTGATCACCTTCCATGATCCCCTATAAAATGCTCCAGGAAAACTGTTCGTTCCCAGTGTGCTCTTAGGATTTAAACTCATCATGGATGCTTTGATCTCACCCTACTATGGTATCCATTATAAAATATTATTATCATGGGCTGAAACCATGCAGGGGATCACATCCCAAAGCTCCTCTCCCCTCGGGTATCCATTTGGCCAATTCAAGTTCGGTCCTACGAGAAAGTCTTTAAAGAAGGAGTGATTCATGCCCCCACCACCTCTCTATCATTAGAGAAAGTTCCATCCTCCAAATAAATGTTTGGATTCACCAGGTGACGCTTATTCTTAACGAAGGCCTAAAAGAACGTGGTGTTTTTGTCCCCTTCATGAAGCCATTTTATCCGAGAATTTTCTCTATCCTTCCTTTCCTAAGTGAGAACCAGCTCCGCCAGTGTTCTCTTCTTATCTGACAAGGAACCAAAAACTACATCATCCCAAGCAACCACCAGGATGGATTCTAACCTATCAATGTCACATTTGAGTGCCTCAAGATTTTGATCAGCCGGAGGAAGATCCATAGCCCAAGTTTGGAGGCCCTGTTTGACATGTCTAAGCTTGTTGTGGAGGATCAACCATGTGTGACCCTAATACATCTCACCCCAAACCTCCCTAACCAACCTCTGATAACCTTGGTCACTGGTCCACTGAGCCGAAAACTTGAAATTCTCAGGGAAAACCTATCTTTGAGACATAGAGAGCAATAAAGGAGAGTGGTCTGAAATGCCACGAGTCAGATGGTTAACCTTGGCATTTGGGAAAATCGAAAGAGCATGTATATTTTCTAGGAATCTACCAATACAACTTCAGCATCTCCTACTCCCCTTTTGGTTATTGCACCATGTAAAAGGATCCCTTGTATATCCAATGTCCATGAGACCCTTTTCATCCATGAATTGGACAAACTCCATGCTGGACTTTTGAGGAAACACCCCACTTCCCTTTTTCTCCGCGGGCTATGTTATAATGTTGAAATATCCCCCTAGCACCCACGACGTTCCCCCTGGATCGAACCCATTAAGATTATTCCACAAACCTTCTCTTCTTTGTAAGTTGCAGCTGCTATACACAAAGATCCGAAAAAGAGAGAACACACCAGTGGAGACTCTAGTTGTGATATACTAGTCACCAACCTGAATCAAGTTGACCGATATTTCCTTGGACCAGAAGATCTATATGTTCCTGTTGATAGGGTTCGCATGCATAGATGCGTGCATCTTGAGCCTTAACATGAACTCTTTTATCCTTGCTGGTGCTTGTTTATGTTCAAGAACAACCGCCATCTGAGCCTTGTGTTTCCTAGATTCTGAGACTATGAAATCCGTTTTATCCTGCACACCAATCCCACATGAGTTCCATAAAAGGATGGGTATCATTGATAAAATAAAGGCCTAACTTTGGGTCCCGGAATCCTGGTCACTCTTTGAAGATCAGAGGAGTACTCCCAAGACTGAAGTTGCCTTGAACGGAACCTTGTTCACATACTTGAGATCATGTATAGATCCTTTGATGTTTGTGGATGGAGGCGAGTTTGGGTTTTGGAAATCTTCCCTCTTGCAGCACTTAGCGGGGACTAGGCCATGGGGATGCACTTATCCAATTGCTAGACTTTGATAGGATCAGGGGAACCGACCTGGTGATCTGCCTGAACCTCTGGTTGGTGCCCACCAGCCACCACCATGGGGAAGTAAGACTCATGAAGGTCATCCATTGGGGGAAGATCTACATTACATGGGATAAAGAGCAACTCCCGTAGGGGGTTTCCGGAGAGGAATCCAAGGGATCTTGAGCATGAGCTTGAGGAAAGTGGAACTCTCAGAGAGATTATGGAAAGGGCTAAGGATCCAAGCAAAGCAGTACATGGGAAACGACCGAGGGGGAGGATTCGTGAAAGGGGAGAGAGCCCAAATGGGAGGCTCTGGTTGAGGAGCGGAAGAGATCAAGGGAAGGGCACCAGATGGGAAGAAAAAACTAGTCTCGACAGAAGGTACCTCCGAGCCAGGGCCCTCCCTCGGGCATCAGGGGGGGGGGGATTCCGCGAGGCATCTTCTATTAACTGGGTGTCGGCCTCCCTCAGGAAATGGGTTATTTGCAATGGGTCAGCCACATATCACAAATAGTCCGTCAAAAGATAGTATTTGTGATGGGATTCATATCCCTTCATAAATAGTCTATTAAAAAAGACTATTTGCAATGGCAAGATTTACCCATCGCAAATACCTTTGGTTCACAATGCCTGCCAAAATACGGGAAGACTATTTGTGATGAGAATGTACCCCCATCGTAAATAGTTTTCTCTTGTTTTTCTTATTTTCTACGGAAGTGTACTTCTGCTGCAAATGTTGTGTTGGAATTAAAGTATTTACGATGGTTCTCATCACAAATAATTTCAATCATTTTATGTTATTTGTGAAAGAATCATGTACAGTCGTAAATAAATTATCAACAGAAGGAATTTTTGATGGGACTCATCGCAAATAATTTTTTAACCACAACCATAACTGATACAGAGGACACAATTTGTGATGAGTCCCGTCAGAAATACTATTATTTATGATGGGGTCACGTCGTAAATATGTTTGTCGCAAATGATCGAACCTATATACACCCGTCGATTTTCTTTTAATTTCATTCTTCTCTAAACTCTCCCTTCCTTCTCTAGTCTCATTTTCTACAGTTTAAAGTTTTCAATGTTTTAGAGTTTATAGGGAATCAACTTCAAGATTTGCATCTATTGAAAGATTTAGTTTAAAGGTATTTATTTAATGTCTTCTTTTTTTATTAATTTATATTATTTTATATTAGTAATAATTATTATTTGTTAAGAGTAATTTAATTTATTTATAATTTATAATTTTATTTTGATTTTTTTTTAGAAATATTTATTTTCAATTTCTATTAATGTTCTCATTTAAAAATTATAGTTCTAATTTTCAATTATTTGTTTTAAATATTAGTAATTACTAATAATTATCTATAATTAATAATTAGGTGGTAATTAGTAAAAATTAGTAGTAATAAGTTGAAATTACTAATAATGAGTAAAAATATTAATAATTAGTAATTGTTTTTAATAATTATTAGAAATTTGTAATAATGAGTAAAAATTTGTAATAACTAGTATTTTTTTTAATAATTGGTTATAATTAGTAATAATTAGTAGAAATTATTAATATTTAGTAATAATTATAAAAAATTAGTAATAATTGGAAATAATTAGTAAAAATTTGTAAAAATTAGTAAAAATTAATAATAATTATTAATAATTAGTAAAATTTAGAAATATTTAGTAATAATTAGTAATAAATATTAAAAATTTAAAAAATTAGTAAAAATTAGTAATTTTTTTAATAATTAGAAATAATTCGTAAAAAATTATAATAAATGTAATTAGTAAAAATTGGTTTCAATTACTAATAATTAGTAATAATTTGTAAAATTTAGTAAAATTTAGTTATAATTAGTAAAAAAATTGTAATTATTAGTTATAATTGGTAAAAATTAGTAAAAATTAGTAAAAAATAGTGAAAATTAGTTATTGTTAGTAAAAATTAGTAATAGTTAGTTTTAATTTGTAATAGTTAGTTGGAATTAGTAAACAATTGTTATAATAAGCTTTAATTAGTAATAATTTGCTGTAATAATTAGTAATAATTGGTAATAATTACTAATAATTGGTAATAATTAGCAATAATTAGTAATAATTAGTAACAATTAGTAATAATTAGTTATAATAACTGAAAATTAGTAATAATTAGTTACAATTAGTTATAATTAGTTATAATTAGTAAAAAAATTTATAATTAGATGTAATTAGTAATAATTGGTCGTAATTACAAATAATTAGTAATACTTACTATAATTAGTAAAAATTAGTAAAAATTAGTAATAATGAGAAACAATTAGTAAAAGTTAGTTAAAATTAGTAATAATTAGTTATAATTTGTAATAATAAGTAATAATTAGTATAAATGAGTAATAATTATTAATTTTTTTTAATGATTAGTAAAAATTTGTAATAATTAATAAAAAATTGTAATAATTAATAGAAAATTGTAATAATTAATAATTTTTTTAATAATGAGAAATAATTAGTAAAAATTAATAATTTTTTAATAATTTGCAATAATTAGAATTAATTAAATATAATTATTTACAATTAGATATAATTAGTTAAAATTTGTTATAATTAGTAATCACTAAAAATTGGATGTAATTATTAATAATTAGTAATAATTAGTAAAAGTTAGTAAAAATTAGTAACAATTACTAAAAATTAGTTATAATTTGTAATAACTAGTAAAAATAAGAACTAATTATTAATAATTATTAGAAGTTTGTAATAATTTGATTTTTTTTAATAATTCATAAAAAAATTAATATTTAATAAAAATTTGTAATAATTGATAAAAATTTGTAACCATTTGTAGTAATTAGTAATAATTAGTAATAATTAGTAAAAATTTGTAACAATTATTAAAAATTAGTAATAAGTTGTAATAATTAGTCAGAATTAATAATAATTAGTAATATTTAGTAATAATTAGTAATAATTAGCTGTAATTATTTATATTTAGCATTAATTTGTTATAATTAGCTATAATTAGAAATAATTGGCTATAATTAGTAAGAAATCACAATAATTAGTAATAATTAGTAATAATTTGTAATTATTAGTAACTTTTTTTAATAATTAGTGAAAATTAGAAAACTTTAGTAAAAATTAGTAAACCTTAGTAATAATTAGTAATAATTAGTAATAATTAGTAATAATTAGTTAAAATTAGCTATAATTAGTTATAAATATTTATAATTAGTAAAAAATTGTTCTTAATGGCTTTAATTACTAGTAATTGGATTTAATTACTAATAATTAGTAAAAATTAGTGAAAATTTGTAATAATTAGTAATGATTAGTAATAATTAGTATAAATTATTAAAAATTAGTAATAATTAGCAATAATTACTAATAATAAGTAAAAATTTGTAATAATTAGCAAAAAATTGTAATAATTAATAAATTTTTTAATAATTAATAAAAAATAGTAATAATTAATAAAAATTTGTAATAATTAATAAAAATTTGTAATAATTAGATATAATTAGAAATAATTAGTAATAATTATTAAAAATTAATGAAAATTAGTAAAAATTATTAAAAATTACTAATAAGTAGTAGTAATTTATAATAATTAATAGTAATTAGTTATAATTAGTTTTAATTAGTTATAATTAGTAGAAACTAGTGATAGTTAGTTGTAATTAGTAATAAGTGGCTTTAATTAGTAAAAATATGTAATAATTAGTAATAATTAGAAAAAGTTTCTTATAATTTTTAAATATCTGTAATAATTTCTTATTTTTTTATTAATTAGTATAAAGTTGTAAAAAATATTAAAAATTGGTAAAAAGTAGTAATAATTAGTTATAATTTATAAATTTCCTACTCTTTTTTGCATCATCTTATACTTATATAAATCCATTCATAAAAAAATTATTTATTTTATATTTTTATAGAAATTTGGAATAAAGAAGTTGACAATTGTCATTATTACATAAGAATGATTGGATAAATCATCACAAGAATCCAAACAGTTCTAGTATAAATCCTATATATATTAAAGGTGTTGAAAATATTTTATCATTTGTATAATCAAAACTATAATTTGTTTCAGAAGGGACAATTAAGTGTCTAATTAAGAAATGTGATCTGAGGAGGTTTGGCACAGTTGACAATATTGGGGTTCATCTATTGTGTTTTGGATTTCGAATACATTAGGTTTTTTGGTATCAACATGGTGAACATAGTTCCATAGAAGTTACAAATAATTTGGTTCTAGTTCCATTATAGTTTAAAAATTTAGTATATGATGTGGTTAGTCCATTTTTCAAAAAATTGAAACTCAGTATAATATTGATTTTACACCTAAGTTGAAACCATCTCAATTTTATGAGTTGTGTAATTATGATGAAGATACATTATTTCATGATTGCAATATAAGAAAATTTGAAGTGATTTAAAAATTTATGGCTATTAAATCAGATAATGGAATTTAAAATAGCTATTTTGATAAGATATTATCTTTTCTTAAATCACTATTACCTAAAGAAAATGTGTCTTCAACAAATGTTTGTAAGAGAGAGAGGCTGCTTCATAATATGGGTCTTGGTTTTCAAAATATTGATTCATGTTTAAATGATTGAATCTTATTTTATAGTGAAAATGAGTCATTAGTTTGTTATCCTGCATGTGGATAATCAACGTACAAAGAGGCTCAACTAGGGAAGTCTTTTTTAATTCCTGTAAAATAGTTGATGTATTTTTCATGAACTTCTAGATTGAAACATTTATTTGTCTCTCAGAACATATCATCATTGATGTCATGGCACAAAACCAATATTTCAACTGGTAAAAGATTAAATTACCCTACTTATATTGATTTATGCAAACATTTGGACCAAGTACTTATATCTTTTTCTTCAGAAGTTTGAAACATGCAATTGGGTCTTTCAACTGAATGTTTATATCTATATGGTTTTTATAGTAGTTAATATTATTATTTCCCATATTTATAGATCTGTACAATCTACCACCTCGGATGTTGATGAATGAGCCATATATCTTTTTACCCTTATTTATTTCAGGACATCCAAAAAGGAATTTTGATTTTTATTTGAATTAATTGATTGATGAGTTAAATTTATTGTGGAGTAATGGTGTTAGTACATATGATGTTGTTGAAAAACCAAATTTCATAATTAAAGTTGCATTGACGTGGAAAATTAGTGACTTCCCATCTTATGGAATGTAATCTCGCTATAGTACACATGGTATAAAATCTTTTCGATACTGTATGATAGATATAAAATCTTGAATTCTCATCAATAGAAGAAAACCTTATTTCTTCGAATGTCATAGATGATTTCTCACTGCAAGTCATCCTTTTTTCGGAGGAAAAAAATATCATTTTAGAAAAGGTAGAATTTATTAAGATGAACCTCCAACAATGATCTCAGATATTGATTTAAAATTCATTGACTATTTATTAAACCCCATTACCTTTGGACCGACAATAAACCAAAAAAAGTATATGTGTTTGGGAAAGAACATAGTTGGATAAAACAGTGTATTTTTTGGATCTTCCATATTTGTTTGATTTGTTGGTCCATAACATGTTGGATGTTATGCATATCGAGAAGAATTATTTTGATAATATATTTTATACAGTTTTAGACACACCTGGTAAGACCAAAGATTATTTAAAGGTATGATTATATCTAGACAAAAATTTTAGGTGACAAGAACATGAACTATTTTAAAATAACGTATCAGAGAAGATAATGATTCTAAAAGGGGATTATACAGTTTACAAAGAAAATCATTTATTATTTTTTCATTGGATTGTATATTTGAGGCTTTAAGATGGTAATGTTTCTAATTTGGTAAGATGTATCATAAATGGTCATATTAGAAGATTAAAAAGTAACAAATGTCAAGTTATAAAGGAAATACTTGTACCAATTAGATTTAGTGTATTGTTGATTTTTATGTTTTGAAGTTCGCTAGTAGAAATATTATATTGTTTCCAAGACATTTGTGAAACATGAATATACTATAATGCACTCAGTCAACTATATGTATATGTTTTAATTTTATATAAATTGGAAAAATCACCATGCTAGATTTAATTGATTCAATGAAACATTTAATATAATATTTTCTACATAAAGAAAAATGTAGAGTTCTAGTATAGTTATGATGGATGTACCCATTTGAGATATGTAAGAATAAATTGAAGAAAATAGAATGTAACAAATCATCGATTGAAGGATCAATTGCATAAGATTATTTATTGTAATAAGTTTTTTTCTTCTGATATCATTATTTTAAATATTAATATCCATAAAAACATAACCTCATGGTCCATAATAATGGAAATATTGAGAATGAAATTAAAAATCAATTATCAATTTTTAATCATCCTGAACTTGGATTTGGTGGAGTTTATTCATGATAGCTTTCAGATGATGAATAACATGAGGCTCATAAATATGTTCTTCTCAATTGTGAGGAAATGAAACCATTTATATTGTGAGTTCCCCCATCACTTATTATATTTTTTATGTAAATTAATATTATTTTTATATAAATTATATAATAATATTCTCAAGAAACAATTTCCACAAACTACAGTAGCTTCTCTTGAAGAACATCAGAAAAAAAATCTCTACAGGTTTTAAATATAGGTAAAGTAAATTTTTTATGGATTAAAATATAAAATAAATTTTATACTTGTTATATTGGTGATTGTTTTTCAAATTTTTAGGTATGTCAATAAGATGATAAAATTAATAATCATTTGTGTGTATTGGGTAAATCACCTTCTAAAATGGTTAAATCATATAATGAATATGTGGTGAATGGTTTTCAATTTCATACACATGCATATAGAGAATCAAAAAAACAATTAATAGTGGGTTTTTTATATGATGATATCCTTATAGAGACTGTGTAGTTAACTTATATAGAATACATGAGAAATAACTGAACCATTCTATCTGGGATAAAATTACATAAAAATGTTCAAATGTTATTTGTTGGACAGTGATAGAGGTTGTGTGTTCACCAATGCCATGGAATCATTGATATTAAATATAAATTCCTTATTACAGTATATATATAATTTTTATTGGATAATCAGAAACATATAATTTATTAGGAAAATTACCGTGTTGCTTCAAGAGAGTTAATTGACTAGTGGAGCATAATAAAAATAAAATCTCATGAAAATCACTTTATCCAAAGTGAATGTGGTTACATTGAAGTGAAAAGAATTGAAATTATTTAAGGGAATACTCCAAATCCATCTTTTCCATAAAGAGGCATGAAAATCAATGATGGAACCCATGGGGTTATGGGTTGATGATGATGATGATATTATTGATTAAACAAATGAATTTGAAATAGAAAGAGACAATGATGTTGAAATTCCTACGAAAATGGATGATATTGTGGAGGATTATGAAGATATTGACACCATCATATATGAATATAAGTTTGGAGATGAATATTGACTTAGTTAAATTCTGTTTATAATTATATAAATTATATATCAATATATAATAAAAGTTTTCAATTATTTACTCACAATAGTCATTTCATGTTTCAAATGTCTGATGACCATTTTTCTAATATATTTCATGATTTGGAAGAGGATTCACTACCTGGTGATATGAATGATTCTAAATCATCAGACCCTCAGAGTGCTAGTGGCACAACAACGAATCGATTGGAGGGGTCATGGTCTTGTGAGATTGATGATTCTTGGCCCTATCACCGAGTGAAACCCATGTCTTGAGTCCAATCCATGTATGTAGAGGTATGATCAGTTGTGTATTTTAGTTGGGTTTCATTATTATTTATTAATTTATTAATATACTAATTTTTGGATTATTTTTTCTATTTTTAAGATCTTTTTGAATAAATCTCTTCGATAGGGGAGTGTTGTATTGCGGAATTATTTTTCTGGAGCATGTGTGACATGGGATCAGATTCCCATTGATGTTCAACCCCATATGTTTTATCATTGGATGATACATAAATAAATAATAGTTATTTTGAAATTTATTTAATTAGTAAAATTATGTTATTAATTATGTTTATGGATCGATGATAAAACACATACCTCTATCTTGGAGTCATGGAATGTTTGTATGTGTGATCATAGATACTAGTTTTTGCACAATATGAAGAGGATAAAAATAAGGAAAGTAGGATTCAAGAGCTTGGTAAGTCTTTCTATGCCCATTAAAAAGAGTACATCTCTTCTAAGGTTTGGGATGAATTACATTAATACTCGATAAGAGACAATTTTTAGAGGATAAAATCATTAGGTTGATAGAATCGGGGGAGGAAGGAGGTGATTATTGATTTGGTAGTCATACATTTAATACACATCAATGAAATATGGTAAGTACTTTTTTTATATTTTATATAACCTTAAATGTGAGATTTTTATTTTATTGTTATACATGTGGTCGAACATCATGATATTATAGATGTTTACTTTTATAAGAGGATATACAATGATCCTTTCACTGAATAGATTACAGGTGGTTTCCAATGGTATATTTTGGTAAGTATGATTTTTTTGTGTTTTAAAATTAGACACAAATAATTTTTTAACTATTTTAATTTTAATTTTAAATTAAAGGAGTCATATGAGGCCATGACTTCTCAGACATAGGATGAGATTCATACCGAGATGGAGGATCATACCACCAGTACAAAAGTATTTGATGACACAACATGGATATAGGTGACTCAGTATACCTTCTAGAAAGGCCGATTTATTGGTATCGGCTCCCGATTGATGCCTGTGAATTATTATGGTACCGCTGTGATGTCAGTGTCCAACTTGAGAGGAGTTCAAGGCGAGTCATAATCATATTCTATATAGTATAAGGAGTAGCTATGAGCTCATGGTGAACTCATAGAGACCACACATAGGGAGCAGGATGAGCACCGTCGACACCAGTATGAGGATGAGGAGATGCGTTGATGGTAGCAGTAATAACATGAGTAGATGATGGAGTACATTCTATGTATGACTTAGGGATTAGAGATGTATTTACCTCGTCCACCTCCTCCAGATGACCCTCTCCCCTGCCCCTCATTGATTTATGTATTTTTTTGATAAACATCTAAATGTACATATATTTTGTAATATTTTTATTAATTCATATATTTAAAGTTATATATAGTGCATATTTTATATGGTTTCGATTTTTTTGTATTTTTGTATAGTTTATGTATTTTTTTATTAGTTGTACTTTTATTTTATTTTATTTTGTATTATTATTGTTATTTATTTTTTTATTTCTTTTCATTTTTCATGTTATCTATGACGGGTAGGCCTTTACATCGCAAATAACCATTTAAAAAAATAGAATAGATTATTTTCAATGGCCCATCAGAAAATAATACTATTTTTCATGAAATTTTTTGTGATGTTTTATTTATGATAGGACACATCGAAAATAGTTCATTGTTTTGCAGTTATTACACTTATATTATCCAAAAAATAACGTATTTCTAGGAAAAAACACATAACATTTTACTTATAAAAATATTAGTATGAAGTTATATACATATCCTCAATGTCCATAATAGGGTTATGTTCTCTAATATATGATTTCAATAATCTATATTCCAAGGAATTGCATAAACTTCCCATATTACCAACTATAATGACCCCAACTCCAGTAACATGGAGCACCACACACCGCAGATTCCTACTTTATTACATTGGAATATATATAATTTTTCATGTCCTGAATGACTGATCCATTTAATTTTTTAAATAATAAAATACATATAAAATACATATTTTAAAATGGGAAATACAAAAAATGTAATTTTAATGGTAAACATTTTGCATCTATAATCTCAATCCATTAATTATTCTTCTGATCATGGGATTAGAAACAAAATATAGGTGAGATCAAATTCTAAGTATGAGTTACATGTAGTGGAAGATATCATTAATCAATAAATCACAATCAATATGGAAATGTAAATAACTAAAAACAAACTCCATTTAATTAATAACTTTACTATCATAATTGGATAAGACATAATCAACGAGGCATGGTAAATAACCGAAGACACATTCTATTTAATCAATAAACTTAAAATGAAATGCATCCTGAGATAATATAATTGAAAAAAATATCATGTATAATAATAATAATAATAACTAAATTAAAAATGGAAAAAATTATTATTTATTAGATTTCATGATCTCAGGCATCATGATACCTCTACCATTAAAACCATTTACAAGAGAGTTTAAAACTACAGGTAAAAACACATCTTATTATTTTTATCTTATTTGTCTCATAAGAACCATTGATATATTAATTGGATATCTTAATAACCAGTCAACACAATTAAATGTATTTCCAATTCATTCCTCATATATCAAATAAATAATTTCATTCCTAATTTAGTATTCCACATCATCAACTATCCATATTGAGTAGAGGATATAGATTTATTAGTATTTCCCTAGTAAATCATATAACGTTTATTGTAAAAAAAAATAATGTAAAAATAACATATAGTTAAGTAAATAATCATATCCATAATAATAGAATATTAATATTTAATAGAAATGTATTTCCCAATAAAAAATGATCATAATAATGTGATTATTTATAGATAATGTATATAGTCACAATTGAAAGTGAGATCGTAAAACATTCTTTTAGCTCTTTTTTGACATTTAAATTTTAACCCATTGAAGAATATACATAAAATATTTATCATCATGAATAAATAGGTATTAATGTCAAATAAACCATATGGGAACTATATAAACAAATTAAATGGTAATAGGTGAAAATTGAGAAATATGTCACAATGAAATGGAAATTAATAAAAAATCCCTTACCACTTCATAAAATTCAAGTGAAATCCACTTTGATGAAATAACTCAAATTTTAATGAAAAATACAATACATTTTGAATGATTCATGATATTAAATGTTATATGTGATCTAAATACACTATATAAAATAATTTTTGTGCACAAAAATAAAATATGCCTCAGTGAAGGAAAATTGAGACGAAGTCCTGTACCTCAAGAATTCCTTTAGCTGAACATGCTTAAAACTCCTGTATAATTGTTTTAATAAATTTATAACTTTATTAAAGAACTATAATATTATTAATAATCTCATATATGATCCTCATATAACATTTTACATCCTTTTTTTATAATATTACATTATTTTCATTATATTGGGTGTCAATAGTCTTGTATTCTCATGCATGTTTTGCTATGAATGTTTGGATTTTTTAAATGGAATATAAATAAACCATCTCCATAATGATGATAAATTTATAAATATAATATTTATTCAATATATACATTGTTATAACCATTCTTAAAATTTGGTCATAGAAAATAAATCACATCACTCCATGGATATGGTAGGCTGTACACCCGTATGAGCGATGATATCATTCCCCTAATGGGTGAAAGGTTAAGGATGAGTATGATATATTAATTTTAAGGAATTTTTACCATATCATATATTTCACATATATTCATTAATGTTTTATTTATTAACTTCTATTTAAAGAGTAATTTAAAAATGAATCAAATCACTTGATGAGGTATTAGTCCTCTGTACACACGATTAACATTATCATATTTTAAACAGAATGGAAAGTAAGAAGTTATATCAGATATTATAATTTTAGAATAATAATTACAACATTAATATATTATATATGTGCTAAGTGGATCATTATATCCATGCAAGAAATATGATGATGTAAAATGAATTACATCTCTTCGCGATTTGGTAGTCCATCATACAAATGATCAACAACTTCATTTACCATTTAATATAAGTGGAGATGGATATAGTTTAACACTTTAAATAAAAAAATATCACTATATTTAAGATAATGATGTTATAATTTAATCATGGACTGAATGGACTGAAGGCCTAAATTTTACGATAAACCCCCTTTTATGGAGAAAGGGGGAAACCTCACATGACTTCAAGGACATAAAACATTAATACAAATCAAAGTTCAAAGCCCAGAACAAGTATTTAAAGAAATACCCCTCCCCAAAATCATCATAAATATAGAAAACCTCCACCAATGAATGACTGTCTAGCTAGATGTCCCGTGCAGAAATACAAGGTTCTGGTACTGATGGAAGATCCATACCCTCTCAAACATCCAAATATGAATATCCATACATGGTGAAAGCACCCGTTCTAATCCTCATCTGGAGAAAATCCTTGTAGAAAGTCTAGAAGAGGATATCCAAAACAAAAACCAGAAAAAAGACCTTGGACCATTCTTATTCATCAAAACAACACCATTGTTCCATCATCATGAGTTCACTGCAAGACGTACTGCAAGACCAAAATGCCATCACCTCTCCAAAAATCACCCAAAACCAGACAGATCCTTGCACAAAAACCACTCCCAACATCAATTAGCCACAAGCTGAATAGAAATATCAACACCTTAAGAGACCGATGTGATGAAAATAGTCGAAGAACCAGACATCCAACCAACATAAAACCCCATCCAAAGTACAAATCAACAAAACCAAGACCAATACTATCTCATGAACAAAGATGAACGCCAAAGCAAGATAGACTGCAAAAAAAAAACATAAAATAGAAAAACATCACCAAAATGCCAGAAGGAAGACCACCGCAAGCCGGATCTCGTCACCGCAATCCCAGACACTCAAGAATACCATGACGATGCACCCGACATACAGACGGAAGACACGACAACAGACTTAGGCCGCTGAAGCCAGATCTTGGCCTCCTACTGGCACCATGATTCCTTGAAAGACCCTATCCGGTGAAGGGGGATTAGGGTGAGGAGAAGACAGTAGTGATGTAAGGAAAGGTTAAAACCACAAAGCTGCCAATGCCACTACAACCGATGATTCGCCATCGCAAACTCACCAAGCACGAGGGAGGAGGCATTGCGCCAACCCTAGATGAAGGAGGCAGTGACGAGGGAAAGAATTTATCAAAGAGAGCCCTTTACGAGCTCATCTCCCTCTAATTTAATCATGGTTTAATAATATTTTAAGGAGTAGGAAAATGAAATAAATCAAAAAAACTCATTTTATAATGTTACCATTTCTTTGGAAAACTTGTTTTGGTTTCCACTAAAAGCCTTTTTAGGATGCCTTTATGATTAAACCAAGGTCTCTATAATGACGAGAGGGGAGTAAGGAATTTAATTTGGTATGGATTGACCAATCCAAATGGTGTTAGAATTGTGAATAGGGGCTATAGGGGTGGAAATTTATATATGGGAGAGATGAATCATATGATATTTTTGAAATGAATCAATTAGACCTATGTTTCCATCTTTCCACAAACCTGTAAAATTGGTCATTTCTAGTCATTTGAGGTGATTCAGTCAGAATATGGCTAGCCAATATGTTTTGGACATGTTGGTAGGTTAGTTTTTCCTTTATCTTATTACTTATACCCATGGTAAATCAGTTATTACCTTAACCACTATAAATAATTTTTTATCATATATTATTCAAGATGGTCAAAAATTATGTTCATCTAATTAGATAAGATAAATTATACTAATTGAAAATATGGAATCGATTTTTTTAAATTCAATTACATGAAATGGTGGGTTTCTATACATCTTCATTGACTACTCTGAAAATTTCATTGACTGGAAGGGGTAGAGATGAGACTTTTTCTTATGTTTGTATTGGCAATTTCACCCCTTTAGACATTTGGGGTCCATGTTAGGGCCTTTGGGTCATGATTCTTTCAGGAACTTGGGGCCTATTCTATGTAACGAGTTCCCTCTATTCCTAATATTCTAAAGGGTTTTCATTTTTATGATCAATAAAGGTGGATTGAACTAAAACCTTTTAAAAAATGGAAGAATCTAATATAAAATTATGCCCATAGATGTAATGAAAAATCAGGTTTCTAAAGAGAATATTCTATTTAGTATACGAGGATTTAATATGATAATTTAATATGAAATTGGTTCCATTGAAATAAAAGGTATTTATTATAATATAATTAAAAAAAATTAAAATTAAATACACATTAAAATAAAATATATATTTGTAAATAATATAAATGATAATACCGTTCTATTTTTTTAGTATTTTTCAATATTAATTAAAAAATAAAACATTTTAGAAAAATATAAAAAATTTACTGAAAGATAATTTTGATATTATTATTTAAAAAATGGTGTTCAATTTATCAAATAAATTTACTAAATTTGTAAAAAACTATATTTATCATAAGCGCGCTAGAAGCGAGAAAACCATTTTCATTGAAAAATATAGTTTTTCAGAAAAAAATTATTTTACTATAGAATGATTATTATTTTATTTATAATAAATAGATAATCATATTTTTTTTTTCACATTAATACTTTCCAAAATAATAGAAAAGTTATAATGGTCATGATCAAATAATATTTAAAATGAGTATATTATTTTTTTAAACCTTTTGTTGTGTTTATCACAAGCTATCAAAGATATTGAATTTATTTAAAAGGAAATAAATATTAAAGTCTCCATTTTTACATGTTTTAGTCAACAAATAATACTAAAAAAACCATGATTTTTATTTTATCAGTGAAATATGCAAGTTAAGAAAAAACAATAACCAACCCATATATATACACATATAAAAGAAACATAAAATATTCTTTTCAACCCTAATAAGTTGAATTACTCAAAAACTCATTAATAAAAATCCATAAAAAATAAAAAACAAATGAAATTATAAATATATGTATATAATTAACCTCTAATATAATAGAATTATTTTTAAATTATACATTTAAATAAATTAATAATCATATATTACATTTCTAAATCCTTAAAACAATTCCATTCAATGTAATATTATAATTTAAACCATAGAAAAATAATAACTTAGTTCATATAATTTTAAAAAATGTTCACTTAATATTAAAATAAAAAGTATTTAACAATTTTATAATAAGAACTAAATATTAATAAAAATATTTCCACAATATATTCCACCTTTAAATGTTTAGAAAATATATATTAGTGAAGAAAAAATATAACGAGTCTAAAAAATATGTCTAATTACAACAATTAAAGAATAAACAATTTAAAATACTAAAATTATATATAAAAATTCATTTTTTATAAATTCATATTATTATTTTTCTCATTCTATGATTTTATAAGTATTTCGTTTGAAATAATTTTTGGTATTTGATAACTTTTTTTAAATGCAAACCCAAGTCTAAATGAATATTTATATAATAATATTTTTTAATATAACCATTAAATCATTAGGTATAACTTGTAATAAAAAACATTATAGACATATATATAAAGGATTTATATAATATGAATTTGTTTACAAATCATAATAATTAATTAATCAATTTTCAATAAAGTCACAGTATGCTTAAAAAATATATGTTATTGAAAAATGTTTTTCAATGCATTTGGTGCATAAGAATTATAATTAATTACTTACATTATTATAAATAATATGTTCATTAATGATTTTTTTATATTATCATGTAAATAGTATCATATGGTTATTTTTATTACTATTCAATAAAAAATTCATTGAATTGTGGAAAATACATTTTTTTGTAAAAATATATATTATTTTCATTAAATCCAATAATTCAAAAAGTAAAATTATGTTTTGAATTTAACATAAATGTAAAATAATACTCATTTAATTATAAATAATCTAATTAAATATATATCAATCAATAGTATTTAATATTTTGTTATGACTTCATTTTTAGGCTTCAAAACGCATTTCCTAAAAATTGGTTTTATGCATGAAATGTGTTTTTATATTAATCAAATAAATTAATATATATTTATTTCTATTTTCATGAAATTTATATATTATATATGTATTAAAATATAGTTAAAATCATTTAATGGGTTTTAAAAAGGAATGGTGTAGTGGTAAATTTATTGCATGCTTTAAAATTCATTTTTCTATGAATATGTTTTCATTTCGTTTTACATGATTATTTAAAATTAAATTCTTCCACTTATTGAAATTAATTATTTTAAAATTTCATAAATAATTTTAATAATAATAAATAATATAATATCAAAGGCCTAAATTAATTTTTGGTAATAATTAATAATAAAAACAGAATACTTGTATCTCCATGGTTATGGATAAAAAAGGTTTACTAGAAGGTTAAAATAAGAGATAAGGGTAAGAATTCAATATAAAGATTTATAATTCGTACTAGTTGAATATATTCCTAGAATATAGTATCCTTTATATTAGAAAATTTCCATTTGGATAGAAATTTCTTGAAATTTACCTTATATTATTGTAATCTTTTATGTAATTCCTTATGTATTCATCACCTCACATATATAAGAGAACCTACTCTGCTACCTTATTAATTTTTTTAGCAATATTAATTAGAGAATACCTCCTCCAAAAAAATACATGATTATATCACTTTATTTTAGATCATATGGTCTTCTACAAATACCATTATTTCCAAGAATATATTGAAAGTCAAAGGAGGCCTCTCAAATAAGCGGAATAATTCCTAACCATGATTTTAAATTTTATTGATTCCTATATTTTCTCTAAAACATTTTTATTCTTGAAATAATTATTTTTACAATATCATAAATATACTAAGATTTAATTATGATTATGGAAAAAAATTTCCCACCTCTTCTTCATCCTATATGAAATGAAATTATTGCTCATGCGTACGTGTGGACTACCACCTCCATGTAGTGATATGAATCATTTCCCACCACCATCATTCATGGATGGTTACTGTGATGAATTTAATTTATATATATATATATATAATATTCATGGTACAATAATGGTCCTATAATGGTGTCTTATTAATCACCTTTCCTTTATTATACTAATCATAAAGTGGAAAACATCACTCAAGCGTATATATGGAATACCATATCGACGAAGTGATGTAATTCAATTTTCATCACTAATTTTTTTGAATGGTTATAAATGTGTATATAGTTATTAAATATTAAAATTATTAAATAATTAATATTATATAAATTAATTAACCATTATAAAAGTGAAAGGACCATAACTATAAAAATTAATTATAGTAATGATTTCATCATAAAACATATACTAAAATTCTATAACATACTATTAAGAATCCATTTCTCTTATAAAATTGTATGGGATATCCTAGAGAAATACATAATAAATGGGGGGAAAATAAAGACTATGAAGGAAATAATCAAAGCATAAAATTATTATTGTGTAATGGGATTTGATAATAATCATAAAATAACTAGATTATGGAATAATTAATATTCTTGAAATGATAGGACCATTAATAAAAGGACGTGGAAATGATAGTTTTGGTCCATTAAATACCTAGAAACAATGATTAAGTTGAAAATATTATGAAATATATTTATGGATACATTTCATAAAAATAATTATAATAAATTTAATTTTTTTTAAACAGGATGTTAGAGAACCTACGAAGCATGTTAGACTTAAGGTAAGGGGTTTACGTTATAACTTCATTTTTATAAGTATTTTAATGAATAGATTTTTAATTATGAACTTATATAGTATCTCATTCACAAATAATATTTTATATATTATATTATGGTTATTTTTTTAGAATAAATATTTTTATTTAATTTTCATTGTTTTATGTACATAAGATACTGAAAAAAATGTTTTTAATGAAAACCGACTTTATTTTCTATTCAGTCAGGGATCCTTTTATTATATATGAATATTAAATTTTAAATATATTCAATAATGTTTATAACATTCACTAATGATTTTATAAATTTATTTTAACCCATTATTTAACTTTAATAAAAATTTATAAATAGAAATTTCTTTTTTTTCTGAACAGTGTACTTCTGAAAATTTATCAAAATTGTTAAAATAATTATTTATTAAAATACACTGTAAAAAATTATGTTCCCATCATCATGAGTTATATATAAATTTAATTTCCATAAAATGCTTACATTTTATTTTCAATAAAAAGAATTTTCTATATATTCTAGAAATGTTCATATTTTAAATAAGTGATTTCAAAATGAAAAGGTAGTTTTCCTCATGAAATGTTCTAGTAATAATTTAAAGGTATTTTGATCCATAAAAATATATTTGTATGTTTTTTAAGATTAAATAGGTAAATGAACCATTTTTTCATGTGTTATTATTTCTCTGTATGTTTTGTTAATATGCTGATAAAATATTTATGAAACTTATTTCCCATTATATGGGATTTTATTTTATGTAATGATAATTTTTTTCATAATATTATGGCATACATATGAATGGATTATGATTACGTTATAGGTGGGTATGTTATAAACCTATATCACATTGAGTAAGGAATAATATTTTAGGTGATAAATGGGTACATAGATTATATCTATAGAACAAAAGAGGGTAAATGTGAGGTTATCCCAATCCAAATGAGTGTACATGGGATGTTATACCAAGGAAAAATAAAGCACATTGGTTATAATCCCAAGCCTAACATGTGATGAATATCTTGGTGGGTAAACATGACAATATATATATTTTAATAATTATTTCACAAACTATACGTCACTTTTTTGACATGATCTTATACCTATGTTATGTTCTCATGCCTCATGTTCGTTGATTCCATTTCGATTCATGTCTTATGAGTTTACAATCTTTATCCATGACTCATGATTATATGAATTATTTGGTAAGTAAATAAAATGTTATGATAATATTTTCATACCATATTATCATGATATACTGACAAATGATAATTAATTAATATCACAATTTTTTAACTTCAATAGGTATCAGAGAATGGGCTTTCTTAGGATTCAATTTCCCTAGGATATTAAGAGATTTTTTACGTATGATACATCCTATAAGGGTGATAGTAATGATGATATAAGTCGAAGATGATTTTTATCCTTTATGTAATATTTTTTATGTATCCATGTTCCCAAATACACCGAACCCATATGGTTTGGGTTTGGTTCAGAATGTTATGTAATGAATATTTATCTAATAATAAGTAATATTTAGGAATTTAAATTTTTGGTTGCTAATGTTGGTATAAAATAAATGTTTATTTATTTTTTTAAACTAAAATGGAAAATTGTTTTTAATAACCCTTAGGATAAGACTATATCTATGAGAATATCCTATTATATGGTAAATAAATGAGTATTGTTTTCCAAGAAAGTAAATCCCTATCATGAAATGTAATGACTTGAACCTTTATAAATGAAACCCCCTTTTTGAATGAATAAATTCCTTATCATGTAATTTAGTTAAAGAAAACACATTCACAAATTTTGATATTTTGGGATTTTTATATAATCTATCATATTTAAAATACCATTAAGAATCATAGCCATTGAAATTTAAGTTATTATAAAATGACCATTAATATTATTATATTATGGGTTACAATATAGTCTAGTTGACACAAACAGAAGGAGAGATGGGCTCAACTAGTATCATTATACACTATAAAGGAAATTTATCATAGCTTATAAGGGAGATACCATCATTGGGATTTTACCTTGAACAATCCCATGTCGAGAATAAATATCTAAATAATGATATAAAATGTTTAGTAGATAATTTTAAGCTTATCAAATCATGTACCAAAGCATGTGCGTTCAACCAACTATAAGTAAATATCACCATCACATACCCTACCCATAGGGAATTCATAGGTGCAATAAAGAGATAAATAAATAAATAATAATATTATGAATTAGTAATTTTTTATTTTTAAAAAATGAAGATTATATTTATCCTTTTTATTATTACATTATTTTGATTAAATAATAAATTCAATAATAAGTATATTCTAATATAATGAAACACTTATTGTGTTTTTCAGAAATCTATAGTTTCGATGAAAACTATGTTTTTTGAAAAATTCCTGGTGTTTTTAAATAAATTGTATTATTATTATATAATATTTATTAAATATAAATGAGAATATTATTTTACCATGAAGAATGTAATTTTTATAAGCATTAAAAAAACAGTTATTATTAAAATACCAGTATTTTTCAATAACTAGTTTTTTTAATTTAAATATTTATATCCACATGTTTAGTGAGATATTTTAATTAAATAAATATTTTTCTTGAAATCATCACAATAAAATTATCCAAGGGTTAATTTTTAATAATTTTTAGAGAGAATCAATTTTTTTGGGTAAAAATTCAATATTCTATAAATATAAGTTTTATATTACGACATCACAATTACACATGTGTGATGTAATATATTCTATAAAAGGTATTCCTTCCTAGTATTTTTCATATTTAAAATAATTTTTAATTTATTTGATTAATTTTATAAATCCCTAATGAATCCTCCAAAACCTATATTTTATTTTATGATTTTAAAATCAATTATTTATATGCCCAGCACACTTCTACATCACCAAGGGTATTATTTTATGGTTTTCTATTAAAATAAATATAAAATAATAAAATATAATCCTATTTTATGGAAAACATTAACAAAAACCAAGGGTTGGTTTTTCATTTGGATTAATTTAGCATATAGATTAAAAAAACTATGTTGGGAAATTATTAACAAATTCCCCTCACTTTTATATTTATATCCACCAAAACTCATATTACCCATCACTAAAAACCATTTTATAATAAATAATCTCTTCCCTTACCTTTACAAATACATCCAATGGTTCTATCAATCTCTCAATAATCCCCACCCATGATTTAAGAAGTATCCTCTCAAAGTAAGGGATCCTCTCCTTCTCCTCATTATTCAAGAACAATCTTTAAATTATACCTTTTGATTCACATTATTTAATTTTGGGATACATTTTTAAACATAATTGTTAATACCCTTATTTTTTAAAATTCATGATAGAACCCTTTCACTCTAATTATTCCATTCTATAAATCATTATGTACCCCCATTATACTACCAAAATTTTCCTGTGAATTTCTATGAAAACCAATTTTGTAGTGAATTTCCATCCCTAATTACACTCAAGTGTATTCAATTACATGTTATTATACATAATTTATTGGATAATTCCTTGTATGTAACCCCAAATCCTTAATCATGTGGTTAAATGTAACCAAATACATACTTATTTTGGATAATATATGTTTCACACATATGAAT
The DNA here is from genome assembly GCA_963277665.1 of Viscum album. Taxonomy (NCBI): domain Eukaryota; kingdom Viridiplantae; phylum Streptophyta; class Magnoliopsida; order Santalales; family Viscaceae; genus Viscum; species Viscum album. Next base: position 1,017,638,098 of record OY728133.1, on the reverse strand, counting down.
GTACATGATATGACAGTGAAGGTTGGTCCTTGAATTATATATCACTCCATTAAATTTGGTAAATTTTCTATATCATGAGATTATTTGAATGGTACAAGGGATGTTATCATAATTAGACTATTTTATGATGTCATGGCTGTTATCCTTGACTTATGTTTATCTTCTCATGTTTTATATTACTTCCACATTCCTATAATGCCTTACAATTTTCATTTTATATCATTCTTCGATGTTCAAGTTTATGATTCTCAGCCATAGTATATTACTTTGATATTTATAATAACTCAAATATCTTACATTAATCTATTTATTATCTAATTATTACTTTCATAGTATTTATAGTTCATCTCTTTCATATATACTTCCCCAGGATATCCCATGGAGTTTTAGAAGATAAATTGAGTCTTAAGATCATGTTATGGAGTTTTAGTATATGTATTTTTATTTTTGTTTCATTTTTTCATGATATTTTTCAAATTTATCAAAGGAACTATGCCTCATGATATTATTGGTTTGTATTAAGAGTATCATTGTGTAATAAATATTGAGTTATCATGTATAAAATATTTGGTTTTTTCATAGTTGACATCAGATTAAATTCATTTTATTTTTTTGGATAAGGAATAAAAACAATAGTTAAATCCTTACGGTACGACTAAATATATGAAAAAATCACATAGTTTTGTTAATTTATAGAGTAACTGGTTTCCATATAAATAAATACATGCATGGATACTACATATGGATGTGCCTCTATAATAGTTATACCTAGGGGTAGTGACCCCAAAAATAGATCATTGATACAAAATGATCATCACATAGTGTTTGAAAATATGCCATTTTCACCCCTTATTTGATAATCCTATGATATATTCTTTTGCATGTTCAAATGTTCTTTATAAACTATTATTAATGGAAAAAAATTTCTAAAATATTTTATTATAGGTAAAAATCATGGTTAAATTATATTAAAACATATAAATTTATTGGTAATGGAATAAATTTCATTTATAATCTATCCCTTTAATGTTCAGGGTTTCTTATGAATGTGTTTAATATTTTGAAAATACTCATACCTAAATTTCCATTTATTTTATTAAATGGCCAAAAATTTCAAGGAACTGGGTTGAAAACCGATGTAAAGGACAATGTGATGACTTCCCAAATGAGATTCCTAACCTGATGGGTAGGAACTTCATAACAATACATTCATAGATAAATAATGTTTTGAATAAAAACATGAATAAGGAGGAATACCAAAACTCTCTAAGAATGTTAATGTTCTAATTAAGACCATAATATAATAATTACCTACAACATTTAGTGGAAATTATGATCCTATAATCACGGAAAAATGGATCAACTCCATTGAAAAGATGTTATCTATCCTTAAATGCACTATTTAACAGAATTTCATGCTGGATATTTACCATATGGATTTATAATATGATAAATGGTATATATTGGTCAAGAATAAAAATATCAAATAAGATATTGAAGTGATGGAGTGGAAAGAACTAGGGAATTGTTTTTGAAAAATGTTTTCATCATACTATCTTAGATAAAATGGATAGGGATTTCCTTATCATTAAGAAAAATGATGAAAATTTGATTTGGAGTACTAAGAGAACATCACATGACTTTTGTGACATGCCTCTTTCATTGTCGTTACACCTGTATATAAATTTTATTGATTCTTCAACCAGATAATCCTAAGTCTACAAAATTCCTTATCCATTTGGAAATTTTAGAGTTATGAATATATTTTTCATTGTTTCCTCATAGTTGGAATGGAGATTATCAAATATAAATGTTCTCATGGGGATAATAAGTTGAAAATGGAGTTAAATTACGGAGGTATTTTGATCAAATATAGCGGTATATTTAAATTAAAACATATCTCTTTTCAAAATTTTACGAAGAAACATCCTAGGAATGTTTTGAAATTGATCATGAAAATATTTGGGTGCTGGAAGGAAGGGAAATTTTCTAGATATTTTTTATGGGAGAAACCCACCAATGTGATAAAATATATTAAGTCTTCAAGGAATCCTCAACTGATTGTCTAATGTTTTATCTTCATGGAACAAGGAAACTTTGTTAATAAATGTAGTAATCCATGATTTGTTAATAATAACTGATTTCAACAACCACTAAGGCCTTGGGAGAAAGGGCGAGCTTATTACAATACAGTTGTTGAGGTGGAATATGATAATGTAGTGGTGTCAAGTACACTAGTTAGTTATTCATAAACAAGAAACATGATTTTTTATTCTAGTTTAATGTATCATTTCAAACCACACAAGTTTATTATAACTATTCAAACACCCCCAAAAAACATGATAGGTGAGTTATAGGTGAAGATGAATAATGGGTCCATTATTTCATTACAAGAATATAACTCATTCCCTATCAAAATTTTGGGTGTAATTTCCATGAAAACCTTCTCATACTCCCTGAAGTGAAATTTTATTCATTTTTTGGGTATGTATTGGATTGATTTATATATATTCAATGTAAATTGATGAAAAAAGGAAATGAAACTCTGTATCATGAATCTTCCTTTGATTATATACAAGTGAAAGGATAAGGATAAATATAAATTGGTATAACCAAATCAATGATGGTTATTATTTCTATATGGGAAAGCATATCTTGCTCAAATTATTGAGAATGGAAAAAACATCCTTGAATACATACCCATTGTGAGGGAATACAATGATGTGTTTTTCAAAAAATTATCTAGTCTTCCTCCAAACCATGAGGCTTAGTTCTCAACCCAGATCATTCCAACATCATTTCCAACATCCTAGACTATATAAATAATGTCCACTATTATATTTTTTAGTAGAGGAATAATCTATAGAATAATCTAGATTATGAAATTATATTCCCATGTGTTTCAACACAGGGTGCACCAGTCCTTCTTATCACAAAGAAGTATGGTTCAATGCTCAACTCCATTGATTATCATGACATCAATAAGATCATAAAAATGAAAAAGTATCCACTTACATATATTGATGACATGTTTTATTAGATATGTGGAGAATAATAATTCTCTAAATTTGATCCTTAGTCAGGATATTATCATGTAAAGGTGAAGATGGTGGATATCCCCAAAACTATTTTCATTGAAGGTATAGATAATATGAGTACATAGTGATTCCCTTTGGACTCACTAATGCTTAAATAATATTTATGTACTTGATAAATAGATTCATTAGGTATTACCTCAAAAAAATCTTTATAGATAATATTAATTTTAAACTATAAAATTAAGGGGGAACATGAGGTGGATGGGAATGATGTATTGAATTCTTTATGAAAGGTAATTCTATTCACAAAGAAAAATGAATTTAAGTTTTGGATGGAGAAAGTAACCTTACTGGGGAATGTTATCCACAATAATGGGATATATAAGGATCCTTAAAAAACCAATGCATTGGAAGGATGGACAATACTAACATCTATGATGGAAATCATTAGTTTAAATGGATTAAATGGGTTCTATCATCGATTTTTGACAAACTTTTCTCGATTTTAATGCATACTAACCATGATAACTTGAAAGGGTGTCATGTTTGAATGGAATAAAGAATATGAATAGTCATTTAAAAATTTGATGAAGAGTATAATAATTTTACATGTTCTAAAATTACCAACTAGTGAGAAATGATTAGTGATATGCAGTAATTTATCCAAAAAATCGTGGATTTTTTACTCTTGCAAGATGAAAAATTTATACCCTATTCATCCCACCAATAAATGACCCATGACCAAAACTACCCAACACATGATCATGAATTGGATGCATTTATATTTATATTGATGATTTTGAGAGATTATCTCATCATGGAAATGTATGATGTATATACAATATATACTTTCATTAATTACATATTCAAGAAAAATGATCTCAATATGATCTAATAGATGTTATTAGAGATGATCAAGGATTATGATTTTTAAATCCACTAAAATCATAGGATTGAAAAAAATTGGTAGCAATTATGAGTATAAAGGGTCCTACAAATCTATCCATGATGAAGACTATAAGGGATCAAATTTTATTAGACATTAAAATGGAAGAAGTGAAAATAATAAAAGTATCTTCATCTTAACATTATCAAATATCTTATCAAATATCTAGTCTTTACAGGATTATAGAGGCCTATAAAGCTGATGAGATGCTATAGAAAAATGTATTGAATAATATGAAGTTTAACATTTCTAAATATAGAGATATAAAGTTATAAACATGAATATATTTACTATACAAACTAGAACTTAATAGGGAACTTCATGATGATTTCCATAGCTCATACTTCTCTATTCATCCAAGAAGCACTAATATATATAGATATTTAAAGTCAAATATCTTCTTGGATAACATGAAGTGGGATATTTTAGATTTTTTATCTCAACCCAAGGTATTCTAATGAGTCATGGAATAATGATAGAAGCATAAGGGTATTATTCAACCATTTCTCATACTATTATATAAATCATAAAACATGACCATATATTCAATCAAAGAGATCTCTAGGAAACCATATGGTAATAACAACATCTAGGTGCTAGTTGAACGCCTTAAAAAGTTTTCACATTTCATTGATATATGTTAATATTTGTCTTTTGACCAAATCTACATGATTTATGTAATTAAGGAGGTTAAAATAAAGGGAGTTCCACTTCCTACTGTATTTTATCATGTTTGAAGGATTATTTTGAGGTTTTTGGCGAACACATAAAAAATACATGGATTCATAAATGAGAATTAGAATTTCTTATCACCCTTTGAAGCATGGTCAGTCTGAAGGATCCATTCAAACTCCAATGGATATGATGAGATATTATTTAATATATTTATAAGGAGTTTGGTATACAAAACTTCCTTATGTGAAGGTATTATATAATAATACTTTAAATACTATAATTCAAATGGAACTTTATGAGTCCCTATATGAGAAGTGGTCTCAGACTCCAACATGATGGGATGAAGTTGGAGAGAGGAAGCTTACATGAGATGATCCTATCCATGATATGATAGAGAGGATTCAAAATATTCTGCCTCATATAAAATCTTCATGAAGTTGGTAGAAAGACTGTACAAAGAACCAATGAAAAGACCTATAGATTGAGGTTGGAGATAAATTGTTGCTTTGTATATTTCCATAGATAAAAGTAATGAGGATTGATAAAAAAGTAAATATTATCCCAAGATACATCAGACCCTTTGAGAACCTTAGTCACATTGGAGTAGTGGCCTATTGACAAACACTACCACCTAAGCTATCTGAATTACATGATGCGTTCCATGTATCACTATTGAGGAAGTACATACTAAAACCCTCACATATATTCAATCCAGAGGTGAAACAAGTTTAATGATATTTCATATGATGAGGATATTGTAAAGATCTTAGATCATATAAATAGTGTTCTATGAAATAAGACAACTCACCAAGACAATGTGTTATAGTGGAACTACATGTTCAAGGAAGTAGTAAGGGAACCATAAGAGGTGAGGAAATAGTTCTTCCATCATCTTTTTTATGATAAGAAATGAAAATTTTGAGGGAGAAATTATTGAACGTGAAAAAATGTTATGATTGGGACCTCTATAAATGAAATACCACTTTTAATGAATAAATGCCTAACCATGTAATTTAGTTATAGAAAACATATCCAATAATTTAGTTATTTTTGGGACCATTATACAATAAATTAGATTTAAAATACCATTAAACATAATATTTATTGATAATATAGGTATTATATAGTGAAAATTTAGATTAGTATATTAAGGGTTGTGACAAAAACTAATTGATAAAGATAGAAGGACTGATAACCTCAAACGGAAATATCATACCCTACAAATCCATTTTATTAGAGATTCCAAGTGAGGTTGAATCATATGGATTTTTTATTGAAATGACCAAGATAATATTAAATAATAAAATCATGAAAGAAACTATTTAAATGAGATGTTTGGGATCATCGATATCATGGCCCAATCCATGTATGCTAAACCATCCCAAAAAGTTTTCACCATCACACACATTACCATTTTGGGAACTCACGAGTGTTATAAAGTGACATGTATCTAGAATATAACAATATATTTCTATTTTTATCAAAATAATGATTAGATTTTTCCTTTTATTTATTAATTTATAATGATTAAATAATAAGTTTGATAAAAAGTTGATCATGATACAATGAAACAAAAATTACATTATAGTGAAATCTATAGTTTTAATCAATACAATTTTTTTATAAATTCATGAATTTTTTTATTAATGATATTTAAATAAAATATCATTATAAAATAATATATATTAAATTAAAATGATAATATAATATTATGGAGTCAAATGTAATATTATAAAGAGGTAGAAATTTTTTTTTGTCAAAAAACCAATTTTGTTCAATATTTATGGATTTTGATTTAATATATTAAATTATAATATATATATATATATATATTTTGATAAAATAAATATTATTTTTTAAATTTGAAATTTGAAATTACTTAATGGGTAATTTTTCATAATTTTATATGATTGTATATTTTTTGAGTAAATATTAAATATTATATTATTATACAGCATGCATTATGGAATCATAATTTTCCAAAAGAGATGAAATATATTATATAAAATGTATACGTAACCAAAATTACATTTCCTTTTAAAAATAATTTTTTGATGATATTTTATCACTTTTAAATTTCCTTAATGAATCCTCTAAAACATATATTATATTTAAAGGTTTTAAAATAAATAATTTATAAACATGTATCACTTCCACAACACCAAGGATATTATTTTAAGGATTTTGATTCTTACACATGTGAATTAATTAAAAAAAATACTCATTGGTATAAACAATGGGAAAACCCATGAAATCAAATCTGGATTTTATTAATTTAAGATATCAATTCCAAATCCAATGGTTGGAAGTTAATAAATAATTACCCTATTTTTTCTACACAAACCCACCCATCCTCTAATACTGGAAAATGGACCTATCCCCATGGTTTTCCCCAAAACCGTGGGGATAGGTACCCCCTATACCCACGGTTTTCCAAAACCATGGGGATAGGTACCCCCTATACCCACGGTTTTCCAAAACCGTGGGTATAGGTCAATTTTCAAGACCTATACCCACGGTTTTCTAAAACCGTGGGTATAGGGGGGTCTATCCCCACGGTTTTACAAAACCATGGGGATAGGTCTGAGATATAAAACCTATACCCACGGTTTTGATAAACCGTGGGTATAGGTTTCCCATGTGTGCGCGGGATTTTTTTTTTCCGCGGGAAGGAATTTTCTTTGGCATGAGTCCTATACCCACCATTCTTCCCTCTATACCCACGGTTTATATAACTATATTTAAATAAATGTAAATATATATACACATAATTGATGGTAGGTTAGTGGTTAGACGCGGTACTTTGCAGCGAAGAGGTCGCGGGATCGAAACCCACCTGCAACATTATTTTAGGATATATACCCACGGTTTTGAAACCGTGGGTAAAATCCATTGACACCATGGAAATTGGGAATGTTTTTTTGACACGGTGGCAGAACACCTATACCCACGGTTTTGGAAAACCATGGGTATAGGCTGGGGACCTATACCGACGCCGTTCCAGCCCACGGTTCTCAAAACCGTGGGTATAGCCTATACCCACGGTTTTGGGGGCTATACCCACAGTTTTGAACCGTGGGTATAAGCCATTTTTCCAGTAGTTCTCACATTCCACATCACTATTAACCCTTGGATAATTATGATATTCTTCCATTACATATCTAGATCTATCCTATTGTAACCCAAGATCTCAAGAATCTCTCCTAAATCTATTATAATATCCCTCTTAAGGTACAAGATCTTCTCATTCCCCTATTTATTCATGCTCATTATTTAAGTTGTGTCTTTTTATTCTCAATTATTCATATTGGGATATGTTCTTAAATGTAGATATTATATAATTATGATTTACAAGTGACTATTCCCCTTTTAATCTCATTAAACCCTTCCATGAAGCATTACAAAACTCTACTATGTTTCTGAAATTACTTTTCACATTTCAATTCCAAATATTTGTTCTATGAAAACCCACTATTATTTCCAATCAATGTTATTAAAATAGATATACTAATCCTTAATTAATTTTGGACAACCATAAATGTATCCCAAAAACCATAATCATGAGGTTAAAATTCATATATGATGTCTTTATATTGTATGATTTATGTGGCACACATATGCATGTAGAATATGTGAATGTAACGGGTGGGCCCAAAATTACATAGACCTCCAAATCATTGGGTAATGTTTTTATCTCATTAGGTTCCTTATATTTTGGAAATTATGTAATCCTAAGAACACTATTCAATTATATGTTTTTATTAAGACTAGACTTATCTTTTTTATGTTATGTTTTTGGTTGTTTCCACATTCCTATATTTCATTCATGTAATCATTGTATATCATGCTTCAATATTCATGAATATGATTCTCAAAGAACACATATTACCTTGATATTCCTATTTATAATCATGTATTTCTTTTTAAATGTTATAATTTTATTATTCCCTTACTATACTTTATTTATTAACCCATTCTTATGTACATCCCTAGGTTATCCCATGAAGTTTTAGATAAGAAATGTATTTTTAAGAGAATATTATAGAGTTTTAGTTTATGTATTTATATTTCATTTACAAGATGAAATTCAATTTAAAAAAATTCCAAAAGAGACTAGGAATCCTAATTTTGTATGGTTTTATTAAGACTGTCTCTTTATAAAAAATCAGGTATTACAGTGTATAATATATATGCGTTTCATTAGTATACTAGCATGTGGATTCAGATGTGTCACAAATTTGACTAGGGGTAAAAAATATTATTAGGGATGTTTGGATATCAAACCAATCTCCACTAGTTAATGATGAGTGAGACTAAGACAAAAAAATTGGATAGACACTCTTGGAGGGATATTTTTTGGTTATTTCACAATTTCATTATGAGAAATTATAAAGGATTTAAATATATAATGATCATTGATAAAACAGGTTAAACCCAACATTTAATAAAATTAAATGACATTTTAAATATTTAGAAATTCTATACATTTTTTTCAGGATTATATTATTTCCCACTATGAGTATTTTTTATCATATAATGATTTTTGGTTCCATTCAATGCTTGGAACAAAAATGAACTGTATTAATTTTGATCGTACCAAAAAATGAAATGAATAACCTTCTGAGAAACTGATCATTATGAGATATAAAATTAAAATTATTATTTTTAATAATTTTTCAAAATTATAAATACCTGAATTATGTTTATCTTTCTTATAAAAAATGAGGAAACAATGTACTATTGAGTCTTTCATGAGAAAATATCAAACTTATTCTTGTTGGTCTACTGATCTGCTAATTATTGAAAAAAATCATTAGCATTGAAAATTTATTTTTTGTTTTATGAAACTTAGAGAATGAAAATTTTATTTTGGATGCTTTATCATTTTTATAGATAAGTATATAAATAGTGTACCTTATTCAAGAATACTAGGAAATGATAAGAAATTGAATCCAAGCCACACCTGGTTTTTCATGTCTGGGTTTTGATCCAGTGCATCGGCAATACCGATCATTTTATTGGATTTTGGGTAAGATTAATGTTAATTTTATAACATTAATCTATGTATAATCATACTAACATGGGTGAACCATAGCTTGTTTTGGAGTTTTTGGAGAAAAGGGTGGTTACTTCAAGATTTGGGCTAACCGTGAGCCCATTTCCAGATTTAAAAACAAAATTTGTTTCTTTTATAACTCATTTTTTAAATTTTTTTCGCACATTATACTTCCCAATTGGACTTCCATGAAAAATTAAAACAATCATATCTATTTGGAACCCATATGAATTCATAATAATGGTGGATTTGGGTTATTTATTCAGGTATTGGGCCAACCCGTGAGCCCATTTCCAATTTTTTTAAAAATAAATTATTTCTTTTATATTATATTAATTTTATAATATTTTTTGGTGATTCCACCTCTAAATAGAGACCAAAAACTCTAGGTGCACCCCATGTTCCATTTTCCCTCTTTGGAGCTCATCTTAGTCACAGATTAGGGTGAAATTTCTCAAGGATTCTCAAATCATCCAGATTTGGTAAGGTAATTTGTTTCTTTCACGAATTATTCGTTTTTTTCCTATGACCCCCAAATATTCTTTCCTTGTCTCTTACAGGCATAAGGAGACTATCAATTGTGTTCCAGGACATTCTATCTCCTTTAAGGGTGTGGATCAAAGGGAAGATGAAGAGTTGTCTTTTTTTTCAAGGTGAGTTTCCTTCTCCTTTCTCCACCTTCCGCATCCTACTTCCATTATTTCTTAGCTTTATCTTCCTCCCTGGTCATGCAAGACCTTTGTTTATGTTATACAATTATTTTTATGGGGGTTTCATTCTTTTAGGTCTGGTCTTCATAGATATAGGGTTTGTGAGCCCTCGTGGAATGTTTTCAGGTGTGTGTTTCCATTCCACTATGGTTTCAAGGTAGGTTCTCCCAAGAATTGACTTTACAATTAAATATTCATATGTTTATTTTTGTTTTCACCTTATATGTATTCTAGGTATTTTTTCATTCTTTTTTTAATTATTTAGGGTTCAAGAAGGGTAATTTGTGCCTTGTTTTGTGAAAATTATGTTGTTTTGGTTAAAGTGTGCACACTAAGTGTTTCTTTAAATGACCTATTTGATTTCACACCTGGATTATAATTTTTAGAACCTGGTTTAGATATTTAAATAAATTTTTGGCATGAAAATTTGGTTTTATATCATTTTTAGTGTTAAATAGAGTTTGTTTTATTAACTGTTGCAAGCCTCATTTTCGGGAAAGTGTCTGGTTGGATTTTGTGTGCTCACGGTGATATAATATGATTGTTTTGTCTTATGAAAAATATTTTCAGCATGTGAATAAATGTTTCTGGGTTCCTTATGTGATTTCAAATCTTTTTTTGGGTTTTATAATACAGTGAGTATCAGTTTTTAGGGTGTTTTGTCATGTGTTCTTGGTAAATGGCCCATTTGGAACCTTTATAGAAATGGATGGGTTTTGAATGTGTAACTTGAGTTTTTATGGGTTTATGTAAATGTTATATTTCTGATAATTTTGTGTTTACAAAACTTTATAAATATTCTAATTGGTTCTCTTCAATAATATTGTTTTCATGAAGAAGGCTTAAAGGCCCATTTGACATTTTCTTGTTAAAATGGTTTTCATGTGTACTTCATGTTGTATCATTTGGTGACATTTTATGGTCCATGAAATTGAATTATTAAATGGTTTTGGGGATTCCAAATCTATTTTGATATGGTAATGGTGGGTTTTTTCCTTAAAATAGTATCTTTGAATTGATTTTATGCGCAAAGACTTGTTATATTTCTTGATTTTCTTATGAAAATTTTAAGCAGTTTATTGATTCATGAAAGAAATTTGAATCCTATTTGCAGGATGTTTGTGTGTGTATTATTTAGGAATGGAGTTTTCATGTTAAAAGTGTGTTTGATAATATGTGTAACTTTATTGAGCACAAAAGGGAAACCTGAGTATCTAGGTGGGCAGACATGTACTAGTATGTTAGTGATACAGAGTGGTTTCATCCCTGTTTCACGTAGCATGTTTGACGATGAAAACAATAACTATACTATCATGATGATGTTGGGGACCACTTGGTTATGGGTATTTATTACCTACTAGTGTCTCATGCATAAGAACAAATATTTTTTATGGCTACTTTTACACTGAGATACGAGGTATATGTGGCTCACAATGAACTAGTGTATAGGGGGTGCTCCTGTGACTTGTGATCATTATTAATTTTATACTTAGCATCGGCATACAATGTGCTTGGTTCATAAATTTAACCATGTTTATGTTTTATTTATAATTGTACATTCTTTAAAGAATCCCTCTTGAAAATTATTTTAATTTTGAAGTTTCATCTCTTAGGAATTGGTTACTAGAATTTCCTAGTTATGAAAAATTGAAACCATTTTATTTTATAATGATTATAGCATGGAACCATTTTTGGAAAACATAATTTTATATATTATATTTCAAAAATGGAATTGTTTTTTGTTTTATTTTAATGTAAGTGCATTGGTTATATAATACCAGGCTAACCTACCAAGTTTTAATACTCATGCCTATAGTCTTCTTATGTTTTTAGCACTTGTGCAAGTTTAAGCTTGTGTTATGTCACCTTGGGTGCAATATAATATATTTATTGGAGAGTGAAAAGTGGGGTTTCATGGAGTTAGTTGGTTTTCAGGTTTGGTCGGTTGAGTTTTCTAGTTCAGTTGCACTTTCAGTTTCATGAACAATTAATGTTTAGTTCAACTTTTATATAATTTTATGTTGGGTTATTAGTTAATTTATTGTACTTAGTTATTGTTTAATTTTGGGTGAAAATGTTCTCTTGTCACTCTTACTGATTCCCTTGGCACTTTTATACATCCCGGGAGGGTCAAAAACGCCTTTCTGGACTTTTTGCAGAGCTGCTCGGTTGTCCAGTTCAGGGTGGACCCAAACTAGTTTGTGATAAAATGGTATCAGAGGAGGTCGTCTCTTAGAGAACCTTTCATTTGACAGTTCCCTTGTTATTTGGGGTATTTCAAGTTATATGGAGTAGGATTTTATGAACTTGAGGGGTAGGTTTGGGAAGAGTGTTGCTAACTCTTGCTCGTTCTGATCCTCAGGTGTCCATGGGAAGTCCGGTTTTATTAGTTTCTTTTGTTCTTAAGGATTGTTTGGTGATTGGGATACAACAAGGGGAGTTGTAATAATGGCCTCCATGACCTCACTCGGCTTGGAAAGCCATGTGGATCTTGGGCATGGTTCTAATAAGGCTCTCTATGTAGGTGGTTTGTTTGACATATGGCCGCCAAACATATGGTCAATTCGCCCACCGAAAATAGTTCCCTTTTTTGGGTCCCTTAGACCTTTCTTGAATTATGAATTTTGTTTTGAAAATCATTATGTGATAAGTGTGGAAGTGGGTTTTCAATGTTTAATATAATAAAGTTTTGAGAATATAGGGTTTTTGTGAAACAAATTTTTGGGGAGAAATTGGAATGATTTAACAGGGTAAAAATTCCGTAATCCTAACTTATAGTTTATTGAAATAAAATGGTTGGAAGGAATTAGTTATTTTAAGACGATTCTGATTTTCTTTAAAATGGGTTTTTGGGCTATTGAAGAGTGATTGAATCTGATGAATTCGGTTTAGGAATTGGTTTTGATCAGTTGGTGTTTTCCTAAAAAGTGTTTTGGCTTTTGTGGATATCAAAATAAGAAAAGATACCTTGCTGAATTTTTTAAAATGGGAAAGGGGTGTTTGAATGGAATTATTGTTTTGGTAGTTGTTTTAAAAGAAATCAAATGGGTTATAAATAAAATGGTTCTTTAAAAATTATGGATTGTTGAGATAATAAAAAATGATTTGAATAAATGGAGAGGATTTTGATGGAGATCTATGGGGTTTCTTTTTCAAGTGTTGTAAAATGGTTTGTTGTGTAGAAATATGAGAATGGTTTTTAACTTTGTGGTTAGTATGCCTATGGAAGTTACATGTTTTTGAAATGGTTTTAATTTTTTGACTCGTAAAATGAGGAAGTTTGTTTTTGCCTTTGGTGTTTTCCTGGGTTCTCACATTCATGGTTTTGTATAGATATATTGATGGATGACCTATATGGCATAGTTATTGGGTTTACGTGGTCGAATGGGAATGTGCATGTGAGTGAGACTTGATGAAACACCATTGGTGAATGTGAAAATACACCAAGTTAGTTTGTTTATCAAAATTGCTTTAAGCTGATATTTTTGTGTTTTTGGTATACTGATGTTTATGTGGGTTTCTTTTTTATGTTTTAGAAGTTTGGTTTATTTGATATGCTTCCTCATGATCTGGAAATGATACTCTTAGTGTCTTGAGATAAGATCTTGTTGGTGTAAAAGTTTTGGAGCAATGGTCAATGGGTTTATAAGGATATGTTGGATGTTGTGATGTGGTCATGGATGGTTCTCCGTTGGAAATACTTTCAGTTGATCAACCTAAGGATTGATTTCAAACATTAAATCCACCTATTAGGATGATGCATCAACTCATTTTATGGAATAAAGAGCTATTTGGGCTTGATTTAATGTTGTTTCATGTTGTGATAATTCATTTGGATATAGTAGTTGTGTTCGGGGATGTTGAAGGTTTTTTCATATTCCTTGTCCATTATCTTCCTTTTTTAGAGTGAGAGGGAATGGTGCTATGTATCATTGAGTTCCTATTTAGATGAAGGTTTGTTGTTGAGAATGTGAGTTTCTTGGGGTGTTGTGATCCGTAGCTCTTGGATGCAGTGAAATAGACTCTTTAAACATTAGGGCTCAAGATATAGGTCTCAGAGTGAATCTTTTCATGTAGTCAAAAAATTTCCAGAGGTGCGGGGAGCTCAACTAATATTCTACCTTCACGGTTGTGGTAAGATAATTTCTATGTTTTTATTGTGGTTTCTTATCACTATGATTTTCCATTTTTCTCAATGAGCATGGTAGACTTACCCCTCACCTAGTGTCTGTAGTTATGCCTTCTCAAAAGTGGGTTTTCGATCAACGTCCATATGTGGACCACCAATGTGAATAGAGTGTGGTCTTGGTTTTACCTGTTTGTAGATGGAGAGTTTTGGGGGGTTCCTGTATTTATTTTGTGGTTTCAATGGCCAAATGATTGGGTCCCCTTCCCTCCCCGCCCCGAGTGGTGGGGGTTTTGATCCGTGTTGAAAGTGTCGGCCCAATTATTGCCCCCTCCGTTCATGAGTGGGTGGTTTAAATGTTCATGTTTTAACCGTATTAACTTGGTTTTGTAGGTTATTGTGGGAGAGTTTTGGTGGGAATGTGCAGGTGAGGCCTGATTCTAGTTCATGTTTAATTCTTGTTTGTTCATTTCTAGTTGGTCTCTAATGGAGGGGATACCCACTGCGGGTCTGAAAGATCATTACTTTAAGGATTTTTCGAATGGTAGTTTTGTTTAATGGTGGGGATCCCGTTAACCCCCCCCCTAAGTCATTGGATCTTGTGAGGGCACATTGGTTTGGCTGGTCGTTGGGTTCATTGGGAGAATGCCCAACAATCTGGTTCTTGTCTTGGTTGTGGAGGTGGTGTCTTGATCTTTCCGTTGTTTATCAAGAAGTGGTTGTGGGATGATATTTTCTTTAAGCAAGATGATTAAGTTTTGTTGATGGTGGATGAAATATCCTTGGCTTGAGAGGTTAGAATGTGTTGATAAGGAATCCTTAGATGTTGATCTTTTAGATGGAAAGTGTTGTGGCTTTCCAGGGGCAGAAAGCTTTAATGGTGGGGAGAATTGTCACACCAGAATATTCATGTCTTGGTTTTGATTCGGTGCATTGGAAATACCGATCATTTTCTTAGGTTTTGGGTGAGTTTAATTACATGTTTTTAAATTACAACTATGTTTAATCATCCTACCATGGGTTCCCCATATCTTGTTTGGATGTTTTTGGAGAAAAAGGTGGTTACTTCAAAATTTGGGCCAACTGTAAGCCCATTTCCTGATTTAAAAAAAATTGTTTCTTTTATAACTCCATCATTTTTCAACACTTTTCACTCATTCTACTCCCCACTTGGACTCACCTAACCTATTCAAACAACCATATCCATTTGGACCCCTTTGTAATTCATAATCATAGTGTAGTTGGGTTATTTATTCAGGTATTCGGACAGCCCGTGAGCCCATTTCTAGTTTTTTTTTAAAAATAATCTATATATTTTATATATTATTCATTTTTTAATATTTTTCGGTGATCCTATGTAACATTCCAAGGTTTTGAAAATAAATATAGAATTCAATTTTATAATCTATCCATTAAACACAAATTTGCCTCTTCTATGTTTTGAATTTAAAGAAATGGTCATCTAGAGTTGTGTTCAGTAAGTCATTTGGAGTCTGATAGAACAAAATTGATTTTTGGTGAATAGTAACATACCCTTACGAATAGTAATATGAATAGAAATATGAACCTTATGAATAGTAAATAATAATATTATTTTATTTTTGTAAGGCAATATGATAATGGGATCTTAATTAATTTTTCAATGTCACATAAAACTAATTTCACTTCAAGATTGTTATTTTTGGAATTTACTATGACCTTATTTTAAAATAAAATTAATAATATTTAGAAAATTATTTTGGAAAAATGGATTTCACTTTTTAATTCTACATGTCAAAAAATAGTAGGGGTGAATTTTTTGGATTTTTCTAAAATACTTGAATTTTTCATGAATAGTGAAAAATACAGTTTCAAGTATTCAGTAGTTTAATGAAATCATAATGAAATAATAATTAAAATAATATTATGGTTGAATTTTTTATAGTAAATTATGACATGAGGTGTCCCATGTGTCTTAAACCATGGGCAAGCCCATGGTTTGACAAAAACCACTAATGAGTCGTCCCTTTGAAATTATTAAAAAATCACCTCTCTTTTTCTATAAATACCCACTCTTCCATTCATTTTCTATCATTCAAAATCCCTCATACTCGAATATCTGGTGGTTTTACCTCTCTAAGAGTCCTCCCAATGTGTCCCTAATCCCCCAAGGTTTCATCCTTCAAGATCTAGGAGTTATTCAACAAGGTAAGGGAATCCTTCATTCTCTTCTTTAAGTCGATACTTCGTTTATGTTATCTATTTGAAATTACTTTCTCATATATTGAGGTTTGATTTTATTCATTCTTATTAATTTCCTTTTTATTTCAATATTATGGGATACCCTTTTTGTTCTCATCATTTGATTTTATGAAATTTTAAGTGATGTTGTTATGCAGCCAAATTTTCATAAGGGATCTTTTAACTTTTCTTTTATTTTCAAGTTCATCTATTTTATTTTTCTCTCCTCACCTCCTCTGTCCAAATGATCACGATAACTATAGTAACATATATATATAATATATTTCTGTCATGTTAATGGAATACCCATCATAAATATTCTTACTCCCTCCCTTTTATTTTTATAAACTAAATCAACGTCCATGAGGTTCCAATTTATAGCTTTCTTGGATGACGAAGTTTCGTTCTTCAACTTCTTCTTCATTACTGGTCATGAAACCATATTTATGGTTGAAAAAGACTATAATATATGTATTATAACATAATTAATATTCAAGAACCATAATATGTACATATAATTAAGTTATATGACAAAACTTGTTCATAATAATCCAAATACCGCCAAATAATCGAAGTGGTTCTCATCTAATGATTCATCCTCATTCCATATAAACAAATGATAGAAATGAACATTACCAATTATTTATGTTCATAAATAATATATAATTATAATCCTGGAGATTTATAACCATTCCACATGAAATCCATTACTTAAAAACAAGTGAACTGATTATGAAAATAAAGAAAATAAACACCCCAGAACAATAAAATTCAATCTAACAACTTAGCAATAAGGGTATAAATGAACTAAACAGAATTATGACTAACTAAATACATTTATAATAGGTTTTTAAATAATTTATTAATAAGTATAATTTCATATTCCAGGAGCTTAATTTTGATAGTAGAACACGTTTGGAGTTAAGGTAAGGGTTTTCCACCCGAACTTCTATTTTCATTCGGGTTACTATTATTGTCAAAATTCCTCGATGAAATTATTATGTATTGTTATGAACTCATCATAAATTCTGTGTGAGTACTCTATATTTGTACACCAACCATAATCCTTCTTTATTTTATGGATAGTTACATGTTTTAAAAGGATCTTTCAAAATTTTTTCCAAAATAGAAGCCCGATTCAAGGGAATTTCTCCAATTCATATCTATTTACAAGGGAACTCTATAATATGTTTTTGGAAACCATTATATTTATAAAAATAATAATTTTATTATGAAAATACTATCTTACTTCACTTTTTGTTTTATACAAAGATTTTCCAAAAGAACTCTTCTTTTCAAAATAAAAGAGTATATATCTCAAAATTGCTTAATGATTTTATAAGAGTTTTTTCGTTCAATGCTCTTATTGTTTCCATGGTATTATTGGGTTTAATCATTTATGAAGTCATATACCATATTTTTTTAATGGTTTATGACTAACTTTATTGTGGATGATCTATCCTAAAACCATTCATCATATTATTCTGAATGGTTAGTGTTTATGTTCAATAATTGGTGAAAGTTAGTTACATTTCATATGATAGTTTGAATATGAATGTATATGTTGTTTATGTTGATCCCTGATCATATGAGGAATGAATTGGACTTATTATGTTATGGGTGGATCCCACTATTTCCCCTCGATGCATCGGTAGGTCTCATGAGACAAACTTTGGTCTTGGCACGAGGCCTTGACAAAATGATTATTTTATGGTCCTAGCACGAGGCTTGGACGGTATGGTTATAATGTCTGGCATATGCACTTCCCTCATTATGATGCTAGTATTTAAAGTTCATGTGGTAATTCGACTAGTAGAATACCCACGATTATGTTTAATTATGACATTATTTATTTAGCTCATATTCTTGCCATAATATGTTTTAAGTTTATTTTTAAAGGCATGTGTTTTTAATTATTCACCATGTCTAATGTTTATATTATCTTCCACTGTATTTATTACTCTTACTGAGCATTTGAGCTCACCCCTTTCTTATGTTTCATTTTCTCAGGACATAAATAATTAATTTATGAATGATTTTCAAGCATAATCTAGGAGACGTGATGTTTCTAGTGGATTAAAATAGTGTTTTGTTTACCTTCATGTTGTAATGTTAAACTTATGTATGTAACTTGTTTCAAATAATACTAAACTACTCAGTCTTTTGGGATTCATATTCCTTGTCTGTATGCCAACGTAAACAAATAAGGCACCGGCTCTGGGAAACTAGGGTCGGGTCCTTACAGTTGGTATCAGAGGAAGTTTAGTAGAATACTTGGAAACTAGAAAACGTAGAATTGGGGAAGAGTCCCTAAGTTAGTATTTGAGGATATACATACAATAACATCTTGGTATTTTGGTAAGGAATAGATTATGTGGATCTTTCAAGAAATACATCCCTATCTGGATACAAGAAGGTAGAGGCAGCTCAGGCACAAATGTATCTAGGTGTGAAACCTGAAAACACCGATTTGAGCTAGACTTGAACGGGAACTGGTGCATGACAACGTGCCTTGCTGCACTCTTGGTTACGACCTCCCAGGGGATATGCTTAGGATAATTCACATTTTCTTTACAAGCCCTTATGAAGGATTTAAATGTAAAATATTCCTCAAAGAAACCATATTTTTGAATATGGGATTATCCATTCATAGTATCTTAATTTTTTTCTAAGTATTTGGTTATGTTAAGATTATACATTATGATTCATAACCTAATCTAGTGTATTCCATTATCTAAATATGGTGACTAGTGGACGGAATGGAAATCACCCGAATGCACATGTCCCCTGTAGGTATTTTCATCCAACACAAGATAATGATGTTGGCTCTGGTGCTGTGACTGGTGCTAAGCAACTCATAACTATATTGGGACAACTTACTCAGTTTATGAATAATAACCTTACTCGTATAGAGCATCCAGATCCACCACATGGAGGAGCCATGCTTGATCGCTTTATGCGACAAAAACCTCCATCATTCAATGGGACTACAAACCCATTTGTAGTAGAGGAGTGGATATGTTCCCTTGAGAAGATATTTATCGCTTTGGGATGTAATGAAAGAGAGAAGATTGTCATGGCAGTATATCATCTATCGGGAGATGCGGATCAGTGGTGGTCTTTAATCCAAAACACAAAGGAGGAGGAAGAGATATAAGATATGGAATGGAGGGATTTTAAATAAATCTTCTTAGAAAAATATTTCCCTCGTGAGCAGAGAGCAGATATGGATAGAAAATTCTTGAATCTGAGGCAGAAGGAGGATGAAGATGTTGCCAAGTATGAAGCCAAATTCACAAGGCTAGCAAGACATGCTATGGACTATATACTAAATAAAAGGAGAAAAATTGATCGATTCTTTGATGGCCTAAAACCATTCCTCTGGTGGGCACTGGTCTCCCAAAACTTTTCATCATATGAGGATATAGTTTCATGTGAAATCAAGATAGAAAAATAATTCTCTAAGTATTATGACTTTAAGTGAAATAAAGAAAAGAAGAGGGATGCTGAAAACCCTGGGAAAGGAAATAAGGAAACAGGGAAGAAGGGAAGAGTTGAATTTCCACCATGTGACAATTGTGGAAAGAAACACCCTGGTGCATGCTTAAAAGGAAAATAAGTATGCTACAAATGTGGTCAGAAAGGCCATCTTGCTGGTGATTGAAAAGGGAAGAAGGAATCCAATGATGTTCAATGCTATAGTTGTCGGGAGATGGGACACTATGCTAATGATTGTCCAAAACGTCAAGGAAATATGCAATAGAAAAGGCCAAGGGATCAGGGACATGCTTATGAAATCAAAACTACCGAGTTTGAAGTTCCGCATGATGTAGTGGCAGGTACATTAATCGTTTCCTAAAGATTAGCCAATGCTTTATTTGATCATGGATCATCGCATTATTTCATATATTCCCATTTTTCTATGAAAATTAGATATTTTCAATTTGATTTAACAAGGGAGTTGTCAGTCCAAACTCCTAAGGGAAGTATCATTGCTACAAAGTTCTGTGAATCAGTTCCCATTAGGGAACATAAATGTTCTTTATCTGCTGATCTCATCGTTATACCCATGATTGAATTTGATATAATCCTTGGTATGGATTGTCTTTTGGACCATGATGTAAAAATTTATTGTAAGAAGAAGGATGTTACGATTTTTGATGATAATGATAAAGAACACCTTATCTTTAGAGAAGAATCGTCATCACCTAATTCTTATCTAGATCCACCCCTAGTAGCTCAACTAAATTCCATTATTGGGGAGGATGAGAATGAAATAACCGTGGGTGAGGAAAGGAATGTTCAAATAGAGGATGTACCTATTGTGAGGGAATATGTTGATGTGTTTCCAGAATATTTACATGGACATCCTCCAGAACAAGAAATTGAGTTTTCTATTGATTTAATTCCTGGTTCAAGGCCCATATCGAAGACCCCTTATAGAATAGACACTGTGAAATTAGTGGAGCTAAAGAGACAACTAGAGGAATTGAGTAATAAGGGATTTATTCGCCCTAGTGTTTCTCCATGGGGAGTCCCTGTCCGTTTTGTTAAGAAGAAAGATGGATCTATGAGATTATGTATCGACTACAGGGAGATCAATGCTATAACAATAAAGAACAAGTATCCTATACCTCATATTGATGATTCATTTGACCAACTACATGGATCTCAATACTTTTCAAAGATTAACCTTCGATCTGAATATCATCAGTTGAGTGTGAAGAAGGAATACATTCCTAAAACAATGTTTTGAACCAGGTACGGGCATTACGAGTTTACAGTAATGCCTTTTGGATTGACTAATTCACCCTCTGTCTTCATGGATCTAATGAACAGAGTTTTCAAGGCATATCTCAATGCTTTTTTAGTGGTATTCATTGATGATATCTTGGTATATTCCAAAATCCGCGAAGAACATGAAAATCACTTGCGAATTATCCTGAAGACTCTTAGAAAACATGAATTATATGGGAATTTTAGCAAGTGTGAATTTTGGCTTCAGAAGATTTCTTTTCTTGGCCATATTGTTTCTAAGGATGGAATCCCAGTTGATCCTACAAAGACAAAGGAAATCCAAGATTGGCCCATGCCAACAAACATAACTAAGGTACACTATTTTATTGGCTTATCAGGTTATTATCGGCGTTTCGTACAGAATTTTTCTCGACTGGCTAACCCACTAATGAAGCTCACATGTAAAGGGGTTAAATTTGTTTGGACAAAAGATTTTGAAGAATGTTTTGAAGAACTGAAGAGAAGATTAGTCAATGCTCTTATATTGACTCTACCATCGGGGAATGATGGGTTTGTTATTTATAGTGATGCTTCAAAGAAAGGTCTTGGTTGTGTCCTTATGCAAAATGATTGGGTTATTTCTTATGCATCACGACAACAAAAAAATTCATGAGAAAAACTATACTAATCATGATCTTGAGTTAGCTACTGTAATATTTTCTTTGAAGATATGGAGACATTATCTCCATGGTGAAAAATGTGAGATTTATACTGATCACAAGATTTTGAAGTATATTTTCTCATAGAAAGAACTCAACATGAGGCAAAGGAGATGTCTTGAACTACTCAAGGATTATGATTGCATGATACACTACCACCCGGGGAAGGAAAATAAGGTGGCAGATGCCTTGAGCAGAAAGGATCATGGAGTTTTGAGCAAGATGATAGTTGAAAGGGATCCTATTTTCCTGGATCTAGTAAAGATGGATATGGGAATAACCATGGAAGGTGAAACATGAATTATTTTTCAAATGGTGGTGAAACCATATTTACTAGAAAGGATAAAAAATTCTCAGGCTGATGATGGGGAGTTTCAAAAGAAGATTAAAGTTGTGAATGATGAGAGATTTAGTGACTTCGTATATGAAGATGAAATATTGAAATTTGGGAAGAGACTTTGTGTTCCCGATATACCTGATATAAAAAGGGAATTGTTCGATGATGATCATAGTTCCAATTTCTCTATACACCTAGGTAGCAGTAAAATGTATAGAGATTTGAAGGAACATTTTTGGTGGGACAACATGAAGAGGGAGATTGCTGATTTTGTGTTAAGATGTATGGTTTGTCAACAAGTGAAAGCTGGAAGGCAACATCCTGGAGGATTATTGCAACCTATTCCCATACCTGAGTGGAAATGGGATAATATCACGATGGACTTTGTTATCGGACTACCAAATACTCCTAGAAGGAACAATGAAATATGTGTCATTGTTGATTGTCTTACCAAGTCAGCACATTTTATTTCTATAAGAGAAGATCTACCACTTGAACGTCTAGCAAGACTATATGTTAATGAAGTTGTGAGACTTCATGGAGTACCCCTATCGATTGTTTCTGATCGTGATACACGTTTTAAATCAAGATTCTGGAAAAGTCTTCAGAAGGCCCTAGATACTTATCTTCGTTTGAGCACTGCCTACCACCCACAAAATGATGGACAATCGGAACGGACAATTCAAACATTGGAAGACATGTCGAGGTGTTGTTCACTTGATTTTCAAGGCATGTGGGATTAGTATTTACCTCTCGTAGAATTTTCCTACAACAATAGCTTCCATTAAAGTATTCTGATGGCACCCTATGAAGCATTATATGGGAGGAGATGTCGTACACCAACTTTCTGGGATGATGTTGGTGAAAGAAAGCTTGTGGGCCCAGAATTTGTTGAACAAACAATGGAGAAGGTGAAGATTATCCAAAACCATATCAAAATAGCTCAAAGTAGGCAGAAGATCTATGCTAACAACCAAAGGAAGGATTTTGAATTTCAGGTAGGAGATCATGTTTTCTTGAAGGTATATCCATGGAAGGGAGTTATACATTTCAGAAAGAAAGGTAAATTGAGTCCCAGGTACATAGGACCTTTTGAAATTCTGGACTGAATTGGAGCTGTAGCTTACCGTTTGGAAATTCCGCCAAGTCTCTCCAAGGTTCACAATGTGTTCCACGTGTCAATGTTAAGAAAGTACATGCCATACCCAACACATGTACTCACATATGAAGAAGTGGAACTTGAGCCCGATCTATCTTACTGTGAATATCCTATCAAGATTCTTGATACTAGCGAACAAGTATTGAAAAATCGGACGAATCATCTAGTGAAGGTTCTATGGAGGAACCATAATATGGAGGAAGCAACATGGGATCTTAAGGAGCTTATGTTAAAGACATACCCAAATTTTTTAGGTAATATTTTGTGAATTTCAAGGACAAAATTTTTGTAAGGAGGGGAGAATGTAACATCCCAAGGTTTTGAAAAATAAATATAGAATTAAATTTTATAATCTATCTATTAAACACTACTTTGCCTCTTCTATGTTTTGAATTTCAAGAAATGGTCATCTAGAGTTGTGTTCAGTAAGTCATTTGGAGTCTGATAGAACAAACTTGATTTATGGTGAATAGTAACATACCCTTATGAATAGTAATATGAATTGTAATTTGAATAGTAATATGACCCTTATGAATAGTAAATAATAATACTATTTTATTTTTGTAAGGAAATATGATAATGAGATCTTAATTAATATTTCAATGTCACATAAAACTACTTGCACTTCAAGATTGTTATTTTTCGAATTTACTATGACCTTATTTAAAAATTAAATTAATAATATTTAAAAAATTATTTTTGAAAAATGGATTTCACTTTTGAATTCTACACGTAGAAAAATAGTAGGGGTGAATTTTTGGGATTTTTCTAAACTACTTGAATTTTTTGTGAATAGTGAAAAATATAGTTTTGAGCATTCAGTAGTTTAATGACATCATAATGACATAATAATTAAAATAAAAGTCTTGTGGACTTTTTTATAGTAACTTATGACATGAGGTGTCCCAAGTGGCTTAAAACATGGGCAAATACCCTGGGAAAGCCCATGGTTTGGGAAAAACCACTAATGAGGTGTCCCTTTGAAATTATTAAAAAGTTACCTCTCTTTTTCTATAAATAACCGCTCATCAATTCGTTTTCTATCATTCCGAATCCCTCATCCTCTAAGATCTGGGGGTTTTACCTCTCTAATATTCCTCCCAAGGTGTCCCTAATCCCCCAAGGTTCCGTCCTTCAACATCTAGGAGTTATTCTACAAGGTAAGGGAATCCTTCATTCTCTTCTTTAAGTCGATACTTCTTTTATGTTATTTATTTGAAATTACTTTCTCATATATTGAGGTTTGATTTTATTCATTATTCTTACTATCCTTTTGATTTCAATATGATGAGATACCCTTTTTTGTTCTCACCATTTTATTTTATGAAATATTATGTGACGCCATTAGGATGTCGAATTTTCATAAGGGATCTTTTAACTTTTCTTTTATTTTCAAGTTCATCTCTTTTATTTTTCTCTCCTCACCTCCTCTGTCGAAATGATCATGATAAATACAGTAACATATATATATACTGGATTTATGTCTTGTGAAGGGAAGACCCATCATAAATATTCTTACTCCCTCCCTTTTATTTTCATAAATGAAATCAATGTCCATGAGGTTCAAATTTATAGCCTTCGTGGACGACAAAGTTTCATTCTTCAATTTATTCTTCATTACTGGTCATGAAACCGTATTTATGGTTGAAAAAAAACTATAATATATGTATTTTAACATAATTAATATTCAAGAACCAGAATATGTACATATAATTAAGTTATATGACAAAACTAGTTCATAATAATCCAAATACCGCCAAATAATCAAAGTGGTTCTCATCTAATGATTCATCCTCATTCCATATAACCAAATTATAGAAATGACCATTAAAAATTATTTATGCTAATAAATAATATATAATTCTAATCCGGGAGATTTATAACCATTCCACATGACCTCCATTACTTAAAAACAATTGAACCGATTATGAAAATAAAGAAAATGAACACCCCAGAACAATGAAATTCAATCTAATAACTTAGCAATATGGGTATAAATGAACTAAATAGAATTATGATAAACTAAATACATGTATAATATGTTTTTAAATAAGTTATTAATAAGTATAATTTCATATTCCAGGAGCTTAAGTATGAGAGAAGAACACGTTTGGAGTTAAGGTAAGGGGTTTCCACCCGAACTTCTATTTTCATTCGGGTTACTATTATTGTCTAAATTACTCGATGAAATTATTATCTATTGTTATGTACTCCTTATAAATTATGTGTGAGTATTATTTATTTGTACAACAACCATAATCCTTCCTTATTTTATGGATAGTTACACATTTTAAAAGGAGCTTTCAAAATTGTTTCCAAAATAGAAGCCCGATTCAAGGGAATTTCTCCAATTCATATCTATTTACAAGGGAACTTTATAATCTATTTTTGGAAACCAATATATTTCTAAAAATACTCATTTTATTATGAAAATACTATCTTACTTCACTTTTGGTTTTATACAAATATTTTCCAAAAGAACTCGTCTTTTCAAAATAAATGAGTATTTATCTCAAAATTGCTTAATGATTTTATAAGAGTATTTTCATTCAATGATCTTATTGATTCCATGGTATTATTGGGCTTAATAATTTATGAAGTAATATATCATATTTTATTTAATGGTTTATGAATAACTTTATTATGGATGATCTATCCTAAAACCATTCATCATATTATTCTGAATGATTAGTGTTTATGTTCAATAATTGGTGAAAGTTAGTTACATTTCATATAATATTTTCAATATGAATATATATGTTATTTATGTTGATCCCTGATCATATGAGGAATACATTGGACTTATTATGTGATGGGTGGGGCCCACTATATCCCCTGGATGCATCTGTAGGTCTCATTAGACAAACTATGGTCTTGGCACGAGGCCTTGACAAAATGATTATTTTATGGTCCTAGCACAAGGCTTGGACGGTATGGTTATGATGTCCGACATATGTACTTTCCTCATTATGATGCTAGTATTTGAAGTTCATGTGGTTATTCTACTAGTAGAATACCCACGATTATGTTTAATTATGACATTATTTATTTAGCTCATATTCCTTCCATAATATATTTCAAGTTTATTATTAAAGTCATGTGTTTTCAATTATTCACCATGTCTAATGTTTATATTATCTTCCGCTATATTTCTTACTCTTACTGATCCTTTGGGCTCAACCCTTTCTTATGTTTCATTTTCTCAGGACATGAAGAAGTAATTTATGAATGACTTTCAAGCATAATATAGGAGACGTGATGTTTCTAGTGGATTAAAATAGTGTTTTGTTTCCCTTCTTGTTGTAATGTTAAAATTATGTATGTAACTTGTTTCTAATAATACTAAACTACTCGGTCTTTCAGGATTCATATTCCTTGTATGTATTCCAACGTAATCAAATAAGGAACCAGCTTTGGGCAACTGGGGTCAGGTCCTTACATCCTACCTCTAAATAGAGCCCAAAAACCTAGATGCACCCCCCATGTTCCATATTACCACTTTGGAGATCATCTTAGTTGCATATTAGGTTAACATTTCTTAGGGCTTCTCAAATCATTCAGATTTGGTAAGGTAATTTGTTTCTTTCATGAATCATTCATTTTTTCCCTTTTCCCGCAAATATTATTTACCTAGTTTTTCGAGACCATATGATCCTCTCCATTGAGTTCCAAACCATTCCTTATAATCTAAGGGTGTGGATCTAAGAGAATATAAAGAGTTCTCTAGTTTTCAAGGTGATTTTCCTTATCCTTTCTCCTCCTTCTTCCTCCTCCTTCCTTTATTTCTTGGATCTCTCTTCCTACCTGGTAATTCATTACCTATGGTTATGTTATCCCATGATTTTTATGGGGGTTCCATTCTTTTAGGGCTGGTCTTCATGGATATAGTTTTTGTGACCCTTGTGGAAGGTTTTTGGGTGTGCATTTCCATTCCTCCATGGTTTCGAGGTTGGTTATCCCAATCAATTCCTTTAAAATTTATGATTCATATTTTCCCTTCTTTTTTCACCTTATATGTTTGTTAGGTATTGTTTTTCACCCTTTGGTTTAATTATTTAGTGTGCAAGAAGGGTAGTTTATGCCTTATTTTGTGAAAATTGTGTTGTTTTAGTTAAAGTGTGCACACTAAGTGTTTGTTTAAATAATCCATATTCTTTCACACATAAATTTTAATGTTTATAACACGGTTTAGCTATTTAAATAAACTTTTTTCATGTAAATTTCTTTTTATAACCTTTTTATTGTTAAATAGTGTTTGTTTTATTAATTGTTGCATGCCCCGTTTTCAAGAAAGTGCCTAGTTGGCTTTTGTTAGCTCAAGGTGATATAAAATGATTGTTTTGGATTATGGAAAAAATTAGTAGCATGTGAATAAATTTTTTTGGGTTCCTTATGTGGGTTCCATTCTAGTTTTCATTTTATAATGCAGTGAGTATCGGTTTATTGGCTGTTTTGGCATGTGTTCTCAATAAATGGCATGTTTGGAACCTTTATAAAAATGGATGGGTTTTGAATGTGTAACCTGAGTTTTTGAGGGGTTTATGTAAATGTTATATTGCTTTAAATGGCGTATTTACACCTATTTATTAATAGTGTAATAGGTTATTTTGGAATTTGTTTTTGTGAAAAATGATTAATGGAGCATTTGGAAGTTTTCTTATAAAAATGTTTTCAAGTGTAGTTCAAGTTTTATCATTTGGATCCATTTTATGGCCCATGAAATTGATTTATTAAATGGATTTGGGGCTTCTAAATCTGGTTTGATATGGTAATGGTGAGTTTTTTTTCATTAAAAGATCATTTTTGAATGGATTTTCTGTGAAAATCCTCGTTATAATTCTTGAAATTGTTTTATGAAAATTTTAAGTGGTTTATTGATCTATGAAGGAAATGTGAATCCTGTTTGAGAGATGTTTGTGTGTGTATGATTTGGAAAATAAATATTCATGTGAAAAGTGTATTTGATAATATGTGTAATTTGATTGCTCACTAAAGGGAAATTTGGGTATCTAGGTGGGCGGACATGTACTAGTATGACATTGATCTAGAGTGGTTTCATCCCTATTTTACATAGCATGTTTGATGATGAAAACACTAACTGAACTATGATGATGATGTTGGGTACCACTAGTTTATGGGTATTTATTCCCTACAAGTGGCTCGTGAATGAGAATGGATATTTTCTATGGTTACTTTTACACTGATATATGAGGTACCTAGGGCCCAAAACGAACTTGTGTAAAGGGGTGTTCCCACGACTTGTGATCATTGGCAATTTCGTACTCACTGTAGGCATACAATGTGCTTTGTTCATAAATTCTATAGTATGTGTGTTTTATTTAAATTTTCACATTCTTTAATTTATCCCTCTTGAAAACTATTTTTATTTTTAAGTTATGTCTCTTTGAAATTGGTTACTAGCATTTACTAGTTATGAAAACTTGAAACCATTTTATTTTATAATGATTATAGTATGGAACCATGTTTGGAAAAAATACTTTTATATATTTTATTATTTTTCTTTTATTTTAATGGAAGTGCATTGGGAATATAATATCTGGCTAACAAACTGAGTTTTAATACTCACACCAATAATATTCTTCTGTTTTTATCCCTTGTGCAATTTTTAGCTTGAGTTCGATCGCCTTGGGAGATTCCTAATCGATGTATTAGAGAGTGACAAGCAGAGTTACATGGAGTTAGTGGGTTGTCAGGTTTGGTTGGTTGAGTTGTCTGGTTCAGGTGTACTTTTAGTTTCATGAATAATTAATGTTTATTTATACATTTATATAAATGTATATTGGGCTGTCCATTTATTTTTACTGCTTAGTTATTGTTTATTTTTGGGTGAAAATGTTCCATTTTCATTATAACTGATTCCCTTAGCACTTTTCACCATCTTTGGAGGATTGGGAACACCTCTCAAGACTTGTCACAGAGCGGCCCGGGAGACCGGTTCCGAGTTGATCTAGACTAGTTCATGACAATCCACATATTTAGATGAGTTTATGAGGTTATTTTTTAATATTTATGTTCTATATATTTATTTTTTGAAAATGTAGAAGGAATTCAGTAAGTTAAAGTAGAACGATAATAATTTTTTTGGTACATATGAGGTAAATTATTCATGACATGAAAGGTATTATCCATTCGTTATCATTAACTGAGAAAATAAGATTGATCAATTATTAAATTGATTAATACCAAGTATCTAATGGGGTTTATCCAAAATATACTTCAGTATCAATAAATAATAGATTAAATGTGATATCTATGTAGAAATAGATGTTATATTTACCCATTAATCTCAGGGATTTGATCTGAAAAAGGATGTAATTAAATAGGAATTATTTTAAAAAACCAAGGAGGGAATAAGATGAATATTCCTTCCTAATAGAAGTGTTAAAATAAAAAATACAATAAATTTTCATAAGGGGACCAATAAACACTTAAAGTGTGAAAAGTAAGGCCTTTAAGTAATAGATTACTAAAACAATGGGAATAAGATATCTAATGATGTGAATGTAGAGAATGCTCTAAAAAATGAACCATCCACACTCCAATGTTTCAAATTCAAGGAGAATTGAAATTATGATAACCAATGATCAAATCAAATGGTTAATGATGATGATCAACATTAGTAACCTCTTAGATCTAGAGAGAATGGAAAATCCCATGTGATGATTGTTCCTAATATGGGGTACAATAATGGAGTTGTGAAAGATAAACTTATAATCCTCTATAGATCAACAATGGTCTTATTTGATTCTTATTATACACAATCTTGTATATATTATGAATTTTATAAGGTTATTAGATTACCACGTCAACAATTAGATATTGAGTCCATTGTAAAAATATGTAATTGTATGATGATGTCATCTAACATCTATGTGTAATGACATAAGATTTTGTAGCCCGGGACATAAATACTATGTTCTATAACTTCTTTCACACACTACACCCAACATAATAAAAATTCATCATATTAAAATGACGTTATTAATAAATCACTAATAAGAACTAATATGGTAAACAATTAATAGAGATTACCATGATAATGTAAATAACTAGGATTACCTAATATTGAAGAGGTCATTTTTAATAAAAACCAATTTTATTATAAATTTTTTATTTTTCAAAATCTATTTTTATAAATTTTATAAATTTAATTTATAAATTAAAATTCATTTTTTAAATAATAAAAACTAAATTATTGAAGGATATATTTTTAGTATTCCTCTAAAATAAACGATTTAAAGTGAATAGTACAAAAATACTTATTTAATTAATTTCATCTTTTTACAAATACATTTAAATTTTTGAATCCATTTCCTATAATTTTTTAAGTTATAAATTATAATAAAAAATTTTAAATACTATTTTGAATTTATAATCCCACTCTCAAAATTTTGAACAAGTATGTATCGATTTAATGCATTTTTTTTCGGATTTTTTAATTATTTATAACATGTTTAAATTAAGTTTTATTGTTTATTTTATTTTTAAATAAATAGTATTTTAAGGATAATAATTAATTTATATTTATTGTAATCAAATAAATATTCAATTTTATCCTAGTTATAAATATTGTTTCTTAAAAATTATCTTTAAAAAGGGCTTGTTACGTGTTTAATGTGTTAATGTTAAAATTAATTTACATATAAAAAGAAATATAATTTGATAAAATAAATAATATTCTTTATATAATAATATTAATATTATTTAATATTAAAAAATTGATTTTTTAGGAAAATTATACATTGTTAGGATTAATAATAATTACAATGATAGTGGTGGAATAATTATCTTAAAATTTCTATCTTATGAATGTCATGGAATTTAAATTGAATTAGTTAAATTTAAATCCTTTAAATATTCAATATTTTATTTTTTTGAATAAATTAGAACTCATTTATTTTGTGATTAATAATGAATAAAATTATGAAACCATAATGGTAAAAATATCATTTTTCTGCTAAAACTGTAATTTGACACAATATATATATATATATATATATTAATTTAGAAGTTATTTTAATGATATTTATAAATTTAATTAGATTAAATAGATATTAAATTTAGTTCCATGGAACCCAAATATGGCTATATGGGTTATGTAATATGTTTAATAAAGCATAAAATTTCATAGTTGAAAACTAGTTACCATGTTTAAAAGTAAAAAGTGTAAAATTTAATAACATAATTGTAAAAATCCTATAACATTTTTAAAACATGTGTCAAAAAAATTTGTGTGCCCTAATTGAATGAAAGACAACATAAACCCAATAATTTTGTAATTTTGGATCCATTTACTTTGAAATAGTGTTAGGTAATTGTTAAATTATAATGGGTGTTTCCAAAAGATCAATTTTATTCTCTTATAAATGGGGATCAATTACACCCTTTCAAACACACAAATATAATTAAACATTAAATTTCCATTTAGTATATCTAGAACACTATACTTGAAAATTATTCTCCCCATCATTCATAGTTACACATAGAACTTCGATTTAAAGGGATCTTTTAAGGAAAAATCAAGTCTCCAACATAAATATTATCTTGTTACTAAGTCTTTCTTATTAATATTCATGTTAACAAAATATCACAACCATAGTAATATGATGAATTTATAATAATTATTATACTTATATATTTTTATATAAATGTAAAACCCTTATTTATTCACTTACAACTACTTATAAAAACAAAAGAACTATATTAGTGTGTTATGCAGACTACCGCCTCCATAAAGAGACACCATTTTCTTTTCATCAATGCCATTAATGGATAATAAAAAATATGAAATGAAAAATAATATCATATATATAATATAATTTTTATTATGAAATTTCAATTTAATATCCACCTTCACCCCTCTCACATGTTTAGAAATGGGAACTCGAATCAAGCGTACATTCATATTACTACAACTATAATAAAATGATTATTTTGATATCTATATTTTCATAAATTATCTAATATTCATAAAATATGGCCATAAATAAAAAAATAAAAAAATTATCTTTATTAATATTTTATAATTATATATTTTTTAAAATAAACCCCTCTTTAACCATACTCTCTAATCTAGATAAAGAGTGATCATGTTTGGCCAGTTAAACCACCTACGTGAATAATGTTTTAAAATTTTAATAGGGAAGAATATGTGAATATGGAAATTAATAATATTACAATATATTAATAATATAAATATTATTTTATGGTTATGGTAATATTTTATTATACATTTAGTAATTACTAATGTAACATTATCAATCACTAAAATTAAATACATAGGGTGTTATCATTTCAGTTTTCACATAACATAACCAAAACACATATGTATTGAAATAAAAATTTCTTCTAAAAATATTTTATATATTAATTTACCTTATATGATATATAAATAAATAATTTTCCATCAAATTATTGGTAATGATTTCAAATTTATTAAATATGCAAAAAACTGTTAAATTTATTAACACCTAATGATTATAATACACTGTAAATAATTAACTTAATCATGAAAAATAATTATAATATGATTTATAAAAGGTTGATAATTATGAGTGATTTACCAAATTAGGTTATAAAATTAGTTATTTTTTTTAATACTATGATATTGTGTTATCAACTAAGAAATGATGAAAGGTAAGTGTTTTTTTCTCAAGTTCACTTTCATTGAGCCACGATTTCATGTTTTTCATGAATTTACATTTGATTTAGTATAAATACAACCCAAATGAATCAAATCATCATAAATAAAATATTTCAAGAGGTATAAAATTTTATTTATCAATCTCTCCTACTTGTTTTTTCAATCCACTCAATTATCATGTTGTATGTGTTTCTTTATCT
The DNA here is from genome assembly GCA_963277665.1 of Viscum album. Lineage (NCBI taxonomy): Eukaryota > Viridiplantae > Streptophyta > Magnoliopsida > Santalales > Viscaceae > Viscum > Viscum album. Next base: position 1,017,604,511 of record OY728133.1, on the reverse strand, counting down.
AAAATTTGAATCCCTTGAGATATTCTTATAATAAACACCATGTTTCTTCTTAAATTGTTAAAATTATGACCCAATTTTATATTATATATTTATTTATTTATATTTCATGATATTAAATGTGTTTTTTAAAATTTCTACCATTCTTGGGATTTCTATTCAAATGATATAACAGAAGTAAGGAATTTTTGTGACTGAATCTCTTCATCATGTGATAAACACCATATTTTGAAAATAATCTTTTATGATTTACCAATTATATCCAATTATATTGTTAATATTTATTTTAACCTTATATTATTTTGATATTAATTCTTTTTATCATTATAAAATTCTTTAAAAATATTTTTTTCAGAAAAATATGTGTATCAGTGGGAAAAATAACACACATTCTTACCAATGGATATTTTATTCTATTCCCATGTTTTGATTCCAAAAAATATTATCTTCTATTTTATGTAAGTTAATTTTCACTATTTTATATGTTTTTATAACTATTTATCTATTATCTAAAGTAAAATTAAACTCTTTATTAGTGATGTGAATGTTTTAATTAGGTTATTTTAAAGTGCTCAAAAGGTTTTTTACATACATAAAAAATACTAATGTTTTATCATTCAATCTAAGTAAAAAATTTTAATCATTGAATACAGATTTTCAACTAATAAACCTTATTTATTTTTTCATTAATATCAATTAATCTTATAAATGATTATTTTTTAAAATAATATTCACTTACACTTTATGATACTTTTAATTCATTTTCATCTTCTCATTATTAATTATTTTTTTAAGTAAATTTTTTTGATTTATTTTCAATTAAAATTTCTAAAAAATTCATAAGGATTATTTTAATTTAAAACTCTTAAAAAAATCTAGATATCATTTTTAAAACATTTATTTCATTTGAGGGTCAATTATTTGGAACTATTTATAAAAATGTTTTAAATATTAATCTATTTATTTTTATACTTCAACATTGAAATATATATGGTACTAGGTAACTCAAACTATTTTCTTCTAGTTTTATAATTTCTTATCTAAAGTTTTATTTTCTGATAAATTAACTTTTATATTTTTTTATCTTTTTTACATCTATGTAAAAATGTTTCTAAACCTATTATATTTTCGTAAAATGTTTCATTTTAATTTTTTATGAAAACATAGGATAAATTTGAAAATATAATCATAAATATGACTTTTAAAATTAAAATTAAAAATGTTTTAGAAATTCTATTATATATTATTTTTTTTCATTATATTCAAATTTTCTATCTTTAGTGGTTTAATGTTCAAATATTCACCCTATGTTATTATTTTATATAATTATTTTGGGTGAGCATGTGATTTGTTTCAAATGATTTAGTTTAGATTATTATTTTATACCTTTTGGATTTTTTATGAAAACCATTTTATTTCTATGAGTTCCATAGGAAAACTAAGTTATTTATCTTTTTCATATTTTATGGAACCCATTTTATTTCCATGGGTTATTTTAATTATATCCTAGAAATGTCATGAAACCATTTTTTCTTTATATGGGATTTTTATGATATGATGATTGTTTTTTTAAGTGTAAAAAAATATAGGGGTCATGAGAATGGTGGGAAATATATCTTCAACCAATGCACTGTCAAAAGTGTTATATCTCATGAGATAGAAATGTTATATGAATGACTTATCAGATTAATATATAATGAATGCAGGATTATGATGAAATTTATATATAATCACACATCTAAAAATGAATCATTTGGTGTGTATCCATGTCCAAAAAGTATAATAAATTCTATTTTTGTAATTGTTACACTTTATTTTCTATTTTCCAAGGATCATGTTATATTATTTATGATTTATATTCTCATTCCATGGTAAAATTGATATTTACTTAAGATGTTATTATATGGTTAACACTTAATTGTGTATGCTATTTTAAAGAAGATATTTTTTCTTATTTATTCTATTCTATATGATTATGATATAATCCTTATGGACCTTTTTATTTCATCTCTTAATGGGTGTCTATGCTCATCCATTTATTTTTATCTCAATCCCCATGTTATGAAAATGAATATATAATGTGTGAAGTCTAGAAATGGAATATAGGAGCGTGATTATAGAGAAATGTTCACAAGTGTACTAAAATAATTTTTTTACGTATCAAATATCCAGGACACTAAAACTTTCAATATTTGGGTTGTGTAACTATTTTGAGATGTAATATCAAAGTCAAAAGAGTAATGTACTTTTAAATTCATGTTTGGATTTGTTCTATTTAGTTAGTTTCATATAATTTTTTTGTTAATTTTTATATTACTTTATCAATTTTTCCAGATTATTATAGTTTCTTTTAATATCAGGTTTAAGAGCTTTAGTAAAATTACTAGACATGAATCTAAGTTTATGTTGATATATTGAAATATTGTTAATGTGATAAAAAACAATTTTACTAGAAATACATACCAATATGGATATTTTCAAGTGTATGCACCTATGAAACAGATTAACCCAGGGGTAATAACCCCAAAAAGCGTTGGTTGTGAATTGAATTGATCATCACCCTATTATAGTATGAGGGAGTATGAGGCTGCACACCTTATTATAACATCTCAAGGGATGTAACGCCCTGACCCCAGTTACCCAGAATCTGTGCATTATTACATAACATTGGAATGATACAAAGAATCATGTCATGAAAGACCAATCAATTTAGTAGCATTGTAAGTACTAGATACATACATAAGTTTTACATTACATCATGAAATAAAAAAACAACATTGTGTCCCCTTTGAACACTCTTATATCCCTTAGCATATTCCTACAGGTTAATCATAATATGCTTCTTTGCATCCTGGGAAAAATAAAACATAAGAAAGGGGTGATCTTATATGCTCATTAAGGATAACAATATAGTGGAAACTATCATAAATAAGAGTAAACATTTAAGGTAATGTATAAGACTTAAAAACAAGCCTTTTAAACTTTAAATTCAGAATAATATGTAAAAGATAAATAAAATAATTCCATTTACTTATTCACATGGATACTCTAATAGTATAATAATCACATGTAATACCAATATCCAATTTCATAATGATGGAATGCATAATTCCAAACTTCATAACCACATAGTCAAGGCCTTGTGCCAAGACAACAAATAAGATTTTTTCAAGGCCTTTTTCCAAGACACTAGTTTGTCTCATGAGACCAACCGATTCATCAAGGAGCTATAGCGGGCTCCACCTGTCACTTAATAAGTCCAATTCATTCATCATATGAAAATATTTAAACATAACATAAACATTTGTATTAAAACAAGCATAAAAAATGTCAATACTTTATCCATAAACCATGAATGGTATAAAAATAACACATCCACAGTCAAAGATATCAAAAAACCTTCAATACAGTATGAAATATTTGTATCATAATAAATCAACCTTGATCAAGAATAATATCCCGTAAAGGATGTTGACATAGTTGAAAATTACCAGTAAAAAGCTTTGAGAGAAATATCCCTTTTTCATGAAAACATTTAAAAGTCTCACTATTTATCAAGTAAATGTTTAAAATATATTTTTGAATCAAAGTATCCCATACCACTTTGAAACTTTTAAAAGGAATTTAAATTTTAAACCATTAGTTTCCATATAAATAAAACCTTAAAACCATTTTTAAAACATGGAAATTAATGAGAAAGATTTAGAAGAATGAAATTTTAAATCATTTAAAATGATATTTTAGTTAGAGTTCCTAACCAAATGAGAGACACTTGAGGGAAAATAATTGAGGAAATAAAAACTTCATAATAAAATAATAATAAATGGATTCATGATATACTATGTCAAAGTACATTATATACACCAAATAAAAGTGAATTGGCGCATAACAATAAACAAGTCTCAATGGAATGTAAGTTGAGATGAATTCCTTTATAAAGATTGCATCCTTATGCTAAGGATAAATAAATGAAATAATTATGTGTGAAAAATATAAATACACTAAATATGATTGGATATTCATTATAAATAAATCATAGGACGTTCACGCATATTCTTTTAAAAACAACACCAATGACTTGGATGTTTAACTCAATGAATAGAAATTGAGTTAAAATTACTCTTATCAAGTTTATATCAAGGAATTGAGAATTTATAAATGGAGTGATTATGTGTATCAAAAGTATATCCACAAAAATATGAGTGGAAACTACAACATAAGTAAATAAATAGTGATTCCACACATAATCATAGCATGACATAATTAAGAATTAGAAGATTAACCCAAGGAATTGAAATTGGGTTAAAAGGTTACCCTACCGATTTGGTAACTTACAAAACATACAACCCATGAAAGAAGGATCATAAAATAAAGATTTAAATACCCATAAATTTACGAATATTATACAATGAATAAAATCATGGGTAGTACAGACACCAGATATTAGGAAATAGTGGCAAATATAGCATGAATTTCATGGGAATAAAAAGTGAGATGAAAATCCCTTACCACGTTATAATCAATCGATTAGTATGACCAAAAGTTAATAACCAACAAATTATTCAGATAATAACATTAATATAAAGAGAATAATTATAATATATATCAAATGGCTGTACACAATACACCACATGCAATAAATTAGTGGTGTACAATGGAAATCTCACGGAATTAAAAGTGAGATAAGAAACCCCTTACCTTGTACTTTTCCTTGGTAAAGGGTACATTAACCTCTTTTATAATAGTTAAATCATTTGTATTAAATTATAAAATATCTATATACATAAATATGATATCATATATGATCCTCTCATATTTATTTTTTACTAATATTTTAGTAGTATTATCGTTTTGGGTGTTAACTGATACGTTTTCCTTTATTTGCTCGGCTACGTAATCCATGTTTGTTATGGATAGGATGTATTTTTTTAATATATATAATAATATTAAGTTCTTAATCATTATTTTTAATCATAAAATTAAAATTATTCTTGAATGATTATGATGGGGAATGAATCTCATCACGTTCGTGGAGACGGTAATCCGTACGTACGCACGAGCGACAATATCATAATATGGATGATGAAATCGTATATAATTGGATGGTATATCATATATAATGAATCATTAACATGTTATATTTATTATTTACATTATTTATACTCATTATTATACCCACAAAAATAATGAAGTGTTTGAATAACAAACTACACCACGACGTGGAGACAATAAGCCGTACGTATGCACGTATGGTGACCTTTTCATTCATATGATTGATAAAATAATGAATATGGTTGTAAAATATTTATAATAACATAAAAATATATATAATATACTGTATTTATTATTTTATAATGGAAACATCAAAGAAATAGGGAGTGGAAGAAGAAAAGAACTTGAAAGAGGTGATGAAATATTTGCCTCTTCTTCGGGTTCTTCCTTTTGATTTGATCAAAAGGGCTCTTTAGGTTGGATTTATGAACAAATAAAGGACTCTAGGATGAAGGGATGAAAGATTAGAGGATAGTTTGGTAGGGTTTGGCAGAGACAAATGGATTTGGAGGTATGAAATTAAGATAATAGGAAATACCCTTTTATAAGAGAGGTGTGGGTCACTTTAGGAAAAGCTTGAAATATTATTTTATAATAAAATAATTTTCACTTTATAATGGCTCAAAAATAATTTATTTAGAGTATAAGGTGGGTATAGGTAGAAAAAATCTCAAAACATAGGTTTTAGATAGGTTTAGGTCCCCATATTAACCTCATCTTTTAGATTTAACTCTTAGTTAAATAGTTTGACATTTACCATGTCTCTTTTTATTTTTATATTATATGGTTAATAAACATACTATAACAAGAGAAGAGAACCCCAAGTGGTTAATTATTAATATTTATAACCTTATATAAGTCTTTTTTCTGAACCTTATATTTTTAGGAATATTATATAATTTAATAATATAATATTTGTTTTAAAAACTCATTTTTGTCAATTCTGACATTATTTAGTATTTTGTTTTTTTAAAGCCATCAAAACTTGATTACTTAGAACCAAATACATTGAATAAACCCTAAGATGTAATATTCACCTAGAAGATCTGTGTATGTCATAAAAACTTTGAAATTATATTTATTTTAATATTTATAATACCATTTATTTGATTCTTTCATTAATAAGGTAATTACTGCATCATCATTGTGTCATAGATAAATTTAATTATTTAATGTCTAAAAAATAAAAATAAAATAAAATTATTTAGGAAATATTTTCATATTTATAATGAGTATTTATTTTATAAAATATAACTTATATAACCCCATTTAAAAATTATTTTCTAAAAGATATATGTTTATGTCATTTTTGTCTTTACTTTAAATTAATTAATATAGAGTGTCATTATCACTATCAAGTGGCTCAATGGGGTCCTAAAATTGACCCAAGGATGCCCATGGTCGAAAATGTATCCACCAATAGGAATATGAAACATTTCAGAGTAATTTAATATTATAATAGTATTATTTTTTACCCCTATTTACCAGATTTACTTTTTAACCATGGTAAATAAAATATTTACCGAAGTAATTATTCATAACGTTTAAAAATAAAAGTTAACTATTTACAAAATTTGTACCTCTTGATTCCAAATATGGAATAAATTTTTTCAAATTCAAAACACTAAAGTGGTATAAATTAATTTAAAATTAATTCCCATTGTCAATACAAAAAGTGCGTTTTTAAGAAATAATAACTATCAAAAGATTGACACTAGTTTATGTCTAGTTTAAATGTGAAATTACATAAAAGTACCTACATTGTATTTAATGATAAAAATATAATCTAATTATATTTCCAAACCATTAACATTCAAATTTAACATTATAAATTATTTCTATTAAAAAGTTGTTTTCAATTAAAATTTAGTATTTTTCAGTATTTCATCAAATATGATATTTGTCAGAAAAGTACCAAAAATTTATCAAAAATAAATTTTCATGTCCTGATTCTAAATAATAATTTAATTTCATTAAATTGAATATATAAAAGTGTCAAATATTGGTTTTAAGAAGGGTTTTCCATTAAAAGGTGGTAAAATTGCATTTTTAAAAAATACTTCTTTTATCTGAAAAAATGAATTTTTTCTTATATTATGTCTAAGAAACACATATTATGGATTCTAAAATTATATGGAGTATATAAAATTCTAAATTAAGTTTATAATATTCATAACTGCTTTTTGAATGGCTAGTTTGGTAAGTCGTGGTGGGCTCAAACTCGGTTTTGCGTGTAGCGCAAGCTATTGGGTTACTTTAAAGAAAATAACTTACTATGAAATCTTGGGGTGTTAAATTATTCCCCCATTTTAGAAATTGCATCCTCAAAATTTTCAAATTGGGATTAGGACTTCATTGAAAGTCTAATATCAGAAAAATAGTCAACAAAACTATCACTTTAAAATAAATAAAGAGAAGTACAAAGGTCACCCGAGATAAGCCATACTAGGATTCCATATAAGAAAACATGGATATGAACGATAAAATAAGTGTCAAGTTCTGATGGAGAGTGGTAGAAGACATGATCAGGAGAAATTTAACAACAAGAAATCCACAGACTTATGATGGGATAAATGGTCATTAGTTTCCCAGTTGTAAAAGTAAACGGACAATGTTTTTTGTTTTAAGTTCCATTTCATAAAGTTGAGGAGTTTATTTATGAGTTTGAATAAGAACATAAAGAGATATACTTACTTTTTTAAGTAGAGTTTCATCCTTTAATAAATTTATTCCACTAAATAATCTTTTGTTTTTCAAACGATGAGTATTCAAGATGGCTTGGTCACACCTGAAGTGCTAGAATCAACTTCTAGAGAATCAAATAATCCACAAAGGATAAACTATATATTTACCTTGTATTTAGAGATTAACAAAAACCAAAATGGTTAGTACAAGATCAGATGATCCCCAAAAAGGATAATCCTTTAGAGAAATAAATAATAATATTAATTTCTAAAATTAAACCGACAATACCCAAAGTTCAATAAATACCATTCAATAAACAAGTGTCCTTAAAATCCTTCAATATAATCCAAACTAATATTGAAACCCACAACTTAGAAGAATTTGATTACATAGTCTTCAAAGTTAAATTGTATCTCCAAAAAACATCGAATACTCTTAAAGTCACATACTTAAAAGTAATTAACCTAATCACATATTCTCTATGATAGGTTAATCATTTCCATAAATAACCCAAATCGTTATAAATACCCCATAAAAACAAAGATAAAAATCCACCATTACTCCACAAATAAAATCCCATAGTATTATATTTTCCATAGGCATATAGTCCTCCCAACAGAGCGAACATCACAAAATCATTTTCCTATACTAAGGATATCCATTTGATAAGACATAATATCCCAAATCAACTTATTATTGATTAATAAAATCATTTAACTAAAAATAGTTAGTCACACTAACCAGGGACTTCACATAGTCTAATGGTAGGTGATAAATCTCAATCGTACTCTGGTTGTGGGTTTGATTCCTGCAGCTTTGTCCAATGCAATGGGTTATCACATAGCCTGAGTGTTGTCCTTTTTTCAAAAACAATATTTTATAACATTCCCCAAATGGGAAAAATTCTTCAAAATAACCATAACATAATTTCACCCCAAAAGTTATCTCATACCTCGCATTTTAATCCCAAAATTTAATAACTTGTAGTTGCCTCAAATTCAAGGATCATATAAACCCAAATGGTTATTTGTAACTATACCAACAATAGAAAAGATAATTCTTCCTAAATTAGCATTTTTCACATAAAACTACTGGGTTATACATACAAGAGAAAATTCTTCCAAAGTAATCCCATCAACAAAGAGCACTAATAATTTTAAACATTTCACCATCCATTTCTTTCCACATAGGTTTTTCCTTGACCAGGAGGTTATCCTAAAGAATAGGGCATTCACTCGGGTAATTCCTAAGTCCACTACATTTATTGAAAATTACTGTAAATTGATTCTTGGGATCATTTTTATTTTCTTCCATAGTACTCTTAATTTTTCCTTAGCAATTCTTTACTTTATGTATTTACCCACATATAAAGAATTTCTTTGTTCCATTGAGACACTTTCCTAGGTGTCTCCTTCCAAATTTCTTGCATGATGGAAATTGAGATTTATTTTCTCTATGGTCTCCACTACTGGAGCTCTTATCATTCACCACATTTCTCTTCTTTGTTTAGTCTAGGAGTTGGTTAATATATATGTTGTTGATAATATTTTTGGAAAACTGATTCAGCATGAACACGATATCTTTTACACCCATCAATATTCCATTTCATTGCTCATTCCCACCACCGTGCCCACCTTGTACATCATGTTAAATTTTACTATGACTTTCTTGGAATCCAACCATTGAATAACACAAGAAAGCATAGTGTGAGTCATAAAATCATTTAGAGAATATCATAACACATTATTTTCAATATAAAACACATTAGGATTAACCAAGGTTATTTATTCTCATCTTATATTAAAATACTTCAAATTAGTTTTTAAAGAAAATGTGAATTATCCTAAGCATATCCCCCAGGAGTGTCGTAACCAAGAGTGAAACAAGGCCTGTTGCCGTGTACCAGGATACCCCAGGTCAAGCCCGAAACTCTTTGTCAGAGTTTTAACTCCTCGGTACATCTGTGTAAGAGCCACATATACCCGCTCGTATCCATAAAAGGATGTATTTCTTGGATAACCCACATAATATTTACATTACCAAAATTTTTGTATGTTCTTCTATACTAATCCTCAATGTTTATCTTAGGGTAGTGTTTCTTAGCCAGAGTTTTTTCTAAATCTAGCTTCCATGGTTTAAACTAAGCTTCCTATGATTCCAACTATAATGCCCTAACCCCAGTTACCTAGAATCAGTGTATTATTAGAAAACATTGGCATGATACACGGAATCTTGTCCAGAAAGACTGATCATTTTAGTAGCCTTGAAAGTACTAGATACGTACATAAGTTTTACATTACGTGATGAAATAAAAAAAACATTGTTTCCCGTTTGAACACTCTTATACCCCTTAGCCTATTTCTATAAGTTAATCATAATATAATTCTTTGCACCTAGGAAAAATAAAACATAAGAAAATGGTGAGCTCAAATGCTCAGTAAGGATAAAAATATAGCGGAAACTATCATAAATAAGAGTAAACATTTAAGGCAATGTATAAGAATAAAACACAATCTTTTTAAACTTAAACTTCAGCATAATATGTCAAAGATAAATCAAATAATTACATCTACTTATTCACATGGATATTATACTAGTCAAATAATCACATGTAATATCCATAGCCAATTTCATAATAATGGAATGCATAATGCCATACTTCATAACCACATAGTCAAGGCCTTGTTCCAAGACTACAAATACGATTTTATCAAGGCCTTGTGCCAAGACACTAGTTTGTCTCATGAGACCTACCGATGAATCAATGAGCTATAGCGGGCACCACCCATCACTTACTAATTCCAATGCATTCCTCATACAAAAGGGTTTAAACATAACATAAACATTCGTATTAAAACTAGCATACAAAATGTCAATACTTTATCCATAAACCATGAATGGTATAAAAATAACACATCCATAGTAAAACATATCACAAAAACTTCAATACAGTATGGAAGATTTGTATCATAATGCGTCAACCTTGATCAAGAATAATATCCCATAAAGGATGTTGACATAGTTTAAAATGATCAGTAAAAAGCTTTGAGAGAAATATCTCTTTTTTATGAAAACATTTAAAAGTATCACTATTTATCAAGAAGTTGTTTAAAATAGATTTATGAATAAAAGTGTACCATATCACTAATAAACTTTTAAAAGTAATTTCAATATTTAAACATTAATTTAAATATAAATAAAACCTTAAAACCATTTTTAAAACGTGGACATTAATGAGAAAAAACTAGAAGAAAAAATTATTAAAACATTTAAAATTATATTTTAGTTAGAGTTCCTAACCAAATGAGAGACACTTGGATACAAATAATTGAGGTAATAAAAACTTTCTAATATAATGATAATAATTTTATTCATGATATACTATGTCAAGGTACATTATATACACCAAATAAAAGTGAAATGGAACATAACAACAAAAAAGCCTCAATGGAATGTAAGTTGAGATGAATTTATTTATAAAGACCGTATCCTAAGGTTAAGGATAAATCAATGACATAATTATGTGTGAAAAATATAAATACACTCAATATTATTGGGTATTCAGTGTAAATCATTCAGAGGACATTCACACATATTCTTGTAAAAACAACACCAATGACTTGGATGTTTAACTCAATGAATAAAAATTTAGTTAAAATTACTCTTATCAAGTTTATAAAGAGGAATTGAGAATTTATAAATGGAGTTATTATGTGTATAAAAAGTATATACACACAAATTTTAGTGGAAACTACAACATAAATAAATAAATAGTGATTCCACACATAATCCCAAAAAGACATAATTAAGAATTAGAAGATTAACCGAAGGAATTGAAATTGGGTTAAAAGATTCCCTTACTGATTTGGTAACTTATGAAACATACACCCAATGAAATAAGGATAATAAAATGAAGATTTAAATACCCATAAATTGAATTATATTACACAATGAATACAATCATGGGTAGTACACACACCACACAGAAGGAAATAGTGGCAAATATAACATGAATCTCATGGGAATAAAAAGTGAGATGAAAATCCCTTACAATGTTGTAATCAATTGAGTCATATGACCAAAATTTAATAACCACCAAATTATTCACATAATAACATGAATATTAATAGAATCATGATAATATATATCAAATGGCAGTACACAATACACCACATGCAATAAATTAGTCATGAACAATGGAAATATCACGGAATTAAAAGTGAGATAAGAAACCCCTTACCTTGTACTTTTCCTTGTTCGAGGGTAAATTAACCTCATGTATAATAGTTAAATAATTGTTATTAAATTATACAATAATTATATACATAAATATGATATCATATATGATCATATAATATTTCATTGTTAATAATATTTTAGTAGTATCATCATTTTGGGTGATAACTGATCCGTTGTCCTTTATATGATCGGTTAAGTAAGCCATGTTTGTTATGGATAGGATATATTTTATTCATATACAGAATTATATTAAGTTCTTAATCCTAATTTTTAATTATAAAATTAAAATTATTCATGAATTATTACGATGGGGAATGAATCTCATCACGTTCGTCGAGACGGTAATCCGTACGTATGCACAAGCGACGATATCATTATATTGACGATGAAATCATATGTAATTGGATGGTGTATCATATATAAATAATAAATAAAATGTTATATTTATTATTTACATTAGTTATAATCATTATTATACCCATCCAAATAATGAAGTGTTTGAATAACAAACTACACCACAACGTGGAGACGGTAAGCCATATGTGCGCACGTATGGTGACTTTGTCATTCATATGATGGATAGAATAATGAATATAGTTGTAACATTATTATAATAACATAAAATTATATAGAATATACTGGATTTATTATTTTATAATGGAAACAACAAAGAGAGAGGGAGTGGAAGAAGAAAAGAACTTGGAAGAGGTGATGAAATATTTACATATTCTTCAGGTTCTTCCTTTTGATTTTATTAAAAGGGATCCTTAGGTTGGATTTATCACAAAAGTAATGCCTCTAGGTTAAAGGGAGGAAATTTGGGAGGATATTTGGGCAGGGGTTGGACGATCAAAATGTCTTTGGAGGTGTGAAATTAAGAGAAGGGGAACTACCCTTTTATTAGAGAGGTGAGGGTCACTTTAGGAAAATATTGAAATATTATTTTATAATAAAATAATTTTCGGTTTCTAATGGCTCAAAAATGATTTATTTAGAGTATAATGTAGGTATGGGTAGAAAAACTCTCAAATAATAGCTTTTAGACAGGTTTAGGTCACTATATTAACTTTTTCTTTTAGATTTAACTCTTAGTTAAATAGTTTGCCATTTACCATGTCTCTTTGAATTTTTATATTATATGGTTAATATAATTTCTATAACAAGACAAGAGAACCCAAAGTGGTTAATTATTAATATATATAACATTATATATGTCCTTTGGACGAACCTTAGATTTTTAGTAATATTATATAATTTAATAATATAATATTTGTTTTAAAAACTCATTTATGTCAATTTTGACACTATTTAGTATTTGGTTTTTGTGAATGTCATCACAACTTGATTACTTCAAACCAAATACATTTAATAAAACCTAAAATGTCATATTCACCTGGAAAATTCGTGTATGTCATAAAAACGTTGAAATTATATTTATTTTAATATTTATAATACCATTTATTTAACTCTTTCGTTAATAAGGTAATTACTGCATCATCATTGTGTCATAAATAAATTGAAATATTTAATGTCTAAAAATTATAAATAAAATAAAATAATGTAGGAATCTTTTTAGATTTATAATTAGTATTTGTAGACGAAAAAATAACTTATATATCCCCATTTTAATTTTTTTACTAAAAGATATATGTTTATGTCATTTTTGTCTTTACATTAAATTAATTAATATAAAGTGTCATTATCACTCTCATGTGGCTTCATGGGGTCTCCAAATAGACCCAAGGATGACCATGGTTTTATATATATCCACAAATTGGAATAGGACACATTTTAGGGTAATTTAATTTTATTATAATATTATTTTTTACTCTTATTTATCAGATTTACCTTTAAACCATGATAAATAAAATATTTACCGAAGTAATTATTCATAATGTATAAAAATAAAAGTTAACTATTTACACAATTTGGACCTCATGATTCCAAATATTTAATCCATTTTTCCAAATTACTAACACATAAGTGTCAGAATTAATTTAAACTTAATTCCTGTTGTCAATACAAAAAGCGTGTTTTTAGGAAATAATAATTATCAAAAGATTGACACTTGTTTATGTATAGTTTAAATGTGAAATTACATAAAATGACCTAAATTGTATTAAATGATAAAAATATAATATAATTATACTTCTAAACCATTCAAATTTATAATTTAACACTATAAATTATTTTGATTAAAAAAGTTGTTTTAAATTAAAATTTATTATTTTTCAGTATTCATCAAAATATGATAGTTATTAGAAAAGTACCAAAACTTTATCCAAAATTAATTTTTGTGTACCGATTCTAAAGTATAATTTAATTTCATTAAATTGAATATATAAAAGTGTCAAATATTGGTTTCAAAAAGTGTTTTCCATTAAAAGGTGGTAAAATTGCATTTTTTGAAAAATAAGTCTTTTATCTGAAAAAATAAATTCATTCTTATATTATGTATAATAAACACATAATATGGATTCTAAAATTATATGGAGTATATTAAATTCAAAATTTAGTTAATACTATTCATAACTGCATTTTGAACAGCTAGTTTGGTAAGTCATGGTGCGCTCGAACTCGGTGTTGCGTGTAGTGGAAGCTATTGAATTACTTTAAAGAAAATAACTTTCTATGAAATCTTGGGGTGTTACAGGGGATATGATTTAGTTAATCAGATTCTCTTTGTGAACTAGTATTAATGATTTATTTTCTAGTAATTTTGATGAATTCAGCCGATAATCATATAATAACACAACATGAAGTATCCCATATTAAACTTATAGTGATGTATATTAAACAAATAAACTATAGGTAAATATGAAAATATAAAAAAATAAGTTTTTTAAATAATAATTCCTCTGAACATGATATGTATTACTGTATTTGTAATTTTTTTAACTCATATCAGCCATTCTGGATTTTTTTAATGGCTAGAACATGAGGGAACCACTTTATCATAGAACAATAAGTTATTTTACTCAATGTAAAATAAATTAGAATTAGACCTGAAATGTGAAACATTAAGTTTATTAAAAATCAACAGTCAAAAATTTTTATTAACAATGTATCCATAGTCAAAGTCCCAAACACACTAAAAAAGATAAAGATTAATTCACATGATAGAAAATGTGATGAAAATGATTATTGAATTTTCTCAGTTTATTTACATGTAAAAAATTCTGAAGAAAGTGACAACAGAATTTACTTATGGGGACTAGAGTAACCTTTACACATGGAAGATGGGGTTATCATGCATCAAAATTTCATATGAAAATAAAGGGTTTAGTTAAAATGAGGATAAAATATTAAACTCTTCTTAAGGAACCACTATCAATTCAATGGCTTGTGTGTGGAGAACTTAGGTATAATCCATGACAATGTCATAAACCATGGATTATTGTGAATGGAAATCTTATATAACCTCAAAGACCAACGTAGCATAAAATAACCAATAAAATGACTATTCAATAAGATTAATGTGATAATTAGGTTTCTGTCATGACCCGTCCCCCAGGTCCTATGCTGTGACTACCCCAAGCCCACCTTCCATAGGCCAGGGGCTGGCGACAAGCATCGAAAGGCGTATTCCCTAAATCTAGGAAGGCATTGACTTTATAACTTGTAAACACAGTCAACCAAGCACACAGCGAGATACAAACACAAGTAAACTGCATAGTAAAAAGACTGAGTACAATAAGAAAAAGTGGCCAGAATACAAGCCCAACAGTAAAGGTACAAGTACAACTGAAATAAAATATAACTAAAGAAAGAGAAAGACAACTACTGGGTCATCCTCCGAGGTTCCTACCTGAGGGGTAGGTACAGATCGCCTCCACATCACTCCACGTCCACCCATATCCTCTGCGTAACAACATGTCGTATTGTCCACCTCTGGGCACCATCCAGTCCTGATACACTCAGCCTCAATAAGCACTATCCGTCATCTGCACCAAACACAACAAGGTGCGGGCATAACCCATGAAGGGGTGTGTATAAAGATACTCAGTAGGGACCCCGAGACCCTCAAGGTCTCAGAAAATCCACAAAGGATAAACTACAAAGGATGAAATCATCTGACAACCCTACTTAGGTATACACCCATACATATACCTAAGTTATCAAGTATACCCATCTCAATCATGAGGAAACATAGGGTCTAACCCAAAATCCCAAAGCTCAAATGTTCCACAAAGGAAGAAATACCATGAAGGTAAGTACCAAATAGGCATGCCGCATAGAAGAATACCCCCAAGGTATTACCATAGAAGAAAAGTACCACACAGGTATGTACTCAGCTCACACCAGGTATAACATAGGTACAATAGTAGAGATGATTAGATGTAACTATTGAATAAACTTACTCTGTTTAGAGGCTGTTACACAAAGGATCCCAAATTACAGACCCACACAAGAACCTAGTACATCGTCAGACCCACACAACATCCTAGTTAAATTTTAGTACATTGTCAAACCCACACAGGATCCTAGTACATCATCAGTACATCGTCAGACCAACACAGGATCCTAGTACATCGTCAGTACATCGTCTGACCCACACAAGATCCTAGTTCAATGTTAGTACATAGTCAAACCTACACATGATCCTATTACATCATCAGTACATCATCAGACCCACATAGGATCCTAGTACATATTCAGTACATTGTCAGACCCACACAAGATCCTAATAAATTGTCAGTACATCGTCAGACCCACACATGATCCTAGTATATCGTCATTACATCGTCAGACCCACACAAGATCCTAGTACATCATCAGTACATCATCAGACCCACACATGATCCTAGTACATAGTCAGTACATCGTCAGACCCACACAGGATCCTAGTACATCATCAGTACATCATCAGACCCACACAAGATCCTAGTACATCATTAGTACATTGTTAGACCCACACAGGATCCTAGTACATCATCGATACATCGTCAGACCCACACAGGATCCTACTACATTTTCGGTACATCCTCAGAACCACACATGATCCTATTACATCATCGGTACATCGTCAGACCCACACATGATCCTAGTACATCGTCCGTACATCGTCAGACCCACACATGATCCTTGTACATTGTCAGTACATCGTTAGACACACACAGGATCATAGTACATCGTCAGACCCACACAGGATCCTAGTACATTGTCAGTACATCCTTAGACCCACACATGATCCTAGTACATCGCCAGTACATCGTCAGACCCACACAGGATCCTAGTACATCCTCAGTACATCGTCAGACCCACACATGATCCTAGTGCATCATCAATACATCATCATACCCACACATGATCCTAGTACATCATCAATACATCCATAAACCCACACATAATCCTAGTACATCATCAATACATCATCAGACCCACACAAGATCCCAGTACATCATCAGTACATCATCAGACCAAGCTACTAGGTACCCACACTAAGCTTTCTCATCTCTCAGAGAGTCCACTATTCAATCTACTGGTCGATACTCCAACTACCACGAAGTCCCACAAAGAAGTATACCAATGGACCTCCATGTAAAAGGGGTCTCAACGCAACAGACGACGCATCATTTAAACGGCTGGTCTGTAAGTTATTATACTTTTAGTCCTGAGGGCCCGGTTGGATTCGTGTTCGATCCAACCCAACGGTACCACAAATTTATCCAAATCTTGAGTGGGGTATACCAAAAGGACTATCTTGGTCCAAGGTTTCAAGCACTATAGATAGTTCGTGAAATGGATGCCTGGTGCTAAAGTTATGGCTGAAAGAACATATAATGGGTCGAAGTTGGTCCGGGTCTGGTCCGACCCAGCCAGACCGACCCGGCCTGGGTCGAACCGACCTGGTTCAAGTCGATCCAGCCCACACTGGGCAGCATGGCCTAGGCGGACAGGCCTGGCCGCATGCGGGGTGGGGGGGGGGGGGAGTCATGCGCCCCTCTCCTCAATCACCAAATGACCGAAGCCGTTCGGTCACCAGGCAGCATGCGGGACCCGCTCGAGTCCCGCTTGGTCCAGATCAGCCGACCAAAATGGCCGACCCTATTCCTCCTGGCGGTGCATCGTGCGCCGCCGCTCCACGGCCGACCGGACGCTCGCCGCACTCTGCCATCCGCCGCCGCCAGGTGGGCAATGACCCCTTGCTCCGACGGCAGCACATCGTGCGCCACCCCCCATGGCTGGACGAACGTCGACCACCTTTCCTTCGCCATCACGACACAAGTCACGACCCTTCTTCGGTGGTGTGGTTGCGCTCTCACCATCTTCGAGGCCGCCCGTAGTGCTAGTCTCCGCTCTCGAGTTCCACCAGTGCCAATTACCGGCACCGATCGTCGTCCTCCTCTATCCCGAAGAATGCAACAATATTACACAAGGTTTGTGGAGTGGTCAGGCTATATTCATTTGGCCTGCACTATTTGTGTTAGAGAAGTAGCAAGCGGCTCAATTATTTCTTGAATCAAGAAGAAATTTTCAAGAATGGGTAAGGGTAAAATTTAAAACATCAAACCCTACCTCGAAGGATTGTTGACGTCATGAGGAGGGAAGGAAGGACGTCAGTTCGTTGTCATTGAAGACGTCCCACAATGGAGGATGTCACGAGGAAGGAGCTGATGTCGTTGAAGAATGTCGGTGTTCGACGTCTCTACAAGGCACTTACGATCCGGGCTCAGGGTTGGTTCCTCATTATTTGATTCATGGTTCGGGGTCACTCATCACCGCCTGCCGGAACCGGCTCCGTCCTCCAAGTGTCGGGTGTCACGACACTTTACCAGAGCTTCGTCGCTTGGTGAAGTCATGCCAAATCTTCCTCCCAAGCTCCATATAAGTAGAATAGGGGGATGGTAAGTAACAATCGTGGAATTTATGAAGGTTCATTTAATAGGAACCTTCCTAAATTCCAACAATGCTGTTACTTAGTATTTGAAAGTCAAGGCATTTAATTTACTTTGGTGCAATTAAATGGGTGGTTTCCCAAGGGAATTTCCATATTAAAGAGGAGTTCAGGTGGTCCCCACCACCATGAGTCAAAAGGAGGTTAAAAGAAAAATAAAAATGTTAAGTATTTTTATTTTTCTATTCTTTCACAAAAAAGAGAAAAACTAACTTCCACCCTCGACCTACTACGGTCGAGGTGAAGGTCTCCATAAGAGAATACCAGCGCTGCGAGTTCAACGGTGTCAACATATTTCAATTCTGAGAACTGGTTCAAAAGTTATAAAATTCCACTTGTGCGTTTACTAAATGCACCCGAAAAAAAGTTTGGAAAATTATTAACAGTCACGCTTGATTCGCGCCGGTCGAGGTTAGGCTCTTCCCAAGTGAAACATACCCCAACGAACCCAATGACACTCTCATATTTCCAATCCGAGTTACCATTTAAAAGTTATGTATTTTAAAATAAAATTATTGTCACTTAATTATATTATTGACGGCCAAAAACAAACTTTCACTAGTGGCCCGCGCTGGCCAAAATTAGTACCTTCTTAAGTAAAGCATGCCCTCATGAGTTCAGCGGTGGTCTCTGATTTTCAATCCAAGATACCATTTCTGTGTTATAAGCATTTGAAAAATAAAATAATTTATTTAATTATTTTATTTATTATCATGCCATTTTTGGGTTTTCTCAAAGGAGGCCCGTGCCAACCACACTTAAGTCACACCTAGAGTAAACCTGCCATTCTGAATGCAACAGTGCCCTCAGATTTCTGATATGAGATACCATTTAAGAGTTATTCCACTTTTTTAGGAAAACTGCTTACATGCACTAATTAAAGCATAACAAAACATCAACAGATCATTCTGGGCACTCTAGGCCTCAGAATCATGCACCATCCGATTTTGCGGTCTCGAAATAATTCCATATAATTAAAAAAAATTATACAGAAATTTCGGGACATTACAGTTTCACTTAACCTACACCATGAATTAGTGTATATATATTCTATTTTTATCAACCTTGTTGTATCTATATTGTCTTCTAAGAACATCAAGTCACCACCCTCGATGTTTTTTTATTTTAACGCTTACTTTTAGGGGTATGATAATTATCTTGGTTGAAATAAACATTGAGAAAATCATAATATCCTCCACTAAATTTGTTGAATATATATATGAAGTTGAATTCCTATATTCACTTTGACTCCACATAAATTTCTAAATTAGGGTAAATCACATTTAAAATCAATTTTTAAAATCTATTAATGTAAGGAAAACTATGAATTATCTATGAAGAAAACTAAATCCTATACATGAGCCTTAATACCATGTAATGAGATTCATTTTTGAGAACTGGTTAGGAAAAATAAGGGTTTTGGAGTGTTCCCTTTAACATTGAGGATCATATCTCACAAGAGATATTATCTTAAGGAATGTCAATATTTTCTCTACATTTATCTATTCAAGCTATTATATAATAATTAAATTACATAGATATAATTTATTTAAATTGGTAGAATATAACAACCTGAGATTTTAAATCCTTAAAAATACAGACAATGTTTTATAACTTTTATCACAATATTCGGCTACTGTAAGAGAAAAAATTAGAAGATAATATTATAAATGTTATAATAAATAATAATGTGGTAAACCATTAACTAATATTAAATTTAGATGGTAAACAACTAATATGATATAATAATGAAAATTTAATCTTCAATAAATTTCATATTCATTATTTTATATACTATATTTTAAAAATATATAATTAAAAAATATATAATTTAATTAGATAAAGTAAATTTCATTTTTTTAATTCCTAGAAACAATATTTTTTAAGGATATAGTTTTTAGATATTTCTAATGTAGTAATTTTTTTAGGTAAATATTAAATAAATGCCTATTTCATTAATTTTATCACATTTATGAATAAATGGCATGTTTTAAAATCTTATTCTATAAAATAATATATTATAATGTATAATAAATTATTTTAAAATACTATTTTAATTTTATAAACCCATTTTCAACAATTTGAAAATTAATGTAGCATTTTAATGAAACTTATTTTTCAATTGTTTTTTAATTATTTATAACAAGAAAAAATAATATTTATGATTTATTTTATTATTAAATAACATTTTTTAAAATATAATAATTATTTAAAATTATTTTTAATCAATAGAACTTATAATTATATCAGGATAATAAATATTTTTCCTAAAAGATTATCTTTTTATAAATGGAATTTTACGCGTTTTGTATGTCTGTGTTAAGAATACATTCACTACACATAGAAAGTTAATTTGTGGAAATGATTCTTATTTTTTAGATAATATTTTTTTAATATAAAATATACTCAATTTTATTTTTTTGGATAAAAATTTATATATTTTGGATTATTTCTAATTACCATGATAATAATGAAATAACTATTTTTAAATTATAGATTAATTAATATCAATGAATTTATATTGAATCAATGAAAAATGAATAATATAAATAATTAATATTATATTATATCAAACACATCAATAAGTATATGATAAATGAATTATGTGGTATTCAACACTAAATAATATCATGAATCTATAATGGTAAAATTGAAAATTTCATGTTAAAAAAGTTTATCCACACATCTTTTGTTTTAAATTAAAAGTAAATTTTATAATTTATAGAATTTAAATTTTTTGAAATATATTTTGAATTGAAATCCATATAACCTAAATATGGAAATATTTGTTACATTATTTTTTTTAATAAGGCATAAAATCTTATAGTTCTAAACTAGCAACACAGTTCAAAAGTAAAAAAGTAAAATGTAAAAAAATAATCGTAAAATTCTTTCAAAATTTTTAATGAATTTTTGGAATTTTTTTTGTTCTATTATCTACCCAAATATAACCCACACTAAATAATTTATAAAATTTGGAGACATTTACATTGGAATAGTGAAATGGTATTATTAAATTATAAAATATCTTTCCCAATGTTCCCTTTTCCTCTCTTATAAAATGAAATCACTGACACCCATTCAAATACACACCTCTCCCAAATATTACTCCTATAGTATCTGAAAATATAATCTCCCTAGAACCCTATACAACAAATTATATCCCTTGGTCACTCATAATTATCCTATGATCTTCAATTCCAAGTTAACATCAGAGAAATAATCAAGTATCTAATATTTGTATTATCTCCTTATATTTTTCATCATTATATTAATATTACAATAATATATTTACCATAATAATATAATTAAAAAAATATAATTATTATACATATATATTCTTATATTAATATTGAAATCTTTTTTTACATTTATATCCACTTAAAAAACACAAGAACATTTTTAGTCCATTGTGCGTACTACCACCTCTACAAAGCAACATCGTTTTTTTTCATCACCACCCTTAATGGATGATAAAAATATTAAATGTCTGAATAAAAGGATATAAAAAAATAGTTATGATTCAGAATTTTCAATTTTATATCAATAATTACCCCCTCTTAAATATTGACAAACATGATGGCTAATCTGGCATATGTGATGATTACCGCCTCCATGATAAAACATTTTTTCCCATATTGATTATCATAAATTATATAAAAATAATAAAATATGGTTCAAAACTATAAAAATATTAAAAAATAACAATTATTAATCAATTATAATTATATTATGTAAAATGAAACACCTCATTATCCATACTCCCAAACTATGTTAGAGCATGTTTATGTTTGATTTGGTTTAACAGCTTACATGATCAATGTTTTAAAATATGTTAATGGATGAATATGGAAAAACAAAAAATAATTTTATTAAAATATATTATAGAAATAATTATTAGTAATTTTTCTATAAATATTATATTTATTTTTATGTTATTATTAAAGTAATATTTTCGATAATATTATTAAAAGTAGCTGAAATAAATTCTACTTTTAAATAATGTAACCAATAAACATATTGAATGAAATAAGATAATTTTAAATAAATATATGTTATATTTTAAATATCAATAGATTATATCTACATATTTAAATTGATATCAAATGACGCGTAATGATATAAAAATTATTAATTATGTGAAAATAGTTATAGTTATTAACACCCAATGGTCATAATACCCTATATGTAATTAATGTACTCATATAAAATATTTATATTAAGTATTATAAAATGGTAATATTTATGTGTAAGATTTTGAATATTTTTTAAAGTTATATTTTTTACATGAGTTTAGAGTGTTGTCAACTAAGTAAAGAATCATGGTAATGGTTTGTTATATCATGTTCACTTTTATTGATGAATGATTTCATTATTTACCTATTAATGTTTAAGGTATTATAGATGAATCCCAAATGAATAAAAAAATAATAAATCACCCTTGGTCATTAGATATAAATTATTATTTCAAAATATATCCTACAAGTTCATTCAGTAAATTCGCTTCTTATGTTATAAGAGTTTCTTTTTCTAAAATTAAAATCTCATAATACATGTTTATATTAAACATCAGGTTTCATTTTAAATGGTGTAAAACTAATAAATAATCATTTTTATCATGATTATAGTATATTTGATTATAGTAAATGTTTATTAATGTTCTACATCTCATGGGTTTCTAATTAAAATGTTTTAAATCCAGTATAGGGTTTTTCTAACATGAATCTCTTCATCAGGTCATATTCACTCTTCTTTGACTATATTCAGAAAATATTTATATATTATAAAATATCAAGATTTTATTTTATATTTTCACCTTATAATCTAGATAAATTACTTTTATTTATCAATATAAAATTTTATGATAATTTTTTACCAAAATAATAGCACGTCATTGGAAAGAATAACTCTCATTCTAAACAATAATAAATTTATTCTATGTCTATATCCTTTCAACCAATGTTCTCTCATCTCCTTTCAAGTTATAAATATTAAATATTTCATTTAAAATTAATTTTTTTTCAAATTATCTTCACTTGCACTATTTTTAAAACCTTATAAGGATTATTTTAAGATTTAAAGTTTAAATTTATAATAACTTCAATCCTTGTAAATACATTATGTATTTCATGGGTATTTTATTTTCAACTCATTATAACAATTTTTTCAAAATTATTCTTCTTCCCTTGATCCATGAATTATAATATCTATAAGGGACATGGAAACTCAAACTAATTTCATCGATTTATTCAATTTCTTATTTCAAACACAATTTTAAAAGACATTAAGGAAATTTTTATGGTTTTTTTACTTTTGGTAAAACGTATTTTTGAACTAATTATATTTAAATGAATTTATTCCAATTCATATTTCTTAAAAAGAAATGATTCCTTTTAAAAGAGACTCATAACCATGACTTTCATAATAGAAAAAAAATCAAAGGTTATTTTATTTATGATTTATTTCTATTTTTCAAAATTTTATTTCAATAGTGGAGTTATGTTTCATGTTTAATCCTATATTATTCTATTATGTGAAATTTTTTGGTTGTAATTTTATTGATATAAAATAATTTAGTTGATATTGATATTTTACACATTTTGGATGTTTTATGGAACCCATTTTACTTACATGGATTACTTATTAAAATTGAATTATTTATATTTTTTATATTATATTAAATCCATTTATATCCCTGGTTTCTTTATATTATGACTTTTAAATGTCTACAAACCCATTTTCTTTACAAGGGTTATTTTACGATGTAATGATTTTCTTGAGTGTCACAAAATGTGTGGATTATGAGATAGGTTAGACCTATATCTCCCTCCATTATATTGGGTAATGGAATGTATCTTAGGAGATAAAAAATAGTTTAGCAAGATACTAGCTTCAAAAGGGTGAATCTGAGGGAAGTTAACTCTAATAAAATTTTTACAATTGAATGGGTTAGAGGGTTATCCAGGTTTAAAAAGTTCAGAAATTAAATGTTTATGATTATACCACATCCATTTCTAAATTCATTTTATCATATTGTATTTTATATTTTTATTTTATCATGCCATGGTACATGTTATATTTTTTCTATGTTTTTATGATACTGTTTAACAATTAATTATTTATTTACATTAAATGAACATATTTTCATTATTAATGATTTTATATTAGATTATTTTCGTTCCTATATGTCATCTGTTATGTTCTCTCTTACTGAGTGTTTGAGCTAACCCATTTCTAATGTCTCTAATCCCCAGGTTATGAAGATGATTGTATCATGTGATAACTCTAAAAATGGTATAGACAATCATTATTATAGGGAAATTATTGCAAGTGTTGAAAAATAAGTTATTTATTTAACTAAAATCCAAGATAGTAAACCTTTTAGTATTTATGTTGTGAGACTTTTGTGAGTTTTTTTATTGGAATCATGGTATTAATTTTTTATTTATGTCATGTTTTTCTTGGTCTATATCATTATGATTCTTATTCAATTGTATTTTATGGGAATATGATTCCTCTAAATCATGTTATTCTCCCTCTAGTTTAATTTTATGTGATTTTACGAATGGATTGGATTTTTTTTATATAAATCACATTTAAATTATTAGGTAAGGGAAGCCACATATTATATTATAACCTAACCTATGATAGTCTAGCAGCATAGTGATAAATATGAGCTTCCAATGGAAATTAAATCCACATCATGGGTAATAATTATTATTCAAAGGGTGGTGTTTATATCATATGGTTGTAGAGGAAATCATCATTGAAGATATTCCAATTTTATCATAGTTTTTTATGTATTTATATAAGAGTTTCATGGTATTCATTCAATTCTTGATGTTTTGTTATCAATATAATTAATACATGGTGATACACCTATTTCAATAACATCCTATAGAATGTTCCGAATTGAGTTTTTGGAATTAAAGATGAAAAAATAGGATAATTTTTGAGAAGGGAATCATTTGTTCAATTTCATATCCATGGGTTGTGCCTATTATTTTTGTTATGAATAATGATACGCCAATGGGAATATCCATTGATTACACTGACTATAATATGATTATGATCAAGAAAAAGTAACTTTTCACTATATTAATTATTTATTCAATCAATTACGAGGTGATAAATATTTTTACACGATTTATCATAAGTATAAATACTATAATTTGATGGTCAAAAGTTAAAACTTCAAATATAAATCATTTTGTTCAATGTATCGCCACTATGAAATTATCATTATATCATTTTTTGTTATTAATACCCCAAATATCTTCATGTATTTAATGTATAAATTATTAATAAATTACTTCAATTAATTTGTGGTAGTCAATATTGAAAATATTTATATATATTCCCAATGAAATTAAGATCATGTTAATCACATGATTATTATACTGGAGACCCTAAAAAGGATATGATTAATGTAAAATTTACCGAGTGTGATGTTTAGAAATAGAATGTTTCATTTTTTTGTCATATAAACACATTAGACTGAATATCAGTGGATAGATCAAAGTTATAAGTTTCTGATCATTGGACCATACCAACCATAATAACAGAGATCTATAGTTTTCTTTTATTATCTTGATATAATCAACACCTTTTCAATAATTTCTAATTATAATATATTTTAATCACAATGTTAAATAAAAATGGATTAATGTTCCTTCATACAGATGAATTTGAAGCAAATTTCAAGGATCTAACTAGGAGGTTGTTCAGTCAAACTATGATAATAGTACCCTATATTGGAGATTAGTTTTTTTTTGCAAAAAAGGTGTTTCTATGAAGAGACTTGGATATGTAATTATACATAATAAAAATTTTATAACTCATGCCTCATTCATATTGTAGGTTCATTAAAAATATTACCTTATTCAGGATTTGTTTTTGGATTTGTTAACATTTTCATTAAATATATGGAGGTATTATCCTTAAATTAAATGATGTGACATATATATTGATCATAAAATTTTAATGTATATATTCACATAGAAATAGTTGAATATGTTACATAAATATTATGAATACTCAATAAAATTGCACCCTGGGAAAGAAAATGAGGTGTCTAGTTCATTGATTAAAAATGATAATTATAGCTTATCTATGGAGATGATCACAAAAATACATTTTTTTAAAATTATGTACCATGAAATATTGATGGAAGGAGTGAAATAATATATTTTTCATGTGATAAATCAACAATATATCCATATTAATAATAATGAGGGTAAAACATTGATATGGAGTGGAAAAATAAGGTGAGAAATTTTTGGAGTTCAATATTAATTTTTATGGAATAATAATGATTAGGAACTATGGATATGTCATGTAAAAAGAATACATAAAGAAAGTGATTTTGGAAGAATCCCATTGATAATCATTCCCTATTATTTCTAGAATTATGAAGATATATATTGAATTGATGGAGTATTTTTGGTGTGAAAACATGAATAAATACATTAGAGATCATATATATCAGTGCTTTTTATATAAAAATATTATGCCTAGAGACTAAATTCTAAGCAGATATTACAACCATTACCCATACCAGAATGAAAGTAGGAAAAAATAACCATTTATTTCACCATCAAACTTACCAAAAAATGTAACTTATATAATTCTATTTGGGTTATAGCTGATCACCATATAAATCCAACACATTTCATTACTATTAGATAATATTTATCTATTAATTAGATTCTGGAAATATATAATAGGTATGTGGAAATTTTTCACAATAAATGATATTCAATTGTATAAGATCAAGATCTATGGATTGCATTTAATTTATAGATAAGTATTTAAAATAATTTGGATACCTATTTGTGTTTGAGTACTAATTATCATCCTTAAATAGATAGTATATCTTAGAGGACTATTTAAACCCTAGAGAATATATTAATATATCATTCATTGGATTCAAAATATGGTTGGGATCAACATCATCCTCTGGACAATTTTTCTTACAATTTTATATTTCTATCTAGAATTCAAATTGATCCTTATAAAGACCTATATGCAAAGAAGTGATGATATCCAATATGCAGGTAGGAATTTAGAGTAATAAAGCTATTATGACCTGATCTAGCTATGGATAACCTATAGGAGGTTAGAGAAATTCAGCAGCACATCATGGCATCATAGGTTTAATAGAAGAGTTATGCTAATAATATTCAAGGGGATCTAAAATTTTATATTACTGAGAAGGTATTCCATAAAATTTATATATGAATAGTGGTTGTGAGAGTAGAAAATAATAAAAATATAATACATAGGTATATTGGTACCTTTGAGATTCTTTATCATGTATGTATAGTCTAATATCTATTGGTACTTCCACCAAACCTTTCTCAGGTTCATAATGTGAACCAAAAATCTCTTTCATGGAATTACATATCTGATCATTCATATAAATTTTTTTATGGTTTAAATATTATATCATGGTATTTCGTATAAATAACAGCTAGTATAAATATCATATCAAAGACATAATATTCCATATAACATTACTTATCACCTATTTAATGTTCTTTGGAGGCAGAATAAATTCAAGGAAGCAACATTAGAAACCAAAGATATGATAAAGAAGAGATATACTAATTCTTTTATCAGATTCATAGAAATTTTATTGATGAATTCAATTTAATTGGGGTTATAGTAACCATACAATATTTTATATGTGTTTAAATTGAAATAAACTTGAGGTATTTGATAGATTTCATTACATGGAACCCTGTGTGTAAATGAACATTGATATAATAAACTATTTTAAAATTACCTTTAAATTGGAACGTATAAAAATTTATAAACACATAATAAAAAAATATCTATTTTTTTAAAAAATTAAATTTATTTATTAATTAATAAAAATTTTTAGTCAATGTTTAGTAAAGTCATTTAACTCTTAAAAAATATGTATTCTTCAAAAACGTTTTTCATTATTTTTTTCTCATTTAAATTTTATTTAATTTATAAAAATTTTAGAAATTTTATTTTAGGCAATTAATATAATTTTTTATATAATCATTAAATATTATACTAGGGTGTTTTTTTAAGATTTTTGAAAAATGATATATTTTTTGTTAATAGTGAAAAATATCATTTTTTATATAATTATCATTTATTTTCGTTAAATAAATAAATTTAAAAGAAAAAATATGTTTTGAATTTTATATTAATTTTATATAATCCTCATTTTTATATAAATAATATAATTTATTACATATGAATCAATGGAATACTTGGTTTTGGTATAAATTAATTTTTTTCTTAAAAAATTGTTTCTCTAAAAATAGTTTTATGTGCGAATTGTGTTTTTATCTTAATAAATTAGTCTCTAATTTTTAATGATAATAACGAATTATATATATTATATATTAAAATATAATATTTTAAAATTCATTTATACTATTTATAAGGAACATAATGCATGTAAATTCACTTTTATACTTAAAATTCATTTTTCTAAAATTGGATTTTCATTGCATTTTATTCACTTTTCTAAAATTAATATTGTATATTTATTTAATGTGAGTCTCCTAAAATTTATTCAATATTTTAAATCATATTAATTAAAAAAATTAATGACATTAAAAATATTTTTGGCCAAAATGAAAAGTAAAAATAGTAAAAATAATTATCACATTTATGGTTAAAACATGTTTTACCAAGAGGTTAAACTAAAATATAAGTGTACAAATTCAGTAAAAACATTTAAAAGTATTATATGGGTATGTTGATATTTTGAAATTATAATGTGATTCCTCTTATTTAATGTTCATTTGAACGACTTACACATTAATGTAACCTTATATTGTTGAAATATTTTTCAAGTAATTCCCTTGGTGTCCCTCCCATGATTTCTAATAGAGAACATCTACTCCTCTTATATTTACTAAATTTGAGTCTTTGAGATCATACAATACCTTCTCCAAAGAATATCAATATTTCTTACATTAATCCTAGATCCCATGTTCTTATCCTAATAATAATCAATCATGGATTAAGGTATATTCCAAAGAAGGTCTCTCAAAGAAGAGGATAAATCCTCACAAAGCTCATTCAATTTCGTTTATTCTTCCACATTATATAAAACTATTGTATCAATAAACATATTATGAATATTATATCATAAATATAAATATATTTTATTGTTATGATGGAATAACAATTTCCCACCTCTTCTATATCAAATGGAAAAATAATTTATCGATCATGCAAGCATTTGGACTGCAGCCTACACATAGTGATATAATTTATTATCCACAACCATATTCCATGGATGGTTATTATGATAGATAATATATATATATATATATATATATATATATGATATATGTTATATTATAATAATAATTTAAATGTGAATTAATTTTTTTCTTTTCTTCATTTCATCCATCAAAATGTCAAAAAATTACTTGTTATACGTACAAAATATTGTCTCTACAAAGTGATGTAACTCATTTTTCACAATTTCTTCATATGAATAGTTATAAAAGTTTATATATTGATTAAATATTATAATTATGATGTGATTAAAAATATTGAGATGATTTGACCATGATCAATGTGTATGTACCATAACTAGCAAACTGTATCATAAATGAAAAAAGAAACAGTTAACATCCCAAAGATATTTTTTAATTATACTCAACCATACTTGGCCAAGGTATGTATTGATTAATAGAAAAAATGTGTAATACAAGTTTTAAAAAAGGATTCTTACTATAGTATCTATCATAATGTGGCATCAAATATATCTTAAGAGAATCCCACCAAGTGATCTCCGTGATAACTCTTTTGTTTTCAAGACCATCCACCATCATGTTCACCTCTTGATAGACATGCGTAAAAATGAAATCAAGGCTCATTAGGGTAGTAATTTATTCCATCCATCCATCCATTAGTCTCCATGAGAGATGAAAAGAACAATTTCTTATATCCTTCATTAAAGTGGAAGACTCACTCTCCAACCAAAGATTATTTAAACCTTTCATGTTTGTGAAATAAAATGATATAATTATTCTCTACATCTCTAATTCAAGTGAAGTTTCTAATCCACATGAACCTTAAAAACATCCAATGAGTTTTTCATTGTGATTATTAAAGATTTTACCACACCTCGAATGACCGCACTACACCCCAAGGAACCTGAATTTTAATAATGAATTATTAATAAATGTACATTAAAATGATATAAGTGAAACAATATATGGTATTATAGGTATTAATATAGTTATAGTATATAAATTTTATAAATTTATTTTTATTATATAGGAATTTATAGTTCTTATAAAGCAATTCATATATGTGGTAACAATTTTACATCACAATATAATTTTTACAAGGATTGTTTATGATTAAATTTATGATAATAAATTAATATGATTTATCTCCGCCATATATTATATATTTTATTATATAATAATTATTTTATATATTATATGTTTTCCTTTATTATTTTTCCTTTATGTACTCAATGGATAAAATGATTTTTTTAGTGAAAACCAACTTTATTTCTCTTTTCGGTAATGAATCCTTTTATTCTATATCTATATTATATTTAAAATGTTTTCCCAAATTTTATTACCATTCAATAATGATTTTATAAATTCATTTTTACTCCCTTTTGAACATTTATAAAATAAAATGGAATGGAATCAAATTTTCATTTTCTCAGTAAGGTAATTTTGAGTTTTACCTAAAAATGCAAAAAGAAATTTGGTTTTTATATACACCACATGAATAAAGATTCTCTCTTTTATGAACTGTCTTTGCATTGAAGAAACATTTACATGTTAACATTGTTATTTTATAAAAAAATATCCTTGATATTTTGAAAATTTTTATACATCAAATTAGGGGTTCTAAAAATTGAATGTTATTTTCATTAGGAAATATTACAAAAATATTTTCAAGGAAATTACAACTATAATAAATACATTTGATATTTATTATACATTACATGTGATATGATCCAATGTTACAATCAGTATTCATTATATGGTTTTTTATGACTGTGATGATGTAATATTTATGAAACATGTTTTATTTTCTATGGGTTAAGGTTTAATGTAATGATAATTGTTTTCATGATCTTGTGTCATAAATTTGAATGTATTATGATCATGTGAGGGGGGGATCTATTTTAAACTACCAAATTAATCGGTGAAGATGATTTCTTTATGATCTCAATTGGTACATGGGAGGTTATCCCAATCTCAAAAGATGGTACATGAGAGGTTATCCCAAGACCAAAAGAGGGTACATGGGAGGTTATCTAAATAACGAAGCCAGTACATGAGTGGATATCCCAATATTAGCATGTGATGAATGTATTTGTTGGTATCTTTGACATAAGATTTATATAATTATTATTATCCAACATTTTATTCAACTTTATTTTGACATGAACATATGAAAACATTAAACAATAATTTATAATGTTCTTTGATTCTATTATTATTCATATCACGTGAATTTCCAAGCATTATTCCATGAACCATGATAATATGAACTGTTGGGTATGAATTTAAAATGTTATGATCTTGTTATCATGCACATATTCTCATGATATACTTTCATATGATCATGGATTTATATTCCCCTTATTTACCCTTAATGGTCATATGGAATCACCCTTTAATATATGAATAATAGTTAAAAGAATGATATGCTCAGAAAGGGTGCTAGTTGTAATAAACTATGTGGGGGTTGATAGATGTATTTTTATGGTCATTTGATTATAAATTAATGTTTCTAAATACACTATACATTTATGTTCTTTTTATGGTTCGTAATAATTTTTAATGAATTTCCATCTAACTTGATGTGGAATTTGTGTTGGTAAATGTTGGGTTTTAATGCCAGACAATTTCCAGAAACACAAGAATATGACCTTAAAAATATATTTATATCTTGAATTTATCTAATAATTTATATAAAAATATACATGGAAAATTTCACAATAATTATCAAATTTCATGTCCTCAATAAATCAATTCACACACTCAGTAAAATTACAAATAAGATAAAAAATAAATGAATTTAATTCATATAATGAAGAATTAATGAAAATGAATATTCCTCTAATGATTCAATATAGCATAAAATACATTTTCATCCATTCAAAAGGGTTTATATAGAATAAATCCACATTCTAATATTAAAAATAGATGATCAAATTTAGAATTATATAAAGGAAATAAACCAAGATTATTCTAAATTTTGTGTATTCCTTTAAAATTTTTCTTTCTAAACATGGGTGATACACACATAACTCAATAATAAAACATAAATATTCATAGTAAAAAATTATATATATATATATATATATCAATATTGTGATGTATTAGTAAGTTTAATATAAATACAACTAATAAATCCATAATATTCATAGAAGATAAACATACTCACAAAAATCAAACATGAATTAGGAATTAATTTTCCATACTACTTAAAGGGATAATGTAACATTTTAATTGTAATAATGAAAACTAGATTCAACTGAAATTGAAAAATGTTCTTCTATTTATAAGATAAAAAATTCATTTTAAAAAGGGAATGAATAAAATCTCTAATTACAATTCATAAGAAAAATAAAATTGATAAATCCCTTTAAATAATACTAAAAATCAAGATATTTTAGAACAATTTTTTTAAAAAATTATTTTGGTCCATTAAATTAAATATATAATATATAATACTTCCACTAAATAAAAAATAAAATATTTTTATCAATGTTAAATATCAAGGTGTAATGTGAGTATTTAATGAAATTCATAATGATTTATAATCATTTCCATCACAATATATCCATAAGTCACAATAATTCCATGAAAAAGAAATATTAAACTCTAATAATAATAGGAATACAATATTCATAATCTATTCAAAAAACAATATAATAACACAATAAATCATGTCATGTAATTGAATATATTAAATAATTAATTTAACAATTTTACCAAAAAATGTATTCAATACAAAGAAACTCCCATGAAAAAATCTAGAAATAAGTATGAATATAATCCATGGTGGAGTGGAATTTCATTTTCTCATTAGTTTTGGATTATTTTTAATAAGAAAAAAAATCATAATGTATATATTTCTCTTAAAGTGTGTGTATAAGAATTGCATAGTAAAAAATGTATATTATTAGCAAATGATAAAAATGATTTTCAAAAAACATAGAATGAAACATTCATATCAAAGTTTAATTTTCATGAAATAGAAACTCAAAAATCCTAACTATAGAAATTTAAAACCCTTTCTAAAATCATTAATAATATTAACATTTTTTTAATATAATATAATAAAGGTATCAAAAAATTTAGTATTATTAACAAAATTAATCTAGAATATTAAGTATAAATAAATAGAAATCATAACACCCAAAAATAAATTTTGAAAAGGATTTAAATTAATATCAACCAAAATTAATGAACATAGATAGGAAAAAAATAATCATAGAAAGGAAAATATTATAGATGTTGGAGAGCTCCTCCAATACTTATTGTACCATCCAATTTCATCTATAGATTTTGAATTCAACCTTATTTGTCATATTCATGTACCTATAAATGAAACAAAAATTACATTAAATTCTAGAATTTATGTTCAATAATATTGAAATCAAGTATACATTGAGAATGGTGTGGTAATAAAGATATGATCCATTGATGTTTATGAAATTCTCAAAAATACAATATATATTATATTATAGATCCACAATAAATAGTTATATTCACATTTAGCTCAATTTGATTATGATTATATAGGTTACAATAAGTTCTTACCACAAAAACTACATGCCCAAGGAACCAAAACTATGTCTTAGTTTGTAAAGAAGTGAGGTAGTTTTATTTCCACCAATTTGTTATTAAAAATAATATATTTTTAATATAAACAATGAAACCACAGTTTTCTTCCCATTTAGTGAAAAATTTATATTCTTTATCCAGAAACTCATAGAAAAGAATCTATGATCACATGTTGGTAAAACATTTATTTCTATAAACCATTATATGATGTTTGTTTATATTTTTTATGTATGAAATTTTTATGATGTAAAAGAATAATTGAATAGGTGCAAGACAACAACCAAAAATATGAAATAAACCATTATGAATACCCTTTTAATGTGTAAATAAACATGTTTTTCAATAATATATTTATATAATAATTTTAAAAATTAGAGCTAAAATGAGGCGGAAAAAATACTTTTTACTTCTAAGGGTTTGACATTATTCTAAAAATTCATACCCTAAAATGGTCCCCACATCCATTAATAACAAGAGTGAAAAAGATCAGTTTTTGAAATTAAAAATATTCTTTTCAAATTTAGTTAGAAAAATTTTAATATTATTTGAAACCAATAATATGTCTACTTCCAAATCTCAATCTATTTAAAAATCTGGTTTAGAAACTATTTTTCCCAAATTAAAGACTCAATAGAATATTGACATTTGGAGAATCATTAAATAAATTAAATTCAACCTCAATAATAGATAATTTATAAATTAGGAATATTTATTAAAAACCTAGATGATTAATTTTTTTAGTTTAAATTTAAGCTATTATAAACAAATATGTGCTAGATTCATGTCGTATTTCAAAAAAAAAACTATATTTGGGAATTCATTCTTAGCACTCACTGTCTCTACAAAACATATCCTGTCTATGCTAAAAACATTTTTGATAAGAAAATATTAAGGATAAAAATCCAATAATTCATCCTCTAAATAATATACATGATAATAAAAGGGTTTTATATCAATTTTAGTATTGGATAACTATAATTATATTCCAAGAAAATTAAAAATTCTAGAAAAATAATGAAATACAATATTTATCATAAATGATTAGTATATTTTTCAAATATTTAGGGAAATAAAAAATCATAATATTAATAATTTATTGTTAATCAATTAACATTATTTCATATTTTACCCTATAATACCCTTTATCAAGTGATGATTGAAAATTTATTAGATCCACACTACCTAAACACATATGATCACATTGTAAATCTGGTTTATAAATTTCAAAATTCATGTTTTTCAAATTTTTATTATCTCCCAAAACCCCACGTATTATATATAATTATCAACACACATCACTTTGGAAACAAAATTTGAATTATATAATTAACCATGTGATTAATGGTTATAAAATTTAAAATGAAATGTGAATTTTTCGTTAGGTGTTGGATCGAGGTAACTAAGTTGATGAAAACATTTTTTTGGGTGTCTTGTTATTCCATGATGAGGGAGGATCAAATCATAGAATGTGGATAATAATATATCATACCATATCCATGAGAGGTACCATTATATATGGGTAATGGGTAAAACTATGAAAAATCGATTTCATGACATAATGTTTTTCTTATGTATTCTTAAATAAGGAAATTAACCTTATATATTGGGTCACACTATGGATATGATCAATTTCGTTATTATAACTCTTATATATTGAATTATAGTAAATAAATAATTATATATATCATGTTTGTGTTGTGTTAAAGTGCATCATGTTGTGACCATATGCAATAGTAAATCCTTAACTTGTTCCTTTGCTAAATTACTCGAGAAAATGTTGGTCATGTCATTACATGTGGGATTCACATTGAAGAATTTGCATCAGAATGATGTTTTGATGTGGAGTTTGAAGAAAACACCATGAAGGGTGAAGTCCACCCTAAAAATTGGGAGGCCACTCTATGTTGTCTTGGGATGTGGGGTTGTTTATTGTTATATGGTAGGTGTGACACTTTTTCACCCAAGCAACCATTTGAAAAGGGGTTATTGGTAGGGGCATCACATCGTGAACCCTATTGGTCGTGTCATGAGGGTTATTTATCCCAGTTTTTAAAACATGGATATATATATATATCATTTCAAGGGACCCTTATTCTCGATTTAGAGGGTATTTGGAATACATTGGGGGAGAATTTCATCCATATCCTCACCTTCTACTTCCTCCCATTCATACCTTTAGATGAGGATGGATTCTTATTTGTTTTTCACTATAATTTGAGGTATGATTTTTCTATTCTTTCTAAATTTATATTCTCATTTTGGCCACTAGTTTCTATGTATTTATGATAAATTTTAATGAATTGTTCATTATGTCATAGTGAAATGAGGCCTATATGATGAGGATTTTTTCTCTGTGAGAATCAGTACCATGCTACATAAATATATATTTTTTTGAAATTTAAAGGAGTTGATATTGCTCATTATATTTGTTATATTATTCCATTTTCTTATAACTAAAAAATTAATTACACTTCATTATAATTATTTATTTTTTATTTTATGGATTGTAATTAGAGATTAGGAGTTTTCACTCGACTAGATGAGGAATGAATGTGATTTTTTAAGGATGAGTTGAGATCAATATTTATGGTAACTTCACATTGGAGGTTGGTAGTTAATAAAAACTATAATATGTTCATGTTGATACCTGAGTGTGCATGATTTCATGAAAATAAGGATTTAGATAAATATTATTGTGATATATAGAGATATGGATAAATACATATGATATAATTTATCCTCATAGTGTTGGATTAATTGATATGTTTCTCTGAGGTATTTTATAATAACCAAATGACCGTTTCACTAAGGGGGAAGATGTGTCAGTGGAGTTTAAAAGATTCCTAGTCTAGGTATCAATATTCTATATGAGTTGTACATATCCAAGATTAGATTATTTTGGATAGATATGAAGGAATTAGAAGATCATATATACATAGTGGTGATAGTTGAGACAATCATACTACTCACACTAGATGTGGATGACTCTCTTGATAGAAAAGTGGTGAATGAATGCGTGTTACAAGAATGATAATATATCATGAGAAACATAAAGGGTTATATGGATGGTATCCTTGAAAATATCGTATTGATAAATCTATATAAGATATTTGAGATATGTTTTAGGAATGGTTAATGAGATTTTTTTAATATCTTGGAACTATATTTCCAATGGGTACAATACATGTTAGCTTGGTATGACCCTTAATAGTGAGACCAGATTGTGATAAGAGAATTTAAAGTAGACTTGAGAATAATCATTTAATTTAGTATCAAGAGGGCCTATGGGATCTAAGGATTCACTGATTGGGGATGAGTGTGTGTTAGTATTAATGAGTATAAACTAGAATTGGTTTAGAGAACATAGTAGGTTCCCTAATGGGAGAGATTACAATGTTGATAAGTTTAGCATACAATGTATTCATTATAGAGACTCTTGAGGATATTAACATATGATCCTTGATAGAAGATGAATGTTCATTATGATGTGGATCATAGTCTTAATTAAATATCTAATAGGTTATGGTTTGGTGATATTTTAGGATGGGTTAGGATAATTCACATATAGTTATATTTGTGTGATAGTTTGTCTATATTAAATATGTTGATATTGGATGGGTGGCCTCACATTGTGTTAGGATGTGGTGGAAGGATCCTTTAATGACCTGAATATTTATGAATAAAATTATATTTTTGAATGAATAAATAGGTTATTATGAAATTAAATTATTCAAAACACTTTCACTATATTGTACTATCATATGTTATATCTTTTCAGATTTAAAATAATATGAAGAATCATAGATATTGATAATATATCTAGTTTACAATTACCATTATCATTAGCAGATTAATGGTTTCAATAAAGTCCAATTGAAACCAATTAGAGTGACATCCTCAAATAGTAGGATCATACCGTATAAATCCCATTAAATATAAATTTTTATAGATATACCATCATTGGGTTATTACCATTACCACGACTAAGCTCAGATTTAAAAACTAATACATTAAGAAAATCCTTTATGGGAAATGTTTAAGGTCATCGAGATTATGACCCAACCCATATATGTCGAAAAAGTCTTATAAAATTGCACCATAACCCACCTTACCCTTAGGGAAAATGCTCATGAAATAAGGGATATGTATCTAGACCATAACCATATTAATTTTTATATTTTTATTTTTAATATAATAATTATTATATTTATACTTTTTTATTGTGATTAATTTTCTTATCATTAAAAATGAGTCAGAAAAAAATTATATTATGAGAAAATGAAATATTAGTTTCATTTTGAGGAAATATATAGTTTCCATCATGAAATATGTTTTAATAAACAATTATTTTTTAGAAAATCACATTTTAGTAAAAAAATATAATTAAATATTATCTATTAAATATTAATGATAATATAAATTTATGAAGTCAAATGAAATTTTTTATAAGGGTTAGAAAAATTTTATTGTAAAAAATATTATTTACAATAAATGGGTATTTTTTTCTTTTAAAGTGTAAATTATCATATTTATATAATAACTTTGAAAAATAAATATTATTTTTGAAATCAGCGCATTGTAATTATAAAAATTTATTTTTTACTAATTTTCGAAGACATTCAATTTTTTGGGTAAAGAATAAAAAGGTATAATTATACATTATGTATTATTACACTATAATTGTCTAAAATTGATGTAATAAACCTTATATAGAGTATACATGACCCAAATTATGTTTACAATTTAAAATAGATTTTTATGTTATTTAATTAATTTTATAAACCCTTAATGAATTCTCCAAAACCTATATTATATTTCAAGGATTTAATGTCAATTTTTTTATAAACATGATTCTCTTCTACATCAACATGGGAATCATTTTAATGTTTTTATTTATTAGCCTTATAAAATAATGAAAACAACTCAGCTTTGGAAGAGGCCAGGGGAAAAACTATTTGACAATTTATTTTTTTTATTAAATTATCATATAGAGTCCAAACCCAATGTTTTGGAATTATTAATGAATTATCCTCTCAATGATTATATAAACACACCCAACCTCTCATTATACATCACTCTAAACCCTTGGATAAAAATTTTACTCTTAAAATCCATCTCTAGATCCCTCCCACATTTCCCCAATCCCTTAATAATCTATTTAAAATTATTTAGAATCACTATCGCATGGTAAGGGATCCTCTACCCCTCTTTATTCAAGAACCTTCATTCTGTCATGATTTTTTATTCGCAATTGTTCAACATGGGATATGTTTTTACACCACAATATTACTATCATTGTGATTCCAAATTAATTAGATACCCATTTCTCAATCATTTCCCCATTCTATAAACTATTATGTACACTAGTTATGCTATGAAATTATTCTATGGGTTTCTATGCCAAATAAGTGTGTAATGAATACATGTATTTATATTAACTAAAAGGTATTCAAATAGTTGTAATTATTTTTAATTTATGATATATTTACATTTATTTAACCTATATTACATAATAGTGTGGTTAAAATTGATGAATAAAATCCTTATGTTGTATGATCCAGGTTTCAAAATTATGAATATACATGATATAAAATTGGTGGTTGGGCCTAAAATTATATAACTCTATAATGCATTGAGAAACAATTTTATATGAAGATATTAAATGTATGGTAAATGGTATTTTATTATAATAAATATATTATTATTGGTTATTATCTTGGAATTATGTTTATAATTTTATTTTTTTTATGTTTTTTCTACATTCCTATGTTTCCTTTATGTTATCATGCTATATCATTCTTCAAAATTCATGATTTTGATTCTAAACCCTCTAATTTTAAATTGCTAAGCCTATTATAACAAATTTATTTCTATACCTTATTATTTCTTTATTTATTCCCCTACTTGTCTTTATAGCTCACACTATTCTTATGTATGTCCCCAAGTTATCCTATGCAGTTTTAAAATATCTAAGTAATATAATGGAATGTGTTCAGAGTTTTTAAATAATGTCTTTGTACTCATGTTTTCTATTACTATATCATGTGTCAAATTTTCTAAAGAAAATACTCATGATGATCTTTTGGGGTTCTATTAAGTTAATTTTATATAATAAGTTGTGAAATAAGGTGTAATAATGATATTAGTTTTCATAGATGGTATTAAAGAAAACAATACTTATTTTTGGGATTGGTATTGGAATACTATAGTGAAATCCTTAAGAATAAAACTAAACATATGAAAACATCACTATGTTTTTTCTTAAATTATATATTCTGTTGTTTCCAAGAATATAAACCATTTTTTGGATACTATAAGTGGATTTAGCTCTTACACAGAGGATGCTATGGGTAAAAACTGTTGAAAGAAAACATCAAGGAGGACTTGGTCATCACCTGGTGCAAAAAATGGCCTTAATTCAAACATGGTTCAAAACCCCATGGGTTTTACTTTGTAACAACCGAGGAATGTTCACTATATTTTAGTTAGAATAAATCTAATTTTATTGAT
Organism: Viscum album; assembly: GCA_963277665.1. Taxonomy (NCBI): domain Eukaryota; kingdom Viridiplantae; phylum Streptophyta; class Magnoliopsida; order Santalales; family Viscaceae; genus Viscum; species Viscum album. Next base: position 1,017,563,300 of record OY728133.1, on the reverse strand, counting down.
ATGTTTTGATGCATGTGCCTCTGGTTTTAAACAAAAAACTATTTAGTAACTCTTTTTAAAAAATAATTTAAAATTAATTTTTAAAGGTTTTATTAATATTATATTAAAAAATAAACATATTTTTTTTAAATTAAAATACCAAGATAGTCATTGGGTGAATTTTTTGGATTTTTCTGAGGAGTTTCATTTTTTAATAAATAGCGAAAAATACTAAATGTTAATTGATAACCACCTTTCCATATATCTAATTTGTAATGGAAAATTGTATATTTTTGTAATTAAAAATAGTAAAACTATACATATATTTATCAACATTTTTATATTATAATGATTTTTGTCACGAACCAACCCGGGTCACCCCTGAAGCGGTGACCCGAGCCGGCCTGCGACATGGCCCGAGGGGCGTTCTCGATCCCCACAGGCTGGAAAATAGTGCCGGGCATCAAAATTAAACAGGTGGGAACAATTATTCCCAAAAGAAAATAAACTAAGCAGCAGAAAAAAAATAGAACAAAAGCAAATAAATAAAGAACAACCAACAATGCTACTAACCTGACCACGAGCAAAACTCCATGTGACCCCATGGGTCACTCTCCAATACCACAACCAATGTTGCTCAAGGCGAAAAAATGATGCTGGAACCTACAATAGAACTAAAAACAAGAAAACACTATAGGCGTGAGTATTAAAACTCAGTAGGTAGGCCCGACTAATTCTATTCCCAATTCACATTCCATTAAACAAAGAATTTATCAATTCAAGGTTTTCACTAAATTATATAAAATATGGTTTCCACACACACTTTCATTTCTAAAACAAGTAACAGTCCATTGCTCTTTTTTAATTTAGAAAAAGTTGGATGTTGAAAGAAACAGGTGCATTGCATTTTTAAAACATTTTGCGACCAATTTAGAAATCCAAACATTAGTTGTTAGTCAAAAGGAAAATCACACACAACACACTACACACACTAAGGGCAATGGAAAAAGTGGAACACATGGGTCAGTAACCAAACTCGACCTTTCAATCGTCCGCCACATACAAATAAACACTAAAAGAAACATGGATTGAACCTTGGTGATTGTGGAAAATCCAAAACATACTATACAAGTGACTCATACTTAAGGAATGCCCTAACTCGATGACGTCATAACACCCATACTACTACCCGGTATAGCCCTTCATGGCCTAACCCAGGGGCCCAATCCCCATAGAATCAATAACTCAGTATTCCCCTGCTATGGGGCCACTATCCAGTGCGTATTCTAAACTAGTGCAGCAATCGTTCTCAGAAAATTCACTCAATATGCTAGGTTCCCATGTCAACACACACAATAAAAGGGGTGCTTCCACATTGTAAATCAATCAGTCAGGATGCACAAATATCACACATAATTCACGCAATCAACGCACACCAAAGATTACCCCTGATTGGGTTTTCCAAAATAATTAATTTCATTAAAGTGACAAAAGGGCCTTCAATAATTTTAAATAAAAACCCCATTTCTCGAGAAAACCCAAAACCCTTGTTCAGAACAAATCATATATCTTTAAAACTAGAAGTAAATTTGAAATTTCGTGAATTATGATTAATACAAAAATGGGAATTCTTTCAATACTGGGTGTACTATCATCAGGAAAATGTTTCAAGGATTTGGTATAAAATAAATGGATCTATTCACACCAAATAACCATTTAAAAATTTATTATCTTATATTATTTCTCATTCATTAAAAATTAATAAAACAATAAGGAATTGATAAATTCTAAATCTAAAGGTAAGTGCAGTGGGGGACCTCCCTCGACTCGCTATCCAAACACAAAGGCGCGACATGCCTCGCACAGGCGTACAAGAAAGCACAAGATGATGACCACAATATCACGAGGCTACCTTGCGAATGTGCTGAAATAAACGCATAAAACCAAAATCACAAAAAGACGGACTTAAAACAAACCAAACAAACAAACAACGCGAAAGAACCACCTTGACACATTTTTGAAACATGACTCTCACCATCAACAATATTTATTAGGTCACTTTAAAAATCCATTAAGTGTTTACAAAACCACATAACACTAAAATAAATCACTAATCATTTTAAAGATCCAACAGACCTTTTTAAGAAAACACTTGTGCACAACCTGACAAAAGAACACGAAACGATGATATCAATATTTAAAAACATGCGCCCCTAACACATTTTCAAAACCAGGCTCGTAGCCTACACACTGTTTAATAAATTATTTAAAAGTTTGTAAATCTGATTTGAGAAGTATACCACATATTTTCACACAGAAAACCAACTTAAAACCCCTTTTTTATATATAATACAGACCAAACCAACTTCACAACTAAACAGTCTTATCAACTCAACTTAAGGCCCAATCATTTCACGAAATAATTGAATTTCACAAAATCACCAAATATTTTTGAACTCATTAAATATAATTATGAACTCAACAATGAACTAAATATGGGGTATTATAAAGTTGAAGATCAAATAAGATAAATAATTTAAAGAACCAAAGTGTCAAAATAACGCATTGGAAAGGATAAACTGGGATTCAGCTACCTCAATTCAAGTGCGGACATGATGGAACTTCCACGGAAGGTGGAACGACACTCCGTGAACCAAACGAACAACCCTGGGTGTGATTAGAGTGGGCTGGTCGGACCGGGGGAGTTCCTGGCGAGGCTGGCCGGCTGTTGTAGGAGACCAGTGAGGAAGAAAAATGGTGGGGCTCAGGTTCGGATCACTAGGGAGCGGAAAACCGAAGGGGTTTAGGCTTCCGCTGATGAGGCAAGGCGAGAAGATAGAGGATGAAGAGGGGGGGCTATGGCAAAGGCGGTGGTGTGACGAGAGGCGCTGCTGCACAGGGGGTAAACAGGGGGGGAGTGCGGAGGTGGTGCGAGCGGGAGCCGGTGGTGAAGACCTACTGCGTTGCACCACTATAAGGGGCGGGGGAGAGGTATGATGCACTGCTAGGAGGGGAACAGAGGTGACAAAGAGGGGGTCCAGGGGTGTTTGGGTGCGGCGTGTAGGAACACGGAAGAGGGGGGGCGCCGAGGGATTTGTTAGGGTTTCATTTCTTTTATTTTTTTTAATAATAAAACAATCATTATAATAACAATATTATTAAAAAAAATATTATTATTATTATAATTATTAAACACTTTATAAAAAAACAGTTTAATTTAATTTGACATACACTATTTTATTTATTTATATATATTCTTCCCCATTTACCATTTAAATCAATTCATTTATTTACTTCGAAAATCGGGGCAGTTGCATTGCTTGCCTGCAGTCCGACGCACTGCTGAGAAAACTGCACCCGAACCGTGCCACCTGGTATGAACCGCTTGCAAGGTCAAGTCACATGCTCTCCACACGGTTCTATAACTTTCTCGTGAGTCACACTCCATAACTCTGATACTCTCGAGAGTCTGTGTGGGCACCACGCTGTTACTCATAACCGCGCAGGATGATCATGCAACAGTGGAAAGGTATCTAAAACCCAAAGTAATAATTAAAATAAGTAATAATAACATATCTGCAAGGTCTGGGTGTGACAATTCTCCCCACCACAGACACTTTCTTCCCCCAGAAAGTCACCCAGCCAAATGATGGACCAAACAAGAATCAATTCCCAAATAAAACTAGAAGAAACCACAACATAAGAGAATGGGAGAACACGAGAGGGTTCTCCCCACCATAAGGACTCAACTGGAGTGGAAATTTTAACACTCAAATATTCCACCTCGAGAAGGGGGGGGGGTGACATGGGAACTCCCAACCGATCCTGATTAACCTCTATAGCATGAGTGAAATGACACCTCCGCCAAAAATTGGAACTCTCGACTCAGACCAAAGAAAGCTCAAACACTAGAGAAAAACCTCCGAACAAAACTTAACCCAATAAGTAAACTCGAGAATTACCACAAACTTTGATCCTTCCATAGGCACTTACATCTCCAAACGAACACAGTCAAACTGAGATTAACCCATACAAGGTTCAAAGACATTTTTAAAGGAAAACATACGATTCAGAGAATCATAATTCAGACAAACAATACTATTTGGATTACAACAAACACGTCTATCCTAACTTCACGACGAAACAATGGACCTACAACAACGCCAAAACTTTAACAGTGGAAGAATGAAAACGGAAGGACTTTAAATGTTTCGTTGGAAACACGGAACACCAAAACCCGAACTGAGGCTTCACACCCTCGATAACTCGTGACTACGCGCAAGATTAACCCCAAGACCTGTGGCCGGGGCTCTGATGGCTAAAGAATCTCCTGCCTCACAGTCAGGCACTCGAATCTTCTGGTCATAGTGTCTTTCCCAGGCGACGCTTCCTGCAAAGCTTCTCTAGATGATCCAGACACCTGCAATGATAGAACGTCTTCGGAGGGGTGTGACATGGCGGCTCGTATTCCCTAAACGTCCAAACTGATAGTACACCATTAGACGGTCCAACAAACTGGAAGTTAGAACCACTACAAGGAACTCTTTAGAAACAAATTTACCTGACACCCTCTGGTCGTTAGATGGAAGACCTTCATGAGCAACTGAATACAGTGGATTTCCAACCGTTTGTGCTCCGGAGACCAACTCAACTAAGAACACATCATGCACCAACTTATCAAATGTGATGCTCCCCAAAAGATAGGACTCTCTCCTTGATCTCTGGACGAAGACCCCTGATGAAGGGAGAAGTCTTCATCCAGTCCTGTGACACTACCCATGAAAAAGAGACACAAGATCCTTGAAATGGTCAACATACGCTTTCACCGTATGTTGGACATATTTAAAACGTATGAGCTCTTCCATTTTCTTCTTCTTCACCTCCACAAGTATAAACCATCGAAATAAGATGGCTTTAAAGACATACCAAATCATCCCAACTTGCAGTAATGGCGGGGCGAGCAAATCCTACTCGTTAAGAGCTGGACCTTCGAACAGACCTAGAACAACATGCACTCTAACAACTTCGTGAGTTCCCAATACCCAGAAGATGCGCTCGACCTCTTCAAGTAACTCCACTATCTCCAACAGACTCCAATCACCATGAAGGACATACAACATCCGAGAAAAATCGAAAACTGGGCTTGACTCATCAAAACTCTGGGGACCTTTCTGGGTGGCATTTCTGAACAACATATATAACACCAAGACAAAACCGATATCAATCTAAGAAACATCAATAAAGCACCCTCATACAAAAAACAACCATCTCAAAAGAAACCAAAAAACCACAAACATAACCCAAAATTCCCTGTCCAAAGTTCCTGTTCCATTTTAGATTCCAAAACCACCCCTTTTTTTATTTCAAAACCGCTTTATTTCAAGACCAATTTCCAAATACCAACTCCACTTTTCTAACCAAAGTCACTTTCCAAAACCATTTTCTTCTTTAAAATAAAATTTAGAAAACAAGGTCAAGCCTTTAATTTCAAACACACCCAGGTAATCCCATGAACCATTGCACATGTCTTCATCCACTTTCATTCATACGCACCAACACACACTTTCCACGAATCCTCTCACATGTGAAAATTTTCATATGGAGTACTTGAGGTTTCACCCCAGACCATTCTCGACCAATTTCCAAGAAAACAATGGTTTTCCAAACCAAAGGCTTTCAGTTTTAAAACCCATTTCATAAATTTAAAGTCATTTAAAAGAAATCAGTCCCATTTCCAAAACCCCTTTTTTTCATTTCCAAAAAACGCACTTACACCAACCTGAACGAAAATGACACTCAACTTGGATAAAACCACTAGAGTGAAGGACTGGCGGTCACACATAACCTGGCGACATGGTAGTGGGTCATGCCCAAAGTAAGCGTCAACAACTAGGACGAATTCAAACCGTGTACCCCGACTCCACATGGGTCACTACTCCATGTGAGATCATGATGAAACATCGGTTTACCTCCGTTGTCATCCCTCAATCCAAAACAAACCAGAACGAAATAAAGACTCAATTCCCGGACTATCCCTGGAGACACGAGGTGCAGAACGAGCGAGGGTTAATGATGTCTTTCTTATACCTACCTCTCGAGTCCCAAAAATCATAATCTCTATCTACCAGACATCCCAAATAACAAGGTCCCCCCTCTGATACCATTTTGTCACGAACCAACCTGGGTCGACCCTGAACTGGTCACCCGAGCCAGCCCGCGACATGACCCGAGGGGCATTCCTGATCCCCATGGGCTGGAAAACTAGTGTCAGGAATCAAAATTAAACAGGTGGGAATGATTTGGCCCAAAAGAAAATAAACTAACCAGCAAAAAAAAAGAACAGAAGCAAATAAATAAAGAACAACCAACAATGCTACTAACATGACCATGACCAAAACTCCATGTGACCCCATGGGTCACTCTCCAATACCACACCAAAGTTGGTCGAGGCGAAAAACTGAAGCTGGAACCTGCAACAGAACTAAAAACAAGAAAACACTATAGGCGTGAGTATTAAAACTCAGTTGGTAGGCCCGAGCAATTATATTTCCAATGCACATACCATTAAACAATGAATTTATCAATTCCAGGTTTGCACTGAATAATATAAAATATGGTTTCCAAACACACTTTCATTTCTAAAACAAGTAACAGTCCATTACCCTTTTTAATTTAGAACAAGTTTTATGTTGAAAGAAACAGGTGCCTTGCATTTTTAAAACATTTTGCTAACAATTTAGAAATCCAAACTTTAGTTGTTAGTCAAAAGGAAAATCACACACAACACACTACACACACAAAGGGAAATGGAAAAAGTGGCACACATGGGTCAGAAACTGAACTCGACTTCTCAATCATCCGCCACATACAAATAAACACTAAAAGAAACATGGGTCGAACCTAGGAGATCGTGAAAAATCCAGAATATACTATACATGTGACTCATCCTGAAGTCATTCCCTAACTCAATGACGTCATAACTCCCACACTACTACCCGGTGTAGCCTTGCATGGCCTAACCGAGGGTCCCAATCCCCATAGCAGTAATAACTCAGTATTCCCCTGCTATGGGGCCATTAGCCAGTGCGCATTCTAAACTAGTGCATCAATCATTCTCAGAAAATTCACTCAATTTTTCAGGTTCCCATGTCCACACACACAATAAAAAGGGGTGCGTCCACAATGTAAATCAATTAGTCATGATGCACAAATATCACACATAACTCATGCAATCAACGCACACCAAAGATCACCCCTGAGTGGGTTTTCCAAAATAATTAATTTCATTAAAGTTCCAAATGGACCTTCACAAATTTTAATGCAAAACCTCATTTCTCGAGAAAACCCAAAACCCTTGTTCAGAAGAAATCATATATATTTAAAACTAGAAGTACATTTGACATTCCATGAATTATGTTTAATGTCAAAATGAGAATTCTTTCAATATTGGGTGTCCGCTCGTCAAGAAAATGTTTCAAGTGTTTGGTATAAAATAAATGGCTCTATTCGCACCAAATAATCATTTAAAAATTTATTATCTTATATTATTTATCATTAATTAAAAATTAATAAAACAACAAGAAATTAATAAATTCTAAATCTAAAGGTATGTGCAGTGGGGGACCTACCTCAGCTCGCTGTCCAAACACAATGGCGGGACATGCCTCGCACAGGCGTACAAGCAAGCGCAAGCTGATGACCACAATATCATGGGGTTACCTTGCGAACGCACTGAAATAAACGCATAAAACCAAAATCACACAAAGGCGGACTTAAAACAAACCAAACAAACAAACAATGCGAATGAACCACCACGACACGTTTTTGAAACACGACTCTCACCATCAATATTATTTATTAGGTCACTCTAAAAATCCGCAAAGTGTTTACAAAAACCACAGAACACCAAAATAAATCACTAATCATTTTAAAGAGCCAACAAAACTTTTTAAGAAAACAGTAGTGCAAAACCTTACAAAAGTGCTTGACACGGTGATATAAATATTTAAAAAAACGCGCGCCTAACACATTTTCAAAACCAGGCTCGTAGCCTGCACACTATTTAATAAATAATTTAAAAGTTTATAAATCTGATTTGAGAAGTATACCACATCTTTTCACACACAAAAACAACTCAACAACCATTTTTTTCCATAATACACAGAAAACCAACTTCACAACTAAACAGTCTTATCAACTCAAATTAAGGCCCAAACATTTCATGAAATAATCAAATTTCAAAAAATCACCAAATATTTTTTTAACTCATTCAATAGAATTATAAACTCAACAATGGACTAAATATGGGGTATTATAAAGCTGCAGATCAAATAATATAAATAATTTAAAGAATGTAAGTGTCAAAATAACGTATTGGAAAGGATAAACTGAGATTTATCTACCTCAATTCAAGTGCGGACACAACAGAACCTCCACGGAAGGTGGAACGATGCACCACGGACCAAACAAACAACCCCGGGTGTGATCAGAGTGGGCTGGTCGGACCGGGGGAGTTACCAGTGAGGTTTCCTGGCTGTTGCAGGAGACTGGTGATGAGGGAAAATGGAGGGGCTCGGGTACGGATCACTAGGGAGTGGAAAACCGAAGGGGTTGCGACTGCTACTGATGAGGCGAGGCGGGAAAATAGAGGATGAAGAGGGGGGAGGGTGGTGGGTGGGTGGGGGGGGGGATATGGAAAAGGTGGTGGTGCGACGGGAGTCGCTGCTGTGCAGGGGGTAAACAGGGGGGGTGAGTGCGGAGGTGGTGCAAATGGGAGCTGGTGGCAGAGACTTGTTGTGTTGCACTGCTAGGAGGGGGGAAGAGGTATGCTGCACTACTGGGAGGGGAACAGAGGCGATGAAGAGGGGGTCCAGGGGTGTCTGGGTGCGGCGCGCAGGAACATGGAAGAGGGGGTGGGGGCACTGATGGATTGGTTAGGGTTTCATTTCTTTTTTTAATAATAACACAATAATTATAATAACAATATTATTAAAAAAACATATTATTATTGTTATAATTATTAAAAACTTTATAAAAAAAATTGTTTAATTTAATTTGAGATAAACTATTTTATTTACTTATATATATATTCTTCCCCATTTACCATTTAAATCAATTCATTTATTTACTTTGAAAATCGGGGCAGTTGCATTGCTCGCCTATAGTCCGACGCACTGCTGAGCAAACTCCGCCCGAACCATGCCACCCGGTACCACCCGATTTCAGGGTCAAGTAACATGATCTCCGCGCGATTCTATAAATTGTGCATGAGTCGCACGCCATAACTCTGACACACCTGAGGGTCCGTGCGGGCACCGTGCTGTTACTCCTAACCGCGCATGATGATCGTGAAATAGTGGAAAATTGTCTAAAACCCAAAATAATAATTAAAATAATTAATAATAACCAATATGTGAGGTCGGTGTGTGACAATTTTCATATTTAATTTAGATATAAAAACCTTTATAAATTTTTGACCATTTTCAATTTAAAACCCCTATTTCTTTTCACTTATGTGAGATTAATTTAAAATAAAAACATTCAAATTATGTTATTTGAATTTGGAAAAATGAATTCAATATTTGGAATAATATTAATTTATAATAATTCAAAAAAACCAAAATGAATAGTGAAAAAAAGTAAAAATTGATTATCGTGGTAATAGTAAAAATAGGCTTACCGAGGGATTAAAATAGAATGACATGTTGAGACATGACAAAAATATTATATTAAATTTATTTAATTAGTTTATTTGGACCTTTTCAATAATTTTTTTCTAAAATATGGAAACTATATTCCACATGGATTTGAATATGGGTCAAATAATAAGTTATGTAATGAAAATACAGAAAATAAACTTATTTTCTTATAATTTATACAAAGAATTGGGAGAGGGAAAAAAGATAAGTTATGTTATATATATTCTTTTGAAATAATTATTAGTTTTTTATTATAATTATTTACATATAACTATTATAGATGAAATAATTACTAGAAATTTTTAAGAAACACCAACATTGAAATTATTTTGTAAGTAACTAAATAAAATTATTGGTATCAAAAATATCAACAGTGAAGAAAATTGAGTAAATAACTCGGATATATTTTTTTATATGAATGTAAAATGTTATATAGGTTTTAAAATAATATATTCAAATTACATAACTGTCTTGATATTTTTTAAATTCAAATGATTTGAATAATGTCAAAAGTTATATTAATGTTTTTATAATAAATTATACTAAAATGGTTCAGATCATGGTTTTAGTAACCCAAAACCACAACCACGCAAATTTATTAATAAAAATTAAAGGAAACAAAAACATGAAAACACAAGGTGCAGACCCCCAAAGATAAAAATGAAGTCCGCAAAGACTCCACAAACCACAGGACTCTAACACATTTCTAGAGACATCCGTCCAGCATCCTATTGGAAGCAAGAACTATACAGAACATGAAGTCAATATCACGCATCCCAAGGAAATCTCATCCGAGATCTTCGTCGCTGTGCCCGCTGTAAACATCACCCTCGCTGAAAATCTGTCTCCATCAACTCATCCATAGGACAAAAAACTGGATCCCGACAGGAAACACAATCTCCTTGCCTCACAGTCAACACGCAACATGCCATAACCAAAAATAAAAAAACCAAAAAATAATCCCGAGGTGAAAGTCAATGAACCGACTCCCATCCTTTTCAATCCTTGTCTTGCACTTATAATAAATTATATTTTATTAAATGATTTTAAATTACTAATAAATTTATATTATTTAATGTGATGTTTAAATTTTAATAAATACCAATTATGTTACATCCATGTGTCCATTTCACTTTTATATTTAATATACTAACCCCTAAATAGTAAAAAAATATGTTAGCACAATTAAGGTTAAAGTGGTATTCTTGTGCGTTACATGCGTTTGTGTTAAAATTAATTTCCAACATACATAGTATATTTATTTTATAAATTTGATAAATTATTTATAATATTTGGTTTTATATTTTTTTAAAATGTATCACTTTAATTTAGTTTTAATTTATATATTACCTAGGTTATTAAAGTAGTTATTGTAGTGAAAACCCAAAATGGAAAAAATTTCGAAACATAGAAGTTATGGAATAAAATGTTTATATCATGTCTATTAATGTGTGTTGGAGGTTTATACCAACCTTATAATCCAACTACATCTTTAGTTATCAATTTTTGATACAGTTTATGTTATATTGAACTAACAATAGTGAATACCTTTGGGTATTTAAAAACATTCCACTCCTTTGTAAGTATAAAAGGGAACTCAACCCCTGACTACATCAATATTCTATAGATTTTTTTCTGATAAAAAACCTTCCTAAATCACTTAAAAACATCACTATACTAAGCTTAGTAACATTATTTTTTTCAAAAATTTGTCCTTTCAGGTATTTTGTTCAATCATAATGAGAATAACCAAATGAGAAGTAATGTTCTTCAACATGCATCTAAATTTTATTTTTCTCTCCGCCTCTTTCAATATCTATTATACCATGATTATATATTAAACTCAGCTTATTTAATATAAATATATTCTTTATGTCATGGTTATGAATTAAAATCAAACATACTTACATATAATGAGTTATTAAATCATCATTCATGTGTAAGGAGGAATAAAGGCTTACACACTGATGTCATTCGTTTTTCCATTTCCATCTACCAAGGTTGGATATGATGATTTATATAAAGAATATAAATGAAAATTATAAAATATTTATACATATTGAGTAATTATATAATATATATATCTATATTTTATTTCCATTTCATAGGATATATGATAATTTCACTCGTGTGGACGATGGACTATAGCCTGGTGAAGTGATGTGATTCGTCTTCCACGAACACTTAACATGGATGGTAAAAAAGATAAAGTTATTGATTTTATACGATATAAATTAAATAATTATGATATAAATTACATATTTATAATTTTTTAAAGACTATATATATCATTTTAGATCATTCCTTTTCAATTACGTAAACATGACAACGTCATTCGTGTACGTGTGGGCTACCACCTTTTTGAAGCGATGTGACTTTGTTTTCATCACCAAACCACATAGATGAAATATATTAGTATATAATATAGTAATAGTAATATTATTATCATTATATAATGGTAAAATATTGTAAGAACCCAGATCTTATTTTCAGGTATGGATCTTGTTTTCGAGTGTTTTTGAGTAAAAAGGGGGGTTTTTGAAAAATTAAGGTGTACATGCCGTGTAATTAGGAGTACACATCATGTATTTGGTTGCTGCGGGTAGGCATGTACTAGCCGTGTAATAGCCGAGTACATGGCTATGTGGGGTTTCCTAAAGACTGCATAAAGTGGGCCCCTATAAAAGCATATACATGCTATGTATCTTTAAATAACACACTGCGTATTTTTATTTTTAATTGTTATATCAGACCAAGACCACATCCCGTTTACAGAAACAACTTCATCTAAACCAATCTGGTCCCGGAGTGATGGAAGTCACCAAATCTTTTTCGAGTCCCCAATCTTCACTCCATTCTCCAAATCAAACACCACTGATTGCGTTGGAATTGCCTCAGTGAGTTCTTCCTTCTTCTAGAACATCTCCTATTGATTTCTCCTCTTTCATGTGTTATTTGAGGTTGAATTTTTTTGACATTTTTGTAGATCTACGACATTATAGGTCAATTAAAATGCTGAGATTCAACTATTTCAATAGTACAATGTCAAGGTAGGTGGTTTTTGGCCTTTCGTGGTTTGTCTTTGAGTTTATATGCCAAAGTACCGATTACCCATGTTTCAGGTATTTCGGGTTAAAGGATTTGAACCATGTTTTATCATCCTTAGATTTATTATTAGATTAAGGATTTTTTTGATGTGATATTATGTGAAATTTCATGTTAATGGAACACCCCATGGGTGCGTTTCACTGTTTGACTATTTAGGGTTGTTTGGTTCAGGTTGCCTATGAGGCATGCCTTATTTCCTAACTACTTGTTAAATGCTTGTGATTTTCATTGAAATTGTTTAGCCATATAGTATTTGATATTACTTGGGGATTCTTGTTATCATGTATGCATGATTGAATTACACAGGGTTGTGGGAACCTAGTGTAGTTAGACTATAGGGGGGATTGATTGTGAGTGCTCCCTCAGAGTATCTATAGTCACATTACGAGACCATAGGGGGTATTGACATTGAGTGCTTCTTTAGTGTGTCTGATATAATTGCACTATGAGACTATAGAGAGGATTGAATATGTGGGATCCCTTAGAGTGTCTATAGATAAGTTACGAGACTACAAGGGTGAATTGACATTGAGTGATTTCCTAGAGAGTCTATAGTTATTGTGGAAGGACCATAGGGGGAATTGAATGTGAGAGATTCCTCAGAGTGTCTTTGTCTTTTTTTACTTAATTTGACCAGAGGGGCTAGACTGTGTGAGCTACCCAAATGGTTATTAGAAACTTTGAATGATTGTGATGCATTTACCAAGCCAAAGCACAAGCTTGGATTCGTTCCAATTTGGTAGTATTCTAAGATACCTATTTGTGATACTTGCATGATTAAATATTGGACATAAAATTCTAATGAATGCAAACAGAAACTGTGGGATCTGTTACTTTTTTGTACTCCTAGTTTCTTTGCTACATTTCTGTTTTTCCATGATATATATACTTATTGATAGTTAGGTATAGATTTTGGGCGGTTTCCTACAAGGATTCATCTCACAACCTATTTGGGCCATTCTTTTGGACCCAAATAGATTATATTGTTATAGGTATAGATAAGGGAAAGCACCCTTCTACTTTAGGTGCTTGATGGATATGGATCTAGAGAGAATATGCCCAAGATGAGGCTTGTGATGCTGTTGGAGTTTATTTTTTATTTATTTTTACCATGGTTTAGTACTATATTTGCAGCATGGTGACTTGTTTGGATTCTTTCCTAGACATATGTGACATGTATCATTTATATATATGTGCTCCAGTTTTTTATTTACTTTAGTCTTCTACTGTTTAATTATTGTATGGTATTATTGTTTCCATTACTGTTATCTTTTTTTCCACTGTGTTACTCTGTCAATGATGACATAGTATCCCCACTATCACACCCAAGGCCGTCACTATTAGTCGGAAGCCTCTGGCGTTCAGGGAAATGTGCTTGAGGCTATTTGACCAACCAGGTACCGGGCACCTTTGGGTGGAAACCGGTACCGGGATGTTACAAAGTGGTATCAGAGGAAATTTTTTTCTTCTTTGACTTACTATTTAATCCTGTAGACATGGATTTGAAGAAATAGTTAGTTGGTAATAAGATGTTCACAGGAGTAGCTAACCTGTGTATAAAGAAATAGCCAATATGCCTAGAATATTTCAAATTTTCTGGTTTTTCGATTATTAAAGTTTATTTTATTTCACCATTAGGTGATTAACATGTTTTGTGCTATTACCGTTGATATTATTGAGGTTATATTTCTGTTTCAACCTGATGAGATGAGGGCATTTTATCTCATGCATCATATAGGCACTTTCTAGAGATCACATGTCATGCATTCTTGTCATGTCATTTAGGGTGAATTACTGATTGCGTGTTGTTGTGATAGATGTTGTGCTAGATATGTATGCATTTGTGATAGTTGCCTTGATATAATACATTTTATTTGACAGGGTATTATATTATTTAGGGTTTCGTTTTAATGAACTCCACACTTTGGTCCCTAAGGTGTTATGGGACCTCATGGATTGAAATTTGGTGGATCATGTGATTGATTACGCTGTTATACTTGTTTATACATGAATATGATGAAAATATTTGATTCACGGGGAATATGGTCCCCCACGGGTTTTAATTTGGCACTTTAATTTTTGTTTTAGTGTTTTTATGGGGTTATAGAGTAGATTCTAAGGATTACTATTCATAAAAACCCAGAATACACGGTGTGTAATGATGAATACATAACCTATATCCTTCTGTTTGGGAAGGAAAACTTTTCTTAAGTACATGCTGTGTATTTTTAGTACACCCCATGTAGTTGTTAATCATGTGACTGACTGTGTGGGTAGAGGCACGGGGTTGGAAAATTTTGGGTGGTACACGCCGTGTCTAGGGAGAACACGCCGTGTTGAAGAGACTATATATCCAGCCGTGTGACTAACGACATGGGTCATTTAAATCCTTCTAGTACACATTGTGTCTGGAATAAACAAGCAATGTAGGTTTGTTCTAAGGGAACCATATAGTTCTAGCCATGTAGAAGAACTTGGGAAGGACCGAAAATTCAAGTACATGTCGTGTCACAGGATGAACATGCCATGTGTAGGGGTGTTTCATGACCAGTTTTGGAAGAAGTACACATCCATGTTGAAACCTAAGGTAACATGCCATGTGGAGGGTATACACACTATGTAACCATATTTTTTAAGACATGAATGTTTTCTTTCTCCTGTTCCCTTCTTGCAATTCTATTTTTCAGTCCTTGATAATCTTGAACTAAGGTGTGCGTGGGACCTTTCAGAGTCATGCCACCGAGACGTCCTCCAGTTGTATGCCAGATACAGGGAAACAATCAAACACTGGAGATAGTATATCAGGGACTACCAGAAGATTCACCCTTTATGCCTGTCTTGGCACCAATCGTCATTCCGGATACAGGTTCCAATGCAATGTTCTGAGATGCATTCATGATGTTTATGGAAAACTTCCAGGGAGCACCACATTCTACCCTGTCTATAGAAGAGTTGACCTGGGGTTTTTAGATGCAACATCCTCCCACCTTCTTAGAGGATGAAGGACCTCAGGCTAGAGAGTCATGGTTAGAAGCCATGCTATCTATCTTTGATCATCTCGAGACACCTCCAGAGAGGAGGGTGATGATCACTACCTACATGCTTCGATAATCTACCAAGAGATGGTAGGATGTGATATCACAGGTGGGATTCCAGTAGGTTATGGTTTTTGGATGAGTTTGAGCATACCTTCTATGATTACTTCCACCCGAAAACCTTGAGGGCCGTCTGAGCCTGAGAGTTCATGAGTTTGGAGCAGGGTACACTCTCAGTCATGGAGTATTCTTCTTGCTTCATAGAGATGAAGCACTTCACACCCATTCTATGGGGTGATGAGATATTTATGGTGAATATGTTTGAGGATGGTCTCAGTCATAACATCCAATCTCATAATAAAATATTCAGGTTGAATTCTATATATTTTATAGTCAACCAGGCACTGATCATAGAGCACAACCAGATGGATTCTAGATCTATGGGCTAGGGCGGTTGGGCATCCAGAGTTGGTACTTCTCTAGCTGACAGTAGGAACTGTTGCAGGGAGTCTGGGCATGAAGAGTTGAGTAGGTGATATTTTCCTTATGGTAAACAGATAGTATTCTACCAATGTGGTAAGTGAAGATATTATAAACCTTAGTTCCCAAGGGACCTAGTTGAGTGACGATTTTTTAGAAAGATGGTTCATCTTCAGAATTTCTGTCAGTCTTTCTCACCAATAGCTGGTGATAGGGGTTCTTATATGACTCCATGTTCAGGAGAAGAACCAGCAATTTCTCCTCAGTCTAGGAATTGAAGTTCTTCAGGCCATTCAGGACAAGGTTGTGGTCATGGAAACAATGGTCAGACACAGGGTTTTCGATAGCCATAGGGTGGATCAGGTTAGGGTAGTCTGGCAGGGTCACAGGGCCGCAATACATGTCATAATTCTGTATTGGAGCAGACCTAGTAGGATTAGGATCTTGGACCCTCTACAGTTAGAGGTACAATTCTAGTTGCCTCAGTTTTAGATTCTAATCTTTTTGATACAGGAGCTTCCCATAGTTTCATATCTGTGCCTTTTGTTGAGATCCTTGGGCTTTGTATCGTTACTTCTGCTAAAAAATTGATGCTGGACACACCATTGGGGAGTGGAATGGATAGTGTATGTCAGTGCAAGGAGTTCCCTCTAGAGGTTGGTGGTGTCACTTCTTATGGGACCTTTATGTCTTAGAGATGACGAGCTATGATTTAATTCTTGAAATGGACTAGTTAGTTACCTTCTAGGCTATTGTCAATTACTATCACCGTAGGGTGAGTTTCACATCACCAAAGGGAGGGTCCTTTATTCCCAAGGGCGAGTGGGATGTCTAGGCATGCAGAGCTGGACCCGAGCATCATGGGTTGGGAGGAGTTACATCTCATATTGCTATTTTGTATATGGATGACTAGAGGACTTCATAGATAGACTTTCCTCCACTGGTGGATCATTTTAGGGACGTCTTTATAGAGAAATTTTCTTTTTTACCTCTAGATAAAGAGAAAGATTTCTCTATTGAGCTTGTATCGGGAGTGGCACCAGATTCCATTCCTCCTTATAGGATGACTACAGCAGAGTTACAGGAGCTCAAGAAGCTGTTTTAGGAGTTGTGGGAAAAGGATTTCATCCGACCCAATACTTTTCCTTGGAGTTATCCAGTCATTTTTGTGAAGAAGGTGGATGGTACCTTTAGAATTTGTGTGGATTATCGGAAGCTAAACCAGTTGACAGTCAAGAATTGATATCCGTTACCGTGGATTGATGATCTCTTTGATCAGCTTTGAGGAGCCCGGGTGTTCTCAAAGATTGAATTGAGATCTAATCATCATCAGTTTTGCGTTAGAGCATCAGATATACCTATTACAGCCTTTCAGAGTAGGTATGGTCTATGTGAGTATGTGGTTATTCAGTTTAGTCTCACGAATGCTCCTGCAATGTTTATGGCAGTGATGAACTGAATTTTCCATCCATACATGGTTTCTTTTGTGGTGGTTTTCATGGATGATATCTTGGTGTATTCTCACACTCGACCTGACCATTCTAACCATATTGATATCATCTTGAGTACACTGAGAGAGAATTAGTTATATGCAAAGCTCTCAAAATGACACTTTTGGATGGACCTTATCCACTTCTTGGGTCATGTTATCTCAGAGACAGAAGTATCAGTAGACACAGAGAAAGTGATAGAAGATGTTTCCTAGGAACAAAAAAAGAATGTATTTGAGGTAAAAAGTTTTTTGGGGATGGATGGTTACTACATGCATTTTATAAATGACTTTTCACGCTTAGCAGCGCCACTGAAAGGCCTGACTAAGAAATGTGTGAAGTACTTGTGGACAGATTCC
Organism: Viscum album; assembly: GCA_963277665.1. NCBI lineage: Eukaryota > Viridiplantae > Streptophyta > Magnoliopsida > Santalales > Viscaceae > Viscum > Viscum album. Next base: position 1,017,545,151 of record OY728133.1, on the reverse strand, counting down.
TATGATTCATCATTTCATAAGATGATAGGGAGATTGAATTTAGCACCAATATTAGTTTTTCTAGAGCCGGTCAAGAGTTATACTGTTTATTGTGATGCATCAGGTATCGGTCGGGGAGTAGTACTTATGCAGGGGGAAGGAGTCATTGTGTATGGGTCTCAACAGTTGAGCCCGAATGATAGGAACTACCTGATGCACAATCTTGAGTTGGTTGCAGTCGTTCATGATTTTTGTTGTTGGAAACATTATCTGTTGGGAGAGCATTTTGTGGTTTTCACTGACCACAAAAGTCTTAAGTATATATTCACTCAGCATGATTTGAATTTTAGATAGCGAAGGTTGGTTGAGTACCTTCATTCCTATGACTTTAAGCTTGCCTATACACCTAGGAAAGGCAATGTAGTGGCTTATGAGTTGAGTAGGAGGAATCATATATAGGAAGTTCAGGAAGACAATAGTGAGTGGAAGCTCATGGATCTATTCTCTGAAATGCATTTGGAGGTGCACGATAGACAGAGGAAGACGTTTCTTTCTTATGTAGCTATTACCTATACTCTACTAGATCGAGTGAGAATGAGGTAGCTATCAAATGCTGAAGGCCTAGTACTGTAGGAGAATGTGTTAGGAGAGGACCCTATTTCTGGATAGACCATAGGCATGGATGAGATCTTTCATTTTCATGGGTGTGTGTGGGTGTCAGCAGACATATGCGAGGAGCAGATGCGAGATTTTCATTCTTCGGTTTGGGCAGTTCATCCTGGTATCACCAAGATGTATCGAGATCTACACCATCAGTATTGGTGGCCTAGTATGAAGAGAGATGTTGTGAGTTTTGTGATGAGGTGTTACACCTGTCAGTAGGTGAAGGCAGAGCATTAGAGACTAGAATGGATTTTTCATTAGTTAGACATTTCCTAGTGGAAGTGTGATGATGTTGTGATGGATTTCATGACAGATTTACTGGGACCACCTTGAGGAAATTATGAAGTTTGAGTTGTCATTAATAGACTCACGAAGGTTGCACACTTCTTACCAATCAAAGAGACCTTTAGTGTTGATGAGCTGGGAAGGCTATACATCCGAGAGATTGTACATTTACATGGGGTTCCGTAGTCCATTGTTTCAGATAGGGACACCCGTATTACTTATCAGGTCTGGAAAGAACTTTAGAGGGATTTGGGTACACATGTACTTCTGAGTACAACTTACCATCCCTAGAAAGATGTACAGTTTGAGCATAATATTCCTATGCTAGAGGAAATTCTTCGAGCATGCATCCTAAATTTTGGAGGTTGTTTGGAGAAGCACATACCTCTAGTGGAGTTTTTCTATAATAATAGTTTTCAGGAGACTATTCATATGGAACCTTATGAGGTTTTATACGGTAGGACATTCTGATCACCCCTATGTTGGCTAGAAGTAGGAGAGGGAGCTATGCTGGGACCTCGTCTTGTCTATGAGACCACAGAGAAGGTGGAGTTGATTCAGAATAGGATGGCTACTACACACTCACGACATAAGTCTTATTCTGATCGTTAGAGATGACCTATGGAGTTCGAGGTCGGAGATCAGGTTTTCCTCTGCATCACACCGAGGTTGGGACACAGGAGGACTAGGAGAAAGGGAAAGCTTTCACTGAGATACTTCGGGCCATTTGTGGTTTTGGAGAGAGTCAAGACAGTAGCTTATTAGTTGAAGTTACCTCAGAGGTATTGGGATATGCACGATGTCTTCGACATTACTTAGCTATGATGTTATTTCTATGACCTGTCTCATGTTTTTCAACCCAAGGAGGTTGAGTTAGTGGTGGAAACATTTTTCGAGGAGCATCTTAACCAAATTTTATATCACAATGTGGAGGTTCTCCATAGATGGTCTGTTCCTCTGGTATGGGTGTTGTGGTAGCTCGGGCAAGTACCAGACAACACTTGGGAGAGGGAGGTCGATGTGCGATCGCAGTAGCTGGAGCTGTTCGAGAATTCTTCTTCTGCATATCCTTGTTAGGGAAATTCAGGGATGAATTTCATTAAGTGGGGAAGTTTGTAAGAACGCAAATATTATTTTTAGGTATGGATATTGTTTTTGGGATGTTTTTGGGAAAAATGTGAGTTTTTGGAAAATCTAGGAGTACACACCATGTACTTAGGAGTACAAGCCATGTATTTGGTTACTGAGGGTAGCCGTGTACCGACCATGTAATGGCTGAGTACATCACCACATGGGGTGACTTGGAGACCGCCTAAAGCGGGTCTTGGTAAATGCATATACACGCCATGTATCTTTAAAGAACACTCTCCGTATTTTTATTATTAATTGATATATCATACTGGGACCACGTCTCATTTACAGAAACAACTTCTTCTGAACCTATCTCATCCAGGAGTGATAGAAGTCTCTGAATCTTCTCCAAGCCCCTGATCTGCCATCCGTTCTCCAAATCAAACACAATCAATTGCATTGGAATCACCTCAGTGATTTCTTCCTTCTTATAGAGCCTCTACTCTTGACTTCTCCTATTTTGTTAGTTACTTGAGGTTGATATTTTTGACGTTTTTGTGGATCTATAATGTTATAGGTCGATTTAAAGGATGATATTCAACTATTTCAATCATATAATGTTGAGTTAGGCGGTTTGTTTCCTTTCATGGTTTGTCTTTGAGATTATATGTCAAAGTACCGATTACCCATGTTTAGAGTATTTTGGGTTAAACGGTTTGAACCCGGTTTTATCTTCCTTAAATTGATTGTTAGATTAAGTCTTTGTTGATGTGATATTATATGACATTTATTGTTAAAGGAACACCCTAGGAGTTCTTTTCCTTGTTTGACTATTTTGGGCTATTTGGTCCAGGTTGCCTATGAGGCAGTCCTTGTTTCCTTGATTCTTACAAAATTCTTGTGATATGCATTGAAATTGTTTAGGCATATAGTATTTGAGATTACTTGGGGCTTCTTGTTATCATGTACACATGATTTAATTACACAGGTCTATGGGAACATGGTGTAGTTAGACCATAGGGGGATTGATTGTGAGTGCTCCCTCATTGTGTCTATAGTTACGTTACAAGCCCACAGGGGGAATTTATGTTGAGTGCTTCCTCAGAGTGTCTGATATAATTTTTCTATGAGACCAGAGGGGGGATTGATTACATGGGCTCCGTTAGAGTGTCTATAGATACGTTACAAGACTAAAAGGGTGAATTTATGTTGATTGTTTTCCCAGAGAGTCTGTAGTTATTGTGGAAATACCATAGGGGGAATTGACTGTGAGAGATTCCTCAGAGTGTCTTTTTCTTTTATTGATTAATTTGAACAGAGGTGTTAGACTGTGTGAGCTACTTAGAGGGTTATTAAAAACATTGAATGATTGTAACATGAGTTCCAAGACAAATCACAATCTTGGATTTGGTCCAACTAGGTATTCCTATGAGATACCTATTTTTGATACTTGCATGATTAAATGTTTAACATAAAAAGCTAATTAATGTAAACAGAAACTGTGGGATTTGTTACTTTTGTGTACTCTTATTTTATTTGATTCATTTCCATTTTTACTTTCTTTATATACTCATTTACAGTTAGACACAAATCTTTGGGTGGTTTCCTAATAGGACTCGTCTTACACCCTATTTGGGCCATGCTTTCGAGCCCAAATATATTATATTATTATAGGTATAGATAAGGGCAAGTGCCCTTCTACTTTAGGTGCTTGATTGATGTGGAGCTGGAGAGCATGTGACTAATCTGAGGCTTGTAATGTTGTTGGATTTTATTTATTTTCTTTGTACCCTAGTTTAGTACTATATTTATAGCATGGTGACTTGTTTTGTTTCTTTCCTAGACATATGTGACATGCATCATTTATATATATGTTCTCCAGTTGTTTATTTACTTCAGTCTTATACTATTTACTTATTGTATGGTATTACTACTTCCATTACTATTATCTGTTTGTTTCTGCTGTGTTACTCTTTCCAATGAGGGCATAGTTTCCCCACTATCACACCCAAGGCCATCACTACTTTTCGGCAGCCTCTGGTGTTCAGGGAAATTCACTTGAGACCATGTGACCAACCGGGTATGGGGAACCTTTGTGCGACAACCAGTACTGGGAAATTATAAATATAATTTATCTTCTTTTCATAATGATCAATTAAAATTTAAAATGTTACTCATGCATACGTAAGACCTACCATCTCCATGATCACAACTAAAATAATTTTTCATAACCATCATTCATTGTTTGTATTATATGTATAATTAATGTATAATAATGATAATTGTTTCATTATTATTTATCTTTATAAAATTATATTCTTTAATATGTTCAAGAACTAGATCATTCATTATGAAACACGCACAAGAAAACAAGGCAATTAACACCCGAAAAAAATGAAAAAAATGAATGATTTTTAATGAATGGGAAATAATATGTTATAAAAGGATCATCCATAATACTATAAATATTAATATGGTTCTATTATAATTTAATAGAATGTTTAAATCTAATACACTCATGGTTAAAGGTTTCTAATCCAAAAGAAAATGTGGGGTAATTTATTTCTCCTTAATTTACATTCTATTGAGACTTATTTGTTATTATGCACCAATTTTGATTTATGTTGTGTATAAACTCCTCATTTAACATGAAATATCTTGAATAAATCATTATTAACATTATTTTAAGTTACAATTTTAATTATATCATCTACGAGCATTTTCCTTGAAATTACCAATTGATATAATTTATTTTCCAATATCACTTAATTTTTTGATTATTAACATTCTCTTGAAACAATTAGTTATTTGTAATCATTATTCATTGGAAATTACATTCTAAAGAATTATATATTATTTTGTATTTGAATATATTATTTACCAAAATTTATACCATTTTTACATAAGGTGTATACTTTTTAAGTTATTTGATTTAGTGGGGAAATTTTGATATATCATTATCCATTACTCAACAATGATATTTGATCCAGAAAATTGGTTATGAATTAAAATGATTATTATATATATGGGGAATGATTTGGAAATACAATAAATGGGTTGGGGACCTATTAATGTAATCCGCTCAATGAATTAGTATTCTTATAAGATAACTCAATTGGCTAAATCAGATGGGTTTTTACCGAGTATGTTTTAAATTTTCATGAGGATAGATATTTATTATAGAGGTTTTCATGTTCCTAAGTTAAGAAGTCCAATAAATAAGAATTACCTTCATTAAATATTCATTTAATACTATAAAAGTGATTTTCACAATAAAATCATCTCTAAAAGAATTTTATTATTATTTATTGATTAAATGGAATGTGTTTTCCATTATTTAACATTCCATACTAATTATGTAGTATCTATTCAGGAAGTAATGTTATTTAAATTGAGTGTGTGTTCAATTATTTACCTTTTCATATCGATTATTATTATAAATTCATTATATTTTAAACTGTACCTAATCTATACAAATCATTTGAGCATATCTCTATTTTTTCCCTTTCCTCATGATATGATGATTAATTATTGGAATGAGTTTCAGGGGTGTATTTTTTTATATTTTAATTTATTATGATTTATTTTTATATTCCCAATAAAAAATGGGTATAATGTATGTAATATGGTTATCTAAAAATGATAAAATTTATGTCCATTCATGATATGATTCATAGTATCAATTCTAATGTAATAGGAAAGGCAAAGGCCCTTTGTTTAAAGAGTTGCGGTCATTATAGTTGTTATCAGATAAAGTTTAATAGGATTTTTGGGAATTATATTTAGTAAAACAAATATTCGGAAACAAATTCCTGTGATAGAAGTATAGAATATGTATAGAAGATCATCCTAATATTTTGGTAAGGTATAGATTGTCTAGGCCTTCCAAGAAATACATCAATGTATGGATACTACAAGTGGAAATTGTTCTGGAACAGATGTACATATGGAACATAACACTAAAATGGGCATGCTGGGATATAAAAGAGTATATCCTAGTATATGAAAATTGGCCTTACCACGTATCTAGTTTGAAACTCCTCAGAGATATTATTAGGATAATTAACATTTTTTTACAAACCATTATAAATTATTTGAAAGTAAATATATTCACAAATAAACCTTGGATTATTATTCTATGATTAATAATGCATAAAATTTTAATTTTCATTAAGCGTTACACCATATTTTAAAAAATACATTATGATTTTAAATAAATAATTTTATAAGCTAATCCATTATATGATATTTTCTAGAAATGGAACCTAGATGGAAGAAAGGTATCAATACGCATGGAAAATGTAGATTTTTTTCTTTTATGTGCAAGATAATATAGCAAGTATTAATAATGAACAAGTTATGGATATATTAAGGTAGCTCAATTAGATTATGGAAAATAGCCATTCTTGGATAGAGAAATATGTTCCATAATGATATTCTCTTATGCTGGATTAGATTTTGTGACAGATACCCCCTTCATTTAGTGGGACTAATTATTTATTGGAAACTAAGTAGTGGAACAAGTCTATGGGAAAAATATTTATGGAATTGAGATGTGGTGAAAAGTAAATCTTCACATATATAGTGTATTTTCTCAATGAAGATGCTGATAAATTTTTGTCATTTATAAAAAATACTATGGAGGAAGATGAAATAGAAGTCATGGATTGGAATGAATTTTAGGATAAAATATTTAACAATTATTTCCCTAAAGAGAAAACACCCAAGATTAACAGAAATTTAATTATCTTAATGAATAAAGAAGAATATTGTGTTGTGGAATTTGATTCCACCTTTAAAAGGATAACTAGTTATTCTGTGAAATAAATATGAAATATATAGTGATATATTTCCCATTTATTTGAAGGTATTAAGACAAGTCTCTTAAGGGGGATACTCTCTCAAACATTTTCTTCATATGAAGAAAATTTTTTATTTCATATTAAAGAAGAGAATGAATTATTCAAATATTATGACTTCAAAGTAATGTAGAGATGATGTGAATTGAATATAACTTTAAGGATAAAGAGAATAAGGGAAAGAATTATTTTCCCACATGTGAATACTATGGAATGAATCATCATGTGAAATTCTTGAAGGACTGGGATTATGTTATAAATGTGGACTAGAAGGTCACTAAGAGAAATAATGAAATGGAATAAAATAAAAAATTCATATTCAATGTTTCAATTTTTAGGATATGGGACACTAAAAAAATTAATTACCCAAGCATTATAGTAATATAACTCAGAAGAAAATAAAGTATAAAGGTAAAAATAATTTTATTGATACTAATAAAGTGGAATGATTAATATTATTATGTATTGGGATCCATGAAATATGTTTGAAAATTATTTTATTAGTGACAATATCATTATAACTATTATGAAATATATCAGGATTTTATTATAGAACTATTTTGTTAAGGATTTGAGATAATATATTGAATAATACACAGAAAAGTGATTCATTTTCATGTCAATTATTTTTGTAAAACACTTGATTGAGAGAATGATAACCATTAATATGTTTATCATGTTGAGACAAAGATGTTTGGATGAAAAGATGACGAATATGGATAATGTATATTGAATAATAATAACTCCCTTCAAGATTATTAATGCAAGTTCATCTTGGAAATTAAGTGTCCTTCTTTATAAATTTATGTATTTTAATCATTTGGGAGGTACATAAGGATAACTATTTATGAATTGAATTATGTTGAACATTGGAATAATTTTAGATATTAATATATTACTTCACCAAATTAATATTTATTCATATTGGATAACTTGTTATAACTATATTAGTTTTATAAAATATGTTGAGATAGAAGGAATGAAATCCCACTCTATTATGGGTCTTAAAATCCATTAAAATTGTATTTTTGTGCTCTTAGAGTTAAAAATTAAATTTTGGATATTTTTTTTGAATAAGGGAAAAAGTTTAAATTGATCAAAGAGAAATGAATGGTTGAAATTGTTCCTATTAATTATAAACATATCAAGATAGTATATTTTAATAAATTTAAATACTATAAAAAAATTCCTTAACTCTAGAAAATTTGTCTTAAAACATTTTTTTCCTATTATCACCATTTCTAATGTTATAAATGTCCTTATTTACACTTATTTAGCTTATGTTGTTATGGTTGTTAACCTTATCTAGATCAACCACCCCAAATGGCCCAAAGGCCTTCATTTTTATTGATTTTTTGATAACCCCCATTCAAGGGATGAGGGGGAACCCTTACAAGGCCCGTAGACTCAGAGATTACATGGCCTGTAGGCTTAGGAGATTACATGGCCTAAAGGTCTTAGTGAATTCAACCAAACTATATACAAGGAACTGCCCCTCACCAGCATCTGCATCATGATAGTAGCTCTCCACCTTTGCATGGCCGTCTAGCTAGGCTTCCCGTGCAAGCACAGGCTGGTCCCAACGGCATAGCCATACCCTCTCATTCTGAAAAATACATTTGGTTCTGCTATGGTGAGTGCACCTGCTCTAAATCCTCTTCTGGGGATGCACTTTTTTTATAGTGTGTATGGGGAAATTGCATGTGGCCCGAAGGCCTTGAGGTAGCCAGAAGGCCTTAAAGGTGGCCCGAAAGCCCTATTGACCCGAAGGCCTGGGTGGCCCGGAAGCCTTAATGACTCCAAGCCCAAAATGGTGGCCCAAGGTGAATAGATCCAGCATCTAAAGTACTGAACAATACCTGCTATAGTAACTGCTATGATGCCTACTACAGTACCGCAGAGTGTTCAGTTCTGCTACAGTACCTGTACAATGTATAGTTCTGCTACAGTACCTATACAATGTACAGTCTGCTACAGTACCTGGTACAGTACCTACTACAGTACCTGATACAATACTGCTACAATACCTGAAATATGCCTCTACCTGGTTTTGAACCTAGGTCTTGGGGATGCACTTAAGGATACCTCACCAACTGGGCTGAGGCTCATGTGCACGTTATCTAGATCACCCAATTTCTTATGATCAATGATCTCAATCACTCTCTTTTAATCATTGGGTGTTATTATTCTCTTCCATTCCCATGTTTTATTTTACTAGTTATGATATGCTACTTGGAATACTATTTATGGGATTGTTCATTATGTTATTCATACTTCCTTTCATATCTTATTAAGGGGATGTTTTATTAACTCCATTATGATGCCGGATTTCAAACAAAGGAATTTCAAAATATAAAACTATTGATTTAAGATATAAAGTATAAATTGAAGGAAATAAATTTATTTAATGTGAATAGAAAATAACACTCCAAGAAAATAAAATATATTTCAATTAGAATAAATTTTATTTTATCGATAGCTTGTGATGTACGCAACACCGGGTTTAACAAAAATAGTGTTTACTCTCACTTTTCACACTTAATTAGAAAATAATTTTTAATAATTATAGAAAAATAATTTTTAAAAAAATAAATTAAAATTTTAAATATTAATAAAGAACATATATTAGGGTGAATATTTGGGATTTTTATGTGATGTTTGATTTTTTGATGAATAGTGAAAACTACTGATTTTAATTGAAAAATACATTTTCTTATAAAAAATTTATAATGTCAAATTATAGTTTTTGTTAAATTTAATGTCAAAATGATTAAATTATAAATATATCAATCCAGTTTAGTTCATCAGAATCATTTTCATATTTAATTTCTATATAAAAACATTGTTAATAATTGATCACTTTCACATTAAAAACATCATTTCTCATCACATTTATGAGATTAATTTTAAATAAATGATTTAAAATTATGTGATTTGGATTTCTAAAAATGGATTCAATATTTTCAGAGTAATTTATAACGTCTAATAAGGTGAAATAGATTTTTTTTCCAAAATGAATAGTGAAAAAGTAAAAATTAATTACCATTTTAAAAGTAAAAATGGGTTTACCAATGACTAAACTATAAAGATAAGAGTGAATACGATAAAAAAATATAATATTTATTCTAATGAATGATTTTATTTATACATTTTACATCAATATATCAGAAATATGGAAATTAATTTCCACCTGGAATTGAATAAGACTCATATAATTTGTTATGAAAAGAAAAAGAAAAAATATACTTTTATTTCTTTTAATATTCTTAAACCTTTGGGATAGGGAAAAACAATCATCTAGTTATATATATTCTTTTGAAATATAAATTCTTATTTTTTTAATAGTAATTTAGATTTAATTTTAAGAGATGAAATAATTGAATAAAATTTCTATGAAACACCAGTGTAGAAATTATTTAGTTAATGATTAACTAAAATAAATGGTACAAATAAAATTAAAAGTGATGTAAATTGATTGAACTATTAATTTACAATATAATTTTATATGAATATATAAATTTAGATACTTATGAACATAATATATTTTATTTCAAACATTTTATTGATATTTTTTAATACAATCTAAATGAATAATGTCAAAATTCACATTAATTTTATTTTATAATAAATTATATTTTATGAAATGATGTTAAATTACTATAAATATAATATTTTTCCATATGATTCATAAATGTGAATAAATATCAACTATATTCAGAGAAAGGGATAATTTTTCATTTCTAATGATTATATTAACCCCTAAATAGTAAAAAATTCTTTTAGCATAGTTATGGTTAAAGCATTGTTCTTGTGTGTTACATTCACTTGTGTTAAAATTAATTTCCAACACCTATAGGTATTTTATTTTATAAATTATATTTAAACTTTTTGAATGAGTTGTTATAAATATTTTCATAAATATTAGTTTAATTTATTCTTAAAGGATACGTTACCTAGGATAGAAAATTAGTTACCATAGTGAATGCCCAAAATGGTTAAAATAGGGAAACATAGATGTTAATTATGAAAATATTTAAAACATATTTATTAATGTATGTTGGATGTTTTTAATGAAATTATCATCTATAAAAACCTTTAATTATCAATTTTTGAGCCACATTATGCAATATTAAACTTCTAATAATAAATACTAATTAGTATTTATAAGATTTCCACTTCTCCACAACTATAAAAGAGCTCTCACTACCCTCAATTATTGACAGATATCAAGACATTTGGCTTGACTAGACCTTCCAAAATCACTTCCTAACATTCCTAAACTCATAATATTAGCATTTTTTGGGAATAAATCCATCCTTTCATGGATTTAGTTCAAAGCTAAGAAGGATACCAGATGGGGAGGTAATGTTATTCAATGAGCATGTTTATTTTATTTTACCCTCCACCTCCTAAAATTACTATTATAACATGAATATATAATAACCTCTGTATATTAAATATAATTACATTTTTATGTTATTTTATAAACTACAACCACACAAACTTCCTTGAAATAGGTTAAGAAATCATCATTCATGTGTATTGAAAACAACCGCCTCACTAACTAATGTCCTCTTTTTTTCCAATTCCACCACTAAAGGTTGTGTATGATGATATAAATAAACAAAATAAATAAAATATATAACATATTATATATTTGGAGTAATTATATAATAAATATATATATATATTTCATATATTACGTAGGAGGTATGATAACTTTACTCATGTGTATAGAAGATTAACGTCTCACGAAGAGAAGTGGTTTTTCCTTTCACAAACACTTAAAATGGAAGGTAATAATGATAGTATTAATGATTATATGTTATATAGATGAAATAATTATATTATAAAAATAATATTTTTCATTCTATAAAAAATATACATATATATAATTTTACTTTTTCCCTTTACAATTAGGTAACGATTATAACATCTTTCTTGTACGTGTGGACTACATCCTTCACAAAGTGATTTGACTATATTTTCACCACCAAACAATGTTGATAAAGTATATAATTATACAATATGTTATAAATGATATTATTTTCATTATAAAAATTTAAAATTTTACTTACAACCTTTCCATACTAATTAGTGAAAAAGGATAACCTTACTCTTGATTACGTATGACCTACCGTCTCCATGATCATAAAATAAATTATTTTTCATAACCATAATTAATTATAGATTTTAAAATTATAATAAATGTATAAATATGATAATTATTTCATGATTATTAATCAGTATTTGATTAAACTCTAATATGTACATGATCTAGTTCTTTCATGATGAAACACGCAATACAAAATAAGGTGTTATAAATGTGTCATATATAATATTATAAATATTAATATTGTTCTATTATAAGTTAGTAACATGTTTAAATCCACATAATATGAGGTCAATGTATGTTCACTCAAATGGAAATGTATGGTAAGGGATTTCTTCTCAATTTACATTCTGTTGGTACTTATTTGTTATTATGATCCAATTCACCTTTATGTGGTGTATATACTTCCCCATTGACATTTAATATCATTAATAAATAATTATTCATTGTATTTTGAGATTAAATTTGAATTATATCATCCATATTGACTTTCATTGAAAATCACCAAGTTGTAAAAGTTAATTTTCAAACTCACTTTGTTTGGTGTCTGTTAACATTTTTTTAAATAATCACATTATTGTAATAATTTTTCATCGGAAACTAGATTTATATTTAATATCAATATTCTTGGGTATTGGATGTGATTATTTCCTAAACCATGTACAATGTTTATATATAGTGTTTAATTTTAATGCAATTTAACTAACTAGGAAATATTGATAAATCTATATCCTTTACTCAATAAAGATATTTCATAATGCCCATTGATTATGAATTAAATTTATTATTTTATGTACTATGAATTATTTGGAAATTCAATACATGTGTTGATTAATGGTTAATTTATAACCCTTTATGAAACATTACTCTCATGAGATGACTCAATTGGCTAAATATGATCGGTTTTTACCTAGTATGTTTTAATCAATCTAGAGGATAGATATTGATAGTAGAGGTTTTCATCTTCTAGAGACATGGTGTCTAATAATTATAAATTAACATCATTAATTATTCAGTAATTACTGACCATGATGTTATACCTATAACATTATCTCTAGATGCTTTTTAGTAACAATTATTGAATAAATGGAATGTTTTTTTCAGTTATTTTACCATGGAATAATAATTATTCCATATCTATTTTGGTTGTCAAGTTATTTAAATTGTTTGTGTGATTATTTATTTACCTCCTTATATTTATTATTTTATTGATTCACGATAGAGTCCATTATACTTAACCCTTTATTATTATTTGATATCACCCTTATTTTTTCCTTTTCCCCTGTGATATGAAGATGAATTCTTTGAATGAGTTTCAAGGATGGAATTTATTTAATATTATTTAATATTATGTTTTATTTTTCTGTTACTAATTTAAAATGGGTATCATATATGTAATATGGTTCCTTAAAAAGGCTAAACTGTTTGGTCCTTCAATATGTGATTCATTATATCTATTTCAATTTCATAAGATAAGACACAAGCTCTAAGATTCTGGGGTTAGGTTCTCTATTGGGTTTAGTAAATTCACAAGTTCATTTCAAACCATTATTGAGGTAAAAAAATCCCCATATCATTTTTTGATAGGAAATAGACCATGTATTACATAGATTAAAACCTATATACTCATAGGTAAATGAATATATTTCATATATCAAATATCCATTTAAGGACAATTGTTTCCCATTTATGTGTTTAATATTTTAAAAATACTCATCCTAATTTTTGCCTTCATTTTTAGCCTATGACATGATATAGGAGAAACTATATCAATATCTAATTTTACGGGAAACATGATAATCTTACAAAATATATGAACAACCCAATGGGAATAATAATATTGAAAATAATGATTATATATTCTCAAATGACATGTATTATGAAAAAAAATGTGATTCCGGAGTAACACCCAAATCCTCCTAATAAATAGCATGTGGAAATTGAAACAATTATGGAAAAAATGCATATGACTCACAGTAGATTTCCTAATCCAATAATAATGGAGTAATGGATAAAATAAATTGATATTATATCCTCCATCCTTTAGTGATATATTTAAGAGAAGTCCAGACTTGACAATTATTGTATGGATGGAGAATGAGATAAATGGAGGAAATTTCTCAAATATACAAAACCCATTGGGGAAATTGAAGTGATATAGTAAGATGAAATCTAGAAAAAAAATCACAAATATTTTCCTTGAACACTATGATATAAAATGGACAAGGATATTCTTAGACTCAAGAAATTGGATTATAAATCCATGTATAAGTAAAACATCAAAATAAATTTACGATATGATTTAGGATGTTTCATATCGTCTAAAATTAAAGATAAACTTTTCCCAGGTGGGATAATTCAGATTCTAAGAAATGATTTGGGAATTGGAGACTTTGATAGCTATGAGAAAATTTTATATTATTATATGAAATTAAAAAATGGTGGGTAATTAATCTATTGGATATCTTTGTACTGGTGACAATAAGAGAATAATTATTTTAATTCTTCTAGTGTGATGTAAAAATATCACTGGGGTATCAATGTCCATCATCCCACTTGTGACATGTTTGGGAAGATAGATCTGGAATGTTTTATAAATGGGATAATGAAATTCATTAGCTATGGTAATTAAGAGAATCTAACTATCAATTTATGACCAGAGAAACCCACCAATGTAATAAATGAATGGAATTATCTTGACAAGCCTAAACCAATCATATAATGTTTCAACATTAAGGAATAGGTACACAATGTGAATGAATTCCCTAAACCAAAAGTTTTCAATGATAAATGATGATAGAACCTCTAAGGACTACATATAATGGGCGATCTAAGGCCATCAAAATTATTAAGGTGGATTGTAACACCTCTATATTTTATGAAATATTTGTTTTCAAATTAATTTAATTTTTTTTTGATATTTTCCATTTCACGTGACACTAAATATTTTTTTATATATTAAATAACAATGTTTGGATTGAATGCACTACATGGAAGAATTTTATAATATTTCAGTATACAAAACCCTAATCTTGTCTTGTGTTACACCCAATGTCGAGTTCCTTTTATGGGTTGCATAACACGTAAGGATGGGTTTTTACTGAACTAAATTAAATTATTAATATTATTTTTAAAATATTATTATAGGTACTACCTAACTGTTGGAATGTATTTTATGAATATTATTAAATAAATTTTTAAATAATTTTTTACACATGTGTATAAAATTAATCCTTTGGTTATAAATTTGTAGAATAAAATGTAAGAACAATTTTAAAATAAATAAATTACTTTTATAAGAAAACCATTTTTCTATGTACAAACACAATTTTATGTCGATAAATTAATCAATGAACTTTTTGTTTAATGATTTCAATAATATTTATATATAATATATCAATAAATATTTTTTATTCTTATCCAAGATATTTTATAAGTATACAGAAATAATAAATATAATTTTATGAATAAAAATATATATTCTTCTAAAATCTAATTTCACATCCTTTTAATGGAGATACTATTTTAATTACATTTTTTGATTTTTTTTATGTTAAAATAATTTTCATATTTGAAATATAAATATAAAAATTATCTTAGGCTGAAGTTTTTCTTCTTCTGATGTTTCATTTTTTGATGAATAATGGAAAATACTAGAATTTAATTCAAAACTAATTTTTTATATAATTTATATATAAGGTTAAAATATATTTTTAATTGGATTTAAAGTTTAATTAGATCAATTTTATGTAATTTAATCCAATTTATATCATTGGAATCAATTTCACATTGAAAATATATATAAAATTACCAATCTTTGAATATTTTTACTTTGAAAAACCACTTTGTCGTCCCTTCTATTGGATTACATCTGAATTACATTTTTCCACTTATATGATTGTAATTTGGAAAAAATGGATAAAATATTTTAAATCATAATATTATATAATATTAAATAAGTTCAATTAAAATTTTGACAAAAATATAAGTGAATGAAATTAAAATTAATTACAATGATTAGGAGAAAAATTATCTTAATAAGAGACTAAACATTACACTTATGATAAAATGACCTGTACTATTTTATATAATCTATTTTATGGAAATACTAAGACCCTATATTCCCTTTTATAAAATAAAATCAATCATTGAAGCCAAGTTTCAAAGAGAAAACGTGGTTGGAATTCCCTTTTCAAATATTTACAATAATGTCACTCCCCCTCCACTATAAAAAGGCATTTACCCCTCCAACTTATTCACACCACTAAATCCATTTGAATCACTCAAAATTGGTTCAAATAAGCTACCAATATCCCTTAATTACTACTTAAATCATCAAATTTAGAATAAATGCAACAAATTAATTCTTTTTGTCCAAAGTATAAGGAGTTTCCCAAAGAAGAGGTAACATCCATCCTTAAGAACCCTTCTTTCATTTTCCTTCTCCACCAACAAAATTATTCTTTTAAAATGATTATATAATAGAAAAATTATCATAAATATTATAATATGTTTTAATTATAATGTTCCAACCCGAACATACACACACTTCCATCAAATGGGTAATGAACTAGCCATTCTTCTATATGGTGAACTATCGCCTCCCGAAACTATGTTGTTCATTTTTCCATTACCACATCTAATGGTTTCAAATTATTAAGGAAAATGTATTTTTATATGTTATATATGAAATTAAGTATTTATTTATGATTATATAGTTATTATATAACATATAAAATCATGCATTCCATTTTGAGTATGTACCATAATTTCATTTGGAGAAGTGTGAACTACCGCCTCCACAATGTGATGTGATTTGTTCAAAATGTACATGGGATGCATTAAGGATTTTTTATTAAAATTATATGATATATATGAAATAATAATTCTAATTTAATTATAATATATATATATACATATATTCTATTTACATTTTTTCTTTCGATATGATAATAAAACGGAGACAACATTCACGCGTACGTACGACCCACCGTCCCAATGAATGATGTATTAAATTTCATACTTATATATTATATATCTTATGATAAATAAATATATAATAAATATATATGATATTTATAATATTTATTATATTCTTGGAATAATTAAATCATGATCTAAGTATGATTATCAAGAATAAAAATTCAAAACATATACAAAAAATAAAGCAGATATTACCCGAAATGTAAAATTGACGTGGATTTGTTTATAAATGGGTAATATAAATTCATAAAAGAATAATATGTCTTATTGGATATAATTATATGGTTATTTTATATATTTATAATAATATTATATTTTTTATTCTGGAGTTTTGAACGCGTACATAGAAATTCAAGACATAACATAAGAGAATTTAATATCACTTTTTATATATGTGAGATACATAAATTATTCACCAATTTTTTTTTGTGGTGTGTATACTTCCCATGTATGTTTTAAATGACTATTATACTTAATTTTATTGGTATTTACCCATCCATTTAATTATCATTCTATACTGGGGTTTATGTTTCAAAAGATACCAAAATTGGTAAAGTAATTTTTTCTCAATTTTCATTTTTTGAGAGACATGATATGTTATGTACATATATTATTTTATGAGGTTTATATAATTCCATTTGAAAATTTATATAATAAATAGCCATCATTTCTTGATATTATAATCTTCATGTAATCTCATTTTCTTGCATTGTAATTTTGATTTAATGTTATAAAGGGGTAAGTGTTTATTCCCACAATCTCATCATTTATCAAGTTTTTTTTATTATTATACTTAAATTAAAGAAATAATATTATAAATCTATCAAGGAAACTCATTAATTTTATTCTACTCATGTTATTCATGATATTTTCATGTATTAGTACCATTTTCCACTCCATTTAACTTAAGATAATTGGGAATTTTTTTAATACGACATCGTTTCTCCTTTCAATAAGAAATCTCTATAAATTCAATACCGTGTTTGGTAAAAATGTTTTCAAATTTTTTTTACTATTATACTATTATTTATAAATAAATTTTTTAAATATTTATTACCTTTATAAAAATTGTTTTAAAATGAACATTCTTCTCTTTTTTCGATCAAGGGACTTTTCTAATCATTTAATGTGAGAAAGGAATGTTAATAATGTTAGGACTTACCGACCATCATGACCGTCATTTGAATTATGATTCTTTGTAAATTTAAAAAAATTATTTTTATGAAAAATTATAGTTCTAATATTTTTTTATTAATTGATTTTAAATTTTTCATCAAAGTAAAATGATTTAAAAAAATTATGATTCTTGAAGTATTTTAAATGATATTGAAAGAGTTATTTAAATGTTTTCATAGTTATTTTTTTTGAAATGGATTTCAATGATTTCAAAGATTCAGTTATATGTTTTCAGTGTAAAAAAAATGGTTTTGAAAATATATTCAATCTTCTTTATAAGCTGTCAAGGTTATTTTCAAAGAAAATTGTCTTCGAATTTTTTTATGTTTTGAAAATCATTTTCTCATACCGTAAATGATATTTACCTTAATAAATGTTTTAAAAGATATTTGTTTCATGATTAATTTATATTTTTTCAAATTGTTTTCCAGGAAAATTATTTTAAAATTTTATATGTTTTGAAAAATTATTATCAAAGAAAAATTATACTCAATGTGATCTTTCAATATCCTTCTGTATCAAAAGAGAAATTTTTTTTTATAGTTTATGCTTTACTAGGGATATGAACCAAGGATACCATTCAAATTATTTCAATAAATAGTCTTTGTTTTGATGGATTCATGTTTGTGGAACCTATTTCTATTCAATGAGTAATACCATGATAAATGATTATGAAACCCATTTATCTTCATTGAGTTATACCATGATAAATTATTGTGAAACATGATTCTATTCAATGGGTTATACCATGATAATTAATTATGAAACCCACTTCCTTTCATAGGTTATTATAGGAAGAAATGATTTATAAACCTATATGTTTTCCATAGGTTATGAAATTATAATTTTCTATGATACCCATTTCATTTCATGGGTTATTATATGATGTTTATGAAACATATCTATTTTATTTTAATGTTTATGGAAGATCCATATTTATTAAAAATTAAAAAAGAAACACCCCTATTAACTGGGAGGGAACCCATTATATGACAAAGAACCCCAAACCAAATAGAAAAATGGTTCTTCATGGGCTAGAGGCCTAGAAATCAGAAGAAAAAATTCAGTAGCCTAAAAAACCCATTGGTATAGAACCCATTAAGAAACACATGTTATGCTGACTCATTGCCACAAATATGGTACCAAAGTGGCCCAAAATCCCAAACAATGCACATAGCCTAGTCAAAGCTACCACCAGCCACCTACGTGTTGTCTTTACCTGATGATCTAGGAAAACCCCACAACAATGGAACCCAGATCCATCAAAACATTTATAATATTCAACCCTAAATTGGGTACAATTGATCCATCATCACACTAGATCAAAATCATCTAAAGAATTCCAACAATGAAAAGCCGAGGAGATGCTCTGGTCGAAACTCCTGCTATAGCCATATCTCTACTTTACACCACCATAAATGACCTCTGAAGCCATATCTCTACCTCGTGACCACTAAAGTAATCTGATGCTGCTACTATTTGACTTAATTACACCACACATAGGATCTGAGAAGGCCAAAGGGAGACACAAGAGCCATCGATGGTGGCAGCTTCATCGCATTGGAATATGGGAGATGCCAAGTTAGATTTGGGTGGTTCTGCAAATAGTAGTGTTGAAAGCTGTTGCATCATGAAAAGGGGGATCTGAATAGAGATAAGATTTCATGAAGGAAGATGGGGAAACCCAATCGACTATAGGAATATGGGGAAACCCGATCTACCATAGGAAGATGGTGAAACCCAATCCACTTTGGTAATATGGGGAAACCCAATCCACTACGGGATTATGAGGAAACATTATACCATAAATGGAATAGAATATGACTAGGGATGCTAATTTTTCCATCCCAGTAGGTGTAGTCCCCTTGAAGTTCCCAAATAAGTGTTTGGAAATGAGCCTTGACTTCTAGGGAAATTTATTACATCTTTATGTCTTTGGTATAAATTTTATCTCTTATGATTATGATATGGTCACATGGTTCATGTACATTACTAGATTATTATTCATATATTATGAACTACCAATATTATTCCTTGTAAAATGTTTTTGATCTTTGATATAAAGGCTATGATTGTCGAATGTTATGATCTTATTCTCATACCCATATGTTCATTCTATACTAATGTATTTACATTATTAACCCTTAATAAGGATTCTAGCTCACCCCATTCTTATGTATCTTTTCCCCAAGTTATGAAGAATGTATTTTAAGCATAATTACTAAGGGAAAGATCTCTGTGGTAAACATTTATGATCTTTCACTGAGTTAGGATATTTTTTTTCCATTTTTCCAAAGGAACTAAACTAATACTATCTTTGGGAATTTGTTTTTGTAATGTATTAAGTATTCCAAAAAAATGATGTAATGTATATGTATAATAATGTTTGGTTTTTTAGTTGGTATCATAGAAATATTTCAGTCAAAATTTGGAAACTAGGATGAGAAAACTTTAGTGATATACCTAGTTATATTTATAAGTATATATCTATGGGTGTCCTTAAGGATTAGTCCAACAATGAGTTAATGATTAAGAAAATGCTTTGGAATTTTGGTAAAAGATAGAGTGAGTGGTTTCCTAGAATTATATCCTTTCATTCTTACTATAAATGGATGTGGATCTAGAAAAGATGTACTTATGGGTAACAACTTTGAAAACTTGAATCATTCCTGACTCAGGCGTAACCTAGTACCCGACAATGGGCCTTGATACACACCTTTTTTGAAACTCCAGTGGGATATGATTTGGAAATTCACAATATTTTAATGAATGATCATGAATGATTTAAATTTATGTTTTTCCTGAATAAACTAGGATAAATATATGGTGTCATAGATTAAGGAAGGTGTCATAATTTAGATATCCTATAAGAGGGGGTTTCATGATTATGCGGTTCCTCACTATGATAATTGTTTCTTACTCAATTATTTCTAGTTTTAGTCAATGTTAGGAATGAGAAGGAACTGGGTTAACATTGAATGTGATTAAAAATTTGATGATGATCAATGAAATGGGACGGTCACTGGATTGAAAAATTATTTGATCGATACAAGTCAATTTTCACAGAACATTATTAACAACAAGTACCTTATCCAACTCTCAGACTCACCAAGGAAGTGACAGAATGCGTTCACAAAGAGTTTTGGTAATGAAGACCATAGAGGGAAGAAAATTCTGTTTCCTTTATTTCTAGAATGTGGAAAGAATTACCTATTTTAATGTCTTAGAGTAACAATTAAATGTTTTGAGTGTGGAAAAGAAGGACACAATGTAAGTTACTACAATGTAAAAATGAAGGGCTTGACTAATGAAATGGATTAGAATATTAGACTCCCTAGGAGATCATAAAAGGTTATATGCTTTAAATTTGGAATGAATGGAAATTATGAAAATTTATGTCCCAAGTGGAAAGATCACAAAGAGAATCAGTATGGTGGTGTGATTAGTGGTTACATTGATGATGATGACGAGATTATTGATGAAATGTGGACAGAACGAGGTATTAAGTAATATGATGTGGTATAATTCAAATGGATTATGTATGAAGTGGAATTATTGATGTTTTTCTCTTTTTTGATGCAATAATTATGTTAAATTAAAGTTAAACTATAAAAGTATTTTTTATTTTTGGGTTTTCACTCTGGATTTACATGTTTATGTAGAATGTTTTGAATGGACTAGAAAAGTGATTTAATGACAATGAAACATTTTGATTAAGGGAATAAAACCCTTAATATGTTATTTATATTAAGATATTTGTTTTGAGAAAATATATGTTGGATATGAATAAATGAATTGTAATTTACTGATTACCATGGATCTAATTAATGACTTATTGATAAGTTTTTATTCTATCATTGATGAAGTTTATATCATTTTTTGATTTAAGGAATATATCCAATATACTTTGTCATAAAGAATCATGCATGTTTTAATTAACGAATTGTAGTCATTATGTAATTGCCATGTTTCATGATAATACATGGTAAAAGTATTCACATGTTTGGTATGATACAACCAATAGCTAATTTATGATATATGGGGGTCAATGCTAAGCTATTTTTCAGAAATTTAGTGGTGTTGTTTGTAGTGTTTTGGAAAATCATCATCTAGAAGGGTTATAAGGTTAACCATTTATGGAATGAATTATGTCAAACATTAGATAAATTTTTAGAAATTAATGTATTATCTAACCATATGAGAATTTATTCATATTTGATAACTTTTCCTAACCTTTTGTTTTGATAAAAAAAGTTGCAATGACAAGTCATTCTATTCATCGATATCATGATTTGTTAATGCTTTAGGAATGAGAAATTAACATTAATTTATTTAAATGAGATATGTATTGGATTTTTTTAAAGGCATAAAAAAGGGTAATGTTATCCTAAAATCATCTATGTATGACTTTTCATGAAAATTATTCAACTTTTGGAAAATAATCAAAAAATAAAATGTTTTCCTAATAACATAATTTTGGTTGAATCAATGGAATTTTAAATCATCCAAGATTTAGGAAATTTAGGCCCTCACTATTATATTGATCCTTCGATTTTTTGTGATTTATGAATAAAATAACACCCAAAAAATATTTATGCTTTTACTTAAATTTTACCTTTTCACTTCCCACATTTGTTCTCCTATGTAGAAACTTAGTTACGTGTTACATTGGGTAACTGTTATGTTTCCAATATTTATTTTTAATAGATGTTTTAGTATTCATTTTTATGGAATGGGTTTCTATGAATGTAAATTTAAAGTATTAAATCTTTGATAACCAATACAAATTTTGAGGTAGAAGTTGATTTTATATGGGTAGAATGTAACACACATAGATTTTGTTAAATATTTTTTTTTTCAAAATTATTTATACTTTTGGATATTTTCATTTCCCACAAAAATAAATATATTTTTTGTATATATTAATGCACTATTTTTGGATTTAAGTTACTACATAAAGAACTTATATTATATTTTGGTACATGAAACCCTATGTTTGGCTTGTGTTAAACATAATGAAAAATTCCATTGATAGTTGTCATAACACGCAAGACTATGTTTTTATAGAACTCAAATATACTTTTATTATTATTATTAAACAATTATAATATCTATCATATAGTAGTTGGAATGAAAACTTCATATATGATTAAATAAATTATGAAATATGATTTACAAAAGTTTATAAAATGAATCCTTTGGTAATCAATTTGTAAAATTATATATAAGAACTATTTTAAAATAAGGAAATTAACTTTCAAAGAAAACTAATTTTCATCGTACGAACATAAGTTTATGTCAAAAAATTAATAAATTCATTTTTCATTAATTTTTAAATAAATTATATATATAATATATTAAATAAATATTTTTTATTCTAATCTAATAGAATTAGAAAAAAATCATTTTTTATAAATAAAAATATATATTCTTCTAAAAAGTAATTTTACCTAAATTTAATGAGGAACCCATGTTATATCAAATTTTAATACTTTATTTATATTATATTTCAAAATAAACATCATATTTCAAATAGGATAACAATTATTATCTTTGGGTGAATTTCTGAAATTTTTATATTTTGTTTCATTTTTCTATTACTAAAGTAAAATATTGGATTTTAATTCAACACTACTTTTTAATATAATTTATTTATACGGTAAAATTATATTTTAATTGGTTTTAAAGTTTAATTAGATTAATTTTACATATATTATTCCTATTTAGGTCAAAGTAATGAATTTAACATTTTAATTAGATATAATAACATAGAATTTTTTTGAACATTATTAAATTGAAAACCTACTTTGTTGTCTTGTCTATGAGATTAATTTTGAATTAATTTTTACTACTTATATGTTAGAAATTTGGATAAATAGATTCCGTATTTGGAATTATAAAATTATATAATTTAAAAAAAATTTATCTTTGTTTTTGAAACAATTATTAGTGAACTCCATTAAAATTAATCTCAATGATTAATAGTAAAATTAGTTTAATAAGGGACTAAACCTTACACTTAAGGGCCACATTGACCTAGAAACTTGAAAAAAAGACATATTATGTCCATATTTCTACCATACGATCCATTTTTCCAAATTTGGTCTATTATTGGATCCACATTTAATAGAAAAACATGGATCAAATTCCCTTTTCATAAATTTACAAGAATGTCATCCCTAATCAAGTATAAAAAGGCACTAAACACTACAACTTATTCACACCTCTAAATAATTTTTTATCACCCATAATATTCTCTAAAAATATTTCAATATCCACAAATTCCTCCAGGAAGCCTCACATTGGTATGAAATCCATCCATATGATCAGTTTTATGCAATAAAAATAGAGTTACCCAAAAAAGAGGTAACATTCATCCTCATGATCCTTTCTTTTATTTTCATTCTACATCATCTCAATTATACTTATTACCTACATATATAATAAATATAGTATTTTAAATATACTTATATTTTTTAGTCATAAGTGTTAGATTAACACTTACACACACTTCTATCTAATGGGTAATGAACATACGTTCTTGTGTATGATGAACTACCGCCTCACGAAACGATGTTGTTTGTTTATCCTTTACCAACTCTCATGGTTAAAAAATATACTATAAAATATATTTTTTATGTTAAATATTATATTTATGATTATTTATATTTTTATGACTATTATATAAATTATATCTTAATGATTTCCATTTTTTGTAAGTACGATACTTTTGTTTGGGGAAGTAGGGACTACCGCCTCCACAAAGTGATGCGAATCTTTCACACATCACATGAAATGTATTAAGGATTAAGTTAGTGAAATTATATTATATATATGAAATAATAATTATAATTTAATTTTAATATATATTTATACACATATTTCATTTAATTTTTATTTATAAATATGAAAATAATATGAATATAGCGTTCATGCATATGTATGACCTACCGTCTCAACGAACGATGTATTCAATTTCATACTTATATCATATATATGTTATTATAAATAAATATTTTCTGAATATATATGATATATATAACCTGTTTTACATTCTGGAAATAAGTAAATCCTGATCTAATAAAGTGGATCAAGAATAATAAGTCAAGGTATATACAAAAAATAAAGCGGATATTAACCGACATTTTACATTAACATGGAGTTGTTAATAAATGGAAAATATAATGTCATAAAAAATTATATATGGTAATATATATAATAATATCTTTGTTTCATATAAATATAATAAAATTTTATATATTATATATTATTTTTGGACATGTATGAAGAAAGTCAATAATTAAGGTTAGAGAATTTCATCTCACTTTTTATTAACGTGAGATACGTGACTTATTCACCACTCATTTATTTTTTTGTTTTATATATACTACCCATAGATGTATTCTATGATTACTAAAAATAAATACATGGGTATTTACATATCCATTTTATTATATTACTTTCATTGGATTTATTTTTCAAAAGTTACCAAATCGGTAAATTAATTTTGTCTCAATCTTCCTTCTTTGAGACACATGACATGTTATACAACTATATTATTTTATGATATTTATATAATTAAATATTACATGTTATATCATGAATATATTTATTTTAATAATATCATAAGTTTCATGTAATATCATTTTCTTACATGGGGAGTTATATTTAAAGTTACAAAGTGGTAATAGTTTATTACAACAATCTCATCATTTATCGGGATTGTTTATGACTATGATTACATTGATGAAGTCTTATGATCAATATCTCATATAAACAAGTTTATTTTATTTATCTCCAGTATTTCATGATATTTTCATGAATTAGTACCATTTTCAACTCTTTGGTACTTATGGTAATTAGTATTTTTTTTGAAGATCCACCTTTAATTATATTTTAGGTGAAAAATATGTGTTCTTTAAAAACATGTTTTATAAAAAAATATAAAATGTTTTAATATTATAATATGATGTCTAAAGAACATTTTTACCAAAATATTAATTTGTTTTAAAAAAAATTAAAAGGAATATTCTTTTTGTTTTCGGATCAAATAAATTTTCTAAAATTTTTAACATTCAAATGGAATGTTTGAAATGTACAGACATACCCACCATCATAAATTCCATTTTATTGATATTTCATATACAAGTTTACAATATTTATTTTTATGAAAAATTATTTTCCAAATATTTTGGAAATTAATTACTTTTTTAGAGATTTTTTTTTTAAATGATTTATTATTCAAGAATTGTTTTTAATGATTTTCAATGCTTCTATTAAATGTGTTCACAAATATTTTCAAATAAAAAGATTTATATGATATCAAAGCTTATATTATATTTTTAAAGGAATTAAAAAAGTTTTTTAAAATGTTTTCAAAATTCATTATATTTTTACAAGGTTATATTCAAGGAAAATAATCTTCAATTTTTTTTTAAATTTTTTAAAATAATTTTCTTAGAGTAGAAAGGATATTTTCTTGAATACATGTTTTAAATTATTTTTTTTCATGATTTATTTATATATTTTCAATGATGTTTCAAGGAAATGTATTTTGAAAATGTTATATGTTTTAAAAAGTTATTTTCAAATAAAATTTATGTTCTAAGTGATCTTTTAAAATCATTGTCCATCTAAAATGACATCCATAGTTATAGTTTATGCTTTACTAGGGATATGATAAAAGAGTATCATTCATATTATTTCCCTTAATGGTCAATGTTTTGATATATTTACGTTTATGAAACCTGTTTATATTCAATGGGTTATACTAAGATAAATTTATATAAAAAATATTTATTTTCAATAGTTAATTCAGTAACAAAAACTTATGAAACCCATTTCTTTTAGATAAGTTATGCAATGATAAATGCTTATGAAACATGCTTATTTTCATGAGTTATTCTAGGATGAAACGATTAAGAAACCTATATATTTTACATAGGTAATGATAAGATTAAATGTTTTTGATACCCATTTTATTTCATGGGTTATGATATCATATTTATGAAACCAATATGTTTTAATGGTTTATTATATGATGTAAGTTTTATTATCTTATGGAACATGCAAGTATTATTTTTCTATGTGATGGGTGGGAAATATATCTCCCTCTAATTCATTGGGTAATTTTTTATATATGATGAGATAATAATTTTAATCATGTTAATAGGGTTGACCCATTATGGGAATATAGGTAAACCCGATCCACTACAGGAAGATATGGAAACCCAATCTACTAAGGGAAGATGGGGAAACCAAATCCACTATAGGAAGGTGGGGAAACCTAATACCTTACATGAAAAGGATTGTGACTGGGTTTGGTTGTATGTCCCACCTAGTATATATAGTCCCCTTGAAGTCCCCTGAAATGTTTTCGACACTGAGCCTTGACATATAGAGAAAGTTATTACATATTTATGTGTTTCTAAAAAATTATATATCTTATTCTTATGATATGCTCACATAGTTCATGTTCTTGATTATCGTATGATTCATTTCTTTTATACTATAAATATTTATGACATCTCTAATGTTTGTGATCTTTGATATGTATTGTATGATCTTTGGATGTTATGTTCATGTTCTCATACACTTATGTTCATGATAGGCTTACTTATTTCCTTCATTAAACCTTAGTGGGAATTCAAGCTCATCCATTTATTATAATTATTTTCACCAGGTTTTGAAGAAATGATTTTATGTATAACTTCTAAGGGGGATGATAATTATGGTAAACATTGAAGATATTTTTATGAGTTAGAATATTTTTATTCTATTTTTTCAATGGAAAAAAACTAATATGGTCTTTAGGTTTCTGTTTTTGTAATATATTATGTATTTTAAAAAAATTATGTAATGTCTATGTACATTAATCTTTTTTTATTATATGGATCATGGAAATGATTTAGTGATAGATATGATATTTATTCATTAAATAATAAATAATTTTCATGTTTATTATAGTTCTATGAATTCTTTCATACCACACATTTTAAATAGAATTATTAAAGAATCGCCCTGAAATATGGAAGTTGATTTATCAGTGAATATGGAGAATGAGTTAGTTTTTTCATCTCAAGCATATAACTCTTCCCCTTTCCATATTTTCATGCTTAAATTCCTAGTAAACCTTGTAAAACTACCTTTAGAGTAATTTGATTAAATTTTGGGTATGTAATGGCTATCCTTATATAGTTCCAACAGAAATTGCTGGGAGAAGTAAATCACCATATTTTTAAAAAATGGTTCTCTAATTCTATACAAGTTCAAATAAGAGGATAAATATGTTTTAGTTTCATCATCTGAAGAATGGTTATTATTTACCTTTGAGAATTTTTATCTT
The DNA here is from genome assembly GCA_963277665.1 of Viscum album. Lineage (NCBI taxonomy): Eukaryota > Viridiplantae > Streptophyta > Magnoliopsida > Santalales > Viscaceae > Viscum > Viscum album. Next base: position 1,017,516,677 of record OY728133.1, on the reverse strand, counting down.
GATTAAATTATTGAGAAAATGGAAAATATAATAATTTAAGACATATACATTGATATGGAATATACTGAGGTGTTTCTTAAAAATTTCCCGGTCTTCCTCCCAGTTGGGAGGTTGAGCACTCAATCATGATTATACCTAGATCTTTTAAAATTTCCATGACTCTATATATAATGGATATTTTTGAACTTTAGGATCCCCTAAAATAATTACTGAGTATTCTAAATAATGGATTTATAGGCCCATGTTCTTCACCATGGGGTGCACATTTCTTTTTTCACAAATATGGAAAGGTCAATATGCCACTGCATTGATTTTTGCGATCTGATCAGGATCTTCATAAATAATAAGTAACCTTAGTCTGGGATTTATTACTTGTTCAATCAGCAATGTGGATAATAATACATCCCTAGGGAGGATCTTCAGTTAATATATTATCGCGTAAATATGAAGAAGGTTTATATCCCAAAAATTGATTTTCATACGAGGTATGAGAACTATGAGTTTATAGTGATGCCAATTGAAATCAATAATGTTCTTTCAATAGTCATGGACATAATTAATAGAGTCTTTATATATTACAGCAACAAATTTGTGGTAGTACATATAGATGCTAATATTTTATTCTCCAAAATAAAGGTGGAACATGGGGTCATCTAAATAGTTTACTAAAGGACAGAGGAAATAAAATTAATATGAAAAGTACATTAAATGTGAATTTTTATTAGAGAAAGTAGTTTTCCATAGGAATTTTATCATTAACTAAGAGATATTAATGGATCCATAAAAAAGAGGTAATCAAAGGTTGGACCAGAACACTATCTGTAATAGAAATATATAGTTTTCAAAGATTATATGGGTAATACTGTTGATTTGTGAGAAACATATCATGACAATAAGTCCGTATATCCATGATTACTATGAAGGGATCCATTTTTATCCATATAAATGAATGTGAAGATATGATTAATGAGCTAAAAAAATGGATAATAAGAAAAAAAATTTTAATAGTACCCACCAATAGGGAAGGATTTTTGATCTACATTGATGCATCCAAAAAGGTCTTGGGTTCTATAATCATTCAAGATTATAATGTGATATCCCATGAATCCAACCAGTTAATTTTCCATGATTATATCTACCCAATACATGATATGAAATTGCATGTAGTGATAATCACATAAAATATTTGCAACATTATGTCTATGGGGAGAAGTGTGACATATATATGGATCATAAAATCCTAAATTATATATTAACATAAAATGATCATAATATAAACCAATGTATGTGGTTAGAGAAGATCACGTATTAATATTTTTCTACCCATTAATGTCCTAGAAAAGTAACCAATGTGGAAAATTCTCTGAGTATAAATGAACCTGCAAGCCTATCCATGATGAGGATGAAAAGTGATACATTATTCATATCTATGAAAATGACACACATGGGAATAATAAAATGATCTTTATCTTAAATTTCAAAAATAACTACTCAACCATATATTCATGAAAGGATCATGTAAGCCCAAAAAGATAATGAAGTTATTTATAAAAAGGTAGTTAATATTCCAAAGTTAATCTTTTCTAAAGATGGAGTTATAAGTTTTGGAACATGGATAAGTGTCACATAAAAAATAAGAAATGAAAAGGGAACGTATGGATGATAGGAATAAGTCATCCTTCTCTATCCTACAATGAATTGGTATGATATATTGTATTTTTAAGAAAAAATTCTAATGGGATAACATGAAGAGAGAATATATAGTTTTTATCTCGAAGATTAGTATGTCAAAAAGTCATGGAAGAATGAAAATATTATAAGGGTATGATGAAACCATTAAACATAAAATTATAGAAATGGAAACTAATAACCATTGAATTTGTTGTATAAATACCCAAGACACCTAAAGGAAATATTACCATCTATTTGGTAGTCGATTTCCATACCAATTCATACCATTTCATTTATACCAAGGAATATTTATCTCTTAACTGATTTGGTGGGTTATATAAAAGGGATATGTTAAGACTTCATAGATTTACACTTTATATTATATCTAATGGAAAACTGATGTTTACTTTGAGTTTTTGGGGAAGCCTTAAACAAGTGTTATATACAGAACTGAGCTTTATCACTACTTAACAACCTCATATGGATTTTTAGATTGAAATGACCATTCAAAATCGGGAGGATATGGTGAGATATTGTTCAATATATTTAAAAGGATTTTGTGACTTGTAACATTACATAGTTGAGTTCTCATATAACTAATGATTAAATTAATTCAATAAAGCTGAACTTTATTAGGATCTTTATTGTATTAGGTGTTATACTTAGACATACTGGGATGAAGTTGGAGAGAAAAAGATAATGGGACATTATCTCATCCATGATATGAGAGAGAAGGTTCAAAAAATTTAGCATCGTATGATATACATAGAAATAGAAAAAAATCATCGCACACAATATCTAATGTATCCTATAAAACAAGGATATATGTAAAGTGTTCCTTTATATATTTTCATGGAATACATTCATGTGGTTTGGGAAGAAGATAATGATTCACCATAGATATATAAGCAACTTTGAGATACTTGGCCACATTGGAGTTGTGGCCTATCGAATTTCACTCCCACCTAAACTATATAAAGTGAATTATATCTTTAATATATATTTAATTAGGATTTACATACCATACCATTAATATTTACTAAATCTAGTGGTGTTACCAATGTATAAGTATCATTCATATGAGGATCTGTCGGTGAGGTTCACTGATGATATAAAAAAATTTCTACAAAAAAAGAAAACACTACTAGTTAATGTGTTGGGGAAAACCACAAGTATGAGGAAGAGAAATGGGAAACAAAAGAGGTGATGAAACATAAGTACAATCATTTGATTTAGTGTGTGGAATAAAAATGTTTTGGTATAAATTTTTAAAGGAGGGAAAAATTTAATGACCTGAAATTTTATAATTGAAGATCAAGTTTTGAATAAATAAATTATTTATTAAGAAATGAAATTATAGACAACACATTAACTAAATTGGACCATCATATGTTTAATACTTTCAGATATAAAATAATGTTAAAAAGCACAGATGTTGATAATATAAAAATTAGTATATTGACCACTATCAATATAATAATAAGGATTATAAAAATGTTTAATTGATATATATTGAATGAGAGATAGCCTTGTCCAGTAGGATCATACACTATAAATCACATTTATTAGAGATTCTAAGAGAAATTGCATCAATGATCACATCCCTTGACCGATCCAAATTTGATATTTTAATAAAATATTTTTATTAATTTTTTTATTAAATATAAATGATTAAATAACTTTTTTAAGTCACATTTAATTTTTTATTAGGGTCAAAAAACTATTATTGTAAAAAAACCCAGTGTTTTTTAATAAATGGGGATTTTAGATTTATAAGAGAAATTTATCATATTCAGAGAATTATATTTTTAATATAAATATTATTTTTTAAATCATAATGTTGAAATTATACAATATTTTTTTTTAATTTTTACATGTAGTCGATTTTTGTGGTAAAAAATAAATTTTTTGGAATTATACACTTTGAATTACGAAAAAATAAAATCCAAAAAGTGATGAAATAAATACTATAAAAAATTTAAAGATGGAAATTATGTTTTACATTTACTATAATTTGTTTTTGAAGTTATTTGATTAATTGTATAAACCCTTAATGAATCCTCCAAAAAATGTTATATTTTATTATTTAAAATTCATTCATTATAAACATGACTCACTTCCACAACAAAAGGTTAATTAATTTAATGTATCTTACTAATAAACATATAAAATATTTATAAACACTTATATTTGGTATAAAACATGGTAAAAAAACATTATAAAATGTGTATATTTGATTATATTGTCATATAGAGTCCAAAACCTAAATTTGAATATTAATAATGAAATATCATCTATTTTGATATACACACCAAAACAACCTCCCATTAATCACATCAAAAAAACATGTCAAAAATAATTTAGTCTTACCTTCCCTCCCTAAATCCCACCCATGTTGCCACCTATATTTTATAAATATCCTACAAATCCTTTAGAAACACACTCTCATTGTAAGGGATACTATCTTTCTTCCTTTTATTCTAAAATCTTCTTTATTTCAAGTTTTTTAATTTCAAATTGTTTGAATTTTGAAAAGTTTTTACAAATCCATATTAATATCCTTATGATTAAAAATTAACGATAGACCCCTATGTCTCTCATTATCTCTTTCCATAAACAATTATGTACACCAATTATTCTATCAAAGTTATCATGTAATTATTCTTGAAAAACATTTTATGTAGTGAATAACCATCTCCATTTATACTCTAGGGAATTAAAATATTTGTAAATGTACTTCATTTATTTGGGGTTTATATTTATGTAACTCACACTCCTTATTCTTGGTAATAAAATATATTAAAGATATCCTTATGTTTTATGTTCAATGTTGAACACTTATACATGTACATAATATTAAATTGACAGGAAAGGGTGAAATTATATTAAAATATAATGAAATGGTTAATGATTTCATCTCATTAAATTCACTATATAGTGAAGGGGATGTCATCAAAAGAACACTATGTAATTTTTCTAATAGGTTATCCTTAACATATGTTTATAATGTAATTTTTTATATTATTTTTATATTCCTATGTTTCCTTTTTGTTATCATTCCATATAATAGCACATTATTCAAGATTATGATTCTCATCCCTCATTAGATACCTTGATAATCCAATAGCATCACATGTACTACATTACCTTATACTATTGTTTTATTATTCTCTTGCTAGAATTTATTTCTCACCCATTTCTTATGTACAAACTCATGTTATCCAATGAAGTTTTACAATTACCAAGGAATATAAGGTCATGTTTTCAATGTTTTTAAATAATTGTTTTTAATATTGTATTATATTATTATTTAATTTTAATAATTCCTCAAAAATAGTATGAATAAAAATATTTTGGGGAATGTATTAAGTTTATCATTGTATAATATATCATAAAAATGTGTATTAAATATATGATATGTCATAGATTATAACTTTATTGGGAAGGTAGTGTGATTCATGAAATATGTGACAGTACGTAGGGTTTTTATGTAGTGTAAAATGTGATGTTGATAATGAATATATCGTGATTAATGGACCTATAAATAGGTAGAAGGTGCAAAAAAACTTCCATGAGTGAGAAGGGATGCGTCTACAGTTTGATTTGATATGTGATATGTTATTCGATATTGATGTATGGACTCTCAATGGGGGATAATGTCCTAGAAATAGTTTCTTAAGGGAACAGGTACAATCTGTATTGTTATGTGATATTTGACCCAGCCTCACTGTGTGTGGGGATTAGTTAATGTGATGTGGCGAGACATGGATGTGTAACCTCACAATAATTAAGAAGGTTATGGAAGTACTACCCTATGTGATTGAGTATTGGTCCATGACATGGTTGTTTGACCCTACCATAAGGGATATGTTATAGGTCACCAAATAATATTATATGGTTGAGGTTCAGTATTAGAACCTACTCTGAATAGATGATGGAAATTTGGACTTGGTGAGATGGCCTAAATTCTATATTTGAATATTCATTAAGACATGTTAAGGAATCCTACCCTCCATTATTAGGCATAGATATGGACATGGTATAAAACCTTTACATGATTCATTAGTTATAGATCTAATTTTGTGTCATGAGATGAATTCTTCTACAGAATGGATTGATGAAGGTATGGATGGGTGTTGTGGTGGTCTTTTTAGTACATGAAAACCTAACGCGTTAGATTTTTTTTATGTATGTGAATTTTTTTCCACATGAAAAAACATGTATAAAATATCATATATTATGGGACCATTGAGTGAAACCACTAATATGTATTTCCCACACCCTACATGGGCACTTCAGTTTATGTAATAACCTTATATCTATTATACCAGACTGGGAAAAGGTTTTGTAGTGGATCATTCGAGTGGGGACCGACTACGATTTTGATATGGTTATTTTATAGATTATTGTGGATGGTAGTATAGAAAATAGTAAATAATATTCTTAATTACCTATTTTATTTGAAAATTTAGTGGTCATGAGTTTGGATGTATGACTTTAGAAATTACATATTAATTTATTATAGAATATTGTGTTATTTATTATGTGTAATATAATTATATTTTATAGGTGAAATTTAGTTTTTTGAATTTTATTAATGATTACAATATAAATATAATAGTATTCTCCATTTATGATTTAGTCCCTTTCTAATATTCATATGCCTATAGTAAATGGGATGTAATTCCTGATGTTATGTGGTGCACCAAAATAGATTATGTAGAGTGAGCTAGGTCAGAGTGTTATAGAATGGTTTTGAGCGTCTTCCATTTTTTATTAATGTTTGGTAGATGGTTTCTATGGATATGTTTATTGGATAATATTTAATAAATATAACATCCTATTATAAAAAACATATAAAAGTCATAATACACTTTATAATGATTTTAATTTAACATAAAGTTAGTTTTTTTAATTTTTTGTAGAATTACTATCTTATCATATGTTCTAATGAACTATAATGAATGTTACATCTTTACAAACTTTTTTTCACTGGGATTTCAAGAAAATATGTACTCATCTGACAATTTATTTTGATTATACTCTCATCACTAGATAGAGTGTCGGGTCTTATGCAGTTTCAACAATACCATATGATTGTGAAATTTTACCATTGGATTTTTTTACAACTTCTTCTATAAAAATTTCCACATTGTTTAAGGAATATAATAATTTCATGGAATGGAACATACTAGAATCTATATAGTAATGTAGAATTATTTTTTTCATCTCATTGACTTTTATCACTTCATATTGTTTTTTTTTCAAGGGAACATAAATCTTCCCTTATGAGGTCATCATTATAGAGTTCTATGGAACCTTGAATTTTTTAATTATAGGATTGTATGAGATTAAAGAGTATTAATACATAAACATGGTGTTTTATCCAATTGAGGAGATCAATAAAAATACAAGGATAATAAGTTTTTATATATTCATAGGGGTTTAAAATAGATAAAGGCACAGTGAAAACATTCTACTGATGAAGATATTGAGTAGGATCTAAAGACTACATATGCCTGCCACTAATGATGGTTAGCAAGATGTTTCTATGGGATATTTTATATTATTTCCATGATATTAAATGAAAATAAAGGTGTAGAATTGGAATACATAGTACCATTTTTAATGTTATAGCTATCAGTTTGGATTAAAGAGAAGGGTTCCTTCAATTATAATCATTTTTTTAAAAATCCAGATTAGATGTTTTAAAATTTTCAAACCATAATTAATGAAATTTTTTATGACTTGTTGTTTTATGTTACTCTACTGTGTTGTGTTAATTTTATATTGGTTATCTTTCAATTTTGTATATTCAACCGTATATACATTATTTGGTATATAATTTAATCAGAAGATATATTATATGACTAGCTTATTATATCAAGTGGGAAAGAAATTATACATTGATATAGGATGCAATACACACCCCTCTTTTTTCTTAGATATTTATCACCCTCTACCAAAAGAAGTTGTATCCCAACCTACTCTTCATTAGTATAATTTTATCATACCATACAACAAATTTTTTCCTATGAAACATTTTATAATTACCATAAAGTAACTATGTATTAGGAAATAAATTTTTTAAATTAGGAAGTAATTCCATTTGAAAATACTGGGAAATTAAATATCATTCTTCCACTTTTCATTGATTTTGTAGAATTTGAATCTTATAATGACATAATGAATAGTTTTTATCAAAATGGAGGTTTATCATTTACTTATAATGATTGTAGATTATAAAATTACGGGGAAATATTTATCTAGAATTACTTATTAAACAATTATAGTTTATTAGTTGAATTATAATATATAAAATACATCACTTTTCTTGATGAATCATAACAACTAATGTCATAATTCATCTTGTGAAACTATATATAAAATATATAAAAGGTTGTATTTCTCTCATTTTGGAACATCCAATCTTTTTGAAAGTCAAAGAAAGACAATCGATGTTGATTATCAAGATTTTTATTTTTGACCTAGTGGAATTTCGGAATAGATGCATCAATGTTTCATGCTGGAAGTTAATGAATAAAAAAATTGGATTAGAAGGAAATTAATAATGAAAAAAATACGGATAAAGTGATTGATATTTTACTAAAGAAATTTAAATCCATGTGAATGAAGATAGATTAAACTAAGAATATATAGAATATTAGTCTTGAAGATATTTTTAGACTATAATTGAAAATGAGAATATATTAAATATAGATAAATGAAAACAAAAGCAAATGAATGGAGTTTCATTCAATTAAACTTTTTGTGATCTAACTTATATTTACCGAATGTTCAAACCCACTAAATCCATAAATATTAAATCTCTACATTAATTTAATGTTATAAATTTAAATGATAATTAAGGAGAGAACAATCAACCTATGAGGAAAATTAAAAGATAATATAAATGAAAAACATTCATCATGACTATCATAAGAATAAAAATATAATTATGGGGTAAGGAATTTTATAGAATGATATTTTATATATGATAGAATCACAATGATGTTATATAATATTTTACTATGTTAAATAATATTAAAAAGGATAACAAATATTGAAAGGTATAGGAAAATAAATCTATTAGAGTGACCAATGATACTTTTAAACTTAGAGATGAATGATACATTGAGGATAAAAGTGTCTCAGAAAGTTATTATGAGAGAGATATTATTATATTTATTGAAAATTTTCCTCAATTATTCTTATTGATGATTGATAACCCCTTCTTCAATTTAAAAATTATTGATTAATGATATTGTTTCTTTTACTATATATGATGATAATTTTTCAAAATTCAATAAAATAAAAGGATGGTATTCCATCATTAGAGGAAAATGACTAGATATTTGGTTTTACTGGAAAAGTAAAATAAAACATGAAAGAATGTCCTTGACTTATCTAAATAAAATTCTAAAATTGTGACATATCACGTTTTTGAACATTCCTTTGAAATTTATAAGATTGAATTTATGAGATATTATATAATAGAAATGTTTTAAGTCATAGTTTTAATATGAGGGAAAGTGTAAAACATGTATTAAAATCCATGGTCCTAGGAAATTTATCAATAAAAATAAAGGTTAAAAACCCAGGAATGTGGGAGGATACAATGAAAAATTTTGGAAACAATAATTCCACCAGAAAAAAATCATTCAATAGTCACCTTCATTTATATCTATTGATCCTTCTTCAAGATCCACCCCAACCTATCGGGTGTCAACCTCTCTTCCACTACATAGGATCCTTCTAATTGTTATCATGATTATCTATTACTAATGTTTTTTATACTCATTGTGATTTTCAATTCCTCTAGGGAAATAATTTTTTATCGTCGATGTGGATCCATCATGATTTTAGGCATTATCAATCAAACCTGAATTGATCATTTTCATGACATTCTAAATATATATGGATTATACTTTAACTTGACAAGGTTTATAAACATTTGAAAATTAATCATGGAAAACATCCCTTCCATTAGTTCTATTCAAAATGTCAAGAATAATAAATTTTGATATATTGGTATTCAAATCTGGTGGGATAGTGATTCCATCCACAGTTGAAATTTTCCTTTCTAGTGCTCCCATAGTAACAAAAATGCATGCTGCATCATTAGGACCAACCTGATCATGTTCATGTGTTTCAATTAGTTTCTCATACGAGTCCTAATGAGGAACATGTGGAGGATACATATATATCCTATTAATGAAAGTATGAAATCCCTAATCATCCAAAACATCCATGAAGGATGAACCATACACCAAGCCGGATTGTGAGGCAAACCGTTCAGGTAACATAGGAAGAGGATAGAGTCCTGTTTATCTAGAACTTTCTATAGTACTAGTCACATGTACCTAAACATTCTCATAATCCTTTATTGGTGTGTTTCACTTGAAACTATTTGAATTATTTCCCTTTTAATTTTCATATCTTATGTAATAATCTCCAATTAAATAAATAGAACCAAGGGACTCATTCCTTTTGGAATATTCCTCCTAATCAATTTCCTCCAGTTTAAGGGATTCATTAGAGTGGATATCGGTCTCATTATCTTAGTTCTTCTTATTCATATACATCACCAAAAGAGTACCATATTGATGAGAATTCGTAGGCTTAGCTCCACCCACAGTAGTCCATTATAAAACTTAAACCATTTTCTTATAGAGAATCCCCTACTTCCTTCTCTGTGACTCATCCTCACCACATATAAGTAATCCTTTGCTTCCATTTACTTTAGGATTCCGAGACATAGATTTTTTTGGCCTGATCATGCATTATTCTAGGACTTGAAAATGATTCCACCATATCTATATCTATAAGAAATTTGAATTCAAAACTTTCCACTATATTAAAAACCTTACCATGATGGATACATCTCTTATGCTAGTGAAATCCTTCATTTGAATGAAAATTTCATTTGGAAAATTTACATAAATCTAGAATTTTCATAAATTACATAGCGAGTTCAATCATAAACTAACCAGAAACTAATATTACAGATTTAATGAGATTTAACTAAATTTCCACCTCAATAAAAAAAACTATAAAATTTTCAATATCGATAACATTAAATTTAACAATAAATCTTAAGGGGGGTCCTTATTTTAAATGAAACATCCTAAAAAATTTATGAGTTCAAAAAAACCATTGTAATCCCTTTATACGAATCAATGATAGGGTAACATAGAGTTTCACACAAGCTGTATCGAACAAGGGATCACACACTCGAATTCGAATAAATCTAGGATTGAGGGAGGCTAAGCCATAAATCCCATATTTTAATTTCATATCATTAATGGGAAATAAAATACAGAAAAAAAATTACCAACTACATTCATTCATTGGAAATTGAATCCCAAAATTTTATGAAACATTTTTCATACATGGGGAATGTTTTCTCAACAAATTATTGTAGACATTCTTTTTTTGCAGATCATAAAAAATGGAATGGTGGTTGAGTAAATTTTAGGCATAGTTCATAAGTTCATATTTTAGTTTTTCCTTAGGTTGTTATTACATGTAATATTATAATTTATAAATTTTTTTATATCATTAGAAGATCATCATCATCATTATTATATTATGTCATTAAGTTTAATATTTTATAATTTAAAATGTTAAATTTATCATTTATGGTTTTGAGGAAGTGCACATTTTATCAATTGATATGTGATATAATGATTACATAATTAAATTATAAGACCTTAGACATCAAATCTTACCATTTTATATAGTTATAGAACATCATTCTTCACATTGGAATATAATGTTAAAAAACTAGATATTTTGAAAAATATATAATCTTTTTATGAAATGAATTTTTAGGGATATACTGAAACATAAATTTAACTCTATGAGAGTATATCAATCTTTTTAATATGGTAATAATATAAAGTTTAGTTTCAATATTATTTGAGATGTCTCAGCATATTATGGTATATATTCAGTAAACATAGGCCTTTTCCCTGTAGAAACTATAAGTGTCAAAGGAAAACACTCTATATATATATAAACGTTAATGATAACACTAGATATTCATGGAAGTATATTCTAGAACTTTATTCCAAATCACTCTATGTTTTGAAATATAGTTTTATAATGCTTAATATTTTAAAAACCTAAATGTATTCATTATCAATTGTGACCACTATGGAGAATTTATAAATTATGGTATTCAAAAATATCTAATAAAAGTGGTACTAATAAAAATATATTAGTACTATAAACTCTAGAATAAAATATTTTTTTTCAATAATAAAATATAATTATTATGGAAATTACCAATTTAATATTTTGGGAATATTTAGTAGATAAGTATGTTCGGGTGAAAGGAGGGAATAAATCCTATTATATTATAAATGTAGTTCTCCTTCATTCAGTTACAATTAATAAACATTATTGATTTTCAAATAATATTACACCTAAAAATTATCCAATTATGATATTAGTGTGAATGGTATTCATCATCAATGTTAAAGATCAAAATAATAGATTTTATCCAATGGAGGAAAAATGAATTTATCTTGGTTAGCCCATTTCTCATAAAGCAGGTTGAGTATCTGATAAATAAAAACATACAGTTTAAGAGATGGTAATTTTTTTATGAAATAAATCCTTATATAAATTTAAAACATCCAAATGTTAATTATGAGGATTATATTTTGGAAACCCCATCAGTTTTGTTACTGGATATTGACTCAAATACATCAGAAATTAATGTACCATAATGTAGTTTAATTGATGTTATAGTATGCAATTCAAGTTTAGAGGATGTTAATTTATTAACAGATGATGATAAATATCACCTTTTACTAGAAATGAGAATATATTAAAGAATTATCTATGTTTTAATATCATTGGTGTAATTTTTTTTGTTTATGTGTTTTTTTATCAAAGGTTGTTATTATTTGTAATTCATGGATAGTGAAATAATAATATTTCATTGATGTCAACATGTTGAAGAAGTTTGAAAGAAATAATTTACTAAATTTTCCAAGATATTCATCGTATATAACACATGTTACTTAGATAAATGGAGGAATATGAATGCACTAAATAATTATTTTATTAAGTAAGTCCTTTTAAAGTCTTTTAGTATATAACTCAAATTATCGATGATCTATTCAGAATGTTAATGAAATTTTTCTCATTGTGTTTTGTTAAAGAACACCATCAATAAGAAGGAATATAATTAATGTTCCATCTATATGTGGATTAAGAAAAGTTAAAGACTATGAAAATATTTATTTTCATGAGGTTTTGAGGTGGAAGAGCCCTTTGGAATTTATATTCCATATAGAACAAAAGAAGAGGAATTAAAGAAGGTCATGAAAATATTTTGTATAAGGATATTATATGATGATAATTAAAAAAATATTATTTTTAATGAATAATATTGATAGTAGAATTTGAGTATTGCTAGATATTAATTCAAATGTGATGGATTAGAATTCTATTCTATATATGGTTTTTACAATATATTTTTTTGGTTACTTATTTAAAAAATGTGTCCAATCAACTAGATATCCAAGGGGGGACCCACAAACACTTCATTTTTGTGTGGGTACAAACCTCATCATTCCATAGTGGCAGAAGATAAGAGTTGGAGGATGAATAGTATGGACATGGATAGTAAGGTCAATGTGTGAGTGGGACATAACATGCCCGTAGTGTTGCATGGGTCTGAAAATGTAGGTGAGGCATTTCTTGTGCAAGTTATTGTTTTATTATGATGGGTGTTGAACCCCATTATGGGATTGAACTTACTATTGGAATGTTCAAACTTATATTGAACCCCAAAACAAAATAAAATATAAATATGGGATGAAAATTCATGGCATACTATTTTGAAAAAAAAATGTGAATTTAAGATGACCATTCAATCTTCGTTGATCCAATAGAGTATCGCCCTCCACATAGTCATCTCATTCATCCTTAAATGAGTTCTCCTAGACCCTTCCCTTTTGATGACCGACCACCATAGTTGATTAGACTATACAACAAGAATAAACCCTAGTGAATGAAATGAGATCAATTTTACGATGTAATCTTCATGAATGATTTCTATGATCCTTATATGATAAGGAGTGGGAAGAAAATTATTTGGTCAAAAGAAAAAAGTTACATAGGTGAGGTAATGAATTCATTATACATGCATGAGTTCAAACATGAGGATGAGAATTCCATATTTATCGCATGAACACGAGGTGTCTTTGAGAAGAGAGATACACCATGATTATAGGTTTCACGATGTTATTAAATAAAAAAGGAAACCCACATAGATATATTCATAAAATTCCCCAACATTTAGGAAATCACAATACTAATTTATATGGAATATTTTTCATAATATGATTTTTTTATTGGATAAAGAATAGGTGATATTTCTTGGTTATAAACATTGAACCCTTGAAGAGTAAATTTTGTTTCCAATCATGTTTTTCATATGAGATATCTCAAAAAAATGAATCCTAGAAGAAATTATTTTACTAAAAAAAGATCCATGAGCCTCATTGATACGTGAATAAACTGTGTTCCAGTATTAATTATAGAAGAATGAGGAATGATGAATTAGTTTTATTGAGAAGTAGAACCAATGTCCATTAAATATTGTGAATTATAATTAGATATTCTATGATAAACTAGTTCCATGATGCTTTCTTCTCTTGTGTGAATACCTTTTACATTAGCATTATTGTCTTGTAGATAAAGGATTCATAATAAGAATTTGAGTTTTTGAAGTCTAGCTCATGTAAATACTGTAGAATATGTGATAATGAATAAGAAAAGGTTTTTTGGGATTTATTCACAAAAAGGAATAGAATGATCATATACAATTCATAATATATATATATATATATATATATCAAGAACCTATATTCATTTTCCTGAATGATTTTTAGAGAATATGGGTGATGAAAATGCAAGTGTTCAATTAATATATAAATAAATATGTGTATGTGAATATAAACAAATAAAAAAATATGTTATGTGAAGAAAAAATCATTTCATGTACATTAATTCATAAGGATATTGTATAAAAAATCTATTATATATAATATGTTATAAAAAATATACTTTCAAATTTTCATTGATAAATTTATATGAAGAGAAAACATGAAATATAATTATGCTTTCACCTGAGATAATAAGAAGTTACACTAGATTAAGAAATGAAAATGAAGTATACATTTCCTAAATAGTTCAAAATAAACACGAGACTGAAGATAGTCATAATATTAGAAGAATTCATATCCAAGTTTTTAGTATATTTAGATTATGCAACATCATTTCTGAATGAATTAATATTTATGTTTTTGTAAAACTCACATAAATAATTATTTGATTCACAAATAAGAACAAAGGTGAATGGATACTTCATCCACTTATGATATTTTATTTAAGATAAGTAATTGTAATGATGATAATATGAAATCTCATTGATTCAACAATAAAAAATTCAATTTGTGATTTTAGGATAGTTTAGAGATTTTGTGTACTATATGGAAGATGGGAGGTTCCACCAGATGCTGAACAGATATGTGATTAAAATTTGGTTTGCAGAGGAATTCATAGATTATTTATCCAAAAAAATTTCATATTGTTATAAATAATTTATGAATAAGAAGAACAGAATAATTTAGTTTGATTCAGGGATGAATAAGAGGAAGAGTTTCTGGCCCACAACTGTGTAAGTAACAATGTTACGAAGATGTATGTTTATGAATAAAGAAGAACAATGACATCCCAAAAATGTCTCATTTGTTGGAAAAAATTATTAGTTCTATAATGTAACTAATTAGAAGGTGAATTATTTCTTTAGAGGAAGTATAAATAACTAGTATTAAGGTTCAAGTTGGACCACATCATCATCTATCTGGGGAAGAGTAAAAGAGCCCTTTCCCATAAAAATGTGTCAGGAGCCACACTGGCTAAGTAATTTCTCCTAGAACACCAATTTTTATTGATATCTCATTATAGCAGATGATCTATACATTGGTCATCACTATAAATGGATATTAATAGATACCCTTATTGAGTACCGAACCATGTAAAAACATTATGTACTATCCTTTAATAATTTGTTATACATGAATACGATAATAAAAAGTTGATAGGATAATAAATATCCAAACTAGTATAAAATGAATAATAATATATTTTTATAAATGGTAAAATATTCACAATACTGATTCATCACCCATCTCAGTTCCTACTATATCTATAAGTGGTTCAATAAATTGTTATATGAAGAAATTTTCACCTCTATTTTATTCCTTACATTGTAGATATTCTCTTTTGAATATTACTCTCTCTTTCATATGTTGAAAATGAAGTTATATATTGGTAAATCTTCTTTATTCACTAAGAATACATATATATCGACCAAGAATATGACAAACATGTGAAATGAATGGAAAATAATATTGATAAAAAAGACCTGATTTACTAAAGAGGAGGATGTATTAGTATCTACATGACTCCAAAAAAGAATATATATCAGGATTTGAAAGTGAAGATCATGTGGAGAAAGATTACACCAAGGATATGGATAATATCTATACCTATAGTGATCATTATTTATTCATGTATTATTTTAAAATTATCTTGAAGTATATCCAAGTATTGGTGGGAGTGATAATAGGTTAGTTTATTTATATACAGATGCATTATAGATAATGATGCATGGTTATTCAAAATAATTAGTCTATATTAGTTGTTGGATACATGAAATATTGTTGGAATAGATCACTAACCATGATAAGAAGTTAGTATTAATGGATAAGGATTTAAATGAAAAACATATAGAATGTATAATTCTCTCCAGATAGGTTAGAGCCTTTGTTGTAATAAACATGGTGTTTTAAAACAAGTTCCTCAAAATGGATCAATGAAGATGTTTAGAATAAGGGAGTCAAGAATGATCTGGATTAAAATATCCATGCACTTTAAGATAAAATTTAAAACTATATTTATTTAAAGGATTTAATATTGGAATAAAATTTCAATAAGATTAAAGAAGTTGACTCTTTTATACAAAATTATGTTATGATGCATGAATAAGAGTATGAAATAATGTATAAGGACTGTTAAGGGAATATTACTATGATTGGAGATCATAAAATTGACATCAATATAAAATATCTATAGTTGTATGTTCAATTATCCAATAACGAGTGGACATATATTGATACATCACAAACCAATGAGATAATTATTGATGTTACTTAATTATCACTGGAGGGATTTAATTTTTTAATACCTATGAATCTGATAATAAGTTCACAAGTTCATTCAATTATCAATCTCAATAAATTGTGATTAAAGTGGAACCACCCACACCAACTTGTAATAATTGTTCAGAATTTGGTTTTAGGAAAAGTGTATGATTGAAAAATATATATTCAAGTATAGATAAGTAAATCTGATGATATGCCTACATATATGACTTGTGTGGATATGAAATATAGTTTTAAAGGTGGTTACAAATAATGATCCCAACATGTTCTGATGAAAAACCAAAGCCTTTCTAATGAAGAAAATATGAATATAATGGTTTTTGGGTGAGTGATAGTGATGAAAAATATTTGGTAATTTTTTAGATTTTTTTGAAATATAATTTAAATGAAAACCCTTAAAGGATACCCTTGTAATGGGAAATGTACTAAAGAATAAGAATCATTAGCCACATTTATATAAAAATATGTATTTGGAAAATATATTTGGAAAACCAAAACATATATATCATGCAGTCAATGGTAGTGGGACTAAAAAATGTTGCATTTTTATCTTATAATTTAACCAAATATGTTTATAAAATAAGAACACATAAGTTATTTAAGAAAGAATAAGTGACCATAGGATGAATACAGAAGAATGTGATTAAAAAAATTCCTAATATGATATCAAATATGAATAGTGAGAAGTCCTTGGATTCTAAATCTATGAATCTAAAGAAAATTTATACATCCAAAATAACTAATAAAATGGGTGACATTAAAAATACTCCATGTGGATTATGTAATCCTACTCCCAATGTACTAAATAATATTTTATTTAGGTGGGTAGAATATTTAGAAAGAACAATGAAAATAGAATACATAGAAGATAAGGATAGTGAAAATGGGAATGGAATGAATCCACATGACGATGTAGAAGATTTGTTTGTGAGGTGTAATATGGTTGGTTATACTATGGGGAATTTTTCTAAAATTATTCCAAAATAAGAATAATTCTTTATGATGTTAGATTTTGGAGTATGCGATACATGTTTATTAAATGTTCTTGAAGAAATAAGGGTTTTACCCAAATAAATTTAATAAGTGAAAATATCTACACAACCACATTTAGAATTTAAGATTATATGTACAAGTTTGAATTTTAATGGAAATAGAACATATTGGTCGTGAAAACTATCCCATCCTTGATATTCACATTTAATAAGCAAGAAGTATCCAGCGTATTACTGTAATGTTTCTAAATTTGTATTATTTCTTACAATGCATGGAATTTAAGGTGATGTATCCTCTCATGGGGAAAATCCTAAGAAGACATATGCGCTTTCAATTATGGATATAAATTTAAATTAATTTATTATACTTGAATGTAATGTTAATTAGTTTTAAAATGTAAATATGATAGAGCATCATCAATGATGAAGATGAAGACTCTGCATTCATATCCTAAAAAACATGGATAAATAATAGATCATCGTGTTTTGGTCTTATAATTGGTATCATGAAGAAAAAATATTGAAAAATATTGTAACTTCATGGCCTAGGTTCCACATACCAGTTCCTCAATCCTGATCATTACATAACCTCAAGATAATTTCCCAATACACTAAAGGCTGTCAGTTAGTAGTGAGGGTATAATATGATACATGGAGAGACTATACCATCTTTTTCAAAGAAGGAAAACAGAAAAAATAAATTTATCAATATTCAATATAATAATAAATAGAAACCAATGATGATCAGATATCACATTACAATCACAAAATAGAGAAAATGTACAAAACCAAAGTAGTAAATATGTTAGCCCATATAGGTGTAATGGGTCGAATGAAATCCAAAAATATATACACACTTACAACTACCAAGTGGATTCTGAAATCATGTCTAGTTCCCTAATACACGATCCATCCTGAATCCAATATTAGCTATCTAACATAGGGATCTGGTCCTTATCCAATCCTAAAAACCTGAATCCTTCTCAGTAACCAATCACTGATTTATGTTGGGTGTGAGTACAACTCTGTAGGCCCCCACCAATGATGTCTAAAGTAGTATTGAGTCTATAATAGTTTATTTAGCTACCTAAAGAAAAATATAATAAAAGATAAATGAAAATAGGTTTCACATTTATTATTCATTATTTCCCCACATTGTCCCTCGAGTTCATGGTTACACCCATCATAATCGTACCTATTACGGTTTTTGCCGATGTCTCAATAATAAACCACATGGATTTTACAATTTAATATTTAATGGGATTTAATTATTCAAATTAATTCGATGATCATTTTAGTACCTTAGAGCATCAGTCCAGGTACCCATTTCATGGATTCATGAAGTGTCAGTCCAATAACATTCTCACAGGTGCATAGAGCATCAATCTAGAACCAAAATTGAAAGTACATGTAGAATCATCCCAACACCAATTCTCATGCATGCATCGGGGGCCTAGATCCTTAGTTAGAACAACCATCGATGAGGAGAATCAGTCCAACAACCACATCTCATTGATCGCATATACATATCAATGATTAACATTAATAAAAATTTTTAATAACCATTATCAACATAGTACACTATTTCACATATCAATCAAAACCATTAATAGGAATGATGTATACTCTTCACTATATCTATGTATAAGTCATGCATAGTAGTATACCTATGTAGAAGATCCAATTGATACAGCACCAGTACGATTCTCCACACAATATCAAATGCTTTTACAAACCTAGGTTCCAACCTACCCTACATTCAAATCTGATGGTGACCCAAAATCAGTAACACTGGTAGGAACACATGACCACACAAAATAAACTCAGAATGTAAATGATTTCATTTATAATAGGAATGATGTATACTCATCACTATATCTATACTTTTATTAAATTAACAAAACATGTTCTAATGTCTCTTGCATGAGACTCGGTCCCAACAACACTGACTCACCCACCTCCATCCAACATGACAGTGATCGTCATGGATTATCATAGAGTCCATCGTATTGTTCCATCTTAATAGTCTATTGATAAATGTTGTTTTTGGAGAACTCTTCCAGTGATCTATTCTTCTCCCTAGACCTCCAATAATCTAGGTTGCATTCATATAACATGTCCTCAGATTCTTGTATAGTATATTCTGATTTACCATCAATGTGTGGGTGAAATATATACTTAGAAATAGGTAACTACTCATAACCGTTTTCATGCATTTACCGAATCCTTATGTAAAATGTGTATCACAACCAAAACTATACTTCTTTTCAACCTTGAAACTATACTATCTACCAAATATATATATCACCCAAATGATCAACCATGATGGTTTCCAAAATTGGAACAAAATGTTCCACATTTGTAAAATGTTCCACAATCACCCATATCATGTCATTATGTCAAGGGATCTTTGGAATTACGACCTAAAAGTCCATGGTGACATCATCCCATTACCACTCTATAATAGAAGAATCTTGTAGAATCCCTACTGGTCATTGATGAACCGCCTTTACTTTCCGACTAGTGTAACATCATGTCACAAATCTTATAATCTCCTTTTTTTCATTACTAACATTCAATACTGTCAGTAAAGATTATGTTGAATCCTTTTTAATTGATTGTGATCCACCCACCTCAGTGATTTAAAATTAGGCATGAACTCTTCAAGAATTCAAGTAGGAACAATAAAATTGTCTCAAAATTTATGATATTTTACTCATTTATAGTTTAATTGGGATGAAGATGCACACATTAAAAATTATCCCTCCACATAGGAAACTCTAGATCCTTATACAAAAAATCCTTAATCTGGGATAGGATTGTAGGTTCATGTCATGACTCCTCCCCAAGGCATGTGTCGTGACTACCCTACACCCACCTTCTATAGGCCTGGGGATGGTGACTAGCACCAAAAAGGAAATTCCCAAAAAGGGAAGGCATTGCCTTTAACCTGTACACACACACACAAAACATTCTGTGGAATGGTAAACACTAAGTAAACTACAACTGTCACAAGACAACTACTATGAGTACAATACAAACTAAAAGTAAATGGGCTAGAATACAAAACCAACAATAGAAAACTACAACCAAAAGGGAGTAAAAGATTGCTGATATGATATCCTCTAAGATCCCCACCTAATGGGTAAGTGTAGAGTAACTACTGAGATCCATAGAAGTATATCCTGCCTAGAAGATCTCAATGGGCACTACCTGGTCCTCGGCCACCGAGTCCTCTATCAAGGAGTCGGCTATCTACACAAGACATGACACGTGCAGGTGAAATCCATGCAGGTTTGAGTAACAAAATACTTAGTAGGGAGCCTAATACACAATTGAAATACTAAAAATCATAACCAAAAGGCAAAACCAAAATGTATGATCACAAAAAGAATCTCACATAAGTATAACTCAAAGTATAGGAAGTAAAATTATCAGTTGTAAAGATAAACATTTGTACTATTGAGGGATTCATCATCTGGGCTTGGTCATTACCTATGCCAGCTGGATCACTAAGACCTGCTCGTCTCTAGGGATAGCTGGATCTCATATAACCTCTCGTCTCTAGGGTCAGCTGGATCACTTAGACCCACTCATATCTGGGACAACTAGATCACTTAAACCCACTCATCTCTAGGACAACTGGTTTACTAAGACCCGATCATCTCTTGGGACAAATAGATCACTTAGAACCACTCGTCTCTAGGTCATCTAGATCACTAAGACCCACTCTTCTCTATGCCAGCTAGATCACTATGACCTGCTCATCTGTTGGCCAGCTGAATCACTAAGACCTACTCATCATATCCTTTACGTCACAACCAACTATAGGATTCCTGCTCAAAGAGCGCCTAATTATGGGAGGATCTAATTCTCAAGCCACCGGTCATAACTCATCTTCCATGAATCCTCACATAGATTATGGCCAAAGGACCATATCATTACAAGGGTCCCAATTCCATAGACGATGCATTAATCGGATTCCCGATCTGAAAGATATTGCTGTTTTTGTAAATAAGGGTTAGTTGTGTTCGGGCCCGATCCGACTTGGTTGGACCAACCTAACCAGCCCTGCCTGGGGGTCCCGAATGACCCGACCTCGTCTAGAAAAACAGAACTGACTTTATGGGATCTACGCCATCTCATTTCATCCTGGACGCTGGGCTATGCCCTTTGGCCCTTAATGTAATTGGTCTGGTTTGTTCGTTGGTCCAGCCCACCAGGTCGCCCAGTGACCCGATTTCATCTGGGCTAGCCCGCAACTGGCTAACCAGTTCTTTCCAAGCTCGGGCCGCTCAGTGGCATAGATTTCCCTGAAAACCCATCCCGCATTGATGGGCCAACACTTTTCACGCCCAATCCGCCCATCAGCCTGGTTCATTCTATCGGCCCAGCCCGCATAGCGTGCCTGTTCTCCCCTATGCCTGGTCACCCACTACTCATCTGATTCATGCAGCATGTGGCTGGATGAGATCGGAAACCCCTTCTTCACACGCAGTTCTACATGGACCACATGACAGCCTCATGCCGTGGCCCAATGACGTGGGTCGCTCCACCAATGCGACACCCTAGCGGTGCCACCCTCCTACAGCAGTCCTCTCATGCAGACCGATTTCTCCCATGTGGCTCGTGGAATTTCAAGGGTCCACACACCATGTGGTGCCTCCGATATGGCTGGGTGGCCATGTTCGTCTGCCACCCATCACCGACCTCGTTGGTGACATCCCCTGTCACCGCTACAGGGTGATTCTAGCATGGCACCTACCACCTACCACCACGGCTGGGGTGCCGCAGCCTGGTGCTGACACCATGGCTGGGTGCCACAGTCTCCTATCACCACCGAGACCTCTCACTGGTGCCATGACCCACCTGGCCATGACCCTTCCTCCTGGAATCTCCTCATCCGATGTTCCACCGCCGTTGTGTCACGAATAACGAGAAGGACAAAATGAGGGAGGAGGGGAAAGATTCGCACATGGAATCACCCAAAGAATGATCAATGCCTTTTTTTGTTGACCCAAATGCATTATTATTAGTGGGACCATGTAAAACCAATAAAAAATGCAGAATAGTCAAATAAAAGATATCCTCTTTTTCTCCCGTAATATTAACCATCCTATGTGAATGATTGATCTACAGGTTAAGTTTTATGTTTGTTAATTCGCGTTCATCATTTAAAAGAAATAATGGGGAAATGAAAAAATTCACTTAAAATAAAACCCCCTACCTAGGATAGGATTATTGGTCAAGTAAGAACAAGATCACATGCCTCTCTTCCTCATTCTTGATTTTCATCCCACCATTGCTACCAATTATTCAAATGGTGGAAGAAGGTGCGTTTGTTGTTTGTCATCTCCACCCACCAAAGACTCATAGAAATTATAGGATTGTGCTAACAATCCTGAATTTATTATTAGGCTATTAATTGATGAACGTGAATCATCATTTTTGTTACACTGCATTGTAGTTCCGTTACGCTGACTCATTAATGAGATTCAGTAGTGAGATTCATCATCACCACGTCCCTGCACCAAAACATTGACACGCCACTTCTCAATGAAGAAGAAAAAAAATTAAAATAAAAGTTTAAGTTATTTTATTTTTCGTCTAAAAATTATGAAAATTATCATTCACCCTCAACTTGAGCCAATCGAGTTTTAGCTCCGCCTTATAAAAACATGATATCACGAGCTCAACAATACACTCAGATTTTCAATCCGAGTTACCGTTTTAGAATTATAAGGATCTGAAAATAAAATTATTATTACTTAATTATTTTATTTAAGGCCAAAAAATACTTTCTACTATTGGCCCATTCTAGATAATATTAGACCCTTTTTAGGTGGATCCCAATGCTCCGAGTTCAACGGTGCCCTTGGATTTTTGATTTGGGAACCAGTTTAAAAGTTAAAAAACCCCGCTTGTAAATTTATTTAACAATCCTTAAAAAAAGATAAAAAATATGTTCTAGTCACTCCACGCCTAGGAATTACATGCCATCTCCGAGCCTGATCTTGAAATAATCCCAATTAATTTTCAAAAAATTTACATGGAATTTCCAGGGTAATACATTACTCCCTCTATAGGGATTTATATCCTCATAAGACAAAAAAAGGGCTAATAAAACAAATGGGGGCACTGAGTATGAATCTAAGACTCCTACTCCCATGTGCTCTCCTGTAGATTCCCATGATACCAATGAACACACAAAAAAAGAATTGATCATCCCAGAAGGATCCTATCCTATCGATCCTCTATCTCCACTCGGTACTCTGCGAATGTTTCCCCTTTGTCAATCTCCGGCTCACCGTGGCTGATGATGTGAGAAGAGTCATGCATGTATCTCCTCAGTTGGGATACATGGAATATCTAATGCACCCTCTCTAACTGCGGTGGTAGAGACAAGTGGTACACCACCTCATCCACTCTACATAGTATCAGGAAATGTTCGATTAACCTTGGAGATAACTTTCCACCTTGCCCAAATCATTTTATCCCTTGTTAAAGAGAGAATCATAGTAATACATGCACCCCTCCTAGATCTCCAAGGTTATCCATCACCTATCATCATAGGAATCCTGTCAGATCTATGCAGTCTTCATTCACTCTTGGATGACCTGCACCATCTCAGTGGTTTCCTATACCATCTCCGGACCCATTAGTGTTGAATCCATTGGTTATGTCCAGCATAATGGTGATCTACATGGTCATCTGTACAATACCTAGAACAGTACTATAATGATGGTGGAGTAGTAACTATTATTGTACACAAACTCCACCAGTGGTAGGTGATCCTCCCAACTGTGACCAAAATCAAGAACTTAAGCATGAAGCATGTCGTATATGGTATGTATAGTCCGCTCTTTCTGACCATCAGTCTGTGGGTGAAAGGTTGTGCTCAAGAACAGATGAGTCCCAAAATAATTCTACAATCCCTTCCACAACCAGGATGTAAATTTTTTATCGTGATTTGATACTGTCATATATGGGACCCCATTGAGTCAGACTATCTCCTGCACATTGAGGCCTCCTAATCTATGTACAGAACCCTGCTCTCAAATGGGTAGGAAGTGGGCCTACTTGGTGAGTCGGTCTACAATCACCCAGATGGTATCATTCCCCCTAGACATACGTGTTAAGACTGTCACAAAGTCCATTGATATACCATCCCACTTCCACTCTGGTACCTCAAGGGGTTGTTTTAAACCTGTCGACAAGTGAGGCATATCGATACAAACTCTACTACCACCTTATTCATTTCCGACCACCAGTACTGATTTCAGTGGTCCTGGTACATCTTCTATACACCTATATGTTCCACCAAAGGGGATGTATGGAACTCCCTCAACACCTACTCAAGCAACACCACAGGTACTATGGTGTATCATATGAAAAGGACGACGTTCTTCCCACCTATTGGGAATCCATCAGAAGCTTGTCCTGAGAACATGTGGGCACGTGTAGTCTTGTAGCTAGTATCTCTAAGCTGTGCCTCCCTGAATCACTTTATGAGTGGAGGGTCAGCTACAATTGACTAAAGATAAGATGCCTCATCTCTATCCACAAAGGATATTTTAAGCGAGGCAAACTACTCTGAGGCAACATTCAGTAGCTTTGAACTGGACCGCTTGCTGAAAGAATCCACCACCACATTCCACTTCTTAGGAGTATAGAATATCTCAAATTCATTGTTTTGGAGGAAATCTATCCATCTTCGCTACCTCAGATTCAAGTCCTTCTGAGAAAAGATATACTTGAGACTCTTGTGGTCAGAGTAGACAATGAATTGCTCACCTATATGGAAGTTTCCCACATCTTCATTGTTGATAATATAGGTAATAACTCAAGGTCATTAGTCACATAGTTATTCTCTTACGGTCTCAACTGTTGTGATCCATAAGAAAATACTACTTTCCATTATTGTAGGACACAACAAATCCTGGTTCCTTATGTGTCATAGTACACCTCATAGTCGACACCATCCTCTGGAAACTTCAATATTGAAGATCTTATCATGCTCTACCTTGGCTACTGAAAGATCTGTCGACATCCTTCTATCCATATGAAGGGTTTTCACTTCTTTTTCAATGTTTTCATGGGTGATGCTACTCAAGAGAAGTTAGGTACAAACCTCAGATAGTACCCAGCCAACCCAAGGAAACTCTGCACCCTGGTAACACTTTTGGGTGGCTCCCAATCAATCACCACCTTGATCTTCGTTGGATCTACCACAACTACAGCATCAGAAATGAAATGTACTAGGACATGGAACTTTTGTATCTTGAACTCAAACTTTGAGTGCTTTTACTAAAGTTGGTGCTCTCGGAGTGTGTCCATAACCATCCTTAAGTGTATTGCGTGCTTCGCCTCAGATGTTAAATACACTATGATTTTATCAATGAAGGCCACTACAAACCAATCTAAGAATGAATTTAAGACCCTGTTCATGAGTTCCATGAACACTGATAGGTCATTCGTCACATGAAACAACATAAATATGTACTTGAAGTGTCCATAGAGACATCTAAAATCTATATTTGAGATTTCCTCATCTCGCACTCGAAGATGGTGATAGCATGATCTGAGGTATGTCTTTGAGAACCATCTCTCTCCCCTCAACTGATCGAAGAGGTAATAAATCTTTAGTAGGGGATACTTCTTCTTCAAAGTCACCTGGTTCAGGTGTAGAAAGTATTCATATAGCCTCAAGTTTCCATCTACCTTCTTTGTGAACAACACTGCGGCTAGCCATGGTGAAATGTTGGGCCATACAAACCCATTCCTCTAGAAGTCCTCCAACTGTACCCTCAACTCTTGGAGATCTATGGTTGCCATCTGATATGAAAGTGTAGATATCAGTGCCTTCCTAGTGTTCAAATCAATGAATAAGTCTCCCTTTCTATAAAGAGGTAGTGCTGGAACATCCTCTGGAAAGATGTACTCGTACTCATCCACAACTGCAAGAAAAAGTTGACTTGTCTCATCCACTGCATCGAGGGTCATGCCAGCCAACTGATGAGTGATCTACAACACCCTCCTATATGAAAGTCTATCCTATGATGCTCTATTTTCCTTATCACTGAAAAAGGAGTCCATGTTTCCATCTTCACAAACACACCGCACTGTGTGCCTAAAACAGTCAAGGTGAGAATTGACTATTGATAACCAGTCCATACCTAAGATAATGCCGTAAGGAATCAATGACACTACTATGAGATCCTAGATGAAGATCTCACCTCCAAGAGTAATCTCACACTATTGGAAAAAGTGTGTAACCATCGATTCCTCTCCTGTTGGAGTCTCTAACTGTAAGAATCGAGCCAATGGATCTATCAGAATCTCCGAGATTCAAACAAGGTCTACGATAAAGAAAGAGTCACTGGAACTTGTGTCTTTAAAAACTGAAGCTATGTTGGGGAACACATGGATTGTACCTATATTAATCTATAGAGCATCACGGTCATATGCCTCCATCTCCTGAAGTTGAACTTTCCCCTATCCACCAGCTCTCGAGGCCCATGGTGGACCACCTAGGGGAGGTGGTGGAAGAACCTAAAACCTCCATCGACTGCCTTATACTCTTACTGCTTCCCTACCACATCCGCCACCCTACATACGAAATTTCTCAAACCTAATCCACTACCTTGAAAACCATTCGACCATCCTCTAATTGTCAGTGTGGTGGGTCGGGCAGTCAAAATACATGTGTCCCTACCCACCACATGAGTGGCATGCCCTACTCCTCTACTAACTACCGCTACCCTGGTGGCCTCATATCAATGAATTTGACTCATAGGGCCATCCTATGGATGTTATGGCCTACTTGGACATCTGGATAATCTGTCAGCTTCCCAGAATAGATGACTCGATGACCTATTTCCCAGTGGTGGATCCCACCATTGATGCCTGCTCTGTGAGGAAGCTCTCTACTAGTAGAGCTCGCTCCACCACTCCATCCTGCATAGGGATGCTGAAGGAAATAATTGATGCCTTGATCTCCCATCAGATTCCATTATCAAAGGTCTAGGAACTGAAGAAAGGGTCTCACAACATATCCACAGAGTAATGGGAGAGGTATGTGAACCTCACATCGTACTCATCCACTATCAGGCTACCCTGCTGTGAGTGAAGCATCTACAATATGCACACTGAGTGAAATTTCATGGGGGAGAACTCCCCCATGAAAAGTCTTTCAAAATTAGATTAGGTGCGGGGAACCTTCTTATGAGTCGTTATGGTCAAAATCCACTATATCCTCATCGTTCCCTACAGAAGTCTAATCGCTAGAACCTCCATCGGGTCAAGTGGCATCCTCACTAAGAAGAAGACTCTTGTCAGTACCTCCATCCAATCCTCTATGACCTGAGGATCTGTCTATCTCCTAAAACTTGGAGTTTTATGTCACTGGAACTCATTTAGGGCACTGAGCATACATGCGTCCTCTACCAGTAGTGCCAGTAGTAACTGCTGACCAACGAGCGATGATATTGCTGGGACATTTCACGAAGGTGCCATCTCGGGAAACAATCCCTGTACCAAAGCCTCATCACTCCATGGACCATCCTCGTGGTCACACATTAGAATCCTGGATGGCTGTCTATGTGGAGGCATCCTGAAAGTGATCAAGATGAACCACAATCAATTTATTAGACCCGGAGAGCTGAAACTTACTCAAAAAGATCATGCAAAAACACTCAAAGATGCATGCAATAAGTATTTTCATGTACCAAGTTAGAAAGCATAATTTGGGGTCCCGGTGTATGGATATGTTAACTACAGCACAGTCACGGGATTCACTGGCCTGATAGCCGAACTCAAGACACATAACACTATTACCCAATAAAAAAATTTAGACTCTCAGTTATTCTGATAGTACCGACGTCCTCTTATACGACTTTGTCACGATCTATCCCCTAGGGCCGATGCCATGACTACCCCAATCCCAACTTCCATAGGCCAGAGGTTGGTGACTAGAATTAGAAAGATATATCCCAAAAGGGATGGAATTTACTTTAACCTGTACACACACACACAACACAAACTGTGGAAAAGTAAACCCTAAGTAAACCACACCTATCACAAGACAACTACTAAGAGTACAATAAAAACTGAAATTAAATGGGTCAGAATACAAACCCAAGAAAAGACAACTACAACCAAAAGGGAGTACAATATTGCTTATATGAAATCCACTGAAAACCCCACCTGATGGGTAAGTGTAGAGTAGCAACTGGAAGCCGTAAGAGTATATCTCACCTGCCTGATCTCACTAGGATTTTCATGGTTTTAGGCCACCAAGTCCTCCTTCCAAGCATCATTCATATTCATAATACATGAAATATGTAAGTGAAGCTCGTGTAGATGTGAGTAACAAAATACTCAATAGGGTCTCTAATCCACAAAGGAAAGACCATAGAGCATAACCACTAGGAAAAACCATAAGTCACAATCATAAAGAAAAACACCTCACTCCAGGTATAACTCAAAGTATAAGAAGTAGAATTATCCATCATAAAGATTAACATTCATAATGATAATTGATTAATCATATGGCCCCCCTCATTAACTGGTCCAAATGAATCACTAAGACCCGCTCATCTCTGGGACCAGCTGGATCTCCTAGACCAGCTCGTTTTTATGTCCAATTGGATCACTTAGATCCACTTGTCTCTAGGCCAGATGGATCTCATATACCCGATTTTCTCTGGTCCACTGGGATCACTAAGACTTACTCGTCTCTTGGGCTAGCTAGATCACTTAGACCCACTCAACTCTCATCCAGATGGATCACTAAGGCCTACTACTCTCTGGGCCAACTGGTTCATTAGGACCTGATCCTCTCTTAGCCAGCTGGATCACTAAGGAACACTCATCATATCCTTCATTTCACAACCAGACATAGGATTCTTGCTCATAGTGCACTTTATTCTTGGGTAATATTATATTCAAACCATCGGTCACATCTCAACTACAAAAAAATATCACTTAGAGTATGCCCAAATGACCATCTCATCACAATGGTTCCAATGCCATAGATGTCACGTCAATCGGCCCTCGGTCTGAAAAATATAGATGTTTTAGTAAAGAGGTTCCGGATGTGTCCTGACCCGGTCAGACCTTGTCTGACTGACCTGACCAACCCGACCCAGGGGTCTTGCATGGCTGACTTTGTCTGGCCGACCTGACCCGACCCGATGGGGTCTAGGCCAGCCCGGTCAGGCCTGGCCACTAGTCAAAAAATTTTAGTCAAAATTTGGAAAGTAGGATGAGAAAAATTTAGCAATATGCCTAGTTATATTTATAAGTATATATCTATGGGTGTCCTTAAGGATTATTCCAACAATGATTTAATTATTAGGAAAATGTTCTGTAATTTTGGTAAAAGATAGAGTGAGTGGTTTCCTTGAATTATATCCATTCATTCTTACTATAAATGGATGTGGATCTAGAAAAGATATAATTATGGGTAAAAACTTTGAAAACATGAATCATTCCTAACTCAGGCGTAACCAAGTACCCGACAAAGGGACTTGATACAAACCTTGTTTGAAACTCCAGTGGGATATGATTTGGAAATTCACAATATTTTAATGAATGATGATGAATGATTTAAATTTAGGGTTTTTATGAATAAACTAGGATAAATATATGGTGTCATAGATTAAGGAAGGTGTCATAATTTAGATATCCTATAAGAGGGGGTTTCATGATTATGTGGTTCCTCACTATGATAATTGTTTCCTACTCAATTATTTACAGTTTTAGTCAGTGTTGGGAATGAGAAGGAACTGGGTTAACATTTAATGTGATTAAAATTTTGATGATGATCAATCAAATGGGACGGTCACTGGATTGAAAAATGATTTGATCGACACAAGTCAATTTTCACAGAACATGATTGACAACAAGTACCTTATCCAACTCTCAGACTCACCAAGGAAGTAATGGAATGCGTTCACAAAGAGTTTGGGTAATGAAGACCATAGAGGAAATAATATTCTGTTTCCTTTATTTCTAGAATGTGGACAAAATTACCTATGTTAATGTCTTAGAGTAACAATGAAATGTTTTGAGTGTGGAAAAGAAGGACACAATGTAAGTTACTACAATGGAAAAATGAAGGGCTTGACTAATGAAATGGATTAGAATATTAGACTCCCTAGGAGATCATATAAGGTTATATGCTCAAAATTTGGAATGAATGGAAATTATGAAAATTTATGTCCCAAGTGGAAAGATCAAAAAGAGAATCAGTATGGTGGTGTGATTAGTGGTTATATTGATGATGATGATGAGATTATTGATGAAATGTGGACAGAACGAGGTATTAAGTAATATGATGTGGTATAATTCAAATGGATTATGTATGAAGTGGAATTATTGATGTTTTTATCTTTTTTGATGGAATAATTATGTTAAATTAAAGTTAAACTATAAAAGTATTTTTTAGTTTTGGGTTTTCACTCTGTATTTACATGTTTATGTAGAATGTTTCGAATGGTCTAGAAAAGTGATTTAATGACAATGAAACATTTTGATTAAGGGAAGAAAACCCTTAATATGTTCTTGATATTAAGAAATTTTTTTGAGAAAATATATGTTGTACATGAATAAATGAATTGGAATTTACTGATTTCCTTGGATCTAATTAATGACTTATTGATAAGTTTTTATTCTATCATTGATGAAGTTTATATCATTTTTTGATTTAAGGAATATATCCAATATACTTTGTTATAAAGAATCATGCATGTTTTAATTAAGGAATTGTAGTCATTAGGTAATTACCATGTTTCATGATAATACAAGGTAAATGTATTCACAAGTTTGGTATGATACAACCAATAGCTAATTTATGATATATGGGGGTCAATGCTAAGCTATTTTTCAGAAATTAACTGATGTTGTTTGTAGTGTTTTGGACATTCATCTTCTAGAAGGGTTATAAGGTTAACCATTTATGGAATGACTTATGTCAAACATTAGATAAATTTCTAGAAATTAATTTATTATCTAACCATATGAGAATTTATTCATATTTGATAACTTTTCCTAACCTTTTGTTTTGATAAAAAAAGTTGCAATGACAAGTTATTCTATTCATCGATATCATGATTTGTTAATGCTTTAGGAATGAGAAATTAATATTAATTTATTTAAATGAGATATGTATTGGATTTTTATAAAGGCATAAAAAGGGTAATGTTAACCTAAAATCATCTATGTATTACTTTTCATGAAAATTAATCAACTTTTGGAAAATAATCTAAAAATAAAATTTTTTCATAATAACATAATTTTGGTTGAATAAATGGCCTTTTAAATCATCCAAGATTTATGAAATTGAGGCCCTCACTATTATATTGATCCTTAAATTTTTTGTGATTGATGAATAAAATAACTCCCTAAAAATATTTATGCTTTTACTTAAATTCTACCTTTTCACTTCCCACATTTGTTCTCCTATGTAGAAACCTAGTTACGTGTTACATTGGGTAACCGTTATGTTTCCAATATTTATTTTTAATGGATTTTTTAGTATTCATTTTTATAGAATGGAATTATATGAATTTAAATTTAATGTATTCAATCTTTGATAACCAATACAAATTTTGAGGTAGAAGTTCATTTTATAGGGGTAGAATGTAACACACATAGATTTTGTTAAATATTTGTTTTTCAAAATTATTTAAACTTTTGGATATTTTCATTTCCCACAACACTAAATATATATTTTGTATATATTAATGCACTATTTTTTTCTTTCATTTACTACATAAAGGACATATGTTATATTTTAGTACATGAAACCCTATGTTTGGATTGTGTTAAACATAATGAAAAATTCCATCGATAGCTGTCATAACACGCAAGACTATGTTTTTATAGAACTCAAATATACTTTTAATATTATTGTTAAACTATTATAATAGCTATCATCTAGTAGTTGGAACGAAGACTTCTTATATGATTAAATAAATTGTGAAATATGATTTACAAAAGTTTATAAAAATGAATCCTTTGGTAATCAATTAGTAAAATTAGATATAAGAACTATTTGAAAATAAGTAAATTAACTTTCAAAGAAAACTAATTTTCATCATACAAACAAAATTTTATGTCAAAAAATTAATAAATTCATTTTTCTTTAATTTTTCAATAAATTTTATATATAATATATAAAATAAATATTTTTTATTCTAATATAATAGAATTAGCAAAAAATCAATTTTTATAAATAAAAATATATATTCTCCTAAAAAGTAATTTTACCTAATTTTAATGAGGAACCCATTTTATATCCAATTTTAATACTTTATTTATTTTATATTTTAAAATAAACATCATATTTCAAATAGGATAACAATTATTTTCTTTGGGTAAATTTTGAAATTTTTATATTTTGTTTCATTTTTCTATTACTAAAGAAAAATATTGGATTTTAATTCAACACTACATTTTAATATAATTTATTTATACGGTCAAATTATATTTTAATTGGTTTTAAAGTTTAATTAGATTAATTTTACATATATTATTCCTATTTAGGTCAATGTAATCAATTTAACATTGTAATTAGATATAATAACATACCAAAATTTTGAACATTATTAAATTGAAAACCTACTTTGTTGTCTTGTCTATGAGATTAATTTTGAATTAAGTTTTTCTACTTATATGTTGGAAATTTGGATAAATAGAATCCATATTTGGAATTATAAAATTATATAATTTAAAACAATTTTATCTTTTTTTTGAAACAATTATTAGTGAACTTAATTAAAATTAATCTCAATGATTAAGAGTAAAATTAGTTTAATAAGGGACTAAACCTTACACTTAAGGGCCACATTGACCTAGGAACTTGAAAAAAATACATATTATGTCCATATTTCTACCATACAATCCATTTTCAAAAAATGTGGTCTATTATTGGATCCACATTTAATAGAAGAGCATGGATCAAATTCCCTTTTCATAAATTTACAAGAATGTCACCCCTAATCCAGTATAAAAATGCACTAAACACTCCAACTTATTCACACCTCTAAATAATTTTTTATCACCCATAATATTCTCTAAAAATATTTCAATATCCACAAATTCCTCCAGGAAGCCTCACATTGGTATGAAATCCATCCATATGATCAGTTTTATGCAATAAAAATAGAGTGACCCAAAAAAGAGGTAACATTCATCCTCATGCTCCTTTCTTTTAATTTCATTCTATATCATCTCAATTATTCTTATTACCAATATATATAATAATTATAGTATTTTAAATATACTTATTTTTTTAGTCATAAGGGTTATATTAACACTTACACACACTTCTACCTAATGGGTAATGAACATATGTTCCTGTGTATGATGAAATACCGCCTCACGAAACGATGTGGTTTGTTTCTCCTTTACCAACTCTCACGGTTAGAAAATATACTCTAAAATATATTTTTTTATGTTAAATATTATATTTATGATTATTTATATTTTTATAACTATTATATAAAATATATCTTAATGATTTCCATTTTTTGTATGTACGATACTTTTGTTTGGGGAAGTAGGAACTACCGCCTCCTCAAAGCGATGCGAATCTTTCACACCTCACATGAAATGTATTAAGGATTAAGTTAGTGAAATTATATTATATATATGAAATTATAATTATAATTTAATTTTAATATATATTTATACACATATTTCATTTAATTTTTATTTATAAATATGAAAATAATATGAATATAGCGTTCATGCATGCGTATGACCTACCGTCTCAATGAACGATGTATTAAATTTCATACTTATATCATATATATGTTATTATAAATAAATATTTTATGAATATATATGATATATATAACATGTTTTACATTCTGGATATAAGTAAATCCTGATCTAATAAAAAGGATCAAGAATAATAAGTCAAGGTATATACAAAAAATAAAGCGGATATTAACCGACATGTAACATTAACATGGAGTTGTTAATAAATGGGAAATATAATGTCATAAAAAATAATATATGGTAATAAATATAATAAAATTTTTGTTTCATATAAATATAACAAACTTATATATATTATATATTATTTTTGGACATGTATGAAGAAGGTCAATAATTAAGGTTAGGGAATTTCATCTCACTTTTTATTAACATGAGATACATGACTTATTCAACACTCATTTATTTTTTTGTTTTATATATACTACCCATAGATGTATTCTATGATTACTAAAACTAAATACATGGGTATTTACATATCCATTTTATTATATTACTTTCATTGGATTTATTTTTCAAAAGTTACCGAATCGGTAAATTAATTTTGTCTCAATCTTCCTTCTTTGAGAGACATGACATGTTATACAACTATATTCTTTTATGACATTTATATAATTAAATATTACATGTTATATCATGAATATATTTATTTTAATAATATCATAAGTTTCATGTAATCTCATTTTCTTACATGGGGAGTTATATTTAAAGTTACAAAGTTGTAATAGTTTATTACAACAATCTCATCGTTTATCGGGATTGTTTATGACTATGATTACATTGATGAAGTATTATGATCAATATATCAAATAAACTAGTTTATTTTATTTATCTCTAGTATTTCATGATATTTTCATGAATTAGTTCCATTTTCAACTCTTTGGTACTTATGGGAATTAGTATTTTTTTGAAGATCCACCTTTAATTCTATTTTAGGGGAAAAATATGTGTTCTTTAAAAACATGTTTTATAACAAAATTTAAAATGATTTAATATTATAATATGATGTCTAAAGAACATTTTTACCAAAATATTAATTTTTTGAAAAAAAATTAAAAGGAATATTGTTTTTGTTTTCGGATCAAATCAATGTTCTAAACTTTTAACATTCAGATGGAATGTTTGGAATGTACAGACATACCCACCATCATAAATGCCATTTCATTGATGTTTCATATACAAGTTTACAAGAATTATTTTTATGAAAAATTATATTCCAAATATTTTGGAAATTAATTACCTTTTTTATAGATTTTTTTTAAAAATGATTTATTATTCAAAAATTGTTTTTAATGATTTTCAATGCTTCTATTAAATGTTTTCAAAATTATTTTCAAATAAAAATATATCTATGATATCAAAGCTTATATTATATTTTTCAAGGAATTAAAAAAGGTTTTTAAAAGGTTTTTAAGATTCATTATATTTTTTCAAGGTTATATTCAAGGAAAATAATGTTCAATTTTTTTGAATGTTTTAAAATCATTTTCTTAGAGTAGAAAGGATATTTTCTTGAATAAATGTTTTAAATGATTTTTTCATGATTTTTTTATATATTTTCAATTTTTTTTCAAGGAAATGTATTTTGAAAATGTTATATGTTTTAAAAAGTTATTTTCAAATAAAATTCATGTTCTAAGTGATATTTTAAAATCATTATCCATCTAAAATGACATCCATAGTTATAGTTTACGTTTTACTAGGGATATGATAAAAGAGTATCATTCATATTATTTCCCTTAATGGTCAATGTTTTGATATAGTTACATTTATGAAACTAGTTTATATTCAATGGGTTATACTAAGATAAATTTATATAAAACATATTTATCTTCAATAGTTAATTCAGTAAGAAAAACTTATGAACCCCATTTCTCTTCGACAAGTTATACCATGATAAATGATTATGAAACATTCTTATTTTCATGAGTTATTATAGGATGAAATGATTAGGAAACCTATATATTTTACACAGGTAATGATATGATTAAATGTTTTTGATACCCATTTCATTTCATGGGTTATGATATCATGTTTATGAAACCCATATGTTTTAATGGTGTATTATATGATGTAAGTTTTATTATATTATGGAACATGCATGTATTATTTTTTTATGTGATGGGTGGGAAATATATCTCCATCCAATTCATTGGGTAATTTTTTATATATCATGAGATAATAATTTTAATCATGTTAATAGGGATGACCCACTATGGGAATATAGGTAAACCCCATCCACTACGGGAAGATGTGGCAACCCAATCCACTAAGGGAAGATGGGGAAACCCAATCCACTATAGGAAGGCGGGGAAACCTAATACCTTACATGAAAAGGATTGTGACTGGGTTTGGTTTTATGTCCCACCTAGTATATGTAGTCCCCTTTAAGTCTCCTGAAATGTTTTCGACACTGAGCCTTGACTTATAGAGAAAGTTATTACATGTTTATGGGTTTCTGAAAAATTATATATCTTATTATTATGATATGCTCACATAGTTCATGTTATTTATTATCGTATGATTCATTTCTTCTGAACTATAAATATTTATGACATCTCTAATGTTTGTGATATTTGATATGTATTGTATGATTTTTGGATGTTATGTTCATGTTCTCATACACTTATGTTCATGACAGGCTTACGTATTTCCTTTATTAAACCTTAGTGGGAATTCAAGATCACCCATTTATTATAATTCTTTTCACCAGGTTTTGAAGGAAGGATTTTATGTATAACTTCTAAGGAGGATGATAATTGTGGGAAACATTGATGATATTTTTATGAGTTAGAATATTTTTATTCTATGTTTTCAAAGGAACTAAACTAATATGGTCTTTAGGTTCTTGTTTTTGTAATATATTATGTATTTTAAAAAAATTATGTAATGTCTATGTACATTAATCTTTTTTTATTATATGGATCATGGAAATGATTTAGTGATAGATATGATATTTATTCATTAAATAATAGATAATTTACATGTGTATTCTAGTTCAATGAATTCTTTCATACCACACATTTTAAATAGAATTAT
The DNA here is from genome assembly GCA_963277665.1 of Viscum album. NCBI lineage: Eukaryota > Viridiplantae > Streptophyta > Magnoliopsida > Santalales > Viscaceae > Viscum > Viscum album. The sequence continues at coordinate 1,017,478,942 of OY728133.1, read as the reverse complement.
TAAAGAATCACCCTAAAATATAGAAGTTGATTTATCAGTGAATATGGAGAATGAGTTAGTTTCTTCATCTGAAGTATATAACTCTTCCCCTTTCCAAATTTTCATGCTAAAATTCCTAGTAAACCTTGTAAAACTCCCTTTAGAGTAATTTGATTAAATTTTGGGTATGGAATGGATATCCTTATATAGTTCCAACATAAATTGCTGGGAGAAGTAAATCACCATATTTTTAAAAAAGTGTTCTCTAATTCTATACAAGTTCAAAGAGGAGGATATATATGTTTTAGTATCATCATCTAAAGAATGGTTATTATTTCCATTTGAGAATTTTTATCTTGATTAAATTATTGAGACCATGGAAAATATAATCATTGAAGACATATACATTGATATGGAATATACTAAGGTGTTTCTTAAAAACTTCCTGGTCTTCCTCCCAGTTGGGAGGTTGAGCTCTCAATCATGATTATACCTAGATATTTTAAAATTTCCATGACTCTATATATAATGGATATTGATGAACATGAGGATCCCCTAAAATAATTACTTAGTATTCTAAATAATGGATTTATAGGCCCATGTGATTCACCATGGGGTGCACATTCCTTTTTTCACAAATATGGAAAGGTCAATATGCCACTGCATTGATTTCTACGATCTGATCAGGATCTTCATAAATAATAAGTAACCTTAGTCTAGGATTTATTACTTGTTCAATCAGCTATGTGGAGAATAATACATCCCTACGGAGGATCTTTAGTTAATATATTATCACGTAAATATGAAGAAGGTTTATATCCCAAAAATTGATTTTCATACGAGGTATGAGAACTATGAGCTTATAGTGATTCCAATTGAAATCAATAATGATCTTTCAATAGTCATGGACATAATTAATAGAGTCTTTATATATTACAACAAAAAATTTGTGGTAGTACTTATAGATGTTAATATTTTATTCTCTAAAATAAAGGTGGAACATGGGGTCATCTAAATAGTGTACTAAAGGACATAGGAAATAAAATTAATATGAAAAGTACATTAAATGTGAATTTTTATTAGAGAAAGTAGTTTTCCATAGGAATTTTATCGTTAACTAAGAGATATTAATGGATCAATAAAAAAGAGGTAATCAAAGGATGGACCAGAACACTATCTGTAATAGAAATATATTGTTTTCATAGATTATATGGGTAATACTGTTGATTTGTGAGATACATATCATGAAAATAAGTCCGTATATCCATGATTACTATGAAGGGATTCATTTTTATCCAGATAAATGAATGTGAAGATATGATTAATGAGCTAAAAAAATGGATAATAAGAACACATTTTTTAATAGTACCCACCAATAAGGAAGGATTTTTGATCTACATTGATGCATCCAAAAAGGTCTTGGGTTATATAATCATTCAAGATTATAATGTAATATCCCATGAATCCAACTAGTTAATTTTCCATGATTATATCTAACCAATACATGATATGAAATTGAATGTAGTGATAATCACATAGAATATTTGCAACATTATGTCTATGGGGAGAAGTGTGACATATATATGGATCATAAAATCCTTAATTATATATTAAAATAAAATGATCATAATATAAACCAATGTATGTGGTTAGAGAAGATCACGTATTAATATTTTTCTACCCATTAATGTCCTAGAAAAGTAACCAATGTGGAAAATTCTCTGAGTATAAATGAACCTGCAAGCCTCTCCATGATGAGGATGAAAGGTGACACATTATTCATATCTATGAAAATGACACACATGGGAATTATAAAATGATCTTTATCTTAAATTTCCAAAATAACTACTCAACAATATATTCATGAAAGGATAATGTAAGCCCAAAAAGATAATGATGTTATTTATAAAAAGGTAGTTAATATTCCAAAGTTAATATTTTCTAAAGATGGAGTTATAAGGTTTGGAACATGGATAAGTTTCACATAAAAAATAAGAAATTAAAAGGGAACATATGGATGATAGGAATAAGTCATCCTTCTCTATCCTACTAGGAATTGGTATGATATATAGTATTTGTAAGAAAAACTTCTAATGGGATTCCATGAAGAAAGAGAATATAATGTTTTTATCTCGAAGACAATTATGTCAAAAAGTCTTGGAAGAATGAAAATATTATAAGGGTATGATGAAACCATTAAACATAAAATTATGGAAATGGAAAATAATAACCATTGATTTTGTTGTATAAATACCCAAGACACCTAAAGGAAATATTACCATCTATTTGGTAGTCGATTTCCATACCAATTCATACCATTTCATTTATACCAAGGAATATTTATCTCTTAACTGATTTGGTGGGTAATATAAAAGGGAAGTGTTAAGACTTCATAGATTTACACTTTATATTATATCTAATGGAAAACTGAGGTTTACTTTGAGTTTTTGGGGAAGCCTTAAACAAGTGTTATATACAGAACTGAGCTTTATCACTACTTAACAACCTCATAAAGATTTTTATATTGAAATGACCATTCAAACTCGGGAGGATATGATGAGATATTGTTCAATATATTTACAAGGATTTTGTGACTTGTAACATTACATAGTTGTGTTCTCATATAACTAATGATTAAATTCATTCAATAAAGGTGAACTTTATTAGGATCTTTATTGTATGAGGTGTTATACTTCGACATACTGGGATGAAGTTTGAGAGAGAAATATAATGGGACATGATCTCTTCCATGATATGAGAGAGAAGGTTCAAGAAATTTAGCATCGTACGATATACATATAAATAGAAAAAAAATCTACGCACACAATATCTAATGTATCCTATAAAACAAGGACAGATGTAAAGTGTTCCTTTATATATTTTCATGGAATAAATTCATGTGGTTTTTGAAGAAGATAATGATTCACCATAGATATATAAGCAACTTTTAGATACTTGGTCACATTGGAGTTGTGGCCTATCGACTTGCACTCCCACCTAAACTATATAAAGTGAATTATATCTTTAATATATATTTATTTAGGATTTACATACCATACCATTAATAATTACTAAATCTAGTGGTGTTACCAATGTATAAGGATCATTCATATGAGGATCTGTCGGTGAGGTTCACAGATGATATAGAAAAATTTCTACAAAAAAAGAAAACACTCCTAGTTAATGTTTTGGGGAAAACCACATGTATGAGGAAGAGAAATGGAAAACAAAAGAGGTGATGAAACAGAAGTACAATCATTTGTTTTAGTGTGTGGAATGAAAATTTTTTGGTATAAATTTTTAAAGGAGGGAAAAATTTAATGACCTGAACTTTTATAATTGAATATCAAGTTTTGAATAAATAAATTATTTATTAAGAAATGAAATTATAGATAACACATTAACTAAATTGGACCATCATATGTTTAATACTGTCAGATATAAAATAATGTTAAAAATCATAGATGTTGATAGTATAAAAATTGTATATTGACCACTATCAATATAATAATAAGGATTATAATAATGCTTAATTGATATATATTGAATGAGAGATAGCCTTGTCCAGTAGGATCATACACTATAAATCACATTTATTAGAGCTTATAAGAGAAATTGGGTCACTGATCACATCCCTTGACCAATCCAAATTTGATATTTAAGAACTAAACCATGAGGTAAATTTTTTATGGGAGATGTTTAATCTCATAGAGATCATGATAGAAACCATGTTTTTCAAACCACCCAAAGAAAGTCCCACTATTTCAAACCATACCCTTAAGGTATTTGCTGGTGTAATAAATTGACCCTAGTAGTATGATTTTTTATATTTATATTTTTTATAATGTAATAATAATAATTATTATTATTAATAAATAATAAATTATTAAATAATTATTTTCCTAAAAATTAGATTTTGTTATGATGAAATAAATACTATATTTTTTTGGAAATATATAGTTTCAATTAAGTCACTCTTTTGATTAATTCTTTAATTTTTGAAATAAATGATATTTTAATAAAATATTGTTATTAATTTTTTTATTAAATATAAATGGTTAAATAATTTTGTAAGTCTCATTTAATTTTTTATTAGGGTCAAAAAACTATTATTGTAAAAAAACCTAGTGTTTTCAATAAATGGGGATTTTAGATTTATAAGTGAAATTTATCATATTCAGAGAATTATATTTTTAATACAAATATTATTTTTTAAATCATAATTTTGAAATTATATAATTTTTTTTTTAATTTTTACATGCAGTCGATTTTTGTGGTAAAAAATAAATTTGTTTAAATTATACACTTTTTATTATGAAAAAAAATCCCAAAAGTGATGAAATAAATACTATAAAACAATTAAAGATGGAAATTATGTTTTACATTTAATATAATTTGTTTTTGAAGTTATTTGATTAATTTTATAAACCCTTAACGAATCCTCCAAAAAAATATTATATTTTATTATTTAAAATTCATTCCTTATAAACACGACTCACTTCCACAACAAAAGGTTAATTAATTTAATGTTTCTTACTAATAAAAATATAAAATATTGATAAACACTCATATTTGTTATAAAACATGGTAAACAAACATTATAAAATGTCTGTTTTTGATTATATTGTCATATAGAGTCCAAAACCTAAATTTGAATATTAATAATGAAATATCCTCTATTTTGATATATATACCAGAATAACCTCCTATTAATCACATCAAAAAAAAATTTGAAAAATAATTTAGTCTTACCTTCCCTCCATAAATCCCACCCATGTGGACACCTAGATTTTATAAATATCCTACAAATCCTTTAGAAACACACTCTCATGGTAAGGGATACTGTCTTTCTTCCTTTTATTCTAAAATCTTCCTTATTTCAAGTTTTTTGATTTCAAATTGTTTGATTTTTGAAAAGTTTTTACAAATTCATATTAATATCCTCATGATTAAAAATTAATGATAGAACCCTATGTCTCTCATTATCTCCTTCCATAAACAATTATGTACACCAGTTATTCAATCAAAGTTATCATACAAGTATTCATGCAAAACATTTTATGTAGTGAATAACCATCTCCATTTCTACTCAAGGGAATTAAAATATTTTTAAATGTACTTTATTTATTTGGGGTTTATATTTATGTAACTCACACTCCTTATTCTTGGTAATAAAATATATTAAATATATCCTTATGTTTTATGTTCAATGTTCAACACTTATGCATGTACATAATATTAAATTGACAGGAAAGGGTGAAATTATATTAAAATATAATGAAATGGTTAATGATTTCATCTCATTAAATTCACTATATAGTAAAGGGGAGGTCATCATAAAAACACTATGTAATTTTTCTAATAGGTTATCCTTAACTTATGTTTATAATGTCATGTTTTATATTATTTTTACATTCCTATGATTCCTTTTTGTTATCATGACATATAATACCACATTATTCAAGATTATGATTCTCATCCCTCATTAAATACCTTGATAATCCACTAGCATCACCTATACGACATTACCTTATACTATTGTTTTATTATTCTCTTGCTATTATTTATTTATCACCCTTTTCTTATGTACAAACTCATGTTATCCAATGATTTTTTACAATAACCAAGGAATATAAGGTCATGTTTTCAATGTTTTTAAATAATTGTTTATTAATATTATATTATATTATTTTTTAATTTTAATAATTTCTCAAAAATAGTAAGAATAACAATATTTTTGGGAATGTATTAAGTTTATAATTGTATAATATATCATAAAAAATGTGTATTAAATATATGATATGTCATAGATTATAACTTGATTGGGAAGGTAGTGTGATTCATGAAATGTGTGACAGTACATAGGGTTTTTACGTAGTGTAAAATGTGATGTTGATAATGAATAAATCATAATTAATGGACCTATAAAGAGGTATAAGGCGCAAAAAAACTTCCATGAGTGAGAAGGGATGCGTCTACAGTTTGATTTGATATGTGATATGTTATTCGATATTGATGTATGGACTCTCCATGAGGGATAATGTCCTAGAAATAGTTTCTTAAGGGAATAAGTACGGTCTTTATTTTTATGTGATATTTGACCCACCCCCTCTGTGTGTGGGGATTAGTTAATGTGATGTGGCGAGACATGGATGTGTAACCTCACAATTATTAAGAAGGTTCTGGAAGTACTACCCTATGTGATTGAGTATTGGTCCATGACATTGTTGTTTGACCCTACCATAACGGATATGTTATAGGTCACCAAATAATATTATATGGTTTAGGTTCAGTATTAGAACATACTCTGAATAGATGGTTGAAATTTGGACTTGGTGAGATGCCCTAAATTCTATATTTGAATATTCATTGAGACACGGTAAGGAACCCTACCCTCCATTATTAGGCATAGATATGGACATGGTATAAAACTTTTACATGATTCATTGGTTATAGATCTAATTTTGTGTCATGAGATGAATTCTTCTACAGAATGGGTTGATGAAGGTATGGATGGGTGTTGTGGTGGTCTTGTTAGTACATGAAAACCTAATGCGTTAGATTTTTTTTATGTATGTGGATTTTTTTCCACATGAAAAAACATGTATACAATATCATATATTATGGGACCATTGAGTGAAACCACTAATATGTATTTCCCACACCCTACATGGGCACTCTAGTATATGTAAGAACCTTATATCTATTATACCAGACTGGGAAAAGGTTTTGTAGTGGATCATTCGAGTGGGGACCGACTAAGATTTCGATATGTTTATTTTATAGATTATTGTGGATGTTAGTATAGAAAATAGTAAATACAATTCTTAATTAACTATTTTATTTGAAAATTTAGTGGTCATGAGTTTGGATGTATGACTTTAGGAATTACATATTAATTTATTACAGAATGTTGTGTTATTTATTATGTGTAATATAATTATATTTTATAGGTGAAATTTAGTTGTTTGAATTTTATTAATGATTACAAGATCAATATAATAGTATTCTCCATTTATGATTTAGTCCCATTCCAATATTCATAATCCTATAGTAAATGGGAAGTAATTCTTGACGTTATGTGGTGAACCAGAATAGATTATGTAGAGTGAGCTAGGTCAGAGCGTTATAGACTAGTTCTGAGTGTCTTCCAATTTGTATTAATGTTTGGTATATGGTTTCTATGAATATGTTTATTGGATATTATTTAATAAATATAAAATCCTCTTATAAAAAACATAGAAAAGTCATAACACACTTTATAATGATTTTAATTTAACATAAAGTTAGTTGTTTGAATTTTTTTTAGAATTACTATCTTATCATATGTTCCAATGACCTATAATTAATGTTACATATTTAAAAACTTTTTTTCACTGGGATGTCAAGAAAATATGTACTCATCTGATAATATATTTTGATTATACTCTCATCACTAGATAGAGTTTCGGGTCTTATGCAGTTTCAACAATACCATATGATTGTGAAATTTTACCATTGGATTTTGTTACAAATTCTTCTATAAAAATTTCCACATTGTTTAAGGATTATAATAATTTCATGGAATTGAACATACTGGAATATATATAGTAATGTAGAATTATTTTTTTTCATCTCATTGACTTTTATCACTTCATATTGTTTTTCTTCAAGGGAACATAAATCTTCCCTTATGAGGTCATCATTATAGAGTTCTATGTTACCTTGAATTTTTTAATTATGTGATCGTATGAGATTACATATACATGGTGGTTTATCCAATTTAGGAGATCAATAAAAATACAAGGATAAGAAGTTTTTATATCTTCATAGGGGTTTAAAATAGATAAAGGCCCAGTGAAAACATTCTACTAATGAAGATATTGATAAGGATCTAAAGACTACATATGCCTGCCACTAATGAGGGTTATCAAGATGTTTATATGGGAGTTTTTATATTATTTCCATGATATTCAATGAAAATAATGGTGTAGAATTGGAATACATAGTACCAGTTTTAAAGTTATACCTATCAGTTTGGATTAAAGAGAAGGTTTCCTTCAATTATAACCATTTTTTTAAAAATACGGATTAGATGTTTTAAAATTTTCAAACCATACTTCATGAAATTTTTTATGTGTTGTTGTTTTATGTTACTCTACTGTGTTGAGTTAATTTTATATTGGTTATCTTTCAATTTTGTATATTCAACCGTATATACATTATTTGGTATATAATTTAATTAGAAGATATATTATATGACTAGCTTATTATATCAAGTGGGAGAGAAATTATACATTGATATAGGATGAAATACACACCCATCTTTTTGCTTCGATATTTATCACCCTCTACTAAAATAAGTTGTATAACAACCTACTCTTCATTAGTATAATTTTATCATACCATACAATATCTTTTTCCCTATGAAACATTTTATAATTACCATAAACTAACTATGTATTATGAAAGCAATTTTTTAAATTAGGAAGTAATTCCATTTTAAAATACTGGGAAATTAAATTATAGTCTTCCACTTTTCATTGATTTTGTAGAATTTGAATCTTAGAATGACATAATGAATAGTTTTTATCAAAATGGAGGTTTATCATTTACTTATAATGATTGTAGATTATAAAATTGTGGGGAAATATTTATATAGCATTACTTATTAAAAAATTATAGTTTATTAGTTGAATTATAATATATAGAATACATCACTTTTCTTGATGAATCATAACAACTAATGTCATAATTCATCTGGTGAAACTATATATAGAATATATAAAAGGTTGTATTTATCTCATTTTGGAACATCCATTCTTTTTGAAAGTCAAAGAGAGACAATCCTTGTTGAATATCAAGATTTTTATTTTTGACCTTGTGAAATTTCAGAATAGATGCATCAATGTTTCATGATGGAAGTTAATGAATAAAAAAACTGGGTGAGAAGGAAATTAATAATGAAAAACATATGGATAATGTGATTGATATTTTACTAATGAAATTTAAATCCATGTGAATGAAGATAAATTAAACTAAGAATATATAGAATATTAGTATTGAGGATATTTTTTAGACTATAATTGAAAATGAGAATATATTAAAGATAGATAAAAGAAAACAAAAGCGAATGAATGGAGTTTCATTCAATTAAACTTTTGGTGATCTAACTTATAGTTACCGAATGTTCAAAACCACCAAATCCATAAATATTAAATCTCTACATTAATTGAATGTTATAAATTTAGATGATAATTAAGGAGAGATCAATCAACTTATGAGGAAAATTAAAAGATAATATAAATGAAAAACATTCAGCATGACTATCATAACAGTAAAAATATAATTATGGGGTAAGGAATTTTATATAATGATATGTAATATATGATAGAATAACAATCATGTTATATAATATTTTACTATGTTAAAAAATATTAAAAAGGATAACCAATATTGAAAGGTATAGGAAAATAAATCTATTATAGTGACCAATGATACTTTTAAACTTAGAGATGAACCATACGTTGAGGATAAAAGTGTCTTAGAAAGTTATTATGAGAGAGATATTATTATATTTATTGAAAATTTTCATCAATTATTCTTATTGATAATTGATAACCCCTTCCTCAATTTAAAAATTATTTATTAATGATATTGTTTCTTTTACTATATATGATGATAATTTTTCAAAATTCAATAAACGATAAGGATGGTATTCCATCATTAGAGTAAATGACTAGATATTTGGTTTTACTGGAAAAGTAAAATAAAACGTGAAAGAACGTCCTTGACTTGTCTAAATAAAATCTTAAAATTGTGGAATATCACGTCTTTGAACATTCCTATGAAATTTATAAGATTGAATTTATGATATATTATATAATAGAAATGTTTTAAGTCATAGTTTTAATATGAGGGAAAGTGTAAACCATGTATTAAAATCCATGGTCCTAGAAAATTTATCAATAAAAATAAAGGTTAAAAACCCAGGAATGTGGGAGGATACAATGAAAAAAGTTGGCAACAATAATTCCACTAGAAAAAAATCATTCAATAGTCACCTTTATTTATATCTATTGAGCCTTCCTCAAGATCCACCCCAACATATCGGGTGTCAACCTCTCTTCCACTATATAGGATCCTTCTAATTTTTATTCCTGATTATATATTACTAATGTTTTTATACTAATTGTGAATCTCAATTCCTCTAGGGAAATAATTTTTTAGCATCAATGTGGATCCATCATGATTTTAGGCATTATCAATCAAACCTGAATTGATCATTTTCATGACATTCTAAATATATATGGATTATCCTTTAACTTGAAAAGGTTTATGAACATTTGAAATTTAATTATGGAAAATATACCTTCCATTAGTTCTATTCAAAATTTCAAGAATAATAAATTTTGATATATTTGTATTCAAATCTGGTGGGATAGTGATTCCATCCTCAATTGAAATTTTCCTTTCTAGTGTTCCTGTAGTAACAAGAATGCATGCTGCATCATTAGGAACAACCTGATCATGTTCATGTGTTTCAATTAGTTTCTTATATGAGTCCTAATGAGGAACATGTGGAGGATACATAGATATACTAGGAAAGATAGTATTAAATCCCTAATCATCTGAAACATCAATGCAGGCTGAACCATACACCAAGCCAGATTGTGAGGCAAACCGTTCAGGTAACATAAGAAGAGGATAGAGTCCCGTTTATCTAGAACTTTCTATAGTACTAGTCACATGTACCTAAACATCCTCATAATCCTTTATTGGTGTATTTCACTTGAAACTATTTGAATTATTTCCCTTTTAATTTTCAGATCTTATGTAATAATCTCCAATTAAATAAACATAACCAAGGGACTCAATCCTTTTTGAATATTCCTCCTAATCAATTTCCTCCAGTTTAAGGGATTCATTAGAGTGGCTATCAGTCTCATTATCTTAGTTCTTCTTATTCATATACATCACCAAAAGTGTACCATATGGATGAGAATTCGTAGGCTTAGCTCCACCCATAGTAGTCCATTCTAAAACTTAAACCATTTTCTTATAGAGAATCCCATGCTTCCTTCTCTATGACTTATCCTCAACACAAATAAGTAATCCTTTCCTTCCATTTACTTTAGGATTCTGAGACATAGATTTTTTTTCCCTGATCATGCATTATTCTAGGACCTGAAAATGATTCCCCTATATCTACATCTATAAAAAATTTGAATTTACAACTTTCTACTATATTAAAAAACTTACCATGATGGATACATCTCTTATGCTAGTGAAATCCTTCATTTTAATGAAAATTTCATTTGAAAAATTTACATAAATCTAGAATTTTCATAAATTCCATTGCGAGTTCAATCATAAACTAACCAGAAACTAATATTACAGATTTAATGATAGTTAACTAAATTTCCACCTCAATAAAAAAACTATAAAATTTTCCATATCGAGAACATTAAATTTCTCTATCAATCTTAATGGGGGTCCTTATTTCAAATGAAACATCCTAAAAAATTTCCAAGTTCAAAAAAACCGTTGTAATCCCTTCATACGAATCAATGATAGGGTAACATAGAGTTTCACACAAGCTGTATCGAACAAGGGATCACACACTCGAATTCGAATAAATCTATGTTTGAGGGAGGCTGAGCCATAAATCCCAGATTTTAATTTCATATCATTAATGTGAAATAAAATACAGAAAAAAACATTACCAACCACATTCATTCATTGGAAATTGAATCCCAAAATTTTATGAAACATTTTTCGTACATGGAGAATGTTTTCTCAACAAATTATTGTAGACATTCTTTTTTTGCAGATCATAAAAAATGGAATGGTGGTTGAGTAAATTTTAGGCATAGTGCATAAGTTTATATTTTAGTTTTTTCTTATATTGTTATTACATGTAATATTATAATTTATAACAAATTTTTTTATATCATTAGAAGATCATCATCATCATTATTATATTATGTCATTAAGTTTAATACTTTATCATTGAAAATGTTAAATTTATCATTTATGGGTTTGAGGAAGTGCACATTTTATCAATTTATAGGTGATACAATGATTACATAATTAAATTATAAGACCTTAGTCATCAAATCTTACCATTTTATAGAGTTATAGAACATCATTCTTCACATTGGAATATAAGGTTACAAAACTAGATATTTTGAAACATATATAATATTTTTATGAAATGAATTTTTAGGTATATACTGAAACATAAATTTAACTCTATGAGAGTATATCACTCTTTCTAATATGGTAATAATAAAAAGTTGAGTTTCAATACTATTTGAGATGTCTCAACATCTGAAGGTATATATTCAGTAAACATAGGCCTTTTCCCTACATAAACCTTAAGTGTCAAAGGAAAACAATATATATATATAAACATTAATGATAACACTAGATATTCATGGAAGTATATTCTAGAACATTATTCCAAATCACTCTATGTTTTGAAATATAGTTTTCTAATTCTCAATATTTTAAAAACCTAAATTTATTCATTATCTATTGTGATCACTATGGAGAATTTATAAATTATGGTATTCAAAAATATCTAATAAAAGTGGTATTAATAAAAATATATTAGTACTATAAACTCTATAATAAAATCATTTCTTTCAATAATAACATATAATTATTATGGAAATTACCAAGTTAATATTGTGGGAATATTTAGTAGATAAGCATGTCCAGGTGAAAGGAGGGAATAAATCCTATTATATTATAAATATAGTTCTCCTTCATTCAGTTACAATTAATAAACATTATTGATTATCAAATAATATTACACCTAAAAATTCTCTAATTATGACATTAGTGTGAATGGTATTCATCATCAATACTAAAGATCAAAATAATAGATTCTATCCGATGGAGTAAAAATGAATTTATCTTGGTTAGTCCATTTCTCATAAAGCAGGTTGAGTATCCGATAAATAAAAACATACAGTTTAAGAGATGGTAATTTTTTTATGAAATAAATCCTCGTATAAATTTAAAACATCCAAATGTTAATTATGAGGATTATATTTTGGAAACCCCATCAGTTTTGTTTCTGGATATTGACTCAAATACATCATAAATTAATGTACCATAATGTAGTTTAATTGATGTTATAGTACATAATTCAAGTTTAGAGGATGTTAATTTATTAACAGATGTTGATAAATATCACCTTTTACTAGACATGAGAATATATTAAAGAATTATCTATGTTTTAATATCAATGGTGTAAATTTTTTTTGTTTATGTGTTTTTTTATCAAAGGTTGTTATTGTTTGTAATTCATGGATAGTGAAATTATAATATTTCATTGATGTCAAAATGTTGAAGAAGTTTGAAAGAAATAATTTACTAATTTTTCCAAGATATTCATTGTAGATAACACATGTTACTTAGATAAATGGAGGAATATGAATGTACTAAATAATTATTTTATTAAGTAAGTCCTTTTAAAGTCTTTTAGTATATAACTCAGATTATCGATGATCTATTCAAGAATGTTAATGAAATTTTTCTCATTTTGTTTTGTTAAAGAACACCATAAATAAGAAGGAATATAATTAATGTTCCATCTATATGTGGATTAAGAAAAGTTAAAGATTATGAACATATTTATTTTCATGAGGTTTTGAGGTGGAAGAGCCCTTTGGAATTTATATTCCATATAGAAAAAAAGAAGAGGAATTAAAGAAGGTCACGAAAATCTTTTGTATAAGGATATTGAATGATGATAATTAAAAAAATATTATTTTTAATGAATAATATTGATGGTAGAATTTGAGTATTGCTGGATATTAATTCAAATGTGATAGATTAGAATTCTATTCTATACATGGTTTTTACAATATATTTTTCTGGTTACTTATATAAAAAATGTGTCCAATCAACTAGATATCCATGGGGGGACCCACAAACACTTCATTTTTGTGTGGGTATAACCCTCATCATTCCATAGTGGAAGAAGATAAGAGTTGGAGGATGAATAGTATGGACATGGATAGTAAGGTCAATATGTGAGTGGGATATAACATGCCCATAGTCTTGCATGGGTCTGAAAATGTAGGTGAGACATTTCTTGTGCAAGTTATAGTTTTATTATGGTGGGTGTTGAACCCCATTATGGTATTGAACTTACTATCGGAATGTTCAAACTTATATTGAACCCCAAAACAAAATAATGTATAAATATGGGATGAAAATTCATGGCAAAATATTTTAAAAAAAAATATGAATTTAAGATGACCATTCAATCTTCGTCGATCCAATAGAGTATCGGCCTCCACATAGTCATCTCCTTCCTCCTTAAATGAGTTCTCCTCGACCGTTCCCTTTTGATGACCGACCACCACAGTTGATTAGACTATACATCAAGAATAAACCCCAATGATTGAAATTAGATCAATTTTATGATTTAATCTTCATGAATTATTTCTATGATCCTTATATGATAAAGACTGGGAAGAAAATTCTTTGGTCAAAAGAAAAAAGTTACATAGGTGAGGTAATGAATTCATTATACATGAATGAGTTCAAACATGAGGATGAGAATTCCATATTTATCACATGAACACGAGGTGTCTTTGAGAAGAGAGATACACCATGGTTATAGGTTTCATGATGTTATTAAATAAAAAAGGAAACCCACATAGATATATTCATAAAATTCCCCAACATTTAGGAAATCACAATACTAATTTATATGGAATAATTTTCATAATATGATTTTTTTATTGGATAAAGAAGAGGTGATAATTCATGGTTATAAACGCTGAACCCTTGAAGAGTAAATTTTGTTTCCAATCATGTTTTTCATATGAGATATCTCAAAAAAATGGATCCTAGAAGAAATTATTTTACTAAAAAAAAGATCTATGATCCTCATTGATACGTGAATAAACTGTGTTCCATTATTAATTATCGAAGAATGATGAATGATGAATTAGTTTTATTGAGAAGTAGAACCAAAGTCCATTAAATAGTGTGAAATACAATTAAATAGATTCTATGATAAACTAGTTCCATGATGCTTTCTTTTGTTCTGTGAAGAACTTTTACATTAGCATTATTGTCTTGTAGATAAAGGATTCACAATAAGAATTTGAGTTTGTGAAGTCTAGCTCATGTAAATACTGTAGAATATGTGATAATGAATAAGAAAAGGTTTTTTGGGATTCATTCACAAAAGGGAATAGAATGATCATATACAATTCATAATATATATATATATATATATATATATATATATATATATATATATCAAGAACCTATATTCATTTTCCGAAAGGATTTTTAGAGAATATGGGTGATGAAAATGCATGTGTTTAAATAATATATAAATAAATATGTGTATGTAAATATAAACAAATAAAAAAAATATGTTATGTGAAGAAAAAATCATTTCATGTACATTAATTCATAAGGATCTTTTATAAAAAATCTATTATATATAATATGCTATAAAAAGTATACTTCCAAATTTTCATTGATAAATTGATATGAAGAGAAAACATGAAATATAATTATGCTTTCACCATAGATAATAAGAAGTTACACTATATTAAGAAATGAAAATGAAGTATACATTTCCTAAATTGTTCAAAATAAACACGAGACTGAAGATAGTCATAATATTAGAAAAATTCATATCTATGTTGTTAGTATATTTAGATTATGCAACATCATTTTTGAATGAATTAATATTTATGTTTTTGTGAAACTCACATAAATAATTATTTGATTCACAAATAAGAAAAAAGGTGAATGGATACTCCATCCACTTATGATATTGTATTGAAGAGAAGTAATTGTAATGATGATAATATGAACATTCATTGATTCAAAAATAAAAAATGCAATTTGTGATTTTAGGAAAGTTTAGAGATTTTGTGTACTAGATGGAAGATGGGAGGTTCCACCGGATGCTGAATAGAGATGTGATTAAAATTTGGTTTGAAGAGGAATTCTTAGATTATCTGTCAATTTTTTTTCAAATTATTATAAATAATATATGAATAATAAGAAGAAAATAATTTATTTTGATTCGCGGACGAATAAGAGGAAGTGTTTCTAGCTCGCAACTGTGTAAGTAACAATGTTACGAAGATGTATGTTGATGAATAAAGAATAACAATGACATCCCAAAAATGTCTCATATGTTGGAAAACATTATTAGTGCTATAATTTAACTAAGAAGAAGGTGAATTATTTCTTTAGAGGAAGTATAAAGAACTAATATTAAGGTTCAATTTGGACAACATCATCATCTATCTGGGGAAGAGTAATAGAGACCTTTCCCATAAAAATGTGTTAGGAGCCACACTGGCTAAGTAATTTCTCCTAGAACACCAATTTTTATTGATATCTCATTATAGCAGATGATCCATACATTGGTCATCACTATAAATGGATATTAATAGATACCCTTATTGAGTACTTAACCATGTAAAAACATTATGTACTATCCTTTAATAAATTCTTATACATGAATATGATAATAAAAAGTTTATAGGATAATAAATATCCAAATTGGTATAAAATGAATAATAATATATTTTTATAAATGGTAAAATATTCACAATACTGATTCATCACCCATCTTACTTCCTACTATATCTATAAGTGGTTCAATAAATTGTTATATGAAGAAATTTTCATCTCTATTTTATTCCTTATATTGCAGATATTCTCTTTTGAATATTACTATCTCTTTCCTATGTTCAAAATGAAGTTAAATATTAGTAAAGCTTCCTTATTCACTAAGAATACATATATATCGACCAAGAATATGACGAACATGTCAAATGAAAGGAAAATAATATTGATAAAAAAGCCCTTCTTTACTAAAGAGGATGATGTATTAGTATCTACATGACTCCAAAAAAGAATATATATCAGGATTTGAAAGTGAAGATCACGTGGATGAAGATTACACCAAGGATATGGATAGTATCTATACCTATAATGATCATTATGTATTCATGTATTATTTTAAAATTATCTTGAAGTATATCCAAGTATTGGTGGGAGTGATAATAGGTTAGTTTATTTATATACAGATGCATTATATATAATGATGCATGGTTATTCAAAATAATTAGTCTATATTAGTTGTTGGATACATGAAATAATGTTGGAATAGATCACTAACCATGAGAAGAAGTTAGTTGTAATGGATAAGGATTTAAATGAAAAACATTTAGAATCTATAATGCTCTTCAGATAGGTTAGAGACTTTGTTGTAATAAACATGGTGTTTTAAAACAAGTTCCTCAAAATGGATCAATGAAGATGTTTAGAATAAGGGAGTCAAAAATGATCTGGATTAAAATTTCCATGAACTTTAAGATAAATTTTAAAACTATATCTATTTAAAGGATTTAATATTGGAATAAAATTTCAATAAGATCAAAGAAGTTGACTCTTTTATAAAAAATTATGTTATGATGCATGAATAAGAGTATGAAATAATGAATAAGGATTGTTAGGGGAATATTACTATGATTGTAGATCATAAAATTGACATCAATATAAAATATCTATAGTTGTATGTTCAGTTATCCAATAACGAGAGGACATATATTGATACATCACAAACCAATGAGATAATTATTCATGTTACTTAATTATCACTGGAGGGATTTAATTTTTTAAGACCAATGAATCTGATAATAAGTTCACAAGTTCATTCAATTATCAATCTCAATAAATTGTGATTAAAGTGGAACCACCCACACCAACTTGTAATAATTGTTCAGAATTTGGTTTTAGGAAAAGTGTATGATTGAAAAAAATATATTCAAGTATAGATAAGTAAATCTGATGATATCCCTACATCTATGACTTGGGTGGATATGAAATATAGTTTAAAAGGTGGTTACAAATAATGATCCCAACATTTTCTGATGAAAAACCAAATCCATTCCAGTGAAGAAAATATGAATATAATGGTTTTTGGGTGAGTGATAGTGATGAAAAATATTTGGTAAATTTTTAGATATTTTTGAAGTATAATTTAAATGAAAACCCTTAAAGGATACCCTTGTCATGGGAAATTTACTAAAGAATAAGAATCATCAACCACATGTATATAAAAATTTGTATTTGGAAAATATATTTGGAAAACCAAAACATATATATCATGCAGTCAATGGTAGTGGGACTGAAAAATGTTGCATTTTCATCTTATAATTTAACCAAATATGATTATAAAATAAGAACACATAAGTTATTTAAGAAAGAATAAGTGACCATAGGATGAATACAGAAGAATGTGATTAAAAAAATTCCTAAGATGATATCAAATATGAATAGTGAGAAGTCCTTGGATTCTAAATCTATGAATATAAAGAAAATTTATACATCCAAAATAACTAATAAAATGGGTGACATTAAAAATACTCCATGTGGATTATGTAATCCTACTCCCAATGTACTAAATAATATTTTATTTAGGTGGGTAGAATATTTGGAAAGAACAATGAAAATAGAATACATAGAAGATAATGATAGTGAAAATGGGAATGGAATGAATCCACATGACAATGGAGAAGATTTGTTTGTGAGGTGGAATATGGTTGGTTATACTATTGGGAATTTTTCTAAAATTATTCCAAAATAAGAATAATTCTTTAAGATGTTGGATTTTGGAGTATGCGATACATGTTTATTAAATGTTCTTGAAGAAATAAGGGTTTGACCCAAATAAATTTAATAAGTGAAAATATCTACACAACCATATTTAGAATTTAAGATTAGATGTACAAGTATGAATTTTAATGGAAATATAACATATTGGTCATGAAAACTATCCCATCCTTGATATTCACATTTAATAAGCAAGAAGTATCCAGTGTATTACTGTAATGTTTCTAAATTTGTATTTTTTCTTACAATGCATGGAATTGAAGGTGATGTATCTTCTCATGGGGAAAATAATAAGAAGACGTATGCGCTTTCAATTATGGATATAAATTTAAATTAATTAATTATACTTGAATGTAATGTTAATTAGTTTTAAAATGTAAATATGATAGAGAATCATCAATGATGAAGATGAAGACTCTGCATTCATATCCTGAAAAACATGGATAAATAATAGATCATCCTGTTTTGATTTTATAATTGGTATCATGAAGAAAAAATATTGAAAAATATTGTAACTTCATGGCCTAGGTTCTACATACCGGTTCCTCAATCCTGATCATTACATAACCTCAAGATAATTTCCCAATACACTAAAGGCTGTCAGTTAGTAGTGAGGGTATAATATGATACATGGAGAGACTATACCATCTTTTTCAAAGAAGGAAAACAGAAAAAATAAATTTATCAACATTCAATATAATAATAACTAGAAACCAATGATGATCAGATATCACATTACAATCACAAAATAGAGAAAATTTACAAAACCAAAGTAGTAAATATGTCAGCCCATATAGGTGTTAAGGGTTGAATGAAATCCAAAAATATATACACACTTACAACTCCCAAGTGGATTCTGAAATCATTTCTAGTTCCCTAATACACGATCCATCCTGAATCCAATATTAGCTATCTAACATAGGGCTCTGGTCCTTATCCAATCCTAAAAACATGAAGTCTTCTCAGTAACTAGTCACTGATTTATGTTGGGTGTGAGAACAACTCTGTAGGCCCCCACCAATGATGTCTAAAGTAGTATCGAGTCTATAATAGTTTATTTAGCTACCTAAAGAATAATATAATAAAAGATAAATGAAAATAGGTTTCACATTTATTATTCATTATTTCCCCACATTGTCCCTCGAGTTCATGGTGACACACATCATAATCATACCTATTACAGTTTGTATCGATGTATCAATAATACACCACATGGATTTTACAATTTAATATTTAATGGGATTTCATTATTCAAATTAATTCGATGATCATTTTAGTACCTTAGAGCATCAGTCCAGGTACCCATTTCATGGATTCATGAAGTGTCAGTCCAATAACATTCTCACGGGTGCATATAGCATCAATCTAGAACCAAAATTGAAAGTACATGTAGAATCATCCCAACAACAATTCTCATGCATGCATCGGGGTCCTATAGCCTTAGTTAGAACAACCATGGATGAGGAGAATCAGTCCAACAACCACATCTCATTGATCGCATATACATATCAATGTTAACATTAATAAACATTTTTAATAACCATTATCAACATAGTACACTATTTCACATATCAATCAAAACCATTAATAGGAATGATGTATACTATTCACTATATCTATGTATAATTCATGCATAGAAGTATACCTATGTAGAAGATCCAATTGATACAACACCAGTACGATTCTCTACACAATATCAAATGCTTTTACAAACCTAGGTTCCAACCTACCCTACATTCAAATCTGATGGTGACCCAAAATCAGTAACACTGGTAGGAACACATGACCACACAAAATAAACTCAGAAGGTAAATGATTTAAACTATAATAGGAATGATGTATACCCATCACTATATCTATACTTTTGTTGAATTAAAAAAACATGTTCTAATGTCTCTTGCATGAGACTCGGTCCCAACAACACTGACTCACCCACCTCCATCCAACATGACAGCGATCGTCATGGCTTATCATAGAGTCCATCGTATTGTTCCATATTAATAGTCTATTGATAAATGTTGTTTTTGGAGAACTCATCCAGTGATCTATTCTTCCCCCTAGACCCCCAATAATCTAGTATGCATTCGTATAACATGTCCTCAGATGCTTGTATAGTACATTCTGATTTACCATCAATGTGTGGGTGAAATATATACTCAAAAATAGGTAACTACTCATCACCGTTTTCATGCATTTACCGAATCCTTATGTAAAATGTGTATCACAACCAAAACTATACTTCTTTTCCACCTTGAAACTATACTATCTACCAAATATATATATCACCCAAATGATCAACCATGATGGTTTCCCAAATTGGAACAAAATGTTCCACTTTTGTAAAATGTTCCACAATCACCCATATCATGTCATTACGTCAAGGGATCCTTGGAATTACAACCTAAAAGTCCATGGTGACATCATCCCATTACCGCTTTATAATATAAAAATCTTGTAGAATCCCTACTGGTCACTGATGAACAACCATCACTTTCTGACTAGTGTATCATCATGTCACAAATCTTATAATCTCCTTTTTTTCATTACTAACATTCAATACTGTCAGTAAAGATTATGTTGAATCCTTTTTAATCGATTGTGATCCAACCACCACAGTGATTTAAAATTAGGCATGAACTCATCAAGAATTCAAGTAGGAACAATAAAATTGTCTCAAAATTTACAATATTTTACTCATTTATAGTTTAATTGGGATGAAGATGCACACATTAAAAATTATCCCTCCGCATAGGAAACTCTAGATCCTCATACAGAAAATCCTTAATCTGGGATAGGATTGTAGGTTCATGTCACGACTCCTCCCCCAAGGCATGTGATGTGACTACCCCACGCCCACCTTCTATAGGCCAGGGGATGGTGACTAGCACCAAAAAGGAAATTCCCAAAAAGGGATGGCATTGCCTTTAACCTGTACACACACACACAACACAAACTATGGAATGGTAAATAATAAGTAAACTACAACTGTCACAAGACAACTACTATGAGTACAATACAAACTAAAAGTAAATGGGCTAGAATACAAAACCAACAATAGAAAACTACAACCAAAAGTGAGTAAAAGATTGCTGATAAGATATCCTCTAAGATCCCCACCTAATGGGTAAGTGTAGAGTAACTACTGAGATCCATAGAAGTATATCCTACCTATAATATCTCAATGGGCACTTCCTGGTCCTAGGACACCGAGTCCTCCATCAAGGAGTCAGTTGTCTACACAAGACATGACACGTGCGGGTGAAACCCATGCAGGTGTGAGTAAAAAAATACTTAGTAGGGAGCCTAATACACAATTTAAATACCAAAAATCATAACCAAAAGGCAAAACCAAAATGTATGATCACAAAAAAACTCTCACACAAGTATAACTCAAAGTATAGGAAGTAAAATTATCAGTTGTAAAGATAAACATTTGTACTATTGAGGGATTCATCATCTGGTCTTGGTCATTACCTATGCCAGTTGGATCACTAAGACCTGCCCGTCTATGGGGATAGCTGGATCTCATAGACCCTCTCATCTCTAGGGTCAGCTGGATCACTTAGACCCACTCATCTCTAGGACAACTAGATCACTTAGACCCACTCGTCTCTTGGACAACAGGTTCACTAAGACCCGCTCATCTCTTGGGCCAACTAGATCACTTAGAACCGCTTGTCTCTAGGTCATCTAGATCACTAAGACCCACTCTTCTCTATGCTATCTAGATCACTATGACCCGCTCATCTCTTGGATTGCTGAATCACTAAGACCTGCTCATCATATCCTTTACGTCCCAACCAACTGTAGGATTCCTGCTCAAGGGGCACCTAATTATGGGAGGATCTAGTTCTCAAGCCACCAGTCACTTCTCATATTCCATGAAATCTCACATAGATTTTGGCAAAAGGACCATATCATTACAAGGGTCCCAATGCCAGAGACGATGCGTTAATCGGATGCCCGATCGGAAAGATATTGGTGTTTTTGTAAATAAGGGTTAGTTGTGTCCGGGCCCGATCCAACTTGGTTGGACCGACCTAACCAACCCTGCCTGAGGGTCCCGCATGACCCGACCTTGTGCAGACAAATCGACCTGACTTTATGGGATCTACGCCATCTCATTTTGTCCTGGCTACTGGGCTATGCCCATTGGCCCTTACTGGAACGGGTCTGGTTTGTTCATTGGTCCGGCCCACCAGGTCGCCCAGTGACCCGATTTCATCTGTGCTAGCCCACAACTGGCTAACCAGTTCGTTCCATGCTCGGGCTGCTCAGTGGCATAGATTTCCCTGACAACACGACCCGCATTTACGGGCCAACACTTTTCACACCCAGTCCGCCCATCATCCTGGTTCATGCTATCGGCCCAGCCTGCATAATGTGCCTGTTCTCCCCAATGCATGGTCACCGACTACGCATTTGATTCATGCTGCATGTGGCTGGATGAGGTCGGAAACCCCTTCTCCACACGCAGTCCTGCATGGACCGCATGGTAGCCTCATTCCGTGGCCCAATGACGTGGGCCGCTCCACCAATGCGACACCCTAGTGGTGCCACCCTCCTACACCAGTCCTCTCATGCAGACCGATTTCTCCCGTGTGGCTTGTGGAATTTCCAGGGTCTACACACCATGTGGTGCCTCCGATATTGCTGGGTGGCCATGTTCGTCTTCCACCCACCACCGACTTCCTTGGTGACATCCCCTGTCACCACTGCGGGGCGATTCCAGCGCGGAACCTACCACCTACCACCACGGTCGGGGTGCCGCAGCCTGGTGCTGACACCATGGCTGGGTGCCATAGTCTCCTATCACCACCGAGACCTCTCACTGGTGCCATGACCCACCTGGCCATGACCCTTCCTCCTGGAATCTCCTCATCCGATGTGCCACCCCCGTTGTGTCACGAAGAACGATAAGGACAAAATGAGGGAGGAGGGGAAGGATTCTCACATGGAAAAACCCAAAGAACGATCAATGCCTTTTTTTAACCCAGATGCATTCTTATTAGTGGGATTATGTAGAACAAATAAAAAAAATGTGGAATAGTCAAATAAAAGATATCCTCTTTTTATACCGTAATATTAACCATCCTATTTGAATGATTGATCTACAGGTTCACTTTTATGTTAGTTAATCAATGTTCATCGTTTAAAATAAATAATGGAGAAATGAAAAAAATCACTTAAAATTAAACCCCCTACCTAGGATAGGATTATTGGTCAAGAAAGAACAAGATCACATGCCTCTATTCTTCATTCTTGATTTTCATCCCACCATTGATAGTGATTCTTCAAATGGTGGAAGAAGGTGTGTTCATTGTTTGTCATCTTCACCCACCAAAGCCTCATAGAAATTCCAGGATTGTGCCAACAATCCTGAATTTATTATTAGGATATTAATTGATGAATGTGAATCATCATTTTTGATAAACTTCATTGTAGTTCCATTACGCTGACTCATTAATGAGATTCAGTAATGAGATTCATTGTCACCACGTACCTGCACCACAATGCTGACGCGCCACTGCTCAATGAAGAAGAAAAAAAATAAAATAAAATTTTAAGTTATTTTATTTTTCGTCTAAAAATTCTGAAAATTATCATTCACCATCAACTTGATCCAGTCGAGTTTTATCTCCACCTTATAGAAACATGATCTCACGAGCTCAACAATACTCCCAGCTTTTCAATCCGAGTTACCGTTTGAGAATTATAAGGATCTGAAAATAAAATTATTATTGCTTAATTATTTTATTTAAGGCCAAAAAATACTTTCTACTATTGTCCCATTCCAGATAATATTAGACCCTTTTTAGGTGGATCCCAATGCTCTGAGTTAAATGGTGCCCTTGTATTTTTGATTTGGGAACCGGTTTAAAAGTAAAAAAAACCGCTTGCACATTTATTTAACAATCCTTAAAAAAAGAAAAAAAATATTCTCTAGTCACTCCACACCTAGGAATTACATGCCATCTCTGAGCCTGGTCTTGAAATAATCCCAATTAATTTTCAAAAAATTTACATGGAATTTCCGGGGTAATACATGACTCCCTCTATAGGGATTTACATCATCATAAGACAAAATAAGGGCTAATCAAACAAATGGGGGAACTGAGTATGAATCTGAGACTCCTACTCCCATGTTCTCTCCTGTAGATTCCCATGCTACCAATGAACACGCACCAAAGGAATTGATCATCCTAGAAGGATCCTATCCTATCGATCCTCTATCTTTACTAGGTACTCTGTGAATGTCTCCCCTTCGTCAATATTCAGCTCACCGTGGCTGATGATGTGATATGGGTCATGCACGTATCTCCTCAGTTGGGATACATGGAATATCTAATGCACCCTCTCTAACTGCGGTGGTAGAGCCAAGTGGTACACCACCTCATCCACTCTACATAGTATCAGGAATTGTCCGATTAACCTTGGAGATAAATTGCCACCCTGCCCAAATCGTTTTAACCCTTGTTAAAGAGAGAATCATAGTAATACATGCCATGCTCCTCGATCTCCAAGGTTATCCATCACCTATCATCATAGGAATCCTGTCAGATCTATGCAGTCTTCATTCACTCTTGGATGACCTGCACCATCTCAGTGATTTCCTATACCATCTCCGGACCCATTAGTGTTGAATCCATTGGGTCTGTCTAGCATAATGGTGATCTACATGGTCATCCGTACAATACCTAGAACAGTAATATAATGATGGTGGAGTAGTAACTATTATTGTACACAAACTCCACAAGTGGTAGGCGATCCTCCCAACTGTGACCAAAATCAAGAACTCAAGCATGAAGCATGTCCTATATAGTATGTATGGTCCGCTCTTTCTGACCATCAGTTTGTGGGTGAAAGGTTGTGCTCAAGAAAATATGAGTCCCAAAATAATTCTACAATCCCTTCCACAACCAAGATGTAAATTTTGTATCTTGATTTGATACTATCATATATGGGACCCCATTGAGTCAGACTATCTCCTGCACGTTGAGGCCTCCCAATCTATGTACTGAACCCTGCTCTCAAATGGGTTGGAAGTGGGCCTACTTGGTGAGTCGGTCTACGATCACCCATATGGTATCATTCCCCCTAGAAATACGTGTTAAGACTGTCACAAAGTATATTGATATAACATCCCACTTCCACTCTGGTACCTCAAGGGGTTGTTTTAATCCTGTTGACAAGTGAGGCATGTCAATACAAACTCTACTACCACCTTATTCATTTCTGACCACCATTACTGATGTCAGTGGTCCTGGTACATCTTCTATACACCTATATGTTCCACCAAAGGGGATGTATGGAACTCCCTCAACACCTACTCAAGAAACACCACAGGTACTATGGTGTATCATATGAAAAGGAGGACGTGCTTCCCACCTATTGGGAATCCATCAGAAGCTTGTCCTAAGAACTTGTGGGCACGTGTAGTCTTGCAGCTAGTATCTCTGAGATGTGCCTCCCTGAATCACTTTAGGAGTGGAGGGTCGGCTACAATCGACTAAAGATAAGATGCCTCATCTCTATCCACAAAGTATATTTGATGCGAGGCCAACTACTCTGAGGCATCATTCAGTAGCTGTGAACTGGCATTCTTGTTGAGAGAATCCACCACCACATTCCACTTCTTAGGAGTATAGAATATCTCAAAGTCATTGTTCTGGAGGAAATTTATCCATCGTCGCTACCTCAGATTCAATTCCTTCTGAGAAAATATATACTTGAGACTCTTGTGGTCAGAGTAGACAATGAATTGCTCACCTATAAGGAAGTGTCCCACTTCTTCAATGTGGATAATATCGCTAATAACTCAATGTCATGAGTCACATAGTTATTCTCTTAAGGTCTCAAATGTTGTGATCCATAAGAAATTACTACTTTCCATTGTAGTAGGACACAATAAATCCTGGTTCTTGATGTGTCACAGTACAACTCATAGTCGACACCCTCATCCGGAAACTTCAATATTGGAGAACTTATCATGCTCTGCCTTAGCTACTGAATGATTTGTCAACATCCTTCTATCCATATGAAGGGTTTCCCCTTATTTTTAAATGTTTCCATGGGTTATTATACTCTATAGAAGTTAGGTAAAAACCTCTGATAGTACCCAGCCAACCCAAGGAAACTCTGCACCTTGGTAACGCTCTTGGGTGGCTCCCAATCAATCACCACCTTGATCTTCGTTGGATCTACCACATCTCCAGCATCAGAAATGACATGTAGTAGGACATGGAACTTTCGTATCTTGAACTCACACTTTGAGTTCTTTTACTTAATTTGGTGCTCTCAAAGTGTGTCCATAACCATCCTTAAGTGTATTGCGTGCTTCGCCTCAGATTCTAAATACACTACGATTTTATCAATGAAGGCCACTACAAACCAATATAAGTATGACTTTAAGATCTTGTTCATGAGTTCCATGAACATTTCTAGGTCATTCTTCACATGAAACAACATAAATAAGTACTTGTAGTGGCCATAGAGATATTTAAAATCTATATTTGAGATTTCCTCGTCTCGCACTCGAAGATGGTGATAGTATGATCTGAGGTATGTCATTGAGAACCATCTCTCTCCATTCAAATGATCGAAGAGGTCATAAATCATTAGTAGGGGATACGTGTTCTTCAAAGTAAATTGGTTCAGGTGCAGAAAGTCCACATATAGCCTCAAGTTTCCATCTAACTTCTTGGTGAACAACACTGCGGCTAGCCATGGTGAAATGTTGGGCCATACAAACGCCTTCCTCTGGAAGTCCTCCAACTATACCCTCAACTCTCAGAGATCTGTGGTTTCCATATGATATAAAAGTGTAGATATCAGTGCCTTCCTAGTGTACAAATCAATGAAAAAGTCTCACTTTCTATAAGGAGGTAGTGCTGGAACATCCTCTGGAAAGATGTCCTCGTACTCATCCACAACTGCAAGAAAAAGTTGACTTGTCTCATCCACTACATCGAGGGTCATGCTAGCCAACTGATGAGTGATATAAAATTCCCTCCTATGTGAAAGTCCATCCTAGGATGCTCTATTTTCCTTATCACTGAAAAAGGAATTCATGTTCCCATCTTCACAGACACACCGCACTGTGTACCTAAAATAGTCGATGTGAGCAATGACTATTGATAACTAGTCCATACCCAAGATAATGTCGTAAGGCCTCAATTTAACTACTATGAGATCCTAGATGAAGCTATCACCTCAAAGAGTAATCTCACACTATTGGAACAAGTGTGTATCCATCGATTCCCCTCCCGTTGGAGTCTCTAACTATAAGAATCGAGCCAATGGATCTATCAGAATCTCCGAGATTCAAACAAGGTCTGTGATAAGGAAAGAGTGAATGGAACTTGTGTCTATAAAAATTGAAGCTAAGTTGGGGAACACATGGATTGTACCTATAATAATCTATAGAGAATCACTGTCATATAACTCCATCTTCTGAAGTTGGACTTTCCCCTATTCACCAGCTCTCGAGGCCCATGGTGGACCACCTAGGGGAGGTGGTGGAAGAACCTCAAACCTCCATCGACTACCTTCTACTCTTACTGCTTCCCTACCACATCCGCCACCCTAAAGACGAAATTGCTCAAACCTCATCCACTGCCTCGAAAACCCTTCGACCATCCTCTAATTATTAGTGTGTCGGGTCAGGCAGTCAAAATCCATGTATCCCTACCCACCACATGAGTGGCATGCCCTACTCCTTTACTGTCTACTGCTACCCTGGTGGCCTCATATCAATAAATTTGAATCCTAGGATCATCCTATGGATGGTACGGCCCACTTGGACATCTGTATCATCTGTCAGATTCCCGGAACAGATGACTCGATGACCTGTTTCGCAATGGTGGATCCCACCATTGATGCCTGCTCTGTGAGGAAGCTCTCTACTAGTAGAGCTCACTTCACCACTCCATCCTGCATAGGGATGCTGAAGGAAATCATTGATTCCTTGATCTCCCATCATATTCCATTATCAAAGGCCTGGGCACTGATGAAAGGGTCTCACACCATATCCATAGAGTAATGGGAGAGGTATGTGAACCTCACATCGTACTCATCCACTATCAGGCTTCCTTGCTGTAAGTGAATCATCTACAATATGCACACTGAGTGAAATGTCATGGGGGAGAACTCCCCCTTGAAAAGTCATTAAAAATTAGATCAGGTGCGGGGCACCTCCTTATGAGTCTTTATGGTAAAAATCCACTATATCCCCATCGTTCCCTATAGAAGTCTAATCGCTAGAATCTCCATCGGATCAAGTGGCATCCTCACTAAGCAGAAGACTCTTATCATTACCTCCATCCAATCCTCTATGACCTGAGGATCTATCTATCTACAAAAACATGGAGTTTTATGTCATTGGAACTCATTTAGGGCACTGAGCATACATGAATCCTCTACTAGTAGTGCCAATAGTAACTGCTGACCAACGAGCGATGATATCGCTGGGACATTTCACGAAGGTGCCATCTCGGGCAACGATCCCTATACCAAAGCCTCATCACTATATGGACCATCCTCGTGGTCATGCATTAGAATCCTGGATGGCTGTCTTCTTGGAGGCATCCTGAATGTGATCAAGATGAACCACAATCAATTTATTAGACCTGGAGAGCTGACACTTACTCAAAAAGATCATGGAAAAACACTCAAATATGCATGAAATAAGTGTTTTCATGTACCAAGTTAGAAAGCAGAATTTGGGGTCCCGGTGTATGGATATGTTAACTGCAGCACAATCACAGGATTCACTGGCCTGAAAGCCGATCTCAAGACACATAACACTATTACACAATAAAAAAATATAGACTCTCAGTTCTTCTGATAGTACCGACGTCCTTTTATACGACTTTGTCACGATATATCCCCTAGGTCCCATGCCATGACTACCCCAATCCCAACTTCCATAGGCCAAAGGTTGTTGACTAGAACTAGAAATATATATGCCAAAAAATGGATGGAATTTCCTATAACCTGTACACACACACACAACACAAACTGTGGAAAAGTAAACCCTAAGTAAACCACACCTGTCACAAGACAACTACTGAGAGTACAATAAAAACTGAAAGTTAATGTGTTAGAATACAAACCCAAAAAAAGACAACTACAACCAAAAGAGGGTACAAGATTTCTTATATTCCATCCGCTGAAAACCCCACCTGATGGGTAAGTGTAGAGTAGAAACCGGAAGCCGTGATAGTATATCTCACCTCCCTGATCTCACTGGGATTTTCATGGTTTTAGAACACCAAGTCCTCCTTCCAAGCATCATTCATCTTCACAATACATGACATATGTAGGTGAAGCTCGTGTAGGTGTGATTAACACAATACTCAATAGGGTCTCCAATCCACAAAAGAAAGACCATAGATCATAACCAATAGGAAAAACCATAAGTCACGATCACAAAGAAAAACACCTCACACCATGTATAACTCAAAGTATAAGAAGTAGAATTATCAATCATAAAGATGAAAATTCATAATGCTAATTGATTAATCATATGGGCCCCCTCATTACCTGGTCCAACTGAATCAATGAGACCCGCTCATCTCTGGGACCAGTTGGATCTCCTAGACCAACTCCTTTTTATGTCCAATTGGATCACTTAGACCCACTCATCTCTAGGCCAGATGGATCCCTTATACACACTTGTCTCTGGTCCACTGGGTTCACTAAGACTTGCTCATCTCATAGGCCAGCTAGATCACTTAGAACCACTCAACTCTCAGCCAGATGGATCACTAAGGCCTACTCCTCTCTGGGCCAACTGGTTCATTAGGGCCTGATCCATTCTTAGCCTGCTGGATGACTAAGGAACACTCATCATATCCTTCATTTCACAACCAGCCATAGGATTCTTGGTCGTAGAGTGCTTGATTCATGGGTAATATTATCTTCAAGCCATCGGTCGCATCTCAACTTCCAAAAAATCTCACTTAGAGTATTCCCAAATGAACATCTCATCTTAAAGTTCCAATGCCACTGATGCCACGTCAATCGGCCCTCAGTCTGGAAAATATTGACATTTTAGTAAAGAGGTGCTGGATGTGTCCCGACCTGGTCAGACCTGGTCTGACTAACCCGTCCAACCCAACCCGGGGGGTCTTGCATAGCTGACTTTGTCTGGCCGACCTGACCCGACCCGATGGGGTCTGGGCCAGCCCGGTCAGGCCTGGCCACTAGGCGAGGCCCATTTGGGCCCTACTGGACCCGGACTGGTTCGGTTGTGGGTCCATCCCTTTGGGTCGCCCTGTGACCCAGTTTCATCCATCCCGAACTGAAAATAGGTGGGCCGGTTCATTCCCAGCCCAGGACTCCCAACTGCACAGTTTGTGCCATAGGCCTGGCCCACATCAGTGGTCTGACTCTTTTTTATCCTAGGCCACCCAGCAGCCCGACTAATGCCATCGGCTAGGCCTGCATGGCGGGATTGTTATCCCCCTATCCTAATGCCATCTGGGTGTCCAGTTCGTGCCTCACACGACATGCTGAGGCCAGCCACCCCTTTTCCACACGCGGTCCCATGGGGACCACGTGCTAGCCACCAGTCGCAGTCCGTCGATACGGGTTACACCTTCAATGAGGTTCCCTAGTGGTGACACCCTCCTACACTAGTCTACTCATATAGACTATTCCCCTAGCATAGCCCACCACTTTTCTGTGGGTCCAACTTGCCGCCATGTTCCACGGACCGCATGGCGCCGCTGATGCAGCCGAGTGGTCGTGTCTGCCTGTAGCAAACTGATGGACTCTGTCTCAGTAACCCCTATCACCACTGTAGTGCGTTTCTAGAACTACTTATACCTATGACCATTGATAGGGTTCCATGGCCACAGTGATGCGACCAGGGTGCCGGGACCTGGTTCTACAACTACGGCTGGGTGCCGCAGCCTCTAGCTGGTGTCACAACCCACCTGGCCGTGGCGCTTACACCTAAAGTCTCCTCAGCCGATTCACCACCACCATTGTGTCACAAAGAATGTGAATGATTAAATTAGAGAGGAGGGGAAGGATTTACAAACAAAAACAGCTAAATAACGCTCTAGGCATTTGTTTGTGCAGAACTAGATGCTTTCTTGTTAGCAGGATCATGAAGATGAAAGAAAATAAGGTCGAATAATCATAGAAAAGATATCCTCTTTTTATTCTACAATATTGAACATCTTGTACGTATGATTGATGCAAAAGTTAAATTGTCTGTGAGTTAACCTTCATTAATTGTTTAAAATAAAAAACGGGGAAAAGAAAAAATACACTTAAATTAAAACCCCCTACCCATGATAGGAATGTTGGTTGAGGAAGAATGAAATCATGTGCCTCCATTCTTAGTTCTTGATTTTTATTCCACTATAACTATAAATTCTTTAAAGGGTAGAAGAATATGAATTCATTGTTCATTGTCACCACCCACCAAAGCCTCATAGAAATTCCAGAATTATACCAACAATCCTGCATTTCTTGTTAGGGTATTAATTGAAGAACACGAATCATAATTTATACTACGCTGTGTTGCAGTGTTGCTACACTAACTCATTAATGAGGTTAATTATTGAGATTCATCGTCACCTCTTCACTACTCTGCAACACTGACATGTCACTGATCGATGACAACTAAAGAAATTAAAATAACTTTTTATGTTATTTTATTTTTCTTCTAAAAACTATGAAAATTAAATTTCACCGTCAAATTCTACAGGTTAAGGGTAAGCTCTACCTAAGATAAATACACCCTCATGAGATCAACGGTACTCTCAGATATCCAATCTAAGTTACTGATTGAGAGTTATAAGGATTTGAAAATAAAATAATTATTACTTAATTATTTTATTTATGGCCCAAAACTAATTTCCATTGTTGGCTCGCGCCAGCCAATGTTAGGCCCTTTCTAGGATAACCCTGATGCTCTGAGTTCAACGATGCCCTCAAATTTCTAATCCAAACACCAGTTTAAATGTTAGAAAAACCCAAACTCATGTTTATTTAACGAAACATAAAAAGATTTCCAAAATACATTCCAGAAAATCCCAGCCTTAGAATGATATGTAGTCCGAGAGATTGGTCTCAAAATAATCCCATATAATTTTAAAAAATTTTACATGGAATTTCTAGGGTATTAAAGTACAATAGATAAGTATATGAGGGTCATATCTTCATGATTATTTTGAATATCCATGTTCATCTCTTTAAATGAACCCATTATTTTCCAATCACAATTGGACTCCAAAATGATCCGCGTCTATGTAATTCATCTTAATGATTCAGTAATAATTTTTCCTTTCCCTAAAATATTGGCTAACTAAAAAAAATATTTCATATAATCAACCCATATTTGTTATAGGATATTTATAAACCATTGAGAAAATACATTATTAAGGATTTTTTTTCTTTAAATACAATAAATATTTCACAGAAAAGGTAATTTCTCTTATACATTAAGGCATAGACCACAATCGCAACTCAAGACCATTCATATTATAAATTTGTTTCTTTGGATTTAACTATAAAGATCCTAATTTCATAACATGATCTCTAGGAATCAAGACTTCCCTATTTCTAATATCATATGTATCACAAAAAATACACTCCTCACCTGGCTCATGTATGGTCAAAATTGGGGTAGTGGTCAAACACATCATCAACTCCTTTAGGGAATTCTCACATGTTTTAGACCATTCAATCCTGATAATTTTTGTTATAGGCCTGAAACTGAAGATGAAAAAAATGATAATAATGGTTTATAACCTTTTATAGTACCCCTCAAAACTCGAGAAGCTTTATATATAAGAAATATTTTTTGTATTCTACAAAGAAAATAAATCTTACAAATTATCTTGGTCCACTAAAAAATCCTTCCTCTGAGATGATGTGACACAAAAAATGAACACTATCAATCTATAATCAATACATAGATATAGTGACATATATAAAATTATCTCATTGTAAAATTCATACAATGTCATGATGTTTTCCATGATCACTCTGAGTGTCAAAATAAACAAATATTTCCTCAAATAAAGCAACCATAAATTGATCCAAGTACCAGTTAATGATTTAGTTAATTACATCTGTAAAAAAATAAGGAATATTTATTAATACTAATGAAATTATAATGGACACATAATGGACATATTTATTCCTGAATGAAGTCTGTATAATATCGGTTTTTTCACTCTCATCTAATCAAACCATAACCACAAATACAACTTGCAGAAAACACATGAACCCCTCATCATGTCAAAAAGATCATCGATTTGCAGAAGATGATACTGGTTCATAACTTTCATCCTATTTTACTTCATATAATTGATTCCAAAGCATAGTGTTCCATCAGATTTTATTGGAAAAGGATAGAGAACATCATATTGATATACTAAGATAAATGAAACCTTTATTTTCAAACTCCTCCAACCATTTCATGATTTCTTGATTCCCTAGTAGAGGCATTTGATATGGTGGAATGGAAACAATTTCAACTCTAGGGATCATCACAATCATAAACTCAACATCCCTCAAATATTAAATCCCCAATAAGTCCTCAAAAATCAAATAATAGAAACAATCATCCATGGGCGAAAAGAAAATAAGCAACACACCCCCATAATCCAAAACAATAATCTCAATCTTGGTGTTGTGATCACAAATTTTCTAATGAACTGACCCCACACAACCTTCCTAGATATCCCATACCACATGATTGACATATCATTCACCCTCAGAAAATGTGAAGGTTAATATCCTTTGATAAAAATTTATATGGGCTAGGTACAATACCATCTATTCCATAAACAAAACAATGTTTAATCCTAACATATCAAGAACATATAGATTTTGAAGGAAATTATAATCAACAACATTGAGTGTACATGATTTTCATTGATTGATTTCCTTCGGCTGTACCCCTAGTTTGGTATCAATTAATATAACTTCGAACACCAAATCCACTATCAAATTCAATCCATCAACAAGAATATAAGATATAAATTAATTTTTGGCTCCTATATTGAATAAATTTCTATAAATAATAGATGATAAATGAATTATACATCTGACTGTTGATGACCCAACATTTTTATCAACATGTGAATAATGAAATTCACACAACTAACCTATACTTATGAAATATGATCTTGTATATGTCCCCTATACTAAACATCTGTGCTAATATGGGAACTAGTTTCTTGATGTACAATGTACACCATCCCAACTGGTATGTCTATTAGACCTCTAATTACCTTTATGGTGCTGGGTAGAAGACCCCCTTGTAGTATTATGAGTTATTGTAGGTTCTCTATCACTCTAATCTATTCAGGTTTCCTATGGAAACATTATAAGTGTCTTATAGTATTGGAAGATTGAAACTCCACCATTGGTTGGTGTCACTCACTACAAATGTGACACGTCC
Source organism: Viscum album (assembly GCA_963277665.1). Lineage (NCBI taxonomy): Eukaryota > Viridiplantae > Streptophyta > Magnoliopsida > Santalales > Viscaceae > Viscum > Viscum album. The sequence continues at coordinate 1,017,443,877 of OY728133.1, read as the reverse complement.
TAATATAGTGATGAAAAAACACATGATTATTAACCTAAGTACCTGACCCTTCCCATTATATACTATAGTTTTGTAGGATATGATGAAATTTATCATAAAAACAATTCTTCAAAATAGATGAAATAAAACTTAAACATCATGTAAAAGCCACATATATACAATATAATACTCTATCAGTCTCCCCTTTTAAATGATATCATGATTCACTAATTCAAGAAACAAATTCAATCTGAATATATTATCCTAATACATAATCTCACAGTGAAGTCCACCCTCAATGTGTCTTACTATAGCTACCTCATCTCCCACTAGGGCTAGATCAAAACCCTAAATATCATTGAATAAAAAAACATAGCCCATCACTAATAAGATACTTGGTTTTAACTACATAAAATATTCCAACACTCATTTATTAGTGTATTTATGTAAAATTATTCCATGAACTTATCCTAAAAATGCTCCCATAAAATTACCTATAACTACACCTTATAATACTGAAAATACCCTAAGTACTTAGATTTCACTCATAAAATATAGGCTTTTAATTTGAATATATTATTTAGAATAGAATCTAAATTAATCAGGAGCCTGTCGATATAAAAAATTCAAAAAATTGATGCCACAAGCCCACCCTCTCTGATGAACTTTGGAGGGTGATGCAATTAGATCACCTGGGTCTGATCAAACATTTTCGACACATCAAACCCTTATTATATTTCCATTAACATCATAATTGAGTGATTTTATCATGGAAATATTCTTCCTCCCATTCACCTAAATCATTCTCAGACTCTTTTCTGGAAATAAGAGGTGCATATACAACAATTTCCTCCATTGACCCTACCAAAAAAAGTCACCATGGAAGCATGTATCTACGATGAAAATCACACATCATTGGATACATAACAAATCATTAACTCATTTTTAGAAGACATATTCATATAAATTCATAGATATTATCTCACATAAACTTCCACATGGTCAAAACCAGGGCACTGTCACTACCCTCAACCATCAATAACTTAGTTCGTGACTAAGGTAGGGTATCTAAATTTTCATACTTATCTGTTTTCAATTTATAATATATTCTACATTTTAACCTCTTTTAAGAATTGTAGATTCATTATTAGAAACCATTTCATTTAAATCACAAAATTAAGATAGATTATTTTCTTATCCCAAAACTCACTTATAACCTGATTTTACATGTGTTCCAAAAATTATTCATGTCACATATATTCTTGAGTGCATAGAATTATTCATAAATACTCAACAATTTTTCCACATCAGGTGCCAATTAAAATCTTCTATAAAAATAATATCACACAACAAGTGAATCAACCAAAGTTAAATAAAATTTAACTATAAAATAATACATCAAGAACAACAATCCCACCATAGGATAATGGGTTTTCTATCGCACATGGGTTAGCTACTCCCATGCACGAGCTCATGAACAAGGCCCAACCCATCAATGTATTTTATAAATTTCCAAAATAATATAATGTTAAAAAATACAACATGCTCTAATATAGATTTTTAATATATTGACCTGGGTGCCACATATCAGTTCCTTGAGTTGGGTTATTATGTGACCTCATGAACATCTCCCCATATTCTAGAGGCTACCGACTAGTAGTGAGGGTATAATATGATATGTAGAGATATTATACCCTCAATATAAAAGATGAAAAACATAGGAAATAAATATATAAATACCCAATAGAATAAAAAAAAACCAATGGTGCTAATACAACTCATCATGATTAAAAAATAGAGAAAATGAACAAACAAATAGTAAATATTTCATTAATAATTAGTTAAAAGTGTTAAATGAAAAAAAGAAACACTAACAACTCTAAAGAGGGTACAAAAATCATGTCTACTTACCTCATCAATACTTCATAAAAAATCCCAACTCAGCCATCTTACATAGGGATATTTTCCAAATCTCTTCCAAAAAAAAAAGACGTCTACTCTGGTACCAATCAACAACCCAATTAGGGTATGCGTATAAACTAGTTGGCCACCACTAATGGTGTGTAAATAAATATCTATATTATATTAGTGTATGCATTTTTATATAGAATAAAAGATATAAAATAAAAATAAACAAATTTCCCATTTATTATTCTTTATCTAACCACATTGGCCCTCTGGTTCAGGTTTACATCAATCCCAATCATACCTATTGTGGCCCATTATAGAGTCTAAACCACACAAAATTAGGATTTTCCAATTTAGTCCTTCATGATATTTGATTACTCAAATCAATTACAATTTTATTTTAGTACCTTGGAGTATATATCCAGGTACGCATATCATGGATTCTTGGATCCTCAGTCTATTATCATTATCATGGGTTATTATATTGTAAATGTAGCACCAAAATCTCAGGTACTTGGAGAATTAGTCCAACACTAATTCCTATGTATGAATGAGTGGCCTTGAGCATCAGTATGGACACCCACATATGAGGAGCATCAGTCCAAAATAGTCATCTCATTTTTCACATATACATATCAGTGTTCGACCTTAATAATCTTTTTTATAATACATCCTCACCAAAATTAAAAATTTCAATAATTAATCAAAACCCTTTACATAATTTTAACACTTAACTATTTAACCCAATTTCCATGAATCATCTCACAACTCATTAAACTATTTAAGTTATTCCAAAAAATATTTATAAAATGTTAACTTGATGATAAATTTAAAAATTTAAGATGTCATAAACCCTATAATTTCTCTTTTTCATTCAATTATTTTTATGTTTGGTAAATTTTCACACCCAATGGGATTTCATCAATCCTGGTCTCACAATCTCCGATGGATCCATTGGGATCTGAGAAGGGTCTCTCAAATTCATCGTGATTTAATTAAAAATTTTAATATAAAATAAATTTCACAAAATGGGAACACAAGGATACAAATAAAAACATAATATAATAACCAAGATAATGGAAAAAAAATATATACCACCAACCTTATGACATTTTAATAAAAATGAATAACATAAATACACTCCTCAATATCCAAGACTGTATCCCCTTTACTTAAATAGATCAAAATATAAATCATCAAAATTAAAATCATGATACATGGATCAATTTAACATGGATTATATCCAATGTTCCATTAATGAGAATAAGAATATATGTAAGAAAAATGGCCAATAATAGTGATATATCAATGAATCCAGATCACCAACAATCTTTGAATTGTCTAAAATATGCTACCACGTTGAAGGGGACCAACTATTAATAATTGGGAGATAAAGGAGATATGAAATCCATGAGATTTAGGAAAAAATGAGGCTTTATGATTAAAATTAGGATTAGATCCATTATTTTTTGGATTCTAACTATATACTGCATGGTTTGGGAAATTGTGTACCAACTATGTAGTGCTGCTATCTCGAGAAAATCCCTCGCATAGTTAGCTTGTATGGATAGAAAAATGTTTTCCATCCATGCTTCTACCCTCTATTCATAATCACATGGTTACCCCTAATAATCAAAAAATCATGTTCATACTATATTCCCACTATGTGAAGCTATTGTGCCTAAGCCTACAAGGTAAATGATTTCCTAGATTGGGAGCAAATTTTTTAATAATCACGCACCTCTAGAGAAGATTACAACGCATGAAAAAACACATGTGATCCTCCCGAAACATAATTGTAACATTATATATATGAAAAATACCTAAATAAAGGTTCACGTACCTAAACAAGATATTGTATGGTCCTGAGAAAGGTTGGGATCTTACAATGATATTCCATGTTGATGTTTTGGATGTTTTCAAAATACGATAGTCACAAGTTCAATATCTATATTGGTGTATTATATAAATTGGATCATATTTAAATACAGTCTCTAAGATATCCACAATTAATAAGATGTTAGGGAATGTTTCCCTTGATTCAACATTTTCATCTCTCATTCATGTATCTTCATCCTAGAATAAAATTTGAAGAACCTAGAATACAAGATTATGAGTTATCATTTCATAACGTGTCAATATTATGTTGTTAATGATATATTTTTTGTCTAAATAAAATCCTCTTGATTTATACACTAATCATGTATCATATTGACATAGAGTGAATTGTTGGAACACCCATTTAATAATTATTAAAGGGTACCCTATTACTAGGAACACAATATTTCTTATCAATAATGGGGGGAGAAAGTTAAATTAATTTTTGGAAAACTGAAGGGGAGAGATTCAAATATTGACATATTAATTTGGAAAGAACTATAAATGTATTTTAAAAAAATACAAAGGTAGGATTGAATGTACCACTCTTTGTTTGTGTTTTATTTTTTTAAATGGTTTTTATTGGCTGTCAATAGTGATGATTATAAATAAAAAAAATTATTTATGTCAATATGATAAATAAGTTTTAATGAAAGCAGTTTCTAAAGTATCAAATATATAAAAGAATAATTAAAATATTTTTTGGATAGATGTACAAAGAGGAATGTACTCAAGGATTATTTTCATAAGGATGATCTTTTGAACATATTGAGTTTATAAAAATAATGACTGGTGAAATGTTCACATTATTATGGTGAATTTTCTCATAGTGTTTAGTGGAGGAACATTTTCTACAATAATGTAGAATATTGATGTTTCACCCCTTTGGGGATGATAAAAAGTTGAATACCAAAAAAATATTTATATTTATTAGGTTTTTTTGTTTAATATATCATTGGAATTTATATTCCAAATAGAACAGATGACAATAATTTTTTTTAAGATCATGGAAATCATTTTTACATGAGGAACTTATTTGTAGACATGAAAAACAACATTGTTTTTATTAGAGAATATTTGGGGGATAAGTTGAGTATTAGTGTCCTTGAATCAGAATGTGATGGATTGGAATTATATTTCATAATTTATTTTTACTAATTAATTTTTATGGGACTTTTACAAAAAGTTTGTCCTACCATCTAGCCTTCCAAGGGGACCATGAAAATTACAATTAGGTAAGTAGGTTAAACCCTTAAAAATCCATGGTGGAGATAGATATGAGTTAAAGGACACATAGAATATGACTACATAGGAAGGTTTATTGGTCATTGGGAATGGATATTTCTAGAATTGGTTTCCAAATGAGACAACATAGGTGAGGCGTGTCTCATGTAGGGTGTTGGTTTAGTGTTATGGGTGCTAAACCCCATTACAAATATGGACAATCTAAAAAAATGGATTAACATATATAGCACAACCCAAACCAATGAATTTTTAATAGTGGATGAAATCGCATGATGTACTACTACAATATTAATAACTTATGAACATAACAAATTTATTCAATCCTTATCTATCCAACGTTTTAGCAAAAAACACAAAGTAGTCTCTATCCTCCAAACACGAGAACTCTGAAACTATGGACTTTTAATGATTGAACACCCACGAGGATCTGGGTATACATAGATAATAAATTATGGTCATTAAAACTATATCGATTTTAAAATGAAATTTTTGTGAATGGGTTTTGTGATTATTTTAAGATTAGGTGTGAGAAGATCATGCTTTTTTCGAATGCAAACAATGTTGTGTGGGATGTATTTTTAATCCATTGTAAATTCATTAGTTCAAGAATATATGAGATCATGTGATCATCATCACATTCATATGTGGTGTATTAATGAACAAATATTTTCTATGATTATTAATTTCATGAATATTTTTATAGGAGGAAACATGCGTGGAGATATTTCTAAATTAATGTAATTTTACTGAATTAATGGTACTGATTCAAAATGACTATTATGAGTGATATGATATGGTGACTTGATAATGATGAGGCAGTGATTGTTTCTTATATATACCAAATCCCAGATGATAAAAATTTGTTGCTTCTCTCATTATTAATATGAGTGTTCTCAAAATAGATCATATCTAAAGCAGTCATATCATGTGAAATGTAGAAGATCCACAATACTATAATCTATGTGAAGAATGTTTTCCATTACGAAATATAGTGTGAACAAGACATATGAATTTTTTTTTTCTAATAAGAAGAACCATATTAAATTAACATGACTGAAACACAATTGAAGATCTTCTTTGATGAACTAGTTCCAGGAAGCTTTCTGTTCTTCTGAAATGAATTATCTTGTGAGCATTATTGTCTCATTAAGGAAGGATTTATGATTCATAGTTAAGTTCATGAAGATTGAATCATTTACTTAATTTTTACTAAATGAATAATAATATGAATAGGTTATTTGGGAGTCTAATGAATGAAGGATGAGCATAATGATATATAGTTCTCAATATATATATATATATTTCAAACACCTATACTCATTTATGAGATGAATTTTGAAATAATAGGGGAAAAGATTTTTCAAGTGATACATGCATATATGAATTCCTATATGTATGTTAAGATAACTGAATTGAACAAATAGAATGTTATGAAATGGATAAACCATTGAATACAGATGCATTAATGATGATCTATCATAGATAAGATTTTAAATTTAATATGTTAAGTATGTAACATCCCAGTCCCGGAAGCCACCCAAAGGGGCCCCTTACCCGGTTGGTCACATGGCCTCAAGCTCATTTCCCAAAATGCCAGAGGCTGCCGACTAACAACAAGGGCCTTAGGAGTGATAGTGGGGTAATAATTCCCTCATTAGCAGAGTAAGATAGCAGAAGTAAAATAGAAATACAATAGTGGAAGCAGTAAACAAACCAAACAATAGTAAAAAGTGGAAGACTGATGAAAGAAACAACTGGAGCACATATATATAAATGATGCACGATACATATGTCTAGGAAAGATTCCAAAAAAGTCATAATGCAAAATAAAGTACTAATACAAGTACAAAAGAGAACAAGTAAACCACTCTTCAGTATCACAAGCCATAGCTTGGTCCCATGCTCTCCAGCTCCATAATAGTCAAGTACCAGAAGTAGAAGGGTGATTGCCCTTATCTATACCTGCAACAATTTAATCTATTTGGACCCAAAAGCATGGCACAAACAGGATGTGAGACTATATCCCAGTAGGAAACCACCACAAGATCTGTGCCTAACAGTCAGTGAATATATGGAAGGTAAAAAGTAAAGGAAGCAGTAAAAAAGGAAGTACTCAGCAATATACAATCCACAGTTAAATGCATTCAGTTCATATATCAAGAAATAGCTAATCAAAGAAGGTAATCACAAACAGGTAACCCTCTGGGAAGTACTCATATCCTATCCCTTCTGGTCCTACTTACCAACACAAACAAGCAGCTAAACAACAACGGTAACCCTATGGGAATTACTCATAGCCTAACCCTTCTGGTTCAACCAAACAAGTACAAGCAACCCTCTGGGAAGCACACACAGTCGGACCACTCTGGTTTAGCTTAAGCATAAACTCTCTAAAGAAGCACTCACCGTCAATTCCTTCTATAGTCTCATATTAGTAACTAAAGGCACTCGAGGAAAGCACTTACACCACATTCCCCTTGTATCCCACGTTAAGGAACTACAGACACTCTGAGGAATCACTTACATCAATTCCCTCTATGGTCAATATCGTAATTGTAAAATGAGCACTCTAGATAAGCCCTTACGTCCATTCTCTCTATGGTCTACTAAACCAAGTTCTCACAGCCCTGTGTTTGTCAAGAAAGAATAAAAAAGCATATTGTCCAAAGTAAACCTCAATAAATACTTGGCTAAACAGTCTACAACATAATAGAAAGTCAGAACAACAGTCACACTATCCTATAATACTAGGCATGGGGAAAAAACAAGGCATCCTAATAGGCTAAGCAGTACCAAAAGGTCAAAACAATATGCATGGGAGAACACTTCTAAAGCATAGAAAATAACCATATTCACATTCAATTAACCTCTATTCAAGCATACAAGCATAAAATGCATTTATCAGGGATAAAAAAGTAAACAATCAATACCTCGTTCATGGGTATTGGGATCTTTAGCACATATATCTCAAATAATTTCAACGGAAATGAACAAACCACCTAGCTAAGTGTTGGGAAATCATAATACGTGAATCTCAATCCTTGAATCACCCAAGAACACCGTATATCTACAAAAATTCCTAAAATGTTAAATAGGGGATAACTTGAGAAAGATGATAAATTAGGAAACGAATCTCAAGCAAAAGGAAGATCTTATCGAGGAGATCACAACGCAATTGATGGAAATCAATTCAGAGAACAGACACTCACTCAGGGGCTCATAGAAGAATCACGGCCATACGGGTTCTCTCGGACTAACCAGACCTAGAAGTAGGGCGATCTGTTTGTCAAACGTGAATCCAATGTGTTTACTAAAAAAAGAAAGTACACTACATGTACTTGCCTTTTTTATACTCCACTTCATGTGGTCTCCAGGTCACCACACACGGCCGTGTGTGTGGTCATTACACGACCAGCACACGACTACCTGTGGTAACCGAGTACACGACCTGTACTCATAAAGTACACGGTGTGTACTTCAAAAATTTCCAAAAAATACTAATTTTCAAAAAAAATGACCAAAAGAAGGAAAACATACCAGAAATGAAGATCTGGGTTCCTAAAAACTTCCCCCTTAAAGAAATTTGTCCTTGGATTTCCCTAGCAAGGCGACATAGAAGAAGAAACCCCGAACAAGTCAGTCCACTACGATTGTACATCAGCCTCCTTCTCCCAAGTCTCATCCTGTAATCACCTGTGATGCCATAAAACTCTACTAGATGAATAGACCGACCGTGGAGAACCTTTGTAATGTGATAAACAATCTGGATAGGATGCTCCTCAAAAGATGCATCCACTTCCAACTCAACCACCTAGGGTTGGAAAACATGAGATAGGTTTGAGAAGTAATGTTGAAGCTAAGAAACATGGATGATGTCGTGCATAACCCGGTACCTCTGAGGTAACTGCAACTGATATGAAACCAGCCTTACTCTCTCCCACACCTTAAATGTCCCGATGTACCTCGGTGAAATCTTACCCTGTCTACTAATCCTCCTGTGTCCCAACCTCTATGTGACACGCATTAAAACCTGATCCCCAACCTCGAACTCTAGAATTCGTCCCTGCTGATCAGAAAAAGACTTTTGTTGAGACTGTGTAGTAGCCATCCTCTTCCGAATCAACTCTATCTGGTCTGTGGTCTTCGGGACAAGACGAGGTCCTAACATTGCTACCTCTCTTTCTTCTAGCCAAAATAAGGGGGATTAGCATGGCCTACTGTACAATGCCTCATAAGGTGCCATATAAATAGTTGCTTGAAAACTATTATTGTAGGAAAAATCTACAAGAGTTATGTGCTTCTACCAAGAACCTCCAAAATCTAGGATGCATGCTCGAAGCATGTCCTCTAGCACCTGAATCATATGCTCGAACTGGCCATCTATATTGGGGTGGTAAGCTATACTCAAAATTACCTGTGTTCCCAAAGCCTTCTATAGCCCCTTCCAGACCCGAGAAGTAAAACGTGCATCCCTGTCTGAAATAATAGAGTGTGTAACCCCTTGTAGATGTACAATCTCTTAGATGTACAACTGTCCCAACTCATCGACACTGAAGGTATCCTTGATCGAAAATAATTGAGCAACCTTCATGAGTCTGTAAATGACAACCCAAACCGCGTTATTCCCTCGAGGTGACTTTGGTAAAACTATCACGAAGTCCATCACGACATCATTCCACTTCCACTCAGGAATGGGTAATCGCTGAAAAATCCCTGCTGGTTGCTGATGCTCAGCCTTCACCTACTAACAAGTGGAACACCTCATGATGAAACCAACAACATCTCTCTCCATAAATGGACACCAATACAGATTGTGTAGATCACAATACATCTTGGTGACACCAGGATGAACTGCCCAAACTGAGGAATTAAAGTCCCACATAAGCTCCTCGCATATGTCTGTTGTCACCCATACACGCCCCTAGAAACGCAAGATCTCATCCTCGCCTATTGTCTATCCAAGAATAGGGTCCTCTCCTGAAATGCTTTCCCATAGGACTAGGACTTCAGAATCTGATAGCTACCTCATTCGCACTCAATCAAGAAGTGTAGAGGTAACAACTACAGAAGAAAGAAAAGTATGCCCATGTCTATCGTGCACCTCCAAATGCATCTCATAGAATAGATCCATAAGCTACCACTCACTACTAGCCTCATAAAATGATTGTATCTGAGTCCTCTTGCTCAGCACATCAACCTCTCCGTTTCCTTTCCCAAGAGTATAGGCAAGCTTGAAATCAAAATACTGAAGGTACTCAACCCACCTTCGCTGCATCAAATTCTGGTCATGCTGATTGAAGATGTACTCGAGACTTTTGTTGTCAGTGAAAAACATAAAATAATCTTTCAGAAGATAGTGTCTCCAACAATTTAAGGCACGAACAACTGCTGCCAACTTGAGATCATGCGTCAAGTAATTCCTCTAATGTGGCCTCAACTGCCGAGACCCGTACGCGATGACTCCTTCCCCCTGCATAAGCATAACTCCTAGACTGACACCTGAAGCATCATAGTAAAAAGAATATCAATTTCCCGACTCTGTAAATACTAGTATCATTGCTGAAGTCAACTTCCCTTTCAGCTTCTAAAAGGCTGACTCACAAGAATCTGAACACAGGAACTTTGCACCCTTCTTTTTCAAACCCGTTAGTGGTGCTGCAAAGTGTGAAAAGTCTTGTATGAAATTTTTATAGTAACCATCCATCCCTATAAAACTTCGTACCTCAAAGAAATTCTTCAACTACTCCGAGGAAACTACAGCTCTCAGTTTCTCTGGGTCTACTGATACTCCTGTCTCTAAGATAACATTACCCAAGAAGTGAATTTGATCCATCCAAAAGTGGCATTTTGAGAGCATAGCATATAAATGATGCTCTCTCAGTGTACTCAGAACGATCTCAAGATCAGTAGCATGTCCGTGTCGAGTGTGAGAGTACACCAAGATATCATCCACAAAGACTACCACAACAGAATCCATGTATGGATAGAACACTCGGTTCATTAGTGCCATGAAAACTACATGCACGTTAGTGAGACCAAACGACATAACCATATACTCATATAGACCATACCTGCTCCCAAAGGCTATAAGAGGTATATCAGACGATCTAACATGCAACTGATGATAACTGTATCTCAATTCAATCTCCGAGAACACCCAGGATCCTCGAATATGATCAAAGAGATCATTGATCCTTAGTAGGGGATATTAGTTATTGAACGTCAATTGGTACAACTTCCGATAATCTATGAAATGTTTGAGGGTTCCGTCCACCTTCTTTGCAAACAGGATAGGAGAACCCCAAGGAGAAGTACTGGGTCTGATTAAACCCTTTTCCTGCAACTCCTCCAACTGATTCTTGAGCTCTTTTAACTCTGGTGTATCCATCCTATAAGGATTAATAGACACCGATGCCTCTACTGGGATGAGATCAATTGAAAATTCTACCTATCACTCCAGAGGAAAACCTAAAAAGTCCTCTAGAAAGACATCCCTGAAATGATCCACCATTGGAGGAAAGTTCATGTGTGAAGTCCCCTGGTAATCCAGATATAGACTGGCAATATGGGTGGTAACTTCTCCCAACCCATGATGCTTGGGTCCCGCTCTACTTGCTTGAACATCCCATTCTCCCTTATGAAGAAACGATCCACCCTCTAGTGATGTGAAAATCACCCTGCGACGATAATAGTCGATTAATTCCTGGAAGGGAACTAACCAGTCAATTCAAAGAATTACATCATAACCTATCATCTATAAGACATAGAGGTCCCTTAAGAAGTTCCACCCACCATCTTCTAGAGGGAACTCCTTGAACTATCACACACTATCCGTTCTAGTCCTCAATGGAGTTTCTAGCGTCAATATATCAGTAGAAGAAAAGATACAAAGCCCAAGGATCTCCATAACAGCAACAGATATAAAGCTATGGGAATCCCCTGTATCGAAAAGAGAATAAGATAAAACTTAGGATACTAAGATCGTACCTCAGACTGTAGAGGGTCTGGGAACTTGCTCTTACTGGGTCTACTCCACTGCAAAATTCTGGCATGTACCACAACCCTATGACCCTGTCTCACCACTCTGAGCTGATCTAAATTGTTTTCTCTAGAATATTGGCAATTGGATACCTTGGGCATGACCTCCACCTCAGCCTGAACAACCCGAAGGACTCCAGTTCCCAAACTGATGAGAAACTAGTGGTGCTGCTCCTAAACGAGGATTCATAAAAGAACCCATGTCACCATATGCTGGTGAAAAGATCTGACATAACCGCTGAAGGTGACCCATATTTCCGCATGATTGGAACTCCACCGGGTCTCTCAGGAAATTTGGCCTCATATTCCCGACCTTACCACACTGGTAGAACACCACCTTTCTAATAGAATATATCTCCCACCTCCTCGGATCTCTATGCATAGAATCCTTACAACGCTTCCTGCTGTCAGTAGAAGGGATACTAACTCCAGATGTCGATCCTCCCAAGCTCACAACTCCATAATCCCTGAGATTGCACTCTATGATCAGCGCCTAGTTGATGATACAAGTCATTGAATTCAACCTGAAGATGTTCACCTGCGATTGGATGTCATGCCTCAGACCATCCTAAAACTTCCTTTCCATGAATAACTCATCACCTCCTGGAATAGGCGTGAAGCGCTGCAACTGGGTGAAGTGAGAGGAATACTCTATAACTAAAAGAGTACCCTACTCAAGACTCATGAACTCTCGGGCTCGATCAGCCCTAAAATTCTCCAGATAGAAGTAGTCTTAGAAGGCACACTGGAACTCATCCCAAGACACAAACTACTGGCATCCCGCCTGTGAGATCACATACCACCATCTCTTGGAGAAATCCCAAATCATATAGGTACCGAGCCTGAATCTCCTCTCTGGAGGCGTCTCCATATGCTCGATGATAGACAACATGGATTCTAACCATGACTCAACAGCCTGAGGTCCTCCTTCCCTTGTGAAGGTGGAAGGATGCTGCTGCTGGAAAAATCATGTCAACTCTTCCATAGAAGGGGTAGGATGCGGTACTCCACCGAAGGTCTGCATGAACCTCATGAATCCATCTCGAAATTGTGCATCAACACCTATGTCCTAAATAATGGCTGGTGCCAAGACTGGCATAACTAGATGATATGCTAGAAGTCCCTAATTAGCTTTATCTGGTATCTGATCACCACCTGGAAACTGGTGCACAACCAGAGGACGTCTCGGTGGCATGACCCTACAAGGTCAAGTTCACACTTTAGATTAAAATTATCAAGGACTGAAAACAGGATGTGTAAGAAGGGAACATGAGAAATAAAGGATTCATGTTTTCCAAAACAAGGATACACGGTGTGTATATTAACTACTTGACATGTTTCCTTAAGTCTTTCACATGGGCGTGTACTTATGCCAAAACTGGTTGTGTAACACCCCAAGCACACAAACTGTTCTTCTAACACACGGTGTGTACTTAAATCCTCTTCCCCTACCCGATTTCCATCTACATAGCTAAGCCACACAGTTCCCCTTAGAACGAGACTACACAATGTGTTCATGCCAGGCACGACATGTACTAGACATGCTTCATCGACCCGTGTGGTTAGTGACACAGCTGGCTACACGACAGACTCTACATTGCGTGTTCCCTTACAGACACAACTTGTACTAGAAAGACTCAACCAACCCATGTTGTTTTTAACACGGACGAATACATGGTCAACACAACACGGTATATACATACGGTACACGTCATGTGTTACCAAAGATTTCCTTATCCCGTGTCTCTGCCCACACAACCTATGACATGATTAGAGACTACACGGCCTGTACATAAGGTACATATCGTGTACTTAAGAAAAAAAATTTCTTCTTGAATAGAAGAACAGATGGCGTGTAGTCAAAATTACACGGCGTGTATTCTGGGTTTTTCTGGACAGTAATCCTCAAAAACTACCCCGGATACCAGAAAAAGACTGAGACAAACACCGAAGTGCCGAATTATTATCCATGAGGGCCCATACTCCCCACAAATCAAAGATTGGAATCTTATACGTGTTATGAACAAGCATAATAGATCAATGATCCACTAAATTCAAGTCCATGAGGGATCATAACACCTAAAGAACCAAAGTTCGACGTTTATTCAAACAAATCCTTACACAATAAATGCTCTAACAAAAATCAGGTATTCTATCAAGGAATCTATCACAACATCATGCATATCTAGCACAACATCTATCACAACAACTTTAAATCACTAATGCACCCTATATGGCACAGAAAGAATGCATGACATGTGATTTCTTGGAAATGCATATATGATGTACGAGATGGAATACCTTCATCTCATCGGATTGCAATAGGAATAAAACCCTAATAATATCTACAATAACAACACAATACATTAGAGTCACCCAACGGTGAAAATCAAATAAACCATAAAATTGAAAAACCAGAAAATTGTAATAAATGAGGTAGATTAGATTTTCTATGTACACGAGTTAGCTACTCCCGGAAAAAACTTATTACCAAGTACCTATTCTGTCTTGTACCTGACTATAGGCTCCAAACAATAAGTCAAGAAGAAAATAACCCCTCTGATACCACTTTGTAACATCCCGGTTCTGGAAGCCTCCCAAAGACACCCCGTACCCGGTTGGTCACATGGCCTCAAGCGCATTTCCCCAAATACCAGAGGCTACCGACTAGCAACGAGGGCCTTGGGTGTGATAGTGGGGAAACTATGCCCTCATTAGAAGAGTGAAACAATTAAAGTGAAACAGAAATACAATATCGGAAGTAGTAAACAAACCAAACAATAGTAAATAGCAGAATACCACAGAAAGAAACATCTAGAGCACATATATATAAATGATGCATGATACATATGACTAGGAAAGATTCCAAAAAAGTCACAATTCTAAATACAGTACTAATCCAAGTACAAAGAAAACAAGTAAACAACTCCTCACTATCATAAGCCATAGCATGGTCCCATGCTCTCTAGCTCCACATCAGTCAAGTACCTGATGTAGAAGGGTTATTTCCATTATCTATACCTGCAACAATATAATCTGTTTGGGCCTAAAATCATGGATCAAAATGTGTGTGAGACTAAATCCTAGAAGGCAACCACCACAAGATCTGTTCCTAACA
This sequence comes from Viscum album, assembly GCA_963277665.1. Lineage (NCBI taxonomy): Eukaryota > Viridiplantae > Streptophyta > Magnoliopsida > Santalales > Viscaceae > Viscum > Viscum album. The sequence goes on along the minus strand of OY728133.1, from coordinate 1,017,428,711 downwards.
GTCAGTGAATATATGGCAGGTAATAAGTAAAGGAAGCAGTAAACAAGGAATTAATCAGTATTAAACAATCCACAGTTCAATTCATTCTGTTCATATATCAAGCAATAGATAATCAAAACAGGTAATCACAAACAGGTAACCCTCAAGGAAGTACTCACAACATATCCCATCTGGTCCTACCTAGCAACACAACTAAGTAGCTAAACAGGAACGGTAACCCTCTAGGAAGTACTCACAACCTAACCCCTCTGGTTTAACCATACAAGTACAATAAACCCTCTGGGAAGCACACATAGTCTAACCCCTTTTGTTCAGCTTAATTATAGACTCTCTGAGGATGAAATTGCCATCAATACCTCTAATAGTCTCATATCGGCAACTAAAGGCACTTTGGGGAAGAACTTACGTCACATTCCCCCTGTGGCCCATAGAGAGGAACTATAGACACTCTGAGGAAGAACTTACATCAATTATCCCTATGGTATCACATCATAATAGTAAAATAGCCACTCTGGAGAATACCATATGACCATTGTCCCTATGGTCTACTACATCAAGTTCTCACGGCCCTGTGTAAGTCAAGCAAGCATATCAACACATGTCGACCAAACTAGACCTCAATAACTACTTGGATAAGTAGTCTACAATATAACATCATTTCAGAACAACAATCACACCATCCTACAATACTAGGCATGGGAATAAAAGTCAACCTAATAGGCTAAGTAGTACCAAAAGGTCAAAAACCAAACATGCATGGGAAAACAATTCCAAAGCATAGAAAATAACCCTATTCACATTCAATTAACCTCTTTTCAAGCATACAAGCATAGCAAGCATTTATCAGGTCTAAAAAGGTAAACACGCAATACCCCATTCATGGGTATTGGTCTCTTTTTCACAAATATCTCAAATACTTTCAACGGAAAGGCACAAACCACCTACCTTGGTGTTGAGAGATAGTTATACGTGAACCTCAAGCCTTGAGTCACCCAAGAACACCGTATATCTACAAAAATTCCTAAAACATTCAACATGGGATAACTTAAGAAAGAGGGGAAATCAGGAAACGAAGATCAAGGATAAGGAAGTGCTTATCGAGGCGATCTTGATTCAATCAACAATGATTGATTCAAAGAACAGACGCTTGCTTGGGGGATCAGAGAAGAATCACAGCCGTATTGGTTCTCTCAGACAAACCTGACCTAGAAGTTGTGTGTTCTATCCATCAGACGTGACCCCAATGAATTTAATGAAAAAAAGAATGTATATGACGTATACTATAGAAGTACACGACGTGTACTTGACTTTTCCATACTCCGTTTAGGCGGTCTCCAGGTCACCCCACACAGCTGTGTGTGTGGCCGTTACATGGCCAGCACACGACTACCCGTGGTAACCGAGTACCTGACATGTACTCCTAAAGTACACATCATTTACTTCAAAAATTTATAGAAACTCATCTTTTTCTCAAAAATGACCTAAAGAAGGAAAACATACCTGAAAAAAAGATTTGGGTTCTTACAAAGTACATGTAATCATAAATTTTTTATGGATAAATTGATTATAAAAGAAAATGTGAAGTAATATTATGCTTACACATGACCAATGAATATTTTGTATTAGGTTGATAAATGAACATTTGATATGATTTTCATGAATAGTGAATCATAATCTTGAGACTAAATCCAATCAGAATATCAGAATAATTCATATCTGATTTATCATTTTATTTATTTTGTTCAATACCATTCTTACTTGAATTAACATTGATTGATTGGGTAAATTCATTTGATCAAAAAATTTTCACACCTATAATAACGAATTGGAACTAATACAACATACACTACTGATATTTTATCAAAGAGAAGTCATTTAGATATTTCATGGATAATGTTTCATTGATTTGATAATAACAATGAAGGTATGGGATTTTTCAGTGTCCATAAATTTAGTATATTGGAAAGAAAAACTGATGTTCAACCATGTACTCAATATAACATTTATTATCATTTTGGTTGAAGAAGAATAATGATATTAGCATCTATAATCATATTCATATTATTGTGTATGTATTAATAAGAATAGGAATTGTCACTTTTATTTTGTTGATGTGAGTAAGAAGAAGAATAGTTTCTTTTTAACTATTGTGTAGGTTACAAAGTGAGGAAGATGTATGTGGATAAATAGAGTGACACTATTAAATCCAACTAAAATATCATCTATTGGAAGACATTATTGGAGTTACAAGATACCTAAAAATAATGTGAAGACTCTCTTAAGAGGCTGTATAAAGAACTTATGATATGCTTTATGTTAGAACAAGCCACCACCAATTTGGGAATGAAGAATTGTTTCTTTCCTCTTTTAAAGTGTTGGGACCCACAGTGGATAATGATTGAATCTAATCCAAACCTCATTAACATGATATGTAATGATAGTGATGAATTTTTTTATTGTACATCACCATAAATGTACAGGAATATCTTCTATTATTAAGTTGTAAACCTTGGATAAACATGATGTGTTATCCTTTACTTCATTCATATACCTGTATTTGTTATAAAAAAGGGAATAAGACAATTAATATCTTAAAATGTCTAAGAGGTAATAGGAAAAAGTTACAATTGGTAAAAATTAACTAACACTGATTGAACCCTACCAATGTTGATTACATCTTGATGTGTTCATTTCAATTGGTAGTCAATATTATCTATAAATAACTCAAATGTCCCAAAATAAGGATTGTGATCATCTGACATCATAATCCCTATGTAAACATGAAATGTAATATCAAAGATTTGGTGATGAATGTTTAATAGTTAAGGTAATTAATGATCATAATTAACTTTAATGGAATAATGTGTAAACTTTTTCTGATCATTTGAAAGATATCATGGACATAGGAGTGAAAAGGGTATTCTGAAATAAGTGTGATGAAAATGGAAATAATTTCTACAATTAGTTGAGTAGTTTATAAGGGTTATAACATCTAATAGGGTATATATTATAGAGAAAAATTACTTCAAAATATAGTCTTTAATCCATCCGTATTGTTCTATACATTTATTATCCTCTTAACATTAAACTATTTCAAGTTCATATAATGGGTTATTTCTTTAGGGGATACATTTAGAAGGATGTTTTTGAAGAAAATATCTCTTGTTTTATATTTGATAATTTTCCAAAACATGTATTATACTATACTAAGGCACCTTATAGACTTAAAACATGTTTTAAGAGTCTTATATGATCGATTTTTTAGATTCCATGTTCAAAAATAATTATATTAATTAAATTACATGTCTAAATATTCTTATTAATAATATTTTATGTATAATATTATAGGTAAAATTTATATTGATGACATTATCTTTTTCTATACTCTGAATACACTCATAGATTTTTTATCAGAATTTATGTAGAGTAATTTAAAAAGTCTCAAGATTGGGGAATTTGACTACCTTCATATCTACAAATAACTTCAAAACTGGAGGGAACAATTTGAGCTCCACATAAGTATATATGAAATTTAATTTTTTTTGGTTTTTATAATGATTATAGTAAAAGTAATCTGGTATTTCCTTCCAACAAAAATTCCATAGACGAATCTAGGAAATTGGTAAATGAAACTATATTTAGGGGACAATAATAGCTTACTTTAATTTATGGATATTCAACTATATATATTTTTTCAATACTATTGTTTGTGATATTCTAATAAACTAAGTAGGAATATCAACTTAATAATGTAAAGATGATGTTCCTCTAACATAATAACACCCTAAACATGAATAATTATATTCATTTGGAGTTGTGTTTACATTAAAAAGTTATTTTGAAATTTATATTGTTGGATAAAGAATGAATTAGAAGAGAATTTTTAAATCATTGAATTTATTTTGAGAGTATTTATTTCCATGGTCCATTTAGAAAAAAACTTTTCTCACTTTCCACAACTGAATAGGAATATATGCTGACTAGAAGTAGTTACGCTTATGTTTCATGGATGAAAATCAAACTCATATATTTACACTTGAGTTTATTTTAAAATGTGGTTATTTTTTTTATAAAATTTGATATAAAATTTTCTATGATCTTATCACATAACTCAACTTCAAAGCATATAATAATAATACATCACTATATTTTGGGAAAAAAATAAAAATTTTCACATATGTTAATTAGAATTTAAAATAACTTTATTGAAATTTTCAAAAATTATTTTAATTATAATAGGGTTGAATATATTAAAAATATATGATACATATGATCAATACATTGTGATCACAATTTCCACTTCCTATTTCTCTATATCTTGACACTGAAAAACTACTAGAGATAGAGGATGAATATTTTTTTTTTGTATTTTACTAACATTTAATTAATGCACATTGAATATTCTAATATTTATTTTAAGATAATATAACATATTTATATTTAACTTCTATCAGAACAATTGTTATAATTAGTTACTCTTTTTCAGTATATTTTTTTAAAAAATAACTTCTGAGAAGTATTTTTTCAATGCCTAACAATAGTTTGTAGAATTTTTAATTTATTATTTATTTTCCATAATTTGAGACTATAATATTTAATATCATGTGTATTATATATAATCTATTGATCTATAGTGCATTTTTATAATATGATACTCTTGAACTTTTACATCATAAAATTATAATGTTATATTATTATCTCCTGAGGAGTGGGAGAATTATTCCATTTATCATTTAAAAGGAATTCAGTTTTCAAATCCATTGATGTTATTATAATTTATGTTTATAGTTTAATGGGACCTTCTTTTTCATAATTTTTTCATCCATAAGCAAAATAAGGAAACATCAAGAAGGCTCCCTCTTCAGATTCTCATCAACTCTTGATTCTATTCACCAATAGTTTTATGTATGATAATTTCAAAAGGATTGAATTGTTTTATCTGTATATATATATATATATATATGTTATTTCAATATAGATTTATATTCTAGGGGATACATTAGTTTTCACTACACTTCATTGATATTACATGAATGATGTTTATTTTACTTTTTTTAACTTATTTTAACTACCTTAATTATTCTTAATTGTGTCTCAATGAATCTTATTTGTCTGGTTCTTTTAAACTACCACAATGGGAGAAAAATTTATTACAAACTAGTTTTGTTCACATGAAAAGATAGAAATTGTTTCCATAATGAATGAATAAAATGATTTCCATTCTTTTAATGAGGAGGTGTTTTGTTGAAAGTTAGTTTTGGCTAAGTTTAAATATGTTCATAATCAAGAGGGATGTTAGTAAGAGGGAGATAGTCTAGATATATTTTGAAATTTTTCCATAAATGAGTAGAATCTATAATTTTGGGGGGTATCTAATCAATTTTGTAGATTTATTTTTAAAGTATAAGTTTTTTATACTATTAAAATAGATATATTTTTTACACAATATTTTTTTCTCAAAGGATATTTTTTATGATTATTTTATATTAGATATATGGATTATTCATATAAAAATGTACAATCTCAAAAATTACATGTATTTTTTTTAATTATATGAAATTACTCTGTGACTACACATTCTGACGGCATGTGATTCCAAGGCCTGTAGAGCCCGGAATGGAATTTTGAACTTTTTTAAGGTACCTTTAGTAAATGTGCAAGTAGGATTTTCTATCTTTTGAACTGGTACTCAGATTGAAAATCTGATAGAACCGTTAAATTTGGAATGCTGAGATTCACCTAGAAATGACTTAACTTCGTCCGGCAAAGGCCAAGCAGAAACATTATTTTTCAGATTTTTTGAGAAAAATAATAAAATAATTCAAAGACATTATTTTCTTTCTTTACTCAACGTTGGGTGGAAGATGGTGACGATGTGGTATAGTGAACAGGAAGTGACTAGCCGCATTAATGAAGCTCATTATTGTCCCATATCATGCAGCATAATGATGCAATAAATTAAGTGTAGGAGCAACACTGTTTCATTAAAGAAGCAATGTAACGACACAATGTCGCTGTGTAACAGAAACACTAGGATGTGTTTCTTTTTATTAAACCAACATGTGGGAGAATGAGAAATTAAACTGCAGGGATTCTCTGATGAACCACCAACATTTTTCCTCTCCTACAAAGAACGAAGAATGTCAGCAAGACTTCATCATCTTTAATGTGCCTCGATGAACAGAGCCGGAAGCGACATCGACATCATGAAACCTCAATGAAAATTGCTTCAAAATTGAACGTCAACAAGGTTAGGGTTTATGTATTTTAAGTATTTGATGATTTGTTCCTCATTCTTGAAAATTAACAAGGAACACGGATCAACCGACTAATGGGTTGATCCGTGAATCGATCGTTCTTTCAGGTGGATATTGTGCGGGGGTTTTAATTGGGGTTTTACTATTGTGGTGTGGTTAATACTTTCCCCCATGGTTAAACTATAATGCGAAGGGTGAATGCAGACCCAAACTCAAGTTGGACCCTCCGCCATAGTTTTTTATTGTGCGTTATTCTTGGATGATTTGTCGAGATGGAAGAAAAGTGATTTTGAGGCCATCAGAGTGAATGTGATCACTTAAAAAATACGTAGGCACAAGAGGGTTGAGAAATAGAGCACTGAAGCCACTCCAGTGGCCTATTGAAGGAACCGCCGGTGCATAGGCGGTGGCCGCAGGCGGTGGATGCAGGCGGAGTGTAACGTTGCACCCGTCGGCGCACCGTGGCGACGAGGAGACATGGTGCCCATCAGCGTCGCGTGGAGTGGGTGGACCACATCTGGCCCACCCGGACGTGCTGAGCTACTGTCTATAAACCATGGATGGAGGAAAGACACAAAGTGTGTGGGGCTAGTGGAGGCCAGATACGGCTGTATGTCGTATCCCAGGAGCACCCCACCGGACACACCGCATGACAGGTCTTTAGCTGGCGGGCCACACCCCAACCAGTGGAGAGGTCAGACCCACACTGGTGGCCCAAATTCATGTTGAAGGGTTATACCAGAAACCTTCAGTCAAGACCCACGCCCTTCAAACTAGGCAGGATGAGACTGGGTCACCGGGTGAACTGACGAGATGGACCCTCAGCCAAACCAGGCAGGGTCCAACGACGCCCATTGGGCCTGGCCCACTAGCCATACCGGACCAGACTGACCTAGACCCAAACTCGGTCAGGTTGAGTCCTTCTAATAGAACCAATAGTATCTAGAACCCCAAGGCTAGGATAGTTGGGTCAGTTCGGCCGAGTTGGACTGGGCCCAAACACAACCAACCCCTTGTTTAATAAAACAGTCCTATCTTGAGAACTGTGCATCCAATTGACGCATTGTCTGTGTCGTTGGGACTCTTGTGATAGGGAAGTCCTTCTAATATACTCCGATTAAGTTTTGGTGGAAGTAGGAGTACAGCTGGGTTGGATCAGACTCGAATCCAACAGGGACTTTTTTTTATTAAAAAGCCTATAACTTACAGACCGAGTGTCCGAATGACGTGCCGTCTATTGCATTGTGACCCTTATGGAGGGACAATAATTTGGGGTTACATTATGTAAGAATTTTTTGTAGTTGAGTTATGAAGGTTGTCTTGAGGAGCAGATCCTCCCAAAATTAAGCATTCTAAGTGCAGTAATCTAGTGGCTGGCTATGACGTGAAGAAAGAATAAAGATCATGCGTTGGTCAGCACCTAGAGATCCTCTTTGGGTCAGCACATAGTGATACTTGGTGGGTCAACACCTATAGATCCTCCATGGGTCATCACCTAGGGATCCTCTGTGGGTCAAAACCGAGCGATCCATCGTGGGTTAGCACTTAGCGATCCTCTATGGGTCAACACCTAGTGATCCTCCGTGGCTCAACACCTAGCGATCCTTTGTAGGTCATCACCTAGTGACCCTGTGTGGATTAGTAGCAGAGCCTCTTGATAGAATAAGATGATCTAGATTTATGACAAATCATATTTACTTATGTACTTATGTTATACCTGGTGTGAGCTGCATATTTTACTTTGGGCTATGTGTTTGAGATCTTTCCTGGTGGCATTACCCATGGGGTATTTTTCTTTTGTTGTGTTTTCCTTTGTGGATTACTGATAGAAATTTTGGGGTCTCGAGGTCCCTACTGAGTATTGTTATACTCACCCCTGCCCGGGCTTCGCCTGCATGTGTTGTGTCTGGTGAAAACAATCAACATTTTAACAGAGGTGCTCAGGGGGATGGGACTGACGGATGCTACGACAATGGACTAGGTGTCCTAGGACCAGGTGAGGCCTAGTAGTACCAGGATGAAAGGAAATATTACTTCATATTCTATTATCTTCACTACTCTCATGATTAGGTGGGGTTTTTCGTGGATGGAAATCAGAGTTTTCTTTTGTACTTTGCAGTTTTCAGTTCCTTGTTGGGTTTGTATTATAGATCACAAACTTTCATTTGAAATTGCACTCATCTTTGTTTTATTGGTATACTTGTTTCCCCTATCAGTGTGTTGGGATGCGGTTAGGCCTGTGTTTATATATGTTTAAAGGCAATTCCTCCCCTTTTTGGGATATGCCTTTATGGTGCTAGTCACCAACCCCTGGCTTATGGAAGACATGCTTGGGGTAGTCATGAAACAGACCCCGAAGGATGGGTTATGACAAAGTGGTATCAAAGGGAGGTTGGTTATACCAAAAGAAATAATAGTCTGTATTTCAAATGGGGAATCTAGTGTTATGTTTCTTGAGTTCAATTTTCAGTCTATGGAGTCCAGTGTTGTCACGACGACTGATGTATCCATACACCCGGACCCTGAATTTTGTTTTCTAACTCGTTACATGAAAACACTAGTTGCATGTGTTTTGGAAAGGTTTTTCTCTTGATCTATTTTGATTCATCTCACCTTATAACTTATTGACTATGGAACATCTTTTTCTTAATAGGATGCCTCCAGGAAGACAACCAACCAGGATTATAGTGAGAGATCACAATGATGGTCCACTCAGTGATGAGGTGTCGGTGTAGGTACCTCTTATAGCGATAGCACCTTTGGGTGGTGTACCAGGACCACCACCACCAGTAGAGAAATAGTTTCTACCAACCCCACCAATGGACAGTTCAGGCCGACTGAGTGCATTGAATGATTTCTAGGGGAAAATTCCTCTGAGGTTTTGAGGTGAGACAGATCCTTAGGCAGTAGAGGATTGGCTGGGGGCAGTTACGCGGGTTTTTTTCCTAGTAGATACACCAACATGTCAGATGGTAGTTCTAGCCGCTAGCCTTTTTTAGGGCATGATACGGTGGTGGTGGAACTTGATGCTTCAAACCTTTTGGAGGATGACCCCAGGACACTGGGTTAGAGGTGCAGAGCTCACAAGGTAGATGAGGTCATATGAGGACTAGAGTTTGTTACTATTATAGCGTACAAGGTCACATGGCTTGTGAATGTTAGACTCCCCACACAGATGACCATCAAGTGGTTGAGGGACCACCAAGACAACAAAAAAGGTTTGAGAGAGGAGGTCTGTAGGGTGGAGGATGTGGTAGGGGAGGAGGCCGAGTGGCAGGTTGTGGACAATGGTTTGAGGTACCACCACCACCACCCCAGGAGGTCCACCATGATATCCAGTAGTGGGTGGATAGGGGAAGGGACAACTTCAAGTTATGGAGGCCTGTAACCATGGTTCTCTAGAGATGATTAAAGGTACGATCTGTGTCTACTATACCTTAGCTGCAGTTATCATAGACAGAGGTTCCAGTCACTCTTTCCTTTCCACGGACCTCATTCAAGGCTCAGAGATTACAGTAGATCCGTTGGCTCAATCATTACGATTATAGATTCCTACGGGAGAAGATTCGATGATTACAAACTGGTTCTAGTAGTGTGAGATTACTCTAGGAGGTGAGAGATTCAGCTGGGATCTCTTAGTAGCAGCGTCAAGGCCTTATGATGTCATCTTGGTAATGGACTGGTTATCCATAGTCCATGCTCAATTTTTTTATTTTTGGCACAAAGTGTGGTGTGTTCATGAGGATGGGGCCATGTTTTTCATCATCGATGAGAAGGGAACCTTTGTAGCACTAGATGGACTTTCTCGAAGAAGGGTGCAGATGATCACTCACCAGTTGGATAGAATCACCCTTGGTGCAGTGGATGAGGGGAGTCTGAGCTTTCCTATAGTGGTGAAAAAATATGAGGATGTCTTTCCAGAATATATCCCAGGACTACCTCATCACAGAGAGGTAGACATATAAATTCAATTGTACCCAGGGACGACACCGATATCTACACCTACATACCGGATGGCTCCCACAGAGCTTCGTGATTTGAGGGTATAGGTGGAGGACTTGCAGAGAAAGGGGTTTTTAAGGCCCAATGTTTCTCCCTGGGTAGCCCTAGTGTTGTTTTCCAAGAAGGTAGATGGGATATTGAGGATATGCATGGACTTACGTCACCTAAACTAGATGAATCTGAAAAAAAAGTATCCACTGCTGAGGATTGATGAACTCTTTGAACAGTTGGAGGGAGCGAGGTGGTTCTGGAAGATAGACCTCAGAATGGTCTATCACCATCTTCGGGTACGGGATGAGGATGTACCAAATATAGCCTTCAAGTTCCGTTACAACCACTATGAGTTCCTGGTGATGCCTTTTGGTGTGACCAATGCCCCAATAGTGTACATGAGACTCATGAATAGGATCTTACAAACTACCATGAAACGATTGAGGTAAGGTTGGATTTGTTGTGGATTCGAATAAGATAGAGGTAGTGCTTTCTTGGGAGCCACCCCAGAGCATGACTGAGGTGTGGAGTTTCCTTGGGATGGATGGGTACTACCAAAGGTTCATACCTTACTTTTCCAAAGTAGAATCACCCTTTTCATATTTGATAAATAAGGGACAACCCTTTGTATGGATAAATAGATTCTAGTATAGTTTCCAAAATCTGTGGTGGAGACTGAAGAGTGCCCCCCATCTTGAGTCTACCATTAGAGGGCATTGGGTATGTAATATACTGTGATGCATTGGGTACCGTGCTAGGTTGTGTCCTAATTTATGATTGAGCAGTGATCGCCTATAGATCACGAAAGTTGAGGCAACATGAGAACAACTACACGACCCATGACTTGGAGTTAGCAGTAGTGGTATTTTCCTTGAAGATGTAGAGACACTACTTGATGGGTGAACAGTTTACCTTCTACTCCAGCCACAAGATTCCCATGTATATATTCTCATAGAAGGACCTGAACTTGAGATAACGACAATGGATAGAGTTCCTCTAGGTCTATGACTTTAAGATAATCTATACTCATGGGAAGGGAACATGGTGACAGATGAACTCAAAAGGAGTTTTGGTTTGCAGCTACAGAGTGAGGTGACAGAGTAGCTAGCTATGACGCAGATATCCTTTATGGATAGTAATGTAGTATCTTACCTCCAGTCCATGATTGTCACTCTCCCACCCTTACAACAAGTTAGGGAGGCACAACTTGTGAATGATGGAAATAAGGTCTAACGTGCTTAGTTATCCTCAGGAAGTGCTCTTGATGGATTTTCGATATGTGGGGGGAACATCATTATTTTTAGAGAGAGAACCATAGTACCGGTGACGTTATGGGATGATGTGTTGAGGGAGTTCCATACAACCCCTTTAGCGGTACATCCTGGAGTGGCGAAGATGTACCAGGACATCCAACGTCAGTACTGGTGGCTAGGGATGAAGAAAGTGGTGTCAAAGTTCATTTTTTGATGCTTAAATTATAAGAAATTGAAGAATGACCATCAGGTTCCATCAAGATTGACCCAACCACTGGAGGTAACAGATTGTAAATGTGATGGTATCTCAGGGGACTTTATGATGGGGTTAACACGTATATCTAGGGACCATGATTCCAACTGGGTGATCTTTGACCAACTCACCAAGTCATCTCACTTTCTACCCATCCGAGAGCATGACTGTTAGAGGGATTATGATTCCTTTATGTCCAAGAGATAGTGAGTCTCCAGAGGGTTCCTTCGATGATCGTCTCAGACCATGATGCATGCTTTACATATTTGTTGTGGAAGGGGCTGTAGAAGGCGTTAAGGACTCAGCTGCATCTAAGAACATGTTTTCATCCCCAGACCGATGGCCAGATGGAGTAGACTATACAGACCTTGGAGGACATGTTACGTACTTGAGTCCTAGAATTGGTCTTAGTTGGTAGGAACACCTTCCACTATTGGAGCTTTCATACAACAACAAGTATCACTCCACCATTGGCATGACACCATTTGAGGCCTTGTATGGGAGGCCTTACATATCACCCATATGCTGGACAGACCCAAGGGAGTCAACACTCATCGATCCAGAGTTGGTACGGGCTACCAAAAAGAAGCTGCATATCATATAGGATTAGATGATGACTGCACTGAGTAGGAATAAGTCTTATTCTAACAGGATATGGAAACCCTTGAAGTTTGAGGAGGGAGATCATATATTTTTTGGGTCTCACCCTGATGAGGATTGCAGAGATTTGGCCGGGGTAGCAAGTTATCACCAAGGTTCATAGGACCTTTTCAGATCCTAAACAGAGTTGGAGAGGTGGAATACCACCTAGCTCCACCCCCACAAATGCACCAGGTGCATAATTTTTTCCATGTTTCACAGTTTAGAAGATACATGCATGATCCATCGCACATCATCGAATGGGGTGAGCTGGACATTGACGATGTGACTATGTTTGTGGAGTTCCCAGTGGACATAGAGGATTTATAGGAGTGGGTCCTATGCGGGTGGTCGATTCCTCATGTATTCATTCTTTGGCCACACAAGAACCTCTAGGAGAGCACATGATAGTGGGAGACTCATATTCATGCTTAGTACCCCCATCTATTTGTTTAGTTTTTGTTCTGGATTTTAGGGAAGTAAATCCCTAATGTGAGAAGAATGTAATGTCTTGGAAATTACGTGTAATTTCTTTTAATTAAATGGAATTAATCTAAGACTGCAAAATATGACGACAAGTGATTCTGAGGCCTGGAGGGCCCAAAATAAAAATTTTAACTTTTTTAGGGTACATTCAGTAAACATGTGAGTGAGATTTTCTATCTTTTGAACTGGTGCTCAGATCAAAAATCCAAGGGCACCGTCAAATTAAGAATGCCGAGATTTTCCTAAAAATGACTTTACATCTGCCATCAAGGGCTGAGTGGAAATGTTATTTTTCAGACTTTTTGAAAAAATAATAAAATAATTTAAAGAAATTATTTTATTTCGTTACCAACCATTGGATGGTGGATGAAGAAACTGCGGTGCATCGACTAGGCGGCGATGAGGAACATTAATTAGGCTCATTAATGGATCGTATCATGTAGCATAATGATGTAATAAAGTAAGGGTAACAATGATTATATTTAATAAATGAAACAGCTTAATGATGTAACATCACAGCGCAATAGAAACACTATGATGTGTTTTCTTTTAATAAACCAACATGTGGGAGAATGGAAAATTAAACTACGAGGATTCTCTCATTAACCGCAAATAGTTTTCCTCTCCAACTATGAATGAAGAACCCCAAAGATACTTCATCGTCTTCGATATTCCTTGAAGAATGGAGCTGGAAGCGACGTTGACATTGTGAAACCTCAAGGAAAAATGCTTCGGCATCAAACATAAACAAGGTATGGGTTTATGCATTTTATGTATTTGATGATTTCTTTATCGTTATAGAAAATTAATGAGAAATGTGGATCAATCGACTAATGGGTTGATCCTCAAATCACTCATTTTGTTCGGTTGATATTGTGTGGTGGTTCGAATTGGGGTTTTACTCTTGGTATGTGGGTAATACATTCCCCCATGCTTAAACTCTAATACAGAGGGTGCGTGATGACATGAAGAAGGCCAGAACCATCTGTCATAGTTTTTTATTGTCCATTATTCATGGATGATTTTTCGAGATGAAGGCAAAGTGAGTTTAAGTTCTTCGCAGTGAAGGTGATGACCTAACGATTCTGTGGAAAAATCAGTTCGAGAAACAGACCACCAGAGAAACACCAGTGTCCCGTAGAAGGTACCACTGGCATGTTGTGGCAGAGAGGAGATGAAACACCCATCAGAACCATGTGAAGGGGGTGGCCCGCGTCTGAGCCACTTGGACGTGCTAAGCTGCGATTCTTCATCCACAGCTAGAGGAAGGCCCCACACCGCGTGGGGCCAGCGGAGACAGATGCAGCTGGATGCCGCATCTCAAGAACACCCCACTGCACGGACTGCATGGTTGGTCTTCAACTGGTAGGTTGTGTCCTAGCCAGTGAAAATGACAGACCCACACCCTTCTAGCTGGGCCGAAAGAGACTTGGTCGCCGGGCGACCCGGTGGGCAGGACCATCGGCCAAACCAGGCCGGGTCCAGTGAGGCTCATTTGGCCTGGCCCACTAGCTAGGCCGGAACAGACTGACCCCAACCTGATCCGTGTCAGGTCGAGTTTGTCTAGTTGAAACAGGGGTATCTGGAACACCCAGGCTAGGTTGGTCGGGTTGGTCCAACTGGGTCGGACTGGGCCGAGACACTAGTGGCACTTTGTTTACTAAAACACCTGTATCATGAGAACCACACGTCCGACTGACGTGCCATTAGTGGAGTTTGGGCCCTTGTAAAGGGGTGGTCATTTTGATATACTTCTCTTATATTTTTGTGGAAGTTGGAGTATGGTCGGGTTGGATCGAACTCGAATCCATCCAGGACCTTTTTACTAAAAGCCTATAACTTACAGACCGAGCATCCGAACGACACACCATCTATTGTGTTGGGACCCTTACGATAAGACGGTCCTTTGGGGTTACTCTATGTAGGACTTTATGGTGGTTGAGGAACAACCAAATGCTTGATAAAGGGATCCTCCCAAAAATCAAGTGTGCTAAGTGTGGGAATCCAATGGCTGGCTGTGACGTGTAAAAAGTATAGCGATCTAGTGTCGGTCATCACATAGAAATCCTATGCAGGTTAGCCCCTACCGATTATCTTTAGGTCATCACCAAAAAATGATCCATGGGATAGCACCTAGAAATCCTTTGTGGGTCAGCACTTAGTGATCCTCCATGGGTCAGCACCATGAGATCTTCTATGGGTCAGCACCTAGAGATACTCCGTGGGTTAGCACCTAGTGATCCTTTGTGGGTCTGAACCTAGTGACCTTGTGCGAATTAGTAGCAGATCCTCTTAACATAATAAGATGATCTACCTTTACATCTAATCATCTTTACTTATGTACTTAAGTTATACCTTGTGTGAGCTGCGTCTTTTAGTTTGCTCTATGTGTTTTAGATCTTGCTTTGTGACATTACCTCTAAAGCATTTTTCCTTTGTGGTGATTTCTTTAGTGGATTTATGAGGGAACATCGGGGGTATCGAGGTCTATATAGAGTATTGTTATACTCACCCCTGCATGGGCTTTGACCACATGTGTTGTGTATGGTGCAGATGATCGACGTTATGACAGAGGTGCTCAGGGGGATATTATTGAAAGACACTACGATAGTTGACTTTGTGGCCTAGGACTGACTGGGACTCAGTAGGACCTTGTGGACAAGACATACTACTTCAGCTTCCAGTAGCTTCACTACTCTCACAATCAGGTGGGTTTTTTGTGGATGACCATAAGATTTTACTTTTTTACATTGTTGTTTTTAGTTCCTTGTTGGGTTTGCATCCTGGCCCACTTACTTTCACTTGTACTCGCACTCAGCTTTGTTTTAGTGGTATACTTGTTTCCCCCATTCAGTTTGTTAGGATGTGGTTGGGCATGTGTGAATATAGGTTTAAAGGAAATGCCTTCCCTTTTTTGGGATATTCCATTCTGCTACTAGTCCCCAACCCCTGGACTATAGAAGGTGGCCTTGGGGTAGTCACGTCACGAGTCCTAGAGGACGAGTTGTAAAAAAAACCTAGTGCCTCCTTGTAATTTTATATCAAACATAACATTCTTCATCATTGGCTTATGAATATCTAGAAGGGGAATATTTTCAAGGTGATTTTTGAATCTATCTAACATCTTATTATAATTGGTTTCGGTAATTTACTAAACAGTCCATTAATATTTTTATATAAAAAAATGGTGTTTATCTGATTTTGGTTATATACTTGTTAATTTTATAGCCATTTGTTCCAATGAACTAAACTATTTTTTTATTTATTACAACATGATGTTTCTATGATATAATGAGAAGTTTAACTTATCAAATGATTGATTCTAAATCTACCTCTATTGGGTGATGGTTTTTTTCTTCTAATGAAAATTAAAAAATACCTAATGATCGTATAATCTGACTATTAAATTTTGTTATAGATTCATCTACAAATACAACCTAAGGGTTTTACAAATCGATTATTTTCATGGAGTTGAACATGATATAATCTCTATAGTAGTTTTTAAGTTATGAAATATCAAATATTATTTTGAAGTTTCATATTTTTTATCTTTTCTTTTTTCACATAGATTTATTATTTTGGGGTTTTCATAGAAGTCGTCTATGATCCCTTATATTTATTTTGTTCTTTTGTCTTGGATTGGGGATGTTTTGGCCATGGAAGCTATGATTTGTTTGATATTGGATATCAATTTTCTTTTTTGGATAAAATACTAATATACATGTTGAAGGGTTTACTATTTATGGAATTATGGTGACAAATTTCTATTGATGAAGGGATTATTGTGGTTCGTGAAGATATAAATACATGTTTCCATCGTTGATGTTGAAGATGTTTCTATGGGAACTTTTTTATCTGCTAGATATGATAAATTATGATGTTATGGGTGTGGAAGTATTATACCTAGGATTAGTTTTATAGATCCTATTATCTGTATAGATTAAATAAATAAGTTCTTTTCACTAAATCACTTAAAAAAATCCATTAGGGGTTTTGAAATTAGTATTCGATACTCCAAGAATTATTCTAAACAATGAATATTTATATTTTTTCTCCTTTATAATATTAATAAGGTTCTTGTTTTATTCTAAATGTGTATTATATACATAATTATTTTTTATTTTACACAAATTTTATTTGAAGATATATTCCCTAATAAATTGTTTAACATAATTGTGGAAAATATTATATATTGAATCTATGTTAAAATTAATTTATTCATATAGTTTTCATATTTCTCTCACATTGTAAAAATAATTTGAATAATTATAATCTTCTTATGGGTATCATAATGGTGTATCAGGAATTCCTTTCCAGTGGGAAGTCTATGCTACCAAGGATGCAAGAACTCTTGTTTTGGTGGTTCATTGTTATATTGTATTTGTTTTTTAAATTATGAAATGTTTTCTTGAGATTTCTATTTATTTTTTTTGGATCATTGACCATGGTGGTGAGAGGAATATATATAAGAATCATTACTAACAAATGTGATTCACATGAAATATATAATTGTGTGTTTGATTGATTTAACATTTGAAAGAAGTTCATTTGATTAATGTGTCAAAAATAATTTATATGGTGTTTTCTTATATAACATGTTGGTGGAATTCAACTAAACTGGAAAACATTAATTTTGGTGAAAATCTATGTGGATCCCATGGTTAAATGTTCTGTAATGATGAATATATATTCCCTCAGTTGATGGAATATGTAATAATATTTGGTGGTATGGTTCGTGAATTGGATATATTGGTGATGGTTTGGCACACGTGAGGTGTTCTTGAGAAATGGTTCAAGATGGGAATGCATTTCCTTATATATGGATACCCCTGTGATGGTTGAGGAAAGTCATGTGGAATACCGTATTCATGAAATAAAATGAATGTATTCATTTTTGAATCGAGGCTAGGTTTATAAGACATGATCATTTTTAATGCCTAACCCTGGTGGATTTGAGTGAAGTTTTTGATGGGATAATGGATGTTGATACTACATTTTCACATATAGTATGGGTGTAATATCTTATGTATTTATGGTCCATTTTATTTTGGTGAATTTTTTCTTGTTTGATATAGTGATTTGGTTGTTTTGAGATTTAGTACATTGATTGGGATCATGACTATTTAACTATCCTTTTATAATTCTTTTGAGAATGTTTTTAGGCCTAGAGAATGTATTGAGTTCTTAGGTTGATGTTGGGGAAGGGATGGGTGGATAGGGAGGATAAAATTCAGTAGTATGTAGGTATTCATTCCATGAACAATGGTACACACCATAAATGGGGTTAGTAAAGGAATATAATCCTCTTCCTAATGATTTCATGGTGTGAACCATAGTTTAAATCGTGAAATCTATGTTGTGTATTTTTATAAAATGGGGGTGGAAAAACAATGTTGTTGGATTAGGAGTGTATGTTGGAAAATCGAGGGGTCAACTCTCCCCCCTTAAATACCCTCTGATAGGGAATGATTTTCTAGTGTTTTCATGATACATTAAAGGTAGTGTGTTAGTTTCATTCCTTATACTTGTTTATCTTCAATTTCGACAATGTTTGATCCAAATTTAGAAATATGGTCATGATGGTTTCTATGGGATCATGGTTAAAATTATCCCAATAGATGAGGGTATTTTTCAACTATCTAGAGGATGACCTATGAATATTTATTCATACTACTACACCCCATTTTAGTTATGGTATATGATGGTGTCCTTGTTGAAAGTATGGCTGAATATACAATTATAAAACCCATGATATAACACAGTGGATAACCATAAGGTCTCTCTCAAGGATGAATTGTTGAGAGAATCAGTGGTATTTCTAAAAATATATTTCTGTTTTAAATATTTTATAAAAAAATAGTGATGAAAAGAAAAGTGTAAGGAGAATGAGGGGTGCAAAAACTAAAAATACAATAGAATAAAAAGAACACAAACACATATAACAAGAAAAAAGATATAATAACATATAAGGATGTCAATTTTAAGAAGGCCTGATCAAGTTAGATCCACCCGAAAATCTGTATTATAGATTTACTAAAAAAATTAAACTAAAAACTCTCATATTCACTCAATCCATGATAAATGGATTAATCCACACACCTCCCTCACCTAAAACATTGAGAATTTGTGCACAATATCACTTCCAACACACAATCACACTCCCAAAGTGAAGAGATATCCAAATAAAATCACCTCATACATGAATTTATTTCTGACTAAAATGATATTTAAAGGATAAAAAATCACACAAAAAATATTAACTACACATTAGATAATGTTGTGGGAGGAAAATAAAAAACAATCAAGCAGAAAAGTTATGTGAAACAATTTGGTGCAAGAATGTGTCATCACACACTCCAAATAACCTTTACGATCCACTCATATTAAAGAAGTGGTGACCATCAATATGAAATGAGGATCTAGATGAAGTTTATAGATTCACCTCTTGAATGTGGACTTGGAAATTGGATCTCCATTACATGAGATAAAAAATCACAACATAAGACAAAGAATGAAGAACAGACAAACCTTTAATTTGATTAAACAAATCAAAGACCACAAATTAATATTTACAGAAAAATAAGAAAATGAGAACAATTAAAATAGATAAATATGAACTCCAATAATAAGATAGTTCCCATATCCTGGGTTTTTGGAGTGTGTCCTCCAAAAATAGAGGAGTCAAAGATCATCTTATTTAGAAAACTAAAAACATAAGAACAAAAAAATAACCACAGGATATTAGGAAGTAGAAATAATCCATGTGTCATGCCTTCATGTGTGTGTGAACAATACTGATGTGAAAACCACTTGAGTGCAACCAATTTCCTTCAATAACCCCCACTTCCCCTCGCAAGAGTGATGTCATGTCCCATGATGATTAGCTCCCGACCATGCTATAAAAATAATGATAAAAAAGAATTATAAAGTAAAAACACCAAAATGTAATAAAAAATAAACAAATATTAATTAATTTAATTATATAAGTTTTAATTATATACATACATACAGACACACACACAGACACACACAAACACACAAACACAAACACACACACACACACACACACATATATATATATGTTGTGACCACTATAGTCACTATTATATAATAAATTAGTTAAAAACAAATAGATGTTAATCAGAAAAGTTATATTATTTAAATAAACTCATTATTACTATTATATATAAATTTATACAATACTAGTTTTATTTATTTATTTATATTAACTAATACACAGATATAAGCTAATTTTCTTGTATTATTATATATATATTGATGTATTTTAATATATATATACTTATTATTAATAATTATAAATATTTTATTATTATAATTTTATGTAATTATTGTATATTATATTATATATGAAATAAAAAATGAATAAAAAAATGAATGTGGGGAAGAGGAGTGCGGTTCGGTGTGTAGAGAAAGGGGGATCAAAAAGTGGGGAAAGGAGGCTCTTAGCTGGTGTAGCTTCAGAAAGAGGAGAATGTAGAGGGGATGCACGAAGTGGATGGTCGGTGAGAAGAATTATGCACAGAGGATCACATAGAAGCTGGGGAGATGAGCTCAGGATGGAGGACTCGACCTTAGGTAGTGTTGTGGGCTCGCCGGCTTCATGTTGAGGTGTTTCTAGGTTTGGATTTCAGCTTTAAATATAGTTGTTACATCATGGATTTAGATGAAGAAGTGGTGGAATGACATGGTGGTGTGAGGCATGGAAGTATTTGATTAGTTTAGAACAAATGCGGTTGTGGAATCTCAAGCAACAGAGAAAGGCGACCTGATCTGGTTCAGTCTGATTGTGGTTGTTGAATTCTTCAGATTTTAAACACGTTGTTCTTTAGTGTTAATGGGTTCTTATTTTTATAATTTGAAGTATCTTTTTGGGATTTTGTTTATTTTTTATTTTCTAGTGATTTTTTTCCACCTTAATCTTCTTGTTGAGTTATTTTCTACCTTCAGAGTTTGCTGGAGGTGGGTTTCATTTTTGGTCCTAGTGGTGAGTTATAGGATATAATGGTGGGTAAGAACCCATGATTGAGTGTAGTCTAATGGTTACTAAAAGAGTCTTCATTACCATTGTGAGTAAATAGTAAGTGGTTACTCAGAGGAGTCACCATTGAAAGGTTGTTCAAAGGAAAAATGTTGGAGGTGGGTTGTTGACTGACTGATAGTGCAACAGATGGGGGCTAGTGCAGATAGTGATTGGCCATGGGTTTGATTTTTTTAAAAATAAGCGAGGGAGTGCTCCCAGTGGCTCATGGAGGCACTCTTGAATATGGCGGTAGTGACTCATTTGAGTCACTATAGGGGTATTGGCAGGTAGTAAAAATAATTTTAGCCGTGGTTGGAAATTGTAGAAAAAAAACAATAACAAAATGATAAATTATTCAATTAGATTTAAAAATGATGGAATTTTAAAAAAGTATATCAAATTTAAAAATTATTTATAATAAGATAATTTTAATTATAAAATATTCAACAAAGAATTTATAAAGATTAAAATTTGATAGCATAAAAATTATATTGAATCCAATATTTCATGCCACTTATCTAAAATCTATTAACTAACTAATTAATTAAAATAATGAATAAAAAAGAATTAAATTAAAATAAAATATTATGAATTATTATAAAAACTATTTAAATTTGTAAACTTGATTTAATTATGTATGGCTCAAAAAACACTTAGAATTAATTTATTTAGAATTAAAAAACAATGAATTAAATAAATTGAAGAATTAATCTAATAAATAATGAAAATTTAAGACAATAAATAAACTAATTAAAAAAATAAAAAAATAATTAAATTAATAAATGGTGAAAAATTATTATAATTAAAAAGTGTAAAAAAATTGTGGTTAAAACAAAATCAAGTATTTAAAATTTAAAATTATTAAAAATGACTAAAATAATCCATAAATTACATATTTTAAGAATAAATGATAATTTTATCAATTTAATATAAAAAATAACACATATAGTAAATATTAATTAAAATACATTATTTTAATATTTAAAATATAAAAAAAGAATAAAAAATGATTTGGAAAATTATATTAAAATGAAACGACATCAAACTCAGCCAAACATAAATGTTTGTTTTTCCAAAATCAAATTCATGATTTGAACTTTTTAAAATAGGCACAAAATGTTTAATCATAAACTTATTAATGAATAATGTTTGGTTTTTTAGAAATAGAAGAATAGGACCATGTCACGCTTTTCAATTATTTAGTTCATATAAGGTCGTTCTTATATTGAAATACACACTGGAAATCATGAGAGCACAAAATCTTGCACTGTAAATGATGTCATGCCTCTTAAATAAATAACCTACTTCCCCGTATTTATTGTATTCAATGTTCCAATTCTAAGAGTGACAACGTGTCAGATGAAGTAAAATTAAAACATTTACAATAGGAGCCTTCAATTATCACTTCCCCTAGCATAAAAAAATCAACAAACATTTTCAAATAAATAAAATTACTGATACAACTCAAATGATCTTTATACAAGTCAATTTACACATTCTCCATCTGTTTTTTAGAATTCCCCTCATCATAATGTACTCATTTTGATCACTAGGAACTTTATTTTATTAATATTATTTTCCTTTTGTTTTTTTTGTTTTTTTGACAAACCATGTTTGTGAAAACAATAATGAAAAAAATTATTTGATATATACAGAGGGATAACACATACACACTAAGTACCTAAAGTCTCATATGTTAACTTTGGGATCTCATTTTTCCATTTTACTCCAATTTCAAATGAGTTCTATGAATATAATTCGAGTATTCTACTTAAAGTGATTGTTTTTTTAAATATGAGTCCCCTAGGTTCAAGTTCAAAAAATCCAAATTTCTAAATTCATGACCACAATTCCCCAAAAATATATCCTATATAAATATATTCCTTAGTTTCTAAATAGAGAATCTATAATAATAGAAAGCACCTCCACTCATCAATGATACATCCCTAAAATTTTCATAATCAGTGAAACTCTTAATGGATATCATGTCTTTATCCACTAGAAACGAAAGAATTGATGTTCAAATTGAAGGTAGAGGACCCTGTAGTTATGAATGAATTTGAATTTTCTTATGATGATTAAAAATTGAAAGTAATCAACCATTTTGTTTGAAAAAATAATTATCAAGAATTTATGTGAGATAAAGTATCCTCTTCCTCAAACATATAACTCAATATTGTCCTGAATGTTGACTCTCAATAGGGGAGATAGAAAAGTTTAAATAGATAGTTTATTCATCCTAAAAATAATTTGAATGGGTAAAGATGATGTTCTATAGTTTTTTTTCTCACAAAAAGAAAAAGAAAAAAAAAACAAAAGAAAACATTTACAAAATAAATCCCACCTACCACCACAATAATATCAATCACAATTCATTTTCAATGGTTTATTCTTTAATTATTTTGAAGAATATAAAATACTTGTCAATGAATTTAAAATATTATCACTATAAAAAATTAAGTGAAACAATTAAAAAATGAAAGTGAAAACAATGGGTTCAAGAAAGGTTCACAAATCATCTCATAATAATTTGAAAATCGCAAGATTTTACTAGGCTATGCACACATTTCAAGAAAAATATTCCATAAATTTACATGAAATTTGGGGAAGTCCCCCACAATTTATTCATAGTAGAAAGTAATATGAATAAATTAAAATTATTTAATTAAAACAATCAATCCAATGGTGTCAAATTTTTGAATTATTTTTTTCATTCACACCATGTTTTATTTATGTATTACTCTGGTTTCTCTATTTCAGTGCCTACAAGATGTGAAAAATTAACATCAGTCTTCAGATTTAATGATAAAAAAGAAATGAATCCATCATAAAGTTATGATTTTTTATCAAATATGTCCAGTGTGATACTCCCTTTGGTATTTAATTACCTCCAAATAGAGTTTATATATTATTTTTTTCAAAAAATAAAGCAACACAAATTAAAAACAATATTATGATACTAAATAATGAAATTAAAAAGGGATAATCTTGGCATTACCCACCAGGTGGTGTTGTAGTTTGATTGTATACAGCTAAAAATAAGTGGAACAATCCTAGTCTTATGAGATATGTCACTAATTCCTAAGAAAAAACCATATTTGATTCTTACAAACCTCAAATACCGGAAAATTTTGGAGTTCCCCATGGTAATATTTCTATATGTTCCCCTCCTTTTTAGTGATGTTCCACTTATGGTGTGATTGGGGGGAAACAAAATGTAGGGGTACTAGCCCTCTTTTGAAACCTGAGGGTTGGTGTTCATAGGTGGTGAGACATCTGCACTAGGATGAGACTGGTATTCTAGTTTATCATAAAAATGAAATTATTCATTGAAATCTAAAATTGTACCATCATCCTCCTCATTCACTATGCACAACATTAGCAATTCTTCATCAAAAACATCTTCCAGACACAAATTTTCATCTGTCAATGGGAGTTCAATTAATTCCTTTGTAGGTGTAGCATAAACATTCTAAAGATTTTCCAGGGAATAATAAATATGGAATGAACCTTTAGTACATGAAATTGGAGAAACAAAATCTAAATCATCTTCAATGTAATCTAGGTAAAAGATACAGTTTCTTCTGAGATATTTTAAACACCTTGTAATAGTGACATTTGTTCTTCATGGTTGAATAGTGATCCTAAGATAATATATGGATAGGAGTGATTTTATAAACCTCCTCTAAACTCTATTCAAAAAACAACACCAATTCTAAAAATAAGACCTCAGATGGTGTATTGACTTATTTTATCAAGGAAAAATTATTAGAATTGTCGAAAGTAGAAAGTTTATTAAATGATGTGTTAGAAATTAAATTATCTTCATGTTTTTTCCCAGCTTATCCAATGTATTTTTGTTATATATCATACAGGAACTTTAAATAGGATTATAGATGTAGCTGATAATATTTCAATAGAAAATCAAAGGTTATTTCAGACTAAAAAACAGAATGTTTCACATTTTTGTCTCTCCTTTTATTTCATTTTTTGCTTTCTACTAAGTTTTTTTATAGAAGGTGTAACTTCAGTGGGTTTTTGGACTATTTACCCACCCTTTTTATTCTCTAGATCCAAGTAAGTAGGTATAAAGAAGTCTATAAACCTCTTTGTTTCTAATGAATCCTTCTTATTAGGTAAATTCCCATATTGTCCCTTTTTTAGTTGATTGGATCTCTATGAATATGGATCTGTTCTATGAAAATTCAAAAACATTGTAGCATCTACGATCTCTCATACTAGTCTTTTTTGTAGAAAAAATTGGATCAACGCTACATCCTCATAATGTTCATATAAATCATAAAAATTAAGCATTTCATTAGAAAAAAGTGTATGTTTTTTTGTTCTTTTTTTTGTGTTTTTTTTATTTTTGTATTTTAGAAAAATGAAAAATGGAAGAAACACTATGGAAAATGTTGTTTCACAAGAAATGACACCAAAATTTGTTGGTGTTCTTATCATAAGGATGTTCAATGATACATTTATAGAACTTATGATATAACACATTTGAAATCCTCAGGGTCTCCCTCATAGAAGAAGTGTCGACATCCTAAATGTTATTTATAAAAATCATTTTGTGTTTATAAATATTTTGAAAATTGAAAATCAAAATATAAAAAAATAGTGTTCAAAATTATAGTGGTATAAGGATGAGAGGATCAAAAACATAAAATCTAAAACAACAAAATGAATAAGATAAATTATAGAATGACATAGAAAGATATCTCTTTTGTCCGGGCACATAATGATTGCTGGAATGAGATGCTTTGGTGTGATAACATCCCAACTAAGTTTAATTTTCTTGTGTGTAGAATCAGAAATCAGGATGCTCCTACTGATGAGAATGTGATAAGGAGGGGCATCTATCTGGCCTCCAAATGTCACTACTGCAGTTATAGTAGGGATGAAAAATTCCAACCATCTATTTTTTGAGAGGGATTGGGGCTTGGCTGTGTGGAGTTTCTTTGGTGAATTCACACATATTTCTGGTTCTGCTTCTGATGGTTCTTCTTTTTTGGTTAGATGGTTTCATGGTGTGAATGGTGCTAGCTCTGAATAAATGGATAGTTCTGTGATTTTTAGTTGAGGGTGTTGGTTCATTTTGCAAGCTACGAATAAATCCTGGTTTGAGGGTTTTCAAACCCATAAAAGTTTGGTTATTTCCAGAACTAGACTCCTACTACCGGATGTGGTTTGTTTTTCTAATGTTTTAGAAGATGCACCCTCCTTGAGGAAAGTGCAGGTGTACTGTCCTGTTGTAGATCATCCAGATCACATGAGGAATGGGAATTTGGTTAGACGGTTCCCTCCTATTATGGGTTTGAATTTGAACTTTGATGGATCTTGTATTGACGGTCTCATCCGGGGGGAGGGGGGTGGTGTTGTTCATGATGGGAGAAAATGCATTTTTCTTGCCTATTGTGTTTTCTATGGGAGTGGAAGTACCATCCATGCTAAGGCCGAGGCTATGCTTACAGGGATTAGTTTGTGTGTCCAGAGGAATATATCTCTTTATCATATTGATACCGATTCGAAGATCATTCTTGACTCAGTTAATGGCAAGATATCTACTCCATAGTCGATTGCTTATATTATAAGGAAATGTAGGGGTTGGATCGAAAACAATTGTTTGCGGCTGCTCATATTTGGAGAGAGGGAAATGGAGTCGTAGATTATTTTGCTTCCCCGAAGGTGGCAGATCAAGGTACAAATGTTGTGTGTTTTCATAGTATGTCTTATTTTTATTCAGAAGGGTTGAAGCTGATTAGTGGGGACCAGTAGGGTCTCTACTATTTTTGACCTCCTTAGTATGTTCTTTTTCCCCTGCCCTAGCCTTTTTTGTTGTGGGTTGTGTCTGTAATAAAAAAGTACAGTTTGTTTGACATAGAAAGAGGTTAACAAGGAAAAGACAAGAACAAGGTGGATCCACCCTAAAAAGTATATCATAGATATAAAATAAAATAAAATTAAAAACTCTCCATATCACTTAGTTAATGACCCATGGCTTAGAACACACACCTCTATCAGCCGAAACATTAAGAATATTTTCACAGAATCACTTCCAACACTCGATCACTCTCCAAAAATGAAGAAATCTCTAAATCAAATCACCTTAGGAAAGAACATATTCCAAAATTAAATGATCATAAAATCTAATAAATCACATTGCCTCTTATAAGTACTCATTATAGAATGTTCAGGGATCAAGGGGACAACATATCAAGGTAAAAAGAGAAGTGAATAGATTTGGTTTGAAAATGCACTATCGCATACTCGAAATAAACATCACGATCTACTTAGAATGAATAAGAGGTGAACATCTACTTTAAGTGTGGATCTCTAGAATGTTTTGAGATTCACATCATGAACCTGAACATGAAAACTAGACTTCCATTATTGGAGATACAAAATCAAATAATAAGAGGAAGAATGACCAAATCAAATTCAACAGATTAAATAAAAAATTAACACCATATAAATATTGACATGAAATAGAAGTAAAGGAAGGCGATTAAAATATAGGAAAATAAAGGGTCATAGTTCCTTTCTACAGAAATAAGATGATACCCTCAT
Source organism: Viscum album (assembly GCA_963277665.1). Taxonomy (NCBI): domain Eukaryota; kingdom Viridiplantae; phylum Streptophyta; class Magnoliopsida; order Santalales; family Viscaceae; genus Viscum; species Viscum album. The sequence goes on along the minus strand of OY728133.1, from coordinate 1,017,401,216 downwards.
TAGGGGTATATGGATTATATCCTCTAATAAGCGAGGAGTTGGAGATCCTATTATTTAGAAAACAAAAAGTATAAGTCCAAAAGTACAATCACAAGATAACAGAAAACAACAAAAATCCACATGGTGTGCCTCTAGGTGCGTGTTACCAATCATTGAGTGAAAACTCTATGATTGAAACCCGTTTTTCCCATGAACCTCACTTCCCCTTGCAAGAGTGATTCCATGTATCGTGATGATCAACTCCTCACCCGGGCAGAAAATCATGTTTAAAAAATTGCATCATCGAGCTTAATCTTTAAAATGAAATAAAAATAAAAATATAAATTTCGTAATGTAACTACATAACTATTAAATATATATATATATTTATTTATTTTGTGACTTTATTAATCACTATTATTATAAAAATATACCAAAAATAAAATAATGTTAATTATAAAACATATATTATTTAAGTAAACTCACTATTAATAAAAAATATATATTAATATATATATAATACTAATTATATGTATTTAGTTATATTGACTATAACATATATATAAACTAATTTTCTTAAGTTAATATATTTATATATATATGTATTTTAATATATCTATACTTATTATTATTATGTATATTAATATTAATATTATTATTATATGTCATTATTATATATTTTATTATATATAAAAAAGAATAACGAAATTGTTGAAGGGGATAGTGGTTCAACGTGCAAAGAAAGGGAGGATCGTGGAGAGGGAGAAGGAGTGGCTTGGATAGTTCTACTCTGGAGAGAGGAGAGGGGGTAGGGATACACAACACAGAAGGTTTGTGAGGGTATGAGGTAGGGCGGTTGATAGTGGAGTAGGGGTGATAAGCCCAGGAAGGAATCCTCTATGAGTTTTTTTAAATATGTTTTTTGAGAATTTTTAAAAAATGCATAGGTTAAATTTTTGTTTGAAATATTTTCCTCAAAGGTGGCATCAGCGATGCCACCATTCCCCTAAAACTAATTTTTTTTCAATTATAAATATTCTTCTTTATATATTTAAAATTTTAATTTTTTATTTTAATTTTCGTATGTTTATATATATATATATAAATAAAACAAAATGTTACACCAAAAATTATCTCTTATTCAAGTACATGACTTTTTTAGCCTATAAAATATAATTTATATGACCAATATAAATGAAAATTAAAACATGGATTAAAAATATTAGAAATAGTAAAAAATAAAAGAATATCTTCAAAATATTGATGAAAAATAATTTATAATCTTTCTAATCCACCGAATAGAAACATTAAAATGCTTAAAGTACATGACTTTTCTAACCTATAAAATATAATCTATAAGACCAATATAAATAAAAATATAAACATGGATTAAAAATATAAGAAATTTTCAAAAATAATTTTTTTAAAATGTTGATGAAAAATAATTTATAAGCTTGTTAATCCACCAAATTTAAACTTATAAATTTTTCAAGTATATGACTTTTCTAGAATATAAAATATATACTATAAGAACGTTATAAATGAAAAATAAAACATGTATTAAAAAAAATATGAAATAGTCTAAAATAAAAATAATTTCTTCAAAAATGTCAATAAAAAATAATTTTTAAGCTTTCCAATCCACCAACTTGAAACATAAAAATATTTCAAGTACGTGATTTTGGTAGCCTATAAAAAAATCAATTATGAGACCAATAAAGATGAAAATTAAAATATGGATTAAACATATAAGAAATAGTCAAAAATAAAAATAATTTCTTAAAACGTGTTTATGAAAAATAATATATATTCATTCTAATCCACCAAATTGAAACTTAATAACGTTTCAAGTACGTGCCTTTTCTAGACTCTAAAATATAAAATATATGACCCATATAAATGAAAATTAAAACATGGATTAAACATATAAGAAATAGTTGATGTTTTAATTTTTATTTGTATAACTATTACAATTTATATTTTATCGGATTTCAAAGTTAGGTAGGTGGCTTTGGATCCTTCTCAATGTTCCTTCTTTTCACTTTCACTTCTAGGTAACTTTCCTTACACCCCTTCATTTTCATTTATTTATTTATTTATGAAACTATTAATTTTCAATTTTTTTATATGTTTAGGATATATTTAAAATTTTATTTACATTTTTTATACTGTATATTTTATAAGCTTTTAATGTTATATACTTGAAATTTAATAGTTATTATTATGTTTCAAGTAGTCAACTTTTAAATCTATCAAATACAAACTATGACTAGAATATTAACGAAAAATAAAACACTAGATGAATATATAATAAGGGATGATCGTAATAATAGTATATTAATTTTAATAGACATAAAACATATAAGTGAACATTCACAATCAATTTCTATGTTTATGGTGAGGAGATTACATCCCACATGGTGGTATGTGAATAAGAAATCCACTTCGAGTTCATTGTGGAGTCTGATGACCTGGAAACGGATGATCCTTGGGCACTGGATTTTCAATTGTTTCATCCTCCACCTATGTGTAAGTAGGATGAGCTATCAACTAAATGTCATATTCTACTCCTGATCCTTCTCCCACTAGGGTGGTAGAAGGACCCGCCATCATTATAGTGGGAAACTGTGCCTGTGATAGAGTTATACCCTAAGGATATGATGGATCCAGACCCCAACACTATAATGGATCTGGACCCCAAGCTAGAAATAACTCCGGATATCCTGTCAAGAAAGACAGATCCAATGCCACTAGATGAACATCCTCAATATGCTAAGGCTAGAATACTAGATGATTGACCTCTTCCTATGAAATAGGTGAGGCCTCACGTGAAGCATGAAACTATATATGACATAATCATTATGGATCCTCAACGCCAGTAGCTACTGCAGTATGTTCCTCTTGGACATGAACCTCCCTTCATTGGGGTGGAATCTTGAAGATTCTATTGGAAATCACATGATAAGATGACATCAGTTCCAGTGCTTTATCATGGATGCCTGCCTAGATAAAGGCCCACTCCTCCTCTTAATCAATTATGAAAACAGTATTATTTGAGTGAGTTCCCTATAAAGAGATTCAAAATGAATTATAAAATAGTTCAATAAAAAAATAATGGAAATTTAATGACTTACAATCTTATGAATCTCTCTTATGTGTCAGGTAGGATATAGTATAGAATTATGTTTATACCATGAATCATACTTGAACAGATTTCAAAGAAAGAATCTCTTCACAGGTACACCCTAGATATGAAACTCCACAAGTCTATGACAGCAGTTGAGAAAGGTGGAAAGTACTCGACACTAGTCTGCATCCTGCCTCCCTGTCATCTTCACGTCCAGAAGTTTCTTTTTCTGTCTTGACGACAATGGAATCAGCTAAGAACATAAAAACTGGTGCGTGAATCTTTTAGGATATTTCCACTCAATAATATTTAAGTGAATAATTGACACTACATCTATAGAATCCTCAATCCCAATAGTGCAGTATGGTGGAAACTGGTCCATAATAGTCTTGTATGGAAGCCATGAAATCGAAAATGACGTGTGAATTTTCTCAAAAAACCTCCTTACTAAAAAAATTGTAGCTATTATTAATTTTTTAGATAATGATATATTGTATATACATACCTACTCAGGTAAGAGATAGTCCAACTTGAGCCGATATACACCCAAATGGAGTCTTAGAAAATCCCAAAAACTGTGTCTGTGACACCACCTGTAAAATACAATCTTGATAGTGACGAATAATGAGAAATTAAATTCAATAACTCCTAGTAGAATCAGAAACCAAAAGAAATGAGTGATCATACCAGTATCCACATAGAGCATCATGCAGCACCTCCATTGCAATCGGTGGACCAACAAGCTCAGGGCGGAATGCAGGGATGCACTCCCATGCCCACATTTGAAGAAGGATGATGTATCCCCCGATATCTATGTGGTCACTGTGGGATAGCCTACATAATGATTTGTACGTGTATTACATGTAGGCTGATCCCCACCTTTATGTCCCGACCCGTTCGAATTCCTATAGTATGGGTACATACATCATGTACACATACATCCCCGAGTGATCAATATACATGGTCCCTAAAATGATTCGTAATACATATGCATGGGAATAATGCATGACAGTCTACTCGTCAGAATCATTGGGTAAATGTGGAATATGCACCTCCAACCAAGGCATAGATATCGATGCTCCATCTGTATCCCTATAGTCAGACAAAATGTTGACACCTAACAATCATTGAGCAAGGTTGGGCCATGATGCATGAGTGGGTCCAATAACAGCATCCTCTAGGATAGGAAGATTGAGAAGCACTACCACATCCTGGAGGGTGGTGGTCATCTCTCCCTCAGGTAGGTGTATTGTGTGTGTTTATGGTCTCCACCTCTCTATGAGGGCAGTAAGCAGGTGATGGTCGATAAATTTGAAATCTGATACGACAATGCCATATAAGCTAGCACGGTGCAAGTATGTTCTAATGGAATGTGGAGGCTCCCTATAATGAAAATGGTGCGTTCGATACACCATGATTGATTGATCGATCCACCATCTAACAGGACTAGATAAACATTACTATCCTATAGAGTGAGTAGTATGGTATCATCCATCTATATATAAACAAGTGAAATGAGTCTTAAGTGTAAAAGGTAAATATAATGTTATGGTCAGCAGAATGTTATGACATGTAGAATTCAAGACATACCAGGTTTATTCAAATTTTTTTATGAAGTTATTTTTACCAAAAGAAAGGGTCTTGTATTTAGGTGTATGAAAGCATATTACTAATTTTTTTTAAGATATTATTTAACTAGAAAAGTGTGTTTTGTTAGATATGGTTTTAAATATTTATACATATAAACAATTTTTCTTTGTTATTTAAATGTTTATTAGAAAATAGTGTGCATTGTAATTTATGTATGACTATCCACTTAATGGTATGTATCATGATTATTTTATCACATGTAAAACTTATTCTATAACAAAAATTAACCATCAAGAAAGGATTTGTGGGAAATGAACCACGATGTAGGAGGAATGGTGACAACAACGAGGGTGATGATGTAAACTCAATCCATCACTGCTATCATTGTCACTATTCCTCATACACCATGGTTCATTTCCCATAAATTCTTTCTTGATGTTCAGTTAGTTTTACAGAATCATCTTAACTATCCTCCGTTGTTGGTTGTGTACTATAACCAGATCCATTCTCAGTTTGTATAACCACCCCATAGCAGTACATAGAGGTAAATCATGACTCTATACGTCGAAAATGTTTTTTTGATCATGATTATGATAGTGTAACTAATATTGAAAAAGATGGTTGACCATATAAAATTTAATTTAATGAAATTTTATGATGTCTTCTTGAACTATAATATATGATACTGTTATTTCATTATTTAATATGTTATTAGAATATTAGTCACATAATGTTTTGAAAACCAAGGTAAAGGGAAGATTTATTTGGGTTTGGGGTTCTTATTTTAGGTTTTGGGGTTTAGAAAATCAAGGTAAAAAAAGATATAACAACATATCATTTAAAATATGAGAATATCTCAATGAAGACAATACATCATCGTGGCTAAGAGTGTGAACTCAAACAAAAAATGTTAGGGAATTATTTCCAGTTATGACCTTCGTGATGAAATATGGTGCATATCAAACTCTTCCCTTGTTCTTGAGGCCAATCCATCTCATTCCGCATCCTGCGAGCCTTCTGTCTCTCACAGGGATGCAACTAGTTGATGATGTGTATCACTATCGGTGGCCTTTTGGCGTTGGAAAATAATGAAACTCCCCAATTGTCATCTATGGTGTGACATAATAGTTAGAAATGGTGTACATGCAGTACACTAGATCAACATATGATTCCCATGATATGTTCACAGAGGCACATGCTATGATGGAATGTGTGCTAGGAAAGCATAAGGACTGAAAGTTTCCACATTGACATTGCCTTGTTCCAAGTAATACCACCATTTTTTCACTGATGCTATTTGTGGTGGGGTATGAAAGCTCTTGAACTTCAAATTAAGAGATTCTCATTGAAAAAGTCATACATGATAACCAGAAGTTTCTTCATTATTCTTTTCAATATCTCATTAAAAGTGTCTTCCATACCTTAGCCCCTACTATATTTTGTCCGATGCTAGTTTTTTCCTATCAACAAAGTACCTCATGCAATGATATAATGTCTTTTGAACTAGTGTAGTTATAGGTAACTTATTAAGAACTTTTAAGAAACCATTGATGTACTTCAAAATGTTTGTGGTCATGTGTCCACGCCTCTTCCCCCTATCATGTGCCAATGTCCATTTTTCTTTTGGAATATGCATCATATAATCATACAATTCTTGATTAGCCTTGAATATTTGTTCAAAAAATTTATTCAAACTACCATTGATCTGGATCATATGCTACATAGAAGAGGTTATATTTCACATAAATTGATTTTATCTTTACGTTGAAATAGTAATAAATAACAAAGACAATGCGTACCGAGCCTCGTCATTTTCTTCTTCATCTGTTCATTGTGGAATTTTTTTATGCAAATTGATAGAATTGTGTCTAATAAAAAACTAATGATGTGAATTTTGGTATCCCCATGTATCCAGATATGTATTGATTACCTCATTAATTTCATGATACTGATCAGATATCAAACAAACACCCCAAATATTGGTGAAATGGTTACTGATACATGACAAAAACTAACTCCATGATTAATAGTTATTTTTCTCTATAATGGAAAAGTCAAAAGGAAGAGGTGAATGGTTTCCATCTTGGGTTTTTGAAATCAACAACACAACCTTTTATTTTACATATAGAAATGTTCCATCAATCAGAATAAAATGTTTGCTGAAATGAAATGTGGAGATACAAGGGAGGAATGTCCAAAACAACTGATAAAGTTGAACATGATATGGATCATGTTAGTTATCTTGAGCCACATGTTCATTTGTATCAAAATGGAAGACATCTTGGTTATGGTGCCTCAGTATGGCTAATAATTATAGCAACACCCGATATGTGTCATCCCAATCACCATAGACCTTCATAGTTGCCTTCTGTTTTCCATCCTTTCTTTATTATAGGAAATCTTATAACCAATTGTTTGTTGTATCCTCTCTTGAACGTGGGCTATTAGAACATATTTTAATGTTCTAATCATATCAATGACAATGGATGACACAAATTCAGCATCTGATGAGGTATGATCTTGTGTTAGGATTGGTTGAACACAAGTATGAGCTTCCTCAATCCTTGAGATTCTCCAACCTCTAAATGCAATGTATGGAATGTCCCTCAAGTGGAATCTACAATCACCCCCATACTTATCACACCGTATGAGATATTTAATATGGCCTGATTTCATAATAATAAATCTTTTGTGCCTCTCAATGTGAATTCTCTTTATCATTCTTTTTAATGCATCTTTGCTAGGAAAATTCCTTAAAAATATAATATTTTTTATGGATCACTAAACCCATCTGGTACTACTCTAGGAAACTCAGTTGTGGGAGTGAGAACATTATTTTCAAATTCATGCACACGTTTAATTTCTTCAGACCGAGATGCAAATAGTGGTTGATGATTTATTTAAGGGCAAGGCTATTGTACAACTAATACATTTTTAGAAACTTCTTCCCTAACTTCTGCTAGTCCCTCCTCATCAAAACTATTGTCACAATTTGTTCCATCATTATGAAACTCCACATCAAAAGTCATATTGACTTGTACATCTGAGAGATCATTTAGGTTTTACTCTACTTCATCATTTGGAATAGGCTCAATTTCACAGGTTGTAATATTTTCAACCACACTTGTAAGTCTACATCTTCCTATAATTGGATTTTATTGTTCTACATAAGAAACATAAACATACTACTCCATCATGGTACCATCTAACCATTGGAAAAATAAATTTATTTCTTGGACCGACTGTGCATCAACAACCAATTGAAAATTTATATGCCACAGTGTTTCAATGAATTGAAAATGACTTTCGCTCATAGACTTGATCACTTGACCAGGTCCTAAATTTATGGAACCAAAAATCCTATCTTGAAGGTCACTTAGGGTTACATAAGAAACTATATTTACTCCTGTTGTTGGTTTTGTACTATAAGAAGCTCAGTGCTCAGTTTGAAAAACCTCTCTCTAGTAGTACAGAAAGGAAAACATGAATCTCTACTTCAAAAATGTTTTTTCATCATGATAATGATAGTGACAATGATGGTCGGCTGTATAACATTTATTATACTTCAGTTTTAAAACATCTTTCTATACCCTTAAACATGATAATAAAGTTCATTAGGTTATAAGTCCCAAAATGTTTTGGAAGCTGATGTCACAAAGAAGAGAAAAGATCAAATTAGTTTGTTTCTCATTAATAAAATGAAACTTATGATCATATAAAGTAAAATAGAGAAGAAAAATCACATAAAATAATACATTAATGTTTTAAAAAATACACAAAATACCATCATTTTTCCAAAAAACTTGGTTTGGATGATATAAGCATGACAATGGAATTGAGGTAAAACCCAATTGTTTTTTATTTGACAGAATAATAACATCTTATAAAAGTATGTACTTTACTTATTAGGTCTATATCTTCAGATGATGTTATTACCCTACTAAATAAAACTGGATTTTACCTCACTTACAAAGTCACGCTCATCTCATCCAAATCATATTTAATTGAAAAATGTCAAGGTATTTATTGTATGTTGTAAAACATTAATGTGTAATTTAATGTGTTTTTCTTCTCCATTTAATTTCATATAATCATAATTTTCATTTTATCAATGATAAGTATTATTAGCTAATCAATACATGTATTCATATTTTAATCATATTTTATTCATTAAGTAATCTATAATTAATCATTACTAATAGAAACTATTATTTCTAAACTATATAATATTTATGATACTAATTATTTAAAACATATTTTTATATGCTAAAAAATGATAATAATGTTTCTTAGTACATTTTTCAACTAATCAATCATTATTTAATCTATAGTTAATCATTATTAAGTTATTGTATAATTATTTATTTTTTAGTCATTATTCATATGATATTAATTAGTTAATTATAATTAACTAATCATATGTATTAATTTTTAATCCTATGTTATTTATTACTTATCTATAATTAATCATTACTAATAATAAGAATTATTTCTAAACTAGATATAACTAATTAAACTACTTAATAAATAACATCTTTAAAAATAATTGAAAATAATTAAATTACTAATAATAACTTTCATTATTTAAGGCCTTTGTCATTGCCCATTTCATTCTATATCATCATAATTATCATTTTATCATTGATAAATATACTGATTTGATTTTTCGTTTCTTAGGTATTTTAGTTGTTTATAAAGAAAATATTAATCATCTTAAGCATATAACCTGGGAGTGTCAAACTAGGATTGCAAAAAGGCTTGTTGTCAGGCACCAGTTCCCGTTTGAGTCTACATCAAAGCAATATTTTCTAGTGTTACCCCTTGGTTCATCTGTGCTAGATCCCCATCCACTTGTTTATATCCTGGTAGGGATTTTATTCCTTAGAAAACCACATAATATTTATGATACCAAAATTTTACAATACATAATTCTAAGTTATTGTACACTTATTCTATACTTAATCATTACAAATAATAATTATTATTTAAAAATATATATAACTAATTAAACAACTTAATAAACAAAATATTTCTAAATAACTAAACTATATTAAAATATAATTATTTAGAACTAAAAATAATTCAATTAAATGATTAAAAAACATTAAATTAAATAAAAAATGCCTCTAAATGATGCTTCACAAAAAACTGGACATTCTTTTGGACCACTGAATCCACAACATGGAAAATGAGTTTTTAGAGAGTGAAGCAGTGGAATGAAGAGAGATGGTGGAAAATGGAAGTGAGGAAAATGGGGGGGGGGGGTTCCCTTTTATAGGGAGTTGAGGGAAAGGCGACAATCCCCTGCCGCCTTTACCATGTCATCGATCTGGGCCAAACGTGAGGGGGGGGGGGGGTAGTAGTGCTGCTTCCACCTTCGGGCATAATCCCAAAGGCGGGATCAACGATTCCACCTTTAATACAAATTTTTTCTAAAAAAATTAACTTACGCTTTTTAAAAATAAATCATAAAACATATTAAAAAAACTCCAGGATCGGTATCAGGCGGTGGAGTGGGCTTGTCTACATCAGCTTGAGGTGTGGCTATCGTTGGGTTTTGACTTCAAATCATGCAGTGACAGATCATCTTCAAATAGTGGGGCAGTGGACAGACACAATGGTGCAAGGATTGAGAAGGATTTAGTAAGTTTGGAACAACTATGGTGGTGGATGCTCGAGAAAAGGAGTTGGATTAACAAATCTTGTGTGGTCGGATTGTGGTTGTCTAATTATTCCGATCTGAAATTCTATTTTATTCAGTTTTATTGGGTTCTTCTTTTTCTGATTTCTAGTAACATTTTTGGATCTTCTGATTTTTTTGATTTGCTTGTATTATTTTGGTTTTCTGCATTCATCTTCTGGTTTAATTGTTTTCTTCCAACAGAGTTTATGGATGTTGGTTTCCATTTTGGAACTCAAGGTGGGTTGTTGGTTGCAATAGTGGGTAATAAGACACCATTGGGTGGATTTTGAACTGTGACTAATGTGTCACTCTTACAAGTGAAGTGGTAGGGGTGACTTAGGGGAGTCGGCGGATGGGGATTGATGGTGTGTGAGGAAAATTCATTGGTGGAAGGTGTTTATTTATATTTTAATAATTTGTTAATATAATTATTTATTTAAATAAACCTTATATTTATAATTATATATCCATATTTAAATATAAACAAATCATTTATTTATAATTATATATCCATATATAAATATAAATAAACCTCAATTAGATATTAATATTTAAATATAAATAAATATTAATTATATATAAATATTTAAATATAAATAATAGGGTTTTTTCTTTATATCTAAATAATTTATTAACATAATTATTATTTTTAAATAAACCTTATATTTATAATTATATATAAATATTTAAATAAAAATACAACTTAATTATATATAAATATTTAAATATATATAAGCATTTATTATATATAAACATTTACATATAAATAAACTTTAATTATAAATAAACCTTAATTATAAATAAATATTTATATATAAATAAACCTTATTTATTTATTCAAATAAACCTTATAAATATATATATAAACCTTATTATTTAAATATATAAATAAACCATATTAAATATATAAGTAAACCTTATTTAAAATTTATAAATTTATATTTCGAATATAAATAATAAGGTTTATAGATATATATATATATGATTAATAAGGTTTATTAAGATTAATATACTTATAAATTTATAAATTTATATATAATTATATAAATATATAAATAATTCCTATTTTATATATATAAATAACCCTTACTATATATATAAATAAACCTTGTTTAAAATTTATAAATTTATATTTTGAAATTAAATATTAATGTGTATATATATATATTTTAAATATTTATTTATTAATAAAATTAATTTATATATATATATATATATTTATTAATATGTGTTTATTTATAATAAAAGTGTATAAAATTATTTATAAATATATAATTAATAAAATCATATTTATAAATATGTATTTATATATAATAAAAGTGTATAAAATTAATTATAAATATATTATTAACAAATTAATATTTAATAAATATATATATATTTATTATTTTAATATATAAATATTTATATATATATAATTATCAAAGTGTATAATATTAATTATTAATACTGATTTATAATTAATTTTATACAATTTTAAAATTATATATATGTATTTAAAAATTTATAAAAAAATTTATATATTAGCAATTATAAATAAATAAATACATATTTATATATTAATTATTATAAATAAATATAATTTTAAATGTATACATATTTATAAATAAATAAATAAATAAATATATATATATTATGTAATTATAAATATATATTTACAAAGAAAAATTTGTAATTATAGTTATTATTTATATATATTATATATATATTTATGATATTTATGGTTATATATTTATTATATTTATGATTATATATTAATTATATAAATATGTATATTTATTAAATATATGTTTATAAATAAAAATTAATTATATAAATATAAATTTTTGAATATAAATAAATATAATTATAAATATATATTTTTTACTACATATATAAATATATAATTAAATATTTATAAATATAAATAGAAATAGAAATAGAAATATTATTTAATTATATATATTTATTTATCGAGATAAATTTGAAATTATATTTATTATATATATATATATATATTTATAATTATAATATATATATATATATATATATGTATTTATAAATGTAAATATAGATGGTTGAATATTTGTATATATATTTAAATAAGGTTTATTTATAACTATATATATATAAAATTAAAATTATATATTTAGATTTATATTTATAAATATAATTACAAATAATTTCTCATTTTTGAATAAATATTTGTAAATATATTTTTAGAAATGTAATTATTTATTTTAAAATGTAATTATAAATATATATTAATATATATATATATATATTATGGGGGGAGAGAGTGGGGCCGATGTGGGAAAAGTGCCACTTCAAGTGACACTAGACCACCCCTATTCCCCAAAATAGAAACCCTAAACCTCATTAAATAAATACAAAAAATTTAGAAATCTATTGCACCCAATTTTTCCTGAGTGTGATTGGCAGTGAGTGTAATTTTTGTAGTTGGAATGGAAGGAGTATTAATAGTTACCCAGGGAGTCACAATTGATGATGCTAGTGGTGACTTATTTGAGTCATTGTGGGGTATTTGGCAATGAGTAAAAAGAAATGAATGTGGTGGGTGACAGTTGCTAAAAAACAAAAACAAAACGATAAATTAATCAATTTTTTTATAAAAATAAATGATTTTATAAAATTTAACTCTAATTTAAACACTATTAAAAATAAAATAATTTTAATTACAAAATATTCAACAAAAGAATATATACAGATTAAAATTTGTTCATATATTTTTTATTATGAAAAAAATTATTATTTTTAGTTTGTTAGAATCAATTATCAATTTAATTATTTAAAATAATTTATAAAATCAAATAATTAAATTAGAATAAAATATTTCCAAGTATTAAGGAAAAGAATTATATTTTTAAAATTGATTATATTATTTTGGGATTCTAAAACAAGTAAAATTGATTTATTTACAACTAAAAAATTATAAATTAATATAATTTAAGTATCAATATATGGAATAAAAAACAAAAGAAAGAGAAAAATAATAATTAAATAAATAATAAAAAGTATTAAAAGAATAAAAGATGAAAAATAAAAAAAATGAAATAACAAAAAAATGGTGGTAAAAACAAAATAAAGTATTTTAATTTTATAATTATTAAAAATGAAAAATGTAATCCATAACATATATATTTTTACATCAAATAAATTTTTTTGTAAATTTAATATAAAATTAAAACTTTTAATGATTATTAATTAAATTATTCTATTTTAATATATAAAATATAGATAATCATAAAAAAATGATGTGCATAATTCCATTAATAAGAAGCTAAATCAGTTTATTACCATGATAATTTTTTTTCGGTTTTTTCCAAAAAATATGAATTTTTCGAACATAATTGGTGTATGATTTTTGGTTTTTGAGCATCTTCGGTCAGGGTGTGTGTTAGGAGTTGAACACACCTCAATGCTCTTTGTTTTTTAAAATGGGTGACACCTAATGGGTTTTTATGTATTTTTTCATAATTATAAATAACTAATTATTAATTATAATTTCTTATAAATAATTGTGTGTGATTATATCTATGAAAAATGTATATAGAATAATGGAAAAGGTTTCAAAATGCTCAGTGAGGGGTTAAGTTTATGTTCCAATAATGATTCCCTAATGATAAAATTTCATATGTGTGTTTATTATGAGCACGCTAATTTGAATAATTTTATGGGGTTGGGATAGATTTTTAGGGACCAAGGGTTAATTGGGTAGGTAAAATTAGATAGAGTTATTCCTCCTCTGTCTTGACTAAGTGATCATTAGAACCTGAATGAATTAGTATATCTTGATGAAATTGTCTCAGAGGGGATATGGTGTTGACAGAGTTGATGTGGATCATTAAGATGGTCTTGGTGGTATGATCATGAGTTCGATGAAAACCCAAGCTGGGTTATTATAGATATTGGGACAAAATGAGAGGCTTTGTCAAAACTTCTGATAGGATTGATAGCTAAATATTTCACTATTTTCATGGAACTCCCTGTTGAGGACAGGGTGGGTCTCGATGTGTTATTTGAGCACTAGATGTACTTTAGGAATTGATGTGTGTGACAGAGAAGGGGTTTTTCAAGGTTATGGGATTGGGGAACTCCCTTGGGAGATATGGGATGAGACATGGTCAAGGGATGTGGAATTTTTTACTAACTTGTCATTAGAATTCCATGGGGGCATTTTTGATAGGAATTGGATCTTACATATTAAGGATATGTTTTGGTAGAGCATGTTCACTAAGGATGGCCACTCGATTGCATGATGAGAAGTGGTGAGGGTTTCAGTATGTTTGGACTAGAGTTTGGGGTTAGGGTTGGTATTATACTTTAGATAGTAGTGTCACATTTGGGTGGCACATACATGATGGTATTGATATGTAATGATAGTAGCAGTTCTATAGGACCCATTGGGTGCCCTGATGGGTGAAGTGAGCTGTGTTCATGATGGGGGCTTGGTTTCAACAAACTATAACTCTAGGGTATTCTTGATACCTATGTGATTTTATACATGACCAATTTTGATACATGTGTGCAAGGTGATGAACTCTGATGGAGGAGTATATTTTAAGCCCTAGACTTTCTTTTAGGGAGAAGGTTGGGCATTGTGTTAGACATTACCTATGTAGGCATGAGTTATGTGGTGGATATTTCTATTAGAGGCTTAGGTTGAGGACTACCCATGAGAGGGGTGGATCATGGTATGATGATTGATATAGATGATTGACCTTTACCTGAGTATCCATGGGGTTAGGACCACCCAAGGGTTGGACAATGTTATTGGGGGACATTACATTATTGGTCTTGTGTTGAAGACCACTTGTCATAGGGTTCAGTCTTAGGATATGTGGACTTTTACTAAGTAGTATTTGGAGAAGGACAACCAAAGAGAGGGTTAGGTAATTGTAAACTGCGAGAAAATATAGATTGACCCTACCTTGATTGATAAGGTAGTGGGAAGAGATGTGTAAATATGATCATACCCAGTCCCATCAGTTATTGGTCTGAGGTTTGGGAACTACCCAACCCGGTCAATTCCGATGTACCAAAAAAACAATAACAACTGATAAGTGTTTGTGTGTGTGTGTGTGTGGGGGGGGGGGGTTGAATCTGTAACACCCCGAGCTTTCACAATACGCCTCTCTTTAAATAATGCAATAGCTTGCATTTTACGCAAGTTCGAGTTCTAACACACCGTGACTAATCAAAGTAGCCGTTATGAATAGTAATACCCACTTTTTAAAATTATAGAAATTTTATATTTCAAAATGGAATTCATTTTTGTATTCCTAATGTTTAAATTAGCCTATGTTGAATTTTTTGTAGTTTTCTGAGAACTTCCAAATTTTTATGAATAGTGAAAAATATTTAAAAACAACTTTTTTAATCAAAATAATTTATAGTGATAAATTATACTATTTAGTGGTTTTAAAGTATAATTAGAATATATTTTACCATTTTATCCAATGGTGGTCTTTAGAATTAATTTAACATTGAAATTGGACATAAACAATTGCCAATATTTTGATATAAATTATTTCTTAAAAACACGCTATTTGTCGTGACAGCGGGAATTAATTAATTAATGCAACTTATATGTTTGGAATTTCATAAAATAGACATCATTTTTTAATTCGGAATATCAATTATAGCTTAGGGTGAAATTTTGGCATTGTTCTGAAAAACTTCAATTTTTGATGAATAGTGAAACCACTAAGTGGTAGTTAAATAACTGATTTTTCGTTTAAAGGAAATATTACCACTTCTGTGATTTGATTTTCAAAAATCCGACATACATGGTTGTCAATAAGAAGTAAAATGTGGTTCAATGAGATTAAAATAATTTTTTGGTGAATAGTAACTTTTAAGTTCTTAATCGCGATTAGAGGTAATTAGTGTAGTTTAAGGTAAAAATAATGTTTTAATAATATGAGACGAGCTTGACACATGTCCTACCCTCATTGGATGTGCCATGGACGACCAAGAAAATACATGGGTCAACTTGGGGACCCCATGGAGCCACTTTAGTTGGAAAATGACATAAATACCTTTTATTTAATGTTAAAGTAAAAAATGACACAAACATGAAATGTTTTACTAAAACAATTTTTACATGGGGTTATACAAGTCATATTTTTGATTATAAATAGTCATTGGAAATCTAAAACGATTTACTACATCATAGTATTTTTTTTATAATTTTTAGACATTAAATAAATTAAATTATTTATGACATCATGATGATGCAGCGATGGCCTCATTATTTAACTATTTAAATAAAATAAAAAGATAATGTAAAATATAAGGCTTACCCTTGTCAAAAACCTTTTGGATGAGTAGATTTCAAACCCTTATCACCTTATCCTCGAATTATATAAGTGTGGGACCTCTATAATCCGAAACTCATTTTATAATAAAGTGACTTTTCTTTACTTTCCAAGAGTGCCCCTCCTCTCCACTTATAAAAGGCCCCCACCTCACCACCTCATTCACACTATCAAGCCATTTGGCTCGGCCAAACTCTACCCAAATATTCTCCCAACTTCCCCTCTTACTCCTAGAAGCCTCACTTTGGGCAGAACTCTTCCCAAGGAAGCCTTTGGCTCAAATCAAAAAGAGTTACCCGATTTTAAGGTAATGTCTTCTCTAATGTTGTTTTGTTTTATTTTTCTTCTCCAACCCCCTAAAAACTTTTTATTTATTTCTTTTATAACAAAACCAGTATCCTAAATATACTAGTATGTTGTTATAAGAATTATTCAAGCTACACTTACACACACCTACATCTAATGGTTAAAGAACATACCGTTTTTGTGGATGGAGAATTTTTCCTCACGAAACGATGATTGTTCAACACTCATATAACACCTCTAATGGTGGCCATTATGATGACACTACTTTTATATATGATATATATTATTTTTTTGTTTTCCTTATGATTTTGTATTTTTCATTTATGGCATACCTTTATGGTTTCCATTATGGGTAAACGCGATATTTTCATTTTAGGAAGTGCGGACTACCGCCCCCTCAAAGTGATTTGAATCGTTAATACCATATGTGGGATGTATAAAGGATGGAGTAAATGGTATTATATGATATATTATACTGGAATTATATTATACATTTATATCATTATGATTTCATTCCATTAAATACTAAATAGAAATGAAAGTAGCGTTCATGCGTACGTACGGCTTACCGTCTCCATGAACGGTGCATTTCATTTCTTACCTCTAAATGTTACGTAATATTATGAATGAATATATATACTAGATATATATGATATATATGATATCTAACTCATGAATATAAATCTGGATATAATGGATATTTCACCACATGAACAACTTGTAATTATAAGAAGTTTATTGTTGACTCAAGTACCAAAGATCGACAAAACGACCGTTATTAACTTAAAAAGAACATAATGTTCATAACATTGTAATAAGTGATATAAAAAGGATAATGAAATTGAAAATGGTTCCTAATAAGGTATATATTAACTCTAGTTTATTATTCATGAGGTTAAATAACGGTTGAGTCAAGTCGGACACGAGGTAAGGGAACTTCTTAACCCAATTTCTATTCTTTGGGTTAATCTCCTACTTTCAAATTATGTCATGATATTATTATGTCCTATTTTGTATTTTTAATTTCTTCATGTGTACCTATAGTGAATACACATAATAGATCTATTTTATTTTAAAAATGATCTTTTTAAGTACTTCGTCTCAATCTCCTTTCATTGAGGCATATTTGGTTTTATACACAACTTTCATTTATATAGTTTATAAAACCCTTTGACTTTTACGTTTATTCAAAAGGTTTTCTTTTATAATTATGTGATTTTTAAATGATTTCAAAAAAGAGATATTTCTCTCCAATATATGAAAATCCAGTGCAAATGTATACGTAATTAACGCAAACTTAAAAATGTTTTCAGAAAACCCGACTCTCGATTGTGGTAGACAGGAAGGGATTGGGCATGGACCCATCATGGCCTGTAATTAGTCGAGAAGTCTCAGAATTAGTTATTTTGTTTTTAGAAGCTTGCATAATGTTTTCAGAAAAACACTGGATTATATTTGAGCAATTTTAAACGTAAGTATCTTCTAAAAAATTACATTGGTAGGTCTCATGAGACAACTAGACATGGAATTGGCCGAGGCCCTTTCCCAATTTGATTTCTGATTTTGGCCGAGGCCTTAATCATTTTAGACGTCTTGGACGAGGCCTTGACAAAATGTTTCAGAATGTCTGGCATTATGCATTCCATCATTATGAAAGTGGTTATTGATATTGCATGTGATTATTTGACCAGTAGAATATCCATGTGAATAAGTAAATGGCATTATATCATTTTACATTTGCCATATTATGTTAAAGTTCATGTTTAAAAGGCTTTTGTTTTAGTTATACATTGCCTTAAATGTTGATGTTTATTTATGAAAGCTTCCAAAATATTGTTATCCTTACTGAGAATCTGAGCTCACCCCTTTCAATGTTTTAATATTTTCCAGGATGTGAAGAAGTATTTTATGAATGACCTGCAGGGATAGTCAGAACAGGATATGAGTGTGGACTATGAAGACTTTGTTATTAGTTGTTCACTTTATGATGTAATGTTACGTTTATGAATGTATCTAGTGTTTCCAAGGCTACTAAACTAATCGGTCTTTCGAGACTTGATCTTTTGTGATCATGCCAATGTTACGAAGTAATGCACTGACTCCGGGTAGCTGGGGTCAGGGCGTTACAGTTGGTATCAGAGGCAGTTTAGTACTAACCTTGGATGCTAGATTTAGATAAACTCTGATTAGAGCACATAGCCTAAAGATAGACTTTGAGGATTAGTATAGATGAACTTCCTAGAATTTTGGTATTGTAGAGATGTTGTGAGTTTTCCGAGCAATACATCCCTGTCTGGATACGAGCAGGTAAGGGCGGCTCTGGCACATATGTACCTAGGGGTAAAACCCGAAAACACCGCTTTGAGCTAGACTCGAATGGGAACTGGTGCACGACAACGGGCCTTGCTGCACTCTTGGTTACGACACTCCCGGGGGATATGCTTAGGATAATTATCATTTTGTTTACAAACCACTATGAAGGGTTATGAGTATATATTTCCTCAAAGAAAACATTTTTCTGGATTATATCCATAAATAGTTAAATTTATGTTAAGTATCTTACAAGTATGGAATTATGTATTTTGATTCATAAACTAATATAGTTTATTCCATTGTTGAAAAATGACACCTAGTGGAAGGAATGGAAACCGTATCAATGCACGCACTCCGTGTAGGGATTGCCCTCCTGCTCAAGATAATTATTGTGGAGCTGGAGATACAACTGGTGCTGATCAACTTATTACCATACTGGGACAACTCACTCAGGTTATGAATAATAACCTTACTCGTATGGAGCACCCTGATCCGCAACGTGGAGGATCAATGTTAGACCGCTTCATGAGGCAACAACCGCCAACATTTATTGGGGGTACAAATCCATTAGTAGCTGAGAAATGGATATACTCCTTAGAGAAAATATTCTATGCCTTGGGGAGTAGCGAAAGGGAGAAGGTTGTCATGGCAGTTTACCGCCTCACTGGAGATTCCGATCAGTGGTGGTCGCTGATTCAAAACAAAAAGGAAGATGATGACGTATCGAATATGGAATGGAGGGAGTTCGAAGAGTTTTCTTAGAAAAATACTATCCTCATGACCATCGAGCATACATGGAAAGGCAATTTTCGAGTCTGAGGCAGAAGGAGGATGAGAATGTCGCAAAGTATGAGGCTAACTTTACAAGGTTAGCGAGGCATGCTGCAGATTATATATGTAACCCAAGAAGTAAGATTGATCATTTCTTTGATGGGTTAAAACCTTTTCTCCGTCGAGCCTTAGTCTCACAATCTTTCTCGTCGTACGAAGACATTGTCTCATGTGCTATCAAGACAGAAAAGGAATTCTCTAAGTCTTATGACAACAATGTAAAGCAAGAGAAGAAGAGAACGGTGGAACAAGAGATAGATAAAGGGAAAAAGGGAAAGAAGGATTTTCCATTATGTGATAATTGTGGGAAGAATCACCCTGGTACTTGCCTAAAAGGAATGAGAGTTTGTTATAAATGTGGGGAAAAAGGTCACCAGGCGCGTGATTGTAAGGGAAAGAAAGAGGCTATCAATGTGGAATGCTACAATTGTAGGGAAATGGGGAATTATACAAATGAATGTCCTAAGCGTTAGGGAAACTTACCTCAGAAAAGGCCAAGGGATCAAGGAAAATCTTATGCTGTTACTACAGTTGAAGCAGAATAACTAATGTGTTGGTGCTTTTGGACTCATGGATTATATTCTGGTTATTAGAATAATGTGATATATATATGTATTGTACTGCAGTACTTGTTGATTTCAATAAGGTTTTAATATGATGAAGGAAATAGTTTTTTAGTATTTGGCAATAATAGAATCTTTACTTTGTTTGGGGAATCTGATAAATTGATTTTGGAATTAAGAGACCTTTTAGAGAAAGTCTTGACAGAGGTATTTTGGATAACTATAAAGGTTGGAGTGGATTAAGTTGATCCTTGGATAGTAAATTTAAGGTTAAAAAATTTCTGAAGATTATTTTTGGAATACTATAGTTTTAGGAAAAGGACAACCTGCAGGGTGGGGCATAAACCGTCGCGTCGGACAAGCTGCAGGAATCGAATCCACAACCATAGAGCGACATGCCTTTATTACCTACCACTAGCCTACAGGAAGTCCCTGGTTATTACAAAATAATTTTACTAATCTAAATGGTATGTGTTAACATTTTGAACCTTATACAATTAGGATAAGTATAATATTTTTGAGTTCTATTATCTTTTTGAGTGAAAGATGAGTTGACGGTTGAAACTATAATTGTCAAGCATAAAAATATATATACCTATCTCTTATTCAATGAATAAATTAATTCTTAAACATTATTAAAGGGATATTAAAACAAAAAAATGTGTTATCCTAATACCTTATGTCTTGTTGAACTGATGATATTTTAAATCAACATAGATTAAAGGCTTTGAGGCCCTCAATTTGACAGTTGATTGTGATTGATGACCTCAATCACTCCCTACAAATATTTACATTTTTCCTCCAATTATATGTCTCTAATTTCCACCAATGTTCTCCTAATCGAGATCATAATTGGGTGGTGACTCTTTCATTTACCTTTCCCTCTTATTAAGGCTAAATTTTATTAATCTTATTTCTGATGTGTGTTTTCCACAAAGGTATTTTCTATTTTCAACCTTTTATTTTCAAAGAAAAATTTCAAATTGCGAGGACGCAATTTATTGAAGGAGGGTAGAATGTAACACCCCGAGCTTTCATGATACACCTCTCTTTCAATAATGCAATAGCTTGCATTTTACGCAAATTCGAGTTCTAACACACCGCGACTAATAAAAGTAGCCGTTATGAATAGTAATACCCACTTTTTAAAATTATAGAAATTTTATATTTCAAAATGGAATTCATTTTTTTATTCCTAATATTTAAATTAGCCTATGTTGAATTTTTTGTAGTTTTCTGAGAACTTCCAAATTTTTATGAATATTGAAAAATACTTAAAAACAAATTTTTTAATCAAAATAATTTATAATGATAAATTATAATATTTAGTGGTTTTAAAGTATAATTAGAATATATTTTACCATTTTATCCAATGGTGGTCTTTAGAATTAATTTAACATTGAAATTGGACATAAACAATTGCCAATCTTTTGATATAAATTATTTCTTAAAAACACGCTATTTGTCGTGACAGCGGGAATTAATTAATTAATGCAACTTATATGTTTGTAATTCCATAAAATAGACATCATTTTTGAATTCGGAATATCAATTATAGCTTAGGGTGAAATTTTGGCATTGTTCTGAAAAACTTCAATTTTTTTATGAATAGTGGAACCACTAAGTGGTAGTTAAATAACTGATTTTTTGTTTAAAACAAATATTACCACTTATGTGATTTTATTTTCAAAAATATGACATACATGGTTTTCAATAAGAAGTAAAATGTAGTTCAATGAGATTAAAATAATTTTTTGGTGAATCGTAACTTTTAAGTTCTTAATCGCGATTAGAGGTAATTAGTGTAGTTTAAGGTAAATGTAATGTTTTAATAATATGAGATGAGATTAAAACATGTGCTACCCTCATTGGATGTGCCATGGGCGACCAATACAATCCATGGGTCAACTTGGGGACCCCATGGAGCCACTTTAGTTGAAAAATGACATAAATACCTTTTATTTAATGTTAAAGTAAAAAATGACACAAACATGAAATGTTTTACTAAAACAATTTTTACATGGGGTTATACAAGTCATATTTTTGACTATAAATAGTAATTGGAAAGATAAAAAGATTTCCTACATCATAGTATTTTTTTATAATTTTTAGACATTAAATAAATTAAATTATTTATGACATCATGATGATGCAGCGATGACCTCATTATTTAACAATTTAAAGAAAATAAAACGATAATGTGAAATCTAAGGCTTACACTTGTCAAAAACCTATTGTATGAGTAGATTTCGAACCCTTATCACCTTATCCTCGAATTATATAAGTGTGGGACCTCTATAATCCGAAACTCATTTTATAATAAAGTGACTTTTCTTTACTTTCCAAGAGTGCCCCTCCTCTCCACTTATAAAAGGCCCCCACCTCTACCACCTCATTCACACTTTCAAGCCATTTGGCTCGGCCAACTTCTGCCCAAATACTCTCCCAACTTCCCCCTCTTACTCTTAGAAGCCTCACTTTGGGCATAACTCTTCCCAAGGAAGCCTTTGGCTCAAATCAAAAAGAGTTACCCGATTTTAAGGTAATGTCTTCTCTAATGTTGTTTTGTTTTATTTTTATTCTCCAACCCCTAAACACTTTTTATATATTTCTTTTGTAACAATACCAGTATCCTCAATATACTAGTATGTTGTTATAAGAAGTATTCGAGCTACACTTACACACACCTACATCTAATGGTTAAAGAACATACTGTTTCTGTGGATGGCGAATTTTTTCCTCACGAAACGATGATTGTTCAACACTCATATAACACCTCTAATGGTGGCCATTATGATGAAACTATTTTTATATATGATATATATTATTTTTTTTCCTTATGATTTTTTATTTTTCATTTATGGCATACCTTTATGGTTTCCATTATGGGTAAACACGATATTTTCATTTTAGGAAGTGCAGACTACCGCCCCCTCAAAGTGATTTGAATCGTTAATACCATATGTGGGATGTATAAAGGATGGAGTAAATGGTATTATATGATATATTATGCTGTAATTATATTATACATTTATATCATTATGATTTCATTCCATTAAATACTAAATAGAAATGAAATTAGCGTTCATGCGTACGTACGGCTTACCGTCTCCATGAACGGTGCATTTCATTTCTTACCTCTAAATGTTACGTAATATTATGAATGAATGTATATACTGGATATATATGATATATATGATATCTAACTCATGAATATAATTCTGGATATAATGGATATTTCACCACATGAACAACTTGTAATTATAAGAAGTTTATTGTTGACTCAAGTACCAAAGATCGACAAAACGACCGTTATTAACTTAAAAATTACATAATGTTCATAACATTTTAATAAGTGATATAAAAAGGATAATGAAATTGAAAACGGTTCCTAATAAGGTATATATTAACTCTAGTTTATTATTCAGGAGGTTAAAGAACGGTTGAGTCAAGTCGGACACGAGGTAAGGGAACTTCTTAACCCAATTTCTATTCTTTGGGTTAATCTCCTACTTTCAAATTATGTCATGATATTATTATGTCCTATTTTGTATTTTTACTTTCTTCATGTGTACCTATAGTGAATACACATAATAGATCTATTTTATTTTAAAAATGATCTTTTTAAGTACTTCGTCTCAATCTCCTTTCATTGAGGCATATTTGGTTTTATACACAACTTTCATTTTATAGTGTATAAACCCCTTTGACTTTTAAGTTTATTCAAAAGGTTTTCTTTTATAATTATGTGATTTTTAAATGATTTCAAAAAAGAGATATTTCTCTCCAATATATGAAAATCCAGTGCAAATGTATACGTATTTAACGCAAGCTTAAAAATGTTTTCAGAAAACCCGACTCTCGAGTGTGGTAGACAGGAAGGGATTGGGCATGGACCCATAATGGCCTGTAATTAGTCGAGAAGTCTCAGAATTAGTTATTTTGTTTTTAGAAGCTTGTATAATGTTTTTAGAAAAACACTTGATTATATTTGAGCAATTTTAAACGTAAGTATCTTCTAAAAAATTACATCGGCAGGTCTCATAAGACAACTAGACGTGGAATTGGCCGAGGCCCTTTCCCAATTTGATTTGTCATTTTGGCCGAGGCCTTAATCATTTTAGACGTCTTGGCCGAGGCCTTGACAAAATATTTCATAATGTCTGGAATTATGCATTCCATCATTATGAAAGTGGTTATTGATATTGCATGTGGTTATTTGAACAGTAGAATATCCATGTGAATAAGTAAATGTCATTATATCATTTTAATTTTCCCATATTATGTTGAAGTTCATGTTTAAAAGGCTTTTGTTTTAGTTATACATTGCCTTAAATGTTGATGTTTATTTATGAATGCTTCCGCAATATTGTTATCCTTACTGAGCATCTGAGCTCACCCCTTTCGATGTTTTAATATTTTCTAGGATGTGAAGAAGTATTTTATGAATGACCTGCAGGGATAGTCAGAAGAGGATATGAGTGTGGACTATGAAGACTTTGTTATTAGTTTTTCACTTTATGATGTAATGTAAAGTTTATGAATGTATCTAGTGTTTCCAAGGCTACTAAACTAATCTGTCTTTCGAGACTTGATCTTTTGTGATCATGCCAATGTTACAAAGTAATTCACTAACTCCGGGCAGCTGGGGTCAGGGCGTTACAGAATCATTTGTTAACTTTTATAAGTTTTAATTATTTTAAAAATATAACCCTGAAAAACAGTTAATATTTATATCCTTATCAAATTTTAGTAAATATTCATGCATGAAATAGTAGGAAGGCTAGTAAATCACATTAAATTTTCAAGGTTCAGCATCAGTTTTAAAACCTATATCCTTTCCATACCCACTCCTGTGGGTATATGGAAATACATTATTAAGAAGAAGTGAATAAAACCTGTACCAACTCCTATTTGACACATTTTAGCTCTTGATAGGAATGATTATACAATCTCCCATCAATTTATAATGTTTTATTATATAAAAATTGATCCAAACAAAGGAATAAATAATTTTTTGTATCTTCCCCACAATTTTTTAGTCCGACTCCTCAGTCTAATATGCCTGGATCTGATTCTCTCAACACGATAATGTTGAATCCTATTTTTTCCCTATAAAATGGTACTGAATTCTGGATCCGATTTTTTGATTATGATAATTCTAAATCTGATTATCTGAATATGATAATTCTAGATACTATTTTCTTAGTATAATAAATCTGGATTTGATTCTCTCAAAAAAATGATGCTGCTTCTGATTTTCTCAAAACAATGATCCTGGATCTGATTATCAGTATAATAACACTATATCTGATTTTCTTAAAAAAATGATGCTAGATCTGATACTCAGTGTGATAATTCGGGATTATATTTTCTTAAAAAAATGATGATGGATACGATTCTCAGTATGATAATTCTGGATCTAATTTTCTCAAAATGATAAACTCACTCTCAGTCTAAAAAACAAACTCTGATATAGTTCTCTATTCAATTCTTAATAAATGAGATGGGAAATTTCAATATTGAATTTTTCAGTTCTCTACCTTTTGCACGTGAGTGAAAAATTTGTGAATAAACTAATGATCTATTGAAGTATTTATAGGAAACTCAGAATACGAAGGCAGGAAACTTGGAAACTATCCAACTTCCTCAAATATCAAAAACTCTGAAAATCTCTCACAATTAAAACACCATTTTTGAATTCTTCAAACCTCCTTAGATTTCTCTAATATTTACACAAAATTGAAATTCTTGTTTGACCACTTCAATTATTCATAACTTTCTCAACTCTTTAAGATCTTTTGATTGGTCTAGATATAATTGTTCGTATCCGTTCCAATTTTCATCTGGTTCTGATCAATCTAGGTACAATTATCTTCCTCCTGAGTTTGAGTACGATCATCCTGGGTACAAAAAGTTTTTTACGATTCAGATGGATTATCAGATGATAAATTACATGATATAAATCGACATCAATATGATGTAAATACCATTTCAATAGAATTATAATTTTGATGGAATTATAATTATGATAAAACTCCCATTATAATGGAATTTTCATTATGATGAATTTTCCATTGTAATGGAATTCTCATTATGATAAAATTCTCATTACGAGAAATTACCATTATGATGAAGTTCCCATTATGATGAAATTATTCACGTTAATTTTTTTAATTTCTTCAACCCTCTCCACCATTTACTAAAAATATTTTATCATGAATGTTTTCATGGTTTGTGAGAACTTCTTGATCAGCAGAGAAACATATTTTTTTTAATAAATTATGAAAAATATTTGAATCTTGACATGACATTATTCTTTCATAACTCTTCAGTAACTTCATTCATTCTGTGATTACTACAAAGAGAGACTCACAAAAAATAATTAATTATACCATCAATTCTTTTGGATCTGATTATCTGAATACAATTCATATGGATCCGATTCCAAGAAGAAAAAAAAACATTCTAATACAAAACGGTTAGTTTTCAAAAAATACAAGACAACCATTAAAAAATTTTATCACTAAGGTACTTCAATATCTCCCTTTGTATTTGTTGAAAACACTCATTAACAACATTTCCAACAATCAAAATATTTTCACAACATTGATTTTTTTAACAACTCAAGTTTATTTAATTTTATGAAAACATATAATTTATAAAGTGGGAGTGTCTTGACACCACACTACAGGAAAAAGTAATTTTTTTGAATGAATTTCATCCCTTGGTGGCAAGAAAAATTTTTCACCGATGTAATTATAACCCCTTTTCACTTTTATTTTTACAGTTTCCTTTTCTCTCCCCCATTATTTTTTTCTCACATTATTTTTATCTGACTTTTCTTTTTCAATACCCCATTATATGTTGACCATAGATTCAGATTCATAAATGACGAAAAGTAAAAAATTCTTACAAAGTAAAAAGTTGTTACTTTATGTCCCCCTTTGTCAACATAATCTGAAGAATGGAGGGGGTACTTCCTTATGAATTATAGGAAGAATTTGGAGGAGGACAAACATGAAGTTGCAACCTCAATTCCTGAAACCATTATTTCATTATTTATATTGTAATGATATAAGAAATATAATAATTTATTGAAATGTATTCTAGAAAAATATCTACATCAGAAACATTCTCTTTTATAATGTGAAAAATTATATAAATGTGTTTTGATCATGAATATTGGACATGATTCTTAGAAATATCAATTGAAATATAATCATCAAAAAGTACCTTCAATGGTTTACAATATTTTACTTTCAAATATTCTAGCTGAACTTTTATACAAAGCATTTGAGTACAAGATTAAGTAGCTACACCATATTAATATTCACATGTGTTTGAAGTTACTGAAAATTGTTTCTTACTAGGAAAACTTACACAATATTCTACCAAGAAAAATGTTCCTCTTGTGGTTGATTTTATATCGTTATAATCTCCATCCGAATCAGAATTCATGTAACCATGAAACTTCATTTGACTGTTTATTTTGTATAAAAAAACATGTGAAGTTGTTCCTTTGACATATCTCATAATCATCTTTCTTTCCAAAATATGTGATTCTTTCGAATTAATTTGATACCTGGAACATAAATTAACAGCATACACAATATATGACCTTGAATATTTAATATAAATAAGACTTCTTATCAACTTTCAAACATCTTTCTAATTCACACTTATTATGGATTCATATTTACTCAATTTTGTGCTCACCTAAATAAGAGTTGAAACTTATTTGGATTCCTCCAGGTCAAACTTATTTAACAATTCCCTGGAATACTTGTCTTGAGAAAACAATTTTTTTTTATTTTTTCTGAACTTGTATTCCTAGGAAGAATGTTAGTTCATACAATTTTGAACTTTCAAAAGTCTTATTTATTTCTTCAGAAAACTCTTCACAAACATTTTCTTCATCCCTAGAAAAAATTATATAATCCACATAAACAATTACAATTAATGTTACAGAGTCAATATCTGTCACATAAAAGTACTTATCCACTTTTCTTTTAGAAAATTTCATCATTATCTAAAAATTTTATAGTTTCAAATACCAAGCATGTGGAGATTGTTTCATCCCATACAATTCTCTATTAAATTCACAAACATTTTTTTCATGCTACTCAAGATGAAACCCTCATGGTTTATCAATGTAAACTAATTCCTCAATATCACCATTTAAGAAAGATTAATTTACATCCATTTGATAAAATTTGTAATTATGATGAGAAGACACTGGAAGAAAAAATCATATAGATTATAGCCTTTAAATGGGGAAAATGTTTTTATCAAAATCCACACTTTCCATCTATTCATAACCATTAAAAAAGTCTTTTTTTATTTCTTGATACTTCTCCATGATCATTAATTTTGATTCTATAAAACCACTTATTTCCAATAAAATTTTTATTTTCTAGTTTTGAAATTAGTTCCTATGTTTTATTCTTCTCAATATGATCCAACTCTTCATTCATATAACCCTCCCATAATTTATATTTAATTGACTTTGAAAATAATTTTGGTTCACCTTTTGAGATAAGTGAAGTATGATTTTCAAATTTCAACTTCCTTCTGGACTGAACCAGAGCCTTCTGATACCCAATAATGTTTTTTAGATTCAACATGTTTTCATTAGGTAAGAAATCTCAAGGTTTCCCAACAAACATCACTTTCATCACCACATGACTCATTTCAATATTGATGAGGATATTTTGGATAACATTCACTATTATTGGAATTCTCTAATGTATCATCCTCATGATTGTCAACAACCATTGGTAAGGAATTTGATTTTCAATTACCTTCACATCGTTTGAGTCAACCAATGTTTTTAAAAAATTGTTCCAACATTTGTAACTTCTCTTATTTGGTGAGTAACCCATGAATGTTCCTTCCTCAATTTTCACATCAAACTTTCCCAAATATAGATTCTTTATTTTGAGAAAACACGGGCTTCCAAAAACACTGAAATATTTAAATGAAGTTTTTTTATTACATATTTAATAACAAGTCACGTTGGTTTCTAGTCATAACAAGAATATATTTTGAACATGTAGAACAATACTAAGAGATTCTATCCAAAATAATTTTGAATGTTTGTATTCTGCTAACATTCTTCTTCCTATTTCCACCAAGATTCTATTCATTATTTCTTATGGTCCATTTTGTTGTCGAGTATAGGGTGCACTATAATGATGTTTGATACCATGTTTTCTCAGATATGCTTCAAAGTTTTTATTTGTGAATTCCGTTACATTATATATTCTCATATTCTTTATGAAAACCCCCAATTTTTTTGAACATATTTTCTGAAGAATTTGAACATTTCAATAGCCACTGAATTGTGCTCCAGGAACATGATGTTTTTCATCCGAGTGAAATCACTAATAAGAGTGATAAAGTACAAGTCTTCTTTTTTTGACTGATGTCTCATCTATCCACATAAATTGGAAGGAATATGTGCAAGTGGTCTGGTATATTGAATATCAAATATTTTATGAATTTTCTTAGGCATATTTCTTTTCGGGAATGTAATACAAACATCTTCTTTTCAATTCGGAAATTTTTTAGACAACATAAAATTTAGAAAGTTTATTCATGTTTTATGCCCAAGGTGGCCAAGTAACTGGTGTCACAACTTGTTTTCATCTTTAGTACTCAAGTAACAGGATTTACTGAATTATCTTATTTTAAAGAGATTCTTATTGGTTCTTTCTCATTTTTTAATGAATTTTCCATCTTTCACACTTTTGATGATACAAGAATCATTTCTAAAGATTACTATTTTCCATCATCACAATGTTTAATTACAATATGTAAGTTATGTTTTAGCCCATTAACAAGTAAAAATTCCTTATATTTCAATTTCTCTGCTTCAATCTCTATCATTCCGATTCCTATATTTTTAGGGAACTATCATTTCCTAAAGTAACTACTCCTCCATCATGAATTTTGACATGTTTCATGATTTCTATATCTCTTATCATATGTAAAGAACAAACACAATCAAGTAAACATGGTTTGTTTCTGTTACATTCTTTCAAGGCTATGTCAACAAAAAAAGATCTTTCCCTATCCTTATTATTTATAGATTTCTTTTATTTTCTGTCATAGACAACTTTTTCGGAATAGAGTGTCATATATATTTCAATATGATGACCAGAATGATCACATATTCCTAAAACATCTTCCAGACATTCAAATATATTCTATATTGTAATGTTTCTAACATCTTGAGAATTCACCTCTACAACTTTTTGTTAGTTAGGAAAGTTTGTCAACATTCATTAAATATTCATTCCACTTTTCTAAAACCTTCTTTCAGTTAGAGATAAGTTGGTCCAATAATTATACGCTCTATTCCCATAGATTTCAAAACACCATCAATAGCCTTCAAATGTTTATTTTCTATTTAAGAAAGATTTTTCTCTATAGATACTTTTTTGATGTTGGTAACTTCTTTTATATCTAATATACTCAGGATGTAGACCATCTTTTCATTTGAGTGAGTTATATACCTTTATATATTTGATAGTTTTCTCACATACTTTCTCCACCCAGTCTTTCCCAATACTTTTTATAGAACCTAAAATGTTAAAAGAATCAAATGAAACATTGTTTTTGTTAAGATAAGATTTCACCTAATTCTCATATTGATCCTTATTAGAAACTTTAAAAGACTCAGCTTTTACTTTTGAAGCTTTGTTGAAGTATTCATTCATCTTACTCAAGCTTCTTTCAGACACGATATGTTTTGATTGAAATTTTTTAACTTCTTCTTTTTTATTTTCCAACTTATTAGTAATATCTTAAATTATTTTTCTATATTCAGCAATTATTTGTTTATAACTTAAAATATCATTGATGTATTATTCCTCCTGCTTGATAACATATTTTATTCAATCAGCAACTTCTAGAAACTTTTTATCCATATATCTAATTTTATTCTTGAGAGCTATGTTTTTATCAAGAATCACACAAAGTTCTATTGTATAATAATAATCTCTATAAGATTCATCACCACATTCTTCAATATCTGAGGAATATTTTGTTTTATCAACTTTTTCAATAAAGGTTCTGAATTTTTCTAAACTCTCTTCCACATAAGAATTAATTTTGGTTGAGTCTGAATCAACATTCTTAATGAAAATACTTCTTTTGTTTCCAGTAAACAAAATATTTTATTTTTTAGAAGAATTTTCTTCCTTTTAATTTTTATTCCACTTCTTCTAGTGAGGTTTTCCATTAGAATCATCTCAATATTCAAAAAAATAATTCTTGGGTATATTCATGGAAGAGTGTTAGATTCCACTACACTCAAAAAATTTGATAGGAATTTTACCTTTATACATTCTTATTCCTCTTAGATAGTCCTTGGACATGAGATAT
Organism: Viscum album; assembly: GCA_963277665.1. Taxonomy (NCBI): domain Eukaryota; kingdom Viridiplantae; phylum Streptophyta; class Magnoliopsida; order Santalales; family Viscaceae; genus Viscum; species Viscum album. The sequence goes on along the minus strand of OY728133.1, from coordinate 1,017,369,113 downwards.
ATGTTTATTTATTCAACTCATCATCCTATTTATCTTTGGATTCACATGGATCAGCATCTACAAAATCTTGAAATTTTAACTTTCTCAATGACTGAAAATCAATTTCATCTTTCTTATTATTTTTAAACACTGGATCTTTCATCATTTACTAATACAAAAGAAATTTATGCAATTAATTAATAGATTAATCATATTTATCTTCTAAAGAATAAATTTTAGAATCAAACATGTCGGGAAAGTTTTTCATAGTTTTATAATCTTCCAAGACATCTCCAAATACAATGATGTTGCAAAAAATTTCCTTTACTCTAGTGAAGTATTCATCAATTGATTCTTCATTAATCATTCTGATGTCTTCATACTTACTACATTAGATTTGTAGCATTCATTCCTTAACTTTTGTATTTCCTTCAAAAACACTATCTAGCTTGTCCCACAAACTTTTTTATGTTTTTAGACCCACCACCTTATGATAAAAATTATCTGATAAGGACATAAGGATTAAATTCCTTACCATTATATCAACTTCTATATTTATCTAATCAGAAAATGTCATAGGAGTATCCTTCTTAATAGGTGGAAAACCAATAGCAATATCATCAAAAACTTCAAGACTAAGATATAAGAGATAAAGAATCATCCTATTTTTCTATCCATAATACTTTTTCCAAAAAAATATCAGAAATCTTCTAATGTTGTCAGAATTTATATTATCTATGAAAAGGATTCCACAAGGGATACTTTTTTTTTGACACCAATTGAAGATTCAATGGTTCGAATAAAACATGAGTGGGGGTGGGGAATCAGTTATTAACTTTTATAAGATTTATTTCTTTTAAAAAACAAACCCTTTCAACCTATTTGATTTATATCCTTATAAAATATTAGTAAATACTCATGCATTAAATAATAGAAAGAAATTAAATCACACAAGATTTACTAGGTTCAGTCTTAGTGGGAGAACCTACAACCTTTCCATAGACAGTCCTGTGGGTCTATGGTAATCTACTGTTAAGAAGAAGTGAATACAGCTTGTGAAAACTCCCATTAGAAACCTTTTATTTCTCAATAGGAATGATTATACTGGATCCCAATAATTTAAAATGTTTTCTTATAAAGAAATTGAGCCAAAAAAAATAATAAATGCTTTGTTGAATCATCTCTCTAATTTCCCAGTTACAATCCTCAGACTGATTTGGTTAGATCTGATTCTCTCAACAGGAAAATGTCGAATCCAATTTTTTCTCAATACAATGATGTTGGATTCACGATCTGATTTTCTATATACAATGTTTCTGGATCCAATTATTTAAATATGATAATTCTAGATCTTATTTTCTCAATAAGATAAAGCTACATCCGATTATCTTAAAACACCGATGTTGGATCCGATTTTCTCAAAATAATGATGTTGTATTCAATTCTCAGTATGGTAACTCTAGATCCGATTTTCTCAAAAAAATGATTCTAGATTCAATACCCAGTATGATAATACATGATTTTTTTCTTCTGAAAATGATAAACTCACTCTCAATCTACAAAACTCAAACTCTGATAGAATGCTCGATTGAAATTTTCATTAATTAGATGGGATCATTAACTTTTAAATTATTCAGTGCTCCACATTTTTCACATGTGTGATAAATATTTGAATGAAAAAATGATATGATGAATTATTTATAAGAAACTTAGAAATAAAATGAGGGATACTTGGAAACATTCCCACCTCCTCAAATATTAAAATCTCCTAAAATCTCTCAGATTTAAAATTTCAATTTTTTACTTCTTTAAACATCCTTGGATTTCTCTGAGATTTGAAAAAAATTAAAATTTAAGTTTGAGCCCTTAAATTCATCAATCCAGCCTCAGATCATTACAATATTTTGATTGACCTGGATATAATTATTAGTATCGATTCATCTTTCCATCTTGTTATGATCAATCTATGTGTGATCATTTTTCTCCAGGATTTACGTATAACCATCCTAGGTACACAAAGTTTTTATGCTTTATATGGATGTTAAGATGATACAATACCTAATGCTGAACAACCTCAATATGATGTAAATCCCATTACGAAGGAATTTTCATTACGATGAAATTCCCATTATTATGAAATTTTCATTACGATCAAATTCCCATTATGATGGAATTATCATTATGATGAAATTTACATTATGATGGAATTATTATTTTGGTAAAATTCCCATTACGTTGGAATTATAATTATGATTAAATTCTCATTATGATAAAATTATTCACTACACAATTTTTAATTTCATCAAACCTCACCACAATTTCTTCAAAAGATTTTATCATGAAAGTTTCCCTGATTTGTAAGAACATCTTGATCAGTACAACATCGTATGATTTTGTTTTAGAAAGTATGAAAAATTTATAAATATTGACTTCAGAATTGTTATTTTAAAACTCTTCAGAAAATTTATTCTTTCTCTAATTATATTAAAGAGTGATTCTCAGAAAATAATAAATTCTGCCACCGATTCTTTTGGGCTCAATGATCTGAATACAACGTTGGTGGAATTATTCCTGAATCTGATTCCTGAAAAAACAAAAACATTCTAATACAAAAAGGTTAGATTTCAACAAATACAGAATCTTTTTTAACACCATTTCACACAAAGGTACTTGAAATTCATTTTAGGGTTGTACATCTATAATTGGAAATGTTATAAATATATTTTGACATGGTTCTCAACAGGTATGCTTGGGAGCCATGTTGGTATGGTTATCACATGGTGGCTTAATAAGCATGCTTATCTCATTGAGTGTTATTGATTATTGATTAGTGAGTGATAATTCAATTATAAACATTTTCTTATTTTCATCATTCATACATAGCTCTAAGATGATGTATATTTGGGTTTCTTAATAAGGCCCTACTTAATTTTATTCCCACACCTTGGATTAGAATCTTAGAAAACATTCATACCTTATATCTTCTATTCAAAATGGAGAATGAGATGTGAGGTTGATTAGGTTGTGGAAGATTGATGTCTATCAAAGATTGGGATGTGACCCATAGAGACTAGTAAGGCCAATTTGAAGATTTAATTTTCTCATTATATTTTATATGGGATTGAATTAATGGGAGATCATTTCGTGTTTCGTATTAAAACATTATTTTAATTTTATGTGATTGGATGTGTATTTTTATATGATATATGATGTGTATGTTTGTTGGTTATATATTGTTATTAATAAATTTTATATTTTTGACATAGACTTCTCAATTAATGTTTTAGGACCTCACCATTAGTCTGTAGACTTTTCTATATGGGGAAGTAATCATGAATCCATGTGGTGTCCTCGGCCCAAGAACTGCTATGTTGAACAAGATTAGGTTGTTACAAAGTGGTATAAGAGCTTGTTTTTTTATTTGGTAACATAGTAAAAAGGTGGTCAAGAAATGTTTCAATGAATTTAATGTATATCATACCAGGGCTTTGAGAACACCTTTTCTGATAGGAATCATTGGTTACTAAGGGATGAGATTATTATTCACTGTATTTGATGTTATCATTGTGTTATTTGACCTTGGGTTCCACACTTTGAATATGAATTTATATTTTATTATAGAATTTGGATCTTAACTTATTGGAAAGAGATTATATTCATGCATACTGATTAGGCATATAACATTGAAATTTCATATAGGTTCTTCCATATAGATATTTTTGGTTAGTTTTTTAGTTCATTGACATTTTAGTAACCACATACTTGGATATTTCCAATATAACATTTCAGTGGAATTATAATCATCTAGACTACAGTGCATTTCATTTTGATTCTAGGGCATGTGGATATTATAGAGGGTGGTTATCTGATGAAGGTAATGCAATCCCTCTATCACAGGATTTATGAAGACCGATCATGGGTCATTATGTGTATTTGATTCACTAGTAATAAATCGATGAGGGCATAGTATTCCTGAGAAGTGATTTAAGGATTTGAAAATATTTCATTGGAGATGTTGCTTAGATTAAATGAATTTTCAAAAATTTGATATATAAAATATTCCCATATAGTTTCTAGATATAATTTCACTTAAAAATAATCAGTGGTTATGTGAGAAACCTGATAGGAATTTGATACGGTGATGAGTGATGTTCGATGTACATGGTATGAAAATTACACAAGTGGTTTTGATATAAGAGTTGTGTTTTAGTGGGAAGGTTACTTTGGATACCTAGAAATGTGATTATCAGGATGTGTTTTTTATTACATTGTGGGGGATTTAGTTGACTCTCATGGAATCAAGAATGATTCCCATGTGGTGAGTGGTCATGTGGATATCATTGGCATGGGTGACTCCATGGGCTATGGTGGTGAGATTGACATGAAGTGGGGTAATAGTTAGTGGGTAAGGTTTTTAAGCCTATGTTTGATGATATGTGACATATGGAAAAATTATTTAGTTGTATGATTGAGTTTCACAAAAACATGTGTTCATTGGGATTGGTTGAGACTTATTAGGATCATGATATAGAAAATGTTAGTTGGTTCCTAGGGAATCACTATCCCTTGAGGTGGAGAGTGAGAATTGGTGAGGGTTTTCGTGTATATTCTTAGGGTTTGAGGGAAATTCTTCACTACATTAACATGATACATATTTTATTTATGAATATGTTAATAGGTTGAATATGGGATCTTTGACTATTTTTCTAGTTTTTGAAAAACCAGAGTGTTAGTGATGTTGTGAGAAGACAGTTGGAATAAAAAAACAAGATGTAAAATGAAAATGAAAGATTTACCTATATGGTGAGAGATGAAATTTGTGAATTATTGGGGTGTCATTATACTGTTAATATAGTTTCATGCATTTATATTAATTGATAGGATGTGCGATAGTTCTTTTGAGACATATTGGGGTTTATGTTGGAGGATGAGTATATGGTGATCCCCATTGTGGTGAGAACACCATTGGATGTTGTAGAAATACATTATAGATTGTCCATAAATAAGTGATGGTGGATCATATCATTTGCCCTCAGGTATGGTGAGGATGGCCATGTCTATTCCTTTAGACTAGTAATGAATGGAGAACATGATATGTAATTGAGAATTTGGTTTAGTGATGTGATCATAATGATAATTTTATGTTAGGGGGCATTATATTTGTCACATGTGAATGAACCTCATGCCAAAATTTTCATGTATGTGGAGAGACCATTTAGTGGATATTTGGGGTGGCAGCATGATACTAGTGTGTAAGAATGTACAAATATGATTTGTTTACTTATTGAATTAAATTTTTTTTATTTTGATGAGGTTTTGGCTTGATTCAGTGTATTATTATTGGGAATATAGTTTTTTGTTCTTATTTGAGGCTAAGTTAAATTCGTGGGGTTCCAATTGTCATATTGTGATCATGATAGTTGGTTTCATGGTTGATGATTTGAATTTTGGTTTAAATTGTTAGTCTAGTTCATACATTGGTGTGTTCAATTAGAAGATTCTATAATTCAATCAAGTGTTATGGAATCATTATCAGGTTCATAATGATTTATCAATTAATGAAAATGATATTTTTTTATAAATGTTTGTTGTGGGAGGTTGGAATATAATTTTATCCAGAGTTAGATGTAGTGAGGTATAATTTTTAGGGGAATTTCTCGAAACATGGTTGGTGGGTCAGTGGATCACTAGATGAGTGTTTTCAACAATTAATTCCTATGGGAGAAGTATAATGTTTTTTGGTCATTATGGGTAGATCATTATGATGAGTATTACTATAACCTTTAAGACGAATTAATTAGAGACACCATGGTGTTATAGGAGTGATGGGTGCGTTGAGTTTCATATCGGTGTTGGCCTATATTGGGTGTGTTTTTATTGGAATCCCTTAAACGATGAATTTGATGACTGGAGTTGTGAATCATAACTAGTATAGGTTTTGAGACTTTTTTTTTGAAATTATCATGCATTCTTAGGGATGGGAATAATTCTGGTACGGAGGTTGTAAAACCACACATATATTTTTTATTATGTTTTGGTGAAATTTTGAATTTTTGATTTGTTGAGGGGTTCTTTTTGAGAACCAGTAGATGTAATGAGATATTATGTCTATTTATTTCCATAAATAGTGTTTATAGACCTGGTTTAATGTTTGGATAATTTTTTGGGTGCTGTAGGGGATTCCATTGAATGGTCGGGTGACCCAGGAAGCAAACATTAAGAAGCCAAAATCCATTCGCATTGGGAAAAGTGGTCTATTATTTAAATCAGGGTATATGAGGGGTCTTACTCTATCACTGTGGATTTCATTGGATGAACTATATTCATGAAATGAATGTTTCACTAGGATTTTTTATAAAAAAGGGCCAAACACCCTTTGTTCATATTGGAAGAGAACATATGGGAGGGGAGAGCAGCCAACACTACCCTTCCATCGACCCACCATGATAGAGAATGGTCCCTATGGAGATTTCATGGTGTATCTAAGTTAAGGTGTTCATTCCTCACTATGTTGTTCTTCATATTAATTTTCCAACACATTTTAACTGATTTTGGTTCGGGTTCTTAATGGTTTTCACTAAAGAATTATAGAAATCATCTCGGAAGATTGAGCATTCATGGGTGGTGGATAGAGGAGGAAAAAAGGAAATACATACATACCTATTCAATCTATTTGAGTGAAGTTATGTGATCATATTACATTATCAAATGTTTTTTCCTAAATTAAATGAATTTTTATAATAGAAATAGTTTATAATTTTGGAATTTTAGATGGATGAGGTATGAGTGCATGTTTGGAGTAGAAGACACTCTATTGATCAATGTTTTGAGAATAAAATGATTTGTAATGAATTATTTTGAAATTAAGTAGAATAAAATTTAACTGAATACATATTTTTAAATTCAAATAATCAATTAGGCTTGACATTTGGCATGAGGAAAGTTCCATGAATCCTGTACTAGTTTTCGTAGAGATCAATAAAGGGTCAACTCTATGTTTCAATATGGTTGATCGTACAACACAATTCCATATATATGTATAATTCTGAGTTTTTATGAGTTCATAATTGAATGGGTTCAGGCTTGGTGTTAAGGGACTATTGGTTCCCTGGTTATATTAAATATAATGGAGTTAGGACTCCTATGGCTTGAGTAATTACTCCATACCACTTAGATGAATTAGGATTTCACAAAATCTATGTCAGAAAAGGGAACTAGTGATGGCTAAGTTGACATGGTGTATTGGGAAGGTCTTAGTGTATGCGTAGACGTGTTTCAAATACCATGTTGAGTTTCTAAGTATAGTGTGCATGCATAAGAATCATGAGTACAATAGTTGAAGAGAAATTTGATTGAATGTATCATGAGTGATGGGGAGATTCCTCTTGAAGATGGGTATGGGTCATGGTTTTTTCTTGAAGAAGGGGAAGTCTACTGAGAAATAGCATATGTGATATAGAGGATTTTCCTCCAGCTGATTATCTAAAGGATATCCCTCAAGAGATATGATTCTAGACCTCGGCGTGGGTTGTAGAAGTAGGTTGGGACTTGATTTTTTGATTCTATGTGGGATTTTATGGGAATTATATCCCACCATTTCTGTTTAGGATTGGGTTTAATTGGATGTATTAGTATGGTCTCTGGGTTTTGGAACCATGAGTGATGAAGATTTCAGAATGTTTGGATCCAAACATGTGGTCTGGGCCTAGATTATGCATTGAAAAATGATGAAACTAATGGGTGATAGAGGCATATTTGTATCAATTATTAGAGATTGGGGTTTTTGTGGTTGAACACATGGGTACCCTAAAGGGAAAGGTGAGACATTTTGTGACAAGGGTATTTTTCATAAGTGACTAGTGTTCTGAGATATTCTGGTGAGATATATGATTGTTTACATAACCATTTGTGTTGAACGTGTTATGTGAGGTGATATTTTATATAGGAGGAGTATAACTTAATGAATGAAATTTCAATGTGTTATAAGTGTAGTCATCATATTATAAATTTCCTATAAAGTCATTGCTCTTGTGATAGACAATTCCAAGAGAGTCCTGGTTTGAGGATCACCCATGAGATGAATGGGTTGTGGTTTGATGTAGAATGTCATTAATGGACCATTCCTTGAGGAGGATTGGGATGAGGAACACCATGGTGAAGAATCATATACAAAGTAGACCTTACAGTAGTTTTCTTGAGAGGAAGACAACCTTTTAGAGAGTTGGGACATGTGTTACGTAGAAATTTCATTAATAGGCATGGGTCAAGAATTACATGTTAGAGGGATATGTGAAGGTATTATGTGAGATCTAGAAAATAGACCATTTGCTGAGAAATAAGTGGTTGGATAATATGTGTATGTATGATTGGTCCCAATCTCTTCAAGTATTTGGTGGAGGTTTATCCTCATCCATACCGTAAGTTTTCAGGCATGATATGGACAATGATATGATGCGAGGTTATGACTAGAGTTTAGATTTTCACTAAATCATATATGGTTGGGCACAATTCTGTTCTACATAGTAAACAATTTCCCAATAAGAATGTGTATCTCATCAAGTGTAGTGAAAGCCTAGTTATTACATGATAGCTATGAAGTGATGTTTATTTTTTTACTTCTTTTCCTCATTTACATACATGAATTTGAAAATATTTATTAAGGGTTATTTGTGAGACCCTACTATGTTTTATGATCATAACTAGAATATTTATTTAGGTGCTTGTGAATATATTACGTATTCTTTTTAGTCTAATGCATGGGTTATAAGGTTGATCAGGCAGGGGTAGATCGATTTGTACTAGAGGTTGGGATGAGGCCTAAGGATGGAAATATAGAAAGATGGCATATTTAATTTTTATTTTATATTTTATATGGGATCGAACAAATGAGGTATCAATGCATGTTTTATTTGATGGAATCATTTTTTATTATTTGTGATTTGATTTTTTTATTTTTGTACTATGATATGGATGTTTTTTGGATATTTTCTGTAATCAGTCGCTATTATATTGAGGGAATGGTCCCATAAATACATGTCAAAATACCTCATCTATATTTGGGATCCTCTAGAATAAATTAATTACAATTTATGATACATGTAATCTTAATCATTAGAACTTCTAAGTATAAATGGTATAAGGTGTTATAATGGGAAAGTCACGAGTAATATCTTTATGGTTTCATATAGTGTGGAAGAGGAATGGTAGGCCAAGGCATGACTTAGATGCCTCTTTATTATTATTAACATAGACAACATGATTATTTATTATATGAGAGATTAATATGTGAGAGTAACATGGTAATGTTTTAGGTTCATGACCATATTATTGATTATGTTTGACTTAATGAATCATGAGTTCGATTGTGTCAATGACTGATACTAGAGCATAAAAACTATTTGGTTCAGATAAGAACAAATTGTATTGGGTTAAGAAATTATGATACTGTTATTAGTGGTTGTATATACTTGTAAATAAAATAGTGAGGGTTATCCTGGATTTTATACAAATCCCTGAGGAGTGGGTGAAAGTGTGCGCTAGTTATATGCAGTGCATGTTCGGTTCATGGATTAGTGAGTGGGAAATGTACAGTACATTGGGAGTGGTTGGGTTCAAGGGGAATTGTATATTTTTAGTGATGAAGGTCATTTATCCTAGATTTTAAAGCTAAGAGGTAAATAAATGGACCATAACTACGTTATGTACAAGATATCACTCATGGAGAGATATAGGATGGGGTGTGAAATTTCAGCCATTTGTGGGGTTTGAATAGATGTGATCAGTAGAATTCATTTGGTTGTGTTGTAAAATGTATTTGATATTAATGAGACATGTTTCCTCTATCATAATATGTAAATTTAGTATTGGACTAATGTACTATGGTACATTCTATTTGATCATGAGACATTATAGGGGTATTTTGGAATGTGATGGGCATGGATGGGGAGGAGTGACACATGTGTGATGTTTGAATATATTTGGAATTTCACCCAGGGAGAAGTTTAAGGGAAAATAGTTCGTGGGGAGCATACCATTTGATTCTCATGGGTGTGTCCCACAATTTTTTTGGTTTTTAGAAAATGTTGAAGATAAATTTCATGGTATGTTTAGAATGGGTAGTATTTAGTTTTTTTAGATTGAAATAGAGTATGATCAAGGGAGTTACATACAAAAATTACATTTGTAAATGGATATAACAAGGGTGAAAAATATAGGGAGATAACATTTAGTAATTATATGATAAGGATACTCCTTTTTTGGGGAGTGTCGAACCTATTGAATGTGTATGAAACTAATGTCAAGAGAAGCATGAAAGTGGTAAAATCAATTGTTGTATGGTTGAGTTAAAATGTAGATGAAGGTCAGTGTATAGACTTATTTATATTTTGTTACCTGGATAATAAAAAATTTGGGATTCAAATGTTGTGTTATATGATGTTATTTTTTTTGAATTTTGATCAGTGTAAAATTTGATATGATTTAGGAGTGAGTCTGATTGAAGATGTATCATTGATCATGGCAGTGTGCAATAAAGGATTTGGTTAGTAAAGGATCCAACTATAGAGTGACACAAAGTTTTAGTTTTGGATTATATTATTGGTGTTCGGATAATAAGAAGATTCCTATCAGAAATAAGTTATCCTAATCAATATATGTAATGTTTTGTTGGCATATAAGGCTGATCATTTTTAAGGAAATTCATCTAGAATAGGAAATTTTTTTGATTATAATTTATTATAGTGAGATAGAAAACAAATTACATGAATATTATCTAGTAATATAAACATTTTTTCAGGATAAATCAAGGGTTTTTTTGGTAAAATATTATATAACCAGACATAGTTTATAAATGGTGGAAATGTGCCTAATTCAATTTGAAATCAGGAACAAAGATTAGTGAATAATTATGTTACGTTGATTAAATATTTGGATAAATTTATTGGTGTTCAACATGGGATACAAATAATTATTTTTGGGAGCTTCAAATGATCCACATCATTATGGGTTTTGAAATTATGAGTTAATTCAAATTATAGGATTTGAGAAGGGATATGGTGGAGATATATTTTAATATTTTTTATACAGGTGGGGTTTTATTCTATAATGTGAAAGGATCATGTAATATAGAGAGGTTGATTGAGGTTCACACCATTACTAGTAGAGGAAACATGGTATGAAGGTAGTTGGTCATGTCGTGACCATTGGGTGTCATAGTGTGGTGGTTTTTGATTTATTTTTTTCTTAAAAGAAAATACCCATACATATTGGGTCACTTCATGGATAGGGACACAATACATGGTAATTAATAAAACATATTAAAATTGATAAATGGGAAAATAATATATATGAAGCTCATACCATAGTGAAGGGTTTCATTCCATTGGCATACATAATTATAAATCCTTACTTGTTTTCCTTTTGAAATTCCTAAAGAAATGGTTGGTCACATAGTGACTTTGTAACACCTTGATATTTTGTGAATTTTTTTTAATTAATTTACCCTTTTGATATTTTTCATTTCAGATGAAACTAGAAATAGCTATTTATATTTATTTATTTATTAAAACACTAAGTCAAATATTCCTTTCACATGACACTAACTTAGAGTACGTTACCTACAACACTAAATTAGAGTATGTTACATGCAACACTGACTTGATAAATGTTACATTCAATACCGAATTAGCATACACCTCAAGCAACAAAGAGTCTCTACAAAACATCATTTTAATGATATAATTATTTAAATGAGATAATGATAACCTAGATATTGAAATGATTAATATAAATAGTAATAAATAATTTTCAAATATTTTTTTATAATTTTTTTTATATATAAAATATATTCATAATGACATATATGATTTTTCGTAAAGTCCTTTTATGTTCAAAGACAATGTTTTCTCAAATAAACTAATTTTAATGTCCTTTTGTGAAAAATAATAATATTAATTATAAAAAAACTTAGAAATTTAATTTTACAATAATAACTTCATTTTTGAATTTATAATTTCTAAATTAGATTAGGGTGAAATTTAGGGATTTTTATAAGAAACATCATTCTTTAATGAATACTAAAGAATACAGATTTTTAGTTAAAAACGACTATTTCATTTAAATAATATTTAATGATAAATTATATTTTAAATTTGTTTTAAAGACACATTATAAAATAAATAAATATTAATACAATTTAGGTAATTAAAATCAATTTCACTATAAATTGAATATAAAAACTTAATAAACTTTTGAACATCATTTTTGACTTTAAAAAACATTAATTTCATACTGTCTGCGAGATTAACATTAATATTTAATTTGTTGCTTCAGGGACTTGAATTTCAAAAAAACCATCATTAAGAATTTTAATCATTTTAATATTTAGAGTCTAATACAATCAAATTAATGTTTTTCCAAAATGATTAGTAAAAGTTATTATAATTAATCACAATAATTAAGGCCATATTAAACATAATTAGGGACTAAACCTTAATATTAGGGACCCAAATGACCTATAAAATTCTAAAAAACCAATTTAATTTCAATATTTAGTCCATAAACCTTCCATTATTTATTTATTTTTATTTTTTATGACATTTTTAGGTAATAAAATGTGTACACATAACCTGTTTTAAGAAACTCTAAGTGAGTCCTTTTTAATCCCTATAAAAGGCCACCGCCTCTATTACATCCTCAAACCTATATAAAATCATAGGTATTTCCAATAACATCCCAATACACTTCACAAAAATCATCCTTTCCTCCTAAAAGCTTTTCCGTTGTCCTAAGAAAATCCATGGAAGCCTTTTGACACAAACCAAAAGGAGTTACCCAATTAAGATGTAACATCTTCTATCGAGTACATTATTTTATTTTCTTTCAACACAATATCCATGTTTTTTGTCCATTATTTTATAAAAAAACAGTATCCTAAATATTATAGGATATTTTATGCTAATTTTTCAACCTACACTTACACACACCTCTATCTAATTGATGATGAACATACTGTTTATGTGTATGGTGCACTTCTGCCCCACTAAATGTTGATTATTCAATTTTCCTTACCACCTCTCATGGTGAAAATTATGTTGGCAACTATGTCTAAATAAGTTATATATTATATATATTATTAATTTAAGATTATGTATTCTTTTTTGATACATATCTTTTTACTTTCCATTTGGTGTTAATATGATATTTTTGTATGAGGAAGTGTTGACTACCGCCCCTTAAAGTGATACGATTCGTTCATGCACTACCTGGATTGTATTAAGGAAGCTTTTAGTGAATATATAATACATATATGATATAATAAATTTTCAATGATGATGATATATATAAATATATAAATATATTTATTTCACTTACTTTCTTTCAACAAAACAATTAATCGGAAATAGCATTCAAGCACATGTACGGAATACCATCTCCATGAACAGTGTATTCCATTTCATACTTATATATCATATTTATTTTTATAATATAAATATAATATATATCCATGTTATTTATATTATCGTTTAAATTCTGGAATCATGATATGAATTATAAATACCAACGATATAACAAATTGAGACACATGCGAAGAAGAAAGCGAATATTACCCAAAGTGAAACATTAACAAAGGATTCTTAACAAGTGGGTAATATAATGTCATAGTCAAACCATATATGGTATTAGATATAAGAATATGGTTTTGTGAAATATTTATAATAAATTTATTTATTATACAGTTGCGATGAATGAGTACGATGAGAGTGAAGACACAAGGTAAGGGGATTTCATCTCACTTTTTATTTCCGTGAGATACATGTTATGTTCGCCACTCTTTCCTTTTGTGTGGTGTATACAAAAACCATGATTGTATTCAATGTATCTTACAATTAAATTTATTGGTATTCACATATCCATTTTATGAACTTTAATTCATATTGTTTAAGCTTAAAAAGTTACCAAATTGGTAAAATAGTTTTGTCTCAATTTTCTTTCTTCGAGACATATGTTTTTTGTGCACCTAAATTATTTTTTGACATGTATATACATACATTTTAAAGTTATATCATGAGTCTCGTAATTTTCATAATATTTTAAGATTAATTTAATTTCTTTTTTCTTACATGGAGAGTAAAATCCCAAGTTACCATGTTATAAGAGTCTATTGTAACAATCTCATTGCTTTTAGATATTGTTTATGTTTATGATTTATTTGATAGAATCTTATGATCCATATCCCAAGATAATTCTTGAATTTTATTAGACTATGGATATATATATATATACACTAATCCTAGGTTCCTCCACCAACATGTGTCCCCCATTCACCATTCCACAACACGTGTCACCTATTCAACCTTCCACGTCTCCTGTTTTTTATCTATTCCTCTTTCTAGCCCCTAAAAAACCTCAAACTGCTCCCTTCATACTTCTCCTCCCACTCATGATTTTTCTTGGGATGTATAAAGTTTCAAGGTGAATATCCCCATCCCCATCCATCCCCAACTCCCCTCTCCCACCATGCCTTTACCTCGATTCTCCTCTCCCTCCATGACTCTTTTGACGCCTCCAACTCTAGATCTGCTCAGCCTCTACCACTATTTCCCTATCCCTACCTATCTACCACCATCCCCGACTCCCCTCTCGACACTGCCTTCCTCCTCGACTCCCTCCCTAACCCCTATTGGGACCAACTCCCTCATCAACACCCTCGTCAACCCCCTTCCCCAGCTACGCCTCCACCTACACCTCACCTCCACCTCCACCTCCAACCTCCTCCTAGAATACCTTCTTATAATTTCTCCCCTTAGTTCCCCCATCACACAACTCTTATTGAAGTGGAACTAATCAGGTTCTACTATCACCGTCCATATAAATTAATGTCTCATCCTTCACTATAGGTTCCCTCAAAATCACAAAATAGATGATTTTTTTTCATTCTTCCATCCCTGATCCTTTTGCATTTTATCATTGATTTCCATCCAGGTTCTCTTCCATTACTAAAATCCTAATTTTCTCAACCTTATTTAATTCAGATTTTATGTTCAATGGTACTTCCTCTTTTGTAACCCTAATTTTGTGCCCCTAATTTTATTCTGTTTCCATTGTTTTAAATGCAGTATGTGTAGCTTTTAGAGATATTATATTCAGTAGTGATTTTAATTTTAATAGTGGTATTAGAATATTTTTTTCACGTTAATTTTTCATTAATAACCTAACTATAGTATCATTATTATTTTTTTAATTTCTTATGATTTTTATTTTAAATCTCAATTTATGTACTTGACTACCCACTTTAATGCTCCACTACCTTACTAAGTAATAACTACTACTTTTTTTTCCCATTTTTAGGTGCATAATGGATGCATTTTAATGACCTCATTTACATGTACACAATGAATACATTTTAAGGTATTCCTATTTTTTATGAATGAATTTTCAAGTACACATTGAATGCATGTTTATCTAGAGGTAAGTTAATTATCTCTCATTTCAATGTTTTTACTGTATGCAATTGAACCACTTTGTTGTTACATGATTCTGAATGCTTCTTTTGTATTTCATGCTTATAATCCTCACCCTCTACTACATATGGAGTTTATTTTAGTTTGGACCTTTGAAAAATCAATGATCTTAGTGTGCATTACTAAGGAACTATTTCACATCATTTATTTTAACTGCTCAAAGAATATAAATTTGAATTCATGCTACCAGAAAAATGGAATGTTCTCAAATTATTTTTATTATTAATTTCGTCCACTATTTAACTATTTCATTTTTTATTTGATATATATTGACCATAATTATATATTTCTCTATGGATGCTTCAATATTCAAAGAGTCCATTAAAATGGGTGACGTGTTCCACCACTTGAAGGTTAGTTTTGATTTATTTTAATTTTCAATATTCTCTATCATTTGTATGTATAATAATTTCTTATTATTAAAATTACATATTTCGTATATATTTTGGGAATTTCAATACCAATTTCTCCATATTAATTTCAAAGATATTATTTCATTCATTGCTTGATTTTTAATACTTGTCAGTTAATTATTCAATGAGCATATTTTTATCTGGTCAACTTTAATCGACTTTAAATTAAAATATAATAAAAAATAATGTTCAAAATTGAATGTATTAATATTTATATCATATTATAATAATTCTATACTTTTCTTCCAAAAATTTATTTTTATTTGTTGAGGTCAATGTCACTGGATCCATCACAGGTCTAGATCGTTTTTTGTGTACAACTATTCATGATATTTGAGGACTAGATTATGAGCATATAAGAGTAATTGTCATCTCAATCACCAATCCATACCATTATTGTATAATTTATGTTTACTTTCCTTTTGTTTCAATGTTGTACTATATCAATGATTCATGCTTTCTGATTTTGTTACATTGCTTCTTTGTAGGTGTGGTAATTTGCAACCGTGCTCCTTTTTAGCTAGAATAGCCCAAAGGCCCTCAATTTTATTGATTTTTGAGTAACCGTTATCCTTTAATGAGTTTGATTGATTGAAAAATGGGTACCCATTTTTAAACTTTGATTCACATTAGTATTCACAAAAGAGTAATTTCTTTGTTAATTTATTACAAAATTTGTAATATTAGTTATTACTTGCATTTAAATATTGATTCATGTTTGAATTTTACTCTTTCAAATGGGGTTAACGTAGCTGATTGTTTACTTAAATTATTACACACTTAATGTTGTAATGTTTTTAACTATTATTAAACCATGTCTTCTATTTTGGAGTATTTTTACAATAATTATTTTAATAATTTGTATTATGATTTTTACTATTACATTTTAAAATATATAAAAAAATACCCTTATCATACATCATTCAATACTAATATCACTTTATTATATATTCATCCTTCTAACAATCATTTTACTTCAGGTCGATGTAAAATATAAAATGGCCACATACATAAACTGTTGGATATGAATGTATGCATTTTGATAATTTGTTTTAATGTTCCTTTTAGTTTATTACTTTATATTTAGTTTTAAATATGAATTGTGAGTTTTCATTCTTCAAACTATAGATAACCACGGTAATGTATTTTTACATCTCTATGGCTATTGACATGTCTTCTAAATTAATTTCTAGATTCCCAAATATTTTTGTTAAGAAGAAAAAATTGGCTTATATGAAATAAAATTCATTTATAATATAGAAAAAATATTTATAATTTTTCATTCAATCCTTTTGTTTATATTATTCTTTGGATTTATTTACATTCATTTTAATTTTAGGACACACTGTTATTTTTCTGTTGTTAACGAGAAATCATGCTATGAATATTAGTATAATAGATGGGATATGTAAATACAATAAGCCTTTAATATTTCCAGCCATCATAAGTAAAGGATGAATGACTGAGGGATTCTATTTTTCCATCCATCAGACTATTTATTTTGATAGAAACACCACTATTCTAAATTCTTAGTTT
This sequence comes from Viscum album, assembly GCA_963277665.1. NCBI lineage: Eukaryota > Viridiplantae > Streptophyta > Magnoliopsida > Santalales > Viscaceae > Viscum > Viscum album. Next base: position 1,017,351,664 of record OY728133.1, on the reverse strand, counting down.
TTTTCTATACAATAATTTTTTTTTCATTATTCAAATACTAAAATCTTGAGTAAAATCCTCATATTGAATTACAAAGGATATGAACTGTTTAGTTAACATAGTAATGGTTGGATTTACATTCCTATCAATTATTTATAATTGAGAAACTTTTGAAACATTTTCTTCTTATGGAAGAGTTTTTTAATTTCCAGGGCGATAATATTTTATCTTGATTACTAGATAATGTTTAACCATAATTATGATAGAAGGATACATTTCCAATTCCCTTTAAAAATTTTATCCATGTTTCTAAACAACATGAAACTTCTCCACATATAATTATTATAAGAATATAATGTTACCAATGATGGTTAGGGCGGTCAGAGATTTATCTACTAGGTACTATTGTGTTTTCATCCCTTGAATTACGATTATCCACAACATGATGAATTCATTGGTTGTGGTGATGATATTATTTAAAATTTAACATTTTATTTCATTCAATTTATATTTATCATGCTTGAACATCATTTTTTGTTTACTGTTTTAAAAATTAACACCCAATGAAATGATAGAAAAATTAGCATGATATTATTACAACTCAAAAATTATCCTCATGTTTTTCAGTAGCCTTTTTTAGGAATCTACCATTGAACATTGAATGAACTCAATATATTTGATGCAAGATTTGGCCTGCCAATCAGAATATATGATTCTATATATTTTATGTAAATCAGAAGGAATAACCATCCAGTGGGATTTGTGGTCTTAAACGATGGGTGTCAATTTTTTATGTAATAGTATTTCGCCAGTTATTCTGTGAAATATACATTAACATCTCCACATTGTAACATAGTTTTATTACCCAATAAGCTACTAATATATTTCATTTTTTGGCTTCATGGTTATTTATCAATGTTTTCTGCTATATTGATGATATATATATATGTAATTCACTTGTATTACAATATTTTGTTCTTGTAATTTGTGCTTACATGTCTTACTTAAATAAGGCTTCTTTATCACCATCTCCAGATTTTGAATGAAATCATAAATCATATTCAAGGTAATTCTCCTGATATATTTTTCTATTTATTCAAATTTTATTTTTTGTCACTTATACTTCTTACTTTGGTATGTGACATGAAATAAATTTTTAAGGAGGTGTGACATCAACAACAAGTAAATATGGATGCTCATGACTTCAAGAATTCTTTTTAAAACCCATTTAGATAGGGTTGCGACCAAGTTTTGAATAATTTTTTAAATCTATTGTGAACTTAATCTATTTTCATCCACTATTTTATGATGAAATTTATCCATATCTAATGTAATTTTTTACTTGATATTGTCCATTGAAGATGTTTTCAGAACAAGTAAATTAGTTTTATCTTTGTATTCAAATTTTCTAATTGATTATTTTCTTTGAGTTGGAATATAACAGATGTTGATATGTAATTATTAATTTCTTATCACCTTTTATTGTTATTTGTATTTTGGATTCCATGAAGAAAGATACTTGGAAGTCATGATTTGTGATCAAGGAAACTAGACTAATTAGAACAACCCACACTTGAGTTTCTTGTAATCAAGTTGGTATACTCTTATATTTCTTTTAGAGTCATATCACTCTACTATAATACGCATTAATTCAATAGGTTTAGAGAAAATAATATCTATCAACCATTATTATATCTCAAAATCTAACTATGTTTTTACTAGATTTTCCCATGCTGATGCCCATGAAGGAAATAAAATAGGGGCTCCACTATAGCAACGAATCACATCACTACTGACAGCCATCACTAAATACAGTTTAAAAACAAATTCTATTGTTACATACTATTGAAAAATAGAATATGTTGTTACATAAGTCAACCTTCTTTTCAGAAACAAAGGCTTTAGTGAATTTTTTTAATGTTTTCTACGTTTCAAACTATTTAATTTATTTTTTCATTCCCAATAAAATGAACCTAATTCTATATTTGTTATTATTTTTCTTATATTAAATATATGTTGCTTCCTGTATATAATTTCTCCATTCTCAAAATAAATTTTTGTTCCATTTTAGATCTCATTTATTTTTCTACTGTTTTGATGATGTCTTGGGAAGTTCTACAAGTTCTACAACATTTTCTTTAATATATATCAATAACTTTAAATTTTAACATATTTTAAATTAATTTTCATTCTTAAATTTTCAAACTATGATTGTCTCTTGAAATTAACATTTGAATTGAAGTGTCATGCATCACAGGAGTGAGGTACTAGTTCATAATATAATCATGTATTATTTTTATTTTTTTATTATTTGGTGCATAATATAGTTAGGAAAGTGTTTTTATGAAATCCCAACATAACCCTCTCTTCGTTTGGAAATATGTGTTCTTTCAAAACTATGTTTTATAAAAAGGGTTTCCAAGAATATTATTATAATCTTATTTGATCATTAAAATTAAATTTACACCTTTTTTTCTTTTACTAATTTTCAATGGAATGTTATTGTCACTTTCTGATCAAGGCATCTTTCTAACCTTTTTACCCTGAAAATGAATAATTTTTTACCTCATACTACATGTATAGATTTTCCCATTTTCATTTCTTTACGTCTTATTTTTCATTTTTATATGGTTAATTTTTAATAAAGTGTTATTTATGTATTTTAAAAAAATGGTTTTGATTGTTTTTCTTGCTCCTTTTATATGTTTTCATGAAAAATGGTATTCAAAATTTTTTCAAACTCATTTTATAAGTTTTCAATAGAAATGGGGTTTAAAACGTTTTCAATATTCTTTTACTAATTTTCAAGGAAAATGGGTGTCAAATCATTTTCAATATATATTTATATGTTTTTAAATAATTTTCAATATAATTTTATATGTTTTCAAAACGTTTTTGAGATTTACTTATATGTTTTCAATGTATTTTTAAATAAATGGGTTTCAAAATGTTTTCAAGATTTATTTTTAATTAATTAAATTATATTCAAAGAAATAGTTTTGAAAACATTTTCAAGAATTATTTATAATATTTCAACATGTTTTCAATTAACAATAATTTTAAAATGTTTTGGAGCTTATTTTATTAGTTTTCAAGGAAAAATATTTTCAAATGATTTTATGTATTTTTTAAAAGTTTTAAAAGTATTTTCTAAGAATTTTATTTTGAAATGGTTTTATGTTTTAAAAATACTTTTTCAAATAAGAAACGATATTTTCCACTAGAAACTTTTTTAAAATATATTTCAAAGTTATTTTCCATCAAAGATGACATTCATTGATGTTACTCATGACCTTTTAATAAATGATATAATGTTTCCATTCATATTTTTTAATGAATGAGTACCTCATAATTTCATAGTCTTTATGAAACCTGTGTCTCTTTCATATGTTATATTCTTTTAAATCCTACTTCTTTTTCATGAGTTATGTTTATGATGAAATTGTTATGAAACCTGACATTATTCACATGTTATAATATGATTACATGTTAATAATACCCATTTCAATTCATGGGTTATGGTATGATTATTTATGATCTTATGGAACATGTATTTATGATTTCATTATGAGATGGGTGGGAACTATATCTCACTCCAATTCATTGGGTAAATATTTATATCTCTTGAGATAGACAATGCTGGTATTGGGAATGAATATTGAATACCAAGATGGCATTTGGAGTAAATCATGACTTACAATATGGTATGAGTTGTGAACTCATGGTACTAAGATAACAATGCAAGGTAACCATGACACTCAATATGGTATAGAGAGTGAACCCATACTACCAAGATGGTCTTGGTAGTAATGCCTTGGATAATATAGAAATTATTTAATATGTTTATGTGTCTACCTTAATTCCATGTATTCTTCCTATTATTTTCTTCCATGAATTATGTTCTTTATTTCTTTATGATTTATGTCTTATGAACTACCATTATTTATTCCTCGATTCATTTATATTATATTTGATATGCAGGGAATGATTTTCCATTTTCATGATCATTTTATCAAATCATTATGCTCATGATTATGTTTACATATCTACATTGTTTACACTTACTTAGCATTTGAGTTCACCCATTTCTTATGTTTCCTTTCCCCAGGTTATGAAAAATGGTTTAAGGTAAAAGTAATAAAGGTGGAGATCTTTATGGGAGATTTTGAAGACCTTCCACCAAGATAGAAGAGTTAGTTTCCAGGTATCCAAAGAAACTAAACTATTATGGTCCATAGACATGTATTATTGTAGTGTACTAAATATTCACCTAAAATGGTGTAATATCAATGTATGACTCATTATAATTGGCCTAAAATGAAATTTTTATTCAAACATTGGAATATAGGATGAAAATATTTTGGGAGATACCTTGGTATATTTATAAGGATATGTCTTGGGTTGTCTCTAAGGATAAGTATAATGATGATACAACATTTTGGAAAATGTCCGAGAATTTTTGTAATGGATAGAGTGAGCAGTTTCCAAGAAATATATCATTGTTTGGATACTCAAAGTGGATGTAGCTATGTCACAGTTGTACCTAGGGGTAACAAATCTGACAAGATGTTTCGGTCTTGACCCGGGGTAATCTGGTACATGACAATGGGCCTTACTGCACAACTGTTTGACACTCACAGTGGATATGATTTGAGAATTTGCACACTCTTTACAAACAATTATGAAGTATTTAAATATATGTTGTCTATAAAAAACCTAGGATGAACCTAATGTGTCATATAAGAAGGATTGTTTCATGATTAAAGAACCTATAAGTAGTTATTTTCCTGACTATGTGGTTTTATTCTAGGATAATTAATGATCACACATTGCTTCTAGTTTTAGTCAATAGAGGGAACCCAAAGGAATTGGATTATTGTTGAATGTAATGGCTGATTTACTGATGAGAAGTTAATTAGGATGATCACTATAGTGAAGGATGTTGTGATCATGCTTAATTATTTTTCATGGAACATGATTAACAATGTGTACCTTAACCAACTCTAAAACTATCCAAGGAAGAGAAAGAAGGATTTCACTAAGAGTTTGGGCAGTGGAGACCATGGAGGAAGGAATATTAGGTTTCATTTGTGTCAAGAATTGGGAAATAATCACCAATGTTAATGTATTAGAGGAACAAGAATATGTTTTGACTATGAAAAGGAAGAACACAAAGCATGTGACTGTATGGAAAAAAACGAAGAGTTCGATTAACAAAATGGATGAAAATTTTGGCCTCCCTATGAAATCATCTATGTTTATGTTTTTAAGTGTTGTGTAAATGATAATTATGTAGATTAATGTACCAATATGAATTATCCTTAAGGGAACATACAAGGTGGTGCGAGTAATGGTTACATTGTTGATGTTGATGAGACTAAATATGAAATGTGAAAGGAAAGAGATATTGTGTAATAGGATGAGGTAACATTATTAATGGAATTAGGATAAAGTGGAATATAAAAGAATCTATGTAATTTGGATTCAATAATTATGTTATATGAAAGGTTAAATATATAAGGATTGTTAGGTTTATGATTTTTTGACTAATTATTTACAATAATATTTTGACTGGTTCTAATGGAATTGAAATTTGATTTAATGGTAAGGTGATGGAAAACACATGATTAAGGGAAACATAACCCTTAATATATTCCATATGTTATGATAATGTTTTTTGGATAAAGATATACGGGATATAAAAAATAAATTGGAAGTAACTGATTATGTTTGGACCAATTAAGGAATTATTGATTGGTGGTTTATGCTATCATTGATGAAGATTACAACATTTTTGGATTTATGGAATAAATCCAATATACTTGGAATAAGGAAGCAGACAAGTTTTCAATAAGTATTTTTTTGGAAATTTTGGTAATTACAATTTTTGAAGAGAATATATGATGGGTGTATTCACATGTTTGGAATATAAAAACAAAGATCTATATTTTTATATATGGCAGAATAAATGTTATGATGATTTTATTGATCTGTTTCTAAAATTTTGGATTATCATCTTTGAGAAGGGTTATAAGGTTAAAAATTCTTGAAATTTTTATGTCAAACATCCGAGCAAGTATTTATGGATTGATATTGTATTTAAAACCTTGGTTAAGAGGCTATTTAGTGAATAAACTTATTTCAAGGATATACATCATATTTTAGGAATTATTTTAGTGTGGGTTTAGAGAAGGAAATCTTGTATGTCAGGTGAAAACCAATCATTTTTGTCAAGGCCACGGGTGCTGAACCTATAACCAATGGATGATAAGGTTTTCATGCCTACCACTAGCCTATGTGATTTCTAGGTTAATGTATAATTATTTTTTGATGAATAACTATTTATGATGAACTAATAATGTTACTTTTATGTTAAAGAATTAATTATATTAACCATATTGATTTTTTTAAGAATATTTATATATAAATGGTTATAATTTTTATTATTTTATAGGCCTCATGATTTTCTAAAAGTGTATTTTCATACTTCAGGCATTAATATTAATTTTCGGATGTCCATTACATGATGTAATAGATAAATTAGAAACTGATAAAATAACAAATAAATAATGAATTTTTTATAGAAATTTATCTTGTAAGTATATTCTTGGTAAATAAAAGAATAAATAATAGATATCACAATGGTAAAAGAAATTATTGTCCTAATACCGTAATTTTTTTGAAGTGAGGGCCATATAAATCATCACCCATTTATGACTTTGAGGTCCTCAAATTTTTATTGATCATTCACTTGTTTATGATTGATAACCTAAATCACTCCCTATAAATATTTATGTTTTCCATCCGGGCCTAATCTCCACTCCCAACCTATTTTCTCCAATGTGGAAACATTGTTATATGTTACTTTAGGTAACCATTATGGTCCCAACATTCCCAATTAAGGAATGTTTTTGTATTCATTTTTATGATGTGGATATCAATGAATATAACTATAAAGTATCAAACCTTTGATAACCCAGAAAAATTTTAAGGGTGAAATTAATTTTATGGGGGGGGGGTAGAATGTAACACCCCAATATTTTTTGAATTATTTTTTTCGAATTAATTTACCTTTTTGATATTTTTTATTTCACATGACATTGGATATATATATATATATATATATATATATATATTAAAACACTAATTCAAAACTTAATTCACACAACACCGAATTGGCATGTATTACATGAAACACTGATTTGGAATATGTTACATGAAACAACAACTTGGATTACGTTACACACAATAAAGACTTAACATTACTCACACACAACACAGAGTTTCTACGAAACATCAATTTAATGATATAATTATTTAAATAATATAATTATAACCATACCATTGTAATTATTAATATAAAAATTAATAACTACTTTTCAAATATTTTTAATAATTTTTTTATATAACTAAAACATATTCATAATGAAACATATTGTTTTTTAAAGTTCTTTTATTTTCAAAGATGTAGTTTTCTCAAATAAACTACTTTTGTTGTCTTATTATGAAAAATAATAAAACTAATTTTATAAAACGTTATAAGTTTAATTTGATAAAATGAACATAATTTTTAAATCTGTAATGTATAAATTTTCTTAGGGTGAATTTTAGAGATTTTTATGAGAAACTTCATTTTTTGATGAATAGTGAAAAATACTGTTTTTTAGTTAAAAATCGCCTTTTCATTTAAATAGTTATTAATGTTAAATTATATTTTAATTTTTAAGGAAAAATTAGATCAATAATACATTTATTAATACAACGTAGATTATTTTAATCAATTTCACTTTGAAATTGAATATTAAAACTTAACAAACTTTTGAACTTCTTTGCAATTTTAAAACCCGTAATTTTATCTCATCTGTGAGATTAGTATTAATCTTAAATTTTCCTCTTCTATAAATTGAATTTTAAAAAATGGACAGAATTTTTTTTAATATTTTTTGTATTTATAGTTTAATAATATCAACATAATTTTTTACAGAAAATATTTGTAAAAATGATTAAAATTAATCAAAATGATTAAGGTCAAATCAAGATTTATTACGAAGTAAACCTTAATATTAGGAGACCAAATGATCTATAAAATAGTCCAAAAAATCTTTTATGACCATATTATGGCCATAGAACTTCCATAATTTATTTATGTTGATTTTTTATGACTTTTTTTGGAAATAAGATGTGTACACCTAACTTGTCTTAAAAAATTCCAAGTGAGTCCTTTTCCTTTCCTAAAAATGGCCACCACCTCTCCCACATCCTAACACCTCTAAAACCTCATAATTTAGGCCAAGAAATGACCACAAAAATTCCAAGAAATACACCATTCCACCTATAATACTTATATTGGGATGAAGGTGATCCAAGGAACCCTTTTGGCATAAACTAAAAGGAGTTACCCAATTAAGAGGTAATGTCTTCGCTCATGTCCTTTCTTTAATTTTTTTCTCCACCCCTCCAATTTTTTTCCATGTTTTTATAAAAAAAGTATCAAAAATATTCTAGGATTTTTTATGCTATTTTTTCAACATACACTTACACACACCTCCATCTAATAGGTAAGAAACTTATTGTTTATGTGTATGGCGAACTACCACCTCACTAAACGATGATGGTTCAAATATTCATACGATATCTAATGGTGGAAATTATAAAGGATACTTTATTTATATATGTTATATATTATAATTATTTTTTATTTAAGATTATGTATTTTTTTACACATATATTTTTACATTACTTTTGGTTTTAATATGATAATTTTATTTGAGGATGTGTGGAATACCACTCATCAAAGCGATACGATTCATTCATACACTACATGGATTTTATTAAGGATGGTTTTAGTGTATATATAAGACTTAAATAATATCATAAATCTATACTAATGATGATGATATATATATATATATATGTCTTTTACATTCTTTCTTTCAACATGACAATTAAACGGAAATAGCATTCGCTTGTATGTACGACCTACGGTCTCCATGAACGGGGTATTCCGCTTCATACATATATATGATATATATTATTATAGTATAAATATAATGTATATAAATGATAGATATATCATTTTTTAAATTCTATAAACCATGATATAAATCATAAATACCAATGATATAACAAAAAGAGACACATGCGAAGAATAAATCGAGTATTACTTGAAGTGAACCCTTAACATCGGATTGTTAACAAGAGGGTAATATAAGGTTATAATCAGAACATATATGGTATTATATATAATAATATGATTCTTTAAAATATTTATAATAAATTTATATTTAATATATAGGTGTTTTGAATGAGTACAACGAGAATCAGACACATTGTAAGGGGACTTCATGTCACTTTTTTCCATGAGATACTTGCTATGTTCTCCACTATTTCCTTTTGAGTGGAGTATGTATTAAAAGTTATTGTATTTTATTTATATTAGATATAAATTTATAGGTATTAGAATATACATTTTATGAAATTTCATTAATGGGGTTTATGTTTCAGAAGATACCTAATCGGTAAAATAGTTCTGTCTCAATTTGCCTTCTTTGAGACTTGTGTTTTATTATGAAGCTAAAAACATTTTCAAGGTGTATATAATTCCATTTTACATGTTATATCATGAATCTAATAATTTTAAAAATAGTTTAATATTCATTTAATTTTCTTCTTTTTACATAGAGAGTATGATCTTTTGTTACCATGTTATATGAGTTAATTGTAACTATCTCCCCACTTTTCAAGAATGTATATATTTATGACTTCTTTTTATGAAATATTAGGATCAAAATATCATGAAAATTCATGAATTTTATTATCCTATAGATATTCATAAGAATATTATGTATTGTTTGAATTTAAATACTTTTTGGTATATAACATAGTTAAGAAAGTGTTTTTTAGAAATATCAAATTTACCCTCTATTCGATTAGAAATCTGTGTTCGTTCAAAATTTTTTTTTTCTAAAAAGGGTTTCCTTGAAAATTATTTTAATCACATATGACCATTAGAATAAAATTTACCCTTTTTTATTATACCAATTTTCAAATAAATCCTGTTGTCTCATTTCAATCAACACATTTTTCTATCCTTTTTACCATGAAAAAGAAATATTCATTTTACCTCATACAACATGTACAGATTTACCCACTATCATTTTTATGAGTCTCCCTTGGAATGATTAACGGGTTAATTTTTAAGAAATTAATTTTTTAATGTATTTTTAAAAGTTTATTTTTTCAAAATGTTTTCAATATCCTATTATAAATTTTCATAAAAAATGATTTTCAAAAAGTTTTCAAGGTCCCTTTATAAGTTTTGAAGAAAAATGTGATTTAAAAAATTTTAAATATTATTTTTTAACTTTTCAAGGAAAATGGTTTTCGAAACATATTCAAGATTTATTTGTATGTTTTTCAAGTATTTTCAATGAAATGGTTTCCAAAATATTTTCAAGCTTTATTTATGTGTTTTCAAATTATTTTCAAAGAACTGTTGTTCATAACATTTTCAAAATTTATTTATATGTTTTCAAAGTATTTTAAATGAAATGGTTTTCAAAATGTTTTCAAGATTTCATTATTTGATTTCAAATCATTTTCAATGAAAAAGGTTTTTAAAATGTTTTGAAGATTATTTTATTAGCTTTGAAATAAAAAGGGTCTCAAATTATTTTAAGTCTTCTTTATAAGTATTAAACCTATTTTCTATGAAAATTATTTTCAAATGGTTTTATGTATTAAAAAGATTTTTTTTAAAGAAGGAATGATTTTTCCTCATGAAACGTTTAAATAAAATATTTAAATGTTAATTTTCATCTTATATTACATGTTTTATGTTAATCACAGCCTTTTAGGAAATGATCAAAAGGTTCCATTCATATTCATTGTATTAATGGGTTATGATTAATGTCATTATCTTTATGAAACCCATTTCTATTATAGGAGTTATATGGTTTTGAAACCTGATTCTTTTTCAAAGGTTATGTTTATAATAAAATTATTATGAAATCTATCTTTTTCCATATTATATGATATGATTACTTTTTTATAATACCCATTTCATTTTATGAGTTATTATATAACTATTTATGATCTTCTGGAAAATGTATGTATGAGTTAATTATAATATTGGTGAGACCTATATCTCCCTCCAATGCATTGGGTAAATATTTATATCTCATGAGATAGACTATGATGGTCTTGGGAATGAAACATGACTACTAAGGTGGCCATGGGAGTGAAACCCGACTACCAATATAGTATAAGCAGTGAACTCATGCTATTATAATTCCCAAGGGAATGAACCATGACTTCCAAGATGGTATGGGGGGTGAACCCATACTACCAATATGGTCATGGCTGTAATTCCTTGGATAATATAAAAATCATATTATATTCTTCTGTGTCTACCAAAATTCTTTGTTTTATTGCTTTTTATTATTTCATGGATTATTTTAGACATTTATTTTTGATTCAAGTCTTATAAAATTCCATTATTTATGCCATGATTCATGTATATGTTCTTTGATATATAGGGTATGATCTTCCATTTTCATGATCATGTTATAATATCATTATGCCCAGGATTATGATTACATATCTCCCTTTATTACCCTTACTAAGCATTTGAGCTCACTCCTTTCATATGTTTCTTTTCCCTAGGTTATGATGAATGGTTTTAGTTAGATGTATAAAAGGTGGTGATCTTTATGGGTGATGTTGAAGATCTTTCAATAGGATAGACGTTTTTGTTTCTAGGTTTCCAAAGACACTAAACTATTATAGTCCTCTGGCATGTATTATTATAATGTAATAAATATTGATCTAAAATGGTTTAATATCCATGTATGTTAATCCTGGGTCATTGTAGAATTGTAGGATGTTCCAAATGTATTTTCCTTGATAAAATTTAATAGTGGTGAGTGTGAAGGATATGCGATATAGGGTAAATGACATTCACTTAAAGAGGAGGACAAACATTGATTTCCTGGGATATTTGTTTTTTATTCTTCGTAAAGGAGTTGTGCCACAATGTTTCATGAGGGGAAACTCTATGAGGTTTTTGTAGAACTGGGACCATGCCATTAAGGGTATTCTTAATAGTTTTTAATTCAGTGGAGAACAACTGGTTTTTACACCATCATCCATTGTGATTGAAAGGATATGGGGTACCAGAGAGGGACATTTTTTCTAGAACCACCCCCATAATTACTATATTTTATCACCACTAATGAGGGTTAATTCTTGTTCTTTATCTATGAAAATTTGATGTATGATTTTTTCCCTTTAATTGGTACTTATTTGTTTATTTATCTTTTATTTTTGGCACCATTGGGTTAGGTTTTGAGAAATATTACCCCAAAACATTATGGAATTTGACTGGGATGATGAGAATTATACCAGGGTTGAATGTGTAGAATGTGAAGGGAAATTAGAATATTATTTAACAAGGTTTATATAGTAAATGTTTTAATATGATTTTTAGTCATTTATTCAATTTGTTATAAAATAAATAAATAAATAAATATTAATATAATTAATTATCTAGAATTTGATTTCATCATATAGATAATTCGGTATAGGTATGAGATTGGACAATTTAGGAACAAACTTCAATGAGTATTAGAGAAGGTTTGAAATTATAGAAATCATAATTTGGTGGTATTCGGTCTCTATAATAAGTAACCATATGATTTTGGATGTGTGAGTGTGAATTCCTTCGAGAAAATAAGGATTCATGTAATAATTATAGGGAAAGAGATCATGATAAGCTAATAAATATGATGGTATTTATCCTATGAGTGTCAGAGTAAGCTATTTTATCACTTCGGTAATTTAGAATCACATAATGAATATGTATCTAAGTGGGAGAAGGCATTTATAGATTATACAAGATATTGTGTAGGTTTTTTTTTTGAGATGAGGTATTAGTATCCTAGGTTGTATTATATATGATATTTGGATAAGAATGATATGGTTAGGTCTAGTTTTAATGGGTGAGAGTGTAACACTCAATAATTTTAAAATAATATCTTTGTGTGTTGATAGTGTATACAATAGACAACACTAAGCTTAAATGACCTATGAACTATATTATTTAAATATGAAAATTATAATATAACCATTAAATTGAAGAATACAAATATAAACTACTAAATTAAGAAAATTAAATGTTTATACATGTTTAAATAAATTTCATTAGTATCTATTTACTAGAAATAAAAATTAAAATCTTTTTAAATTAAAATAAATGAATTTATGAAAAACTGTTTTTCTATAAGAGGATTGTTTTTATCATAATGAATTAAATTCATAAATATTGGTGAATGATTTAAAACAAATTTATATATTATATAATCAATAATTTTTTTTACAATTTATCTAATGTTTTTCTAATGAATAAAATACATTAATTCCATTTTTGGAATAAGAACTATATTATTTTATGAAGAAGTTTCATCACCATTTTCTTAGTAATTTTAATTATATTTTTACCACTTTTATAAAATTTCTTTTAAAAATTGAAATTAACTTTTTAATTCATAATTTCAAAATTTTATTAAAGGGATTTTTTTTGAATTTTATGAAATGTTTAATTTTTTGATGAATATGGGTAAATATAATTTTAACTGTAAAAATCTATTTTATTTATAAAAAATATTAAAGTACCATTTTGTATTAAAATTATATTAAAAATTTCTATTATTTATATTATATTAATATTAATCAAATTTAGGTCATTCTAATCAATTTTTTTTGTAGAATTTTTGTATAAAAGTATTTTTTATTTGAGAATACTTTCTTGGGAAAACCTCATTTCCCACCACACTGGTGGGTTTGATTTTAAATTAAATTAACCCAAATCCATGAATTGAATTCTATAAAATGGATTTCATGTTTTGAATAAAAATAATTAATTTTAGGTATATAGGTCGAATTAATTTTTGGTCATAATAAATATTATAGATAGTAAAAAGTGTAATACTGTGATTATGAATAACAAAATGTTTTTCATTGTATGAAACACAGCTTATTATAGGGTATGAATATCTTTAATTATGGTTTAAATGTATAATTATGTTCTAATGTGAATACCCTTTGATGTAACATGTGTATGGGGGGTTTCCCATGATTGTTTGGCGCATGGATATAGGATTTCTAGAAAAAAATGGAAAGGCACATGGTTAGTAAGTAATATGTGGGGAAGGTCACATGATGACTACTAATAGTATGAATTTTGATAGTGGTCTGGAGAAGCCCACATGGTTTGAAAACCATATGAATGGAGGACAATTCTAGTGTGGACGCATCTACATTTTTTATAGTGGGATGATACATAGTTTACGAATGTTTATTCAAACTTTGTAAGAAAACCATGCGGGGTTCCCTTCATAAGAGTAGTGGGTGCACAGTTGGCTCATAGTTTGGCTAACCATGTTTCTAAATGGTGTGACTTTGGGTTTTTCTATGAAATTATCATTTTACATTAAAATACACTTAATCCTAAAATATTTTTTCCCTTTAATCCTTCATTAGATAGTAGCATGTTGGAGATACTCCTTTAGCTAAATATTAGTCTTTGATCCATTTTAATTGTCTAATATCAATATAGTATGCTAATTGTCTCGTTGGTTATGCATCAATGAGTACCCAATTCCTTTTGTTAATTTTTTTGTTCTTCTTGGTATCAATGTTGTTATTTTGGAGCAATATCATTTAAATTATTTTTCAGTTCATCATAAGTTCTTCATTTTTATTAGGATATGTGTCGAACTAGGAAATAATATTGGATATACACTCTACTACCAACATATGATATGTGGTTTATACTTTTACCATGTGTATTGGTTCTTTATTGAGATAGTTTCCATTATTCCACCCACTAACATTTTGGGTGGCCCCAAAAATGATTGGATTAATTGATATAATTGAAATGGAACTTGTTATAGATTTCATTTAGTTCCTTTAACATAGGTTGGAGGATTTCACACCAACCAAGGCAACCCATTGGGTTTTCCCTTTTCCTTTTCCATTTTTTAAACCACCAAGGGGTGTTTTTTAATTATTTCCTAGTTAGAGGAAGACTGTAATAAAATAAATTGAATATATTTAATTGTTAGGAGATGTTTTTATTCTTTTTATAGATGTTAACATGATGTTGAATTATTTACTTGATGAATTTAATTGAAATATGTGTGCTTAAAAACTTTGATTTCTTTATGAAATGAATTTTTATATGAGTTTGTTACTCATGGGATGTGAATTTCCAATGAATGGAATGAGTTGTGTTTTTAATGGTAGTTGATGCATTGATTAGAAATCCATGGATCTTGATTTCATTATACTCCATATATGTTTATCCTATTGGTATTGAAAATGGCAGTAGAAGTCTTTGATTGAGATTTATCCTTGGATTTTGAATTCTTGGGATGCCTTAGGCCTAGCTACACCTTAGATCTGGTTGGGGTGGGCTCATAGTGGACATCGTCAGTAGACATTCTCCTTGGACCCCAACTTCATTTAAACCGTGTTTCCATCAAGATTGTCCTGGGACTCTAATAGGATTCCTATAAGACCACAATATTTTTTCGTATATATCATTTAAAATTTAACATCTTCAATAGTTTATTCTTAAAAAAACATTGAGTTCAAAATAGTAATATACTACTAATTATGACTATTTGAATAATAATATAGACATTAGGAATTTCAATTTTACCAATATAATAGTAACTTCACTAGTGAAATTATACATAAAATTTAGGTATATTATGAATGAAAATATAAAATATTTATATCATGGAATAAGTAAATTAATGTCTGAAAAATGATAATTTAAGAGTTGATATTTTATTGAAGTATGAAATTTTATATAAAATTTTCTAACTAGCATATTGATTTAATAGAAAATTATTTTCATGAAATATATTAAAAAGTTAATATTTTATTTTATTATGATTATAAGGTATTTTTAGGAGACATTAATTATTTTTTTAATGTTTCATAAAATCTGTTCTATTATTAAAATGATATTTTTCTTGTTAATGAAGTATTATTTTAATAATAAAATTATAATATTTATAATTTTTTTTATAAAATGGAGTCCATTTTTTTATTATGCATGTCAAAAAATGGAGAGGTTTAATTTTTGTTATTTTTCTAAAATATAAGATTTTTTTGTGAACAGTGAAATATGGTCATTTACGATATTTAACAAATACATGAATTATTGATTCAATGATGGTGTATGGATAATGTCAACCCATAATATCAAACTATCATTTAATTTTTCAATATATTTGTTAACATATTTCAAATTATTTAGAGTCTTGAGCCAAAATAATAAACCAATGAATATAATAATAATAAAACACCCTCTCCTCCACTATAAATACCACCCCTCACCACCTCTTCTCCTTACACCTCCAAAGCCATGAATATTTTCAAATATCTTCCCAATACCTCTCCCAAAACTATACCCCACGTTATGGTCCTTTTACTATATAAAAAAAATTCCATTTTGATGATCGTTAGGAAGCTTCTCAAGTAGAGGAATTCAAGAGGTAAAATCCCTTTTCCCTCTTTTAATTTGTTTTCAACTTCATTTTTTATCCTTTACTTACATACTTAGTAAACACATTCATGATAAATCCCTTATATTATATATACTAAACTTTTGATATGATAATGGTATATCCTCTATCAATTATATTCTTTCGCCCTTTTTATTTGAAAAATGAAAACACCATTCATGATATGTATATTTACCACCTTTGTGGATAAAAAGTTTTTGTTTTTAAATTTGACATTTAAGTATTGAAATGAAAACATTAATATGGTTAAAAAAGACATCAATACATGTAATACAACTTATTAAATTTTCTAGCGCAAGTATATACACATAATATTATTTCGTAAAAGAAAAATAGTTTGTGATGATCGAAAAAACACCAAAATAATCCAAACAGATATCATTAACATTTTATATAATGAATCATTCTAATACTTGGAAACCAAATTGTATATAATACCATTAAATATTCAAGAAGTTAATTAATAATATATAATTTCATTTATGGATAACTATTCCCTTTTCCCATGATATTTCATACATGAATACAATTGAACCAATCATGAAAAATAAGGAAACGAATACTCTAGAATGAAAAAATTGATGGTAAAAAATTTATCTGATGAGTAATATTATTTTTTATGTGTTGAATTTTTTTGGTAATATTATTTAAATTTTATTAATATAGTTTTGGATAAAGGAAAACATACATGGCTGGTGAAAACCTCTCACATCTGGAATGGTCGTTAAACATGAACCCAAAACTAATGGATGATAATGATTCAACACACAACACAAGCCTATGTGATTTTATGTTTATTATTTAATTGTTTTGACATAAATTATTTGTTGGATAAATATTGGTGGTGATCAAATGGAATTACATTTTATGTATAGAGATTAATTTATTATATTAATATGTTTTATCCATTTTAGATTTGTAAAATATTTACTAATAGATAGAAAGAATTGTTACTCATTTATGAATATTATGATCCATTAAAACTAAATTTTAGTGATTAAGGAATTAAAATTAATTATGTATATTAATTTATTAGTGTAAGAAATGAATTGGAAATATTATAAAAGCATAACCAATGTTTGAAATTGGTTTTGAGAAGTATAATTGTATTACATATGTATATTTTATTATATTCCTAAATAGTAAAATAATTCCTCAAATTTATGAAATGGGTATCTAAAAAATTTATCCTGATAAATTTATGTTGGATGAATAAATAAAAAATTAACTTTTCACATATTTATAATTTTCTGATTTTATGATTTTTCTTGATAATTCACTTTCTTGTGATCAATGACGTCTATCACTCTCCATTATTATCTATGATTCTCTTTAGTATCCATATTTTAATTTCCTACCAATGTCCCCATACATGGAATCATAGTTATGTTTTACTCTAGGTAACCTTAATGTTTCCCATTTTATCTTTTAAGATGAGGTTTTATTAACCCTTTTTATGATGTGGGTTTTAATTAAATGAATTTTTCTATTGAAAAGACATGATTTTCAAGCAAAAGTTCAAATAATGAGGAAAACCTTATTGAAGGAGAGGATAATATAACATAATGAAATTATAATACAAGAATACAATGTTATATATCATACCTGAAACCCATAAATGATCTTAAATGACCTCCATAATTGTTTTTAAAATTAAATATATTTGATAGCATGTAGAACATGCAATACCAATGCTAAATAAACTTTAATATAATATACAGTTATAGCCACAATGTTAAATTAGTGGATATAAAAAGGAATGACTAAATTATTAATATTATATATTTTATACTTATAAATAATAATTATATTGGTTATCTATTGATTATAATAAATAATATAATCATTGTAATGAAAAAGAAATGTTTGTTGAGAAACATTATTTCTCTAAAAGGGGGTTTCATTGCAATTTTTTCACATAAAATCATATTGTTACAAAAATTTTTAAAATTTATTTATAAAATCAATATAATTTTTTAAAATATCATTTAATTATTATCTTATTGTAGTTTTTTTTATAATTTTCTAAAAATATTAATTTTTTGATGAATATGGAAGAATATTAGTTCTTATTGAAAATATATGTTTTTTTAAATCATGTAATGAGTAAAATATTATTTAAAATTGTTTTAAAATAATAGTTAGTCAAATTATATTATTATAAACACAAATTTGGTCATAGGAATAAATTTAATATAAATTTTGATGTTAAAACTTTTTATACATATGAGATTTTTCCATTTGGAAAACTTTTTTTCATCACGTCTTCAAGTTTACATTTAAAAGAAAATTTTCCCCTTATGTGATTGGAATATATTAAAATGGATTAAATATTTAGAATTATAATATTTTAAATTATATAATAAGTTCAAAATTATTTTGGTTCTTAATTACATGTACAAATAATAAAAATTAATAGAAATGGTTAAGATTTGAATGAATTTACCATGGTGTAAACTAAAAAGGTTAAGGGATAAAAATGACATAAAGAACATATAATGATTATTTTATAACCATATTTCAAAACATATCACCTTTTTATCTTCTTTATTAGTTATTTGGATGATTTTGATTAATTCGACCTATATAATAATTTATGTAATGAAAAAAAAATGTCATCCTCTTGACATTCAATTTTGATTATGTGATTACATATAGAAAAAAAAATTTCAATAAATATTGATAATAAAATTGATATTAATGAAATTATAATCATGTATGTAATTTATTTTTTTATTTTAATAGTGGTATAATTAACTTAAATGCTTACACATCACAAAAACATTAATTTTATCATTAATTGAAAAAAATGATTATAAAAATATTACAATTAATATTAATAAAATGAAATATTACGTTCAATAAGTTTTTTTAAATAAAAATAATTTTTTTAATGTTGATAAGGTAATAAATTTGAATTCCATCATTCTCATGATATTTATTAAAGTCAAATTAAAAGAAAATTGTCTAAAGTTTAATCACCATTACTTTGTAATAAATAATATTATTTTGAAAAGATTTAAAATTATTAAATATCATATATCCTGAAAAGTGATATTTTTTAGAATATCAAATACGATCCAACCATGGAATTTTTTCTTTTACAGTGATTATATTGACCCTATATAATAAAAAATTTCTATTGTTGTTAAATATAAAATGATGTTTTTCACGTTTATTGTGAATGTGCTAAAATTAATTTTCAACTAAAATAAGATTTTTATTTGATAAATTGTAAATAATATTAATAAATAGTGGGTATTAATTGTTTTAAAAGGAACATTTTATTTTTTGGATTAATGGAAAAATTACCAAGATATTAAAACAAATTACCAAAGTGAGAAAATGTAAAGTGACTAATGTTAATTTCTAAGGAATTAAATGTTTAAAAAATGATTTCCTAATGCTGGTGGTGTAGATAAATGATCTATTCCATAAAATTTATTATTTATAAATTTTATATGAACTTTTGTTGAGATTTACTTCACAATATTTATCACTTTTTTATATTTAAAAAAATGAAACATGTCTTCTTTTATAAAAGGGCACTCCCTCCCCTCACTTATTCACACCAATCAAGTCCATTATGTGAACCAAATCCTGAGGAAATATATTTAAAGAATACTTAAATATATTTTAGTGGTTCTGGTCCTCCCCAATGTCCAATCCAATGGTCATTAATTGGTTATCCAAATGTGGTCTCTCAAAGTGATGTTAATTGTCTTAACGAAGCTCTTTCTATTTCCTTTCTCTTCAACAACAGTCAATTAAGAATTAATAACTAAATTATAATTAATCTAGTATATAACATATAATGTGATGTAATTACTGTAATATAATAACCTATGTCATATTCCTACACCAAAATATAGGAAATGAAATCCTTGATTGCGTGTACAATGGACTACCGCCTCACGAACAAATGTGACTAGTTTTCCTTCAACATATCTCACATTGGATATACAAATGTATTTAATGTGTGGATACGTATATATATATATAATATGATATAATTATACATATTTTATTTTAATATCACTTATACCTCATTACGTAACATTCCATTGGAAATACAGTGACGTCCCTCATGTGAACGGTGGACTTCCACCACATAAAGCAATGTGATTTATTTTTCACATACAAATTACATGGAAGGTAATAATGAAATACTTAATGATTATATGTGACATATATAAAATTATTTTTATTCTATTAAATTAATATATCTCCCACTTAATTATTCTTTACCGTGTTAAGGAAATGATATCATCAATCCTGAATACGCACGACTTATCGTCTCCACAAAGTGATGTGACCCATTATGCATGATGAAATTTCAATAATAATTATTTGAGATTATCTAACGAAATAATTATTTATATAATTAATATAATTTTTTAGATTATTTATATTTATAATATTATCATTAACTAGGACCTAAAACATAAATTGTTTATGAGAAACAAGGTAGTTAACACCGAGAACAATATTAGTAATGAAATATTAATAACTAACGAGTTATCAAATGTTATAAAAGGATAATGAATTTTACAATAAATATAAATATAATTATTTTATAATATAATAACATGTTTAGAATAAATATACATGATTTTAAATCATGATTATCCAAAAGGAAGCACGAGCTATGCGATTTTATCTCAATTTCAATTTATTAAAGAATATTGTAATATATTTAACCTAATTTTATTTATACGTTTTATATAGTAACCTTTTACATGTAATAAAATTTATATATTATATTTCATGGAATTTAATATTAAATGATTTTTATTTCATAATATGGGACTTTACCCAAAAATTACCAGGTGGTATTGAATTTTAGGACTGAATTTCTTTTTATTGGGTTCTATTATTTTTTGGTCGTCTTTGATGTTAATAGAATATCTATATGTTGAATTTTTATTATAATATCATGTATTTCAAAAAAAATTATTCATATTTAAATTTTATAATCATAATTAATTAATTAATTAATATTCACTTCAATGTTTTAATCATTTTTTTGGTTTTTCATTTCAAATTTTCTATTTTAAGACATTTCTTATGTTATGGAAATATCTCTCTATGATTTTTATATTCTACCCTTATGATATTTTATATCACTAATATTTCTATATTCATGGTATTTATTTTATCATTTGATGTTATTCCATTAATAGGGTTTAAGATTCAAAATTGACCATAGTAGTAAGATATTTATGATTTAATCTAATTTTAATCAGGATTGTTCATAAATGAATATCCATTTGTGGATATTATTAAATAATTGTGTGTTAATACCAAATTATTTTATTATTTTCACGTTATTAATGATTTAATCAATTAATAGTATAATTGTAAACTCTTTGATAGTAAAAATGATTGATAATTTTCTTAATAAAATCCGACTTCATCTATTTCTTTAGTTGAAAATCCATTTTTATCCAAATCCATGTTTTTTAAAAACATTCAAACGTGTTTTCATTCGTTTTTTTAAATAATTTTTAACCATATTAATTTTACATTTTTTAAGGGGAATATTCATATTTTGTTCTTAATAAAGAACATGTTTTCTGTTCTTACAACTTCCTTAAAGGAATTTATTTTTTTTACATATAGGAGTTTAATGGATCCATAATCCATTTTGACCACTAATTATTTTAATATTAGTTTATAAGATTAAGAGGTTATTTTTAAATAATTTTTTTTTGCTAGTATCATCAATTTTTTTGTTTTTAAAATTTAATTTTAATATGAAAGGCTTAATTTCCACAATAATATTTTTAAAGATATTTTTATGGTATTTATATTCATCATTGACTAAAATAATTTATTTTAAATATATTCCATTGGAAATATTTTTTAATGATAACATATATTTTTTATTTGGATGTTTTATAATCATTTTAATGGGGTAAATTATTAATATTATATTTCTTGATTATTTTTTGTAATCATTATCTTTCTGTTGAAATATTCATAATATTGCGATCACTGGACATTAAATTTCCCATAAATATCTATATTACATATTATTTATATGATTAATACATACATCATACATCATATATTTATAAATTATATTACTTTGAATGTAATATGCTCACATATGTATTTTATTTTTTTCCCACATATCTCACTTTATATAGAAATTTTTGTTAATTAATATTATTCACAGATAAATTAAATTATTTGATATATGGGGAATGAATTGGACATGATGATATGGGTGGGTATCAGTTATAGATATCCCCTCACTGTATCAGTACTCTAAGGATTCCACTTTTATGTATAATCATGTTTAAATGGGTTTCTAGTGTTTATAAATCCTTCAATTAAATTGTCTTGGAACTAGGTCTTCATGGTAATGGTATCATGATGCTTTTTATCCTGATGTTCAACAATAATTATTTCCATAACTATTAATTTATTATTATAATCAATGATATTATTGAGTTGATATTATCAATTTATGAACATGTTTCTCAATATATTTATTAAGTTGCATGTGTGTTTATTTATCGAAATTACACAATTATAATTCCTTATGTAATAATAGTAGTAATGTTGTTGATTAAATGGTATGTATATTCATATATTTACCTCTCTATATTTATTATGTCTTATTGATCATTTTTAATTTACTAAAAATATCATTTGTTGTTTTTAACCCTAACTAAGACTTTAAGACCATGCATATTTTTAATCCTTTCACAAGAATATAAGATGTGTAATATTAATGATTTTCATGTATATTATAGAGGGAGTAATTTTATTCAAAAACAATATCTTTAATATTTTTTATTCACTTGTTATTTTCGAATCATGAATTTAATTAGTTTACCTATACTACTAAAAAATTTGGTCCTATGATATGCGACCTCTTTTTTCCTGAACCAATGCAATAAATTGGACACTAAATCCAAGATAATAAGGTTGGTTTCATTATAATTGAATTTTCTCCCCCATCAATCACATGTTAGCTTATGAGATATAATACACTACCCAATTCCTAGGAGGGTTGCATAATTTCAAGCCCACCCATTACATAGTGTATAGAGTCCATAAAGGTTTGGGTTTACTCCTCATTCCAAATATTATCATTAGTTAATTTCTCCCAATACATTGGGTGGGTATATAATTTTGGGCCCACCCATCACATAATGAAAACCATACAAATAATATTAACATGAACATGAAAGTATTCTTAATTACCTCACATGGTAATTAACCCATTGGAATGAAATATATTTAATGATAAAATCTATATTAAATATTCATAATCTATATAGAGAAGTATGATTTATGGAATAATTATTTAATGTACCATGTGAACCTTAATAAACATTAAATGTTGTTGAAATATAGAAAAAAAAATTTATAAGAGAGCTAAAATTTACTTTGAGAAAGAGTAATAAACACCACTAACAAATTTGATACCCTTTTTTAAAGGAAGTTATATATAAATAAATTGGAATATCCATTTCATAATAAATCAAATAAAACATAAAAAGGATGTTTCTTGAAGAAAACCAATGATTATTGTAGCACCCCGAACCCATAAGCCTAGAGGTAGTGAATTATTTTAAAAAATTTGAATTATTACAAGGAATCAAATCCCAAATGATTGAGTAGTATAGTAGTTTTGGAAAAGTAGATACATACATAGGTCCAACATTACAACATTAAAATAAATACAACATATAAGTTTTATTGAGAACATCTAGAATTCTATGTTTATCCCTACAAGTCATTCATAATAATGTTCTTCATGTTAGGATAATATGAAACACACGAAAGGGGTGAGCTCAGATGACCAGTAAGGATAATAAATATAGTATAAGATATCATAAATATAACATTAGGAATGGTGAATAACTAAAAAAACATGACTTTAAAAACAAACTTGAACAAATTATGGTAGGAATAAGAGTTGAATAAATAATTCCATAATAAAACATAATCATGGGTATTATCCTAGTCAAATAACTGAATGAACTACCAATAATATTTTCATAATGAGGGAATTCATACTATGGGACATCATAAAAATACTATCTAGGCCTCATGCCAAGGCCACAAATAACCATTTTGTCAATGCTTCATGCCAAGATCGTAGTTTGTCTCAAGAGACCTACTGATGCACCGAGGGGATAAAATGGGCCCCAACTGACACATAATAATTCCAATTAATTCCACATATGAATTTGGATAAACATAAACAAAATACACATTAATATTGAAACTAAAATATGAAATTTAAATAACTTTCCCCGAAAATTAAGCATAAACACTAACAATTCAGAGTAAATTGTTGAATGGTTTTAAGATATCACATCCACAGTCAAACTAACCAAAAAACCTTCAACAAAAAAATGTAGATGATATCATAAGAGATACAACTCAATTAATTACAATATTCAACAATGATTTTGACATAAATGAAGCAACATTTAGATGATACCATTGGAAATTTCATAAGGAAATAATACTTTAATATTCCAAAGTGCCCCATACCACCTTGAAACAATCAAATAATAATACTTTAGAATGTCTTTATAATAATGAGACTCTTGATATGATTTAACAAAGGGTGGTACATACCCAACATGAAAGGAATAAGTGGTGAACAAGGCATATATCTCGTAAAAGTTTAAGTGAGATAAGAGAATATCTTTTTAAATTAGAAAGATGAGTTCTTTTGAAAAATAATTTGTATTTGTCATGAAATCAGATTTTAAAAAAATTATATCCCAGAAAATAATATGTGATGACATTGAAATTATATCTTAATCATAAATGATGTCCCTCTGAAGAAAAATCATGTAAAAAGAGATTTTAAAGAATCATTAAAAGAAAAACAAATTAGTGCAATTTGAGGAAAATATTATAGAGATTTTAAAATGGAACGAATTGTTTGATTTAATAAAACCATTAATGAAACAATTTTATTTTTCATGATAAATTTTTTTATTTTACAAAAATAATAATTAATTAAAATATATTACATAGTCCACCTGAAAATAGGTAAGAATTTGAGAAGTTCCCTTTTATCAGGAATAATTTTTGAACGATTCTTTTGAAACATATAACTCCCCATAAAATGAAAGTTGGATTCTGGTTGGTACAATTATATTGAAAATTTTAAAAAAAAATTGGGGAGTATATACAAATAAATATGAATATCATTGTAGTGAGTAGAGAATAAGGGCAACCAGAATGAAAATAGAGGTTTGGGTAGAAAATACTTACATCTTTGTAATCAATTGAATCGTATGACCCAAAATCAATAATCATAAAACGATATATTTAATATCATGAAAATAAATTTATTAATGATAATAAACATAAATAGAAATTATAAATACACCATACACAAGTAATATTAATTAATATAGAATATATTATAAAAAATGGAAGTGACATGAAGAAACTCCTTATCATATGTCGGATGGCTTTCTTCCCTTGATCTCAGTGTCCTGGATAACCAAATTAAATCCATTAATTAATATTTACAGAAAAAACTATTTATATAATTGATTTAGTATAGCCTTATTATGTTAATTTATGGTAGTATTGATGGGTTTAAGAGGTTCGATTTTATTGTTTGGGAGTGTTTTATTTCTTGGTATTAATGATTGGGTTACTAATATACATGTATGGATAAATATGTAATATGAGAATGTCTATCCCAAATGGAAGTTGAATTTTATTTCTTAAAAACTATAATATTACATGATTACAAAATTCATTGGGTCATTGGGAGTGAAGATGAATCATTATATAAAATAGTAATGATTATTGTTTTGGTTAATTGGTTGTTTTTTATCACAAAAAACTTATTTTAATTTATAAAATAATATCATTTATAAAAAAGGATTCAAGAACCATACATAATTTATATATATATTATAGTCTGGTTCAACAGTATAAATGGTTTAGTGACCTGAATTTACTATGGTAATAGAAATTGAAAACACGTTGTCCTTGAATATGATAATTTAACACATATCGGACGGTGTTTTCATTTCTATTATAGAAGAAGGGGAATTGAAAGATGATGAAGAATTATTCCATTATCACAATAAAATTATAGGACATGTATGTTATTGGATTAATTATAAAATTTGGATGAAATGAGGTGAGGAATGAAAAAAGGGAATATCAATAAAGTGTTCTTTAAAAGAGAGATTTTGAGATGAAATTTCTGCAACATACACTACTGGAATTCTTGGTAATTGTGATGGGCTATTTGCGATGGGATCCCATCGCAAATAGGCTTTAGCAACGGGGCCCCGTCACAAATAGCACATTGCATAAAACACTGTCGCAAATACAATTAGTTGCGACGGGCCCGTCGCAAAAAATGTTATTTGCGACGGTAAACATCTCCATCGCAAATAATCTCTGATTATATTTATTATATATACATACACATTTTCGCGACGAGCCCATCGAAAAAACTATTTGTGAAGAGATATTGTCCCGGTGAAAATAATATATATATATATAAAGATTTCTGCGACGGCCCCGTCGCAACTAAGTATTTGCTACGGGACTGCTTGGCCATCACAAATATGGTTTTAAAAATATTTAGTTAGGTTATTTGCGACGGGACCCCGTCGCAAGAGGTCCAGTCGCAAATAATTAATATATTTAATACTTTTTTTAATAAAATTACGATTAATGAAAAAATAATATTACTATTATTATAAAAAAAAGTAAAAAATATTAAAATTCCCAATATTCAAAAAAAAAATAAAAAAAATAAAAAAATATTAAAAATTAAATTATGTAATATTTTCACCGATATAAAAGACAGAAAATGTAAATAATTCATATTACAATGTTAAATTCAAATGTTTGTAACATAAAAAAATCACTAGGGGGCCATCTTCTGGAGGAGGTGGAGGAGATGAAGGAGATGGTGGGGGAAACTCCATCTCTAAACTATGAGTTAGACGATGCATGTACTCTATCTACTCGTGATTCTACTGCTGCCATTGAAGCATCTCCTCCTCGTGCTACTGCTGCTGTTGCTGCTGCCGACACATATTTTTTTGCGGCTTCTGCAAAATCTCTATATGCTCAGCCTGAGCTCGCAACTGCTCCTGATAGTGTGAACCAGAAGATGATGCCTCTCCACGAGATCCTCTTAAGCTGGACGCTGACATCGCAGCAGGACCATAATAAGTACCAGGAGTCAAATGAGAGCTGATGCCAACTATTCTGCCCTTCTCAAAGCCATACTGAGTCACCTGCATCCATGTTGCCTCATTGACAATGGTGAGCATTGGTCTACTCAACCGTCTCGTCCTGACCCTCAGCCTGTGTCTGAGAGGTTTCAACCTCATATGACTCCTTCAATTCCAATTTAAAATTAAAATTGTAAAAATATTATATGTATTTAATTGTTAAACTGAAATAATAATACTATCCACAATCTGACGCTGACGATCACCTCTAATATATCCATTGACTGGATCACTGTACATCCTATGATAAATGTCGAACTCCGTAATATCGGGATGCTCGACTACCTGCAGAAATATAACATAAAATGTTTATATTTAATTTTATATAATATATTTAAAAAATATACTTACCAGATGCTCTCTATGTGAACTGAATGTACGACTACCAGCTCGATGTGTCACCTCCTATCTCCCCCAGTTCTGTCGTCCCACTGAAGATCTCCTTTGAAATCCACCACCCAACCAGTGTAAACATAATCCATCCCAAACATGAGATAAATGTACTCTGGTCGGTGGGCTCTACATGACTCATCAAATTCTGTCACCCCTTCTTTCTTAATGGTTGTCCTTCTCAAATTGTGCAAAAACTGGCAAAAACGGTCATGCATAGAAACCTTCCATGCCGTGTGGATAATGTCGCACATGCTATCATCGATAAGATGACATAAACCCTACAAATAATTTTTATTATCAAGTTTTAATAAAATAAATTTCAAAATAAATATTATTTATTTACGTACCTGCCAATGATGGAACATGTCACATCGGGCATCAATGGGAATATGTTCTCATGTGATCCATGACTGAGAAAAATAATTGCGCAATATAGCACTCCCCTGTCCAATAGCTACATGCTGAAAATTGTGAAAAAAGAATAAATCATCAAACAATTAGTATATATATACAAAAATTAATGAAATCTAACTAAAATATACCGGTTAACATACCTCTGTGTGCGTAGATCGAAACCAATTTTTGGACGTCGCTTGGGCATAGGCTCAACAATCATCAGTCACGCAAGACCGCGCCCCCTCCGCGTACCTCCTAAACCACCAGTAGGCTGAGGGTCAGATGATCCCACATCCACATCATCCAAAGGTAGATCAGCCTCCTCTAACTCAGGCAATAGATCCGAGTTCATCTGAAACACAAAATGATTGTTGTTAGAAGATAGTTGAAAATAACTATTATATATATATATATATATTATATATGATTATAACCAGAATTTAACTTTGTCAATGTTCATCTTCATCCTCTTCTCCATAGCTATCAATGTTAATGTCTTCATCTTCCTCCTCAGCATCATCAATATCCATATGCGTTTCATTTTCAGCATCTCTTGTCATTTGAAATTCATTTGTAACATCATTAACATCTCTATCACCATGGATCCTTAATTGTGGGGTGTTATCATCGATATTCACGTCTCTTTGTAAATCAGATGGATTTTGAGCCATATGTTGAAAAATTTAAATTCCTTCCACTTCAGCAGAACCACATTCAGTTTGATTAAACTGATTTTCCTCAGATTTCATTTTTATTGTGCTCCACCAATTGATCAAGTCTCTTGAAGTAGCACAATACTTTGCATAATAAATTTGATGTGCCAGTTGAGCCAGTAAAAATGGTTCATTTGCTGCAAGAAGAATTTTATAGTTAATATCGATGATTCCATGAGTCAGATGAACACACAAAACTCTCTCAGTATCCAACCACCACCATTTAAACATTGTTATGTAATTTTATCCTATATAACACATATCAATAATTTCATCCAAAATTCCATAAAAGTCAACTTCAGTTTCTTTGTGATGTGATCTTCTCAAGCAAACTCTATTGTTCATTGTTTTTTTATTCCCCATATGCATGTGTATGAAATCGAAAACCATTCCCCGCATATGCATTATAAGATTTAACCATTTTGGATGGTGGGTTACTCAATATACACCATCGCTTATCAATTTTATCAGCATAATGAGACTCCTGAAAATTTTTAAAAAAAGTATCAATATAATAAATAATAAACAGAATTGATATTAAACCATCAATAATTTATGTTACCAGTTTTTGAAACCATTGAGATTTTTTTGTCTGCATTCTTCAAGAGCATCTGCTGTAATTTGTTGAACTTGTTTTTTGATATTATTATCATATAACCTACAAATAAAATAAGTTTAAATATTATAACATAAATTATAGAATAAGTGATAGAAGAACTCAAAGGACAAATGATGTCATTTCTTCACAGTTGAGCAGAACGTATGTATGAGCTCTATGATGTTCCTCATCTGAAATCCATCATTCATGAACTCCACCAAAACCAAGATTTTTCTGATTAAAATTTTTTAATTGATTGTCCATTTTGTCATTAACATTACCCTTGTTTCATCCCATGAGATTCTGTTTTGGGGGATATTGAGATTCAAAATAATGAGAGAAGAAATAAGAAATTTCCTCTTGAAAATAAGCTTCAACAACTGAGCCTTCAACTGATTCTTTGTTACTTATTTTTTTCTTCAATTTCTGCATGCATCTCTCAAATGTGTACATCCATCGAAACTGTACTAGACCTCCAAATTTAGCTTAATGTGGAAAATGTAATATCAGATGTTCCATTAAGTCAAAGAAAGCCGGCAGAATTTTTTTTTTCAGATAACATATAATTACAGCAGCATCTTCTTCCAGTTTTTTTAGCACATCGTAGTTTGTTGTCGCTGCACAAATGTCTCGAAAAAAATATGATATGTTTGTTATCGAATCCCAGATCATAGAATTCAACAAACCACTGAATCCAATCGTCATAAGTCTTTCCATTATAACATGAAAATCATGAATTTTTAATCCAGTAATTTAACCATTCTTAACACATCTGCCCAAATTGGAAGCATAACCACCTGAAAGTCACAAATCTGAAATCCACTGAAAAAATAACAAGAGAATCTCTTTAGAAAGTGTATAATATGCTTTTGGATTCATTAAACCCTATGATCTGATATATTTCAAACAATTCAAGTTCTGTTCGGCTGCAAATTTGGGCAATATCTAATAGTGCCTTTATAGTATCTTTGGCCTTACCTGGTGTATCCAAAACTGTATGAAAGAAATTATCAAAATAGTTCTTCTCAATATGCGTAACATCCAAAATGTGGCGGACCAACAAATCAGACCAAAATGAAAGATCCCAAAAAATGATCCATTTTATCCAATTATGTTCTTTCCCAAAGCCATGAAATTTTTATTGGTTGAATGTTGGTCCAAATGTAATGGGGGTAATAAAAATACAACTAATTTTTACTCTGTACCTAAGATCATATTTGGAGGTTCATCCCTTTCAATTGTACATTTTCTAAAATAAGATTTGTTCCTCTGAAAAGGATGATCGGTTGGAAGAAATCTATGGTGACAATCAAAATAGCTTGGTTTTTTTCCATTGACCAGCATAGAGGCATTGTTTTCTTTCATACAGTAAGGACATGATTTCAAACCATGTGTACTACAACCAGATAACATGCCATATTCCGGAAAGTCACTAATCGTCCACATCTATGCAACTTTTAATAAGATTTTTTTACAGTAACATCATATGTATTAACACCATCACTCTACAATGCATTTAACTCATCAGTCAATGGTTTCAAATAAAAATCAATATTCTTTTTTCGGATTTCCTGGGATTAATATAGTCAAAAAGATATAAGGATTATTCATCAACATCCATGGAGGAAAATTGTACGGAGTTATAAAGGCCTGACAACATGAATACTGACTACCATAAGAACCAAATGGACAAAAACTGTCAGTATAAAGACCCAATCATACGTTTTGGGATTCTATAGCAAAAGACAGATTCAGAAGGTCAAAATGTTTCTATGAATCACCATCAGATGGACGATTGAAGCTTTTATCTGTTGAAATCTTGGTTTTGTGCCATGAAATCATTCAAGCTGTGTTCTAAGACATAAATAAACATTGAAACCTGAGTGTAAGGGGGAAATATCTCAACTGTTTTACTAGAATCGATCTAGACATCCCTGGTTGAGCTTCTTTATACCTCGATTGTCCACATGTTGGACAAATATCAAATGACTCATTTTCACCAGAATATAAGATGCAATCATTTAGACATACATGAATCTTCTGATAACTAAGTCCCAAATTACGAATCAGCCTCTTCCTCTCATAGTAATTTGAAAGAAACACATTTCATTCAGGTAATAGTGTTTTAACCAAAGAAAATATCTGATCAAAACAGTTGTTTGACATTGCAATATCTGATTTAATAGCCATAAATTTTGCAACTGTTTCTAATTTTCTTATCTTGCAACCAGGATATAATGCATCCTCAGTAGACCTCAGCAACTCATAAAATTCGTATGGTGCCAAATCAGGAGTTAAACCAATATCACCGTGAGTTTAAGTTGGTTGCACTGATAGACCAGCAACATCATGTACTAAATTTTGAAACTGTGATGGATCCAGAATCAATTTATTAAGATCTTCTCTGGAACTGCGTTCACCGTGTTGATACCAAAAAACATAATCTGGTTGAAAACCAAACCGCAAGAGGTGTCCCCCAACCTTGTCAAATGTGGAAAACTTTCTCAAAGCACATTTTTTAGAAGGAAACTTCATTGTGCCTTCTGAAACATATTCTGGTTTTGATGATGCAAATTCTAAGAAAAATTCATCACCCTAAAATTATACAGGATTTAAACAAGAACCATTTGGATTTCTGCATTGACTTATCCAAGCTCGATCATCGAATAATGACTGATGTCGACTTCCTTGTTCAATATTTTTCTACATAAAATATGAAATCATCATAGTTTTTGAATAGTTTGAAATTAAAAAAGCACTATCTGAAAAAAAAATTGCAACTACTTAATAATTATCATTAATTAAGGGTGATATAATTTCCAATGGATTGACGACTACTCTTTTGTCTGACAACTCATTTAATTGCATCATTCTCACACATATTATTGCTAATTATTCCTAATTATTCCTAATTATTTCTAATTATTACAAATTATTACAAATTAATACTAATTGTTACTAATTATTACAATTTATTACTAATTATTACAATTTATTACAATTTATAACAAATTATTACAATTTATTACTAATTATAACTAATTATTACTATTTATTACTAATTTAGTAATACTTAAAAATAGATAGCAAAATGAAAATTGCTTGAATAATGAAAAGAAATTTGGTAATCATCGTTGTGGAGATGATTACAAATTTTCCCTTCATTATCCAAGAAGATTTCATTTCTTAATTATTCCTAATTATTCCTAATTATAGCTAATTATAACTAATTGTTTTTAATTATTGATAATTTTATCTAATTGGTCCTAATTATTGCTAATTATTCCTAATTATTACTAATTGTTCATAATTCTTCTTAATTGTTCCTAATTGTTACTAATTATTCCTAATTATTACAAATTATTACAAATTATTACAAATTATTCGTAATTATTCCTAATTATTCCTAATTATTCCTAATTATTCTTAATTGTTCCCAATTATTCCAAATTATTCCTAATTATTCCTAATTATTACTAATTATTTGTATTTACTTCTAATTATTCCTATTTATTCATATTTATTCATATTTATTCCTAATTATTCATATTTATTCCTAATTATTTCTATTTATTTCTAATTATTTCTAATTATTCCTAATTATTGCTAATTATTCTTAATTATTTATAATTATTCTTAATTATTCCTAATTATTCCTACCTATTCCTAATTATTCCTAATTATTGCTAATTATTTCTAATTATTCCTAATTATTACTAATTATTCCTAATTATTCCTAATTATTCCTAATTATTCATAAATATTCCTAGTTATTGCTAATTATTTCTATTTATTGCTAATTATTGATATTTATTCCTAATTATTCATAATTATTCCTAATTATTACTAATTATTACTAATTATTACTAATTATTACTAATTATTACTAATTATTACTAATTATTACTAATTATTACTAATTATTACTAATTATGACTAATTATTACTAATTATTCCTAATTGTTGCTAAATCTTGCTAATTATTTTTAATTATTGCTAATTATTGCTAATTATTGCTAATTATTCCTAATTATTCATAATTATTCCTAATTATTCCTAATTATTGATAAATATTCCTAATTATTGCTAATTATTTCTAATTATTGCTAATTATTACTAATTATTGCTTATTATTGCTAATTATTGCTAATTATTTCTATTTATTTCTATTTATTGCGAATTATTCCTAATTATTTTTAATTATTTATAATTATTCCTAATTATACCTATTTATTGCTAATTATGTCTAATTATTCCTAATTATACCGATTTATTGCTGAAACATATCTAGTTAGTCCTAATTATACCTATTTATTGATAAATATTGTTAATTATTGATAATTATTTCTAATTATTGCTAATTATTGCTAATTATTGCTAATTATTACTAATTATTACTATTTATTACTAATTATTACTAATTATTTCTAATTATAACAAATTATTACAAATTACTACAAATTATTACTAATTATTACTAATTATTACTAATTATTACTAATTATTACTAATTATTACTAATTATTCCTAATTATAACTAATTATTCCTAATTATATCTATTTATTCCTAATTATAGCTAATTATTCCTAATTATAGCTAATTATTCCTAATTATAGCAAATTATTCCTAATTATTGCTAATTAGTACTAATTATGGCTAATTAGTACTAATTATTACTAATTATTACTAATTATTACTAGTTATATTTATTTATTGCTAATTATATCTATTTATTCCTAATTATATCTAATTAATATTAATTATAACTAATTTTTTATAATTATAACTAACAATATCAATTACTTAGTAAAACTAAATATAAATAAAAATCAATTGAAATCTAATTAAATTAGAACTAATAAACAACAATTAAAATTAACATAAAAAATGAAATAAATATTCAAAAATAAAATATAAATACCTTAAACTTTGATATTCTGAATATATCGACGCCCTCCGATTGCTCTCGTCTAAAAAACTTCAACTAAATAACAAATTCTTTGAAATTGAAGAATGAAGAGAAAGAGAAAGCAAGATGTGAATGATTTGGGAAAAGAACGGATGGGGGTATATATAGGTTAGATTAGTTGCGACGTGGTTATTAGCCACAGACAGTCCGTCGCAATTACCCTCATCCGCATTAATTACAGTCGGCGTTTAATAGGTTATTTGCGATGGGTCCCGTCGCAAATAGTACCTGTCGACAGTTTTTTTGCGACGGGACGACATCCCATCGCAAAAAGGTATTTACCGCCGCTGGGTATTTGAGATGGGACCATTCGTATATAACCCTGCTCGGTTTGGCGCGCAAGTTGCGCCAAACTATTTGCGACAGGGGACATCTCCCCGTCGTAAATAATATTCGTGTGGTTTGGTGTGCAAGTCATTCTAAACTATTTGCGATGGATGACGAAATCCTGTCGTAAATCACTAATTATTTGTGACGGGCAACTTTCCCCGTCGCAAATAGTCATATTTCCCGTAGTGATAGTGGCTATGAAACAGCGTTTTAGAAAACATTAATATGAGAGGGGATTAGGGTAAACCATTCATGAAAGACTCATAATATAGTATAGGGACAGAATAAAATGGAAATAATAACCTGGTATGGAAACTTGAAATACATACCACATAAAAGAAAACATGAAATAAAAGAAATGAAAGGAGGTGTTTACTTCTTGAAGTAATCTTCATTGAGAGCCAATTTGGGGGAGATGTTTTGGACTTCTTATGAGACCAAGGGCTGATAGATGAGGGGAATGATACTGGGAGGATATTTGAGTAGAATTTATAGAAGGAACATTTCTTGAGAGGAGTGAAGAGAAGGGGGAGTGGGGGGGGATTATAGTGGAGGAGATGAGTAATTTTTGAATATCTTATTCATTATTTTATTATTTCCCTCTAGAAAACCAATTGTGATGATTCATGTGACCCATAATAGTAATAATTTCATGAGATTTTGATCCATGTGTTCTTACATCATCCATGATGCTAGTAATAGTAAACTTAATCGATAATGTAAATATACTGTAAATTACGTTATTTTACAATTCATAAAAGAAATCATGTATTTTAGAACATTCCAAATATTCACCCTAACAATTTTTCGACATGTATAATTCAAAATTGAAATCCATTTTTTGAAAATATTTTTGTTATTATTTTGAATTTAATTTTTAGATAAATCATAATTTATTCCAAAAAAACTACTTTAAAACTATAACTCATATTATAACACCTTGTGAAATTAATCAAGGTCCCATAAAATTATCATATAACTATAAAACAATAAAGTAAAAATTTATGATTACCTTTTATAAAAATAAATTTCTATTTTAAATTATTAAATTAATCATAAAATTGTAATCAAAATTTTTATGACATACAAAAATACCAATACCTATAATAGTATGGGTTTTTCCACTTATAAGATGCCTAAATTGTATTTTTACATTCATGGGTAATGTTTTTATTTTTTTGGCCGACTTACTATTCATTACTATTCATAAGGGTATGTTACTTTTTATAATGGTATGTTACTATTCAAAAAAAATTATGTTTGTCTTATCAAACTTGAAACATCTTACTGAATGCAACTGTGTATATTAGTTTTTGGGAATTCAAATTACAGAAGTGGAAAATTTATGATTATTGTTTAGGTTATAATAAATTTTAGTTTTTTATAGACTCAATGTTTAATTCATTCTGTATTAAATTTATTTTTAAATTCTTGGGGTGTTACATTATTCCACCTCAACAAAATTGTTTCCTCACAATTTGAAACTACACTTCGAAGGTTAAAGGTTGATGCTTGAAAATTACCCCATGGGAAACCCACATTGGAAATAGGGTTAATAAAATATCCTCCTAAAACTAGGTTAAGGGAAATGAGGTGTGCACCCTAAAAATTATGCTTTCAAATGGGGTGACAATAGTAGAATGTATACACCTAGACAAGGAAGTAAAATTTTACTTTAATGTTCTGATTGACCATGATGGAGAACATGTTTAGATGAATTTTGATTACTATAAAACTATAAAATACTGAAAAAA
Organism: Viscum album; assembly: GCA_963277665.1. Lineage (NCBI taxonomy): Eukaryota > Viridiplantae > Streptophyta > Magnoliopsida > Santalales > Viscaceae > Viscum > Viscum album. The sequence continues at coordinate 1,017,314,678 of OY728133.1, read as the reverse complement.
GAAATAATATTATCACAGATTATGATAATAGATTTTTTTTATTTTAGGCTCTTTTCTTTGAGTTGAGGAATTATTAAAATCTATAAGAGTATAAATATACGTTTTTATTTACAAAATCATCCTTTGATTGCACCTTGAACTATATATTTCTCATCACTTAGAACAAGTTATGCCATATAGTAAATTTATATATTAACCTATAAAATCTCATGCAATTATCAACTTAAAATATTTCCTAAATAGTTATATATTAAAAAATATAACGATTCAACACTTTAGAATGAAGGTCTCTGAATTCCCAATATGAACTTATCATTAACCCTTAATCAACCAGAATAAGCTATAATTTTCACATTCCAATCATGTGAATAAATTCATCTTGTATCCTTTTGAAATAGGGTAATAACTTGAATTACTGTATTAACTATATTGGAGATATTCATTATTTCTTATTCCTTAAGTAAGATACATGTTATTGGATTTATTCCTTAAATCCAAAAGTGCTGTAAACTCCATCGAGGATAGCATAGATCACTTCTTGAAAAGTTATTAATCAATTCCAAGGTAGTCATTACTTATCCAAAACAATCCTTTATTCATCATTATCTCAACATAATATATATATTAATGGTTTTATTTCCCTCAATAATGCATCTTCTAAAATGTTTAACTTCTACTAAATATCTTTTCTTGGTACCATTCAACTTATGGTATAAAATCCTTAGTAAAAAAGTATTGCAATAAAATACTCATATATTCTATAATTATTTAAACTAGTAAACTAATAAAAAAAATATTCAAATGAAATGATTCTTTTATAGGCATATTAATCATTCTACTTCATATACGGTAGCATCATAAATTGATCATTATCCAAAAATCATCATTTGGGGTATATTTGTTTGATCCTTGCAACATTAATTTGCAGTGTCCTGTCTCCTTGTAGTTGAAGAATAGTATATTGGAAAACTTTTTCATATCCTTGAAATCATTAACTTCGTTTCCTTTTCTCCACACATATAACAAACACCCATTCCTTTCAAGCATTTTCCAGGGTGATTCATTCTGAAGTAATCACATGTGGGAAAACCATTCTTTCCCTTCTTCTCTTTTTCCATATTTTCTCTACCATCTTCTTATTACCATCAAAGCCATAGGACTCATAAAATTATTTACATACCTTGTCAACACATGATACTATTTCTTCATATGATGATTACACATGGGATACTATCTTTCTTTGAAACGATTGTCTAAGACCATGAGGGATATTATCCTTCTTACTATTTGAATCACATGCATTGGTGATGATCTCATTACTTCTACTATGCACCACTTATAAAAAATTGCATAAACTATTTTATATTATTAATCGTAATGTATAATATAAACTTATAAAAATACGTAACATAAATTGAAAACCTATCCATGATTAATATCATAATCTTATACATGGTTTATTTGAGGAGAAAAATTACATTTAATTTTTTCAGAATGGGTTATAAAGAAAAATTGAATTATCATAAGTATATTCCCCGATAGTGTCAAACCATATGAGAAGTAATTCTTTTTCCATGTACTGGGATACCCCAGGTCAAGACCGATACTCCTTGTAAGAGTTGTAAATTCTTGGTACATCTGTGTTGGAACCATGCCCACTTGTAGTATCCAAATAAGGATGAATTTTATAGAAAATTCCACTTGATATATTCTTTAGAAAAAATCATGTATGTTCTTGTATTTTTATCCTCAAAGTATATCTTAGGGTTATGTTCCATAATCTATGATTTCTAAATCAAGATTCTATGTTTTGTAAAAAACTTCCTCTTATACCAAATGTAACACCGCAACCCCAAAAGCCTGAAGTTGGTTCATTGATTTATTACTTTACCATGATTTCAAGGAATAAAATCCTAAAGGACCAATTAGTTTAGTAGTTTTGTAAAACCAGATACACACATAGGTCCAACATTACAACTTGAGAAGAAATTGCAAATATAAGTTTTTTTAGGAACATCCAAAACAATAAGTTTACCCCTATAGGTCATTCATAATAAACATCTTCATCTCCTGAGAAAATGAAAGGTAAGAAAGGGGTGAGCTCATATTCTTTATATGGGTCAGAAATGTAGCATAAGATATCATAAACATAACATTAGGCATGATGAATAACTAAAAACACATTCCTTTAAAAATAAACATGAACACATTATGACAGTAATAAGACCATGATAAATAATTCAATAATAAAAAAATCATCGATATTCTACTAGTTGAATAACTATATGAACTATCAATATTATTTTCATAATGAGGGAATTCATAATGTGAGACATCATAACCATACCGTCAAGGCTTTGTGCCAGGACCATAAATAACCATTTTGTCAAGGCCTCGTGCCAAGACCATAGTTTATCATGCGAGACTGTCCGATGCACCGAGGGGCTATAGCGGGCCCCAATTGACACAAACTATGTCCATTTAATTCCACATATGAACATGGATAAACCTAAACAACATATACAATCATATTGAAAATAATATATGAAATGTGAATAAATTTCCCTGAACATTATGTATAAACCGTAACCATTCAGAGTAAATTGGTGAATGGTTTTAAGATAACACATCCAAAATAAAACTAAATATAAACCCTTCAAAAATATATTGTAGTTGATATAATAAGATATACACCTCAATGAAGTACAAGATTCAATAAGGATTCTGACATAAATGAAGTTACTTTTAGATGATACCATTGATAATTTCTTGATGAAATAATCCTTAAATATTCATAAGTGTGTTATACCACCATGAAACATTCAAATAATAAGCCTTTAAAATATCATGATAATAAGGACACTCTTGATATGATATACCAAAGGTCATTACATAATCCACATAGAAGGAAGAATTTGTGAACAAGGCATATATCTCATAAAAGTTAATGTGAGACAAGGGAAACACTTTTTTACTTTGGAAAGATGAGTTCTTTTGGAAAATCATTTCGATTTGTCATGAAATCAGTCTTTTAAAAATTTATATCCCATAATAGAGAAGGGAAGAACATTTAAATTATATTTGAGGAATAAATTATATCCTACTAAAGTGAAATCATGTAAAAAGATATTTTAAAGAAGCTTTAGAAGTAAAACATTTTAGTACATTTTATGGAAAATAATAAAGTTATTTTAAAACAGAATGTTGTGTTTGAATTCATAAAACCATAAATTAACCAAGGTGGTTTTCATGATAAAATATTTTATTTTTTTAAAAAAATAATGTCTTAAATAGATTACATAGTGCACTTGAAAATAGGTAAGAATTCGAGAAGTTATCTTTTATCGGGAATAAATTTTGAAAGATCCTTTTAAAACATATAACTCCCCATAAACGGTTTAGAAACATGATACTGTTTGGGTGATAGAGTATTTTCTCACAAAATATGTCCCATTTGACCCCTAATCTTGAATCCCATATGAAAGAGGATTTGTTGAAAATATATATCAATGAAGTGGTAATCATATATGGAATATCTATTTTGATAGTGTCAGATATAGATCTGATGGATACTTATATTTTCTCTAAATCCACAAATAAATCCATTGGGACTCAGTTGACTATGAGAATGTTGTATCATTCTCCTATTGAAGGAGAATATAATTGGATGATACACAGTTTGGAATAAATGCTTCAATCTTGTGTAATGGATTTGGGTGGCTCATGGGAGGAAATTATATCATTAGAGTAGCTCTCATATAACAATAGTTATAAAGCCTCGATACATATGAGTCCTTTTGAAGCATTGTATGGGAGTAATTTTCATTCTCTACATTGTTGGGTGGAAACAGGTGATACTTTACTGTTTGGATTGAGCCTTGTTGAGGAGAACATGGGGAAGATTTAGTTGATTTGGAAATTGATGGAGACAACATTGAGTTGTCATAAATCATATAAGGATCATCATTGATGGCATTTTTAATTTTAGGTGATTGATCATGTGTTCATCGTGATCTCTTTAAGGCTTTGACCTAATTATTTTTGAAAATAGGTAAAGTTATCTTCTCAATACATATTACTTTTTTGGATACATGAATTATTTGGTGAGGTGACATATTGGTTAGTTTTCCATCATGGTAAAAAGTAGTTCATAATGTGTTTCATGAATCTCAGTTGAAAAAGTATCATCCTGATCCTGACTACATCATTTGATGGGATCACATTGACTATGGTCTGTATGATTTGTTGGTGGATGTGCCCATGTGGATTACAGATAGGCAAGAGAAATTTTTCCATGGGAAATGAATTGGTCTTGTGTGGGTTTTTTGGAATCTAGGTCAGATATAAGAAGAGACATGAGAACAAGGGAAGGAAATTGTTGACCAATGACAATAACTATTTTAGGGAAATAAGGGTTTTCTAATTTCCTAGGATGGAGTGGATAATTATTGGGAGAATTTAGTAACCCCATTTTCAAATAAGTAACTACTTAGTTATTCTTTTTATGTGTGTAAATTATACGAGGGAATATTAGGATGGTTATAAAGACTTTTGGAATCTTCCAGAGGCTTTTATAAAGGTTCATGTTTTATAGAAATCATTCAACTCCTACCAAAAACTGTGCATAATGAGACATGAGATAAATGGAATGTTCACGGTTAGGTTCATGGTTTTTCTAAACCACGTGGAAACCCATGAAAAACTGTGAAAAGTGGAATAGAGATATTTTGAAATGTTAGTACATAGTTTTTTTAACTTTGAGGGATAATCATTTGAGGCTATACTTGAGGAAGAGGTTGGTGCACTATTAGTGCATGGTTTGAATAACCATGCGACTAACTGTGCACGGTTAAAAAACATGACCCTAAAAAGTGGATCTAGGTAGAGATTATCTCTAAACCACTCATTTTTTTTCCATTTCTTCTATAAATTGATATTTCTTCTACCAAAACGTTGTGGATTATTCCCCCACTAATACTAAGCCGATCCTAGGGCTTTTCATTATGAGTAGAAGCCTAATTCCCTTGGTAAGTCTTCTTTTGTGGTAGTTTTGCATAGATTTTCATAGATATACTATATTCCCACTCTCAGTTTTTTTATCTTGTCTGACATGGATAGATTTATAGTTGTTGATTCCAATAATGGTTATATATTTCCTTATTGATTTTAGGGGAATAAATCTGAAGTTTTTTCTTAGAGATTCAAATTGATTTTTGGGCGTTTTCATGACATTCTTTATTTTTATCATAATTCCTAGAGTAGGTGGATTCAATCTTGAGTCATCTTATTAGAACACAAAGTATTAGTTTGAAATTGGTTAAATTTTTTGAATTTGGTAATGAAATTTTTGTGAAATTCATAGTAGAAACACTCTTGTTTTTGTTTGAGTATTTTCTTAAATTTTCAATTAATGGAAATTGGTTGGGCAAAGTGATTGGAATTCTTGATTTAAAAATGTTTATTTTAAAATATATATTTGTTGAATTAAGAAAATAAGTTTTTAAAGTATTTATATACAATAATGTTTTAATTGATATGGATTTAAATGGTTTAGTTGAAATTATTTTGGCACACATGGGTTGTATGAGTTCATGGTTTCGACCTGAACCTAAATATGGGGCATGTACCATTGTGGTATAAGGAGACATGACCCTGGATAATGGACATATTTAATTGGAGGATAATGAGATAAGACAATTTGTGGTGACTTAGTTTATGGATGAGAAACATCTCACGAGTATGGAACTGTTCGTGAATCATGAATATGTTGATACGTTTGTGAATCATGGAATGGGTATGGAAAAAGAAATGTGAAATGGTTTAATATATTTTTTGGAAAAATTATCATAGAAAACTATTTTAGTTTTAAACATCATGTAATTATTATTAACTATTTACAATTGTTTTATTTAAATTGTTTTATATAAATTTTCTAACATGCTATACTATAGTTGAATGAGTAGGGTAGTTTTTTGGGAAAAAAACTACTGAGTTTCATTACACACCCCTGATTAAAAAATTTACATCATTTGAATTTATTGTTTGTCAATACATAAGAAAATTTATTATTTCACACTTATTTATTCCTGAATAATGATACATGGATTGTAATCTGGAGTTGGATCATGGAGCATGATGGGATCTTTAATGTTTTGTTTGTTGGCACTGCATTTTTTTGGTTTGTCTTCTACTTTTTTACTTGATGTTCGTTGTCTTCCATTGTGGTACTTCATTTTAGATTGTTTCTAATATCAATAGTTTTACATTAGGTAGTTTTAGAATGTTATCATGAATCATTTAGTAGTATTTTTATGAAATGTCTATTTGGGTTGTTTAATTTCTCAATGAAAAAATAATCCCCCAATTCTATTGAATCTGTTGGCATTTATTTCCAACATTTGGACTCTCATGGATGTATCTTAAGGACAAGTAGACATTATTACTTGAATTAAGATAATTAGGTGTGGAGGGATGTTACAGATAAGGTAGAGGTAATGACTTGGTACAAGATGATTCAAGATTGGTACATGACCCTATCTTTGGAGACAAGTTCATGCTCATTACCTGATAAGATACCTACCATAAATGTATGAGTATGGGTCACGATTTGGTAATAAACCTAAACCTATATCATTGAGTATGATTAATGATATTTTTCTGAACCCTAATGAGAGTCTTTGAGTATAGGTAGTTATTTTTGGAAAAAGAAAACATCATTACTAGAATGTGGAGAAATAGGTATTGTTGGGTGTTGAGGTGGTCAGGTAGGAACCCAACAACCTCAAAAATATTATTTAGTAATTTACCTTTACATAACTGATTTTTTTTATTTAGGATATGTTATACTCTATATGTACCCTCATTGAGAATCTAAGATCACCCATTTCTTATGTTTTATTTTTTCCCCAGGTTATAATTTTTTTTTATCATGATTGATTTTCTGGGTTAACCTATGAAAATAATAGTGTTCTCAAAGGATTCAAAGTGTTGTATTTTATGTTTTCAATTATAATATATTATTTAGGTATGTGTACACTTTTACAACAATACTAAATTTTTCATTTCATTGGTATGTGATTCCTTTCACATTATGCCAATGTAATAAAGTAATTATTATCTCTGGGCTACTAGGGTTCATGTATTTTTTTGGGTTGTGTGAAATTTTTTAAATTCCATTAAAACATAAATGAAAGAGATTAATTTTTTTATGTATTCTTTTTAAAAATAGAAATAATTGAATCTATTAGAGTTGATATTTGTTTCCATTTTTTACTGCTGAATTACCATTCTATTGTGTGGATATTGTGGGGTTAGTATAGTGATGGTGGTGAGTGGTTCAAATGCATAATGTGTTTCATTAGTGGGATTGTGGATGTTTTGGAATTTTATATGTTGATGGAAAGCTTATTATTGATTCATTATTGTTGTTAGTAGGTAATAGTTTATCTAGTTTGAGGACAAGTAGCAGGAAATTCCCTTTTACTTTTACTTTGATGGGTTGTAATATTTTAGAATGTGTTTTTGGCATCTACTAGTTGTGGTATGATATTAGGAAAACTCAAATGAAAATAACATGGGAGGTAATTAAATAATTTGTAAATGTTTAATGATTTGAATGATAAAATTTGGATGGAATAAAGTTTAGAATGTATGAAATTAAATAGGTGATGTGTTTGGAAGTGGGGTTTCCTTAAATATGAAAATTTATAGTTATTAAATGGAACATTTTTAGTAAATTAATAAATTTTTTAAATTAATTTAATCATTAAATTAATATGGATGTGATGTGAGGTTTTTGGCTATTTTTTATGTTGAGTTGAATTTATTTCTAGAATTTGTTGGTGGTGAATGTTGTAGTACTATGTGTAATTCAAGTATTTATTTGATTAAGAGCCTTTGGTAATGTATTATGTTAGACTATTTTTTATTTTCTTTTCATTAAAATTTTTGAAGGGACCCCATCACAATTGGATCTCTTTACCAATGCCCAAATGTCATGGGTTTTGTGTTTTTTTCCCCAATATCTACACTGGTGAGGGTGAATGGACGGATTTACTATATATAATGATATATATCCAATTGTGGTTCATAGTGTTGATGGATCATTTAGTGGATATTCATGGTGATGATGGCTCATTTGGTTGGGATGAATTGTGATGATTTTGTATTTGGTGGTGATGCCTAGTGATTATGGCTTAGTTAGTGGTGATCCCCAAATTTGTTGGATTACCAGTTGATAGAATTGCATTATTTTATTCTCAATAGGTGTCATTAATTGTGGGGTTAAGGTAAAAGGTTTACTTTCTTAATGTTCATGATACCCTAATTTTATAGAAATGGGTCTCATGGTAGAGGATAATGTTGAAAATCTATGATTCCTTGATTTTGGAAGGGATTGGAGCACAACAGGTTGAACAGTAGTGAATGGGAGTAAAAAATCTATGGAGAAGTTGTTATGGGGTGCATTAAATTATGTTCATTTTAGAATATTAATTTTTTTATTATTTTCTTTTTGATATAGCCTTGATTTTATTGGGATGGATTATTGACTTATTTAGGTGCATGCTTGTTATGTTGTTCATTCACCAGAGAATTTGCATGCTCATATAACATTTTTAAAAGATAAATTAGGTTCCATGCCACTAATTACAAATTTTATTCTTAGACTAAGTATATATGTGATACATTTCATGTTTCCTAGAGAGTTTCAGAGATCAATATCGACATTTCTTGATTGGATGTTAGAGTTTTTGTGGAGTGGATGAATTTGGATTTCCATTGGTACTATTTCATTTAATGAAATTGATTTTTTTTGACATGAATTATGGGATGATGGTTACTTTATATTATTATTTTATAGTGTCAATTTATGGATTCTATTATATATATTTTCCTCGATTTATTTTATTAGGGTATTTCCTCTCAATGTATGTTTTATATCCTTGGTGCTAATCAAATCCTCTGACCAATTGGTGGTGGGATTTAGGGTCACTCCTTCCATTAAATACATGCTTAAGAGGGGTACAAGTGGGTGGGGGGATTATAGGCTGGGTGTTATGATATTGTGGTACCAATGATTTTGTTTTAGATATATGTTGTTTATTGGGGTTCGGAACTTCTAAAGATTTCTTGGCTTTGTAGAGTAATAGTGTCAACTAAGCTTAGCTCATAATGTAGGAAAGAGAGATCATATATAAAATGGGATTTTAAGGACCCTTATAAATGATTTATAGACCAAAAATTTTAGAATGTACTAATATAATTGATATTATTTATGGTTTAGAGAATATGTATAGGTACATGTATAATGACAGTTTGTTCTTCCAATTAAAAAAAATGAAATTTTGGGAATTAAAATTCAACTCAAATAAAAGAATCAATGTAAATTTCATGTTATCGGGCTTAGGTATTTGTTGTGTTCTTAGGTATGGACCTTGTACTCTTCCAAAATATGGTTTAGTGAGGATATGTTCAATGAGATGATACTATCAATCATTGGTGGGTTCATCAGATTGAGGAGGATGAGTTTCAAAACAAGAAGATGTGTTCTTTCAAGCATCAACGCCATTCAATGTACAAAGGAATAATTTATGATATATATATGGAGTGATGTATATATGTGTTTTACATTAACTTAATTATTATTGAAGATTTATCTGAGTAAAATGTTTCATTAATGATCAGTTATATGTGTGGGGCAACACCTTTTTGTTGGATGTTGTATCTTGGATAGTGGGAAGAGGAATCTATTTCATGGTCTTATTTCTTGATGTATTTTTGTTTCAAATATATTATTATCGATGATTAAAAAGGAAAAAATGAAGAAGATTATCTCCCTTTAGAAATGTAACCTATATTTACAATAAAATGGATTATGTTCAAGGGACTTCTTTATTTTCTTCTGATTTTTTGGGTGGGAGTCTTCAGTGTGGATTATCAATGAAGAATTTCACCCAAAAATAATATATGTAGTCACACCATTTTTCTTCTTATATATATAGAGCTTAAAAAAATTGATATGTAATCCTTCATATGCATATTCAAATATGATTTCGTTGAAAAGGAATCCATAATAATTTCTTGATGGGAAGATCTTCATATGGGTGAGAACAAGTGTCAGATAAAATATGGATTTAACTAAAAAGGATCCAACCTCAATAGTCACTTTCATTACTTTATGGTGTATGTATTTCCCACGAATCTAATTAGGGATTTTTATTTTCATGTTATTCATATAGGGTTCACTATTACTAGCAGTCTATATTCCCATCCATTAACTAAGTTCAGTATAATATAGGTGGTTATGGTCCTTTTTGATAACACCAACAGTAGTTTCCCCCAATATTGATTCAGTAGTATGGGACACCATTTAAGATTAGTAGTAGGGTAATAATATTTATGATTAGGAAAAAGGACATGTAAGCCTTATGGCGGTCCTCATCCTCATAGACTCAAATCAATGAGTGGGAAAGGAGTCCATCAATATCAAAGTAGAGGTGTTAGTTGCATGTAGAAGATTATAATAGAGGATGGACTACTAGAGTGACTTTATGTTGTTTGAGGTACAATAAGATTATTATCTATCTTAGTTTCTTCCCTATTTTATTTTGGATCTTCCAACACATTCATTATACCCACCTTGATTTAAAGAAAATGACTATAGGTGGCGATACATCCAGTGCCCCTTGTCTTTTAAATGGCTGTTAGAATATTGGAAATATTGTTTAACATTTGTACGAGTTTTAATCTGATGATGGTGTATCCTAGTTTATTGGTGTATTTGTTCATGTTGTAGATATTGACCTGTTATTTTATCCAAAGAATAGAATGAATTTGTTCTATATGTGAGGTTATCGATTACAACCATAAGTGAGTTAATTTATTTGATGTTTAATTTCATAGAGTGTTGTTCATTACTGAGTATAATAAGCTAATGAAAACCAGTTGTGCAGAGCCCTTACTATCTATGTTGGTAAATTTATTATTGGATAATCATGAATGAATATCCCTAGAGTCATATATTAGTTCTGAGATGTATTATCTGATGAGGTTGTGACATCTCCCTCTCTATGTAATGTTGAGCTTGGGATTGAGTTATAAATTGGAAACTCACTAATTTTGATGGTTCCATATCATATTGAACTCATAGAGTTGTGTGATTTGTGTATTTTGAGTGATGATTTATAGTATAGGTTCTTATCAAGCCTCATGTATCTCATTGGTGTTCCCTATTATTGTTTTCCATGAAGGTAGAAGGTGTTTGATGTTTTTTGTACACTAATAGAGGTTGAACTAGGTAACATTCATGATATATTACCCCTTCCGAATAGAAAAACAATTTGACCAGTTGATGGGAGACAACTAGTTTGTGAATATCAATATATGGTCTAGATATCATGTTATGAGGTTAAATGAGAAGGATATCTTGAATACTACCTTCAGGTTTTTGTATAGAAACTTTATGTTTTTAGTCATGTTTCCTTGTGTTATGAACACATCAGATGTATTCATTAGGATCATGAACTTCGTGTTCTATGAATTACTGGAATAGTTTATAGTTTTTTCATCATTGAAATCCTTCTATACTCATAATGTGGAGAGGTTAGATGAGAACCATAGGGGGTTTCTAAAATTTCATGGACACTGAAATCTATAGGGGAATATGTACATGTTTATTTTTTGGTTTCCAGAGGTGAACTTCCATGGACATGTGGTGTCTCACTAGGGTGAGTTAATGGAGATATCAAATATCATTATAGTTTTCCCATGAGAAACACCCAAGAATGTGGAATAGGTTTACAAATCCCTTTCACTTGTATTCCATTTTCCTGACCATACCTATCTTTTCCTACCTAGATAAATATTATCTGGGTATGACACCCCATGTATACCTCTAATTAGGAATGGTCTGATGACTATTGGTGGGTTGGAATATCACTCTTATGAGAGGCCTATTAATATTCTACCTGTACACACACACATATCCACACCACTAAATAATTTATGAAAATTTAGAAATGACATTGTAAATGAATATATTACAAATCAACCTCCTTGATAGTAAATAAAATTCCAAAATGAATTAATATTATCCAAGTCATACTGTAAAAGAGTCAATCATACTAACCAAATGGATATTCTAACAAAAGGAAACACTTTGGACCATATGGGGTATGTATAGAAGAACTATGTTCCACTTAATCTAAATTTTCCAAAGACTATGTGGAATGAACCATCATATTTATAAGAGACAACATGTGTTGGAATATCCCCTACATGAACGAGTACAAACATACCCTATAACACACCCCAAAAGTACCAATCAGAATGTATAAAAGATGTATTATTATCTAAATCCTCAGTAATGGGAGTGAAAAATATAATCCAAATATGTTCAATGAAAATTTTTAGTATTATTGTGAATTATATATTTAAAACTATCAATGTGATTTTCCTTGAGTATTCATGGTCAAATTATTCTATGATAACTCACTCATCCAGAATTGATGTACTAATGAAACTCCTCTGAGATATCATAACCCCGAGCATTTTCCATGATGTAGCATGAAGGAAATGAGAGGTATCATTTTATTTACACACTCAATTGGAGTACAAATCATTATAAAATAACATTTATCAATAAATAAATTTGGTACCACTCCCATTTCCTATTGGTGATACCTAACACTATCTAGAGTAACCCACTATTAAAAGGATCACACACCTTGAAAAGTCATAAACATTATACATGACCCATACTATAGATATATTATAGAGTATCACAACCTAAGATGCGTAGATGGAAAACTGAATCTATATAGAACTAACCAACATATGGGGTCACACATCAAATGTTTAGGTAGACATGCCACATAATACTCTCTTAAGGGTGGACTAAGGGAACACACCAACATTGAACAGAAACATTACTGAGGGAAACAAGGGCTATATCCACCCCAAAAAGGGGTAAATTTCATGTCTTTGAGGTGTGAATGATGTGAATCCCAATGTATATAACTACCCATATATTTCCATATCATACAACATGCCACTCTATATACATGTGTGGTTTCTATGACACACGATGTGTATAGGTCTAGCTAAAACTAGGGTATATATCTTCTTCACATTCCCATGTTCACTCTTTTTCATGTGGGGTTTTCTATAACTCAAGTCCACTGTAGGTTACATGGATTCTAAGATGTGTATTCCTTGAACATGCAGATTTGGTCAACAATTGGCCACATGTTGTCTGGATCACACAATACAGTGTTTAATATTTAACTATACTCCTAAACCCATGCCACTATATTGAGGGTTCCACATGGAATGTGTTCGTCTGAACTACACACTTGGAAAATCTACATTTATCATAAATTAATGACAATCCACACATATTCACACATTTCATTTTTTCATTCTCTTCTACTATTATTATCTATCATAACTTACGAAATCAAATTGATTAGTCCTATTTCATTGCTACTTGAATGATTTTGGACAAAATTTTCTTGGAAATAACTCATCTTTATAGCTCTAGAGATAGACACTTGATCAGATTCGTGGATCCATCAGCGCTTGTTCCCACATCCAATTATTTTACTTGCATTCATGAATCTATCATATAACCAAGCCCAACACTAAACTTGTAAAAATTATATATTTGACCAAAAAGTGATTCCAAAACAATCTATTAACCAGGTATAGTTGAATCATTGACCTATCTAAAATCCCATGAAGAACATAAATGAGAAGAGGGTAATGGAATGAAACACAAAATGGAAAATAACTAAAGGCTATGTTCATTTTTTCATCTGTGATGTACTCTTATGAATGGGGAGGATAAACAGATTATCATTGCAAAAACTAAAAAAAATCGAAATTATATGAAAATGAAATAAAAACTATTAATTATAAAGAATGATCAATGAATTAATTTAAAATAAATTAATTCACATTCATCAATGGAAAATCGGGAATGAGGATTAATCGAAACAACTAAATACCTACGTATAAAATCAATAGATCAGATATGAACAATGATTTAAAGACTTTGTCATTAATCTGATCCAAGAAATATTTCAATGATGATAAAACTCATAACCATAACCATATGATCCTTTATCCATGATCCCGCGAACACCTTCTAATTCACTTTCTATTGAATCTCCATAAATAGTCTATATACTCGGGGGTTATGCAGTTAACCCATGGGTATTAACCATATGGGGTAATAAAGAGTAGTCTTTAGGGTTATAAAATAGTATAAATTAAATTAGAAAATTAATTTTATCCATTTAACACTCCCATGAATTAGATTTATCAAATCATCCAATAATTACAAGACTTATATTACACCTAATATAAAACCCATGTTCTTGATTTAGTGCTTCTCTCAATTTTCTCATCTGATACCCCATTTTGGAGTTATTTCATTATTTTTAAAAAATCTTTAGCTTGTGATATATTGTATTTAATATTTTTAATATATTAATACTGAGGATACATGAGGATTGTAGATATGCACCTACTATGTTCCTAACTTCAAAATAAATCATTAAAATATTCCAAAGTTATAAAAAGAGCTTCACTGTAACTACATTCCCCCAATATTCAAGGAATTCTTACATAAAAAGTAAAAAAACACACAAACATGTGAGTGTACTGAGATCATCTTATCATGTTAGTCCTTGATCACTATATGGTACCACAAATGTAACTTCATCCTCATTGTCCAGCTTAGGCCGATCAACTAAATGAGGAAAATTGTGAACATATCTACTCAAATACAATTAATTGGAAATATTCATGCATTTATTTTTAATACGGTTGTATGGAGAAGTGGTATGTCACCTTACCAACTCCACACAATATCAGAAAAGGGTCAGCAGATACCAAATATACTTTTCTCCCATGAAAAAATCACCATCATTATCACTATGATGATACCTTCAAGAACACATGTTCTCCTGAATCGGACACTATAGTCCTCTGTATTCAATCCACATATGAGTTATGGTGGATTAGGGAAGAGTTCATTAGCTCCTAGATATTTCTAACATTCTATATCACTTCTTTCACCAACTATAGGGGCATAATCATTTCCCACATAGCTCTATATAGAAAATCGATTACCAGCATGGCCTCCCATAGAAGGAATAAAATTACTCCATACTAATGATTGAATGGTAACAATAATTATATGAAAACATCACCAATGTTAGATAATAATCAATGCTAACTAAAAAATTACTTCATTCAATCTCAATGAGTTTCTTATAAAAAATTAATGTTCCACTCAATCTTGAAATTATTATGGGGGTGAAAATACATAATCAACTACAACTAAGTCTCAATATTCTTAGGTAATAATCCCCATTTTAGTTGTAAAGTGATAATAAAATCTGGAAACTATAATCAACATAACTACATGAATCTGTATTAGCTCTTGTGTATAATTGAATCAAAAAATATCTAGGGGAATATTTTCATGGGATGGATAGGTGGTGGTCCAACATTGTTAATTAGTAAATGATCACCACATAATGTATTGAACTCTAATTGATAGAAGAAGTACCCTAAAAAACCATTGAGAAAACATACCACATACAAATCCACTCAAACACATCTACCTTCACCTATTTGAGGGTGATTCACCGAGAAATTAACTCAACAACAAATATTCTTCAACCCTAGACGAAAAACATATGTTGATGTTTTTGATATATCTTATCCTCTCTTGGATATACCACTATAGGTAATATATTAAAATCTACAATCACCTCCTTTTTTAGTGTGACTTCAACCATCATTTATCCTTAGAAAAGGATCACAATCTCTCTACATCCACAAATACATTTTAAGCATGTCATGTGAACCTCTAGTCATGATTGACCTCACAGTCGATATCTTCAAACTATGATACCCATACACACTAGAGATGTGGTGGGTTCAAAAATATCTACTAGAGATAAGACATATTACCCTCATTCACATGTGGGAACAATAACAAGGTAAACTAATCAGTCACATCACTTAACAACTATGATTAAAATTTTATACTCAAAACATCCATCACCAAATTCCAACTCTCATGAGTATAGACTATTTCAAAATACAGTCTATTCATATTTCTAGTGACCAACTCTACCTCAATTTAATATCAATCAGTGAAAATATATATTAGATACACTTATTATCAGTATTAATGATGAATCACTATCCTATAAGATAGTGTTTCAATATATTTAAGGTGACAACTACTATCACCACCCCAAAACTATGGGTCATATACTTCTACTCATAGTTTATTAGCTTTTAGGTCCCATAAGAAATCACTCATACCTACACATCAATTCACATCAAGGGAAAATTAGTGACGCATCATAGAACACCCCATAATCAACACTATCCTATAGTAGCCACAATGTGGGGGGTGCTCTTTAACCACTATCATATCTCATAACTGTCCTACCAATAATTCTATATCCACATGTAATGTTGACAATTTAGGTCCATGTATTTATTGGTTGCATGATCTTTGATAAATTAGTCATGACTATTTTTTAATAACCTTTTAAACCAATGTAGCTCAAAATATCATTCATGATTTTGGGTGGCTCCAAATCTATCACTACCTTTATCATAGTTCGGTTCATTGCCACTCCCTCCTCTAAAATGACACATTCGTAGAATTAGACCTCTTGAATCTAGAACTGATACTTAGTTATCTTCCAATATAGCTAGTGATCACAAAGAATATCTATGATTATCCCCTAATGTCAAACATTCTCCTCCCATAGTGATGAATATATGAGGCTATCATCTAGAAAAACTACCATGAAATAGATTAATAAGGGTTATAAAAAGTAGTTCATGAGTTCCATGAAAAATATCTGGGAACTCTCAATGCCAAGGGGAAACCCCAAGATCTTAGTGACTATAGAAACACTATAATTTCAACTTTGGTATATCCCCTTTCAATCATGGAGTTGGTGATTACCTGTCTTACGATATAACATAGAGAGCCACATCACCACATACTAATTTCCAAATATTTCATTGATTCACAGAATTGGATACAAATTCTGTATAGTCTCCTAGTTATGGGAATGATAATCTATGAATAACCTTAGTATTAAAACCACATCCTTAGGAAAAAACTATAGATTCAAGTAGAATAAACTATGTCTAATGAATATATTCCTATACATATCCTCCAATTGAACATTCATCTCTCATAGAATGAAAGGGGACATCAAATATGCTGACACATATTTATTGGTCATTTCTAGTTGGAAGTATATATATAATTCAATATCACAATGAGTAGGTATAAATGAAACTTCGTTAATGAAGAAGTATTAATTCTCATCCACTACTGTAGGAAAATGAAATCACATAGCTTCCACCTCTCATGGGGTCATACTAGCCAACTAATAAGAAACAAGTTGTATATTCTAACATAGGAGCTCATCCACCTATACTTAACATTCATTTCAATGATAAATGAAAATCTCATCATTGAAACTTGATAATATTAAATAATGAATTGGTAAAATTCAAGATTGCTAAATTTTTTTAAAGGTAATGCTTTGGTCAAAGACCCAAGCATATTTTATTGATAAGCAGAAACAAATTACGAAATGAGAAAGGATGGATTTTTTTTACAGTCTCTATCAGAAAGATATAAAATGTCAGAAGGGACAACATCCAGCCAAGTCATGCCTTGAGGAACTCCTTTGTTGGATAGTGCATCAGCAACGACGTTTGCTTCACGGTAGGCATGAGTACCTATATAGTCGATACCACAGAGCAAATTAAGGCAGTTCATCCAACGAGTGGTGAGAGACCAGTCTAGGTGGATGTTGCCATTCTAGATGGCATGAATAATAGTGGTTGAATCACTTTCAATCCATAACCCAATGTAGATGGTTATATTATCATAATGGCATAGATACAGAAGATAAAATCAACAAGGATCAATAAGATTATTAGTCTTGATGAACTATATAGACACATGGCTCATTTATTATTTTGGTAATTAAACATAGAACATAATAAAGGATAATAAATTTCTTCCATTACACTTATTAAAAGATGTCATCTTCATAACCTAGGGAAGGTAATAAAAGATTTTATATCAAATTATATACAAGGTTTACATGAATCAATAATAAGTGAAGCATATTAAATAAGGAATCATCAAATTTTTATGGTAAATAATTGAAAAAACTCTTGCCATTAATAAAAAGAGAATAAAAATGATTCCATAGATTTATTCATAGTAAAATTATTGGGGAAAGTTATAAATAAATACTTAATGAAGAAAATAATTCATCCTTGGATTTTCATATCTGGAACATGATCCCCTACCATCAATATCATTCACATTATGGTTTACAATAACGGGTAGAAACCCTTGTGATTCTTTTTGGAACCAAATATGATGGGTTTTCCACCAAATATTTTTTCCCATGAGACATGTTGAGGCATCGATGGGATATATAATATTGATCCACACCTATTACTACAAATCCAAATAAATATTCACATATAAAATTAATTAATCGAATACATGACTTATCAAAATATTTGTAGTAGGTAGTGGTTATAGATTTATCAGTTTTGCTCTATTTAAAATATAATTCAATATAAAAATTGTATATAATATTTGTATATATATTATACAATAGTTATATCGATGATATAAGGAATATGGATATTTATGATTAATATAGTATAAAAAGAAAAAAAAACTCAAAGGGGTTGTTTCTAATACTTTCACCAGGGATCTCTATCTTGCGTGTTATTGTCCACTAGAATATCATTATTAAACCACAATCCAACTTTCCAATGGCAGATGACACTCATAACTAGACAGAGGACCACCACTTCAAACTCTATATCACTGGTCACATAATTATAATCGAGGGGACCCAAATTAGTCAACCCAAAAATTAACACTTCCTACTTTTAATCAACATGAATCCTATACTGGCTCGAGAGGAATCAAAAAACACCATGTATCTAAACCCCCCATTCGTACTATCAATATAGGAGCGTTGGTAAACAACTTCTTTATCCCATCGAAGGACCTCTAGCACATATCAGTCTAAGAAAATGGTTGTTTTTTTTTCACATAATTTCATTCAAAGGGGTATGTATTATAAGATCCCAGCCTTAAACATCACTTAATCTTGAGTTAATTCAAGAATACATGTTGAGGATCTTTTCAGGTTTAGAGTTTTAGAGAATTAGATCATAAAACATGCATTACATTCCACATTTAAACAAAGTGGTTGCATAAAAGATAATACTCATTTTTACCATCAATGGAATCATATTTAAAATAAAACACGGATTCTTTCTTGACACTTCCTTGACACTATCATAACATCATGTACCTTTCCCTTGACCTCTGAAAAACATTTCAAAAACATGGGATGAGCATAAAAATCTCAGTAAGGGTTATAAAAGTACGAAATGAAAACAATAGTCCTTGTATGAAATCATACATTACTCATAAAACATAATCACTTTAACATACCTCATCAAATCATGAATAAATCTTAGAAATCATAAGACATAAAGGTAACTTGAGGCATTCATAACATTCTTACGTAGGGAGTAACCCTCTTGGTTATGTTTGGAATACCCATCACAGTATATTCCCTAAATCTCTTCAGAGAAACCTTAACGTTTAACTCCTTCACATTAACCAATTCATTGGAGAGCTATATCGGGCTCACCCACCCTTAGTTTATCACGGAACTGCCCTTCTTCATAAAAATTCCCAAGAAGCATAACATAATCATATCACATAAAACATGCATAAAGGAAACATAACATTTATACATTTCAATCACAAGATATCAATAAAACACATTGATATAATAAAAACATTATGAAAACCATTTTCAATACCAAAATAATAGAAATGTAAAACATGGTATTTATTTTTCATTTTAAAAAAAGGTATGGCTTATAGTGGAAGACGAAACTCAAATAATGGTCACGGTGGCGGAGAAGTTGTTGTCGCCGCATACTTACGACAAAAAAATTCCCTTTTTTAATTTAGTAAAATGATTCCTATAAAAATATTCCTTTTGGATAAATGTAAAAGTCAATGGGGTTTTACAACATATAAAATACGGTTGTGTATAAAACAAAATATGCCTCAATGAAAGGAGATTGAGACAAAGTCCCATACCTCGGGTCCGACTTGACTCGATCGTTCTTTAATGTCCTGAATAATAAAATTGAGTTAATTTATACTTTCTTAAGAGCCTTTTTGAAGTTCATTATTCCTTTTATATCACTTATAACTTTGTTATTAACATTATATAATCATTTAAATTAATAACAATCATTTTGTCGATATTTGGTACTTGAGTCAAAAGTGAACTTGTTATATTTAAAAGTTGTTCACGTAGTCAAATATCCATTATCTCAAGAATTATATTCATGATGTATATGCCATATATATCATATATATCCAGTATATACATGAATTTATAATATTACATAATCATTTATAGGTAAGAAATGAAATGCACCGTTCATGGAGACGGTAAGCCGTACGTATGCATGAACGCTACTTTCATTTCTATGTCATATTAATGGAATTAAAAATAAATAAGAGATATGTATATTTTAATTCCATAATTATATTCATCATTTAGATGTAACATACATCATAAATATCCGTTATATATATGTACTTATAATAGTACATTACATTTGGGGATAAGAAATGAAATGCACCGTTCATGGAGACGGTAAGCCGTACGTACGCATGAACACTACTTTCATTTCTATCTCACACTTTATTCGAAATAAATAATAATTATAAAAATGTATATTATAATTCCAGTATAATATCATATATAATATCATTAAATCTATACTTTATACATAACACATATGGTATTAACGATCAAATCACTTTGAGTGGGCGGTAGTCCGCACTTCCTAAAATGAAGATATCGTGTTTACCCATAATGGAAACCATAAAGGTATTCCATAAATGAAAAATACAGAAGCTTGAGTAAAACATAAACATATTATATATCATATATAAATATAGTGATATCTTAATGGCCACCTTTGAAGGTGTTATATGAGTGTTGAACAATCATCGTTTCGTGAGGAAAAAATTCTCCATCCATAGAAACAGTATGTCCTTTAACCATTAGATGTAGGTGTGTGTAAGTGTAGATCTAATAATTATTATAAAAACATCCTAGTATATTGATGATACTGGTGTTTTTACAAAATAAATGAAAAAAAAGAGTTTAGGGGGGTTGGAGAAGCAAAATAAAACATAAGAACACAAGAGAAAACACTACCTTTAAAACGGGTAACTCTTATTGATTTGAGCTCAAAGGATTCCTTGGGAATACTTCTGCCCAAATTGAGGCTTCTAGGAGTAAAAGAGGGATGTGTAGAGACAAAATGGGAAGGGGTTGGACGAGCCAAAGGCTTGAGAGGTGTGGGTAAGGTGGTAGAGGTGGGGGCCTTTTATAAGAGGAGAGGAGGGGCACTCTTGGGAAGTTATAAAAGGTTACTTTATTATGAAATGATTTTCGAATTTAAAAGGTTCCAAAATTATATATTTCGAGGATAAGGTAATAATAGTTCTAAATACACCCATCCAATAGGTTTTTGACATGTTTAGGTCTTAGATTTTACATTACATTTTCATTTTATTTAAATCGTTAAATAATGAGGTAATCGCTGCATCATCATGGTATCAAAAATAGATTAATTTATTTAATGTCTAAAAATTATAAAAAAAATATCATGATGTAGTAAATATTTTTATATTTCTAATGAATATTTATATTCAGAAATATGACTTGTATAAACCCATTTAAAATTGTTTTTGTAAAACAACTCATGTTTGTGACATTTTAATTTTAACTTCAAATAAAAAGTTTTTAATGTCATTTTACTACCAAAGTGGCTCCATGGGGTCCCCAAGTTGACCCATGGATTTTCTGGGTCGGCCATGACATATCCAATAAGGGCCGGACATGTGTCTAGGTCATTTAATATTATTAAAACATTATTTTTACCTTAAATTACACCAACTACCTCTAATCGCCATTAAAAACTTAAAAGTTACTATTCACCAAAAAATTATTTTAATCACATTGAACCACATTTTACTTCCTAATGAAAACCATGCATGTCAGTTTTTTGAAATTCAAAACACAGAGGTGGTAAATTTTCATTTAAATGAAAAATCAGTTTTTTTAAGTACCACTTAGTGGTTTCACTATTCATGAAAAATGGAAGTTTTTCAGAAAAATACCAAAACATCACCCTAAGCTATATTTGATATTCTGGATTCAAAAATGATTTCTATTTTAAAAAATTCAAAACATATAAGTTAAATTAATTATTTTAATAATTAATTCCCGCTGTCAAAACAAATAGCGTGTTTTTATGAAACAATAAGTATCAAAAGATTGACACTAGTTTAAGTCCAATTTCAAAGTGAAATTAATTCCAACGACCACTATTGGATTAAATGATAAAAATATATTCTAATTACACTTTAAAACCAATTAAAAATATAATCTAATCATATAAATAAATTAGATTAAAAATAGGTTTTGAATTAAAATACAACATTTTTCACTATTTATTAAAAAATGAACTTTATCGGAAAAATACCAAAAATTTACACAAAGTAAATTTTGATATCCCGATTATAAATAAGAATTTTATTTGGTCCTTTAGAATGTATAAGAGTCACCAAAACTATATTTATAGATGGTTCTCCATCAAAAGATGATAAGTCGACCTTTAGTGAATGTTAGAGTATATATGCCTAAAATTGAATTTTTTTCATATTTTAAGCCTTTATCTTTTATTAGTTAAATGTAAAAACATTTAAAAAACATATATAACAATATTTTAGTTATTCCTATTCTTTCCCGCCAATACAACAGCTACGTGTTAACTACCATTTAAATTATCTTGTTTTATTACTAGTGTGCAACTTAAGATTTCAAAGAAACTCTTTGTTGAGTATCGTGTATGCTATAGAACATAGCAACCCCTTTAAAGTAAAATTAATAATTAATTCATAAATATTAATAAATATAGAAATTTTATTATTCTTTATTTACCTGGGATGTTACATCCTTCCCCCCTTTTGGGAATTGCATCCTAGCAATTTTATTCACTTATCAAAATAAGTGGTGGTATTTATCCCTCATAGAATTTTTGGATTCCCACGTTGCCTCTTCCACCATATGGTTTTCCCACAAACCCTTTACCCGGTAAATTACCTTATTTCATAACACTTGCTCTCTTTGGTCAAGAATCTGGACTGGTTGTTCTTCATAAGAGAGATTCTTTTCCAACTGAACTACCTCTGGGATCAATACATGAGATGGATCTGGCACATACTTTCTCAACATCGAAACATGAAAAACATTGTGTACCTGAGATAAAATCGGAGGTAAATCCACTCGGTAAGCAACTGATCCAACTATCTCCAGAATTTCATATGGTCCAATGAACCTTGTACTCAGCTTTCATATCTTACCAAATCGCATCAAACTTTTCCACGATGAAACTTTGAGAAAAAAATGATCACCCAACTCAAAAGATAGATCCTTCCTCTTGTTGTATGCATAACTCTTCTGCCTGCTCTGAGCTATTCTCATGTGTCTCTGTATCAGCTGAACTTTTTCTGCCAACTCTTCTACCAATTCTGGTCCCATCAACTTCTTTTCACCCACTTCATCCCAGAAAGATGGAGTTCGACACCGCTTCCCATATAATGCCTCAAATGGTGACATCTGTATACTGGAATGAAAACTGTTATTATATGAAAATTCAACCAAAGAAAGATGTTGGTCCCAACTTCCCTGATAATCCATTGAAAAAGCACGTAACATATCTTCCAAAGTCTGAATTCTTCATTATGACTGCCCATCTGATTGAGGATGAAAAGTTGTACTAAAATTTAATTCAGTAGCCAATAACTTTTGAAGGCCTTTCCAAAAGTTAGAAGTAAACCTGTGATCATGATCAGATACAATGGTGAGAGGAACTCCATGTAACCTGACTGTATGTTTAAGATACAAATGGGAATGTTGATCTAGGAAAAAAGTATCTCGTATAGTAAGGAAATGAGTAGATTTAGTCAAGCGATAAACAATAACCCAAATTGCATTATTACCTCGAGGTGTCTTCAGCAAGCCCACAACGAAGTCCATGGATATATTCTCCCATTTCCATTCTGGTACTGGTAAAGGCTGAAGAATCCCTTTCGGTAACTGCCACTCTGCTTTAACTTGTTGACATGTCAAACACATCACAATAAAATCATCAATATCCCTTTTCATTTCGTCCCACCAGTAATACTCCCGAAGATCTCTATACATCTTAGTACTGCATGGATGAATTGAAAACGGAGAACTACAAGCTTCACAAAACCACTCTCTCTTCAATTTTGAATCACAGGGCACACACAATCTCTTCCCAAATCTCAAAACAAAATCATTATCAATGTTGAGTTCAGGAAACTTACCCTTCTGAACCAGCTCTACCTTTTTCTACAACTCACTGTCTTACATCACTGCTTGCTTAATTATGTCTGATAGAGAAGATTTCACTGATACCTGAAACAAAACATAACGACACCCTGCACCAACAACTTCTATGCCAAATTTCATCAAATCCTTAACCAAAGGATCACGTTCCAAAGGCAACATTGTTAATAAAGCATTACTTTTTCGACTCAAAGCATCAGCCACTTTATTTTCTTTTCCCAGATGGTAATGAATTGTACAATAAAAATCCTTAATTAATTCTAGCCATCTCCTCTATCTCATGTTCAATTCTTTATGAGTGGATATATACTTTAAACTTTTGTTATCGGTATATATTTCACACTTTACTCCATACAAATGATGCCTCAAAATTTTTAAAGCGAAAACAACAGAAGCTAATTCCAAATCACGTGTAGGGTAATTAACTTCATGAGTTTTCAACTGTCGTGAAGCATAAGCAATTACCTGATCATTATGCATTGAGACACAACCAAGTCCATTCAATGAAGCATCACTGTAGATAACAAACATCCCATTCCTGGAAGGTAGTTCCAAAACAGGAGCATTCACCGATCTTCTTTTCAGTTTCTGAAAACAATCATCATAATATTTTGTCCAGATAAACTTAACACCCTTCTGAGTTAGCTTAGTCATTGGACTAAATAACCGTAAAAAATTTCTAACAAACCTTCAGTAATAGCCTGCCAAACCAAGGAAGCTACGAATCTCAGTTAAATTTGTGGGTCTTGGCCATTCTTCTACAACCTTTGTTTTTCTAGGATCAACAGTTATCCCATATTTAGAAACAATATGACCAAGGAAAGAAATTTTTTGCAACCAAAAGTCACACTTGATGAATTTCCCATACAATTTCTTTTTTTAAGGTTTGAAAAATAACCCTTAAATGTCTTTCATGCTACTCTTTACTTTTAGAAAACACCAAAATATAATCAATGAAAACAACCACAAACTTATCCAAGAATTCATGGAAAATTCTATTCATAAGGTCCATGAATACAGCAGGTGCATTGGTTATCCCAAAAGGAAATAATAGAAATTCATAATGGCCATATCTTTTTCGAAACATGGTCTTAGGAATATCTGCTTCCTTTACCATCAACTGATGGTACCCCGATCTTAGGTCAATCTTTGAAAAAAACCGAGCTCTCTGGAGCTGATCAAACAAATCATCGATATGAGGCAATGGATACTTGTTCTTAACAGTGATATTATTCAAGGCTTTATAATCAATTAAAAGTCTCATAGAACCGTCTTTCTTTTTAACAAATAAAATAAGAGCACCCCATGGTGATGTGATAGGTTGAATGAAAACTTTCTCTAATAAATCTTGCAATTGCTCCTTCAACTCTAAAAGTTAAATTTGAGCCATTAGATAAGGGGGTTTTGAAATGGGCTTAGCATAAAGAACTAAGTCAATAGTAAATTCAACTTCTCGGTGTGACATTATTCCAGGCAACTCATCAGGGAAAACATCAGGATACTCATTTACCACTGGAACATCAATAATCTGAACAGTTCCCTTTTTTTCAACAATATGTGAAATGTAACATTCATTTCCATCTTTTACAAATTTTTTAGCCTCTTGATATGTTATCAACAGTAAGGGTTTATTCTTGTACACAAACTGAAATTCTTTCTGAAAGAAAATTCTTTAGCTCTACAGTCACTCTTATCATGGTAAATAGAGTGCCAATCCATACCCAGGATAACATCAAACTCTAATAGAGGTAAAACAATAAGGTTTTGAAGTAGGTTCTTTCCACGGATAAGGATAAGAATATTCTTATAAATTCATTTTGCCTTAATATTTCCCTAGGTGTTTTTACCAAAAGTTCAGGAGTCATTTCTTGGGATGGTATTACCATTTTACTAGAAAACTTTTAAGAGATGAAAGAATGTGTAGACCCTGAATCAAACAACACACTGACATAATCTTAATAAACAAACAAAGTACCTGATACAACTTCATTTTATGGCCCAAAATCTACTGATGTAGTTGCAAAGGATTTCACCACCCCTTTCTGCTTGTAGTCTAATTTCTTCTCATCGCATGAGCTCTTTTTCGGACACTTGTTTGCATAATAACCCATCTCATTGAACTTAAAACATTTCACTAACTGAAAATCAAATTTGGTCTTACCATCACACTGATCTTTTTCAGTGCAATTACGAGCCTTATGTCCCATCTTACAACATTAGTAGCACTTTCCAGAATTCAGAACACATTCCCCAGCTTGCCTTTTCCAACATTTATCAAAAACTGGAAACATTGTTTTCTTACCATTAGACCTTTTTGAAGAATTCTTCCATTTCTCCTACCACCTTGGTCACTTCTTCAGTTGGTTGTTATAGAACACTTGATCATCGGCAAACTCCATTTCCACCTTCTCAGTAAATCAAACAAGCTTTTCATAACTCTTGAACTCACATGAAAATAAATCCATTCGATATTTTGGCTTTAATCCTGAGTAAAAAAGATTGATTTTACTATCAAGGTCTCAGATAAAATTTGGAGCATACCTTGCCAATCGAGTGAACCTTTCTTCATAGGCAGCCACTGAGTCTTTCTCTTTCTTTAATTTCAAGAATTGCTTTTCCATCCTATGTCGGACAGCCTTAGGAAAATACATCTCAAGAAACATACCTTTGAATTCATCCTAGTCGAGAGAATAAATCTCATCAGTGTCCCTGATATTTTTAACCATCGACCACCAATGATCTGCTTCACCATCCAAATGGTAAATAGAAAGACTAACCTTTTGATTGTCTGAACACCCCATGACATCGAAAATCTTCTCCAGTACTTTAATCCACCCTTCAGCTAGCACAAGGTCAGATGATCCTCTGAATGATGGGGGATGTTGCCTCATGAAATGTTCCACCACTAACATGTTCCTCTACAGTTGATCTGGTTGATCTCGTACATGGATACCGCCACCATTTATCACTTGATTCAACTGCGCCATTACTACAAAAAACTATTCAGTTCCAATTCTGACCATCTCAGGTTGATGATTTGGAAGGGTGTTTCCTTCTGTATTCCTTCCTAGCACTGCTTCCCTGTTTCCTATATGGAAAACCATTCTGAACAAACATGTCTTAGATGACGCAACATGGTAATATTCAAATGTTATATCATTTCAATTTGACCATAAAAAAACTTTTTGATAATTATTTCATAGAATTTTAACTCCTAAAGTTATCTAAACCGACCTCTGATACCAACTATAAGGCCATAGCCTTAAACATCACTTAATCTTGACC
The DNA here is from genome assembly GCA_963277665.1 of Viscum album. Classification (NCBI taxonomy): domain Eukaryota; kingdom Viridiplantae; phylum Streptophyta; class Magnoliopsida; order Santalales; family Viscaceae; genus Viscum; species Viscum album. The sequence goes on along the minus strand of OY728133.1, from coordinate 1,017,286,818 downwards.
TACTTCAAGAATACATGTTGAAGATATTTTTAGGTTTATAGTTTTAGAGAATTAGATCATAAAACATGCATTACATTCCACATTTAAAAAATGTGGTTACATAAAAGATAGTACTCATTTTTCCCATCAACAGAATCATATTTAAAATAAAACATGGATTCTTTCTTGAAACTTCATTCACACTATCATCACATCATGTAACTTTCCCTTGACCTATGAAAAACATTTCAAAAACTTGGGATGAGTATAAAAAGCACAATAAGGGATATAAAAGTATGAAATGAAAACATTATTCCATGTATGAAATCATACTTTACTCATAAAACATAATCACTTTAACATACCTCATCAAATCATGAATAAATCATAGAAATCATAAGACATAAAGGTAACTTGAGGCATTCATAACATTCTTACGTAGGGAGTAACCCTCTTGGTTACATTTGGAATACCCATCACAGTATATTCCCTAAATATCTTCGGAGAAACCTTAAAGTTTAACTCCTTCGCGTTACCCAATGCATTGGGAAGCTATATCAGGCTCACCCACCCATAGTTTATCACGGAACCACCCTTCTTCATAACAATTCCCAAGAACCATAACATAATCGTATCACATAAAACATGCATAAAGGAAACATAATATTTCCACATTTCAATCACAATATATCAATACAACACATTGATAAAATAAAAACATTATGAAAACCATTATCAATACCAAAATAAAAGAAAAGTAAAACATGTTATTTATTTTTCATTTAAAAAAAGGTATGGCTTGTAGAGGAAGCCGAAACTCAAATAATGGTCACATCGGTGGAGAAGTCGTTGTCGCCGCATACGTACAACAAAAACATTCCCTTTTGTAGTTTAGTAAAACGCTTCGTATAAAAATATTCCTTTTGGATAAACATAAAAGTCAAAGGGTTTTATACACCATATAAATGAAGGTTGTGTATAAAACAAAATATGCATCAGTGAAAGGAGATTGAGACGAAGTCCCATACCTCGGGTCCGACTTGGCTCGATCGTTCTTTAATGTCCTGAATAATAAACTTGAGTTAATTTATACTTGATTAAGAAACTTTTCAAGTTCATTATTCATTTTATATCACTTATTACCATGTTATGAACATTATGTAATCATTTAAGTTAATAACGGTCATTTTTTCGATATTTGGTACTTGAGTCAAAAGTGAATTCCTATATTCACAAGTTGTTCATGTAGTCAAATATCTATTATTTAAAGAATGATATTAATGATGTAGATGCCATATATATCATATATATCCAGTATATACATGAATATATAATATTAAAAAATCATTTAGAGGTAAAAAATGAAATGCACCGTTCATGGAGACGGTAAGCCGTACGTACGCATGAACACTACTTTCATTTCTATGTCACATTAATGGAATTAAAACTAAATGAGAGATATGTATATTTTAATTCCAGAATCATATTCATCATTTAGATGTAACATACATCATATATGTTTATTATATATATGTACTTATAATAGTACATTACATTTGGGGATAAGAAATGAAATGCACCGTTCATGGAGACGGTAAGTCGTACGTACGCATGAATGCTACTTTCATTTCTATCTCATAATTTAATGGAAAGAAATAATAATTATATAAAGGTATATTATAATTCTAGTATAATATCATATATAATACCATTAAATATATCCTTTATATGTACCACATATGGTAATAATTAATCAAATCACATTGAGGGGGCGGTAGTTCGCACTTCCTAAAATGAAGATATCACGTTTACCCATAATGGAAACAATAAAGGTATGACATAAATAAAAAAATAAAGAATCTTGAGTAAAACATAAACATATTATATATCATATATAAATATAGTGACATCTTAATGGCCACCTTTGAAGGTGTTATATGAGTGTTGAACAATCATCGTTTCGTGAGGTAGAAATTCGCAATCCACAGAAATAGTATGTTCATTAACCATTAGATGTAGGTGTGTGTAATTGTAGCTCGAATTATTCTAAAAACAACATCCTAGTATATTTATGATACTGGTGTTGTTACAAATTAAATGAAAAAAAAGAGTTTAGGGGGGTCGGAGAGGCAAAATAAAACACAAGAACACAAGAGAAAACAGTACCTTTAAAACGGGTAACTATTTTTGATTTGTGATCAAAGGATTCGTTGGGAATACTTCTGCCCAATGTGAGGCTTCTAGGAGTAAGAGAGGGATGTGGAGAGACAAAATGGGCAGGGGTTGGCCGAGCCAAAGGCTTGAGATGTGTGGGTAATGTGGTAGTGGTGCGGAACTTTTATAAGAGGATAGGAGGGGCACTCCTGGGAAGTTATAAAAGGTTACTTTATTATGATATACTTTTCGGATTTAAAGGTCCCAAAATTATAAATTTTAATGATAAGGTGATAAGAGATAGAAATCCACCCATCTAATAGGTTTTTGACATGTGTAGGTCTTATATTTTGCATTATCGTTTCATTTTATTTAAATCGTTAAATAATGAGGTAATCGTTGCATCATCATGGTGTCATAAATAGTTTAATTTATTTAATGTCTAAAAATTATAAAACAAATATCATGATGTATGAAATTTTTTATATTTCTAATGAATATTTATAGTAAAAAATATGACTTTTATAACTCCATTTAAAAATTGTTTTCGTAAAACAACTCATGTTTGTGACATTTTAATTTTTACTTTAAATAAAAGGTTTTTAATGTCATTTTCCTACCAAAGTGGCTCCATGGGGTCCCCAAGTTGACCCATGGATTTTCTTGGTCGGACATGACACATCCAATAAGGGTAGGACATGTGTGTAGGTCATTTCATATTATTAAAACATTATTTTTACATTAAATTATACTAATTACCTCTAATCGCGATTAAAAACATAAAAGTTAATATTCACCAAAAAATTATTTTAATCCCATTGAACCACATTTTATGTCCTAATGACAACCATGTATGTCAGATTTTTGAAATTCAAAACACAGAGGTGGTAAATTTTCATTTAAACGAAAAATCAGTTTTTTTAAGTACCACTTAGTGGTTTCACTACTCATCAAAATTGAAGTTTTTCAGAAAGATACCAAAAGATCACCCTAAGATATATTTGATATTCAGGATTCAAAAATGATGTCTATTTTACAAAACTCAAAACATTTAAGTTAAATTAATTATTTTAACAATTAATTCCCACTGTCAAAACAAATATCATGTTTTTATGAAACAATAAGTATCAAAAGATTGACACTAGTTTCAGTCCAATTTCAAAGTGAAATTAATTCATACGACCACTATTGGATTAAATGATAAAAATATATTCTAATTACACTTTAAAACCAAATCAAAAGATAATATAATCATACAAATAAATTAGATTAAAAATAGATTTTTAATTAAAATATAACATTTTTCACTATTTATTAAAAAATGAACTTTACCAGAAAAATACCAAAAATTTACACAAAGTAAATTTTGATGTCCTGATTCTAAAGAAGAATTTTATTTGGTCCTGTAGAATTTATAATAGTGACCAAAACTATATTTATAGAAGGTTCACCATCAAAAGGCGATAAGTCGACCTTTAGTGAATGTTAGAGTATATATGCCTAAAATTGAATTCTTCTTGTATTTTAAGCCTTTATCTTTTATTGGATAAATGTAAAATCATTTGAAAAAAATATATAATAATATTTTAGTTATTTCTATTCATTACCTCCAATACAACGACTACATGTTAACTACCATTTAAAATAATATTTTTTTTATTACTAGTGTGCAACGTAAGATTTCAAAGAAACTCTTTGTTGCGTATCGAGTACGCTATCAAACATAGCAACCCCTTTAAAGTAAAATTAATATTTAATTCGTAAATATTAATAAATATGGAAATGTTTCATTCTTTATTTACCTGGGATGTTACATGTATCCTAGAATATTTTACAAAAAAAACTCCAATATTACCCTTCCAAACTGAGAAAACACCGCACCTCCTATATATAATTGGGTAGTTCCTAATCCAATACTCTATCAATCAAGGCTAGATCTAGATCTATGAATTTCGAGAATTTGACATGCCGTAGATTTTGAATAACTGGATTTCATAATATTTACTTTAATAACTTACCATATTTTTTGGGATCGTTGAGTAAGTCTAGTACCATCGCAAAATACTCAGTATGACCCCTCTCATTCACATAATATATGATACTTTGATTTATCAAGAAAACTATGAATTGTTACAATAAAGAATATATGTTTAGGTTTATAAGTATCATGAAAAAATGAGGAATTAGATGTTCCAAAATTAATCCCCAATAAATCAAAGTGCACATATCAACATCAAAATTCCATATTCTAAATATCTTCCTCATGAACCATGAAAATATTTCTACTAGATAAGTGATTGTCTTTGGAAAACCACTTTCACATTTCAACTTGTTGAGCAGGATAAAAATATTAAGAGAGGGTAAAGAGCTCCTTATCATTACCCGATTCATGTGACAGTAATCAATAAAAAATGACTCAACCTCATATAATAATTTTTCTTAAAAAACAATGAATCTCCCCCCAGGGGGAAATCAATTTTTAATAAAATCATTCATTCAAAGGTCTTACAAATGAAACCATAACTCTAAAATCTCTATTGGGGCCATATGATATGCCTTAGAAGATATACGTGAGGTCACATGGTGAAAATAAATTTTAATTTAGTAGCCAACCAGAAAGTTATCCCAAAACATTTTTCAGTAAGGATGTCCATAGAATCATCCACTATCACTGGAAGTTAGATTCATGAAGAGACAACTACACCGAGGGATATACCTGAAAACTATTTTGTGAATGGTTCTTGATCTTTCTCATGAGCCCAACTAACCAATCCATAATAAACCTATCACCCATAAAGTATAATCTCTCCAATCGTTATGAAGTATTCTAACACTTAGTAATGATATTCTGTCCTAATGTTCACTATGATAAAACAGTCTATAAACAAGAATTCACATTAAGGTTTCATCCTATTTACAAAGAGGCCCCATGAGAAACCCTACCCACTATGAAACAAGACACAATTCAATATGATGTGATATATAGAATAATCAATCACTATAGGAACCTCTAGCCATTATATATGTGAAAATGACATAACATGAGGGTTTAGATCTCCCCCAAGGGATATGGTTGTAGTGAAATTAATCATTATTGTGTTTCTAAGTAAACAAGATATAGTAGATAAGTTTTAAATCATAATTAAAAAAATATCCTGTGAATCCTAATCATATACTTTCATTGTCAGTAACTACCCATGCCCATGATCAACTACCATATAAGCTAAAAGTGGGACACCTGGTGGTGGTGGTGTATATAGGTGGCTACATCATCTTACTAAAGACAATACCTCTAAACCCCCCTTATACACTATTTTTAATACCTTACTAGGTGCCTGCCTAATCAGGCCTATGTGATCATTAATAATGACATTTAATCATTCATGTAGGTCCATACACATCCTGGTTACTTTAAACAACCCAGATAGTTTAGAAATCATGATCCATGTGACTACAACCATCAATTTCATAGCACCATCCATCTCTTAGATGACTGGATATAAAGACCAAATACTTTTATACATACTATTACATTAAATTTTAAATAAATAATAACTAAATAAAAAACGCAGACCATGGTTTCTAATTTTTCTAGAAGACTAGGTTCATAGAACATAAAAAGAAACTGAAATCAAATTTTTTATTATATTATCAATAATGAGATCCTAAATCCTTTTGAACTCCTAAATCTGTATAGGTTGACCTTGGGTATACCTTAAAGAAATTTTTTATAGATATATCCTCATAGGAGAATAAATATGGAAATGAATCATATTATATGTTCCATATTGAATAACACTAATGTATAAAATTCAAGGATCATGAATAATAATTTAGACTTCTATAAAAATAACAATGATTTAATAGATCATAGAATCAATGGAATTTGGAAAAAATATATCACATCGTATAAGAATAAGTTCAGGATAACATCTATAATAACATTTCATGGTTAACATAATAGAATCACGGATTAGGTTTACTCCATAATACCACATTAACATATACTAAGGCACAAGATTTACCCAATTAATTAGAGAACATTTTGGGCTCACACATCACAAAATGTAAATTATAATTTTCATCATAAAATGAAATCAATCCCAATGAATAAATAAATGAATTTCCTATTGAAGGAAATGTATTTCATAGACATTGCATATATCATAATAAAATGATATTTCGTAAAGATTCCATTAATAATAGGGAATTAAATATTTTGGAAATTCATTTACGAGTATATAATCATAGGTCTCAAAATATTATTTTAATTTGGATGAAATTATATTAAATGATCCCTACATAAAAGGATTAAGGTTTAGAAAAACCCCTTAATCGAGTTTTATATTAAAGAATGAATTTGAGAAATAAAGTCAAGGAATGTATTACCCCATTAATTCAATGGAGAATAAGTTTGATATTTATGTAATATATATATACATAATTTATATGTATTAAATAACATTAAATAGATATATAATGTTATTTAGAGAGATAAATTTCACAACCTAATGAAAAGGGTCAGTTCAAATAAATCACATACATTACATTACTGAATAAATTTGAACCTTTTCTTAACATTCTAGATAATGATAATATATTCAATAATTGATCATTTATGAACATATTAACATGATATTTTTTACGGTACAATTTTATTAAGTTCTTTTATAATAATTTAATGTGATATAATTTTTAATTTTACTATTATAAGGGTGTTCATTTCATGGTTCCAAATATAGATGAATGGTGGATAATTATTGATATTTTTGAAAAATTATAAAAAAACTCGTGAAGTGAAAGTAATGTGTATTGATGAAAATTTATAAATTTATATGGTACCGTGAATATATATTTATTTTGAAATATGGATGATTTATTTTCTAAAACATTAATGTTATTTGGGTAGTTTATTTTGGTAGTTTTACCATCAATCAGCAAATTGTTCTCTTTTATTTAATATTATGGATATATAGTTATTATAGAATGAAAAAAAAATATAGTATACTTATTTAGGTCAATATAAATAATTATAATAGAAATAAAATATTCCTTGTAGACATTAATGGAAAAACGAAAACTCATCATCCATGGTGGTAGTGAGATTTTATAATATATATGATGTTATCATTTTTAGAATTAGAGGAGAAGTGAATATTATGGATGGTACAAATTACATTATCCAAATTAAATTTTATCATATATAATATAATTTTTTAATTATTAAAAATTTAATGATTGTTTTTTTGAAAATGTGGAAAATAAATGAATTGGTTGAGGGTACTACCTTCTCTCTTGGAGATCTTCCCTTGGGATTACACTTATGGAAAATTGGATGAGTATCATGATCAGACTATTAGAACAAGGAAATGGGATAAAGGATTGGGAATTGTTTTGGGTATAAATAAATAAGTCTCTATAGATTATAAGGTGTGTGGTGAAGGGGCTGTGATGAGTGATATTTGTAAGGGTACATGATGGGTGTTTTTGAATATTATATTCATTAGTTTATTATTTTGTTTCTTTTATAGGTATATATTTATTTTTTAATTTTTAATGTTATTTGTAGTATATTATTTGAAATAATTGGTCATTAAATTAGTAATGACTCAAAAAGTCATGTATTTTGATTATAATGTTAAATAAAATATTATTCATATTTCACTATTCACCAGAATTTCAACAATTTCTGAAAAATACCAAAAAATAAATATAACCATTTAATAAATATTTGACTATGAATATGAAATAAATTTTATTAAATAATTTTTTTATATATTATAATTGTATCTTTTAAATAAAGTAGTCTTTTATTTGAAAAATTCCAATTAGATATTGTGATCAATTTGATGACCCCTTGGGAAATTAAATAAGGTATCATAAAAATGTATTATCATTATAATAAAACATAATATCAAATTATCAACACATTTTATGAAAATAATATTTCTTTTATTTCATTATTTTTTTTAAAAAATTATTTAAATTAAAAAAATATTTCTTTCCCAAATAAAATCACTCATTTTATCATTTTTAAAATATTTATTTGCGTGCATTATGTATAAATATAGAATATTTTCATTTTATAATATACCTAAATATTATTTTACATATCCCTCTATGATGATCTTATTATAAATATTGGGTAACTACTCTTAATTGTAGGACTTCTACCCCAACCGTCCAGTTATTATTCAAATAATCAAATTATTATTAAAAAAATTATGATTTTTAACTATCATATGAGATATCTAATGTTTATAAATACATAATATCTCATTAATTTTTCATTAAAATCTATTTTCCATCATTATTATATATATTTTCATTTTAAAAAATCATATTACATTACTATATTTCTTCATTATTTCTATGATAATATTCATGAGTGTGATTTTTCCTGGGGATTAAAAACATCGATATTTTTATATTATTGTAATCATTATGATATTTTCTCTTTATTCCTATTGAAATGAATTAAATTTTTATAGAGATATATAGTGTATAAATATAATATTAACTACAATATTATAAAATATAAATAATTTTTTTTCAAGTGCATCATGTGAATTTTAATACAATAATAAATATGAAAATTTTATAAGAAGGAAAATTCCATTGTTAAATTTTCATTTCATTACATTCTTCCCTACTTATAAAAATTTTCCAATGAGATTTCAATTTATGTATTCAAAGAAAAACAGTTGAGTGAACTTATTCTTTATTTATTCTACTATTTCCCACGTAATCTCTTTTTAATTATGGTTTTTCTGTAGTAAATTAACTTGGTGAGTACTCTTTTTTCATAATACATCATCTAAATTGTCAAAGAACATTATCTGTTGATTATAAAAATAGAGATCATTTTCCACCAATACAACTTCTAAATTATTAACATTTTATGTAGTGTTTTGTACATAATTAAAATAGATACATGGAACATGTTATGTAATTGGGAAAATATTTTGGGGTGTTCTAGTCGATAGGCCACTGTTCTGATGTAAGTGAGAATATCAAAGTGGATGATTTATCAGGGACATAAATTTCTCTTATTGAAAAATATCTCGAATATCTTCTATTGAGATATGATGAGAAAAAATTTATCTTATGAATAAAAATTTATATCTCCTAAATTATTGTAATTATAGATTTTTTTTTCAACATTGAGTTTCTGATAAGTAATGGTAAATAATCTTAATGTTTTCTACAGTTTATTTGATCATGTCAAGTCCCAGTAGCATATGTTCACTAAATTTATCCAAGATAAAACGTGTCTTCCATATATCCCCATAAAGGGAATGTTGTAGATCTATTTTTATTCTCTAGTAAAATGTATTATTGTATAAAAACATGACCAAAGGATGATATTTAGACAATCCTCTATTGAAGTCTAATAATAATGTTCCCAATAATTCATATAGTGTTTGGAAAGTCTCCCCATAATGGATATAATTTTGGCGTTGAAAAAACATAATAAAGTTTAACATACTGTTTAGATCATGTTATATAATCTTCCTAGGCTGTGATGAAAACAATTTATTTTGATCACATACAATCAATAATTGTCTTCCCTATCAATTCAAAACTTCAATAATTTATATCATTTAATGTTGTTCAAATGGGACTTCCACTACAATTGAAATCAAGTTAGAAGTATTTTTAAGAAGACACACGAAAATATATGTATAATTATTTCAGCATGATGTATTAAGAATTCCAGTGAATAATTACTTGGTGATGTTTTTCCATTTCCACTTAGGCATGGTTAATGGTTCCACCATCCCAAGAAACTTATGAATTTTTCACTTTAGATACAGACATGTCAGGAATATTACCATATACATCAAAATATCATTCTTCATTTTGATCCATCAATAATTCAATCATAGATATTAATACATCTTCGTTCTCTATAGTTGATGGAGAAGGTTGAGATTTTTGATTCATTAAGTAACCAATTATTTATGGGGGGATTTGATAGTATACATAGTCACGAACCGAATCATACAAATCATTCTTCATAAATTTTTATTTCTAAGGATTTCCATTTTCAAATAGCTTCCACCTTCTTCTATTTTACAACATTTTCTCTTTGAGGATCATTTATCATATTCATAGTGGTTGTTTGAGAAAAAAATTATGATTGTAAAGATGATACTACTTCCTATATAATTTTTAAATACAAAAATTCCAAATTTTAAAATATTACATCCCTCTCAAATCATGACATTAATTGGGTTATGGAGACCTATTTACTAATGTAATAATATTTTGTATTATCATTATCAAGATGAGAGGGGATGGGGTATTCAAATGCTAAAATCATATATAATCATCTTCTCTAGAAAATATTAATCTACATATATGTAAATATATATTTTAGGATCTTATGATCCATATATATTTCTTACATCTCCACATAGAGATAATGCTGCAAGATTTTCAATGAGAAGATTAATGTCGCCAACTCTAAATCATGCATTGGATTGTTCATCAGAATTATAGTTATATACCTTTTGAAATAAGCTATTAATTTATCATTATCCACTAGTATAAAACCCGATATATTCTTTAAGGAATCACTGTATAGCACAATAATTTTGGCAAAAGAGGGAAGTTTTAGAATTAGTGTAGTGATAAGACTCTTTTTTTATTCCATTAATCTCCCTTTACAGGTACTGGTTTGGACTACTCCCCAATTGCCTTTGCCTTATAAGTTTTTAAATATACCCATTTGATTGTGTAAAATTCTCCATGAATTATAATTCCTCTATCCAAAACTCATATTTATTCAACTTTTCTTATTGAATCTATATTCACACATACTTTAGCACAATATTAAAATTCTACTCAAGATGCTCCTTATTCTTGTAGTATATTATAATTTCATATAGAAAAAATTGGATTTTTCTTTGCTGTTACTCTTAATGTCTATATTCATTATGTTGATAAGGATTGATTAATCATTAGTATGTTTGATGTGCATCATTATAAAATCATAGTGTTCATGCATTTTTTGAAAGGTGGTTTTGTGAATATCTTCCTTCATCGCCATTAATTGGTTATATCCTGACTAAAGGTCTATATTACACAAATAATAAGCCCCATATTGTTGATTGAACACGTCATTTATCTATAAAAAGGGATAAATTCACATTAATATGACTTAGGGGAATTAAAGACAATAAATATAGAGGAACATTGTCCAATCATTATTCTTATGAAAGGGGACTGTAATACCCCATGATGAAGCTCCTGGCCATATAAAACCTTTTAAAAATTCACTTATAACATCTTCTCTGGATATTAAAACTCAATGGTCAACATTTTCTAAGTATTATTTGATATTGGTAGAGACCTAGTATTAATATTCCTTGAGATCTCAACCACTAATTCGTGAGGGACACTGTTATAATCACTATGGAAGACATTAATATTGTCCCTCAAAATGGGAAGGGAATCAAGAATGATTCATTAATTTATTTCAGTCATTGAAGATATATATTATTAATCATAGGTAAATTATCTTGACATGGGATATGAGAATTTTAATGATGATTCATCTTCCTCCTTACACATATACAAAGAATAGATGATGATTCTGAATGAGTAGAGTGATTTCCCTCCCATTATAGTTGATGTTTGCATTATATAAGGAAGACCAATCTGAGACTAATATAGAACTAAACTCCACTAAAAAGTATGAAAACATTTCATTGGTGGTTCAGTCCACAATCAATTAATTAGGGGTTTATATACATGATATTTCAAAATTACTTCCTTTTTTATTCTCACAGATTGTTGAACCCCATTCTTTGAGGCATTGTTCTAATTGTTCTTCTAAACATGATAGATTTAAATGAATGTGTAAAATAAGAATCAAATTCTATATTTTACTTTTTTGAATGAACAACCAACATACCTGAAACCATATTGGTGTCTAGATCCATCTCAATATGACTAATATCATATTCCCTTCCATCCTCTATGGGCCTTGTAATTTGTTTTTATTGATTTTGATAACTACACATAGAATATGGAATTGAATTTCATAATCCTAGTGTTCAATGGATCTAAAAACCTATACAATAGTATGACTATCGATCTGAACATTATTTCCTCTATCTCAATAGTAGTATTCTTGATATCACTTATACATTTATTGTCGTTGTGGACCTATTTTAAACATGTTATGAATATCTCAGATCACTTAAAATAGAATATAGGATTATTTTTCCTATACTATTGACACATAATAAATTTTCTTTTATTTTCGTAATGGAATTTATGTTTATATTATATTGAATTAAACTATATATTACACTTTTTATATACTATCCCCTGTGTCCACTAAGTGTCACCCATATCCATCTCAACCATAACTAAACAAAAAATAATACATTCATTGTTTTGAAATTATTGAATTTCTAAATCATTACATAGACATGACTTTAATAAACCAAAGAAACAATCTACCTCACATTTCATGTTTATGACAATGGTAGAGTCACACTATGGACGGTTTCTTATATTTTATACATAGGAACTGATAAATTCATCTTCAATTTTATTCATTATTAAGAACTAGCTCTAAATTTTACAATTTAGATATTGAGGAAAATATTTATTTAAACAAATTTTCTTGGATCCTTCTAATTCCATGCTATAAATCAACTATTTGGACATCATGTTCTTCATCATTTTCCACCATTGATCGAATTCTCCTTCAATAGGGAAGGAAACTATCATGAATTTATCTTATTAATAGAATTAGAAGACATACAATATATTTAAATGGAGTGAATCCATTATTCAGAGATGAGTGGATCATAATATATACTAATTATAGGAGGCATTATTCCTATAAATGAATTAATTTCAACTTTTTCTTTCTTCAAAGAATGAGTGAATTACACACTGTTGATGTTATTATTTGTAACATTAGTTGAATGATATATAAAACCCTTAAATATCATATATCCCATTCAATATATGTTAGATATAGATATTATATTGATAAACATTTATATTTGTATTTCAATTATTTAATCCTCACCAATTCTTCTTTTTATGTGAAATTGAATAATATTTGGAGTAACAACCAATACTGTGAAAATTTATTAATTCTAGAATTTCAATTTTTATCACCTTTCTATTTTTTGAATATTATATTCATTTATTATCAAAATTCTGAAATAATTTTCTAGGATAACTTGGATTTTGGGCTTAATTTCATTTTTTTGGACTAAGTGATGAAAATTTTATTTAGAATCCCAAAAAACATTTAAAATTTGAAGATGAATGGAAAAACATCCTCCTTCCTTTAGTAAATAACGCATAGCCATAGATAAAGAACAAAAAATGGTGTTATTATATCTAAATATGTATGGGGATTTAAGTGGAGTAGTTTTCAAAAAATATCATCGTTAAAATACCCCATTAATAAAATTGATTAATTTCATAAACATAGAAAGTTTAAGAGATATTTCAACCAGACAAAGTTTAAATAATTAATGTTGTCATATCAAACTTACTACAAATTAATATTTCTTCAAATATTAGAGTGGTATATCCCTATAAATAAAAAATAATATTTATGGAGACAACACATCCGAATTCTGTGATGTTCTATTAAAAACAACCTCAAAAATCCTGAGGATATGATCTAGAAGAAATATTCCATAAAATATTTCTATAAATACCATATCCACTTCTAATTAAACTGACGGTGATAGTGTGTGAGTGGGATATGGGGGAGCATATTTTCTATATAAGTGTATTTTTTTCATGAAGTAATCAAGACAACAAGGGATAAACACCAACTGGTCATTGTAACGCCCCGACCATAATTACCTAGAGTCGGTGCATTATTACATAACATTGGCATGATCATGAGAAAGATCAAGTCTCGAAAGACTGATTAGTTCAGTAGCCTTGGAATAACTAGATACATCCATAAATTTTTACATTACATCATAAAAAAAACATCTTGTCTTCATATCCCCTCATACTATCCCTGCAGGTCATTCATAAATTACTTCTTCATAATCCTGGGAAAAATAAAACATTGAAAGGGGTGATCTCGGATGCTCAGTAAGGATAACATTATAGCAGAAGCTTTCATAAATAAGCATAAACACTTAAGGCAATTTATAACTAAAACAAAAGCCTTTTAAATTTAAACTTCAGCATAAAATGGCGAAGGTAAAATGAAATAATGCCATTTACTTACTCACATGGATATTCTACTAGTCGAATGATCACATGCAATATCAATAACCACTTTCATAATGATGGAATGCACAATGCCAGACTATCATAACCACATAGCCAAGGCCTCGTGCCAAGACTACAAATAAGATTTTGCCAAGGCCTTGTGCCAAGACACTAGTTTGTCTCATGAGACCTACCGATGCATCGAGGAGCTATAGCGGGCTCCACCCGTCACTTATTAAGTCCAATGCATTCCCATATGAAAAGGTTTAAACATAACGTAAACATTCGTATTAAACTAGCATACGAAATGTCAATACTTTCACCACAAACCATGAATGGTATAAAAATAGCACATCCACAGTCAAACATAATTCATTCGATACAATATGGAAGATTGTATTGTATCACATTAACCTCAATCAATAATAATGAAGGATGTTGACATAGATGAAAATAATCATCAAAACTATTTGAGAGAAATATCCCCCTTTTCTTGAAAACATTTAAAAGTCACACTATTTGTCAAGAAGCCATTTAAAAGTATATTTTTGAATCAAAGTGTCCCATACCACTTTGAAACTTTTAAAAGGAGTTTTAATTTTAAAACTTTAATGTCCATATAAATAAATCCTTAAAACCATTTTTAAAATATGGACATTAATGAGCATGATTTAGAAGAATAATTCTTTAAAACATTTTAAAATGGTATTTTGGTTAGAGTTTCTAACCAAAAGAGAGACACTTGAATACAAATAATTGAGGTAATCAAAACATTGTAATATCATGAGAATAAAGTAATTCATGATATACTATGTCAAAGTACATTATATACACCACATAGAAGTGATTTGGTGTATATCATCAAAGAAGTCTCAATGGAATGTAAATTGAGATGAAATTTCTCAAAAAGGTTGTATCCTTAGGTTAAGGATAAATCAATGACATAATTATGTGTGACAAATATAAATACACTAAATATGATTGGATATTCAGTGTAAAACAATCAAAGGACATTCACACATATTCTTGTAAAAAACAATACCAACGAATTGGATGTTTAACTCAACAAATGGAGAATGAGTTAAAATTACTCTTATCAAATTCATATCAATGACTTGAGAATTACCAATGGAGTGATTATGTGTATCAAACTTCTATCCACAGGAAGGGGAGAGGAAATTATGACATAATCAAATGAATAGTGATTCCACACATAATCTTGGGGTAATATAATCAATGAAATATGTGTAAAGCCAAATGAGTGGAAATTGAAATCTCAAATTCCCTTATCGATTAGGTAACTTACGAAACATACACCCATGAAAGAAGTATCATACCATGATGATGTAAATACCCATAAATTAAAGTATATTACACAATGAATACGATCATGGGCAGTACACATACACCACATGCAATAATTAAGTGGTGATCAATGGAATTCTCATGGAATTAAAAGTGAGATAAGAAAACCCTTACTTTGTACTTTTTCCTTGGTCGATGGTAGGTTTACCTCCTGTATAATGGTGAAATAATTGTTATTGAATAATACAAGAATCATTTACTTTAATATGATATCATATATGATCTTTTAACATTGATTTGTTAATAATATCTTAGTATTAACGCCGTTTCGGGTGTTAACTTACTCATTTTCTTTTATATGTTTTGTTACATAAGTCATGTTTGTTGTATCTTATTCATATCCAGAATGATATAAAGTCCTTAAACATCATTTTTAAATCATTAAATGATAATTATACTTGAATGGATACGATGGAGAATGAATCTCATCGCGTTCGTGGAGACGGTAGTCCGTACGTACACACGAACGCTACTTCCATTTAATTTTTTATTTTAAAAGAATCGAATCCAAATGATACATAGGTATATTACTATTCCAGTATAATATAATATTTTATATATGTTACTTAAGTTCATTAACACCATCCTTTATACGTTCCATGTGTGGTATGAACGAGTCATATCATTTTAAGGGGGCGGTAGTCCGCACTTCCTCAAATGAAATTATCGTATGTATATACAACATGAAACGAATAATGGTATGAAATAAAATGGAATTACAGAAGCTTATATATAAAATATATATCATTAATATCATATTTAATTACAGTGCCATCATAATGTCCACCATGAGAGGCGGTAAGATGTTTTTGAACAATCATCGTTTCGTGAGGCGTTAGTTTGCTATCCACAGAAACATTATGTTCATCGTCCATTAGATGGAGTTGTGTGTATGTGTAGTTTTAATACTTCTTATAACAACATCCTAGTATATTGAGGATACTGGTGTTGTTACAAAAGAATGGAAATAAAAAGAGTTTGGGGGTTGAAGAAGCAAAATAAATGAAAATAATTTAAGAGAAATCGTTACCTTTAATTTAGGTAACTCACTTTGGTTGGAACCAAAGGACTTGTTGAAATGCTTTCTGGCTAAGGGGAAGCTTCAAGGAGGATTAGAGGGATGTGGGGAGCTTAGTTGGGCAGAGTTTGGACGAGCCAAGTGGCTTGAGAGGTGTGAGGAAAAGAGAAGGAGGAGTGCCCTTTTATAAGAGGGGTGAGGGGCACCTTTGGAAAAGCTAGAAATATTAATTTATAATAAATTCATATTCGGTTTCCAAAGGCTCCAAAGTTTACTATTCAGAGGATGAGGTGGGGATAGTTCGAAAACAACTCATCCAATAGAATTTAGACAGGTTTGGGTACTTATATTAACCTTATCTTTAAGTATTAACTCTAAGTTAATTAGTTTCACTTTTACAATGTCTCTTTGTATTTTTATATAATATGGTTAATAAACTTACTATATACATCCAAGAGACCCCCAAGTGGTCCATTAATTATGAACCTATCCTTATATAAGTCTCTTGGCCGAACCTTAGATTTTTAGGAATTTAATATCAATTAATAATATAATATTTGTTTTAAAAACTCTTTTATGTCAATTTTGACACTATTCATTAGTTGATTTTTGTGAAACTCATAACAGATTGATTATTTCGAAAAAATTCAATTAAATAAATCCTAATATATCATATTATCCTAGAAAATTAGTTTAATTCATTAAAAGTGTCATATTATATTTATTTGGGTATTTATAAAATCAATTATTTTAATTTTTCACTATTATAGTAATTACTGCATCATCATTGTGTCATTAATATTTTACATTATTTGATGTCTAAAAAGTATAAATAAAATATCATTATGTAGGAAATCTTTTTATCTTTCTAATGAATATTTATAATCTAAAATCCAACATGTATAACCCTATGTAACAATTGTTTTTCTAAAAGATATATGCTTGTGTCATTTTTGTATTCATTTTAACTTAATTAATATAAAGTGTCATTATCACTTACAAGTGGATCCATGGGGTCCCAAAATTGACCCAAAGATGCCCATGGTCGACCATGTATCAACCAATAGGGTTAAGACACGTTTTAGGGTAATTTAGTATTATTATAATATTATTTTTTTAACCCTTATTTACCGGATTTACCCTTAACCATGGTAAATAAAATATTTACCGAAGTAATTATTCAAAATGTCTAAAAATAAAAGTTACCTATTTACACAATTTGAACATACTGATTACAAATATGGAATCCATTTTTCTAAATTCAAAACACAGAAGTGGCAGAAATTAATTTAAAATTAATTCCCGCTGTCAAAACAAAAAGCGTGTTTTTAAGAGATAATAACTATCAAAAGATTGACACTTGTTTATGTTCGGTTTAATTGTAAAATTATGTCCAATGACCAACATTATATTAAATGGTAAAAATATATTCTAAATATACTTTAAAACCACTCAAATTCACAATTTATCACTATTAATTATTTTGATTAAAAAAGTTGTTTTTAATTAAAATTTAGTAATTTTCACTATTCATCAAAATACAAAAGTTATCCGAAAAGTACCAAAATTTCACCCTAGGCTAATTTCGATATTCCGAATCCAAAAATGAAGTCCATTTTGAAATATAAAATATATATATAATTTCAAAAAGTAGGTATTACTATTCATAACGGCTAGTTTGATTGGTTGTGGTGTGTTAAAATCTCGAAGTTGCGTACAATGCACGTCATTGCATTATTCGAAAGGAAACATACCGAGGAAGCTTGGGGTGTTACATTCTCCCCTCCTTCAATAAATTGCGTCCTCGCAATTTTTAAAATTTTTCTTGGGAATATAATGGAAAGTCCCACATCGGGAAAAGAGTCAATAAAACTATCACTTTAAAAGAAAGAAAGAGAGGTATAAGGGTCATCCAAGATAACCCATACTTGGATTCCATGTAAGAAAACATGGATATGGATGATAAACTAAGTTTCAAGTTCTGATGGAGAGGGATAGAAATCATGATCAGGAGAAAGTTAACAATGAGAAAACCACAAACTTGTGTTGGGACAAACGACCATTAGTCTTCTAGTAGGAAAGTAAACGGACACCATTTTTTTTAAGTTACATTACATAAGGAAGAGGAATTCATTTATGATATTGACTAAGAACATTATGAGATATACTTACATTTTAAGTATATTTTCATTCTTTAATAAATTTCCACCACTAACTCATTTTTTTAAACGATGAGTATTCAAGAAGACTTGGTCACACTGGAAGAGATAGAATAAACTTCTATAGAATCACATGATCCATGAAGGATAAACCATATATTTACATTGTCTTTGAAGATTAATCAAAACCAAAATGGTCAGTGAAT
This sequence comes from Viscum album, assembly GCA_963277665.1. Classification (NCBI taxonomy): domain Eukaryota; kingdom Viridiplantae; phylum Streptophyta; class Magnoliopsida; order Santalales; family Viscaceae; genus Viscum; species Viscum album. The sequence continues at coordinate 1,017,267,721 of OY728133.1, read as the reverse complement.
GATCTAATGATTCCCCAAAAGAATATTCATTGAGATAAATATGCACTAATCTTAATTTCTAAAATTAAACCAACAATACCCCAAAGTTAAATAGATACCATTCAATAACCAATTGTCCTTAAAATCCTTTAATATAATCCAAACTAATATTGAAACCCAAAACATAGAAGAATTTGATTATGTAGTCTCCCATGTTAAATTGTATCTCCAAATGACATCAGATACTCTTAAAGTCACATATTCAAAAGTAATTAACCTAATCACATATTCTCTATTATAGGTTAATCATTTCCATAAATAACCCAAATCACTATAAATCCACAATAAAAACGTAGATAAAAATCTATCATTACTCCACAAATGAAACCCCGTAGTATTCTATTTTCCTTGGGCATATAGTGTTCCCAACAAATCGAACATCTTCCAAAATAACATTTATCACTTAATCACCAAATCATTTTCCTATACCAAGGGTATTCTTTTGATATGAAATAAGAACCCAAATCAACTTATTATTGATCAATAAAATCATTTAACTAAAAAAAAAGTCACACTAACCAGGGACTTCACGTAGTCCAGTGGTAGGCGATAAATCCCAATCGCACTTTGGTTGTGGGTTCGATTCCCATAGCTTTGTCCGACACGACGGGTTGTCACACGGTCTACATGTTGTCCTTTTTCAAAAACTATATTTTATAATATTGCCAAAATGAGATAAATTCTTCAAAATACTATATCATAAATTTAACCACAAATGTTATATCATACCTTGAATCTTCATCCCAAATTAGAATAACTTATAATTCTCTCAAACCCCAATGATCATATAAATCCAAATGGTTATTTATACCTATATCCACAAGAGAAGAGACAATTCTTCCTCAAATATCATTCTCACATGGAAAACTGCGGGGTTACAAATACATGAGAAAATTATTCCATAGTAAACCCATCAACAAGGAGTGCTAATACTTTTTAAACATTTCTCCAACCATTTATTCCCACATAGCTTCTTCTTTGACCAAGAAAATATCCTATAGAATAGGACATTCACTCGGGTAATGGCCAGGTCCCCTACATTTACGGCAAATGACTGTAAATGGACTCTTGGGACCATTTTTATCTTCTTCCATAGTACTCTTCATTTTTCTTCGGCAATTCTTTACTTTATGTCCTTCCTTCCCGCACGTAAAACATTTCGTTGTCCCATTGAGACACTTTCCTGGGTGTCTCTTTCCACATTTCCTGCATGATGAAAATTGAGGGTTCTTTTCTCCATGGTCTCCATTGCTGGAGCTCTTATCATTTATCACCTTTCTCTTCCTTGTTGAGTCTGGGAGTTGGTTAATATATATGTTGTTGATCATATTTTTGGAAAACTGATTTGGCATAAAGACGATATCTTTTACGCCTATCAACATTCCATTTTGTTGCTCATTGCCACCACCGTTCCCATCTTGTACATCATTCTCAAAGTCACTATGACTTCCTTGGAATCCAGCCATTGACTAAAACCATAAAGCATTGTGTGAGTAATAGTAGTCGTAAAATCATTTAGAGATTAAAATGTCACCATATTCTCAATTTGAAACATATTAGGATTAACCAAGGTCATTTACTCTCATCTTATATATATATTACTTTAATTGGTTTGTAAAGAAAATGTAAATTATCCTAATCATATCCCCCGGGAGTGTCGTAACCAAGAGTGCAGCAAGGCCCGTTGTCGTGCACCAGTTCCCGTTCGAGTCTAGCTCAAAGCGGTGTTTTCGGGTTTTAACCCTAGGTACATCTGTGCCAGAGCCGCCTCTACCTGCTCGTATCCAGACAGGGATGTATTGCTCGGAAAACTCACAAAATACCTACAATACCAAAATTCTAGGAAGTTCTTTTATACTAATCCTCAAAGTTCATCTTAGGTCTACGTGCTCTAATCAGAGTTTATCTAAATCTAGCTACCAAGGTTTGTACTAAACTTCCTCTGATACCAACTGTAACGCCCCGACCATAATTACCTAGAGTCGGTGCATTATTACATAACATTGGCATGATCATGAGAAAGATCATGTCTTGAAAGACCGATTAGTTTAGTAGCCTTGGAATAACTAGATACATCCATAAATTTTTACATTACATCATAAAAAAAAACATCTTGTCTTCATATCCCCTCATACTATCCCTGCAGGTCATTCATAAATTACTTCTTCATAATCCTGGGAAAAATAAAACATTGAAAGGGGTGAGCTCGGATGCTCAGTAAGGATAACATTATAGCAGAAGCTTTCATAAATAAGCATAAACACTTAAGGCAATTTATAACTAAAACAAAAGCCTTTTAAATTTAAACTTCAGCATAAAATGGCGAAGGTAAAATGAAATAATGCCATTTACTTACTCACATGGATATTCTACTAGTCGAATGATCACATGCAATATCAATAACCACTTTCATAATGATGGAATGCACAATGCCAGACTATCATAACCACATAGCCAAGGCCTCGTGCCAAGACTACAAATAAGATTTTGCCAAGGCCTTGTGCCAAGACACTAGTTTGTCTCATGAGACCTACCGATGCATCGAGGAGCTATAGCGGGCTCCACCCGTCACTTATTAAGTCCAATGCATTCCCATATGAAAAGGTTTAAACATAACGTAAAAATTCGTATTAAACTAGCATACGAAATGTCAATACTTTCACCACAAACCATGAATGGTATAAAAATAGCACATCCACAGTCAAACATAATTCATTCGATACAATATGGAAGATTGTATTGTATCACATTAACCTCAATCAATAATAATGAAGGATGTTGACATAGATGAAAATAATCATCAAAACTATTTGAGAGAAATATCCCCCTTTTCTTGAAAACATTTAAAAGTCACACTATTTGTCAAGAAGCCATTTAAAAGTATATTTTTGAATCAAAGTGTCCCATACCACTTTGAAACTTTTAAAAGGAGTTTTAATTTTAAAACTATAATGTCCATATAAATAAATCCTTAAAACCATTTTTAAAATATGGACATTAATGAGCATGATTTAGAAGAATAATTCTTTAAAACATTTTAAAATGGTATTTTGGTTAGAGTTTCTAACCAAAAGAGAGACACTTGAATAAAAATAATTGAGGTAATAAAAACATTGTAATATCATGAGAATAAAGGAATTCATGATATACTATGTCAAAGTACATTATATACACCACATAGAAGTGATTTGGTGTATATCATCAAAGAAGTCTCAATGGAATGTAAATTGAGATGAAATTTCTCAAAAAGGTTGTATCCTTAGGTTAAGGATAAATCAATGACATAATTATGTGTGACAAATATAAATACACTAAATATGATTGGATATTCAGTGTAAAACAATCAATGGACATTCACACATATTCTTGTAAAAAACAATACCAACGAATTGGATGTTTAACTCAACAAATGGAGAATGAGTTAAAATTACTCTTATCAAATTCATATCAATGACTTGAGAATTACCAATGGAGTGATTATGTGTATCAAACTTCTATCCACAGGAAGGGGAGTGGAAATTATGACATAATCAAATGAATAGTGATTCCACACATAATCTTGGGGTAATATAATCAATGAAATATGTGTAAAGCCAAATGAGTGGAAATTGAAATCTCAAATTCCCTTATCGATTAGGTAACTTACGAAACATACACCCATGAAAGAAGTATCATACCATGATGATGTAAATACCCATAAATTAAAGTATATTACACAATGAATACGATCATGGGTAGTACACATACACCACATGCAATAATTAAGTGGTGATCAATGGAATTCTCACGGAATTAAAAGTGAGATAAGAAAACCCTTACTTTGTACTTTTTCCTTGGTCGATGGTAGGTTTACCTCCTGTATAATGGTGAAATAATTGTTATTGAATAATACAAGAATCATTTACTTTAATATGATATCATATATGATCTTTTAACATTGATTTGTTAATAATATCTTAGTATTAACGCCTATTCGGGTGTTAACTTACTCATTTTCTTTTATATGTTTTGTTACATAAGTCATGTTTGTTGTATCTTATTCATATCCAGAATGATATCAAGTCCTTAAACATCATTTTTAAATCATTAAATGATAATTATACTTGAATGGATACGATGGAGAATGAATCTCATCGCGTTCGTGGAGACGGTAGTCCGTACGTACACACGAACGCTACTTCCATTTAATTTTTTATTTTAAAAGAATCGAATCCAAATGATACATAGGTATATTACTATTCCAGTATAATATAATATTTTATATATGTTACTTAAGTTCATTAACACCATCCTTTATACGTTCCATGTGTGGTATGAACGAGTCATATCATTTTAAGGGGGCGGTAGTCCGCACTTCCTCAAATGAAATTATCGTATGTATATACAACATGAAACGAATAATGGTATGAAATAAAATGGAATTACAGAAGCTTATATATAAAATATATATCATTAATATCATATTTAATTACAGTGCCATCATAATGGCCACCATGAGAGGCGGTAAGATGTTTTTGAACAATCATCGTTTCGTGAGGCGTTAGTTTGCCATCCACAGAAACATTATGTTCATCGTCCATTAGATGGAGTTGTGTGTATGTGTAGTTTGAATACTTCTTATAACAACATCCTAGTATATTGAGGATACTGGTGTTGTTACAAAAGAAGGGAAATAAAAAGAGTTTGGGGGTTGAAGAATCAAAATAAATGAAAATAATTTAAGAGAAATCGTTACCTTTAATTTAGGTAACTCACTTTGGTTGGAACCAAAGGACTTGTTGAAATGCTTTCTGGCTAAGGGTAAGCTTCAAGGAGGATTAGAGGGATGTGGGGAGCTTAGTTGGGCAGAGTTTGGACGAGCCAAGTGGCTTGAGAGGTGTGAGGAAAAGAGAAGGAGGAGTGCCCTTTTATAAGAGGGGTGAGGGGCACCTTTGGAAAAGCTAGAAATATTAATTTATAATAAATTCATATTCGGTTTCCAAAGGCTCCAAAGTTGACTATTCAAAGGATGAGGTGGGTATAGGTCGAAAACAACTCATCCAATAGAATTTAGACAGGTTTGGGTACTTATATTAACCTTATCTTTAAGTATTAACTCTAAGTTAATTAGTTTCACTTTTACAATGTCTCTTTGTATTTTTATATAATATGGTTAATAAACTTACTATATACATCCAAGAGACCCCCAAGTGGTCCATTAATGATGAACCTATCCTTATATAAGTCTCTTGGCCGAACCTTAGATTTTTAGGAATTTAATATCAATTAATAATATAATATTTGTTTTAAAAACTCTTTTATGTCAATTTTGACACTATTCATTAGTTGATTTTTGTGAAACTCATAACAGATTGATTATTTCGAACAAAGTCAATTAAATCAATCCTAATATATCATATTATCCTAGAAAATTAGTTTAATTCATTAAAAGTGTCATATTATATTTATTTGGGTATTTATAAAATCAATTATTTTAATTTTTCACTATTATAGTAATTACTGCATCATCATTGTGTCATTAATATTTTACATTATTTGATGTCTAAAAAGTATAAATAAAATATCATTATGTATGAAATCTTTTTATCTTTCTAATGAATATTTATAATCTAAAATCCAACATGTATAACCCTATGTAACAATTGTTTTGCTAAAAGATATATGCTTGTGTCATTTTTGTATTCATTTTAACTTAATTAATATAAAGTGTCATTATCACTTACAAGTGGATCCATGGGGTCCCAAAATTTACCCAAAGATTCCCATGGTCGACCATATATCAACCAATAGGGTTAAGACACGTTTTAGGGTAATTTAGTATTATTATAATATTATTTTTTTAACCCTTATTTACCGGATTTACCCTTAACCATGGTAAATAAAATATTTACCGAAGTAATTATTCAAAATGTCTAAAAATAAAAGTTACCTATTTACACAATTTGAACATCCTGATTCCAAATATGGAATCCATTTTTCTAAATTCAAAACACAGAAGTGGCAGAAATTAATTTAAAATTAATTCCTGCTGTCAAAACAAAAAGCGTGTTTTTAAGAGATAATAACTATCAAAAGATTGACACTTGTTTATGTTCGGTTTAATTGTAAAATTATGTCCAATGACCAACATTATATTAAATGGTAAAAATATATTCTAAATATACTTTAAAACCACTCAAATTCACAATTTATCACTATTAATTATTTTGATTAAAAAAGTTGTTTTTAATTAAAATTTAGTAATTTTCACTATTCATCAAAATACAAAAGTTATCCGAAAAGTACCAAAATTTCACCCTAGGCTAATTTCGATATTCCGAATCCAAAAATGAAGTCCATTTTGAAATATAAAATATATATATAATTTCAAAAAGTAGGTATTACTATTCATAACGGCTAGTTTGATTGGTTGTGGTGTGTTAAAATCTCGAAGTTGCGTACAATGCACGTCATTGCATTATTCGAAAGGAAACATACCGAGGAAGCTTGGGGTGTTACAGTCATGGATTGTGTAAGTGGAAGGTTATTCTTCCCTTTTAAATTTTTTCTTTTCACTTTTATGTTTTTTTGTGTATTTTTTTTGTGAACCAATAATGTACTTTTAACTTTTAATAAAATTTATTTCCAAGTTATTATTGATTTTCTTTTAACTAATGAATGTAATGTTGATACTCATTGTGTTTAAAAATCTTTGGTGATGTCTTTCATTTAATTTTTTTTTAATATGTTTCGATTTATCGATAGTCTTTGGGTAATTAGATAACTTTCATAAGGGGATTGAATGCTAAATTCGAGTTCTAAATATGGTTTCTATGTTAAATAGGTGTTTAATTTAATGTCATAAATTTTAAATTGGGAAATATAATTGGTAAATTCATTTTAAGGCAATGGTAAAGGTAGTATTTGAAGAAAAAACCGATCAAATATTGTTGTCGTTAGAAAGTATGTTTCTATCAATCTTTAATTTTACATCATATCTCTAATTTAAGATACTATTAAAGTTCAGTTTAATTTATCATTTTTTATATCAATTTAAATCCGAACAAATAATTAATATTTTACAAAAAAAAATTTATAGTATAATGACACAGTCTTTAACGACATAGTATAAAATCTTCATGATCACTACTATTAAACATTTTAAAAGGTAAAATTGTTGCTTTATTTAAAATTAATAAATCCTTAACATAAACTATAACAATTTTTGGGGAGTTTTCATAATTTATCTTAATTTTCTTCAAAAGTTATTTTATTTTCACAGGAAAATCTCTGTCTTTAAAAAAATGGATATTCATTATCACTACTCCAATGATTTTTTAGACTATTAATAATTTTAGGGTTATAGTAATGAATAAATTTTAAAAATTCAATTCCTAAAAAATGCATTCATAATCTTACAACACTAGTTATTGATTTACAAAAAAATTAATCTTTTATTGATGAAGTATGAAAACAAATTGAAATTTGTGACACTTATATTCAACAATTGAAAGAATTAAAATCTCAAAAACATGCCAAATAAAAGAAAAATCATATCATATAATTCATTTTATATTGAATAAAATTTTGTGGATTAGATGAAAGATAAGTTTTCCTTTTTTGGGTTTATATTCAACAGAGAAAACTAACATGTACTTTCCTGTTGATTTTAATATTTCTAGTAAAAATTATATGAAATATTATTAGGGTGAATTTTAAAAAATTAAATAACTGGGGAAATATAAATTTTTTAAGATGATAAGTCAAAACCATTATAAAATACATTGAACAAAGGGAAATGGAAATGTGAGGTATTAAATTTATTAATAACATTTTGGGGAACATTATAGGTAAATTTGAATTCTTGTACTTTTTTTTTCAAATTAATATTTTAAGTTATTAAATTAAAATTTCTTTTTTTAATTTAGGTTTTTTCTCAAAACTTATGGGCATTAATGTAATAAAATTTTGAAATGAAAAATTTAGTCATTGGAAAGGAATTCTTTATTGATGATACTAAAATGAAATGAATGGTAAAATGTTTTGTGCATTAGATTAAAAATGTGAAAATTATTAAAAAGACTATAAAATACTATTTTCTTTGACATTAGTAGTATCCATGATTGAAAATCACTTGACTACGAGGACCAAAATCCATTTTAACACGTTCTTCTTAATAAACGACCATCACGAGTGAACCAAATAATTATAATTTTCAATGGAACATTCCATGTCAAATTCAAATCCAGCGAGTAGAAAGGAACTTTTGTTAAAAATAATCTTGTAAATTTTATTATGAATCATAAAAGTTTTTTAAAAAGTTGACTCTATTTATTTGGAATACCTTTTACATTAGACCATGATAAGACAATAACATACATGACCATACTATTTTTTTGCCTTAGTAAAATCCATTTTAAATATCTAACCTTCTCTTGATGTATATTGCATGATTTTTGTACTTCCTATATGTGGGGGAGAATATATGTGACTTTCTACACAATGTTTGGCCACATTATGGGTATAAAAAATCTATTGATTCAATGATTAGTTTTTATATTAAAAGTTGTTCTATTTAGGAGAATTGTAGGAGAAGAAATATGTGGACTTCTAGATTATTCATTAAAAAGTAATTATTTTCTAGATAATTCAATGGAAAAATTTGTTCCTTTAAATATCAATTATGAAAAAAGTTGTTCTTTTTTTAGATTAAAAAAATTCTAAAATATTGGTTTGACATTTTTTTTTTGATTTTTTTCATTTTTTGGATTTACCTGAAATAAGTTTTGAATTATTAATTGCACTGATTTTATTCTATAAATAAAGAGGTTAATATAATACAAGAGTGAAAATAAAATCATGAAACCATGTTTCTATAAAGATCCTACCAGTATCATTCCACCTCAATTTTTTGGTCATTTGAATCCCACCAACATTCAGATCCCAAGAAAATCATTTAAATGTCTTAATTATGGATATAATTATTTAATTATATTGACTATATACATACAAATTTTTCTTTATTCATCATAACCAATCATTTATTTGGATGAGGAAAACTATGTTAAAAATAAAAATCATGTATTGAGTGTAATATAAGAGTAGTACAATTATTATTCATAAACAAATTAATGAAATTGTGATGGAATGAATTAAAATAATTATAAGGACCCAGCCTTAAAACATTACATAATATTGAATTAAAAGAATAATTCACATTGAGGATCTTTTCATGTTTAGAGTTTTAGATAATTAGGACATAACTATTACATCTCAAAAGATTACAAGGTAGAAATTTCTAGACAGTTTCCATTTTTTTCATAAAAACTGTTGAAAAAAAGTCATGTCTAGTTACATGTTTTAGACAACATGACTTTTCCTTGATCCCATCCTTTACCCTAATCATCTTTATTTCATGTGAAAACATTTAAAAAACTTGGGATGAGCATAAAAAGCTCAGTAAGGGTTATAAAAAAATAATGAAAACATATGTTCATAAATAAAAAAACATGAAATATTTTACTTACCTCATGAAATCATAAGATTTATGAAATACATATAGAAATCATAAATCATAAAGGTAACTTATGGCATCCATATAATACTTACATTGTAGCTATCACAACTATATAGGGAGTTACTTTGGAATAGCCATCACAGTATATTCCCTAAATCACTAAGGAGAAACATTCAAGTTTACCTCCTTCACGTTACCCAATGTATTGGAGAGCTATCTCGGGCTCACCCGCCCTAGGTTTATCACGGAACCACCCATATACGTAAATAATTCCCAAGAACAATAACATGATCATAACACAAAACATAAGCATAAAGGAAAGATAACATTTCCACATTGCAATAATAAAATATCATTTCAAGATATTGAAATAATAAATCCAATCTCAAAGTCATTTTCAATACCAAAATACGTAAAAAGAGTACATGGTATTTTCTTTCGTTTTAAAAACATTCCGGCTTGTTAGGGAAGCCAAAGATCAAATAATACTCATGATGGCAGAAAGGCCGTTGTCACCACTTACGTAAAAAAACATTAATTTTTGTCATTTAGTAAAATGGTTCGAATAAAAGGATTTTCTTTGAAAGAAATGAAAAGTCAAAGGTGTTTATACCAAGTATAAAATAAATTCGTTTATTAAAATACAATATGCCTCAATGAAAGGGGATTGAGACGAAGTCCCTTACCTCATGTACGACTTGACTCGATCGTTCTTTAATTTACTGAATAATAAACTAAAGTTAATTTGTATTTTCTTAAGAACCTTTTTCAATTTTATTATTCCTTTTATATCACTTATTACCATGTTATAAACATTATGTAGTCATTTAAGTTAATAATGTTCATTTTGTCGATATTTGGTACTTGAGTCAAAATGAACACCTTATGTTTACAAGTTGTCCATGTGGTCAATATTCCAATATATCCAGAATGGTATTCATGATTTATATATCACATAAATCATATATATCCAGTATATAGATTTATTTATAATAGTACATAACATTTAGAGGTAAAAATGAAATGCACCATTCATGGAGACGGTATGTCGTACGTACGCATGAATGCTACTTTCAATTATATTTATTATTTTAATGGATTAAAAAATAATTATAAATAGTTATATTATATTTCCAGTATAATATAATATATAATATCACTAACTCTATCCTTTATGCATCCCACATAAGGCATTAATGAGTCACATCACTTTAAGGGGGCGATAGTCTGCACTTCCTCAAATGAGATTATCGTATTTACCCACTATGGAAACCATAAAAGAGTACTATAAAAAGGGAAGTACAGAAGAATAATGAAATCATAAAAATCATATATAAATATAGTTCCATCATAATGGCCACCATGAGAGGTGGTAATATGTAATTGAACAATCATCGTTTCATGAGGCGTTAGTTTTCTATCCACAGAAACATTATGTTCTTCATCCATTAGATGGAGGTGTGTGTAAGTGTAGTTAGAATACTTCTCATAACAACATCCTAGTATATTTATGATACTGGTGTTATTACAAAATAAAGGAATAAAAAGTGTTTAGGGGTTGGAGAAGTAAAATAAAAGAATATAATTTTAAGAGAAACTGTTACCTTTAATTTGTTTTACTCCCTTTGGTTTGAACCAAAGGACTTCTTGAAGTTCTTTCTTCCTAAGTTAAGGCTTCTATGGGGACGAGTGGAATTTAGGTAGCTTAATTGGGAAGAGTTTTTACCAGCTAAATGGTTTGATAGGTGTGTGGAATTGGATAGAAATGATCTCCTTTTATAAGGGAGAGGAGGGTCTCATTAGGAAAGTGTGAAAACATTATTATATTATAAACATATCTTCAATTTCAAAAGGTCCAAAAATCATTATAGTAGAAGATAAGATGATTCATGGTCGATATAAAATCATTCAATCAGAATTGGACTTGTTTTGGATAATATTTTAATCATTATAATCTTATTTATTTAAATCATTTATTAATGAGGTAAATACTGCATCATTATTGTGTCATAAATAATATAATTTATTTGATGTCCAAAGATTATAAAAAAATACCATCATGTAAGAAATATTATTATCTTTATAATGAATATTTATAGTCTAAAATAGGACTTATATTGAAACATATAAAAATTAATTACTAAATTCTTTTTGTTACTGTCAATTTTGTCTTCACATTAAATTAATTAATTTAAATTGTCATTATCACTCCCAAGTGGCTCAATGGGGTCCCGAAATCGACCCAAAGATGCCCATGGTCGTAAATGACCCAACCAATAATATTTGGACAAGTGTTAAGGTAATTTTGAATTATTATAATATTATTTTAATCTTGAATTAACTTATTTACCTTTAACCGTGGTAAATAAATGTGAAAAGTTACTATTCACCAAAAAATATTTTCATCTTAATGAACCAAATTTTACTTCTTGATAACAACCATGTATATCAGATTTTCGAAATTAAATTCACAGAAGTGGTAAAATTTCATTTAAATGAAAAATTCAGTTTTTTAACTACCACTAAGTGGTTTCACTATTCATCAAAAATTGATGTTTTTCAGAAAAATACCAAAAATTCAGCCTAAGATATATTTGATAATAAAAATTCAAAAATGATGATTTTTTTTCCAAATTAAAAACATATAAGTGGAATTATTTAATTTTAAAATTAATTCCTATTGTTAAAAAATATAGTGTGTTTTTAAGAAACAATAATTATCAAAAGATTGATACTTGTTTATGCCCAATTTTTAAGTGAAAATAATTCTAATGACCAAAAATGGATTAAATTGAAAAAATAAATTTTAATTAAATTTTAAAACCAACTAAAAAGACAATATAACAATATAAATAAATTAGATTAAAAGGCACTTTTGAATTAAAATACAAATTTTTTCACTATTCATTAAAAAAATGAACTTTAACAAAAAAATACCAAAAAATTACCCAATGTAAAATTTGATGTCCCGATTCTAGAGAAGGATATTATTTGGTCAATTAGAATGTATTAAAGTAAATAAAACTATATTTAATGAGGGTTCTCTATTAAAAGATGATAAATCAGCCTTTTAATGTAAATTATGCTTAAAATTAGATTCATTCACATTTTAAGCCTCCAACATTTATTGGATAAATGTAAATACATTTAACAAAAATGTATAATAATATTATAGTTAGTTTTGTTTATTCCCTCCAATAAAATGGTTAGGAGTTAACTACCATTTAGAATAATAATATTATATTATTAGTTTGCAACGTAAGATTCCAAAGAAACCTGTTGTTGCGTATCGGGTATGCTATCGAACATAACAACACTTTTAAAGTAAAAATAATATTTAATTCAAAAATATTAATAAGTATGAAAATAACTTATTCATCATTTACATAGGATGTTACATCCTTCCCCCCTTTAGGGAATTGTGTCGTCGTAATTTTTATTCACTTATCAAAATAAGTGAGGGTATTTATCCCTCATAGCATATTCAGATTCCCACATTGCCTCGTCAACCATATGGTTTTTCCACAAAACCTTTACCGGGTAAATTACCTTATTCCGTAACACCTACTCTCTGTGGTCAATAATCAAAACTGGTTGTTCTTCATAAGAGAGATTCTTTTCCAACTGAACTACCTCTAGGCTCAAAACATGAGATAGATCTAGCATATACTTTCTCAACATCGAAACATGAAAAAAATTTGTACCTGGGATAAACCTGGAGGTAAAGCCACTCTAAACGCAACTAATCCAACTTTCTCCAGGATTTCATAAGGTCCAATGAACCTCAGACTCAGCTTTCCCTTCTTACCAAAATGCATCACACTTTTCCATGGAGAAACACTGAGAAAGACATGATCACCTACCTCAAAAGAAAGATCCTTCCTCTAGTTATCTGCATAAATTTTCTGTCTTCTTTGAGCTGTTCTAATGTGCTTCTGAATCAACTGAACTTTCTCTGCCATCTCTTCTACCAATTCTTGTCCCATCATCTTCCTTTCACCTAATTCATCCCAGAATGATGGAGTTCGATAATGATTTCCATATAATGCCTCAAATGGAGCCATCTGTATACTGGAATGAAAGCTGTTATTATAAGAAAATTCAACCAAATAATGATGTTGGTACCAACTTCCGAGGTAATCCATCGAGCAAGCACGTAACATATCCTCCAAGGTCTGAATTGTTCATTCTGACTACCCATCTGATTAAGGATGAAAATCTGTACTAAAATGTAATTCAGTACCAAATGAATTCTGAAGGCCTTTCCAAAAGTTATAAGTGAACCTGTGATCATGATCAGACACAATGGAGACGAGAACACCATGCAAACTGACTATCTCTTTAACATATAACTGAGAAAGTTGATCTAGAGACAAAGTGTCTCGAATAGGAAGGAAATGAGAAGATTTAGTCAATCGATCAACTATAACCCATATTGCATTATTAACTCGAGATGTCTTTGGTAATCCCACAATGAAGTCCATGTATATATTTTACCATTTCCACTCTGGCACAGGTAGAGGCTGAAGCATCCCTTTTGGTAACTGCCACTCTGCTTTAACCTACTGACAATTCAAACACTTCACAATAAAATCAACAATATCTCTTTTCATTCCATCCCACCAGTAATACTCACAGAGATCTCTGTACATCTTAGTATTGCAAGGATGAACTGAAAACAGAGAACTATGAACTTCACATAACAACTCATTCTTCAACTGTGAATCACAAGGCACAGATAATCTCTTTCCAAATCTCAAAACACAATAATTATCAACGTTAAAATAAATAAACGCACCCTTTTGAATCAACAAAACCTTTTTCTTCAACTCACTGTCTTCCTTCTGCGCTTTCTTAATTCTGTATGATAGAGATGATTTCACTTACACTTGAAACAAAACAGAAGAATTTCCTGCACCAACAACTTCTATGCCATAATTTATCAAATCAAAAACCAAAGGATCTTATTCCAAACATAACATGGTTAATGAAGTATTACTTTTGTGACTCAAAGCATCAACCACTTTATTTTCTTTTCCCAGATGGAAAAGGATCGTGAAATCATAATCCTTGATTAATTCCAACCATCTCCTCTGTCACATGTTTAATTCTTTCTGAGTGAATATATACTTTAAACTATTGTGATAAATATATATTTCACACTTCACCCAATACAAATGATGCCTCCAAATTTTTAAAGAAAAAACCATAGTAGCTAATTCTAAATCATGTGTAGGGTAATTTAACTCATGTGGTTTTAACTAACGTGAAGCATAAGCAATTACCTGATCATTTTGCATTAGGAAACAACCCGGTCCTTTCAACAAAACATCACCATAGATTAAAAACTCACCATTTCTGAAAGGCAGTGCCAAAACTGGAGCATTCACCAATCTTATTTTCATTTCCGGAAAAAAATCATCACATTCTTTTGTCCAGATGAACATAACACCTTTTTGAGTTAACTTAGTCATTGGATGAGATAATCGTGAAAAATTTTAAACAAAGATCTGGAAAAAACCTGCCAAACCAAGAAAACTACGAATATCAGTTATATTTGTGGGTCTTTGATATTCTTCAACAACTTTCGTTTTAGTGGGATCAACGGTTATACCATTATTTGAAACAATGTGACCAAGGAAAGAAATTTTTTATAACCAAAACTCACACTTGATGAATTTACCAAATAGTTTATTTTCTTTTAAGGTTTTCTAGAAAACCCTTAAATGACTTTCATGTTCCTCCTTACTTTTGGAATAAACCAAAATATCATCAATGAACACAACCACAAACTTATCCATGAACTCATGAAAAATTATATTCATAAGATCCTTGAATAGAACAGGTGAATTGGTTAACCCAAAAGGCATAACTACAATTTCATACTGGCCATATCAAGTACCAAACGTTGTCTTCAGAACGTCTACTTACATTACTTTCAACTAATGGTACCCTGACCTCAAGTCAATCTTTGAAAAATACTCATCTCCCTGGATCTGATTAAATAAATCATCGATATGAGGAAAATGATACTTATTCTTTACAGTGATGTTATTCAATTCTCTACAATTAATTCAAAGTCTCATTGAACCATATTTCTTTTTAACAAACAAGAGAGGAGATCCCCATGGTGATGTGCTAGGTCGAATGAAACCTTTATCTAATAACTCATGCAATTGATTCTTTAACTCTAATAGTTAAATTTGAGATATTCGATAAGGGGGTTTTGAAATTGTTTTAGAATCAAGAAGTAAGTCAATAGTAAATTCAACTTCCCGATCTGGTATAATACCAGTCAACTCATCTGGAGAAACATCAAGATACTCATTTACCACTGGCGCATCATTAATCTGAACAGTTCCTTTTTTTTCAACAATATGTGGAAGGTAGCATTCATTTCCATCTTTTACTAGTCTCTCAGCTTCCGGATATGTTATAAACAACAAGGGTTCAATTTTTTATAAAAACATAAAATATTTCTGAAAATAAACCTCTTTATCTCTGGAGTCAATATTAACATGACAAACAGAAAGCCAATCCATGCCCAAAATAACATCAAACTCCACTAGAGACAAAACAACACTAGTGGAAATACGGGCTTTAACGTCGTCGTAATAACGTCGGTTTTTTAAAAACCGATGCGAATAGTATGTGCGGGGAAATTTTGGCGTCGGTTTTACAAAAAACCGACGCCAAATATAATTATGCGTTGATATTTCGCGTCGGTTTTGAAGAAAACCGACGCGGAAAATATTAGGATACATATTATCCGCGTCGGTTTTCCTAAGAACCGACGCGAATAATATTATGCGTTGATTTTTCGCGTCGGTTTTTAGGAAAACCGACGCGGAAAATATTAGCATACATATTATCCGCGTCGGTTTTCCTAAGAACCGACGCAAATAATATTATGCGTTGATTTTTCGCGTCGGTTTTTAGGAAAACCGACGCGGAAAATATTAGTATACATATTATCCGCGTCGGTTTTCCAAAAAACCGACGCGAATAATATTATGCGTTGATTTTTCGCGTCGATTTTTAAGAAAACCGACGCGGAAAATATTAGTATACATATTTTCCGCGTCGGTTTTCCTGAGAACCGACGCGGAAAATAAATTTTTAAAATGTTTCGGCGTCGGTTTTCATGAAAACCGACGCCGAAACTCAAAAAAAAAAATATATATTCCGCGTCGGTTTTCCTGAGAACCGACGCGGAAAATAAATTTTTAAAATGTTTCGGCGTCGGTTTTCATGAAAACTGACGCCGAAAATTTTAAAAATTTATTTTCCGCGTCGATTTTTCTTAAAACCGACGCGAAAAGTCTTTTAAAAATATTCACGGTCAGAAACCCTCATTTTGTTCGTTCGTCGAAATCGAGTTCCGCTGTGGCGCTTCGGACTCCCGACGACCTTCGAACTTGATTTGCGATCTTGGACGGCCATTGTTGAAGGTTTTTTGTCGTCTGCACGATTTTGTGTATGTGTTCTTCCTATTTATCTCTTGTTTCATATCCCATTGTTTATTTCTTTATCAATAACCCTATTTTGCGTGATTTTGATTATTGGTTAGATTTTAGTTGTAATTTATCATTATTTTTTGTTTGTATTATCATTGTTGGTGTAGATTTGATATTGTTTGTTTTTGGAAGTAATTATACCGGTCACAGTTTCGATTTAACATCTCCATTCGGGTTGAACTTCAAATTTTTTGTTTGTATTATCATTATTCCTGTTTAAAATGATCTTTCATTACATTATGAAGTACTATATTTTTAATTCCATTTCCATTTTAATAAATTCTTCTTCAAAAAAATAATTTCATTGTGTTAAATGAATTCACTCACATTTTTTCATGTAGTTTGTTGTTATTTCATTCCTTCTCGAGATTTACCATGCCAAATTCCACAATTCTTTTTGGGTCTCATCATTTAACTAAGATATGAATAATTACCACTATCTATTATGTTAAAAAAATTTGAATAATTATTTTCATGCCATTATATAATAAATAATTTTTCTTGCAATGTCCATAATACGACTAGAATCATAATGTATTGTAATTATTTCTTCGTAGATAATAATATAATCATTATCCCTCTATTAATGTTCAAAAATACCTTTCCACTTTCATATGTGGGGTTAGATTCATGCATTTTTAATAAATGTCCTCTTAAACTAATCTCATTCCATTGATTATATGTATTCATCTTTCTCTCCCTCTAAATAATAGTCATGAAATGATTTACTTCCCCCTCTAAGTCATAGGCTGCAAATAAAACATTCTCATGATCTAATCTTTCATGGATGGATAATATATTTCTCTTCATGTTGATCCATTCCTTGACATGTTTTGCTGCAATAGACCCATGGATGGGGGTGTAAGTTGTCACCTACAATATGCAATGGAATTTTTATCCCTCCATAATGAATTTATATGTTCATAGTTCCCTATTATAAAACTCATGGATTGAGGGAGTTGAGTTATCATAGTCACCAAAAATTGTATCATGTCTCTTAATACACATTGTCTTAAATAAGGATAGTTATTGCACTATTTTTCACATTAATTTTTCAATGATTCATTCATGTTACATCAAATGAATAAAAAAATAAATATAGTGTGATCAATAGTAGTCATAGTGAGAAATCATATTATCTTGTATGTCATTCATATAATATTTATATCATGAAACTTTATTTTCAAAAAATGAAACCTTTGATTTAACCATTTTGTCCTTGTATTTCAATATAACACACATGTATATAATATTAAAATTAACTGTTTACTGTATTTGTAAACGTGTTTCATATCTGATGTCTTTTATCTGATTATCAATAGTTTTTATGGAATTTGTTTTTGTTTACAATTTATCTGATAGATATTTAAATGTTTTTATGTTTTAATATATTCATCAATTATATTGTGATATCAGGTATTAATGGATCATAATTGGATTTATCTACGAAGAAATACTAGTGAATATGAAAGAGGAGTTGACAATTTTTTGGAATTTGTTAAACGGCATAATCAAAATATTGATTTGATTTTCTGTCCATGTGTGAAGTGTGTAAATATGAGAAAGTTAAACTTCAGAGAAATCAAAGATCATCTCATTTGTTATGGTTTTAGCCTTAATTATACACGTTGGATCTTGCATGGTGAAAGAACTGAAAATTCAACATCCAATGTTGATGACGATATTCATAATGAGGCAGAGGATTGTATTGAAGAATTAATTCATGATTTAGGTGTTGAAACCATCGAAAAAACACCAACTGTTGAACGATTGTATGGAGATTCTGAGAAACCATTATTCCCAGTTTACAGTAAATATACAGTGTTATCAGCAGTTTTGAGATTAGTTAACTTAAAAGCAAAAAATGGGTGGAGTGATAAAAGTTTCTCCAGTTTACTTGAGCTTTTAAAAGAGCTTCTTCCAGAAGGCAATGGGCTTCCAGATTCCAATTATGAGGTGAAGAAAATATTATGCCCAATGGGATTGGGGTATAAAAAGATACATGCTTGCCCCAATGATTGTGTACTGTATAGGAAAGAAAATGAACATTTATCAAGTTGTCCTACATGTGGAACATCGCGCTATAAGATGGATGAGAAAGTCAACTCAGATTCATTTTCAGGTGATGTCATGTAACGTTATGAAAAAACAATTTTTTTACTTTCCAATGATATCATCCAATATTTTTTTCAAACAATTCTGATAATTCAATTCTGATTTATTTTTAAGTACCAAAATCAAAACTCCATCTAAAGCATTTTGGTACCTTCCAATTATTCCTCGTTTGAAGCGTCTATTTGCAAATTCAAATGATGCAAAAAGGTTAAGATGGCATTCAGATGAGCGCATTTCTGATGGTAACTTACGTCACCCTGCCGATTCACCACAGTGGAAGAGTTTTGATAAAAAATTTCATGATTTTGGAAGTGAAGTTAGAAATCTCAGAATGGGATTGTGTACTGATGGAATGAATCCATATCGGAGCCTCAGTAGCCAACATAGTTCATGGCCTGTTTTGCTGGTACTTTACAACTTGTCCCCACATCTATGTATGAAGAAAAAATATGTTATGAAGAGCTTGATGATTTCTGGACCAAAACAACCGGGAAATGATATTGATGTGTATCTTACACCATTGATTGAGGATTTAAAACTGCTATGGGAGAAAGGTGTTACAGTTTTCGATGCATACAAGAAAGAGTATTTTCTTTTGCGTGCTATGATAATGTTCACTATAAACGACTTTCCTGCGTATGGAAACTTATCTGGATATAGTGTTAAGGGACATAAAGCATGTCCAATTTGTGAAGAACAAACTTCATATTATCAATTGCAGAATGGAAGAAAGACAGTGTACATGGGACATCGAAGATTTTTGCGAATTGATCATCCTTATCGTAGATTGAGAAAAGCATTTAACGGTCTACAAGAATACAACCTCCCCCCTCAACCATTGTCAGCTGAAGAATATTATGACAGAGTGAAAGATATTGATTCAAGATTTGGAAAGAGAAAAAGTTCTTGTTTACAAAAACATATCTGGAAGAAGCAGTCTATTTTTTTTTCGAACTACCTTATTGGAGATTTTTAGAGATAAAACATAACATTGATGTTATGCATGTTGAGAAAAACATATGTGATAGTTTGATTGGAACTTTGTTAGACATAAAAGGAAAGACAAAAGATGGATTACATGCTAGATTGGACTTGATATTAATGCGAATTCGTTTGGAGTTAGCTCCCGCTGTGAAAGGAAAAAGAACATATTTACCTCCGGCTTGTCACACATTAAGCAAGATTGAAAAGATGAATTTTTGTCAGTGTCTTCATGGTATTAAAGTACCCAGCAGTTTTTCTTCAAATGTGAATAATTTTGTGTCATTGAAGGATTGTAAATTAATAGGTATGAAATCACATGATTGTCATGTGTTAATGCAACAAATTCTACCAGTAGCAGTGCGTGGTATATTACCGAAAGCTGTCAGGAAGGCAATCATCAGGTTATGTAATTTCTTTAAATCCATTTGTAGCAAAGTCGTTGATCCAAATTTGTTAGATTTTTTGGAGAATGAAGCAACTCTTATTCTTTGTCAACTAGAAATGTATTTCCCACCCACATTTTTTGATATAATGGTTCATCTATTGGTTCATTTGGTGCGTGAGATAAGAATGTGTGGGCCTGTTTATTTAAGATGGATGTATCCTTTTGAAAGATATATGAAAATTTTGAAAGGATATGTTAAAAATCCTTATCGACCAGAGGCCTCTATTGTTCAAAAATATATATCAGAAGAGGTGATTGAGTTCTATACTGATTATTTGAATGAGGTGGAGCATATTGGTCTCCCTCTATCTCGACATATGACAGTTGACAGAGAAGGTAGAGGGGTTCGAGGCTTAAAGGTAAAGTTCATTCCACGTGATGAAGTGATGCAAGCACATTTATACATTCTGAACAACACAGATGAGGTTCAACCATATATATCCTCACATATTGCTTAATTAAAGTTACGATATCAGAAAAGAAATGAAAAGTGGTTGATGATTGAGCATAAGAAGACATTTGTTTCATGGTTTAAAGAGAAAGTCACCTCAGATATATCTGTATCAGAAACATTTAAGTGGTTATCAGGGGGACCATCTTTTAATGTGATCACTTGGTCTAGTTTTGATATCAATGGCTACACATTTTACACAAAAAACCTGGATGACAAGAGTACCGTTCAGAATAGTGGTGTGATGGTATTCGCTGAAGCAGTGCATTTTTCGAGTGCCAAAGATAAAAACCCAATTTCTGCATCAACATCATATTTTGGAGTTATTGAAGACATATGGGAAATTGATTATATTAAATTTCGAGTCACTATTTTTAAGTGCAATTGGGTTGATAGTAATAGTGGCGTGAACCATGATGAATATGGGTTTAAACTGGTTGATTTGAAAAGATTTAATCACAATGAGGAACCATTTATCTTGGCGACACATGCAAAACAAGTATTTTATGTCATTGATCCGTCGAATGATCAGTGGTCAGTTGTTTTGCAAGGGAAAAGATATCATTTGGGCGATGATGATGATTCTGATGATGCTAGTGATTTACATGAGCGTTATTCATTTATTATGCAATTTTCAGATGATTACAATGAATATAAGACAGACATAGTGCATGCAGTACGTACCGATCATGATGAAGGGACGTGGGAAAACACTAAATTAGTCTCCTAATTTTTCTGGTAAATATTTATATTTTGTGTCTATTTTTAAAACTTACAAATGCATGCCTCTATTTTTACATATTTATTTTTCATTTCCTTGTTTCTAATTATTCAGTTTTCTAATGATATGCAGGTACCCAAAATTTCATTACACTTTCTAGTAGCAATGTCAAATACAGATAGAGATGAGCAGTTACCGAGGTATATCTATTTTGACATATTATTAAATATTCAGTAATATACATATTTAATGAAATAAAACTGTTAATTTATTAAAAAAATTGCAGGACTACTGATGCGTCCTCGGCGGAGGAGACTTCTCCAGTTACTACTGAAAAATCAAGTTCTCTAGTTGGTAAACGTGGTATTACACGTTTACCAAAACTATCACTCGCTCGTGATGATAACAAATTACACATCCATTTTGATGATAATAATAATGCAGTTGGCCCAAATGCAGTTCAGTTTGTTAGTTATATAGCGATGCAGAGCCGTTGCAGGATTAGTATTTTATATCCTGATTGGAAGTTAGTGGACAGGACGGCGAAGCAACAGCTTTGGGAGGCCGTGACGGTAAAATATCTTTATTTATTTATTTTATCTCATTTTTTTAATATTATATAGTTTAAATGACATATTTAATTTTTTCAATTACAGATGACATTCAATTTTGAGGAAACCAAAGAAATTAGGAAAAGACATCTCTCTTTAGCGGCGGTTCGATGGAGAGATTTTAAAAACAAACTGACGAAAGATTATGTTTTTGGAAAGAGAAGGTTTGAAAGCCCATGTCTTAAGTATCCATATATAGATGAAGAAACATAGAAGCGATTTGTTGACAGTCGTCAGGAAGAGAAATTTCAGTTATTGTAATTGTTTTATATTTTAAAATTTATGCTATATTTTCCTTATTACTTATGTGTTTATTTTTATGTAACAGGCCTCCAGAAGATCTCATCAGGAGATCCAGTTGAAAAACGTATACCCTCATACTTTATCACATGGAGGATACTCGTATTTGGAGCAGAAAATTATTGAAGAAAAATTTGAAGCATTAAGAGCTCGATCAAGTAGTGGTTCAGAAGAGGTCCAGTATGGTCCTCCATCTCCTCCCACTTGCCATGAGAAATGGAAACGAGCAAGAAGAAGAAAAAATGAACAATATCTTACAGACGAAGCTCATCAAGGGGCTGATAGAATTGTAAGTAAATATTAATTCTTTGTTAACAATTTTCCTTTTTTATAATTTATAAACACTAATATAAATTTTTTATTTTTCATTTCAGGATGAACTTCAGGAGAAAGAGACACAGGGCTCTTTTATCCCCGAGGGTAGGATGGATATCCTAGCCACTGCTTTGGGAAAGACTGAACACCCCGGCCGTGTTAGAGGATATCAGGCGGGTGTTAGTATTCGGAAGGTTTTTGGTAAGAGTAAGAAACCAAGAGACCCGGAAATCGAATCCTTAAAAGAAGAGCTGCAGGATATGAAACGGCCTATGGGTGATCAAATTCAAGCAGCAGTACAGAAGGCTTTATTAGAACACTTGGCAAGACAGTCACAGTCTGCTCATCCTTCCGAGGTATATTATTTACTATTAACAATTTTTCTTTTCTATAAATTATAAACACTGATATAACTTTTTCATTTTTCAACATTCTCCGCCTACTCACTCAGACTATCATGCCTCATATGCTTACCCAACACCGTCTGGGCAGCCTTCCGAGGTATATTATTTAATGTCATCAATTTGTCTATTTTATAAATTATAAACACTGATATAACTTTTTCATTTTTCAACATTCTCAGCCAACTCACCCGGACTACCCTGCCTCATCTGCTTACCCTGCCCCGTCTTCGCAACCATTTGGGGTATATTATTTTATTTAATTTTTAATCAATTTTTCTATGTTATAAATTTTAAACACTAATATACCCTTTTCATTTTTCTGACTTCTCAGCCTGCTCACCCTGACTACCCTGCCCCACCTGCTAACTTTGAGCCTTCACCTCCTCCATCGGATCGAACCTTATATTGTGAGTTGTTTGCGGGAGATCCTCATGTACATATTGTTGCGTTAGGACAAGTGTATTTTTTGGGGACTCGGTACATCATCAGCCTATGCAGATGGGTCAGGTTAGAGTATCAGTACATGTTATTATAGATCCTACTGCTCTACTACCATTTCCTACTGCAGAGATCACCAGTGTTGGGGAATGCATGGGCCATTTTTTACTTTGGCCAACTGCACTTCTTCGTTATATTTCACATGAGGTATGAGTTTTTTTAACTAGTAATTAGAAATGATTCCAAATTACTTATAATGTTTTCTGACATTTAACTTATATAGGAATATCTGAAAGCAATAGAAACTGTACAAATGCAGCAAAATGTTCAGAAACAGTCGGCTGTAGATACTTCTGATATTTCTTCTGGGTTGAAAAGATTATCTCAGTGCTCTTCTTCCTTGAATTTTATCTATGAGTTTCAGATGACGTCCGATATATGTGGAAGAAATTATAAATTGAGAATATTGAAAGAAGATATCATGAATTTAGTTAATTTTGAAGAGATCGGACTGAATGTGGTGCAGTTGTTTTCCATGTAAGTAAATTGACGTTTGAATTGCTATTTCATTAATAAAATATTGTTATGTCATTGACTAACTATATTTTCTTTTTAAATTAGGTATCTATACAGGATTCTTTTACAAAATGAAACTACAAGCATTTATAGCTTTATAGATCCAGAGTACATTTCCTTGGAAGTCAAACATGTGAAAAATGATGAAAGAGTTCAATATATATCCGAGAGATTATCACAAACAGAGATTCAGTGCTGGTTTTTTCCATTTCTTGATAAGTAAGAATATCAACATAATTTTGAACTCATGATCATTATAATGTCATTAATTATGAACTTTTTGTATTATAGGGGGCATTGGATGTTAGGTGTATTTTGCCCAAATGAATGCACCTTATATTGGTTTTGCTCTTTATTAGGAAAAGTGCGTAAACCGTTTTCCAACTTATTAAACAGGTAAGTTGTTTTTTTATTTTTAGAAGTTCATTATGTTTAATTTTAATTGTTTACAAAAGTTTTATTAGTTCTTATATAAAAAAATGCAGTTCATGGAAACATTTTACAAATGAAAAGAAACCAACGAAAATCAAATATGTGGAAGTACAGGTAATTAGTTTTTATATTTTTGTTATATATTGGGTTTCATTATTAGTTAAATGTTTTATAACTGCAGTGTCATCGTCAAAATGGAAGCGTTGAATGTGGTTATTATATTCTACGATTTATGTACGAGATAATCACAACTGAGGAAACTACTGATTTTCATAAGGTTAGTTGTATTAACTTTTTTATATATTTTCATCCACTTTCTTCTATTTATTAATTTCATATCATTCAATATTATTGTAGGTATTCAATGATTCACAGTCATATTCTCAATCTGATATGATTCATATTCAATCTACTTTTGCAGACTATTTGTTAAGTCTGATTAAGATTTGAGGTATGTATACTAATATTTATAAATAATAATATATATGGGTTTAAAAAACTAACTCTTATGATATATTAGGTGTTTGAACCTACTAATAATCAAATGAATGCTTCAACAATAACAAACAATGAGCATGTCATATATTTCAGGTACGTGTATTTTAATTCTGCTTTACTGAGTTTTCTCAAGTGCCTCTGCAAAAACTGTTTTATTGAATCTACTAATAATCAAATGAATCCTTCAACAATAACCAACAATAAGCATGTCGTATATTTCAGGTACGTGTATTTTAATTCAGAATTAGTTATTATATTTCTTTTCATTGTTATTTCTTAAAATCATTTGTCTGTACAGTGACAGATCTGTAGGGTGGTACTTGGATCATGAACATAGAGATTCGTATAGCGAAATAACATTCACAAACACTAAAAATTGTCTCCCTTGAATGCACAGCAATATCTTCTAGGCCTTTTTATTTTTTATGCAAATAAATATCGAAAAATGATTGCCGAGAAGCATATCACATAATAACTGAAACAACGCTTAGTGGGTTCGCACAAAGATAAAATAGAAGGCGTCAATTTTTAAGGTATGTTTCTTTATGTCTCTTCAATCTGCATTTGATTTCAATTTTCTAACCTATTTTTTGCACTCAAACTTATTTCTCTGTTATTCCATAACTTAAACAAATAACAATAGTGAATGGGTAATGCACGTCTATACAGAGCAAATATAAAAACCTGAGGTTGGGGGAGGTGGGGATCCTATGGTGAAAAGACACCCCCAACATCTTCAGTGGGGGAGGTGAGGAAGAGGTTGCATCGGCTGAGTGTTCCTGGAATTTTGATCAGGAGTCGTAACATTTCATTTTGGTAATTTACTTTGTGAAAAAATGAATGATTCAAATAAATTACACATTTTCATTTAATGTTTATTCATTGCACTAATATCTTGGATTTATTTTTCACGCACATCTCCTTAGTTTCATTACTATTTTGATAGGATTGGTGCTATCTATGGGAGGAAACTTACAATGATTGATACTGAGTATGGTTAGTTTAAGAAAATGCACCATGTAGGTACGTGTATTTTAATTCTGCTTTACTTTGAGTTTTCTCAAGTACTTCTGTTAAAGCTGTTTAATTGTTTTTGTATACTTCGTTATTTTTGTTCAGGGTTCCGATTTGTTTGGAGGAGAAAATATATGTATTTTATTTAAAAAAAAATAAATTTACGGCGTCGGTTATTTTAAAAACCGACGCCGAAAGGGTTTTCCGCGTTGGTTTTTAGAAAAACCGACGCGGAAAATCCTGTCTAAAGCGGTTTTCCGCGTCGGTTTTTAGAAAAACCGACGCGGAAAATTCTGTTTAAACGGGTTTTCCGCGTCTGTTTTTAGAAAAACTGACGCGAAAAATCCTGTTTAAATCGGTTTTCCGGGTCGGTTTTTAGAAAAACCGACGCGGAAATCCTATTTTAACTGGTTTTCCGCGTCAGTTTTTATAAAAACCAACGCGGAAAACCGATATTTCGGCGTCGGTTTTATATAAAACCGACGGCGAAAACCTAGTCGACTATATTTTCCGCGTCGGTTTTTTAATGAACCGACGCGGAAAATAATGTCTAAATGTAGCTTCGGCGTCAGTTTTATTAAAAACCGACGCCGAAGCTCATAAGAGAATTAGTTTTCGCGTCAGTTTCTAAGAACCGACGCGAAAACTGTATTTTTAACGTCGCCTATAAAGACGTCGGTTTATAACCGACGTTAAAAATAAAAAAAAACCGACGCGAAAAAGTGTTTTTGCACTAGTGCAATAAGGTTTGCAGGTAGATTCTTTCTGCACACAAGGACATGAATGTTCTTATGTTTTCTTTTTTCTCTCAACATTTCCTCGAGGTGGGTTTACCATAAGTTCAGTATTCATATCTTGAGATGGAATTACCAATTTACTAGAAAACTTCTCAGAAATGAAAGAATGTGTAGACCCTAAATCAAAAAACACATTAGCATGATCTGAACAAACAAATATTGTACCTGATACAACTTCATTTGATGGCCCAACATCTGCTGAAGTAGTTTCAAAATATTTCACCACACCTTTCTGCTTGTAGTCTAGTTGCTTTCTGTCAGTTGAGTTCTTTGTTGGACACTCATACTCATAATGACCCATTTCATTTCACTTAAAACATTTTACTGTCTGTAAATCAGATTTTGTCTTACCACTAACCTGATTGTTTCAGTGCAATTTCAAGCCTTATTTCCAATCTTACAACATCGGTAGAACTTACTAGAAATCAAGAGACATTCCCAAGCATGCATTTTACCACAATTTTCAAAAACTATAAAGTTACGTTTCTTACCATCAGACTGTTTTGAAGAGTTCTTCCCTTTCACCTACCACCTCGACCTCTTATTCTATTATTTTCCAAAGAATACATGATCATCGAAAAACTTCATTTCCACCTTCTCCACACAACAAACAAGTTTTTCATAACTTTTTAACTCACGAGTAGATAAATCCCTTTGATACCTTGGCACTAATCCTATGTAAAAATGGTTGATTTTTCTCTCAAGATCTCATATGAAATTTGGAACATACATTGCCAGTCGAGTGAATTTTTCTTCATAAGTAGCCACTGAGTCATCCACCTACTTCAATTCCAGGAATTGTTTTTCCATCCTAAGACGAACCAAATTAGGAAAATATTTCTCAAGAAACATACCTTTGAATTCATCCAAACCGAGAGCATCAATCTCCTCACTATCCTTAATATTTTTCCCCATCTTCCACTACTGATCAACTTCCCCTTCAAAATGGTAAAAAGAAAGACTAACCTTTTGATGTTCTGAACAACCCATGATTTCAAAAATCTTCTCTAGTTCTTTAATCCATCCTTCAGCTAGCATAGGGTAAGATGATCCTCTGAATGATGGGGGATGTTGCCTCATGAAATGCTCCACTACTGACATGCTCCTCTGTGGTTGATCCGGCTGATCTCGTACATGGATACCACCACCATTTATAGCCTGAGTCAACTATTCGATCACTACAACAAACTGTTCAGTTCCGATTCTGACCATCCCAGGTTACTAATTTGGAAGTTTGCCTTCCTCTTGATGTCATCCAAACACACCTTCCCTATTTCCGCTGCGGAAAACCATTCTGAACCCAAAAATATCTTAGTCGAAGCAACATGGTAATCTGGAAATACTATGTGATGTCAATATTAACATAATTTACTTTACGAATATTAATTTAACAATACCCTAACACCTAAAGTTATATAAACCAACCATTAATACCAACTATAAGGACCCGGCCTTAAAACATTACATAATATTGAATTAAATGAATAATTCACATTGAGGATATTTTCAGGTTTAGAGTTTTAGAGAATTAGGACATAACTATTACATCTCAAAAGATTAGAAGGTAGAAATTTCTACACAGTTTCCATTTTTTTCATAAAAACTCATGAAAAAATAGTGATGTCTTGTTCCATGTTTTAGACAACATGACTTTTCCTTGATCCCATCCTTGACCCTATTCGTCTTTAAGTCCTGTGAAAACATTTCAAAAACATGGGATGAGCATAAAAATATCAGTAAGGGTTATAAAACAATGAATGAAAACATTTTTTCATAAATAAAAAAAACATGAAATATTTTACTTACCTCAAGAAATCATAATATTTATGAAAGACACACAGATATCATAAATCATAAAGGTAACTTGTGGAATCTATATCATACTTACATTATAGATATCACAGCTACATAGAGAGTTACTTTGGAATACCCATTAAAGTATAATCCCTAAATATCTTAGGAGAAACATTCAAATTTACCTCCTTCACGTTACCCAATGAATTGGAGAGCTATCTCGGGCTCACCCACCCTAGGTTTATCACGGAACCACCCGTATAGGTAAATAATTCCCAAGAACCATAACATGATCATAACACATAACATAAGCTTAAAGGAAAGATAACATTTCCACATTGCAATAATAAAATATCATTTCAAGATATTGAAATTATAAATCTATTCTCAAAATCATTTTCAATACCAAAATATATAAAAATAGTGTATGATATTTATTTTTTCCTTTTAAAAACATTCCAGATTATTAAGGAAGCCAAAGATCAAATAATACTCACAACAGTGGAAAGGTCGTTGTCATCGCTTACGTAAAAAACATTATTTTTTTTGTCATTTAGTAACATTCTTCATATAAAATTATTCTCTTTGAAATAAATTAAAATTCAAACGTGTTTATACAGAGTATAAAAGAAATTCGTGTGTTAAAATACAATATGCCTCAATGAATGGAGATTGAGATGAAGTCCCTTACCTCGTGTCCGATTAGACTTGATCGTTCTTTAATATCCTGAATAATAAACTAAAGTTAATTTGTACTTGCTTAAGAACCATTTTCAAGTTTATTATTCCTTTTATATCACTTATTACCATGTTATAAACATTATGTTATCATTTAAGTTAATAACGTTCATTTTGTCGATATTTGGTACTTGAGTGAAAATGAACCCCTTATATTTACAAGTTTTCCATGTGGTCAATAGTGCATTATATCCATAATTTTATTCATGATTTATATATCATATATATCATATATATCCATTATATACATGTATTTATAATAGTAAATAACATTTAGAGGTAATAAATGAAATGCACCGTTCATGGAGACGGTATGTCGTACGTATGTATGAACGCCACTTTCATTTTTATTTATTATTTTAATGGAATTAAAACATAATGAATCATAGGTATATTATAATTCCAGTATAATTTCATATATAATATCATTAACTCTATCCTTTATACATCCCACATAAGGCATTAACGAGTCACATCACTTTAAGGGGGCGGTAGTCCACACTTCCTCAAATGAGATTATCGTATTTACCCACTATGGAAACCATAAAGGCGTTCTATAAAAAGGAAAGTAAAGAAGTATAAGGAAATCATAAACATCATATATAAATATAGTTCCATCATAATGTCTACCATGAGAGGTGGTAAGATGTAATTGAACAATCATCGTTTCGTGAGGTGTTAGTTTGCCATCCACAGAAACATTATGTTCTTCATCTATTAGATAGAGGTGCGTGTATGTGTAGTTTGAATCCCTCTCATTACAAAATTTTAGTATATTGAGGATACTGCTGTTGTTACAAAAGAAAATATAAAAAGAGTTTAGGGGTTGGATAATTAAAATAAATGAAAATAATTTAAGAGAAACTGTTACCTTTAATTTGTGTAACTCCCTTTGGTATGAACCAAAGGACTTAATGAAGTTACTTATTCCTAAGTTAAGGCTTCTAGGGGGAGGTGAGGAATGTAGGGAGATTAATTGGGAAGAGTTTTTATGAGACAAATGGCATGAGAGGTGTGTGTAATTGGATAGAAATGGTCTCCTTTTATAAGGGAGAGGAGGGGTTCTTTAGGAAAGTGTGAAAACATTATTTTATTATAAACATATCTTTGGTTTCAAAAGGTCCAATAATCATTATAGTCGAAGATAAGAAGACTCATGGTCTAAATAAAATCATCCAATTAGAATTGGACATGTTTTGCATAATATTTTAATAATTATAATCTAATTTATTTAAATCATTTGTTAATGAGGTAAACACTGCATCATTATTGTGTCATAAATAATTAAATTTATTTGAGGTATAAAAATCATAAAAAAACTACCATAATGTAGAAAATATTTTTATATTTCAAATTAATATTTATAGTCGAGAATAGAACTTATATAACACCATATAAAAATTAATTACTAAATGATTTTTGATAGTGTCAATTTTGTCTTCACATTAAATTAATTAATCTAAATTGTCATTATCACTCGAAGTGGCTCAATGGGGTCCCGGAATCGACCCAAAGATGCCCATGGTCGTAAATGACTCAACCAATAAGGTTTTCACAAGTGTTAAGGTAATTTTGAATTATTATAATATTCTTTTAACCTTGAATTACATTTTTTACCTTTAAATGTGGTAAATAAAAGTCAAAAGTTACTATTCACCAAAAATAATTTCATCTTAATGAACCAAATTTTACATCTTGATAACAACCATGTATGTTGGATTTTCGAAATTCAATTCATAGAAGTGGTAAAATTTCATTAAAATGAAAAATTCATTTTTTAACAACCACTAAGTGGTTTCACTATTCATAAAAAATTGAAGTTTTTTAGAAAAATACCAAAAATTCAGCCCAAGCTATATTTGATATTACAAATTAAAAAATGATGTCTTTTTTTCTAAATTCAAAAAATATTAGTGACATTAATTAATTTTAAAATTAATTCCTGTTGTTAAAACAAATAGCGTGTTTTTAAAAAACAAAAATTATCAAACGATTGATACTTGTTTATGTCCAATTTCAAAGTGAAATTAATTCCACTGACCAACACTGGATTAAATGGTAAAAATATATTTTAATTCCACTTTAAAACCAACTAAAAAGATAATCTAACCATATAAATAAATTAGATTAAAAGGAACTTTTGAATTAAAATACATTATTTTTCACTATTCATTAAAAAATTTAACTTTATCAGAAAAATACCAAAAAATTACCCAAAGTAAAATTTGATGTCCCCATTCTAAAGAAGGATCTTATTTGGTCAATTAGAATGTATTAAATTGACCAAAATAATATTTAAAGAGGGTTCTCCATTAAAAGGCGATAAATCGGCCTTTTAATGTAAATTATGCTTAAAATTAGATTCATTCACATTTTAAGCCTCCAAATTTTATTGGATAAATGTAAATACATTTAACAAACATGTATAATCATATTTTAGTTAGTTTAATTTATTCCTTCCAATACAATGACTATGAGTTAACTACTATTTAGAATAATAATATTATATTATTAGTGTGCAACGTAAGATTTCAAAGAAACCCGTTGTTGTGTATCATGTATGCTATCGAACATAGAAACCCTTTTAAAGTAAAAATAATATTTAATTCCAAAATATTAATAAGTATGAAAATATCTTATTCTTCATTTACCTGGGATGTTACATCCTTCCCCTCTTTTGGGAATTGCATCCTTGCAACTTTTATTCACTTATCAAAATAAGTGGGGGGTATTTATCCCTCGTAGCATTTTTAGATTCCCACGTTGCCTCTTCAACCATATGGTTTTCGACAAAACCTTTACCTAGTGAATTACCTTATTACACAACACCTTCTCTCTACGATCAAGAATCTGAACTGGTTATTCTTCAAAAGAGAGATTGTCTTCCAACTAAACTACCTCTCGGCTCAAAACATGACATGGATCTGGCATATACTTTCTCAACATTGAAACATGAAATACATTGTGTACATGGGATAAAATTGGAGGTAAGGCCACTCTATATGAAAATGATCCAACTTTCTCCATCATTTCATAAGGTCCAATGAATCTCGGACTCAACTTTCCCTTCTTACTAAAATACATAACATTTTCCATGGAGAAACTTTGAGAAAGACATGATCGCCTACCTCAAAAGAAAGATCCTTCCTCCGGTTATCTGCATAACATTTCTGTCTACTTTTGGGCTGTTCTCATGTGCTTCTGAATCAACTGAACTTTTTTTCTGCCATCCCTTCTACCAATTCTGGTCCCATCAGCTTCATTTCACCTACATCATCCTAGAATGCTGGAGTTCGAAAATGCTTTCCATATAATGTCTCAAATGGAGCCATCTGTATACTGGAATGAAAGCTGTTATTATAAGAAAATTCAACCATTGAAAGATTTTGTTCCCAACTTCCCTAGTAATCCATCAAGCAAGCACGTAACATATCCTCCATGGTCTGAATTGTTCGTTCTGACTGCCCATCTGATTGAGGATGAAAAGCTATACTAAAATTTAATTCTGTACCCAATGACTTCTGAAGGACTTTCCAAAAGTTGGAAGTGAACCTGTGATCAGAATCAGTCACAATGGAGAGGGGAACACCATGAAACCTGACTATCTCTTTATTATATAACCAAGAAATTTTATCTAGAGACAAAGTATCTCGAATAGGAAGAAAATGAGCAAATTTAGTCATTCTATCAACTATAACCCATATGGCATTATTACATTGAGATGTCTTTGGTAATCCCACAACGAAGTCCATGGATATATTTTCCCATTTCCACTCTGGCATCGGTAGAGGCTGAAGCATCCCTTTTGGTAACTACCGCTCTGCTTTAACCTGCTGACAAGTCAAACACTTCACAGTAAAATCAGCAATATCTCTTTTTATTCCATACCACTAGTAATACTCACAGAGATCTCTGTACATCTTAGTACTTCCAGAATGTACTAAAAATAGAGAACTATGAGCTTCACATAACAACTCATTCTTCAACTGTGAATCAAAATGCACACATAATCTCTTTCCAAATCTCAAAACAAAATCATTATCAACGTTAAAATCAGGCAACATACCCTTCTGGACCAAGAAAACCTTTTTCAGAAACTCACTGTCTTCCTTCTATGCTTGCCTAATTCTTTCTGATAGAGATGATTTAACTAAAACCTAAAACAAAACAAAATAATTTCATGCACCAACAACTTCTATGCTATAATTCATCAAATAAAAATCCAAAGGATCTCATTCCAAACGTAACATGGTTAATGAAGTATTATGTTTTTGACTCAAAGCATCAACCACTTTATTTGCTTTTCCCAAACGGTAAAGGATCGTTCAATCATAATCCTTGATTAATTCCAACCATCACCACTGTCTGATGTTTAATTCTTTCTGACTGAATATATACATTAAACTTTTGTGATCAGTATATATTTCACACTTCACGCCATACAAATGATGCCTCCAATTTTTTAAAGAAAAAACAACAGTAGATAATTCCGAATCATGTGTAGGGTATTTTAACTCATGTGGTTTCAACTGACGTAAATAATAAGAAAT
Organism: Viscum album; assembly: GCA_963277665.1. Lineage (NCBI taxonomy): Eukaryota > Viridiplantae > Streptophyta > Magnoliopsida > Santalales > Viscaceae > Viscum > Viscum album. Next base: position 1,017,233,486 of record OY728133.1, on the reverse strand, counting down.
TACCTGATCATTTTCCATTAGGACACAACCCGGTCCTTTCAACAAATCATCACTGTCGATTAAAAACTCACCATTTCTGAAAGTCAGTTCCAAAACTGGAGGATTCACCAATCTTCTTTTCATTTCCTGAAAACAATCATCAAATTCATTTTTCTAGATGAAATGAACACCTTTTTTAGTTAATTTAGTCATTGGACTAGATAACCGTGAAAAATGTTAAACAAATATCCAGTAATAACCCGACAAACCAAGAAAACTACAATTCTCAGTTATATTTGTGGGTCTTGGCTATTCTTTAACAACTTTCATTCTTGTAGGATCAAAAGTTATGTAATTTTTGAAACAATGTGACCAAGTATTGAAATTTTTTGTAACCAAAACTCACACTTTCTGAATTTACCAAATATATTCCTTTCTTTTAAGGTTTGAAAGACAACCCTTAAATTACTTTCATGTTCCTCCATTATTTTTGAATAAAAAAAATATCAATGAACACAACCACAAACTTATCCATGAAATCATGAAAAATTCTATTAATAAGATCCTTGAATACAGCAAGTGCATTGGTTAACCCAAAAGGCATAACTACAAATTCATAATGGCCATATCTAGTAGGAAACGCAGTCTTTGGAATGTCTGTTTCCTTTACTTTCAACTGATTATACCCCGACCTCAAGTCAATCTTTGAAAAATATTGAGCTCCCTGGAGCTGATCAAACAAATAATCAATATGAGGCAAAGTATACTTATTCTTAATAGTGATATTATTCAATGCTCTATAATTATTGAAAAGTCTCATAGAACCATCTTTCTTTTTAAAAAACAAGGTAGGAGCTCCCCATGGTGATGTGCTAGTTCAAATGAACCCTTTATCTAATAACTCCTGCAATTGATTATTTAACTCTAAAAGTTCAATTTGATCCATTTGATACGGGGGTTTTAAAATTGGATTAGAATCAGAAACTAATTCACCAATAAAATAAACTTCCTGATCAGGTATAATTCCCAGCAACTCATCAAGAAAAACATCAAGGTACTCATTTACTACTGGCACATCATTAATCTGAACAGTTCCTTTGTTTTCAGCAATATGTGCAAGGTAACATTCATTTCAATCTTTTACCAGTTTCTCAGCTTCCTGATATGTTATCAACAACAAGGGTTCATTTTTGTATACAAACTGAAAATATTTCTGAAAATAAACCTCTTTATCTCTACAGTCAATCATAGCATGATAAACAGAAAGAAAATCGATGCCCAAAATAACATAAAACTCTACTAGAGACAAAACAATAAGGTTTGCAGGTAGATTCTTTCTGCACAAAAGGACAAGAATGTTATTTTGTTTTCTTTTTGTCTCAACATTTACTCCAGGTGTTTTTACCGTATGTTTGGTATTCATATCTTGAGATGGAATTCCAAATTTACTAGAAAACTTCTCAGAAATGAAAGAATGTGTAGACCCTAAATCAAACAACACATTGTAATAATATGAAAAAACAAACAGTGTACCTGATACAACATCATTTAATGGCCCAACATCTGCTTAAGTAGTTGCAAAAGATTTCACCACCCCTTTCTGCTTGTAGTCTGGCTGCTTTCCTTCGGTTGAGTTCTTTGTTGGACACTCATTTCTATAATGACCCACTTCATTGCACTTAAAACATTTTGCTGACTGTAAATCAGATTTTGTCTTACCACTACCCTGATTTTTTCAGTGCAATTTATAGCCTTATATCCCATCTTAACACATTGGTAGCACTTACCAGAATTCAAAAGACATTATCCAGCGTGCTTTTTACCACAATTTTCACAAACTGTAATCTTAAGTTTCTTACCATCAAACTTTTTTGAAGAGTTCATCCCTTTCACCTGACACCTCGATCTATTATTCTATTGTTTTTTAAAGAATACATGATCATTGTAAAACTCCATTTCCACCTTCTTCGAACAATGAAAAAGTTTTTCATATCTTTTGATCTCACGAGAAGCTAATGCCCTTCGATACACTGGCTTTAATCCTGAGTAAAAACGGTTGATTTGTCTATCAAGATCTCGTATGAAATTTTTAACATACCTTTCCAGTTGAGTGAATTTTTATTCATTAGCAGCCACTGAGTCGTCCTTCTTCCTCAATTATAGGAATTGTTTTTCCATCCTAAGATGAACAACCTTAGGAAAATATTTATCAAGAAACATACCTTTGAATTCATCGAAATCGAGAGAATCAATCTCCTCACTATCCCTGATATTTTTCACCATCGACCACCACTGATTAGCTTCACCATCAAAACGGTAAATGTCAATACTAACCTTTTGATGTTTTGAACAACCCATGATATCAAAAATCTGTTCTAGTGCTTTAATATACCCTTCAGCTGGTAGAGGGTCAGATGATCCTCTGAATGATGGGGGATATTTCCTCATGAAATGTTCCACTACTAACATGTTCCTCTGTGGTTGATCCAGCTGATCTCGTACATGGATTCCACCACCATTTATAGCCTGATTCAACTGTTCCATCACTGCAACAAACTGTTCAGTTTCGATACTGACCATCCCAGGTTGTTGATTTGGAAGGTTGTTTTCCTCCTGATGTCATCCCAACATAGCTTCCCTGTTTCCTCTCCAAGAAACCATTCCGAACAAAAAAAATATCTTCGGTGAAGAAACATGGCAATCTGGAAGTGATATATGATTTCAATATTAACATAAATTACTTTATGGATATTACTTTAACAATATAATAACACCTAACATTATTTAAACCGACCGTTGATACCAACTATAGTGACCATACCTTAAAACATTAAATAATATTTAATTAAACTAATATTTCATGTTGGGTATCTTTTCAGGTTTAGAGTTTTAGATAATTAGGACATAACTATTACATCTCAAAATATTAAAAGTTAGAAAATTATACACAGTTTCCATTTTTTTCATAAAAACTCATGAAAAAAAGAGTCATGTCTAGTTCTATGTTTTAGACAGCATGACTTTTCCTTGATCCCATCCTTGACCTTATTCATCTTTAAGTCCTGTGAAAACATTTCAAAAACATGAGATGAGCATAAAAAGCTCAGTAAGGGTTATAAAATAATGAATGCAAAAATTTGTTTATAAATACCAAAAAAACATGAAATATTTTACTTACCTCATGAAATCATAATATTTATGAAATACACATAGAAATCATAAATCATAAAGGTAACTTGTGGCATCCATATCATACTTACACTGTAGATATCACAGCTACATAGGGAGTTACATTGGAATACCCATCACAGTATATTACCTAAATCTCTTATGAGAAACATTCAGGTTTCCTCCGTCACGTTACCCAATTCATTGGAGAGCTATGTCGAGCTCACCCGCCCTAGGATTATCATGGAACCACCCGTATACATAATTAATTCCCAAGAACCATAACCTGATCATAACACATAACATAAGCATAAAGGAAAGATAACATTTCCACATTGCAATAATAAAATATCATTTCAAGATATTGAAATAATAAATCAATTCTAAAAATCATTTTCAATACCAAAATACGTAAAAAGAGTGTATGGTATTTATTTTTTCCTTTTAAAAACATTTCGGCATGTTAAGGAATCCAAAGATCAAATAATACTTGCAGCGGCGGAAAGGTCGTTGTCACCGATTACATAAAAAAACATTCCTTTTTTTGTTTAATAAAATGCTTCGTATAAAAAGATTCTCTTTAAAAGAAATGAAAACTCAAAGGTGTTTATACAGAGTATAAAATAAATTCCTGTATTAAAATACAATATTCCTCAATGAAAGGAGATTGAGACGAAGTCCCTTACCTCGTGCACGACTTGACTCAATCGTTATTTAATATCCAGAATAATATACTAAAGTTAATTTGTATTCTCTGAAGAACCTTTTTAAGTTTATTATTCCTTTTATATCACTTATTAACATGTTATAAACATTATGTAATCATTTAAGTTAATAACATTCATTTTGTTGATATTTGGTAATTGCATCAAAATTAACAACTTATGTTTACAAGTTGTCCATGTGGTCAATAGTACATTATATTCAGAATGTAATTCATGATTTATATATCATATATATCATATATATCAAGTATATAAATTTATTTATAATATTACATAACATTTAGAGGTAAGAAATGAAATGCACCGTTCATAGAGACGATATGCCGTGCGTACGCATGAACGCTAATTTCATTTCTATTTCTTATTTTAATGGAATTAAAACATAATGATACATAGGTATATTATAATTCCTCTATAATATCATATATAATATCATTAACTCTATCTTTTATACATCCCACATAAGGCATTAACGAGTCACATCACTTTAAGGGGGTGTTAGTCCGCACTTCCTCAAATGAGATTATTGTATTTACCCACTATGGAAACCATAAAGGCCTTCTATAAAAAGGGAAGTAAAGAAGCATAAGGAAATCATAAAAATAATATATAAATAAAGTTACATCATAATGGCCACCATGAGGGGCAGTAATATGTAATTGAACAATCATCATTTTGCGAGGTGTTAGTTTTCCATCCACATAATCATTACTTTCTTCATCCATTAGATGGAGGTGTCTGTAAGTGTTGTTAGAATCCTTATTATAACAACATACTAGTATATTTAGGATACTGGTGTTGTTACAAAAGAAAGGAATAAATAGAGTTTAGTGGTTGGATAAGTAATATAAAAGAATATAATTTAAGAAAAACTCTTACCTTTAATTTGTGTAAACCCCTTTTGTTTGAACCAAAGGACTTATTGAAGTGCCTTCTGCCTAAGTTAAGGCTTTTAGGGGGAGGATAGGAATGTAGGGAACTTAATTGGGAAGAGTTTTTATGAGAAAAATGGCTTGATAGGTGTGTGGAATTGGATTGAAATGGTCTTCTTTTATAAGGGAGAGGAGGGGCTCTTTAGGAAAGTGTGAAAACATTATTTTATTCTAAACATATATTCAGTTTAAAAAGGTCCAAAAATAATTATAGTCAAATATAAAATGAATCGTGATTGAAATAAAATCATCTAATCAGAATTGGACATGTTTTTGATAATATTTTAATCATTATAATCTTATTTATTTAAATCATTTATTAATGAGGTAAATACTGCATCATTATTAGGTCATAAATAATTTAATTTATTTGATCTCTAAAAATCATAAAAAAATACCATCATGTTGGAAATAATTTTAGCTTTCAAATTAATATTTATAGTTGAAAATAGGACTTATATAACACCATATAAAAATTATTTACTAAACGATTTTTGTTAATGTCAATTTTGTCTTCAGATTAAATTAATTAATCTAAATTGTCATTATCACTCCCAATTGGCTCAATGGGGTCCCAAAATCGACCTAATGATGACCATGGTTTTAAATGACTCAACCAATAAGGTTTGGACAAGTGTTAAGGTAATTTTGAATTATTATAATATTTTTTTAACCTTGAATTGCCTTATTTACCTTTAACCTTGGTAAATAAAAGTCAAAAGTTACTATTCAAAAAAAAATATTTTCATCTAAATGAACCACATTTTACTTCTTGATAACAACCATGTATGTCGGATTTTTGAAATTCAATTAACATAAGTAGTAAAATTTCATTTAAATGAAAATGTCAGTTATTTTATCTACCACTAAGTGGTTTCACTATTCATCAAAAATTGATGTTTTTTAGAAAAATACCAAAAATTCAGCATAAGATATATTTGATATTCCGAATTAAAAAATGATGTCTATTTTTTCAAATTAAAAACATATAATTGGCATTAATTAACTTTAAAATTAATTCCCGTTGTGAAAACAAATAGCATGTTTTTAAGAAACCATAATTTTCAAAAGATTGATAATTATTTATGTCTAATTTCAAATTGAAATTAATTCCAATGACCAACATTGGATTAAATGGTAAAAATATATATTAATTCCACTTTGAAACCAACTAAAAAGGGAATATAACCATATAAATAAATTATAATAAAAGGCACTTTTGAATTAAAATACAATATTTTTCACTATTCATTAAAAAATGAACTTTATTAGAAAAATACCAAAAAATTACCCAAAGTAAAATTTGATGTCACCATTATAAATAAGGATCTTATTTGGTCAATTAGAATGTATTAAAGTGACCAAAACTATATTTAAATAGGTTTCTCCACTAAAAGTCGATAAATCATCCTTTTAATGTAAATTATGCTTAAAATAAGATTCATTCCCATTTTAAGCCTCAAAATTTTATTGGATAAATATAAATACATTTAACCAACATGTATAACCATATTTCAGTTTGTTTCATTAATTCCTACCAATACAACGACTATGAGTTAACTAAAATTTAGAATAATAATATTATATTATTAGTGTGCGATTTAAGATTCCAAAGAAACATTTGTTGCGTATCGGGTACACTATCGAACATAGAAACCCTATTAAAGTAAAAATAATATTTAATTCAAAAATATTAATAATTATGAAAATATATTATTCTTCATTTACCTGGGATGTTACAATAATATATAATTTTTAGTCGAGGCTATGAAAATCGAATGATATAATGGGTTCCTAAAAATAATGGATTGGGAATTTCATTAGCATGCATTTTTAATTTCTCCACTCAAAATTTATTTTGAGTTCTTAATTGTCCAGGATTCTAACTGTTATGTGGGGGAATAGATAGAATTTATATTTTCAATATTTTTTTTATGTAATTTCCATATTTAATCCTTATAATTTTTTTTATGTAAAATTTCATCTATTTTAGGTTGTTGATAATTTTTCGCTAAATTGTTAAAGTTCGTTAATTGTGGAATTTCTAAAAATTTTAATTACATTGGTATTGTGGCCATATCATCATCATTAATAATAAAATTTTCAAAATTGTTCTTAGGATGATTTTTATTGGGTATTAATTTCCCTAGTTTTTTTATCTGTTTAATCATCTATTTTAATGCCCAATCAAATCATTAAAAATTAGATGGTGAATCATCAGATGAAATTGATGTACCATTAGTTAACAAGCAATTAAATCAACCAAAAACCATAAAATGAGGTGATTATAGGAAGAAAATAAAAAGTAATTAAATGCCTAAATTATCTATAGATATAATCCAAGATCTCTGTATTTAAGTAAGGTAATTATATCACTATATTCTAGAAATATAAAGAGGCACTTTGGTTAGAAAAATTGAACATCCAAATTTTTTTCATATCTTCTTCCCCACATATCCAAATTTTAGTAAATTTAGAATGAAACATAAATTCAAATATGAATAATTTTTATGAAGAAAATTTCTATAAATTCAATGGGTTTATGGGAAAAATGGTATCAATCATTCCAAAGATAATATTTGGAATGAAATATGCCACACGCTTTTCCTATAAATTTATGTATTGACATCCATTTTAATGGATGGTGAGAGTAAGGTATAGGGATGTGGTTTGTGAGATAAAATGGAAAATATGAGTTCTTCATGAATTAATCTTTTCATAAAGGGGTAAACCCAAAGTGTTCAAGGATGATTGAAGCTAGAAGACACTCTTCCATTTCAGGTTTTCACTTTTCATTGTTATCATTTTTATATATATGGAAACTAATTTTAATGAATTGAAGTGGGTTATTTTATTTCACGATCCCTATTTATTCTATGTTGTTTTTTATTTTAATTCAAATTATGAATTTAAATTGTTGGATATGGTTTTTTAATTTTTTTTATAATGTCTCTCATTTTAGAACGATGAGTTTAATCAATTTTGGTTACTCTGAGGTATTGAAATAATCATATTACTTTAATAAGGGGATCAAAAACCATGTTGAAGTTATTAATATGGCGTCTATGTAATTTTGGTGTTTTATTTTAGGTCTTTAAGAATTAATTGTGGAATAAAATTGGTAATTTATTATGTAGAGAATTATAATGGGAGTTTTCAATGGATGAACCTTATCCATTAATGATATCAATAACCCCTATCTTTCATATAAATTTTATTATAACCCTTTAAAAAAATTTATAACCTTAATAAAATTTACATTCATTAAAATTCTATTATATCATTTTAAATTCCCACCTTTACTTTTAATTTAAGAAATTTTTTTAATAATGTGATAGTTTGATAACATTTTATGCAACATCCTGGTGAGGAATACCGGTGATCCCAGTAGTACTATATTTTAATATGGTAAATAATTTGTGGAGGAAATAGAAATAAATCACCATCATCAACTTCTGTATTTTCTAGGGGGGATTAATTTGTTTTTTTAATTTTGATTTGAATTTCTGGGATTTTTATTACTAATATATTTTCTTTAAAAAAGAATTTTTAACGAAAATAATCCAGATCCTATCCAAATTATCTAAAATTAGAGGATTCTAAAAATAAGGAATTTTTAAAATAAGAATTCCTATAAAATAATTTCACGATTCAACAAAACGGTGTATTGATTCAAAAAATTTCTATTATGATTAAATAAAATAGCACTAAAATTGACATTACCTCCAATACAATAAAAAATTTAAATAATTAAAACCACAAAAAGAGGTTCAAGAAATGAAAAATCTTACCCTGCCCAATTATGATATATACGAACCTTTTTGGAATAAGTTGAGAGATAAATTAGGCCCTTAATTTACCCTTTAATATTCAAAGGATAACACTAAACTTCACTTGTTTTCCATTTCAATGTTGTAAATGAAAATTATTTAGTATATTAATGGGAAAAAATTTTCGAAAATGAAATAAAATGTGAAATCCCTTATTTAGAAAATGGAAAATCAGTACAATGGTGTCAAAATTTGGCCAAAGAGGAAGAGAAGCATTATCCATTTATTTTTGAAGAACAATTCGATTAAAGTTCTTTTGTATATTAGGATTTTCTATGTTTTCTTTTAAAATTTGTATTTTAGCTTATCTATTTCAATTTAGAGTTTTTTATTTGAATTTTTTTATTTTGTGGAAAATAGTGAGATTAAAAGTGATTGCCTTTGTGAATTGAATATTGTTTTAACTAGACATAAAAAATTGTGTAATGGATGTAATCTTTTGTGATTTCTAAAATTTAATTTGTTTTAGATTAAAATTTTGGAAATTCATGAATAAAGCATTAAATTAGAAATTTCATTCCATGATTTGTGTCCAAAGTTGAAAATTACTTTCCAATGAGGACACTAAACCATTTTTACCATTTTTTCATTGTAAGCCCCAACAAGAGTGAACCGAATAATTATTTTTTTAACAATAACATGAAATTTAGATTTTAAAACCTGTGAGATTTTGGAAAATAGTGTTAAAATATTATTAAGATAATATATTTGTGATTAAAACATCATTTTTAAAGAAAATTAACACTCTTTATTTGTAAAAAATTGTAAATTTTATCCATGTGATCCCTTAGTAGACCTATACTATGAATTAGTTAGCCTTATTAAAATACATTTCCCTTATACTTGCCACTCCTAATTTAAATTCAACTATTTTAGTAAGGCTTATGTCTAGAAAGCTTCTTTGTGAATTGCTACACACTGTTGCACAGATTTAGATATCTTACAAAAACCATGGGTTGAGATATGATAATTTAAATTGAAACTAATTCCTTCATTTAGAATTGGTGTAAAATAATTTCATTCATTTCAGTTAAAATAATTCTATTACTTTAGGTATGTTTCCTAAAAAATATTCCTTTTTGGTGATTTCAATAAACAATAAATGTATGTATAGGGCCTAAAAAACTAATTTTGAAATTATGGGTTGAAATTTGTTGATACATTTCCACTAAATTATTGAATTTTTCATTTTTTCTAGAATATATTTTTTATGTTATTCTGGATATGGTTTTATATAATGAAAATGAGGTTAATACCACTCATGAGTGAAACTATAATCATGAAATCTTGATTTATAAATTCCAAGGAATAATTTTCTACCTTAGAATATTTGAAAATTTACAAAACAACCTTCAATCGTCATAAGAACCATTTATATAACTTCATGATGGATAGACATCACTAACTAATTATAGTGGATATTTATAAAATTATAATTCCTATGGTGACCATCATAGTTATTTTTATGATAAAAAATATGTTAATATTAAAAATCCTTTGTTAATAGGAAAATAAGTGAAGTCGGATACCCCATGAATGGAAAAATTAATGAAAATTGAATGAAATTAATAAAAAATGGATAATTTGTAATTTATTTTGTGTAAGTTTAATGATTAGTTGGGTTCCTTGATTTAAATACTTTTTATTTTCATTGGCATTTTTTTGAATTATTCTATTGGAAATAAAATTTAAGTGTTCAATTATCCCAGAGTAAAAGAGTTGTGTGTGGAGGAATATATAGACATGATATTATCAATTATTTATTTATTTCAATTATTTAATCAACTATTTTTTTTATTTTAATGTAAATTTCATCATTATTAGAGTTTTGATGAGTTTTGATCTTAATTATGAAAATTCCTTAATTCTGTAATTTTAATAGCTATTTATTAATTTGGTATTTTAAGAATATCTTCTTCATTAATAATTAAATTTGTGAAATTATTTTTTATAGGATCAAATGTATTTTTAAATTAATTTAGTCCAACTGGATGAAGTAACGAATAGAAAATTTTGAGACCCAAATAAATAATTAAAAATTGTACGAATAATGGTTGGACATAATTGACCAACCGTCATCAAAAAATGAATAACAGGGGAAAAAGGCCATGAACAAAGGTGATTCCAGATTGAGATGAAAGAGGAATGTGTGTTTTGAATTATTTTAAAATAACTTGGGGAACTTATCTCATTAAGGTAGTTGATTAATTTTCCAAATTAATGGAAGATGAATAGATTACTCATTCAAAAAAAATTGAAATCAAGGATTTGGTAAGATCAACTTCAACCAATGTCTAAATAGTCATTAAATTTGAAGAGTGAAATCAAAATCAATTATGAAAATTTTTTATGAATAAACCAAACCAAGATTCATTAGTTTTACGAGCCAAAACATCTCAATAATTTTGGTGATAAAATATAGAGGGAAATCCATCACACACTTTTCATATAAATTTAGGTATCCATTTAAATTTAAATGGATAGGGAATGACATGGATTAAAATGCGATGGAATTTATTTTCTAGATATGAAGAGTTTATTATGATGTTATCTAGACATGAAGGTTAAACCCCGTCTATTTTTGGTTGCTGGAATCTAGTGTATACTCTTCCATTTTGAAATTGTGTGGTTCATTGTAATATGTTGGATTTATTTGGAAACTGATTTTCATAAATGACTAGAAACCGTTTCTTTTATGAATCCACTTTCATATAAATTATTCCTTATTTTTAATCCAATTTTTAATTTTTAGTGGTTACTTTGTTAACCTAATTATGTTAAATAACATGAAGGGGTTGAAATAGGGTATTATAGATAAAAACATCTGCCCCTTCAGATCTTGTTTCATTGTAAAAAAAACTATTCTATTTCTTTCCTGTAGCAATATATGAACATAATTGAAATCCTTCACGAGACATAATAATTTTTCTTGGTTCACCCTCATTGGGCTACATCAAAGGAGCATTCAATGACAATGTGATGATTGTACCAAATCCACTAAGTCTCACTACCAGGAATGGTGTATTGGGATAGACCTCATCTATAACTAGACTCACTAACTTTACAACATTTAGGGTCTTCTTATTAAATTCCTAATGTTCACTCTTAATGCCTATTTTTCTAGAACATTTCTAGTAGAAAGGATCACCTTCTTCCTCTTCCATTGTTCACTTATCTTAGAAGATATTCACCCACAGTTTATGAACATGTTTTCACATTCATAATCTTTAATGAATAAATTATTAGTAGTATATGGATGATCTATTGAAGTTCCACTTGCAACAACTTGATGAATACCACATTACCATAGATTTACTTAGAAATACATTATGAACATCTTTTTTGATGCTTTCTTCCCTCACGAAACTCATATTTCTTGAAGCACACATCTTTCACTAAGATCAACTAGCCTTTGCAAAGCTCCTTCGATTCATGAATCATACATAGCCACCAAGAATTTTCATTTCTTTTGTGATGTTGAGAACATTTGGTTGGCTTTTATAACTTTCACAAATTTCTTTGCATGAAGGTCCTTCCTGATTCTGGACCCTTAATATTTTTGTTATGTCTTTTTTGTTTTATGAACGAGAAGGAGGCCTATTTATAGGCATTTACACTAATTCTAGAACCTTCTAGCAATGTCATCACCATTTCACTATGCTATCACTTTTCCACCGCGATGCTCTCTTTTTCACAATGCTCCAGGACAATTCTCTCTTTGTGATTCTCATTATTGTCACAATAAACACCGTCAAAATCTTCACACTGCCACACTGATCAACTCACAATGCTCATCACCATAATCATTTTTAATGATCACCAAAGTCATGTAGATCACATTCAACTTTCTTTAATCCTTCGAAAAATATGCTGCACTAAACCTATCTTCACGAAACATACACCTTTTTATATTTTCATAATCCCTTTATGGAAATCCACTTTTTAACCTTCTATCCAAAATCCAAATTTTTGACATCAAAAATTTATCAAACATTGCAAAACAACATCACCTTTTGTATTAATTGTTTTGATAAAACATGGAATATAAAATAATCATAATTTAAGGATAACTTCCATGACAATATCACATGGTAGAGAGAGTCACACAATGAATTTGGCCTACTCCATAATCTCTAACACAATTTCTCATGAGAAAAAATAATTACCAAATTAATTTGATCAATATTTGGTTTTACCATCATAAAAGGTACATAATATTATTTTCTAAAAAAAAATCAACCAAAAGGCATAAAACTAACAATTACTAATGGAAGAAAACGAGTTTTATAATCATTCCACTTATCAATATCAATAGAGATTTTATAATGATTCAAAAAGAAGAAGGACTTAAATGTTGTGGGAATACATATATGAGTATGTAATTATATGTCACCAAATTTGTGTTCATTTTGGATTAAATGATTCATATGATAATTTCATAAAAGGATTTAGGTATTGAAAATAAATCCTTAATCAGGTATGATTTTAAACATGGGAGTTGAGAAATAATGTATTGGAATTTATTACCCCATCAAATGAAGAGATAATAATCGAGGTATATATGTAAGATAAAAATATATATTATTTATAAGTAATAAATAAAGTTAAATTGATTGATTAAGAGAGTCAGTGATAGGAAAGTCAAAACCTAAAGAAAAATAATGGTTCATAGTGGTCTCTTACCTTAGTTTAAAAAACTGTTCGTCACTCTAACTAAACAACCTTTATAATCAAATTATATTCAATATTTAATATATTTATAATCTTTTACACATAAATTTTATTTAATATAATTTTATTATATTCCTTAAAATACATTTTTTTGATATATAATTTTTAATTTCACTATTTCGAAGGAGTTCATTTAATGGTTCCATTGTAACACCCCGAGATATTATGAAAAATATTCTTTTAATTTCATTAATGTCTTGTGATGTACGATACACCAAAAAAATCTAGCACAACACACATCCTTGAATTTCCTTGAATTACATGCAAATCTCGACCTTCCTCGATAGCATGTGTAGTACGCAATACCGAGTTTCACTAAACAACGATATGCTATTAAAATATTATTAAAACTAGTCATTATGAATATTAATAACCACTTTTTGAAATTTTGTAATTTTTATTTTTCAAAATGGACTTCATTTTTGGATTCGGAATATTGAAATTAGCTTAGGGTGAAATTTTGGTACATTTCGGATAACTTTCATTTTCTGATGAATAGTGAAAATTACTAAATTTTAATTAAAAACAACCTTTTTAATCGAAATAATTAATAGTGATAAATTATTAATTTGAGTGGTTTTAAAGTATATTTAGAATATATTTTTACAAATTAATACAATGTTGGTCATTGGATGTAATTTCACATTTAAACCAGACATAAACAAGTGTCAATCTTTTGATAGTTATTATCTCTTAAGAACACGCTATTTGTTGTGACGACGGAAATTAATTTTTAAATTAATTAATTCAAAAGATATGTTTTGAATTTGGTAAAATAGACATCATTTTTCAGTTCATAATATCAAATATATCTTAGGCCTAATTTTTGGTATTTTGCTGGAAACTTTCATTTTTTGATGAATAGTGAAACCACTAAGTGGTAGTTAAAAAAACTGGATTTTTCATAAAATATAATTTTATCGCTTCTGTGAGTGTAATTTAGAAAATCCGAGAGACACGGTTAATATCAAGGACTAAAATGTGGTTCAATAAGATGAAAATAATTTTTGATGAATAGTAACTTTTTACTTTTATTTACCACGGTTAAAAGTAAATAGGATAATTAAGGGTAAAAATGATATTATTATTACCCTAACACATGTCCTAATTCTATTGGATAATTTTAATTCGACCAAAAACAACCTTAGAAATAAAATATGACCATTTAGGTTCACTTGGATTAGATTAGGACATTTATTATTAATTTATTTAAAGAAGGGTTAAAATAGTTAAAATCAAAGTTTAATAAGTAGATAATTTTTACTATAGGGTTATACATTAGATAAATTCGACTATAAATATTCATTAGAAATCTAAAACGATTTTCTAGATAATGATATTTTATTTTTAATTTTTATACATTAAATAAGTTAATTTATTTATGACACAAAGATGATGCAGTAATTATCTTATTAATAAAATATTGACGTAATTGATGTTATAAATACACAAATAAATGTAATTTGAGACTTTTTATGAATTAAAATAATTTTATATGTTTATATGACATGTTATTCTTAATTTAATTTAATGTTTTCGAACTAATCATTCTGTTATAAATTTCACAAAAATCAATTACTAAATAGTGTCAAAATTGACATAAAATAGTTTTTAAACCAAATATTATATTAGTAATTGTTATTTTATTCCTAAAAATCTATGGTTCGTCCAAATGACTTAGATAAGGTTATATATATTAATAATAAACAACTTGGGGTTCTTTTGGCTTTTTATAGTAAGTTTATTAACCTTATAGTGTAAGAGCACAAAAAGACACGGTAAAAGTAAAATTATCTAACTTAATGTTAAATCTAAATGATATGGTTAGAATATGAACCTAAACTTGTCTAAATTCTATTGTATGAGATTATTTCGACCCATCCACACATTAGCTTCGAAATAAATCAATTTAAAGCTATTTAAACCCGAATTTGGCTTTATAATAAAATAATATTTTTAGTTTTTCCAAAGGAGCCCCTCTCCTCCCTTATAAAAGGGCACCTCCTCCCCCTCTTCCTCACACCACATTGATCCTTCTAGCTCGGCCAACCCCTGCCAAATTATCTTCTCCACTTTACTAGAAACATCATAGAGGTCCTGGTCTTCTTCAAAGATCAATTTTAGTTCCCTAAGAGGAGGACTCAAAGAGGCACTTCAAAGAAGAGGTAATGTCCGTTACCGATTCTTTCAACTTTATTTCTTTTTATAATTCTTCTTCTTCAGTTGTTTCATTATTAAGTAATAACATCAGTATCACTAATATACTGATATATTATTATAAGTATGAAACAACCCTATTTCACCATCTATCCATCCTACGGAAAATGAAATCATCGCGCGTGCGCACGTACGGAAAACCGTCTCCACGCCGTGGTGTAATCTATTTTCCACCACCACCTTACTTGGATGGGTATAATGGTGTAAATAATAAGTATATATGATTATTGTCAAGTGATATTGATTCTGAAATAGTATACATACACTCCAATGCAATTCCACGATCATGAGAACGATATCATCGCTTGTGCGTACGTATGGACTACCGTCTCCACGAAGCGATGAGATTCATTCTCCACGTTAACCATTCATGAATGATTATAATGTATATATAATAATTAATAATGAAATATATGACATAATAATGATACTGGATTTATGTGTATATATATGTATGTCATCTACTTAATTCCATTCAACTAAATAAGGAAACGAGAACAGCGTTCATGCGTACGTACGGCCTACTGTCTCCATGAACGGTATATTTCATTCCATTTACTGATCTATTATATATATGTATATTCTGAATATATATTATATATAAATAATGTTTTATATTCTAGAATTAAGTAATCCTGATCTAAGTAATCATATGAATAATTACAATTCAAAACACGGATGACAAATGAAACGATTTTACCCAAAACGCTCTTCAACATGGAATTTACAAAAAAACCGGTAATATAAAGTCATAAGTGAACCATATATGATATCATAAAAATGAGTATGATTCTGGAATAAGTCAATGACATTATTTAAATCATTATATAGGAGGTTCGGACACTTACGAAGCAAATCAGACCAAAGGTAAGGGAAAATATCACAATCTCATTCTTATCCGAGATAGTTTATACTTTGGTATTTACTGGGGTGTATTTTACCATCCACATACATTTTTCCTCAATATGTAATATTGTTTCCATCCACCTACAATTTTTTAAATCCAATTTTACCCTTCGGCGAGTTTTTAGTAAAATATATAAAAGGAATCTTTTGTCGTTTTTCGTACGAGGTACGTTTTGACTTTTCCGACAAAAGTACGAGAAGAATGTTTTTCTAAATTATACGGTATGAATGGATTTTTAAAACATTATTTCCAAGAATCTTACTTTACATGTTTTCATGTTTATTTTTAATCAACTTCTTTTAGTTTAAAATTGTAAGACATGTTAAGAAAGAAAAATGTTTTTGAAGTAGAAAGGATATTTTCCTCAAGAATGGAGTTCAAGTGTTTTATCAAAATTATTTCCCATCTAAGATAATATAGGATTCTGTTTCTATCCCTATTATTACATTGATTTGATTATGTTGTGATGGAATTATTTTTATGAATTCCTTTATCTTATATGAATTGTTTTCTGATGTCATGATGTTTAAGATTCCCATTTTTTTATTACATAGGTTATGCAATGATATATGATTTATGATTTTGTGGCACACATATGAATGGTATCATTATGAGATGGGTGGGACCTATATCTCCATCAAATGCATTGGGTAAAGATTTTATATCTCATGAGATAGACATGGCTGGAACGACAGGTTAAACCGGTTCAGTGAAACGTGACTGAAACGAGGAGTGAACTCGGTTCAGAAATGGAATTTGTCCACTAAGATAGTCTTGGAAATGAGTCTTGAATAATAAGAAATGATTCTCTATGATTATGTGTGTATGCCACAAAGTTTCATGTTTTAAGTTATGATTATTGGGATTACATTTCACTACTATGATTTATCCCATGTTATGATATTATGATCTCTTTTGCAGGTTAAGATTTCCAAAATGTTATGTTCTTATGAATATGATGTGATTGATATTTCTTTTGTTTACCCTTATTGAGTATTTGAGCTCACCATTTTATGTTTTATTTTCCCTAGGATATAATGAAAGATTTTAGGTAAAAAAAAGAATGATATTTATGGGAGATGTTGAAGATCTTTCGCCATGATTAGAAGATTATATTATGAGTTTCCAAAGACACTCAACTATTACGGTTCTTGTGTGTGTGTTTTTGTTATGTACTAAGTATTCCGCAAGAGTAATGTAATGTCCATGTACGTTAAGCTTCGAGTCTCTACAGTTGGTATCAGAGGAAAGGTTTAGTCAACCTTTGGAAACTAGGATGCGAGAACTTTTGTGAGATCCCTAGAGATATTTCTATGGTATGTCTAGGGATGTCCCTAAGGTTAAGTATACGTTATAGTCCTAGAATTGTGCTAACCATCGTTGAATTAATCCTAAGCTGTTAGATATTTATGGTACTCCCCCTTTATTATGTTGTTTTCCCTAGCGTGATTTTTTCCTCTCACACTATTATTTTTTGGTTTTAGACGTTGGCTGGAACCCGAAGGAACCGTGTTGATCAATGTAATGATTTTCCTCCTGAACAAACAAATGTTATGGGAGATGGACTGAAAAATCTTATTGCTATACATACACAAGATATGAATCATTATGGACTTCCAAATGAGCAGATAAGGGAACAATATTCTATTGAGTCCTTCATGAGGCAAAGCCCACCTTCTTTTAGTGGGTCTTCCGATCCACTTGTTGCTGAACAATGGATCAATACCACTGAAAAGATATTTTCAGTTCTTCAATGTTCTGAACATGATTAAGTCATCTTAGCAGTATATCGTTTGGAAGGTGATACTGATCAATGGTGGAATCTTATCAAGAATACGAGGCCAAGAGATGAAATTTAGTCCATGGAATGGGATGAGTTCAAGAACTTATTTTTCAATAAGTACTTCCCTCTTATTCATCGAACAAAGATGGAAAAGGAGTTTCTAGAACTAAATCAAAAGGATGATGAATCTGTTGGTATATACGAAGCGAATTTTACAAGTCTTGCAAGGTATGCATCTGGCTTTATCATCCAACCTGAAAGTAAAATTTATCGATTCTTCAGTGGCATAAAACCAAATCCTCGAAGGGCATTAACTATAAGAGACTTCAATAGCTATGAAGAAATTGTGCGTTGTGCTATCAAGGTAGAAATGGAAGTTGGTATTACAAATCCATCTTATGGTTTTGACAAGAAATGAAAGATGGTGTTCAAGGAGAAATCTCAGAATAATGGTGAAAAGAAGATTAATGTTTCCTTATGCTCAAAGTGTGGAAAGAAGCATGGTGGAGATTGTCTTAAAGGGACTAGAAAATTTTTTAAGTGTGTAAAAGAAGGTCATCGAGTAGCTGAGTGTCGAAATAATGGAAAAATGGTTCTTAATGGTGTGAATAAATAAAATACTGCAGAGAACGCACCAACAACACTTCAATGCTTCAAGTGCAATGAAATGGGTCATTATGCTAATCAATGCCCTAATATGAGGGTTAATGATGATCGACATGAGCAACCACTTAAGGAAAAGGACAAAGGGAAGTCACATGCGATCATTATTGGTGATGTTGAATATGAAAACAATGTGGTGGAATGATTAAGTGTTTATGTAATGAGATTCCAAAATAATGTTCTATATAGTATCGTGGAATATTGGAATATTTATGTATTGATCTATTGTGGTTTTAAATAATTTTATGGTACCGGTAACCATGTGAAGTGATTGAGATATTTTTGGTAAGAAGATGATATGCGCATAATGAAGGGATAAAAAGATAATGAGATGTTTGATTGTATTCATGAGCTCATGATTGATATAAGGACTCAGTGATATCATGGTTTGAGTATAAAGAATTTTGAGGATTTTGGTTTGTGGAAAGTGTTAACTTTTAACTGCATTCATGTTTTCACTAAGGTTCAATGGGTATTCATTCTTCAAGAGAATACATGATTAAGGTATTCACATGCTTGTAATTTGACCAAAAAGATATATCTTATGATATATGGGGGATAAATGATGGAATTCACGTGATTGTTATGTGACATTTCATGTAATCATTTTATTTATACTATGAGCTTGGACCGAAGTATTTTAGATAAGCCTAAAGATTGGAATGGATTATGTTGGACATAAGTTAGTATTGTTTAAGGATATAACTTTTTTCGATATTATTGATGGGATGTTATAGTAATATAGCTTTAGAAAAAGGAAAACCTGTAGGACGTGCGACAACCCATCGCGTCGGACAAGGCTGTGGGAATCGAACCCACAACCGAAGTGCGACTGGCCTTTATCGCCTACCACTAGCATACAGGAAGTCCTGGTTAGTAGAAACTAGTTTTATTTTATTAAGCGGCATGATATATGAATTATAAGTTCATTTTTGGAACCATATATGATTAATCTAACCATATGATGGACTTATAACTTTTTCTAAACTTTTGTTTGAGACAGACGGAATGACCCTTCATTCTATCACATGATCTGTTAACAGTTCACGAATGAAAAATTCAACTTCATTTCTTTAAGAGGTGAAGTTGAAATTGTTCAAGGCACGAAAAACGGTGAGATTATATCGAAATAATGTAGGTATTTCTTCTAATTCAAAATTTTCAACTTTATGGGAATGATCTTGAAAACGAAAAATGTTTTCCTAGTGCTCTTATATCTGATGAATCAGATGGTACCTTAGATCATCACAAATTTCTGGCTTTGTTATTGCTGGCTTTTCCATATCCTTGTTCTCTACCACTCTCCATCAGAACATGATGGTTAGATTTCTCTTCCATATCCATATTTTCACCTATGTGGAAACCCAGTTATTCGTTTATTTGGGTAACCGTTACGTTTCATACTTTTGTTTTTTAAAGATTGGTTTTGGAATTCCTTTTTACAATTTGGGTTTCTATTAAAGAAACATTTGAGTAGTAAACCATTTATAACCCCGACAAATTTCGAGGGCGAAATTCATTTTAAGGGGTGTAGAATGTAACACCCCGAGATTTTATGAAAAATATTCTTTTAATTTCATTAATGTCTTATGTTGTAAGCTACACCAAAAGGAGCTTGCACAAAACACATCCTTGACATGCCTTTCATTACACGCAAATCGCGACCTTCCTCGATAGCGTGTGTAGTACGCAATACAGAGTTTCACTAAACAACGATATGCTATTAAAATATTATTAAAACTACCCGTTATGAATAGTAATAACCACTTTCTGAAATTTTGTAAATTATATTTTTCAAAATGAACTTCATTTTTGGATTCAGAATATCGAAATTAGCTTAGTGTGAAATTTTGGTACTTTTCGGATAAATTTCATTTTCTGATGAATAGTGAAAATTAATAAATTTTAATTAAAAACAACCTTTTTAATCGAAATAATTAATAGTGATAAATTATTAATTTGAGTGGTTTTAAAGTATATTTAGAATATATTTTTACAATTTAATACAATGTTGGTCATTGGATGTAATTTCACATTTAAACCAGACATAAACAAGTGTAATTCTTTTGGTAGTTATTATCTCTTAAGAACACGCTATTTGTTTTGACGACAGGAATTAATTTTTAAATTAATTAATGCAACAAATATGTTTTAAATTTGTTAAAATAGAAATTATTTTTGAGTTCATAATATTAAATATAGCTTAGGCCTAATTTGTGGTATTTTTCTGGAAACATTCATTTTTTGAAGAATAGTGAAACCACTAAGTGGTAGTTAAAAAAACAAAATTTTTCATAAAACGTAATTTTACCGCTTCTGTGAGTGGAATTTTGAAGATCCGAGAGGCACGGTTAATATCAAGGACTTAAATGTGGTTCAATGAGATGAAAATAATTTTTGTTGAATAGTAACTTTTTACTTTTATTTACCACGGTTAAAAGTAAATAGGATAATTAAGGGTAAAATGATATTATTATTACCCTAACACATGTCCTAATTCTATTAGATAAGTGTAATTCAACCAAAAACAACCTTAGTAATAAAATATGACCATTTAGGCCCACTTGTATTAGATTAGGACATTTATAATTAATTTATTTAAAGAAGGGTTAAAATAGTTTAAATGAACGTTTAATAAGTAGATAATTTTTAATATAGGGTTATACATAAGATAAATTCGAATATAAATATTCATTAGAAAACTAAAAAGCTTTCCTACATAATTATATTTTATTTTTAAATTTTAGACTTTAAATAAGTTAATTTATTCATGACACAACGATGATGCAGTAAATATCTTATTAATAAAATATTGACATAATTGATGTTATAAATACCCAAATAAATGTAATTTGAGACTTTTTATGAATTAAAATAATTTTATATGTTAATATGACATGTTATTATTGATTTATTTAAATTTTTTCTAACTAATCATTCTGTTATGATTTTCACAAAAAGCAATTACTAAATAGTGTCGAAATTGACATAAAATAGTTTTTAAAACAAATATTATATTATTAATTGTTATTTTATTCCTAAAAATCTATGGTTCGGCCAAATGACTTAGATACGGTTATATATATTAATAATAAACAACTTGGGGTTCTTTTGGCTTGTTATAGTATGTTTATTATCTTTATAGTGTAAGAACACAAAAAGACACTGTGAAAGTAAAATTATATAACTTAATGTTAAATCTAAATGATAAGGTTAAAATAGGAACCTAAACTGGTCTAAATTCTATTGGATGAGAGGATTTAGACCCATCCCCACCTTATCTTATAAATAAAACAATTTGGAGCTATTTAAAACCGAATTTGGCTTTATAATAAAATAATTTTTTTAGTTTTTCCAAAGGAGCCCCTCTCCTCCCTTATAAAAGGGCACCTCTTCCCCCTCTTCCTCACACCACTTTGAGCCTTCATGCTCGGAAAAACCCTGAAAAATTCTCTTCTACACTTCCCTAGATACATCCTAGAGGTCCTGATATTTTTCAAAGACCAATTTTATTGCCCTAAGTGGTTGACTCAATGAGGAGCTTCAAAGAAGAGGTAATGTCTGTTACCGATTATTTCAACTTTATTTCTTCATCCACTTATTCTTCTAAGGTTGTTTCATTATGAAGTAATAACATCAGTATCACTCATATAATGATATGTTATTTTATGTATGAAACAACCCTACTTCACCATCTATCCATCCTACAGAAAATGAAATCACCGCGCGTGCGTACGTACGGAATACCGTCTCCACGCTGTGGTGTAATCTATTTTCCACCACCACCTTACTTGGATGGGTATAATGGTGTACATAATAACTATATATGATTATTGTAAAGTTATATTGATTCTCAAATAGTATACATACACTCCAATACAATTCCACGATCATGAGAATGATATCATCGCTCGTGCGTACGTACGGACTACCGTCTCCACGACACCATGAGATTCATTCTCCACGTTAACCATTCATGAATGATTATAAAGTATATATAATAATTAATCATGAAATATATGACATAATAATGATACTGGATTTATGTGTATATATATGTATGTCATCTACTTATTTCCATTCAACTCAATAAGGAAACGAAAACAACGTTCATGCGTACGTATGACCTACTGTATCCAGGAACGGTGTATTTCATTCCATTTACTGATCTATTATATATATGTATATTCTGAATATATATTATATATAAATCATGTTTTATATTATGTAATTATGTAATCATGATCTAAGTAATCATATGAATAATTACAATTCAAAACACGGACGACAGATAAAACGATTTTACCCAAAACGCTCTTTAACATGGAATTTACAAAAGAACGGGTAATATAATGTCATAAGTGAACCATATATGATATCATAACAATGAGTATGATTCTGGAATAAGTCAATGACATTATTTAAATCATTATACTGGAGGTTCGGACACTTACGAAGCAAATTGGACCTAAGGTAAGGGAAAATATCACAATCTCATTCTCATCCGAGAATGTTTATACTTTGGTATTTACTGGGGTGTATTTTATCATCCACATCCATGTTTCCTCAATATGTAATATTGTTTCCATCCACATACAATTGTTTAAATTCAATTTTACCCTTCGGTGAGTTTTTAGTAAAAGATATAAAAGGAATCTTTTGTCGTTTTTCGTACGAGGTACTTTTTGATTTTTCCGACAAAAGTACGAGAAGAATGTTTTTTTAAATTATACGACATGAATGGATTTTTAAAACATTATTTCCAAGAAGCTTACTTTACAAGTTTTCAAGTTTATTTTTAATCAAATTCTTTTAGTTTAAAATTTTAGGACATGTTAAGAAATGAAAATGTTTTTGAAGTAGAAAGGATATTTTCCTCAAGAATGGAGTTCAAGTGTTTTATCAAAATTATTTTCCATCTAAGATAATATAGGATTCTGTTTCTATCCCTATTATTACATTGATTTGATTATGTTGTGATGGAATTAGTTTTATGAATTCCTTTATCTTATATGAATTTTTTATGATGTCATGATGTTTAAGATTCCCATTTTTTATTACATGGGTTATGCAATGATGTATGATTTATGATTTTGTGGCACACATATGAATGGTATCATTATGAGATGGGTGGGACCTATATATCCCTCCAATTCATTGGGTAAATATTTTATATCTAATGAGATAGACATGGCTAGAATGGCAGGTTAAACCAGTTCAGTGAAACAGGACTGAAACGAGGAGTGAACTCGGTTCAGAAATGGAATTTGTCCACTAAGATAGTCTTGGAAATGAGTCTTGACTAATAAGAAATGATTCTCTAAGATTATTTGTGTATGACAAAAAGTTTCATGTTTTATGTTATGATTATTGGGATTACATTTCACTACTATGATTTATCCCATGTTATGATATTATTATCTTTTTTGCAGGATAAGATTTCCAAAATTTTATGTTCTTATGAATATGATGTGATTGATATTTCTTTTGTTTACCCTTACTGAGCATTTGAGCTCACCCTTTTATGTTTTCTTTTCCCCCGGATATAAAAAAGGATTTAGGTAAAAAAATGGAAGATCTTTATGAGAGATGTTGAAGATCTTTCGCTACAATTAGAAGATTATATTCCGAGTTTCCAAAGACACTAAACTATTACGGTCCTTGTGTGTGTGTTTTTGTTATAGAATAAGTATTCTGCAAAAGTAATGTAATGTCCATGTACGTTAAGCTTCGGGTCTCTACATCCATGGTGAGATTACTTATGGATAATTATTGAAAATCTTATGAAATTAAAATAAAAACACTTAATTTTAATTAAATTGAATTAATGAAACTATAAAAATAAAAATGGTCCCATATATCTACTTTTGATCCAATATATGGATGATAAATTCAGGAAAACTATATTTTTATGGGGTTTCATTATTTTTTTATGTTTTACCAAACATCATGAACTAGTTTGATTTTATTAAATATTATTGGAGAATATTTGTTATAGAAAGAAAAAAATATACTCTATATATATTTAGGTCACATTAAACAAATATATGTTAATTTAATCCTTACATTAGGGATGTAAGAGAAAATGAACACTCAATTTCCATCGAGGCAGTGAGCCGTGATAAAAAAAATATGTTTTCATTTTTTGAATTATAGGAGAAGTGATTATGGTGAATGATATATATTATATTACAAAATTAAATTCCATAATATATTGGATATTGGAGTTATTATATAATTTTATAAGTTTTTTTGTGGATGAGGAAGAAGAAAAATATAAGAGACTAAGTTGAGGGTATGACCTTCTAATTTGGATGTCTTCCCTTTTGATTCCATGTATAGAACATTAAATTTGTTATTGATAGTACTAGTAGATATGGGATATATGCGATATTATTAAAAAGATAGTGGGGTATAAATTCTTCAATCAATAACTCCTTAAATTTTTTAGGTGATGGGGTTGTTAGTACTGGTATTTGTAAGGGTGGGAGATGGTTGTTTTTAAAAATACTATTCATTAGTTTATTATTTTAGTTGATGAAAACCAATTGTATTAATTATTTTTACTATATATAGTAAATGGTTCATTTTAGATCAAAATAACGGATTCTTATATTAGTAATGAATAAAAAATTGAAGTATTTAGCATATAATTCTAACTAATGTCTTTTTATCATATTTAATTATTCCCAAAAACTAAAGTATTTTAAATATTATAAAAAACTCACCTTGACCATTATAAAGTTTTATATTCCAAAATAAATATAAATTTTAAAAAGTAATTTTAAAAAAATGAATATTTTAGTTTTTATATAAAATCCACAATTATTTGAATAAAAAGATTGATAATATATTAAATAATTTTATGAAACATTAAAAGAAAACACAAGGTCTCATAAAATTATATTTTAATTATAATAGTATATATTTTAATTTAAAAAAACCATTTTATGAAAATAAAATTCCTTTATGTCACTACAATTTTAATAAAAATTTAATTAAAACATTTACGTTTTTTAAAAATACAATCACTTGATTAATAAATTTTTAATCAGTTATTTACATGTATCGTGATATTAATATTATATATTTAAATTTTAAAAGATAAAAAATTTATTTTACTCCTCCATGTTTTATTATATTATTATATCTATAATATTACTATTCATAATGATCATATTGCTATTAAAATAGTTTGGTTGCTATTTCAATAGTCAAATTACTATTCAGATGGTTATGTTTGTAACAGTCATATGATATCCCTAATTTATATAAATACATAATATTTCACTAATTTTTAAATATATTCTATTTTATCTTAATGTTATATATAAATTTTAATTATCAAAATTCATATTTCAATACATACATTCTGCTTCATTTCTATACTGTTGTTCGTGAATAAAATTATTCTGGTGGACCAAGTAGATCCAAATTTGTATATTATTATTATTATTATCATTATCTTCCTTAAATTTTTTTTATCCCATTGTAATATGTTCTATTATTAAGGACTCATTTGTTCTAAAAATTTAATGATTAAATTAATATAATATAATGTAGTTGATTTTATAATGGTGTTTGTGTGAATCATACAACATTAGTAAATATCAACCAATAAGTATATGAGAGATTCTATTGTTAAATTCTAGGTCATTACAGTACTTCCACTATGAAAACCTTGTCCCATAGATCCATGTTCCAAAATTTGGGCATGAGTATGGATCCTACATCTTGAAAATAAAGATGATTTCATGCTAGCTACAAAATAGAACTCAACCCCATGATGTCTAATACCAGCTCCAGATGCTCAGTATTCCCCTTAGAGAATGATAGATATAACCATATCCCACACTATCTCTCTAGAATAAGTGGGAACAAATATGGAGACCAGGATAGAACAGTTACCTCTTTGGTGTCCCTTCACTTCCATCCACACTTGGATGAATCCATATTGTACCATATGGGGAGAGTATCACTTGCAGTTGGTAAAATTGGAGGAATACTTTGATATAGGCATATTTCCATCCTGCAACTAATAAGGACCATGAATCTATATATAGTTCATGATCATACGGTAATTCTCATCGCATTAAAATAATTTAAAGTTCATCCATGATAGCATTATCTCATAATGTGTTTGAGTGATCAGTCCCCACCAATTACCTACTACTCTACGAATATTTCTTATTTCAAGATAATTCATATAATTGGGAGGGTTCTGAAAAAGCTGGAAAACCTAAAGCACTGCCTCGATTCAATCCTTTCATGCCTAGGGGGTCTATATCACCATGAAACCTATGGAGTATGTTTCATTGGAACTCACTTAATTTGTTAATCCAATATTCATCATTAACCTAAACTATTAGGGATATCCTTTTTATAACCTGAATAGACCATCCACTTGATCCACTATAGGTGGATCCTTACAATTCTCATGTAGTTGATGCATTGGTCTGTGCACACCTAGATTTAAAACCACATGAAAATTTCCATAATCCAAGGTTCAATTTCTCAACTAGTCATTTCCATGACCATGTATCGATATCCAAGATGGCTCTTATTGCAAAGGCATCATAAAAAGGAACAAGATATAGAAAATTTGGATGAGAATATATTTGAAGATGACTCAAAAAGTGAAATAATTTTAAAATACCAAATCATATATGATACTTGTACCATTTTCTCCAGCAACTAGTGACACAAGAAACTTTTTTGACAGGTTAGTATTCAGAGATATGGTGTATGTATACATTAGCTTCAACACAAACAGTGGGTTCCATGACCTATGAGATGAATATGATGTACTATGGAATCCTTTCCCAAATCCTAAAACCTGTAATCGCAACACACTTGACTACAAATATTGAATCTTGGGAAACATACTTTCAAACCACTCTAAAACAAACTGACCCACTAGGACTGTGCCTAGGATAGAATTAATCATTGGGTGACCCTAACCTCACCTCCAATAATATAGGGGTATCTGAAAACATTGAGTAGGAATATAATTGAAATGTGGGGGAGGGATTTATTTAAATTTACTTTAATCTTTCACACAATCTACTCAATGAATTATTGAAAATAAATAATAAAATATTGAATCAAATAGAGTATAAATAATTCATGCAACAACATCTGTGAGAAACATAGAGTGAAGAAAGGTATAATAGAAGATATAAAGTGGAATATAACATTACTATAAAAAAATGTGGTCCAAATTTAACCACTAATGGAAATGGAAGATAATTTAATATATCTAGAATCAAAATATCAAAGGCCAACCACCTAATTTAGACATCACCTCCATATAAAATTAAACTCTTCTAAAATTGGGTCCTCTATAGTCACTAAAAAACATCTTGTCATCTTTATAAAAAAAATTAGTGAAAAAGTTTTCTTTAGAATGTTGAGTGTATAAATACATAATATGATTCCCTATAATCTAGGAGGGAAAAAAATAAATAATACAATTAGATCACCCCAAATGGAAAGAGGGTAAAGGGACCCAATAATAGATAAGATAAAAAACCCCAAGAAAATCGAGTAATGGGAAAACCATATTGAAAACCAGTGAAGAAAGATGGTTTATACTATAGCTCCAAGTGGTTCATCATCGACACTGATCACCTTGAATAACCTTCATGTAATTAGAGTGGAGGGCCTGCACATTTACAATTCACACCACATTTGATAGAGGACAAACTTTAATGGAGGACCCACACCCCCACAAAATATCTTTTTATATGGAATACCACTCCATAGAGAGATGATCCAGACCCTTTATAGTGTGGGGTATTACTAAGTCACCCTGAGTAACGAGTATTGGGGACCCGCACCTAGGTGAAAAATGGGAGTACCGACCCTGAAAACTCATCAATGAACTAACCTGATCACTATCATCATCCATGCATTGATAGAGAAATAGACATAGTAGAAAATCCATATGAAATATATAATTCATTAAAATGAAGGCTACCGTAGCTCTTAATGTGATAAAATAATCATGATAGTCAACTCATATGCCCATAACTGAGTCCTAAAATGGGGATACACAAGGAATAAGTTTATCAAAAAAGTACAATACATCTGAATAAGGTGACATTGCAAGTGACTTCATTAAGAAACCTTGTTATGTCCTATCCTGGAAACATATATTCCATCCATTTTACTCTATATCGAATGCCAATGGGGTAAAAAAGCGCGTTACTTTTCTGAGAAACCTAGATGTGTCCATACATGGACATTGCATGGCCTATGATATGGATCAACATTTAGAGTAAAAATGTTCACACAATGTGTATATTCACCTGGGGTACTGGGCATATTCCCTTGACACATGAATTTGGTAGCCAAGCTCTCTCCATCTTACATACCTAGGGGAATTGGACAATTCATCTCACCAGGGGTCCTGAGCGGGTGCTATTTGAACAACTATTGTTTTTTTAAGTAGTGTCACACAAACTGTGGTACCATCCACACAATATTTGATATTTAAATAAAGTAGAAACCATATACCCCATGAGATCCTAAGATGGATGTTATTTTTTGACTAAGATACATGAAACAAAGTGATGTGTTTCTCAGAAATTGATAATCTCTAGTACATAGAAACCATATTCTCTACTCCCACTTCCTTCCACACCATTTGAATACTCAAATCCATAAAAAATGAATTTTTTATTTATTTTTGGATTTTTATTTTTTGGTGGCTGAATTTCATAACTCATGTCACTCATGTGGTTTCCATCATGAAACTCATCTATATTTAGGATCCCAATTAACAAATATTTCATTCAAATCTATATATCCATATTGATAAATAATAAAAACATCAATACCTAAGTCATTCATTCATACATAGTGACTATGGAGGTTTGATCACACTCGAATACGACATGGAAATGTTGAATAAATGAACTGTTGGGATAAAGGTGAAGTGTTAAAATAATAGTTTTTAGAAAATAATAAGAACAATGTTGGGAACATCTTTAGAATATGTGATATTGGTTAAAATAAATTAATTATAGAACTGAATAGTGTAAAACACATTCCCAAAATATATTAAAAAGTTTGATTATGAAATCCAAATAAAACTGGACTCATGTGAAGAATGGAAGATGACATCAATAAAGTAGTTATGAAAATCCATGATTGTCACAAAAAAGGGTAAAATCCAAAAAAATTCCTACCTCCTGAGTGGATTGATTTTTGGTGAATAATGACTCTACAGGTAAATATATTTATAATCTTGATGCATTCAATATCTATCTCCGGATTCACAATGATCGTTCTAAACCAATAAAAGTTCCCAAGTCACAAATGTAAACATTGTTACCACCCACCTCCTCTATTATCTCCATAGGTTATGTGTGTAACCCTATAAATTTTATATGATAGTGAATTTATAATATTTGAATTAGGTTTTAGAACATTTTAGTAAATTAAATAAAATAATAAAATCACCCACCAACATCCATATTCCACAGAACATCTAACGTTGAACATCCCTTTTTTTAAATAGGGTAAAACCCACATTATGGAAACAATCATGGTATCACATTTTTCTATATATGTTCTGAATAAATCTAAAACTATTTATTCTAGAAATATTCCCTCACGTGCATTAATATAGATTAATAGTGGGGACTTTCAATAACAAAAAAATAGCGTCAATTTCAAGAAAAAACACACAATGATATATATATATATATAATAATCAAGGGAAAAAAAGAAACTATATTAATTACACCAATAGATAGAGAGTCCATTGATGACTAATAAGAATACAATAAATCCTCCTCACATATCCCACCTTCTTAAATTTATTTATTTTCTAGTATTTTGATTCAAATGTTATAACCAAAGATATTTTCTAAAACAAATATTTTACATATGAAAATATTTAATTCAATATGAAAGCACCTGAAACATCCACTTTCTTCTTTGGTTAGTTTTAGTTTATCTTCATTTGGCCTCTCTTGTTACATATATAACACACTACATTATTATCATATTATTTTTGATAGATCCTATTATTCTTTGGAGGATGGTGTTATAGAGACTTTGACATGGAATTATTATTTAATCATTTTACTAGTTTTAACATTTCATATTAACCATAAGGAATATGGGTTTTTAGTTCTAGTTTTCAATATCAACATTGTGAATAAGAGTAAGATGTTATGAAAATGTCTTCTCATTATTTCTCATAGTATAATTTGTTATCGAACTAGTGAATAATTTATATAGTGATGATAAAATGATACCTATGGGAAACTCATCAACGATATTAAACCGTATGATTTGTAATAATTCCATTTTGTAAATCATTTTTACCACGTTAGAACCTACTGGAACTATCTCTATATGATTGTATGAGAATAGAGAATTAGTGATGTCATATCTCTCTTATCTCATAGTCTCTTGATAAATATTACAATGGATTGAAATGTTACTATATGAATCCATATACACTTACTTATTCATAAGATTTTTGGAGAATGATAATATGATGATAAATTTGAAATTAATTGAAGCATCCACAAGTTTTATGTGGAGAGATACTACTTTAACACCAGCCTCCATTGTAAGGGTTCTAGGATGTGGGGATTTGACAAAATATAACTTCCAATCATAACATTATATAATGAATAAATGTGAATACCATTACTATACATTAAATTTGGGAAAATGATAGTAATTACTATTATAGATATGAGTAATATTGCTGATGACTTGTGATTTTCAATTTATACATATTATGAACATTTAATTAATACATCTTTGATTACCAAACCATATTAAGAAATTTAAATTTTATTAGACTTCCAGAATATTTTGGATACTTTCTACCCCTCACCAGTATCTCGATAATACCATTTTTTCATCTATATTATAGTGAAAAGAGACAATATTCAATTATAAAAAAGAAAAAAATATTCTGGATAGTTAATATAATTGTTTTTGGTTTGTTTACCACTTCAACTTCATTAATTCACAGTTTATTTATTTGTTGAGTGGAATCAACAGGTATTAAATATTGAATTAATATTTCGTCAACCATTTCCTCTCAATTAAACTAATTTCATCTCAATAATTCCAACCATTCTGTGAATATTGTTATGTCAACCCAAAACATCATGTTAAAGTTCCCTGACAGTTGAAAGCACACAGATATTGGTCGATCCAAAACATTGAGCTCTCTGTTCAACTCTAACACATGTAATAGATGGGTTTAATGACATTGTATTTTAGTTAATCATTTTTTACTCTGATTCATATAATCAATAAATTATCTCAATTGATGAGCTGATAATATTAACTAGATTTTAAATTATTCATTAACTATCTACGATATAATTTTCACATAATTTTGTTATATTTTATTCCTTGTTTAATGTTTGCTAAGTCATATATTAAGTGATCTCAAATCTTCCAAAAATAGTTATAATAAACAATCCCATTGAAAAAACTAATATATAAGTGTCATAATATTGATATTATTTAATGGTTTATTTACATTTAAGATGATAATCTAACTATTCACTATTGGGGAAAATAAGTAAAACATTATTAGAGTTTATATTATAGCATTCCAACTCAACTAATATGTATTGTTTCAATTGGTTTCTCCTTAGATCTAATACATAAACCCCCCATATTACCTGGGACCTAAATCCTAGAATAATCTTTTACATACATGCTTGGGAGGGGAAGCAATTAGTTTGATATAGGTGGTTTACATAAAACATATCACTGGAATGCATCCCTTACATAGTAAGGAGTAGTGGATTAAATTAAGCCAATTATATTATTTAAATAATATCAAATTAAAATTTCAGTCAAATAAAAAAATCCTTGTCTAATCCTATGATAATCCAAATAGAATGAAATGAAAATACATTTTCAATTGATCTATCTACTACATCAATTAATAAAAATCTCCAAATATTAATCTAATTTATCGAATTTATACTAATACCATTTTATCATACTTAAAATTCCATCAATTATAAATTTTAATCAAGTTAAATAAAATAATTTTATATAAATGTTATAAATAACAGATGTGTACCTATTGGTAGTCACTAGTACTCACCTAAAGTGGCCAACATGATCATTGTATTTCTATATTACCTTGTAATCCAACTCACATTGTGTGATATGTAATTATATGGATTTCACTATCAAACCAATGCCATATGGAACACATGTGAATTTCACTGCACGTGATTCTCTTCATGAACATAGATAGTTAATAAGTACTGACCATAAGAAAGCCGGTAGATTTATAACTTTACAAAAAACATAATTCAACATATATTTAAAAATACCACTACAAAAAAATCTTATATCATATAAATGAAACTCAGAACACACGAAATTATGTTTAATTTTATAATTAATTATTTTATACTTAGAAATTTTTTTTTCTAGTAACTATACAACATAAATTAATTTACTCAACATTTAATCTCATCTTCAGGTATATATGATACATTTTTAGGGTCAAGACACATCTTAGAATGGAGACATGTATGAGGTACATTGAATTTACCTTTTTTACTCAATGTGTTTCCTAGAGGTTTTTTGGGATGTCAGTCCTATTGTCAGCAAGAAAATTCATGACATCATTGGACCCTTGTATTATCTATTATAAAGGAAATTGAATTACACATTATGTGTGCAGGTTACATGAAATGTTGTTCATAAATCCATATTCCAACATACCCTAATCAACACGTTTAATTGATTTTATCAGATCACAAATCAAATTTCATTTGTCTGATCCTATATTATCATGAGATATACACATGATATGTGGGAAACCAATGTTTATATTGAGGTAGATGTCGTGTAGTCTTATGTTCTCAATAAATAAACTTTGGAATCTCAAGATGGTGTTTTTGGATGCCTTTTCATTTTAAAAAAACATATTTATTGGTAATGTGAGTGAGAATTGAGGAGGTGAAGAGAAAAAAATATTTTTAATTTTAAAAAAAATATACCTAAAGAAAAATAGATTGAATAGACATACCATTTGGTCAATTATAAATAACTAATTATAAATTAACTATGTGACAAATCTGATACAACATTTTTGTATTGGGAATAACAGAAGCACCATTTTTCGCATGGGTGTTTTGGGTTTTTAGTATTAATTCATAAAAAATAATTTCTATGCATAATTAATGATCCCATTACCAATGGAAGTCATAGATTACATTACACGATTATACATAAAAACCAAAAGGGGGTGATCTTCAAATTTATTGATAATTAAATTATAAGTGGATCTAAAATTACCACAATTTTTAATTACTTATTTATTGAATATCATTTTGATAATATTTCATCGTACTATTGGTTCACTACAGGATCCAAATGTATAATACCTTTTGCGATGATCCAAAGCATTCACCACAATCTATGAATGTATCCATACAATAATTTGGTGCTGTCCAGGAAAATCATAATTAGGTGTGTCCTTCAAATTTGATCATAAAAAATTATTCCATGAGGATGAATAACTCTAGATTATCTCACAATGGATTGGGAGAATAGGATGAGAGAGAACACATTAGATCTCTAGAAATATCTAATGGGATTGGGAGAGCTTCATGCTATCCATTATGGATAAAAAGTATGTTTTTATAAAGGGATATAATTGGATATTTACTATGTATGGTTTAGGATTGGGAACATTCAAAAAAGACCCTTTCAAATTAATTAATTGTTTTTGAACCCCATATCTTATTTATAATAAATTCTTAATCTACATGACAAGTTAATAACTTAAGAATAAACAACGATCATTTTTATCACCACCCATCAGACCATTAGTGTTGGTATCCTTATCATCCTCCAATTTTTCCCTTCTCTTAACAATAACTATTTATTTAATGAAATTTGTAATTTAAATATCTATAAATAAATATAATAAAGAGTTTATTCGTTATTCATTTAAAATGAATATTTATTATTGTAATTTAACTCATTTATTCATTAAAATAACTTGTGGTAAAATCATTTGGATGAACTAAAAACTAATAATTTTAAATCCAAAAAGTACGAATAATATAGATTCCAAATTTATTTAATCAACAATGAATTTCATATAAATTTAAGATATAATTAGTGTGTTACCCTACACGTATAATTTCCAATTTCATTATGTAGAACCTCCTAAAGTCCGTGGTTAGTATCTAGAAACACACCAAGGCACCCTTTCAGAATGAATATAGTTTCTAACACCTATGATTTATTATTATTTAATATAATACCTTAGTCATGATATCTACAATACAAATGGTTTTAGATAGCTCTCATAAACCAATGTGATCGATTTATCTTTTTTTTGACCATTTAGAAACAAGAACACTCAATGAAAACAATGGCTATTGCTCTATCTAGGCTATCCCATTTATATCAAAGACCCGGAGATATGAAATTCCATTAATAGAGTGAAGAAATAAATGTATTGATGAATTATCATGTTATGAAATATCACTAAAGTTGAAACACACACATCATCCTTTTCTATGAATATATGTTTTATAATTTTTCAGTAATCAATTAAAGTTGATGGCTTATAGTATTCCTTAATTATAATCACAAAATACTAGGAACAACAAACACATCCAAATATTGGTATATATAATGATATATAAAATAAGGATTTCATATAGGCATGTTTATTCTCATAACCTTTTTAAGGGAAATTATGAAGGAAGAACACCAAGACATGCATCCATAATATTTTATGAGGCTTTTACAAATGATATCAGGAATCATGTCTGTACTATTAGACAATGTAATACGACCATAAAACATGGTTCAAATAATATTTTCCTAGAATCTAATGTATCACTTCATATAAGGTAACTGATATATACTTTTGATGAGGCATATAACCTTATGAAATTATAATAATCTATGTCATATTGGGGAAAATTCATGATTTGATATGAAACATCATTATTAATCATGAAAATTAAAACAAGTAATCATCTTGTACTTAGAGGTTGGTTCGAGGGAACTAAATCTAATAGTACATGTTTTTAAATTTAATCAATTGTGATACTTATTTAATTCATAGGGTAATATATAGTATCATCCCATTAGTTCAACCCATTTCAACCACCTTCTAGGTACATTATTATATCATGATAATTCATCATTCCAACACCATACCATTTCACCAGATTTTCATAGTCTCCCCACCATTTTCTCTTATTCAACTTGTGAAACACCGACATCATGAAAGGAACCTTATTCCCAATAGATTAAAATCTTAGACATGTCACCCTCCATGTGAACTTATGATGCAAAATTTTTGGAGGAAATTTTTAATGACCCTCTATGATGGTGATATTACATAATTTCCTTGATTTGGAAGCTTTGGTGGAGATACAAATGATGCATATAATGGCAGCCATAAACCAGTTCAAAATGCATACCTTTGAGACTATAGAGATTTATACAGACCATTGGACAACATTATTTATACATCCTGGTATGTTCTTATGAAAATTATTTTCTTTGTTCTGTCTATTTTTTTGAATCATTTTTGTCTATATTGAACAAATAATATACTATAACATTAATTCTATTTTCTTTTACATTAATAAAATTTTAATGGGTGGGTGATGATATTTCTATGAACTTTTTTCCAAAATGGGATGAAGAACATTAAATATTTTCTTCTTTTTTTTATTGATTTCTTATCATTCCTTTATATTATGATTTCTATATATATTTTTCTAATGAAAATCATTTTGATTATCCTAAATCCTTTATTTTCTGTGATTTTTTAATCATGAAACTAATTTTTATATAAAACACATAATTAAACCTAATAAGATATATATAGATTCTTTGACATTTCATAAGGGTATATACCTTAATTAATTGTAAAAAATTACTATCACAACAACTTGATACATAATGCCTTCAAACTATTATGAAATAAAAATATTTGATGATGAAAATGATTTATTTTCTACAGAATCAGAATAATTTCTCTGACTATGTGACCAATGTTTATTGATTCTTTGTATGAATCAATTTTATCAACAATGAACTGTACCTTAAAGGGGTTTAACTGCACTATTTATCAGTATTTCTATATTTAAAACTTTGATAAATTATATTGTTATTTATTACACTCCATTGGATACGTGGTTATTAAATATATTTCCAGTAAATCCACTATTGATGTAATTTTTCATAAACATGAGAAACATTGTATGAAATAAACCTGAGTTGGAAGATAATATAAGTGATATAGATTGTTCAACATTAAAATTAATTCTTATTTTTATATTAAATCATATTTAGATGAGTTAAATATTATCAATATTGATTAATCATATATTAATGTTCTTGGTGATGATGGGGATCAAGATATAATCCTCCTAATTATTCTTCATAATTTCTTGAGAGCTCCATTATTTAAAAGAGGAAGTGTGGAAATGAGTCATTATATCTTATGGAAGTAAAATATGAAATTCCTTCGAAAAAATTTCATTCTAAAACTGAAAATAATGGTGAGGTTTAGATTCCTCTTACTAATAGAATGCCCTTGACCAAGGGTATGAAGAGATACATTATTACAGATATAAGAAAAAACAAAAAAACCCAAGTATTTGGGAATGTATGATGATAGGATGTTTAAAAACAATAATTTTGGGAAACCATGGAATATTTGAATTGAGTGTAAGAAATACAGGAAGTGTTCTCTTCCCGATGAATCTACTATAAATCCCCTTTTAACTGATGTTTGTTATGATAATGGAGTTGCCCAAAACGTGGCTTGGCATGTTCCTACAATTGAGTGATTATAATATTTTAGTTTTTTCCACTCATATATTTCATAGTAGGGACTCACTATTGGAATTAAATCAATTTGTAGATAGATAAGTGGTCTTAGGAAACAACTGAATAATAAGGGTTTTGGGTGGATGTTTTATGTACATAGAACTAGATGATCCTTCCATTATCACATTTCCCGATGTTATGTGGGTCTTTGAACAGTAATGGAAATTTATCTCTTTATGGGTGCTAGACTAGAAAGGGATTGTTCTCATTTCTAAATCAAGGTACCTTAAAACCATCATTTTTTCTTGTGTAATAATCATGTTTTCTATTGTAAATGAAATTTTTATTCTGAATGGTGAAATTCATTATAAGAAACCAGGAAGTGTGTTTGTTACCTATATTAATAACAAATTTTTATAGAATTATATTTTAAGAATATATTCTCAAAGTTTCATTAATAACTTATTAATCATGGGATATTGAATGGTGTTACACATATAAATATCCTTTTTGTGAATATAGTTTCATGGACATGTCTATGAGGGCCAACATTCAAAGGTTCAATTTCAATAAAATTCCATATTTAGATTATATACAATCACTTTTATGAGGTGAATATAGGACCACCCACCATGGTGGATGATCTTATTTTGTTACCCTTATTTATGTGTATTCTATAAATTTGTGTATTTACATTCATAAGAACAAGTATTATCTATGTGAAACATTTAAATCCTATAAAATCGTACTTTAAAAGCATATCATGATAAAAATTAAAATAATGAGAATATACAATGGGCTTGAATACATTTCTATTTAATTTGTACAAATTTATGAATCTAAAATAATTTCCAAGCATCATAATTTAAGGGAAACTCCCATGGAAAAAATTTGTCCTAACCTATTTATGAGACAATTCTTGAGTGGATTTGAACTATACTTTCATGCACAAGCATACCCAAATAATTCTATGAAGATGATATAAAAACTATACTATATTTTTTATATTATATTTAAATCCATTTCTAATACATTTAAACCTCTATAATTACTCTGAGACAATAATTTTCATTTATTATACCTCTATAGTGTTTTGGGTGTAATGCTTATGCCCATGCAAAAACTAAAAAATTAAAACTTATACCTCTTAAGTGTTGGTTTGTGGGCTATCTTGATGGTATTAAAGGGTACATAATTTTGGTCAAAAAACC
The DNA here is from genome assembly GCA_963277665.1 of Viscum album. Classification (NCBI taxonomy): domain Eukaryota; kingdom Viridiplantae; phylum Streptophyta; class Magnoliopsida; order Santalales; family Viscaceae; genus Viscum; species Viscum album. Next base: position 1,017,194,518 of record OY728133.1, on the reverse strand, counting down.
CATGCATCTGAAATGAATAATATTTAGAGTAGTTGGTTTTAATGAGAATTTTTCTCTAGAATCTAAATCTATGACTACAATTAGTGACGATACACATCAAATTGATGTTATTAATCCTAGACCACTGGCCTAATTTTATGCTCCAATGGATTCCTCAACTATTAAACCTAAAAATGAGACCCATTATAAATCTATATATGACATTAATTTTTTTCTAAGGATTCTTAAAATAAAAATGATTGTCAACTATCCTGAGATAGTGTTAGAACGGTCACATGACACCCAAAACAATTTATCCAATATGATATGGATCCATTTTACTTCAATATAACTCAAGATATATTAGATGATAATCCATAATAATATTACAAAGATATTGATGAAATATATTAAAGACACCTGATCTATTCCACGAATGAGGAAATGAAATAATTAATGAAAAATCACACTTCAAAGATTGTTGGTTGATCTTTTAATTTGAAAATAATTGGATATAAGTGGATTTATAATTAAATGAAATAAAATTATGAATAAAATGAAATTATGCATAAGGAAATAATGGTGTCCATGTGGTTTAAAAAAATAAATTAATTTATTTTGATAATTTACTTTTTCCCTTTTTGTTAAATATATATCCATTTGAGGGTTTCTGGTTTCTATTGATTGTCATTATTTTTAGATTGATCAATTAGTTCAAAAAACTACCATTCATCATAGTAAAATTGATGAACAATTATATATGAAGGATCCTCATTTCTACATTAAATTATCTAAACCAAACATGGTATTTCTATTAAATAATCCCTTTTATTAAAAAATATATGTCTTGTAAATTTTATAACATGTTTGATTCATTACATATTAATAACCAATTTATTAAGTGTAGTCATGATGCATGTGTCTAATTTAACACACTTTAATATAGTAGGAATTACATACTATTACAGTTAAAGGAAATATTAATCATATGAAATAATATCAATATAATTACTTTTATTATTCCACAATTAAAGATAGAATTTTGAAATAATAGATTATGTGAAACTTACTAAATTATATGTATATACAAAATAAGTTATATAGACAATGTACTATTTTACTTTTACCTTCTATATTATATTATTAATGTTGCTACATTATATTTTCTTGAGTCAGTTAAGAATCTTATTTTTCCTTTCAAAAAAATTAAAAACTTATTAACTAAATCCCATACTTCTACTGTTGATTTTGAGTACATGTCCAAAATCTATTATGCTAGTATTTTTAGAAGAATAATAAACCCTATGATATATAAAATTCCTGAATTATACATTTCCAGTTTAAGTTTTTATTGAACCATGTTGAATTTGGGAAAGAAAAAATTGGTCGGTGTTTAAAGATATTCTTTGGTTCAAATCAACCATAACATCTTTGTATTTTTATTATGGTATTAATATGGATTAAAATAAATTTATTGTTGGATATGAAAACTATAACTATGTAGTTAAGGATGATATAAGGAAACTTAGTACTATCCAATTCATCACTTCTTGGTGAAGAAAGTATCCTAAAACATAATATGAAATTATTTATGATACTCTAAAATTTTTGTACTGAGAACATTACCGTCATGAAATAACCTAGGTCCACCCCGAACATGTCACTCGATCCAGCTCAACAAAAGGCCAAGGAGGCATTCCTGATACTTTTGGATGGAAACATGTGAAAATAATAAAATAAAAGAAATTGGCAATGATTACTCCCAAAAAAATGGAAAATAAGTGAATATAAACTAAAATAATAAAAGGATAACCACCAGTAGTCGAAATAAATAAAAGCACACATACCTCCATGTGACCATGTGGGTCACCAAAAAACACTAAAACGATGTTTACCCATGGTGAATAAGACAGATCTAGAAGTGGCACCCAAGATAAAAAATAAATAATGATATAGTCATGAGTATTAAAACTCTGTAGGTTTTCCCGTATAAACTTTTCTACATTTCCTTTATTTAAAATTAAAACAGTTCCATGCTCATTTGAAAAGACAACTAGATAAAAAATACATTCTTCCTTTTCTTATTAAAATAACTAACAAGAGTAAATTAAAAAATAATAATTTTCCCATTTTAATATTGATAACACATTGATAAATATCACTATACTTCCAATAATATATTTGTAAAAAAAAACATGTGATGGATGACACATTTTACTTAGAATTCCTATCATCAGGTGTGACCAAACAAGGGTTAGCAAAAAATTCTTTTCAATATTTATGAAATTAAAGGATTATTGAGAAAAAAAATATAATAGATAAATACCATAGAAAACCATGATAAATAATGGAAAGCACCATTTTAAAATCCTATATAGCTATGTTAGGGGGGACCTAGGATCTACATAACATAGTGACCTGGTATACATACCATAACCCACAACATCATTATGAACTATCCACTATATGTGGTTCAATCTAATGTTTTAGTGGTCTCCTATAATCATCACATTTTTAATTAGGGTAGTTGTGTAAATCTAGATAGGGAAAACCTAGCCTTATCCATAAATATCCTCATAGTATACTTTTCCTACTATGGCTAACTATGTACCCCTATTTTCCATGTGATCTATTTCAACTGGGGGTGAGTTTTTATCATGTTAACATATATGAACATATCATTTACATTACCCAAATACCCATTTAACATCTAACCAAATATCTCCCTCCTTGAGTGCATTCTTTGTTTTTAGTCACATAGTCTTTAATAGGAACATATCACAACTATCACATTATACATACACATCATATTTCTGAAACAAAGGGGCATGCCTCATAGGGGTTTTCTAGTTCCATAATTCATTCTAAAAATGCCAAACATGCCTCATCACATTACAAGGAATTTTTTTATTTCAATTAACACAATTTACCATCACCTTTATGTTCCATATAAAATTATAAACCCAATGGAACATGGAAGTCACCAAACATTTAAAAAATATTGAGACTATTTTAAACTAAATGTATCCCATTTAAAAGTAAAACTGAATTCCTAGAAACCATATAAAGATACACTTTCAAAGAATAACAGTCAGAAATATACATATTGGTAACACATGCATTTCATACTGAAATAGAAATAAATTTAAAAATTAAATGAAATCAAAGATTTCCAATTTAATGGATTAGGTATAAGGAACCAAACTCGAAATTATAGTGTGTGGCTTTAGAAGATGGAAACTCAAACCATACCGTTACCTCTTGCACATATATGCACATTTTCAAATATATATATAAGGACACCTAGACCTTAGGTACATATTTTTATAGCCAAACATGTACCAGGGGATCCGTACATATACGCTTACACATGCATATACCTCTATACATTACATAAACAAGAATTTTTCAAATATATATACATAAGCACACATATCCCAAATATATATATTCATACCTCCATGTGTGAATATATATATATATAAATGGGGGAACATACACATATATATACCTACCAATTCACACAGAAATAAGCATATTTTATCAATGACAACCTGTAACCACCACAACGAGGTCCAACGTACACTAGAAAAATATTGGGAACTCATTCATTCTATATTATTTTGTTAAAAATTGATGAAGAAAATAGAGAAACTAGTACCAACTCCTCTAATCATACCCAAGCATCAACATCCATCCAAATTATGTATTAAGCCCATTGTATGAGGTTCCTAGTATACCATGTTCCCTTGAGTGTATAACCTTATCATTCACAAAATGTAAGAATGATAGAGGCTTTGATATCTAGAACCACACCAACACCTCTAATCATACCGAAGCATCAATATCTTTCCAAATTATGTATTAAGCACAGCGGATGAGGTTCCTAGTATACCCTGTTCCCTTGAAATGTACCATGGTTGGAGAGTAAATATTAAACATTAGTTCTAAGTGTCATGAGGGTTGGATCATCATTCTAGTTATTTAGAAGTCCAATCATGTAATGTAAATGGTTTTTGGTGCGGATAAACAGTGCTAATCCCGCTCTATTAACCCCTTTAAAACAAGATAAATTTTGAGCCTTCTATATACACCAAGAAACTACAAGAACGATGACAGATGTACGTTTGTTTTCACATCCTGCAATGCCCATGCCATGAAACTAGCACTCAAATAAGTTGATCCCTAGAATATTTGATGAGGAGAAACTAGTGAAGTCACCAAAGAAGCTTGATAAGACATGGGTCAAATCGCTCCCAAAAATTGGTGATCCATTGTCTCCAAAATTCTACAACACATGCATCTAGAGAGTAGGCTAATGCCCAAGAATTAGACAATATCTTTAGTGTTCAATGCTTGGTTTCTTATTCCATATACCAGAAACATGTATTTATAAGGAATTACAACCAAAAAGCATACCTAAAAACCATGGTTAACAAAAAAAACTTTATCAACCATGAAATGAAATATCAAGAATTGGGATAATAAACCATAAAAACCAAGAATCAACCAAAATAATACCCCCAAAACTAGTTAGGGTTCGACCAAGGCCTTCACATAACACAAAAACGAAGAAAACCAAGAAATCAGAACCAAAAAAGGAAGAGGATAAGAAGGAAAATCTACTTGGAGAGATATCAGAAAAGGTCATCTAAAATATTGACCATTGGGAGTTGGGGGAGGAGGTTGTGGTGAACCATGGTTATCCCCCTTCGGCTGGGGTGTCACATGTGGTAGGGTAGGGGAGTGGTGGGGTGGGGGGTGCTCAGCCAAATGGGGTGAGAAAGGTCCCTCAAGGGGTTTTAAATAAATTTAATAATGATAATAATAATAATAATAATATTTAAATATATTTTTTTTTATTTTTTATTTTATTTTCAATTTTATTTTTTATTCTTTTCAACATGGGTAGACTGCATGGTTTGGCCACACTGTTTGTCAAAACATTCTCTAACTATGAAAAACATACACAAAAGAAGGGACCCTCACACTGTCTAGAATGATAGTTTGAGAAACTATGTACCAACCATGAATCTCATCCCTTTTATTTGATAGAACCATTTCACATGCTCATCGCAAGCTTTACTCTAACCATGGGCAATCCATGCTCCACAAATAGAATGGTTCACGATCACTAGTAGGCCTAGCACAGTTTGAGAAAGACCATTCTCAAATAGTACACATGTTACAACACCACAAAATGAATCCAAATCAAAAATAATTTCCTTGATAACTCCTCCATAACCATAAAAATAATATCCGAAATCATAAAAAGGAATGAAATATGTAAATAAAATTGACCTAGTGTGAAAAATGATCTAACAGAGGCTTTAAAGGATATAATATGGTGAAATGGATTTCTTTCTAATCTCAAGTAGTATAATTCTATAATTACTATCTTATTTGATAGAAAATATTTCTTATATTTACTTATAATTTAGTATAGATTTAATAATTTAAACACATATAAATTAGGATTCATTCATTACATATGTTTTTGAGGATATGAAAACACGTGTAAACATGATACATACTAATAATAATTTGACTGATAATTTAACTACAGATGTGGGGTTATCTATATTCGACCAATACTAAGATAAAATAAATTTGGGTCTAGTTCTATAAACATTGGTGCTTGAATATCACCATATTATATGAATATTATAGATATTTTTTAATTTTCTTATCATATTAAAATTATTTTTTTCATATTTTCTATTTATGTTCTCTAAATTGTATGGATTAATAATTGTATGAATTATTGTATTACTATAAAATTTTATATGTTTATTCTATATTATGGTCTCTGTACATTTATGCATTAATATCTCTTATGTTTGAGTATATTCATTTTGGATTATTCATTTTTCTCTCATCCAATGCTTTAATTACCTAAACATTTCACTAATCTTCTCCCATGAATCCTCTTGGAAATTGATAATCAAAACCACCCTTGAAATATTGGGAAATTAAGTATGAAACATATTTTAATCGTGTTCTTTTTTTAATTTGACAAGGTCTTTGTAGAATCATCTCATTTTCTTAGGTCATTTATTACATCTATTGGGTATTGTTTGATCTTAAGGGAATTCATCACCCCTACAAAAAATAGCTTTGCCTCATTATCTTAGTCTACCTCATCCTAATTTATATCATTATTTTTTTTGAAACCCAAGATTATCTGATAGATTCAAGATTCATGATAGATTATAATCATAAGACCATCATAGTCCTTGGGAATTTTTAGAGTCCCATTTTTTTTTGCAGATTAAATATTATTATTTGTACAAAATATATAGGGAGATTTAATTGATCTGGAGTCTTGGGAAAATAACTAGATGAAACATATAGTGGGGTGATCATACAAGTATATAAGCCATACCTTCAAGATGCAGGGAGTGATCCTAGAAGTTAGACGATGTAAATTTTCCATCAATTTATGTTTATTTAAAATTTTATTCTTTTTTTTGAAAAAATTATGGGAAATGGTTTTGTTTTCATTCAACACATTCTAGACTAATTTTTTTATTAATTTCATGTGGAACTTAACAATTGTTTGTGTGTGTGTAGTGTTCTTATAGTGCATGTAGGTCCAAAATGAGCTGAATCACATTAAATCATGGTTTCATTTTTATTGCGTCCATAAGATTTATTTCAATTCTAGTTTCTTTTTATATAATATTATTGAGAGACATATTGAACCATCAAAATCATTAATTATTTTAAACTAGGACAAATTTAATTATGTTTTTTTTGAATTTTCAAAACTTAATTATACCCAATTTTATTTTCCTTCTTTTATGTCAATTTTATAGGGGTGTAAACTTCATCCTTTTCCCTAGAAATTAGTAAATTGGGTGGAGAATTGAAGTATATAGTCACAATTATGATCAATGATATTTTATTTATGAAAAAGTATCATATGGAAATCTCGACCATGAAGTGTGTAGGAATGATAACCATGCGAAATCTATATACAAAACACACATGAAATATTCCTCTAAAAATAAAAAATCGGTATTAAAAATTCAATAATTAAAATTATCAAAAAAATAAACAACAAATGAACATTGAATGATATCTAAAATAATATCTAAAATAAAAACCACAACATATTTAATAACACTATGTACTACCATTTATCACTACTAAAAAATACTAATAAAGGGAATAATCTTATCATTGAGAACTAAAAAGGATGAAAAATATACCATTTATTATAACTCTAAATACAATGATAAAGTAGCACCTTTATTAGTATTTTATTTCACACTGATAAAGGGTTCCATTTTTCGGGGATTCTTTAGTGCCAATAATGGGAACCTAAATTTATATATACATATTTTTATGAAATTAAATAGTTTATATATAACAATAAATATATATTTATATAAAGATAATATATATATATTTGTAATCATTTATACTTATCTTGTAATATATATTTCAATTCAAACTATATAATTTTAAAATATATATAGATAAAGATAAATATTTATTTGTAAATTTGAATATTTATATTAATATTATACAATTTATAATTAATACACACACACATATATATGCGTCTGTGTCTCTGTTGATATATGTATCTATATATATTAACACACTATAAAAACATATATTTATATATTATGTTTGTGTTCAAATAATGATGGGTAAATACATCTATGTGTCTGTGAATGTGTGAGTGGGAAATTATTTGAATGTTATGCGTGTGTAGTTTCATTTGTGTGCATGCATATTTATATGTATGTGTATATGTAATCATATGTTCTTTTTAGTGTTTCTATGTATGTATGTGTTTGTTTATATTTGTATTTATATGTGTGTAGTAACTAGATACACATAGGCATGTGATGGTTCACCAATATATCCCGAAATATGCACCAAAAATATTTATAAATTTATATAAATAATAATATTTTTAATCATGATTAATAATTCATTTTACTTTATATACACAATTAACACAATATATATATATATATATATAATTTAACTATAATAATTCTTGTCTACATATTTAAAATATAAATCTATTTAATTATAAATATTTAAATCCTACATTAAATTTTATATTTTTTAATTATTTGTATATTTTAGAAAATGATTATACAAGAAACAAATATTTATAAATTTATTAATGATATATTTCAAAAAAATATTTTTTCAATTACATAATTAATAATATTTTACTTGACAATTTAAAATTTCAATTACAGTTAATAATTAATTAAATTTATTTAATTTTCAAAAGTTGTTGATTCCTATTATATTGAAATTTTATAATATGTAATTTTTTATAATATTATTTATTTTATTCAGAATATTTATAAAAATATAAATATTTATACTAATATAACAGTTATTATAATATAAATAATTTTATTAACCAAAAATCATAATAATATTAATATATTTAATAATATATTAATAAATTTATTAAAATATTATATATTTATCATAATATTATCTTGTTTATTAATACGTTCAATATAATTAGTTTTTTAATATATTTTTATATTTAATAATAATGATTTTTTCATATAAAGTAATATTTTAATTTTTAATTTTAATTTTTATACAATTTGTAATATAATAAAAAATTTAATATAACATTTAATTTTTACTAATTAATTGAAGTTATTAAAAACATGATTAAGCACTGTTAAAAATCTCTTTATCATGGGTTTCCATTTTGCACTAATATTAGTGGGATTTATTAGTATTTTATTATCACAGATAAATCCAAGATGTTATTATTGTTAAAAATCACTAATAAATCCAACATTTATCATCCTTGTACACTATAGTGATGAAAAAGTGTCATTTGTCATCATTTTTTTGTATCGATGACAAAACAAATCCAACTATTTTAAAAGAGCCATTGGAAGGATCACCTGATGTTCGCATCGTTCATGTGATGATGTAAGTGATAGTATGTCGCTGCCTTCTTCAAATCTTTCAGATATATAAACTATCATAATAGTGGCTGTGTAATTTGTTACTCATTTTTAATATATCTTCCATATTTCCTCAATTTTTTTTGGATTTTTTCCCTTATCTTATTAATGTTTTTCCCCTTAATCATACAACTTTTGGTTATTCATTTTCAACATTTGGATTGAACACTCCACAGATACAGAAATCTCATATTTTTTCATTATTTTTTATATTCTTGAAAACATCAAGAATACTTATTGAAATAAACTCACTCTTCCTCTATTATTGTTAAAATATATATTTATGATTCCATGTTCACTATATCAGCTATACTTTTTCATCAGTATCTAGATTTATTTCAAGATATAAATTCTATGATTTTTTATAGAAATATATTCTTCCTCATTTATTTAATGGTTTTAAAAAATTATGTCATTTTGTTTCTTCTATTTTACCTTTTAAATGTTAGAAAAATCATCATTATTTTTTTTGACAACATATAAACCTTTGTTTGATTTCTTATTTCCATACTATAATGTGTTTGTTTAACTATTTAATTCAGAAATTCATGGATATAATATTATTATTAAATAAATGTTTACTTGTTTAAATATCAAAGAGTTATGTGTCTCACCTCCACTACTCTGTTGTTTTGCAACATCTTATATAGACTAGTTTATGTCATAGTAAATAAACCCCCCACCATTTCGAGAATAATTTGATTATTATTTTCTCTAGGTATGTTTATAAATTATAACTACTAAAATGAGTCAAACCATTACATAATGATTTATATTTTCCATTATATATAATAACTATATGAAGATCCTACATTTAAAAAAAAGTAACATACATTTGATTTTTTTTCTTAAATTGAATTTGGTTCACTGACACAAAAAAAATTATTTTTGAAAGGTAGTTAACAATGGTGTTATCTGTTAATTGTTTCACATATGCGCTTAACCAAAACTTATCTTGAAGAACATGTATTTCCATGGAAATTTTCCAAATTATCATTAGTTTACACCAAAACATGGGATGTCTAAGCGGGATTTGATTTGTGCCTTTATCATCTAAGTTCCATTATATTTTCATTTTTATCTTGTCCTAATTATTTTGATAAGGATATATTTAACCAAAAATATTCACAGAATGTTAATAAAATGAATTGTTTCATCAAAAATGTTTATTTCCATCATAAATAGTTTTAGTAAAATATCTAACATTAAAATATAAAATATTTATAATTAGAAAATATTTTAAAAAAATTAAGTAAAAAAATACTTCCCACATATCAAGGATGTGTTAAAAAATAAATTTAGGAAATAAATCTATATGTATTATAGTTTTCATATGAAATATGATATTATTCAAAATTTTATAACGATAATCACCACTATTGATGAAATTATCTTTTTCAACCATTGGAGAATGATAGATAAAAAATATTTATTTTCCAAAATTGATAAATATTATTAAATTTACCATAATAAATATCATGTTTTACAAATTCCATAGTTTATTAAGAACATTAATATTGATAGGGAGTGAATTATCTCTCTTTATAGTTCTATTACAAAAAATAGATTGAATTGTGATATTTTTCTTCATGAAAAAAAGGGAAAATAAATTTTTTTATCTTTTAATTATTCATCTTCAACTATTATAAAAAAATTTTGATACAAAATTTTTATTTCAAATATGATGTTTCTGTTTTTTTGTAAATAAATAGTATATTTTTGGGATTATTGTCTCATAACATGGTGTGATTATTAGATATGAATATTATTAATTGAAATATATTTTAAATGAATAAAAAATGATGGATATTGATCATGTCATAAAAGTGTCTTGTAATGGGGTTATAGTGTTCCCCATGTATAAAAAAACATGTATAAAACCATTCTAAAATATGTTTCACAGGTATACATTGTCATTATTAAAGAAAAATTAGTCGATAAAATTTTCAAGAACACATGATCTATCAGAGAATAGATCAATATTATAAATTTTAGAGTTACCATGGGGAAAAACTGATTAAAGCTATTTACTAGGATAAAAATATGGTTTATGGATTATTTGATATGAATTAAAGTATGAATAATTATGAATATCATATGATTCATATGATTACATGTTTAAAGTAAGATAGATTTCATATTAAGGAGACAAAAATCAGAATAGAAGATGATATTCATGATTTTCCATATTTCCTTGAGAATATAATAAGATTTCATAATAAGCCATTGTAGATTGGTTGTACAAATTATAAAATATTCTCATCAATATAGAAGTCATATAATTGGAAATTTGGAAATATATGTAGTGGATTGAGAACTATTGAACTATTGACTATCTTTAAAAATATACAACTAAATGACAATGAACTTCCTTAATGATCATATATCATTAAACATATTCTATTTTCAATGGGTTGGTTCTCTTAAGGAATACATGATTGGGAAAATGATTGTATATTATTTCACATGGACTATGAATAATTTATCAAATTTCTTAAGTTTAGTTCATCTTGATACGAGAAATATGAATCATGTACTTCAAAATTTGAATGGTATTTTCTAATAATTCAATTGATTAATCACATATACTGAAGTGAATATACTACAAGTAAATTTATGTGGCATAAATATACATTTAATCCTGATGGGATACTTCTTCAACCATCAATCTCAACAAAATAGAAGAAATATAATCATGACTTTAATGAATTTGTAAATGAGTAAAGAAACCATCATCATGCACCATTTTTATATGAAAGGAATCAAACGACTGTTCAATGTAAGAATCATATTACATGTTCCATGATGCTGGTAAATAATTAATCCCTATTAATATTATGCATTAAGAGAAAATACATTATATTTACTCTGTATATATTAGAACCATAATAACCAGGTATTGATATTGAACATTTATTTTGAATCATTGATCAATGATTAAATATTAATTTGGGATTCAATTTTTATATTTTATGTCAATTTTTTAGATGAAGATTTCAGGTTAATAACTATGTTTCACGGGATGATAAAAATCTTTCCTATTTGTGGAAATGTTTTAGGATATATAATATATGAAATGATAGGGTTTCTAATTTGTTAAGAAGGAACACACTATGTTAGATTCAAACCTTCATTGAAGATTTTGGATCTATGAAACCACAAAATTTAACCTCATAACATAAATATTAATATGATACAATATCATTTGAATTGAATTCAAAAGAAGATACAACACCATATTCACTACAATGGAGATAAAAAATATGAAAATTATAACATATGGTCACAATTTCTGGTAATTTAAAAAAACAGAAACAAAATTGGTTGAAAAAAGTGATTAGTTTTTCTTATTACTATAGTAGAATTTATTATATAGTATAAATCATTATTATTTCATAAAAAATGAAAAAATGTTTGTTTTACTATCATTGTAATATAAATAAATATTCCTAGCTTAAAAATGAATGACATTATGGATTGGTTGGACATGATTTAATTGGGGTTTTGGGGAGATTTATCATAAGTAAATCGTGAAAGGTTTATTTTTATACTCTTGAAACTAACAACATTTCTAGGAAAGGGTGATTTGTGTTTTTCAAATTCATCAATAAATTAATGTTTTCATAGGGGTATTTAATAAATATCAGGAATATCATATTAGTTAAGTATTTGAATTAATGTTGTGTCTGTTAGACTGTTGTTGGCACTTTGGGGGGGGGGGGTCTATTTGGTGTTAATAAAAGTTTACCTATTCTATATTATTTTTCCCCTATTTTAATTCAAAAACTAATTTCTATTAGTGTAGTTTGATTTATTTTTTTATTTACTGTGAAAAAATATAACAGAAATATTCATATGAAGTATTTAAGAATGTCAATTATAATTGTTATAGCGTTTGGTAGATGAAAAAACATCTTTCCATGATTGTTTATTCACCTCAATCATTTATTTTCAACAATAATATGATATTTATTAAATTTATTGTTCCTCACACTCCAAAATCAATTATAAATGTGTTTAAAAATCAATATATTTCACAACATATATCTTTTTATAATCTTGCTACTCTTACCTAAGCAATTTCACACTGTTGTCACCATGTGACATGGTGATCTCACTTTTTACCCTAAGTCACACATGTTTCATGGAGTCCCAACTTATTTTTGTTGGTTTTTCAATAATGCACTTCTTTGAAAGTATATCTTTAATTCTATACTAGATAATGTTTCTCCAATATAATATATCTTCTACAGCACATATTAAAGTATTTGAATGTATTTTGACATTTAAGATACACTGAATGAAAATAATTCTCCACCACAGCTCGGCTTTGTTGTTCCTAAATATATACTTCTTTCTAGCTTCATACACAATTTAAATCAAATTCATATTTAAAATAAAATGGATATGAAACATAAAAATAATACCTTTTTTCGTTTTGTTCTCTTAAAAAACATAAAATAGATCTATGATGTTCTACTTTGATAGATCATTTGGTGTTTTTAACATAAATCATAGATTCTAAAATCATGTTCTCTCAAGAATAAGAAACATCTTCATATTTTCCAATTTCATCCTCCTTGATATCCTTAATATATAACTTCAATGATACACTATAATAAATTTTGTATTTCATTTTAAATATCAATAAATGGAACACATTTAATCAGTTTAATATCATCCAAATATTTTATTATCACATATCTTGGTTTTTATAATCATTTTTTCTACAAACCGATTTTAAAGTTAATGTAAAATAAATAAGTTATTTTATTATTTGAAACTCTTATTTATTTTGAAACATGAATGAAAATAAATTTACAAAATATCCATAATGGGAATGAATTATTCTTCCTCAAAACATCTAAACTAAAAATACATGTTCACATTTTCTATATATAAAAAAATATAAACAAATAGATTTTGAATTTTGAAATTAATTTAATAGTGGATTTATAACATTAACTGAAAATATTATAGACTATAATACATGATCTATACACAATAGAAACTCATCTTCACTATTAATCATTCACTTTGGGGTATATTACTAGTCATTCATCTAAAATCCTCATTAATACAAGAAATAACACATATCATACTAAGGTTGTAACATCCCAAGTAAGTAATGAATAATAGATATAGTTATATATGTCTATTTATGAATTAGATAGTGTTTTAGAGGCTTAAAATGAGAATAAATCCAACCTAAAGCAGGAAATACTCTAATATTTTTAAAAGATTGTTTTACCACCTTTTGATGGCGAACCAATTATAAATCTATATTTTGACAATTTTATAAGCTATATTTTCAAAATAAACTTATTCTTTATGATTGGGACATTGAAATTTACTTTGGATAAATTTATGGTATTTTTCTGATAATGTTCATTTTTCAATGAATAGTGAAAAATGTTGTATTTTAATTCAAAACCTCTTATTAATCTAATTTATTTATATGATTAGATTATCTTCTGAATTGGTTTTAATTTGAAATTATAATATAATTTTACCATTTAATCCAATAGTGGTCGTTGGAATTAATTTCACTTTGAAATTGGACTTAAACTAGTGTCAATCTTTTGATATATATTGTTTCATAAAAACACGCTATTTGTTCTGACATCGGGAATTAGTTATTAAATTAATTATTGTAACTTATATTTTTTTAATTTTTTAAAATATAAATCATTTTTTAATTCGGAATATCAAATATATCTTAGGGTTAAGTTTTGGTATTTTTCCAAAAAACATCAATTTTTGATGAATAGTGAAACCACTAAGTGGTACTTAAAAAAAACTGATTTTTCGTTTATAAGAAATTTTACCATATCTGTGATTTGAATTTCAAAAGTCCAACATACTTGGTTGTCATTAGGAAGTAAAATGTTGTTCAATAGGATTAAAATATTTTTTTTGGTGAATAGTAACTTTTATGTTTTAATCGCGATTAGAGGTAATTAGTGTAATTTAAGGTAAAAATAATGTTTTAATAATATGAAATGACCTTGACACATGTCCTAAAATTATTGGATGTGTCATGGACGACCAAGAAATCCCATTGGTCGATTTTTGGGACCCCATGGTGCCACTTGGGTATGATATGACATTAATGACTTTTATTTAAAGTAAAAGTAAAAATGACACAAACATGTGTTGTTTTACTAAAACAATTTTTACATGGGGTTAAAAAAGTCATATTTTTGACTATAAATAGTAATTGGAAAGCTAATAAAATTTCCTACATAATAGTATTTTTTTTATAATTTTTAGACCTTAAATAAATTAAATTATTTATGACATCATGATGATGCAGCGATTACCTCATTATTTAACAATATAAATAAAATGAAAATAAAATGTAAAATATAAGACCTAAACTTGTGAAAAACCTATTGGATTGGTGGATTTAAAACTATTATCACCTTATCCTGGAAATATATAATTTAGGGACCTTTAAAATCTGAAAATCATTTTATAATAATGTAACCTTTTATAACTCTCCAAGAGTTCCCCTCCTCTTATCTTATAAAAGGCCCCCACCTCTACCACCTCTCCCACACCTCTCAAGCCTTTGGATCGGCCAACCCCTTCCCATTTTGTCTCTACAAATCCTTATACTCATCCTAGAAACCTTACATTAGGTCGGAAACTCTTCACAAAACCCTTTTGGTTCAAACTAAAGAGAGTTACTCGATTTCAAGGTAATGTCTTCACTTGTGTGCTTTTGTTTTATTTTTCATCTCCTACCCCCTAAACACTTTTTATTCAGTTTTTTTGTAACAAATAAATTATCTTCAATATACTAGGATGTGTTTATTAGAATGATTCGAGCCACACTTACACACACCTACATCTAATGGTTAAATAACATATTGTTTCTGTGGATGGTGAATTTCGGCCTCACGAAACGATGATTGTTCAATATTCTTATAACACCTTCAATGGTGGCCATTAATATGTAACTATATATATATATGATATATAATATGTTTAGGTTTTCTTTAGGCTTCTGTATTTTTCATTTATTGAATACCTTTATGGTTTCCATTATGGGTAAACACGATATCTTCATTTTAGGAAGTGCGGACTACCGCCCCCTCAAAGTGATTTGATTCGTTAATACCATATGTGGTACGTATAAAGGATAGATTTAATGATATTATATATAATACCATACTATAATTATAATACTATTATGTATCATTATGTTTTAATTCCATTAAATATGAAATAGAAATGGAAGCAGCGTTCATGCGTATGTACGACTTACCGTCTCCATGAACGTTGCATTTCATTTCTTACCTATAAATGTTATGTAATATTATAAATTCAGGTTTATAATGGATATATATGATATATATGATATCTAAATATTGAAAATAATTTTGGATATAATGGATATTTTACCACATGAAAAACTTGTAATTACAAGAAGTTTATTTTTGACTCAAGTGCCCAGGGTTGACAGAACGACCATTATTATCCTAAATAATTACATAGAGTTCATGACATGGTAATAAGTTATATAAAATGAGTAATGAACATGAAAAAGGTTTTTAAGAAAGTATAAATTAACTTGAGTTTATTATTCAGGAGGTTATAGAACGATCGAGTCAAGTCGGACACAAGGTAAGGGAATTCATCTCAATCTCCTTTCATTGAGGCATATTTTGTTTTATACAGAACGTTCTTTTATACGGTGTATAAACCCCTTTGACATTTACAATTATTCAAAAGGAATTTTTTATATGAAGCGTTCACTAAACGAAAAAATGAAATGTTTTTTTGTCGTACGTATGCAGCGACAATGACTTCTCCGCCGCCGTGACCATTATTTGAGTTTCATCTTCCTCTACAAGCCATAACTTTTTTTGAATGAAAAATAAATACCATGTTTTAATTTTCATTTATTTTGGTATTGAAAATGGTTTTCGTAATGTTTTTATATCAATGTGTTGTATTGATATCTTGTGATTGAAAAGTGGAAGTTTTATGTTTCCTTTATGCAGGTTTTATGTGATTCGATTATGTTATAGTTCTTGAGAATTGTTATGAAGATGGGTGGTTCCGTGATAAACTATGGGCGGGTGAGCCCGATATAGCTCTCCAATGCATTGGGTAACGTGAAAGAGTTAAACGTTAAGGTTTCTCCGAAGAGATTTAGGGAATATACTGTGATGGGTTTTCCAAACGTAACCAAGTGGGATACTCCCTACGTAATAATGTTATTAATGCCTCAAGTTACCTTTATGTATTATGATTTCTATGATTTATTCATGATTTAATGAGGTATGTTAATGTGCTTACATATTATGGGTAAAGTATTATTTCATTCTTATGTATATATGAACTCATGTTTCCCTTCCATATTTTTATAACCCTAACTGAGCTTTTTATGCTCATCCCAAGTTTTTGAAAAAAAATTCACAAGTCAAGGTAATGGTACATGATATGATGATAGTGTCAAGGAAGTGTCAAGAAAAGAATCCATGTTTTATTTTAAATATTTTTCCATTGATGGGAAAAATGAATTCTATCTTTTCTGTAACCACTTTGTTTAAATGTGGAATGTAATGAATGTTTTATGATCTAATTTTATAAAACTCTAAACCTGAAAAGATCCCCAATGTGTAATATTGTAATAACTCAATATTAAGTAATTTTTAAGGCTAGGGCCTTATAGTTGGTATTAGAGGTCAGTTTAGATATCTTTAGGAGTTAGAATTCTATTAAATGATTATCCAAAAATATTTTTTATGGTCAAATTGAAATGATATAGCATTTGAAGATTACCATGTTTCTTCATCTAAGACATGTTTTTTCAGAATGGTTTTCCGCAGAGGAAACAGGGAAGCAGTTTTAGGAAGGCATACAGAAGGAAATGACCTTCTGAATCAGCATCCTGAGATGGTCGGAATTGGAACTGAACATTTTTTTGCAGTAATGGCGCAAGTGACTCAAGCGATAAATGGTGGCGGTATCCATGCACGAGATCAGCCAGATCGACCATAGAGGAACATGATAGTGGTGAAACATTTCATGAGGCAACATCCCCCATCATTTAGAGGATCATCTGACCCTGTGCTAGGTGAAGGGTGGATTAAAGCACTGGAGAAGATTTTTGATATCATGGGGTGTTCATAAAATCAAAAGGTTAGTCTTCCTATTTACCGTTTGGAGGGTGAAGTAGATCCCTGGTGGTGGATGGTTAAAAATATCAGGGATGATGATGAGATTGATGCTCTCGACTGGGATGAATTCAAAGGAATGTTTCTTGAGAAGTATTTTCCTAAGGCTGTTCAACTTAGGATGGAAAACATTTCTTGGAATTGAGGAAAGAGGAGGACTCAATGGCTGCGTATGAAGAAAGGTTTCACTCGATTGGCAAGGTATGCTCCAAATTATATCCGAGACCTTGATAGTAAAATCAATCATTTTTACTCAGGATTAAATCCCAAATATCGAAGGGAATTAGATTCTCATGAGTTCAAAATTTACGAAAATCTTGTTCGATGTGTTGAGAAGGTGGAAATGGAGTTTTCCGATGATCAATTATTCTATAACAACCAATTGAAGAAGAGACCGAGGTGGCAGGAGAAAGGGAAGAATTATTCAAAAAAGTATGATGGTAAGAAAAATAAGTTTCTAGTTTGTGATAAATGTGGTAAATGGCATGCTGGGGAATGTCTTCTGAATTCTAGAAAGTGGTACTGATGTGGTAATATGGGAAATAAGGCTCATGATTGCACTGAAAAAGATCAGGTTGATGGTAAGAGCAAATTTGATTTACAGTTAGTGAAATGTTTTAAGTGCAATGAGATGGGTCACATGCAATTGAGTGTCCGACAAAGAGCTTCAGTGATGGGAAGCAGTTAGACTACAAGCAAAAAGGGGTGGTGAAATCTTTTGAAACTACTTCCGCATATGTCGGGCCATGTAATGAAGTTGTTTCAGGTACTTTGTTTTTTTATCAGATTATGCTAGTGTGTTGTTTGATTCGGGGTCTACATGTTCTTTCATATCTGAAACATTTTCTAGTAAAATGGGAATACCATCTCAAGAAATGACTCCTGAACTTGTGGTAAAAACACATGGGGGAAATGTTGAGCCAAAAAGAATTTATAAGAATCTTCCTATCCTTATCCGTGGAAATAACCTACTTGAGAACCTTATTGTTTTACCTCTAGCAGAGTTTGATGTTATCCTGGGTATGGATTGGCTCTCTATTTACCATGATAAGATTGACTGTAGAGCTAAAGAAGTTTCTTTTCAGAAAGACTTTCAGTTTGTGGAAAAGAATGAACCCTTACTGTTGATAATATATCAAGAGGCCGAGAAACATGTAAAATATGGAAATGAATGTTACCTTGCACATATCTTTGAAAACAAGGGAACTGTTCAGATTAATGTTGTCCCAGTGGTAAATTAGTATCCTGATGTTTTTCCTGATGAGTTTCCTGGAATAATACTAGATCGTGAAGTTGAATTTACTATTGACTTAGTTCCTGATACTAAGCCAATTTCAAAACCCCCTTATCGAATGGATCAAACTGAACTTTTAGAGTTGAAGGAGAAATTACAAGATTTATTAGGTAAAGGTTTCATTCGACCTAGCACATCACCATGGGGTGCTCCTATTTTATTTGTTAAAAAGAAAGATGGTTCTATGAGACTTTTCATTGATTATAGAGCCTTGAATAACATCACTGTTAAGAACAAATATCATTTTCCTCATATCGATGATTTGTTTGATCAGCTCAAGGGAGATCAGTATTTTTCAATGATTGACCTGAGATTGGGGTACCATCAGCTGAAGGTAAAAGAAGAAGATGTTCTGAAGACTGTGTTTCGTAAAAGATATAGCCATTATGAATTTGTAGTAATGCATTTTGGGCTAACCAATGCACCTGCTATATTCATGGAATTAATGAATAGATTTTTCAATGAGTTCTTGGATAAGTTTGTGGTGGTTTTCGTTGATGATATTTTGGTGTTTTCTAAAAGTAAAGAGGAACATGAATGACATTTAAGGTTTATTTTTCAAACCTTCAAAGAAAAGAAATTTTATGGGAAATTCAGCAAGTGTGAGTTTTGGTTGCAACAAATTTCTTTCCTTGGTCACATTGTTTCTAAAGATGGGATAAGTGTTGATCCTGCAAAAACAATGGTTGTTGAAGAATGGCCAAGACCCACAAATGTAACTGAGATTCGTAGTTTCCTTGGTTTGGCAGTCTATTAATGAAGGTTTGTTAGAAACATTTCACGGTTATCTAGTCTAATGGCAAAGCTAACTCAGAAGTGTGTTATGTTTATCTGGACAAAATAATGTGATGATTGTTTTCAGGAATCTAAAAGAAGATTGGTGAATGCTCCAATTTTGGCACTACCTTCCAGGAATGGTGAGTTTGTTATCTAAAGTGATGCTTCATTGAAATGACTTGGTTTTCTCTTAATGAAGAATGATCAGGTAATTGCATATGATTCACGTCAGTTGAAAACTCATGAGGTAAATTACCCCACACATGATTTGGAATTAGCTGCTGTTGTTTTCGCTTTAAAAATTTGGAGGCATCATTTGAATGGAGTAAAGTGTGAAATATATACTGATGAAAAAAGTTTAAAGTATATATTCACTCAGAAAGAATTTAACATGAGACAGAAGAGATGGCTCGAATTAATCAAGGATTATGATTGTACAATTCATTACCATCCTGGAAAAGCAAATAAAGAGGTTGATGCTTTGAGTCGAAAAAGTAATACTTCATTAACAATGTTGCATTTGGAACGTGATCCTTTGGTTAAGGATTTGACGAAATTTGGCATAAAAGATGTTGGTGTAGGATGTCCTTCTATTTTGTTTCAGGTATCAGTGAAATCTTCTCTATCAGACAGAATCAAGAAAGCACAGAAGCAAGACAGCGAGTTGCAGAAATAGGTAGAGCTAGTTCAGAAGGGTAACTTTACTGAATTCAACATTGATAATGATTGTGTTTTGAGATTTGGGAAGATATTGTTTGTGCCCTATGATTCATAGTTGAAGAGAGAGATGTTATGTGAAGCTCATAATTCTCCATTTTCAGTTCATCCAAGAAGTACTAAGATGTATAGAGATCTTCGGGAGTATTACTGGTGGGACGTAATGAAAAGGGATATTGCTGATTTTACTATGAAGTGTTTGAATTATAAATAGGTAAAAGCAGAGCGGCAGTTACTGAAAGGGGTGATTCATCCTTTACCAGTACCAGATTGGAAATGGGAGAATATATCCATGGACTTCATTATGGGATTGCCGAAGACACCTTAAGGTAATAATGCAATCTGGGTTATTGTTGATCACTTGAATAAATCTTCTCATTTTCTTGCTTTATGAGATAATTTTTACATAGATCAGCTTTCTATTTTGTGTCTTAAAGAGATAGTCCGGTTACATGGAGTTCCCCTCTCCATTGTATCTGATGCAAATCCCATGTTTACTTCTAACTTTTAGAAAGGCCTTCAGAAGTCGTTGGGTACTGAATTAAATTTTAGAACAACTTTTCATCCTCAATCAGATGGACAGTCAGAACGAACAATTAAGACTTTGGAAGAAATGATACATTATTGTTCAGTGTATTATCAAGGAAGTTGGGACCAATAACTTTCTTTGGTTGAATTTTCATATAATAACAATTTTCATTCCAGTATACAGATGTCACGATTTGAGGCGTTATATGGGAAGCAGTGTCGAACTCCAGATTTCTGGGATGAAGTGGGTGAAAGGAAGTTTATGGGACCGGAATTGGTAGAAGAGTTGGCAGAAAAACTTCAGCTGATACAGAGACACATGAGAACAGCTCAGAGCAGGCAGAAGAGTTATGCAGACAACAGGAGGAAGGATCTCTCTTTTGAGGTAGGTGATCATGTCTTCCTCAATGTCTCAGCATGGAAAAGAGTGATGCGATTTGGTAAGAAAGGAAATTTGAGTCCAAGGTTCATTGGACCATATGAAATTTTGGATAGAGTTGGATCATTTTTATACCGAGTGGCTTTACCTCCGAGTATATCTCAGGTACACAATGTTTTTCATGTTTCGATGTTGAGAAAGTATATGCCAGATCCATCTCATGTTTTGAGCCAAGAGGTAGTTCAGTTGGAAGAGAATCTATCTTATGAAGAACAATAAGTCCAGATTCTTGACCTAAGGGAGCATGTGTTGTGAAATAAGGTAAATCACCAGGTAAATGTTTTGTGGAAAAACCATATGGTTGAAGAGGCAACATGGGAATTTGAAAATGATATGAGGGATAAATACCCCCACTTATTCGATATGTAAATAAATTGCGGGGATGAAATTTTCTAAAGGGGGGAAGGATGTAACATCCCAAGTAAGTAATGAATAATAGATATAGTTATCTATTTATATTTATAAATTATATAGTGTTTTAGAGTCTTAAAATGAGAATAAATCCAACCTAAAGCATGAAATACTCTAATATTTTTAAAAGATGGTTTTACCGCCTTTTGATGGCGAACCATTTTTAAATCTATATTTTGACAATTTTATAAGATATATTTTTCAAAATAAACTTATTCTTTATGATAGGGATGATTAAATTTACTTTGGATAAATTTCTGGTATTTTTCTAATAATGTTAATTTTTTTAATGAATAGTGAAAATGATGTATTTTAATTCAAAACCTCTTTTTAATATAATTTATTTATATGATTATATTATCTTTTTAATTGGTTTTAAAGTGAAATTAGAATATATTTTTACCATTTAATCTAATAGTGGTCATTGGAATTAATTTCACTTTGAAAATGGACTTAAACTAGCGTTAATCTTTTGATATATATTGTTTCATAAAAACACGCTATTTGTTATGACAACAGGAATTAGTTATTAAATTAATTATTGTAACTTATATGTTTTGAATTTTGTAAAATGTAAATCATTTTTGAATTCGGAATATCAAATATATCATAGGGTGGAGTTTTGGTATTTTTCTGAAAAACTTCAATTTTTGATGAATAGTGAAACCACTAAGTGGTACTTAAAAAAACTGATTTTTCGTTTAAATGAAATTTTACCACCTCTATGTTTTTAATTTAAAAAATACAACATAAATGGTTGTCATTATGAATTAAAATGTCGTTCAATGGGATTAAAATAATTTTTTGGTGAATAGTAAATTTTAAGTTTTAATCGCGAATAGAGGTAATTAGTGTAATTTAAGGTAAAAATAATGTTTTAATAATATGAAATGACCTTGACACATGTCCTAACCTTATTGGATGTGTAATTTACTACCAATAAAACCCATGGGTCTATTTTTGGGACCCCATGGAGCCACTTGGGTAAGATAATGACATTAATGCCTTTTATTTAATGTAAAAGTAAAAATGACACAAACATGTATTGTTTTACTAAAACAATTTTTACATGGGGTTATACAAGTCATAATTATGACTATAAATAGTCATTGGAAAGCTACAAAAATTTCCTACATCATATTAGTTTTTTATAATTTTTAGACATTAAATATAGTAAATTATTTATTTCATCATGATGATGCAACGATTACCTAATCATTTAACGATTTAAATAAAATGAAAAGATAATGTAAAATCTAAAACATACACTTGTAAAAAACCTATTGGATAAGTGTATTTAGAACTCTTATAACCTTATCCTAGAAATATATATTTTTGGGACCTTTAAAATCCAAAAAGCATTTTATAATAAATTATCCTTTTATAACTTTCCAAGAGTGCCCCTCCTCTCCTCTTATAAAAGGCCCCCACCTATACCACCTTTCCCACACCTCTCAAGCCTTTGGATCGGCCAAAACATGCCCATTTTGTCTCTCCACATCCCTCTTCTCATTCTAAAATCCTTACCTTAGGCAGGAAGCTCTTCAATAAACCCTTTTGGTTCAATCCAAAGGGAGTTACCCGATTTTAAGGTAATGTCTTCACATGTGTTCTTTTGTTTTATTTTGCTTCTCCAACCCCCTAAACACTTTTTATTAACTTATTTTGTAACAAATTCAGTATCTTAAATATACTAGGATGTTTTTATAAGATGTATTCGAGCTACAAATACACAAACCTACATCTAATGGTTAAATAACATACTATTTTTGTGGATGGTGAATTTCTGCCTCACGAAATGATGATTGTTTAATATTCTTTTAACACCTTCAATGGTGGCCATTAATATGTCAATATATTTATATATGATATATAATATTTTTATGTTTTCCCTAATCGTCTTTATTTGTCATTTATGGAATAACTTTATGGTTTCCATTATGGGTAAACGTGATATCTTTATTTTAGGAAGTGCGGACTACCGCCCCCTCAAAGTGATTTGATTCGTTAATACCATATGTGGTATGTATAAAGGATATATTTAATGATATTATATATAATACCATACTATAATTATAATACTATTATGTATCATTATTTTTTAATTTCATTAAATATGAAATTGACATGGAAGTAGCGTTCATGCGTACGTATGACCTACCGTCTCCATGAATGGTGCATTTCATTTCTTACCTCTAAATGTTTTTTAATATTATAAATGAGTGTATATAATGGATATATATGATATGTATGATATATACAAAATGAATATAATTTTGTATATAATGGATATTTTACCACATGAACAACTTTTAATTACAAGATGTTTATTTTTGACTAAAGTGCCCAGGGTCGACAAAACGACCATTATTATCCTAAATAATTACATAGTGTTAATGACATGGTAATAAGTTATATAAAAGGAATAATGAACTTTAAAAATGTTCTTAAGCAAGTAGAAATTAACTCGAGTTTATTATTCAGGAGGTTAAAGAACGATCGAGCCAAGTCGGACACGAGGTAAGGGAATCCGTCTCAATCTCCTTTCATTGAGGCGTATTTTGTTTTATACACAACATTCGTTTATATGGTGTATAAACCCCTTTGATTTTTATGATTATTCAAAAGGAATGTTTTTATATGAAGTTTTTACTAAACAAAAAAGGGAATGTTTCATTTGTCGTACGTATGCGACGACAATGACTTCTCCGCCACCGTGACCGTTATTTTAGTTTCGGCTTCCTCTACAAGCCATAACATTTTTTGAATGAAAAATAAATACCATGTTTTAATTTTATTTTATTTTGGTATTGAAAATGGTTTTCATAATGTTTTTATATCAATGTTTTGTATTGATATATTGTGATTTAAAAGTGGAAATGTTATGATTCTTTTATGCATGTTTTTTGGGATACGATTATGTTATGGTTCTTGGGCTTTATTATGAAGATGGGTGGTTCCGTGATAAACTAACGGCAGGTGAGCCCGATATAGCTCTCCAATGCATTGGGTAACACGAAGGAGTTAAATGTTATGGTTTCTCCGAAGAGATTTAGGGAATATACTATGATGTTTATTCCAAACATAACCAAGATGGTTACTCCCTACGTAAGAATGTTATGAATGCCTCAAGTTACCTTTATGTCTTATGATTTCTATGATTTATTCATGATTTAATGAGGTATGTTAATGTGCTTATGTTTTATGGGTAAAGTATGATTTCATTCATATGTATATATGAACTCATGTTTTGATTCCATATTTTTATAACCCTTATTGAGCTTTTTATGCTCATCTTATGTTTTTGAAATGTTTTTCACAGGTCAAGGGAATGGTACATGATATGATGATAGTGTCAAGGAAGTGTCAAGAAAGAATCCATGTTTTATGTTAAATATTTTTCTGTTGATGGGAAAAATGAATAATATATTTTATGTAACGACATTGTTTAAATACGAAATGTAATGAAAGTTTTATGATCTAATTCTCTAAAACTCTAAACCTGAAAATATCCCCAATGTGTAATATTGTAATAACTCAAGATTAAGTAATGTTTAAGGTTGGGGCCTTATAAATTTGGGATATGATAAACTTCAAATCTAGTTAAATATCTCTTTATATGAATTTTTGTTGAAAACCAAATGATATTATTTTCTCCATAAAATAATATATATAATGGAACCCCACACATTATCTTATTAGAAAAATATTATAATGGATTATGTTAGAGTTATGATATTTTGATCATAAAAACACAAAAAAGAAACAACTATCAAATTATTTTATTTATAATTAATTTTTCTAATGTCCAATTTCTAGTTTTCATTTATTTTAACATTTACACCTATGATGGTCATGTTATTTTATTTTCACTCTTAGATCACACTCTAGTAAATGGTTATATATTGTTTATACCATGAATTAACAACTCTTGAATAATCAAATTTAATGTTGACATTATCAAATTCAAAGTCTATATCTCGATATTTCATCCTGAAGAAGTTATTAATTTTCAGTATGTGTCAAGGTTGAACTCTGGGGTATTCAAAATCTTATTATTGGAAAAGATTATGTTCAATGACTTTGACTCATTATATGAAGTCATCCATTAATCTCCAGAAGTATTATAATCATTCCAATTTTATGTTCTGTATTAATCATGAGGTATTATGTTACTTAAAAGTAGTAAAATATCCATATATTGTTATTATATTCTCTTATGATCAATAAAAGTGTTGTGGAAGAAATAAAATGATCACACATAGATTCATATACTGATTTCCTATATTGTTTCCTTTATTTTTTTCCAGCCTTACTAGAATGTTAAATGATGTGAAAAAGTATTTCAATCAAATTATGAATTATAGATCAAATATATACATTCTATGAAAAATATTTTAGTTATAAATATGATTTATTATATTTTCTATGAATCTATTTATTCAATTTGGAAAATCCAAATGCACCAGAATTAACCTTTTTTTAGTTCCTGTTAGGAATGTATCAGTCTTCTTGAAATGAATTTAATTCCCTTTAATGGTGACTATGAACATTCTCATCCTTGGTGACCTTTGAAAAAATATACTAGAATTACCATATCATAACTCTTCGGTATTCAAACACCATTTAACTATATTTTTAACTATTCATGAAAAAATCCAATTAAGATGTTCCCAATTGGTATACATTTCACTCTTAAATACAATTGCATAAAGTAAAGGAACTCGTCCATCATAACTTTTCATGTTACTTAATGAATATAATATCATTTAAAAATCCTATTTAGTATGGGTATCCCATGCGAATCTATTCAGCCATGTCTTGAAGTATATAAAATTATTAATTCTCAATAAACCAATGGTATAGGAAACCAATCTTCATCATAAATTGGGTGGATACTTCTATCGATCACCCAGATCATCACATTTTCATGAAGACAATGATAGTCAAAAAATATTAATAAAACCATCAACTAAAAGGAAATACAATCAACCCATATTGAATTATTTTCCATTAAACAATTACTAAATAAATCAATAGCATTTTATTTCCCCAAATTAACAATGAATGAAAATGGATGGAAAATGTTATCTCTTTAATTTAAGGCCCATCTCATCAACTTAAAATACCAACTAATCTCCCCATGATCTTAAAAAAATAATTAGGAACAAAGGAAACACAGTATTCTTATAAACGATGAAATAGTTAATAACTATAAGTCTAATTAAAAGAAAATTATGTAGAAAAAAAAGTGTTAATAACCTAGAAACCAAATATGTGCCTTTAAAAGTATTTTCAACTAGTTTTTCATATTCTCTGGTGATGTACAAATGTGATTTAAAAAAAAACCTAAAACTACACTCATCCTAAAATAATAGCTGCATTATCCATTTCAATTAAAAAACACACCTTTGTGTCATAAAAAAACTCCTACTTGATAATTAAAACATGTACACATCATATTAATGATATTAGAGTGATTATCATACCATAAAACATTCCAATATTAGAAAATTAAGAATCTACATTTTAAGTATAATAGTTTAGGATTTGGTAGCTTTACATCCTTCAGAATAATCCCGTAAGGGATTACCTCTATTCATATTAACCTTTAATTCTCTTAATGTTGTCACACATATAATAGACTTGGGTGAAATTTGGTTCCACCACCACCCTTTTAGTTTGGAAAGTGGGGATGAGACTCTTTTCTAAACCCATGTATCATCTTCCTAGAAACTCAATCATTTTGAGAACACAACATGCCCATCCTCTCTGTTTGTCTCCATGTCTGTTCACTATGAGGTGATCTGGTCTTACTGTATTTTTAAAGCCTCTTTATAGTAGTGATGAATTTTTTTCTATAACATATAGGGGAGTTTTATCATTTAATTTATACTCTATCATCGAAGTAGTTTCCAAAAATTCAGACAATATGATCAGGATATCATCATGTCAATTCTCTTTCTTTACAATATTATTTTGTCGTAAAAATGTATTCATTTTTTATTTTTACCTTTGAATTTTGAATATTTGTGTAATGAACAATCTTGGGTCATCTATACAAGCTACCCAAGTAGGTATTCCACAAGGAGAAGTACTACAATTGGGAAGAAACATGTATCATAATAAACATCATAAAATAAAACCAATATGGTACAATGTAGATGCATGAGAAAATATCCATGAAGCAATCAAAGTAAATCCAAATAGAAAAAACCATAAAGATAAAAAACAAATAAACAAAACAAGCTCATGTGTGACCATATTTCACCACTAAACGATCCCTCTACAAAGATAATGAGAATATGAGAATAAAACATGATACATAAATCCATTCCCTTTATAAGAGGAAAAAAAATCATAGAGTTCAAAAACCGAAACGAAAAACTATGATGTGATCAAAAAGTCATGTAGGATACCACTAAAAAATCAATACATGTTTTAATATTAAGAATCCATTATCTTTAGCATTAAAACAAAACTCTTTTTCAAAGAATTTAGGTAAGGAAAAACCATATTATAAAAAAATAATTTGGATTTCATAAAAGAATAACATATTCAGAAAATCCAGGAATATGCCTAGTATTTATAAACACAAGTATGAAACCATAGTGATTCTGGGTTTTTTAAAACTAAAATTAATTCTTTTCCTCTTAAAATTGTAGTGTAGTGGTGAACACGAGGTTCTCCCACAAAAACGTTGTAGGATATATTATCAATTTTTCACTTCGTTAATTGGTTTTTGTGAGATTTTATTATTATGAATGGGGGTTTAAAATGATTTAAACTATTTAATTTTAAAGAAATCAAATTTAAATAATAAATCTACTTTATAGATTGAAGATAAAAAGAAATCTAGACTGGAGGAAAAAACCTAAAGAAGGAATCAATGGACCAATATCGATCCTCTGACACTCCTTATGTCACTATCTATTAATTTATAGTAATTATATTATCTAATTTATAACCGAATACCTCAAGTTATACAACTATATTTTTGATAAACCATATCAAGACCTCAAACACGGGTTTTTATCTACTTATTAAGGTGATCCAAATTCCCAGAGACCTTTGAGAAATTGAAACTTGTTAAAAAAGGTGTGATCAATTAGGATACCTGTAACAAATAATTTTAAATAGTAAGAAAACTATTTTATAGTCATATATTAATAAAAATTTGAGAACAAAATAGAATTCCTCCACTGCTGCTTGGAGTTTAGTCCTTTATAGATTGATTACATAATTGATGACTCTTAATCTGTAACATCCCACCACCTTTCCATTTATATCTCATTCCAACCCCCTTGAAATTGGATTTATCCTGAAATTGGAGAAGGGCCAGATATTTATAAGTGAATGGATGAAGAATTATCTCTAAAAATATTTACACTGAACATTTATGCATTTATGACCCATTAAATTTTATAATTGGTAATAGTTTCATTCAAAAAATTTGTGAGAAAATATGTTTTTAATCATTCCCAAAAAATTTACATTTATTGGACACAAATAGTTTATGTTATGGATTAAATACCGAGCTTGAATATTTTTCGTAAGGAATTATAGAATTCTTTCTCAAATTGATAACATCTAATTACACCCTCAATTAGTGAAAAACTACAAAAAATTTGTTGAATAGGAAAATATATGTGTCCTATTTCACAAATATTAGAATCTATATAGTTTGAGGTGTGTAGGACAAGTTATGTTTCAGTTACAGAGGTGGGGACCACAATGTCCACCTGAAAATGGTTCTACTTGATTAATTGTTTACGGCCTCATTATTTTTAGATCAGTTCTTTCCCGAGAAGGAAAAGATGAAGGAACTAACACCAATATTTCAACCAAAAAAGAATCACTAAATTTGGAATTAAATTTTAATATAAATGAACAAAATACCATTGTGATAAAAGTCAGTTTAAATTCCACAGTTAATAAATTTTCACTTTTTATCCCAAAACACACAATAAATCTAAAATTGATACTAATATTCACATATTGTTAAATTTTTGGGGTTTAAATCATTTAAAAATACATAAAAAATATTTGAACTATTTTCTATATCAATTCCCCACACTTAGAACTTGGACTTCTATACAAGTGAGAACTCTTAATAAATTACCAATGAAAATTAAAAATATGTCAATGAAATCCAATGCTAAAAATAAAGGAACCCTAATTTTCATTCCTCTTCAACAGATTAAATTCCTAATTATTAATTTTTATCTTTCATTCCATTCCCATTTAATTTATTCATCCATACCCAATTATTCATACCTCACTATTTCCCTGAACAAATGATTTTGATTTTGTGGAAGGCTTTTCTAATCAAAATAATTGCAAGGGTCAGCATAGGATTGAATGATTTATAAATCTCCACACAATTAAGTCAATTGATCATATCCATAATGAGTATATAGAAAGTATTTTTTTTGTGTTTTGAAGGTCATTGGGTTTTAAAATGTGAAAGGTTATGAGGAATAAAGAGATATCTTGACTCTTTTTTGAAGAAATATTGCATGATTCTATTTTTCACATAAGCATGATATTCTAATATTTCATCGTGGCATAAAATATGCTCCCAAAAAACATCAAATATCATTCATGAACTTCTAGAATCCACAAAAAAATGACCAGCAATGTCACACCAATTTCTTCTCAAAACATTAGTTTTTTCAAAGCTTCAGATAGTCACAACATTAGTTTTTGGGGATCTCTAGATAAGCACATCTCCCTTTTCCATGAAAGAACTAGTTGGGCACAACATTCAATAAAGTATTTTTATAACCATGAAAATATCTTAAGAATCTTAATTTCCTCCCAACATAGAACCAAATGATGAATCACACCACAAATTTGATCCCCCACACATAAGCATTACTAAAATAATTTAATGTAATTCAAGAGATGGTTGAAAAGGGAAACCATATAGTAATGTGTCTATCTAACATGCCATGAATGGCTAATAAATTCTCAAAATAGTCAAATGTACATGGTAGGCATGAATATAAAAGTATAATCAGGAAAAGGGGCTTAAAATCCAATAAAATGATTCAATCATTAAGAACACAACTTCTTTAAAGCTCACAAGTTTTAACAAAAAGATGGAATGTTCTAGTTAAAAAAATCAATCCTTGGTTCACTCAAGAAGGGGGTGAATGTGATGAATAAGAAAAAAATGGTTCAGATTCCACATGGTCAAGTTATTTTCAGTGTTTGATATCATTCATGGTATGGAATGAACAATTCCATCGTATTTCCATGAATTTACACAACTTGATTCTATAAAAAAGATAATTTTATCAATAATTTATCTTTAGTTCTATGAATGAAGTCAGTTCCTTGCATTGACAGTAATTTTCAATTCACAATGGATATTAATGTGAATCTAAATAGTTTTTTTAGAAAAAATATAATATGAATCACACATTAATTTAAAAGGAAAAAGAAAAAACTTTATTCTACCAAACTTGTTACTCCCCCACACTTATTATTTACAATGTCCTCATTATGCATAGAGTATATGAGAAATGTAATTCCAGAAGATAATGCTTGAAAAAAATAGTGGAAATGAATGACACAACCTAGTTCTAATTAAGAAGTACCATCCTTGAGATAGCCTTTGAGATAATGAAATATGGAAATCTATATGAAAATAAAAAAATAAAACTGTCAAAACATTGTTGAATGCATGTAAATAGAAATAAAAAAATAAATATAAGGGAAAATATTCTTTGTTTCATCCCCCAAGTGGGTGCTAGGATTTCACTACCCTTAGTTATGTAGTTCCTGTGGATCATCCCCAATCTGTTGGTGGGTGATGCTTCATTCTCATAAACCACCAAACTGATTTTTATACAGAATTATTTAACTTAAACATCTTTTAGAAGCTTCCAAAATAGTTTTACTCAACTTTACCTACATGAAATTTATTTTGGAATGATGTATTGGAAGAGGAAACAAAATATAATAACAACTTCCCATGATTATATCCTCAAAAAATACCTTTGTTGGTTATTGAATTTTAATCATAGGATGTGATTTATCACCAGGTTCAAATTCAAAAATTATTTATTCTTTGAAAATGAGCTCAGTACCACTATCCTCATGTGTACCAGTGCACTCTTCTATCAGACACACAATTCTTTATTTAATTTCAATGTTGAAATCTTCTTTATATGAAAAATTAGTCCACTCAAAAAAATTAGTAACTAAATACAAACAAGGATAAGAAGTTATCAATTTATAATCAAAATAAACAAGAAAAAATAGATCAATAATTGACACTTATCCTTTTGGATTATTGTGTTCCACATCTTTCTGTAATTCAAATGCAATGACATTGAAAGTGGGTATTAGCTCAGGTTCCTCCCGATTCTCTTCAAAAAATAATAGATCTAGCTTCTCTTTCTATTTATCCAAACACTCATATAATGTTTCTTAATTTTCAATTAAAAAAACATGGATCTTCACATAAAATCCCATTTTCAAAAAATTCATTCCAATTATTTTCCAAAGAGTTTTTATTTCCATAATTCACTTCAATTGGATAATCAGGGACAATTTCTTTCTTTAAATTTGAAAAATTAGTTTCCAAATAAATTTAAAAAACAACCAAAAAATGATTATTAGTATCAAAAGATGGTGGGATAGGAATTTACATTTCTTGAGCTTCTTTTTTGAGATTTCAGTTCTTTAAATTATTTTAACTCATTAGAAATAATTCCCATTTGTTTGAATAATTCTTGAATCATGGATGTAGGTTGTTGAATCTTCAGATCATTTTTCTGAATTTGTAAAGAATATTCTTGGAGTTGAAATTATAAGAAATCATCATGAACGAACTCTTTATATTGTTGATAATTATGTGAATCATAGGAGTAGTCACTAGGAAAATCGATTTTCTTTGAAAACACTAAATTAGTGGTTAAAAATCATAGAAAGTGAAAAAAAATTAATAAAAATAATCCAAACTCCGTGAAAATTATTTCTAATTAATGACGGTATTTTTTCCTTGAAACTACAAAAAATATTTTTCCTTTAAAAATATACTCCAGTGGTGACCATAGTGTTGTCGAACGATGAGGTTGCATGCTATGTTATCAATCTGTCACTTTTTTAATTTGTTTTTCTTATAATTAAAAATTAGTAATGGGGGTTTAAAATGATTTAAAATATTTTAATGTAACAAAATTCATATTGAAATAATAAATCTACATTACTAATTAAAGATCAGAAGAAAACTAGAATAATGAGAGAAAACTCAAATAATGAAGTGGTGAACAAACTTTGATCCTCAAACACTCCTTTTATCATTGTCAATAAATGTATGTTAATTAAATAATTCAATTTATAACTCAAAGAATTAAATTATACACCAATATCGTCTAGAAACCAAATTGTGACCTTAAACATGGGTGATTATCCACTTACAAATTTGATTATGTTTCCTAAAGACTATCGAGCAATCAAAACTCTTTAAATTATTGCGCTCAATGGGGAGACCTAGATGAAATAAGAATAAACAAATAGAAAAATATTTTACAATATTAAGTAGATAAACATTCTATAACAAGATAAAATAAATTGAAAACAATAGATAAAGATACCTAATTCGTTCATGAAAACAAATTCTAAGATAGCTTAAAAGAATGTAGTTTTCAATGATAAATAGAAACTCAAAAGGGAAATACTTTCAGAACATCAATTCCCACTACCGATTGGAGTTTATCCCTTCATGTATTGATTATATCATGGAATTCTTCTCTTATACATCATGTATCCCCCTTTATCTTGCTCTCTTAATCCAAACCCCTTGAAATTTGATATATCCTAAAATAGGAGAAGTGAAAACTATTTATAGGTGAATGAGTGAATAATTATCACTCAAAATATTTACTCGACATGTTTATGAATTTATAACCCCTTCAATGTTATAGTTTGTAAAAAATGTATTCAGAAATTTTTTTCTATAGTATGATTTTAATTATTCCTAAAAATTTTCTCATTTACTGGATATATGTAGAGTATGTTATAAATTGAATACTAACAATGACTATTTATGGTAAAAAATTCTACAATCTGTCTTCCAAATCATAAAATCCACCCCATTAATTGGGGTAAAAATACATAAAATTCATTTAATAGTCGAGTATATGCGTCCTCATTCACATCCATTTGGAATAACCTCAATTGGAGGTGTGTAGGCTGAGTTATACTTCAGCTATGAAGATTGGGTCCACCATATCCACCCAAACAATTTTTCAGCTTGAATGATTTATTAGGGCCTCATGTTTTTCAAATTAGTTCCTAGCCTAGAATACATTTTTGAAGGAAATAAATCCAGGATTTAAAAAAATAATTTCTGAATTTGGAATTATGTTTTAAATTAACTATATAAGATACCCTGGTGATAAAAATCTGTTAAAAGTATATAATTATAAAATTTTTACTTCTTACCCCAAAACAAAATCTAAATCCAAAATTGTTACATATATGCTCAAATTATTAAATTTTTGGGGTTTGAATATTTTAAATAGACATTAAAATATTGGAAATATTATTTCTCTCACATAGATACAAAATATGAAAATCATGTGAGAAGAAAACCCTGAATACACCACAATGTGATAAACAAATCATAAATGAAAAAAACATTTTTTGGGCTCTACCATATGTTTATACATTATATACAAAAAAGGAAACCCCCAATCTTGGACTTAGAAGGATCCAACCAATATAACCCCTTGTATAACTACAAACAATAAATTGATATCAAATCTCTCAAGGAGTTACACTCAAAAAAGTGAAAAGCCTATTCCCATCACACCCTAGTTTACCCAATGCGATAATTTATTTAAAATATATTTCCAAACCATTCTCACATTTTATAAAACATTTTATATCAAAGCCTCTAAACATCCATTATTGATGATCAATTTCAAAACAAAAACAACCTTTTATTGAACTACTGATATAAATATAATTTTCCAAATATTTCATACATGGTATCATTGAAAAAAAGGTTGTGGAAATATATAAATTTCAATGTTTTGATTCTTTCTATCAAAAATTCAGGGATAATCAGAGTCCATCTAAAATAGATGAATTGGGAGTCATGAAATGTATGATTATTAAGGTAGGTTATATGAAAAGGTCAATCATAATTAAATTATATATTGTTAATAATGTATTTGACATAGATTGTATCAACAATTTTTTTCATTAAATTTGTTGATTTTAAATATAAATCATTATAGAGTCACATTAAAGCAAATCTGGATGGACCTTTCATAGGTGTTTCAAAATAATTTCACAATGGTAAAAAATATCAAACATCTTGTATATTATGTTAGACCACAATTAGTGGATTTTGATTCTGGATATTAGTACAAAATCATTATTTCCATTAAAAATATAGTTTTATATTATCATGTTAATGTTTTATTAATATAAAACCTGGTACCTCATAATATTTTGAGATAAATAATATATATTTAATCTAAACTAAATGTTCTCTTATATTTGTAGATAATGGATTCTCAAGATACTAATATTTATGATCATGTGGAAAAATAGTTATATCCACCTGTTGATGATACCAATCCTAAGGAACCCCATATTTATAAATTTAAAACAAAATAAATGGTAGAAGGTTGAAAAAATATGTCCATGAAAAAATAATAGTATCACAGATTGAAAATGATAAAAAAATCAAGGGGATATGTAATGGTATAAAAATAGAGGTTAGATGAACTTTTCTTGAAAAACATGTTAACACCAAAAAGAAAATATTCATTAGTTGCATAGGGGTCACCACTTGAAGGTATGTGTCAATTGACGTAGATTCTAGGAATTATTTTTTTCCTTCAATGGAGAGGCCAATATTGTAATAGACTATTGTAACACTATATAGTAAAATATCTATTATTATTAAAAATAAACTAATAAAAAATGATTTAGTATTCATTATCCCCTATAGAGTGAATTTTTATTAGATGTTTGTTAAATTAAATTTATATTAATGGTTGATGGAATGGAATGTAGAAAAATTATTATAAATAAATAAATATTGAAAACTAACTGGAATATAAATCCCACCCACCACATATATATCCAGTCATGATAAACCAACAAACATAGAATGTTTTTAATGGTTGTCAGAGTATGCATCATTTTAAGTATATATTATTCTAAAATATTTTAAATGAAAGTTCTAGTATTAATCTAGTTGAATAATAATTTTTATTTTATGAAATAGAAATTGAGTGACAAAAATAATTCTCACGTATAAAAAAATTCATTTAAAAAATAATTTATGGTGTGTGTTTCACTTAAAAAAATGGTATATATTTCAAATCTATAATAATAATTTTGTGTGATTTGAATCAATTTCATGATTATGTTCCCTTTTTTACATGTACATTGATGAATAATATTCCAAATACTCTTCTATCCCAAGTCATGTGGTATAGGAAGATGATCATGTAAATTAATATGTAATAATAGTATATGAAAACAAATAGTGTTTTAGAATCATGAGTAAGTATGGAATAGTAAAAAAATTATTGTTCATTAAATTTTCATTTCATAAAGTTGAAAAAAATATGATACTTTTTTCTTGGTTAGATATATTAATCATCATCATATTTTCATGCTGAACAAATTTTAGTGTATATGAAGTGATCAAAAAAATATGGTCTTGTCAAAGGTGCATGTTTTGGCATATCTCCGTGAGTATATTTTGAGAAGTTACAGGCACATCAGGAATAAGGAAAAATATACTCGACATATACGAATAGAAAAAATTTAAATTGAAAATTTTAATTGGTTGTATATATTTTTAGATGTGTTTATAAAAAATGATCAAATAGTATAAATAACAAAACATCAACGAAAACAAGATGAACCCCCATCATTGAGGCTAGATATTTCTATCAGAGGATTTTCATAATCGATTTTTTTTATATTTTCATAAATCTGTATATGAACACCCATACATTTCTCACTGTTATTTTAGTATCTAAAACAAAATAATAACATCAATTTTGGTAATAATGTTTGTAAAATTATAGAAAAATATCACATTCCATAAACATTATCATCCTAGAAGAGGTATTTCCAATTAAAATTAAAATTGTTATTTAAAATTTTATTAACAATTTGTTTAGTTTTGTTTTCCCCATACTACAAATTTTTTTTCATAGTCTACGTATCTGAAAGTGGACGTATATTTTTCAAAACATGATTGAGCAGATTTTATGTTTTCAAAATGTTTGCAGGTATCATGAAGTGGTGTTTTTATATCAAATTTTTAATATTTTAATTTAGAGAGATAATATAGAGTTTTTTATATCCTTATTTTATATTTTTTTATCTTATATTTTTATCTAATACTTATATATTTAATTTTTTTATCATTTATATTTATTAATTAAATTATTATTTTTCCAGATATTAGGAATAAATAATTTCCCATTTATTTTTCCTAATCATTTTTTCCATATGAAGAGCACAATAAGAATCTATATAATTTTCAAGGGCCTTAAAAAAGGATCAAGACATTCATATATAGAAGAACCCAGAACATAAATATTGAAATGATTTGTATAAATTAATTGTGATTCATATCAAAAAAATGATATTAGCCTTTAAAAAAGGCCAAATACACTATATGGCGGCCTTTTGTGCTCTTTATTTGAAAAATTTGTTGGTGGATGATTATTTATAAATTTTTTATTTAGAATAGATGCTTCAATGAGGTATTATCTAATGTTATCATAATTGAGTTTTTTATTATTTATTTTATTAATTATTTTATGTAATGATGCAATCAATTTAATTTTTTTTCCAATTACCTTTTAACAGCATGGTGGTAAAAAAATATTATTTTCCTAATATAAATTAAAGTTATTTAATTTACTAAAACATGTTATTTTTTATGAATCTATAACTTTTATAGGTTTCAACCTACTTTTTTAGATATTTTCAAATGTTTATTGTTTCATGAAATTCCCCTAAAAACAACATTTTAGCTTAAAAAAAAAATATATACTAAAAGTTAATAAAATTAAAAACAAATGTATTAAAATAGTAGGAAAACATTGGATGATTAATTTTTTACCTGTATTAATATATATCACATTAATCCAACACATGATGTAAATGATATGACTCAATGTGAATGACTATTTTGAAATTTAAAATTTTGTGAAAAATAAACATCACACACTTCGAGCTAATAAAATTAACTCAAATATTATTAACAATGAATAAAATTAATATTTTATTCCTTTACATTGTGTAATAATAATCCTAAACTAAATAAAACACATTGTGTGGCTGGTATGACTAAAAGGGTTTTAGTTTATTTAAATTTTTAAATTTTATATTAAAATACTCGTCACATACTAAAATCCAAGAAAAAACAATTATATTTTTTTGAAAATATTTTAAGAATATCCAAATATAATTTTTATGTGTAAAAATAGACCACACATCATTCAAACATGACATGTGACAATAATGACTAAATAGCCATGTGTTTTGTTTAAAAGTGACATTTTTTTTTCAAAACATTTTCACTCATTGTAAAAAAATATTAAAACCTCATTTTAACTTAATAAAATATGAAAATTATTTATATTTAATTCTTAATAGTATTAATTAACCACACATAAATTTGACTCATAGTGCGTAAGGTATGACAAAATGCGTGGGATTCCATTAAAAATTGGAATTTTAGTTCATAACATGCATCAGGAATTCGGAACCATTAAAAAATTCCATAATATTGTTGATTTATTATCTAAAATATCTTGATATAAATTTTAATTTGTACTAATTAAACACAAATAAATCTGAAACATTGTTATCTTTGTTTTACTAAATGTGTATGTTTTTTGTTTAAAATAGACATTATACTTAAAAACATGGATTTATTACTAAAAGATAAAATAAAAAAGTTATTGTATCTTGATACATTTTTAAAATAAAGTCATAAGTCAATTTTTATTTGTTGGAATCAACATGTCAATAATATGACTCATGGTATTCCCTGTATGATTCAAAGCATATATTTCAGGTATAAATTTTATATTTTAGATAAATATTAGTTCACTCAAGGAAAAATATGAAGAAAAACACATATTATCATGATAATTTATAAAAATATAATATATAATATATTTTTATGTGTCATAATCAAGCACTCATCATGCCAACACATGATGTGGCCGGTATGACTGAAAGTTCTTGTTTTTATTTAAAATATTAATTTTAGTTCAAAACACATGTCTCATAGTCAAAACAATGATAATATTATTGGAATTCATCTATACATTAATAAACACATCTATTTGTAGTTTGTGATTTGTAAAATATAGTAATTCATTAATAAGAAATATCATGTGCCTGGTATGACTTAAAATGTCTGTTTTAGAAGTGATATCTTATTCAAAAACATGAATCACAAAGGAATAAATTATAAAGGGCTTGACATGTCCTAAAATATTATTAAAAATAGTCTATAAACCTTTTTATTTTATATAAATCTACCAAAACTCAATTCAATTCATTGCCTTCCCAATATCACCCAAACTCTATTTTTTTTGTTTAAAAGTGACATCTTAGTTCAAAATGTTAATAAATCATCAAAAATATAGAAAAGTAAAAAAATATATAGATAAATATTTTTAAAATTTTATATATAATTCATTTTCAATGTATATAAAGAATCTACATATCAATTCGACACCTAAAATTCCAAGTACGACACAGAGTTCATTTTTAGTCTAGATGTTATATTTTCCTTATAATATGAACCAGTCAATAAAAACACATAAAACATGGTTTTATTGTTAATATACATTTTCAAAATGATAAATTATACATCTATAATGTGTTGGAATTAACCATGGATCAATCCATAAATTAGTGTGCCCGGTATGATTGAAATTTAGTGTTCTTTTTAAAAAATGACATTTCAGTTCAAAAAAAGATTCAAATACTGAAAAATAATAAAAAGATCTAATATTTTATCTATTCACTCATAAATAGATCCATGAAACATTTATACTCATTATTAATCAAGTAGCATTGAATCTGACACATCGTGTGCCCGATATAACATAATGTTCGTGTTTTAACAATTGAATTGAATTTTATTTAAAACATGTGTCACCTATTGAAAACTGAGAAAAAATATATTATTTTCATTTTAAATCATAAGAAATATTCTTAATCCATTTTGGATGTTTATAAATCAACTATATGTTAATATAACACAAGATGTGGTGGATATGATTCTTAGTGTGTTCTTTAGTTTGTAAGTGACTTTTCTGTTAAAAAAATATTACAGACATTTAATATCCTAAAAACACACATAGATACATGGATAATTTTGGATGAACATCCATACATAATTTTTTATGCGTATAAATTATCATCACATCAATATGACACATAGTGTGAACAGTCTAATTAAATATCATTTTTTATTTAAAAAAGAAATTTCAATTCCAAAAAATCATCACTCACTTCAAACTAAAATAATACAATCAAATTTTCCCGACACAATATGAAAAAATAATAAATATATTTTTAAAATTCAAAAAATTTCCCCACTTAAATCTGAGACTTTGTATTATTGGTATAACTCAATGTTCATGAAATCAATTTTGAAGTGAACTTTTAAAAACACAATACTATATCATATTTAGGTTTCATTTATTTATATATAGGTTTACTAAAATAATAATTTTTTTATTACAGGTGCACTCTTATTTTGTTTGATATGGCGTCTATGTTTAGACAATATTAGAACAATTGGGTTCTTTTCAAAATGGGTCCCAAATACAGCAGAATACAAGAATAACCATGTAATTTTTAAATTTTTTTAAAAAATGTATTGTTTATATTAAATTATACCTAACAATTTTAATAAAGTATATATAATATATATATATATATATATGAAATTTAAGTTTTATTTTTATTTTCAATTTATAAAAATGTTTGAAATTCTTTATCACTATACATTGTTCTAGTAAGAAGTAAATTTAGTAGCATACTACTAAAACAAGTTCATTTATCAGTGATAAATGTACTGTTGGTAAAATTTTATTTTAGCAGTGAAAAATGTATTGATGAAAAAAGTGTACATTATCAGTAATTTTTTTAGAACTCATAAAAGGATATTTTTATAGTGATTTTGAGTCTTAATAAAAGTTAATGTATTTTAAAAAGTAGTTATAACTTTACCTGTATTTTTGTACTAAGAGTAGTTATTAATAGAGATTATGAAATACCATTATGTACTAGTGACATACATAATTCACAAGAATAATTTATTAAATAGAAAAAAAATATAAAATATTTCAAACAAAATATTTTATTTCATAATCTTTGTATCATTTCTGATTAACATTAAATTACAATGTAAACAAAAAATGATAATTAAAACTTCAAAATTTTAATTTTTTTAAATGAAATGTTGAAATTATTAGTACATAAAAATTTAACATTAACAACTAAATATAAAAAATTTAATTCACAAGGAATATTCATAATATATGGATCCATTAATATCACATTGTATTAGAAATGAATATTATAGACATAAAAAATTATATAATCCATCAATCAAATTCATGTTTTATGTAAGTGTACAATATCATATAGTATGATATGTGTATACTATAAAATTTAAAATGATTGAAAAAAAGCATACCATATGCCATGTTTTAGGTAAATGGTGGTTTTCTCTATGACAAAATCTAGTTACCTGACATTGAAGTGAAACATTAATGTCTTATGTTCTAATTCGAACTTAGGCTATCAATAATAAATATATTTCATAATATGAAACACTCAAAATTGGTGATGATTTCATGAAATGGATACATGGTTGGATGTAAAATTAACTCGTACAATTTAAAGTATGATTTAATGTGTGGGAACACCTCAATGGATCTATAATAGATTAAACACCAATGATATGGTTTAGTATTTCATCCAAAATATAATACTAAAATGTCAAGATTCCAATAACACATATCTTCCTTCTCTCATTACATTCTTGAGGATCTGTTATGTTCTAAGGTGATGGAAACATCTGACTTAGTGTTTAGTGACTAAATAGAACATTTTTATGCACCATGGTAGCGGTATATTATAACATCCCTGGTCGATGACCACTGAAAACTGTCTTGGTCAATGTCATCACATTTCCTCATACAAAACTCTTAATAAAATAGAACTTAATGACTAGCTACGATGATTTATGGTGTTACTATAGGGAGACTAGACTATCATAACATATTAAATCCACATGTGGAAATAACTATAAAATAACACTAAATACAATTATGTTATGAAAACCCTGATAAAAAGGAATCAAGTTACAATAACTGAAAGTAGGTTATAAATATATACATGCCACTAATATCCCATCAAGCTGATCACATATAAAAATTAAAAATAATCCAAATAAAATGAGTTTCTACTACTATAAATGGTCATAATCACATCCTAGTTTCAAAATTACAATGACGCCACTCTGTCCCTTTCATGTAACATTTTGACTCTTCCCTACTTGAATCTATGATCATGATATCTTCGTGGGTACTAATGTTCCAAGTACTCCCATTATGAGTGTGAGTAAAACATAGTACGAAACTATAAATAGATTCCCAAAAAAACCAAAAATGTCTTTTATTGACGAATTATATACTTATAATAAAGAATAAAATGATAAATTCTTGTAAAATAATGGATATTGATCATTAGGTTCAAAGGTGACATCAGTGATCAAAAAAACCTACTTCATCTACTGTCATATTCCCCTGAGAA
The DNA here is from genome assembly GCA_963277665.1 of Viscum album. NCBI lineage: Eukaryota > Viridiplantae > Streptophyta > Magnoliopsida > Santalales > Viscaceae > Viscum > Viscum album. The sequence continues at coordinate 1,017,151,363 of OY728133.1, read as the reverse complement.
AAAAACTACCTAGGTGGAAACACATACTACACCATAAACATATTAGTATCAGTTAGCAGGAATGAAACCCTACATTGGAACCTGAATAATGATGTACACCAAAGGGACCCATGTCCAACTTGGAAATATTAAATATATCATCCACTCAGGGGGTGTTATATCCATTCCCAAAAATAATCATATACATACACCATACAGGTTGCATCCCCTAACTATAAAATTTGTACTCATTATCTTGGTGGGTGTGGGTCACACCCCTTATCCCCAAAATAGATATTATTCAACAAGACGATTAAATAACTTACACATGATACTTACCATACCATCATTATCTTTGGAAAATTATTCCACTCTATCTTCTCATATAATAGTTATTGCATAAACATAAAGGAATAATCTCACCCTGGAACCTTATATATCATACACTTACATAGTTTCCAAACCAATAAAATCATATTGAATACATCAGAGTGAATACTATATCCCTTGAACTTAATATTTAATAGACCCATGGGGAATACATCCCCTCTCTAGAATCATTACCAAGGCACCATTACGAGTGGGGGGGGGATCCTTAGTCAAAATTATTAGAACTCAAATATTACCTAAACCTAGTGGTACATAGATGACCCCAAAACATCCTATATGTGTGTGTGAATGCAGAAAAATTAAATAATGGGGGAAACATCCACCCCTTAATTCCCACAAAGGAAGTCCTCACACTGGTCGGTCACTCTCCCTAATACATCACACATTTCCTAAGATGGTCTCTAATGTGAATGAACCATCATTTATAGTATATATAATCTAACATTGAAACACTGATATATTTGTAATAAAGTGAAACTCATGATCTATAATAGATAATTCCATGCAATAATGCTCAATATGGTCTGCAAGAACCCTAGGTACCCACTAAGTTCCCTAAGGATATATCATAGTTTGGAAATCATAATCAGGACCCTCTCTCACATCACCCACTCTAGGACGCAATCATATCAGCCATTTGGAGAAGCATCACTTTTAATGATCATGATCAAATAATGTATTAATCATCATTATAAGATATTACATATTGTCACTACATGAGATATTCCCTAAATCACATCTACCTTCCAAAAAAATCAAGGTTAGTCAAATCGTACCTAACTTTACCATTGTCTTATCCAGGAAATTCCCACCTAGGTAATCACATTTTGGTCAGGAGGAACACTAAATTCAATCTCTTGTTAATTATATAAATGTATATTTGGTATATTTGGGTTTATATCATTCCTATATTTGAGCCAAAAATTCACAATCCATCACTTACCACTACATAAAATGAACTATTTACACTTATTAATTATAACATTGTTTCATTTGTAGTTGTTATAACCCTCTTAGATTAATGTAGCTACAATAAATTATTTATAATAGATAACTAAACAATTAATTTATTTGAAATTAATATAGTTGCCAATGGGTTATCAAATCCCTTGATTTTGTTTTTCTATCCATAGTCATTATCATTGAAATTATGAAATTTCCAGTTTAATCACAAATATATTATAAGACCACATATCACATGACACAAAAAACATGATAAATCCATAAGAATATTCTCCATAAGAAAAATCTTCACATATTAAGTTTTTCCACTTATAAAATCTCAAAACCATAGCATTATCTCATTCCAACCTCATCTAAGCTAGTAGTAAAATTTGCGAACCTATCTCCAGCCACAATAACCAAACCAATTAATCATATCCTATTATACATAATTAGTTAGTTTAATAAAAAATTGAATGTTCACTAAAAATAAACTATCCCATCTTACCACAAGAAAACTATAATCAACATCATCTAGAAGGTCTAGGGTGAATCCCCAATACCATCTCTAGAAAATGATTTTTCAACATACACCCAATCAGTCATTAACATTGTCTAATTAAATAAAAATCCCATGAATTTGTTTCATAATATACCTCCCCTAAATAAGATAGAAACTACAGGTGGTCCTCCTCTGTGGACAATAATGATTAATTACACTCAAAAGGAAGATCATTATATTATTATTACACTATTATTCACATTATTTTCTATGGCATGAACTATTATAAATAAAATTTCACTTGAATTATTATAATTTTCTTATTATATAATATGTTAATAGAAATAACATGCACTTATTTTTACTTATTTTTCCATTGTATTTAAATTTCCATTATATACCACTACTTTTGACAATATATACATTGAACAGTGATCACATGATTAGTATAAATATTGGGTTTTATCAAATCCCATTGTCAAATAAAAATAAATTTATGGAATCAACCTGTACAGTCATACCCTATGAATTCCATTTCTCATATATTCCATGGGATATAACATTTTTGGGATATTCCTTTGACCAAGCACAATCTGAGATTCAACAACATAAGGATGATTGAAAACATTTTTGGGATAAGTTCATGCTTATCACGATCACAACCAAAACCATATGTGTTGAACTGCCCCATGAAAGTCCCACCATTGTGCACCTTACCAATTGAGTGTTTTTTAGTGTATTAATGGGATATTTAACAATAATATATTAATATGTATATGTATATTATTTTTTATAAAATAATGAATATATTTCTGTCTTATTATTATTACATTACAATTGTTTTTTATTTGATTTCATAAAAAAAATATTATATTTGGTTAATATTTAAATTCAAATAAGAAATATATTTTGATTAATTATTATAAATTTAAATAATTAAATGTTTTATAAAAAATTATTTTTAAATAAAATTCTCAAATATAAATTATTATATAATTTTTATAAAGTCCAATGTAATTTTTAAAGGACTTCAAAAATTGTTATTTCCCAAAAAACCCATCAATTTCAATTAATATAGGTTTTTATTTAAAAAGTAAAAATTCATGTATTTAAGAAAGTATTTAGATAAAATAAATATTATTTTTTAAATTATGATGTCAAAATTATCTAATGGTTAATTTTTCAAAGTTTTCTAATATAGTATAATTTTCGAGTGAAATTTAAATACCGTATAATTATACATTTTGTTTTATTTCATCAAAGTGACACAAAAGTGATTTAATAATTAATATAAATAGGATACATGAAAATATATATATATATATTTCATCGTTAAAATAATTTGACTTTAAGTTTATTTTATTTATTTTGTAAATCCACTATGAATCCATGTTGTCTTATAATAGATTTTTTGATTTTGAAATCATTTCTTTAAGAGTGTGACTCCCCTCCAAATCACCAAGGGTAATATATTAATAATTTCAGACGTTGGACTTATAAAAAAAAATCCCCCTTGGTAAAATCCATTGGTAAAAACATTGGGATTATTTTTGGTTTTGGATATTTTATTATATAGAACCCAAAACCATATTATAAAATTAATCTCCGTCTTTTCCTATATAAACCCACCCATGATCCAATTATGCTTCAATAAAACTTATTTTAACATGTAAATACTCTTCCCTCTACAACCTACAGTAATAATAAAGATCCTTTGATCATTAAAGAAGTCTCTCCCTAGCCTTTGGAGTCACACACTCAAGTAAGGGATCATCCACTATCTTATTTTATCAGGCACTCATTTTATGTTATGTCTCATACATTTCATTTTCATATGATGGGATATGATATCACATATTACACATAATTTCAATTTGATTCATTTATTATATGATATTCCTTCAACTCTCATTAAGCATTCCATGATTCATTTTGTATATCTATTACCATGCCAAAATTTCATAAAGATTATTTTTTCCATTAATGCTTCTTTCTTATCTTATGCCTTATATTTCTACCTTTTTAATGCTGGGATATGATTTTACATGTATTTATTACTTACCACATGATTTAAAAATAATGGGAGACCCCTTTTTATCACACCAACCATTTTTATGAATTTATTTGTAATGTAGTAATGCTGCCTCAATTTCGCCATGATTTTTTCCTGTCAAAACAATTGTGTAGTGAATACCATACCCATTATTCAATCCAGGGTATTAAAATTTATAAAAATATAATTATTGATTGGTGAATAATATATATTCAATCTACAATCCTTGATCATGGAATAAATTATCATTATTAACGAATCTATGTTGTATGATCTAGGTCCACACTTAAATATAAAAAAAATATTATGATGGGTGTTCCAAAATAACACTCTAATGAATTCGGTAATTTTTATTAATAAAATATGTCTTATAGAGATAGGGGCATACATTATTAATTTACGATACCTTTTCCAACATGAATACTTTTTAGGTTTTTCTTAACCTATGTTTATGATTCAGTGTTCTAATTTGTTTCCACATTTTCCATGTTATGATTATCATGATTTGTCATGCCTTATTATTCATTTTCCTTTTGTTCCTCATTGATATGACTATTTTCTAACATGTGTCACTTATTAAATGATTATTCCTTTACTAGGAAATAAATATCACCCCTTTATTATATATTTCATCAGGTTATCCCATGATGTTTTATGTTCAAAGGAGAATTATGAGAATGTTAAAGAAGTTTTCAATAATTCATGTTAAGGAATTTTTTAATAATGTAGTTACTTACCATGTTAAAAATGGTATATTATGTACATAATTCCAAAATTCAATAGAATTATCAATCTTGTGGGTTTAATTAATAGTAATTTTATGTTATAAATCAAGTATTAATGAGTAATAAAGAGATGGGTTGTTATAGTGGGTATCAGAATAAATTTTTATTTATTTTTGGGATTATGATTAGAGAAATCTAGTGAAAGCATTTTGGATAAGACTAAGTATATTAAAAATCCCAAATTTTTGTCTGAATAGATTAAGTGGGTTTTCAGGAAAATAAATCCAAATCCAGATACTCTAAGTGGACGTGGTGCTCGCACAAATGTACATAGGTGTAATTATCCCAACAAGGTGTTCCAAGCCTGACTCGAGGTAACCATGTAAATGACAACATGACATAATGCACACTTATTTTGACCCTCACAGGTGATATGCTTTGTTAAATTCATAATCTCAATACGAACCATTGTTGATGTGTAATGTCCCAAAATTCCATGTAAATTATTTGAAAATTAAATTGGATTATTTAGAGACAGTGATGTAAGATGACACATGATTCTGAGTCTTAGAGTGACCAGAACGTATTTTCAAACTATTTTAAATTTTAATTAAATAAATGTGTGGGTGGGTTTTTCTATCTTTCAAACTGGTGCCTAGATCATATATCCTAAGGTACTATTTAACTAAGAGAATTAGGATTCGCTTATGATGGGCCTAACATTGGCCATCATGGGTTGACTGAAAAAGATAGTTTTCATAATATTCAGAAGAAAAATAAGATAACATAAAAGTTATTTTATTATTTTCTCTTCTCCATTACAAAATGACTCATAAGAACTATAGTGATTGAGATTAGGTGATTTCGAATCCAATGAATGATCCTCATTAATGAAATAGTATGGCAGCACTGCAAGACACACTCATCTTCATTCCTTAATTAAGCAGGAAATTCAGGGTTAATGAACAACCCAGAAAATACTTCGATGAACAAAAAAGGAAGCCTCACTAATGAAGAAAGATATAAATTCATACAATGATGACCATAACATTGAAGAGAGGATTCAAGATCAGAGATTGACGATCAATGACAAACGATCATCGTCGAGCATTCTCCTTTCCCAGGCATGATTTTTTTTCTGATTGATTTTCCTTTTCCCCTTCTTAATGTTTAATGAGTAACACATACCAACCCATGAATATGTTGATCCATAGTTCGATAATTCATGGAGGATGGTTAATGATGCTGAATAAAGGGAATGTCTATCATAGTGATTATTCTGCCTTATTTTTTGTTATTGTGATGCTACTAACAAGGACGCATTTGGGTCAACACCAATAAAGACCTAGATCATTTTTTGGGTGTTCTTGTGTTGAAAATTATTCCCTAATTTTCTCCTTGAATTATATCCATTCTTCGGGGTGCAATGGTTGACAACATATCATCCGAGGAGGCGCTGGGAGGAAGAGTTGTGGCAAGGCGGGGCCATGACATCATTGAGAGGCCGCGACATGACGTCGCAGCACAGGTATGAGGTGGTGGTAGCAACATAAGGCTATGAAACATAGCTGCACTAGTGGCACAAGGCTTCAACACCCAACTTTTTCGGTAGTACAAGGCTGTGGCACCCAGACGCGGTGGGGACACCCATTCGTGATAGAAACAAAAGGCCATGACAGCCATGCCGTAGCTGTAGGCAGGAGGCGGCGCACTGATAGTGCACCATGTTGGTGACAGGTGCCACTGGAATAATGGATAGTGGCTGGCGGTAGGTGGATGCAACCACCCATCAGCATCGGAGGTTCCATGCGGTGCAAATCTATGGTTCGCGAAAGTGAGCTAGACCGGTGGTTTTCCATGGGTCACGCGGAAGACCCGATACGCATGACCAGACTACCTGGTTGAAGAGGCGGTGCCCCCCAGGCACTGCATGGATATGAAAAGTGAGTACAACATGGTGTTTGGGCTGGAGGTGAACCTGCTTATCATTGTAGGTCAGGTCGGTGGAGCGAACTAGCCCATTGGGCGGCCCGTGCTAGAGGAGAAGCTACCAACCACTGTGGCCCCGGACGGATGGGAAACACCAGGCCTCTAAGAAAATCGGAGGGGTAGTACAAGTCTGACCATGTTTTAAAAGGCTGGTGAATGTAGACCGGGTCTCTAGATGACCTAGCAGGTTGGACCCACGGTCGAATCAGGTCAGGTCCAGCAAGGCCCAATGGGCCTGGCCACTAGGCATGGCCGACTTGGGTCGGACCATAGATAACCGGGTTGGTTCGGGTCATCCAAAACCTGGTAAATCATGCGGGACCCCCCATATTGGTTAGTCGGGTTGGTCCGACCAAGTCAGACAGGGTGTAGATGCAATTGGACCATGTTTACTAAAACGCCAATATCTTTTAGACCGAGAATCAGATTAATGCACTGTTTGTGGCATTGAGACCCTTGTGACAATATAGTACTTTGGAAATACTCTACGTGAGGTTCTAAGATAGTTGAGATACGTCTATTGGCTTTAGGAATAAACTCTCCCAGAATCAAGCGCATTGGAGAGAAGGACTCTTATAGTTGTATGTGACATGAAGGATATGAAAAGCATGAACTCAGTGGACTACTAGCTGATCAGACCTCAGTGGTCCAATAGCATAGACAATGTTAATGATCCAGAAGTAGGGAATACCTTAGTGGTCTAGAATATGAGTGGGCATCAGTGGTCCATCATCCAAGCATACCTTAGTGGTCCAGTAGCATAGCGGACCACAATGGTCTAGTAGTGGAGGGGACCTTAGTGATCCAACAACCAAGCATACCTCATTGGTCCAGCAACCCAGTGGAAATCTATGGTCCAATAGCTGAGAGGACCTCAGTGGTCCAATAGCATAGAAGACCCCATTCGTCCTGTAGTTGAAAGAACCTCAATGAGTAATCAGGGATGAGTCCCACAATACATCAAGATTATTCACCTCTACGATTTATAATATCACTTTTTATACATTATTTTATACCATGTGTGAGCTGTCATTGCTGTGTAGTCTTACTTTGTGATCTTTCCTTTGTGTTTTTGGGTATGTACTGAGTATTTCATTGCTCACCTCTATATGCGCTTCACCAACATGTGTTGTGTCTTGTGCAGGTGATCCATACTTCAACAGAGACCTTGGTGGTCTAGGACAAGATGGTTCTTAGTGATACAAGGCGGATGGGCATACTACTTTCACTACATGCAGCTACCCCTCAACTGCCCTTCAAGTAGGGTCTCGAGCGGACGAACCGTGGCAGTTGTACTTTCCCTTATGGATTTGGGCCTATTTTCTGACCCCTTTGTACTTTCCTTTTGTATTGTACTCTATGTAGTTTTCTTAGTGACAATTGTTGTTGAACTAGTGTTTAAATTTTGTAGTTTGATATTTTTTCATGTGTATAGATTTAAAGGTAAAATCCTTCTTTTTTTGGGATTTTTCTATTCGGTGCAATTCGCCAGCCCCTGGCCTTTAGAAGGTTGGATTGAGGTAGTTATAAAACAGGCCCTAGGTACGGGTCATGAAAAAGTGGTATAAGAGGGTGGTCTCTTCTACTAGATGAACTAAGAGTCTTTAAAATTTTATGGGTAAATAGTGTTAAGTGTTATGAGTTTTGTTTTCAGGCCAGAGAGTCAAGGGTTGGTGCAGTGAATGACATGTGCATACACCAGGAAGCCAAATTCTGCATTCTGATTTAGTACATGAAAACACTAGTTTCATATATCTTTGAATGTTTTCTTGGGATATTTTTGAATCATAGTCATCTCACTAGTTATAACCTATTAATCATGATTCAACTTGATCTCTTTTCAGAAGACTCCACGCATCCAGCCAGCTAGGATTCCTGTGCGTGACTATGAGGATCATCCAAAGAGTGATGAGGCTTTGATATAGGGACTATTTCCTATGTTGGTAACTTCGGGTGGTGTCCCAGTGATACCAACACATATTGGTCAATAGTTACTATTGGTGATACCAATAGAGTATGCACATAGGTTGAGTTCCTTACTTCTGTTCCAGAGGAAGATAGCTCCATGGATTTGGGAAGAGACAGATCCTATGGTCACTGAGGATTGGCTGGAGGTAGTGATGCATGTCTTCCACTTAGTTTGGATGCCATTGGACCAGATGGTACTAATAGAAACAATACTTATACAGGGATCAATGAGGATATGGTGGAGTTTAAGGATCGAGATTCATGTGAAGGTGACCCTCACTTGGCTGGCTTCGAGTGACTTTTATGGGATGATTTCTTCCTCTTGACTTTGCACTCAGTGCACATACAGGTGATGCTTCACCTACAGTAGGTAATATTGATAATGGCTGAGTACTCTATGAGGTTCATAGACCTCTCCTAATAGTCTATAGATATGGTACGGGACCCTTTATTCACGGGCCAGACCATTGAGTAGGAAATTTGATGGGAGATTAGGGCATCGATGATTTCCCTTAGCATCCCTACATCGGATGGGGTGCTGGAGAGAGCTCTAATAGAAAATAGATTCCCTATAGAGAAGGAATAGATGGTGGGAGCTTCCACCGGGCGACAGGTGGCCGACTCATCCTGTGACGGTTGTTGATGGATGATGTAGAGGCCCAAATGGCCTAGACCATTCGGAAGATGACCCCAAGACTCAAGGTCGGTAGTATGTGGATCATGATGTATAGGGAGTCATTGTAAGAGAAGAGTATTTTATGAATGCAACAAGCAGGGGAACATGGAATGATATTTACTAACTGACCATGCATAGGACCAACAGATGGTCAAGGGACTGCCGAGATAGCGGTAGAGATAGAAACATGATATTCCACTAGGTGGCGGGTGTGGCATATGATCTGGGTGTGTGGAAGGAGGTGGGTGTAGGTACGAGGTACCAACACCACCTCCCCCAGGTGGTCCACCACATGATCTTGGAGTCGGTGGTCATGGGTGGGCACATCTCCAGGAATTCGAGGCCTATGGTCCCGACATCCCAGAGATGATTCGAGGTATGATCTGTGTCTTCTCCACCTTAGTTGCAGTTATTATAGACATAGCTTCCAATAACTTTTTACTTTACACATATATTTTTCAGAGCTTGGAGATTTTGTTTGATCCATGGGCTCGATCCTTATGATTAGATTCCCCTACGAGAGGGGATTTGACGATCACACGCTAGTGCCGATAGTGAAAGAATACTTTTAGAGGTTAGAGATTAAGATGAGATCTCTTAGTTTTAGTGTTAAAGAATTATGAAGTTATTCTAGTTATGGAATGGTTTTCCACAGTCCATGCTCAGATTGAATATTTTAGGCGATGAGTGCGGTGTTCCCAGAGAGATGGAACCGAGTTCTCCTTTACAGGTGAAAATGTAATGCTTATGGAACATGACAGACTTCCTCAGAGGAGGGTGAAGCCAATAAAACACAAGTTTGCTAGAATGAACCTTGTTGTAGAGGATGAGACGAGTCCACAGTTTCACTCAGTGTTGGATGAGTATGAGGACATCTTCCAAGAGGATGTTCCAGGATTACCTCCTCGTAGAGAGGTCGACTTCAGAATTGATCTAAACCCCAACACAACACCAATATCTACACTTACATATTAGATGGATCCCATAGAAATATAGGAACTGAATTTATTGTTATAGGATTCAGAGAGATGGGGATCTTTAAGGCCCAACATTTCACCTTGGGAAGCCCTAGTGTTGATTGCCAAGAAGGCAGACTGAAGCTTGAGGTTGTGCGTGGACTTCTGGTGCCTGAACCAGGTGACCAGGATGAAAAAGTATCCTCTAACAAGGATTGATGACCTCTTAGATCAACTGAATGGAGTTAGATGGTTCTCAAAGATAGACCTTTAGATCTAGATATCAACGGCTTCAAGTAATGGATGTGGACATCTTAATTACATCTTTCAGATATCGTTATGGCCACTACAAGTTCTTAATGATGCCATTTGTCATGAATAACTCCCCATCAGTGTTCTTGGACTCATGAATAGGATATTTTTTCCATATATAAACCATTTTTAATGGCATTAATTGATGATTTCTGGTGTATTCCGCATCTAAGGATGAACACACAATACACCTGAGGATGGTTCTTAACACACTCTGAAAGTACCATATTTATAGGAATCTCTCAAAGTGTGAGTTATGGATATTAAAGGTCAACTTCATAGGACTTGTGATCTCGGAGTATAGAGTGGTAGTGAATCTAGAGATGATTGAGGTGGTGTTTTCTTGGGAAACACCCAATCATGTTACTGAGGTGTGAAGTTTCCTTGGGTTGGCTGGGTACTATCAGAGGTTTGTTCCATACTTTTATAGATTGGAAGAACACATGATGGAATTAAAGAAGAAGAGATAACCCTTTGTGTGGAAATAATGATTCCAAAAGATCTTTTAGAAGCTGAGATAGTTCTTGATGAGTGCTTCTATATTGAGGTTTCCCAAGGAGGGCACAGACTACATGGTGTTCTGTGAAACATCAGAAAGCAGAGTTGGTTGTATCCTATTGTATGGGTAGGAAGTGATTGGTTATATATCACGATATTTGAGACATCATGAGTAGAACTGTGCCACTCTTGACCTTGAGTTGGAAGTAATAATATTCACACTAAATATGTGGGAACCATACATAATGGGAAAATGATTCATCGTCTCCTCTAACCACAAGAGTCTCATGTATATATTTTCTCAGAAGGATCTGAATCTAAGATAGTGATTTTTTATAGATTTACACCATGAATATGATTTTGAGATAGTTTATACTCCATGGAAGGGAAACGTGGTGGAAGATTCTCTCAGTAGGAGATTGAATTCACAGCTGCAGAATGAGGTCTTATAGTAGTTGGCCACACTTTAGATATCCTTCATGGATAGAGAGGAGACATATTTTCTTTAGTCGATGGTTTTTACCCCTCTACTCTTACAATGAATCCAGGAGGCACAACATGGATATTCCATCTACGAGTTTACACGGGCCCATATGTCCACATGGCATAACCGTGAGGGATATTTTAATGGTTGGGTGCATGTCATAGTTTTCAAAGGTTGCACCTTAGTACATGTGTAATTATAGGAGAAGGTTTTGAGGTAGTGACATACATCCCCATTGGATGTACACCTATGTGTGGAGAAGATGTTCCCAGACTTCTGACATCTATACTGGTGGTTGGGTAGGAAGAAGATAGTGGTAGATTTTGTTTTTAGATGCCTCGCCTGTCAGCAAGTGAATGCTAGGCACCAGGTTCTAGTAGGTTTGAAACTAACCCTAAAGATACAAGAGTAGAAATGTGATGATATATCGATGGACTTAGTGACTTGGTTACCATGTACATCCAGGGGCATGATACCATCTAGTTGATAATAGCCCTAATAACCATGTCATCCCACTTCCTTCCCATTCGAGAAGAGGGCTCAGTTGAGAGATAGTGATGCCTCTACGTGTCGGAGATAGTTCGAATCCACAGTGTACCATCTATGATAGTCTCAGATCATGATGAAAACTTTACATCCTTGTTGTAGAAGGGATTACATGAAGCGTTTGGGACTCAACTCCACTTGAGCACTGCCTTTCACCATCATATGGATGGTCAGATGAATCAAACCATACAAACCATTGATGGCATGCTTCATGATTGAATTATTAATTGTGTTCATTTTCAGGAGGACCACTTATTATTGGTGGGGTTTGCGTACAATAACAACTACCACTCCACCGTCAGTAAGGAACCATTCAAGCAACTGTACAGATGACCATACAGTTCACCATTATTCTAGATAGACACGGGGGAGTCAGTAGTCATGGGTCCTGAGATGGTACATGCTACCACTTTGAAGGTGTAGGTCATCCAATAGTGGATGATGATAACACAGAGTTGACATAATTTCTATGATGATATGTGAATGAGACCCTTCAATTTCAAATATGGGGACCACATATTCATATGGGTCTCTCAATGATGAGGGATACAAAAATTTGGTTGAGGTGGCATGTTATCTCAGAGGTTCATTCAATATTTTCCGACACTATATACAGTGGGTGAGGTGGTGTACCTCTTGGATCTACCTCCATAGTTAGAGAGGGTGCACGACATCTCCCATGTATCCCAACTGAGGAGATACATGCATGAACCTTCACACATCATCACACACAACGCGCTGGATATTGACGATGAGGGGACATTTATGGAGTACCGGGTAGAGATTGAGGATCGACAATAGAGGATACTTTGTGGATAGTCGATTCCTCTGGCGTGTCTTCATTAGCACCATGAGAATCTCAATGAGATCATGTGAGATCTGGAGGCTCAGATTTTTTTCTTAGTACACCCATTTTTTTTATTAGCCCTTGTTTTGGCTTCAAGGGACGTAAAGTCCTAAAGGTGGGAGTAATGTAATGTCATGAAAATCCATGTAAGTTTTTTGAAAATTAAATGGGAGTATTTTGAGTCCAGGATCTAAGACATAACAAGATTCCAAGGCCTAGATTGATCGTAACATATTTTCAAACTACTTTTAAAGTTCATTAAATAATGGTGTGAGCAAGTTTTTGTAGCATTCAAACTGGTGCCTGGATCAAAAATATAAAGGCACTGTTGAACTCAGAGCATCCAGATCATCCTAGGAAGGGCCTTACATCAATCAGTATTGGTCAACCGAAGAATATATGTTTCATAATTTTCGAAAGAAAAATAAAATAACCAAAAAAGTTATTTTTATTATACTTTATTCTTCATTACGTAGTGACTCATTTGTGTTGTGGTATAGTGGCGAGGAAACTTTAAATCCCATTAATGAACCTCATTAATGAATTTGTGTGGTGACACTGCAATACACACTCATCTTCTTTATTTAATTAAATAGGAAATTTAGTGTTTAAAAACAACTCTATAATTCCTATGATAAATGACGAAGGAAACCTCTCCAATGATGAATGGAAGAAATCGAACGGCAAAGATAATACCCTTAGAGAGCGGATTTAGGACTAGAGATCGAAAAAAAACTATGAACGACCATCCTTGAGAAATCTCCTTTCCCATGTAGGGAGTTTTTCTATGTGATTTATCTTTTCACGTTCATAATGATTAACAATGAATGTGGACCGAACCACTAACTGGTTGATCCGCAGTTCAATCGTTAATGCGGGATGGTTAATGATGCAGGATAAATGGGATTTCTGTCTTAGTGATTATCCCAATTTATTTCTCTTTTTTGTGATCATGATAACAAGAATGCATCTAGGACTACATGAATAAAGACCATGACAGTTCTTTGGGTGTTAATGTGTTGTGACTCATTCCCCAATTTGCTTTTTCCTTCTCCACATTCTTCATGGTGCAACGGTCAACGACGCAATGGCCGAGGAGGTTCCAGGTCAATGGGACAAGGCCAGGTAGGCCGCAACATCAATGAGAGGTGGTGGTGGTAGTGGTAGGGGATGATGACATAGAGGCCGGTGGATACGACCACCCAGATGCATCAGAGGTTGCACATGGTGCAAAGTCGTTGTCCACAGACCACATTGGTGAGCTGGACCCACGTCTTGCGATGGGTCATGCAGAAGACAAAGTCCACGTGAGCGGAACGGCTAGCTGAGGTGGTGGAAAAATATGGTCACCATGTGCCTATGAAAACCAGACACCACATGACATCTGAGCTAGAGGCAAACCAGCCTTCCGTTACAGGCCGGTCCGGTGAGCGAACCGGGCCACTGTGTAGTGACTTGGGTTTTGGCCCTATACAACTTGGGAACATTCCTACGAATAATTACAAAGCTAGTCATAAACGTTGTGTGCGATTCCGAGGCCTGGTGTTCTTGGAATTTATTTTATAAAAATATTAAATATTTTTTATACTATGCACGTGGTAGAAATGCATTATCTCTTAAATGGTAGCTCGAAACAGAAATATTAGGGTAGGGTTGTGTCTGGAGCATCCCGTTTACCCTAGGTGGGGTGAAACCATTGTGGACATGGGCTAGCTATAGAAAAAGGAGTCCAGTGTCATTTTTTTTAAATAAATGAATAATTTATTTGTGGGTGTTGGCTCGAATAACTTATGAACAGTGTCTCAGATCGATATTCAGAGCCCGTGGTAGAGTTTAGAATGTCGTGTTTCCCAAGGGGTGACCTAAACATCCCTACGGCGGGTGGTTTTGTTAGGGGGAATAAATGGTTGTTGAATTAATTAATTAATTAATTAAAAAAATAACATTCAATCAACCCCCCCTTCCATGTATGCTGCACACAAGGAGGAAGCCTCCTCCTTCCTCTGTTCTTCATCGACGAACTGCCAGATCAAGCAAACAAAGTGCGGACGAGCTCCAATTCCAACAGTGGACACTCTTGGATTGAGTAGTGGAAGTAGTCGGGTGTGGAAATCACTGGAGTTCTACCAAAATGTTTTCAGTTTGAGTTTTAAAATCCAAGATATCATTTATGGGTTGTTTGTATTCAAATTGTCATAAAGTTTGTATAATTTGGGTCCTGAGCTTTCTGAAACATGATTCAGATCTGAATTTGGAGAAATGGGGTGCTCCCAGTGGTCTAAAAAATATTTTAGGTGGAAAGGCTAGATTCTGGTGGTGTTTACAGGAAAGTCCGGTGAGGGTGGAAGTGAAATGGCAGTTTCTGGATCTGGTGCGGTGGTTTTTGGCGATACAGGCGGTGGTCAGGCCCGAAATTTTCTAGGGGTTCTTTAAACCCCCGTAACTCGCAAACAGAAAGTCCAATTTTAGAGTTGTTTGTGGTAACACATTATAGTCATCAAGACATAACTTTTGAGCTTGCTTTAATAATTTTATGTGTTTGGTTCATTGCCTAAGGTTACGAAACGTTTAAATAATAATAATATTTTATTATTATTCGACTTCAACCCGCCGGAACTTCTACACGGAGCGTTTGATTGACATGTCGTCAGTGGCAATTTGTTCCTAATGGTAAAGCAGATATTTCAAGATATATTTCTAGTAAGGGGAATAAGAATAGGGTGTGGGCCTCACAACGCTGGGTTTGGGAATTTACAGAGAAATGTGACTTTTTTCGTATGTTCTCTATTTTGAATAAAAAAGTAGTCGATCTCATGAAGTTTTTCAAGGGAATCACAACAGTGTGATCCACTTGATGAGTTTAGAAATCAAGGTGTGGGACCCACTTGAATTGTTATGGTGAATAGTACCTTTTCACCAATTGTCCATTTCAGAAGAGTAAATTGCATATCATATGTGTTTTTTTTTGCTTAGAACACGATGGTTGCCTCATTTTGGGCCTAAGAGGTGAGTAGTGTGGAAATGTTCCGGGTGTCTTAGGTTAGTGACATTTGGACCAGCATCAGTTGAGTGAACTCCCTTGTCATGTTCCTCTGAGGGTTCATGTAAGATTGCAACCCCAGTACAAGTTTGTGATCCCCTCATTAGGGTGAATTTTATATTTAGTTATGGCATCCCATATGTGAGTCCGAGGCAGGATCCTCTAGCTTCACCTCCCTAGATCGGGTTCATGGTATCGTTGTGACCTCTTATCAATGAGAGGTGATCCCCTATCTAGTTCGTAAACCCAGTAGGGTTCAAGGAATCATCATGAATATGATCCCCAACATAGTAGGCCATATTAGTATAGTTTCATTATCATTAGTTATATGATCCCCTACTCGTCATGTGGTTTTCAGTAGGGTTGTGGTTTCATCAGGGATTCAATCCTCTACACACTGTCTGATTTCAATAGGGTTTGTGTTATTGTCGGTTTGATCCCCAACTGCACAAGTT
The DNA here is from genome assembly GCA_963277665.1 of Viscum album. NCBI lineage: Eukaryota > Viridiplantae > Streptophyta > Magnoliopsida > Santalales > Viscaceae > Viscum > Viscum album. Next base: position 1,017,135,001 of record OY728133.1, on the reverse strand, counting down.
ATACTAGATGGGGTTTACTGTATCATCATGACCCATTACAAGGGTAAAGATCCTCTATCTAATTAATGTGTTCTGTGGACAGTGAGATCGAGTAGTGGTATCCCCTAGTGGATCCTAGGAGCGATCACCTATCTGTGAGTTCATGGTGTTACCAGAGTGGGTTCATGTATCCCCTAGGGTACCCTAGGAATGATCCCCTATCTGACGATTTTGGTGGTGCCACTGTTTTAGAGTGGTGTTCTTAGTGATGATGTACAATGAGGGTGTTCTCTTCAATGGTCCTTCTAGGATGGTGGAGTGAGGCCCAATAGAGTGTATATCTGGAATGATTATCATCTTGGATGAAAGAGAACATACAGTGTGTACCACTAGTCATGGTTATGACTTAGATCCTTGAGTCGAACCTCTCATTGGTAATGAGGTCGGAACCTCATGAGTCTTGGTACCTATAAAGAGTATATCAGAATTTTCATGGTATATGTATGGGCATATACCTGAGGTGGGATTAATAGTAATGTTTTTCTTAGTATGATCTCGAGATGGAGTTTCTCTCTCATTTGGGTTCAATATGGCAGGGATGAGCTGACTATTGCCTTTCAGTTTCTCCCTTTTATTTTGTTGTTTCTAGGCAGCCTATGGAGTATCTTTATACTAACCCATACAAGAACTATTCCCACACATGTTTTTGGGTTTTTTCAAACCACTGGCCTTTTGAAAAAGTCCTAGGAGGACCCAAAACTGGTAGATCTTAGTGAGCATGACCGATCAGGGTGTTTACCATAGTTGTACTGTGGAGCTTTCCAGTGGGTTCTTTTGACAGTAATCCCCTCTTTCTAAGTAGGTTGGATGCTTTTGTAGTTTTTTTTGTGGGCCATGTATTTTCCCTTTTGTAATTTTCACTGTACTCTGGTCATGGGTTATATGTATGCTTGTTTTTTTTCTTTTCAGTTGTTATATATATCTTCACACTGTTTCGTGGAGGTGTATGAGGTTTTGTGTATAGAGATACCTTAGGCTAATACCTCCCATGTGTGTGATAGATTACTCGGCGCTAGTTTCCAGACCCTAGCCTATTGGAGGTGGGCTTAGGGAGTTGCACCTCGAGCCCTCTTGGGTTGGGTCGTGATAGAGTGTTATCAGAGGAGGTTCTACCTTTTGGATCGTAGAGCGTAGTCGGTCTAGATGTGAGATTGGTTTGGGTTGCGTAGTGATAGTGTTAGGATGTTTCAATTTAGGCTTCCAGGCCAGGGACTCTAGTATTGGTGTGGTGGCTGATGTATCAATTAACCAGGACTCTGATAACCTACTGTTCTACTTGAGATGTTATACACTGGTCATAGGGAAATAATGGTACATGCATCATATAGGACTGGGTTTTGGATTTTCCTTGTACTTCTTGAGTCATCTCCCCATATATCCTCTTTGACCATGGTGTGTCTTGACTGTATTTCAGGATGCCTACAAGTTTCTAGCCAGCGAGGATTCTACCACAGGATTGTGGTGATGATCCTCCTCGAGTATAGGCCTTGGAGTAGGGTAAATGTTTTGAGGCTGGACCTCCAGGTGGTCCACCATTTGAACCACCACCTGTCAAGCTGCTGGTTATGCCGGAAGTGTAGGACGAGGATGTGTAGAGGTTGAGTGAACTACATATGTTCCATAGGCAACAACCTCTGAGGTATTGGGGTGATCGAAATACCCAGGAAGCTGATGGTTGGCTCGACAATGTCACCCGATTTTTCCGCCTGGTGAGGACTCCTCCAGATCAGATGGCGGTCCTAGCGACAATCCTTTTTCAAGGTTTGGTCAGGTGATAGTGGAGTCAGGTGACACAATCCTATGATGAAGAGATGTTCACATGGTCAGAGTTTGAGAAACTATTTCGGGGGGTGTTCTATCCAGTGGTGTTGAGGTCAGTGCGAATCCAAGACCTTCTGTAGCATCGATAGGTGGGCATGACTGTGTCAGAGCACTATACATGGTTTACTGACATATTGTGGTACTCTATGGTTATGTTTTGAGAACCATTATTTAGATCTATAACCTTAAAGAAGGGCCTACACAGAGGAATTCGGGAAGGTGTGGTTTCCATTTTTCTATCCACCAATGACAGATTGTTGGACCGAGCCTTGGTAGTAGAGAGCTTTTTGGATGAGCATATCCAGCTTTTAAATGATAGCCATGCAAGAGCTGAGTCCTCGGCAACTAGTTCGTTAGCTGGTAGATGATGACATGCATAGCGGTTCGGACGTACTCGACATTTCCATAGGTGACCCCAAGATAGAGGATCTAAGGTTCAGGGCTATTAGGGATCTCAGGCCAGTTTTGGTCAGCCACAAGAGAGGCAATGTTAGGCTTGCGACGACCAAGGACATATAGCGAGATTATTCGAACCTTAGTGCTACTAAGAAGGATCCAGTTGACATGCCGCCTTGGCAGAGGAAGTGTCTCGAGTATGGGGGTCCACTGGGTGATAGACGTGGTGACAGAGCCGATTCCATACTAGGAGTTGGCAGACAATACGAGTTTCCACCCCCAGGTGGTCTACACCGAGCTAAGGGAGATGGAGGATGGGGGTGAACAAAACTGCAGGACTAAGAGGCTGTTGACCTAGAGGCTCCTCAGATAGATAGGGGTACATTATGTGTCCTTTATACTTTCTGAAGTAGTTTTTCTAGACATTGTTAGGTGGTACTCTTTCCATTCAGTTTCTTTAATGAGGCTTGTTTAGGGCATTGGTAAGACCCAGTGTTGGTGTTGTTCTACATTTTTCAAATGCACGAGAAAGAGGGATCGTTCTCCAACTGAGACAAATATTTTTGAAGCGATTAAAATAGCGTGGGTGATTGAGTGCCGCCCAAATCCGATAGTATCAAGGTGTAGAGGATGATTCCCTCAAACCTATGTGTTCAGGGCAGGGTTGTGTGTTTTTTTGTGAGAAAGGGCTTGGGTTTCTTATAGTGTGTTCATGTAAGCATCATGAGAACCCTTGGTGGATTTGTTGCGGTTTTGGTGAACTCACTAGGGTGGGAATCCTAGTTTAGAATTCTGTTTCTTTTCTTTATACTGATGGATTTTCGAGGAAAAAAATTTCTAAGGTGGGGAGGATATGGAGACATGGGTTTTGGTCTTGTCAAACATTGCAATATTTCTACGAATAAGTCAGAGCTAGGAACAAAAGCGGTGTGCGATTCCAAGGTCTGGTGTGCCTGGAATTTATTTTATGAAAATATTAAGTATATTTTATACTATAAACGTGGTAGAGATGAGTAATCTCTTAAACGGTAGCTCGGATTAGAAATCGGAGGGCACGATTGCATTTAAATAGTGTTGTTTACCCTAGACAGGGTGTAATCTTTGCTGGCTTAGGACTGCAGTAGAAAAAGGTGACCAATGGAATATTTGGAAATAAATGAATGATTTATTTATGGGTGTTTTCTTGAAAAACTTCCGAACAGAGTCGCAGATTTAAATTATGAGTGTGCGGTTTAGTTTAGACTACTGCATTAACTCTAGGGGCGACCTAAACTTCTCCACGCCAAGAGGTTTGGATGGGGGCGTAGATTGATGTTGAATTAAATAATTAAATAATTAAAAAATGGAAACAAATAAACCCCCCCCGGCTACCATCTCCACAACACAGAAGGAGGAAGCCCCCTCCTTCCTCCATTCTTCACTGATGAACCACCCGATCAAACAAACGAAGTGCCGACGAGCTCCAATTCTGACAACGGACTCCCATAGATCGAGCAGCAACAACAGAGGAGCATAAAAAGAATTGTAGTTCTGTCAATAGGTAGGATATTTGAGTTTTAAAATCCCAAAACCCGTTTATGTGTTGTTTTCTTCAAACCGTTGTAATGGTTGTGTTATTTGGATCCAGAGCTTTTTGAAATATGATTCATATATGAATTTGGATCACCAGGGTGCTCCCAGTGGTCCATAAACGTTTTTCGGTGGCATGGAAGGATTCCAGCGGCAGTCATGGTGAAATCTGGAAATGACAGCAGTGGCGTGGTAGTTTTTGGCTTCAGTGCGGTGGTTTACAGCGAGACAGGAGGCAGTCCGGTAAGAAATTTTCTGGGGGTTCTTTAATCCCCCATAACATGAATACCAGAAGTCCGATTTGTGAGCTCTTTGTGGAAAAAAATTCCTTGAATTGAGACAAACCATTTGATATTTCGTTAATAATTTTATGGGTTGGGTTCATGGCCTGGGGCTGTGAAGCATTGAAATTATAATAATATTCTATTATTATTAAACTTCGACCAGTCGTAGCTTCTACACAGAGCGTCCAATTGACATGCCATCAGTGGAATTGTGATCCTAATGGTAAAGTGGATATTTCAAGATATATTTCGGGTGATGGGACCAAGATTAGGGTGCAGGCCCATGAGGCCAGTTTTATGCATTTACGAAGAAACAAGACCTTTTCATCTTGTGTCTGTTTTCAACGAACGAATAGTCAATCTCATGCATTTTTCTCAAGGGGATCGCAAGGGTGCAATCTGCATGATGAGTTTTAGAATTGAGGATTGGGCCCCGCTCGGATTGTTATGGTGACTAGTACCATTTTCAACGGTTGTCCTTTTTGGGAAAGTAAAAAGCCTACCCTGCATTTTTGTCTGCATAGAATGCGATGGTGGCCTCGGTCTAGGAATCGGAGGGGTGCAGTGTGGCATTTTTGTGGGTATATTGGGTTAGAGACTTTTGGACCACAAGTGGTTGATTGAACTCCATTGATCTATTCCAATGAGGTTTTGTGGGGCATTACAACCCCTATATATGTTCATGATCCCCCCGAAAGGATAAATTTCAAATAGAGTCGTGAAATCTCTCTGGTGAGTCAAGGGAAGGATCCTCTAGCTTTGCTTCCCTAGAATCGGTTTTTGGTCTCTTTTTGACCGCTTATCCATGGGTAGAAATCACCTATCTAACAGGGTAGGCACATATGGTTTGAGGCATAATCGGGAATATGATCTCCTGCATAGTTGGCCATCTTAGTAGGGTTTTGGTATCATCTGTTATACGCCCCCTACCCAGCGTGTGGTTTTACATAGAGTTTTGGTATCATCATTGATGTGATATCCAACTGATTGTGTGGTTTTGTAGAGTTTTCGGTATCGTATGTTCAATCCCCTACATCGCAAGTTATACCAAATGGTGTTTTCGGCATCGTCATGACCACCTTTACACTTGCGAACATCCTCTATCTGAGTGATGTGTTCTGTGGATCGTCACATCGGGTTGGGGTATCCCACAATGGATCCTGGGATTTATCCTATATATGTGAGATCTTGGAGTTACCATAGAGTGTTCATGTATCCCGTAGTGGACCTTAGGAATGATCCCCTATCCAAGGAGTTTGGGGTTTCCACTGTTTCAGCATGGTGTTATTAGTGATGATGTCCGATGAGGGTGTTCTCACAGATTGGCTATCTGGGATGGTGGAGTGAGTCCTAATAGAGTGTATCTCTTTGATTAGTGTCATCTAGGATAAAAGAGCTCGTGGAGTGTGTAACCCTGGTTAAGGGTATTCCATAGAGCCTTGAATCAAACTTTTCCCTAGTAATGTGGTCCGAACCTCATGAGCCTTGGTGCCTGAAATGAGTATATCTGAATGTTCACGTTATATGTATGGGCATATACCTGTTCTAGTCAAACTAGTCGTGTTTTTTCGAGGATGGTCTCGAGATGGAGTTTATCTCTCATTTCGGTTCCCTCTGGCAGGGATCAGCTGATTGTTTCCACTTTGTAGATATCTTTTATTTTGGGGGTTTTGGGGCCTCCTACTTAGTATCTTTATACTTACCCTTATATTAGATTTTCCAACAAATGGTTTAGGTCTTGTGCAGACCACATGCGTTTTGACGGAGTCCTTGGAGAACCTAGAGGTGGAGGATGTTAGTGGGCTTGACCGACTGGCGTGTTTACTAGAGCTGTATTGAGGAGCTTTCAAACGTGTTATTTGGGTAGTGATCCCCTCCTTCTGAGAAGGTTGGGAATTTTTTAGATTTATTTTTGTGGGCCATGTACTTTCCCTTTTTTAATTTTTTATATACTATGGTTGTGAGTTAGATGTATTCAAGTTTTTTTCTTTTCAGTTTATATATATACCTCCTCACTACTGCAAAGAGGTGTTTTTGTGTGCGTGTGTACATGTACCATAGGATAAATACTCCCATGTGTGTGATAGCCTACTCGGTACTAGTCGCTAGCCCCTGGCCTATTGCAGGCGGGCTTGGGGAGTCACGACTCGAGCTCCATTGGGTCGGGTCATGACATGCTAGGTGGCTCGGGCCAGAGGAGAACCATCACTCAATTGCGGGCAAGGTGAGATGGGAAAAACTAGGCCGATGGGTGACCCTTAGGGGCAGTACTACTCCGACTAAGTTAGACCGGGCTGGAGAATGTGGATTGGGTCACCAGGCGACCTGGAGAGCTATACCCATAGCCGAACTGGGATGAGTCCATCAATGCCCTGGGGGCATGGCCATTTGGCTAGGTCGTATCAGGTAGGGTCGGGTTGGCTGAAACCGTTCGGGTCATGCGGGACCCCCGAGATTGGTTGTTCAGGTCATTATGACCATGTTAGATCGGATCCAGACACAACTATCCCCAGTTTACTAAAATACTAGTATCTTTTAGATTGGGCATTCAAATGATGTGATGTCTATGGTGTTGGGACCCCTACGAAAAGCCAGTCCTTTGGGAGCACTCTAACTAATATTCCAAGACAGCAGAGATACAACCAATGGCTTGTGCAGTAGAATCTCCTAGAATCAAGTGCACTGAAGAGAGGGATTCCTACGACTGGCTGTGACAAGAAGGATATGAAAACCGGGGCCTAGGTGGTCTAGGAGATGAGTGGAACTCAGTGGTCTAATAGCTTAGTGGACCTCAGTGGTCTAGTAGCGGAGAGTACCTCAGTGGTCTAGCAGATGAGCGGACCTTAGTTGTCTAGGTAGTGAGCAGATCTCAATGGTCTAGTAGATCAACTGACATTAATTGTCTCGAAGTAGATAAAACCTCTATGGCCCATCAACCGAGCATACCTTAGTGGTCCAATATCGAAGTAGACCACCATGGTCTAGCAGTCAACCATTCCTATGTGGTATTATAGTGGGGTGGACTTCAGTGGTCTAGTAGCTGAACATACCTCATCGACTCATCAGGGATGGGTCCCTCATCAGTAGAAGATGATTCATCTCTATGAATGATAATCTCAATTTATATACATTTAGTTATACCTAGTGTGAGATTTATTTGTTTTGTGGTCTTTCATTGTGATCTTTCATTTATGGTTTTGTGTCTCTACTGAGTATTATGTTACTCACCTCTGCACGGGCTTCTCCTACACATGTCGTGTCTCATGAAGGTGAGCGACACATCGACAATGACATTGGTGGTATGAGACCCGATGGTTATAAGTGATATGGGAAAAATAGCAATTCTACTATGACTACGACTGCTACCCACCACCTACCCTTCAGGTAGGGTCTCAAGCAGACATATCATACCATTTGTAAATTACCTTGTGGTTTTTGGCTTGTATTCTGGGCCCTTTATACATTTAGTTTGTGCTATACTCTCTATAATTTCCAGAGTGACAGTTTCTGTTCACATGTGTTTACTTTCTGCAGTTTTAGATTTGTGTGTGTGTATAGGTTCAAAGGAAAATGCCTTCCCTTCTTGGGACATGCCTATTAGGTTATAATTGTCAGCCCATAGCCAAGGGAAAGCTGGCTTTGGGTAGTCATGTAATGGGACCTGTGGGATGGGTCATTACATGATGAAACCAAACAATTCCCATAACAATTTATGATAGAAAATAGATCACTAATAACATAGATTAAAAAAAATAAACTCATAAAATAAGGGGAGCATTTTACTTTTAATGTTACCACTTTAATTTAGTTGGATTCTCCTTTATGTGTTTACATGTTTAAAATAATCATCCATAATATTCAATTTATTTTACCTAAGGTCCAAAAATAGGATAAATCAGGTAATCAATCATTTTGATGGTAAACATGAGAACTGACCTAACAAGATACATAATCTAATGGGAGCTAGAATCACAAGCCTTGCCATGATGCTCTCTCGTCATACCCAAGTTCTAAATTGTAACCCAAATCAAGAGGAGCACCTAAACACCCCTAAGATAGATCAAGCTACAATAGAGAGAATTATTCCATAATTGAATCCTAATTACAAAGGATCAAATGATCCCTTAATAATAGAACAATGGATCAATTCCATTGAGAATATATTCTCCATCCGTTAATGTTCTGTGAAAGAGAAGGTTTTACTAGTTTTTTATCATATGGAGGGAGAATCTTTTCAGTGGAGGATATTGATGATGAATAAAAAGCATAAGGAATAGATCAAAGCAAGGGAAAGAATGAATTCTAGAATATATTTTTAAATAAATATTTTTCTTAAACTCTATGTGATATAATAGAAAGGTATTTCCTCACCCTCAAGAAAAAAGACATTGAATCTATCAGGGGTTTTGAAGTGAACATCAAAGGCCTTGCATGATATGCCTCTAGCATTTCCGTTACCCCCTAACGTAAGGTTGAATACTTATTTGGTGGGATAAACCCTAGCCTAACAAAATCCATGGCAATGAATTACTTTGATATCTATGAAAATATTTTACGATGTTCCCACAAAGTCTAAATGGAGATCAGAGAATCCCATGAGGATTATATGAATAAGAAGAAGAAAATGGAGTTTAATTCTAGAATTCTGATGGATATATCTAATAGTGATAAGAAATTTCCGCATCACACTTATAAAAGGTGTAGAAAGAAGAAACTTGGAAATTTCCTAAGGGGGATGAAGAAATTATTTAGGTGTGGGAAGGAAGGACACCTAGCTAATAATTGACGACATGAGAAACCCCATAATGAAATATAGGAAATGAATGCTACAGTTAACCCTCAGTTCATTTTATATTACTATAACAGAAATGAACATGGGAATTTTTCAAACCAATTCCTTAAGTGAGAGGGTTTTAAAGGAAAAAAAATCTCTATAGCAACAAGGGTCAGCTTTTTTCCATCACTACCGTTGAAGGGAATCTGAACGATGATCTAGTAACAGTACACATGTTATGTATTAAATAATAGAGAATGTACATTTTTACTCTAGTTCTAAGAATTCATTCATATAATGATTGATTAGTAGAAAAATTCAATCACCACCACAAATCATGGATGTAGAGATGTTGGTGAAAAAATTTAATGGGTATATTATTGCACCCCATGTATATAACTCCTCCACTATAAACATTTTTGTGCTGAACACACCAATAAACCAAGTCATATATCCTTTCGTAGAATTTTATGAAATTATGGGAACATATTTGATTTCCATGTATAAAGACTAAATAAATTTATTTGAAAATGAAATTACTCTATATATGGATAATTGACCGTCGATTCTGTACAAGTTCAATGAGGAAGATGAATCTTATTTAACACCATCATCTTAAGGATGGATATTTTTGATCTATAAGAAAGTGTATCTATCTCAAATTATTGAGTCTGAGGAATGCATCATCATATAAGAAAATTCTACTATGAGGGAATACACTGATGTATATTGAATTTTCTATTGAGATCACACCTAGGGAGTTACCAATATCCAAGGCTCCATATATGATCAGTGTTACAGAATATGAGTAGTCAATGAAATAACAATAGGAGAATCTAGATAAAGGTTTTATATTCCCTAATGATTCATCATGGGGGGAACCAGTACTCTTTTCCAAGGAAGGGGATGTGTTAATGGGACTTTTCATTTATTTTTGTGAACTAAAAAAGATAATGATAAAGAAAAAGTATCCTTTTCCACATATTGATGAATTTTTCGATCATATACAAGGAGAAAAATAATTTTCTTAGGTGGGTATTCAGTCAAGATATTATCAAGTAAGGGTGAATAGAGTAGATATCCCCAAGAACCTGTTTCATAAAATGTACAGTCACTATGAGTTCATAGTAAAGCCTTTCAGTCTTGTTAATTCTTTAACAATCCTCATGGATTTGACGAATAAAGTATTTAGATATTAACTCAAAATGTTTGTGGTAGTATTTATAGATGACATCCTGATATAATCCAAAATAATGTAGGTAATGATGAGAATTTGAACACATAAAATGCACGGCCAATTTTCACCTATCGACCGGTCAAGGTTTTGGTGCTCTGTTAATGTGTATAGCAGCACTCAGGTTGAATCCTCGGTGATGATACTCCGTAATAGTCGTTTGTTTTTAGTTGATTGTATTTTCATTGGGGGGTTTGTTTGTAGAGCCTAAATGAAATGATTTATTGATTAGGATTGATTTAACAATTTGATAAATATTGGGGTGAGTTCATCATTAGTTAGTAAAGCTTGTTATATCCTTGATCTTTTCTTTATATTGCAATTAAATTAACACCCATGTCACCAGTTGACGTTGATTGAAATTCCCAAGTGTTATGGCTTTAATCCAAGCCTTAACATAATTTAGGGTTATAATCATGATCATATCTTGTTTATGGTAGTATATTTATGGTTCCAATAATCCATGTAAACCCCACGTTAAACAAAACAAGTCATCAATCCATGACATGCTAAGTCCAACATACACAATGTTAATTCAACGAATACCCATCGAGAAAAATCTCTCAATCGCTTAACATACCGAAATTATAACTTCCCCTAATGAGAGTTTTACTCATCCATTAATATGTTTATTAATCTGGTAATATATGTTAATGTTGATGAATTATAATGAGAAGAAAAATAAATGGACAAGTTAAGAGTAGTGCGCCGAACACACACACAAATGATGAAGAAATTGTTAAAACTAGAATTTAGATTGAATGAGGAAGAAAAGTAAGAGAATGGATTTTAACTTGATTTAGGATATTTTAAGAACATTAATATTAAAATACAGAAGGTGGATGAGAATAATATATATTGAAGAAGAAGCTTCCATTAAAACAGAATAACAACGGAAAGGACTTACAAAATTACAACAATGAAGAACATACAAGTAAATGAAAACAAAGAGAGGAGGAAAGGTATCTCAAGTGAAAAATTTATTATGGAAGATCCTCCCAAGACTTTGGCAAGGATTTTGTCGTTGCAATACTATCTTCTCTCTTATTATATTCCAACCCTTTGAAGGAGAGAAGGGGGATGCATTTATAGCCCAAGGAAGTGGACTGTTTTCAATCCCACTCCGTCCCTCCACATGCATTGCAAATTTAGCTATTTAGATAGGCGAATCTAGAGATATCTCCTTATTTAATGTTTTATATAATAAATTTTTCCAACCCCTTGAAAAATTCGGAGTCATTTGGACCAATGGAGCCAAAGTTATGGCTAGTTGATTAAACAATTTTAATCTGTCCATTTAATTCCAGTCTTTTTGAAGTCCAAAATGAGAAAAGGTTTTTGAATAAGAATATGAATTAAAAACCGAATGATTTATTCAACAATTTCTGCCATCTATATCTCCTATTTCAAATTTAAAAATCTTAGCTTGATTGGATGCTTACATCATGATATATGTCATGAATACTCTTCTGATTTTATTTCTCGGCCAGAATGGTGGGCTGGGCTTAAAATCATATGTTGGGCCTCTTGTTTTTGGATTTGGTCCTTGAATGTTTTATCGAAGACTCCTTACATTATCCCCAGAATATCTGAGGAGTATTATGAAATTTTAACTTCTAGATTGAGCCCAGTAAGTCAATATTTATGACTTGTCAAGTTTCTTCACAGATTCTGTAGGTGATCTTGTGTGGTAAATGTGATCCTTCAAATGGATGAATTGGCCCGTGATCCCTTATAATGAAATGGTTTTTATTGAATTAGGAATCCTAAAAAACAATTACCACAAAATTTAGATAATTAAGGTGAGAATTATAAATAAAATAGTAAACTGACTCAATTGGCTACTTCTAAAACTGCTGAAAAATTATACTTAGTATTAAAATATTAATATTTCCACACATTATGCACATTTCATATAAAATAATTAAAGGGAGAATATAATAATGCATGAAAATATTAATAACATAAACTCCCCCACACTTAGTTTTGTGAATTTCCCCATGTTCAACAAATATAAAAAATGGACAAAATCATTTTTACTCACCAAACAAATATTAAAATTTTGTTTTCTCCAATATGGGGAGGTTTAGAATATTTTACTCATCCATTTTGAATTCCACCACAAGTTGTTACAGAAAAAATGTTTCAAAACTAATTCATTTTTTCATGCTGAAATTTAGATATGGAAAATGTGGACACTCAAAACTGACACCTCTCAAGATGATAAAATTCATTTGTAGAGGTTCAATCTTTCACCAACCAAAATTGAAAATAATAGAGTTTGAAAGAGCTATAAGCTTCCAATACCTATAAAAAGTGCACAAGAATCAAGAGGTATTTTAAGGGGTTTTTCTATGTCTATGGGATAATAGGAATATAATGTCTAAGGGAGAGAAGAAGAGGGGTAAAACACCAACATAGAAAAAACAATGCACATTTTTTTGAAATAAAACATGGAATAAAATGAGAAAACATATTTACAAGGGAATGATTTTGTGAAGAAAGACACAATAGCGGATGAAAATTTGAAGGGGATGAGAAGATTAAATCTTTAAAAACCAAAAAACTTCTCCCAATGACATAATAATATAATGAAAGTGTTATTTTTTTATTTTTTTTCTTTTTTCGGAAGTTGAACTTGGAAAATATCTCACACTCATATTCAAACCCATGATTGATCTCCGGACGAAACTTATTGTAACGGTTATAACAAGATAATAGGTTGATGAAGAGTGATTTTTGGCCAACCAAAGAAACAAACGATTTTTTTTGATTTTGTTTTGATTTTTTTGAACACTTTTCTATAACATTTACAAAATTACATAAATGAAAGTAAATTATATTCCCCACTTAATGATAGCCTCTCCCCCACACTGAAATGGATACTTGACCTCAGGCATATGATATCATGGTGAAATCAACAAAGGGTACCCATAATGAAATCCCCCCCCCCACAATTAAATTTCAAAAAACTATTCAATGAAAATCCATGTTGATATTGGGTGGTAAAAGGTATTTGTCTTGTAATGTGGCTATCAAAGAAAAGGTTTTCATAGGCTCGAAGGGTCTTTCACAAGGAGGATTAATTTAAGGGAAATGGGAGGCTATTTGGCTATTGTGATTCTCATGTGGTTCAAAAAAAATGCTCATATCATATTAATGCACACTAAATTAGGAAATTCAGCTCGAAGGTCCACAAACTCAAGACTCACAAATGGGGGTGAAAACACACATTTTTAAAAGATGGCCATAGGTGGCCTTAGAATGAAAGCAAATTTTGTTCCTCACGGTTTGGGAAAATGATTATCCAAATAAAAAATTGAGCATTCAAAATGTGTTAATTTTGACACAAAATTATTTTTCCAATGTCATGATGAAAATAAAAAAAAAATTTGGATGAAAACAAATTTTTTAACTCCTCAAAATGGTAGGAAAAAATTTCAAAACTCGATGGTGAGTAAGCAAGACTCTTGATTTTTTTGTATTTTTTTAAGTGATTTTTTTAGTTTGTTAGGTTTTTTTTTGTTTTATATAAAGAAACACCCACACAAAAGAGAAATTGAAAACGAAATGTTATGACAAAGAAAGTGAAAAAAATGAATGAGAGAGGAAGAAGAAGAAAGAGGTAGAGAGAGGATGAGAGAGAGAGAGAGAGTTAAAGGGAAAGAGGTGCCCCCTGGTTTGGATTTGGCGGGTCATCATCTCCATCTAGTGGTTGGTCGACTGGAGAAGTTGGGGATCCAGTGGAAGTTGATGATGATCCAGGATTGTGTGTCCTCCCATGGTGATGCTTTAACCTATGTCCATTAAATGTGAATTTACTTTTAGAAGAGGGGTCTTGGACTTTCACTGTGTAATGACAAGTGATTTGAACCGAGTAAAAAAGTGGGGGAAATTGAACTTTTTCAATTATTGAACCGGTTGTTTTTAGAATCGGGCTTCAGAACAATGTTTTGAAGGTTTGAACACATCTTTTTAATGTTTTTGGGGTTGGTCGAAGGCCCAAGGAGGTCCCCCAGTGTCTCGAGGTGTTTTGGGTGCGTTGTACCTGAAGGAGGGTGGTTTTTAAAGGAATAACAGAAGGCGCACGGTTGGCGCACGACCTCCCAAACCGTGCGGCCCAAACCGTGCGACCCAAACCGTGAAACCTAAAATAGGGAGGCAGAGGAGTCCGCACAGCCTGTGCACGGATTCCCCAAACTATGTGGCCAGCCCGTGCATGGTGCCCTGGGTGTCCAGTGGGGTGCCGCACAGTTTGCGCACAGTTTGGAAAACCGTGTGGGATAAACCGTGCACCGCGACATGTTTTGGGTTTTTGGGATATTTTAAGTGCTTTTAAAAGAAAGTAAAAATAAAACCTAAACTAAACACTCCCTCACACCCTCTCTCTCTAGACTTGTGCACAACCCAGGGAGCTCCCCCTTCGTCACGTGACACCCCCTCCTTTGGCCTCCCTTCGACCAGCGATTCATCCTCCGTTCTGGGAATTTTGTTCTTCAAATCTCCATGGTAGGTCACTACCCTCATTCACTTTCATTCCTTGGCAATATTTAGGCTTCTCTCTCACCCTAATCCCGTTCGACCGAACCCTATGTTGGGGATTGGTTTTTGATTTCACATTATTCCTTGTTTCTCTTGTTCTAGGTTGATGTGAAGGGTCCGTTGGGACTCCTTTGGGTGAGATTCAACATCCACCGCTGAAGGCGAGGCAGAATGTGATTGTGTTGAACCGCATGGTTGTTTTCTAGGTAATGGTTTTTACCATTTAATGTTTGTGCATCCTGTAATTTTATGTCATAGGTTGTTAAAGAGCTCCTGGTATGTTTTGGGTTGTGCGTTAGGCTTTCAGGTTGGTTTTGGGTTGCTAAAGCTTAGGCGGCTCTTAGTTAGAAAGAGCCAAGAGCTGAAGAGGACAGATGGATCCACCTTGATGTAGGGTCCCTCTCCTTGCCTTAAATTTATGGTGAAGTATTAATGAGTTATTTCTGCACTGATTTAGTATGTTAGTTATGCAAGTGAGTTTCAGTTAAATGCTTCCATGCAAAGAGTGTGAATTGCTGGGACATGATTAAAATGGTTTCTTGGTCACTAAGCCAATGATTAAATAATAAAACCCCTCGATTCTAAGTGTGCTTTATTCGAGATAAAAGTAGGAAGTAGAACCTTATTCTTGCCTGCTAAATTTTTGTTGTTCCTGGGTGATAATTAATGATGTCATGTTCTCTCTGATTTGTACCTAATGGTTAAAGCATGACAATTGTGTTCTATTGAGGAAATGGTTAAACTTGAATGAAATGGACTAGGGTGGTAAGACCATGCCTTAGGATAATAGAATGAGAATGGATTATGTTAATGTCTTGATGTGGATACATAAGAGGAGTTTCCTTAGGTATAAATGTGATGAAGGTGATAAATGATGTGATAATGATATTTGAGATGGTTTGACTTAGTATGTTTGTATGAATTTTATTACAACCTATTACATGGATGCAGGCTACATGATTGATTGTGTATGTGATATTATATAAGATGGATTGACTTATATAATGTTTATATGATATAAGATGGATTTCCTTATATTGTGATGTGAATGGTTATGCCATGCTATGTTGACATGCTTATGAATCTTCGTGTGTGGGTGGGAAGCAATCTCACCCAGTGACGTATGAATCTATGTGTTTGGGTGGGAGGCAGTTATACCCCAAGCCAGTGTGATAGTACATGTCTGGAAGGGAGGCATTCTTACCCCTTTCTAGATGACTTCAGTTGATGATACATGTCTGGAAGGGAGGAATTCTTACCCCTTGCCAGTTGATTACCAGTGTGATAGTACGTGTATGGAAGGGATGCATTTATACCCCTTCCCAGTTGATTTGTAGGGACGAGAGTCATTCTTACCTCGTGCCCGCTATTCTATATATGTTTATGGAACAAATGCAATCTTAACCCTTGACAATTGACCGATAGGGACGAGAGGCATTCTTACCTTGTGCCCACTTATCAAGAATGATGGAAGGGAGGCATTCATACCCCTTCCATGTTGACTCATAGGGACGAGAGGCATTTATACCTCATGCTCGCTACCCTCAGCTGATGGGAGGGAGGCATGCTTACCCCCTGCCATATTTTTTAAATATTTACATATGTAACTATAGTGGCATGATCAGACTGATATCCCAGCAACGAGCCGAAGCTGGAATAGCCATCAGGTTTCCATGGGAAACATGGACGGGTGTTGTTATTCTATTTTGTTCTACTTATTGAATCCTGCTACGCTTGCTCACTGTTTAATTATTACACAATGTATGGTTTGGGTTAGACACCGGTGGTGCCAGCCTATTGAGATTTATATCTGACACCCTACTCGGGCCGCCATTGCACTGGGGTACCCGAGTAGAGCTTTCTTGTTTGCAGGACATAGGTTGGTTGCTGTGTTGCTTGTACCTGGGGATAGGATCATAGGACTGAGAAGGAGCTTGGGATTCTCAAGAGACCGCTCGTCGGGCCTTTCTGTCTTTTATTTATTCTTTCACATTGTATTGTCCGCATGTTGTATTATTTCCTGTCTCCACAATGTATCATTCATCATCCCTATATCGTGTAAACTGGCTTTGGCCACCTTTTATAATAATGATCACTATTTGTCTTTCACTTCTCTTTGTTCATTGTTTATCTATTACTACTTCCTCTATTGAATGTTATTTACTCTGAGATACCACTGTTTAACTCTGATAAGAGGTTATAGTCTCCCCACTATCACCTCCTGAGACCCTCGATGCTAGTCGGCCGCCTCTGGTGTACGGGGAGGCACGCTTGAGGCCATGTGGCGACCAGTCCAGCCACCGATTTGATGGTGAGATGGGTCGGGATGTTAATAAGTGGTATCAAAGGGGTTTTCTCTTCTGATTTGTTTTACTGTTTGGAAACATTAGACAGGGATATGAAGGAATTAGAATTTGGTAATGAGGTGTGTTTGGGATTGGCCACCTCATGCATAGGGAAAAGCCAAATTTCCTCTAATGCCATTATTATTTTAATGACTTTGATTATTATGGTTGATTTGATTTCACCGTTCGGTGATACACATGTTTTCTGTTGATATTGTTGATGAAAATTTGGGTTTTATTTCTATTATAACCCGAGGATATGAGGTTTTTCCATCACATGAATCATATAGGAACCTTGTCAGAAATTGAATACCATGCATTATGCCATGCCATCTAGGATGCATTAGTGATTCCTACTGTTGTGATAGGTACGGTGGTAGTTATTCCATGCTTCTGTGATATAGCATGTTCTGTGTTACTGCTTACGATAACATGATATTTTAAAAAAGAAATGAAATTGGTTGATTTTGCTAAATTAAGTGATTGCGGTTACGACAGGATCCAATTTTCAGTTGTATGGTGTATGGGCACCTTATAGCTGGTAAAGGGTAACCTGTGTATTCAGATTTCTGAAAAAGGGATGCTAATGTAATAATTGTAAAATGGGATTGGTTTCGATTGAAGGGAGCCAAATTCCAATCTTTAAAGTGTATGGGCGCTTTACAGATAGGTAGGCTGCCACCCGTTTGACCAAATGATTTCATGGAGCATGTTTATTTCTGGAATGTACTTTGTTCGTTTAATGGGGACCAAATTTCAACCCATGGAGTGTATGGGAACTTCATGAGTTGGGAGCTGGCAACCCATAATGAATAAAATGATAGGATATCTTTTGAATTGATTATTTGTGTAAATGATGTCTAGTTTTGACCTAACATGTTTTGGCTTGTTGGGACCCTCATAGGTCTTCTGAATTGTTTAAAAAGAATTTATCATGATATATTTCCTGAAAAGAGACGGGATGTCTAATAAATGTTTCGTGGTTAAAAGGGAGTTTGTTGGAACTTTCCATCTTTTCTTTGAGCTGTTTGATACAATGAACAAATGCCTATAGATTTTTCATTTGGAAAAGGAGTATTTGATGTATTGAATTTAATATTTTAAAGTGATTAAATGATAAATGTGAATAAATATTAAGGGCTTTGAAAAAGGAACCTGTAGTGGTGTCCTTTGTTGAGACCCCGTGTGTGGGTAGGTTAAGTCATTCTTGTTAGTGCCTTGGGACAGAACCTTACACATTTTCCGTAGGCTATTTTTTTAGCAATGATATTAAATTTTAGGATTTGAGCCCGATTACTTTTTTTGGGCATGACCAAGGGCTTCGGTCGATGCTTGTTATTCATGAGGGGCTAGCCCGTGGTAGGTAGCGCCCTTAGAGCTTATGTGATTGGATTGATCGGCGACCTTTCTGATGTTTGGTATTGTTCAGGTACCGTTGTCTCGTGTAGGACTTCCAGTTCTAATGACACCCTTGTATGGACATGCGGTCACACTTTTTTTGATCCTATTAAGGGATTGAGCATTGGATAATTATTTGTATCAGTTGGTTGGACAAGCCTCGGGCATGGTCGGTCACCTTGTTGGTCGTTTGACCCTTTCTTTTTGCGTAGTAATGGATGACTTGACATGTCATCATCCAAGAGAATGGTTGTATGGGGAAATATGACGTTTGGCTGTATCACTTGCACTGCGGTGTACGGTCTCGGGTCGTCTCTGTGGTAGAGTGACCTGAGCGTTTGAGAATCAAGTTGTCCCAATGCTCGGGATGACTTTCGGAAGACTCAGGCAGTTGAAGCACTAGTCTTGTTGCTTGGGATTCCTTGTACATTTGACGTGGTGATCGTGGCTTGGAGGAGCGACGCACGTCCATTCAGTTAATTATGAAAATTTCTGCTTATGAGCAGCTTGTCTTTCTCCTTTCGATGATACTGACCCTTCTAAGATTGGAAGCATTGTGCCTGTTAAGTAAAGAGTTTCCTTTCGGGTAGAAGGAATGCGCCAAGAAGGACCATCTTGGGAAAAGGTCAGTTTTGATCAAATGCTTTTGGGTTTTGGTAGTAAGGTTGATCGACAAATGCCTCGTGTGGGAGAAGACATCGTGATCAGTTGAAATCTTGATGTATCGGCAGGTGAAGAGGAGTCTCCTCTTTAGAGTCAACCAGGGGTGGTTTGACTAATCTCCTTTCCAGTTCATGGGGATAAATAACTGGAATCTGTTTTCAATCCTCTTAGTGTATTCTACTATGCGATGAGCTTTTCCCCTATCTTGCTTTCATCCTGGATGAGCTAAGAGAGCATCAGTCTTACACTGCGCTAATTTTTAAAGAGCTATTGAGCTTGGATGGTTGTTCCCTTTCAGCGTTTCACGCTACATGTCTAGTTTCATTCGTGGTTTGATCTTTGAGACGTCACCGAGAGTCAGATATGTGATTTTCGGTGAACGTCATCGTGGTGAATGCGGGATGCCTGGTGATAAGGCATCGTTTTTCATCTTGTAAGGTGCCTGCCGCCTAAGATAGGCGTCTTCTTGAATAGTCAGCCAGAGTGGCTTGACTCTTTTCAACTTGGGTTTAGAGGTCGATGGGGAGATCGACGGTTTGATCATTTCAAAATCCTGCTAGGTGCATCGTTGGAACGCTTAGAGCGTGCTTTTGAAAGACAGTTCAAAAGATGGAGTGGTAGTTTGGTTTTGGCCTTTTAACGTGAAAAGTCTAGGGTGGGATGTACCTTTGTTTGGTTGCTTGATGTGATGATGATGTGAACATGCCTCTGGTGGAATGGGCTCGGGTAAGAGCTTTTGTGTTGGTTCGGTGGGGAAACGAGCGTTGGCTCGGGTGTTGACGACTTAAGTGTCGTGTGCTTAAGTGGACGATCGTGGAGCGTTGAACGTTTGGAAACATAACGCGATCGTTGAACGGTGCTTCAAAACACCTGTAGGTCGAGTGAGGTGTGCGTTGTTCCTGATGGCTTCTTGGGGATGAGAAGTTCTAAGGTGGGAAGGTCGTAATGACCCGCATTTTGAACCGGTTTAAAAAATGGGGGAAATTGATCATTTTCAAATACTGAACTGGTCGTTTTTAGAATTGGGCTTTAGAACAAGGTTTCGAAGGTTTGAACCCCTATTTTTAATGTTTTTGGGGTTGGGCGAAGGCCGAAGGAGGTCCCCGAGTGTCTCGAGGTGTTTCGGGTGCGTCATACCTAAAGGAGGCTGTTTTTTAGAGGAATAACAAAAGGTGCATGGTTGGCGCACGACCTCCCAAACCGTGCGGCCTAAAATAGGGAGGCATATGAGTCTGCACAGCCTTCGCACGGTTTCCCGAAACCATGGGGCCAGCCCGTGCGTGGTGCCCTAGGTGTCCAGTGGGGTGCCGCACGGTTTGCGCATGGTTTGGAAAACTGTGTGCCGCGACATGTTTAGGGTTTTTGGGATATTTTAAATGGGTTTAAATGAAAGTAAAAATAAAACCTAAAATAAACACTCCCTCACTTCCTCTCTCGCCAGACCCACGCACAGCCCAAGGAGCTCCCCCTTCATTGCGCGACACCCCCTCCTATGACCTCCCTTCGACTGGCGATTCCTCCTCTGTTCATGGAGTTTTCTTCTTAAAATCTCCATGGTAGGTCACCCCCCTCCATCCATCTCCTTCCGTGGCCGATTTTAGGCTTCTCCCTCGCCCTAATCCCGTTCGGCCGAACCCTAGGTTGGGGATTGGTTTTTGATTTCGTGTTCTTCCTTGTTTCTCTTGTTCTAGGTTGATGCGAAGGGTCCGTTAGGACTCATTTGGGTGAGATTCAACATCTGCCGCCGAAGGCGAGGTGGATTGTAGTTGTTTTGAACCGCCGAGTTGAATCTGAGGTAAGGGTTTTGCCCATTTAATGTTTGTGCATCCTCTAATTTGATGTTTTAGGTTGTTAAAGAGCTCCTGGTATGTTTTTCCTTGTGCGTTAGGATTTCAGATTGGTTTTGTGTTTCCAGAGCTTAGGTGGATCTTAGATAGAAAGATTCAAGAGCCAGAGTAGACGGAAGGATCCACCTTGAGGTAGGGTCCCTCTCCTTGCCTTAAATTTAAAGTGAATTATTAATGAGTTATTTCTGCACTGCTTTAGTATGTTAATTATGAAAGTGATTTTTAGTTAAATGATTCCATTAAAAGAGTGTGAATTGCATGGACATGATTAAAATGGTTGCTTGTTCACTAAAACAAAAATTTAATAATAAAACCCCTCCATCATAGGTGCACTATCTTCGAGATAAAAGTGGGAAGTAGAACCTTATGGTTCCCTGCTAAATTCTTGTTGTGCTTGGGTGATAATTGATGGTGTCATGTTCTCTCTAATTTGTACCAAATGGTTAAAGCATGAAAATTGTGTTCTCTTGATGAAATGGTTAAACATGAATGAAATGGAATAGGGTGGTAAGACCATGCCTTAGGAAAATGGAATGAGCACGACTTATGTTAATGTCTTGATGTGGATACTCTAGAGGAGTTTCCTTAGGAATAAATGTGATGAAGGTGACCAATGATGTGATAATGATACTTGAGATGGGTTTCCTTATGTGTGTTTGTATGAATGTGATTACTACCTTTTTCATGGATGCAGGCTATATGATTGATTGTGTTTGTGATATGATATAAGATGGACTGACTTATATAATGTTTATATGATATAAGATGGATTGCCTTATATTATGATGTGAATGGTTACGCCATGCTGTGTTGACATGATTATGAATCTTCATGCGTGGGCGGGAAGAATTCTTACCCCATTCCATATGAATCTATGTGTTTGGGTGGGAGGTAGTTATACCCAATGCCAGTGTGATAGTACATGTCTAGAAGGGAGGCATTCTTACCTCATGCCAGTTGACTTTAGTTGATGATATGTGTCTGGAAGGGAGGAATTCTTACCCCTTGCTAGTTGATTGCCAGTGTGACAGTACGTGTATGGAAGGGAGGCATTTATACCCCTTTCCAGTTGACTTATAGGGACGCGAGGAATTCTTACCTCATGCTTGATATTCTCTATATGTTTATGGAAAGGAGGCTTTCGTACCCCTTTTCAGTTGACCGATAGGGACAAGAGGCATTCTTACCTCGTGCCCACTAATCACGAATGATGGAAGGTAGGAATTCATCCCCCTTTCTAGTTGACTCATAGGGACAAGAGGCATTCATACCTCGTGTCCTCTATCCTCAGCTGATGGGTGGGAGTCATGCTTACCCCATGCCATCTTTTATAAATATTTACATATGTAACATTTGTGGCATGATCATAATGATATCCCGACAACATGCCAAAGCTTGTATAGCCATCAGGTTTCCATGGGAAACTTGGGTGGGTGTTGTTATTATATTTTGTTCTACTTATTCAATCCTTCTACCCTTACTCACTGTTTAATTATTACACACTGTCTGGTTTGGGTTAGACACTGGTGGTGTTGGCCTACTGAGATTTATATCTCACACCCTACTCGGGCCGCCATTGCACTGGGGTACCTGAGTAGACCTTTCTTGTTTGCAGGATCTAGGTTAGTAGCTATGTTTATTATACCTAGGGATAAGAGCAAAGGACTGAGCGGGAGCTCAGGATGCTCAGGAGAACACCCATTGGGCCTTGCTGTCTTTTCTTTATTCTTTTACATTGTATGGTAAGCATGCTATATTGTTTCCTATTTCCACATTGTATCATTCATCATCCCTGTATCATGTAAACTGGCTTTGGCCACCTTTTATAAAAATGATCTCTATTTGTCTTCTGCCTCTGCTTTTTCATTGTTTATCTATTACTACTTCCGCTATTGAATGTTATTTACTCTGAGATACCACTGTTCAACTCTGATAAGATGGTATAGTCTCCCCACTATGACCTCCCAAGACCCTCCTTCCTAGTTGGCAGCCTCTGGAATATGAAGAGGTGCGCTTGAGGCCATGTGGCTACCAGTCCGGCCATCAGTTTGATGGTGAGCCAGGCCGGAACGTTACACACTGCACCAAATGGGTAAACATTAGTAATAAGAAAATGAACTTCCAAATGAGAATTAAGCTTACCTGGGTGAATCTGAAATCTAGAATTGAAGAGCAATACATTTTCACCTTCATGAAATACATTTATCAGGATGTGTTTATCATGGAGTACCTTATCCTTTTCATTGTACAGAGTGGAATTCTTATAAGATTAAAGTCGAAGCTCCTCCAGTTCAGCCAATTGCAACAATCTTTCTTCACCAGATTATTCAAGATCAAAATTACAAGTTTTCACTGCCTAAAATGACTTATGTTGGATTTCAACTGGAAAATGACATGCTTTACAAAAAACTAGCCTAAAAGGAGAGATCCCAATGGGCATTTTATAGGCAGTTCGATAAGCCCAAAGTACTTAACCAAGCCTTTTAGGCAAGTCTTTTATATTGGGTTTTAAAATTATGTCGAGAACTCTTTTCACTTCTCTGTTAGAAAGTTCAACCATTAAATTTGTTTGGGGGTAATATGCAGTTGAAGTTTTATGTACAACCCCATTCTTTTTTAAAAGAGATTCGATGGTTCTATTACAAGAATGGGTTCTTATGTCACTTATCAAGGCACGTGGTGTGCCAAATCGGTGGAAGATGTGTGTCCTTAGGAAATCACTAACAATATGTGAATCATCCTTTCATGTGGTTTTAGCCTCGAACCACCTAGAATCATAATCAACTGCAAGAAGGATTTATGAGAATCCATTGGAAGGGGGAAATGGTCCCATGAAATCGATACCCCAAACATCGAAGATCTCATAGAAAATTTAAGGTTTTTGGGGCATTTCATTTCTCTTTGAAATTGTGCCAATCTTTTGGCAAGTGGGTCATGATTGACAGAACTCATCTGAGTCCTTGAAGAGTGAAGGGTAGAAGAATCTGGAGTCTATAACCTATCGGGAGGTCCTTTTTGGTATAAAGTGGCCACCACCGGGCATTGATTGACAGAATTCTAAGATAGAGGAATGTTCACCTTTATTAATAAATATCTTAATTACCATATCTGCCCCAATTTTCCAAAGTTTATATTCTTCCAAAAAATAGTGTTTTGAATCACTTTTCAACTTAATTTTTGTTCTTTTGAAAAAATTTCAGGAAAAATAGGATAAACCAAGTAATTTACATTGGGGCATATCGTGGTATTTTTGACGTGAGAGATGAATGTTGCTCAATGGGGAATTTAAGATCGATGATTTCAAAATGAGAATAATTAGAAATTCTACTAAAGTGATCAGCCACATGGTTTTCTTTTCCTGGTCTATCTTTTATTTCAAGGTCAAACTCTTGGAGCATTACGATCCATCTTATTATCCTCGTTTTGGAATCACTTTTATTGAGTAAGAACTTTATAGCAGAATGATCTGTGAAGATTATGATTTTGGCACCTAAGAGATAGGGCCAAAATTTATCTAAGGCAAAAACAATTTCTAAAAGTTCTTTTTCAGTGAATGTGTACTGAGATTGAGTTTCATCCAATGTTTTTGCAGCATAATAGGTGACATGAGGAATTATTTCTCTTCTTTGACCAAGAATAGCCCCAAAATATCTATAATAAGCATCACACATCAATTCAAAGGGTAAGGAACAATCTAGGGGTTGGATTATCAGTGCAGATGTGAGAGTAGTTTTGTGGTCAATGAAGGATCTCTTGCAAAACTCATCGAAATGGAATGTGATATCATTTTGTAGTAACCGAGTGAGTGGGAGGGAAATACTACTGAAGTTATGGATGAATATCCGATAGAAACCAACATGAGTGATGAATGAACAAATGGCTCGAATAGATGTGGGTTCCAAAAGTGATTAGATCAATTCAATTTTGGCAGCATCAACTTCAATACCATTTTTTGAAACTATGTTCCCTAGAACAATCCCATTTGCAACCATGAAGTGACATTTTTCAAAATTTAACACTAGGTTACACTTGACACACTTTTGAAGGATTAGAGAGAGTGAATTCAAGCATGATTCAAATGACTCGCCATAAATGTTAAAGTCATCCATGAAGACATCCATGTCGTGTTCAATGAATTTAGGAAAGATACTCGTAATACACGTTTGGAATTTTGCAAGAGCATTGAAAAGGCCAGAATGCATTCTCTTATATGCATATGTTCCAAAGGAGAAAGTGAATGTAGTCTTTTCTTGATCTTGAGGTGCGATTGGGATTTGGAAATAGCCGGTGTATCCATCATGAAAGAAATAGTGTGACTTTCCGGGTAATTATTCCAGCATTTGATCAAGGAATGGAAGATGGTAGTGATCTTTTCTTGTTTTAACATTCAATTTCCCATAGTCGATGCACACATGACATTTTTTTACTCGATTTGTGACTACCTCTCCATGTTCATTTGTGACAATAGTTATCCCACCCTTCTTAGGTATAACTCGAATTGAACTAACCCATTCACTATCAGAAATTGGGTAGATAATACCAGCTTGAAGAAGCCTAGTGATCTCTTCCCTAACTACCTCAAGTATGAGTGGATTGAGTCTTCTTTGTGGTTGTCTAATTGGTTTGGATGATTCCTCAAGATGGATGCGATGCATGAAAATGGCAGGTTTGATTCATGGTATGTCATCAAGGGTCCACCCTAAGGCCTTTTTGTTTTTCTCTAATACTTGAACAAGTTTGGACAACTCGGTTTAGGTATGTGAAGAAGAGATAATGACAGGATGAGAGTGATCATGTAAAATGAATGCATATTTCAGGTGTTCGTGAAGAGGTTTCCGATCAGTCTCATATTTTATTTATGGGTTAGAAAACTCAGGAATGGAAGAAGGAACTTCATTTACATTAGATTCATTCTCCTTAATACTTTCTAAGGTGGAGCAGTAGAGATTAGAGTTGATGTGGGATTCAAGATATTTTTCAAGTTCCCTTATATTGATGGAGTCTATGAATGAGAGGTCCAAATCAACTTCAAAATTTATGACTTGGTTAATCATGGTGTAGATTTAACAAGATCCTTTTTCATTAGAACATGAAGAACATGGTGGATTGGGGTTTGATTGACTCTTATAATTGTCCTCATAAGCATGGATTGAGAATGCAGAGTGATCCTCATATAGGTATTGCATGTCTTGGAAAATGTTGAACTTGACCAGTTGGTCACCAAATTCCATGGATAAGATACCAGAATGGACATCAATCTTGGTTATAGAAGTCATGAGGAATGGTCTTCCTAGAATTAGGGGATATCGAGAAGAGTTTGTCTCATTTTCCATGTCAAGGACATAGAAATCAGCATGGAAGATAAGATCATTGACTCGGAAAAGGACATCCTCAATTATTCCCTCATGACTAGCTATGCTCCGATTGGATAACTGAATGAAAACACCTGTTGGATGTAAGAGACCTAGACCAAGGTTAGAGAATATGGATTTGGGCATGAAATTAATTGGGGATCCTATTTCTATGAGTGCATCATCAAAGTTTTAACTTCCAATTTGGAATAGAACCGTAAAGGTCCCTGGATATTTTCACTTTATAGGAGTATACTGCTGGGTGGAAACATTTTCAAAGGTCCTAAGGTGCCTCTTGTGGGTTGGCAATTCCTTAAAGAACATGGAATAATTAGGAATTTGTTTGATGGAATCTATGAGAGTAATATTGACTTCAATGCATCTAAATATGTTGAGCATTTCAGGATCAGGTTCAAAGGACTTCTTTGGATTAGAAACAGCATGAGGAAAAGGAATTGGATTCCTAAGTGGAATGAAAGGTGGTGAGGGAATGGATTCAGATTCCTTTTCAAGATTATTTTTCTTTTCATTTTCTTGGTCAGCATTCATAGGAGGGTTGGAGGACTTATCTTGAGGCATAGAAATTTTCTTTCCCCATCTAAGTGAAATTGCACTTACATTACCCTTGAGTTTGGGTAATGGTTGAGCTGGGAGTTGGGAAGAATTGGATGGTTGCTGCTGACTAAGGTGGAATGAAAGTTGACCAATTTGGGTTTTAATGTTCTTGAGGATTGAACGGGTGAATGAGGAATGATCTTCTAATGAACTTTCCCATGGTTTCTAGGAATAAGTGGCTTGTCCAGTATTGGGATTACCTAGATTTTGGTTATTGGGAAAGTGATTGTATTGGTTTTGGAATAGGGAAGGCTCACTAGGATAATGGAATCCAGGAGGAGGAATATTCCTTTTAGGTTGAGGAATAAAAGGATAATGTTGTTGGAAGTTACCAACGCCTTGACCATATTGAAACTGGTTTGGGTATTGGGAAGGGAATTAAGGGGGATGAGATATGGGATTCCCATACCTAAGGCCTTGGTTATAGGAAGAAGAGAAGGGCTCAGAGTGAATTTGGTTGATGTTTCTAACAAACTGACCTGATTGTTGAGGATTGGTGTTCTGCTGAGAATATACGGCATTGAGCTCCATTGGTCCAGATGAGTCGGATTGATCTTCTTAATGTTGTGGACATGTGTTAGTTGGATGAGATAGAGAGATGCAGATTCCATAGTTTTTGACAAGTCCATGAAACATTTATTTTGGAGAAGACGAGGTTGGAGATTTGGTAGCCACAACTAGTTGTCACACGAGACCTATAAGTTCACTCATCCACTCAGTGATCCTGTTCATCTCAATTGATTGATTATCTTGGGTTTTTTTACCTAAGCATGTCCTCGAATTTGAAATTTTTGTGTGTTTATAGCCATGTTACTTATGAGATCTCTTGCTGCTGCATGAGTTTTATCAACAAGAGCACCACCACTTGAGACATCTCTGAGAGTTCTATCCATAGCCAATAACCCCTCATAGAAGTATTGGATCAGGATTTGGTCAGATATTTGATGATGAGGATTGGTTGACACATGATTTTGAACCTCTCCCAGTACTCATGGAGTGATTCACTTGGGAACTGACGAATACTTCTTATTTCCTTTCGGATAGAAGCAGTACAGGAAGCATGAAAGAATTTCTCTAAGAAGAGTCGCTTCATGTAATTCCATGTAGTTATGGAACCAAGAGATTGTTAGTAAATCCATGACTTAACAGTGTCAGCTAGGGAGAAAGGGAATGCTCGATGGTTGATTTGTTCTTCAGAAACCCGTTGAGGATTCATGGTAGAGCACAATACTTGGAACTATTTAAGGTGGATATGTGGATCCTCACCAGCTAGCCCGTGGAAATGAGGAATAAGATGAATCAAATCCGATTTGAGTTCAAAGTCAGCTACTATGTTTGGATATTGAATACCAAGAGGTTGTTAATTCATATCTGGGGTAAAAAGTTCTTTATGTTTCTGTTCCCTAAGATTGGCCATTTCTAATTCAACTGGTTGGATAAGGAATGGTTCTTGAATTATTTTATTATCTCTTATATTCCTCCTATGTTGGAGAAGTGTTCACTCAATTTAAGGGTCAAAAAAATCCAAGGGATTTGTTTGGGAAGCTACGAGGCATTCAAGGAGATTTAGGAAGAAAGAGGAAGACGGGTTTTTCATTGTATTTTTCTTTTCAGTTTATGATTTTTATGAGAAGACAATTTTTTCTTTGTGTTTTTTTTCAATTTATCTTAAATATTGTTTTTTTATTTTTTTTACAATAACCAGAAACTAATGACTACTTAAATCACCATCCCTGCAATGACACCATTTTAAACACATGGCCGATTGTCGCCTATCAACCGGTCAAGGTTACGGTGCTCTTCGAATGTGTATAGCAGCACTCGGGTCGAATCCTCAATGATGAAACTTCGTAATAGTCGTTTGTTTTTGGTTGACTGTATTTTGATTGGGGGGTTTGTTTGTAGAGCTTAAATGAAATGATTGATTGATTAAGAATGATTTAACAATTTGATAAATATTGGGGTGAGTTCATCATTATGTATTTAAGCTTGTGATATCCTTCAGCTTTTCTTTATATTGCATTTAAATTAACACCCATGTCACAGGCTGACGTTGATTGGAATTCCCAAGTGTCAAGGCTTTAATCCAAGCCTTAACGTAACTTAGAGTTCTATTCTTGATCATATATTGTTTATGGTTGTATATTTATGGTTCCAATAATCCATGGAAACCACATGTTAAACAAAACAAGTCATTAATTTATGACATTCTAAGTCCAACATACACAATGTTAATTCAACGAATACTCATCGAGAAAAAGATCTCAATCGCTTAACATACCTAAATTATAACTTCCCCCAATGAGATATTTACTCAGCCATTAATATATTTATTAATCTGGTAATATATGTTTATGGTGATGAATTATAAAGAGAAGGAAAATAAAGGGACATGATAATATTATGGCGCAGACCACACACACAAACGATGAAGAAATTGTTAAATCTAGAATTTAGATTGAATGAGGAATCAAAATAAGAGAATGAATTTTAACTTGATTAAGGCTATTTTAAGAAAATTAATATTAAAATACAAAATTTGGGTAAGAATAATATATATTGAAGAAGAAACTTTCTTTAAAAAAGAATTACAAAGGAAAGGACATACAAAATTACAACAATGAAGAACATACAAGTAAATGAAAACAATGAGAGGAGGAAAGGCCTCTCAAGTGAAAACATGATTATGGAAGATCCTCCCAAGCCTTTGGAAAGTCATTGTTCATACCAATATTATCTTCTCTCTTATGAAATGCCAACCCTTTGAATTTGAGAAGGGGATGTATTTACAGCCCAAGAAAGTGGATTTTTTTCATTCCCAATTCGTCCCACAACTTTCATCACCAATTTGGCTATTCAGACAGCCGAATCTCAATATATCTCATTGTTTAAAGTTGTAGATAATAATTTTTCCCGACCCCTCTCAAAATTCGGAGTCATTTGAACCTATGGAGCCAAAGTTATGGCTGGCTAATTAAAAAATTTTAATCTGTCCATTCCATTCCATTATTTTTGAAGTCCAAATGTGAAAGGGTTTTTTAATAAGAAGATGCCTTCAAAACCGAATGATATCTTTAAAAAATTCGGCCTCCTATATCTCCTATTTCACATTGAAAAATCTTAGATTGATTGAATTCTTACATCATGATATATTTCCTGAATACTGTACTGATTTTATTTCTCATCCAGAATGGTGGGCTGGAATTCAAATCATATGTTGGGCCATTTGTTTTTGGAGTTGGGCCTTGAAATTTTTATCCAAGAATCCTTACATTGTCCCCCAAACATTTGAGGATAATGATGGAATTTTAACTTCTATATTGAGCCCAGTAATTCAATCTTTATGACTGATCTAGTTTTATCACAGATTCTGTAGGTCATGGTGTGGTAAATGGGATCCTACAAATGGTAGAGTTGGCCCATGATCCCTTATAATGAAATGTTGTAAATTTAATTAGGAATCCTAAAAAAGAATAACCACACAATTTGGATAAGTGGGATGAGAGTTATAAATAAAATAGTAAACTGACTCAATTGGACTACTTCTAAAACTGCACAAAAATTATACTTAGTATTTAAATATTTATATTTCACACACATTATGCACATTTCATATAAAATCAGTAAAGGGAGTATATAATAATTCAATAAAATATTAATAACATCAACACTATGATAATGTACTTGTGAAAAAATATGATTTATTCCAAGTACAACAAGTGTGAGTTCTGACAGAAGGAAGACCCACTCCCAGGGAATATCATCACAAGAAAAAGGATATTTGCAGATCCTTAAATGAAAAAAGAAATAGAATGATTGGTGAGGCTAAAATCTATGAAACATATCCATAGTGTCCTTGGGTTAGCTGGGTATTATCATCGATTTGTGATAAATTTCCCATGATTGTCGAACCCTCTTACCAAAATAACTCTGAATGGAGTCTTGTTTTCCTAGAATTTTCAATGAGAAGAAATATTTAAGGAGTTAAAAATATGGCTTATCACTACCCCTATTCTCACACTACCCAAAATTGGAAAATTTTCATTGTATTCAGCGATGCTTCGAAGAAGGTATTCGACTGTGTGTTAATGGAGAATAAAAAAGTCATTGTCTATAGCACATTGGAGTTAGAAGTCCATGATAAGAACTATCACACACTTGATATGGAGTTTCCAGCTATAATATTTTTATTTATAATATAGAGAAATTATCTATATGGGGATAAGTGAGATATATATATATTGATTAAAAGAGCCTAAAATATATATTCATATAGAAATAGATTGATATTCACCAATAATGATAGTTAGATCTGATCAACGACTATCAATTCTCAATTCACTACAATCATGATAATATGAATAAAGTGCCATATTCTATATGTATGAATGATCAAAAATTTTTATCAGTGATTATAATTGAGATGGATCCAATATTCATAGAGATGAGAGTATTGAAATTGGAATAAAGAAGGAATAAACGTCATCCAAAAATCCAGAAATGATTTCTGAACCATATCTTCATGAAAGGTTAATAGATTTTAAAAAACATGACATGGGAATTCCGAAGAAAGTGGAAAATATAAGAAAAAGAAAATAATAAGAGATAAATGTTAACGAAGAGGGGATTGTGAGATTTGGGTCAATAATATGTTTGTATAAAATCAAATGTTTAAGAAGGAACTATTGGATGATGCACATTGTATAAATTTCTCCATTCACCCAGGAAACAAAAAGATGCATCAAGATCTCTGAGAGCACTATTTTTGTGACAACATGATGAAATTTATTGATGGATATAAAAAAAAATATAGTATGTCATCAAATAAAGGTTTAAAGGAAAATTTCTAAGAGAATGATGGAACTATTACCCATACCAACATGGATATGGGAAAACATCATAGTGAAATTTCTCACCGATATTCTAAAGGAAAAAAGGAAACAATTCAATCTAGGTTGTTGTGGATAGTATTATAAAAACTAAAAAATATATCATGATTTAAGAAGATTTATTTCTGGATTGACTTTCATGAATATTAATTAGATAAGTGGAGAAGCTTTATTAAGTACGATTATAAATTTTGTCCGATCAAGATCCATGATTTACCTCTATGTTTTGGAAAATTCTATAGCATTCTCTAAACACTAAGATAAACATCAGTACGTCTTATAACCCACAAACCGGTTGAAATTTTGATAAATATATCTAAACACTTGAGGAAATGTTGATGGACTACTCAACTAACTTCAAAGGAGGATGATACTAACATTTTCCTTGGTCTATGTTCTCTTACAACAACAGTTCTACACTCATGCATCCAAATGGATCTCTATGAAGCCCTTTATGGGAAGAGGTTCTATACACCTTAGGGTTGTGATGATGTTGGGGAATGAAAGAAACTAGGTAATGAAATGGTTTATGAAATGGTGGATAAGTTTAATACCATTCCACAACACATCAAAGCTGCTCAAATTCAGGATAAGATCCATGCTGACAATCATCAATGAGACCTAGAGTTTGATTTTGGAGACATGGTATTCCTCTACATATCTTTATAAAATAAAGTGGCAATATTTGGGAAGAAGTAATTCTTTTTCAAGGTAAATAATCCCTATTAAGATCCTTGATCACATCAAAGTGGTGGCATATCGATTAGAACTCCCACCGAACCTATCTCAAGTACCTGATGTATTATAAGTACCCCTCTTATGAAAGTCCAAAACAAACCCTTCACATGTACTCAATATAATGGTAGAACAATTGGAGAATTACCTTTACAATGAGGATTAGATGGTAAAGATCTTAGATCATAGAGAAACATTTATTCAAAATAAGGTGATGCCCCTAGTAAAAGTGTTTTGGAGGAACCAAAGGTACGAAGAAGCAACATCCAAACCTAAGGAAGTGATGAAGGCAAGTTACCCGCATATATTTTGGTGGGGGAAAATAAAATTTTGAGTGTGAAATTTTTTAAGGGGGGAGATCATAAGAACTCAAACTTTTATAAATAAAATTCCGCTTTAATTTTTATTAAATGTTTTATTATATAAAATCTTTTTTGAAAGCACTTGATGTTATTTTTCTTATTATAACAATTGGATTTAAAATACCATTATGTATCATTACCATTGATAATATAGGTTTCGAATTGTGATCATAATATTAGTATAAATATAGGGGTTCAACCAATCCAATTGTCACAGGAAAAAAAGTGATGGCCTCAACTGGTTGGATCATACCATATATAGACCATTTAAAGAAGCTTCTATGGGAGATAGAATTTAATGCCTTTTCCATTCACCAAACCCAAGAAAATATCCAACAGCTATGGCATGAGTGAAAATTTTTATGGGAGAATTTCAAGCTCATCGAGATCAGGACCCAAACCATGTTTTCGAAACCCCCCAATGAAAGTCCCAGGATCATACATCATACCACTATAGAGTTTATGGTGTATTAATGGGATATGAAACAAGATCCTAGAAATATGAATTTTTATATAACTTTTCATAGAATAATTAACATATTTCTTTCATAATATTTTTACTTTATAAATTATTATTTTTATTTTGGTTCAATAAAACAAAAATAATGTTTTTTGTTTATATTCAAATTCAATTAAGAAATAAATTTTTATGTGTTAATTGATCAGGGAAATAATTAATATTTTTAATAAAATATTATTATTGAATATAATTTATAAAATGTAAATGAGCATATAATATTTATGAAGTCAAATGTAATTTTAATAATGGTTCCAAACAAGTTATTGTCGAAGAACACATCATTTTAAATAAATGAAATTTTTTATTTAAAAATTGGAAATTCTCGTATTTCAAAAATTATTTATATGAAATGAATTTCATTTTTTGAATTATAGACAACAATATTATCCAATGTTGAATTTTTCATAATTTTATGAGATTGTTTATTTTTTGGGTAAAATTTAAATATCCTATAAATATACGTTGTATTTTGTGATATTAAAATTACCCAAAAGTGCTGTAATAAGTAATATAGATAGTATCCATGACCAAATATACGTTGTTACTTTAAAATAACGTCATTTTATGTTTCATTTATTTATTTTTTAAATACATTATGAATATTATAAGACTAATAATATATTGAAAGATTTTAAAATCTTTTGGTTATGAGTGTGACACCTGACCACATAACCATGGTTAATAATTTAAGAATTATTCCCAAAGACTTCTAAAATAAAAAAAACTACTCCCCTTTAGTAGAAACAATTGGAAAACCATGATATGAATTTTGGTTTTAGATATTTTATTATGTTGAAGTGAAAACGAAAATAATAATGAAGTCTCCCAATTTTCATATACAAATCCAAAAATCTCCTATTTTTCATCAATAAATCTACATTATGAAATCCATAAATCTTTCGTAGACTCCCTATAGTCCTCTCAAGGTGGCCCGAAGCATTATAGAATCCCCTCTCAATAATTTTAAGTCACACACTAATGTAATGGATCTTCTGCTATCCTCTTTTACCAAGCACCCATTTTATATTATATATTTTACTTTTCAATTTATTATGATGGGATATGATAATAAAAATTACCCATAAAATCCATTTTATGTATAAATTAATATATCTCATTTTAATTCTAGTTAATCCTTCCATGATCCTCTATGCACACCTGTTATCATGTCAAAATTTTGTATGGATTTTTTTATCCATTCATGTTTCATCATTACATCATTCCTTATATTTATGAATTTATAATTTTGGGATGTGATTTTCCATATCCCCATTACTTCAAATTTTATGGATAAATAATTATATACCTTTATTTATCTCATTAAGTATTTTTTGAATTTTTATTTAATATCATTATATTGTCGAAATTTCACAGTGATTTTCTATGCCAAACAATTGTGTAGTGAATAACGTACCGATTATTCTATCAAGGGTATTCAAAATTATAAACATATAAATATTTATTAGGGACTATAATTTTTTTAACAAATATTCATGGATTGTGGAATAAATTATGATGTTTAATGAATCCATTTATTAAGATCTCCGTGGCACACTTAAGCAGAGAATTAAACTATTACGACTGATGCACTAAGATAGATCTCCAATGTATTAGATAATGTTTAGTATCATGATATGTCATGTTGGAATAAGAGTGTACCAGATTCCTTTATGGTAAAATTTCCACCATGAATTCTTGGACGTTTATCATTGACCGATGTTCATGATTTAGTGTTTTAAGTTGTTTTGACGTTTCCCATGTTACAATTATCATTCTATATTATGACTTATTATTCATGTTCCTTTTATTCAAAATTGAAATGCATATTTTATAACATGTATCACTTATTCCATGTTTATAACCATACTAGGATTTATATCTCACCCATTTCTTGTGTATTTCCCAAGGTCATCCCATGCAGTTTTAGGGTCGGAGTATTTTGATCATGTTATAGATGTTTTCCATAAATCATGTTAAGAATGTTATTAAAAATGTTGTTTTAACCCATGATCAAGATGTTATGATATATACCTAACCCACAAAGACACTATAATTTTTGATATGTTAGGTTGTATTAAGTGTACTTTTATGAAATAAAACATGTTTTAATTTCTAATAAGAATAAGTGTCATTAATGTTTTTTAAAACATGTGATAACTATAAAGGATACCCTATCCCATGATGAAAACCTCACATATTTTCACTACATGGATTATTAAATCATGTGAAAATAATGTTGATCTTGCTAAATTCATCCTAAAACATTTAATAATTTAAAAAATCATACAACACCTCTATAAGAAATTACAGCACTATTCATGATTCCCTAACATGGTCTTTTAAACCTTATTACTACCATATTCATTGAATCACATGGAAAAATTCACATAAAATGTTTTCCATGAATCTCTCCATAGTTATCAATAAACATGGTGTAACCATATTATGGGGTTTAAACTATTATACACCTTTAACTTTAAAAAAAATCTCCTAAAACTAACTAAAAAAATTAAACCAAATCCCCAAACTACAACCATTTCCAAAAAAACATATCCTCATGAAGATAAAATATTAAGAATGAAGATTTGATTCCATGTTATCAAAGGTTCACTAATACAGTACTAATAAATCAAATAACCTATTAATTTAAGATTCCATAAATATGTATTTATTTAAAAAATCAATAACATATCTAAAATAATACTCAAGAATCATCGATACTCATGTATCCATTATTACTAACTTAATACAGTTGTGAATTCATCACTGAATCACCATGTTATATCCCCTAGTGATGAATGACCTTTGGCCATAAGAATCCCATTATTGGTTTACATTATCCTCCAAAATCTATGTAAACTAGTCATGACCATCACCAATACCATGAGAAATCTCATTCACTTGCATCAATCCCATTACATAAAAACTTCATAAAATGATTCATCCTCAATATCAAGACCCAACCACCATAAGACTTCAATCATAATGGTATATCACAAACCCAAATCCTCCCCACCAACACATGTCCCATTAAAATGTATTCCAAGTTGTCAGTCAATAATATTTATGTTATTTTGACCTAATCACACCAAATCCCATAGAAAAAGATATCATACAGTTTTCCAATTCCCGACCTCAATTGATAATTCTTGGCCCATTGATGCTTAATCAGAACTCTTGGTCTGCATGAATTAATACCTAAAGGAAAAAAAAGACACCCCATATCCACACTCCTGTATTTTTTTAAAAATCTATTATTAAATCATTGTTTTAATACCAATCAGTGTGACTCGAACATAACCATCCCTGATTACAACATCAAAAAACAATTATTCATTCACTTACATACCTAATAACAGTACAGGTTTATAGTTTTAGAAAATTATGTTAAAATAGTAACTAACATTAAAATTTTGTTTTCCATCAAATGGTAATATTTATAGATAAATAAAGGATTAATTTTTTAAAACTCTTCAACATCATCGATAAATTATTCCATATTTGAAACCATCTGTATATTTCCAAATTTAAAAACCTTCTTGAAAACCATAGAATAGGAAAACACAAGGAGCGTGAGCTCAAAAACATAGTAATGGAAATCATAAAAGATTAAAATTGATGATTATAAGTGTTCATAATATTATCATTTGGGTATAATAACATAATCAATGTATAATAAAATAACACAATAAAATTATGACCCACAAAACATGGGTCATAAGTCATGAATAATATCAAAAGGATTATGGGATGAAATAGATATCATAGAATAATGGAATTGTAATAATTTTACAACATCATAAATCATGAAATCATAAGGAAAATTCAAGTCTCGGGACATAGACAACTTAAAAAATTGAACAACTTCCCATACTGGATTGGGTTTACACTCCTTTCATGTACATAACATGTTTAGAGATATAAAACCTTACTAAATATGTTGTAATGATATATAATTCCAAGGCCAACAATAAATTCATTATAGGTACATGAAAACTTTTTTCATATAAGGGATACATACGTACATCGATCAATAATAAAAAATGATAAACATATTGAAATTCAATGGTTATCTAGTGAAAATAAGTAAAACTCTTGGTAAATACCCCTTAATTGAGAAAATTTAATATAATGCATTTATATTTTATAGATAATGATTATATGTTTCATTCAATAATTTCCTCAAAAAATTGATATATGGGTTTCTATGTTGGAACCCTTTAATAAAAATAATGAAATGAAACATATTCACAATGGAAAGGCATGTCAAGAAAAGTCATGTTTATGAACAATGAATGATCACGAAAAGACAAAGGCAATGATAGATCAATTATTTTATAGATATTTCATTTTTATCATACCACACATACTTATAGATAATGTTAAAGAATCAATTGATTATTTTGACATAGATGAAAGATAAATTTAAATGAATATTAGAATATCACATTGAAAAACTAGAAGATATATAATTTTTGGTCACTTTTTAAAAAGAAAAATTAATAAAACAATTAAACTGTAATACAATTTTAAAACAATGAAATAGAATGAAAATAATATTGGTAATGGTGAAAAATTAAAATAGATAAATTCTATACTTGTATAAATCATTAAAATGGAATATTATTTTTAACATTTTATAATGAAAGTAATAAATTAACTGTATAATTTTTTTTAAAATATACTTTTAAAATAGTTTTAAATAATATCAATGATACTCTGAAATAAATATAAACAATATTTAAAATATATATATATAATAATTTTTTGTAATCATCATGAAAAGTATTAACATGTAATAGAATTATTCTCATCTAGAAAGAAGAGATTATGATCCATTTTGAACAATGTAAAGTCTGAACTATAAATCTATAAATAATGAAAGAATATAATCTATTCCTTAGAAATTTAAAAAAAATTAAGGTTAATATTAAATAACATTATTTTGTGTCATTTAATGTAATATATACAATTGGTAGACATCACTTTAAATGAGTGGGGATCTGGAATGGAAACCAATACCATGAGCATAACAGGTTATGTAAGAATAAATCAATGAAGATATTATCTGAAAAAAATATCCCTATCAAATTAGTGTAGAATACAATATAAATGCAAAACTGATTATAGTTCACATAATAATGTAACAAAATAATCAATTAATGAATGAAATAACTCAAAAAATTAAGTTTTGTTAAGAATAACCTTATAGGTTTGGCAATGAATAAAAATTTTTTGGAAATAGTATTAGAAGTCTACATTAAAATCACATGATGAAAGGTAACATATAATAAAAAATAGAAGGGAATATATGTTCATCATATTAATGAAGAACATGCTCATAATTTAAAATATGCCTCATGAAATATAAATAATGGAAAAGAAACACTAACTGGTAATCCTTCATGGTCGTGCATGCTAGAAACACCATTATTATAAACTACGACCCATTAATGATTTATTTTTAACCTAATATATTTATTTTATTCCAATTTAATCATTTATATTCATTTGTTTCATATTTATAATAGAATATATAGTTACTATTGATCAATTCTCTTAGAAGTTTTACCCTAAATGTTTTTTCAGTATAATGATTTATTTCACCCTTTAAGGAATATGAATTCATTATCTATAGAATGATCAATTTATTTAAATTGAAATTAAATAGATATTTATGATGTTATAGGTTCATTTCATTTCATTTATTGGTTTGAATATTAATAACACAAACCTATAACATTATTATTTCGGTAATTTTCACTAAAAAAGGTGTTCTCATTTAATGAGTTAAATATTAATATTATCATCCTAGAAAAAAATTAATATCATATCTTACTAATATTAAATACTTTAAATAGTTCAATATGTTTTCCAAAATACATTAAAATAATGAAAAGTATCTCGGTATGCTTCTTTTTGTAGATTAAATATTAAGATTCCTATTTATGGATAATAATATTTATATAAATATGAAATTATATTTCTATAATACTAATAATTAATGAAATATAATATTTATTCATTAAATAAATTTTTTAGAACCATTTATATAAATAAGTGATAAACAATATTATATTTCATTAATGGTTGTGGTAGTCCGACCATAACATGGGAGTGATTTTCTATTTAATATTAATGATTGGAAGTTGAAAATTAATTATTCTATGAATATAATAACATCACAATAACCTATTTATTTTAATTTTGTTATTAGAGTACGGTTATTGAAAATATGGAGGATGTAAATGAAGAATGAAACATGAATAACATGGTTAAAACAATTAACTCTTCCTTGGATATCCTTCGTTAGACCTATCATTAACCCCTCATAGATTTATATTTTGGTTTTTGAAAAACCTTTATGAAAAGAGACAATGGTTTAGAGAGGTTTTTATTATGAATTAGGCCATGTTATGAAACGTTAGTTGTGAGGATTTGTGGGGTTTTGTAGGTGAGCTTTAATTTCTGACAAGAACTAATTCCTAACCCCAATTTAATGGCAGTTTAAACCACCTCAAAAGGTGTTTTTTTGAAATGATTCATCAAACGTTCCAAATATTATTTTGAAATGGTTTCACAGAGGTTTTCCAAATGGCATATAATGATTTAACAAAATTTATTTGTTTTAAAATATTTATTATTATTTAGTATTTAGTATTTCTTTTCTTATATCTTATTTTTTATTTACTTAATACTTCTTCATAAATTAATCATATATATATATATATATATATTTGTTGGCTAGGATGTGTACTTCTTACCTCTTGATTATTCTTTAAGGACATTACCACTTATGAATATTATTTATATTAGAATAAAAAATATGTTAATATAAAAACATACGTACATATACATATAGGTAGAAAATATATTTAAATACACATCGAATATATATTTATTTTTAATTTCTTATTTATTATTTATTTATTAACAATATTTGTTATTTGTTATTTATTATTTTTTATAATTATTATTAATATTATTTATTATGATATTTAAATATACTTTATCTAAAAAATGAATAATAAACTAAAAACAAATCAATAAGATATTATAAATGATATAAAAGTGATAAAAGTCAACTGAATAATAAATAAATAAGAATTAAATAATTAGTGAGTAATAAATAATGAATAAAACATAATTAAGTAATTAATAATTGATACATGAATAATAAGTAATAATAACAAAATATTAATCTAACAATAATTATAAAGTTAAAAAAATAAAAAATGAAATAAATAAATAAATAATATACAAAAAATATATAATAAAAAATAAAAAATAAAAAATGAATAGTAAATTTTAAATACACAGAAAATAAAAAATAGGATATAGTCAGATCCCTTTTATTAAATAACGTATTATTGAAGAACTATTTGGTTAGACAATAACCATGCCTCTATAAATAGATTTTGTAAAGTATAGACCATAATTGGACAATCCAAAAATTGTCAAGATAACACATATCCATCGAGCCTGAAAAGAAAGAATCATGTTCCACACACAACATACATCCTATATGTGAAGAGGCTGATTGATTCATATATTAATGCATTTTTTAATGTCAAGAATAGAGAATTATGATATGATCAACACTTCATGAAACCAATACATGTGAATGAAGACCTCACCAATATGTTTTCTTCGATTTGCACTCATTAACCCAATAATCAAAGTCTCACTCTATGGAGAATTTATCAATGCTGGATTTTATAAACACCAAATTGGGGGACACAAAATGCCTCACTACATAATTGAAATGATTCCCAGAATGTTTTAAATGATTGAAAGAGGAATCAAATAATTCAATACTTACTAAAACCATGGATCCCATTGAGTGAGATTCCACCTATATAGTCCCATATTACTTGAAATACTGTTGATTAAGATCCACAATAAGCAATTTAATAATAAAAAAATAATTTGATATAGAGACCCCACTCATAATCACAATGATCAATAGATCATAGAAATTATTAGGCACTCTTATAGTAGAATATATAATAATTGTCCATTTTCGGTGAGCACTTGATTCACCTTCATTGATGTAGCCATTGTTGATATAGGGTCCCCCATCACATCACCAACCCACAATACAAGAGTAGGTTGATTCATAATGGGATTCCCTAGTATAGACATAGGAGCTCATCCAAGATGATAATGCTTTGGATTTTCCCATGTATCATGTTGTTGAGATACTCATTCACCTAAATTATAGGGGATAATATTATTAGTACTAAAAGGAATTGTTTCCTGGATACCAAATACCACCATCACACTTACTGTATATTTACCGATATATTTCACAGTCTACTAGGATGTGGATTAAATAAACAAATATAATGTTCAGTATCCCTAGCATGAGATAAAAATACATATTTATTTTTACTATGATAAAATCGTAAAATAGTCCAGATTTGATACTCAAATTTTAATCCCCTCAAGTTCATGTGTTTCATGAAATAATAATAAATCACTGTGGTCATACCTTTAATACCCATATATACAATAAACATGTTCTCTTTCTATAGTTTTGTTTAACTAAATCATCAACAATATGTTTAGAATCAGTTTGACCATCCATAGATTCATCATTATCTTTTAAACAGTTAGTTAGAACATCCTTGATGGATGAACCAGAATGCATATCCTTTTATGTAAAATCATCCCATATCCCCTCAAACCAATATAAAAAAAATTAGGTTATTTTTATTAGTTCCTTGAATTAGATATTACCATATATCCTTTATATATAGGATATTTAGGATCAATGGAAGAAATATATTTTCTATATTGATTCTATTCTATATCATACTGAACAATAGGGAACACAAGATTAGATTCAATTTGTTTTTCTATATAAATAACACCTAGATTTGAAGGAAAAATATACAACACAAAACTATTTCTAGTTGAATTTTTTCACCCTTTGTAGATTCCATAGTATTCGTTGTTTGATTAGAAATTCACTTTTTTGGGAATTGATTTGATTCAATACCTCTGAAGAGGAAAATAGAGAAAATAATATTATTTATAGGATAATATCTTGAGTACACAATTATAGCTCAATCAAAATATAATAGTGGAAATATTTTATTTTTAGTCCTATGATTTACTCCATCACGATGAGTTGAAAGAAAAATTGTATCTGTTAGAGAATATCTTAAATAAACACAAATTAGCACCCTCATCAAATTATCAAAGAAAAAAAATACAGTTCCAATATCCATTTTAATTATAATCCCAATAAAGGATCTAATGGAATATAGAATATCAGGATTCCATAAAACCTAATTTAACCAATTTATTATCAAAAAAACTCAATCATAGGTATGTTTGTTGTCATGATAATCAATATTAATATTCAAAACATGAATTTTAATAGAGATTTATATTAAATTGATTGAGTTAATAATTTATGTCCTCTTTTTCTGCGTACTAGTAGGGAATGAATATGGACGAAAGAACATACTAGGGGAAAAAAATTCAGTCCCTGAAGATCCATATGAAAAGTATACGACAAACAAGATCATTGACCTTGTCGGTCTTAGAACCCTGGGAAAACAAAATATGAGTAATGAATGAGCGCCTAAATAAATCATTTCATTTAGTAATAGAATCATTTAATGTTGAAACCTGACTGATACTCCGCGTTTAATCAATTCTATAAAGTCTAATTTTGAAGTGAAGTATAATAAGTTCATAAGAAACCTATGTTTTCGAAAATTGTTTGGAATTATTAGATTCATCTTGACTAGGTTCTAAAATTGAGGTCACTTTCCTGGAGC
Source organism: Viscum album (assembly GCA_963277665.1). Taxonomy (NCBI): domain Eukaryota; kingdom Viridiplantae; phylum Streptophyta; class Magnoliopsida; order Santalales; family Viscaceae; genus Viscum; species Viscum album. The sequence continues at coordinate 1,017,091,823 of OY728133.1, read as the reverse complement.
TAGGGGAAACCCAAATCATGTAAGAAGGATCTCAAGACTAGTAACAAAAACACCCAAAAAACAGTTTTTAATGAAAACAAACATTGTTGAAGAAAACTTTTGAATGAGAAGCACCACCCAAGAATCCCTACGAATTAAATAGATAAAAAATTAAAAAAAATTAGTAAATTAAAAAATAATTATTTGGTAGAAAATTGTAATTAATAATAATAATTAATTAATATTAAATAATAAATTACCAAATAAAAAATAAAAAAATGACATATAAAAAATAGAAAATAATTTTTTTTAATATTACTAATAATTAATAAAAAATTAAATAAAAAAATGAAAAAAATAAATAAAAAAAAATAAAAAATAATAATAAATAGAAATAATTATATAATATATTTAAATATACATATCAATATATCAATAAATATATATACATAAAACTAAAATTACAAAAATATGTTTAAGAACACACACCTATAAAATTGTACATAATTGTGTACGGGTATATATTTATATATATATAAACATATATAAATACTCATTGACACAAACATATATGAAGATACATTCCCACGTAATACAAACCAATATAAATATAAATTCATTTAAATATCTATCTATATACACACATAATATATATATACATATACATATATATATTAATAAATATATGAAATATAAAAGAGTACATTTAAAAATCTATAAATATATTTAGTTTTATATAAATAAATAAATATATATATATTATAAATATACATAAATAGACACCACACAAATATATAATTAAAAAAATAAGTATTAAATCACCCAAGGAAGGAAAATAACTAAAAATACAATGTAATCATATTGATAGGAATTTAAATATAGGAAATAAAATCACATACCACCCAAAAATTATAAGGTGATTATATTATATTAAGGATATATTTTATCTATTATTGAAAAATTACTACATCTCAATAAAAATTTCGTTTTTGGACTTCTTACATGCTATTTCTCCTAATAAAAAAATAGGGTCTGAAGTCCCCAAAATATTAAATAATGCAGCGAAAATTGTAAAATTTTATTTGAGTTTTAAAATATACCAAATAAGAGAAAAGATAGTTACCCATTTTGAAGTTGAAGTTTAAATTTCATCTTTTTTTTATAATAGTAATAATTTATGATTTTTAGGTATAAAAAATTATTTAATTATTTATTTGTTTTCTTTTTAATAAGAGTCAATATGATAGATGGTAGATCATAAAATGAATCTCAATCAAAATATATGTTCATTTGATGCTGATATATGGGTTTCAACAGTCATAGAAAAATAGTTTTAAGATGAATTTTTTCCATGATTATAATTAATATAAATTTCACTGTACGTTCTTATATGTAAAAATATACTTATATAATTAATTAATTATATTAATTTCTCTTTAATATTTAGGAATCAATTTTTTCATATAATTATTAATTAATAAATAATAATTGACACTTAATATTTAATCAAAATGGTAAATAAAAAATAATAAATGATTATAAACAATAAATTATAAATAGTTTTAATACATAATAACTAATATTTACATATAAAATATTTCTTATTATCAATTTTATTGATGGTCAATAAAAAAATCTGTGAATATGTAGAAGTTATTAAAAATTCCATTACTATGATTAAATAAATAAGTTTCTTATTAATAAAAAATATGTTTTAGTGGGGGTTTTCAAAAATCGATGGAATCAATTCTTCCCTTATATTGACGTGTAGAATTTTATTAAATGTAAACAACATAATATGATAATAAAACGTGTAAAATTTTATTTAATATTATTCAATCCATTATCCTAATATTTAAAGAATAGGTTCTGTGATATTTTATAACTTTACCTCTTTATTAATCATGTTTACATCATTTTAACCTTTGAAATGGTGAATAATTATTAATATAGTAATTTATTTTTATCCTCTAAAATAAATTTGAAATTATAAACTAATTTTTAATATTATAATTTTAAAATATGAAATTTATTTTTTTAATTAGAATAAAATAAATTAATCAAAATTAAATACAATAGATGTAATAAAACCCATTTCATCTATTTTATAAAATTAAAATCTTATTAGAAAATTTAAAAAAATTCAAAAATAGATAATTTTTATATGATGATATCAACAATGAAGAATGTTTTATCAAAATTAAAATTTATGAAATAAAATTTTGAATAAAATCAGGTAGTACATGGGAGAGAAATTATTTAGTATAAAATCCATTTCTCTTATGATGAGTGATTACATATACATTTGTGGTCATCTATTAAGTATTACATGTTTTATAATTAATTATTTATACGTGTAAAAAATTTACATATTTTTGATTAAGTGATTTTGTCTTCTAAATATATTATTGAAGACACAAATTTATAGTAATAAAATATATACACTAATAACAATTCTATGTCCATAAAAATTTCATTTTTTTGAAAATTAAATTATCTATATTTTATAACAATTTTTTGATAATAAACACTACACATAAGTGTAATTAAAATTTTAAATATAAAAAAACATATTGATATTTATTTTTACTATAAAATAAGTTTCCGAGAAATTAAGAAGGAATTTTTTTATTTTTAAAATATATTAATTTAATATGAAAGAAACCATTTTAAAATTTATTAAAATATAATATAATTAAGAATTACTTATATTGTGTTGTATTAGAATATGAATTATATTTAACCATCAATCATATGATTTACATAATATGATATTACATTTGATTAGTTACAATTTTGTGATTTTAAAACATGTATCATATATTCTAATGCATTAAACGATAATTAATTAATTATCATAACAATAATAATATTAATAAAATTAATATGTGTAAAAAGAAATATTTTGAAAAATTAATGGGAATATTGTGAAAGATATTTTATAATACCATTTTTTGAAAAGTAAAATTCAATAATACCTGAATTTTATATTTTTAATTAAATATGTTATATAAAGAACATATGTGATAAATAAGTATACATTTTTTTGTCCAGATAATAAAAAAATAAACAAACTCCCTTAAAAATAAAATTTATATTTTATAAAAAATATTTTTAAATAATTTCATTCTAAATATGTGATGTTACATTATAAAACCAAAATCAAATTTCATCCTCACAATTTTATATTATTTTATTGATTAATATAGATAATGGTTTGAATAATGTATTTATGACATTTGATAAAAATATTTATTTAAATTCTTAATTGTTTTTCATAAAGAGCTCCTGAATCACCAAATAATATACCCATGAATGTGTCAAACATGGGTTGTTATTCATGACTTATGTTATGAACCATGGAAAGACCATGTCAATACCCAACCAACCCTTTTCACGGTTATTATACCATGGTGAATCTAGGAGAAATAATACATCCAATTGTTTATATTTAGATATATACTCCTTTTATAGGAAACAACACATTCTTTACATAATTGTTTTTTAAGATTTCCTTATTTATTTAGATTTATGCATGCTGTTTCAAATAATATAATCCAGAATTCATTATTAATCATTTATAAACAAAATTTTATCTTGATCATTCTTATTATATTCCAAACCCATCATTAATGAAATACTATTCCCACAGAGTTAAACATAACCATAATAAACATAACTTAATACCAAAAAAATATAAACCTATACATACTCTAACAATGATATGAATATTTTCCACAAATAACATGAATTTAATTTACTTAAAAGTATACCCTGGTCGTATGAGATAACTATAAATTGATGTTGTATTCTTCCTAAATCACAGTAATCATAACCTTGAATATCGTTATTCATCATAAAATCTAATCTCTTAAGAACAATAAATGGTTTTATATGACATAAATAATAATCAAATGATTACACCCTAATCACTAAATCATTCTAAACCTACATCTATTACCAACATTAATGCTCTGGACCCACATTCCCATATCTGGTAGTCATAAAATATTATTATATACTAGTTATAATATAATAAGTAGTAACATGAAAATAACTATAAAGAGATATGATATAAATTAAAAATATTTTTTAGCCTACATACTCTAGTCCCATTTAAGTTGAGTTTTAGAGAATTATAAAAAAAATTAACTAAGAGAACCCATATATTTTCTCTTATATGTTAATTTTTACCATTTAATCATTAATAAAATATATGAAAACTTATCATCAGAATATCCCATAAAATAAAAACCCCAAAATAACAATATAGATATTTTTTATATAACAATCAACATCATAAACCACATAAATATAATAACAATAAGATTGACCTCAAAAACAAAATATGTGTAAACCAAAGAGGTAGAAATCATAGATTTTATTTGAGAATATGATAATCAAGTAGGTATGATTTTAAAATCATAGTATAAAAACACGTGATAATAAAAGAATAGTTTATAAAATATGGGTCAAAATCCATGAATCAGAACATATTTTTTGGGTATATATGTAGATATCATAGTATCATTGAATAATTAGAATTCTGAAAAAAAACATAATACCTTTCAACATAAGAAAAAGATAAGGCTCACTCCCAATATAGTATAACATAGGAGATAAATCACTATTGATGATTGGGATTACCCATAAGTCCCTTAATTTTTATGTCTTGAGATATAAAAATTTATAAAATTTAATTGAGGGATATACAATTCATGTATGACCCATCACATCATAATATTACATGATTTTTTGTTAAAAATAAGGAAAAAAATTCATCAATCTAGTAACAATCATGACATTAAATACTTGTTAAAATTAAATTACTATCCAATGAAAATAAGAATCTCAATAACAAATAACTATAAATTACGATAGTGAAGCATAAGGTATTTTGATCATATTGATTATGGTAACAAAATTTAGTATATAATTCCAATAATTAATCATTGTATGCATATCTAATTGAACACCCATAAAAAAAGTGAAATACTACGTATTCAGAGAATAAATACATTAAATGAAAAGAGTTTTTTATGCATAATTAATGGTTTATAAAAAAATGATTTGGGGGTCATTTAACTTAATGAGATTTGAATTAAATCCCATTTCACATACATAAAAGCATATGAAAATATTCAAAAGATTATTTTGAAATAGATGAAAAATAATGTGAAAAGAAAAATTGATAAATCATTTTGACTAATAACAATAAATATCTTTTTTTGATATATCTTAAAATATAACATTTCACAAGATGATTGGAATATATTTTTCTTGTAAAAAAATGTATAATTTAAAAATAATATTTATAATGAATAAAATATATAAAATTTAGAGATGGTTGGTAGATGAAAAATATTAAAAAATAATATGTATTTAAAGATATTGTATTGAAATTAATAAATTCCCAATGAAATTACAAAGATTCCTTTTAGAAAATACTAAATAAATTCAATGATGGTGTAAAATTTATCATAACATGGATCACTGAGTTTAAAATAATATTATTAAAAGCTTAATGAGAATAACGAAATAGAGTATAATGACTCCTATACATAAAGAAGATACAATGAAACCTTATAAAATAATTATTGTAAAATATATAAATCCATAAGGTTTATTTAGTGACCCTAATTAATTTTAAATGAAATTAAAATTGTATGTCAAAATTAAAATCATTAATTTGATATATATAGTACTTAATTCCAAGATAACACCTGAAATGATTAGTGGGTTAGTAAGGAAACCATTACTAAGAGCACACGAAGTGTAGTAAGAATATATCATTGAGGAGGTTTTGTGAAGGACATGTATATCCACATGAAATTTGTGTAAATAAAGAATATAAAAATTAACGGCTATCGTTTATATACTTATCGAATAACATACACAATGAAGAATGGAAATAAATTAGTGAAATTAAATAAAATTATGAATCCGCTTATAAATTTGTTAATGAATCAAAAAACATTAAAAGAGAACAAAAAATAAATTTAAATTCAATTATAAAATTTTATTTGTAATAAAATCTATTAATTTATATTAAGTATATTATTTCCATGAATAATAATTTTTTAATTTGAAATAGTTAGCCGTATTTAATAATTGATGAAATGATTGCTTACATAATATTATCATATATTTAGACACATGATAACCACATAAGTTTTGAACTAAACCTCATAAATAATTCATTTCAAAAACTCATTCATATTCATAAAATTTTACATAAAAATTATATATTCATTTATTGCATATTTAATACATATTTTTAGTTTATATTTATCTTTATTATTTTTATTAATCATTTAATATCTGTTTCAGTATAATGATTTTGGTTATGATTTCATGGAAATGAGTTAATTATATATATAATTTTTAAATTATTTTAATGGATGTTCTATAACTATTTATGGTATTCACGAATCATTACATTATAGTTTTTTATGATTATTAATGATTAAAACATAAAATAGTTTTGTTACGATATTTTTTTACAAAATATAAAGTTTGTTATTAAATAGTGAAATATTAATATATTACTTTCTAAAAATGAATTAATCAAATATTATTATCATATATTATTATTATAAAATAAATTATGTAAATGAATAGATTTGAAAAATTATATTCAAGTAAAGAAAAGTATCTTAGTATTATTGTTTAATGTGGTAAAATTTTAAGATGACCACTATGACATACCTAGTTTTTTTCAATGATACATACCATTTAGTTTTTGGTTTAAAATTTTCCCTGACAGTTTTTCCTAATGATGTCAACAATGTCTCAAGTATGTCATTGGAAAGTTTGGAGCATGGAGCCTGAATATTGGAAGAAGTAAACTAGGATGTATAATTAGTCAAAAATATACAGCCCATCCCATACATTTTTTGTAATCCATTATGTTGCATACAATGGATAGATAGGGGCTACATGGGTTACATGAAACCTTGAGACCCCAGAAAAAAACCGTGTGGTGATTCAGATGTTTGGAATAGAGATGATTATCAGGGTTTGTTCATGGTTAGAAAAAATGTGTGCTTAATAGTGCGGAGTGGCCCATTGAATCAGAACATGGCATATAGTTGGTGCACAGTTTGGCCAGCAGTGTTGGAGAACCCTATTTTTATGTCTTTCTGGGAAAATTTACCAAATTTTCCCACTTTAATTAGTTTAACACTTTCATTATTCTGCCAATTTTTCCATCATATTTGTCTCATTCTTCTTCATATGGAGCTCCCCAATCCTTCAATATATGGATCAAGTTAACTTCCTTATTCATTAAATGTTTCTCCCTCCACTAGATCCATTGGAAATTGATTTTCATTATCTTTAATAATAAATATTATATTTCATGCTCGTACTCCCATATTTTTCTCTATTTTTGTGGAATCCCATTTTCCCTATTTTCATGGAATTTGACAGTTTCTATGATTTCTTCTGTTTTAGATCGAATCAATGTTAGAAACTGGATAAGGTAAGATCTACGACGTAAGTGTCTATGGTCTAGGATATCACCTTATTTTATTTCATTTCACAACATCTGCTATCATTCTCAAATTTTTACCCTTATTGTGTTGCCTCAAAATATTTAATTAAATTAAATTTAATTATTTTCTATGCCCATTACGACCCTGATAATTAGTGAATCTTACCCTTGGGTTGATTTAATTGGTTTATTGCACCCAATTAATTTTTATTTACATTAGATACCACTTTTCAATTATTATAAAATGGATAAACACATCTTTAGATGTGTTACCAAATTCTTAATGCTTTGTGTTAACGAATTGAATTAAATAGGGTTTTGAGTCTTGGTTTAGGCCCCTATTAACCAGTTAATAAATTAAATGGTAAAATTAAGTGAAATAATAAAGTTATTATTCCACAAAACTTGCTACATAAATGTAATGTTAATCTAAATTCTATGACCATCCTGAAAAATAATGCAACAAATTAATTAATTATTTTATGGTATTTCATAGATTGCCATGTTTTATTATTATCTTGTGACTTGGGCAATACAATTGGTCACTAATTAAGGATGCATTGGATGGGATCAATGTAACTTGAAGTTAGAGATTTTAATTGTTCGTAAATATGTCATGGGTGAAACTATCTTTTCTTTATATGGGATTTCCAACTGTTATTGCATTTACCTCTAGGCGAGTGACACCAATATCTTAGGGAAGACCCATTTGATGGGATCAATGGAATGACCATTGTACCATGCCATGAGAGTGACTCAAGCCCCTATGTGGGATTCTAAGTACATACATGGAGGTTAGTTCTTGAATATATCACATCATTCCCAGAGTCAAACATGAGAATTTATTCATGTATCACCCTGGATGCACTCCAACACATTGGATATACAATGATCCCCTCAAGTGATACATGTAAAGTTTCTCTGGATTTCCACAAATAATCTCAAATAGACTCTAAATGTTTCATAATATGGTTAAATTAAATGAACAATTAAATAAATATTTTAAATGAGAGTTGATCATTTGGTTTGGAAACATATGGATGTTTCCTCCAACCCTAATAATGTGATTGTGGACATTCAACTTTCTCAAATATCACAATACCTTTGTAGGTTCGTTTGGTTTAGACATTCCAATTTTGGATGAAGCATGTAAATTGGAAAGGTATCCTTCTAGAACCCTATCCAATCTATATAGTTATTCAATTCTATCTGGAAATTATTTAGTAAGGCACGCTTTTCATTTTATATTTTATGAGATGGATTGATGTAGATACCTTGGGTGGTAGCCCACTGAAATTGTATCTCACACCCATATTGTGACACCGTTACAACCCAACAATAATTTTTAGTTATATTTATTGACAAAGGGAATAAGATGCTTGATTGAAAACTCTTGGATGGTGTTTGGGATAAAGGACTGAGCCTACACTTGAGATGATAGACATGGTAGTTGTTGGCCTTTTCTATATTTTTATGTCATCTTCAATATTTTTTATCTATATTCCCATTTCATAATCATTTCTTATAGAATAATCAATAGTGACATGTATTATTATTATTTAGTGACCACCTGGTATTTATTTATCTTTATTTCTTTGGCATTATTCTTTCTCTTCTATCTGTTCCTCATTTCTTCTTCTTCAGTTTATTCTCTATTGTTTTCTGATGTGATCACTCTTATCAACGATTGAATTTTTTTCCATAGAAACACATCATAGGCCCACACTATTTTTCATAATCCTATTTCATTCCTAGAGGCATGCTTCAGTTCACTAGTCTGCCATCTCGAGGCCCCTTTATGTGGCATCTGAGGAAGAATGCTGCAAAGTGGTATTAATGATATTTTCCTTTTTTGTCTTAATATTTGGAATTATACAGTATACTAGGACATTGGAATATGAAAAATATCTAATAATTTTGAGGCCCTAACCAACATATAGGGGGAAACAATTTCTTGGTATGGATAATGTTGTCATTACTTGTGCTTGTTAAGATTTCACATTATCTCACAATTGGTCTACTAACTTGTCTTCTGTCGTTGTTAATTTTAGTATTCTATAAATGGGGTTTTAATGACTAGCCTTGTGATATAAGGGTATGTGAAAGTATGCATCATACTAGGAATAATAGGACTTCAAATTCAATGGAATATTTACTTTTCTAAATTTATTATATATTTTTAATGTGATTTTTGTTTATGCATTGTTTTTTAAATGTTGTAGTACTTGAATGTTATACATATAAATATTCCATATTTCCCTTCTGTACTGATAAAACAAAACTGGATCTTAAATTATTTTTCTTAACATAACAATATTGTCTTTCCTAGGTTAAAGGAGATTCATATGAATCCAACTACGGCATGCGGATCCATGGACCACCTATTAGACAGGATGGAGGGAGTTGTGGTTAGAACTAAGTGGATGAAATATTTCAATTTAAAATGTGTATGTGCCTATATAAATTGGGGTGCTGATATATTTTATTTATCCATTTAATAGAAATTTAAATTCATAAATAAATCAAAATGAAACAACCTTTAAAATTTAACGGATACCTTATATGAGACCTGGACACTAACCAAACCTAGTTTTTGGAAATAGGTTTTTTCTATTATGATCCATATGTGACGCATAATTATCACTCCAAACTAACTACTATATAATGATAGGGGTTTTAAATATATTATAGGGGGCCCTTATACCTGTACTTCCATATTACATTCCTTATCAGATATTAATCTAATATGGGAAATGCACTTGTAATCTGTAGAGATATTCCACCACATTAACCATATGATGTAATGAATGTTATTATAGATGGTAATACATTAGAGGTGGTGGGACCTTATCCACTCATGATACCTCCAATAGTGCCACCTAACAATCCTCTTGTAGATCTTCAATGAGGTGTTGATGCCGAGTTCATTGAAATCACTTTTAGGTTCATGCAAACCTTTAATGGTGCAACTCAACCTACCAATACCATGAAAGAGATGAAACATTAGTTGTAACACGGCTATACGTCCACCTTCTTGGATGACTGAGGACATCAAGATACTGAACCAGGGCCATGTGATATGATATTGATCCTTAAGAATATCATGAAACCTCTAGGTTGGACTTTCAAGTTCATGACCTATATTCTATGTGATTCCTCAGAGCGTTGGTTGATAACTATGAATTCAGATACTTTAAACTAGGGTATAGACTAGGTGGAAAAAACAGATCCTTTAATGACTACATATTTTAACATATATAGTCAATATATCATGTTTGGTAACTTATGAAGCTTCAACAAGGTTACATATCAGTGATGGAATATTCAGTTTGGTGCATTGGATTGTAGTGTTTCACACTAACCATTTAGGGTGATGAGATGACTGCTATGAGAAAATTTGAGTTTGGGATTGTATATTCCATATGATCAAATACTAAATTATTTTGTATGATAAATTTTTTAAAGATAGTCAACTAGTCCCTCGTCACACAATGGAACGTTATGAATTCTGGTGATGTGAAACCCAGAAGTTCTTCTTCCAGGTAGACAACTGGTTTATATTATGTTGGGAAGAAACCTTTTTTGGGTAAAAATGGCAGTATCACCATCCATATGGAATGCACTGATGGGAATGTTGTTTGTCACCTTTAGTAATGTATATGCCACAAAAATCCATATCATATGATGAACATGATCGAATGTCGGGCTCATGGTAGGATGGTTCTCCTCAACCATTTTGTCTAATCTTTTCCACCAGTTCTAAGTGAGTGGGGTTCAATGTATGCACCACCATCATGTGAAGGATCAGGGACTCCTCATCATGTTGGATGTTGGCATTATACATGATGATCAGTCCGAATAGGAGGTAATAGACAAGGTACATAGGGCTCAGAGATTCAGTTTCACTAGTGTGGACCATCTCAGGCTACTTAGGCAGCATCTCAAAACTATGGTTCATTCCATATTTATGAGGTGTTTCCCATTCATGTAGTGTAGAGTCTAGGACTATCTATATTTATTGTTACTATTATAATATCCTCAAAATTAGTTTCATTCTTGTTTCATATAGTTGAATCACATTCTTTTCTATCTTCTACGACCATGGAATGCCTGGGCTTAGTGCTAGAGTACTCTAGTGGAGTGACAACCCTTGAAAAACCTCTAGAAGTTTGAGCCTAGGGTATAGGAAAGTGCAAGGGGTTACCCTAGAAAATTGGTGGGGATGATTTTCTATAATGTTTCAATGTCCTCGTGATGACTGACTTCAATATCATTCATGGTACAAACTAAATCATTCCTTGTCGAGCCTAGGTGGATTTTGAACACCATCGTGTATCTTTCACAAAATCTTGGGGATGAACGTATTTCCAAATGTGAGAATTGAATATCTAGGCCAGTTGATATGGTCTCATGCATACATTTCTTGGATCTGTAATAACCTAAATGGGTAGTCTATTTTTGAGCAATTAGGAAATGAAGCTCGTGAAATTTCTTCATGTCATGGATCATTTTAGCGATGTCATCCCTGAATATTTCATTGACTATCCTCTTGAGAGAGAAGATCATTTCACCATCAAACTTGTTCCAGGTGTGACACCAGTGTTGATTATTCCATATTGGATGGAACCTAATGTGATCTAAGATCACTAGAAGAAACTCAATGATCTTTAGGATAAATGTTTTATCTGACCCATAACATTGAATTTGGGTTCCCCGGTCCTTTTCTCTAAGATGTTGGATAGTACCCTTCAATTTTCCATGGATTACCACATAATAAACTAGCTTATGGTGAAAATATTTATCAAATTACTCATATCAATTACATTTTAAACCATATTTGAGGGGGACTGTTCTCTCCAAGGTTGATTTGAGGTCAGGATACATTCAGGTGTGAGTGGGGAAATCAGACATTCCCCATACAACTTTATGGACCAGGTACTACTTTTATAATCATCTTAACATATTTTTATACTAGAAAATGCATAGGAATATTCATGGATTTGATGAATCAATTTTTACACATTACCTTGAGTCCTTTGTGGTGGTTTTTGTAGAAAAAATCTTAGTGTAATTCCGCACCCATAATGACAATGAAAATAATATTTATATCGTACTGAGTACACTAAGAGAAAACCAGATATATGTGAGGCTCTATCAATTCCACTTTGGAAAATTTAGGTTCACTTCTTGGGTAATATAACATATGAGCTAGGTATATAAATTAATAAAGAAAAGGTGAGAATCATGGGTTTCTATGAGCATCCAGAGAATATATTTGGCATTCACAGCTTCTTAGGCCCGGATAGATATTATAGGTGATTCTTCTAGGACTTGTCATACTAGGAATCACTACATATAGTCTTGACCAAGAATGGTGTCAAATTATACTAGAATAAATATTGTGGGATAAAAATTTAATAGTTAATGGGGAGAGTCACTTTAATGTCAATCCTGATTATGCATGAGCCAAGAAAAAAATATACAGTTTAACATGGTTCTTTTAGAATCATGATAAGGGATGATCTGATGCAAGGTTATCAGGTTGTAGCATTCAAGTCCCTCCAGCTGAGACCTCACAAGAAGAAGTACCCTATGAAGGACCTCAAGATAATGGTAGGGGTTTATAATATACTATGTTGGATGAATTATCTATTTTGTGAGTGGTTCATTGTTTACACATATAATAAAAGCCTCAAATACATATTTACTCAGAAAAAATAAATCTAAGGTAGAAGATGTGTGTGGAAAAATAATAATAATTCCACATTAAGCTTTCTTACACAACCAAAAAGTAAAATTCCATAGAAGATTACTTGAGACCGAAAACTCTAAAATAGGCCATCATTGAGGAAAAAAGTGGGTGGTTGTTGATAGATTTGTTTTTTTAATTCTCTTTGAGTTTCAAGAACAAAATGGGGAACCTTTTCTAGTAGATCTAGAAGGGATGTCATCTCTTCCGAAGGGGGTCTGGATGAGGCTGTTGAAATATTATGAGTGAATCATATTGAGGGAGATAATCACTAAATAGAATCCACCCATTAGTTGGATTCCTGATTGAAATGAGACCTTTATCTTGTATGAAACTTTTTGAGTGCCTTCTCATATATAGAGAGGGCAGATGATGGGATATCATGCCTTTATTTGGTCAGTTCACTCTGGTATCATAATGATGTAAAAAGATATATAATGTTAGAATTTTTTTCATTCTATAAATAGACAAATAGTAGGTTTCATCACTCATTTCTTCAGCTATCAGTGGGCTAAGGTAGATCACCTATTTCCTTCAAGGCTTCTAAATCCTCTATAGATTCTTTAGTTTAAATGGAATGACATTAGTATGTATTTTTTGACTGGATAACATTGATATCCTTGAGAAAGTGATTCATTATGGGTGATCATCAATAAGATGAAGAACGTTTCACACTTCCTTCCAATCTAAAAGACTTTATATAATTATGATATAAGAATTCAATACATCTAGGATATTGCGTAACTTCACTATTTACATCATTATATCATTTATGATAGAGACACTCATTTTATATTGTGGTTTTATCACGGGTTTCATAAGGAACATGGTTCAAAGTTTCTCTTGAGCATGACATATCAACCTCAAACCGATGGGTAATATGAGTGAATGATATAAGAGTTAGAGGATATGCTTCAGTATAGTATCCTTGATTTTGTTAGATCTATAGAAAAGCATATTCCAATGGTTGAGTTTTCCTACAATAAAACATTTTAGGATATTGATTCATATGGATCAGTACATTCCCCTCTATAGTAGACCATGTTATTCACCTCAATGATGGATCTAGGATCATAAACCAGCTCTTTTGGGTCCTCCTCTCATCTGGAAGACTTTAGAGAATGTCCATCTAATTTAAAAGATAATAGATATAGTTTTTTATTGGAAGAAATCATATAACAGTTTCCATTAGAAGCCTCTAGAGTTCGAGGGGGGATAATAGGTTTTCATTAATTTATCTCATCGAGTGAGAAAAATAAGAATTTGCAGACAAGGAAAATTATCACCTAAAAATGTTGGGAGTTTCGAGATAGTAGAGAGATTCGGGTTGGTAGCTTATCAGTTGTAGCTACATCAGAGGTACTATCTATTTTATTATTACTTCCATGTGTCTCAGATTTAACAACATCATCTTGAACAATCTCATTTGTTAGAACAAGTGAATATTAAGTTATAGGTGTATGCATCCATTGATGAGCATCTAATACGTACTATTGAATGCAGCATGAAGTCTCTCTGAGGATGGTCAGTTCCTCTAGTCCATCCTCTATAGAAGAACATTTGCATATAAGATGATACATGGGAGAGGGAGACTGATGCATGTGGAAAATGGATTGAATATTTATGAGATGATGTTCTACCTCCCTTGTAATTGAATCTTGGAGACAAGTTTTCTTAATGATTGTAGGTTGTAACGTCCTCGTTTTTTCCCAGGTATACAAACTTAGTTTTTAGTTTAAATTATTTTTCCCTAATAATGATACCTAATGAAGTTGAGTATGTCTTGGGTGTGTTTGGGGATATTTTTTGTCATGGAGTCTTGAAATTGTAAGATATAAACTAGGAATAATGGTGAGTAGAAACCATGAAGTCCAACTTCCATAGTTTAGCTAAATAGTTTCATTAATGAAATTGGGGTTCTTAGGACCACATGGTTTTTCAAAAACCATTGGACCCTAGGTGCATGACTGTGTGGTGATTTAGAGGATTGAGATGGAAAATGTTTTCCTATTTTTGACATGGTTAGAAAAAAATTGAAGCTAATATTGAGTAGTTCCCCTTTAAAGCTCAACATGGAACATGGGTGGCATATGGTTTGGCCAACCATTTGGCCAACCCATGAGCCCTATTATTTGCGTGTGAATTTACCAAATTTCCCATATTTAAAGATTTTAACCCTTTATTTATTATCCCTCGTGTTTTCGATCATATTATTGTCTTTATTTTTCATGTAGAGATCTCCTCTCCCATAGGCTTGAGATAACGGTAACTCCTCTGGTCAACATCTATTTTCATCACCACCAGATCCATTGAAAAGATGTCCATGAGATCCTTATTTCCATACCTTCTATTTCATGATCTTATATCTATATGATTCACTATTTAGGCTGATGTCCAATTTCCACATTTTTAGGTAATTTGAAGGTTTCTCATATTTCTTTTTTTCTATATTGAATAAATTGTCAAAGAAGTATGAGTTATGCTTTAAGTGGAAATGGTTGGCAGTCTTGTCTCTCCTACATTGTTTGTTTAATTTCATTACATAATCCATCATTCTGTGAGTCTGACCCTTCTGGAGATGCCATAAAATGTTTAATTAAATTTAGTTGGAAGCATTACCATTCCCTTTTCAACATAGGAAAAATTTGAATCAACAAATTTGGTTAATAAACATTGTTTATGCAACCACATTTGGTGTCTATTACCTTAAAGAACCCATATCTGTAGTTCTAAATTTTCTAAAAAACCCATGGTATATACTTCCATATGCTTAATAACATGAGTTAATGAATTGAATTTAATAGGATGTTGTGCACTGAGTTAGGCTTCTACTACTCATGAAAAAATGATATGTTCAGATTAAGTGAAATGGATATGTTCCCAATACTTATAAAAACGCCATAAATGGGTTGTTGAACAAATTTCCATGACCACATTGATAAATCAAATTAAAAATTATTTCTTTATTAAATGGCATGTCATCACTAAAGATATTGTATCATTGTCAAGTTCCCTAGGAGATATAATGGGTCCCAAATTAAGGACCCATCATATGGGCTCAATGTGCATTGTAGTTAGAGTTATTAATTGTTTGTAAATATATTGGGGTGAGAGTAGTTATGATTGGGATTCAATCAAAGAGAATTATTACTTTTACCAAAATATGAGAGACACCCATTTCCTTGGGGATACACCTTGTAAATGCTCAATTTCCCAATGGTTATACCATGACACGAAGGAGACACAAGCCTCTATATGTGATACAAAGGAGTGGGTTGAAAGCTAGTTCATTACGTTATCACATCATGCCTAGACTAACACATGGGGGTTCATTCCTGGGTAACCTTTGATGGACTACATCACATTGGATATACAAAGAAATAATTGATAAATACATGTAATTTCTCATTGGATTTCTTGGGAAGGAATGAGGGTCAATCTTAATGTTTCATAGAAAGGAAAATTTTAACAAAAAATTAATTGAAGGGTTCAAATTAGAAATGATCTGACGATTTGGAAACATAATAATGTGTCCTCCAAGACAAATCATATGCTGGGGTATAGAAAATCATCTCAAATATAATTACACTCTCATTACATTTATAGGTTCATTTGGTTTAGATACACCAGTATTGACTAAAACAAGTAAATTAGATAGATATCCATGTCGAACCCAGCCCAATGAATTTATTAATTAATTTCTATATGGAATTTATTTTGTATGGTATAATGTTCATTTTAGATTTCACAAGATATATTTGACTATAAACTATTAGTGGTGGCCTAACACCATGAATGGGATGCCTTTGGTACCAAATAAGACTTTATGGTTTCATGTATTGAAAAAGGGAAATAGAAATCCTCAGAAGCTTGACTTATCATTCTATGATGGAGTTTGGGAGTAGAGGACAAATCTTATGCTTGAGATGAAAGGCATACAAATTTTTGCCCTTTTAGTACATTTTATTATCATATCGTATATGCCTATATCACATGACCTCTTTCATACTCTTTTTTATAGAATCGTCATTAGTGGAATTTATTATTCTTATTCAGTTTCTTCTTCGTATTGGTTTATCTTTCTTTCTTTGTAATTATTTTTCTGCTGATATCTACTTCATATTACTAAATCCACTATTTATTATCTATTTTATAATTTAGTTTTATGAATCCTTGATGCTTGATTTTTTTTAAAAAAAATTATATCAACTCATTAATAATTTTTTTTAATCATGTATGTGAGGAGAGAAGTAAAATTATAATAAATATTCATGGAGGAAGTTATTAAACCTTAAAAAAGAGGAATATTCATTTTATAATGAATGTTAGGAAGGAAGATAATAGTTTTTAAAAAAGTATGATAACATTTAAGTATAATTAATGGTATGTATTACATCATGTTAAGTTGTTTATAGATGATTTGGAGCTGTTTTATTAGAAGATAAACTTGGAATAAATCCGTTAATATTATTACATATTTTTGAATATCCTTCTTTTTACCCCTACACATGCCATATTATATTGTTTTATTAGTGAGTAAGAACCTTTATGATGTTTAAAATATGTTTAAAGTGTTTTTAGGTTTTTTTTCATCTAGGATTATTTTGGCTTGATGAAAAGTGGGGTGGTGATATGCTGATTTTGTAAATTAGAGTAGTGTTTTCTAAAATAGTATCATCATAATATAAAACGAGATGTAATTTTTAGCGAATTGTGATAAATAATACACATGTAAGGTGTAAAATAAGACATAAGATCATCAAGGCCCTCAAACACTAATTTATTGATGAGGTAATTTCATAATTTTTATATTACATCTGGATTAATAATTTTTACCTAATTATATAATTTACTATGATGTTTAATTTTTACCTTTATATTTAATAATTATTTTAAAGGCAAAATGTTATAATAAAATTATTTTATAATTAATTATACTGTAATACGATATATTAAATCCATTTTAGAAAATCAAATTTTCATAGGGAAAAAACATAATTTCAACATATTTAACGAATATAATGGTTTTAATATTGAATAAAAATAATTTTTATAGAAGAATATAAAAAAATATCTATGATACTAATTAAATTTATTGATTCAAAAATTATTTTCTTTTAAACCCAAATTCTAAAATTTATGAATTTATCTATTAATTAAAATAACATAATTCATTGAAAAACAACGTATTTGAATACAATATATTTTTCATATATTTAATGATTAAATTTATTCGTGGTATCAATTTTTAAGTTCAATTATTTTGATATGTACTAATTTATGGATGTAGAAAATTTACATTTTTTAAATTATTATTATAAAAATGTGTAAGACATCTTGTAAATACATAATCAAGATAACAATTTTAGTGCAACAAACTACCCATAATAAGATTAGAATTTTCATGTGAATGAACATTATTGTTTTTATAAAAAAAATTATTAAAAAGTAACTATTTGATGATAATAAAAAAGTTAATATAAGATAAATTTCAATTTTAAACAAATTTTAATAAATATCAATTTATTTTAAAACATCATTCCATGGATTTTGAATAATTTTTTTAGAAAAAATCTTTTCCTAGAATATTCGTAAAACTATTGACAATTTAAAATAATTTTAGTTTAAGTAAAAAATGAATGATAAAATATAATTTTTCTCTAAATATGATCTTTCACCATTCAACATGACATGAAATCTTACTTAGTATCATAGAGATGGTGTCTACATTATTTCATTGAAACTAGATACATAACATCCTATCCCAATAGACATGAAAGTTTCTTGGTCATAGTAAACCAGATATATTAGTGGTTCACATATAAAATTTTAAAACACTAATAAATATTTTTTAAATAATATCTTTATTCCTTCTATGATGCCTCTACATATCATTCATATTAAACTTCAGGTATTCTAGGTAAAGAAAGAAATAAGGGCTAGCTAAAATGATCATTAAAGGTTAGGTACACCAAACACTTTGATGGGTCAATAAATCCTTATGTATAGAACATAATCAATATATTTAGGTAAATATATGAAGATACATTATAGATAACAAATAATAGGTATATAATAATTATCTATGGCATAATCAATATGGAGAGGTAAATAAATGATCCCACACTCTATATAAATAATAACATGAAACTCATAATTGGATAAGGCATAATCAATATGGAATGGTAAATATCATTACACACATAAAATTTAATCAATATCAAGAAAATTATGATTATATATGAAATAATCCATATGGAATGTTATATATATAAAAACAAATTCCTTTTAATCAGTAAAATGAGAATTAAATGCTTAAATAGATAATTAAAAAATATATAATAAATGATAATACATAACTTATTAATAAAAAATTCTTAATTATAGGTTTTCCTGATCTCAGGCATCATGATAGCACTACTATCAAGTCCTTTTGTGAGGGAGATTAAAATTGAGGGATAAGTATACATTAGAAACCCATGGCACTAATACTATACAATTGATTTATATAATAAGGAAACTAATTCATCAAGGTGTTATCTACAATGATACCCCACCCATCCCAATATGTGAAAGGAATTCATCATATATCGGGTAATAGATTTAATTCATCCATCAATATTCCTTAACATCAAATATCCTTCTTGATTAAAGGATACAAACTTATCTGTATTTCCCTAGTCAATCAAATGACCCATAATTTCAAAATCCATGTGTAGAAATGATATTATTTTAAGCTATTAATAATTTAAATCATAAATAATATCTTTATTTGGGGAAAATTTAATTTCACATGATCATTGGATACTGATTGTTTAATGGGAATGCTTGTATCAAAAAAATGAATCAAGAAAGTGTATCTTAATACAATCCTTGGAAAAAATATCAACAACCATATATATAAAGAATAAGGATGTTATCAATAAAACTTATTGCTAGTGGTGTTAAAATTTATGGTTCTATTCTTTGATTAAAAAAATAATATAAAATTATATAAAAAAATATTTTTTGTGGAAACTATCATTTTTTGCTGAAATATTTTTTCCAAATAAATGTTAAAAAAATATATAGAAAATAATTTTTAAAAATTATAATATAATATTTAAATCATTGAGTGTTTATAATAGAGTAAAATTATGTACATGTATTAAATGTTAAACTAATTAATCATTTTACATTTTTGGTAAAATATAAAAGAGCCTTTATTTTAGAAATTGACATGATGTTTCCTTTAAGAACAATTTTTTAAAAGTAAAAAATCTTATTTTTTTAAATATTTATAATTATAATATTTAAAACATTTTTAATTTGTTTTAGATAACATCATTTTGGATGACAGAGTATTTTTGGCTAAATAGAGAAAAAAGATTGATTTTATATAAAATAACATAATTTTTAACATTAAAAAATATTGGAAAATGATTATATTTCGTGAATTATTAAAGAAAATAATAATGAAATGAAACATAGTGGGGTTAATTGAAAAATGAAAAATAAATTCTTTTTATAGAACATCATACAGAGAAGAGTATGATTATAATGTGACTGTGATGTAAACCTTTTAAATAAATATAATGATGAAGTAAGAATTAAATAATAAATAGATTATGTGTCTCAAATATAAATCTAAAATTAACAAGTTGATGTACCAAATAATATAGTCCAATTTAGTTACTAAAATGATTGAAAAAAATTAATCACAATGAAGAGTTAATATAACCCAATCAATATAAATATAGTACCAAATTCATTACAACTTGATAAAATTTAAATAAAATCCACTTGCATAAAATATTTAAAATTTACAATTATAATAAACTGAATTATTAATGAATCATGATATTACATGTCAATGTGGAAGTATATACAACATATCATGTAAATTAGTTATATAACATTACTCTTTGACTTAATGAAGGGAAATTGAGACATACCTCACACTTCTATTTGGTTGAACGTGATTTATCCTAATGTATAATCATTTTAAAAAATTTCATAATTTATAAAAGGTCCATATTGATAATTATAATATCACACATGATCATTTTTGACCTCATTTTACATTTTCATTAATAATATTTCATTTTACCTCTTTTCAGGTGTTGATTACTTTGTTTTCTCATTTATGGTTTCTTATCAAAGACCTAATTCATTTTAAAAGGATATATATCCAGAAAAGAAATAATTATATTAAATTTATTAATATATTGTTTAATCATTGGATACATTTTAAATTAATTCATGAAGTTTGGATTTGGAAAATAAATCACATTGCTTCATGGAGACGGTAGGTCGCATGTACGCAAGTCCAACAATATTATTCTCTTACGAAGTGAATAGGTAAGGTAGTGGATGGTATAATAATTTTAACTAATCAATATAATTTCAGATATATCACATATATTCAATAAATGTAATGTTATTATCTTCTTTTTGAAGATTATGTGGAAAACACATCACATTGTTTTTTGTGGTGATAGACCTCCTCACACACAAAAGATGCTATCATATTATAAATGGAATGGAATGTAAGAAAGAATATTTGAGATTATAATTCCATAATGATAATAATAAATTTCATATTATATATATAATTCAAATTCAACAATACAGATAATCATGATATGTCAGGGTTGAAAATAATTTATATCGGTTCTCAAGGTGGTAGTCCATCGTACACATGATCTATTATTTGATTTTCCATTTGATAGAGGATGAGACAGAAACATATTATTCCATAAATATAATAAATTTATTATATTTAAGAGATAAAATTTTTATTATATTTTACATTTTGATAAATAATTTATGTTTGAAAAAGAAGAAAGAAAAAGATAGAGCTTCTTGAGGACAATTACATTCTGTTAGATAATCCTCCTTTTCATATCCTCTTATGGACCTTCGTAATGGTATATTGTGATAAAAATAAGATATATAACATGTCTATATATTTTTTGGTGATATTATTTATTTTTTTGGGTTGAGGAAAAATTATTTATATATCTTAATAATTAAGGGATTATGTGGCATTTTATAAGTGTATGGGAGGACACACATTAAATTTTTGAATAGAATAAAGCGAAAAAAAGTTTTTCACATTAAAAAAGAAAAAAATCGTAAATTATAGAAAATTATAGGTTTTATGGTATAAATAAGTCCTTACTATGTTTTTTGAATAAATATTAATTCCTTTTAACCCTTATCATCCATGTTTTACCCATGATAAATCAAATTTTCACTTTATCCACTATAATTAATTTTCAATATTTTCGATATTAATTATGGTAAAAAATTATTTTTAACATATTAGATAATATAAATTATAATTATTAAAAATATGGAATCCAATTTTTCAAATTCAATTCATTAATGTGGTGTAAATAAATTTAAAATTAGATTTGTAGACATGATGCAAATAATAGTTTTCTAAAGTAAAAATTTTCGAATGTAAAAATAATTTTATTTAAATAATAGATAATGAATTGATTAAAATTTCATAATTAGATTTCAATATAATATAATTTCACTAATTAGTCATTAATTAATTTTTAACCAAATTGTTCTTTTAAATTATTTAAATAAAAATATTTTTCTTAACAAAATCGAAATTTATTACTAATCTTTGAAAAATGTAACTTTTTTGAAAAAAAAATAACGCAAATCTGACATATAATTGATGTTTTAAAAATTATTTCATTTCGAAAACTAAAATTAATAACTTTTGTAAAAATAAATTTTAAATTAGTTTTACAAAATGTGACTATCCTGTTCTTTAGAAAGACACATTTTTTCAGAAAACATATCATTTTTTTAAAAAATTACTTGTTTATTTATTTGTAATAAAATGATAAAAAATTATATAGACCATATATCATCATAAATTATTTAGTCCTATTTGTAACTACCATCTTAATAGCTTGGATATAATGGTCAAGTATTAAATAAAAATATTTTAATTCAGTATTGTGTATTATTTAATATCAGTGTTGTATGTATCACAATATATAGAAGACAATGAATTTATTAAAAACAATATATTTATAAAATTAATTGGTTGTTACATTGTTCTCTATGCCCTATTTAACATGACTTATATGTTTTCAAACCTAATTTTCTTCTTTTAAAATATCTTGTGGTTATATTTTAACCACATAAAAAATTACATCATCAAAGAATAATAATGATCTCAAAATTCAAGGGGTTGGAAATTTAAAATTAAATTAATGTTAAATCAAAACATAAAAAGGGTTAATAAAAATACTCTTAATATAAGATAATGGTAATTAATAAATTTACATTGAATAAAGCTATCTGGATTATTAAATAGTAGTAAAATGATAAAAGGTGGAGATATGGGCATGGATGAAATGTTAAAATAGCTATAGAGAGTGATAGAAATAATTATCACAGGAATGTGAATTATCAATGTAATGTTAAGGAACTAAAACAAAAAATCATTCTTGATCTAAAATACCATTAGATTAATAAGATATGAAGGTAATATATTAACATTTTATTTTCAAGAAATTTTTGAAAAATTTGAGGTATTCCTTTACCACAACAAGAATGAGAACAAGGAAATATTCTTACACAATATCATGATATTTAAAGACAAATTTCATCCTTTGGTTATGATTTGGAAATTTCTACTTCTTCCCTTCATCTATGCATTGAATATCCAAAAAATTAATTTTTTTTCCTTAATAAATATAATTAAAATTTAATATATCATAAAATCCCTAAATGAATTAGAATTCCTTAAACCTATCTCTAAATATGTTCCAAAATTAATATAGTTAACACAAGTTATATAATATAATACAACAAAATCTGTACCTCAACAGTAAAACCTCTCATCCAATATAAATAATTATCTGTTAAATATTTTATATAAAACAATGACATATTAACCAAAACATCACAGAAGCCAGAAGTTGGTGATAAACCGTTATATCCCTTCATTGGCTGGTTCAAGATCCATTCCCATTATATATAGAATGGGTTTTTCACCAAACATATGGGTTTTCTTTTTTTAAACCATATTAATTTAATTTATATAACATTCCAAATGGTTAATGACATGTACTTACCACAACATAAAATATAAGGTAAACCCTTAAGGTTTCCAATACCATTAAACTAACTCCAATAAGATTTAACATCATTCATCTGTAAATAAAATTTTTAATAAAAAATATTCTAAACCCATGGGCTGTATTTTCAAAAATTCCACAAAAAATATCATTAATCACAATAGAATCCAATATAATAAAATCTATAAAGGGGTGATTAATACCTTTAATATATGTTAAATATTAAAGTCATAATCCCATGATAGTATCCATAGATATTATATAAATTATTTCTCATATTCTTATAAGATTTATCAAAATTAATATGTGTTTCATGATTCTTAAAACATAAATACTATTTGTAAAAATAAATATACAATATAATTATAGAATGAAAATTAATAAATACATCGATTATTTTATTTGAACAATGTTCATTCATTACCATAGGGTATATCCTTTAAAATATAGAGTTGATGTAGATAATTAACAAGTTCCATAAATTTAAGACAACAAACACTAATTGTATATCTATGAAAAAATTTATTTCCTCCCATCAAATAGTTTATTTTTTCCTTGATAATTAATTTATTTACACCCTTATTTTCAACACATAATTTTTTTTTTGATTCCTTTGAGACACTTTCCTGGGTGACTCTATCCTTGATTATGACATGAATAAAATCAAGCTTTATGTGCCCCATAGTCTCCCCCACATGAGAACTTGGTGAAATCCATCCTTCTCTTATTTAATGATTCTATTAGCTGGTTAAGGTACACATTAAATATCATATTTAGGGATAATTTGTAAGCAATAATTCATATATATTTCAATATAACCACCATGGAATTTATTTTCCCATAGTCACTACACTGTACATCATATTCATGATTAAAGGGTTATTTGGGTTATAGATATTTTGTAATCCAAAATCCATAGTGTGAGTAATAGTAAACATATATGGCAACCACATAATCACGAAGAACCACATATGAAATTTCTAAATCATAAAACCTTCATTCAATATAACACATTTTAGATTTGGTCATTCATTTTCATCATCTATTAAAATCCATCAAAATAGTTTGTAAATAAGTTATTAAATTTCCCCAAAATATCCCCTTGATGTGTCGAACCAATTGAGTAGTAAATCCCATTTTTATGTATCAATTAATTTTGTAGTAAATCCCAATGAATCTTTTTTTTATTTTACTTCCCCTAGCTACCTCTGTTTATGAACCATATCTACATGTATTATCCATAAATGTATTTATTTCAATGAAAATCCAAATAATACATATCTAACCAAAACATTGAGTTGTTATTTGATACTTATCCTCAAACTAGTTCACATGGTTATGTTCTCTATATGGAATCCTGCCTTTTTATTACATAACTTTTAATTTCATTTTATAAACAGAGGATCATCAATGTCTTGTGTCTTGGAAAAAGTGGTACATAAAACATGAAAACATAAAAAATTATTCTTTTACACATTGAAGGCTTCTTCAAGTTTTAACATATTTACATTTATTTCATCTTATAACATGGGAACATTCATCAAAGGGAACCGTGAAGAGAAGGCCCAGTAAGGGAAAACTAGTGAAACAGTTTACATATAAGGTTTAGCGATATCAACATGAATATGGGGATTTTCACCAAGGAAAAATAAAGGGAAATATCATAATAAAAGAAACATGAATGAAATTTTGAAATTGTGTCTACACCATATAATTTAGACATTCTATAAGAATATCACCATGGTTCATCCCCATGGTGTTAGAAAAATTACCAAGGTTATTTTTCGAGGTATCATATGACTTGTCATATCTAGAGATTGATTTCATTACACAATGCCTTGAAGTGCCATCATGGAACACCCATAATATGTATTTATTTTTATGTGAATCACATAGATTAGAATAAAATTTTCATAAATAACCCAAATAGAATAAAATAAATGGGTTTAATATCAAAATCATAGTGTTTTAATACATGGAAAGAGAATGAGGGTTAAAAACATGATCATTAAGAGAAGGGACAACCATATTTTTACAGGATTAAAAGCATGATCATTATATCATTAATAACCCATGCAAAGAGAATGAGGGTTTTATGTATTTCAATTATAGAATGAATTATATCATTTTTATGTATTTATTAATACCACTTGATTTTAAATAGGTTTGGGTATTCAAATAAATAAATTAAGATAATTTAAAGAGAAAAAGAGAGAGATATTGAGATGAAAATTATGAAGTATAATGACAATTTAGTTTTTTTAGAAAATATTAAAAATAGAAGGTACATGGTGTAACATCTTGGTTTCGGGTGCCACTCAAAGGTGACCTTTACCTAGTTGGTCACATGGCCTCATGTGTATTTCCACAAACTCCCGATGTTTCTGACATGAATTGAGTGCCTTGGGTGTGATAGTGGGGAATCTATGAACTCATTGGAAGATTAACCAACCGAAAATAAAAATATAATAGTAAAAGAAGCAGTACTAGTAACATGAAATAGTAAACAACAAAAGACTGTGAGTAGATAAACAACTGTAGAACATATATAAAATATGCATGTAACATATGTCTAGTAAAGTAGCCAAACAAGTAAAAATGATGGAATATATTACTAAACCAAAGTATAAAGGGAAACAAGTAAATAACTCCAGTATCATTGCAAGCCCCAGCTTGGTTCAATGCACTCCAAATCCTCAACAATCAAGTACTTGAAGTAAAAGGGTGTTTTCCCTTATCTATACCTACAACAATGTAAATTGTTTGGTACAAAAAGCATGAACCAAACAGGGTGTGAGATGAATCCCAGTAGGCAACCACCCAAAGATCAGTGCCTAACTGTTAGTGAATATATATGACAAGCAATATGAAAAATGAAGTAATAAACAGGGAATTACACTAAATTAATGAATCCTACAGTTCAGGCTACATTAATTTACATTTATAAAAAATTAATCAACCATACAAACATAAGAAACTCATTGGGAAGTTCTCATAGTCTAACCCATATGGTTCAAATTTAACATAGAATATTTGAGGAATCATTCACCATCAATTCCCCCTTATAGTCTTGTAACGGTAAACTTCAAACACTATAGGGAAGCAATCAATGTACAATTCCCCCTATAGTCTCACATTGTAGAATTATATACACTCTGATAGAGAACTGATGTACATTACCCCTGTGGTCTCGCAATGTAAAAAGTATAACATACACTCTAGGGAAGCCCTCAACATTCATTCCCCATATGGTCTAACTACAGCAAGTTTCCAAATCCCTGTGTAAGTCAATCATGCACAAATGATATCCAGCAACCAATGTATATCATAATACACTATTTTTTAAACCACTACAATGAATATCACAACAAATCAGATAATATAACCCCATCCTAACAACACTAGGAATGGAAAACAAAGTAGCCAAAAAGGCAAAACTAGGCTCAACAGAAAATATCAGTTCAAACATGGGAAAACACATCCATAGAAAGGTAATTAATCTCTATTCTAAAACAAGAGCCCTAAGTCAAGAAATCAATGCATAAAAGTAATTAAAGGGTTAAATTCTCTAAACACATAATACCCCAAACTAGGTTATTGAGAAATTTTGCATAAATAATTCAAATAAAAACTATAGAAAGGAACAAACCCCATACCTCGACATTGTACGATCGATATAGTTTATTCCTAGCCTTTAATTCAACCTAGAACAAGGTATATTAAAGAAAAATTTAAAATGTTCATACAAGAATATATCATGGAAGAAGAGAAATCAAGGGATGAGGCTCTAGAAGAAAGACGAACTCATGGTAGGGATTCTAACACAATTGATTGCAGTTGATTCAGAGAACATATGGTCAATTAGGGGTTTGTAGAAGAATTATGATCTTCGGTCACTCTTAGACGGGATGACATTAGAAGATGTTTTTTCTCTGAATGAAATCCAACCCCAGTCTGATTTTTCAAATAAAAATAAACATACACAACTAGTTCCTTGAGGGTTCATGGAGTGTATAGGTCTTTTCTGGTCCCCACCTTAAGCAGCTTGGCCACATCATCACAAAGTTGTGTATGCAGCCATGACACAAGCAGACATAGCTTGAAGTTAGTGCTAGAGTACATGATGTGTACAAGGAAGTACACAACTTGTACTCCAAAAGCTTTCCTTATTCCCTTTTTCATAAAAAACATGAAAAGAAAAATCATAATTGAACAGAAGGTCCAGGTTCATACAATCTTCCCCCCTTAAAAAAATTCATCCCTGAATTTCCCTATGATGGTGAAAAAGAATAATCCTCAAACTGCTCCAACCACTACGATCATACATCGGCCTCCCTTTCCCAAGTCACATCTTGTACTCCCCTGTGCTGATGTTAGCACCCAAACCAATGGAACGCACCTCCCACAAATAACTTTCGCACTTCGATCAAAAATTCAGATAGGATTCTCTTTGAATGAGGCTTCCACCTCCCAATCTACCTCCTCGGGCTGAAAAACATGACACATGTCTGAGAATTATCATCATATCTCAGAAACATGGAAGACATCATGCATAGCCTGATACCTCAGAGGTAATTCCAACTGATAGGCAATCAACCTGACTCTCTCCAAAACCTCAAACGGGCTGATCTATATCTGTGAAAGCTTACCCTATCTCCTAATCCCCATATTTCCTAACCTCAGTGAGACTAGTAGGAAAACCTGATCTCTAACCATGAACTCCAAAGGTCATATCCGTCAATCAGCATAAGACTTATATCCTGAATATTTAGTAGCCATCCTCTTCCAAATCAACTCCACCTGCTCCGAGTTCTCGTGGACAAGATGAGGTCCCAACATAGCTACCTCTAATTTCTCCAACCAACATAGGGGTGATTATCATATCCTATCATAAAAATCCCCATATGGTTCCATCTAAATAGGTTCCTGAAATATATTATTGAAGGAAAACTACACCACATATATGTGCTTCTCCCAAGAACCTCCAAAATCTTGGATGCATGCTCGAAGCATGTGCTCTTGAACCTGCATCGTACGCTTGGACTGGCCATATGTTTTGGGATGGTATAATGTACTCAGAAGAATCTATTCACCCAAATCCCTCTATATCCCATTCCGGCCCGAGTTGTAAAATAGGCATCCCCATCTGAAATGATGGAGTGTGGAACCCCATGTAAATGTAGGATTTCTCGGACATAAAACCATCTCAACTCATCTACACTGATGGTTTCCTTAGTCTGTTATAAGTTTGAAACCTGTGTGAGTCTATCCATGACAACCCAAACCACATCATTCTATCGGGGGGAACATAGAAAAGTTGTCACTAAATCCATCTTTACATCATTCCACTTCCACCCGTGAATGGGTAACTGCGGAAAAAGCCCTGTTGGTCGATAATGCTCTGCCTTCACCTACTGTCAAGTGGAACATATAAGGACAAAACCAATGATATATCTCTTCATACTCGGGCATCAATATTGATGGTTTATATCTCGATACATCTTGGTGATACCAAGAAGAACTGCCCAAACTAAAGATTGAAAATCACGCATCATCTCCTTGTATATTTTTTATGACACCCATACTATCCCATGAAAATGCAAGATCTCATCCTTGCCTATGGTCCATCCATAAACGGGTTCCTTTCATGACACACTCTCCTATAGAACAGGGTCTTCAACATCTAATAGCTTCCTCATTTTCACTCGATCAAGAAAAGTATAGGTAAAAACTACATAAGTAAGGAACGTTTGTCGGAGTCTGTCATGCACCTATAAATAGATCTTAGAGACCAGATATATAAGATGCCACTCACTAATCGCCTCATGATCTTCTTGTATCTGAGTCCTCCTACTCAATTCATCATCCACTATGTTTCCTTTCCTAGGAGTGTAGGAAATCCCAAAGTCAAAGGACTAAAGGCAGTAAATGCACCTCCTCTATCTCAGATTTATATTGCGCTATGTAAATATGTACTTGGGACTTTTTTGGTCGGTTAAAACTAAAAAATTCTCTCCTACAACCCCAGAGTCTACTGACTAACAGTGAGGGACTTGGGTGTGAATGTGGGAAAACTATGCCTTTATTGTCATAGTAACACAAAAAAAAATAGATAACATTATCAGAAGCAGTAATAATAACATGCAACAACATATAGTAGAATACTTCAAGTAGATAAACAACTAGAATACATATATAAATGATGCATGTCACATATTTCTAGGAAAGAATAAAAACAAGTCACAATGCTGGAATACAGTACTATACCAAAGTACTAATGAAAACTAGTAAATAACTCCAACATCATCACAAGTCCCAACTTCATCTCATGCTCTCTAACTCCACAACAATCATTTAACTTATGTAGAAGTGAAATTTACATTATCTATACCTACAACAATATAATCTATTTTGAACCCAAACATGACCCAAACAGGGTGTGAGAGAAATCCCAGTAGGCAATAACCCAATGATCTGTGTCTAACTATCAGTGAATATATGTGGCATGCAATATGAAAAAAAGTAATAAATAGGTAAGTACACAAAATTAAACAATCTTACTGTTCAAGCTACATTCATTTAAAATTATAGAAATTAATCAACCAAAAAACCCTAAGAAAAACTATGGGAAGTTCTCAAAGTGTAACCCCTTTGGTTCACCTTTAACATAGACTCTCTGAGGAAGCCCTCACCAACAATTCCCCCAGCGGTCTTGTAACAGTAAACTACAGACACATCGAGGAAGAACTCAATGTCCAATTCCCCCAGTGGTATCGTAACGTGGAACTATAGACACTCTGTGGGAGCTCTGACGTCAATCCACCATACGGTATCTCAATGTGAAAATTATAAAAAACACTCTAGGGAATTCGTCATCATCCACTCCTCTTGTTGTCTAACTACACCAGGTTCCCACATCCCTGTGTAAATCAATCATGCACAAATGATTTCCAGAAGACAATGTAAATCACAATATACGACTTGGATAAATAGCTACAATGAATAAGACAACATATAATATAATATCACTCTATCCTAAAAACAATAGGTATGGAAAACAAAGAATCCTAAGAGGAAAAACAAGGCCCAATGACCAATACCAGTTCAAACATGGGAAAACACATCCATGTCAAGGTAATTAAACCCTATTCTCAATCAAGAACCCTAACTCAAGAAGTAAAGGCTTACAATGAATTAAAGGGTCAAATTCCCTAAACACGCAATACCCCAATCTAGGTTATTTGGAAATTTTTCACATAGAATTCAAAGAAAAACTACATAAAATCACAAACCACCTACCTCGATGTTGTACGATTGATATAGCTCAATCCCTACATTTTATTCGACTTAGAACAAACAAGATCATCAAAAACATCTAAACCGTTCAACTACAAATATTTTATGAAAGAGGATAAATGATGGTATGGGGAACTTGAAGAAGGAATAAATCACTATGGTGATTCCAACAAAATCAAAGGTGGTTGATTCAGAGAAAGGATGGTCGATCAGAGGCTCAAAGACGAATCACGATCTTCGGTCACTCCTGGACAAGACGACATTAGAAAAAGTGTTTTATGTGTATGAGATGTGTCCCCGTTCTAATTTATCAAATAAAAATAAAAATAAAAGGTGTGTTCCCTAAAGATACACAGTGTATATATTTCTTTTTCATTCCCCACATTAAGAAGCCCTGCCACATCGTCACACAGTCATGTACATGGACATGACATGACCAGACACGACCTTGAATCTGTGATAGAGTACATGATATATATAAGGAAGTACATGATGTGTTCTCCAAAAACATTCATTCTTCCCTTTTTTCCTCAAAAACAAATTGAAAAGAAAACTCATACTTGAAAAGAATGTCCGAGTTATTACATACTACCCCCCTTAAAGTAATTCATCCCCAAATTTCCCTAGAAAGGTGGTGATGAAGAATGATCAAACATGACCAGCCACTGCAATCATACATCAACATCCCTCTCCCAATCTCTTCATGTACTCACATATGCTTCCATAGCACTCGTACCAAAGGAACAGACCGCCCAAAAGAACCTTCATGCTTCGATCGAAAATCTGGATAGAATGCTCTTCGGACAAGGCATCCACCTCCAACTCAACCTCCTCTGGTAAAAAAAATAGATGAGCCTGAGAAGTAACGTCTTAGAAAATAAGCGTGGAAGAAATTGTGCACAACTCGATGCCTATGAGGTAATTTCAACTGATAGGGAATCATCCAAACTCTCTCCAAAACCTCTAATGGCCCGATGTATCTCGGTGAAAGATTACCCTATATCTTAATCCTTCTATATCCCAATTTCAGTGTGACCAATAATAAATCCATATCTCCATCCTCTAACTCTAGTGGTCATCTCCGTTGATCAGCAAAATAATTCTGTCATGACTGTGTAGTATTTATCCTCTTCTAAATCAGCTCCACCTTCTCTGAGGTCTCCTGGAAAAGACGAAGTCCTAACATATTTCCCTCTCTTTCCTCCAGCCAACATAGGGGTGATCGACATGGCATACCATTAAATGACTCATAAGGTTCCATGTGAATAGTTTCCTAAAAACTATTATTTTCGGAAAACTCCACCCGAGGTATGTGCTGCTCCCAAGAACCTCCAAAATCTAGGATGCATGCTCGAAGCATGTCCTCCAGCACCTATATTGTATGCTCGGACTGGCCATCTCTATAGGGATGGTAATCTTTACTCAGAAGTACCTATGTATTCAAAGCCCTATGCAGACCCTTCCAAACATGAGAAGTAAAACAAGCATCCCTGTCTGAAATGATAGAGTGGAGAACCCCACATAAACATATGATTTCACAAATGTAAAAACTTCCAAACTCATCTACACTAAAGGTTTCCTTGATCAGTAGGAAGTTTTAATCCTTAATGAGTCTGTCAATGACAACCCAAACTATACCATTAACTTGAGGCGGCCTCCGAAAACCAGTCATGAAATCCATTGAGACATCATTCAACTTCCACTCAGAAATGAGTATTTGCAGAAAAATCCCTACTGGTCTCTGATGATCTACCTTCAACTACTGATAGGTGGAACATATAATGAAAAAACTATCAACATCTCTGTTCATTCCTAGCCACCAATACTGATGGTGTAGATCTTGATTCATCTTGGTGACTCCAGGATAAATTGATCAAACTGAATAATGAAAACACTGCATTATCTCCTCACGTATGTAAGCTGACACCTATACTCACCCATGAAAATGAAAGATCTCATCCTTGATTATGGTCCATCTAGGAATATGGTCCTTTCCTGACACACTATCCCATAGATCTAGGTATTCATCATGTGATAGATGCTTTATTCTCACTCAATCATGCAGTGTAGAGGTAATAGCTATAGATGAAAGGAATGTATGTTCCTGTCTATCATGAACCTCCAAATATATCTAACAGAATAGAGAAATAAGAATCCACTCACTACTGGCCTCCTGAAATGCTTGTATCTGAGTCCTTCATCTCAACACATCATCTACTGCATTGCCTTTCCCAGGTATATAGGCAAGCTCAATGTCAAGGGACATAAGGTACTCAACCAAAATTCCCTGCCTCATATTCAGATCGAACTGAGTAAATATGCACTTGAGACTTTTGTAGTCGGTGAAAACCACGAAACTCCCTCCCATAAGATAATGTCTCAAAAAATATAAATCATGAACAACTGTAGCCAACTCAAGATTGTGCATCTGGTAATTCCTCTCATAGGCCGCATTTGTCGAGACCCGTACGCAAAGACTCCATATCCTTGCATAAGCACTACTCCTAATCTGATACCTTATGCATCACAGTAAAAAGTATAAATATTTTTTGGATCTTAAAAAACTTGTATCAGTGATGAATCCAACCAGCCATTAAGCTACTGAATGGATTACTCACAAGAATTTGACAACATGTACTTCACACTCTTCTTAGTCATGCTCTTTAGTGGCACTGCTAAGAATGAAAAGTTCGGTATGAAATGTATGGAGTAATAAGCTAGTCCAAGAAAACTCGACACCTCAAATAAGTTCTTCATATGGTCCCATGAAAATACTACTCTAAGTTTCTATGGTTCCACTGATACTCATGTCTATGAAATAACATGACCCACGAAGTGAATCGGTCCCCTCTAAAAGTATCATTTTGAGAGATTATCATATAAATGATGCTCTCTCCGGGTACTCAAAAAGTATATCAAGATGGGTAGAATGTTCATGTCGAGTGTGCGAGTACACCAAGAGATCATCCATGGAGACAACCATGAAAGAATCCATGTATGGATGGAACACTCAGTTTATCAGTACCATGAAAACTGCAAGTGTGTTCGTGAGACTAAAAAACACAACCATATACTTGTGTAGAACATTCCTAATTTGAGGGGCTATAAGAGGTATATATGATGGTCTAACATGAAACTG
This sequence comes from Viscum album, assembly GCA_963277665.1. Classification (NCBI taxonomy): domain Eukaryota; kingdom Viridiplantae; phylum Streptophyta; class Magnoliopsida; order Santalales; family Viscaceae; genus Viscum; species Viscum album. The sequence continues at coordinate 1,017,057,072 of OY728133.1, read as the reverse complement.
TTGACAACCAGATCTCATTTCAATCTTTGAGAACACCCTAGACCATCAAAGATGATCAAATAAATCATCAATCCTTTGTTAGGGATATCTGTTCTTGATCGTCAGCTGGTTTAACTTCTGATAATCCACAAAATGTATGAGGGTACCATCTTCCTTTTTCTCAAATAGGAGAGGCGAACCATAAGGAGAATTACTATGTCGAATGAAACCCCATTCATGAGACTCCTCTAACTACTTATTGAACTCCTATAACTCTAGTGTGGCCATCCTATATAGATGAATGGAAATCAGTGTTGGTCTTGGAAAAAGATCAATAGAAAATGCTACCTATTTCTTTAGAGGAATACTAGAAAAGTATTATGGGAAGACATACCTCTAATGATCCACCACTAGAGGAAAGTCCATCTATGAAGTTCCCTAGTCATCAAAATGCAGACTATCAATATGGGTTGTAACTCCACCCAACCCATGATGCTCGGGTCCCACTCTTCTTACCTAGACATCACATTCAACCATGGGTAAAATTGATCTTCCCTCTAGTGATGTAAAAGTCACCATACAATGATAGTAGTCAACCACATCCTGGAAGGGAACCAACCAGTCCATTTCATGAATGACATCATAACATGTCATCTCTAGGAAATTGAGGTCGCATAAGAAGTGATGTCCACCAACCTCAAGAGGTCACTCCTTTCCCTAATGTACACTAGGAATTCTTGTCCCCAATATAGTGTCCAATGTCAATACATTAGAAGAAGTAAAGATACAAATCCTAAGGATCTACACAATAACAACAGTTATGAAACTATGATAAGCCCCTATATCAAAAAGAGAAGAAGCTAAAACTGAGGCAACCAAAAGTGTACCTCTAACTGTAGAGGGTCCGAGATCCTACTTCTGTTGGTTCTACTCCACTGCAAAAGTCTGACTTGTATTGCGGCCCTATGACCCTGCCTGACAACCTTGAGCTGATCCACCATATTTTCACTGAAATCCTGGCGACTGGCTACCATGGCCACAACCTCCACCACTGCCTGAATTGTCAGACAAACCCCAGTTCCCAGACTGATGAAAACGTGTGGTCCTAATCCTAAATGAGGAGTCATAGATGAACCTATGTCACTATTTGTTGGTGAGAAAAACTGAAAGAAATGCCGAAGATGCCCCATCTTTCTACAAGATCGACACTCAATGGGGTCTCTCAAGCATTGTGGCCCCGTATTCTCGCTCTTACCCAAATGGTAACACACCATCTGAGTTTGATAGTGGAGAATATTTTACCACATTGTTAGAGTAACATAATGGAAATAAACAGATAACAATAGTTGAAGGAGTAACAATAACATGCAATAGTAAACAGTGAAAGACTACAAGTAGACAAACAACTATAGCACATATATAAATGATTAATGTCACAAATTTCTAGGAAATCTTCCAAACAAGTTAAAATGTTTGGATGCATCACTAAATAAAATTAAAAAAGGAAAAATATTATATATCTCTAGCAACATTTCAAGCCTCATCTTGGTCCCATGCTATCATGCTCCATGCAATCAAGTACCTGAAGTAGAAGGGCACTTTCCCTTATCTATTCCCGAAACAGTATAATCTATTAGGGACCAAAAGCATGACCAAACATGATGTGTGATGAATACTAGTAGGAAACCACCCCATGATCTATACCTAACTGCGAGTGAATATATATGGCAAGAAATGTGAAAAAAGAAGTAATAAACATGGTTGTACACAAAAGGAAACAATCCGACAGTTCAAGATACATTCATTTACATTTATATAAATTAATCAACCTTAAAAATACAACAAACCCTCTGTGAAGTTATCGTAGTCCAACCCCTCTCGTTTAGCTATAACATAGACTATCTGAGGATGCACACACCATCAATTCCCCTTGTGGTCTCATAATGGTAGACCATAGAGACTCTGGGGAAGCACTCAACATCAAATTTCCATTGTGGTCTCACAATGTGGAACTACAGAAACTCTGAGGGAGCACTCACATATATACCCCCTATGGTATTACAACGTGAAAAGGATAACACACACTCTGGGGAAGGCGTCAACACCCATTCCCCCTATGGTCTAACTACACCAGGTTCCCCACAGCCCTGTGTAAGTCATCATGCACAAACTATATCCAACAGCCAAAGTAAATCATAATATACTACTTGGATAAATAACTATAAATCATATCACATCATATCATATTATAACACATTATCCTAATAACACTAGGCATAGAAAACAAAGAATCATAATAGGAAAAACTAGACCCAACAACAAATATTAGTTCAAACACTGGAAAACACATCCATAGAAAGGTAATTAAACCATATTCTCAAACAAGATTTCTATCTCAAGAAATCATGACATAGAAGTAATTAAAGGGTTAAATTCCCTAAACACACAATACCACAAAATCGGGTATTGGGTAATTTTGCACATATAATTCAAATCCAAACTACATAAAGGCACAAAACACATACCTCAAAGTTGTAAAACCAAGATAGTTAAATAAAAGCCTTTGATTCGACCTAGAATGCGGTAGATCTACAAAAAAATCTAAAATGTTCAACCATGAATATCTCACAAAAGAGTAGAAATAAAGGGGTGATTCTCTCGAAGAAGGAAGAACTCATCGTGGATATTCAAATGTAATCGATGTGGGTTGATTCAGAGAACAGATGGTAAATCAGGGGCTTAGGTAAGGCTCGTGATCAATAGTCACTCCTGGATGAGAAAACATTAGAATAAGTGTTTTCCTTGAATGAGACGTGACCCAAGTATAATTTATCAAATAAAAATTTAAATAAAAACACACGGTTTGTTACCTATGGATACAAGGTATGTGTATGTATTTTCTGGTCCCCACCATAAGCAGCCCTTCCACGTTCTCACATAGTCGTGTACGTGGTTGTGACTTGGCCAGGCATGGCCCAGACTCGGTTCCAGAGTACACAACATGTACAAGGAAGTACAAGACGTGTACTGGAAAACCATTCCTTCTTCCCTTTTTCCCTAAAAAGAAACTTGAAATGATAACTCATACATGAAAAGAAGGTTTGGGTTCTTATATAGGGGTCACCCATTCATAAAACACTCATAATTTAGCAGATGTGAAGAATAAAATGGAAATAAGAACATGGTATGGAAACATAAAATACATACCACATCGATGAGAACATGAATGGAAAAAAGAGACGTTGAGAACCCCATTACGAAAATTTGGTACCCTAAAGACAACACATAAAACTGTAGAAAATCAGATAATGATAGCAGAAAGGGTGTATCATCATTTATAAATAAAATTTATAGTAATAAGTATACATAATTTCATACCCTAACATAAAAAAATTGAATTTAAAATACATAACATAAAATATGTCTTGGCTAAAAGAGAAGGGTGAAAGGTCCCCTTACCTTGAAGAGTAGTATAAAAACTCAATGTTTGGGACATTGGGTGGATTATAGGAATTGGTCTGACTCCCTGGGAGGTAAAAATAATAGAGGCTGATTGATGTGGAATTTATAATGAAAGTAATTAAGGAATGTTTTGGTATTTATAGAAAAAGTAAGGGAATATTTTATTAATTTTTAAGGGGCATCTCATTAGTGGTATTTTCTAAACCATGGGATTCACCATGGTGTTTTCCCATGGTTTTGGCCACTTGGGACACCTCATATAATATTTAAATCCAAATGACTGAAACATCATTTTAAATTACACATTACATCATTAGGATGGCATAAAACACACAGAAAACTCAAAAACTATATTTTTACTATTCACTGAAAAACGAAACAATTTATAAAAATTTACAAAATTCAGCCTAACCTAATATCAATGTAATGAATTAAAAAATGAACTCCATTTAATGTAAATAAATTTCTAAATATGTGATATTTAATTTCCATGTAAAATCACTACATACTCAAAAAATTACTAATACTTAACTAATAATTACAAAATAGTTGTCTACGTATGCTATTATATCACATTACCATTGAAGATGCCAAATTTATAGGTATACATAATTAAGTGAGGTTACTATTCCATTGGTCATATTAATATTCATAAGGGTAATATTATTATTCATGATTAACTATTCACCAATAAATAAGTTGATCTTATCTGTCTAAAAATTTATTACGGATCACAACTGTATATGTCCATTTTTTTGAAAATAATTTCACATTATTAATTATATAATATATAGAAAAATATTTGAAAATACTCTTTTTTTCAATAATCATCAATAATATAAAACTTTTAAAAATCCATCCTATATTTATTTTGACATTTGAAATTTAAAAATAATAGCTATATTACCATAATAAGAAATAACAATATTATTTATACAAAAGGATTAAAAAAAGTAACCGAGGACTCATTACATACCCCCTATAACACCTGCATATTATCTAAGAGTAAGGTGTGAAATGGTGATCGAGTCTTGAGGAGATTTAGACAACATAGTCTGTGTGGTTATTTTTATCAGCTTGAACTTATCCTAAAGGTGATTACGTTCAAGCTTAACATGTTGACCCTCAACATAGGCTTAGTCCAGAGCAAGACCTAGTGAAGCTACCTCCTTCCCACGCTCTGGTAGATGGCCTTCCTATCGTATGCGTATACTATATTAGGCCATCATATCTTCTTTCTTCACTAGTTATCTATTATTATTTCTATTTTAAACAACAATTATAACATTAAAAATTATTTTTTTTTCCAACAGTCTTATTGACCAATAATCAAATAATGGTCCAAACCCAATGGTCTCATTTCAATTATACTCACTTCATTAATAAAATGATATCATTTTACTGAGTACAAAATAGAATAACACAAAAATTCAGGAAACAAAATATTATTAAAAAGTTATGGTTGTTACATTCTACCCCCCTTATGAAATTTAATCCATGGAATTTCAACTCATAACCTCAGAAAATAAATGGTGTTGGTACTTCTTCCACATAGACTCCTCTGTTTTCCACGTGGCTTCTTCATATTTGTGGTTCCTCCATAACATTAAAACATGGTTGGTAGTCTTGTTGTGTAGAACCTTGTCTCTATGATAAAAGATCTCTACCAGCTTCTCCTCATTAGAGAGGTCATGTTCCAGTTGTTCCACCTCTAGATTTAGTACATATGATGGGTCAAGTATGTACTTCCTCAAAAGGGATACATGGAAGGCATCATTAACTTTTTCTATATTTAGAGGAAGTGAAAGCTGATTGTCCACTACTCCTATGTGTTCAAGGATTCCATAGGGGTCAATATACCTAGATATGAGATTCCCTTTCTTCTTATACCTCATGAATCTCTTCGAAGGGGAATTTCGAAGGAAGAATTTTTCACCAACATGAAACTCTAAGTCCCTTCGATGGTTGTCGGCCAAGCTATTCTACCATCTTTTAGTAGCCTTAATATATTGTTTGATAGCGTGAACATTTTTTTTCATCTCTTTCACAAGATCCGGCCTAAGATGATTTCCCTCACCTGGTTCGTCCTAACAATTAGGAGTTCTAAATCACTTCCCACATAGAGCTTCATAGGGTTCCATTTGCATGATCAAGTGGAAAAATTATTTTTAGAGAACTCTACTAATGGGAGATGTTGATCCCATCTACCTTTAAATTCCATTGAGCATGTTTTCAGCATTTCCTCATGTGTTTGAATAGAAATTTTAGATTGTCCACCATTTTTGGGGTGATAGGCTACACTAGAATTCAATTCTGTATAGAGAGCAAATTGAAGACTCTTCCAAAATTTTGATGTGAACCATGGATCATGATCAGATATGATAGAAAGTGGAACTCTGTGCATCCTGACCACTTTCTTAAAGTAAGTCTTGGGAAGTTGATCAAGAGAGAAATCATCCTGAATAGAGATAAAATGGGAAATTTTGGTTAGAAGTTCCACTATAACCCATATCACATTTTTTCCATTGGAAGTTCTCAGGAGACCAGTGAAAAAGTAAACCGTGATATCGTCCCACTTCCATGCTTGTATTGGTAATGGTTGTAATACCCCTTTAAGAATTCGTTAATCATTCTTCACTTGATGACATACCAGGAACCCTGTAGTGTAGTTAGCAATCTACCTTTTCATAATATCCCACCAAACATGATAACAAAGCTCCCTATACATTTTGGTGATTCAATGGTTTATAGAGAAAGTAGAAATACGAGATTTATCCACCACCTCCTGCAGTATTTATGGAATATATGAAATACATAGTCTTTTATGATATTTCAATACATCTTCTTTATCAATAGTGAACTCAGAAAACATCCCATCCTCCATAGCCTCAAATGTATTCTGTTACAATGGATATTCTTTCTGATCATCTCTTGTAATGACGATGGAATAATCATTTAGGACAGGGTTAATGACTTCTCTTCCCTTATAATTCCCATGTCCAAATTTACTAGGTCATTGATCATAGGATATCTTTTAATCATCATAAATGATAGAACAACATGTTCGTTCCTACTTAATGCATCATGGACATTGTTTTCTCTTTCAGGGTGATAATGAATTGAACAATAATTTTCTTTAAGTTGATCCAACCATCTCCTCTATCTAATGATAAATTAATTTTGTGTGAAAATATACATCAATCATTGATGATCTGTGTATACATCACACTCTCCCCATAAAGTTAGGGCATCCATATCTTTAGAGAAAAAACTACCACATGCAGCACCTGATCATGCATATGATAGTTATGATCATGAGTCATTGACTATCGAGATTCATATGAAATGACCTTTTAATTTTTCATGAGTATTCACACAAGACCTTCTAGAGATGCATCACTAAAAATATAAAATCCTTATCGGGTTGAGGGAAGTGTTAACACACGTGCAGTAACCAATCCCTTCTTCTGATATTTAAAGCATTCTTCACTCTCGTTTTTCCAGATGAACATAAACCCTTTTTAAGGTAACATGGTTAGTGGAATAGAAATTGATGAAATGTTTTTCACAAATGATCTATAATATCATGATAATCCAAGGAAAATATGAATCTCAGTTATTATTGAAGGTTGCAGCCAGTCCTCTACAACCTTTGTCTTTTCAGGGTCAAATGTGATTCCTTCATTGGTTACAATGTTCCCCAAGAGAGAAATTTTTTGTAACCAAAATTCTCATTAGTTTAACATTCCAATTCCTTGAAGGGGATATTTTTTCTTTTCTGTGATCTTGTTCAGTTATCTTTAATCAATGCATAACCACATTTATCTATCCTTCTTCTCCACAAAGACAACAAGTTCTCCCAAAGGAGACACACTCAGTTGGACAAACACCTTATCCAAGAGGTCTTGGAGTAGTTTCTTTAAATCCTCTAACTCCACATTTTCCATCCAATATGGGTTCTTTGAAATCGGATGAGATCCAGGTATTAGTTCAAAGGAGAAATTCACCTCTCTTTCTGGGGGAGTTCAGGGTAACTCTCCAAGAAATACATCAATTTATTTCTGGATTATGGGGACATTTTCTGTCCATATAATGTCATTTTTTATTATTCTTAAATGATAAAATTCATATAGTAGTCTATAAGAGGTGCTTCTAGAAAAATATTTGGTCGAGAAATATATCATTTGATGATAATTGTAGGTTTCCCAATCAAGACTACCTTCATTTCCTTTCTTATTAATTTGATATTAGAATTATACTATTAGATCCATTCCATTACTAGTATAATGTTGAACTACAACATGGGAATGACTAATAGATTTGCGACATGATTGTTCCCACTAATGTAAATACCTGAGTTTTAAAATACTGTTGATTCTTAGATAATCCCTCCAGGAGTCCTAAATGATAACTATACTTTTAGAAATCTGGGGGTTGATTCTAAATTCATTGAAAACATGGAGGAAATAAAAGAATTTTTAGAACCAAAATAAAAAAAGTACTTACTATCATTGAGGGAACAATTTGAGTACCTACCACAACATTCGTTGGAGAACCAACATTAGCTGACGTGATAAAAAAAGAATGACCTTCTTCCTTGGCCTTTGCTAAGGTTGATGGTGATTCCCCTATACTGACCTTGGATTTGGACGATGATTGGAAATGTGACCAAGGTATCCACCCTTATCGCATTAGAATTCATATAGGGCCTTCACTATCTTTCATTTATCAATAGTATTGGGACGTCAACGCTTCACCTCAATTCAAAAATTCCGCATCATATGGTTATCTCTTCCATAGTTGTAGCACTTCTCTCTCTCAAGCAGGCAGTTCCCCAAATGATTATTCCCACATTTATTACAGGTTGGATGTTTCAATTTCCTTCCTCCTCTTACCTGATCAAATATCCTCTCTAATCTTTGATCCATTTATCTCCTGTTGTAAATGGATTTATGAGACCATTGGGTCTCACTGAACTTATGTTTGAATTTCATAACACTCCGCAAGATCTCCTCATAGCTTTCATAGTCTCTGTTGGATAGAATATTCCTCAGATGAGGTGTTAGTCCACTAAAGAATCTATCAACCATCCCATTATGATCCATGATAAATCTTTTAGTGTAATGGTTATGTCTTGGTATCTTCATGTCATAACTTCCAACAGATTCATTCCTCTTCCACTTCAGCTCAAGAAACCCCATCTCCATTTTTGTACTCTTCGAGCGAGGGAAATATTTAATGAATAAGATCCCTCTAAACTATTCCCACTCCATATCTTTAACCTCTAATCTTGGAGTCATGTTTTTAATCAGTTCCCACCACTGATCAGATTCTCCATCTATGAGGTAAATATCTTGGGCGACCTTATCATGTTTGAAATTGTGGAGCACATAAAATATCCTCTCAATAGAGTTGATCGATTATTGAAAAATCAATGGGTCAGTAGATCCACTGAATTGTCATGGTCATTGATGCATAAATGATTCAATATAATGTTTTTTTCTTTAGGGTGAAATTATCCTCTCATATAGGTTTAAGTTATTTCCCATAACATGAGTCAGTTGGTTCATTATTCTCATGAAAGTTTCCATTCCTGCATTCATTGAAGGGTTTTCATCGAATGGTCCATTGCGATTACAATTTTCATGGTTCCTCCTATTGCCCTCTATTTTCTAAAAGAATAAAACCATAGTGATAATATTATTTCATTTTAAAATCTTTTAACTATAAAAGATTTTTATATCTTAAAACATTATGATTAAACGTATTATTCTTAAACAACAACTAAATTTATCTATAAATAATTCATAATGATATATAAAAATATTATGATTAACTAATCATGTCCCCCAAGAGTGTTAAACTAGGAGTGAAACAAGACTTGTTGTCGTAAACCAATTCCCGTTCGAGTCAAGATCAAAGTGGAGTTCTTGGGTTTTACCCCTAGATACATGTGTTCTAGAGCCACATCCACTTGTTCGTATCCGGACATTGATATATATTTTTTAAAACTTGTTAGTTAATATTTCACCAAAACACTAGGAATTTTTCCAATATTTATACTTTTTATAGGGTTATTCCAAAAAAATTCATAACATAATTTCCATAAATAACCAAACTATCCTTTTATACCATCAATGTAATCTCGCCTTATTATTATAAAACATTTAATTTCATTTTACAAATATATGACCTTTAAATTCTAGTGTCACGAAAAAAGGGTATACAATACATGAAAATGTAAAACATTCTTATATTCCATGTGAATGGATTATTCCAGGTCCATCCTAGGTAACTTTATTTCATCTCACTACCTAGGGACATACATGCAAGGAAATATTGGGAAGAAGGCCTAGTAAGGAAATCAAGTGAAACAATTTATATGTGAAATACCATAAAGTCGTGATAAAGAGGAATACCATAATAAAAGGAACCAGAATCATAATTTTAAATTGTTTCTAAAAAATTTAATTTAAACATTCATAAGAATATCACCAAGTTTCATCCCTGAGGTGTCATAAAAATAACCAAGGTTATTCACCACGAAATCATAAGACTTGCCATCTAAAGAGATTAATTTCGTTACCCAATGCATTAGAGTGATATTAGGACTCACCCATATTATGTATTTATTTTCATGTGGTTTACATATAAAATAATCAAAATTTTCATAGATAACCCAAATAGAAGAAAAGAAATGAGTTTTATATCAAAATAGCAATGTATTAAAAAGTGATTAAAAACATGATCATTATATCATTTATAACCCATGTAATGGGAATGTGGGTTTTATGTATGCCAATTCTAGAATAAAATATATAATTGATTTTGTATTTATGAATAACATATTAAATCTAACTGGTTCAAGTATTCACATAAATAAAATAAATGAATATTTTGAGAAAAAATAGAGTTATTATGAGATGAAAATTCTATAGCATAACGACTATGCGAAATGTTTATAAAAATGCTTAAAAATAGAGGGGACATGGGTTAACCATACCTAAAACACACATAATATAGTAGAGATATAGAATAAAATTTGAATAATTACATGTTATGGAAACATTAAAAACAGAAGACATAGAAAATAACATGAATAGAAAATAAGACTCCAAGAATTCCCTTACAAAAAATTGGCTGCCTAATACCTTCACATAAAATTGTATAAAATCAGTTAATGAGACAAGAAAGGGTCCTATCATCATTTAGAAATAAAATGGAACACAATAAGGATATATAATAACATACCCTAAAAAATGAAAACGGAATTTAAAAGACATAACATAAAATAATTATTCACTAGAAGATGTGAGTGAAGGGTTCCCTTACCCTGAAGAGTAACTTCAAAAACATGAAGGTTGGGACCTTGAGGGGTGGGGGGTTATAGGAACATTGGGAGGTATCCATTGGAGGTAAAAATATATGATCTTTGTGGATTAATAATTTTGAATGAATGGATTGCAGGAATGGGGTTTATTAATATCAAGAGTGAGGGAATATTTTATTAATTTCCAAGGGACACCTCATAGTTGTATTTTCAAAACCATGGTCTTTCCCATGGTATTTTCATGTGGTTTTGGATACTTAAGATGCCTCATAAAATATTTATTTCCAAATTAGGTGACCATCATTTTAAATTAAATATTACATTGTTATGATGTAATAAAACACATTGAAAACTCAAAAACTTTTTTTTAATATTCATTGAAAACAATTTTTTTTAATAAAAATCTCTTAAATTCAACCTAACCTAATATCGATGGTTTGAATTCAAAAAAGAACTCAATTTTATGAAAATAATTTTCTAAATATGTGATTTTTAATTTTCAATTAAAATAGCTATTTACCTAGAAAAAATACTAATACTTAAAAAATAATTTCAGAAACAATTATTTACTTATGATAATATATCAAATTTCCATTATAGATTCCCATGTTATATTTATACTTACATAAGTGAGGTTATGATTCCATTGGTTATATTACTATTCATAAGTGTAATATTACTATTCATAATTTACAATTCACCAAAAATTAGGTCGATCTTATCTGACTCTAAATTTCTTACTGATCACAAGAATATATGTCCAATTTTTTGAAAATAAACTCACATTATTTATTATTTAAAGTATAATGAATATTTTAAAATACACTATTTTTTCCAATATTCATCAATAATATGAAACTTCTAAAAATTCATCTGATGTTTTTTTGACATTTGAAATTAAAAATGTATAGTTGTTTTACCATAATAAGATGTAGAAAATTATATTTATAAAAAAAGATTACAAAATGAAACTAAGGCCTCATTATATAGCCCCTTATAACACCTGAAAGGACCTAAAAGTATAGTTTTCAATGGTGAAATAATCTTGAGGAGGATTAGACAACATTTCCTGAGCGGTGATTTCTATCATCTAGAATTTCTCTTGAAGGTGATTACGTTCAAGGTTGACATATTAATGTTCCATGTGGGCATGGTGCAGTGAAAATCGTAGTGACGCTACCTCCTTCCCAAGATCCAATATATGGGCTTCTTACAGCCCGAGTCTACTAGATTAGGCCATCGACTATTATTTTGGCATTAGTTGTCTATTATTATTTCTATTTTAAACAAAAATTATAACATAAAATATTATTATTGTTTCCAACAGTCATTTTGACCAAGGGTCATATAACGGTCAAAACCCAATGGTCACATTTCAATTATACTTACTTCACTAATAAATGGAAATATTTTTTTGAGTAAAAAATTAAATAACATACAAATTCAGGAAACAAAATATTATTCACAAGTTCATGTTTTTACACTCTAATTTATGTTTTCCTTAATATTGTTCCAAATGATTCTACTAAAAATCCTCTAACACAAACTAAAAAAACCATAACCCCAGTAGCATTGATCTAGTGTCTACATTCTTATATTGGTAATATAAACAATTGATCGTTACATGGTAAGGAAAATAGTTTTATTGTCTTGGTAAACTAGATACATACAATATTTAGATATTACACATAAAAAATATATTTTTTTATTCTGGAATATCTTTATTCCATATATAATATCCTTTCATATCATTCTCAAAATAATTCCAGGATTAATGTAAAATAAAACAAAAAAATGATTGATATCAAATTCTCAGTAAGTGTTACATGTAGCAGAAGGCATCATGGATAAAAAAATCATGATAAAAAATAAATAATCAATATGATAGGGGAAATATTGGGAATAAATCCATTTAATCTATAACATGATTATCAGGGTTAGATAATGATTAATCGATATGGGAGAGTAAATAAGTAAAAATACATTCTATTTAATCTTTAACATTACATTCATAATTGGATATGAAATAATCAATATTGAAATGTAAATATCTGAACACAAATGAAATTAAATAAATAATATGACTGTCATTATTAGAAATAGTATAATCAATATAGAAAAGTAAATACGGGGAAAAAATTATATTTAATAACTAAGCTACGAATAAAATCCATCGACTGATAGTATCCACGAAAAAACGACTTTGATAACAATAATTGAAATCATAATGAAAGAATTTCTTAATTATTTGACTTCATGATCTTTAGAATCATGATACCTGTACTTTCAATAACTTTTATAACAAAATTTTAAACTAAGAGGTTGGTATATAAAATAATCACATCTAACTAAGTCTATCCCAATGATTCATGTAACGAAACAACCATTCCATTGAGGGGAAATTCATAACTAGTCCCCACACAACACTTCTTATCAAAATCATTCCAAATATAATGAATAATTTATTTATTTTATGAATCAATATGTGTTCTCAATAAAAATATATATTGATTAAAGAATATCAATTTATCAATATTTTCATTGTCAGTCAAAGAAAATCCATGTGAGTTTTTTGTTTAAATAATTTAATATTTATGAAATAAGTATATCCATCCAAAATAATATTCATAATTAGGGAAAACATAATCTCTAATGATCACTAGTATGCGAATATTTCAAGTGAATGTTAATGAGTAGAAAAATTATTCAATAAAATTAATTTAAAATAATTCATTGGTAAATATAATAATTACCAATTCATATAAATAAAAATAATTATAACAGTAAAACATACCCAATTTTGAGTAAAACTAATGGGTTTTTCATTGAAGAATATAAATACCACAATTTTTTTAAAAACATTCTTGATGAAAATATCCATTTGACATGAAATGTAAATTTAAAACTAAATGTTCATAAAATATTATGAATATATCCTTCTTTGAAAATTAGAATTAAACAAATAAATATATAATTAATCTATTGTTCCATCATGTTGTTGCAAAATTCCTTATATACAATGGAATTAAATATAACATCTTTTCATTTTTTGGGAGAAATAAAAATTATCCTTGTATTAAAAATGACTTGAATATTATATTTAACTAATATTCTAAAAAAAGTTAACATGTTTAAAAATGAATTTAATTTATAATTTCTTTAGTTTTATAGACAATTTTAAAATCATTTTAAAAAAATGGGTTTTGAAGATAATTGATTTTCGATCGAGGAGTGAAATTTAGTCAAATTTTATTAAATATATTTGTTATATTATTTTTAGTAACAAAGAGTTAAAAACTAAAATATTATTTGAAAAATAAATTAATAACCCAATTAGAATACAACTAACTGGTAATATTCCCCAATTTTCAAATAATTTTCTTCAGAACAATTTCATAAATAATCATTCCTGATTAAAATGATATTGTAAAATAAATCCTTTCAAAGATCCTATGGTTTATGTTAGAATTAAAAAATGAATAAATTATGTGTGTAAAATATAAATTCCAAAAAAAATATAAAATACAACATAATATATTCAAAACTCATTATACACATAGTCATATAATGTCAAAGTCAATGAATAAGTAATATATCCCGGTGAAATGAAATTGAGTTATGCAATTATTTACAACGTGGTAAATTTTATGTAAAATCAACCTAGATTAACTAATTAAAATTGAAACCTAAAATAATATTTATTATTAAGGAATCATAGTTTTATATATAAATGGGGAATTATACACATAATATCATTGAAATTAGGGGTAAATTTTTAATATTCCCTAATGAACGGAAAATAAGAAGAAGTACCTTACATCAGGCTTAGTTTTGGTTGAATGTGCATCAGACACTGATATAATCATTTCTAGAATGATATTAATCTATACCAAAACCATAATTCTATTGATATTATCATATAATATCCTTTTATAACATCTTATCTCTGGTTCGTTAATAATATTTCATTTTTACCCTCATTTCGGTTGTTAGTGTCATTATTTGTCCCATGAATGTTTTATAAAAGAAATTATAGTTCATATAAATATGATATATATAAATAATAAATATAATTTTTTTTGATTTTATGAATAGGATATTTACTCATCATTTACATATTTGATTCCTTCTTAAAGGTTTACCTAGAAAAAGAATCACATCACTCTAAGGACACGATACACAATAAGTACCCACGAGGGATGATATCATTCTCTCAACGAGTGAGAAGTTAAGAAATTTGATATTATATTGATTTGAAAAAATTAATATCTTTTCTTATATATCACATATATTCATTATATTTTCCCATATTACCCTACATGTTATGCTTATGTGAAAAACAAGTCACATCACTTCGTAAGGCGGTAGTCCACTGTACGGTCATGCGACATTATCATATTTTAAATGAAATTGAATGTAAGTAGGTATATGAGATATTTTAAATTAAAAGGTATAATAATATGATAAATATTATATATATACTTTAAATCCATCATTATATACCATCATAATTTTTGATGTTGGAAAATGAGTTACATTGGTTCACGACGTCATAGTCTTTGTACAAACGATCTATGATTTTGATTAAAATTTGATAGATGAGGAGGGTGATAAATAATATTACATAATAATAATAACTATTAATTATATGTTATATACTAGAGATATATTATTTTATGTGTTAATAAATAATATTTGGTTTAAAAATATGAAATAAAATTAATTATCTTTGTGAGGACAAGTATATTCTCCTAAAAAATATCCTTTGGATCTCCTATTGAGGTCCCCACGAGACGTATTTTGGGAAGAAAATAAGCACTATAATGTGTATATATATGTCTGGGTAATATTATTTTAGGATTTTCCAAGACTAATGTATTTATAATTGTCAATATGTGAGGGGGGGAGTTTCCTTTTACAAGTGGGGGAGAAGATATAAATGTAAATATTGAAATCAATAATATGTACACATGTTTTTCACATTACAAAAGGAACAAAAGTTTTCCATTATAAAAAATTATAATTTATATGTTCAATATATGTCTATAAAATTGGTGATGGACATGTTTTGTGTCTTTTTAAACCCTTATCGTCTTTGCTTAGCCCATGGTACACCATTTTTCACCTTAACTTTGGTAAAAATGTTTTAGTCTTTTAAATATTTATTATGGTAAAAGATTTATTATACTATATTAGATAATATAAATTATGATGTGTCCAAATATTTAATTTGATTTTTCAAATTATAGTCACAATATTGGCAGAAATAAATTTCAAATTATGCTTGAAGACGCATCGAAAAAATGGATTTCCAATGTAAAAACATAATAATGTTTAAATTTTATATATAAATATTAAATATTTTTTAATTAAAATGAAATTATATATATTAATTATAATATAATTTAACATATATTTTATACAGTTATTTCAAAAAATGGTACATGTAAATGCTTTAAACACAAAGTTAGTTTTTATTTAAAATTATATTTTCCCTATTCATGAAAAAATATAACTCTAGAAAATCTTAAAAAATAACCTTTAAATAATTTTTCAAAATTATGATTTAAATGAATTATTTAATTTTTTAAAATATTTTTTTTTTGGAATTTCAGAAAATAATAATATTGTTTCAGAAAACATGGCCAATCATTGTTTTAGAAAAACAATTTTTTTAGAAAACATCTATTTTTCATTCAATTGGTTTTTATATTTACTAATAATAAATATAAAACCAATGAAAATATGTAAACCATATATTTTCATAATTTATATATTCCTAACCATACTATACATAAAAATTATAGTTTATAAGTATTTTGTTTTTAAATTTGAATATATCAATAGAATACTGTGTTTTATAAACCTGTTTTTGGGTGCATCACAAGCTTTCAAAGAGATTAAATATAAAAAATATATAATATATCATAACAACATGGTGTGTTACATTCTCATCTATGTAAGGTTCCCTTTATAATATATTATATCACCCCATGATTACTTTTCTAAAAATATTGGGGTGTTATACAATATATGATTCACATAATAATATACTGCTTTCAACTTGTGACAATTTTTTGACTATGAAAACAAGAATCATAATTTTTTTAAATAATGGTAAAGTAAATTATTTTTCATGAAAATAATAATATGAATATTATTAATGTTTTTATAAAACTATATATATATATATAAATTATCACAAATATTTTAAATGATATTTTATAAAACCAATTTAATGAATAAAATTAAATTATACCTGAATTTTATATTTTTAATAAAACCTTGTAATGGAAACAATATAATTAATAAATATGTGTATGCATTGTTATTCTAAATTTTTAAAAGAAAACAATTTTTTTTCGAATTTAGTTTTTTGAGTTAAAAAAAATTATAAAAATATTTAATTTCAAAATGAGGTGTTACACATACTGAGATCATCAAAATACCCACATCAACTTCTATTCTGGACACTCAGTGTAATTCTATTATTGGGTACTCACACAAAAAAAACCAAAATCATACACCATAAATTTTAAATGACATGTCTCCAATCTAAGTCACTCTATAATTACATCACATATGTCCCAATCTTGATTCTAATTCATGGATTCTATTAGACACCAAATTTTAATACTAAATCTACTTCCTAATAAAGAAAGAGTTGAAATATGATGCACTCGGTCACCTTCAACCCAATGGTATATTGATCAACCACTATCCAGTAATATTGCACCCACAACCCTACAAGAATGTGGATTTTATCTCCTTGTTTGATCTATTTCATCCAATAATGAGATTATTCTTATCATCATTATAAAAACCCAAAATACATATCTCCTTTTTCGTGATTTAGTTGTTACTGTGAATAGTGAAAAGATGAGATTTTCCTAGAGATTCCAGGGATTCAAAATGAAACTCCAATCACTATCCATTTCTATATTAATGGGAAGTCATCTAAAACATCTACTAACATTTTATTCCACAATGCGGGAAACAAAATTTTCTTCTAATAGCTATCCCCATCATATGCACTTCAATACACTTATAATTTTTCAAAATTCACAGTAGGTTCCTATATCACACTTTTTCCCTCCCCTCTAGCCATATTAATGCCATATCATGATGAAATATCTGATCAATTATACCATGGCACACTAATATATCTATAATATCACCATTGTTATATTGGAAACATTCCTAATTCCCATCCAAACTCTAGGATATCATGACTAAAATATTCTCAATGATCACATTCATTTTTAGTTATCACATGACCACTCGGTAATACATAATCAAATATAAACTATGAACACCCATTGTCTTTATCATCCATCACACATTGAGGCCTTTTAATGAAATGTCACATAATCAATCACTCTCCTCATATAAGGACAAATTTTACTACTAAGAACGCCCATTCATTGGTAATCTATAAATAAACCATCTTGATCATGATCAATTCGGAAAAACAAACACTCGTGTGTTACCTAATAGATGAACCCAACTCACACTTTTGTGAGTCACGTATAATCAATTCATGTTTCATTCACTTAATCCATTGAACATTACCCAATGCCTATATGACCTTTAATATCACATGCATTACCCATGCCTCAGTCTCAACATAAAGCATCTTCCAATGTCTCTAATTTCTATGGAAACTCACAAGTTTGGGATAAACCCTATATTGGGTCATCATCACATATCATATATCATAAGGTATCATTTATTGTACAGTCTGAAATATCAAAATGAAAATCATGTTCTATCACACCCACTATATGGCTCTCACATATACATATCATCCATCAATTTGTGAATGAACTTAAAATATGTGGTAACCCATCTCACAAGGCATGTATATACAAGAAAATCCACTCAAGGATCCCATAAAATCCCTATTCATATAAAAAATTATGAAATTACCAATCATATTAATTAAAACCATAGTTATATGGCCCAATTTAGTATAATCCTACAGAGAATATATAATGGAAAACACAATGTAGGTTGTTATTACCACAAAATTAACAAATCTTGTATCATAAAAAATAAAAAATGGTTAATTACCAATTAATAAATTAACTATATCAACCTACCAAATGTTACTAAACATAACATGAATAGAGGGACAATATTATTTAAAATATATAATATCCCATGATAGGATCCACAGGACCGATCATCAAAATAAAATATTGGTATTTAGATGAGTAAAATACAACCAAAAGCTTTTATAATAAAGCACAATACAATTAATTGTTGTAACGTTAAACTACTACACCCATTTTTTAGTTATTCTAATAACACATTTGAACTTATATGACATTTTAATGATATGATGAAAAAAGTAACTATGTATACAAGGTCATTTCTAACGAGGAATGTGTAAAAACCTTAATATTTTCAATATAAAAACTCATTATAATTTTCATTGAAATAATGTAACTTTTATTAATATAAATTATTGAGGACTTGTTGTAGGCTTGATAGTGATTCTAAAAATTATTGTTGGTGATACAACTAAAAACTCAAAATAGGTGGATAGTAACATTGTGAGGACTGAGTGATGTGTTATATCACCTATAGTGAGGGACACTAACATTTTGGCATATAATTTTACTATCATGATGATAAATTTTAATGATTGTGAATTCAATTTTCCCACAAAATTTCATGAAATTACCCATATAAGGATGCATCATAATTGTGTTTGGATTTATTGATAGGTCCTCTTCCTATGTGAGGTTGCACTAAGAACCCTTTACTAGAATGTTTTTATAGAATGAATTTAAAATTACCTTTGGTCACTGATTTAGCCTCATCTATCCTATATAGAGATATATGTTAAATTGATTTAATTTAGAGCCTCTATATGATATTCTATGACACATCCCCTTATTCTTTTTGGAATTTAGTTTATGTTTCATTCATGAGATATTCCTTTTGTAAGTTTGAGTCTTTGTAATCCCCAGATTTATCCTCCTTTTATAGCCTTTATTTCCATTATATTACACTATTATGAGAGGGTTAGAGATGTTTTTTTTGTCTTTATAGGTATGTTTTAGAGTGAAAGAGTCTGAATTGGTGAGTGTGCCACATCGTAATTAAGGATTTTGGTCCCAAACCTATCACTAATATTTTCAATTGTTTTATATGTGTGTGTGATGTGTTTTCATACCTGCTGAATGCACTCTTGACCATAAATATAAATGAATGTTTTATATTTATATCCCTTGTAAAAAATTCATCCTTCTAGTATTGAGAAATATATTGGTGTTTGAGAATCTATTCTTTTTTCCCACATTTGATGTGATCCATATTTTGGAGAAATATGAGTATTTAGAAAGATAATCAATGTGGTGAACTAATAGAAAAAATTTATTCATCTTACTAAGACATATATAACTACAATTATATATTTTTCGATAATTAGTTGAAGTGATTTTTATCATTGTAATATCATTTTTTTCTCTTAGTAAACTATAGGTTTTCATTCATCAACCCATAAGAAATCAGTGTATATCCTATATTTATCAACTATTATCCACATGAAAAGGTGGTTTCAAAACCATCATCATCATACTTTCAAATTGATTTGATGAACTTTAAGAGACATAAAATGTTTCTGTCATCTTTTATATTCAAGAAACATATATCCATCATCCAAATGTTTTAATTTCACATTTTAAAAACATATAGTTATTCATAATCTACAGAATGTACTCAAAAAATAATTCTATACATATATAGTTCACCATATACTCCCACTCACCATTTAAACAAAATGAATCAACTAAATCATTATATAATTATTCTTCCACAATATTTGTTGTCAATAGAAAGCTATTTTCTCCTTATGTCATACTGAAAAATATCAATTTCTTGTAGTTGAACCCGTATCCATATAAATATTATAATTAATTTATTAATTCATAATAATAAATTTATTTTTATAAATCCATCATGTAGGGTCTAGAATAGTCATTGTTCTTAGACATATATTTTGGGACTTATCAACTGTTGAATTCATATGTTCTTCATTCCATTGTAGTCACTATCCCAATCCTCAATCATCAAGAGGAATTATAGAGGGAACATTTTTTTATCAATATATAAAAAATAATTATTAATAATTATTTTCCAAAATGTCATAAAATACATCATTTAACATTATGGTCATATTAGATACTACATTCACTATATAATATTATATTTTTTAGGTTAAAATTGAAGAAGAAACACCGAAAAAGCATCCACGAATGTATAATTTACATATTCTTGTTTCCTTTAGATATAGTTGAAATTATTTAAAATATTTTATTCTAGTCATCCATATGCTAATATCATAGTTATTAACTATAATATCATAAATACTTCTTTACGTATCATTCATTTCTCAGACATGGCATACTAAACTCTAAAAACCCTGTGTTAATTTTATTCTACAGAATAATTAAATATAAATTTTGAGAATGATAAATTCATACCAGGTATATAGGCTATCTTTCTAATCTCGTCCTTTTAGATTTATCTATATTCTATGTGAATTCTATGGAGGTTGGATGTAGTACCTTTTTCTTTACATACATACATTTTACATCTACAAAAATGAATATTAATGTAATTATAGATAAAAATTTATAACAACAAAAATGTATTTGTGTCTTGGGAAACTTGGATACACAAAAAATTAATTCATATGTGAACCACCACTTTTATGAAAAATTCCTTCATAAATAGATCACACGATAAACATATCATTTATAATACCATTCTTCCAAACTAGGGGAATTGAAAAATATCATTGAGTGGTATCATATTATCATTAAGGAAGACTAAGGGATACATTAACAAAATATGATTATAAGGTTATGACTATATGAAAATAACAATTTAATTTTGTACTATTTATATCATAGATCCTTAACATGTGTCCTAGAATAAACCATATCAGTTCATAAAAATGAATTATAAATAAATTCAATGAATATAATCCATGGGAGAATATTGTGAATATAAGAATTTGGAAATTCATAATATTATAACACTATAAACATGTATAAATACATACATGTTCACTCGCTAGGTTAATGACAATAAATCGGGTCCTCAAATATAATTATAGAAAAAAACAAGGTCCATATTTAATATTATGGAAATGAAAATTAGTTCTAATAATTAAATTATAAACATGATATTTATTCATTCATAACCTTAATAACTCAAGAGTTTTAAATTTTTACAAATTTCATTGAAATGATATAATATAATCACCCATATTCAGTTTATAACTGGCCAACCCATCCATGGTTATAACATACCCACCATCCTAGATTATAATTTAACCACCAACACTGGTTATAATATACCTATTTCCGTTTTTTTATAATTGAACAACCAACCACATAATAAAAACTACACATATATATTCCAAAAGTGAATTAAATATTTATCATATTATCACATTAAATCCCCTATAAGGGAAACATGTTTCACAATAATTTAATATGATTTTTATAGAATAACCCATGAAAGAAGATAGGGTCTATAAATAACCATCTTTAGAAATAACAAGGATGTAATCCTAATATCATATCACTAGTAAATATTATGTAACATCAGTGGACAAATCTGAAAAGAAAAATTATTTTGATAGATAGTTTTATAAATTTCATATAGAAAATACCATTTTAAAATTTAAATCACATATATAAAATTTAAATATTTCCAAAACATTATGCTAGAAAAAAATATTTAAAAATTAACATGAAATTCTATAATAGAATATTTAAATTACTGAATTTTCATGATTGTGGAGAATGCAATTTATTCTATATAGTTAAATGTAATGAATCATTTCAATTTTTCGAATAGAAGTAAAAATTATATCATTTATAAAATAACATGAATATTCCTTTTAGAACATTTTGTAAAAAATATCAACCATTGGTGAAAATTTCTTCAAAAAATAATTTTATAAAATAAACAATTAATTTAAATCATTTTATGAAAACATGGTCATAGAAAAAAATTATTTTTCTCCAGGAGATAAATATTGTTGGTTTTTTTAAAATTATTTTTTTGACTGTTTAAATACTTTAGAGATGAAAATTAAAGGGATAATGTATTACACGGAATTAACTATAGTAGAAGAAAATATATGAGTCTAATGTGAGTTAGATCATAATATTTCATCATCAGATACTTAATTATACTCAATCCCGATAAACAAAGAGATAGTAATATAAAACATTTACCTATTTGGTACCATTTGAGTCATAAGAAACATTAAATAATAAACCTTAGATGAATACTTAAATGAATTAATTTGAATTATAATAATAATTAATAATATGGATGGTCATTATATACCCCAACGAAAGAAATAAGTGGTGAATATGGCATTTTTCCATCATATACAAAAGTGAGACAAAAATATCATACCAGAAGTCTTGAAATTAATTATAAAAATTAATTATTATAATTAATTAAATATAGGATAATTATTAATATAATTTATATATATATATATATATCATACTATATTTTATCAACTTATGACCTTTAATGCTTAAAATTTTGACTATTATTTATTAGGATCACATTTGGGGAAATAATTGCTTCTTTTTTCACAGATGAATATTGTTTTTCAAATTAGATCATTTTACTATGATATCAGTTTCATAATATACAGATTCTTTAAAATGAAATAAATATAATATATATTCATTATATATGAATTTGGAGAAATTAATAAAATTTTGAGATAAAAAATGTATTACACCATTCATAGTGATAGTAGTTCATATGTACACATGAAATGTGTTTAAAATTAATTAATAGATTAAAAGTAATTAGTGAAATACTATATCACCCAAATATTATAATTTACATATATTATATGTCATATATAATAATTTAATATATGAATATTACCTTCTATATAAGATAAAAAATCATGTTAGTTTGCAGGGCGGTAGTCCATTGAACACATGAGCGACATTACTCTTTAATAATATGTAGGACGGTAAGAATTTAGATTTTAAATAATAATTATATAAGTATTTTTAGGTCATAAAATTCACAAGTATACATTAAATACATCATTATATCAATCTGTGTGAAGTAGTGATGTAAAACAAATAACATATTTTTGTAAGGTCGTATTCTATCTTACACATGATCGAAAATTTCATTTAACATTTGATCGAATATGCGAAGGATATTAGTTATTATATAAACATAATTATATCTCAGAATATTTTATATATTGGTATTATTATATAGGAATTATTATGACATCAATTGTGGGGGTAATAGAATAAATATAAATGGTTACATTATTGAAGGGAATTGCTTTCACCTAGAAAACCCCCTTAGGATCTCATATTAAATAACCCGAGGGATGGTTTTTTCAAGAGAAAATCAGATATATAATGTTTATAATAACCTTTTGGGTGGGTTTTTTTAGAGGTTTTATCCAAAAGGATTCATATGTATGATTATGTTGTTGATGTAGGTGACCATTTATATAACATCCACGTTCCGAAATCCACCCAGAGGCACCCCGTACCCGGTTGGTCACATGGCCTCAAGCGAATTTCCCCAAATGCCGGAGGCTTCTGACTAACAGCAGGGGCCTTGGGTGTGATAGTGGGGAAACAATGCCGTAATTTTTAGAGTAGACATCAAAAGTAAACAAATATATACAAGAGAGGAAGTAGTAATAATATCATACAAAAATTAATAGCGGAAGACTGATAGAATAGACTATAGAACATATATAAAATGATGCATGATACATATGTTTAGGAAAGTAGTGAAACAAAGAACTATATTGAAATATTATACTAAACTAAGTACAAAACAAAAACAGTAATCTGCTCCACAGCATCGCAATCCTATGCTTGGTTTCATGCTCTCCACCTCTACGTCATGTCAAGTACCTGAAGTAGAAGGGCGCTTTCCCTTGTCTATACCTGCAACAATATATTCTTTTTGGGACTAAAATCATGGCCCAAATAGAGTGAGAGACTAAATACCAGTAGGCAACGACTATGAGATCTGTGCCTAATAGTCATTGAATATATGGAAGGTAAAAGTACATAAAATAGTAAACATGAATGTACTCAACAGTAAACAATCCATAGTTTCAATACCAAGAAACACCTAACCATGAAGATAAAGACAAGAAGGTAACCCTCTGGGAAGTACCCACAACATATCCCCTCTGGTACTATCTAGCAAAGCAAGTGAGTAGGTAACACAAAGGTAACCATCTTGGATTTACTCACAACCCATCTCCTCTGGTCCTACCTAACAAGTACAAGAAACCCTCTAGGTAGTACACTCAGTCTAACTACTCTGGTTCAGCTTAAGCATAGACTCTCTGAAGTAGCACTCACCGTCAATTCCCCCAATATTATCGTATCATAACTAAAGGCTCTCAAGGGAATCACTTGAATCACATTCACTTGTGGGCCACGTCGAGGAAATACAGACTCTCTGAGAAAGCACTCAATGTCAATTCCCCATGTTGTCTCGCATAGTAAAAAGGACATACACTCTCGAGAAGCCCTTACGTCCATTCTCACTATTTTCTATACATCACGTTCACACGGCCCTATGTATGTTAAGAAAGTGTAACAGCACGAATTGGCCAAGGTAAACCTCAAGAAATACTTGTCTAGCATTCTACATCATAATATAATAACTGAACAAGAGTCACACCATCATACAATACTAGGCATGGGAAAGTAAATAGCCGCCTAACAGAAAAACTAGACCCAAAGTTCAAAATAGAAAAATCATTAATGGGAAACACATCCAATGAAAAAAAATTCCCCTATTCATAATCAAATATCATCTAATCAAGCATACAATTATAGCATACAACAATAGGTCTAAAATTGTAAATGTGAAATATACCGTTCATGGGTATTGGGAAAATTTGCACATAAAACTCAAAGAAATTCAACATAAATGCACAAACCACTTACCCTGGCATTGGGAGATCAATAAACATGAACCTAGATGCTTGAATATCCGTAGAACACCATAGATCTATAAAAACTTATAAAACGTTCAACCCACAACAACTCAAGAAAGTGGAAAAATATGAAGATGATGCTCTAGGAGAAGAGAGAACTCACTAATGCGATTCCAATGAAACTGATGGTGTTCGATTCAGAGGATGGATGCTTGCTTGGGGGTTTATTGATGATTCATGGTCATACGGAGCTCTCGGTCAAATGAGACCTAGAAGTGGAGCTTTTTGGTGATTAGACGTGACCTCGATGCGTTTAATGAAAAAAAAGAAAGTACACAATGTGTACTTTGGAAGTGCATAGTGTATACTCATAGTTTCTGTATTCTAATTTAGGTGGCCTCTTGGTCACCCCCACATGGCAGTGTGCATGGCTGCTACATAGCTAGCACATAGCTACCTGCAGTAATCGAGTACACGACTTTCACTCACAAAGTACATGACATGTACATAGAAAATTTCTAGAAAACCCTCTTTTTCTCAAAAAAGAATAGAAAAGGAAAAAATACCTGAAAAGAAGATCTAGGTTCATATAATTTATAATTCTGGATGAGTGGATTTATTAAAATATAAAATAAATTCAATACTGGGGAGTCAATCTAAAAATAAATGGATACAAAATTGATAATTATGGTATTTTAAAAAGATATGTTTATACCCACCTACAAAAATAACATTTGTTTTAAAAAATGTTATTCCCTTGGAATCTATGCTTTCTTAATTTAACCATTTTAGTTTTCACTATGGTTACAAGTCTCTTTGTCTTTACATAAGAAATTGATTCATCTTTACAAAAAATTTAATGGTATATATTAGATATTTTTACCCACTAATTATTTCTATTGTATTATAATTATCAAATAAATATATTGTTTTTGTGGAAATTTAATTTTGACACAAGCACATGTAATGTGGAAAACCCAGTTTTACCCATTATTATAGGAAGTATGTTTTTTCTCTTTAGGTGTGAATATAATTAATATAAAAAGAAAACACTTCCATGAATGGAATATGGTTTATATTCTTAGAAATATTACAATAATTTTTCTGAGGATATGATGTTTGTTAATTTTAAATAATTTGATAATATTTTACATATTATAAAAAAATTAGAATTTTGATATTATTCATTTAATTTGAATTAAAAAATATCATTAGTTATTATGAATCCATTTATATTAGGCTAACTATAGTAAAAAATATTTCATTCATCTAAAATAATCATATATGAAAATAATTCCTTAAATTTATATTAAATTTATTATTTTTAGTATCATTTGTTTTATTTTTCTATTTGTTAAATAACTAATATGTTTGCATTGCGTAATAATTTAATGTAACAATTTAACACATTAAAATTAAAAATATATTATGATCATTAAAATAATTTCAGTATTCTTTTAATTACAGCAAATATTTATTCACATATCTATTTTTTCTATATGTGAACCAATAATTGAAATTTAAAAGCAATATTACTACATTTTTTCAGTTTCAATTCTTAAATAATTTTATTTATCACATTAATGTAAAAATGTCACAAAAATATACATAATAATAGATCCTAATATTTTAAGTGTGGAAATATGGACATCTAATTGAATTTTAAATATTATTTTTTTCATTTTGACCCTTATCATTTTAGTTTAACTACCCATTAAACATTTTTTAACCATAACCAGGGTAATTAATTATGAGTTTTTTAGTATTTATATTGAAAAAATATTAAGTTGAAAATATTTTATAATATGAATTATGATAATTTGAAATATGGAATAAATTTATCCACATTTAGTTCATATACCTTTCTGAATTTAATCTAAAGTTAAACCCACATTTATGTTGAAAAAACTATTTTCCAATGAAAAGTGTAAATAAATAAGAAATTTGTTTAGAAAAATTAAAAATGAAATTAATATTAGTTATATAAATTTAATAATAATAATATATGGGAACTAATTTTAATTATTAAAAAAATATTAAAATAAAACATAACTTATTAAATTCTATAAAATAAAATCATTATTCATTAAATGTTAATTTTTTTAATATTCATAAAACATTTATTCTTTGTTGGAAACTATATAATAATAAATGCAAAATTATTTTGAAATATAGATTTAAAAATGATGTTTATTTATTAAAATTATTATTCTGTAGATAAAAAAATTACATTTACTATTTTTCACAAAAGTAATATAAAGATTTTTTAATAAAATGGAAATTTTGAAGCATATAATAGATTTACTAAAACTGAAGTACTTTTTTATCAATCGGATTTCTTTATATAAAATTATTATTATTAATTTTCAATATGAGTTTATTCTTATTCGTGCAATATATTTTAACATATGGTTTATAATTGTCATGTTTATGTAATGTATTTTGGTTTTTTAAAACTTGGTGTTGGCTGTAACACAAGCTACCAATGAAATTAAATTTATTTCTTTAAAAAATATTTCATAAAATCATGTGGTGTCACATAACACAAACATAAAAATGGTATTAACCCTAAAAATCACGTCACATTGATAAAAATAGAAGAGGAAATATCTACCTCATTACATCCTTATGATCCCATATACCTTCCTTAAGTGGATGGTTTTTCCATAAAAGATTTACTAGGTGTGTTGTACTGATTCATAAAATATTTGTTGTAAAATAAAGAATACCCCCAATTTTTCCCCAAGAAGAAATATCATGATCTAGTGGTATGAAATTTGATTTCCGTACATGTTATGGATCATATATGTTCCAGATTAGGGAAGATACATGGGACACGTCATGAACTTGAGCAATGTTAAGTTGAAGTGAATATAGATTTCATATAGTCTTGATATGATCAATAATTTTAATGTGACCAATATTAAAAGGGAATTTTTTCCCATATTTCCAAATATTATAACATGAATCCATGTATAAATTAATAGAAACTCCTTATCACCTACTTATTATTCCAAATCATTTTAAATATTATCAATATAATTTTTCTTTCGAATTTATCTAGACCTTACATGTTGAATATTTTATCTTAACATATTTTATATTTAATCCCACATCTCTAATCCTAGTAAATGTATTTATCCAAATTCATCCAAGTATGTTATATTTCTACACTTATTTACACTAGGCGATTCATAAGGAGCCCTTAGAATTATTATGTGAATGGTATTATTGTACGGAAACTCAAGTAGCAGTAGCTATTGATCCCAAATACCTTTAAAATATATATATTATAACCTCTTAATATATTATAGGGTGTGAATTTATATTTCTCAATGAAGATATATATAATTCTGAAATTCAGGGCTAGAACTCCACTATGTATCAAGTGATTTATGAATTCATCACCAGAATGTTTAGGTAAACACCATATCCTGATCAAATAAAAAAGAATGGGTTACTCTATTTAGCCATACAAAATAAATAATGTATATCATTATAATATTATTCAAGGATAAAGTTTCTCTTATAGGGATGATTTTAGTTGAATCTATATTTTTATAGACAAGTAACAATATATCATCATTACATTAACATGTTTTGGGAATCCTGATGAAATAATCCATGTTAATGTTTTCACATTTCCATTTTCGTATGGTTAATGGTCCTATCATCTACTTATATCTTTTCCATATAGAATTAACATAATGGCATAAAATATCATAGAATCATACTCTTTGATATCTCTCTTCATTCCATCAAAGATGAAATTATCCTTCAAATCAATATACATATGTTTATTACCTAGATTATTATGGAATGTAGAATTATGATCCTCTTCTAATAGCACCTTCAAATATGGTATGGATGGAACACATCAAAGGTCCCAAAAATTTATCATTCCATCATAGTCCAGGATAAAATTTGGAAATATTCCCCTTCCATTTCAATAAATATTTATTCTATGTTTTTTAATCATTAATTGGATTTTTGGTTGAACACTTATTTGAGAAAGATTAGATTTTCCCCTTTCCATCAAGTTTTCACGATACTCCCTTTTCAAATTTATAAATGTTTCCTCCATTTTGTTCATAATAATATATAATCCAGCATATTCCTTTTAATTTAAATAAATATCCTCATTTTTCACGTTCCGATAGTGGTAATTTATTTAGTATTCATAATCATTAATCTACCCTAACCATCTTATTTCAAGCATATTCAACTCCATCTATGTGAATATATACAATATTATTTTTTCATCAATATATATATCACTACATTCTCTATAATGATAATTACATTATATAATTATTGAAAAGTTATTGAAGCTGACTATAAATAATGATTTGAGTAATTTTTCTCCTAAATAATAAAATGTTTTTGGGGCATAAGCTATCCAAAGTTCTTTTTTAATGAGTATTGAAACCAATATATTAATTAATGAATAATAATCTATTACAAAAAATTCAACACTATAGGGTAATATATGAATAGGTTAAATAAAATACATTCCCTTAATTTACTTTAAATTTTCATCACATTCAACTAACTAAATGATCATGGACCCTTCTATGATAAAATTGTGAGTGGATTAGAGAGTCCTGAGAAATTGTCAAAAACCTATCGATAATATATATCCAAACCATGAATGTTATGGATTTCAGTTATAGTGGTTATTCTGCGGCAATTTTCAATTTCCTCACTTCATAATGGATCCAGTAATATCTCCTATCCGGATATTATATGACCCTAAAGGAACGTTATTAAAAAAAATGAACACTTGGGTAAAATTTTGAAGTAGTTTAACTTTCTTTGGGGAATTCAGTTCAATTATTAAGTGATATTCATTCTCTTCCAAGACATTTGAATTAATAAGAATATAATCAATATATATTACCAAAAAATGAACATGGTTCTATCTAAAGACTCTATTAATTTAAACCATGAGTATTTAATTTGAATTATGAAGACCAAATAGAATAATTATATTTTTATAGTTTCAATAAATTGTATAAAACTAAAAATTCGGTATATCATGCTTATTGAACCTCAATGTATGATATCCAAAATGAAGTTTATTCTAAGAAATGTATTTATATTTGCACAGTTGATCAAACAAGTCATCAATACGAGGTAGAGGATATAGTTTCATGATAGCGATCTTTGTCAGCTCATGGTAATCAATGTAGAGTCCCATTGATCCATATTTCCATTGAAGAAAATGTATTGGTGAACCAATGGTGAAAAATTTGACCAAGTTAATCCCTTTTAAATATTATTCTTTATATTATTATTCAATTATTACAACTCAATTAGGTCCTTCATATTGGGAGACTTTATAATAGGTGTTTCTTTTAGTATGAGTTCTGTTATGAAATCAACATCGCGATTCAATGGGAGACTAAGAAAGTCATCTGTAAATACATCAATAAACTACTACACAATAGAAATATCTTCAATTTTGTGTTTCCCAAAAAATAATAATATAAACATCTCTTTTGTATAGAAAAAAAGAGAAAAAATGGATGTCATTTCCATCAGATCGTATTGTTTTTTATCACATTGATAGATGATAATTGGTTGGTTTTTAAAAACAAATTACACTTCCACTACATAGAAATTGATATGGACTTTATGTTGTGAAACCCAATGAAGTCCATACATGAAATTAAATTCGAACAGTAGTAGAATATCGAGATTAGTTTGAATAATATTCCCCCAAAATACAACTAAAGAAGAATCATAAAAATTTGACAAAATTAATTTACCGTTGTGGTTTTTACATAATAATTCAATATCTAACATTTTATTGTGAAAATGAAAATCAAAATATACATATCATGTTTCACATGAACTCATATAATAGAGCATAGATGGTTTATATCAATATTATGGTATATCTGTTACCACCAAGACATTACCGTTCCATCTTCAAACCCATAGTGAAACCATAATGGATCTCATTGCCATAATACATCTTTGATTATAGTGATCAATCATCAATAGGACACCTAGATCATAAAAAACTATTTTCAACCTAAGAATACTCGGGTTTAAAAAATATCATTCAATGACATCATCTCTTAAAATCGTTCATGATGGTTCATAAATTGTGTGTGTATTATCTAAAACCATTTCTCAGGACTATCAAACATGAGTTATGACATTCCCTATTTTCATTCATTAAGTGATGATAATTTTAGTTCCCAATTAGCATTATTTAGTAATATTACACCTATGAAAGTTTATGCTAGATATACATACTATTTTTGTATCATGAAATGGATGTAATTTTATAGAAGGTACTCACATTATTCTTGAACAACATTCTAGGATATTTTCTTATACATATACTTATCCATAGATGAATCCTTATATATATATATCCTTGGACATATCCCAAGGAAAATAAAAATTTTATATCATTATATTTTAAATATGTAAACTAGACTATTTCTATAAGAGAAAATGTTTGGGAAAATGAACTAAATATATAGATATTACATTTCAATAAATTTATATTCATTTAAATTCACATAAACATTCCTGAGGACCCTACAGGATTAGTGTATTTGGAGTTATGGATATATACGCAAGGGACCACAAGTGAACTACTTATTCTCCTATTTATTCATTCAACACTTGAATCCTCTATAGACATATGATACACAATACATTTCTTAATAACAAGTTGAAATCAAACCAATGAATGGATGGGATTAGATTCCAAGTAAGGGTAAACATGGGATATATCAAAATAACATAATCATAATGATATGTTAACAAGATAATAACATTTGAAAAACATACACTACATATCATTGATCATAAACTAGTTTTATTGAAAAATCAAGAAAGTTCATAAGACCCTAATCATTAATAAAATAAATCAGCATAATTCTTGAGAGGATAAAATAAATTTAAGAATTTGGATCTAAATAAACTCATAACATTTTGAACATGTATAAATAGAGACTATATTACTCATTAGTTGAATAATCTGACATCTGGTCCTCCCAAAAAAACATGGACATGATATCTATGACCAGAGTTAATCTCATAGACATGAATAATAGGTTAATGCATGATATTTTTACTATGAAATTAGGTTTAAGATAACAAAAATAAATAAAAGTTATTAAATTTAATCGAATTCATTGAAGATATATAATATCCTCACCCACCCTCAGTTAATAACATAATATAATCACCATCCAAGGTTACAACATAACTACTATCATTGGTTATAATTTAACCACCACCATTTAATATAACCAGAGAAAAATCATGGGATTATAATGTAATTAACCATTAAATAATGAAAACCCTACCTATTTATTACATAATATAATCAAAAAATCATATATTTAAATCAAAATCCATGAATAGGAAACATGATTCATAATTATTCCATTAAATAATCGTATCATAACACGTCAAAATGGTTTGGATTCATAAAAACAAACAATATAGAAAATGAATAAAACATATACCCTAACATATTATCCCCCTTACATCTTAATTGACATCATATTATTTCAATAAATATAGAAAAATATTTTGAAATATTAATTGGAATATTTTTTGTGGAAAATATCACTTTCACTTTGAAATAGCATCTTTAAAATTAGAATATTTAAAAAATAATATGGATTTTTTTGATTTAAAATAACTTTTCTGACATATAATGGAATATTTAAGTCAATTAGTAGTTATTATGGTGAAAAATATTTTTCATATCATACACATTAAAACATATATTCCTTTCACATTATGGTTAAAAACTCAATAACACCTCCTTTGGAATATTAAAAAATATTTAAATTTAAACCATTTTTAAAAAAAATAATCCATCATGGGTAAAAATGATTTTCAACAGTGATTATAGAATTTTAAAAACAATCATTAAAAAATTTCTATAAAATTTTGATATAGATGAGAATATAATTTTGATTGAAGAGAGAAGTAAAGTCATTATTTTCCAAAAAACATTATTTTGGTATATTTTATGCTATAAGAGGGAAAAATAAAAATAAACAATTTACACTCCATAAGTGACCATATTAGAAATAAAATAATTAATTTAAATGTAGTTATATCACAATATTTTATCTTTGGATACATAATAATAAGAATCCTTGATACACAATGAGATTGTATCATAAAAAATTTACCAATTTTTTATCTTCTGAATCACAAGTCCAATGAATGAAAGAACATTGTATAAATAGGTATTTACATTATTTTTCATGATATAAATCATAAAATATATTCATGGTCATTATATACACCACATAAAATAAAAAATTGGTTATTATGTAATGTGTCTATTGAAATAAATGTGATAAGAGGATCCCTTACCACAATTATTAACATTCATCATACACATTCCAAATTAGAGTAAAATAAATATAGAATTTTTATACACATATTAAATAAACATAATTACATATATACTCATATATATATTTATTCTATGGAATTTTATTACATATTTTTTCATAACTCTTTCGAACAATCTATTTTATTGTAATAACTTCTTCATTTTTCATGTCTGTTTTTTCTGTAATTTTTTATCTTTTAAATTGATCATGGTTACACCATATACATAATTTTAAAAATTATACAAATATCATATATATTAATTATGTATATATTTTAAGTAATCCAAAAAATTTAGAGATAAAAAAATTACACCATTCATGGAGATGACTGGTAATATGTATGCATGAACACAATTTTGATTTTAATGAATGTTGAATAGAAATAAAGGAATGTAATATATTTTATTTTTATAATATTTCTTATCTCATTAATATCATATATATTTATTAAATATACCTATACTACCATACTATTAAGAAAACACATCACATCTGTTTGTAAGGTGGCAGTACGCTAGAAGCATTTGCAACATTATTATTTTCCAATAGTTTGGAAGGTAAGTTGTATGATATATTATTATATTCCCAGAATTATTTATAGGTCATTAATATAACATATATAACATAACTCTATGATAATATCAATCTATGAGAATAAATGATATAAAATGAACAATACCAGTTTGTGGGGTTGTAGTCTGTCATAAAAGTGCTCATTGGTTTTGTTCAAAATTTGATGGAAGATGAGACATATATAGATTATTATTTTAAAATAATAACATCTCAGCATATGTTATATAATTATGTTATTAAATTGTAATTATTAATTTATTAATGGAGGTTTTTATATAGTATGTAAAAAAAATCATTTAGCGAAGAAAATTACCTTATCTTCTAAAATCCCCTTTGGTTCACTTATTATGGACCAAAGGGTTGGTATTTCTAGGAGTCTATAATCTCTATAAAATGAAAAGGTATATATGGGAGGTATTTTTGTTAGGATCTGGTGTATTTAAATGGTTTAATAGGTGTAAAAATGTGAGGGGACTAGGTGGCCTTTTAAAAATTTGGAGTAGTGGAATTTTGGTAAGCACCTAAAACTATTCAAAAATTGGGAGTCACCCTAGACAAAAATTTTCAAAATTTTATAATCAATACTATATAGGATATATATATGGATTCCTAGAACCTTTAATCTTATATCTTATACTTAAATCCAAAACCTTGTATTTAAGATTGGGATACCAATAATTATGACCCAATTTGTTTCCATCAAAACAATACAACCATAAATGTAAAAGTTTTATCACTTATATTTTGTAGTTTCATATATTTTTATTATATTATATAATTAAGAAATACACACACATATATATAATTAAAATGAATTTAAAAGAGTATTTCTCCCACTTGACCCAATTTTTTATTATCACATTCATACATCAAGATCATCCAAACAAAATTCCTTCTAGACATAACTCATTCAATATCATTTAATTAAAACCTAGGGAAAATAAAAAATAGAATGGTTGACCAAAAATACTCATGAATTTAAATGATAAAAATTTAAAATTTATTTTCATCAATGATTATAAGAATATAATAAGGTAATGATGAAATAATCAATGTGTATGAGAAAATCATGATGGAACTCCTACACATCAATACATGGATCATCGAATTTCAAATCATGGATATAGAAAAAGTAAAAATTATCAATAATAAAGAGAAATGTTATATCAGTAATGATTTATAGAAATATTATAAATACATAAAAATAAATTAAAACAATTTTTGATTACATAGAGCGTCATATTCATAAAACCCTTTCAAGACCCTTTCAAAATCCATTTAATCACAATCACCATATAGATGACATATAAAATTATCATTACCCAATACATCGTAGAACTATGATGGGGTCACCCATGGTATAATATATCTCAGGATTAAATATTTTTGTGGGCTATAATACAGATAAATCCTTTTATAAGCTATATTGGTCTCACCCTTGTGCTATAATAGGGCTCAACCATTCGTATAAGTTTTATTGAGATCACTGGTTTCATATAATGCTCATGTATTATACTAACAATACAACACATTCATTAAAAAAATAACATATAAACAATCAGTATTCATTTATATCTTGATAAAATCATGTTAATTTAATCAGTTTCTTGTCAATTTTATTAGAAATTGATTAACTAATGGAATGAAAATGGGTTCAATAAAAATATCCTTGAAACCTGATTAACCTATGGAAAAAATGGGTTCCATAAAAATAAGTTTAGAGCATGACTAAAATCTATAAATTATATGGGTTACCAAATAATCTCATTGAAACATGATTAACCCATGGAAAAGAAATGGGATCCATAACAATCTCTTCGAAACATCATTATTCCATACAAAAGAATCAACTTCCATAAAGATATCTTTGAAACAATATTAATCCATCCATAAAATAATAAGGATTATATCAATAAAAAATAACCACATTGAAATATATATATAAATTGGGTTTTTGTTTTGATTAATGGAAATACCCTTAAAATTTTGTTTTAAAATTTCATGTGTAAAATACACATTAAATATCCAAAGTGTCACATACCAGCTTGATAATTTTTAATAATAAACCCATGAAGATATAATGATAAATGAAAATTATAATATAATGATAATAGTGGAATTCATTATATATATTTTCAATGATGAATTATACACACCTCATAAAATATGATATGTGCATAACATAAAAAACATATCAACGAAGGTTAATTATGAAAAAATAAATTATAATTTTGGTAACATTGAAACTGTAAATTCCATGAAAGAGAGGCCACTAAATATATATCTAAAACATGATTAATTTATCTATAATAACAATATAAAAAATTTAGGAATACTATATAAATCACATAAAAAATGGTTAATATTGAATATATTTCTTTTGAATACAAGTGAGAGGATAAAACCCCTTTCAAAGAAAATAACGTTG
Source organism: Viscum album (assembly GCA_963277665.1). Classification (NCBI taxonomy): domain Eukaryota; kingdom Viridiplantae; phylum Streptophyta; class Magnoliopsida; order Santalales; family Viscaceae; genus Viscum; species Viscum album. The sequence continues at coordinate 1,017,019,918 of OY728133.1, read as the reverse complement.
GAGTGAGAATAAAAAAAATAATTATGTGTGGAAATTTACAATCCTAAAATTAAAATTCACAGGACAATTAATACATTCATAGGACATTTCACACATTTTCATTCAATAACATAAGCAACGGTAATGAATTTTAACCCAGTAAATTGAAGTTAAGTTATAAAACCCCTTACTACTTGAGTAACAATTCAATAATGAGATACATCAAAGAATAAAATCAACTGAAACATTAAATACCATTAATTAATTTAAAATCATGATATAAAATATTCATAAGGATGTATATATTCTATATAAAAGTAACAAGGTTCATAATAGAAAATACCTCAAAATTGAATGTAAATTGAGAAAAAAACCCATTACCTTGAGACCCATTTTTCATTATGTTATATATCTTATGGAATAATAAACTTATCATAATTAAGTATTTTATTTATAAACTTTTATATTTTTATTATTAATTTTATTTCAATTTTACATATGTTATTTACATTTATATAATCAATAATGTTTATGTCTAATGTTTTGACTGTATTAAACTTACTTGCCAAAAATTGATTCGATAGGTTGACTATGGTAAATGATTTTACTATTTTTAAATATCAAGAATAATAAAAATGAAATATATATATGTTTTTTACTTAAATTATAAATTTAAAAATCAAATAGGAATGATGTTTATGAAAATTTACCAAACATTCTCATGCTGGAGATAATAGCCCATACAAATGCATGAGTAACAATCCCATTTCACATTGGTCATTATCAAAATAATGCATGAAAATTTCATCGTTATATAGTGAGAATAATATCATAAATTAAATATTAATTAAGTATATATACTTTTATATTTCATTATTGTGATTTGGTAAAGAAAAAGGAGGAATCAAATCATATCAAGCAAGCGGTTTCCCTAACGTCCACAAACAAAGTTATCATTTTTTAAATGTGTGAAATTGAAAGCAAAAATTATATGTTATATTTATGAATGGATAATTTTGTTTGTAATATAAAATATAAATAACTATATCATATTTTTTTATTAAATCCATCTTTAATACATTAAATGTAATGTTTTAATGTATCACATCACTTTGTGGAGAAGGTAGTCAACACATCCACAAGGGATGTTATTATATTCGCTCAAAATGGAATACATGATGGTATTCATTATATAATAACTAAAATAGTATGAATATATCCAAAATATCATAGGTATCATATAAAATAAATATTTACACTATTAATGATGTACAATCTCATCCTTTTTACAGGTATGTTTTTCTTAAATGTTTTATCAGCGAATTTTCTTAATAAATGGGTTAATGACACTGCATAAGAAGAAATGACTAGATAACACTTAATATTTAATGAAAATGTTTCTAAGTCAGACACTAATTAGTGTGAGATTCTAAGGACTCTAAAGCCTCAACAAAATTCAAATAAATATTTTAAATAAACTCTATTAAACATGGATAATTTATTAAAAATATTTTACTACCTAAAAAAGGCGAATCATATAAAAAATATGAGATCATGATTATATCTGAAATGTGGTGTTTACCCTAGATAGGGAATGAGATATATATGCATCAAATGGTTAGATGCCTCACTCGTGAGTTAATGTCATTAAATATTTATAAATTTATTCATTATTATTGAAAAAATTAATATCTATCAAACTGTGTGTCGTATGAGAAATTCAAGACCACCGATGGGTCTGGAATGGGGTTTTACACTAGTCAAGGTATTATTTTTAAAGAAAATAGGTGTATTAGTGAGGTCACTAATTAATTTTTTTAGATAATTAAATTAAATAATTAATTTAAATAATTAATGAAATAACAATGTACAATTTATCTTTTCCCAAAATGTGGTTTTTTCCATTTTGACCACTGAGGATTACTAAAGATTTATTTATAGACTATTTTCACCCCAAAGAAACTTGAAAAATCTATTAGGGTTGAAATATATCACTCTGCCATCTAAATATGATTGAAATACAAAACAAATATGGAAGTTTAATTTTGGGTTATTTATGTTTATGGTTTGATTTTTTTCTATATTAATGAACAATTTTTTTTAGTTTCAGGTTAGATCGGGTCATGTGTAAAAATCTTCATTTTTCCCTTCTGTAGTTCGGGCATCCTCCTCTTATTCCTCCAAGACAAGTGCACAACCTGCTGATGCGCGATGTAATGTGAACCACAAAAATGTTCTCCATTTTTTTTAACTATCATAATAACTCTCGTTTTCTATCATTTTCAAAATTTAATTTTTAAAATAAAATGGTTGAAAGGAAAAATGAAAAAAAGTGGTTTGGTTTATAAAATTATAATTCTAGTTTTATTTTAAAGTGATAATTTTATGGAATTTAAATGAAATTATCAATGAATAATTTGGGGAAATTTTATTTTAATAATTATATTTATGCCATCATGTTAATTTGTAATTTTGGAATAATATCAATGATAATTATCAAGTAATACTATGTAATTATCACATAATAATTATATATGATATTTTTATAATATATTTATCAGCGATTAATGTGTGTTTTTATGGTGTTCATCCAGTCTTCATTTATGCTCAAACCAGACTGTACTATACCTCAATTATTGACATGTTGACCATAGAATGAATATAGTATGTAGTCTAAATCTATTTCCCATGGTTTTTATCTTGATTACATAGATTAAAAATCTATATTTTGATAGACCAGTTCAACAATATCAATTGTAAATAAAATTAATTAATTAAGTAAATTAATTACTTACGAATTATTATGGAATTAAATAAATTTGGAACCAATGAAAAAGATAATTAATTTGAGAGTTAAGTATGTGATTATTTTTGGGAACTATGTACTTGGATATTTAATTTATAAATTAATTATCAAGAAATGAATTGCGGAATTTTGGTTTTCAATGAATATTAAGAATTTTGGATTTAGGATAATTACCTGACATGATAATTTTCAAAATATGAATTATAATTTGTTAATAATTAATTGTAATATAAATTAATATATGTTAATTATGTGAATGGTTAATCAATTATTGAATTTGTTAAAGGAAAAAGTGATGTGGTTAATTAATTAATTTCTAAATTAAATATTTTTTATGGATTAATTAAGTAGTTACATAGTTAATGGTTGCGATTGATTGGGTGCTGGACCTGATGTTCTAGGATGGTGATTATTTATATACATGGGTAAATGAATTCTAGATTCAATTGATATATATATCTAGTTTTCGGGGGATATACACGGCGCTTTACACTAGTGACAATATGTGCACACATAGTTTTTGGTTATTAAACATGGAATTCGCGACCATATGTATGTATTCAACAGTGAATGTGTGTGAAAAAATGGATTTTGGGGTTATAGACATGAAATTAAATACCCATGATATACATGTATGATTGATTTATGAGGTACCTTGTGAGCCTTCTCATGCATAGTACTTTGAGTTATGGCCTAACATGAAAATAATTCGAACTCCAAAACTAGTTAAATAAGGTTTTGAGATATCCTATCAGCTATAAATAATTCATGCTCTAGAATGAGTCGAAGCATGTATTAGGATATTATGTTACCTAGGGAATGATTTACGCTCTGTTAAGAGATAAAGTTAGTATTGAGTCATGGGTGTGTACGAGAACCCTTGAGAAAAAAGATAAAATTAAAGAATAAATGATAATGTGACAACAATTAAGTTACTTATTTCATGTCATTATTTATAGAATTGTATACACTATCTTTTGATTGGTTTTTTAGACACCATTGGTGGTGGCCTACTGAGTTGTACTCACACCCTACTCAGGCTGCCTAATCGATACCAGAATTGAATTTATTGTTGCAGTCCAAGTTAATGGAATGGAACCTCGTTTAGAGTTCTGATTGGGGATAAATCCTATATAAGGGTACGATATGTGATTTTGAATCCTCTTGATAGTCTCTAGTGTCCTTTATTCTTGTTCCATTTTTAGACACTTGATACCTATATAGATATTTGATGTTTCCCTTTCTATTGAGTATTGTATTTCTAGTCTTGGTTATTCTTATGGAATTGTACTGTTATGGTTATATATGTTTCCTCTATTTCTTGTTTACACATGATGGTGTTTTACTATCATAAAATAGGTTGTAGTCTCTCCAATACTAACTTACCAGACCACCACTTCTTTTTGGAAGGATCTGGTGTATAGGGAGGAACACCTGAGATCATGTGGCAGTTCGGTTCGGGGCATCGGTCTGTGGCACCCGGGTAGGGACATTAAAATGTGGTATCAGAGGAGATTTCTTTAATCTTATTTTGTCGTAATATTTTGGAAATGGTAGACATGAGACTAGGAAGAGTCAGGTCTTGGTAATTATCCTCTACATGGAAGTTGTAAAGCCATGTATGGTGGAAAACCCAAGTACTCGAAGATGGCTTCTTGTTATTAATCTTTTTTGTTATAGTAGAATATTATTTCACCATGGGTGACACAATTGTTATGTGATGTGATTATTAATTCAGGAATTTCTTGTGTATTGATTCGTGGCCCATAATTGAATGAGTTTTTAGTCTGCATGAATCATTCTGGGTACTCAGAATTATTGTGAAATGCATCACTTTAGGAACACATGTGAAAATGGGTTATAGGTATGTTGTTGAACAGAAATAGTATTCCTTTGTTGTGAAATTGAAATAAAAATGGTGCCTAAAATGAATTTAAAAAAGATTATAAAATTAGGCAAGATGATAATAATTTTGCTTCTAAATTAGAAAATTGAATGTGAAAATGCGATTACCCATTCTAGCCAGGACATAGGTGTATGATGGTTAAGTTAGTGATAACACCTTGATTTTTACCATGTGAAGAGACTTGGAGAAGGGACAGGTTGTACCTTATGATGTTTCCCTCTTATATAATCATGTTAACTTTGTGAACTATCCTTTAAGGTGTGTGTTTGAATTTGTATAAATATGCACCCCTGACACTTATTGAGAGGACTACCAGGGGGCATGTTTGTGAATGGTCCTCAGGTAGTCGAAACAAAGGCATCGATAGTGTTTGGTGGGGAAGCATGTGAGAGTTTTAGGAGAACGTCACTTGCTTCATGCAATTCATTGATAGAGACCTAGGGTGGGTTTTTGAAAATAATATCTTACAATTCAAGGGAGTTTCAATTGAAACACCCTCCAACCATTACTGTAGTAGGTGGACTAGAGGTAGCAGACCTTCGGGTTGAGTCGATTGAGATGATACTTGAACCTTTAGAGGATTAGAAAGAGAATAAGGACAATTTGGTAGCTTACATACTTTGGGGATCATTGAAGAATTGGTGGGATTTATATGTGTGGACTGGACAGACTGATGGTGTTCTATAGGGAGACATATTGGAGATTTTTTAGAGAACTTTTACCCAGAGGTGCTGAGGCAGGAAAGAGCAGCCGAGTTCATGATATTTACTTACGGGAACAAGTCAATGAAGCACTATGTTGGATGCTTTAATGATTTATAGTGATTTTCTCTAGTATTGATGGAATATGCGGCTACTTTAGTAAAATGATTTTAGATGACCATAAATTTTGAATAATGTCCTAGGATAATATATTTAGATGGAATAAGTTATCATAAGTGGTAAATCAGGCTCTCGTTTTAGAGGATAACCTAAAAGAGGCTTCTCGTGGTGGATAGATAGTTTCTAATGGACAATCAAGAGGGGATACTTCCATTAGTATGAAGTGTCATTATGAATACTTATGTCAACATAGTAGAATTAACGGTGGGAAATCATGAGAACTAATTGTTCTGGATGTTACTCACATGATTTGACACTAGTGTGGTAGGTTGAAAAACTATCACAACAATTATCCTTGACCACTAGTGTTGTAATGATCTTGTGGAAGGTTGGGAAATATATAGAGGTTCTGTAGGAATCCTAGATAGATTGTCAGAAATGAATAAATTAGGCTTATCCAGAGTGCAGAAGTGGATATTCTAAACCATATCAGTCCCATAGTTTTAGTTCAAATGGACAAGGAGGTTGATGAATAGATGTGGTGATTCTGGGAAACAACACCCATATCACCATAGTGGTGTAGGTCATGGGAGTCAGACGACATCATATAGGAGATGGTAAGCACAATTTCATGCAATACAACCTACACTGGTAGATAGAGGGGATAAACCATCGGCAATGAGAGGTATTATTCTTATAGCTTCATTCTTAGCTAGTTCCTCATTTTATATTGGTTCACCTCTTTCTTTCATATCTTTAAAACATGTTAATGGTTTGAGCATAGTGGTGGTGTTTTTTAGCTGGATTACGATGATAGATACACTGTTAGGAGTAAGGTCTAGAGGCATATGTATGTGTAGGGGATGTTCCCTTGATATTGGAGAGTACCCTTTTCTATGGGATCTCTATATCCTTAACTTGACGTGCTACAACCTAATTCTAGGAATGGATTGTATAGTCATGGACTAAGCCCAAAGTGTTGTTACCACTGGAAGGTGGCATTTATGTCTCATGCAGGTGACCATTACATTCAGCATGGGGTGTGTGATATCCAGGCCAGCCAAGCATGGCTTATTACTCATCAACTGTGAGGGCTCACAACATAGGTTTCTAGTATTTTACTACATGAAGAACATGTTAGGAAATATTGACTTCCACAAGTGGTTTACCTGTTTCACGATGTATTTCTAGAACACTTATTAAGGATACCACCCAAGAGAGATGTGGAATTTTCAATTGAAATCATGTTGGGGGATGAGCCAATATTTATTTCACCTTATAGAATGGCATAGATAGATCTTCAAGAACTCAAATATCAGTTGGTGGACTTGAAGTATAAATGATTTACTAGTCCATGTACATCACCTTGGGATCACTTGTGTTATTTTCAAAGAAGGATAATTATATTTTACATTTGTGTTTCGATTACCAGAAGTTGAACCCGATGACTGTAATGAACCAATATCCTCTTCTGCATTTTGATGAAATGTTTGATATGTTGAAGGGATATTTTGTTTTTTCGATGGTTTAATTAAGATCAAGGAATCATAAATTTAGAGTTTGGAATTTTGATATACCATAGACTTTTATAAATAGTATTTATAGTCTTTATGAGGGTTTTGTAGTGTCGTTTGGGTTGACAGATGCACCAATAATATTTATAGCCTTGATGAATAGGATCTTCCATCCAACCCTATATTAGTTTGTGTTAGTGTTTGTGGAAGACATATTGGGGTACTCCAAGACTCATTAGGATCATACCCAACATCTTGGCCTCGTTCTGAGTACACTGAGAGAGAATCATGTATATTCTAAGCTATCAAAGTGTTAGTTTTGAATAGACCATGTACACTTTTTAGGGTACATCAACTCGGAGAAATGTGTGTTACTGACCTAGATAAGGTTTAAGAAGTGGTTTCTTGGGGTAATCCCAAAAATTATTTCAATATCACAATAGTTCTGGGGTTGTCTAGATATTATAGGTGATTTATCCATGATTTTTCCAATATGGAAGTGATGCTTTCTGGCTTAACCGAAAAGGGCGTAATGTTTGACCATTCGAAGGCTTGCAAGAAATATTTTTAGGAGTTGAATAAGTGTTGGAAGTCAGCACCAATTTTAGTCCAACATGAGTTAGGTGAATAGTATACAATTTATTGTGATTCATCTAGGATAGGTCTTAGAGATGAATTGATTTAAAGGGATAATTTTTCTCTGTATGGGTCTCAGCAACTAAAGAAACAAGACAACAATTACCCTATTTATGACCTTGAGTTGGCAGTAGAGGTTTATGATTTTAAGTGTTAGAGACACTACCTCTTGGGTGGAAGGATTACAGTTTATACATAGAAAAAAAATATTTAGGTACATTATTACACATTGTGATTTGAATCATCAGTTGTGGATATGGATTGATTATTTTTAGTCATTTGAGTTTGAGATGGCATATGCACCCGGGATTCGAAACAATTTTGTTGACACCTAGTGTAAGAAAACTCATACTTTGATGGTTCATGAATCTTGTACTGAGTGGAATATGATGATGTTTCTAGATAAGATGCAAGATGTGGTTCTAGAGATACATAATTAGATGATCATCATGTCATTTTCAGTGGAGTGTACACTTTTGAGAAGGATCAATGACAGGAAGTATGAGGACTCGAAGTGATTGTCCTTGAGGAAAATATTAAAAGGTGGGGAGACACCGCTAAATTGGATTATAGATAAGGATGAGATTATCTATGTGAATAATTGGGTAGTTGTTTTTATGAGCATGCGAGAAGAGATCATACAAAAATTTCATGCCACAAAGTGCGTGGTGAATCCGGGTGTAACCAAAATAAACCATGCCATACGACGATAGTTTTGGTGGTCGGTCCTGAAAAAAGAAGATATCAGGTTTCATGACACAATGCTACACCTATATGTAGGTGAAGGAAGAGAATCAATGACTTGATTGTTTATTGAAAACAATGCCTATTCTAGAATGGATGTGGGATGACATGACCTTGGACTTTGTGTAGGTCATCTGAAGACACATAGGAAGAATGATGTTATCTGGGTCATTGTAGATCAACTAAAAAGCTAACACATTTCATGACAATGGGGGAAAATTTTAGAATAGAGTGTTTGTGAGAGATTTATGCATGGGAGATAGTTTTTTTTGAATGGGGTGCCACAAACTATAGTTTCATATCAAGATTCATGTTTTTCATCACACTTTTGGCAGGGCTTGTAAAAGAAACTTAGTACATAGGTCTTATTGGTTATGTCTTTCCACCGACTAATAGATGGACTACCGAAACATACTATACATGTACATGATTATATGATGAGGTAATGTGTGCTTGAACATGGTGGGTCATGGGAAAATCATTTAGATTTAGTGGAGTATTCCTATAACAATAGTTAATAAGAAACTATTTAGATGACACCATATGAGGCTTTTATGGTAGGATATCCAGATCAACGCAATGATGGATATAAGGAAGTTAGTTAGAGTTTTTTAACTGAGTCTAATTGAGGAGATGATGGTGTAGGTTAAAATGATTTAGAAATGTATGGATATGGATTATAGTAGGCAGAAATCATACGCTGATAGACAGAGACGACCCCTTGAGTTTACAGAGTGTGATAGTGTATTCCTTCGGGTTTCACCTAGGATGGGACACCACATGATATAGAGATAGGGAAAGTTGGCACCTAGTTTTTTCGGAACTTTTAATATTGTGGAGAGGATCTGTCTAGTGGCATACCGATTGATTATTCCATATAAATATAATGCTATTAATTATGTTATCCATGTATCAAAACTGTGGCAGTATCACCCCTACGATTCCCATGTGATCGATGTTGAGGATTTTGAGATTGAGATAGATTATTCCTTTAAGTATCCTTCGATAGATGTGTTGTATGGAAGTGAGAAACTGTTTAGGGGATAGTCTGTTCCAATAGTTCATGTATTATTGAAACATAGATGTGTGCAGGAAGAGACAAGGGAATGGGAGGCAGAAATGCAGGCACAGTGGATGGATCTTTTTGAATGAGAATCTTAGGGAGGCAGATATGTTTTAATTTAAATGTTTTATAAGAGAATTAGCATAATAAATGTGTTCAATACATTGCATTAGAAATAATTACTTGTTAACACATAATATTTAATGGAATGTTTTTGGAGTCATACGCTAAGTAGTGTGAGATTCTGTGGCCCATAAATCCTCAGCAAAGGAAAAAAATATTAATTGTATTATATTAAATCTGGATAATTTATTCAAAATAATGGAATACTCCAAAAATATTCATCATATGAAAAACATGAAATCATTATTAAATCTAAAACATTGTGTTTACCTTAGAAAGGGTATTCCATATGTAGGCATCACATGTTCAGATTCCTCACTTGCGAGTAAAAGTTATTAATTTTTTTTTTATTTTTATTGAAAAAATTAATATATCACAAACTGTGCATCATACGAGAAATATGAAACCACTAAGGGGTCTCTAATTAGTGTTTTACCCTTGAAAGGGGATAAATTTTATATACAATGGGTTTACTAGTGATTTCACAAATTAAAATGATTTCAGGGATAATTAAATTAAATAAATAATGAAATAACAAGGCAATATTCATCTTCTCCCCAAACATGATTTTTCCCATTTTTGAAAACCGAGGATTCATGAAGACTCATTTATGAACAATTTTTACTACAAAGAAACTTAAAACATCTTTTAACGGTGAGAAAATAAATCTTCCATCAAAGAAGGGATGAAACAAACAACAAATGAGATGATTTTATATAGGGTTATTTATTGTTATGTATTGAGTTGTTTCTACATAATTAAACTTATTTTTGTGTTTTCCATGATATCGGGTCGAGTTTGAATGTCTACGGTTGTCCCTTGGGTAGGCCGAGTGTCATTCTCTTATTCCTCTAAGAACGGTGTGTGACCCCCCTGTTGTGAGACCTGATGTGTGCCACAAGTTGGTTATCCCTTTTTTATATACATTTAATTATTTTATTATCTCTAATTTTCTATCAATTTCTAAAACAAATTTTAAAATGAAAACAATGGAATGAAAAAAAGATAAAAATAGGATTGTTTTATAAAATTATAATTCAATTTTTTTTCAAATTTTATTTTCATGGAATTTAAAAGAAATTATCAGAGAATAATTTTTTTGTCATTTTATTTTAATAATTATAATTATATGATCTTGTTAAATAATAATTCTACAATGATATCAAATATATTTATCACGTAATAATATGGAATTATAACATGATAATTATACATGATATTTTATAAGATATTTATTAGCGATTAACATGCGCTTTTTAGGGTGTATGCCCATTCTTTGTTTCCACACAAACCAGATCGTACCATACATTGATTTTTTACAAGTTGACCATCTTTGGAATAAGTTAGGTTGTCTAAATCCATTTCCCATATTCATTATTTTGATTATGTATATACAATCTATATAATTTATTATATAGGTTTGGTAATTGGATTTTTAAATAAGATTAATTAATTTGGTAAATTAATTAATTACAAATTATCCTAGAATTATGTAAATTTTGGTACCAGTGAAGAATATAATTAATTTAAGAATTAATTATGGGATTATTTTTGGGAATTTTTTACTTGAATTTTTAATTGATAAATCCATTATCAGGACTTGAATTTTGGAATTTTGGTTTTGATTGAATGTTGAGAATTTTGGATTTTGGATAATTTCCCTGCATGTTAATTTTCAAAATATGAATTTTATGTTGGTAATAAATTAATTGGAAGATGAATTATTTTATATTAATTATGTGAATGTTTAATCAATTGTTGATTTGGATAAATGAAAATGTGAAGTGGTTAATTAATTAATTTTCAAAATAATTATTAGGGTTGGATTATTAAATGTTTTAGTTAATTAATGGTTGTGAAGTATTGGGTGGTAGACAAGAAGTTCTATTCCGGTGATGATAGACATACATGGTTAAATGAGGTCTATATTCTAGTGATATATCTATTAAGTTTCTGGATGTTTCACATAACATTCTACACTAGTGGATGCACGTGCACAAATGGTTTTTGGGTGTTAGACATGCTATTATACATGAAATGTATGTATACAATAGAGACCGCGTGCACAAAAATGGATTTTGGGGTTATATAAATGACATTACGAACCCATTATATACATGTATGATTGATTTATGAGGGACCATGTGAGCCTTATGACACTAGGTACTCTGAGTTATGGCCTCAGACGATATTAATTCAAACTCTAATATGATTTGAATAATTTGATGAGATATCATACCACCTTCCAATACAACGACCCCCATCACGAGTCAAATTTTGTATTAAAATATGATATTACCTAGGGAATGCTTCAGGCTCTGGTATGAGATGAATTTTTTATTGAGGAATAGATTTCCATGGGAACCTTGGAGTTAACATGATAAAAATAAATAATAAATGAAAATGTGGAAACTATTTATTCAGACATTTCGTTTATTTTTTTATTGACATTAATACACTAACATTTGACTATTTTATTTTATACACCCTTGGTGGTGGCCTACTACATTTTACTCACACCCTACTAAGGCTACCTAATCGGTAACTGAATATACATTGTTGTTTTTGGTCAGGATAAGGGAAAGAGCCTCGATTCAGATTTCTTATTGGGGATGAAGTTTGGTTTAGGGAACCATACATGATTCGGTACCCACTTGGGAGTCTGTAGTATCTTTTCTTCCAGTTTTTTTTATAATCATGATACCAATATTAAAAATGCATATCTTAATTTTAGACATATATTTTATTTATTCTATTGGTAATTCTTCAATCATTGAAATGTTATGGTTTTATATGATTCTGTTATTTGTTGTTTAATTTTTCAGGTATTTTACTGTGATAAAAATGATATAGACTCTCCATGAATGACATACGAGACCCTCACTGCTAGTCGACCGCCTCTTACATACACAGAGGTTTTCTTGAGGTCATGTGGTGATCGATATCAGGGAATCTATGCCTGGCACATAGGTTATTATGTTACAATTTATAACATTGAATTATGGTAATAGATTAATTAAAGACATCGGTTCATGATAATGTAGTTCGACGTACACTAGAATGATGAACGTGTATCACATTTGATGGAATTATGTGAACGATTAGGTTGAATCCTTAACATAAAAACATATCAGTGTATTTATAATAGTTTTTTAATATATAACAATATAATAATAATATGTTAAGGGGTAGATAATTAAATAAAACAAAAGTTAACATTGGAGAATGTTACCTTTTTTCTGGGTAACTCTTTTTGGTTTTCATGAAAGGACATCCTTGGAATTTTCCCCTATTTGAGTCTTATAGGATGAGAGTATGAATATTTAGATCTTATTTTTTCATGTTTTGAAGGGTTCGAATTTCTGTATATGTGTGATATAGTGGGTATGGTGAGTGCCTTTTTATAGCCGAGGGGTAGTGGTATTCTTATAAATATAAAAATGTCAACACTATTGGGAGGTCTCCCTTAAATAATGTGGCCCCAATAATGATCTAAATTCTATCCCCAGGAGGATATGCTTGAATAATTTCTATAAAATCAGTTTTGGAGCTGTGTCTAGGTAATTTGACCAGATATGATTAATTTTTAACCACCATGTAAACACATTTTCCCTACATTAATCACCATAATTAAAATTTATTTATTTTTGTAAATTTTATGGTAAAAAATTATGTTAACCTTAATATACATTATAAATTTTTTATATTCATAATATTTAACCCATTTTTTTAAAATTAAAATAAAATAAGTGGAAGAAATTAATATAATGTCAATCCCATTAACGAGATGAGATAAATGGGTTTTCATGAGAACGATTCAAAAGATGAAAAAGTTTTAACATCCAATTTCAATGTGAAATTGATTCAAATAACCTAAATTGGATTATGTGACATAAAATTAACCTAATTATACTTTAAATACAATTAAATACATATCTTAACAAAAACAATTATCTACAAAAAATATATATATGAATTAAAATTTTGAGTCATTCACTATTTATAAATATATGATATTCTCAGAAAAATATCCAAAATTTACCCAAGGTAAACGTCACTATTCGAAATTTCAAAAAATAGTTCATTTTTTAAATAAAATATATAAAATTGAAAACATTTAGTTCTAATGTAGTTCTTCCATTACAAAGAAAGAAACCTTCCTTTTAAAAAAAATACACCCTTTAATGAATAAATTGGATCTGTTCTAAATTCATGACTCTAAAACTCAATGGATTAATCCAAATATATTTTATTAAATATGTAACATATAAATTTAATTAAATTAATTCAATAATAGTGATTTATTTTATTTATCAATACAAAACACCAATGTTGGGATAAAAATACATTTTCATAGAAACCCCTTATTTATATTCAATTTGATTTTATTTTAAATTATAATTATTTTTTCAAAAATGGATTGATTATATAAAAATATGTAAACTATATATTCTTAATCTAGTTAATAATATTCATTCTTTTTATTCATAATGATATGTTATGACTATTTTGTAAAATACATAATGTTAATAGTATATTATTTCCCATTAAGAATCTGCCTTTCATGTAACAAATGTTATAAATGAATTTAAATTAACATAGAACAACATATTTCTTAAAATAATGGTAATTTTCCTACATACCCCCTTAAAATAAATTTTCTCCTCAAAATTAATCCTGGTAAACAAAGGATTATTTTTTTTAGAATTCCATTGTTGAAACCCGCATTGTAAAATGGTTGATAATAAATCCTCAGAAAATGGATTTTTGGAAACATAAATATCACCAAATGTTATTCATAACTAGGATTCAATATATGGGGAATATATGTGGAAATAGAGGATTAGAATAATTTAATATAGATAATGATATTTTTCATTTATTATATACATTTGATTGATCAATCAAATGATAAGGTCCACAAAATATGAATCCATGATGATTGAAAAGACCACCAATTCATCGGAATTGGATGAACATGCGTAATAATTTTGTTCCAAGATCATTTTTCAAGAGTTAAATAATTCTATTATAATTAGTTTAAGAAACAAATAAGAAGGAAATATATTTACTCGATGAGTATAATTTCATCTATTAATCAACTTCCACCAAAATATCATTTTTTTTTCCAAAATTATGTGTATTCAAGATGATTATTTAATTATTAATGATCTAATAAACTTATAAAGAAAACATAATCATTATAGGGATATTCAAGATATTCCACATATCATTATACATTATCCAAAACCAAATTTTTAGCACATGGTTAGATAATTCCCCAAATAGAGAATTCTTCATATGATAAAATAAACTTCAAAATTCAACAGTAATACCCAAAGATGTAAACAAATCATTCCATAACTCTATATTCCAAAAAACCAATATCAACTGAAAATTAATAGGTTTTTAAATCCAACTGTTATCTCATACAATATATATTTCTAACCCAAAAAATTAAGATCTTATTTTTAAGTAATATTTTTCACTTAATAACCAATTAAATTTTCAATCATGTGGTAATCTATTGAAAAAAACTTGTTGTACCATCATTAGATTAATGTTAAAGATCATATAAACCATAATAGTTATAAATAACTGAAAACATATTTATAAAAAATTTAAATAAAAAATTCACATTAAATAGAAGTCCTACATATACTTCAACCCAATATAACAACACTAAAATTTTATTGATAACCTCAAAATTTTAACTACTTGAATCCTAGAATTGGGGTTCTACAATATTGAACATATGATCATCCTTTAACATATAGTCCTATAATATTTTCTATACGTCTTAAGATATGATCGTATGAAAAAATCCTAATCTACAAAATTAACAAAGCCTACCAGTGATACAAACTACAATAGTTGAGAACCCGCACTCTGAGATCAAGTGCTAAAATCTATAACCTGACATTTTTTTCCATGATTCCTATAATTGTTGCCTAATTTTATTCCATCGAATCCATAAAATCTATAGAGGAAGAAATATACCACCTAAAATATAGAGGACCTTTTAGTGTTATATTTTTGTAGAATTAGGTCAAATCCCAATATAACCAATTCACATGACATTAAATTAGAATTTATCCAACTTAAACAACTTATTTTTATCACAGTAATACTTCTCCATAATCTATTTGAAAGCCCCTCTAGACGTGACTCATTAAACATCATTTCATTAAATCCTTGGGAAAGTAAAAAATAATTCTAGTGATATCAAATGCTCAGTAAGAGTAAATATATGCACTAATAATTGAATGTCATCGATGCGAATAGAAATAAAATAAGGGAATTATGACATAATCAAATTTCATAATAAAATCATAATTGAAATCATACACACAAATACCTTGATCATAAAATATGAAAAGATGGAAAATTAAAAACAAATTATAATAAATAATAAAGGGACATGTGATATAATAAATGTTCACTAGAAAAATTATAAACTCATGATAAGATATTAAAACTTTTCTTGGTAAATTGGTGCATCACTATCATAAAATTCTTTAAGATAATCTTGAATATTATTTTAATTGGAATAATCATATAACCAACATATAACTTTATCATTACCCAATGAATCGCTGAATTATAATGGGGATCACCCTTCAAATGACCTATACTGGGATCACCCATTTTATTTGAGCTATAGTGGGGCATAACCCTTCAAATAAGTTGTATTGTGCTCACACATAAGCTATAATGGGGCTCAACCCATTATATAAGTTGTATCAGGATCACATGTCTTGTATAATTCTCTAGTGAAATGTCAAAAATAAAACACCTTTATCAAAAATATTCTTGAAAAAATCAATATTTATTTATTACTTGATAAACCCATAAAAATTGGTTTCTTATGAATCTCTTTAAAACTTGATTAATCTATGGAAAATAAATGGGTTAAATATCAATATCATAGAAACATGTTTACTCCATGGAAATGAAATGACTTCAATAAAAATATATTGAGTAAATTATTAAAAATGGAAAAGAAATAGGTTACAAAATAATCTCATTGAAACATGATTGAACCATATTATAGATATTTGTTTAATAACAATATCATTGAAATGGGGTTTTCCTGTGGAAATGAAATCGATTCCATAAAAATCTATTTGGAACAATATTATGACATACATAGAAACTGAGGATTGTATAAACACAAAATATTATTAGAATATCATAAGTAGCCATAATTGTTACATAAGTTGATCAATGAAAATATAATTAAATGATCAATAACACATTCATGAGAAAAATAACCATAAAACAAGAATCTCATACCACCCTGAAACATTTTAATCATAAGATCCATGAATGAATAATGTAATAGTAAACTTATAATATCATGATAATAATGAGATTCATGATATTTCATGTGAAATATGAATTAAACAATATTCATAAAAGAAGACATGTGTATAAGATTACAAACATCTCAAATAAAGAAAAATTGTGAAAAAATCCACGGCAACATTCGTAAAATGGAATCCATTAAAACCAAAAAAGATATATAATAAAAATGATTTGTAAAAACATATGTATTTAAATATATAATGATAATAATAACCAAACAAATTTATGGATAGTATATATAGTAAAAAAATAGCAGTGAATATATAATATATCTCATTGAAATAAAAGCGAGATGAGAAAACCCCTTACAAAGATCATATTATTGACGTGTGCATAAATAAATGATATAATTAATTTCGAAACATTTAAATTCACAAAAAAAATTCTAAATACATATTAATACCACTATATGTTATTTAACACATATTTTGGAATAAAATAACCAATTATATAGTATTTTATCCCAATCCATGGAAATTGTGTCACAAAATCTGTTACTACTTGAGTAAATTTTTTATCCTGAGATCCGTGAAAGAATAACATCAATTTCAATATTTAATATCATGAAATAAATCAATATAAGGATATAAAAATTAATAGGGATGTTGATACACCATATAAAAGTATCTTGGTGTATAATAATAAATAAGTCTCACTAGAATGTACATTTTAAAGACACACCCTACCTTGAGTCTCTTTTCTGTGATAGTTATCAATGTTAATAATCAATAAAGTTATTTTAATTAAATAATTTATTTTTATCCTTTAAAGGTTTATTTGTACATTTATTTCACTTATAAACATGTTATATAGAAATAAATAACCAATAATATTTGCATCAGATGTGTTGACCATAATTGGATTAAGTGTTAAAACTGACATTGATTGGTAGACTATGGTCAATGTGGTTATTATTTAAAAATTTACATAATAATTACCATAAAATAATCTCTATTTTTTTTTGACTAAAATATTATTTTATAGACATCATATGAAATATGTTATTAAAAATGAACGAATTTTATGGTTATTACCACAATAGGACATACACAAGCATTTGCGACATTTCTCATTTTCCTTGATCCTTTTGGAATGAAGGTATGTAATATATATGTTTTAAAATTTGTTATTATATAATAATAATAATAATAATAATAATAATAAAAATAATTAATTATATATACTTATAAGTATCATTCTTGTGATGTGGTCATGATAAAAGAACAATCACGTCACTTTAAAAAGGTAGAAGTCCACTCGTCCATGAATGACATTATCACTTTTTTAGTTTGTGAAATTGGAAAAAGAAAAAGAAATATTATATGTATCGATATTGTTTCCGACGCTTTCGCCGGGGCGCGCGCGCATCCGTCCGCGGGGGAGGGGGACGCGCGGCTTTGTTGCCCCGCATTCCCGCTTTCCAAAGGCGGGCGGCATTCACTCCTTATTCAGGGACGTCTGCTCCTTGATCGAAACGGGATGATGGGATGTCGGTTCTTCCTCCTATGGATTCCTCCTCAGAACTCGTCACCTAGTCCGGGTCTCCCTTATAGATTTAATACGTAGTTCGTGAAACTGTTCCCGGTGTCATGTTTCCATGGACGCCGGTTAATTACACTGCTTCTGTCGGGACATTCCAAAGGGTCCAGTCAGGGCAGCAACCTTCGGTCAGGGGAGTAATCACGTTTGAGGCATCAGTAGCGTGTCTGGATGCTGGGGTACCTGGCATGTCTGTCTGTTATCCTCAATCATAAGGCTTCTCGAGGGCGTGGAAGCCCGAGGCATCCCACATCGAGCGCAGGGAATTACATGTCATAGACACATATCTGAGGTTTTCCTCAGCTTCCCATGTTCAACACAGGGTATGTTGCAAGATTAACGTCTAGCAGAGACGGTTGAGAATGAAATGGGACCATCGCAGGGGGGCGACAGTGAAGTTGGGCTTGAGTCTTGAAGAGACTTCCTACGTATCCCCGTGGCAGGGAATCAAAGTCCGCGTAGTTCGGGATGGTGTCGGTAAACCGACGTGAAGCTGGACCTTAGTCCGAAGAGACTTGGGCTTGAACCTCTGGGAGGATTCCTACGTACCATGCCTTGACATGGATCAAAGGCCCCGTAGTTCGAATGATACAGTTTAACGTCATGCGGGACGATAATGAACCCTGACGTGAATAAACGACGGGTGAGTGTGTCGGTGAACCGACATGAAAGTAGACCTTGGTCCACTATTGGTGGGCTTGAACCTCGTAGAGGCTTCCTACGTACCATGCCTTGACATGGATCAAAGACCTCGTAGTTCAAATGGGTTTCGCCGGTGAACCGACGTGAAAGCAGACCTTGGTCCACTATTGGTGGGCTTGAACCTCGTGGAGGTTTCCTACGTACCATGCCTTGACATGGATCAAAGTCCCCGTAGTTCAGAAAGGGTTGTAGACCTTGGTCCACTGATGTTGGGCTTGAACCTCGTGGAGGTTTCCTACGTACCATGCCTTGACATGGATCAAAGACCTCGTAGTTCAGGTGAAAGTAGACCTTGGTCCACTGATGGTGGGCTTGAACCTCGTGGAGGTTTCCTACGTACCATGCCTTGACATGGATCAAAGACCTCGTAGTTCAGGTGAAAGTAGACCTTGGTCCACTGATGGTGGGCTTGAACCTCGTGGAGGCTTCCTACGTACCATGCCTTGACATGGATCAAAGACCTCGTAGTTCAAAGGGGTTTGTCAGGGTCGGTGCTCACTCTAAGCCCACGTGAGTCATGCTCGGTGTGAGAAACAAGAGGTTGCAAGGACCTGACGATCACGTCGCGAAGGGTGCGTCCGTGAGAAGCGAAGAGGGGCTTACGCGTTGAGCGGCCCATGGTGTTGGGACTTACTCCAGGATGGAGGCCCATGGTGCGACAAAGCGCGGGAAAGATGGACCTTGGTCCGATAATGGGAGGTGCCTCATTCCCTATCACGTTCCCCACTGACCTTGGTAGTGGGGGAGTACCGGGATGCACGGGTGCAATCATCCGTACCAAAGGTTAGGGATTTACGCTTTGAGGCGACCCTTCCCCTGCGAACATACACCACTCCGACAAGGAGGATCTCATTCCATGTGCGGAAGAGTTCCATTCCCGTGGAGACGAGCGGTGTAATGAATGCTCGAGCTGGGGGGGACCCTTCGTGAGGGAGACGAGGTTGGGTCACAGTTTAACGTCATGTGTTGAGGACGCGGTGCTTGGCAGTTTAACGTCCTGCAGCTCGGACGAGGTGGGTTCACTCCACACCCCTAGGGCTTACATAACTGGTACCCTCTGGTCCTTGGGGAAGGGAAGGTACCAGTAAGGCCATGGTAGAGGGGGGGTCGAGGGAGGAGACATCGAGGGGTCCACGTTAGTGTGGCTATGCGAAGAAGCAATAGCCGTTAGCGTGCCTATGCGAAGAAGCATTGGGCGAAGCAACGCTACGGGAGGTGTTGTCCATGGGACTTTGAAATCACATCGTGCAAACCTGGAGGGTCGCACGGGAGGAGGGATCGCTAAGCAGAGGAGTGTGCTTTGCGAAGTGGGGTGCCTTGGCCTTAGCATGGGGCATAGGTGGGAGTGGGTGGTGCTTCGCGAAGTGGAACAGTGTTCGCGGAGCACTGCCTCACGAAGAAGGAGTGGTTCGCGAAGTAGGGTCCTGCCAAGCAATGTGCTTCGCGATGCATAGTTCTCCTGCCTTGGCATAGGGATTACTAGCATGGGTTGGGTGTTTCGCGAAGCACAAGTGCTCCGCGGCTGCCCGGGTTCCCTTGGGAATCCCCTTCCTTTGCGAACGCCCTTGGGCTTCGCGAAGGGCATCCCTCTCAGAAGAGGGGCTCAGGACGAAACAAATCAGAGTCCTCTCGCGAAGTAGAAATACCTCGCGGAGCTCATGATTCCCGGGGCAAAGCTTGCTTCGCGATTCGGGAGAGGAGAAGCCGAAAGGTCGGGTTGTCCGTCCCCGGGACTCAGGGGGAGTCGAGTATTTATAGGGAAGGGGCGCCGCGATGCAGGGCTCGCGCGCCGCCTTCTGGGCTTCGCGGCGGCTCGCGAACGTCAAACCGGTTCGCGGAGGATTACCGCCTCCGGAGCTTCGCGGCGGCTCGCGAACGTCAAAAGGATTCGCGGAGGATTACCGCCTCCGGAGCTTCGCGGCGGCTCGCGAACGTCAAACCGGTTCGCGGAGGATTACCGCCTCTGGAGCTTCGCGGGGCCGCTAAGGTCGGGACGCTTCGCGGCGGGGCTCCGCGGACGGGCTCCGCGGCTGTGCTTCGCGAGGCAGCGCGCCGGCTGTCTTTTTCGTTCCTTCTTTTCGGGCCATATTTTTGGCGCCAACAAATGCCGCCCCTCAGACTTGGAGCCACGGTGGGCGAAGGGTCGAAGTCTGAGGGACAATCGCCAAAAACTGTCGGTGGTTCGCGATGCGTCATCGCGAAGGGGGACCGCAATGCTCATCGGGGTCGCGGATCCGGACGCGCCGCGATGCTTCGCGCGGGTGAGGCGCGCCGCGATGCTCCGAGGTCATCGCCTATAAATAGGGGGTCCGCCCTCTTTTGTCTTCACGCGTCTTGTCTTTTTGTGCGCTCTCGATTTGGCGAAGCTCCGCGTACTCCGCGACTGCACTCCGCGAATCGAGCTTCGCGGCGAACCGCGAGTCTCCGACTCCGCGTCTGCGCCAAGCGAACCTCTGTCTGCCTTGGCCAGACTTCGCGGCTTCGTCTCGCGGCCGATCATCGCGATCTGACTTCGCGGCCGAGCTTCGCGACCGAGCTTCGCGGCCTAGCTTCACGATCAAGGGGGAAAAACTTTTCTAAGGGTCGACATTAAAGATGGCCCATCAAGAAGCTGTGCTGGGAGTGCTCGCAGATGCTGCTCGCCGGGATGAGATGGCCAACCGTGTTGGTACACATCCGGCCAAAACTACTAAGCCCACGTGAGTCGTGCTCGGTGTGGGAAACAAGTAGTAGTGGTGGGAATTTCCGGACGTAGAGAGGGGCAGGTTGGGGCAAAGGGATGCTCGGTGACTACCGGCCCAATGACACTAACACGATCATCCAGCACATCTAGATGCGCGAAGAGAAAGAGCCGAGTATGGTGGAGTTCCACTTGAACATGAGGGAGTGGAAATGTGTGAATCATGACGCTCGAGATTCAGATCACGATGGTGACGGCGTGGCGATGGAGGACTACTGCTGACCATATTCGCAACACAGCATCCTATCGCGTTAGCCTGAAATGGGGACAAACAAATAAGGGTCGACCGTTGACCATGTTCGAAACACGGGACCGTGTCACAAATGTTGTCGAATATCCGCAGGGACGTTGGCCCGAAACGATTGTAGGGCCCTTAGGTCCAGCATTCATGGAGAGCCCTTAAGCTTAGTATCCACGTCGTCCGAGGGTCCTTTTGGATGTGGAAGAGGATGAGGATCCAAATAGTGAGCTCACGAAGCTTGGTCATGGGATGAGGGGAATGTCCCTGTGAAAATCCCATGCTTCGGGCTTTTTTGTCAAAACACATCTGAATACGTCAACGAAACGTATTAGAGAGAGGGAGCAGATTCCTTTCCCTTGGGGAAATCTTAGTTTATGGTCATAGAATTCAGACCATGGATTGGAAAAAGGGATCAGGGGACGCATAACATCACAACCTGACGTGAATGAGCTCGAGTCGAGGGACCGAACACCAGGGTTAGGCTGGGCCCGCGGGGAAATACCCGGGCGCTCCTACGTATCTCATAAGGATGAGAATCAAGCCATACGTAGTTCTGGAAGGTGGCAGGGTAAAGTACCAGTGCCAGGGGAAAGGGGA
Source organism: Viscum album (assembly GCA_963277665.1). Classification (NCBI taxonomy): domain Eukaryota; kingdom Viridiplantae; phylum Streptophyta; class Magnoliopsida; order Santalales; family Viscaceae; genus Viscum; species Viscum album. The sequence goes on along the minus strand of OY728133.1, from coordinate 1,016,997,139 downwards.
AGTGCGGACGTGGCCCTTGCACTAAAAGAAGAGGAATTTGATGTATCTTGTTTGTTCTTTGAGGTGAATGGGTTTTTTTTTGTGAAGCGACAGGCCTAGGACTGTAGGTCGTGATGTCGCCACAAGAATCAAGCCGTGATGGGCGTTGACAAATGGCATGGCGCATGGCCAGTACCCAACGTGATGTCCTCTACAGCGAGGTCACCACAATGCGGTGCCGTTTTTCATCGTGCGGCCAGGACGATAATGTCACAGTTTAAGGTCGTATGATAGGACCAAGCATGCATTTTATCGTCATGCAGCGTAGACGTAGCAGAGACGACGCTAAGCGGGAAATGTGCGCAGTGTTGTAAAACACAATTGACGGAGACATGATCCCACATCAAATTGTACGCCATCCGGAGGTGAAACAGGGAGAGAGACTGGCTTCCTGAATGGGTTGTACCCGGAGACAGGGCGTCTGGGCGGTCCTGCGTGTCCCATGAGGATGGGAATTTGAACGTAGTCCCGAATGGGTCTTAGTTTATGGTCTTAGAGCTCGGACCATGGGAGCCCCAAAGGGCGCCAGATTGTAGCTTTGTCCCCCTAACATGCAAAGATGCACTGAGGGATAGCGCCAAAAGTGTCGAGATTCCACCCGGACATGATGGGGTGGAAAATGATGTGAATCATGCAACCAACATTCAAAGACTGAAGGGGCTGGCGTGACGACATGGGATTACTGCTGACCATATTCGCAACACAGCATCCTATCGCGTTAGCCTGAAATGAGGACTAACAAAACGAGCATCGACCGCTGACCATATTCGCAACGCGGGATTTTATCGATTTGTTGTCCGTAACCCTGGAGGGTGTTGGCCCGTATCGGTATGAGAGCCCTTGGGCGTAGTATCCAGGCCGTTCTTGGGGGTCCCTCTGGGTGTGAAAGATGATGTAAGTCCAAATAGAGGGGAACACGAAGCTTGACAAGTGGAAGGAACTTGACCAAGTTGAATCTGACACTCTTGGTCCTAGACCAGAGTACTCTCAATACATGGGTGAACCACTACAGGGAGCCAAGGGACTCAACCGTGAGGGTGATCGAGAGATGGCAGATTCCCAGGGGAAGGGGCGGCATGATGCCCACAACCTTGTATCATACCTACGCACCCCCCTGCTGGAGAGGGATGGACCAAGTGGCCTAGGTGACCGGGAAATCAGGAGATCTCCCCGAGGTGGGGCTGGACCCGAATCTTAGACATTCAGGTGGTCCTACGTATCCCATTAGGATGGGAATCAAGCCACACGTAGTTCTGAAAGGGTGCCTTTTAATGTCATGCAGGACAGGGGATAGGAGGACTGAACCTCAGAATGGGGGCGTGCGTGGTGCAGTTGTTGCGTACTTGACGTGAATGAGGACGTAGTCCTACACTGCGCCACTCAGTCCTGTGATCAGGGTCCTGAAGGCAGGATTAGAGGAGTAAATTTGCTGAACTCAAGCTGGGTTCGGGGACAAGGGGTCTTGAACGTAGTTCCAGATGAGAGTCTTAGTTTATGGTCTTAGAGCTCGGACCATGGGTGGTGACAACTCCCGAGCAAGCACAGAGGTCAACCCAATCCCTAAGCCCACGTGAGATAAACTCGGTGTGGGAAACAAGGGGGGGATCCTTATCGCAATACTTGGGGAATCCATTAAAGGGGAGTCAGCAGAGAGTTCCGAAGGACACCTTTGATGCAGCTTGTTCCTCAAACGCGCAGACGTGCACGGGGGAAAGGTACCAGGAGTCCCGAAATTCTACTTGGACACGATGAAGTGATGAAGGGTGTGAATTGTGTACCCGGCATTTGGGCTTAATGGGTTGGCGTGACGACAGAGGAAAACTGTTATCCATGAAGGAAACACAGCGTCTGTATCGCGTTAGCCTGAGGTGGGAGAAACAAACGAGCATCGACCGCTGACCATATTCGCAACGCGGGATTTTATCGATTTGTCGTCCGAAACCCTGGGGGGCGTTGGCCCGTATCGGTAGGAGAGCCCTTGGGCTTTGTATCCAGGCCGTTCTTGGGGGTTCCTCCGGGTGTGAAAGATGGTGAAAGCCCTGATGCGGGGATACGCAAAGCCTGGAAAGCGGGTGCGGACGTGTCCGAGTAAAGCTTGGCATTCCAGGTAATGAACCAGAGTACTCTTAAGCACATTGGAGAACCGCCGAAAAAGAGGGATCGACGAAACAAATCAGAAGGGGGTGGGAGCATGGCGTGGTCATCACGAGACCGTCGTGAATGAGGACATAATCCCACACCGCACCATATGATCCCCTAATGGAGGAAGGATAGGCCAGGGGGCCAAGATGGGATGAGGATTCCCGAGGAATGGGGCTGGACCCGGATCTTGGACATCCAGGTGGTCCTACGTATCCCATCAGGATGGGAATCAAGCCACATGTAGTTCTTGAAATGTAGTTTAACGTCATACCGGACGAGGAGGGGAATAACATATCCCTATGCAAGGTGTACAGTATGGCGAAAAACCGACTTGAGGACATAGCCCTACGCCATGCCGTACAATCCTATAAGATAGGTCCTGGGCCGCGGCCTGGAAAGGCCGAGGGGCCTGGGGCTGAGCCTCGGAAGGGGAGTCGTATGACACGGTACATGATCCCGACGTGAATGAGGACGTAGTCCTACACCACACCGTACGCTCCGGGTGAGGAATCCTGGGCTGTGGGCCCGATCACTGGCACCACCTGGGGAAGTTTGTCACCTCAGGATGGGGCAAAATGAATCACTGTTGACCATATTCGAAACACAGCGTTCCTATGGTGACCCGCATGGGGGCAACAAATGAGCGTCGACCGCTGACCAAATTCGCAACGCGGGACTTGTTTCGATTTGTTGCTTGAGAAACCCTCGGGGGCGTTGGCCCGTATCGGTAGGAGAGCCCTTGGGCTTTGTATCCAGGCCGTTCTTGGGGGCCCCTCCGGGTGTGAATCCATCCACGAAAGGGGCAAACACCTCCAGGGGGGAATGTGCAGCCAGGTCGAGGCTTGCTCGACGTGGGTCGGGGCAAAATTGTGCACCCTGCCGTGTCTTGACCCGAGGGGAAGATTTTGGCTTTTGGGATGGGCCAACGGACGAAATGTCCGGGCGTTCCTACGTATCTCATAAGGATGAGAATCAAGCCATACGTAGTTCTTGAATGCCATGCAGTTTAGCGTCATGCGGTGAGGACGTGGGAGGGTAGAAGAACGGGAGTGGGCGCATGGTGCGACCTTTACAATCTTTGCGTGAGTGGTGTTTCATGAGCGGGGCCAAGAAGGCCGACGCCCTGCTACACAAAGATCCTCCAAGGAGACCATTCCCAGGGGGAATAGTGGAAGAGAGAAGCTTGGGGCTGGGCTCGAGACAAGGTGTCCGAGCGTTCCTACGTATCTCATAAGGATGAGAATCAAGCCGTACGTAGTTCTTGACATGCAGTTTAACGTCATGCGGGACGAGGGGCATCTCGTTCGGGGATGTGTGCGGCATGGTACATGATCCCAACGTGAGAACGTAGTCCTACACTGTACCGTACAACCCCGTAAGAGGGTGAGTCGGAGAGACACGAGGGGGGCCTGGGGCCAGACCTCGGTGGAGACGGGGCCAGGGGCCCAAAGAGGCCGAGGTGCCTGAGGCTAAGCCTTGGTCAGGAAGAACTGACTGACTTGCAGTTTAACGTCTTGCAATGAGGACGGAGATACAGTTTAAGGTCATGCGGGACCAAGTCGCAGTTTTGGGTCATGCAGGACCAATGCAGTTTAATGTCATGCAGGACCCCCTCGCAGTTTAGGGTCATGCAGGACCAGTGCAGTTTAATGTAATGCAGGACCCTCTCGCAGTTTAGGGTCATACAGGACCAGTTTTGCCTTAGGCGAAGTATCGCTTGAGGAATCTGGCATTGGTGGGGGGGGGGGGTTACACGCTCTCTATCTGTGGTCACCAAGGAGTATGCTCCATTGGGGTAAACCTTATGGATGATATAAGGTCCTTCCCATTTGGGTTCTAACTTGGGCGGTTTCCTTCCGGGAATCATTGGCGCTCGCAGGGCCAGCACCAGGTCACCCTGTAGAAAAGAGCGGAGACGAACCTTATTGTCAAAAGCTCTTGCCATCTTGTCCTGATGCCTTTCCAGATTGTGCAGGGCACGAAGCCGGTTCTCGTCCAGTGCCTCTAACTCAGCTAGACGGATCTCGGCTACCTCATCTGATGTCTGGTGATCATAAACTGCCGTGCGTAGCGACGTCAGCTGGATCTCAATGGGTAGGACGGCCTCAGCTCCATACACCAGGGAATATGGGGTCACCTGGGTAGAGTTGCGAGTCGTCGTCCGGTAAGCCCAAAGGGCGTTGGGGAGCTTGTCCGGCCAACTCTTCTTGTTCTGACCAACCATCTTCTGCAGAATGTTAGAGAGGGTCTTGTTGAATGCCTCGATCTGTCCATTCGCCTGTGCGTGGTAGCGGGAGGTATGGTTTGACCAGATGTCGTACTTAGCGTACAATTTCTTCAATTCAGCTGCTCGGAAGTCGGTGCCGTTGTCAGTGAGGACGGCGTGAGGGACCCCAAACCGGTGGATGATGTTGGAGCTCACAAAGTCGACGACGGAACGAGCCTTGACCTCTTTGAGCGGAACTGCTTCTGCCCACTTGGAGAAGAAGTCTGTAGCAGTCAGGATGAACCTACACTGGCGGGCTGTTGCCGGCGGGTACGGTCCCACTACATCGAGTCCCCATACCGCAAATGGCCAAGAGTACTTGGTGGGGTGGAGGGGTTCTGGCGGCCGATGCAAGAAGTTGGCGTGCACTTGGCACGCGTGGCATCTCTTGGCGTATCCAATACAATCGTGGATCATGGAGGGCCAGAAGTACCCTAGCCTCCGGATTTGATGGGACAGCTTCGGCCCAGCTTGATGGGCGCCACAGGAACCGGCGTGAACCTCTTGCATAACTTGAGGTATCTCTGCTCCTTGGATGCAACGGAGGAGGACACCATCAAAACTCCGTTTATAGAGGGTCTGCTCAAGACTGGGGCCGCTCTGGAGGGTAAATTGAAGTGCGCGGCGTCGGATTCGCTCGCGCTCGGCCCGGTTGTCCGGGAGCTGGCCATTTTGGAGATAATCGACAAAAGGTGCTCTCCAATCGGGGGTCGTTTCAACCACTGCGTCTGACGAACCTGGGACTCCTGATACGGAGGGTCCGGCGGTGAGATGACTTACCCGTAGGCTATCACGGTCCTCTTGGGTGACGGGAGCAATGACTCTATGGTGGGCCACGTGTATGACCAGATCATCTTGCTCGGGTTCTGCGAGCGATGCGGCTAAGCCAGCTAGGGCGTCCGCTTGGCCGTTCTGCGACCGCGGGACATGGGTAAACTCTGGCCGAGGAGAGAACTGGGCCATTAGGAGGAGGGTGTACTCCAGCAACGGTGCAAGCTCTGGCTTCCTGACGACGTAGTCGCCATTAACCTATTTGATTACCAGTTCAGAATCTCCCTTCACATGTAGATGGGGTACATGGATCTCAAGGGCCAACTCGAGGCCGGTGATGAGAGCTTGGTACTCTGCCTCGTTGTTCGTACAACCTTCTGACAACAGGAAGGAGTACGGTAGGACGGCTTGCGTCGGGGTAATGAAAACAATACCCAGACCCACTCTGTTGAGCTTGGGGTCGTTGAGCCTTCTACCAGTGGGGCTCCGGGAGGCGCCGTCGAAATGCATTTGCCAACACGGGACAGCGTGATCGACCGAGAGGATCGTCTCGTCGGGAAAATCCAGGTCCAGGGATTGATCCGCGGAGGTTGGATGGGCAGCTAAAAAGTCTGCCAATGCCTGTCCCTTGACGGCCTTTTGAGGCACAAACCTGATGTCAAACTGCTGGAGAATCACCGCCCACCGTGCTAGCCGGCCGGTCAGCATGGGGCGGTTCAGGATGTACTTCAGCGGATCCACCCGAGAGATCAATTGCACGTCGTGGTGTTGCAGGTAGTGTCGCAACTTCTGCACGGCGAAGACGAGCGCAAGGCAGCTCTTTTCGATAAGGGAATATCTGACCTCCGTATCGAGAAGCATGCGACTGAGATAGTAGAGACTGTTCTCAGTGCCCTCGTTGTTCTTCTGGGCGAGCAGCGCGCCGAGGGATCTCTCCAGGGCGGTCACGTAAAGGACCAGCGGCTTTCCAGAGACGGGTGGCATCAAGACCGGAGGTTGGAGCAGGTACTGCTTGATTTCCTCGAAGGCGATCCGACACTCCTCATCCCATTCGTAGGCGGCGCCTTTCTTCATGAGCCGAGAAAAGGGCTTACACCTGCCGGCCAGGTTCGCAATGAATCGGCGTATATAGGCTAAGTGGCCTTGCAAGCCTCGAAGCTCCCGAATGTTGCTCGGGGGAGGCATTTGGCTGATGGCCTTGATCTTCTCCGGGTCGATCTCGATACCTCGGTATCTGACAACAAAGCCCAGAAACTTCCCGGAGGTGACCCCGAAGGCACACTTCAGTGGGTTCATCTTCAGGTGACGGGAACGGAGGAAACCGAACACTTTCTCAAGGGCTTTGAGATGGTCCTGGCGCTGATATGATTTGACTACAAGGTCATCCACGTAGCATTCCACCAATGTCCCGAGGATCGGTTTGAATATGCGATGCATGGCCCTTTGATAAGTGGCACCTGCATTTTTCAAACCGAATGGCATTACCCGGTAGCAAAAGGTGCCCTGGGGAGCCCTGAAGGCAGTGGACTCCTCATCTTCGGGGGCCATCCGGATCTGGTTATACCCGGAATACCCATCCATGAAAGAGAGGGCTTGGAACCCGGCCGTGGCGTCAATCAACAGCTCTGTCACCGGGAGTGGGAAGTCATCCTTTGGGCAGTGGCGATTGAGATCGCGGAAGTCGATGCAGACTCTAATCTGCCCATTCTTCTTCCTGACTGGCACAATGTTGGCGAGCCATTTGGGGTACTGGACCTCTTTGACGAAGTTGGCCTTGATTAGCTTATCAACTTCGGCCTCAACCATAGCGCCATGGGAAGGGTGCATTTTCCTGGGCGGCTGCTTAAACCCACGATGTTTTACTGGGAGGCCCAGACGGTGGACGGCCACTTGGGGATCCAGCCCTGGCATCTCATCGTAACTCCAGGCAAACACATCGCGGTGCTGTTTGAGGAAGTCCACATACTGCTGCCGCTCCTCGAGGGACATGGCCGCACTGATTAATGTGGGTCTTGGATCTGCCTCGCTACCAAGGTTCACCTGTACCAGCTCATCGACCGTGGTAGAGACGCCTTCTTCAAAGGCTGGGGGAGCATCCTCCAATCTTCCTCCCCAGCCGTGGGGGGATTTCCCGTGACGGAAGGTACTTCCGGGCTCTCAAGACCCGAGGGGCAGCTGGTGCCGGCTTGGGCAGCAGCGGTCATCACATCAGGAGACTCACTCGTCGTGGAGACCATAGCAATGAATGCATTTGACCCTATCCCATCCGGCCGTCGGCCTAAGGGGCCACGCTTGATGATATCAAAGTAGTGGTGACGTGTCGGCCAGAGTCGGTTGATTCCGGCCCGGCGAAATAGACACGTATGGCGCACCGCCGTTGTCATGAGCTTGACATCCCGGTACCGTACAGGGGTAGGAGATTCCGGGATGACCCGAGCCTGGTTGATGTAGGAGTACGAGGTGATTTTCCGCCGTCGCTTGGACGCGGGAACATGCCTTCCTTGCGTACCCGAAACAACGAAACATTGTCCCATGTCGGGGGTCGTGGCCTCCAACCGGTGGATCGGGAGGATGTAGGCGTCGTCCATGCTCGCCCAGGGATCACTTGTGATTGGGGCGGGCTCATCCTCGCTGACCAGGATCTGCTTGTCCTTACTTTTGTAATAACCCGCATCCAGATAGTGGGCCTCACAAGAAGCGAAAGGGGACGCGTCTCCTTGGAGCACGCCTACTCGGCCGTTGAGCGAGTACTTAAGGCACTGGTGATACGACGAGGGAACCGCTGCATGCAGATGGAGCCATGGCCTGCCCATCAATGCGTTGTAGACGGTGTCCTGAGAAACAACCATGAATTCGGTGCTGGCAATTAAGCCACCGAACTGGGTCTTCAGACGGATCTTGCCGACCGGGGTTTGCTCTGTCCTGTCGTACCCCTGGATCCTGAGGTCATAGGGAGTCAAATCACCTTCGGACAAACCCAGCTTTCGCAGCGTCCGGGTCGGAATTAGATTGATTCCGGAACCCGTGTCAACGAGGCAGCGACGGACTTCCACACCGTTAAAGTGGCCAGTGATATACAGTGGGCGAATGTGCCCCTATATAGGGGGGTCTTCATCTTCACCAGAGAACGAGATAACCGCCTGACATTCGGCGTTTTCAATCGTCTCGGTATGGAAGGCCTCCGCGGCTGCCACTTCCGTCTCGAACTGGAGGGGGCTCCTTAGGGCCTCGGCAAGTGCCTCGCGCATCTCGGATGACAAGCGCAGGGCCTCAAGGATGGAAAGCCTCGCCGGAATGCCGACTAGGTGCTTTAGGACATCATACTTGCGTGCCAAACGCGAACCTCTCCTTACAGGGGGTTTTTCGGCATTTGGAGGCATAGAGGGTCCTGCTGGTTGAACTGGCGGTCAGCTAGCACTAGGTACATCCTGCCGCCTGCTAGTAGAAGCCTGGAGAGTAGTCGCCGGGCTAAGATCGAACAGCGGGGGATGGCCCGTCGCCGGGCGAGACTGGCTGTGATACGAACGAGGCGGCTCTCCCTGATCCAGCAACACGAACGACGGTGGAGGTAGAGCCAAGGGCGCTGGATGGGTCTGCGCGTGCTGAGATCTGCGCTGAGCCTGCTGCCTGGTCTCGGTAGCGTGCACGGCTTGGTCACAAGTGCCTGCTGACATACCTCGGTGACCGGCGCGATTGCGATTCCGCTGACGTCGATGTCGGCTGGGAACGTTGGGGCGGTCTTCCTGGGGTTCCCCCTCGTCGAGGGTCATATAGGGCTTTACCAGCTCCACGGTGTTAACCGAAGCGTACCCTTGACTGTCACTCGAAGATTTATCCACCGCTGGGCGGATTCTGGGGGGAATGCCCATTTCGGGAGGCATAAAGTCGCCGAGAGTGCGGGATGACGACGGCACTGGCGGTGCACGTTGCTTCTTCTTGCGTCGCCGCTGCTTGCCTTTTTGGGCAGAGGTCGACTGTGAAGACGATGTTGAGGCGCCAACTACTTCTTCTGAAGGTTCCGACTGCTTCAAGCATGCCCGGATGATACCCTGGGCACGGACGACAGTTTTTCGAGCCATCCAGTTGTCGTATTTCTGGGACCCGCGGCTAGGGACCTGCTGCCACTCACCCTCGCTGTCACTGCCGATTTCCAATCCTGCAAAGACGCCTGCCACCTGCGCTGGCGCTGGGCCCAACTTGACTATGTTGTTGTTGACCTGGTCCTGAAGCCAGTCTTTAAACACATAGGCATCGCTTGATGGTGTGCCCCAGGATCCGATGATAAGGGCAGTAGTTGGGGTGATCAGTGAGATGCGCCTCTGCCGGCCTCCTGCACTCAGGCAGACGCACGATCCCTTGCTCTAGAGCACTTCGGAAGTAACCAGGGACCTGATTTTCGTTAAACGAATAGGTATGGTACTTTCTTTCCGGGTAAGGGGCCCCGGGGGCCTGATCCTGTCGAGGGTCCGGAGGGGCCTGCCGAGGGGGCGGCGCCTGGTTGTCTCGCCTAGGTGGCGGTGGCGCGTTGCGCGGGGGAACCTGTCGGTTCTGAGGCGGTCGCTGCTGGGCAGGAGCCTGTGCTTGAGGTGGAGGACCTCTGCGGGGTTGCGGGGGTGGTGCCGCCGGTAACAATTCCAGCTGCCTCGGGGCTTCTATTTGAGCCACTGCGGCGGGTTCAGCCCTGGCGGCCCTCCTGGCTGGGATCATAGGGGGTAGCAAACGTGCCTGACTAGCCTGTTGCAGGGCCTCCTCGAGGCGCTGGGCCTTATCCGAGAAGTCTCTGAACCCCCCAGGGTAGTTCTGGGTAATCAATGAGGGTACCAGCTCTGTCTTTACGTTCCCCACACACATCGTCAGTAATTGCTCCTGAGTCAGCGGCATATCGAGGGAATACGTAAGTCCTTTCCACCGGGCGATGAAGTCTGCAACCCGCTCATCAGGCCTCTGTTTGCACTTAAAGAGGTCCGCGATGCTGGTCTTCCGCGTGGTGGAGCTGAACTGGTACAAGAACTGCCGGCGAAGATCCTCCCAGCCGGTCACTGATCCGATGGGGAGCTGGCTGTACCAGACGAATGTCGGACCTTCCAACGTCTGTACAAAACATCGGAGCTTAGCGGCTTCTTGCTGAGCCGGGGTCCCCAGCATGGGGCCACACCTGGAAGAGAAATGAGCCAAGTGCTGGGGTGGGTCCCCTGTCCCGTTAAAAGGCGAGAAAGTGGGGTTCCCAAAACCCGGAGGCGCGGGCATATCATCCACCCACGCGGGATAAGGCTTGCCATCCGGTGGGACCGCCACCTGCCGTGTCTCCAACGCCTCGAGGCGGGCTGTGAGTGCCGCAATAAGGTCCTCCGGGTGGGGGTCCCTGTCTTGACGGGGGTCCCTAACCACAAGCGCATTGCCAGGTTCTTCAACACGGTAGACGGCTTCTGCTGCTCGCGGGTTGACTGGTTGGACGACCTGTTGGGCGACCGGGGGAACCCGGGTTGGGTTCTTCAGATTGCCCCGTCGCTCAGGGGGGTTTGGCGAGACGTATCGCGCCCTCTTGCCGTACGTTCCGGCATCCGCCCTGTCCGCGGCAGTAGCATGATCAGGGTTGCCCGGAGGCATCTCACCGGGGGGAAATTGTTCCTGCCCCTGCTGTCCCGGCCTGGGATTACCGTAGTCGGGTCGTCGCTCTGCGGCGCGCTCAGCCAAGAGTTCGTCGACCAGCCTCTTATGCTCAGCAAGCTGCTGGCGCAACGTGGCCTTCTCAGGGTCTTCGTCCGTTTTCTGCACGGAGGCGGACGGATCGGAGTGCTTGACTATCCCGACATGCTCCTTACCCTTGCCAGTGCTTCGACCGAGTGCCAGTGACTCGGTGGGTACGGGGAGGCCTAGCAGGTTCCTTTGCTGACGGGTGACTCTCCCTGATGGGTCGAGCAGTGGCGGTACGCCTTCGGATGGTAAGTCCCCATCAAGGAACTCAAGCTCATCTTCCTTATCCACAACGTCGGCCATGTGGACTGTGACCCCTCTTGAGGGCATATCCTCAATGTCGCATAGCGAATCGGGCTGTCGTCGGATAGGGTCGAAGAGGAGAGCGGCATAGCGTCCCCAACCACGGACTTGCACATGGGGGGTGGCTTTCCTGACGATCTTGCGGAGTGCCTTGAAACTCTGGATGCATTTTCGTTGGAGGGCACTCTGGTGATCGGGCGACTTGGGGTGCTGGGCCACAAGGAGCGCCGCTGCATCAATTAGGCGGCACTGTTTGCCAATCTCCTCGAAGTGCTCTCGACTCCTGGGGTACACTACCCGTTCCCAACGGAGGCGGAAGTGCGTCGCCCACAGGGTCCGACAAAAGAATCCCACTTCTTCAGGGGTAAGCGACTCGGGTACGCGAAAATTTAGTGCCGCCGTGGGCCAGAACTTCTCTGGGAAGTAGTCCGCTGCAAGAATACTCCAGAAGCTCCTGGGTTCGTCCTCGGGGTTCGGCCCTGCATTTCCCCACTCATCAACCGGGGGTGGCTGAGGGACCGGTAGCGGTAACGAGACGGACCTCTGGGATAGCAAACTCGGCGGTGGAGAATACGGCGAGCGAGCAGACTGGCCACCGTACTCTGGGCCCTCCTCTGAAGAGCGAGGTGACCTGACCACAATGTCACGATAGGACAGGCTAACAGCCACTGCTTTGGGTACGGGAATTTCCGTTACCGGTGTCCGGTCATGTCGTGGCTCTACCACCGTTGACCCCCAAAACAGCTCCTCGTGATCCCGAGTAGAGGTAGAGGGCGCTTCGGGTGACGGTGGCGGTGACTGCGCGGTCGAAACCTGCGGAATTACCAGGATTTCTTCCTCCTGGATGTACCTGCGGAGAGAGACGGGAATCCGGTGGACCTCAAATTCCGGGAGGACGAGGCTGACGCGTCTGGTTCCTGCCCCAGTCCTTGATACAGAGGAGCTGGGAGAAGGTTCCATCGCTGAATCGCATTCCGCTTCCGAATCGGAGAAGCGGGCAGGTTTGATCTCCCCCTGGGCCTTCCCAGGATTCTTCTTGTGGCGGCGACGACCCGCTCTTCTGCCCCTGGGTGGCTCTTCGGGACAGGGTTGCCCCCTATCAGGCAGCCCTGGGGCGGCACTAGCGTCGTGGCGGAGAGGGCCCCCACTTGAGACAGCCGGGGTGCCGGGGGCACCAGGGCAAATATCAAAGGGTACATGGGGAGGACCTCCATGAACAGTACCCACGTGGGCGGGGCCTCTATTGGAACCAGCAGGAGCATGGGGAAGGCCTCCATGGTCGGTGCGAGTGGAGCGAGGCTGACCTTCACTCCTTGAGTTGCTGGGGCGAGAAGGATCTTCGCCAGTCGCAGAGAGGATGTAGGGGGGGGGGGGGGGCCCACGTCGAAGGACCGGATGGACGGTGCCTTCAAAAGGATGGACTTCATACCCTGTACAGCGGGCGCGGGAAATGTTTCCGCGCTGAGCGTCACTGCCCCGGGGCAGGTCTTCCTGCAGGATGGGGGCAGCACGAGGCATGCCTCCACGACGAACCTCGGAGCGGGGAAGGCCCACGCTCTGTGGAGTAGTGGTACGGGGAGGACCTCCGTACGGGGTGGCATCACCGCGGGTTAGTTCGCGACGATCATCACTGGGGCCTGCAACCCGGAGCGTCAACCCGGCCTGCCCATGGGGCGGCTGGGGTCTCAATCTTGGTTGGGCGAAGGGGTGCCCCTGCTCAATGTAGGCGGGGGCTTCATAATGTACGTCGGAGGTGGCTCGGGCCACTATAGCTGTCGATGTGGACGCATCTAGGCGAGCGTCCTCAGCCCGGGCCCAGCGCTGACGTCGGGTCAGGCGGGCCGGTGTAGGTGGTGCAGGGACATAGTCTGCCTGTTCTTCCTGCGGGGCCGGACGGCGGCGCTGACGTGACCGGACGGGAGCTCTCGCCTGGGGGTCCTGGGTCGAGGCCCTGAGCGGGCTGAGCCGGACAACACCTGCCTCTTCAGCGTAAGGCGAAGAGTCGTCAAGGCGTTCCGGGGATAGGCTCTCGAAACGATTGAATGTCTGGGTGGGGAGCGGAGGCTCCCTGCGTGGCCTGTTGGGGCGGCGTTGACGGCGGGGCCTGGAAGCCTCCAGGTCCAAACGGGCCATATCCCTGGTCGGGATGACCCCTTGTTCCTCATACCTGCGCACGAGGCTGTTGATCACCCTTCGTTGGATGACCTCTGATGGGTAAAGGGGACGTGGACGTCCCGCATCCCGTGACGTGGCAGCTGTCGTGGCGGTAGTGGCGCCATGTGGAGTGGCCGTAGTGGTGTTGCCCTTGCCCCTGCGCGGGCGAGGAGCGGATGGTGACCGCATCTCTGCAATAGCAACCTGGTTCCTGGAAAACGAAGGGATCAACTCATCAGTACTGAGAGGAAAAGGATTGACAGCCAGTGCCCCAGCGTTCTTCTATCCTCCATGTTTGTGAGAAGGATCCACGCCAACACGCTGCAGAGCGGAGTGCCCCACGTTCTACTACCCCGACCTCTGGTGAGTTCCACGACAGGCCCGCCATTTACTTGGCGGGACCAGGCAACGGATATCTGAATACGGTGACACGTCAATCTACTGGTGTCTCGAACGCTACTAATCTCCATGCTGAGGAGAAGAATTTCACGCCGGGTTCACCATTTCTGTTTCCGACGCTTTCGCCGGGGCGCGCGCATCCGTCTGTGAGGACGCGCGGCTGTGTTGCCCCGCATTCCCGCTTTCCAAAGGCGGGCGGCATTCGTTCCTTGTTCAGGTACGTCTTCTCCTTGATCGAAACGGGATGATGGGATGTCGGTTCTTCCTCCTGTGGATTCCTCCTCAGAACTCTTCACCTAGTCCGGGTCTCCCTTATAGATTTAATACGTAGTTCGTGAAACTCTTCCCGGTGCCATATCGTCATGGACGCCGGTTAATTACACTACTTCCGTCAAGACTTTCCATAGGGTCTTGACATGGTAGCGACCTTCGGTCAGAGTAAACGGCAACATCAGGAATGTCGGGGCATCTCTGGGTGCGTGGACATTGGGGAACCTGTATTCTTCCTCATAAGAGGGCATCTCAAGGGTGCAGAACCCGAGGCGTACATCTGAGGTTTTCCTCAGCTTCCTGTGTTTAGCACAGGGTATGTTGCAAGATTAACGTCTAGCAGAGACGGTTACACCAAAGGCGTTCCATCCGAGGTTTTCCTCAGGCATCTCATGTTTATCACGAGGTAGGTCGCGAGTTTAACGTCTTGCGGAGACGGAATGAGGGTGATCAGAACGTCCCATAGAGACGGACCAGATTGGTATATCCCTATGAGGGAACACCTGGAAGGTTTACCATGGCGATGGATCAGAACGCCCAATGCGGACGGATCCGAGGTGGTGCACTCCCTATAGGGGAAAAGGGAGATGAATCGGGGTGTACACAGAGGACAGCGACCCGGAGATATGATGGGGCTTACACATGGAAAGCGGCCCATGCGCCGCTAGGAGCAGCGAGGTGGTGGATGGCATGATCCCACCGGGATGTGGCGGCCCGGGTGAGAATCAGGATGGGTGACGGATGGATGAGTGAAGTGGAGGAGGATGAAAAGGGACCATCGCAGGGGCGACGGTGAAGTTGGGCTTGAGCCTTGAAGAGGCTTCCTACGTATCCCCGTGGCAGGGAATCAAAGTCCGCGTAGTTCGGGATGGTGCCGGTAAACCGACGTGAATTGGGTGATGGGTGGGCTTGAACCTCGTGGAGGCTTCCTACGTACCATGCCTTAACACGGATCAAAGTCCCCGCAGTTCAAATGGTCACAACGGCTTACCGCTGGACTGGAATGGGACCCGACGTGAATGAGCGACGGGTGGGTGTGTCGGTGAACCGACGTGAAAGTAGACCTTGGTCCACTATTGGTGGGCTCGAACCTCATAAAGGCGTCCTACGTACCATGCCTTGACACGGATCAAAGACCTCGTAGTTCGGAGAATACAGTTTAACGTCATGCGGGACGAAAGTGACCCCTGACGTGAATAAACGACGGGTGAGTGTGTCGGTGAACCGACGTGAAAGTAGACCTTGGTCCACTATTGGTGGGCTTGAACCTTGTGGAGGCTTCCTACGTACCATGCCTTGACATGGATCAAAGAACTCGTAGTTCAAATGGGGTTTGTGGATCGCAATGGCTTACCACTGGACCAGGGTGCAGTTTAACGTCGTGCTGGATGGGGGTGAAACCCGACGTGAAAGACGGGTGGGCTTGAACCTCGTAGAGGCTTCCTACGTACCATGCCTTGACATGGATCAAAGATCTCGTAGTTCAGGTGGGTCACAACGGCTTACCGCTGGACCGGGGTGCAGTTTAACGTCGTGCTGGACGGGGGTGAGACCCGACATGAAAGACGGGTGGGCTTGAACATCGTAGAGGCTTCCTACGTACCATGCCTTGACATGGATCAAAGACCTCGTAGTTCAGGTGGGTCACAACGGCTTACCGCTGGACCGGGGTGCAGTTTAACGTCGTGCTGGACGGGGGTGAAACCCGACGTGAAAGACGGGTGGGCTTGAACCTCGTAGAGGCTTCCTACGTACCATGCCTTGACATGGATCAAAGACCTCGTAGTTCAGGTGGGTCACAACGGCTTACCGCTGGACCGGGGTGCAGTTTAACGTCGTGCTGGACGGGGGTGAAACCCGACGTGAAAGACGGGTGGGCTTGAACCTCGTAGAGGCTTCCTACGTACCATGCCTTGACATGGATCAAAGACCTCGTAGTTAAAATGGGGTTTGTCAGGGTCGGTGCTCACTCTAAGCCCACGTGAGTCATGCTCGGTGTGAGAAACAAGAGGTTGCAAGGAACTGACGATCACGTCGCAAAGGGTGCGTCCGTGAGAAGCGAAGAGGGGCTTACGCGTTGAGCAGCCCATGGTGTTGGGACTTACTCCAGGATGGAGGCCCAAAACGGCTTACCGCTAAATCGGGTCACAACGGCTTACCGCTGGATAGGATCACAACGGCTTACCGCTGGATAGGTATCACAACGGCTTACCGCTGGATGAGGTCACAACGGCTTACCGCTGGATAGGGATCACAACGGCTTACCGCTGAATAGGATCACAACGGCTTACCGCTGGATTGGGTCACAACGGCTTACCGCTGGATAGGGATCACAACGGCTTACCGCTGGATGGGGGTCGCAACAGTGGATGGGGCTTACGCGAGGAAGCTTCCCGGGTGCCACTAAGGAGCGACACTGGTGAATGGGGCTTACGCAAGAAGCTGCCCGGGTGCCACTAAGGAGTGGCAATGGTGAATGGGGCTTATGCTAGGAAGCTGCCCGGGTGCCACTAAGGAGTGGCAATGGTGAATGGGGCTTACGCTAGGAAGTTGCCCGGGTGCCACTAAGGAGTGGCAATGGTGAATGGGGCTTACGCTAGGAAGCTGCCCGAGTGCCGCTGAGGAGCAGCACTGGTGAATGGGGCTTACGCTAGGAAGCTGCCCGGGTGCCACTAAGGAGTGGCACTGGTGAATGGGGCTTACGCTAGGAAGCTGCCCGGGTGCCACTAAGGAGTGGCACTGGTGAATGGGGCTTACGCTAGGAAGCTGCCCGGGTGCCGCTATGGAGCGGCACCGGTGAATGGGGCTTACGCTAGGAAGCTGCCCGGGTGCCGCTAAGGAACGACAATGGTGAATGGGGCTTACGCTGGGAAGCTGCCCGGGTGCCGCTAATGAGTGGCACTGGTGAATGGGGCTTACGCTAGGAAGCTGCCCGGGTGCCGCTATGGAGTGGCACTGGTGAATGGGGCTTATGCAAGAAAGCTGCCCGTAATGTCTTTCTCATGTCTGGCCATGAGGGCATCCCAACTCACTGGTGAATTGGGCATCCTATCATTTGTTAGATAGGGAGAATACTACAGTTTAGAGACATGTAGGTAGGACTATTGGCATCTCACGCTTGGAGCATGAGGCATCTCTCTCTTGGAACAAGAGGCATCCTATCATTTGTTAGATAGGGAGTACTACAGTTTATAGTCTTGTAGATAGGACTATTGGCATCTCACGCTTGGAGCATGAGGCATCTCTCGCTTGGAACAAGAGGCATCCTATCATTTGTTAGATAGGGAGTACTACAGTTTATAGTCTTGTAGATAGGACTATTGGCATCTCACGCTTGGAGCATGAGGCATCTCTCGCGTGGAACAAGAGGCATCCTATGTTCGGCACATAGGGATTACTACAGTTTATAGTCATGTAGAAAGGACTGTTAGCATCTCATGCTTGGAGCATGAGGCATCTCTCTCTTGGAGAAAGAGGCATCCTATCATTTGTTAGATAGGGAGAATACTACAGTTTAGAGTCATGTAGGTAGGACTGTTGGCATCTCATGATAAGAGCATGAGGCATCTCTCGTATAGGGCAAGAGGCATCCTATCATTTGTTAGATAGGGTGTACTACAGTTTATAGTCATGTAGATGGGACTATTAGGCAGAAGGTGCCTAGAAATGGTTGGTGTTGGGACTTACGCAAAGCAGCCCTTTCTGGTTGAACCTGGCATAGGAGCCAAGTGATTGGGTTTGGAGGAGTTACCTGAGGAATGGTTCGACTCAAGGTACCCGGGGAATCGATGATGAGAATCTCAACTCACGACATGGAAGGAAACCAAGAGGAATATGTCAACTCAAGGTGTTTCATGGTGTGTGGAGGAGTATCTCAAATCATGGTGTTCCATAGGTGGTAGGTGGGAGCGCATAAGGGCGCAATGGAAAATCCCGGCATCCCGGCCCGAAAAGTTCGCGGTGCGACTCTCCATTTTTCATGGGGGTCTGTGACGGTAGCGAAGGGACCGGCAGAGCAGCATCGCGGAGCTTGGTCTCGCGGAGCAGCATCGCGGAGCTTGGTCTCGCAGAGCAGCACCGCGGAGCAAGGGCTCGCGGAGCAAAGGGCTCTCGCGGAGCTTGGTCTCACGGAGCAGCATCGCGGAGTAGCATCACGGAGCATAGGCTCGCGGAGCATGGACTCGCGGATCCTCCGCTCGCGGAGCAGCAACACGAAGGAAGCTGCTCGCGGAGCATGGCTTCGCGGAGCCGCAATGCGGAGCTCCGCTCGGCCGCCCAAGGGGCGAAGTGGCCGTGGCCGTCCTTGGCCGTCCTGAGAAGGGGGGTGAGCTGGGTATTTATAGGCAAGGGGCGCCGCGAAGCTAAACATCCGCGCCGCCTCAGGAGCTTCGCGGCGTGCTCGCAAACGTCAAATGCGTTCGCGGAGCATCACCGCCTCTGGAGCTTCGCGAGGCCGCGATGGTCGGGGCGCTTCGCGGCGGGGCTTCGCGGGACCGCGCTGCACGGGTGCTTCGCATCGGTGCTTCGCATTAGTGCTTCGCGAGGGGTCTTCGCGGGACCGCGCTGCACGGGTTCTTCGCATCGGTGCTTCGCATTAGTGCTTCGCGAGGGGTCTTCGCGGCGCATCGCAAACGTCAAACGGGTTCGCGGAGCCTCTCGCCTCATTGCTTCGCGGCGGCGCTCCGCGATCACGGAGGGGGGCTTCGCGGATGGGCTTCGCGAACCAGATTTCCAGCCCAACTTCAAACGTCCATAACTCCTAATCCGTAACTCCGTTTGGGCCCTACGACCTACCAAATCGAAGCTTGAGAAATGGACTACAATCTTGGATCATGTATGGAAGCATTTGGAAAATTTTGGGGACGCGTTTTTCGGGGTCTACACCCAGCCACCCCTAAGAACGGGGTCCCACGAGGACGAGAAGGGAGAGGCGGACCGCGTTCTGAGGAAACGACTGAGGAAAACGCGTTCATTGGGGTCCATTGTACCTCGATCGCATTGAGGATAAAATCAACTAAATCTCTAAGCCTGTGTGAGCTATGCTCTGTGCAGGAAACAAGAGATAATAGGAGCTCCTATACGAGAGTGTAAACCGACGGAAGGTGCGGGGGGATCGACATGGGACGTCAATCGCCACTTGGGGGAATCCTAAAAGAGATAGGGGTCATGGCTGGAGAGTATGTCTCTCTGAACAGCCGACCTGCTTTTCCCACCCTGCTCTGGTGCACGAGCGGGGTAACGCCAGGGGCGTTAGAATCAATCCATACAGGGGGAAGTGGGAGGTGTGAATCACAATACCCAAAATCCGGAACACTATGGATGCGGCGTGACAATAGAGGACAACTGTTAGCCGTGGCGGTGAAACAGTATCCTTATTGCGTTAGCCTGAAATGGGGACAACAAATGAGCATCGACCGCTGACCATATTCGCAACGCGGGATTTTATCAATCTGTTGTCGATCAATCTTTTGGGACGTTGGCCCAGGACAGTTGGCGGACCATAGGTCAGACATCCATACTGTTAGGGGGTCCTTTCAGACATGACCCGTCTTCCGGAACGTTGGCCCAGGACGGTAGGTGAGCCGATGCGGCATGAGACCAGGCCGTTAGGGGGTTCCTTCAGACATGAAAGAGGACGAGGGTCCGAATAAGGGGCACACAAAGCGTGGAACATGGAGTGATGGTCTGTCCAAACAGAATCCAACACTTCGGTAGTTACACCACTGTGGTGGGAGTACGCCAGATGGGCGCATCGGCCTGATCACGGATCATTCTCTCTTCCAGATAGGGCCTCTCTGACGAGGGCTGGAAATGGGGAGGAACATGATTTTGCGATTCCTGGCAGCTGTCGTGGCGGTAGTGGCGCCATGTGGAGTGGCCGTAGTGGTGTTGCCCCTGCCCCTGCGCGGGCGAGGAGCGGATGGTGACCGCATCTCTGCAATAGCAACCTGGTTCCTGGCAAACGAAGGGATCAACTAATCAGTACTGAGAGGAAAAGGATTGACAGCCAGTGCCCCAGCGTTCTTCTATCCTCCATGTTTGTGAGAAGGATCCACGCCAACACGCTGCAGAGCGGAGTGCCCCACGTTCTACTACCCCGACCTCTGGTGAGTTCCACGACAGGCCCGCCATTTACTTGGCGGGACCAGGCAACAGATATCTGAATCCGGTGACACGTCAATCTACTGGTGTCTCGAACGCTACTAATCTCCATGCTGAGGAGAAGAATTTCACGTCGGGTTCACCATTTCTGTTTCCGACGCTTTCGCCGGGGCGCGCGCGCATCCGTCCGCGGGGGAGGGGGACGCGCGGCTTTGTTGCCCCGCATTCCCGCTTTCCAAAGGCGGGCGGCATTCGCTCCTTATTCAGGGACTTCTGCTCCTTGATCGAAACGGGATGATGGGATGTCGGTTCTTCCTCCTGTGGATTCCTCCTCAGAACTCGTCACCTAGTCCGGGTCTCCCTTATAGATTTAATACGTAGTTCGTGAAACTCTTCCCGGTGTCATGTTTCCATGGACGCCGGTTAATTACACTGCTTCTGTCGGGACATTCCAAAGGGTCCAGTCAGGGCAGCAACCTTCGGTCAGGGGAGTAATCACGTTTGAGGCATCAGTAGCGTGTCTGGATGCTGGGGTACCTGGCATGTCTGTCTGTTATCCTCAATCATAAGGCTTCTCGAGGGCGTGGAAGCCCGAGGCATCCCACATCGAGTGCAGGGAATTACATGTCATAGACACATATCTGAGGTTTTCCTCAGCTTCCCATGTTCAACACAGGGTATGTTGCAAGATTAACGTCTAGCAGAGACGGTTGAGAATGAAATGGGACCATCGCAGGGGGGCGACAGTGAAGTTGGGCTTGAGTCTTGAAGAGACTTCCTACGTATCCCCGTGGCAGGGAATCAAAGTCCGCGTAGTTCGGGATGGTGCCGGTAAACCGACGTGAAGCTGGACCTTAGTCCGAAGAGACTTGGGCTTGAACCTCTGGGAGGATTCCTACGTACCATGCCTTGACATGGATCAAAGTCCCCGTAGTTCGAATGATACAGTTTAACGTCATGCGGGACGATAATGAACCCTGACGTGAATAAACGACGGGTGAGTGTGTCGGTGAACCGACGTGAAAGTAGACCTTGGTCCACTATTGGTGGGCTTGAACCTCGTAGAGGCTTCCTACGTACCATGCCTTGACATGGATCAAAGACCTCGTAGTTCAAATGGGTTTCGCCGGTGAACCGACGTGAAAGCAGACCTTGGTCCACTATTGGTGGGCTTGAACCTCATGGAGGTTTCCTACGTACCATGCCTTGACATGGATCAAAGTCCCCGTAGTTCAGAAAGGGTTGTAGACCTTGGTCCACTGATGGTGGGCTTGAACCTCGTGGAGGTTTCCTACGTACCATGCCTTGACATGGATCAAAGACCTCGTAGTTCAGGTGAAAGTAGACCTTGGTCCACTGATGGTGGGCTTGAACCTCGTGGAGGTTTGCTACGTACCATGCCTTGACATGGATCAAAGACCTCATAGTTCAGGTGAAAGTAGACCTTGGTCCACTGATGGTGGGCTTGAACCTCGTGGAGGCTTCCTACGTACCATGCCTTGACATGGATCAAAGACCTCGTAGTTCAAAGGGGTTTGTCAGGGTCGGTGCTCACTCTAAGACCACGTGAGTCATGCTCGGTGTGAGAAACAAGAGGTTGCAAGGACCTGACGATCACGTCACGAAGGGTGCGTCCGTGAGAAGCGAAGAGGGGCTTACGCGTTGAGCGGCCCATGGTGTTGGGACTTACTCCAGGATGGAGGCCCTTGGTGCGACAAAGCGCGGGAAAGATGGACCTTGGTCCGACAATGGGAGGTGCCTCGTTCCCTATCACGTTCCCCACTGACCTTGGTAGTGGGGGAGTACCGGGATGCACGGGTGCAATCATCTGTACCAAAGGTTAGGGATTTACGCTCTGAGGCGACCCTTCCCCTGCGAACATACACCACTCCGACAAGGAGGATCTCATTCCATGTGCGGAAGAGTTCCATTCCCGTGGAGACGAGCGGTGTAATGAATGCTCGAGCTGGGGGGGGGACCCTTCGTGAGGGAGACGAGGTTGGGTCACAGTTTAACGTCATGTGTTGAGGACGCGGTGCTTGGCAGTTTAACGTCCTGCAGCTCGGACGAGGTGGGTTCACTCCACACCCCTAGGGCTTACATAACCGGTACCCTCTGGTCCTTGGGGAAGGGAAGGTACCAGTAAGGCCATGGTAGAGGGGGGGTCGAGGGAGGAGCCATCGAGGGGTCCACGTTAGCGTGGCTATGCGAAGAAGCAATAGCCGTTAGCGTGCCTATGCGAAGAAGCATTGGGCGAAGCAACGCTACGGGAGGTGTTGTCCATGGGACTTTGAAATCACATCGTGCAAACCTGGAGGGTCGCACGGGAGGAGGGATCGCTAAGCAGAGGAGTGTGCTTTGCGAAGTGGGGTGCCTTGGCCTTAGCATGGGGCATAGGTGGGAGTGGGTGGTGCTTCGCGAAGTGGAACAGTGTTCGCGGAGCACTGCCTCGCGAAGAAGGAGTGGTTCGCGAAGCAGGGTCCTGCCAAGCAATGTGCTTCGCGATGCATAGTTATCCTGCCTTGGCATAGGGATTACTAGCATGGGTTGGGTGTTTCGCGAAGCACAAGTGCTCCGCGGCTGCCCGGGTTCCCTTGGGAATCCCCTTCCTTTGCGAACGCCCTTGGGCTTCGCGAAGGGCATCCCTCTCTGAAGAGGGGCTCAGGACGAAACAAATCAGAGTCGTCTCGCGAAGTAGAAATACCTCGCGGAGCTCATGATTCTCGGGGCAAATCTTGCTTCGCGATTCGGGAGAGGAGAAGCCGAAAGGTCGGGTTGTCCGTCCCCGGGACTCAGGGGGAGTCGAGTATTTATAGGGAAGGGGCGCCGCGATGCAGGGCTCGCGCGCCGCCTTCTGGGCTTCGCGGCGGCTCGCGAACGTCAAACCGGTTCGCGGAGGATTACCGCCTTCGGAGCTTCGCGGCGGCTCGCGAACGTCAAAAGGATTCGCGGAGGATTACCGCCTCCGGAGCTTCGCGGCGGCTCGCGAACGTCAAACCGGTTCGCGGAGGATTACCGCCTCCGGAGCTTCGCGGGGCCGCTAAGGTCGGGACGCTTCGCGGCGGGGCTCCGCGGACGGGCTCCGCGGCTGTGCTTCGCGGCTGTGCTTCGCGAGGCAGCGCGCCGGCTGTCTTTTTCGTTCCTTCTTTTCGGGCCATATTTTTGGCGCCAACAGATATATAATTATATTTATGAATAAAATAAATATTCCATTTATATCATACAAGTTTATTAAATCCATACGAAATAAATTCTATGTAATGGGTGAACATATCATATCATTTTGAGGATGCGATATTCCACACATGCACAAATGATGTTATCATATTCTCAAAAAATGGATAACATGATGGTATGTGTTATATAATAATTACATAAATATTATGAAATCAAAAATATCATACAAAATTAGCATGACTATCATTATTCCTGATCTATAAATGTGGTAGTTGAATAATGAACGACACTAATTTGTGAAACGGTAGTCCTCCGTAAACACGAATGGTGATTGAATGTCCCATTTTATATAATTGTGTGAAAGTTTAGTTTGAACCATTAAAATAATAAAAAATCATTACACTAAGGATACTATGTTTATTATAAAATTATGGAATAATAATAACTGAATGGGTGGATCAACCAATGAAAAAAACTGCTCATTGAAGAATGATACCTATTTTTAGGTAACTCCATTTTATTTACACCAAACCAAATACTTGGTTTTATTTCATCCCAAAATGAGTCTTCCAAGATTATATTAATGATTTAGGGAACTTATTTTTTGTTTTATGAGACAAATTGAAAGAGATGGGTGAATATGATGGAAGGGTGAGTTTATTTTTACCGATAATATGTTAGGGTATTCTCATAAATATAAAAAGGTAAACACTACTGGGTGGTCACCATTAAATATTATACCCCCACTAATTATCAAGATTAGATAAATTCGTGGATGTGGTTTATTAATGGATATAAAATGGTTTCTGAGATGCTAATAGGTCCTTTGGACAATTATTATTAAATATTAACCACTAAGTAAACACTTTTTTACACAACAATTTTTAGTTAATATTAATTTATTTCACATTTTTTTAAAAAAATATTCTGAACTTACTAGATATTATAAATTATGATTAAAAAAAGACATAGAATAATTGTTTTTAAAAATAAAATGACATTGGTGGATGAAATTAATTTAATGATAATCCCCTAGAAGGGACGAGACATCATGTTTTTAAAAGAAATCCTCAAAAGATCAAAAAGTTTTTGTATACAATTTCATTGTGAAATATAATAAAATTACCATAATTTGATTAAAAAATATACTGTTTATCTATTTTTAATCTTTAAAAATTTACGAATGTAATTTACAATAAAAATTATTTATATAGAAAATAAATTTTCAATTAAAAATTAGAGGCATTAGTATTTACCAAAATGTGAATTTTCTATGAAAAATAAAAAAATTAACCGTAATGAAATTTTGATATTATGATATAAAGATTTGTAGTATATTTTTTCATGAAATATTTATTAAATTATCCAAAATTTATTATTAATTCAAGTCATACATTAATTGGAAACAACAATTCCTTTTTCAAAAATACATGCGTTTAATGCTTTAATTTAATTTTTGATTACATTATTACTATAAAACTTATCAGATGAATATAAAAATCATTTTTTAAATATAAAAACAATAATGTTCATTAATATAATTCACTTATAGTGATCAATTTAGTTAATGAAGGTATAATTTTTATTTTGTGCATGGGAATAGTTTTTCATAGAAACACATCATTTACATTAAACTTGTTTTTATATTTATTTATAAATAACTTGTTACCATAATATTCATTATATAAACATGTGTAAACAATATATTTATAATATATTCAATAATATTAAACCTTAATTCATTTGAGTCCGGGTTCCTTGAGTTCGAGTTGTTTCTTCTTATCCAAGTTATGAGCGCAGGATCCTGGGTTTCAGAAGACTGTGGAAAGCACCTAGACCATACCTCGTTAGCAGTGGAGTTGGGTCGGGCTCCACTCTAAGATTATGTGATTTAAACTGGCTCATCGGGTCTGGTCCAACTCTAAACCTTTTGATAACCTGGCCATAAATGACCTTATAAAAGTGGTTGAGTGTACAGAAGTAATTTTGGAATATCGGTGGGATGATGAGCCTTTCTCCACCATGTGAATGAGGACGAAATGACTGAATGAGGTCATTCTTGAACAGGTGTGGCACCCCTGATAACATGACCTCTCTTCGTGGCTATGAGAGGGGGACTGTAACACCATTTTTTCATGCCTTCCAGAAGGAGAAAAAATGGGTTCAGGTCCCCAACACTAGGCTTGAGGATGAGTCTTTCTCTAATGATTTGGAGCAGATTGACAGTATGGTTGGCTCATACTTTAGAGGTTTTCTTTGAGACCCAAATCCATGCTTCTAGGATGGGCACCCCTCTATCCAGGAGGATATTTTTAGCTCAATCCATTGAAATGTTCTTTTCCATGCTAATGAGCTCCTCTATTGTGTTCTTAATGAGAAGGAAATCTGTGAGGCAGTGCAAAATAACAACCCAGATAGTGTGCCTGGCCTGGACGGGTTCCCAATATCTTTCTTCATTGCCACATGGAATATTATCAATTCAGATCTATGTGAAGCTATCCAGGATTTCTTCCAAGGCAAGTCTCTGCCTCACATGTCTAGGGAAACTACAATGGTCTTGATTCTAATGGATAATTCCCCCTCTACAATCTCTCAATATTGACCAATTAGTCTTTGTAATTTGATATACAAAGTGCTGTTGTGGTGGCCTAGGATTAGGTCTTAGATTTCAATAGGAAAGTGGTGGGTTTGATCGTGGTGGTCAAACTAGACATGGATAAGTTTTATGATCGCCTAGAGTTGAACTTCTTCATTCACACCATGATATGCATGGGTTTCTCAGAGGCCTCCATTGATATTTTCTTGCGTTTCCACATCTCTTCATGCTTCAGTATCATGTTGGTGGGAATGTAGTGTGGTTTCATCAAGTTTGTCCAAGGATTACGACAAAGGGACCCCCTATCCCTAAATCTCATTATCCTAGCCCAGGACACCCTTTGCAGATACTCTTCTTTGGCCATGCAACATGGTACAGTTCAGACCTTCTATTGTGTCTCCTAGGTCCCCAATGTTTCCAACCACCCGTTCTGCCGATGAATTACAGTTTTTCATAAATGGGTGAAGTCCCACCATCAGAAGCTTTGTTTCGATAATGGTTGAGTATGATAAATGGAGTGGTCAAGTAATTAATAAAGAGAATTGTGGGGTCATTTTTCCTTCGATATGTCTAATATGATGCAAAGATTCCATTGAAACCATTCTTGGTTTTCATGGGAATAATTTTCTTATGACCTATCTTCGGGGTCCTATCTCTCTTGGGAGAATCCTGGTGCAATAAATTTAGAATTTTCCCAATAGGGTCATGAACTGTATTAATAATTAGAAGAACCACTTCTTCTCATTCGGATGGAGGATCACCCACATTAAGGGTGTGTTTTCTTCAATTCCTATGCACATTCTCTCTATCCAGAAGGTTCCCAATTATATCATTGATGCACTGGTGTCCGTTTTGAATAGTTTCTTATGGTTTGACCACTATCAGGGAAGGTGGGTATGGGCCTCTTGGGTAAAATTGGTGAGGCCTTTGAAGCATGGTGGTATTAATGTGAGAATATGGAGGGATTCAATGTATTTCGTGGAAGGATACATGGATTGAGAAGTTATAGAGGGCTATACATTTTGGAGCCATTTTATTAGAGGTAAATACAGGTTCAATTTAAGGAAGAATGATAGAAAGAACTCCCCTATCTGGAGCTCTCTTCACATCTAGGTTTCATCCCTTAGACAAAACTCTCTTTGGATCATTGGGCTGGGGAGGCTAGCTTCTAGGAATGTGACTGGGGTAGTGGGATTCTAGTATTCCTAGGCTGTCTGACTCCATATCTCTTAGTGAGAGAAGCTTCTCTTCATGCCTCATTCCTCAAGGTCATCCTAAACCCATCTATGGTGTCTAATTTCCAGGACATCTTCTTGGATGGATCCAGGGATAGTTGTATGTTCCGGTACTCCCCTTCAGGCATGTTCTCCAAAAAGGACAACAAGAAAACCAGGACTTGGTAGTAGACCCAAGAATCCTAGGGAAGCGTCCTTTGGTGCAATTACAAAACTACCATATTTAGTTTCCTCATCTGGAGATACTACTCTAACATCATTCCAATGGAGATGGCCATTAATTCCAATGTTATTTCCCTCGACACTAAATGTTTATACTAAACCACCCATAACGAGGAGTCCTCTTTCCACCACATCATTAATAGAGACTGGTCCGACTATCCATGGAATGGGATAAGGGATTTTTTGGATACATAAATGATGGTTTCTTTTCAGGAGGGGGTTTTTGAGCACCGGTTCCTTGGGGCCTCCACCAAGAATGAGGACGATTGTAGGGAGACCCTCCTTATTACAAGCGTCTTGTGTCTTTTGCAGGTATGAAACCAGGCACATCACCTTGGGTCTCTCTGCTCCCTCCACGGTCTTCTTATCAGAACCAAATTTCTTATCGCTGAACTGGACTCCCTTCATAAGAACCATGATACTTCACCTTCCCTCCGTCGCTACATTATCATCGTGTGTCCTCTAGCCTCTTCATCTCCTACGAAGCTTGGATCCTGGGTGAGATGACACCCCCCTGTTGTGGGATCAAACATAAAACTGATGGGTCCTTCCTCCAAGGGGCAATTAAGGGAGGTGGGGATGTTTGAGATCCCTCCGGATTAGTCATTCTGGCATTCAATGGTTTCTACGGAGAGAGAGACTCACTAGTGGTGGAATCCAAGGTGATGCCCAATGGTCTTGAAATTTGTCTTTCAAAATCACTTTTGTTTACTGTAGTGGAAACAGACTCTAAAATCATTTGGGATGCCCTCAAGGGTGACCCCCCCCCCTGTGGTAGATAACCTACCTCATTCATAGATGCAGATCAATTATTTCTAGTGACATTAAAGTCCTTCACACGTGGTAGGAGGGTAACCATTTGGCTGACACATTGGCTGTTATGCCGTACCACGACCACCTTCTTATGGTGTTCAATTTTCTTGGGTCCCTTCCTCTAGTCATTGTGGACGACGCTATAAAGGATGCACTTGGGATCACTTCTAGAGATCCCCTTGATATTTTTTTTGAATTGGATGGCTTTGATGGCTTTGTTCCTTTTAGGTCTGTTGGGTTTTGTCTCCGCCCTTTTCCTTTTCTCTGTTTTTAAAATAAAGGAAAAAATTATTCTTAATATATATATATATGTATAATTTATCAAAAAATATATATTATGTGCGTGGAAAATTAATCCTAACAGAAATATATGTAACACATAGTACCCCATTTTGACCTTTTGAATGGTAAAAAAGTTATTACTATTGAACAAAACATATTATTAATAGAACAATAAAAATATACCCTAAATGGAATAATCATTTAAAATTTATTATATAACAATCCCATGTCCATGTATTGTATTTTTTTTATTTTTAATCATTTAATAAGGCAATATTTTTTATAATCTAACATTAATGTCAATTTTGACTCTGTTCATTTATTTTGACTTTATATCGTCACAAAAAAATGTGGATGTTGAATATATTAATTTGA
Source organism: Viscum album (assembly GCA_963277665.1). NCBI lineage: Eukaryota > Viridiplantae > Streptophyta > Magnoliopsida > Santalales > Viscaceae > Viscum > Viscum album. Next base: position 1,016,968,299 of record OY728133.1, on the reverse strand, counting down.
CACGTATGTAACATCTCATATTTTCAAATAAAATTCATGAAATTGAATAATTGATTCATTTATATTAACTTTAATACTTTTGGTTTTATTTATTTTTGTATGTAAATTAAATAATTATTATATTTCTCTTTCATTGGAATTTTATGTAATAATATAATTAATGATATTTAAAAATAAATTACCCTCATTAAATAAATTTCATTATTCCAAAAAATACCATATATATTCATTCATATAATTTGTTGTATAATATGTGAACACATATATGAAATTGAAAAGAAAGAGGGGAATATTTTGTCTTTTTCATTACTAAAACTATTATATTAGTCCCATTAATGTGAATGTGGCCCAAAAACCCATAAATATATATCATACGGTAATAATAGTATATATTTACTTACCTAAAATAATTTATATAGGTATTTTTTTATTTTTAGCATAATATATTTTGTTTAATGCCTCAAATAAATATTTAATCGTTAATAATGTTAATTAATTCTTACTATTTTTAAAATTAATTAATCCAAAAAATAAGATGAAATTATTATATAATATTAAATATTCTCATTCAAAAATTTCAATCCATTTTATCAAATTCAATTAACAATTTGCGCAATATATAATTTAAAATTAAACCCAAATAAATGTTGAAAAAATAAATTTCAAAAGAATCAGGTTTCATATATATATTTGAACTCTTGTTAAATTTGAATCAAAATTTAAATAAAATTTATTTTTAATATACACTAAATGAAAACTCAGTTTTTAATAAATAATATTATTTTTTAATATTCATCTAAAAATTAATCATTAGAGGAAATTTAAAAAATTCAGTCAAATATAATTTAGAAATATGGATTAAAAATGATGATTATTTTTTACAATAAATATCGCAAAATTGTAAAAAATTACTTTTATTATTATTTCATAATTAATTTTTTTTGAAAATAAGAACTTTGGATTCACATAAAGGTTTTAATAAAACTTATGTACGTTTTTATCAATATTTTTTGTTATATAAAACCATGATACATAATTTTAAAAATGTGATTATTTGTTTATAAACCACCCTTTTTAGTTTCTAGGTTATAAAAGATGATTTTCAATAGTATATTTCACTTTTTTTAAACATGGTGTAACATGTAACAAAATCTATAGAAGAAATAAAATGATTTAAAAAAATAAAATATCTGTGAGTTATAAAGGAGCATCATTATCTTCATATATTATAATATAGTCCAACTGTATCTTCCTGAAAAAAATTATTTCCCATTTAACTCATCAATCAATACATTTCCATTATTTAAAACCATTAAATTTTCTCTAAGGTGAGTATTAATAAACCTCCATTTGATTCAACATATCCAGAAAAGCATTATTATTCGAAGATACATCAGAATATCATCATTTTGGATGTATTTTTATCATATTAATAACTATATGAATTTAACCTCTTATCCCTTTGCTCTGTGGTTTGGAACTATAATATATATAACATAATCCCCATATGATATCACGATACATTCATAGTTATATATTGAATTTAATATAAAAAAGAATAATAAACAACATAAATGAATTATGTTGTTTAGACAGACAATATACAAACTAAGGGGAACATTGAATCCTCTATGATAAAAGGAATAAATGTTTTTAAAATCTATATTACTCTCAACTAAATCTTAACAAAATATCAAGTATCTAACATCCATATGTGTTTTTGGGTACTTCTCTGCATAACTTATGATCCCACCTCATATTTTTAAAGGTCTTCATCTGGTAAACTCGTTCCCCCACCCTATGATATCCACTTTTATCGTTCCATTAACTAGTGAAACCTACAATATAATTTTTTACGTTTTGTTTATATTATCAAAACTAGTGAATTTTCATGCTTCCCATGTATCAAAAGAATCCCTCTGATAATTTCACCAAAATATAAAAAATGTGATTCCATTATATTACTCTATAAAATGCGATGGTCACTCGATACATATTGGAAAATATTCCAAAAAATGGTCCATATGGATATATCCTTCAGAATAACTCATTCTAAAAAAATGATGAGTATTTATAAATCAAAACACATATTACGTAGGTGAATTAGAGTACATCATATCACCCTCAGCCAACCAGGTTGTTTGATCATAATATCTAGATATTTGAATTTATTATGTAGGAATGTTACAATGGTTTTATAATTCATTGAGTGAAAAAATCATTAAAAACCCAAAATTTTATGACATGCCTAATTTTAAATATATTTAATCTCTTAAAAATATTTTTGTCTCCTATAACACCATGTTAAAACTAAGAAAAAATTATTATTATTTAACTATTATAAGAAATCCATTAATTTTTTTGTTTATAAATTGAAGTATATTAATTTTGAATAATATATGTATTATACATTTATATATATAAACTAATTGGTAATAAATTGATTAGAAAATTTTTTAAATAAATAAATAAATTTTTTTTTCTAAAAAAACTAACATTATGAAGGAAATATATTAATACCAATGTAAATTATTTTATAAAGTCTTACTAAATTATATTAGATTAATTTTTATAATATATATTCAATAAAATGTTTTAACATTCATATAATCTTTTTATTATTCATGGGATAAGAGTAAATTGTGCTTTATTCTTTAAAATGGTATCTTCTAAAATTCAGGTTTTATTGGGTTTTGTGAATGTCCTTTAAAATTAATTTCATCTAATTATAGTTATTTAACATTATTAAAAGTAATCCTTATTTGAAATCTATATGATCAAAGTTAGTAAATACTTCCCTTATAAATTTAGACATAATGAATTGTAACGATAATAAATTTTATCACCATAGTAAATAATAAACTATGATAATATAGGTTAAAACTATGTGATAATGCTATAAATTTTAATCTTTATCCTTGTGGATGATGGTAATTCATACTACTAAACCATAGTGGTGTAATAGTGTTTTTAAATGGACACATTTACATGAAAATTTCTTATATATTTTTTAAATCTATGATAGTTACAACATCTCACTGTCATGTTTTCTAATATATCTATTGTTTCCAAATAAGGGAAAAAATGAAATATATGAACGAATATAAATTATATTCTTGATATTAATGATATTATTTTCACTATATAAACTTATATTTAATTTTTGGAGACTATATATTATCCTTAAATGATTTTGAAATGCTAATATAGAATTTATTTAATTAACAAAAAAATAAAATTTATAATTTAAAAAATTATTATTTTGATATAATTTTATTTAAATAATGTTTAAAATGAACTTTATTTATATATTGTACATATAAAATATGTTTTAAATGTTTAAAATCTTATTAAATCTTATTTTATATAAAGAAAAATTAAATGAATAGTGTCAAAATTGAAAAAAAGATGTTTTATAAAAATAATATAATATTGTACTACTAAAAAACAATAAAATCAATATATAAGACAATTATGATATTATATTGTCTAAAAGTTCATAATGTTTCCATTTATGGACCATTTTTAACCTTATACATAAAAATTGAAACACATTAATACAAAAAATGTTTCTACCATTGTTAAAACTGAAATTGATTAATAAAGGGTAATCAGAATGATAAGGTATAACAAGACCCCAAAACATTAATAATTATATTTTTTAAAGGATTATAACCATATAATACCTTATTAGAAAATAAATTTTCACTTTGAGTCATTTTTCAAGACAATAAGTTTTCTATTATTTAAAATGTTTAGAAATATCCCAAATGCATGAACCTAAATTATAAAAGGTCACCTCTCCCCTACGTTATTAACCCCACATTGAGCTGTATTGAATGAACAATTTCATTACGTTTTTCATCTAGGAATATTTATCCATTTTTTAGTGTTTTCTCTCCCTAAAATACCAAATTGGATATACCTAAATAAAGGATCTGAAGGTCTCTCGAAGAAGAGGCAATTCTCATACCCATCCTCTTTTAACTTATTCCTTCTTTTAACTATTCTAAACATCATGAAGTAACCATAAAATAAAATCATCGGTATAACCAATATAATAAAATGTTAGTATGTTTATTAACCCAACATTTACCACCCTCTTTACCGTTAAATAAAATGTGATATTATCACATGTGACTACGTACGACATATCATCTCAATGTAGCGATACAATGAAATTAACATTTCCATATTATAAGGATTTGAATTAAGATAGGATTTTTATTTATATAATATATTTATAAAATAATTAAAATTCTCAAATAATAATATAATATTAACCATCTAACATTCCGAAACATCATTATATGACAACATCGCTTGTTTGAATGTGTAGACTAACAAATCTGGTTATAGCCCCTCGACTCTTGGGTAGATCTCATTATCCAAACTACATTTAGTGCTAGGTGAGGGATAAATTATTATTTTCATGATTTCATGGAACAATTACTCAATGGAATGTTTTTTATTTCAGAAATAATTCAATTCTTTTTTGATGAGATTATCTATTGATTTCTATGAGATTATTTCATTATTAATGACATCAATAGATACTGTTTTATCTCACATTTTTATAGAATTATTTTAATTCTATTTATTTCAATCCATATTAGTCATTTCATATTAAAATTCCTTTTTACTAATATCCATACTGAGAATGTAAGACCACCATTCATTGTATTTTCCATGGATTCCCATAACTTTATTATGATTGATATGAATCGATATTCAAGGATAATTATGATGCTCAAAAAACTGATAATTTTTTTATTATGATTATAATTATAATGTAATATTCATGTATTTATCTACATTTAAAAGACTACTAAACTATTTTATCCTTTGGGATGTGATTATTAGTGTCTAAAATAATAAAACATAGTAACCACTAATTCTAGTCCACTAGGGTTGGGGTCTTTATAGTTAGTATCATAGAAAGTATATTAGAATCCGTATGAACTAGATTTAACAAAAAAAATCATTATCGGTGTAAAACCCTATAAGGGAATTAAAAAATATTACCAAAGAAACCATGCTTATTATTTGGAGATTATTTATAAATAAATTATCAATTTATGTTATGTATTTCACTGGTTTCTAAAGTATACATTGTGATTCATAATAAAATATTTTTTTTCTATTTTTTTAAATGAAACTTGGGTGAGGCATTAGAAGCCATACTAATGAACTCCATTCATGTAGGTGTTTCACTCCTTGTAAAGATAATGATTTTGGTGTCTGAGTTGTATCTAGTGCTGAAAAATTTATAACTAAACTATGACAAATGAATCTATTTATGAGTAACAAACATGCCCATATAGAGCATCATGTTGATCCACAAGGCATGTAAATAGTGTTGGATAGATTTATGTTTCATCAACCTCCATTATTAAATGGAAATGGAAATCCATTTCCCTGTTCTGAAATCAATCTTTTCCATAAAGAAGATACTTATCACCATAGGATGTAAAGACATTGAAAAGGTTGTGAGGGATATTTGTCATCTCTATGGATATGCAGATTAATGATGGTCATTGATTTAAAATTATAAATAGGATGAGTAAATATAAAACATATAAGAGATGGATTTTGAGTTAATTTTATTGGGAAATATTTTCCTCATAAAGTGTGAGTGGACATAGAGATACCATTTTTAAGTTTAAGAAAAAAAGGAGGCTGATAATTTTGCTAAATTTTAAGACAACCTTACAAGGATATCAAGGAATTATAGGGACTATATATCTAATCCATAGGGAATGACTTATAATTTATTTTATGGGATTAAGGAAATTATTACACGGAACTTGTCTCCCAAATATTTTCATCTTATAAAGATATTATATCATTTGAAAATAGGATAGAGAATGAATTATCCATGTAATATGTCATTAAATTCAATCATGATAATAATAGTGATGGTGAGAAATATGGATATGTAAATATGTTATTTTGATATAAATTAGGAGTGTAATTTAAAAAATTTAATAAACAAGAAATTAAATAAAATTGAAGAAGCTTATTGGGAATGAATGTTTCCAACATGTGTGGAAAAAAGGATATCGTGCCTCTGATTTAAATGGAAAAAAATGAAAATATAAAACGATTTAACTATGAGGAGATGTGATTCTATTTATATTATTCTCCTTCTTATCAATTAAATCTCCTTATAGAAGGAAAATGGCGAAATCCTAAGCTTATCAGATCACAATAGCTAATGTTGAAATTCATAATTATGCGGTGGATTGTATTTTAATCATATCCAAAAATTTGGTTAATTATTTATTTTATTCTGGATCATTTCATTCAATAACATCAATCTAATTTTCCAAAAAATAGATATTTTATAATGAACATAAGAACGGGGTTTTTAGTCAAAATTGCAAGTGGTAACCATACTGAAACAATGTTGTGTCAATGAGATCATATTATGAAACATAAATTTGATATATTGGATTATTTTATTATCTTAAATCTCGTTGAATTTGATATATTCGATGGAATGGAGTGGAGGATAAAATACAATGAACATTTTTTTGTAATGAGATGGAAATTTTGATTTTTGATGATGATATGGTATTCCATATCAATATAACAAAGGCTTCATCATATTAGTTATGTCTCAATCCATATCTAACAGCTTATCTAAATTAGATTCATAGAGAAGAAGATGAGACACAACCTATCGATGTAAAATGTAACCATCAAATTGAAGATGTATCTATTGTACAAGAATACATATATTTATTTCATGATGTATTACAAGGATATCGATCAGAGTGGTTATTTTAGCTTTTTATTGATTTAATTCCCCATTCCTAACCAATATCAAGGAATCCATTTTGGATTTACACTATGGAGATAGTGGTGTTGAAGAAAAACCTAGAGGTTTTGTGTTGTAAGTTATTTATATTCCATAATGATTCATATTCCTGAGAAAACACTTATTTTATTAAGAAGAATGATATATCTTTGTAGATGTGAATTGATTATAGGGAAATATATACTATTAGATCTAAACTGTTCAACCTTATTTTAATTATACCAAATAATTTTTATCTTATTATTAATGTTTTTTTCTGTTTTCTATTAGAAAACATTTTAATGATTTTTTTTAAAAAATAGCTACATATAGATAATACCATGACTCGTCACCGTCTGAACGATAAGTGACTGTGTCACCATACCACATGTTGAAGACTCATCATTCCATGTGAAATAAAAAAATCCAACTGTAAGAATCAATTCACCTGATCACATGAAGAAAATGACCTTTCCATTAGAAGGAAATCACGTTACCACAAGAAAGAAATAACAATAATGGATGTTTAAAAATTTATAACCTCATGAAAAAATAAATTTACCCTCTAATGTATTCTATAATTTTTATTTATTATTTTACTCATAGTATTTACCATTTCTAATTTAGTGACCTATTTAAGAACAATTAAACCAAATAATGGAATTTAAATTCATCGAGTAAAAATAAGATAAAAACATGAATAATATAGCAAATTGGGTCACCTTACGACATCAACTAACTATGTCATGTTTCAGTGAGATCAGCTTCACTTTCCTTAAGTAAAAAACCAGACCATGTCTAATTTGGATGTAGATAACATAAAAATTTTCCACCCAACTTATTCTGAAGATGTAGTAGGCATGATTTCATGAACTCTTTTGTATAGTTTTGATTACCTTTTGATTGGGAAAATTCATGGGGAATTTTTGAATGATTTTTTAATATTTTGGAAGAATGAAGGGAAGTGCATTGTTGGTGCATAGTATTCCAAAACCCTTTTTTATAGGCCAAAAACTATTGAATCCTAGGTAAAGGATATTAACAATGCTGGGGAAGATTTTGGAATATCATGCACTAAAGAAAGATAAATAGTGCTCCCCCAGAAGAGGCACACATTTAGGGGAAATTGTGTTCCCTGAGCAGCAATCCATGCACATGATTTAAATTATCCCCAATGTCATATTTAAATATACCCAAACCACAATATTAAACCAAAATCGACTCTTACTAAATCGATAATTATTCATATCAGTTATAAAGGCTCCTCGACTATTTCCTTGGGCTTTTGACCACTTTTCATGGAGAATTGAAGGATAGATTCGTGATCTACCCAACCATGGCTAAGTGGTCTCTTCCTACATAGATCTTTTTTCCTCCCCCACTCATCTTTCAAGAAAAAAGAGGGACTTTTATACAAGTTGGATCTAGATTTTTATTTAGGTATGACAAATCTTGATTCATTTAAATCTTTAATCTATAAATTTAATACGGATCACTTTCTTCGCAAATGTTCTGCAAAATAGGGGGTTTCTGTTAGTTAGAATTTGTCACCATTTTGATTTAGGTGGTCTACAATTCAAATCTGACAGCCTTGATTGAAATTATGTAAATTTAATTTCAGAATTTATATTTAATGTATATCAATTTACTTCTTGATCAAATTAATTAATTTTTCAAATTAATTAATTGTGGGAAATGTGAAATTGGGGATATTGGGACTATATAATAGTTTTTTGAATAATTAATTGGTGAATTAATTAAAGGTATTAAATGTGATTAACTAATTGTGAATTAATTAATTGATTTGATGTCGATAGTTAATTGGTGAATTATATGATGGTATTTAATGTGATTAATTAATTGTGAAACTAATTAATGAAATTAACAGGGAAAATGAATTTCTAAATTAATTGAAGGGATTGAATGTGATTAACTAAATATTTGAATAAATTAATGCAATTGATGAGAAGAATTAATTTGTGAATTAAATGATGAGATAGAATGTGATTAATTAATTATGGAATTAATTAATGGAAGTTATATGAATAAATAATTAGTAAATTAATTTATGGATGTAATGTTATGATTTTTGAGTTGGATTAATTAGTTGTTAAATTAATTAAAAAATAATTGTGATTATGGAAATGGTAAATTGGATGATCAAATGATTAATTAATTAATATAGTATTGAAATTGTGGGATTATTGTAATAATTAAACGTTGAATTAATTATCGAATATTGAATTTTAAATTTTAATATTTAATTATTGAATTAATTATGGGATACTTTGATTTCCAATTTAAAAATAAATTAAGGAATTAATTATGGAATATTGAAGCTGTGAATTGAATAATTAATTGATGAATTAATTATGAGATATTGATATTTTCAATTGAATAATTAATTTTTGAATTAACTATGGGATATTGGGATTGTGTAATGACTAATAAAATTATGGATTAATTGGTATAATTGTTGTGATTTTACAATTTATTGAAAAAAATTATCTAAATGTTTAATTATATAGTTGGATGTTTTATTATGGAATGTGATATAAATATTAATGTTTATTATCCTTTATTGATGCCATTAAATAATTGTTGAATTAGTAAGGATTTTTATATGATTAATAAATTACTGATTTATTAAAGGGGTTGATGAAATTAATTAATTTTTTAATTAGTTAATAGTGTTGAGAAGAATAATTACTTATTGAATTAATTAATATATTTGATAAGATTAATTATTAGTTGAGTTAATTAATAAAGCTGTGAATATTAATTAACTGTTGAATTATTTATTACATATGAGAATGTTAATTAAATTTTGAATAAATTAATATAGTTGAGATGATTAATTAATTTTTAAACAAATTAATAATGTTAAGATGATTAATTAATTTTTTAATTAATTCATAGATTTGAGATGATTAATTAATTTTTTATTTAATTAATGGATTTGATATGATTAGTTAATTTATAAATTAATTAATTTAATTATATGAGATAATAAATTGTAGAAATTGAATTTATTTATTATTTGAGAACATAAATGATAAAAAGGTATTTATGTGTTAATTTAGAATAATAATTTGTAACAACGATATTTATGTGTTAATTGAGAATAATAAGTGGTAACAATGGACTTTATGTGTTAACTGTAATGAATTAATGTTAATAATTGAGGTCATGTGTTAATTGAGAACAATAAATCATAATAGCATAATTCATGTGTTCATTCCGATAACAAATAATAAAAGGATTTGGTCTCATGTATGAGACAAAGTGGGTATTATGGCACAGGTGTCCACAAGAACCTAAGGATTTACTAGGTTAAATAAAGATTAACTGATAATGCGATAACTATTTACTTATAAATTATAAGTACTTCTTTATACAACCAAATAAACTTTTATTTGAACAGATAATGTTTTAGATTTCATTTTCGGTGGCCTACTGAGCTGTACTCAAACCCTATTGGGGTTATCAGATATGTAACTGAATAGATGATATGATTGCATGATAAGTTAAGGGAAAATTCCCTTTATTAGATGATTCATTGGGATGAATCATGAATGCGGGAAATAAACATGGTTTGGGACCCACATGGTAGTTTTCAGTGTCATTAATTTTGAGTTGAATTTTTCCATAGGAAACATTCTTTAGAAAGGAATATCTACCATTTAGTTTTAACATTGTATTTTTATTTTGGCCATCTATTGATACTGAATTTTTTTGGGTGTGTAATATCATTATTTAGTTATCGTTAATTTACTTATACTGGTGTTTTAATCTGATAATGAAAAATGTGTAGTCTCCCCAATATCGATATTAAACCCTTGCTATAAGTCGGAAGCCTTTGGCTTATGGGGATCGGTGCTTGAGGTTATGTGATCAAAGGGCACAGGGAATCAGTGAATGGAACCTGGGATGGGATCTTATAATGTAGTATTAGAGCCTATTTTTCTTTTCTCTTTTATATTAATATTTTGGAAAGGTATACGTGATAATAAGAAGAGTCGGGGCATGGTTATATGCTCATGCATGGAAGTAGCTAATCCATGTACGAGGGAGAACCCAAGTACCCATGGTGGGATTTTTGTTAATTAAGTTTATTGTTTTATTTGAATATTATTTCTCCTTGGGTGATTCACAAACAATGTGATGTGGTTATTGTTTCAAAGATTATTTAATATCCGCCTCATGGTGTCATGACCCCTCATTAAAAATTTATTTCCAAAACTAATTCATATTTATAAAATTTTAAATAAGAATTATATATTCATTTATTTCATATTTAATAATTATTTTTAGTTTATATTGATATTTATTATTTTTCTGTTAATTATTTAATATTTGTTTCAGTATAATGATTTTGGTTATGATTTCATGGAAATGAGTTAATTGTATAAATAATTTTAATATTATTTTAATGGATGTTTTATAACTATTAATGGTATTCATGGATCATTACATTATAGTTTTATTTATGATTATTAATGATTAAAACTTATAATAGTTTTGTTACGATATTTTTTTACAAAATAAAAACTGTCTTATTAAAAAGTGAAATATTAATATATTACTTTCTGAAAATGAAGTAATCACATATTATTATCATATATTATTTTTATAAAAAAATTTATGTAAATGAATAGATTTAAAAAATTATATTCAAATAAAGAATAGTATCTCAGTATTCTCGTTTTACGTGGTAAAATTTTATGATTACCACTATGAAATAACTTGTTTTTTTCAATGATACAAATCATTTTGTTTTTGGTTTAAAATTTTCCCTGATAATTTTTCTTAATGATGTCGACAATGTCTCAAGTATGTCATTCGCTAGTTTGGAGCATGGAGACTCGATATTAGAAGAGGTAAACTAGGCCATATAATTAGTCCAAACTATACAGCCCATCCCATACATTTTTAGTAAACCATTATGTTGCATACAATGGATAGATGGGGGCTATATGGGATACATGAAACCTTGAGACCCCTAAAAAACCGTGTGTTGATTCAGATGTTTGGGATAGAGAATATTTTTTGGGTTTGTTCATGGTTAGAAAAACTGTGTGATTAATAGTGCAGAGTGGCCCATTAAATCAAAACATGGCACATAGTTGGTGCACAATTTGGCCAGCAGTGTTGGAAAACCCTATTTTCTTGTCTTTTTGGGTGAATTTACCACATTTTCCCTATTCAATTAGTCTACAATTTCATTATTCTCCCAATTTTTCATTAGATTTTTCTCATTCTTCTTCATATGGATCCCCCAATCCACCAATATGTTGATCAAGGTAACTCCTAGGTTGATTTTATGTCTCATTCTCTACTATATCCATTGGAAACTGATTTTACAAATCTTTAATAATATATCTTATATTTCATGTTCGTACTCCCATATTTTCTCTATTTTGGTGGAATCTCATTTTGCCTATTTTCATGGAATTTGACAGTTTCTCTGATTTCTTCTGTTGTAGATCAAATCAAATTTTGAAACTCGATAGGGTAAGATCTACGAGTTTGGTGTCTATGGTATAAGATATCCTCTTGTTTTATTTAATTTCACAACATCCCCTATAATTCTCAAATTTTTACTCTTCTTGTTTAGCTTCAAAATGATGAATTAAAATAAATTTAATTCTTTTCTATTCCCTTTACAACCCTGTTAATTAATGAATCTAACCCTTGGGTCGATCTAATTGTTTTATTCCACCCAATTAATTTTTATTTATATTAGATACCCCTTTTCAATTATTATAAAATGGATAAACACTTATTTATATGTGTTACCAAATGCTTAATGCTTTGTGTTAACAAATTGAATTGAATATGGTGTTGAGTCTTGGGTTAGGCCCCAATTACTCATTCAATAAATTGAAAGGTCAAATTAAGTGAAATAATATAGTTCCTATTCCCCACACCTTACAACCTAAATTTATTGTTAATATAAATTATGTGACCATCATGAAAAATAACAGTTCAAATTAATTCTTTATTAAATTGTATTTTATAGATTACTAAGTCGTATTCTTATCTTGTGCCTTGGGAAATACAATTGGTCACAAATTAAGGATGCATTCGATTGGCTCAATGTAACTTGAAGTTATAGATTTTAATTGTTCGTAAATATGTCACGGGTGAAACTATATTTTCTTTATATGGGCTTTCCCAATTTTATTTCATTTACCTCTTGGCAAGTGACACAAATATCCTAAGGAAGACCCCTTTGATGGGCATGATGGAATGATAGTTGTACCATTCCATGAGAGTGACTCAGGCCCATGTGTGGGAATCTAAGTAGATACATGGAGGTTGGTTCTTGAATATATCACACCATTCCCAGAGTGAAACATGGGAATTTATTCATGTGTCACACCGGATGGACTCCAACGCATTGGACATACACTGATACCTTCATGTGATACTTGTAAAATCTCTATGGATACCTACAAATAATCTCAAATGTACTCAAAATGTTTCATAATACGGTCAAATTAAATGAAAAGTTGAATAAATATTTTAATTGATAGTTGATCCTTTAGTTTCGAAACATATAGATTTTTCCTCCAACCCTAGTCACATGATTAACGACATTCAACATTCTCACATATCATTCAACTCACTATACATTTGAAGGTTCTTTTGGTTTAGACATTCCGATTTTGGTTGAAGCATGTAAATTGGAAATGCATCCTTCTGTAACCCTGTCCAATTTATTTATTTATTCAATTCTATCTGGAAATTATTTAGTAAGGCACACTATTCATTTTATATTTTAGGATATGGATTTATGTAGATACCTTGGGTTGTATCCCACTGAGATTTTATCTCACACCCTAGTTGGGACACCATTACAACTCAGGAACACTTTTTAGTTGTATGTATTGATAAAGGGAAGAAGTTGCTTGATTGAGAATTTTAGGATGGTGTTTGGGATAAAGGACTGATCCTACACTTGAGATGATAGACAAGATTGTTTTTGGCCCTTTCTACATTTTGTTGGCATCTTCTATATTTTTTATCTATATTCCCATTTCATACTCATTTTTATATAGCATCATCAATAGTGACATGTATTATTATTATTTATTTACCACATGGTATTTATTTATCATTATTTCATTGGAATTATTATTTATCTTCTATATGTTTCTCATTTCTTCTTCTTCTGTTTATTCTTAATTGTTTTCTGATGTGCTTACTCTTATCAATGAGTGAATTTTTTCAACACAAACACATCATAGGCCTTCACTATTTCTCAGAATCCTATTACATTACTGGAGGCATGATTCAGTTCATGTGTCCACTGTCTCAAAGCCCCTTTATGTGGCATCTGAGGAATAATGATACAAAGTGATATTAAATCTCTTTACTTTTTTTCATACTATTTGGAATTAGACAGTATTCTAGGACATTGGAATATGGAAACCATCTAATGATTTTGAGGCCCTAACGAACATATAGGGGAAACAAAAATTTCTTGATATGGGTAATGTTGTCATTACTTGTTCTTGTTACGATTTCACATTATCTCACAATTGGTCTATAAACATTCCTTGTGTTGTTGTTAATTTTAATATTGTATAAATGGGTTTTTTAGAACTAGCCTTGTGATATGATGGTATGTGAAAAGATGCATCATACTATGAATAATTGGACATCAAATTCTATTACATATTTACTTTTCTAAATTTATTATATATTTTTAATGTGATTTCTGTTTATGTATAGTTTTTTAGATATTGTATTACTTGAATTTTATATATATAAATATTCCATCTTTCCCTTATGGACTAAGAAAACACAACTAGAACTTAAAGTATCATCCTTAACATAACAATGTTGTCTTGCCTAGGTTAAAGTAGATTCATTATGAATCCAACTACGGCATGTGGATCATTGGACAACCTATTATATAGAATGGATGGAGTTGTTTATAGAATTAAGTGGGTGAAATATTTCAATTTAAAATGTGTATGTCCCCGTATAAATTGGGAATACGATATAATTTATTCAACCATTTTATAGAAATTTAAATTCATAAATAAATCAAAATGAAACAATATTTAAAATAAAATGGATACCTTATACAAGACCTGGACCCTAACCAAACCTAGTTTTGGGAATTAGGTTTTGTCTATTATGATCCATATATGAATCATTATTATCACCCTGACCTAACTACTAGAGAATGATTGGGGTTTTAAACTGATTAAAGGTGGCCATTATACATATACTTCCTTATTACCGTCCTTATCAGATATTAATCTAATATAGGGAATGCACATGTAGTTTGTAGAGATATTTCACCACATCGACCATATGATGTATAGAGTGTTATTATAGATGATAATACTTTAGAGGTGGTGGGACCTTATCCACTTATGATACATCCAATAGTTCCACCAAACAAACCTCTTGCAGATCGTCCATGAGGTGTTGATGCCTAGTTCATTGACATCACCTTTAGGTTCATGAAAACCGTTCATGGTGCAACACAACATACCGATACCATGAAAAAGATTAAACACTAGTTGCAACCCAACAATCCTCCCACCTTCTTGGTGGACTGAGGACATCAAGATATTGAATGAAGGCTATAGGATATGACATTGATCATTAAGAATATCATAAACCCTCTAGGTTGGACTGTCAAGCTCATGACCTATATTCTATGTGATTCCTCAGAGCGTTGGCTGATAATTATGAATTATGATAGTTTAACCTAGGTTATAGTCTAGGTGGACATCAATATATAATTTAATGAATACCTATTTTCACATATCATGTCAACTATATCGTGTTTGGTAATTCAGGAATCTTCAACAAGGTGACATCTCTGTGATGGAATATTTAGTTTGCTGCACTGAATTGTAGTGTTTCACACCAACCATTTAGGGTGACGAGATGACTGCTATGAGAAAATTTGAGGATGGGATTGTATATTACATATGATCAAATATTAAATTATTTTGTATGATAATTTTTTTAACGATAGTAAACTAGTCCCTCATCACAAAATGGAACTTTATCAAATCTGGTGATGTGAAACCAGGATGTTCTGCTTCCAGGTAGACAACATGTTTATATGATGTTGTGAAGCAACTTTGGTAGGGAAAAAATGGGGGTATCACCATCCATATGGAATGCACTGATGGTAATGTTGTTTGTCACCTGTAGGAATTTATAGGCCACAAAAATCCATAGTATATGATGAACATGATCGAATGTCGGGCTCATGGTAGGATGGTTCTCCTCAACCATTTTGTCTAATCTTTTCCACCACTTCCATGGGAGTGGGGTTCAATGCCTGCACCACTATAATGTGAAGGATCAGGGACTGCTCATCATTTAGGATGTTTGTATTCTACATGAAGATTAGTCTTAATAGGTGGTAATGGACAAGGTACATAGGGCTTAGAGATTCAGATTCAGTAGTGTGGTCCATCTCAGGCTACTTGGGCAACATCTCAGAACTATGGTTCATGTCATATTTATGAGGTGTTTCCCATTCATGTAGTGTAGAGTCTAGGACTATCTATATTTATTGTTACTATTATAATATGCTCAACATTAGATTCATTCTTGTTTCATATAGCTCAATCACATTCTTTTCTATCTTCTGCGACCATGGAATGTCATGTCTTAGTGCTAGATTAATCTAGTGGAGTTATAACCCTTGACCCACCTCTATGAGTTTTAGCCTAGGGTATATTAATGTTCAAGGGGTTACCCCATGAAATTGGTGGTGACCATTTTCTATGTAGTTTTATTGTACTCGAGATGAACGACTTCAATATCATTCATGGTATAGACTAAATCATTCCTTGTTGAGCCTAGGTGGATTTTGAACACCATCGTGTATCTTTCACAACATCTTGGGGATGAACATATTTCCAAAAGTGATAATTGAATATCTAGGCCAGTTGATATGGTATCAAGAATACATGGCTTGGATTAGTAATAACCTAAATGGGTAGTCTATTTTTGAGAAATTTGGGAAGGCATCTCGTGAAATTTCTTCATGTCATGGATCATTTTAGAGATGTGGTCCCTGAATATTTTATTGACATACCTCTTGAGAGAGAAGATGATTTCACCATCAAACTTATTTCAGGTTTGACACTAGTGTTGATTATTACATATTGTATGGAACCAACAGTGATCCCTGAACACCCGAAGCAACTCAAAGATCATGAGGATAAATGTTTTATCCGACCCATAACATTGAATTGGGGTTCACCAGTACTTTTCTTCAAGACACTAGACATTACCCTTTAATTTTACATGGATTTACACATAATGAATTAGATTATGGTGAAAATATTAATCAAATTATTCATATTGATTACATTTTAATCCATCTTTGAGGGGGAATATTTTTTCCATGGTTGATTTGAGGTCAGGATACCATCAGGTGTGAGTGAGGAAATTAGACATTCCCCATACAACTTTATGGAGTAGGTACTACTTTTACAAGCTTCTTAACATGTTTTTTAGACTAGAAAATGAATAAGTAATCTTCATGGATTTTATGAATCAATTTTGACACATTACCTCAAGTCCTTTGTGGTGGTATCTTTAGATGACATCTTAGTGTATTTGCGCACCCGTAATGACAATGAAAATAATATTTATATCATACTGATTACACAAAGAGAGAACCATATATATGCGATGATCTATAAATTACACCTTGGAAAATTTAGGTTCACTTCTTGGGTCATATAATATCTGATCTAGGAATATCAATTAAAAAAGAAAAGGTGAGCATCATGGTTTCCTATGAGCATCCATATAATATAGTTGGAATTCATAGCTTCTTAGGTCTGTATATATATTATAGGTGATTCTTATAGGACTTCTTATGTTAGGAATCACTATATATAGTATTCAACATGAATGGTGTGAAACTATAATAGATTAAATATAGTGAGATAAAAATTTAGAAGTTAATGGGGAGAGTCACTTTAACGTCAATCCTGATTATGCATGAGCCAAGAAAACAACATACAGTTTCATACGCTACTTCTATAATCAGGATAGGGGATGTTCTGATGCAGGGTTATCAGGTTGTAGCGTATGAGTCCCTCCAGCTGAGACCTCAAAAAGAGAATTTCCCTATAAATGACCTCAAGATAATGGGAGGGGTTTATAATATACTATATTTGATGAATTATATATCTTGTGAGTGGTTCATTATTTACACATATAATAAAAGTATCAAATACATCATTACTCGGGAATAAATGAATCTGAGGTCGCACCTGTGTGTTGAATAACAATAATAATTCGACATTGAGCTTTATTACACAACCAAAAAGGAAAATTACATAAATGATTCCTTGATCCGAAAAACTCTAAAATAGGCCATCATAGATGGAAAAAGTGAGTGGTAGATGACGAGTTTGTTTTTTATATTCACTTTGAGTTTCAAGAAAAAAATGGGGAACATGTTCTAGTAGCTCTGGAAGGGATGTCATCCCTTCTGAAGTAGGTTTGGATGAGGCTGTTAAAATATTATGAGGGCATCATATTGAGGGAGATCATCACTAAATATAATCCACCTATTAGCTATCTTTCTGATTGAAATGATACCTTTATCTTCTATGGGAATTATTGGATGCATTCTCATATATAGGGAGAGAAGATGAGGGGATCTCATGCCTTTATTTGGTTAGTTCACCTAGGAATCATAAAGATGTAAAAAAGATATATGTTGTTAGAATTCTTGTCAAGTTATGATGTGTAAAATAGTAGGTTTAATCACTCATTTCTCCAGCAATCAGTGGGTTAAGGTAGAGAACCTATTTCCTTCAAGACTTCTAAATCCTTTATATATTCCTTAGTTTAAATAAAATGACATCACTATGTATTTTTTGACTGGATAACATTAATATCCATGAGAAAGTTCTTCATTATGGTTGATCATCAATAAGATGTTGAAATTTTCACACTTCCTTCCTATCTAATAGACTTTTTATAATTATGATATAGGAATTTGATACATCTAAGAGATTGTGTAACTTCACTTTTACATTGTTTGATCATTTAAGATAGAGACACTCATTTTATATTGTGGTTTTATCACAGGTTGCATAAAGAACATGGTTCAAAGTTTCTCTTGAGCATGACATATCAACCTCAAATGGATGGGTAGTCTGAGAAAATCATATAAGTGTTAGAGGATATGATTTAGTATAATATCCTTTATTTTGGTAGATCTATTTAGAATTATATTCTTATTGTTGAATTTTCTTACAATAAAACATTTTAGGAGAATGATTCATAGGGATCAGTACAATCCGCTCTATGGTAGACCATGTTGTTCACCTCAATGATGGACCTAAGATCATAAACCAGGTCTTCTGTGTCCTCTTCTCGTCTTGGAGACTTTAGAGAATTTCCAACTAATTTAAAAGAGAACATATATTTTTTTTTCTAGGAAGAAATAATATAACAGTTGCCATTAGAGGCATTTACAGTTTGAGGGGGGATAATAGTTTTTTGTGTATTTATCTCATCATGTGAGACCAATAAGAATTACTAGAAAAGGAAAATTATCACCACGAAATGTTGGGTGTTTCGAGATACTAGAGGGATTCGGGTTTGCAGCTTATCAGTTGTAGCTACCTCAGAGGTACCATCCATTTTCTGATTTCATCCATGTATCTCAGATTTGACAGCATCATTCTGAACAATCTCATTTTTTATAATTTGAGAATGTTGAGCTATAGGTGGATGCATCCATTGATGAGCATCTAATATGTATTATTTAATGCTGCATGAAGTCTCTCCGAGGATGGTCTGTTCTTCTAGTATAAGATCTATAGAAGAACAAATGTGTATAAGATGATACATGGGAGAGGGAGACTAATCCATGTGGCCAATGACTTTTAAATTTCTCAGATGATGTTATAACACCCTTGTAATTGAATCTCGGAGACATGTTTTCTTAATGATTGGAGGTTGTAACGTCCTGGTTCATTCCCAGGTATACAAAATTAGTTTTTAGTTTAAATTATTTTCCCCCTAATAAAGATACCTAATGAAGTTGAGTATGTCTTGGGTTTGTTTGGGGATCATGTGTATCATGGAGGCATGAAATTGTAAGATATAAACAAGGAATCATGGTTAGTAGGAACCATGAAACCCAACTTGCATAGTTTAGCTAAATCATGTCATTTAAGAAATTGTGGTGCTGAGGACCACATGGTTTTTCCAAAACCATTGGACCCTAGGTGCACGACTGTGTGGTGATCTATTGTATTGAGAAAAATAATGTTTTCTTGTTTTCACATGGTTAGATAAAAATTAAGCCAAATAGTGAGGAGTGCCCCTTTGAAGTTGAACCTGGCACATGGTTGGCATATGGTTTGGCCAACCATGTGGCCCACCCATGAGCCCTTGTATTTGTGTGTGAATTTTTCAAATTTCCCATGTTTAAGGATTTTAAACCTTTATTTACTATCCCTTGTCTTTTCCATCATATTCTTCTCTTTCATTGTCATGTAGAGATCTCCTCTACCTTTGTATTGGGATAACGGTAACACCTCTGGTCAACATCTATTTTGATCACCACCAGATCCATTGAAAAGATGTCAGTGAGATCCTTATTTCCATAACTTATATTCCATGATCTTGTTTCTACATGATTCAATATTTAGGTTCATGGCCATTTCCCTCATTTTTAGGGAATTTTATGTTTTATCATATTTCTTTCGTTCTTTATTGAATAAATTTTCAAATATGGATGAGGGATGCTCTACGTGGCAATGGTGGCAATCTTGTCTCTCCTGCTTTGTTTTTTGAATTTCAAAACATAACCCATAATTTTGTGAGTTGGGCCCTTATGGAGATGCCACAAAATGTTTAATTAAATTTAATTTAAAGCATTACCATGCCCTTTACGACATAAAAAAAGGTGAGTCAAAAAATTGGTTTAATAAACACTTTTAATGGAACCACATTAGGTGTCTATTACCATATAGAACCCATATCCGTTCTAAATTTTCAAAAAAACCCATGGTATGTACCTCCATATGCTTAATGACCGGAGATAATGAATTGAATTCAATAGGATGTTGAGCATTGAGTTAGGATCCTACTCCACATGAAAAAATGATATGGTCATATTAAGTGAAATTGATTTGTTCCAAATCCTTTTAAAAACACCATACAAGGGTTGTTGAACAAATTTCCATGACCACATTGATAAATCAAATTACAAATTATTTCTTTATTAAATGGAATGTCCTCGCTAAAGATATTGTATAATTGTCATGCTCCCTAGGAGATATAATGGGTCCCTAATTAAGGACCTATCGGATGGGATCAATGTGCATTGTAGTTAGAGTTGTTAATTGTGTGTAAATATATTAGGGTGAGAGTAGTTTTGATTGGTATTCGATCAATGCGAATTATTACATTTACCACAATATGGGAGACACCGATTTCCTTGGAGAGACAACTTGTATGAGCACGATGTCCTAATGGTTATACCATGACACGATGGAGACACAAGCCCCTACATGCGATATAAGTGATTGAGATGAAGGATAGTCCTTCACGTTATCACAACATGCCTAGACTGACACATGGGGGTTCATTCCTTGGTCAAATTTGATGGACTACATTATACTGGATATACGCAGAACCCCTTGAGAAATACATGGAATTTTATATTGGATTTCTAGGGATGGGATCAAGGTTAATCTTAAAGTTTCATAGGAATGAAAAAATTTGACTAAAAATTAAATGAAGGTTTTAAATTAGAAATGATCCTACGATTTGGAAACATTATAATGTGTCCTCTAAGACAAATAATAAGTTGGGGTATAATAAATCATCTCACATATAATTACACTCAAATTACCTATATAGGTTTATTTGGGTTAGATACACAAGTATTGACTAAAACAGGTAAATTAGATAGATATCCATGTCGAACCCAGCCCAATGAATTTATTAATTAATTTTTATCTTGAATTTATTTTGTATGGTGCAATGTTCATTTTATATTGCACAAGATATATTGGACTAGAATCTATTTTTGGTGGCCTACCACCATGAATGGGATTCATTTGGTACCAAATAAGACTTTATGGGTTTATATATTGAAAAAGGATAATAGAAATCCTCAAAAGCTTGAATGATCATTCTATGATGGAGTTTGGGAGTAGAGGACTGATCTTATACTCTAGATGAAATGCATACCAATTTTTCCAGTTTAGTACATTTTATTATCATATCGTATATGCCTGTATCACATGACCCCTTTCATACTCTTTTTTATAGAATCTTCATTAGTGGAATTTATTATTCATATTCAGTTTCTTTTCGGTATTGGATTATCATTATTTCATTGTTATTATTTTTTAGCTTATATCTAATTCACATTACTACATCCACTATTTATTATATGTGGTATTCTTTAGTTTTATGAATCCTTGATGGTTTCATTTTTTTAACAAAATCATATCAGCTCATTAAAAATATTTTTTTAATCATGCATGTGAGACAAGAAGTAAAATTATAATCATTTTTCATGGAGGTAGTTATTCAACCTTAAAATAAGAGGAATATTTATTTTACAATGACTATAAGGAAGTTAGATAATAGTTTTTAAAAAAATATGATAATATTAATGTAAAATTAACAGTATTAATTCCATCATGTTAAGATGTTTATAGATGATTTGGAGGTGTTTTATCAGGAAAGAAACTTGGAAGAACTCAGTTAATATTGTTACCTATTTTGGAATAACCTTCTTTGTACCCATACAAAAGCCATCTTAAATTGTTTTATTATCGAGTAAGAACCTTTAAGATGTTTAAAATAGTTTTAAAATGTTTTTAGGTTTTTTTCAACTAGAATTCCTTTGGCCTGATGAAAAGTGGGCGGGGGGGTGATATGCTGATTTTGTAAATTAGAGTAGAGTTCTTTAAAATAGTATCATCATAATATAAAATGAGATGTAATTTTTAGAAAATTTTGATAAAAAATAAACAAGTAAAGTGTAAAATATGACTTAAGGTCATTAATTCCCTCATACAAAAATTTATTGATGATGTAATTTCATATTTGTTTATATAACATCTGGATTAATAATTTTTACCTAATAATTTAATTTACTACGATGTTTAATTTTTACATTTATAATTAATAATTATTTTAATGGCATAATGTAATAATAATTTTTTTTTTAATTTATTATACTATAATATGATATATTAAATCCATTTTAGAAAATCATATTTTCAGAGGGAAAAAAATTAATTTCAACAGATGTAATGAATATAATGTTTTTAATATTGAAAAAACATAATTATTTAGAAGAATATAGAAAAATACCTATGATACTAATTAAATGTATTGATTCAAAAATTTGTTTTTATAAACCAAAATTATAAAATTTAATAATTTATCTATTAATTAAAATAACATAATTCATTGAAAAACAATATATTTGGAATACAAAATATTTCTCTTATAATTAATGATTAAATTTATTCGTGGTATCAATTATTATGTTCAATTATATTGATATGTACTAATTTATGGATATAGAAAAAGTACCTTTTTTTAATTATTATTATAAAAATGTGTAAGAGATCATCTAAATACATAATCAAGATAACAATTTTAGTGCAACAAACTACCCATAATAGGATTATAATTTCGATGTTAATGAACATTATAGTTTTTATAAAAAAATTATAAAAAAGTAA
Source organism: Viscum album (assembly GCA_963277665.1). Lineage (NCBI taxonomy): Eukaryota > Viridiplantae > Streptophyta > Magnoliopsida > Santalales > Viscaceae > Viscum > Viscum album. Next base: position 1,016,944,758 of record OY728133.1, on the reverse strand, counting down.
CTACTTGATGACAAGAAAAATGTTAATATAAGATAAATTTCAATTTTAAATAATTTTTAATAAATATCAATTTATTGTAAAACTTTTTTCCATGGATTTTGAATAATTTATTTTTGGAACAAATATTTTCCTAGAATATTTAGAAAACTAGTGATAATTTAAAATAATTTTAGATTAAGTAAAAAACGAATGATAAAATATAATATTCCTATAAATATGATATTTCACAACTCAACATGAGATGAACTCTACCTTATTATCCTATAGATGGTTTCTACATTATTTCATTGAAACTAGATACATAACATCCCATCCCAATAGACAAAAAATATTCTTAGTCATAGTAAACCAGATACATTAGTGGTTCACATATTTTATTTTAAAACACTATAAACTATATTTTTTAAAAAATATTCATTCCCTATAACATGCCTCTACATATCATTAATATTAAACTTCAGGTATTTGAGGGAATGAATGAAATAAGATCTAGCTAAAATGATCATTAAGGGTTTTGTACATAGAAATATTTGATGAGTCAATAAATCCTTATGTGTAGAACATAATCAATATCTCAAGGTAAATATATGAAGATACATTATAGATAATAAATAACAAGGATATAATAATTATATAAGGCATAATCAATATGGAGAGGTAAATAACTAATCCCACACTCTATTTATATAATAACAAGAAACTCATAATTGGATAAGGAATAATCAATATGGAATGGTAAATGTCATAACACATATGAAATTTAATCATTATCAAGACAATTTTGATTATATATGAAATAATCCATATGGAATTTTATATATCTAAAAACAAATTCCTTTTTAATCAACAAAATGTGAATTAAATGCTTCGAGAGATAATTGAAAAAATATAATTTATGAAAATAAATAACTTCTTAGTAAAAAATTCTTAATTATTGGATTTCATGATCTCAGGTATCATGATACCACTACTATCAAGTCCTTTTCCAAGAAATATTAAAACATAGGGATAAGTATACATTAGAAACCCATGCCACAAATATTATACAATTGATTTATCTAATAAGGAAACTAATGCATCAAGGTGCTATCTACAATCAAATCCCACCCATCCCTATATGTGAAAACAATTCCTCATATATCTAGTAATAGATTAAATTCATCAATAAATATTCCTTAGCATCAAAAATCCTTATTTATTAAAGGATACAAAATTATCAGTATTTTACCAGTCAATAAAATGACCTATAATTTAAAAATCCATGTGTAGAAATGATATTATTTTATGCTATTAATAATTTAAATCATGAATATTATATTTATTTGGGGGAAATTTAATTTTGATTGATCATTTAATACTGATTTTTTAATGGGAATTATTGTATCATAAAAACGAATCAAGAAAGTGTATCTTAATACAATCCTTGGTAAAAATTATAAACAACTATCCATATAAAGAATAATGATTTTATCAACACAACTTATTGCTAGTGGTGTTGAAATTTATGGTTCTATTCTTTGATTAGGAAACTATCATTTGTTTCTGAAAATATTTTTCCAAATAAATGTTATACAAATATATAGAAAATAATATTTTAAAATTGTAATATAATATTTAAATCATTGAGTGTTCATACTAGAGGTAAATTATGTACATGTATTAAATGTTAAACTAATTAGTCATTTTGCATTTTTGGTAAAATCTAAAAGAGCCTTTGTTTTAGAAATCGACATGCTGATTCCTTTAAAACAAATTTTTAAAAAGAAAAAAATCTTATTTTTTTTAAATATTTTTATTATAATCTTAAAAACATTTTTTATTTTCTTTAGATTACATAATTTTGGACGAAAAATGATTTTTGACTAAAGAGAGAAAAAATATTTATTTTATTTAAAAATATAATATTTTTAAATTAAAAAATATTGTAAGATGTTTATATTTCTTGAATAATTAAAGAAAAAAAGAATGAAGTGAAACATAGTGGGGTTAATTTAATAATTAAAAATAAATTCCTTTTACAGAAAATCATGCAGAGAAGAACATGATTAAAATGTGACTGTGATGTAAATCATTATAAAGACAATAATGCTGAAGTGAGAATTAAATATTGAATGGATTATGTGTCTCAAATTAAATCTACATTTAACAAGTTCATGTACAAAATAATATATTCCAATTTAATTACTAAAATGATTGAAAAAAATTAAACACAATGAAGAGTTAATATAACCCAATGAAAATAAATATAGTTACTAAATTCATTACAACTTGATAAAATTTAAATAAAATATGCATGCATCAAATATATAAAATGATCATTTATAATAATATGAATTATTAATGAATCATGATATTACATGTAAATGTGAAAGTATATACAACATATCAAGTAAATTAGTTATATAACATTCAAATTTTCTTTAATGAATGAAAATTGAGACACACCTCACACTTCTATTTTTCTGAACATGATTTATCCAAATATATAATTGTTTTAAGGAATTTAATAATTTAGAAAAGGTCTATAATCATAATTATAATTTCACGCATGATCATTTTTGAACTCATTTCACCTTTTCATTAATAATATTTCATTTTTACCTCGCTTCAAGTGTTGATTACTTTGTTTTCTAATTTATGGTTTGTTATCAAAGACCGAATTCATTTTAAAAGGATATATATCCATCAAGTCAATAATTGTATTAAATTAATTAATATATTATTTAATCATTGGAATCATTTTAAATTAATTCATAATGTTTGCATTTGGAAAATGAATCACATTACTTCTGGGAGATGGTAGGTCGCATGTACGCAATACCAACGATATTATTCTCTTACAAAATTAATTGGTAAGGTAGTGGATGGTATAATAATTTTAAATAATAAATATAATTTCAGATATATCACATATATTCAATAAATTTAATGTTATTATCTTCTTTTTGAAGCTTATGTGGAAAACACCTCACATCGTTTTTTGTGGTGATAGACCTCCACAGACATGATAGATGCTATCATATTTTAAAGGGAATGGAATTTAAGATGGTATATATGAGATTATAATTCCATAACAATAATAATAACTTTCATATTATATATATAAATCAAATTCAACATTACATAAAATCATGACATGTTGTGATGGAAATTTATTTATATCGGTTCCCAAGGTGGTAGTCCATCGTATGAACGATCTATTATTTGATTTCCCATTTGATGGAGGATGAGATGGAAACATATTATTCAATCAATATAATAAATTTATAATATTTAAGAGATAAAATTTTTATTATATTTTACGTTTTGAAAAATAATTTTAGGTTGAAAAAGAAGAATGAAAAAGATAGATCTTCTTTAGGACAATTAAATTCTATTTTAGAATCGTCTTTTGCGTATCCTCTTATGGACCTTAGTAATGGTATATTGTGATAAAAATAAGATATAAAACAAGTTTATATATTTTGTGGTGATATTATTTATGATATTGGGTTGAGGAAAAATTATTTATATATTTTAATAATTAATGGATTATGTGGCATTTTATTAGTGTAGGGGAGGACACGCATTAAATTTCTGAAAAGAATAAAGAATTTTTTTTTCACATTTAAAAAGAAAAAAATTGTAAATTATAGAAAATTATAGGTGATATGGTTTAAATATGGCCTTAATATGTTTTCTTGAATAAATATTAATTCATTTTAAAACTTATCATCCATGTTTTACCCATGATATGTTCATTTTTCACTTTAACCATTATAATTAATTTTCAAAAATTTCAATATTCATTATGGTAAAAAATTATTTTTAACATATTAGATAATATAAATTACAATTGTTAAAAATATGGTATCCAATTTTACAAATTAAATTAATCAATGTGGTATAAATAAATTTAAAATTAGAGTTGTAGACATGATGAAAAAAATATTTTTCGAAAGTAAAAACATTGGAATGTAAAAAAAATTATGCAATTAATAGATAAGGAATTGATTAAAATTTCATAATTAGTTTTCATTATAATATAATTTCACTAATTATTCATTAAATTTTTTTTAACCCAATTGTTCTTTTAAATAATTTAAATGAAAATATTGTTCTTAACAAAATCCATATTTATTACTAATCTTTGAAAAATGTATCGTTTTTGAGAAAAAATAACCCAAATCTAACATATAATTGATGTTTTAAAAAAAATTTCATTTTGAAAACAAAATTTAATAATTTTTTTAAAAATAAATTTTAAATTAGTTTTACAAAATGTGAATATCCCTTTCTTTACAAAACACATTTTTTCAGAAAACATATCTTTTTTTATTAAAAATATTTTGATATTTATTTGTAAAAAAATGATAAAAAAATTATATAAACTATATATCATCATAAAATATTTACTCATATTCGTACCTACCATATTAACACATTAGATATAATGGTCAAGTATTAAATATAAATAATTTAATTGGGTATTATGTTTTATTTAATATCAGTGTCATATGTAACACAATATATAGAAGGCAATGTATTTATTAAAAACGAAATATTTCAAAAATTAATTGGTTGTTACATTGTTCTCTATGCCCTATTTCACATGTTATATAGGTTTTAAAAACTAATATTCGTCTTTTAAAATATCTAGTTGTTATATTTTACCCTCATATATAAATTACATCATCAAAGCATAATATTGATCTCAATATTCAAGGGGTTGGAAATTGAAAATTACATTATTGTTAAATCAAAACATAAAAAGGGTTAATAAAAATATTCTTAATATGAGATAATGGTAATTAATAAATTTATATTGAATAATAATAATTGGGTTATTAAATAGTAGTACAATGATAATAGGTTGAAATATGGATATGGATGAAATGTTTAAATAATTATAGAGAGTGATAGAAATCATTCATCATGGGAATGTGAATTATCAATGAAATGTTAAGGAACTAAAACCCAAAAATCATTCTAGATTTAAAATAACATTAGATTAATCATATATGAAGGTAATATATTAAAATTTTATTTTCAATATATTTTCCGCTAAATTTGAGGAATTCATTTACCACTTCAGGAATTAGCACAATGAAATATACTTACACAATATCATGATATTTAAAGGAAAATTTAATCTTTTGGTTATGATTTGGAGATTTCTACTCCTTCCCTTCATCTATGAATTGAATATCCAAAAAATAAATTTTTTATGCCTTAATCAATATAATTAAATTTTAATATATCATAAAATCCATAAATGATTTATAATTGATTAAACCTGTCTCTGAATATTTTCCAAAATTAATATGGTTAACACATGTTATATAATATAATACAATAAATCCACTACCTCAATAGTAAAACCTCTGGTCCAATATAAATAATTATTTTTCAAATATTTTATATAAATACAATGACATATAAACCAAAACATCATAGAAGCTAGCTGTTGGTGATAAACTCTTGTATCCCTTCATTGGTTGGTTCAAGATCCACACCCATTATAAATGGAAAGGGTTTTCACCAATCTTATGGGTTTTACTTTTTTTAAACCCTATTAATATAATTTCTTTAACATTCTAAATGTTTAACAAAATGTACTTACCACAACATAAAATATAAGATAAACCCTTAAGGTTTCCAATACCATTAAACTAACTCCAATAAAAATTAACATCATTCATCTGCAAATAAAATTTTAAGTAATGAATATTCTAAACCCATGGGCTATATTTTCAGTAATGCATCCAAAAATATCATTAATCATAATAGACTCCAATATAATAATAACTATAAAGGGGTGATTAATACCTTTTATATATTTTAAATATTAAAGTCATAATACCATGATAGTATCCATAAATTGTAAGTTAATTATATCTTATATTCTTTTAAGATTTATCAAAATCTATATGTGTTTCATGATTCTTAAAACAGAAATACTATTTGTCAAAATAGTAATAAAATATAATTCTAGAATCCAAATTAATAAATACATCGATTATTTTATTTCAACAATGTTTCTTCATTACTATAGGGGTTATCCTTAAAAATATAGAGTTGACATGGATAATTACCAAGTTCCACAAATTTAAGACAACAAACTCTAAATGAATATCTATGATAAAATTTATTTCCTTCCATCATATAGTTTATTTTTCCTTGATAATTAATTTATTTACACCATTATTTTCAACAGATAAAATTTTTTTGGTTTCCATTGAGAAACTTTCCTGTGTGACTCTATCCTTGATTAGGAAATGAATAATGTGAAGATTTCTATACCCCATATTCTCCCCCACATGAGCACTTAGTAAACTCCCTCCTCCTATTTAATGATTCTATTAGTTGGTTAAGGTACAAGTTGATAATCATATTTATGGATAATTTGTTAGTAATAATGCATATATATTTCAATACAAACACCATTCCATTTAGTTTCCCATAGACACTACATTGTATATCATATTCATGATTAATTGGTTAATTAGGGTTGCAGATATTAAGTAATCAAAAATACATAGTGTGTCTAACAATAAACATAAATCGAAACCACATAATCATGAAGAACCACAAATGAAATTTATAAATGATGACACCTTCATTCAATATAACACACATTAGATTTGTTCATTCATTTTCATCATCTATTAATGTCCATAAAAATAGTTTGTAGATAAGATATTAATTTCCCCAGAAAAACCCCTTGATGTGTCAAACCAAGTGAGTAGTAAATCCCATTTTTATATATCAATTAATTTTTTGGTAAATACCAATGAATCTTTTTTTATTTTACATCCCCTAGATACCTCTGTTCATGTACTATGTCTACATGTATTATCCACATATATATTTATTTCAATGAAAATCCAAATAATATATACCTAACTAAAACATTGAGTTGTTATTTGATACTTATCCTCAAACTAGTTCACATGGTTATGTTCTCTATATGGCATCATGACTTTTTATTACATAAATTTTTATTTCATTTTATAAACAGAGGATCTTTAATGTCTAGTGTCTTGAAAAAAAGGTACATAAAACATGAAAACATAAAAACTTATTCTATTCCACTTTCAAGGATTTTTCAAGTTTTAACATATTTACATTTATTTCATCTCATAACCTGGGGACACACATCGAAGGGAAGGGTGAGGAGAAGGCCCAGTAAGGAACACATGTGAAACAATTTACATATAATCTTTAGCAATATCAATAAGAATAGGGGGATTTTCACAAAGGCATGATAAAAGGAAATATCATAATAAAAGTAAAATGACTAAAATTTTGATATTGTATCTACACCATTTAATTTAGACATTCATAAGCATATCACCAAGGTTCATCCCCATGGTGTCATAAAAATTACCAAGGTTATTCTTCAAGGTATCATAAGACATGTCATCTCTAGAGATTTATTTCATTACACAATGCATTGAAGCGCAATCATGGAACACCCATAATATGTATTTATTTTTATGTGAATCACATAGATCAAAATCAATCATATCATAAATAACCCAAATAGAATAAAATAAATGGGTTTCATATCAGAATCACAGCTTTTTAAGAAGTGCATAAAAACATGATCATTATATCATTAATAACCCATCGAAAGAGAATGAGGGTTTAATATATTTCAATTATAGAATTAAATATATCATTTTTATGTCTTTATTAATACAACTTGAAATTAATTAGGTTTGGGTACTCAAATAAATAAAATAAGGCAATTTCAAGAGAAAAAATAGAGAGATATTGAGATGAAAATTATGCAGCATAATGACAATGACATTTTTTTAGAAAATATTAAAAATAGAAGGGACATGGTTTAACATCTTGGTTTCGGGTTCCACCTAGAGTTGCCCTGTACCTAGTTGGTCACATGGCCTCAAGTGAATTTCCGCAAATGCCCGATGATGCTGACTATAATTGAGGGCCTTGGGTGTGATAGTGGGGAATCTATGCCCCTCATTAGAAGATTAACACGATGAAAATAATAATATAACAGTTGAAGAATCAGTACTAATAACATGAAATAGTAAACAACAGAAGATTGTGAGTAGATAAACCACTGGAGAAAATATATAAATTATGCATGTAACATATTTCTAGGACAGTAGGCAAAGAAGTCAAAATTCTGGAATACTACACTAAACCAAAGTAAAAAGGGAAACAAGTAAATAACTCTAGCATCATTGTAAGCCCTAGTTTTGTCCAATGCACTCCAACTCCATAATAATCAATTACCTAAAGTAAAAAGGTGCTTTCCCTTATCAATACCGGAAACAATGTAAACTTTTTGATCCCAAAAGAATGACCCAAACAGGGTGTGAGATGAATCCCATTAGGTAACCACCCAAAGATCAGTGCCTAAATATTAGTGAATATATATGACAAGAAATATGAAAATTGATGTAATAAATAGGGAATTACACATAATTAAAGAATCCTATAGTTCACGCTACATTAATTTACATTTATAAATATTAATGAACTATACAAGCAGAAGTAACGCTTTGGGATGTTCTCATTGTCTAACCCCTATGGTTCAGATTTAACATAGTCTCTTTGAGGAATCATTCACCATTAATTCCCCATATAGTCTCATAACGGTAAACAAAAAACACTATGGGGAAGCACTCAATGTCCAATTCCCCATACGGTCTCACAATGTGGAACTATATACACTCTAAGAGAGCATTGACATCCATCACCTCTATGTTATCGCAATTTGAAATGTATAACATACACTCTGGGGAATCCCTCAACATTCATTCCCCATTTGGTCTAACTACACCAAGTTTCCACATCCCTGTGTAAGTCAATTGTGAATGAACAATATCTAGCAACCAATGTATATCACAATACACTATTTTTTTAAACCACTACAAAGAATATCACAATATATCAGATAATATAACCCCGTCCTAACAACAATAGGAATGTAAAACAAAGCAGCCAAATATGAAAAACTAGGCTCAATGGAAAATATCAGTTCAAACATTGGAAAACACATCCATATAAAGGTAATTAATCTCTATTCTCAAACAAGATCCCAAACTCAATAAATCAATTCATATTAATCATTAAAGGGTTAAATTATCTAAACACACAATACTCCAAACTAGGGTATTGAGAAATTTTGCACAAATAATTCAAAGGAAAACTACAAAAAGGAACAAACCACATACCTCGACATTATACGATCGATATAGTGGAATCATAGCCTTTAATTAGACCTAGAACGATGTAGATTAACAAAAAATTTAAAATGATCATCCAAACATATCTCATGAAAGAAGAGAAATCAAGGGACGAGGCTCTAGAGGAAGGAAGAACTCACTATTTTGATTCCAACACAATTGATAGTAGTTGATTCCGAAAACATATGGTCAATTAGGGGCTTGATAAAGAATCGTGATGTTCAGTCACTCCTTGACGAGACGACATTAGAAGAAGTGTTTTCTATGAACGAGATGCAAACCCAGTCTAATTAATCAAATAAAATTAAACATACAAAACTAGTTCCCTGAGGATACACGGAGTGTATATGTCTTTTCTGGTCCCCGGATTAAGCAGCTCGGCCACATCGTCACATAGTCATGTACACAGCCATGACATGACCAGACACAACTTTGGCTCAGTGCTAGAGTAGAAAATGTGTATAAGGAAGTACACGACATGTACTCCAAAATATTTCCTTCTTCCCTTTTTCCAAAAAAAAACATGAAAAGAAAAATCCTAATTTAAAAGAAGGTCTAGGTTCTTACAAACATCCTCCCTTAAAGAAATTCGTCCATGAATTTCCCTATGAAGGTGACAAAGAAGAATCTTCGAACAGCTCCAGCCACTATGATCGTACATTGGCCTCTCATTCCCATGTCTCATCCTATAGTCCCATGTGCTGTTGTTAGCACCCATATTGAAAGAACATACCATCCACAAATAACCTTCATGCTACAATCAAAAATTTAGATAAGATTCTCTTTGAACGAGGCTTCCAGCTCTAACTAAACCTCCTCTAGCTGAAAAACATGACACATGTCTGAGAAGTAACATTGTAGATGAGAAACATGGAAGACATCATGCATAGCCTTATACCTTAGAGGTAATTCCAACCAATTGGCAATCATCTTGACTCTCTCCAAAACCTCAAACGAACTGATGTATATCGTTGAAAGATTACCATGTATTCTAATCACCCTATGTCAAAACCTCAGTGAGACTAGTAGCAAAACCTAATCTCTGACCATGAACTCCAAAGGTTGTCTCCATATTTTATCATAAGACTACTGTCCTAACTATGTAGTAGCCATCCTCTTCCAAATCAACTCCACCTGCTCTGAGGCCTCCTGGACAAGACGAGGTCCCAACATAGCCACCTCTCCTACCTCCATCCAACTTATGGGTGATCAGAATATCGTACCATAAAAACTCTCATATTGTTCCATCTGAATAGTTTCCTAAAAAATATTATTGGAGGAAAACTACAACACATGTATGTGCTTCTCCCAAGAACACCCAAAATCTAGGACTCATGCTCGAAGCATGTTCTCTAGAACCTGTATCGTACCCTAGGACTGGCCATCTGTTTGGGGATGGTAGGCAGTACTCAGAATAATTTGGGCACCCAAATCCCTCTATATCTCATGTCGGACCGAGAAGTAAAATAGGCATCCCTATCTGAAATTATGGAGTGTGGAACCCCATGTAAATATAAGATTTTTCAAATGTACAACCTTCTGAACTCATCTAAAATGATGGTTTCCTTAGTCAATAAAAAGTTCGATACCTTCATGAGTCTATCAATGACAACCCAAAACACATCATTCTCTCAGGGGGAGCTTAGTAAATTTGTCATGAAATCCATCGTTACATCATTCCACTTCCACTCGTGAATGGGTAACTGTTGAAAAAGCTCTACTGGTTGATAATGTTATGCCTTCAACTTCTATCAGGTGGAACATACAATTACAAAACCAATGACATTTCTCTTCATACTTGGTCATAAATATTGATGGTGTATATCTTGATACAACTTGGTGATACCAGGATGAACTGTCCAAACTGAAAAATGAAAATTGTGCATCAGCTCCTTGTATATTTTTGATGACACCCATACTCACCCATGAAAACACAAGATCTCATCCTCGCCTATGGTCCATCCATGAACAGGGTCCTTTCATTACACACTCTCCCACAGAACTGGGCCATCAACATTTGATAACTTCCTCATTCACACTCGATCAAGAAACGTAGAGGTAATATCTACAGAAGTAAGGAATGTCTGTCCGAGTCTGTCGTGTTCCTCTAAATGCATCTCAGAGAAAATATCTATAATATGCCACTCACTAAACGCCTTCTGAACTTCTTATATCAGATTCCTCCTGCTCAATGCATCATCCACTATGTTTCATTTCCGAGGTGTGTAGGAAATCTCAATGTTAAAGGACTGAAGGCACTCAACGCACAATCTCTATCTCAGATTCATATCTCTCTATGTAAAGATGTACATGATATGTATTTGGTAGGTGAAAACTAAAAAATTTTCTCCCAGAACACCAGAGTCTGCTGACTAATAGTGAGGGACTTGGGTGTGATAGTGTGAAAACTATGCCTTCATTGGCAGAGTAACACAACAAAAATAAACAGATAACATTAGCAGAATCAGTAATAATAACTTGCAACAACAAAAAGTAGAATACTACAAGTAGATAAACAACTAGAACACATATATAAATGATGCATGTCACATATTTCTAGGAAGCAATAAAAAAACTCACAATGCTGGAATACAGTACTAAAGAAAAGTAAAAATGAAAACAAGTCAATATCTCCAGCAGCATCACAGGCCTCGGCTTGGTCTCATGCTCTCTAACTCCACAGAAATAAAGTAACTGATGTAGAAGATAACATTCCCTTATCTATACCTGTGAAAATATAATCTCTTTGGAACCCAAACATAACCCAAACAGGGTGTGAGTCTAATCCAGGAAGGTAACCACCCAATGATCTGTGTCTAACTATCAGTGAATATATGTGGCATGCAATATGAAAAATAAATTTATAAATAGGTCTGTACACAATATTAAACAATCCTATAGTTCATGCTACATTCATTTAAATTTATAAAAATTAGTCAACTAAAAAAAACCCAAGAAACCCTCTGGGAAGTTCTCATAGTGTAACCCCTTTGGTTTAGCTTTAACATAGACTCTCTGAGGAAGCAGTCACCATAAATTATCCCAGATGTCATTTAAAGGTAAACTACAAACACTCCGGGCAAGCACTCAATGTCCAATTCCCCCTGTGGTATCATAACATGGAACTACAGACACTTCGTGGGAGCACTCACGTCTATCCCCCATATGGTCTCTCAACGTGAAAAGATTAAAAACACTCTAGGGAAGCCCTCATCATCCACTCCCCATGTTTTCTAACTGCACCAGGTTCTCACAGCCCTATGTAAATCAATCATGAACAAATGATTTCCAGAAGACAACGTAAATCACAATATACAACTTGAATAAATAGATACAATAAATATCACAACATATAAAATAATATCACAATTTCCTAAAAACTATAGGCATGGAAAACAAAGAAGCCTAAAAGGAAAAACTAGGCCCAACAGCCAATACCAGTTCAAACACGGGAAAACACATCCATGTCAAGGTAATTAAACCCTATTCTCAATCAAGATCCCTTACTCAAGTAGTAAAGCGTTAACATGCATTAAAGGGTTAAATTCCTTAAACACGCAATACCCCAAACTTGGGTATTTAGAAATTTGGGACATATAATTCAATGAAAAACTACAGAAAGGCACAAACCACCTACCTCGGTGTTGTGCGATCGATATAGCTCAATCCCTACCTTTGATTCGACCTAGAAAAAAGTAGATCAACAAAAACATCTAAAATGTTCAACTACAAATATTTTTTGAATGAAGTGAAAAATGGGATGGAGATATAGAAGATGGATGAACTCACTGTGGTGATTCCAACACAATAGAAGGTGGTTGATTCAGAGAACTGATGGTCGATCAGAGGTTCAGAGAAGAATCACAATCGTTGGTCACTCCTAGACAAGACGACGTTAGAAGAAGTGTTTTCTATGAATGAGATGTGGCCCCATTCTGATTTTCAGATAAAAATAAAAAAAGTTGTGTTCACTAAGGATACATGGAGTTTATATTTCATTATCATTCCCAGCATTGAGCAGCCCTGCCATGTAATCACATGGTCTTGTACACATTCATGACACAACCAGACATGGCCTGAAATTGGTGTCCGAGTACACAATATCTACAAGGATGTACATAACGGGTTCTCCTAAAACATTCATTATTCACTTTTTTCCTAAAAAAAACTTGAAAAGAAAACTCATACTTGAAAAGAAGGTCTGAGTTATTACAAACGTCTCCCCTAAAGATATTCATCCCCAAATTTCCCTAAGAAGGTGGTGATAAATAATTATCAAACAACACCAGCCATTGCAATCGTACATCGACCTCTCCCTCCCAAGTCTTGTCCTGTACTCACCTGTGCTTCCATAGCACCCGTACCAGAGGAATAGACTGCCCACAAAGAACCTGTGTGCTTCGATCAGAAACCTAGATAGAATTATCTTCGTATGAGTCATCCATCTCCAACTAAACCTCATCGGGTTAAAAAATGAGATGATTCTGAGAAGTAACATCGTAGAAAAGAAACATGGAAGACATTGTGCATTACTCGGTGCCTTTGAGGTAATTGCAACTGATAGGGAACCGTCCAAACTCTATCCAAAACCTCTAATGGCCTGATGTATCTCGGTGAAAGCATACTCTATCTCTTAATCCCCTTATGTCCCAATCTCAGTGTGACCCATAAGAAAACCTTTTCTCTGACCTCGAACTCTAGAGGTCATCTCCATTGATCACAAAAAGAATTATGTCATGACTGTGCAATATCTCTCCTCTTCTAAACCAACTCCACATGCTCTGAGGTCTCATGTACAAGACGAGGTCCTAGAATATTTGCCTCTCATGCCTCCATCCATAATAGGGGTGATCAGAATGGCATACCATAAAAAGCCTCATAAGGTTCCATCTGAATAGTTTCCTGAAAACTATTGTTTTAGGAAACCTCCACCCGAGGTATGTGCTTCTCCCAAGAACCTCCAAAATCTAGGACGCATGCTCGAAGCATATCCTCCAACACCAGTATCGTACGGTCGGACTGGCCATCTTTCTGGGGATGGTAAGCATTACTCAGAAGTACCTGTGTATTGAAAGCCTTTTGTAGACCCTTCCAGACCCGAGAAGTAAAAAGAGCATCCCTCTCTAAAACAATGGACTGCAGAACCCCACATAAATGTACGATTTACCAGATGTAAAACCTTCCCAACTCATCTACACTGAAGGTTTCCTTGATCGGTAAGAATTGTGAATCCTTCGTGATTCTGTAAATGACAACCCAAACCACATCATTATCTTGAGGTGACCTCGGAAAACCTGTCTCGAAATCCATTGTGACATCATTCAACTTCCACTCGGGAATGAGTATCTGCTGCAAAATCCCTACTGGTCACCGATGATATACCTTCAACTTCTAAGATGTGGAACATATCTTGAACAAACCAGGAACATCTCTCTTCACACCTAGACACCAATAGAGACGGTGTAGATATTAATACATCTTAGTGACTCTAGGATGAACTGTTCAAACTGAAGAATGAAAATATTGCATCATCTCCTCGCGTATGTCTATTGATAGCCATACTCACCCATGAAAAGGTAATATCTCATCCTTGATTATGGTCCATCTATGAATAGTTTGCTTTCCAGACACACTATCCCATAGAACTAGGTCTTCATCATTTGATAGATGATTTCTTCGCACTCAATCATGCAGAGTATAGGTAATAGCTATAGAAGAAAGGAATGTATGTCCCTGTCCTTCATGCACCTCCATATGCATCTCAGAGAATAGAGAAATAAGCATCCACTCAATACTGGCATCCTGAAATTCTTGTATCTATGTACTTCTTCTCAACACATCATCCACTGTATTGCCTTTCTTAGGATTATAGGAAAGCTCAATGTCAAAGGACTGAAGGTACTCAACCAATAATCCCTATCTCATATTCAGATCGAACTGATTAAAGATGTACTTGAGACTTTTGTGGTCGGTGAAAACCACAAAACGCCCTCCCATAAGATAATTTATCCAACAATATAAAGCATGAACAACTACAACTAACTCAAGATTGTGCATTGGGTAATTCCTCTCATTGGCCTCATTTGCCGAGACCCGTATGTAAAGAAATCATATCCCAGTATAAGCACTTCTCACTGCCTGATACCTTATGAATCACAATAAATTATAACTATTTTTTGGCTCTAGAAAAAAATGTATCAATGATGAAGCCAACCTGCAATTAACCTTTTGAATGGATGACTCAAAAGAATTTGACCACAGGTACTTCACACCCTTCTTTGTCATGCTCTTCAGTGACACTTCTAAGAAAGAAAAGTTCTGTATGAAACGTCTGTAGTAACATGTTAGTCTAAGAAAACTTGCTACCTAGAATAAGTTTTTCAGATGGTCCTAGGAAACTATTGCTCCCACTTTCTATGGGTCCACTGATACTCCGGTATCTGAGATAAAATGACCCAAGAAGTGAATTAATCCCCTCCAAAATGGGCATTTTGAGATCTTATCGTATAACTGAAGCTCTCTCAGTGTACTCAAAAAATATATCAAGATGGGTAGAATTGTCATGTAGAGTGTGAGAGTACACCAAGAGATCATCCACAAAGACCACCATAAAGGAATCCATGTATGGATGGAACACTCAGTTCATCAGTACCATGAAAAATTCAGACGCGTTCGTGCGATCGAAAACACAATCATAAACTTGTATAGACCATTCATAATTCTAGGGGATATATAAGGTATATATGACGGTCTAACATGCAACTAATGATAATCAGATCTCATGTCAATCTCTGAGAACACCCTGGATAATCAAAGATGATCATATAGATCATAAATCCATTGTTAGGGACATCTGTTCTTGACCATCAACTGGTTTAACTTTTGATAATCCACACAATGTATGAGGGCACCATCTGCCTTTTTCTCAAATAGGAGAGGCGAACCACAAGGAGAATTACTGGGTCAAATGAAACCCCATTCATGTAACTCCTCTAACTACTTATTGATCTCCTATAACTCTATTGTGGTCATCCAATAAAGAGGAATGAATATCAGTGCTGCTCTTTGAAAAAGATCAATAGAAAAATCTACATATTGGTTTAGAGGAATACTAGAAAATTCCTTTGGGAAGACATACCTAAAACGATCCACCACTAGAGGAAAGTCCATCTATGAAGTTCCCTGGTAATCAAAATTCAGACTAGAAATATGGATTGAAACGCCTCACATCCAATGATGCCCAGGTCCCACTCTTCTTACCTGGACATCACATTCACCCATGTGTAAAATTGATCTTCCCTCTAGTGATGTAAATATCACCCTACAATGATAGTAGTCAACCACATACTAGAAGGGAACCAACCAGTACATTCCAAGAATGACATCATAGCATGTCATCACTACGAAATAGAGGTACCATAAGAATTGATGTCCACCAACCACAAGTGGTCACTGCTTTCCCTAATGTACACTAGGAATTCTTGTTCCCAATAGAGTGTCCAATGTCAATCAATCAGCAGAAGTAAAGATATAGATCCTAAGGCTCTCCACGACAACAACAGATATGAAACTACGATAAGCCCCTATATCGAAAAGATAAGAAGATAAAACTAAGGAAACCAAAATCGTACCTCCAACTATAGAGGGTCCGATGTCATACTTCTGTTGGTTTTACTTCCCATAAAAATTATGACTTGTATTGCTGTCCTACAACCCTTCTTGACAACTTTGAGCTGATCCACCATATTTTCACTGAAATCCTGGCGACTGGCTACCACGACCACAACCTCAACCTCATCCTGAATGGTTTACCAAACACCAGTTCCTAGACTGATGAAAACTGGTGGTCCTACTCTTAAATGAGGAGTCATAGAAGAACCTATTTCACCATCTGTTGGTGAGAAAAAATGAAATAAATGCTAAAGATGACCCATCTTGCCACATGATCGGCACTCAACTAGGTCTCTCGAGCATTGTAGCCTCATATACTTGCTCTTACCACACAGGTAGCACACCTCCTGGGTTTGATAGTTGGGAATCTACGCCCACATTAGTAGAGTAACATAATGGAAATAAAAATATAACAATAGTGGAAGGAGTAATAATAACATGAAATAGTAAATAATGGAATACTACAAGTTGATAAACAACTATTGCACTTATATAAATGATTCATGTCACAAATTGCTTGGAAATCAACCAAAAAAGTAAAAATGTTGGAGTACATCACTAAATAAATATATAAAAGAAAAAAATATATCTCTTGAAACATTTCAATCCTCAGCTTGGTCCCATGCTATCCAGCTCCACAGCAATCAAGTACCTGAAGTAGAAGGGCGCTTTCCCTTATCTATACCTGAAACAATATAATCTATTTGGGCCCAAAAGCAGGACCCAAATAGGGTGTGAGATGAATCCCAGTAGGCAACCCCCCAAGATCTTTTCCTAACTGTCAGTGAATAAATATGGCAAGCAATATGAAAAATTATGAAATAAACATGGATGTACAGAAAAGTAAACAATCCAACAGTTCAAGATACATTCAATTACATTAATGTAAATTAATCAACCATAAAAACACAATAAACCCTATGGGAAGTTATCTTAGTCCAAACCCTCTGGTTTAGCTTTAACATAGACTATCTGAGGATGCACTCACCATCAATTACCCTTGTGGTCTCATAATAAACTATAGAAACTCTCGGGAAGTACTCAACATCCAATTTACCTTATGGTCTCGCAATGTGGAACAACATACACACTGAGGGAGAACTCAAATATATACCCTATATGGTCTTACAACTTGAAAAAGATAACACACACTATGTGGAAGGCCTCAGCGTACACTCCCCCTATGGCCTAACTACACCAGGTTCCCCATAGCCATCTGTAAGTCAATCATGCACAAACGATATCCAACATCCAAAGTAAATCACAATATACTACTTGGCTAAATAGCTATAATGCATATCAAAACATATCAGATGATATCACTACATCCAAGTAGCACTAGGCCTGGAAAAAAAAGAATATTAAAAGAAAAAACTAGGCACAACAGCCAATATCAGTTCAAACATGAGAAACCACATCCATAGAAAGGTAATTAAACCCTATTCTCAAACGATGTCCCTAACTCAAGAAATCAAGGCATAGAAGGAATTAAAGGGTTAAATTCCCTAATCAAGTAATACCAAAAAATAGTATGTTGCATAATTTTTCACACATAATTCAGAGGAAAACAACAGAAAGGCACAAACCATATATCTCAAAGATGTAAAATGAAGATAGTTCAATCCAGGCCTTTGATTCAACCTAGAATGTAGTAGATCTGCAAAAACATCTAAAATGTTTAATCAAGAATATCTCACGAAAGCGGATAAATAAAGGGATGATGCTCTATAATAAGGAAGAACTCACCGTTGTTATTCCAATGCAATCGATGGGGGTTGATTCAGAGAACAGATGGTTAATTGGTGGATTAGGGAAGAGTCACGATCATCAGTATCTCCTCGATGAGAGAAGTTTAGAAGAAGTGTTTTCATTGAACGAGACGTGACCCCAGTCTAATTTATCAAATAAAAATAAAAATAAAAATACACGACATGTTACCTGAGGATACAGAACATGTATATGTCTTCTCTGGTCACCACAATAAGTGGCCCTACCATGTTTTAACATAGTCGTGTACGTGGATGTGACGTGGCCAGACATGGCTCAGACTCAGTTCCAGAGTACACGATGTGTACAAGGAAGTACACAACGTGTACTAGAAAAACATTCCTTCTTCCCTCTTTCCCTAAAAAGAAACATGAAATGATAACTCATACTAGAAAATAAGGTCTGGGTTCTTACATAGGGGTCACCCATCATAAAAGACTCATTATATAGTAGATGTACAGAATAAAATTTAAATAAGAACATGGTATGGAAACATAAAATACATACCACATAGATGAGAACTTGAATGAAAAAAAGAGACGTTGAAAACTTCCTTAATAAAATTCAGTATCCTAACGACGTCACATAAAACATGAGAAAATCAGTTAATGAGAGAAGAAAGGGTATCTCATCATTTATAAATAAAATTTATTGTAATAAGGATACATAATTTAATACCTCAACATAATAAAATTTAATTTAAAATACATAACATAAAATAAGTCTTGGCTAAAAGAGGAGGGTTAATGGTTCCCTTACATTGATTAGAAGCATCAAAAACTCAATGTTTGGGACATTGGGTGGATTCTAGGAATTGTCCAGACTCCTTGGGAGGTAAAAAGACTAGAGATTCATTGAAGTTGAATTTATAATGAATGGAATTAAGGAATGAGTTGTTATTTATAGCAATATTATGGGAATATTTTATTATTTTTCAAGGGATATATCATTAGTGGTATTTGCAAAACAATGGGATTCGCCATGGTTTTCCCATGGTTTTGGCCACTTGGGACACCTCATATAATATTTAAATCCAAATGAGTGAAAATTCATTTTAAATTACATATTACATCATTATGATGGCATAAAACACACATAAGCCTCGAAAACTATATTTTTACTATTCACTGAAAAACAAAACCGTTTATAAAAATCTACAAAATTCAGACTAACATAATTTCAATGTTATGAATTAAAAAATGAACTCCATTTTATGAATATAAATTTCTAAATATGAGATATTTAATTTCCATGTAAAATCACTATTTACCCGAAAAATTACTAATACTTAACTAATAATTTTAAAAACAGTTATTTACGTATTCTATTATATCACATTACAATTCAAAATGCCCAATTTATATGTATACTTAATTAAGTGAGGTTACTGTTTTATTGGTCATATTACTATTCATAAGGGTAATATTACTATTCATGATTAACTATTCACCGATAAATAAGTTGATCTTATCAGTCTCAAAATCTATTACGAATCACAACTATATATGTCCATTTTTTGAAAATAATTTCACATTATTAATTATATAATATATTCAAATTTTTTTAAAATACTCATTTTTTCAATAATCATCAATAATATGAAACTTTTAAAAATCCATCTTATATTTATTTTGACATTTGAAATTTAGAAATAATAGTTATTTTACCATAATAAAAAATAAAAATTTTATTTGTACAAAAGGATTACAAAAAGTAACCGAGGAATCATTACATACCCCCTATAACACCTATATAGTACATAAGAGTAAGGTGTGAAATTCTGATATAGTCTTGAGGCGACTTAGACAACATATCCTGGGTGGTGATTTTTATCATCTTGAACTTTTCCTGAAGGTGATTACATTCAAGCTTTACATGTTGACGCTCAGCTTGGGCTTGGTCCAGAGCAATGCCTAGTGATGCTACCTCCTTCCCAAGCTCTGGTAGATGGTCTTCATATGGCCCGAGTATACTATATGAGGCCATCAAATCTTCTTTCTGCATTAGTTATCTATAATTATTTCTATTTTAAACAACAATTATACCATTAAAAATTATTTTTGTTTCCAATAGTCATATTAACCAATGGTAATATAATGGTCCAAAACCAATGGTCACATTTCAATTATACTAATTTCATCAATAAAATGATATCGTTTTGCTGAGTACCAAATAAAATAATACACAAAATCTGGAAACATGATATTATTAAAATGTTATGGTCGTTACATTATTCACCCCTTATGAAATTTCAACCAGGAAATTTCAACTCATACCCTCAGAAAATAAATGGTGTGGTTACTTCTTCCTCATAGACTCCTCTGGTTTCCACATGGCTCCTTCATATTTGTGGTTCCTCCATAACACTTTAACAAGCTTGGTAGTCTTGTTGTGTAGACCCTTGTATCAATGATCCAAGATCTCCACTGGCTTCAACTCATTAGAGAGGTTATGTTCTAGTTGTCACACCTCTAGATATAGTACATATGATGGGCCAGGCATGTACTTATTCAAGAGGGATACATGGAAGACATCATTCACTTTTTCAATATTTAGAGGAATTGCAAGATGATTCTCCTCGACTGCTATGTGTTCAAGGATTTAATAGGGCCCATTGTACCTAGGGATGATCTTCCCTTTCTTCCCATACCTCATTAATCTCTTCCATGGGGAATTTTGAAGGAATAATTTGTCACTAACATCAAACACTATGTCCCTTCAATGGTGGTCAACCTAGCTATTATGTCATCTTGGAGTAGTCTTAATATATTGTTGGATGGAATGACCCTTTTTTGTCATCTCTTTCACCACATCCAGCCTATGGAGATTTACCTTACCTTGTTCATCCTAATAATTAGGAGTTCTAAATCAATTCCCACATAGAGATTCATAGGGTTCCATTTGAATTCACAAGTGGAAACAATTATTTTAAGAGAACTCAACTAATGGGAGATGTTGATCCCATCTACCTTTAAATTACATTGAGCAAGTATTCAGCATTTCCCCGAGTGTTTGAATAGTACTTTCAGATTGTCCACCAGTTTGGGGGTGATAGGCTATAGTGGAATTCAATTCTGTACACAGAGAATATTGAAGACTATTCCAAAATTTTTATGTGAAACATGGATCATGATCAGATATTATAGAAAGTGGAACTCTATGCATCCTTACCAATTCCTTCAAGAAAGTCTTTGGAAAATGATCAAGAGAGAAATAATCCTAAATAGAGATAAAATAGGTAATCATGGTGAGAAGTTCCAATATAACCCATATCACATTTTTTCCTTTGGAAGTTCTCGGGAGACCAGTGACAAAGTAAATCATGATATTGTCCCACTTCCATGCTGGTATGGGTAATGGTTTAAATACCCCTTTAAGAATTCGACAGTCTTTCATCAATTGATGACATACCAGTAACCTTGTAGTGTAGCCATCAATCTACCTTCTCATATTTTCCCACCAATAATGATAAAAATGGTACCTATACATTTTGGTGCTTGAATGGTGTATAGAGAAAGTAGAGTTATTAGTTTTATCCATCAGCACCTTCATTATTTACGGAATATATGGAATACATTGTCTTGTACGATATTTCAATATAGCTTCTTGATAAATAATGAACTCAAGAAACATCCCATCCTTCACAGCCTCAAACAACTTCTTTAAAAATGGATATTCTTTAGGATCATCTCTAGTAATGATGGCGGAATAATCATTTAGGATAGGGTTAATGATTTCCCTTCACTTATCATTACCATGTCCAAATTTACTAGTTCATTGATCATAGGATCTCTTTTAATCATCAGCAATGATAGAACAATAGGGTCATTCCTACTTAATGCATCATGGACTTTGTTTTCTCTTTCAGGGTGATAATGAATTGAACAATCATTGCCTTTAAGATGATCCAACCATATCCTCTATCTCATGTTCAATTAATTTTGTGTGAAAATGTACATCAATCATTGATGATCTGTGTATACATCACACTATCAACCTAAAGAAAGGGAATCCATATCTTTAGGGGAAAAACCACATCCAGCACTGTATCATGCATAGGATAGTTATGCCCAGGAGTCTTCTAATGTTGAGATTCATAAGAAATAACCTTCTCATTTTTCATGAGTATTCACCCAAGACCTTCGAGAGATGCATCCCTAAAAATAACAAATCCTTCACTGGTTGAGGGCAGTGTTAACACATGTGCAGTAACCAATCCCTTCTTTATCTCTTTAAAGAATTCCTCACACTCCTTTGTCCAGATGAACTTAAACCCTTATTAAGGTAACATGGTTAGTGGAATATGAATTCATGAAATGTTTTTCACAAACTATCTATAATATCCTGCCAATCCCTGGAAAATATGAATCTCAGTTATTGTTGTAGGTTGCAGCCAGTCCTCTAAAACCTTTGTCTTTTCAGGGTCAAATGTGATTCCTTAATTGGTTACAATGTTCCCCAATAGAGAAATTTTTTGTAACCAAGATTCTCATTAGTTTAACATCTTAAAAGCCTCTCCTTCTATAGATTTTGAAAAATAAACCTTAGATAATCCTCATGCTCCCCATGAAATTTAGAATATAATATAATTCATCAATAAAAACAACCAAAAAGTTATTAATGTTGTCCCTAATGTCTATAATAATCAGATACATAAAATTAGAAGGAGCATTAGTCAAGTCAAAGAGAATAACAACCAACTCATAATACTAATATCTTGATTAGAAAGTTGTTTTTGGAATAGATTATTTATTAAACCTTAATAGACGATAACCGGATTGAAGATCAATATTAGAGAAGAATTGAGCTCCATGATATAGGTCAGATAAGTCATCAATTCCCGGAAAGGGGTATTTTTTCTTTACTATGATCATGATCAGTTATCTTTAATCAATGTATAGCCGCATTGATTTATCATTCTTCTCCATAAAGATAACAAGTTCTCCCCAAATGGACACACTCGGTTGGATACACCCCTTATCCAAGAGGTCATGGAGTTTTTTATTTAATTCCTATAACTGCACATTTTCCATCCAATATGGGTTCTTTGATATCATATGAGATCCATGTACGAGTTCAACGGAGAACTCTACATCTCATTCGGAAATAATTTTGAGTAACTCCTCAAGAAATACATCAAAGTATTCTTGGATTAGAGGGACATTTTCTATCCATATAATATCATTTTGTTATTCTTATTAAATGTCAAAATATATATATTAGCTTATAGGAGCTGCTTCTAAAAAAAGATCAGGTCAAGAAATATCTGCTATGAAGACAATTGTAGGCTTCCCATTCAAGAATACCGTTATTTTCTTGATTCTTAATTTGATATTAGCAGTATACATTGAGATACATTCCATTCCTAGTACAATGTTGAATTACAACATGGGAATGACTAATATATTTGTGATAATATTATGATCACTAATGTAAATACATGAGTTTTAAAATAATGTTGATTCTTTGATAATCCCTCCATGAGTCCTGACTGATATCTCTACTTTTAGAAATATAGGTGTTGATTCTAAATTCATTGAAAACATAGAAGAAATAAAATAATTTGTAGAACCAAAATAAAAAAGTACTTACTATCATTGAGGGAACAATTGGAGTACCTACTACCACATTCTTTGGAGAATCAACATTAGCTGTTGTGATAGCAAAAGCACACCCTTCTTCCTTGGCCTTTTCTAAGGCTGATGGTGATTCCCCACCACTGAACATGGATTTGGACAATGATTAGAAATGTGACCAAGGTATCTTCCCTTATAGCATTGGACTTTATATAGGTCCTTCACTATCTTTACATTATCATTACTATTGGGAAGTCGACGCTTCACCTCACTTCGACAATTCCGCATGATATGGTTATCTCTTCCATAGTACTAGCACTTCCCTCTGCCAAGTAAGTTGTTCCCCAAATGAATATTCACACATTTATTACATGTGGGATGTTTCACTTTCCATCCCCCTCTTACCTGATCAAATATCCTCCCTAATCATTGCTCCATTGATCTCTTGTGGTCAATCGATTTATGAGACCATTGGGTGTCACCGAACTCGAGTTTGGATTTCATTGTACTCCGCAAGATCTCCTCAAATTTTTCATATTCTCAGTTGGCTAGATTATTTCGCATATGAGGTATTAGTCCACTAAAGAATCTATCAACATTTCCATTATGATCCATGATAAATATTTAGGTGTAATGTTAATGTCTTATTATATTCATCTCGTAGCTTCTAACAGATTCATTCCACTACTACTACAGCTCAAAAAACTCCATTTACATTTTTGTACTCATCGAATGAGGGAAATATGTATTGAATAAGATCCCTCTAACCTCTTCCGAACCCATATCTTCAACCTCCACTCTTGGAGTCATTTTTTTAATCAGTTCCCACCACTGATCAGCTTCTCCATCTATGAGGTAAATATCTAGGGCGACCTTCTCATGTTCGAAATAGTGGAGCATATAAAAGATCCTCTCGATATAGTTGATCCATCATTGAACAATAAATGGGTATGTAGATCCAATGAATTTTGGTGGTCATTGATGAATAAATGATTCAATATAATTTTTATTTCTTCATGGTGGAATGAGCCTCTCGTCTAGATTTAAGTTATTTCCCATAACTTGAGTCATTTGGTTCATTATTCTAATGAATGTTTCCACTACTGCATTCATTGAAGTGTTTTCATCTCATGGTCTATTGTGATAAAAATTTTCTTGGTTCCTCCTATTTCCCTCCATTTTCTAAAAGAAAAAAACTATAGTGATAAGATTGTTTCATTTTCGAATATTTTAACTGTAAAAGATTTTTATTTCGTAAAGAATTATGATTAAATGTATTATTCTTTAACTTCAATTAAATTTAAATATAAATACTTCATAATGATTTATAAAACTCTTATGATTAACCAATCATATCCCCCAATAGTGTCAAACTAGGAGTGAAATAAGGCTTGTTGTCATGTACCAATTCTCATTTGAGTCTAGATCAAAGTGGAGGTTTTGGGTTTTACCCCTAGATAAATCTATTTTAGAGCCACATCCACTTGTTTGTATTCAGACATTGTTTTATTTGTTTGAAAACATGTTAGTTAATATTTCACCAAAAAACATGGAAGTTTTCCAATATTTAATCAATTTTATAGGGTTATTCCCAAAACATTCATAACCTAATTTCCACAAATAACTAAACTATCCCTTTATACCATCAATGGAATCCCGCCTTTTTATTAGATAACTTTTCATTTCATTTTACTAATAAAGGATATTTAAATGCTATTGTCTTGGAAAAAAGGTATACAGTATATGAAAATGTAAAAAATTATTCTATTCCACTTCAATTGCTTATTTAAGGTTCATCTTAGGTAAATTTATTTCATCTCATTACCTAGGGACATACATCCATGGAAATATTTAGAAGAAGGCCCAGTAAAGTAAATCAATTGAAACAATTTACATGTGAGCGTGAGCGATATCAATAAGAATATGTGAAATACCAAAAATTCACGACAAGGAGGCATACCATAATAAAAGGAACCAGAATCATAATTTGAAATTATGGCTAAAAAATTTAATTTAGACATTCATAAGAATATCACCAAGTTCCATCCCTGAGGTGTCATAAAAATAACCAATGTTATTCACCACGACATCATAAGACTTGTCATCTATAGAGATTAATTTCATTACCCAATTCATTAGAGTGATATCCGGACTCACCCATAATATGTATTTATTTTCATGTGATTTACATAGAACATAATCAAACTTTTCATAGATAAACAAAATATAATAAAAGAAATTAGTTTTATATCAAAATTGTGAAGTATTAAAAAGTGATTAAAAACATGATCATTATATCATTTATAACCCATGTAAACGGAATGGGGGTTTTATGTATGTCAATTATATAATAAAATATATAGGTTTTTTTTATTTATGAATACCATAGTAAAATAAACAGGTTCAGGTATTCCCATAAATAAAATATGTGATTTTTTAGAGAAAAATTAGAGAGATTTTGAGACGGAAATTCTACAGCATAACAGCTATGCGAAGTGGTTTTAGAAATCCTTAAAAATAGAAAGGACATGGGTTACCCATCCCTAAAAGATACATAAAATAGTATAGAGACAGAATAAAATGAAAATAATAACATGTTATGGAAACATTAAAAACAGACGTCATAGAAAATAACATGAATGGAAAAAGAGATTTTGAGAATTCCCTTACAAAAAAACGGTAGCCTAATACCATCACATAAAACATTATAAAATCAGTTAATGAGAGAGGAAGGTCCTATCACCATTTGGAAATAAAATGGAATGCAATAAGGAAATAAAATAATATACCTTAAAAAATGAAAATGGAATTTAAAATACATAACATAAATTAAGTATTGACTAGAAGAGGTGAGTGAAAGGTTCCCTTACCCTAAAGAGTAACTTCAAAAACATGAAGGTTGGGAATTGGGGGTGGGTGTTGGGGGTTTTGGGAATATTCGGAGGACACCATGGGAGGTAAAAAAATCAGGTCTTTGTTTATTAGGAATTTAGAATGAATGGACTACATGAATGTGTTTTATTAATATCAAAAGTGAGGGAATATTTTATTAATTTCCAAGGGACACCTCATTAGTGGTATTTTCAAAACCATGGGCTTTCCCATGATATTCTCAGGTGGTTTTGGATACTTGGGATGCCTCATAAAATATTTATTTCCAAATTAGGCGACCATGATTTTAAATTAAATATTACATCGTTATGATGTCATAAAACACATTGAAAACTCAAAAACTATTTTTAACTATTCACTGAAATCAATTTTTTTTAATAAAAATCCTATAAATTCACCCTAACCTAATTTAAATTTTTTAAATTAAAAAATGTACTCCATTTTGTGAAAATAATTTACTAAATATGAGATATTTAATTTTCATGTAAAATCTTTATTTACCTTAAAAAATATACTAATACTTAACAAATAATTTCAGAAACAATTATTTACATATGATATTATATCACATTTTCATTCTAGATTCAGATGTTATATTTATACTTACATAAGTGAGGTTACTATTCAATTGGTCATATTAAAATTCATAAGAGTAATATTATTATTCATAATTTACAATTCACAAAAAATTAAGTTGATCTTATATGACTCTAAATTTCTTACTGATCACAAAAATATATGACAAATTTTTTGAAAATCAACTCACATTATTAATTATTTAATGTATAATAAATATTTTAAAATACTCTATTTTTTTCAATACTCATTAATAATATGAAACATCTAAAAATTCATCCTGTATATTTTTGACATCTGAAATTAAAAATGTAAGTTATTTTACCATATTAAGATGTAGCAAATTTTATTTATAAAAAATGATCACAAAATGTAACTAAGGCCTCATTATGTATCCCCTTATAACACCTGAAAAGAACCTAAAATTAAGGTTTTCAATGGTGACAGAATCTTGAGGCGGATCAGACAACGTTGCCTGAGCTGTGATTTCTATCATCTTGAACTTCTCTTGAAGGTGATTACTTTCAATGTTAACATGTTGATGTTCAGCGTGGGATTGGTGAAAAGAAAATCTTAGTGGCACTACCTCATTCCCAAGATCCAATATATGGGCTTATTATGGCCCGAGTCTACAAGATGAGGCCATCGACTATTATTTTGGCATTAGTTGTCTATTATTATTTATATTTTAAACAAAAATTAAAATGTTAAAAATTATTGTTATTTCCAATGGTCATGTTGACATATTGTCATATAACAGTCAAAACACAATGGTCACATTTCAATTATAATATCTCTATTAATAAATAGATATATTTCTGTTGAGTAAAAAATTAAATAACACACAAATTCAGGAAACAAAATATTATTCAAAAGTTCATGTTGTTACATTCAAATTTATGTTTTCCATAATATTGTTCCAAATGATTCTCCTAAAAATCCTCTAATACAAGCTAAAAAAACCCTGACCCCAGTAGCGTTGATCTAGTGTCTGCATTTTTATATTGGTAATATAAACACTTTTTTATAACATTACAAGGAAAACAGTTTTATATTCTTTGTAAATCAGATACATAGATGATTTAGATATACATTTGAAAATATTTTTTTTATTATGAAATATCTATATTCCATATATAATGTCCTTTCATATCATTCTCAGAATAATTCATGGATTTAGGGAAAATAAAACAAAAAAATGGTTGATCTCAACTTTTCAGTAAGGGTTACAGGAAGCAGAATACATCAAGGATAAATAAATCATGAAAAAAATGCAATAATCAATAATGTAGGGGAAATTTGGGGAAAAATTCATTTAATCTTCAACTTGATTATCAGGGTAAGATAATGATTAATCGATATGGGAGAGAAAATAACTAAAAACACATTCCATTTTATCATTATCATTACATTCATAATTGGATATGTCAAAATCAATATGGAAATGTAAATATGTGAACCCAAATGAGATTAAATGAATAATATGACTATCATCACTAGAAATGGTATAATCAATATAGAAAAGAAAATATGGGAAAAAATTGTAATTAATAACTAAACCAAGAATAAAATCCATAGACTAATAGTATCCAAGAAAAAGTGACTTTGATAATAATAATTAAAATCATAATTAAGGAATTTCTTAATTATTGGACTTCATGATCTCTAGAATCATGATACCTGTACTTTCAATAACTTTTATAACATAATTTTAAACTAAGAGGTTGGTATATAAAATAATCACATTTAACTTTGGATATCCCACCGATTCATATATTGAGACAGCCATTCCATTGATGGGAAATTCATAACTAGTCCCCACACAACACTTCTAATCAAAATCATTCCAAATATAATGAATAATTTATAAATTTTATGAATCAATATGTGTTATTAATAAAAATATATATTGATTAATGAATATCGATTAATGAATATTTTCATTGTTAGTCAAATAAAATTCTATGTAATTTATTTTTTGAAACAATATGATATTTATGAAATATGTATATCCATCCTGAATAATATTCCTAATTAGGGAAAACATAATATCAAATGATCACTAGTATGTGAATATTTCATGTTATTTTTAATTAATATAGATATTATTCATTAAAATTAATTAAAAATAATTCCTTGGTAATGTCACCACCTGTCCTCTTCGCCCGAGCCGTGACTACCCCAAGCCCACCTTTCATTGGCCAGGGGATAGCGACTAGCAACAAAGGCATAAATCCCTAATGTGGGAAGGAATTGACTTTATAAAAGTAAACAAACACCATAGAGTATGCAACATGAAGTAAACACTAAGTAAAACTAAATAAAAAAAGTAATTGTTGGAAAGTAAATGGGCCAGAATACAATCCCAACCGTAAATTACAGTACAACTAAAAAGCTAGTACAACTGCTGTAAAGTAAAGGCAACAACCACTGAGTCACCCTCCAAGAATCCCACCTGATGGGTGGCTACAGATGGCCTCCTCAGCACCTCTGTTCCGTCCATCTTCTCCGTGTACGTCACGAAAAGTTGTCCACATCCAGGTATCGTCCAGCTCTACAAGTCTCTACCTCGATTAGTGTTGTCCGTCGTCTCCATACAACAAAACATAGTGCGGGCATAGACCGTGCATGGGGGAGTATAAGATACATGGTAGGGACCCCAAGACCCTCTAAGGTCTCCCAAAATCCACGAAGGTTAAACCAAAGAATAAAGACATGATCACGAAGTATCAACCAACTATAGTTAGGTACATTTCCATATATATACCTAAGTTATCAATCTCAGTTCGTCTCCAACTCTCGAGACCAATCACAACCCAGTCCACACAGGAATGTAAGTCAATCACATCAATGATAATGATTGAAAGTCAAGACTCAACTCACACAGGTATAAATATTTCTTATAGCAATAGAGATGATCAGATGTAGTTACTGATTCATCTAAG
Source organism: Viscum album (assembly GCA_963277665.1). Classification (NCBI taxonomy): domain Eukaryota; kingdom Viridiplantae; phylum Streptophyta; class Magnoliopsida; order Santalales; family Viscaceae; genus Viscum; species Viscum album. Next base: position 1,016,914,125 of record OY728133.1, on the reverse strand, counting down.
CTGTCAGCCCCACATAGGATAAAAGACCAGCTAAGCTATCAGACCCACATAGGATACAATACCAGCTACTCTGTCAGACCCACACAAGATACAAGTACAGAGGTCAATACTGCCGAACCCTCACAAGATATAAGAACAGTATTTATCGCGGCCGAACCCATATAGGATACCAGTACAGTAGTCATCGCTGCCGAACCCACATAGGATTCCAGTATAGTAGTCGTCGTAGTCACAGCCAGATCTAGGGTTCCCACCCATACCAAGCTTGATTCCGAGAGGGTCCACTCCCGAGAAAAAGGGGGGTCGATACATCAACTATCATGAAGTCCTGAGTTGATGTATCCAGAAGTTCCGTCTCATCAAAAGAATCCCAGCCCGATAGACGGCGTGTCAATTAGATGCCCGGTCTTAGAGTTATTGGATTTTTTGTTCCAGGGGCTCGGTTGGAATTACGCTCATTCCAAAACCGGCCGTTTTCCAAATTTTTCCAAAACTCACTTTGATTATCTCAAAAGGACAGCCACTTCACAAGGGTCTCAGTGCCGCAGACGACGTGTTGATCGGACACACGGTCAAGAAATTATTCGTAATTAAGTGAAACGGTCCCGAACCATCCATCCCGGTGGGATGGTGGGTCGGCCCATCCTTGCTCAGCAGGTCTGACCCAGTTAAGGGGTCGGCCCGACCCGCTGCAGCATGGCCTGGCCCGACGGAGCGCGACCTAGCCTGGGGGAGTGCTTTGTAAGGAACCGACCCTAGTTGCAAAGAGCTGATGCCTTATTTGATTTCGTTGGCATACATATATGGAATACGAATACCGAAGGACCAAGTAGTTTAGTATTATTGGAAACAAGATATATACATAAGTTAAACTATACATATGGAAAGGAAATGCAACACTAATTTATTCCACTAGAGTCATCACATCTCCTAGATTATGCTTGCAAGTCATTCATAAAATACTTCTTCATGTCCTGAGAAAATGAAACATAATAAAGGGTGAGATCAAACGCTTAGTAAGAGTAAGAAATACAATGGAAGATAATTTAAACATTATACATGGTGAATAATTGAAAACACATGCCTTTAACAATAAACATGAACACATTATGGTCAGAAAATGAGCTGAGTAAATAATGCCATAATAAAACATAATCAAGGGTATTCTACTAGTCGAATAACCACATGAAATATCCATATATGAACAAATAATAATAGAATGCATAATTCTGGACATTCTAAAACGTTTTGTCAAGGCCTCGGCCAAGACGTCTAATGATTAAGTCCTCATCCAAAATCTATATCACATTGGGAAATGCCTCGGCCAATTCCAAGTATATTTGTCACATTAGACCTACCGATGCATCGAGGGGATATATAGGTCCCCACTAATCAAATAAAAAGTCCAATGAATTCCTCATATTAGCTAGGATCAACATAAATAACATATACATTCATATTGAAACAATCATATGAAATGTAACTAACTTTCCCTAATCATTGAACATAAAACACTAACCATTCTGTGTAATATGGTGAATGGTTCTAGGATAGATCCTCGAAAATAGAGTTAGTCATAAACCATTAAATAAAATATGGTAGATTAATTCAAAAATGATTAAACCCAATAATACCATGGAATCAACACGAGTGTTTAAATAGACAAAAACACTCTTATAAAATCATTAAGCAATTTTTGAGATAAATACTCTTTTATTTTGAAAATAAGAGTTAATTTGGAAAAATACTTTTGTAAAACCAGAAGTGAATTAAGATTTTATTTTCATAATAAAATGAGTGATTTTATAAGGATAATGGTTCTCAAAAACCGATTATATATTTCCCTTGAAAATAGATAAGAATTTGAGAAATTCCCTTAAATCGGGCTTGTATTTTGGAAACAATTTTGAATGTTCCTTTTAGAACATGTAACTATCCATAAAATAATGAAGGATCATGGTTTGTAAAAATATATATGATACTCACATAGAACATATGATGAGTACATAACAATAATAAGAATTACATCGAGGTAATTAGAAAATGAATGTATCACGAATGAAAATGGATGTTCGGGTGGAAAAACCCTTACAACTTTGTAATCAAATGATTCGTATGACCCAAAATTAATAATATAAAAATGACAGATTTAATACCATAAATATAAAGATATAAATGATATGTGACTACAATTTTCAGTATACATACACCATACAAAAATATTATTAGTGAATATGGAAAATCTCACGAAAATGGAAGTGAGATAAAGAAACTCTTACCTTAACTCCAAATGTGTTCCGCTTTTGAACTTAAGCTTAGGGAATATGAAATTATACATGTTAATAACATATTTCATAACCTATTAGACATGTAATTAGTTTACCATAATTCTGGTTTGGTCATTTATGTCTTTATTGACATGTTATTGTATTGAATTTCGTCGTTCTAGAGTGTTTGTTTATCTTATTTTCATATTCGGTTCACTCATTTTTAAGTAATGAAGTGGAATGGATGTAAATATCCAGAATTGAAATTATATATTATTTATGAACATAAATAGGTGATATTGTTCATTTATATAACATCGTTACATGGAATGAGGATGAATTATCATATAGAACATTAATGATAATTGTTTCAGATAATTTGTGGGTTTTGATTACAACAAACTAATTTTTCATTATAACCTAACAAAATTTGAACGAAGGTTTTACAGAATATTAAATAGGATATACTATATATAATAATTTGGTTCAACCATAACAAAAATGGTTTCATTACCAGAATTTAGAATGATAAAAGAAATCGAAAGTCCATCGTCCTTAAATGTGTAAAATTGACACATCTCGGACGGTGTTCATGCCACTAGTATAGAAGGAGGTAAAAACGGGGGAGATGATGATAGAATAATCCACTATCATGGCTACATTCCAGTAAATTTAAGGTACTGAAGTTATCACAAAATTTTTATGAGGAGAGGTAATAGAAAATGAAAACAAATAAACATGAAAGGTATGACAAAGAATTGAAAAGAGGAATTTACCTCTTGAACCAAACATTCTTGACAGCCTCCTTAAGGGAGATTTTTTGGTCTTTTAATAAGACCAATGAACTCTTGACATGGGAGAGAAGTTTGGGAGGTTATTTGGCCAGAATTTGGAGAAGACACAAGTCTTGAGAGGAGTGATTGGAAGAGGGTGTGAGAGGGGGTTTTTTAAGTGGAGGAGAGAGGGGATTTCTTAATATAAAACTCATTAATTTATTATTTCTTCAGAAGAAAAATAATAGTAAGTATTCCAAGAAAAAGAATAGTAATTTTATCATGGGAATTCGGATTACGGGTGATGACATCATCCATGAAGCTAGGAATATTCTATTTATCATATATTGTATATATACGGTAAATTACCGTATTTTACTATTCATCAAAAAATCTAGTATTTCAGAAAAATCCCAAAAATTCACCCTTACCATTTTATGATGTGTAGAATCCAAAAATGAAATCCATTTTTCAAAAATATTTCTCTATATATTATTAATTTAATATTTAATAAAAAACATAATTTATTCTCAAAAACCAGTTTTAAAACATTCATTAACTTATTCTAAAATATAGGTATATCATACTTTCAACATGAATATTATTTATATATTAACATTGGTAAGGTTACTATTCATTAGGGTATATAAATATTCATAAGGGTATGTTACTATTCATAAGGGTAGGTTACAATTCACCAAAATTTATGTTTTTCTTATTGTACTATAAATAACTTACTTATCGCTACTATGTATGTTGGATTTTTGAAATTCACATCATAGAAGTGACAAACTTATGTTTTATGGGTCCCATAGAACTTATTAGTTACTGTGATTATGACATATTTATAAGAAAGTAATTTCCTTTAAAAAAAATATTGGGTCTTTACATTCTCCCCTCCTTACAAAAATTTCGTCCTTGAAATTCACTGAAAATTACCTAAAAAGATTCAGGTATGTCTTAAACATAAGCTCTTTAGGATCCCATGTTTCTTCCTCCATCTTATGTTTCCTCCATAGAACCTTCACTAGACGAGTCATCCTATTTCTCAATACTTGTTCTCTATAATCAAGAATCTTGATAGGCTCTTCACTGTAAGATGGATCGACCTCAAGTTCCACCTCTTCATAAGTGAGTACATGGGTTGGGTCTGGCATGTAATTTATTAACATTGACACAAGGAACACATTGTGAACCTTAAAGAGACTTGGTGTCATTGCGGAACGATAAGCTACGACTCTAATTCGGTCTATAATTTCAAAAGGTCTGATATACCTGGGACTTAACTTTCCCTTTTTACCGAATCGTATTATACCCTTCCATGGAGATACCTTTAAGAAAACTTGGTCACCTTCTTGAAACTCCAAATCCTTCATTCGGTTATCTGCATAGCTATTTTGCCTAATTTGAGCTATTTGGATATGGTTCTAGATAATCTTCACCTTTTCCATTGTTTCTTAAATAAGTTCTAGGCCCACAAGCTTTCTTTCTACAACATCATCCCAGCAAGTTGGTGTACGACATTGCCTCCCATATAATGCTTCATAGGGTGCCATCTGCATACTTGAATGTAAGCTATTTTTGTAGGAAAATTCTACGAGAGATAAATACTGATACCACATGCCTTGAAAATCAAGAGAACAAGACCTCAACATGTCTTCTAATGTTTGAATAGTCCATTCAGATTGTCCATCATTTTGTGTGTGGTAGCCAGTTCTTAAACGAAGATCAGTATCTAGGGCCTTCTGAAGACTTTTCCAGAATCTTGACATAAAACGCAGATCATGATCAAAAATAATTGACAGGGGTAATCCATGAAGTCTCATAACATCATTAATATATAGTCTTGCTAGATGTTCAAGTGATAGATCTTCTCTTATATCTAGAAAATGTGGTAACATAGTAAGACGATCTATAATGACCCATATGGAATTGTTCCTTCTAAGATTCTTTGGTAGTCCCATCACAAATTCCATCGTGATATTATCCCATTTCCACTCAGGTATGGGAAGAGGTTGCAATACTCCTCCAGGCTATTACCTTCCAACTTTCACTTGTTGACAAACCATACACCTTGACACAAAATCAGCAATCTACCTCTTCATGTTGTCCCACCAGAAATGTTCCTTCAAATCTCTATACATCTTAGTGCTACCAGGGTGTATTGAGAAATTGGAAGTATGAGCATCATCCAAAAATTCCATTTTTAGATCAGGTATATTGGGAAGACAATGTCTCTTCCCAAATTTCAAAATTCAATCTTCATATACGAAGTCACTCAATCTCCCATAATTTACAGATATAATCTTCTTTTGAAACCCCTCATCATCAGCCTGAGAAGTTTTTATCATTTATAGTAAAGATGGTTTGGTACCTATTTCAGAAAGCATTGAAGTTTCACCTTCCCTGGTTATTCCCATATCCATATTTACTATATCCATGAAAAAAATATCCCTTTCAACTATCATCATGCTCAAAAATCCATGATCGTTTCTACTCAAAGCATCTAACACCTTATTTTCCTTCCCCAGGTGGTAGTTTATCATGCAATCATAATCCTTAAGTAGTTCAAGCCATCTCCCTTGCCTCATGTTGAGTTCTTTCTGTGAGAAAATATACTTCAAACTATTGTGATCAGTATAAATCTCACATTTTGACCATAGAGATAATGTATTCATATCTTCATTGCAATGATTACAGAAACTAACTCAAGATCATGCGTAGGAAATGTTTGCTCATGAATTTTTAGCTATCGTGATGCCTAATCAATAACCCTATCATTGTTCATAAGGACACAACCATGTCCTTTCTTTGAAGCATAACTATAAATAACAAACCCGTCATTCTTCGATGGTAGAGTCAATATAGAAGCATTGACTAATCTTCTATTCAGTTTTTCGAAACATTATTTACAATCTTTTGTCCAAACAAATTTAACCCGTTTACGTGTGAGCTTCGTTAGCGGGTTATCCATTCGGGAATAATTCTATACAAAACGCCAATAATAACTTGCTAAGACAATATAACACTGTACGTCTATTATGTTTGATGGCGTGGGCCAATCACGGATTTCCTTTTTCATTGCAGGATCAACTAGGATTCCATCCGTAGAGAGAATATGACCAAGAAATGAAATCTTCTGAAGCCAGAATTCACACTTGCTAAACTTCCCATATAATTCATGTCTTCTAAAAGTCTTCAGGATAATTCGCAAGTGATTTTCATGATCTTCGTAGGTTTTGGAGTATACCAAGATATCATCAATAAATACCACTATAAAATAATTGAGATATTCCATGAAAACTCAGTTCATTAGATCCATGAAGACAGGGGGTGCATTAGTCAATCAAGAAGGCATTACCGTAAACTCGTAATGCTCGTACCTAGTTCGAAACGCCGTTTTCAGAATGTATTCCTTCTTCACACTCAACTGATGATATCCAGATCGATGGTCAATCTTTGAAAAGTATTCATCTCCATGCAGTTGGTCAAATAAATCATCAATGTATGGTAGGGGATACATGTTCTTTATTGTTATTGGATTGATATCCCTATAGTCGATACATAACCTCATAGATCCATATTTCTTATTAACAAAAAGGACATAGACTCCCTTTAGAGAAACACTAGGGAGAATAAATCCCTTATTACTCAATTCCTCCAGTTGTTTCTTTTGTTCCACTAATTCTACAGTGGCCATTCTATAAGGGGTCTTCGATATGGGCTTTGAACAAAGAATTAAATCAATGGAAAACTATATTTCTCATTCTGGAGGATGTCCAGGGAAATCTTTAGGAAACACATCAACATATTCTCTCACAATAGGGACATCCTCTATTAGAATATTCCTTTCCTCAACCACAATTATTTCATTCTCTTCCTCCCCAATAATGGAATTTTGTTGAGCTATTGGGGGTGGATCTAGATATGAATCAGGTGGTGATGATTCAGCTGTAAAGATAATGTGTTCTTTATCAGCGTCATAAAAAATCGTAACCTCCTTCCTCTTATAATAGATTTTTGTATCATGGTCTGAAATCCAATCCATACCGAGGATTATATCAAAATGAATCATGGGTATAATGATACGATCAGTAGATAATTAACATTTATATTCTTTTATGGGAACTGATTAACAGAACTTTGTAGCAATGATACTTCCCTTGAGAGTTTTAACTGACAACACCCTTGTTAAATAAAATTGGAAATATCTGATTTTCATAGCAAATTAGCAATATTTGAAACTATGCGATGATCCAGAATCAATTAAAGAATTGGATAAACTTGAGAAAAAAATTAATGTACCTGCCACCACGTCATTAGGAACTTCAACCTCTGAGTTGTGATTGTATAATCTTGTCCCTAGTCCATTTCCCTTTTCTATTGCATATTTCCTTGACGTTTTGGACAATCATTAGCATAGTGTCGCATCTCCTCAAAACTATAGAAATGATCATCACTGGATTATTCTTCCCTTTGCAATCACCAGCAAGATGGAATTACTAACCACTTTTGTAACATACTCATTTTCCTTTTAAGCATGCACCAGGGTGTTTCCTTCCACAATTTTCACATGGTAAAAATTCCACTCTTCCCTTCTACCCGGTTTCCTTATTTACTTTCCTAGCATTTTCAGTAGCCCTCTTCTTTTCTTGCTTTCCCATAAAGTCATAAGACTTAGATAATTATTTTTCTATCTTGATGGAACATGAAACTATATCCTTAGATGATGAAAAACTTTGGGAGACCAATTCCTGTCAGAGTAATGGATTTAGTCCATAAAATAATCAATCAATTTTTCTCCTTCGATTTCGTATATAGTATACAACATTTCTTTCTAATCTTGTAAATTTAAATTCGTACCTAGAAACATTCTCATCTTCCATCTGCCTCAGATTCAATAATTGTCTCTCCATATTTTCTCACTGCTCATGAGTGAAATATTTTTCTAAGAATATTTCCTTAAAATGCCTCTATTATATCTCTTATATATCTTCATCCTCCTTTGTGTTTTGGATTAATGGACACCACTGATCTTCATCTCCTTATAGATGATATAATTCCATATCAAGCTTCTCTCTTTCATTACATCCCAAAGAGAGAAATAACTTCTCAAGGGAACATATCCACTGCTCTGCTACAAACGGGTTTGTTGTCCCATTGAATGGTGGAGGCTGTTGTCACATAAAGCAATCTAGCATGGCTCCTCCCCATGGTGGATCAGGATGCTCCAAACATGTAATGTTATTATTCATAAACTGAGTAAGTTTTCCTAGAATAGTTATGAGTTTCTCAGCACCAGTCACAACACCTGATCCAACATCATTATCTTGCGTCGGAGGAAAATCCCTACAGGGGACACATGCATTCATGTGATTTACATTTTGTCCACTAGGCACCATATCTAGATAATGGCATACACTATATTAGGTTATGAATCACAATGTATAATTTTAACTTAAAAATACTCAGAAAAATTGAGATCCTACACATAGATAATCCCATATTCACAAAAATGGTTTGTTTGAGGAATATATACATTAAAATCCTTCATAATGGCTTGTAAAGAAAATGTGAATTATCCTAAGAATATCCCTTGAGAGTGTCGTAACCAGGAGTGCATCAAGGCCCGTTTTTGTGCAGCAGTTCTCATTCGAGTGTTGCTCAAAGTGGTTTTTTCGGGTTTTAACCCTAGATACATCTGTGCCAGATCCACCACTACATACTCATCTCCAGACAGGGATGTATTGCTTGAATGATCCACATAATCTATTCCTTACAAAAATTCCAAGACTTTATTATATGTATATCCTCAAAGACTAACTTAGGGACTCTTCCCTAATTTTTCATTTTCTAAATCTAGTTTCTGAGTATTCTACTAAACTTCCTCTGATACCAACTGTAATGACCCGACCCCATTTTCCCAGAGCCAATGACTTATTAGATTCTGTTGGCATACATACAAGGAATACGAATCCTAAAGGACCAAGTAGTTTAGTATTATTGGAAACAAGATACATACATAAGTTCAATATTACATAAGGAATGGAAAAACAAAACTAATTTATTCCATTAGAGTCATCACATCTCCTAGATTATGCTTGAAAGTCATTCATAAAATACTTCTTCATGTCCTGAGAAAATGAAACATAATAAAGGGTGAGCTCAAATGCACAGTAAGAGTAATCAATACTGCGGAAGATAATATAAATATTATATATGGTGAATAATTGAAAACACATGCCTTTAATAATAAACATGAACACATTATGTCAAGAAAATGAGCTGAGTAAAAAATTCCACAATAAAACAAAATCATGGGTATTCTACTAGTCGAATAACCACATGAAATATCAACATCTGAACTCATAATAATGGAATGCATAATTCTGTACATTCTAAATTTTTTTTTCAAGGCCTCGCCCAAGACGTCTAATGATTAAGGCCTCAGCCAAAAACTATATCACATTGGGAAAGGCCTTGACCAATTCCACTTCTATTTGTCTCATGAGACCTACTCATGCATAGAGGGGATATAGAGGGCCCCAACCATCACATAGAAAGTCCAATGCATTCCTCATATGAGTGAGGATCAACATAAACAACATATACATTCATATTGAAACTATCATACGAAATGTAACTAACTTTCCACAATCATTAAACATAAAACACTAACCATTCCGAGTAATATGGTTAATGGTTTTAGGATAGATCACCCATAATAGTGTTAGTCATAAACCATTAAATCAAATATGGCAGATGAATTCAGAAATGATAAAACCCAATAATACCATGGAATCTACAAGAGTGTTTAATTAGACGAAAACACTCTTATAAAATCATTAAGCAATTCTTGAGATAAATACTCTTTTATTTTGAAAAGAAGAGTTCATTTGTAAAAATATTTGTATAAAACCAGAAGTGAATTAAGATATTATTTTCATAATATAATGAGTGATTTTATAAGGATAATGGTTCTCAAAAATATATTACAGAGTTCCCTTGAAAATTGATATGAATATGAGAAATTCTATTAAATCGGGCACGTATTTTGGAAACAGTTTTGAATGTTCATTTAAAACATGTAACTATCCATAAAATAAGGAATGATTGTGGTTTTTTAAAAACATATATGATACCCACACAGAAAATATGATGAGTACATAACAATACATAATAATTACATCGAGGTAATTAGACAATGAAAGTATCCCGAAGGAAAAAGGTAGTTCGGGTGGAAAAACCCTTACAACTTTGTAATCAAATGATTCGTATGACCCAAAATTAATAATATAAAAATGATATATTTAATACCATTAAGATAAATATATTCATGATATGTGAAAACAATGGTCAGTATACATACACCATACAAAAGTATTACTGGTGAATATGGAAAATCTAATGAAAATGGAAGTGAGATGAAGAAACCTTTACCTTAACTCTAATTGTGTTCCGGTCATTTACTTATGATCCTGGAATATGAAATTATACTTGTTAATATCATATTTATGAACCTATTAAACATGTATTTAGTTTACCATAAATCTGGTTAGATCATTTATGTGTTTATTGACAAGTTATTGTATTGAATTTCTTCGTTCTAGAGTGTTCGTTTCTCTTATTTTCATATTCGGTTCACTTGTCTTTAAGTAATGATGTGGAATTGATGTAAATCTAGAGAATTGAAATTAAATATTATTTATGAACATAAATAGGTGTTATTGATCATTTATATAACTTAGTTACATGGAACGAGGATGAATTATCATATAGAACTTTAATGATAATTGTTTCGGTTAATTTGTGGGTTTTGAATAAAACGAACTCATTTTTCATTATAACCTAACACCATTTAAACAAAGGGATTACAGAATCTTAAATAGGTTATATTATATATAATAATCTGGTTCGACCATAACAAGAATGGTTTCATGACCAGAATTTAGAATGATAATAGAAATCGAAAGTCCATCGTCCTTGAATGAGTAAAATTAGCACATCTCGGATGGTGTTTTTACCCCTAGTATAAAATGAGGTAAAAAAGGGGGAGATGATGGTAACTTAATACACTATCATGAAAACATTCCAGTACATATAAGGTACTATATTCATCAAAAAATTTGTATGAGGAGAGGTAATAGGAAATGAAAACAAATAAACTTGAAAGGAATGACAACGAATAGAAAAGAGGAATTTACCTCTTGAACCAAACTTCCATGAGAGCCTCCTTAAGGGAGTGGTTTTGGACTTTTAATGAGACCAATGCTTGCTGGAAGAGGTAGAGGAGTTTGGGAGGGTATTTGGACAGAGTTTGGAGAAGGAACAAGGCTTGAGAGGAGTGATTGGATGTGGGGGTGAGAGGGGTTTTTTTATAGTGGAGGAGAAAGGGGATTTCTTAATATAATACTCATTAATTTATTATTTCTTCCCAAGAAAAGTAATAGTAAGTATTCCATGATTAGGAATAGTAATTTTATCATGTGAATTATGATTAAGGGTGATGACATCATCCATGATGCTAAGAATAGTCTATTTAGCTTATAATGTATATATACGGTAAATTACCGTATTTTACTATTCAACAAAAAACCTAGTATTTTAGAAAAATCCCAAAAAATCACCCTAACCATATTTTTAACACATAGAATCCAAAAATGAAGTCCATTTTTCAAAAATAATTTTCTAAATATTATTAATTTAATATTTAATAAAAATCATAATTTATTATCAAAAACTAGTTTTAAAACATTCAATAACTTATTCTAAAATATAGGTATATCATAATTTCAACTTAAATACTATTTATATATTATCATAGTTAAGGTTAATATTCATTAGGGTATATCACTATTCATAAGGGTATGTTACTATTCATAAGGGTAGGTTACTATTCACCAAAAATTATGTTTTTCTTATTGGACTCTAAATAACTTACTGATCATGACTGTGTATGTCAGATTTTTGAAATATACATCACAAAAGTTAAAAAATAATCTTTTAAGGGTCCCATCACACTTAGTAGTTAATGGGATTATGACATATTTATAAGAAAGTAGTTTAATTTAAAATAATATTGTGTCATTACACGCAGCCCGACCCATCGGGGTGTGGCCCGGGCCACACAAGGGTTGCCCAGCCCGGGGCTGGCCGCAGTGCGGCCAGTTGGCCGAGCGGTGCGGGGGGCGCAGCCCCCCCGGTTTTCTGAAACGGCGGCACCGAGCAGCGCTGCCCCTCATGCCCAGCTGGCTGAAGCCGGACGATCTTCTTCGGCGCAAGCGGCCCGCAGGGGTGGGCCGCTATTCTACTGGCACCTTTGGGGGCCACGACCTTCTTCAACTCGGCAGGTAGAGGGCTGGCCGGTTCGCCCGCCGAAGCGGCCAGCGGAACGTGGAGCGCGGTTCTCCGCAGCACGACGCCAAGAGGCACTGCAGTTCTCCAACCCTACTAGCATTAGCAGGCTGGTTCTTCTTCGTCTGAATGGCCCGTAGATGCGGTCCACAGTTTTCCTTCTCACAGCCAGTGCGCGGCCGTCGCTGCCTCTGATCGTCACTGCCTCTGGTCTCCATCGCCTCCGATCGCTACCGCCAAAATAGTCAAGAACCATCAGAGGGTCATCGTGCCATGTTTTTTCGGCCCACACCCTCCGCATTAGGTAATAAAATAAGGCTGAAGACAATCCATGGGTTTCAACGAATAAAAAAGTACAATATTATTCAATTAAAATTGATCAAAAACCCCTACCTCGGTATAAGGTTCGTTCGTCAATGAGCTGCGGATGATGAGCGTCATGGAGGTCGGGCATCAAAAATGACGACGTCGTTCCGTCGACGCCGTAGGAAGAGAATGGTAGGTAGCGTTCTTTGTGGCGTCGCCTCCTTTCTTTCCCCAGTTGAAGAAGTGGAGGAAGGCGATCATGTTCCTTGTTTTCTTCACTGGAGAGGATGAATAATGTTCCACTAAGAGTTTCTCCCCAAAGCCCTTTGAATATTTGCAAAGGAAAATGAAATAATAGGCTTTTCTAAATATAAACCTTCCATCCATTTCAAAATAACTCATAACTAGATTAGTTAAGTGGCATTAATTAATCTCAAGATTTGGAACATTCATGAGAGGAGGGAGGTGGAGAGGCTCCATCATTAATGAGGGGAGGTGTCAAAACATAAGAGGAGTTAAAGGGAGTTGAGGGGAGGTGAAAGGGTTTGGGTTCGCGTGGGGCCCAGCACACTAAATCTTCTCATGGGATGTTATGTGGGGTGTGGGCCCCACTCCAGCTCCCCTTTGGGGGAAATAACCACCTCTTAAATAAAATTGTACAATACAAAAAATTTATTTAATTTTCTAGGAATCCCCAAATTATAAATTTCAACCCGCTTAAAATGCAACAATGGTAAAGGTCTCCTTAAGTGAATATCGGCGCTGCAAGTTCATCGGTGCCCTCATTTTTCTATTCCGTGCAACAGTTCAAAAGATAGAAAAACCTGCACGTATGTTTACTGAACGTACCCGAAAAAAACTTCAGAAATTGATTCCAGGCACACTTGTCCGGAAATAAGGTGCCGATAGAAACTGCAGACTCGTAATATTTCAAAGAATTTAAGAATAAAAATTTCCCTGAAATTTCATGGTCATTACATTACCCCCACCTCACGTCTTTATGTCCCTGTACAGCTACAACACACACCAGAGAATCAAATGGGGGTACTGAGCACGCATCTGAGCCTCCTGCTCCCATGTTCACTCCAGGAGTTTCTCGTGCTTCCAGCAAATGCACACCAGAGGAATCGACCGTCCATGTAGGACTCGTTCTTGTCGATCCAAGATCTCCACCGGGACCACCGTGAATGTCGCCTCGTCATCGATGTCCAGCTCCCCGTGATCGATGATGTGGGAAAAGTCGTGCACGTATCTCCTCAGTTGAGATATATGGAAGACGTCGTGCACCCGATGCAAATGAGGTGGAAGGGCCAGGTGGTAAGCCACCTCACCTACTCTACTCAGGATAGAGAAAGGTCTGATGAAACACAGAGATAGCTTGCCACCCCGATCAAATCTTCGTAGACCTCGTCGAGTTGAGACTCGTAAGAAGACGTGTTCAACATCATTGAACTCCAGTGGTCTCTGTCTCCTATCAGTATAGGACTTCTGTCTGCTATGTGTAGTCTTCATCTGCTCCTGGATGATCTGCACCTTCTCCGTCATAGCCTGAACCATCTCTGGTCCTATAAGTTCTGACTCTCCAGGGTCAGTCCATCATAGAGGTGACCTTCAAGGTTGGTCGTATAGTTCCTCATAAGGGGCCATCCCGATGGTGGAGTGGTAGCTATTATTGTATGAAAACTATACCAAGGGTAGGTGATCCTCCCAGCTGCGACCAAAGTCAAAGACACATTCACAGAACATGTCCTCGAGAGTCTGAATAGTCTTCTTAGTCTGGCCACCTGTCTGAGGATGGAAGGCGGTGCTCAAGCAAAGCTACATCCCAAAAGCCTCATGTAACCCCTTCCAAAGCCAGGAAGTGAAACGAGCATCTCTATTAGAGAAGATAGTAGATGGTTCACCATGAATCTGTAAGATCTCTTGGATGTAACAACATCCCAAGCTCTCTACTGATCCCTACTCTCTGATCGGCAGGAAGTGGGCCGACTTGGTGAGTTGGTCGACAATCACCTAGATAGAGTTGTGTCCTCTGGATGTATGTGGAAGCCCCATCCGGAAATCCTTGAATATCCTATCCCACATCCACTCTGGGACCTCTAAGGGTTGTACCAAGCCTATTGGTACCTGGTTCTCCACCTTCGATTGCTGAAAAGTGAGGCATCGTGAAACGAACTCTGCTATAACCTTCTTCATACCCGGCCACCAGTGCGGTCGTCTGAGGTCCTGATACATCTTCACCACTCCTAGATGTACCTCTAGAGGGGAAGTGTGAAAATCCCTCAGCACTTCCTCCCTTAATGCAACTGGTACCATGGTATGCCCCTTGAAGAGGATGATGTGCTCCCCTCATTCAGAAAATCCATCAGGCGTTGAACCTGTGGATATCTGATCACATCATATCTCACAGTCAATGTCCACACGCTGTGCCTCTCTGACTCACTGAATAAGTGGAGGAGTGACTGTGAAAGAATGAAGAAAGGCTGCTCCATCTCTATCCACAAAGGATATCTACAATGCGGATAGCTGCTCTGTTGCCTCTCCCAACAGCTGAATGCACATTCTCCTGCTGAGAGCATCTGCTACAACGTTCCCCTTCCCTAGAGTATGGAGTATCTCGAAGTCATTGTCCTAGAGGAACTCGAGCCAATGTCGATGTCGTAGGTTCAGGTCCTTCTGTGAGAAGATATACCTGAGACTCTGGTGGTCAGAGTAGATTGTAAAGAACTCTCCTATCATATAGTGCCACCACATCCTCAAGGTGAAGACCACTGCTTCTAACTCCAAGTCATGTGTAGTGTAGTTCTGCTCGTTCTGTCTCATCTTTCGTGAACCATACACGATCACTGCTCGCTCCAGCATCAGGACAGACCTGAGTCCGGTCCCTGATGTGTCGTTGTAAACTACGTACCATACGACCTCCTCCCGTAGCCTCAAGATGGGCGCACTGGTCAATATCTACCTTAGCTTCTGAAAGCTCTGCTGGAATCTCCCTAACCACATGAAGTGTTTCCCCTTCTTGTTCAATGATGAAAGCGATGCTACAACTCTGGGGAGGTCTGACATAAATCTTTAATAGTATCCAGCCAGAACTAGAAAACTCCAAACCCCTGCCACACTCCTGGGTGGCTCCCAAGAAAGAACTACTATGATCTTCGCTCGATCCACTGTAACTCCAACATCCAAGATGACGTGTCCCAAGAAGTGAACCTCTTGAATCCAGAACTGGCACTTAGAGAGCTTACTATAAATCTGGTGCTCTCGGAGTGTGTCTAGTACTACCCGCAAATGGTAGGTGTGCTCCTCCTCAGTAGTCGAGTAAATCAGTATGTCGTCGATGAAGAATACAAAAAATAGATCAAGGTATGGCTAGAATATCCTATTCATGAGACTGATGAACACTGCTGGTGCGTTGGTTACCCCGAAGGGCATAACCAAGAACTCGTAGTGGCCATACCGACATCTGAAGGTCGTCTTCAACACATCCTTATCTTGAACTCTAAGCTGGTGATAGCCTGACCTGAGGTCTATCTTCGATAACCATCATGCTCCGTTGAGCAGATCAAATAGGTCATCAATCCTTGAGAGTGGGTACTTGTTCTTCACGGTCACCTGATTCAGGCGATGGTAGTCGACACACAGTTGCAAGCTCCCATCCTCCTTCTTAGAGAAAAAAATCGGAGAGGCCTAGGGTGAAACACTGGATCGGATAAATCCTTTCCCCTACAAGTCCTCCAACTGTAACCGCTGCTCACATAGCTCAGTGGGAGCCATCCAATATGCTGGAGTAGATATCGGTGTTGTCCCGAGGTACAGGTCTATGTAGAAGTGTACATATCTGTGAGGAGGTAGTCCTGGAACGTCATCCAGGAAAAACATCCACATACTGATCCACCACAATAGGAAAACTCAGACTCCACACATCAACCACTCCGAGGATGGGACTAGAAAACTGATGTGTGATCGGATTCCCTCTCCTCATCGTAAGTCTATCGTGCGATGAAAAGGCTTCCTTCTCACTGGAGAAGGTTAACCTGGTCCCATCCGTGCAGACACACTGCACTTTGTGCCTAATACAGTCTATTTGATCATGGACTGTAGATAACCAGTCCATCCCAAATATTACATCGTAAGGCCTTGACGCCGCTACAAGATGATCCTAGCTGAGGCTCTCACCTCATAGAGTATGATCACACTACAAGCACCAGTGTGCAATCATCGAGTCTGCTCCCGTAGGAGTCTCTAGCCATAAAAATTGAGCCAATGTCTCTGTCGGAATCTCCATGCTATGAACAAGGGCAGTGAAAAAAAAACAATGAATTGCACCTGTGTCAATCAGTACTGTAGAAAGGGTGGAGTAGACATAGATAGTACCTCGAATCATCTCAGGTGCGTCGTGGTTGTAGTCCTCGACTGCCTGGAGATGTGCTCGTCTTGGTCGGCCAGCTCCTTGTGGTCGGGGTGGACCTCCTGGTGGTGGTGGTGGTAGAGCCTCGAAAGGTCGTCCACCACTCACTTCTTGGCCATCTCCTCTACCTCATTCACCTTATCCCAGCAGACCACTATAGTCAAACTTTTTCCTCTGCCTAGGAGGTCCCTCAACTATCTGCTGCTCGTCTAAATGGCGAGTCAAGAAGTCACGAGCCATGTCATCCTACCCACCGCATGTATAACATTGCATGCTTCTCGTAAGGCTGGCTCTGTTTCTTGTGTCCCACAAAACCGAACCTAAATTCTGAGGTCGCCCACCTGATGTCCTGGTCCACTTGGACCTCTGTATCAACTTCCTACTAATGACTGCAGAGGACTCTGCTACGTGTCGCCCTACGGTGGGTCTCGCTGCTGGAGACTGCACAACGAGAAATCTCTCCACTAGAAGGGCTCGCTCCAACACCCCCGCCTGCGTCAGGATGCTGAGGGGAATTGTTGAAGCCCTGATCTCATGCCTCATTCACTGCTCGAAGGTCTGATCCCTAAAGAACTGGTCCCGTACCATATCTGTGGAGTAGCGTGAGAGGTCAGTGAACCTCAATGAGTACTGAGCTACTTTGATGTTGCCATACTGCAGATGAAGTAACTCTAGAATCCGCAGCACATGAAGGGTGGTTGAAACAAACTATGAGTGGAAGAGACTCTCAAATTCTTTCCAAAGTAGTGATGCCTCATCATGTACCTAGAGCATCAGACACCATCATCTCCCTACTACTGCGTGCAAGAGACTCACGACAAGGATCACCATAAGGTCGGGTGGTGTCCCTACCAATCTGAAAACTCTGACAATAGTCTCCAGCCAGTCCTCAGTTGCGTGTGGGTCTGTCTCTCTGTAGAACCTAGGTGGCCTCTGTCGGTGGAACTCATGAAATGCACTCAGGCGGTGTGCACTGCCTGCTACTTGGGCTGGTGGTATCAGTGGCCCAGCAGGTAGTGGTACTACTGGTGCCTCCGCTGTGATGGGGACCTGCACCAAGGCCTCGTTTATCGGTGGGCTACGATCTCGTACGTAACTCATAACCCTAGTTGGCTGCCTTCATGGGGCCATCCTAAAAAAAGGTGCACCACGGTTAAAACAATATAACTGGTGAGATGAATCAAATTAATCACAATGAAACTTTTGAAACACACATGGAATCACTGTTTTCATGCATTGAGTTTGAAATCAGAGGTCAGGGTCCTGGTGTATGGATACATCGGCCACCGCACCAACACTGGACTCCCTGGTACTGAAAACCACACTAAATAATCTTAATATTATTGGTTTAGAGAAAATAATGATCAGATTCCAGATTTCTATGGTAAAACCAACTCCTCCGATACCAATTTGTCACGACCCATCCTTAGGGCCCGTGTTGTGACTACCCCAAGCCCGCATTCCATAGGCCAGGGGCTGGCGACTAGAACCAAAGGCGTAAATCCCTAAGCTGGGAAGGCATTTTCTTTATAAAAGTAAACAAACACAGTAGAGTATGCAATAAGAAGTAAACCGTAAGTAAAACTGTATACAAATATAAGTTCTTCATAGTAAATAGGCCAGTATACAAACACAACTGTAAAGTAAAATACAACTGAAAATCTAGTACAACTGTAGTAAAGCAAAGACCGCAACCACTATGTCGTCCTCCGAGAATCCCACCTGAAGGGTGGGTACAGATAGCCTCCTCAGCACCTTGGTTCCGTCTATCTGCTCCGTATACGTCTCACCAAGTGGTTCACCTTATGGTACCATCTAGCTCTGTAAGTCTCTACCTCGATCAGTGCGGCATGTCTTCTACATCCAACACAACATCGTGTGCGCATAGCCCGTGCAGGGGTGAGTATACAATACTTAGTAGGGACCCCAAAACACACAATGTACTCCCATAATCCATGAAAGATAAACCACAAGAGAATGAAACGATAAAGAAGTATCAACCAAATATACTTAGGTATATTCCCATATATATACCTATGTTATCAATATCAGTTCGGCTCCAACTCTCGAGCCTAATAACAACCCAGTCCACACAGGAAAGTAAGTCAATCAAATTGATGATAATGATTGAAATTCAAGACTCATATCACACAGGTATACATCTTTCGTATATCGATATAGATGATCAGATGTAGTTTCTGATTCATCAAAGCTATCAGACCCACACAGGATACAAGACCAGCTAAGTTGTCTGACCCACTCAAGATACAAGATCAGCTACTATGTCAAACCCACATGGGATACAAGTACAGTGGTCAATACTACCATACCCACACAGGATACAAGAACTGTAGTCATTACTTCTGAACCCCTTAAGGATTCCAGTACAGTAGTCGTCACTACCGAACCCATGGAGGATTCCAGTACAGTAGTCATTGTAGTCGCAACCATCTCTAGGGTTCCCAGACACAACATTCTCGATTCCGGGAGGGTCCTCTCTTCAAGAAAAAGGGGATTCGATACATAAATTGTCATGAAGTCATGAATTTATGTATCCAAATTTTTTGTCTCATCAAAAGAAACCCAACGCGATAGACGTCACATCAATCAAACACCCAGTCTCAGAGTTATTGGATTTTCCATTCCTGGGGCCCGGTTGGAATTACGCTCGTTCCAAACTCGGTCGTTTTCCAAAGTTGTCCAGAACTCACATAGAATATCGCAAAAGGACCACCTCGTCACAAGGGTTCCAGTTCCATAGATGGCACTTCGATCAAACGCACGATCAATAAATAATTCGTATTTAAGTGAAAAATGCTTGTCCCATCAAGCCCGGTGGGCTGGCGGGTCGGCCCATCCTGGCTCATTGGGTCCGAAGCTACCAAGGGGTCGGCCTAGCCCGGTGCAGCGCGGCTTGGCCCGGTAGAGCATGACCTTGCACGGGGGCGCACAGCCTGACCCGGTGGGGTGTGGCCCGGCCCAGCGGCAGGCGGCCCGGCCCGCGCATGGTCGGCCTGGCCCGTGGTTGGGCCGAGCGGGGCAGGGGGGAGGGGGGCTCGGTTTTCTGAAATAGAGGTGCCGCACCTTGTGCCCATCCAACCGGTCTTCTCCAGCGCGAGCGGGACGCTATTCTCCCACGCAGCACCTTCAGGTGTCACAACCTTCTTCAACCCGGCCAGTTCGCCCGCCAAAGTGACCGGCGGAACGCGGACTGTAGTTCTCCACTGCGTGGTGCCAAGAGGTTCCGCGGTTCTCCAGCATGACTGGCATTTTCCGACTAGTTATTATTTGGATAAGCGGATCATGGATGCAATCCATGGTCTTCTTTCTCACAGCCGGTGCGTGGTCGCCGCTTCCTCCGATCATCTCCGCCTCTGGTCGCCATCGCCTCCAATTGTCGATGCCAAAATTGTCAAGAACCATCCGAGGGTCATCGGGACATGTTTGTTCGGTCCGCGCCCTTCATGTTAGGCGATAACATAAGGCCGAAGACAATACGTGGATTTCAACGAAGAAAAAAGTACAATTTTATTCAATTAAAATTGATCAAAAACCCCAACTTCGATTTAATGTTTTTTCGTCAACGAGCCGCAGAAGACGAGCATCGCGGAGGTCGGGCATCACCGATGACAGTGTCGTTCCATAAACATCAGAGGAAGATGATGGTAGGTTGTGTTCTTTATGGTGTCACCTCCTTTCTCACCCCGGTTGAAGAAGCGGATTAAAGCGATCGTGTTCCTCGTGTTCTTCACTGGAGAGGATGAATAAAGTTCCACCTTGATTTTCTCCCCAAATCCCTTATAATATTTTCCATGGCAAATGAAATAATAGGCTTTTCCAAAATTATTAACTTGGCATCCATTTCAAATTATTTCAAAACATGATTAATTAAGTGGCATTAATTAATCTAAATAGTAGGAACATTCATTAGAGGAGGGAGGTGTAGTGGCTCCACCATTAATGAGGGGAGGTGTTAAATCATAAGAGGAGTTAATGGGAGTTGAGGGGAGGTGAAAGGGTTTGGGTTCGTGTGGGCCCCACCACACTAAATCCTCTAATGGGAGGTTATGTTGGGTGTGGGCCCCACCACAACTCCCCTTTGGAGGAAATAACCACCTATTAAATAAAATTTTACAATACAACAATTTTATTTTATTTTCTACGAATCCCCAAATTATAACTTTCAACCCGCTTAAAACGCAACTACGGTAAAGGTCTCCTTAAGCGAATATCAGCGCGACGAGTTCATCGGTGCCCTTATATTTATATTCTGAGAACCGATTTAAAAGATAGAAAAACACACACATACTTTTACTGAACGTACCCGAACAAAAATTCAGAAATTGATTCCGGTCAAATTGGGCCTCAGAATCAGGCACCGATAGAAACTACAGACTCGTAATATTACAAAGAATTTAAGAAAAAAATTTCATTTAAATTTCTGGGTCTTTACAGGTAAATATAATAATAACCAATTCATATAAATAAAAATAATTATATCAATAAAAGATACCCACTTTTGAGTAAAAATAATGGGTTTTGTCATTAAGGAATATAAATACCACAATTTTTTTTAAAAACATTCTTGAGGAAAATATCCATTTGACATGAAAAGTAAATTTAAAAATAAATGTTCATAAAATATGATGAAAATATCATTCTTTTAAAATTATCATTAAACCTAATAAATATATAATTAATCTATTGTTTCATTATTGTGGTGCAAAATTCCTCATATTTGATTGAATTAAAAATCACATATTTTCATTTTTTGGGAGAAATAAAAATGATCCTTCTATATAAAATGAATTGACTAGTCTATTTCAATAATATTATAATGAAGTTAACATGTATAAAAATGAATTTAATTAATCATTTGGTTAGTGTTATATACAATTTTAAAATTATTTAAAAAAATGGTTTTTGAAGAAAATTGAGTTTCGATCGAAGGGTGAAATTTAGTCAAAATTTATTAAAAATATTTGTTATATTATTTTTTGTAACAAAGAGTTAAAAATGGAAATATTATTTTAAAAATAAATTTACAACCCAATTAGAATACAACTAAATGGTAATATTCACCAATTGTCAAATAATTTTCTTCAGTACAATTTCATGAATAATCATTCCTAATTAAAATGATATTGTAAAATAAATCCTTTAAAAGATCCTATGGTTTATGTGAGAATTAAAAAATTACTAAATTATGTGTGTAAAATTAAAATTCAAATAAAAAAAATATAAAATACAAAATAATAATTTCAAAATTCATTATACACATAGTCATATAATGTCAAAGTCAATGAATAAGTAATATATCCTAATGAAATGAAATTGAGTTATGTAAATATTTACAATGTGGTAAATTTTATCTATAATTACTCTATATTAACTAATTAAAATTTAAACCTAAAATAACATTTATTATTATGAAATCATGGTTTTATATATAAATGGTAAAATATATACATAAAATCATTGAAATTGTGTGTAAATTTATAATATTCCCCAATGAACGGAAAATGAGAAGAAGTACCTTACATCACGATTACTTTTGGTTTAATGTGCATTTAACTATAATATAATGGTTTAGGTAATGATATTAATATATAAATGAACCATAATACTAATTATATTATTATATAATATCCTTTTATAACATCTTATATCTGGTTCGTTAATAATATTTCAATTTTACCCTCGTTTCGGTTGTAAGTGTCCTTATTTGGCTCTTGAATGTTTTATAAAGGAAATTATAGTTCATATAAATATGATATATATATATATATAATAAATATAATTGTATTGATTTTATGAATATCATATTTACTCATCATATACATATTTGATTCCTTCTTAAAAGTTTACCTGAAAAAAGAATCACATCACTCTGCGGAGATGATACACAATAAGTACCCACGAGGGATGATATCATTCTATTAACGAGTGAAATGTTTTTAAATTTGATGTTATATTGATTTGAAAAAATTAATATCTTTTCTTATATATCACATATATTCATTATATTTTCCCATATTACCCTCCATATTATGTTGATGTGAAAAACATGTCACATCACTTCGTAAGGTGGTAGTCCACTGTACAGACATGCAACATTATAATATTTTAAATAAAATGGAATGTAAGTAGGTATATGAGATATTTTAAATTATAAAGTATAAAAATATTATAAATATTATATGTATACTTAAATCCATTATTATATACCATTATAATTTGTGATGTTGGAAAATGAGTTACATTGGTTCATGAGGTCGTAGTCTGTTGTACAAACGATCTATGATTTTGATTAAAATTTGATAGATGAGGAGGGGGATAAATAGTATTACATAATAATAATAAATGTGACTTATATTTTATATACTATAGATATATTATTTTATGTGTTAATAAATAATATTTGGTTCATAAAGATGAAATAAAATGAAATAGCTTTGTGAGGACAAGTATCTTCTCCTTGAAAAATATACTTTGGATCTCCTATTGAGGACCCCCAAGATTGTCTTTTGGGAAGAAAATAAGAACTATAATGTGTATATATATGTTGGGGTGATATTATCATAGTATTTTCCTTGACTAAAGTATTTTTAATTGGTGATATGTGAGGGGGAGTTTCCTTTTACAAATGGGGGAGAGGATATAAATGTAAATTTTGAAATCAATAATATGAACACCTGTTTTTCACATTAAAATGAAACAAATGTTGTCCATTATAAAAAATTATAATATATATGTTCAAAATATGTCTATAAAATTGGTGATGGACATATTTTGTGTCTTTTTAAACCCTTATCTTCTTTTCTTAACCCATGGAAAACCATTTTTCACCTTATCTTTGATAATTATGTTTTAGTCTTTTCAATATTTATTATGATAAAAGGTTTAGTATATCATATTCGATAATATAAATTATGATGTCTCCAAATATTTAATAAAAAGTTCAAATTATAGTCACAATATTTGCAGAAATAAATTTCATATTATGCTTGAACACGCATCGAAAAAATGGTTTTCCAATGTAAAAACACAATAATACTTAAATTTTTTATATTAATATAAAATATTATTTTAATTAAAATGAAATTATATTTATTGACTATAAAATAATTTTACATATTTTTTTATATAAAGTTGTATAAAAAAATGTTACATGTAAATGATATAAATGCAAATTTATTTTTTACTATAAATTATATTTTCCCTATTCATTGAAAAAATATAACTCTAAAAAACTAAAAAATTAAACTTTATATAATTTTTCAAATTAAGAATTAAAATATTTTTTTAATTTAATTAATTTTTTTTGTGAAATTTCAAAAACTAATAATATTGTTTCAGAAAACATGAACAATCCAAATTTTAGAAAAACAATTGTTTTAGAAAAAAATCTATTTTTCATTCAATTGGTTTTTATATTTACTAATAATACATACAAAACCAATGAAAATATGTAAACCATATATTTTCATAAATTTTATATTCTTATTCATACTATACATAAAAATAATTGTTTATAAGTATTTTGTTTTGAAATTTCAATATTTTAATAGAATATTGTGTTTTTTAAACATGTTGTTGTGTGCATCACAAGATTTCAAAGAGATTACATATATAAAAAATATAATATATCATAAATACATGGTGTGTTACATTATCATCTATGTAAGGTTCCCTTTATAATATATTATATCACCCATGCTTTCTTTTCAAAAATATTTGGTTGTTACACAATATATGATTCATATAATAATATACTGCTTTAAAATTGTTACAATTCCTTGACTATGAAAAAAAGAATCATAATTTTTTAAATAATAGAACAGTGAATTATTTTTCATGAAAATAATAATATGAATATTATTAATGTTGTTATAAGAGTATATATATATATAAATTATCACAAATATTGTACATGATATTTTATAAAACAAATTTAATGAATAAAATTCAATTATACATGAATTTTATATTTTTATGAAAACCGTGTTATGGAAACAATATAATTAATAAATATGTGTACGCATTATTATTTTGAATTTTTAAAAGAAAACTATTATTTTCGAATTTAGTTTTATGAGATAAAAAATAATAAAAATATTTTCTTTCAATATGAGGTGTTACACATTCTGAGATCATCAAAATACCCACATCAACTTCTATTCTGGACACTCAGTGTAATTCTATTATTGGGTACTCAAATAAAAAAACCAAAATCATACACCATCAATTGTAAATGACATGCCTCTAATCATAGTCACTCTATGATTACATCACATATGTCCCAATCTTGATTCCAATTCACAGATTCTATTAGATACCATATTTTAATACTAAATCTACTTCCTGCTAACGAAATAGTTGAAATATGGTCCATGAGATCACCTTTAACCCAATGGTATATTGATGAAACACTAACCATTCATACTTCACCCACAACCCGACAAGAATATGGATTTTATCTCCATGGTTGATCTATTTCAACTAATAATGAGATTATTCTTATCATCATTATAATAACCCAAAACACATATATTATTTTTTGTGATTTAGTTGTTACTGTGAATACTAAGTAGATGAGATTTTCCTATAGAATACAATGTTTCAAAATGAAACACTAATCACTATCCATTTCAATATTTGTGGGAAGTCCTCTAAAACATCTACTAAAGTTTCCATACACAATGTGGAAAACAAAATTTTCGTCTAATAGCTATCCCCCACCATATGCATTTCCATACACTTATAATCCTTCATAATTACTGTTAGGTTCATATATCACACATGTTTCCCCCCCCCCCCTCTAGCCATATTAGTCCCATGTCATGGTGAAATATCCGATCAATTGTACCATGTTACCTTAATATATCTATGATATCACCATTGTTATATTTGAAACATTCCTAATTCTCATCCAAACTCTAGGTTGTCGTAACTGCAATATTCTCAATGAGCACATTCATGTTTAGTCCTCACATGACCACTCGGTCATACATAATCATATATGAACTATGAAAACCCATTTTCTATATCATCCATCACACATTGAGGACTTTCCTTGAAATTCCACATAATCAATTACTCTCCACATATATGGATGGACTAAACTACTAAGAACCCACCTTCATAGATAATCTACAAATAACCCATCTTGATATTGTTGAATTCCGAAAGAAAAACAGTCGTGTGTAACCTAATAGATCAACACAAATCATTCTTTTCTGAGTCATGTATAATATATTCATGTTTCAATCCCTTAATCCATTGAACACGACCCAATGCCTATATGAACTTTAATATCACAAGCATTACCCATGCCTTAGTCTTAACATGAAGCATCTTCCCATGTTTCCAATTTCTTCAGAAACTCACATGTTTGGGATAAACCCTATATTGGGTCACCGTCACATATCATATATCCTAAGGTAGTATTTACTGTACAATCTGAAATATCAAATGGAAAATCGTGTTCTAACACACCCACTATATGACTCTAACATATACATATCAACCATCAATTTATGAATCAACTGAAAATATGGGGCAACCCATCCTCACAGGGCATGTATATAAAGATAATCGACTCAAGGATCCCATATAAGACCTATTTATATAAAAAAATTATGATATCCCCACTCATATTAAGTAAAACCATAGTTATATGACCCAATTTAGAATAATCCTACAAAGAATATAAAATGTAAAACACAATGTAGGTTGTTATTACCACAAAATTAACAAAGCGTGTATCATAAAAAATCAAAAATGGTTAATTGCCAAGTAATAATTTATCAATATCAACCTAAAAATGATACTATAAAAAACTTGAATAGAGAGACAACATTATTTAAAATATATAATATTCCATTATAGGATCCAGAAGACCGATCATCAAAAGAAAATATTTGTATTTAGATGAGTAAAATACACCAAAAAGATTTTATAAGAAGACACAATCTAATAAATTGTTTGAACATTAAGCTACAACACACATTTTTTAGTTATTCTAAGAATACATTTGAACTAAAATGTCATTTTAATCATATGATGAAAAAATAAACTATGTACACAAGTTTATGTCTAACGAGGAAAGTGTAAAAAACTTAATATTTTCAATATAAAAACTCTTTATAATTTTCATTGAAATAATGTATCTTTTATTAATATAAATTATTGAGGACTTGATGTAGGCATGAGAGTGATTCTAAAAATTATTTTTGGGGATACAACTAAATACTCGTAACAGGTGGATGGTAATAGTGTGACGACCGAGTGATGTGTTGTAACACCTGATGTGAGGGACACTCATATTTTGGAATATAATTTGAGTACCATAATGATATATTTTAATGTTTGGGAATTCCATTTTCCCAGAAAATTTCATGAAATTACCCATAGATGGATGCATCATGATGGTGTTTGGATTTATTGGTAGGTCCTCTTCTTATGCAAGGTTTTACTAAGAACCCATTACTAGAATGTTTTTATAGAAAGAATTTAAAATTACCTTTGGTTACTTAGTTAGCCTGATCTATCCTATATAGAGATATATATTAAATTGGTTTAATTTGGAGGCTTTATTTGATATTCTATGACACTTACCCTTCTTCTTTATGGAGTTTAATTTATGGTTCGTTAATGAGATATTCCTTCATAGGTTTTAGTATTTTTAATCCCCAGATTTATCCTCCTTTTATTGCCTTTATTTCAATTATATTACAATATTATGTGAGGGTTATGGATGTTTTTATTCTTTATAGGTATGTTTTGTAGTGAAATAGTCTTATTTGGTAAGTATACCACATCCCAATTAAGGATGTGGGTCCCAAACCAGTCACTAGTATTTTCAATTATTTTCTAAATGTGTGTAATGTGTTTTCACACCCAATGAATGCACTCTTGACCACAACTATTAATAAATGTTTTTTGTTTAAATCCCTTGTGAATAATTCATCCTTCTAGTATTTAGAAACTTATTGGTGTTTGGGAATCTATACTTTTTTCCTACAATTGATGTGATCCCTATTTTGGAGAAATATGAGTATTTAGAATGATAATCAAAGTGGTTCACTAAATATAATGGTGACTAGTGATTGAATATATTTTATCTAGGATGACTCGTAATATGTGATCCAAGATCAATTTGAGATATCCCATTGTCATATAATTAATGATAAAAGTGAAAATGTAAACTTACATGGAAAATATTATTTACTACATTCCTTGTTCCATGGATAGAGAGTGATCCTCATGGTAGTTATTCTTATGTTTCCTGGGTTGGATGTGATTCCACTTATGTTTTACCTTTACGGTTTTTGGTTATTTGTGGATCCCCATGGGTGATAATATCATGGTTTTATGGATATATTTGGATACCATTGTGTGCTACTCAATTTTTTTACAATGTTTGACATGAATTCAAGTAGGTTTTACTCTAATGGTTGTTGGGATGGAAGTGGATATCACATGGTGTTACTATAATTTTAATTGTATTAGATGTAGATACATTTAATTTTTAATAGGATTGTTTTCTCCTAATTTTTTGATCCCCTTGAGTATTAAATGTATGGTTCTGCAGTGAGACATGGGTCCCCCTGGGTGATAAACAGATGGTCATGGGGTTGGAGATTGATCCCTAGGGTGTTGATCTTATAGGTTTTGTTTTGTAGGAAACATTTCCAAATGGGTGCTTATATAGTTGTTTCAAAGGGATCCAAAACTGGATCAAGTACTTACATTTATTCCAAGGTTCCACCATAGATCCTATGGATCAAAGGTGTTTTATTAATTATAATCTTAATTCCATATTGTAATTGAAAATCAGTATGAATATGTATTTAGACTATATATTTAGAGACATTATTGTTTGTGGACTACTCAGTTTTACTCACACACTTCTTAGGGATCCTTGGGAACCTGATTAGACAATGAGGTCAATGGAAATGATAAGGAAAAATGACCAATGATCAATGGTTTATCTACAATGGCTATGTTGGAGGATAGGGGAAAAAAATATTAGAATAGATTATATTTTTATAGGTTTATCTTATTATCCAATGTTTTGTTATTTTTTCTTTCGATGTATATACTCCAACCATATGAGATATGACTTTTTTGCATGACTTATATGATATATATATAATCTTTTTTTGATATATTTTGAGTTGTGTATGCTTTTTAGGGTAAAATGGCATGATATGTGATAACATTATTTGTTTTGATGTATGTAAATAATCATAAATATGTTATTACTTATTACTTTGATATGAGGATATAATATACACATTAAATCAATCTAGAACCTCAATGTTAGTCTAAAACCTCTAGTATATTGTGATTCACACAATAAGTTATGTAATCTTCCACTCTAGTAACGATGGAGTTAAACAACCTATGGATGTTAAAATTTTGGTAAAAATGTTTCTTTTCTAATATATTACTATTTGAGAAATTTAGAATGAATATATGATGTTATAGTAACGTGGTACTTATATTATTCATTGAATTATCTTACCCACATATGGGAAAAGTCAATGTTAATATGGATTATATTATTATTCTAGGTTTTTTCCTTTTAGATTTTAGAAACATCATCCAATATGATTTAGTTGATTTAGGATTTAGGATTTAATATATTTCTACTATATTAATTCAATGTAAATATGAATTTTTTAATCCATTATGTGAGGAATATTAGATCTACGTTTCATTAAACTAATTTCCAGTGTTAGTTTACCTTGTTTTTTGATGGTGATCACATATCCTATTTTTGGATCCATCAAAGAAATAAAATTATAATGATATATTATAATGTAACATCATATAAAACAAATGTATAATATTTTATTTGAATAAACTTTATGTGCTATCATTATAAATAGTTAAATGGAATGATAATAATTAGAAATCATGTTGTAGATAATCAAAAAATATAATTATGACCATGGGTGGGATAGACATGACTAGATACAAGACATGATTTTTGAGGCATCTATGGTGTTAGATCCTTCTTTAGTTTTAATACCTAGCACAAATTACTAGATCTATGATAAATTATTATGTGTGAAATTGTCGATATTGAGTGATACATAACAATTTTTTCCAAATATGTATTTTCTTACAAGAGAGAATCAAATACAGTACCCACTATTGATTATAAGAGAAGGAATCCACTTGTTTACTATACTCTGGGTGGAGTTTATCCAAAATAATTTTTCACAATTTGAGACACAGGTATAGAGGAAGGTAATGTTTGAAATTCTATATGGGTTGAGACCTAATGAATCATAGATCGGATATTTAGGTCTATGTAAAATACCATGTGGGGTTTTCTAATATATACTTATAAACCTAGTTGTTGAGTAATTCATTCTAGATATGTTGAGAGACGATACGTCCAAAAAATATATGAATCTAACAAAGGGAAGGATGTCAGTAAAGGAAAATGTTTAGAAGTTTACTGATTTGTATCATTTTATACCTAGTAATGCTAAAGAAGTGAAATATTGGTAGAGACATTATAAGGATGGGATGAGATGTGAGATTCAGCATTACGTTACTTTTTTCCACCTTATATGATTTTTAAAGATAGCGAACATGTAAATTATTTATTTATAGGTACCTGAGTGAAAAAATAGGGTTAAATAAGATAGATTCTATTGGGGGGGACTAAAAAATAGATATTCATAAAGTAAGCAGAACCATTTTTATTATTCACAATAGAGTGATGTTGGGAAGTGCAGTATGTGTATAGGGTCATATCATCCTCTAGGGGGAGATATTTTATTGTAGTGATATTAGTGTGGAGGAATATGGGATATACATCCTTAGTGTACTCGACTACCCAATGAGTGTCAATTATTTAAAAATATGAGACACTTATAAGGGTTTCAAAGAAGAATTTAAAACATAGTGTTTATGAGGGGATTTCAATGTTGAAAATGTTCAAGGTATAGACCAGGGAAACCAGAAGATAAATAAAAGTGGATATCCACAAGAAGTTATGTTTATGGTGGATGAAAAGGTTCCCATGGATTTGGGTACTCTCAATAATAGGGGATTTTAGTTCTTGGGAGTGTGATAGAGGTTTAGTTATAGGGTATGTCCAAAAATATACAGTAGAGTCTACACCAACTGACATGGAATCTAGAATATCTAGAATCTAAGGTAGAAATTTAGTATTTTCCATTATAACATCAATATATATATATCATTGTATTTCTTTATATCTACTCGGACTATTATTGTTTTTGAGGGAGATATAGAGTATTTATATAAAAAGATATCAATCAACATGACTTCGGGGGTGAATTATATAAAAATTAAATAATGCAGGGACAATGCTTTAGGGATATGTAGATTTATGTTTCATTGGTAAATTTTCATACTAGATATAGTTAGTTTTGACTTGATCTTTGAGATAGGATGGTTAGTTTAGTATGAAGATCACATTGAAAAATATCATTTATGTGGATGATTTACTTATATTGGGGGAGATAATAATATATATACTATAGAGAATGAATTGTAGTATAGTTTTCCATGAATTGATCATTAGTATTTGTGTTGGATCATAGCCCAGGTTCCTATAAATTTTTTATAATGATGTGGAGAGGTATCTATGAATTTTTTATCTATAATGGATATAATTTAGGATTTTTTATCTTGATTATTTTTAGGGAATCTCACAGAAGGGATTTATTTAATTTACAATATGATTCAAATCAGGTTTCTAGAATATATCAAATAAATTTCATTAGATGGCTCTTGTAGTGGGTAGAGAGCTAAAGGATAAACAAGAGGAATTAGAGTTAAATGGGGGTTATATGACTGTGTATGTCCCCTCAGGGTATTCATATCTTATTATCAAAGTAAAAGAACATATCATTATGGTTATGAATTCATTATTAGTGGCTGAACTGTTTGATGGTCAAGAAATTGTATCAAAACATATATATTGATTTTTTTATCATCATGGGAGAGATAATGTGTTCCTGAAGATTTAGTTGAGATCATGTGACCATCTGCTAATGGTGATGATATATAATGTACCATGTATGTAATTTTAGAGATGGTATAGTGTATGTATGTATATATTGATATCATTTATGAATATGAATAGAAGAAGATTGTTTATGTTCTAGATGAATAAGATCATCCATTTATATGTACACACCAAGGTTTTAAGCATCATGAATGGTTTTATTGCATACTTCATGTCAATGAAGTGTAAAAATGTAATATATAGGTCAATTTAATAATGATTATGGAGCGTAAACTATACTCAAACTTTTCAAAATGAATCATTTTAATTTTTTAAGATCAATTCCATAGGTATGGGATATCTAGAGATGGAATATCATAAGTCCCTAAGAAGGTTAAGGAAATTATTTCATAGGTGAGGAAAATAATTGTTTTCGAGATCCAGATTTTTTAGTTTGATATTTTAATATTTAAGATTCATTTATCACTTCTCCCACTTAGAATAGGTGATAAAATATCTCAATATGAAGGGGATTATGTTTATAAAGTTATATTTCTATTGGATGAAATTTTAGGAGTATAAATACAGGAAAATTACTATATATATGTTTACCAAAATGAAGCTAGTTAATGAATATACCATTTATAGATATGCATTATAATTAGGATTTTGAGTAGTTTTTATATAGAATAGATAAGTAGTTAGTTTTCATTATAGACCAAAAATTTAGCATGAGAAAAAATAATAGTTGTGTGTCCTTGTATTGGAGGTAGTGGTGCATTCCTTTTGTTGTTAGTGGAATAACCTTTTGGATGACAGGGTCCTCGCATTAAATAACAAAAAGATCATGAGGTACATTTCCCTTTACTGGTACCTAAACCATTAGTTACGATGTTCAATCTACAATATGAAATAAATATACATATAATAAGAATATATTTTTATATATGGAGTTATTTTTTATAATGAACTAGAAATAAAGACAAAATCTCCAGTGGTATGTGATTCAAGCATTTTGTAGTCGATGGACTTAATTAAATAATGTGCTTTTGTTTTTATGAGTATTAGGACCATGAAATAAATTAGTTAGTTTTATAACCTTCTTAATATTCTTTCAGGTGAGAAGAATTGTGTTATGAAATTCATATTATCATGACATGAGTGGAAACATCCATGTTGGGTGTCCTTCCACAAAAAGTGATCACTTAATTATGATGTGATTAATTTTGTCTGAGGATTCACATTCATCCCAACTATAATATATGAGGGGAAGATGAGGGACACACACTCCTTGAGGGGGGTTCTATATTGAGATATGATCTAGATGTGAAAATATATACATATTTGTTATTAGAATCCTTGGATGAATAGGGGTATTGTAGATTTGGTAATATCATGCTCCACTTATTAGTATGTGAAGGTAAATAACATATATCCCACTAGTAGTCTTCCATCACTAACCTCTTCTAATTAGAAGTAGAAAAAATATCTAAGAATTTTATAACCACTTTTCTACGGACACACTAAGTGAGTTATATTGTCTCAGTTAATATGTATTAGTTGAATAATGATTCTAACATCATATTGGTCTAGGAAACCTTCTATATTAATGAGAGCGGAATACTATATTCATCTGAGAAAATTGAAATTCATGTGATACCAAAGATTATCATTATATAAATGTGTGAATAATTTATGTAATCCTTCATGAAATTATTGAATATGTAGTTTGGTGTTGGGAAAACTGATGTGATTTATATTAACTTCTATAACAATATCAATTCATTAGATTAACATTCCAAGTTACAACCAATATAATATATTCCATAAATGCTTCACATAATATTGTGGAAGATGGATATATATAACATAATAATGAAACCAAATCAGAATATGAAAACATTTCTAGAATGAATTAAAAAATATATATAACATAAAAAAATGAAATACATGATACAAATAAAAAAATAAATCTAAGGGAGAATACTCCATCCACTATGAACATACAATTACAATAGGTTAAAGATATTATAAATATGGAAACACAATAAATAAATGAGTAAATATATAAAGTTCATATACCATTAATTTTTTATGTCAACATTGTATTGGATCACACTTCATATGTATAGAGGTTTTTATTTAGAAACCTAGTTCAACCTCCGAATCATATTCATGACTATATATCAATTTACCATATAAACCACAAAGAAAATGTTTCAGCTAATACTATATAGACAACAACTTGTCAATTCATATTCTTCCCAACAATCTGAAATATTTATATGATACATTCTATGAGACACTTTATCAACATGATTACATTATGCTACTTAATAAAATAATGAGGTTCTTTTTTGTGGACAAAAAAATATGGTAAAAAATGAAATTTTGGAAAGACCCTTGACAAAAAACTCATCCTAAAAAAATGAAAATTAATTGTAAATCCAAATATTAAAATATTTTATGGATAATTTATAGATTATATCCTACATACATTTTCATCAGTGTTCACCTCCTTCTACTACATCAATTATTGTCAATTTAGTTTCATTCATCCAAATCCAAATAAGACAATATAAATTATTATACATTTCTAAACTAATATCATTTATAAAAAATTATTTAGTATACATTTTTAATCTATATTTTTATGATCCAACACTCTATATTCTAGAATATTTTATATGATGTGAAATTTCAAGTTGATTTTTTTTCATTTAATTAATAATGGGATTCATACCATGGTGAATGACACTATGACATTCACAAAATAATTTTCCTCCTTCTAATTCATAACTATGGTCCTTTAGTAGTCATATAAACCAAAAATATTAAAATCCATAATCAGAAGTAGAAAATTATTCTACTTTGATTTTTTAGAATATAACCATTGATTGTAGAAAATACTACCAACTAAGCTTTATAATTCTGAATGTTTTGAAAAAAAAATATTCCACTCCTATGATATTCTATATCTCTTGATTAATATGGATCTATGAAACCATTAAATGTATTATTATCACATATACATAATGTTATACCTTCTAACACATTAAAATATCAGATAATCGATTTCAAAATATGCCTATGTATCCATCCAATATTTGACCTAAAATAACACACTACTCCAATTATAAAGGGAATTTAATGTCATGTAAAAATAATTTTTTTCATCAAAAATCCATTGGGTGATGTTTTACGATATTTTTCATTGTTCCAGAATCCTTTTGAAGATGGTTCCTATTTATTTTTAATTTATTAGTGTTTTAAAAATTTATTTTGGGGTAGGTTTATAAATAGTCATTCTATTTCATTCAAGGACCTTCAAGATGTATTACTATTGAGATAATAATAATGATTTATATTGCCAATCCTTTTATAATTTCATCCCAAATATTTAAATAGTATTTCAAATATAATTCAACATAAAACTTCTAGGAAATTTCTCCACAATCACTTTAATGACATAATTTTAGTTCTAAAAAAATATCATCTACATACAAGAATAATAAGTTGAATGTACACTCACTCTATCAACTGAAATAGAAATATTTATCATAATAAAACTATGTGAATCTTTCCTCAAGTAAGAATTTATCAAAATTTTAATTTCACTATAGAGGGGAATTATAAACAATTCGTGGCTTCTATATAAAATGAGAATAGATTCTTATTATACTATTTATCTTCATAACCTAATGATGAATAATATAGATCCCTTCCTCTAATTCACCAGCAGGTAAGTTTAATTTATCATTAATCTAATCAATGTAAAAATTATCAAATTAAGTAATTCTAAACATTTTCAAGATAGTACTGTCATTAATGAACATTGACATATTTTTGATGATAAATCAGTCTCATCCATTTAATGAAATTTTTTTACTACATGATATTATTTATAAATCATACTTCCATCTGAATCTTACATCAAACATAAAACCCTTTTATTTTCCTAATATTTTTTCCTTTAAAATATTTTTTTGGACTGACATGTTTTATTTTTTTTCCTAGAATTCATTTCCACATTTATATCAATATTCTATTACTATGAGTCAACAAGGATATGTACATCATCCATGAACTCTGTTTTACTTGCATCCAATTAAATGAGAGTGTTCATATCATCCTATAACCAATAAAACAGTACCCAGTTTTTTGTTAATATCATTATCTAACCTATTTTTTTTCTATATAAAATTTTTCAAAACATTATTATAGAACTATTTATTCATGTAATATCTCTTGAGTTATGCCACCTTAGAAGATTTATTATTATACTAATGAATTTTTTTTTCAGAAGTATCATTCTTCATGTAATCCCATTATGATCAAAATGAACTTAAATAATTAATTTATTAAAACTTATATCACAACCATGTTTTTATGATTCTATAAAAGGTTTTCATTTAGAAAAAACATCACATATTCAGTTGAATTTTTTGTTCAATTGTACAGAAAATGATAAACAATGTTGTCATCAATATATATGATAAAAATCATTTTTATTTATATTGTAACATATCTCAATTTTTCAGAGCATTAAGACATATATTATTCATCGAAAAATCTTGATATTTTTCAATATAATAATTATATCAGTTTAAGATCTTACACGTTTTATTTTCCCGCACATAAAGAGTGGCCTCAATTAGTTAAATAAGATGCCATTTTTGTAGAATCCTTCAAAATTATCTTATGTATTCTATAATGATGTCTAATTCGGAGATATTTTTCATAGAGAGTCATGTTAATTGTTTATTATACTCTATTATTTTGTGGTTTTCTAAGATAAATCTTATCATTCATGTCTCCATTCTTCGGAATTTTTTTGAAGATGTTTTTTTGCTGTACTCTCAACAACATTATTTTTGGAGGCACATCATCATCTAATTCCAATTCCTTTCATCTAGATCATTCTACAAAACAAAAGAACAAAATTTATTATTATTCTATATATAGACCCATATATTTTGAGATTCATCGTCAATAAATTTTATAATATAAAATGATTACGTATTGAAATTCAGAGGTCCACATCCCCAAACATGAGAATAAAAATGTTCCTATATCCTATTTATAGGTTTTCATCAATATAAATTAATTGACATCGTCATAAACATCCTAATCGTATTAATCACACAACATTATAAATTTTATAGATTATGATTTAGTATTAATGTTTCTAATATTAAACTATTATTCAAATTACTAAGAAATATATATCTACAATTATATATTTTTGGATAATTAGTTGAAGTGATTTTGATCATTGTGATATCATTTTTTCCTCCTAGTAAAGTATATGTTTCCATTCATCATCCCATAAAAGATCACCATATATAATATATTTATCAACTATTATCCACATGAAAAAGTGGTTTCAAAACCATCATCATCCAATTTTCTAATTTATTTGATGATATTTTAGAGACCTCAAATGTTTCGGTCATCTTTCATGTTCAAGAAACATACATTCATCATCCAAATTTTTTAATTTCACGTTCTAAAAATCTGTCTTCATTCATAATCTATAGAATCTACTCTAAAAATAACTCTATGTATATATATAGTTCACCGTATAATCCCACTCACAATTTAGAGAAAAGGAATCAACTAAGTCATTATATCATTATTCTTCCACAATATTCGTTCTCAATAGAAATATATTTTTTCCTTATGTCTTGTTGAAAATATTTATTTCTTTTAGTTGAATCCATATCCATATATTTATTATAATTAATTTATTAATTCATGATACTAAATTTCCTTCTATAAATCCATCATGTAGGGTCTATAATAGTCATTGTTCTTAGACATCTATTTTTGGACTTATCAACTGTTGAATTCTTCTATTCGTCATTCCGTTGTAGTGACTATCCCAATCCCCAATCATGAAGAGGAATTATAGAGGGAACTTTTTTTCTCAATCTATCAAAAAAATATTAATAATTATATTCCAAATGTCATAAAATACATCATATATCATTATGATCGTATTACCTACTAAATTCACTATATAATATTATATTTTTTAATAGAAAATTGAAGAAGAAACCCAGAAAAATCATCCACGAATATATACATTACATATTTCTCTTTCCTTCAGATCTAGTTGAAATTATTAAAATAATTTCATTCTAGTCATCCATAAGCTAATATCATAGTTATTAACTATAATATCATAAATACTTCTTTATGTATCATTCATTTATCATACATGGGATATTAAACTCTAAAAACTGTTTGGTTATTTTATTCTACAAAATTTTTCAATATAAATATTGAGAATGATAAATTCATACCATGTATATAGGATCCCTTTCTAATCTCATCCTTTTAGATTTATCTATCTTCTATGTGAATTCTACAAATAATGGATTTTGTACCTTTGTCTTTACATACATACACTTTACATCTACAAAAATGAATATTAATTTAATTTTAAATAAAAAATTGATAACAAAAAAAATTTATTTGTTTCATTGTACAATTGGATACCTAAAAAATAAATTCATATGTGAACCACTTGATTTATGAAAAATTCTATCAGAGATAGAGCACACCATAAACATATCATATATAATACCATTATTCCTCACCTCAGGAATTGAAAAATATTGTTGGCTGGAATCATATTATCATTAAGGAAAACTAAGGGATACATCAACAAAATAAGATCATAACGGTATGACTATATGAAAATAATAATTTAATTCTGTAATATTTATGTCATAAATCCTTAAAATGTGTCCGCGTATAATCCCTATTAGTTCGTAAAACATGAATTATAAATAAATTCAATGAATATAATCCATGGGAGAATAATGTGAATATAATATTGTGGAAATTCATAATATTATAACACCATAAACATTTATAAATACATACATGTTCACTCTCTAGGTTAATGACACGAAATCAGGTCCTCAAATAAAATTACAGACAAAAACAAGGTCCATATTTAATCTTATAGAAATGAAAATTAGTTCTAATAATTAAATTATAAACCAGAAGTTATTTCATGCATAACATAAATACTTAAAGAGTTTTAAATTTTTACAAAATTCATTCAAAAGATATAATATAATCACCCATCCTCAGTTTATAACACACCAAACCGTCCATGGTAATAACACAACCACCATCCTAGATTATAATTTAACCACCAACAGTGGTAATAATATTCCTATTTCCCTTGGGTTATAATTGAACAACCCACCACATAATTAAATCCACACATATTTATTCCAAAAGATCATTAATCATTTACCATATTATCACATTAAAACCCCTGGAAGGGAAACATGTTTCACAATAATTTAATCTGATTTTTATAGAATAACCCATGAAAGTAGATAGGTTTTAAAAAAAACCCATCTATAGAAATAACAAGGATATAACCCTAGGATCATGTCACTAGTAAAGATTATGTAACATCAGTGGCGGTAATATGAAAAGAAAAATTATTTTGAGTGATATTTTTTTAAATTTCTTACAGAAAATACCATTTTATATTTTAAATCACATATATAAAATTTTAAAATTTATAAAACATTATAATAGAAAACATTATTTAAAAATTATTATGAAATACTATAATATAATATTTAAATAACTGAATTTTCTTGATTGTGGAGAATACAATTTGTTTTATATAGTTAAATGTAATCAATCATTTCACTTTTTCGAATAGAAGTAAAAATTATATCATTTATAAAATGACATGAATATTACTTTTAGAAAATTCTGTAAAAAAATCAACCATGGGTAAAATTGATTCAAAAAAATCAATTGACAAAAGAAAGAATTATTTTAAAACATTTTATGAAAACATGGTCTTAGAAAAAAATTATTTTTCTCAAAGGGATAAATAAAATTGATTTTTTGTAAAATCATTTTTTTGAATGATTAAATACTTGAGAGATGAAAATTAATTTAAAAATATATTATAAGGAATTGTCTATAGTAGAAGAAAATATATATGTTTCTTGTGAGTTAGATCGTAATATTTCATCATCACATACTTAATTATACTAAATCCCAATAAACAAAGATATTTTAATATATTTTTTTTAAAATTGGAAGCATTTGAATCATAAGAAACTTGAAATAATGAACCTTAGATGAATAATTATATGAATTAAATTTAATTATAATAATAATTAAAAATATTCATTGTCAGTATATACCCCATCAAAGGAAATAAGTGGTGAATATGGCATTTGTCCAGCATATACAAAAGTGAGACAAAAATATCATACCAGAAGTCTTGATATTAATTATACAAATTAACTATTCTAATATATTAAATATAGGTTAATTATTAATATAATTCATAAATATATCATTCTATATTTTATCAACTTATGACCTTTAATTCTTAAAATTTTAACAATTATTTATTAGGATCACATTTTGGGAAATAATTGCTTCTTTTTTCATAGATGAATTTTGTTTTTCAATTTAGATAATTTCACTATGATCTCAGTGATATAATCTACAGATTTTTCATAATGAAATAAATATCATATATATTCATTACATATGAATTTATAGTAATCAATAAAATTTTGAAAAAATGTATCACACCATTCATAGTGGTGGTAGTTTGTATGTACACATGAACTCTGTTTAAAATAAATTAAGGGATTAAAAGTAATTAGTGAAATACTATATCACCCATATATTATAATTTTTATATAATATATGTCATATATAATAATTTAAAATATAAATATTACATTCCATGTAAGATAAAAAAATCATGTCAGTTTGCAGGGCGATAGTCCATTGAACACATGAGCAACATTACTCTTTAAAAACAAGCTGGACAGTAAGAATTTAGATTTTCAATTATAATTATATATGTATTTTTAGGTCAAAAAATTCACAATTATACATTAAATACATCATTATATCAATCTGTGTGAAGTAGTGATGTAAAAAAAATAACTTAGTTTTGTAAGTTCGTATTCTATCTTACACATGATCGAAAAGTTCATTAAAGATTTGATCGAAGATGAGAAGGATATTGGTTATTATATAAATAAAATAATATCTCAGAATATTTTATATATTAGGATTAATATATATTAATTATTATGACATCAATTTTGGGGGTAATAGAAGAAGTATAAATGGTGACATTATTGAAGGGAATTGCTTTCACCTAGAAACCCCCCTTAGGATCTCTTATTAAATAACCCCAGGAATGGTGTTTTCGAGATGAAATCAGATAAATAGTGTTTCTAATAACCTTTTGGATGGGGTTTTTAGAGGTTTTATCCAAAATAATTTATATGTATGATTATATAATTTAAGGAGGTGACCATTTATGTAACGTCCTAGATCCGGAATCCACCCAGAGGAACCCCATACCCAGTTGGTCACATGGCCTCAAGAGAATTTTCTCGAATGCCAGATGTTACCGACTAGCAGCGAGGGACTTGGGTGAGATAGTGGGGAAACTATGCCCTCATTGGTAGAGTACACAAGAAAGGTAAAAAAATATATAAAAGAGCATAAGTAGTAATAATATCATACAAAAATAAACAGCAGAAGACTGATAGAATAAACTAGAGCTCATATATAAAATGTTGCATGATACATATGTCTAGGAAAGTAACGAAACAAAGAACATTGCTGAAATATAGTACTAAACCAAGTAGAAAAGAAAAAAATTAATTAGTTCCATAGCATAACTAGCCTAAGCTTGGTCTCATTCTTTCTAGCTCCACATCATGTCATGTACCTAAAGTATAAGGGAGCTTTCCCTTGTCTATACATGAACCAATTTAATCTTTTTGGGTCCAAAAGCATGACCCAAATAGGTTGTGAGACTAAATCCCAGTAGGCAACCACCACAAGATCTGTGCCTAACAGTCAGTGAATATATGGCAGGTAAAAGTATCGAAAATAGTAAAGATGGAAGTAATCAACAGTAAACAATCCACAATTTCAATACCAAGAAACAACTAACCAAGTAGATAAAGACAAATAGGAAAACCTCTGAGAAGTACCCACAACTTATCCCCTCTGGTACTACCTAGAAAAGAAAGCGAGCAGCTAACACAAAGGTAACCCTATGGGAAGTACTCACAGCCCATCTCCTATGTTCCAACCTAATAAGTACAAGAAACCATGTGGTCAGTACACTCAGTATAACTCCTATGGTTCAGCTTAAGCATAGACTCTCAGAAGAAGCACTCACCATAAATTCCCCCAATAGTCTTGTATCGTAACTAATGGTGCTCAAGGGATGAACTTATGTCACA
This sequence comes from Viscum album, assembly GCA_963277665.1. Classification (NCBI taxonomy): domain Eukaryota; kingdom Viridiplantae; phylum Streptophyta; class Magnoliopsida; order Santalales; family Viscaceae; genus Viscum; species Viscum album. The sequence continues at coordinate 1,016,871,736 of OY728133.1, read as the reverse complement.
TTCTCTTTGTGGCCCGCATCGACGAACTAAAGACTCTCTAAGGAAGCACTAAACGTCAATTCCCCATGTGGTATCTCATCTTAATAAGGAATGACACTCGGGAGAAGCCTTTACATCCATTCTCCCTATGGTCTATACATCAGGTTCACACGACCTTATGTAATTCAACCAAATGTAACTGCGTGTATGCATGGCCGTTACACGGCCAACACACAGCTACCTACGGTAACCGATTACACGACATGAACTCATAAAGTACACAATGTGCACTTCAAAAATTTCAAGAAAACCCACTTTTTCACAAAAATGAATAGAAAAGTATAACATAAATGAAAAGATGATCTAGGTTCAATCAATTTATAATTGAGGATGAGTGGATTTTTTTAAATATAAAAAAATTCTATACTGGGGAGTCAAACAAAAAATAAATGGATAAAAAAATTGATAATTATGGAATTTTTAGGAAGATATGTTAATACCCAACTACATAAATAACATTTTTTTAAAAAAATGTTATTCCCATTGAATCTATATTTTCTTAATTTAAAAATTTTAGTTTTCACTATGGTTACAAGTCTCTTTGTATTTACTTACGAAATTTATACATCTGTTCTAAAACTTGAGTGGTACATATTAGATATTTTTACACATTAATTCTTACTATAATATCATAATTATCATATAAATATCTTGTCTGTATGGAAATTTAATTTTGACACATGCCCATGTAATATGGAAAACCCAGTTTTACCCATTACTATAGGAAGTATTTTTTCTCTCTTTAGGCTTGAATATAATTAATATAAAAGGAAATATTTTCCATGAATGGAATATGGTTGATATTCATAGAAATATTCCAATATTTACTTGAGGATATGTTGTTTATGATTTTTAAATAATTTGATAATATTTTACATAATATAAAAAAATTGAATTTTGATATTATTCATTTAATTTGAATTTTAAAATATCGTAAAAAATTATGAATCCAATTATATTATGTTTACTATAGTAAAATATGTTTCATTTATCTACAAAAATCATATATGAGAATAATACATTAAATTTATATTAAATTTATTATTTTTAGTATCATTTGTTTCATTTTTCTATTTATTAAATATCTACAATGTTTTCATTGTGTAACAATTTAATGTAACAATTTAACAAATAAAAATTAAAAATATATTATGATCATTAAAATAAGTTCAGTATTCTCCTAGTTACCACAAATATTTATTCACATATATATATTTTCTATATGTGAACCAATAATTGAAATTTAAAAGCAATATTACTACATTTTGTCAGTTTCAATTTTTAAAGAATAATATTTATCACATTAATGTAAAAATGTCACAAAAATACATATAATAATAGATCCTAATATTTTAAGGGTTGAAATATGGACATATAATTGAATTTTGAAAATTATTTGTGTCATTTTGACCCTTATCATTTTAGTTTAACCACCAATTAAACTAGTTTTAACGATACCTAGGGTAATTAATTATCATTTTTTTACTATTTATACTAACAAAATATTAAGTTAAAAAATTATATAATATTAATTATGATGATTTGAAATGTGGAATAAAATTATCCATATTTAGTTCATATAAGTTGCTGAATTTAATTTAAAATTAAACCCACATTTATGTTGAAAAATTAGTTTTCCATTGAAAAGTGCTCATAAATATAAAACATTTTTAGAAAAATTCAAAATGAAATTAATTTTAGTTATCTAAATATAATAATAATAATATATGGGAACTAATTTTAATTACTAAGAAATATTAAAATAAAACATAACATTTTAAATTCTTTAAAAGAAAATCATTATTCATTAAATGTTAATTTTTTTAATATTCCTAAAAAACTTTATTCCTTGTTGGAAACTATCTAAAATTAAATGAAACATTATTTTGAAATATAGATTTAAAAATGATGTTTATTTATTTTTATTAATGTTCTATAAATGAAAAATTTACATTTACTATTTTTCACAAAACTAATATAAAGTGTTTTTAATAAAATGAAAATTTTGAATCATATATTAGATTTAGTAAAACTAATGTACTTTTTTATCAATAGGAATTATTTATATTAAATAATTATTATTAATTTTCAAAATGAGTTTATTCTTATTCATGAAATATAGTTTAACATATGGTTTATAATGGTAATTTTTAGGTAATGTATTTTGGTTTTTTAAAACGTGGTGTTGGCTGCAACACAAGCTGCCGATGAAATTAAATTTATTTCTTTAAAAAATATTTCATAAAATTGTCTGGTGTCATATAACACAATCATAAAAATGGTTTTAACCCTAAAAATTACATCACATTGATAAAAACAGAAGAGGAAATATCTACCTCATTACATCCTTATGATCCCATATACCTTCCCCAAGTGGGTGGTTTTGCCTTAAAAGATTTACTAGGTGTGTTGAACGGATTCATAGAATTTTTGTTGTATAATAAATAATACCCCAAAATTTCCCCCCATAATAAATATCAGGATCCAGTTTTTTGAAATTTGATTTCATTACATGTTATGGATCATATATGTTCCATATTATGGAAGATACATGGGACACATCATGAACTTGAGTGATGTTAAGTGGAAGTGAATTTTAGATTACATATAGTATTGATATGATCAATAATTTTAATGTGACCAATATTACAAGGGAATATTTTCCCATATTTCCAAATATTACAAAAATAATCCATGTATAAATAAAAAGAAAATCGTTATCACCTACTTATTATTCCAAATCACTTATATGATTATCTACATAATTTTTCATCTGAATTTCTCTAGGCCTTTTGTGTTGTATATTTTTTCTTAACATATCTTATATTTAATCCCACATCTCTAGTCCCAATAAATTTATTTATACAAATTCATCCAATTATGTTCGATTTTTACACTTATATACACCAGGGGATTCATAAGGAGCCCTCAGAATTATTGAGTGAATGGTATTGTCGTAAGGAAACTCATGTAGCGGTAGCTATTGATCCCAACCACCTTTAAAATACATATAATATAACCTTAGAATATATTATAGGTTATGAATTTATATTTATAAATGAAAATATATATAATTCTGAAATTTAGGGCTGAAACTAAACTATGTATCAAGTGATTTATGAATTCATCGCCGGAATGTTTAGGAAAACACCATATCCTGATCAAATAAAAAGGAATGGGTTACTCTATATAGCATTACAAGATCCTTAATGTTTATGATTATAATATTATTCAAAGATAAATTTTCTATTAGAGGGATTATTTGTGTTGAATCTATATTTTTATAGATTTGTAACAATATATCATCATTACATTAACGTGTTTTGTGAATCATGATGAAATAATCCATGTTCATGTTTTCACATTTCCTTTTTGGTATGGTTAATGGTTCTATCACTGACTTATAACTTTTTCACATATAATTAACATAATGGTATAAAAAAACATAGAATCATACTCTTTGATATCTCTCTTCATTCCATCTAACGTGAAATTATCCTTCAAATCAATATACATATGTTTATTACATGGATTAGTATGGAATGTAGAATTATGATCCTTTTCTAACATCACCATCAAATATGGTATGGATGGAACACATCAAAGGACCCAAAAACATATCATTCCATCATAGTAAAGGAAAAAATTAGGAATTTTCTCCTTCAATTACACTAATTATTTATTCTATGTTCTTTAAATCTTCAATTGGATTTTGTGTTGAACACTTATTTGAGAAAGATTATATTTTACCCTTTCCTTCAGAATTTCACGATACACCCTTTTCAAATGTATAAATGTTTCCTCTGTTTTGATTATAATAATAGATAATCCAACATGTTCTTTTTTTAATTTAAAGAAATATCCACCTTGTTCATGTTCCCATAGTGGTAATTTATTTAGTATTCATATTCATTAATCAACTCCAACCATCTTATTTCAAGCATATTCAACACCGTCTATGTGGAAATATACAATATGATTGTTTCATCAATATATATATATCATTACATTCTCATTAATAATAATTACTTCATGTAATTATAGAAATGTTATGGAAGCTGACTCTAAATCATTATTTGTGTAATTTTTCTCTTAAAACATCAATTTTTTTGAGGCATAAGCTATCAAAATATCTTTTTTAATGAGGATTAAAACGAATCCATTAATTAAAAATTAATAATATATTACAAAAACATCAAAACTATAGGGTAATATATGAATAGGTTAAATAACAAACATTCCCTTAATTTACAATAAATTTGAATCACATTCAACTTACTGAATGATCTTGGACCCTTATATGTTAACATTATGAGTGGATTAGAGAGTCATGAGAAATGATCATAATCCTATCGATAATGTCCCGCCAAACCATTAATGTTATGGATCCCAGTCATAGTGGAAATTCTACGACAACGTTCAATTTCCACACTTAGTAATGGATCCACTAATATCCCGGTCCTGATATTATATGAACCTAATAGAACTTTATTAAAAAAATGAACACTTGGTAAATTTTTGTTATAGTTTAACATTTTTTGGGGAATTCACTTCAATTATTAAGTGATATTAATTCTCTTCTAAGACATTTGAATTAATAAGAATATAATCTATATATATTACCACAAACTGAAAATAGTGCTATCTAAAGACTCTTTTAATTTAATCCATGAGTATTTTATCAGAATTATGAAGACTAAATAGAATCATCCTATTTTTATAGTTTCAATACCTAGTATAAAAGAAAAAATTTGGTATATCATCCTTATTAAACCTCAGTGGATGACATCCAAAATGAAGGTCATTAATAAAAATGTATTTAGATTTGCACAGTTGATCAAACAAGTCATCAATACGAGGTATAAGATACATTTTCATGATAGTGATCTTCGTCAGCTCATTGTAATCATTGTAGATTACCATTGATCCATATTTCCTATGAAGAAAATGTATAGGCGAACTAAAGGTGACAAATTGGACCAAGTTAATCCCTTTTAAAAATTATTCTTTACATTATTATTCAATTATTACAACTCAATTATGTCCTTCATATTGGGAGACTTTATAATAGGTGTTGCTTTAAGTATGAGTTCTATTAATAAATCAACATCGTGATTCAATGAGAGACGTAGAAATTCATCTATAAATACATCATTAAACTACTGCACAATAGGAATATCATCAATTTTGTGTTCCCTAAAAAATAATATAAACATCCCTTTTGTATAGAAATAAAAAAGATACAATGGATGTTATTTTCATCCGATTGTCATGTTTTTTTATCACATTGATAGATGATCATTGTTTAGTTTTTAATAAAAAATTTCACTTCTATTACATCGAAATTGATATGGTATTTATGTTGTGAAACCCAATTATTTCCCAACATGACATCAAATTCAACCAGTAGTATAATATTGCGATTAGATTGAATAACATTCCCCCAAAATACAACTAAAAAAATAATCATAACCATTTGATGAAATGAATTTACAGTTATGTTTTTTACATAATAAATCAATATATAATATTTGATTATGAAAATGAATATCAAAATAAACATTTTATTTTTACATGCACTCATATAACAAAGCTCAAATGGTTTATCTCAATATTTTGGTATATCTGTTACCACCAAGACATTACCATTCCATCTTCAAACCCACAGTGATACCATAATGGATATCATTACCATTATACATCATTGATTAGGGTGATCAATATTTAATAGGACACCTAGATCATAAAAATCTATTTTCAACCTAAGAATAGTTGGGTATACAAAATATCATTCAACGTCATTATCTTTTGAAGTAATTCATGATGGTTCATAATGTGTGTGTATTTTATAAAACCATTTCTCAGGACTATAAAACATGAGGTATGACATTACATATTATCATTCATCAGGTGATAATTGTTTCAGTTGGCAATTAAAATTATTTAGTAATATTAACCCCATGAAAATCTATGCTTGATATACATAATATTTTTGTATCGTGAAATGGATGTAATATTATAGAAGGAACACAGTTTTTCCTTGACCGAAATTCTAGGATATTTTATTATACATAGAATTATCCATAGATGAATCCTTATATATATATCATTGGACATATCCCAAGGAAAATGAAATTTTGATATCATTATATTTTAAATATGTATACATGACTCTTTCTATATCAAAAAATGTATTGTAAAAGGAATTACATATATAGATATTACATTACAATAAATTAATATTAATTTAATTTTACATAAACATTCATGAGGACCGTACAAGATTAGTGTATTTGGAGTTATGTATACATACAAAATGGATCATAAGTGAACAACTTATTCTCCTATTAATTCATTCATTACTGTAAACCTCTATACACATATGATACACAATACATTTATTAATAACATATTGAAAGGAAAACAATGAATGGATGGGATTAGATTCCATGTAGGGGTAAATGTGGGATATATCAAAATAACATGATCATAATGTTATGCGAATATAAGAACCCGGGTTTTCGGAACAAGTCAAAATCCTGACCCTGTTTAAATTTTTTTACTGGTTTCTGAGGAAACTAGATTAAATGGGTAGTTTTTGGAAATTTCTAGACTACACGCCTTGTACTTTAAGTACACGCTGTGTATGTGTAGGTGAGTGACTGGCAGTGTGCTCACTGAGTACATGTCGTGCAGTGATCGTGTAGAAGTTTCATACTACACGGCGGGTAGTTTTGAACATGCCGTGTAAAGCCCCTACAGTGTGAATCCATACATGGAGTGTAGACCGTTGGCCGGGTAGAACCAAGAACATGCCGTGTCTCTATTAGACATGCCTTGTATTCTAGAAGTGTATAAGGGAAACACATGGCGTGTGAGTACATCGGCGAGGAATGGAAGAGGAACCAAGTACACACTGTGTACCCCTAGGTACATGCCGTGTACTCATGTCGGTAGGCTTGGAATGTATGTCGACGGAATCTTTCCATCTTATGAATAGTTAAATGAACCATACACGGCATGTATTCCCAAATTACATGTCGTGTAATTTCTTTTTTTTTCCGCTTAAAATGGGCAGTAGCCTCATATTGCAGCAGAACCTCAATAGTTTGGCCGGGTTTAGCGAACCAAGTTGGCCGGATCATCATTCTCTTCCTGGTTCTTCATTCGAACTCTCATCCGATCTCAGTTGGATGCGTTGGGACCCCCTCGGTAAGGCCTTGATTCCGCTAAGGCCATTTTGTATGATTTTCATTCTAGAAAGAGTTATAGGCGTTTGAGCGGGTTTGAATCTTTTGTAGATTTACCGCGTTTTAGACCGAGTTGGCAGGTGTTACCGGAGGAGTAGAATCATGCGAGTCTCATGTAGGTGGTGCATAATTCATTTTGTGTTTTCACGGTTGTTTTGGTAATGTAGCCTACGGCACGTTTTCGGGTATTTTGAGCGGGACCCATTTTATCTGCTTTTTCATATGGTATTTCTTATTGGGCCTCTCGGATGCTTTTGGGTATGCCCAGTTACCAGTTTGCGTGAGCAGGTCCGGGTGAGGGGTCATTGCTCGTCGGGGCAATTTTGGATGGGGAGTGCCAAAATGGTCTTAATTAAATTATTATTGTTATAAACTGTTTAGTTTAATTTGTTAAATCCTCTTATAAATTGTTAGAGGCATTTAAGACCTCTGTGCTAGTATAGGATAACACCTTGCATGGTGCAATTCAACTGTTAGTTTGTTTTGCCTGGTTGTGTTTTTCTGTTTACATATGTTATATATGAAATTTCTGAATTGCATATACTGGACCCTTTGGTTTGTGTTGGGCTTGGCCCGGTTACGCTTGAGTGATGTTGATCACAAGTTTGGGCTTTGCCCAGGATACTTTGGGTGTTTTTTACCACGGGATTGGGCGTCATGGACGTTGGATTAAGGAATTACAACTGTCTAGTTGGGCATGACCCGAGTTACTAGGGTGGCGATGCCATCAGACTTGAGGGACATGGTCTCAGGGACACGAGGTGTCAGATGTTTTGGTGGATTTGGACTATTTTTTGGTGATTACCGCTCACTGGGACCTTGACTATTGTGCACACAGAGATACTCCATGATGAGGTGGTTTTGACTACTCGTGTGGGTAGATGCCCTCTTAGTTGCGGTCAGTTATTTTGGTTGGGGGTGCTTGCCGTAGAAAGCCACGGGAGCGGTGAGGAGCCTTCAGGGAATGGGCGTGCCTTCGGGACGTCGGTACTTGAGACACGATGTGTCAAGAGGAACATGGTGTCGGGTTACTATTTTTGGGCGTGCCTTAGGGACGTCGGTAATTGAGACACGAGGTGTCAGGAGGGACGTGGTGCCATGTTACTATTTTTGGGAGTGCCTTTGGGACGTCAGTACTTGAGACACGAGGTGTCAGGAGGCACATGGTGCCGGGTTACTATTTTTGGGGGTGCCTTCTAGAAATCGGTACTTGAGACACGAGGTCTCAGGTGGCACGTGGTGCCAGGTTACACAACAGAGATTCTGGCATTGGCTAAAGCAGGTGGCGCTCCATGGTTGTTGTTGAGCACTAGAAGAGTTTCTATTTAATTTTGCATTTTACTATTTATTGCTTTCCTTGTAAATGCATGACTGCTTAAACACTTATATTTGGTACGAACCATTGGGTGGTATCCTACTGAGATTTGTCTGACACCCTACATGGGCCCTTCAAGATGCGTGTAAACTTTATGGATTTAGGTGTAGGAAATAGGCCAGCATCAGGGGCTAGGTTGCGTTAGTTATTGAATGGAGATGGTATGGACCTTGAGGTCATGCCTACCTGAGGTTTAATTTGTTCTGTTTACATTGGTTAGCCATTGGCGCCCTTTTATATTCAGTTGTGTATGACCTGCTCTGGATGCATGTTTTACTGTGTAGTTGTAGTTACATGTTCTTAGCATGCTGTTCTGTTTATTTCCACTATTGTTGTTATATTTACTACTTCCTCTATTTATCTATATTGATTATTCTTCTTCTCTGCGGGTCTGGTTCGAGTCTGCTGAGTCTTTCTTTCTGCTGCATCTTTACTGTTATACTTGGACCAGTACCCTTATTCTGATCCTCCGAGAGGGTATAGCCTCCCCACAATACCTAACAGACCCTCGCTGCTAGTCGACAGCCTTTGGCATTCGGGGAGGTGCGCCTAAGGCAGTAACACCCGACCCGTTCGGCACTGTTTGGGTGGATGGCCAAGGTCGGGATGTTACAAAGTGGTGTCAGAAGAGTTATTGACAGGGAATTAGTAGCAGCGTTTTACTGGATACTAATGAGTTTGAGGTTTCTTGTCTCTTTATGCTAGTTTTACTATTTGGGATATGGTAGACTGGAGATAGTTAGTTATAGGGACTGGGTTTCTAGCTTGTGCATGGGTGGCTGCAGCTCCAGGTACGAGGGATGGACCTAGTTTCCCTGGGTGGGAAATGCTGTTTTCTTTTTCCCAGATCACAGTTGATATTATTTGCACCTCGGTGGCTCACATGATGTGTAATGGTGTTGAAATTGATATGTGATCTTTGTCCCAGTATGGTAAGGGAGAGATGGACCTTGGCCCGGTATGGCAAGGCTGGGTTCCTTGGCTTTTGATAGGCACATTTTAGGGTATTTCAATTTCATAATTGCATGTATGCTTTGTAAAGTGATAATGCCATGTGAATGAAATATCAAATGCCATGATTTATATGCTTTAAAATGTTAATTGGTGAAAACCTGATAGAACTTCTAGTTGTGAAAATGAGTATGCCATGCATTAAATTTTTTAGAATTGCATGCAGTAGGATATTTGGGGCTGGCTCTTATGTGAGCATGCAGGTACTATGGCTGAGGTAGTGTAACTGTCAGGATTGGGTGACTCGGGCATCGGTATGAGGAAACGTGAGTTGTCGGGACGGGCATGGCCCGAGGTATATTGATACATGGCTCTGTTGAGCGGGTTAGGAGGCCATGAGGCCAGGATGCCGTGAGTCATGGGTTTCGGTGAGGGGGAGTAAGGGTAGTTGTTATGCACTGCCTTTTACTGCTTTCTTTATCTGCGTAGAATATATTTTTATATATATGTGTGTTGTCTAACCATTTATGGTATTCTGTGTGTTACTCCTTCATGACTCGATGGAGCGTCGGGCAGGAGATGATACCGGGTCGCAAGATCAGGGTCAGAATTCGGTACAGGAAGAGCACGAGCCGCAGGTACATGATCAAGGACTAGAGCTGGTTGAAGATCTAGTGCAGGCAGGACAACAGCCGGGTTTGGCATCGTTCGGGTCGTGGCTTGACAAGCAGCTCTGAGCTAGCCTGGTTCGTGTCTTGCAGGGGCTTGACGGAGGCACATAGGGTACAGAACCTTCTATGGTGTATCTGACGTGGGAGTTCCAATCGCATCACCCGCCGTTTTTCAGGGTGAGGGTGGTCTGCAGGCAGCTAAGAACTGGATAGAGAGTATGCAGATGATCTTCGAGCAGCTCGAGATGCCTCCAGGGCAGAGGGTTAAGCTGGAGACGTACATGCTGAGAGGACCGGCGAAGCGTTGGTGGGATGTACAGGTACAGGCTCGTAGGCATGATGGAATGACTTGGAAGGACTTAGAGGGTAGGTTCTTTGATCACTTCTACCCAGAGACAGTGAGGGAATAGAGTGCTCATGAGTTCTTGAGTCTTCAGCAGGGAGATATGTCCATTATGGACTACGCAACTACCTTCATAAGGTTGTCCCATTTTGCACCTGGTATGGTGAGCAACGATGTAGATAGGGTGAGGCGCTTTGAGGATTGCTTACGACACGCCATTCGGGTCCAGGTGAATATATTCCGGCTAGGTTCTTTCTCTAAGGCGGTAAATCAGGCGCTCATAGCCGAGGGCAACGAGAGAGAGAAATCTCACTTGGGTAGGACGACTGTTTCGGTTGATGGTTCAGACAGCAGGAAGCGAGGACGAGATGTGTTCCAGCAGGTCAGTCAAGCCGGGGATTCAGCTAGACCATGTCGTGGTAGTTCTTTGGTGATTTGCTTCCAGTGTGGGCAGTCGGGACATGTTCGGGCTCAGTGCAGTAGGCCTCCGAAGGAGTTCCAGGCATGTGGACAGGACACACATCAGGAGAGGTTTTTCAGGCAGCCTTCTCAGATAGTTGGCAGGCAGGGATCGGGACAGACTATTGCGTCTAGAGTTGGTTTAGGTATGGTTCCCGGAGAGGGTAGTCGAGGTTCAGCAGTGCACGGAGGTTGTGACAGAGACGGTGGTACCCAGCTGAGGGGTCAGTGGCTGGAGACTGGAGCAGCATCAGAAGGTTAGGCGTCAGGAAGTCGTGTTTCAGACCAGGTGCACGCCGTGGAGCTACTAGAGGCTGATCAAGCTGGTGAGCCGATGAAAGTTAGAGGTACACCGCGGTGTGACTGCGATCTCCATGCTTCCTTTTTGGCATAACCTGTAGAGGTATGTCTGTTTTGAGTGCACGAGGTGCACTGGATATTTGTGGACTGACTAGATGCTAGTCAGTGGGTTGGCACCATATCGGGTGCGTGATATATATATATTTATATATATATATGTATGTATTTATGTATGAGGTGTCGTGGGCATCAGAGCATTGTGGATGTGAGTTACTTGAGGTGTCGTGGGCATCGGGGCATCGTGGATGCGGGTTACTTGAGGTTTCGTGGGCATCGGGGATTAATGGATGCGGGTTACTTGAGGTGTTAGGCACCAGGACCTCGTGGAGGCGGACACCGATGCGGTTCATGTTAAGTTGGGTGTCGGTAGCGACATAGGAGCACCAACAAGGTGCAGGGGTGACGATGCGTCACAGGAGGATTTTCCTTCCAGAAAACAGGTTAGTAACCCCTGTTTTCTTTATGTTTTGTGAGGTTGAGACCGGGTAAGGCGATTCCTATGGTGGGGATCCCCCCTTGAGGAATTTAGCCAGAACCTTTGAGACCGGGGTAGTCCAGGTTGTTTAACTGGGAGGGGTGTGTTCGATGCCATCTTCGAGTTTCGTTTGGTAGCTCGGGGGAGACCTATGTTAAAGTGGGGAGTTTGTAAGAACCCGTGTTTTATTAATGGGTCAAAATCCCGACCCTGTTTATATTTTTGACTGGTTTCTAAGGAAACTAGATTAAATGGGATGTGTCTGGAAATTTCCAGACTCCACGTCGGGTACTTTAAGTACACGCCGTGTATGTGTAGGCGAGTGACCATCCGTGTGCTTGCCGAGTACATATCGTGCAGTGATCATGTAGAATTTTCTTACTACATGGCGTGTAGTTTTGAACACACCATGTATACCCCTACTGTGTGAATCCATACATGGTGTGTAGGACGTTGGCCGGGTAGAACCAGGAACACGTTGTGTCCCCATTGGAAACGCCGTGTAGTCTAGCCGTTTATAAGGGATACACATGGTGTGTGAGTACGTCTGTGAGTAAAGGAAGAGGAACCAAGAACACATCGTGTACCCCTAGGTACACGCCGTGTACTCATGTCGGTAGGCATGGAAAGTAAGTCGGAGGAATCTTTCCGTCTTATGAACAGTTAAATGAACCATACACGGTGTGTAGTCCCAAAGTACTCATCGTCTACTTTCTTTTTTTCGATTCAAATGGGTAGTAGCCTCATATTGAGGCAGAACCTCGATATTTTGGCCGGGTTTAGTGAACCAAGTTGGCCGGATCATCATTCGCTTCCTAGTTCTTCATCCAACTCTGATCCGATCTTGGTTGGATGCATTGGAACCCACTCAGTATGGCCTTTATTCCGCTTTGGCCATTTTGTTTGATTTTTGTTCTAGAAAGAGTTATAGCCGTTTGAGAGGGTTTGAATCTTTTGTAGATTTACCGCATTTTAGACCGAGTTGGTGGGTGTTACCGGAGGAGTAGCATCGTGCGAGTATCAGGCATGTGGTGCATACTTCATTTTGTGTTTTCGCGGTTGTTTTGGTAATGCGGCCTATGATGCGTTTTCGGGTATTTTGAGTGGGACCCGTTTTATCTTCTTTTTAATATTGTATTGCTCATTGGACCTCTAGGATGCTTTTGGGTATGCACGGTTACCAGCTTTCCTGAGCAGGGCCGGGTGAGGGGTCGTTGCTCGTCGGGGCATTTTGGCCGGGGAGCGCCAAAATGGTTTTAATTGAATTATAATTGTTATAAACTGTTTAATTTAATTTTTTAAAGCCTATTATAAATTTTTAGAGGAATTTAAGACCTCAGTGGTGATATGGGACAACACCTTGCATAGTGAAATTAAACTATTAGTTTTTTTCCTGGTTGTGTTTTTCTGTTTACATATGTTATATATACAATTGCTGAATTGCATCAGTTGGACCCTTTGGGTTGTGTTGGGCTTGGCCTGATTATGCTTGAGTGATGCTGATCACATATTGGGGATTTGTTCGGGATACTTTGGGTGGTTTTGACCACGGGATTGGGCGTCATGGACGTTGGCTTGAGGAAGTATGACTATCTGGTTGGGCATGGACCGGGTTACTAGGGTGGCGATGCCATTGGACTTGAGCGACATGGTCGCAGGGACATGAGGTGTCAGATGTGTTGGTGGCTTAGGACTATTTTGGGTGATTACCACTCACCAGGACCTTGAGTAGTGTGCACACCGAGATACTCCATGATGAAGTGGTTTTGACCACTCGTGTGGGTAGAGGCCCTCGTAGTTGCGGTTAGGTATTTTGGTTGGGGGTTGTTTCCATAGAAATCCACGAGGGAGGTGAGGAGCCTTCAGGGAATGGGAGTGCCTTAGATACATCGGTACTTGAGACACGAGGTGCCAGGAGGCAGATAGTGTTGGGTTACTATTTTTGGGCGTCCCTTCGGGATGTCAGTACTTGAGACATGAGGTGTCAGGAGGCACATGGTGCCAGGTAACTATTTTTGGTCGTTCTTTCGGGATGTCGGTACATGAGACACGAGGTGTCAGGAGGCTTGTGGTTCCATGTTACTATTTTTGGGCGTTCCATCTGGACATCGGTACTTGATACACGAGGTGTCAGGTGGCTTGTGGTGCCATGTTACACGATAGAGATTCCAGCGTTGGCCGAAGTAGGTGACGCTCCATGGTGGCTGTTGAGCACCAGAGGAGTTTCTATTTAATTGTGCATTGTACTGTTTACTACTTTCCTTGTAAATGCATGACTACTTAAACACTTATATTTGGTATGCACCGTTGGGTGGTATCCTACTGAGATTTGTCTCACACCCTACACGGGCCCTTCGGGATGCATGTAGACTTTATGGATTTACGTGCAAGAAAGAGGCCAGCTTCAGGAGATGGGATATGTTAGTTATTGCATGGGGATGGTATGGAACTTGAGGTCATGCATAGCTGTGGTTTACTTTGTTTTGTCTACATTGGTTAGCCATTGGCGCCCTTTTTTATTCAGTTGTGTATGACCTTCTCTGGATGCATGTTTTACTGTGTAGTTGTAGTGACATGTTCTTAGCATGTTGTTCTTTTTATTTCCACTACTGTTGTTATATTTACTGCTTCCACTGTTTATCTATATTGATTATGCTTTCGCTCTGCAGGTCTGGTTCGAGTCTGCTGAGTCTTTATTTCCGCTGCATCATTACTGTTATACTTGGACTAGTACCCTTATTGTGATCCTACGAGAGGGTATAACCTCCCCACTATACCTAACAGACCCTCGCTGCTAGTCGACAAACATTGGTTTTCGGGGAGGTGCGCCTAAGGTAGTAACACCCGACCCTTTCGGTACTGTTCGGGTGGCTGGCCGGGTCTAGGATGTTACAACGAACAAGATAATAACATCTATAAAACATACCCTACATTTCATTGATAATAAACTAGTTTTATTGAAAAATCAAGGAACTTCATAAGACCGTAATCATTAATAATATAAATCAATATAATTCTTGAGAGGATAACATAAATTTACGAATTTAGATCTAAAAAAACTCAAAATGTTTTGACCATGTATAAATAAATACTATATTACTCATTAAGTGAATAATCTGACATCTAGTCCTCCCAAAAAAATATTGACATGATATCTATAACCAGAGTTAATCTCATAGATATGAATAATAGGTCAATGAATGATATGTTTACCATGAAATTGGGTTCACACATAACAAAATTAAATCACAAGTTGTTAAATTTTATAAAATTAATTGGAGAGATATACTATCCTCACCAATCTTCAGTTAATAACATAATATAATCACCATCCAAGGTTAAAACATAACTACCATCATTGGTTATAATTTAACCACCATCATTTAATATAACCAGACCAAAATCATGGGATTATAAAGTAATTGACAATTAAATAATGAAAACCCTACTTAATTATTCCATAACATCATAATGAAATCATATATTCAAATCACAAAACATGCATGGGAAACATGATTCATAATTATTTCATTAAATAATCGTAACATAACCAGTCAAAATGGACTGATTTCATAAAAACAAACAATATAGAGAATGAATAAAAAATATACCCTAACATATTATCCCCATTAAATCTTAATTTACATCATATGATTTCATTAAATATAGAAAAATATTTTGATATATTAATTGCAAAATTTTTTGTGGAAAATATCACTTTCACTTTGAAATAGCATCTTTAAAACTGGAATATTTAAAAAATAATATGGATTTTTTTTATTTAAAATAAATTTTCTCACATATATTGGAATATTTAAGTCAATTATTAGTCATTATGGTGAAAAATAGTTTTCAAATCATACACATTAAAACAAATATTCCTTTCACATTATGTGTAAAAATTCATTAACACCTTATTTGGAAAATTAAAAAATATTTTAATTTAAACCATTTAAAAAAAATAATCCAACATGGATAAAAATGATTTTCAACAGTGATTATATAATTTTAAAAACATTCATTAAAACATTTCTAGAAAACGTGGATATAGATGAGAATATAATTTTTATTGAAGAAAGAAGTAAAGTCATTATTTTCCTAAAAACATTACATTGGTATATTTTATGCTATAAGAGAGGAAAATAAAATGAAACAATTTACACTTCACAAGTGACCATATTATAAATAAAATACTTAATTTACATGTAGTTATATCACAATATGTTATCTTTGGATACACAATCATATGAAACCCTAATACATAATGAGATTGTATCATAAAAAATTTACCACTTTTTAATATTTTGAATCACAAGTCCAATGAATGAAAGAACCTTATATAAATATGTATTTCCAGTATTTTTCATGATATAAATCATAAAATATATTCATGGTAATTATATACACCACATTAAAGAAAAAAGCTGTATTATTTAATGTGTCCATAGAAATAAATCTGATAAGAAGATCCCTTACCACAATTATTAACATTCAGCATACACATTCTAAATTATAGTAAAATAAATATATAATTTTTATACTCATATTAAATAACCACAATTATATATATAATAATATATATAATTATTCTATGGCATTTTATTACACATTTTTTCACAACTCTTTGTAACAATCTCTTTTCATGTAATAACATCTTCATTTTTCATGTATGTTTTTTCTATATTTTACATATTTTAAATTGATCATGGCTCCACCATATATATAAATTTAAAAATGATAAAAATATCATATATATTCATTATATATGTATTTTAATTAATCCATAAAATTTAGAGATAAAAAATAAATTGCACCATTTTTGGAGATGACTAGTAATATGTATGCATGAACACAGTTTTGATTTTCAAGAATGATGAAAAGAAATAAAGTAATGTAATATATATTATTTTTATAATAATTTTTATCCCATTAATATCATATATATTTATTAAATATACCAATAGTACCATCCTATTAAAAAAACACATCACATCTGTTTGCAAGGTGGCAGTACACTAGATGCATTCGTAACATTATTATTTTCCAATGGTTTGGAAGGTAAGATGTAGGATATGTTATTATGTTACAAAAATTATTTATATGTCATTAATATAACATATATAACATATTTATATCAAAATATCAATCCATGATAATAAATTATAGACAATGAAAAATAAATGTTTGTGAGGGTGTAGTCTATCATACTAGTGTTCAATGATTTTGTTCAACATTTGATGGAAGATGAGATGAATATAGGTTATTATATTAAAATAATAACATCTCAGTATAGGGTATATAATGATGTCATTAAACTGTAATTATTAATTAATTAATGGTGGTTTTTATAGAATATGTAAAAAAGAAATCATTTAGGGAAGACAATTACCTTATCTTCGAAAATCCCCTTTGGTTCACTTATTATGGACCAAAGGGTTGGTATTTTTAGGAGTCTATAATATCTATAATCTGAAAAGGTATATATGTGAGGTATTTTTGTTAGGATATGGTGGATATAAATGTTTTAATAGGTGTAAAAATGTGAGGGGAGCAGGTGGCCTTTCAAAAATTGGGAGTTGTGGAATTTTGGTAAGCACCTAAAACTATTCAAAAATTTGGAGTCACCCTCAACACAAATTTTTTTTAAAAAATATAATCAGTACTATATAGGATAAATATATGGATTCCCAGAACCTTTAATCTTATATCTTATACTGAAATCCAAAACCTTATATTTATTATTGGGATACCAATAATTGCGACCCAATAGTTTTCAATCAAAACAATACAACCATAAATGTAAAAGTTTTATCACTTATATTTTGGAGTTAAATTTATTTTTATTATATTATATAATTAATAAATACACACAAATATATATATATATAATTAAAATTAAATAAAAGGAGTATTTCTCCCACTTGACGCAATTTTTCATTATCACATTCATAGATCAACATCATCCATACAGAATTCCTTCTAGACATAACTCATTCAATATCATTTCATTAAAACACAAGGAAAATGAAAAATAAAAAGGGTGACCTAAAATTCTCATTAATTTTAATGATAATCATAAAAAAAATTTATTTTCATCAATGATCATAAGAAGATAATATGTTAATAATGAAATAATCAATGTGCATGAAAAATTCATAATGGAACTCCTACACATCAATACTTTGATCATAGAATTTGAAATAATGGACATAGAAAAAGGAAAAATTATAAATAATAAAGAGAAATGTGATATTAATCATGATATCTAGAAATATTATAAATCCATAACAATAAATTAAAACACCTATTGATTACACGGAGCATCATATCCATAAAACCCATTCAAGACCCTTTCAAAATCCTTTTAATCGCAATAACCATATAGATGAAATACAACATTATCATTACCCAATACATCATAGATCTATGATGGGGATCACCCATTGTGTAATCTATCTCAGGATTAAATATTTTTGTGAGCTATAATATAGCTCAATATTTTTTATAAGCTATATCGGTCTCACCATTGTGCTATAATCGGGCTCAACCATTCGTATAAGTTTTTTCAGGATCACTGGTTTAATATAATGTTCACATACTATACCAATAATACAACACATTCATTAAAAAAAATCATATAAACCATAATTATTCATTTATATCTTGATAAAATCATGTTAATGTAATTAGTTTCTTGTTAATTTTATTCGAAATTTATTAACTAATGGAAAGGAAATAGGTTCAATAAAAATATATGTGAAACATGATTAACCCATGGAAAAAAACTGGGTTCTATAAAAACCCATTTAGAGCATGACTAAACTCTATAAAATAAATGGGTTACAAAATAATCTCATTGAAACAAGATTAACCCATGGAAAAGAAATGGGATCTATAATAATCTCTTCAAAACATCGTTTTCCCATCCAAAAGAATCAACTTCAATAAAAATCTCTTTGAAACAATATTAATCCATCCATAAAACAATAATGATTACATAAATAAAATATTACTCCGCTGGAATATATTTAAAAAAATGGATTTTTATGTTGATTAATACAAATACCCTTACAATTTTGTTTTTAACATTCATTAGTAAAATACACATTAAATATCCAAACTGTCACATACCAGCTTGATACTTTTTAATAATAACCCCCATGAAGGTATAATGATAAATGAAACTTATAATATAATTATAATAGGGGAATTCATTATATATATTTTCTATGATGAATTATACACACCTCATAAAAGTTTATATGTGCATAACATAAAAACAAAATCAAAGAAGGTTAATTATAAAAAATATACATTATAACTATGGTAACATTGAAACTCTGAATTCCATGAATGAGAGGCCACTAAATTTATATCTAAAACATGATATATTTATGTATAATAACCATATAATAAATTTAGGAATACTATATACACCACATAAAACAAATGGTTAATATGGAATATGTTTCTTTTGAATAAAAGTGAGAGGATAAAACCCCTTAAAAAGAACATAACTTTGGAGTGAGAATAAAAAAATTAAATAATTATTTGTGGAAATTTAAAATCCAAAAATTAAAAGTTTTAGTACATATTAATACATTCATAGGACATTTCACACATTTTCTTTGAATAAGACAACCAACGACAATGAATTTTAACCCAGTGAATTGAATTTAAGTTATAAAACCCCTTACTACTTGAGTAACCATTCAATAAGGAGATACTTGAAAGAATAAAATCCATTGAAATAGTTAATACTGTTAAATAAATTAAACTCATGATATGAAATATTCATATGGACGTTTATATTATATATAAAAGTAACTAGGTTAATAATAACAAATATGTGAAAATGGAATGTAAATTAAGAAAAACCCCATTACCTTGAGACCAATTTTTCATTATGATCAATATCTTTTGGAATAGTAAACTTATATTAATTAAGTATTTTATTTATAATATTTTCGGTGTTTATTATTATTTTTATTTCATTTTTATATATGTTATATACATTAATAAAATCAATAATTTTTATGTCTAATGTTTTGACTGATTTCAACTTACGTTCCAAAACATGCTTTGATAGGTTGACTATGGTAAATGATTTTACTATTTATAAATATTGAGAATAATAAAAATAAAATATCTATAAATTTTTCTACATAAAATTTAAATTTTAAAATCAAATAGGAAATTTTTTTATAAAAAAATAAATAAACATTCTGATGGTGGAGATAATATCCCATACAAACTCATGAGTAATATTCCCATTTCTCATTGGTCATTATAGAAATAATTAATGAAAATTTTATCATTATATAGTGACCATAATATCATAAATGACATGTTAAATAATTATATATTCTTTTATATATCATTATTGTTATTTATTTAAGAAAAAGGAGAATCAAATCGCATCAAGAAAGCGGTTTTCCATACGTCCACAAACAAAGTTATCATTTTTTTAATGAGTGAAACTGAAAGAAAAATGATATGTTATATTTATGAATAGATAATTTTTTTTGGAATATCAAATATAATTAATTATATAATCTTTTTATTAAATCCATCTTTAATACATTACATATAATGTTTTAATTTATCACATCACTTTGAGGAGGAGGTAGTCCACACATCCACAAATGATGTTTTTATATTTCCTCAAAATCTAATGCATGATGTTATTAATTACATATTAAGTAAAATACTATTAATCCATCATAAATATCATATGTATCATATAAAATAATTATTTCCACTATTAATGATGTACGATCCCATCCTTTTTTCAGGTATGTTTTTCTTAAATGTTTTATCAGTGAATTTGCATAATAAGTGTGTTAAAGACATTAAATAAGATAATATGCCTAGTTAACACTTAATATTTAATGAAACTATTTCTAAGTCAGACACTAATTTGTGTGAGATTCTTAGGCCATTAAATCCACAATAAAAGTCAAATAAATAAATAAATTAAACTTCATTAGTCATAGATAATTTATTCAGAATAATTTACTACATACAAAAAGGAGAATCATATAAAAATATGAGATCATGATTTTATTTGAAATGTGGTGTTTAACCTAGATAGGGTATCATATATATATATATGCATCAGATGTTCAGATGCCTCACTCATGAGTTAATGTCATTGTATATATATATATATATTCTTATGGAAAAAATTAATATCTAACAAACTGTGTGTCATATGAGAAATTCAAGACCATTGATGGGTCTTGAATGGGGGTTTACCTTACTCAAGTTATAATTTTTAAATGAAATAGGTGTATTAGTGAGGTCACCAACTAAATGTTTTTTAGATAATTAAATAAAAAAATTAATTTAAATAATGAATGAAATAACAAGGTACAATTTATCTTCACCACAAATGTGGGTTTTTCCATTTTGACCACTAAGGATTCCTAAAGCTTCATTTATAGACTATTTTCACCCCAATAAAACTTGAAACATCTATTATGGTTGAATTATATCACTCCACCATCTTAAAATGTTTGAAATACAAAAAAATATAGATGTTTAATTTTGGGTTATTTATGGTTATGGTTTGATTTTTTTCTACATAAATGAACTATTTGTTGAGTTTCAGGTTAGATTGGGTCATGTTCAAAAATCTTCATTTGTCCCTTGATTAGTTAGGGCGTCCTCCGTCTCTTCCTCCATGACCGGTGCAAAACCTGCTGATGCGTGACCTAATGTGTGGCACAATGAGTTTCTCCATTTTTTTAATTTTTTTAAAATTATTTTAATAACTATCTTTTTCGATCATTTTTAAAATGTAATTTCTAAAATAAAATGGTTGAAACTAAAAATGAAAAAAGTGGGTTTTTTAATAAAATGCTAATTCTGGTTTTTTTCAAGTGATAATTTCATGGAATTTAAAAGAAATTATCAAAGAATAATTTAATTGAAATTGTCTTTTAATAATTATATTTATTTAATAATGTTAATTTATAATTTTGGAATAATATTAATGATAATTATCATGTAATACTATGTAATTATCACATAATAATTATATATGATAGTTTTATAATATATTTATCTGCAGTTAATGTGTCTTTTTATGGTGTTAGTCTAGTCTTCATTTCTGTACAAACCAGACCGTACTATACCTCAATTATTGACATGTTGATCATATTTTGAATATTGTGGGTGGTCTAAATCCATTTCCCATGGTTGTGATCTGGATTATGTATATAAAAGATATATAATTTTCTTGACCAGTTCAACAATTTGATTTATAAAGAAAATTAATTAATTAGGTAAATTAATTACATACAAATTATTATAGAATTATAAAAAATTAGAACCAATGAAAAAGATAATTAATTTGAGAATTAATTATTTGATTAATTTTGGGAACTGTGTACTTGGATATTTAATTGATAAATTAATCATCAAGAACTGAATTGGTGAATTTTGGTTTTGATTAAATATTTAAATTTTTTGATTTATGGTAATTACCTGACATCTTAATTATCAAAATATGAATTATAATTTTTTAATAATTAATTGTAATATAAATTAATATATGTTAATTATGTGAATGGTTAATCAATTATTCAATTGGTTAAAGGAAAAAGTTATGTGGTGAATTAATTAATTGTAAAATTAAATATTGTGCATGGATTAATTAATTTGTGAATTAGTTAATGGTTGTGATTGACTGGGTTCTAGACACTATGTTCTAGGACGGTGATGATATATATACATGGTTAAATGAAGTCTAGATTCCATTGATATATCTATCGAGTTTTTTTGGGGATAGACATCACGTTTTACACTAGTGACGGTATGTGCACACATGGTTTTTGGGTATTAATCATGGTGTTTGCGACCATATTCTTGTATTCATTAGTTATTGTGTGTGAAAAAATTGATTTTGGGGTTATAGAAATGACGTTACATACCCAGATATACATGTATGATTGATTTATGTGGTACCTTGTGAGCCTTCAGACACCTAGTACTTTGAGTAATGGCCTCACATGAAAATAATTCAAACTCCGAAATGAGTCGAATAATGTTTTGATATATCCTATCAGCGATGAATACATTGAGCTCTGGAATGATTCAAAGCATGTATTCAGATATGATGTTACCATGGGAATTATTTAAGCTCCGGAAAGAGATGAAGTTTGTATTGAGTTATTGGTGTCCACGATAACCCTAGGGTTAAAAAGATAAAAATAAAGAATAAATGATATTGTGAAAACAATTTATTTATGCATTTTTATGTCATTATTTATAGAATTGTATACACTATTTTTGGGTGGTTTTTTAGACACCATTGGTGGTGGACTACTGAGTTATACTCACACCCTAATCAGGCTTCCTAATCGATACCTGAATTGAATATATTGTTGTAGTAAAACTTAAAAGAATAGAACCTGGTTAAGAGTTCTGATTAGGGATAAAGCCTAGTTGAGGGTATGAGATGTGATTCTGGTCCCTCTTGGGAGTCTCTAGTTCCCTTTATTATAGTTTTTAGAGACTTTATACCTTTATAGTCATTGGATGTTTCCCTTTATATTTAGTATTGTATTTCTTGTCTTGGTTATTCTTGCGGAATTGTACTGTTATGGTTATATATGTTTCATCTATTTCTTGTTTACTTCTGATGGTGTTTTACTATGATAAAAGCGGGTCTATTCTCTCCATTACTAACTTACCATACCATCACTTCATGTTAGAAGTATCTGGTGTATAGGGAGAAACACCTGAGATCCTATGGCAGTTCGGTTCGGGGCATCAGTTTGTGGCCCCCGGGTAGGGACATTACAATGTTGTATCAGTGGAGATATATTTATTCTTATTTTGTCGTAATATTTTGGAAAATCTAGACATGAGACTAGGAAGAGTCAGGGCTTGGTAATTAGCCTCTGCATGGAAGTTTCAAACCCATGTATGGGGGAAAACCCAAGTACTCAAGGAGGGATTATTGTTATTACTCTTTTTTGTTATAGTCGAATATTATTTCACCTTGGGTGACACAATTATTGTGTGATGTGATTATAATTTCAATAATTTCTTGTTTATTAATTCATGGTGTATAATGGAATGAGTGTTCGGTCTGTATGAATCATTCTAGGTACTCTGGATTATTGTGATATGCATCATTTTAGGAACACATGTGAAAATGGGTCATGGGTATGTAGTTGAACATGAATAGTTTTCCATTCTTGTGAAATTGAAATTAAAATGGTGCCTAACATGAATTAGAAAAAGATTATAAAATTCTGCAAGATGAGAATAATTTAGTTTCTGAATGAGAAAATTCAATGTGAAAATGTGATTACCATTTCTATCCAGGACCTAGGTGTATGATGGTTATGTTAGTGATAACACTTCGATTTTTACCATGTGAAGACACATGGAGAAGGGACAGGTTTTACCTTATCATGTTTCCCTCTTATATAATCATGCTAACTTTGTGAACTATCCTTTAAGGCATGTGTTATCATTTGTATAAATATGCACCCATGACACTTGTTGACAAGACTACCAGGGGGCATGTCTGGGAATCGTCCTCCAGTAGTTGAAACTAAGGAATCGATAGTGTTTGGTGAGGAAGCAGGGGAGAATTTCAGTAGAACTTCACTTGCATCATGAAATTCATGGATAGAGACCCAGGGTGGGTTTTGAAAATAATGTCTGACAATTCAAGGGAGTTTCAATTGCAACACTCTCCAACTATTATTGGAGAAGGTGGACTAGAGGTAGAAGACATTTGGGTTGAGTTTATTGAGATGATACTTGAACCTTTATAGGCTCATACAGAGAATATGGTCAAGTTGCCAACTTACATTCTTTAGATATCAGTGAAGCATTGGTGGGATTTCAATGTGTGGACTGGACGACTGATGGTATTCTATAGAGAGACATATTGCAGAATTTATTATAGAACATTTAACCAGAGGCGCTGAGGCAGGAAAGAGCTGTCGAGTTCATGATATTTACACAGGGGAACAAGTTAATGATGCATTATGTTGGATGCTTTATAGATTTATGGTGGTTTTATCCAGTGTTGATTAAAGATGAGTTCAGTTCTGTAAAATGTTTTTAGGATGACTATAAATGTGAAATAATGTCCTATTATAATATAATTATATGGAATAAGTTATCATAAGTGGTAAATTGGGCCCTCATTTCAGAGGGGAAGCTAAATTAGGCTTCTAGTGGTGGAAAACTAGTTTCTACTAGACAATCAATAGGGGATTCTTCCATAAGTATAATGTTTCATTATTAAAAATTAAGTCAATGTAGTAGAATGAATGGTGGGAAATCCGAAGAACCAATTTTTCAGGATCTTACTCACATGATTTGACACTAGTGTGGAAGGTTGGGAAACTATCACAACAATGGTCCTCGACCACTAGTGTTGTACTGATCTTTCGGTAGGTTGGGAAATATGTAGAGGTTCTACAGGAATCCAAGATAGATTTTCAGAAATGAATAAAGTAGGCTTAGTCAAAGTGTGGAAGTGGATATTCTAATCCTTATCAGTCCCAGAGTTTTAGTTCTAATGGACGAGGATGTAGAGGAAATAGATGTGGTGATTCTGGGAAACAACACCCATATCACCAGAGTGGTGTAGGTCATGGGATTCAGATGGTATCACATGGGATAGCGGAAGCACAATTTCATGCTATACAACCTACAGTTGTGGATAGATAGTCAAGACCATCGACAATGAGAGGTACTATTCTTGTAGCTTTATCCTTAGATAGTTCCTCATTTTATATTGGTTCACCTCTTTCTTTTATATCTATAAAACAAGTTAATGGTTTGAGCATGGTGGTAGTGTTTTTTTGTTAGATTATGATGATTTATACACCGTTGTGAGTAAGGTCTTGAGACATATGTATGTGCAAGGGATGTTGTCTTGATATTGGAGAGTACCCTTTTCTGTGGGATCTCTATATCCTTGACGTGACATGCTTCATCCTAATTCTGGAATGGACTGGATAGTCATGTACTGATCCCACAATGTTTTTACCACTGAAAGGTGGCATTTATGTATCATGCAAGTGACCATTACATTCACCATGGGGTGTGGGATATCTAGGACAGTTGTGCAGGGCCTATTACTTAGCAGCTGCGAGGGCTCACAACCTATGTTGTTAGTCTTTTACTAGATGAAGAACTTGTTAGGAAATATGTACTTACAAAAGTGGTGGAAATATTTCATGATGTCATTCTAGAACACTTATTAAGGATACCACCAGAGAGAGATGTAGAATTTACTATTGAACTTAGGTAGGGGGACGATCCAATATCTATTCCACCTTATAGAATGGCACAGATAGATCTTCAAGAACTCAAATATCTGTTGGAGGACTTGAAGTATAAATAATTTACTAGTCCATGTACATCACCTTGGGATAACTTGTGTAATTTGAAAAGAAGGATAATGAGATTTTACATTTGTCTTTCGATTACCATAATTTGAACAAGATGATTTTAAAGAACCAATATCCTCTTCTGGAATATTGATGATATGTTTGATATATTGAAGAAATATTGTGTTTTCTTAAAGGTTGAATTGAGATCAGGGTATCATAAATTTAGAGTTTGGACTTCTGGTATACCATGGACTTCTTTAAATAGTAGGTATGGGCTTTATGATTGTTTTGTAGTGCCGCTTGTGTTGACAGATGCATTAATAATGTTTATGGATTTGATGAATAAGATCTTTTATCCAACCCTATATTAGTTTGTGTTAGTGTTTGTGGATGACATATTAGGGTACTCCAAGACTCATTAGGATCATACCCAACATATTGACCTCCTTCTGAGTACACTGAGAGAGAATCATGTATATTCCAAGCTATCAAACTGTAAGTTTGGAACTGACCAGGTACACTTCTTAGGGTACATCAACTCAGATAAATGTGTCATACTAACATGGAGAAGGTTTAGGAAGTGGTTTCTTGGAGGAATCCCAAAAATTATTTCAATATCCATATATTTCTGGGGTTATCTAGATATTATAGGAGATTAATACATGATTTTTCCCATTTGGATGTTCTGATTTCTGGCATAAATAAAAAGGGTGTAAATTTTACTAGTCAGAGGCTAGTGAGAAGTATTTTCAAGATTTGAAGAAGTGTTGGAAGTCATCACCATTTTATGTTTAACATGAGATAGTTTAATATTATACAATTTATTTTGATGATCTAGGATAGGACTTAGAGATAAATTGATGTAAAGGGATAATTTTTCTCTATATGGGTCTCACTATATACAGCAACATGAAAAAAATTACACTATTTATGACCTTGAGTTGGTAGTAGTGGTTTATGAATTTAAGTTTTAGAGACACTCCCTCCTGGGTGGAAGTTTTACAGTTTATACATAGCACCAAATAATTAGGTAAAACATTACACAGTGTGATTTGAGTCATCAGTTGGGGGTATGGGATGAATATTTGTAGTCATTTGATTTTGAGCTGGAATATGCACCCAGGAATGGAAACAATTAGTCTGACACATAGTGTCAGAAAATGCATACTCAGATGGTTCAGGAATCTAGGACTGAGTGGAATATGATGATGTTTCTAGATAATATGAATTATTTGGATCGAGAGATACAAAATTAGATGATCATCATGTCATTTTCAGTGGAGTGTACACTTTTGAGATGGATCGATGACAGGAAGTATGATGACTCAAAGTGATTTCCCATGAGGGAAAGCTTAAAAGGTGGGGAGACACATCTAAATTGGTTTATAGATAAGGATGAGATTATATTTGTGAATATTTGTGTAGTTGTTTTTATGATCATGCGAGAAGAGCTCATACAAAAATTTCATGCCTCAAAGTGGGTGGTGAATCCGGGTGTAACCAAAATAAAACATGGCCTACGATTATAGTTTTGGTGTTCAGGCATGAAAAATGAGATATCAGGTTTAATTACACAATACTACACCTATCAGTAGGTGAAGGAAGAGAATCAATGACTTGGATGTTTACTATAAACATTGCCTTTTCTGGAATGGAAGTGGGATGACATGACCATGGACTTTGTGGTAGGTCTTCTGACGACACGTAGGAAGAATGATGTTATCTGGGTTATTGTGGATCAACTAAAAAGGTAACACATTTCTTGACTATAGGTGAAACCTTTAAAATAGAGCGGTTTTGAGATATGTATGTATGGGAGAAAGTTATTTTGCATGGGGTGCCAGGAACTATAGTTTCAAATAAGGATTTATGTTTTTCATCACACTTCTCACAGGGCTTGCAAAAGGAACTTATTACATTGGTCTTATGGATTATGTATTTCCACCCAAAAATAGATGGACTATCTAAATGTATTATACATGTACATGAGGATATGATGAAGTAATGTGTGCCTACACTTGGTGGGTCATGGGAAAATCACTTAGCTTTAGTGGTGTTTTACTATAACAAAATTTAACAAGAAACTGTTTAGATGCTACCATACGATGCTTTTATTGTAGGATATCTAGATCAATGCTTTGATGGATATAAGGAAGTGAGTTAGAGTTTTTTAACTGAGTCTCATTGAAGAGATTATGGTTTAGGTTCTACTGATTTAGAAATGTATGGCTATGCCTTATAGTAGGAAGAAGTCATACGCTGATAGATGGAGATGACCCCTAGAGTTTACAGAGTGTGATAGTGTATTCCTTCAGGTTTCACCTTGGATGGGACACCATAGGATATAAAGATAGGGAAAGTTGGAACCCAACTCTATCATAACTTTTTAGATTGTGGAGAGGATCGTTCTGGTGGCATACTAACTGACTATTCCATAGAAATGAAATGCTATGAATTATGTTTTCCATGTATCAAAATTGTGGAAGTATCACCCTTACATTTCCCATATGATCTAGGTTGAGGATTTTGATATTGATATAAATTATTCCTTTATGTATCCTTCGATAGATGTGTTGGATGGAAGTGAGAAACTATTTAGGGGAATGTTTGTTCCAATAGGTTGAGTATTGTAGAAACACAGATGTGTGCGGGAAGAGACAAGGGAAAGGGAGGCATATATGCAAGCTCAGTGGATGGATCTTTTTGACTGAGAATCTTAGTGAGGCAGATATGTTTCAATTAAAATGCTTTATAAGAAAATTATCTTAATATATTTGTTCAAGGAATTGCATTAGAAAGAATTACTAATGAACACTTAATATTTAGTGGATGTTTTTGTAGTCATACACTATGTAGTGTGAGATTCTGTGGCCCACAAATCCTCAGCAATGGAAAAAATTATTAATTATATTTTATGAAATGTGGATAATTTATTCAAAATAATTGAATACTCCAAAATGAAATATCATATGAAAAAATGAAATAATGATTAGATCTAAAACACAGTGTTTACCTTAGAAATGGTATTACATATGTAGGCATCAGATGTTCAGATTCCTCGCTCGTGAGTTAAAGTTATTAAATATTTTTTATTTATTTTTATTTAAAAACATAATATATCACAAACCGTGCATTGTACGAGAAATATGATGCCAGTAAGGGGTCTCTAATTGGTAGTATACTCTTGAAAGGGTATAAGTTTTTTATGCAATGGGTTTACTAGTGATTTCACCAATTAAAATGAATTTTTGGATAATTAAATTAAATAATTAATGAAATAACAAGGCACTCTTCATCTTCTTCCCAAACATAATATTTCCCATTTTTGAAAAGTGAGGTTTCATAAGGACTCATTAATGGACAATTTACACTACAAGGAAACTAGAAACATCTTTTAGCGTTGAAAAAATAAATCATCCATCAAAGAAGGGATGCAACAAAAAATAAATGAGAAGGTTTAATTTAGGGTTATTTACTATTGTAGATTGAGTTGTTTCTACATAATGAAACTGATTTTTTTATTTTTCATGATATCGGTTCGAGATCAAACTTCTTATGGTTGTCCCTTGGGGATGCCCAGTGTCCTTCTCCTATACCTCTGAGAACAGTGTGCGACCCCCTGTAGTGCGACCTGATGTGTGCGACAAGTAGGTTATCCATTTTTTATCTACATTTAAATTATTTTATTATCTCTAATTTTACATCCAATCGTACAATTAATTTAAAAAACAAAACAATGGAATGAAAAAAAGGCAAAAATTGGTTTGTTTTATAAAATTATAATTCATTTTTTTTCAAATGTTAATTTCATGTAATTTAAAAGAAATTATCAAAGAAAAACCTGTGGACATTATCTTTTAATATTTATAATTATATGATCTTATTAAATAATAATTCTACAACGATATCAAATATATTTATCAAGTAATACTATGGAATTATAACATGATAATTATACATGATATTTTTATAAGATATTTATTAGTGATTAACATGCCCTGTTTTGGGTGTATGCCCGTTCATTATTGCCAGACAAACTAGATCGTACCATACATCGATTTTTTACATGTTGACCGTCTTTGGAAAAAGTTAGGTTGTCTAAATCCATTTCCCATAGTCATTATTTAGATTACGTATTTTAAATCTATAGAATTCTTTGGATAGGTTTAGAAATTGAAATTTTAAATAAGATTAATTAATTTGGTAAATTAATTAATTACAAAATATCCTAGAATTCTTTAAATTTTGGAACCAATGAAGAATACAATTAACTTGAGAATTAATTATGGGATTATTTTTAGGAATTTTTTACTTGGTTATTACAATATGAATTATTAATGAGTTAAATATCAATATCATCGATACATGAATAGGCCATAGAAATGAAATTACTACAATAAGAATATTTTTAGGAAATTATTAATAATGGAAAATAAATAGGTTCCAAAAAAATCTCATTGAAACAGGATTGAACCTGGTTATAGAAATTGGTTTAATAACAATCTCTTTGGAATTGAGTTTTTCCGTGGAATTTAAATGGATTCCATAAAAATCCATTTGAAATAATATTAATACATACATAGAAACTGAGGATTATATCAATACAAAATATTTATAGCATATCATAATTAACCATAAGGGTTACTGAAGTTGATCAATAAAAATAACATTAAATGATCATTAAAACATTTATAAGAAAAATAACCATAAAACAAGAGTCTCATACCACCCTGAAACATTTTAATCAAAAGACCCATAAAGGAATAATGTAATATTATACTTATAATATCAGGATAATAACGAGATTCATGATATATCATGTGAAATAATAATTATAAAATATTCAAAAAATATGATATGTGTATAATATAACAAATATCTCAAATAAAGAAATATTGTGAAAAATTCCATGACAACTTTTGTAACATGGAATCCATTAGAACAAAAAAAGATATATAATAAAATGTATTTTTGACAACATATATATATATATATAAGTATAATAATAAATAAATAAATTTATGGATAGTATATATACTAAAAAATATTAGTGAATAGAGAATATATCTCACAGAAATAAAAGTGAGATGATAAAACACCTTACAAAGATCATATCATTGATGTGTGCATTAATGAATTAAATAATTTAGTTTAAAACATTTAAATTAAAAAAATAAAATTATAATTACATATTAATACCACTATATGTCATTTCACACATATTTTTGGCATAACATAACCGATTATATAGAATGTTATCCCAATACATGGAAATTGTGTCACAAAATCTGTTACTACTTGAGTAACATTTTAATCATGTGATCTGTGAGAGGATAACATCAATTACAATATTTAATATCATAAAATAAAGTAAAATAAGGATATAAAAATTAATACGGATATAGATACACCATATGAAAGTTACTTGGTGTATAATAATAAATAAGTCTCACTAGAATGTAAATTTTGAAGACCCACCCTACCTTGAGTCTATTTTCCGTGCTAGTTATCTATGTTAATAAATAAAAAAGTTATTTTAATTAAATAATTTCTTATTATACTTTTCAAATATTATTAGTACATTTATTTCACTTATAAAAATTCAATATAGAAATACATAAACAATAATATTTTCATCAGATGTGTTGACCATAACTGGATTATGTGTTCAAACTGACATTGATAGGTAGACTATGGTCAACGTGGTTATTATTTAAAAATTTACATAATTATTACCATGAAATAATCATAAATTTTTTACCTGATTTATTATTTTATAAAAATCATAGGAAATAATTTTTTTTAAAATGAATGAATTTTATGATCATTACTATATTAGGACATACAGAAGAATTTGTGACATTTCTCATTTTCATTTATCCTTTTGGAATGAAGGTATGTAATATATAAATTTTAAATATTATTATTATATCATAATAATAATAATAATAGTTAATTATATATATTTATTAATATCATTCTTGTGATCTGGTGATGATAAAGGAACAATCACCTCACTTTAAGAAGGTGATAGTCCACTCGTCCATGATTGACATTATCACTCTTTTAGTGTGTGAAATTGGAAAAAGAAAAATAAATATTATATGTATCGATATATAATTATTTTTATGAATAAAATAAATATTCTATTTATATCATACATGCTTATTAAATCAATACCAATTACATTCAATGTAATTGGTGAACGTATCACATCATTTTGAGGATGCGATAGTCCACACATGCTCAAATGATGTTATCATATTCTCACAAAATGGATAACATGATGGTATGGGTTATACAATAATTAGATAAGTATAATGAAATCAAAAATATCATATAAAATTAGCATGTCTATCATTATTCACAAACAATAAATGGTGTGGTTGAATAATGAACGACATCGGTTTGTGAAACGGTAGTCCTCCGTAAACACGAATGGTGATTGAATGTACCATTTTATTGAATTGTGTGAAGGTTTAGTTTAAACCATTAAAATAAAAATATATCATTAATCTAAGGGTACTGTGATTATTATAAAATTATGGAATATGAATAACTGAATGGGTGGATCAACAAATGAAACAAAACTGCTCATTGAAGAATGATACCTATTTCTAGGTAACTCCGTTTTATCTAGACCAAACAAAATCTTTGTTGTTATTTCATACCAAAATGAGTCTTCTAGGATTATATTAATGATTTTGGGAATTTGTTTGTGGTTTTATGAGACAAATTGAAAGAGATGGGTGAATACGATGGTAGGGTGAGTTCATTTGTACAGATAATATGTTAGGGTATTCTCATAAGTATAAAAGGTAAACACTACTGGGTGGTCTCCCTTAAATATTATAACCCCAATAATTATAAAAATTAGTTAAATTTGTGGATATGGTCTATTAATGGACATAAAATGGTTTTTGAGATGCTAATAGGTCATTTGGCCAATTATTATTAAATATTAACCACTATGTAAACACTTTTTCACATAACATTTTGTAATTAATTTTAATTTATTTCACAACTATTTTTTGTTAAAAAATATGATGAACATACTAGATATTATAAATTATGATAACAAAATATAAGGAATAAATTTTTCTAAAAATAAAATTACATTTTTGGAAGAAATTAATTTAATGTTAATCCCCTAGAAGGGAAAAAACATCATGTTTTTAAGAGAAATGCTCAGAAGATCAAAACGTTTTTGTATACAATTTCAATGTGAAATATATTAAAATTAACTTCATTGGATTAAAAAATATAATATTGATCTAATTATACTTTACAAAAATTTAAGAATATAATTACAATATGAATTATTTATATAGAAAATAAGATTTCAATTAAAATTGTGTGGCATTATTATTTTCCAAAATGTGAATGTTCTCTAAAAAAAATTAACCCTAATGAAATTTTGATATTATAATTTCAAGATATTTAGTAATTTTTATCATGAAAAATTTAAAAAAATATCCAAAATTAATTTTTAATGCAAGTCATACATTAAATGGAAACATCAATTCCATTTACAAAAATACATCCTTTTAATGCATAAATTTAATTTTTGATTACTTTATTCCTATAAAAAATATTAGATTAATTTAAAAATCATTTTTAAATATATATAAAATTAATTTAATTAATACAATTCAATTATAGTGATAAATTTAGTTAATGAAGGTAAAATTTATTTGTGTGCATAAGAATAGTTTTTCATAGAAACACAACCTTTACATTCAAGTGGTTTTTATATTTATTTATAAATAACTGGTTACCAATGTATTAATTATATAAACATGTGTAAACCATATATTTATAATCTATTTAATAATATTAATTCTTATTTCATTTGAGTCTGGGGACCTTGAGTTCGGGCTATTTCTTCTTCTCCAAGCTATGAGCGCATGGTCCTGGGTTTCTGGAGACTATCGAAAGCTCTTGGACCCTGCCTTGTCAGTAGTGGAGTTTGGTCGGGCTCCACTCTAAGATTAGGCGCTTTAAACTGGATTGTCCATTCTGGTCCAACTCTAAACCTTTCGATAACCTGGCCATGGGAGACCTTATAAAAGAGGTTGAGCGTAGTGATGTTATTTTGGAATATCGGTTGGATGGATATCTTTTTACTACCCTATGAATGGGGAAGAAATGATTGAATGAGTTCCATCTTGAACAGGTGCGGTGCCACTGAGAACACGACCTCTCTTCGGGGCTGCGAGAGGGGGATTGTAACACCGTTGATTTCACGCCTTCCAGAAGGAGAAACAAAACGTTCAGGTCCCCAACATTAGGCATGAGGATGGGTCTTTCTCTAACGATTCGGAGCTGATTTGAATTATGGTTGGCTCCCACTTTAGAGATTTTCTTTGCGACCCAAATCCATGCTTCCAGGATGGCTAGCCCTCTGGCCAAGAATATATTTTTGACTCAATCCATTGAAATGTTCTCTTCCATGCTAATGAGCTCCTCTATTGTGTTCCTAATGAGAAAGAAATCTGGGAGCCAGTGCATAATATCAATCCAAATAGTGCGCCTAGCATGGACGGGTTCCCTGGATCTTTCTTCATTGACACATGGAATATTGTCAAGTCAGATCAATGTGAATCTAACCAGGATTTCTTCCAAGGAAAATCCCTTCCTCGCATGTCAAGGGCAAATTCTATGGTGTTGATTCCAGAGGCCAGTTACCCCTCTGCAATATCTCAATATTGACCTATTAGACTTTGTAATTTCACAAACAAAGTGCTATTAGGGTTTCTTAGAAGATTTACTCGAATATCAACAGGAATATGGTGGGTTTGATCATGGTGGTCAAAATATACATGGATAATTCTTATGATCTCCTAGAGTATAAAGACTTCATTCACACCATGATATGTATGGGTTTCTCAGAGGCCTCAATTGACATTTTACTTCATTTCCAAAAATCTTCGGGCATCAGTATCATGTTGGCGAGAATGTAGTTTGGTTTCATCAAGTCTGTCCAAGGATTACGGTAAGGGGACCCCTATCCCCGAATATCATTATCATGGCCCAGGATGACCTGAGGAGATACTCTTCTTTGTCCATGAAATGTGGTACAGTTCGACCCTTCTATTTTGTCTCCTAGGGCCCCAATGTTTCCAACCACCTGTTTGCGGAAGACTTACTGTTTTTCATAAATGGGTGAAGTCCTACCATCAGAAGCGTTGTTTCGATAATGGTTTAGTATGATAAATGGAGTGGTCATGTAATTAATAGGGACAATAGTGGGGTATTTTTTCCTTTTATATGTCTATTATTACAGAAAGATTCCATTGAAACCATTAATGGTTTTAATGAGAATCTGTTTCCTATGACCTATCTTCAGGCTCCTATCTCTCTTGGGAGAATCCTGGTGAAATACATTTAGAATTTGTTCAATAGGTTCATGAAATATATTTATAATTAGAAGAACAACATCTTCTATTTCAGAAGGAGGATCACCCCCATTAATGGTGTGTTGTATTCAATTGCTATGCACATTCTCTCTATCCTGAAGGTTCCCATGTCTTTCATCGACGGACTACTATCCATTTTGAATATTTTCTTATGGGATGACATTGTGAGGGGAGGTGGATATGGTCCTCTTGGGTAAATTTGGTTGTGCCATTGTAGCATGGTGGTATTAATGTGTGAATCCAGAGGAACTTAATGTATTTCTTGGAAGGAAACATGGCTTTGGAAGTTATCGAGGGACATACTTTGTGGAGTCATTTTATCAGAGGTAAATACAGGTTTAGTTTAAGGCAGAATGATAGTATGCACTCCCCTATCTGGAGAAATCTTCATAGCCAGGTTTCATCCCTTCGACAGAACTCTCTTTGGATCATTGGGAAGGGGAGGCTAGCTTCTAGGAATGTTACTAGGGAAGTGGGATTCTGGTATTCCCAGGTTGTCTGACTCCAAATTTCTCAGTCAGAGAAGAATCTCTTCATGCCTCCTTCCTCATGGTCATCCTCAACCCATCCCTAGTGGATAAT
Source organism: Viscum album (assembly GCA_963277665.1). NCBI lineage: Eukaryota > Viridiplantae > Streptophyta > Magnoliopsida > Santalales > Viscaceae > Viscum > Viscum album. The sequence goes on along the minus strand of OY728133.1, from coordinate 1,016,835,440 downwards.
TTCCAGGACATCTTCTTGGATAGATCCATGGATAGTTGTATGTTTCTGTACTCCCCTTGAGGCATCTTCTCGAAAAAGGACTTCAAAACCATGATTGGGCAGAAGACCAGAGACCCCTAGGGGAGGTTCCTTTTCTGGAATTACATACATACCAAATTTAATTTCCTCATCTAGAGAGCCCAATCTAACTCCATTCCAATTGATATGGCCATTAATGCCAAATTTATTTCCTTGGACACTAAATGTTTCTACAACTCCATCCATAATTAGGAGTCCTCTTTCCACCACATCTACCAAAGAGACTGGGCCGACTATCCATGGAATGGTCTAGGGGATTTTATGGATACATCGGGGATGGTTGCTTTACAGGAGGGGGTTTTTCAGCACTGGTTTTTTGGGGCCTCCACCAAGAATGTGGAAGTTGTTAGGGCGACCCATTTTACTACGAGTGTCTAGTGTCTTTGGCAGGCACACAACTAGGCACATCACCTTGGGTCTCTCTGCTCCCTCTGTGATTTTCTTCTCTATAACAGATTTCATATCACTGAACTTGACTCCCTTTATAAGCACCATGATGTTTCACCTTCCCTCCGTTTCTACATTAACATCGTGTGTCTTCTAGCCTCTTCGTCTCCTCCGAAGCTTGGCTCCTGGGTGAGATGGCACCCCCTATTATGAGCTCAAACATAACACTGATGGGGCCTTTCTCCAAGGGGTAATAAAGTGAGGCGGGGATGTTAGGGATCCCTTTATATTAGTCATTCTGGTTTTCAATGGTTTCTACAGAGAGAGAGACTCCCTAGTGGTGGAATCCAGGGCGATGCCCAACGACCTTGATGTTTTTCCTTCAAAATAACTTCTGTTTACTATAGTGTAAATAGACTCTAAAATCATTTGGAATTCCCTCAAGGGGTGACCCCCCCTGTTGTAGATAACCTACCTCATTCTCAGATGCATATCACTGCTTTCTAGTGACATTTAATTCATTCACACGTGGTAGGAGGGTAACTGTTTGGCTGACGCTTTGGATGTTATATCGTCCCACGACCACCCTCTATTGGTGTTCAATTCCCTTGGGTCCCTTCCTCCAGTCGGTGTGGATTTCACTAAAAATGATGCACCTAGGATTCACTTCTAGAGGTCCCCTAGATCTTTTTTTTTGACTTGGATGGCTCTGTTGGATTTTTTGCTTTTAGGGCTGTTGGGTTTTGTCTCATCCCTTTTCCTTTTCTCTTTATTTAAAATAAAGGAAAAAATTATTCTAAATATATATATATATATATATAATTTTGTTTTAAAAAATATATTATATTTGTGGAAAATTAATCCTAACAAAAATGTATATAACACATAATAACCCATTTTAACCATTTTATTGGTAAAAAAGTTATTTCTATTGAGTAGAACATATTATTAATAGAAGACTAAAATAGTCCCTAAATAGAATAATCATTTATATTTAAGTATATATCAATCCCATTTCTTTGTATTGATTTTTTATTTTTTAATCATTTAATAATCCAATATTTTTTATAATCTAATGTTAATGTCAATTTTGACAGCATTCATTTATTTTGACTTTAAATCATCAAAAAGATGTCGATGTTGAATATATTAATTTGAAACTTATGTAACATCTTATATTTTCCAATAAAATTCATGAAATTAAATAATTGATTCATTTATATTAACATTAATTCTTTTAGTTTCATTTATTTTTTATATAAATTAAATAATTATTATATTACTTTTTCATTAGAATTTTATGTAATAATATAATTAATGATATTTAAAAATAAATTACCCACATTAAATTAATTTCATTATTCCAAAAATCACCATATATATTCATTCATATAAATTTTTTTATCATATGTGACCACATAGATGAAATTGAAAAGAAAGAGGGGGATATTTTGTCTTTTTATTCACTTAAACTATTATATTAGTCCCTTTAATGGAAAAGTGGCCCAAAACCCCATACATATATATCATATTGTAATAATAGTATATATTTATCTACCAAAAATAATTTATATAGGTATTTTATTCTTTTTAGCATAATATATTTTGTTTAATTCCTCAAATAAATAATTAATCGTTAATAATGGTAATTAATTCATACTATTTTTAAAATTAATTAATCCAAAAATTAAGATGAAATTATTATATAATATTAAATATTCTCATTGAAAATTTTCAATCCATTTTGTCGAATTCTATTAACATAGTTAGTAATATATAATTTAAAATTAAACCCAAAAACATGTTGAAAAACTAAATTTCAAAAGATTCAGGTCTCATATATATAATTGAACTCCTATTAAATCTGAATCAAAATTTAAATAAAATTTATTTTTAATATACAGTAAATGAAAACTCAGTTTTTAATAAATATTAATATTTTTTATTATTCAACAATAAATTAATCATTAGAGAAAATTTAAAAAATTCACTCAATGATAATTTAGAAATATGGATTAAAAAATTATGATTATTTTTTAAAATAAATATCATGAAATTGTAAAAAATTATTTTTTCTATTAATTCATAAATTTTAATTTTTTTTTGTAAATAAGAACTTTGGATTAACATAAAGTCTTTAATAAAAATTATGAATGTTTTTATCAATATTTTATTGTTATATAAAACCACGAAACATAATTTTCAAAATGTTTTAATTTGTTTATATATCATCGTGTTTAGTTTCTAGCTTATAAAATATGATTTTTAATAGTATATTTCACTTTTTTAAACATGGTGTTACATGATAAAATAATTATAGAAGAAATAAAATGGTTTAAAAGACAAAAATATTTGTGTGTTACAAAGGAGAATCATTATCTTCATATATTATAATATGATCCAACTCTATCTTCAAGAAAAAAATTATTTCCCATTTAACTCCTCAATCCATACATTTCCATTATCTAAAACCATTAAATTTTATTTAAGGTGAGTATTAATAAAACTAAATTTGATTCAACATATCCAAAAAAGAATTATTATTCATAGATACATCACAATATCATCATTTTGGATGTATTTTTATAATATTTATAACTAGATGAATTTAACCTCTTATCCCTTAGCTCTGTGTTATGGAACTATAAAATATATAACCTAATCCACATATGATATCACGATAAATTCATAGTCATATAATTAATTTCATATAAAAAAGAAATAATAAATAACATAAAGGAATTATTTTGTTTAGATAGACAATATACAAACTCAAGGGAACACTGAATCCTCTATGATAAAAGGAGTAAAAGTTTCTAAAATCAATTTTACTCTCAACTAAATCATAAAAAAACATCAAGTATCTAATATCAATATGTGTTTTTGTGTACATCTCGACATAACCTATGATCCCACCTCATATTTATAATGTTATTAATCCAATAAACTTGTTCCACCACCCTATGATATTCTCTTTTATCCTTCCATTGATAAGTGAAACCTATTGTATAATTATCCACCTATTGTTTATATTCTAAAAATTAGTGAACTTTCATGGTTCCCATGTATCAAATGAATCCATCTGATACTTTCACCAAAATGTAAAAAATATGATTCCATTATATTACTCTAGAAAATGCGAAGGTCACTCGATACATATTGGAAAATATTCCAGAAAGTGGTCCATATAGATATATCCTTCAGAAAAACTCATGCTAAAAAATTATGAGAATTTATAAATCAAAACACATATTATGTAGGCGAATCAGAGTACTTCATATAACCCTCATCCAACCAATTTTTTTGATCATAATATCTAGATATTTTATTTTATTATATAGAAATGTTACAATGGTTTTTGAATTTATTGGGGGAACAAATCATTAACAACCCAAAATTTTATGACATGCCTATTTTTAAATATATTTAATCTCTTGAACATATTTTTATCTCCTACAACACCAAATTAAAATTAACAAAAAAATTATTATTATTTAACTATTATAAATAATACATTAATTTTATTGGTTATAAATTAAACTATATAAATTTTGAATAATATATGGATTATACATTTATATATATAAACTAATTGGTAAGAATTTGATTGGAAATATTTTTTAAAAAGAAAGTCAAATTTTTTTTCTAAAAAAACTATCATTATGCATGCAATATATTAATAACAATGTAAATTATTTTATACAATATTACAAAATTATATTAGATTAATTTGTATAATATATATTCAACAAAATGATTTAACATTCATATAATATTTTTCTTATTCATGGGATAAGAGTAAAATGTTCATTCTTCTTTAAAACTGTATTTTCAAAAATTAAGGTTTTTTTGTGTTTTGTGAATGTCCTTTAAAATTAATTTCATCTATTTATAGTTATTTAACATTATTAAAATTAAAACATATTTGAAATATAGAGGAAAAAATTTAATAAATAATTCCCTACTAAATTTAGACATAATGAATAGTATCGATAATAAATTTTATCACCATAGTAAATAAAAAATTATGATAATATAGGTTAAAACTATTTTATTATGCCATAAATTTTAATCCTAATTCTTATTGAATGTAGGTAATTAGGACTACTAAACCGTAGTGCTGAAATAGTGTTTTTTAATGGACACATTTACATGAAGATGGCTTACATATAATTTAAATCTATGATAGTTACAACATCTTGCTCTCATTGTTTCTAATATATCTATTGTTTCCAAATAGGAAAAATATTAAATATATTATCAAATATAAATTATATTCTTGATATTAATGATATTATTTTCACTATAAAAGTTTATATTTGTTTTTTTGGAAATTATATATTATCCTTAAATGATTTTGAAATACTAATATTGAATTCATTTAATGAACTGAAAATTAAAATTTATAATTTAAAAAATTATTATTTTGATAGAATTTGATTTAAATAATGTTTTAAATGAACATTATATATCTCTTTTACATATAAAATATGTTTTAAATGTTTACAATCTTATTAAATCTTTTTTTATATGAAGATAAATTAAATTAATAGTGTTTAAATTGAAAAAAAGATGTTTTATCAAAATAATATTTTATTGTACAACTAAAAAAGAGTAAAATCAATATATAAGACAAGTATGATATTATATTGTCTAAAATTTCATAATGTTTCCATTTAAGGACCATTTTTAACCATATAAATGAAAATTGAAACACTTTAACATAGAAAATGTTTCTACCATTGTTAAAACTGAAATTGACTAATAAAGGGTAATTAGAATGATAAGGTATAACATGACCCCAAAACATTACTAATTATATTTTTTAAAGGATTAAAACCATAAAATACCTTATCATAAACTAAAATTTCAGTTTGAGTCATTTTTCTAGAAAATATGTTTTCAATTATTTAATCTGTTTAGTAATTTCACAAATGCCCCAACCTCAATTATAAAAGGGCACCACTCCCCTAAGTTACTAACACCATATTGAGCTGTATTGGAGGAACAATTTCATTACATTTTTAATATATGAATATTTATCCGTTTTTAGAGTTTTTGCTACCAAACATACCAAATTGGATGTCCCTAAATAAAGGATCTGAGGTCTCTCGAAGAATAGTTAATTCTCAAAACCATCCTCTTTTAACATATTCCTTCTTTTAACTCTTCTAAACATCATTAAGTGACTATAAAATTATATCATCAATATAACCAATATAATAAAATGTTAATATGTTTATTAACCCAACTTTTTCCACCCTCTTTACCGTTAAATGAAATGCGATATTATAACTCGTGAGTACATAAGACTTATCATCTCCATGTAGAAATACAATTAATTTTCTATTTCCATATTATATGTATTTTAATTAAGATAATATTTATATTTATATACAATATTTATAAAATAATTAAAATTCTTAAATAATAATATAATATTAACCTTCTAATATTCCTAAACACTAGTATATGACAACATTTCTTGCCTGAATGTGTGGACTACCAAGTACCACTATGGCCCCTTAACTCATTGGTAGATCTCATTAGATAAACTATATTTAGTTTTGGCTGAGGGATAAATGATTATTTTTATGATTTCATGGAACAATTACTCAATGGAATGCTTTTTATTTCAGAAATAATTTAGTTCCATATTGATGAGATTAGTTATTGATTCCTATGTGATTATTTCATTATTTATGATATTAATAGATATAGTTTTATCACACATTTTTATAGAATTATTTGAACTCTACTTATTTCATTCCATATTATTCATTTCATATTTAAATTATTTTGAATGAATTTTGTAAATGAGAATATAATACCACCTTTTTTTGTATTTTTCCATGGATTCCCGGAAGTCTGTTATGATTGATATGAATTGATATGCCAGGAGAATTATGATGCTCAGAAAAGTGATAATTTTTTTTATGATTATAATTATAATGTGATACGCATGTATTTATCTACATTTAGAATACTAATAAACTATTTTATTCTTAGGGATGTGATTATTAGTATCTAAAAATAATATAACATAGTAACCATTAATCTTGGGACACTAGGGTTGGGGTCCTTATAGTTGGTATCAGAGAATGTTTATTAGAATCCTTTGGGATTTGATTTAACAAAAAATTCATTACTGGAATAAAAAACTATAATGGAATTAGAAAATATTACCAAAGAAACTGTGCTTATTATTTTGAGATTATTTAAGAATAAATTATCAATTTATGTTATGTGTTTCACTAGTTTCTAAAGTATACATTGTGATTCATAATAAAATATAGTTTTTTTTATTTTTTAAGTGATAATTTTCTGAGGGATTAGAAGCCATATTAACGAAATCCATTAATGTAGTTGTTTCACTCCTTCTAAATATAATGACTTTGGAGTTTGAGTTGTATCCATAGCTAAACAATTATAACTAAACTAGGTGAAATTAATCTATTTATGAGTAACAAACATGCCCATATAGAGCATCATGTTGATCCACAATGAATTGTAAAAATGTTGGATAGCTTTATGTTTCATCAACCTTTATTATTAATTGAAAATGGAAATCCATTTCCCTGTTGTGAAATCAATTTGTTCCATATAGATGATACTTATCACTATGGGAAGTAAATATAGAGAGAAGGTTGTCAGGGATGTTTGTCATCTCTATGGATATGAGGATTAATTATGGTCATTTATATAAAATTATAAGGAGGATGAGGAAATGTAAAACATAGATGAGATAGATTTTGAGATAATTTTATTGGCAAATATTTTCCTCATAAAGCGTGAGTGGACATGGAGATACATTATCTCTATTTGAGAATAAAGAAGGCTGATAAATTTTCTAAATTTTACGAAAACCTTAAAAGATTATCAAGGAATTATAGAGACTATTTATGTAATCCATAGGGAATTATTTATCGTTTATTTTATGGGATTAAAGAAATTATATCAAGGAACTTGTCTTGCAAATATTTTCATCTTATAAGGATATAATATCATTTGAAAAAAGGCTAGAGAATGAATTATCGATGTATTATGTCATTAAAGTGAAGGATGATAATAATAGTGATAGTGAGAAATATGGAAATGTAAATATGTTATTTTGATAGAAAATTACGATGGAATTTAAAAAATTTAATAAAAATGCAATTAAATATAATGGAAGAAGCTTATTGGGAATGGAAGTTTCCTACATGTGTGGAAAAAAGGATACCATGACTCTGATTTAAATAGAAAAAAGATGAAAATCTAAAATGATTTAACTATGAGGTGATGTGATTGTTTTTATATTATTTTAATTCATATAAATGTAACCTCCTTAAATAAGGAAAATGGAAAAATCCATCGCTTATCAGATCACAATAGCTAATGTTGAAATTCATAATGATGTGGTGGATAATATTTTAATCATATCCTAAAATTTGGATAATTATTTATTTTATTCTGGATCATTTCATTCAATAACATCAATTCAATTTCCCTACTAGTATATATTTTCTAGTAGACTTAAGAAGGGTTTTTTAGTCAAAATTCAAAGTGGTAACCAAACTAAAAAAATGGTGTGTTAATTAGATCATATTGTGAAACATAAATTTGATATATTAGATGATTTTATTATCATAAATCTGGTTGAATTTGATATATTTGATGCAATGGAGTTGAGGATAAATTACAATGAACATTTTTTTAAAGAGATGGAAATTTTGATTTCTGATGATGATATAGTATTTCATATCATTATATCACTGTCTTAATCATATGAGTTATGTCTTGATCCACATCTAGCAGCTTCTCTAAATTAGATCCATAGAGAAGAGGTCGGGACACAACCTAGGGATGTAAAATGTAATCATCAAATTGAAGATATATCTATTGTACATGAATACATCGATTTATTTCATGATGTATTACAAGTATATCTATCAGAGTGGTAATTTGGCTTTTTTATTGATTTAATTCCCCATTCCTAACCAATATCATGGAATCCATTTTTAATTTACACTATGGAGATAGCAGTGATGAAGAAACACCTAGATTTTTTGTGTTTTATGTTATTTTTATTCCATAATGTTTCATATTCCTGAGACAACCCATATTTTCTTAAGAATAATGATATATATTTGTTGATGTGAATTGATTATAGGAAAATGAATACTATTGGATTCAAACTGTTCAACATTATTTTCATTATACCAAATAATTTTTATCTTATTATTAATATATTTTTATGTTTTCTATTAGAAAAATTTTCAATGAATAAAATTTAAACAATAGATACATATAGATAATACCATGACTCATCGGTGTGTCAATGATAAGTGAGTGTGTCACCATACCACATGTTGAAGACTCATCTTTCCATGTGAAATAAAAAAACAACCAACTGTAACAATCAATTCACCATATCACATGAAGTAAATGACCTTCCCCTTAGAAGTAAGTAACCTTACCACAATAACGAAATAATAATACTAGAAGAATAAAAATGTTTAACATCATAAAAAATCTATTTACCCTCTGATGTATAATAAATTTTTTTTTTGAATTATTTTACTCATAGTATTTAACATTTATAAATTAGTGAGAAATTTAAGAAAAATTAAACCAAATAAAGTCATTTACACACATCATGTAAAAATAAGATAAACGCACGAATAATAGTGCTGATTGGGTCACCTTACAACATCAACTAACTATGTCATGTTTCAGTGAGATCAGATTTACTTTCCTCAATTTAAAAAACCAGACCATGTCTAATTTGAAAGTAGATAATATGAAATGTTTCCACCCGACTTATTTTAAATATTCCATATGCATGATTTCATTTACACTTTTTTATAGTTTTGAGTACCTTTTGATTTGGAAAATTCAAGGGGAGTTCTTGGGTGATTTTTTAAAATTTTGGATGAATGAAGGGAAGTGCATTGTTGGTGCATAGTATTCCAAAACCATGTGACATAGCCCAAAAAACTATTTAATACTTAGTAAAGGAGATTAACAATGCTGGGGAACATTTTAGAAAATGGTGCACTAAATAAAGATAAACAGTGCACCCCCAGAAGAGGCACACAATAAGGGGAAACTGTGTACCCTGAGCAGCAATCCATGCACATGATTTAAATTAACCCCAATGTCAGATTTAAATATACCCAAAGCCAAATATTAAGCCTAAATCAACTCTTACTAAATTGATAATTATTCCTCTCATTTATATAGGCTCCTAGAAAATTTCCTTAGGCTCTCGACCACTGTTCGCGGAGAATCGAAGGATAGATTCATGATCTTCACCACCATGGGTAAGTTGTCTCTTCCTATTTAGATCTTATTTCCTCTCCCACTCATCTTCCCAGGATAAAGAGGGACTTTTATACATGTTGGATCAAGATTTTTATTTAGGTATGATAAATCATGATTCATTTAAATCATTGATCTATAAATTTAATAAGGATCTATTTCTTTGCAATTGTTTTAGTAAATATGGGGTTTCTGTTAGTGAGAACTCATCACCATTTTGAGTTTGGTGGTTTACAATTCAAATCTCACAGTCTTGATTGAAATTATGTAAATATAATTTTAGAATTTATATTTAAGGCATATCAATTGACTTCTGGATCAATTTAATTAATTTTTTAAATTAATTAATTCAGGGAAATATAAAATTGGGGATATTGGGACTATATAATTCTTTTTTTAATAATAAATTGGTGAATTAATTAAAGGTATTAAATGTGATTAGCTAATGGTGAATTAATTAATGGAATCGATTTGGATAGTTAATTGGTGAATTATATGATGGTATTTAATGTGGTTAATTAATTGTGAAAATAATTAATGAAATTAACAGGGAAAATTAATTTCTAAATTAATTGAAGGGATTGAATGTGATTAACAAAATTTTTCAATTTAGTAATGCAATTGAAGATAAGAATTAATTTTTGAATTAATTTATGAGATGGAAAGTGATTAATTAATTATTGTAATTTACCTGAATAATTAATTAGTAAATTAATTAATGGAGGTAATGTTATGATTTTTGAGTAGGATTAATTAGTTGTTAAATTAATTAACAAATTATTGTGATTATGGAAATGGTGAATTAAATAATTAAATGATTAATTAATTATTATAGTATTGACATTTTGGGATTTTTGAAATAATTAAACGTTTAATTAATTATGGAATATTGAAATTTATGTTTTAATATTTAAATGTTGAAAATATTATGGGACACTTTGATTTCCAATTTAAAAATAAATTAAGGAATTAATTATTGAATATTGAAGTTGTGAATTGAATAATTAATTGATGATTTAATTATGACATACTGATATTTTCAATTTAATAATTAAATTTTTAATTAACTAGGGGATATAGGGATTGTGGAATTAATAATAGAATGTTGGATTAATTAGTAGAATTGTTGTGATTTTACAATTGATTGAAATAAATTATTTAATTGTTTAATTATATAGTTGGATGTTTTATTCTGGAATGTGATATAAATGTTAATGTTTATTAGCATTTATTGATGACATTAAATAAATATTAAATTAGTAATAATTTTTATATGATAAATTAATTAATAAATTAATTAAATGTGTTGATGTGATTAATTAATTTTTTAATTAGTTAATAGTGTTGAGATGATTAATTAGTTGTTGAATTAATTAATTTATTTGACAAGATTAATTATTGGTTCAGTTATTTAATAATGTTGTAAATATTAATTAACTATTGAATTATATAGTGGAGACTAGAATGTTGATTAAATGTTGAATAAATTAATAGAGTTTAGATGATTAATTAATTTTTAAACAAATTAATAATGTTGAGAATATAAATTAATTTTGAATTAATTCATAGAGTTGAGATGATTAATTAATTTTTTAATTTATTAATGGATTTGAGATGATTAATTAATTTTTAAATTAATAAATTTAATTTTATCAGATAATAAAGGGTAATAATTGAATTTATTTATTATTTGAGAACAGTAAATGATAAAAAGGTATTTATGTGTTAATTTAGAATAATAATTGGTAACAACGATATTTATGTGTTAATTGAGAATATGAAATGGTAATAATGGACTTTATGTGTTAACATTATTGAATGAATGTTAATAATTGAAATCACTAGTTAATTGAGAACAATGAATCGTAATAACAGAATTCATGTGTTGATTTAGATAAATAGTAGTAAAATGATTCGGTCTCATGTATGAGCCGAATTAGGTATTTTGGCACAAGTGTACACAAGAAACTAAGGGATTACTTAGTTAAATAAAGATTAACTGATAATTTGATAACTATTTACTTATAAATTATAATTACTTCTTTATACAACAACATAAAATCTTATTTGACCAGATAAGGTTTTAGATGTCGTTTTTGGTGGCCTACTGAGTTGTACTCACACCCTACTGGGGTAGTCAGATATATAAATGAATAGATGATATCATTTCATGATATGATAAGGGAAAAGGCCCTATGTTATATGATCGATTGGGATGAATCATGAATTCAAGAAACATACATGGTTTGTGACCCACTTGAGTTTTTTCAGTGTCTTTAATTTTGAGTTGAATTTTTCCATAGGGAAAATTCTTTAGCAAGTAATATCTACCGTTTAGTTTTGATATTGTATTTTCATTTTTTCTATCTTTTGATACTAAATTTTTTTGGGTGTGTAATATCATTATATAGTTATCGTTAATTTACTTATACTAGTGTTTTAATATGATACTGAGAAATGTGTAGTCTCCTCAGTATCGATATTAAACCCTTGCTATAAGTCGGAATCCTCTGGCTTATGGGGATCTATGCTTGAGGTAATATGACAAAAGGGCATTGGGCATCAGTGAATGGAACCTGGGATGGGATGTTACAAATTGGTATTGGAGCCTATTTTTCTTTTCTCTTCGTTATAATAATATTTGGGAAAGTTATACGTGAGAATAAGAAGAGTTGGGGCATGTTTATTTTCTCATGAATGGAAGTATCTAATCCATGTATGAGGTATAACCCAAGTACCCATGGTGGGATTTTTGTTAATTCTATTTATTGTTTTATTTGAATATTATTTCTCCTTGGGTGATTTACTAACTATGTGATGTGGTTATTGTTTCAAAGATTATTCAATATACAACTCGTGGTGTCATGACCCCTCCCAACATGGTGTACCACTCCTGGGCCAACAATGGGAGAAGATAGATAGTTATATTTGAATCCTTCCTCAAGTCGGACTGGGTTGGAAACATGCACTGAGGGTATAGTGAAAACACAAATGGGAGGCATTACCCTCTACGAGTAGACATGTAAAAGTGAGAGATAGGAAAGACACCAACCAACTCCTACTCATACTAAAATATAAAATAAAACCCAAGTGAGATTATTTAATGACATGATTGAAATACCAAAATTGAAGGGAAAAAATTAATGTAAGAAAATAGAGGTTACCACTTCGATTACCATAAATCCAAAATAGCTACTAAAAAAACCCAAGCTATTAGTAACCATATTGATCTTCAAACTCCTCAAACTAAACTGAAAATAGATTTATATCTATATATATAGGGTTATTATAATATTATATTAAGTAGGATCCAACCCAAATCGTCTCGTGGAAAAGAAATAAAAAGAATTATAATGCGCAGTGAATCAATAATTGAAACTAACTCATCACCTAAACAAATCTACAATGTTTTAAATGTTCCCATGGATTCTCTCAAAAAGTATCACATATAATAGAGTATAATATAATAATGAATATCAAGTGTAACTTACTACTAATTCCCTAGTAGTTTTTCACTCTAACCTAATGTTACATGTACTGAGCATCTCTCTCTAAAAGGATAGCCCACAGACATGTGATAAAATAACTTCGACAAGAACCTCATGCATCACACCACCACGTCCACAAAACAAAATGTAACTAGGTAGTTTCTAGGAGCCACCACATCCCATATAAGTTATATCATACATTTATTATTATTCCTCAAGCTATCACAACCCATACACTATGTAAGGATCCTCAAGACATCACTAATATTCATGTTATATCTATTGTAGTCCATAAGAAACTATATCCAGAAAATAAGTGTGATAAATAGCCCCAAGACATTACAACCATCTACACACATATATAGAGAAACTAACCACCAGCAATACTAAGACAAGTAACTCAAAAGATAATATAGATGGTCCAAAGGGGTAGTCTACCATCTATCTCCCCACTATGATATGCGGGAAAACGGACCAATGGCTCAGAATCCAGGGGTTTTTTTCCCTAACCAACATTGTGTAGTGGATTATTAAAACAAAATATGTACATGATATAATATAGCTCACAACCAAACTATTGGAATAACCTAGTCCCACACTCAACTGAACCTAACATCTCTTGGACTACCAGCTACCACTGTTATGACCATATATCATCTAAGAACACCTACATTTAAAGATATAAATTAAAATACATTAATCATTTTCATCAATTTCACTTTACATTAATAATTCTTTAACCATTAATATGTAGTCAACATATCCACAATACATTATATTACCAATTCAACTAAGTTACATGCCTTCCAAGCATATGCAAACTGAGTCCATAGTTTCTTAGAATTATACCATTAGCATTTCATCCAATCAAGATCCACCCCACTGGGATATACATATATTAATTTATTAGTAACATTACATTCCATATAACAATGTACTCTTGGAAAAAGTATAGGCTACCAATCAAGGTATAAAACTAAGCATATCCATCTGCCTAAAGCCTTGGGAAAAGGAATATAGTGAAATAAAAACCCTTTCCATCATCATGAAAAAAATAAAATAAGCATTCGGATTTCTTATAAATGTGTATTCCCATCTTCGACCCATTCTTCCATCCCCAGTGTCCTCCTCAACACCCACATGCATATCCTAATAAATTTCTCCATTATATGAATCATTTGATTCCATAAAACCTTCACATTCCACCCCTCTTACCACAATAGCCCTGCAGGCACATCCATCCCAGGATCGCATTACATCCAGGATTCCTTGCCCCACATCACATGTTTCATATCTAGGTCACATCACAAGCAATAGGAAACAAACATAGAAAGTTAGATACCTGCCCAAAATCAAAGCATTAATCCTACACATAGATCAATCAATCAAGGCTCCAAAGTACACGAAATTGTCCTTTATAAGAAAGAATAAAACTTCTACCCTATAGAGGAATTATCATTTATCACATTACCAATTCGTATTCCATAGTTAATTTTAAGATTCATTATTTAGAGGTTCCAACTACATGAAACCTGATCATAAATATATGACCTGATATCATAAATTAATTAAAAGTAATTAATTTATAATGAATATAATTACATTATCAACAAGTATCAATATGCTTTAGTCTTCTAAAATAATTCAATTAAACATTCATACTTTTATCAATTTGATAATCATAAAATTATAAAAACAACAACTTGATTCGTTAAACATGCCTCTTAAAACATTTTTACAATTAAATATCAATTAATTATGGATTTATGTTCTTCCCCAATTCCACATGATAAACAAATAATAACAATACAAAGATAGATAAAATAATATCTATACAATCAAGTGTCAAACTATTATCATGATACGAACAAAAACATCTCCATGTGATCAATACAAATTCTTAAATCCAGTTCCAGTTATTATTAGGTTAATTTAATTGCGATACAATGGATAAATCATGTCACCTCTATGAATACATGTAAAAAAGATAGATAATTAAAGAATACCCTTCCTAAAATGGTGTAAATATTCCTCTCAATAGAACAAACCATCCAACGGATCCCTGATCACCCCTCCGATAATAGCTACATCCAAATGAGGAATCCACAACACAACCGAAGCAATGACAACAAAGGGAATCAGAATTCAAAATATATGAGATAATATGTAATTACATTGAAATAATAACAGAAGGAAAAATAGATGAACTAGAATAAACCACTAGAAAAGGATGAAAAAAAGACACCTTGTATCAACACGGGTCACAACAGATCAAAGATTGAAGACTGATGATTGATTCTTATTGAAGGGATCTCCAAAATTATGATGAGGGGGATACTGGGTCACTAAGAAAGAGAGTAAGATCCATTGTTTCTGTAGTGTTATGAATAACTCTATATTCTAAAAAAATCATAAAACATAATTCCAATAAGGAATTACAAGACATGTAATACCCTTCAATGTCGTGTAATGCCCATGGTTCAGTTCGTGATAGAAAACACATCACCTATTCATTTTATTTATTTTTATAACCCCTATCTCTTACAGAACTTGAACCCCACATTCATTACATGTACATTTTCTTGATAAAAAATCTAATTTCATATCATGTAAAATGATTACATGTCCTGAAATATCCAAACTTCTAGCTCTAGAAACCAAAGTACTCCAATCTTCCTCTATGTTTCCTTTAAGTGCCTTGGACTTCAAAAATAAACAATGGTTTGATCGTAAAAGATACATGACCTTACATTAGATACCTATCAAAACATTATCTTCATCGACAATCCAAACCCAACAAAGAGAGGAAACAGAAAAGGTGTCATCCAAACAACCACCCCATGAGATACCTCTCAAAATATCTCACCACCATATGAGATCAACCACACCCATCCAGGAATAGGGGGATCAAAACAGTGAGTAGTTGAACTACTCATTGAGTCTTATCTATCTATAGAAGGAGAGTAGACCCATCATACAATTGGAATCTAATCATGGAATGAACATGTCATTCCCCTGGGATCTTCACCTCCCATGAAAGTGAGTAATCCACAATAAGTAATAAGAGAGATAGACATTTCATAAACAATAAAAAGGCCTACATCAAAATACTAAATAATTTTATAAGAGAAGAGCTAAGAACCAAACATCTAATGGTTATAATTGTGTATCGAAGGCTCATATTCTTGGGTACTCAACTCCATGCCACTATGTTGTCACAAGACACAAACCAAGGGGATATAATCCCTGTGAAAAACCTTTTCCTAGAGGTCCAAGATCCCTACAAGCCTCTCCCCAAAGGTCGCTTAATCGTCAATGTTGATCTACCCTCAACATTTCATATGAGAGTCATAATAAAGATAATAATGGAGCTGCGACATTTGAAAAACATTGTCCATCCAAATCATCTATGTCAGAAGTATAATATGATATTCGATGACTCTAATACGATCTAACACCTTGGAAGGACCAACAAACCAGGGGGAAAGCTCACTCCCATGACCAAACCATTACTTCTCATGATATGGAGTCACCTTCAGGAACACATGTTCCCCAACTTTGAACACTACTGGTCTCCTCCTACAGTTGAAATAGTATTTTTGACGATCCTAAACTTATTTTATTATTTATTGAATCACTGGAACCATCTCTATCATATTGTATACCAGTTATAGCCCATGAATTGATGACTATCCAAGACCATTCATGCATAATGTATAAAGGAAAGTCCAGCCACACAAGGATTCAAGTGGCTCCATACGGATGGTTGAGTGAAAACTATGGTTGCAAGTGAACAATACCAAGTATAGGATCCCCATCCAAGAACCTATAAAATACAGGATTCAAGAGGAAAATATGTCTTTATGAGTATAGATTTTCCACTCTGTATGAATTTCCATGTGGCAATGGAAAGAAATGCTAAGTCATAACTGAGATGTAAAATCATGAAAGTGTCCTTTTTACACATTATAGGTATAACGAGGATCTCTATCAGAAATTATCATCAACAAGACTATATGAAGTCTCACCACCACCTCCAGATACTTCCTCAAGAAGTCAACCACTAAGCTTGAATCCTTGATCCCAATAATGTGGGATGGTTTAGTTAAATGATCCACTACCACCCATATAGCATCATAGAAACCATAAGCTCATAGTATAATAGTAAATATTTTAATTGAGATGTCCTCCCACTTCCACTAAAAAACAACTAATTGCAAAAGAAAACCACCATGAACATGTTTCTCGACCTTCACCTTCTAGAAGACAAAACATCAAGACAGAAAAACCATGCAACTTCATGATTCAACCCCACCCACAAAAACTATCCTCTTAAATATTAGTATATCATTATCACACCAGGATATACCACCAACGGCGAACTATGAAACTCTCTGAGAACCATCTCATGCATCACCAATGAAACGAAAAAGCGTTCATGAAATAACATCAATATAAGTTCATCCTCGGACTAACCATCAGGGGCCTCTCCACAAATAACGTGATGTCTCAATATCTCCACCTCATGGTCCCCCAATATGTAATCTTCCACCTACTGCACCAAATATGACTATACTATCATCTAAAAAATAAAATATCTTCCCTTGTCATCTCGCAGAACTAGATGCAATGATGAATTTTCTTCTATCACTCTCTATGTATAATCTCATTCACGCACTATATCACTACATGACATCAGATATAGCATATCAGCTACAATATTACCGATTCATGGAGTATACAAATTCTCAATGTTTTAATATTTTCATTACTTCATCCAGTGATGTTAATTCATGTTCAAGTCACATTTGGAGAAAAAATAACTTATACTTTTTAGATTGGTTAAGAACAAAAAATTCTCTCCCATGAGGTAATGTCTCCAAAATATCACAGAAAACACTACCGCCATGAAATCAAGATTGTGGGTGGCATAATTATTTTCATGGGGACGTAAGTACCAACACCCATAAGAAACTACTAATCTCCAATAAAATAGAAAACAACCCAACCTAAGATGTTAAGTGTCACAAGAACTTCGAATGAAACTCTTCCAATACGAAGAGATATAACTAGAGCACTAACCATCATCTCTTTCAGATACCCAATAGATGCCCAAAATTAATTAGTACAAAATAATGCATGATCATTTGTAGTACTTGATGTTAGAGGAGTCACCCCCTAATAGAAATGAGATATGAACCTCCTATAATATCATAAAATTACATGGAAACTTCACACCTCTGTCACATTCTTGGGGGCTACCCAAGATACCAATGTTTTTATCTTTTGTGGATCCACAACAACTGCCATCTTTGATGAAACATTCACCAAGAAACAGACTTCTCAAACCAAGAAAAATAACTTCAAAAACATCCCAGACAACTACTCATGGTGAAGAACTCCCAAAATAGCACGTTAATGCTCTGTATACTTCTCCTTAGACATAGAGTACACATGGATTTCATCGAATTGAAATACCATGATCTAATCCATGAACACATAGAAAAAAACATTCATCAACACCATTAATATAGATGGATCATTTTTCATACAAAATTACATCATGAAAACTCATAATGTCCATGCCAACAATGTATATTAGTACTTGAGATATCATCACCCTTTACACGCATCTGGAATAATCCTGATAGCAAAATGATCATCGAGAACCAAATTGTATCCTTCAGTTATTTAGGAAAATCATCAATATGTGGATGAGGATAGTGGATCATCACTGTCAGTTAGTTCAAGTAATTATTATCGATACAAAACCAAAAAATCCATCATTCATATTCCATAACAAAATGGGTGCACCCCAAAGTGACACAAATGGCCAGAAAATTACCCTACAACAGACCATCAAACTATATACACAGCTCTCACAACTAATAAGATGCTATCTTATATAGAGACATCATGATATGAGACATTCCTGGTTGTAGTTCGATCACAAGCATGGTCTCTCATCAAGGTGTGTAAAGCTAAAACCTTATCTAGAATGATATCTGGGTACTCTTCGATGACTCTGGGAAACATAGATTACTAAACTTCAGATGAACTCAACAACAACTTAGTTATCAATGATGAAAAGAACGGAACATGCCTCTAATTGATCTGAGGGTCTCTCTCTCTCTCTCTCTCTCCAAAAAATACTAATGGATCTCCATCAGCATTGAAGATCATAAACTTCCTCCAAAATCAATCCAAGATTGCCTACACTAAATACAACCAATCCATGATGAGGAAGATATCAAATGGTTGTATCTATTAACATATGAAATCTCCCCTTGAGTGGTTCTGCCTAAAACTTGCTCACATTTTATACATATATAAAACAAGTATACTTGAACTCCAACTGGTGTATTCAATGGAATGTGCATTGGAATTATCTCTACCATAATTCCCAAAGCATGGACAAAGGCAGGTGATATGAAGAAATTTTCACTACCAGATTAAATAAGGATTTCACTCAAGTATAAAATAAGAATAGGGTACCTCAAACTATTTCAATCTCACATAGATTTGGTAAAACTAATGTTTGAAACTAAACATGAAACACTCCACAACCTCTCTGACCTTACTGATGACCACATATGTGGTCACACTCTGCTTAATAATTATGGGAATCATCATGGGGAATTCTACTAAATTCCCCAACTACTCTCTAATGATCCCAAACTAGACCAACATGTTGCTCGTACCTCAGCTAGAATTGCATAAATAGAGGAACATAAATAATATCAATTTCAAGACACTGACTGTTCAAAATGTTTGGGCACTCTCACCACTAGGGAACTCCTTTACACATTAACAACATGCGTATTATCCCTTGGAATATGGTTGGGAGGCACTTCCCGACAAATAAATGAGTCTCTGATTGTTTGGACTAACCCATGGATGATTGGATGCTCATTTTTCTAACAAAAAGGAACCCTGGACACCAACTATGCTTCATGAAGAATCCTAAAGACTCCCCTCTCATGAGGATTCAGTTTTGGATAATGTTCTCTTGCCGACCTTTACCTTATCCATCACCTTGATATACATATTTTTCATAAATATCGTGACCAAACATTGGGTAACTGGATGAAAAGCCTCCTAAAAATGCATTTCCCTGTCTCCTCATCTAGAAAATGGTCCCCAAAATATTATAGAAGTTTTATGAAATGGATCTCAAACACCCACATACTAGAGCTCCCATGCCGAATGGTAAGCATCTTGTGGAGACTAGCCTTATTCACAGTTAATGAAAGAAACTCAGCTTTGAATTGGTCACGAAACACCTTCCATGAGACAGCTGACTCCATGTGATCCTCAACGAATAAGAAACAAAATAGTCTCACTTCCCCACGTAGCACTATCCCATCAAACAATACCAAATTATCATTCTCATTATGGATCAAACTGAAGGCTATCTCATCATCATAAAACTAGTAATTTGTGACTACGTTTGAAATAGATTCCTCATTCCTCTATATACTTTGGCGATGAAACTGTGTGAGTGTCCTCCTACATGTGTTGTCATCCTAAACCTCTACGCTACAATGATCTACTAGCACAACCCACTGAACATATTCTGTATGAACCTGAGAAGAATGTCGACCCGGAGGAATGCCTAAAACATAATGTTTAATTAGAGATCATAACCTATAATATCGATGATTTTACCTTGAATTACTTGTTCAATTTTATTCATTTTAGGTTAACCTATCCCATGGTATACCCATTAAAACAAAGGCACAAAGAGGAATGATGAATGATACTTTACTAGGTATCTACCTTGAAACCAATATCAATTTATTTAGTTGTCAATTTAAGCTTAATTATAACTACATCAGATCAAAGGGGTCCCTAAATACCTATGTATTGGTTAGTATCCCATCTTTACAATGCTTTGTCAAATTAGTTGACATTGTTTCCTTACCATCCCATGCATCCACACATGTGCCTAACTCTAGAATCCATCTTATCCCTGAACCTCCCTCTAATGTCACTCTTTCTCAACCCCTCCCCAAAGGTGTATTGATCTAGGGCTTATAATGGGAGAAGAGTGATAGTGAACCCCCGAGTCCCGCCTCTAGTGGGTCCCAAGTTTGTGACTAGCACAGAGGGTATAGTAAACATGAATATAATATCCATTACACTCTAATGGAACTCATGTGAAAGAAATATATAAGACATGCACCGACCACCTCATGTTCAAATGGAAATATAAAAAAACCCAAGTGGACACATGTAATGACATGCATGAACTACTACAACTGAATGAAGAAACTACAAGTACCAAGATAATGGAAAAGTTGAAAGTGATCACGTAATCAAAATAGATCCTAAAACCCCCAAAGATAATAGTAACTGGCCCAATCAAAAACATGCTCTAACTAACATGGAATGAAAATTATATATACCTAGGGTGAGTTTAATAGTATAATTTATTGGATCCTCATCGGTTCCTATCATGCTGAAGATAATGAAAACATGATAAAGCATAGTGAATCGACAAGTGATATTAACTCATAACCTAAAAAGGTGTGCTAAGTTCTCAAAATCACTATGGTTACACTTACCATGTTTCACATACAATAGGATATAATATAATAAAAAATATCCAGGGTAGCATTCTACCACATTCCCACTAGTTTCTTCTCTTCCCCAATGTCGCACATTCTGAGCATCTCCCTCCAAAAAGGCATGCATGTAGACACCTATTCAAATAACTACAACATGAAACTCATGCATCATCCCAGCAAATCCCTGTATCCAAAAGTGACGAGGTAGTTTTTGGGCACCACCACAACCTGCGTAATGTGTATCACACATTTAGTTTTATCCCTCAAGCCATTATAACCCATTCACTAAGTATGGATGATCAATCTATCACATCTTATACAGGTTATACATATTGTAGTCCTTAATAAACTATAACTAGGATATATCTGTTTGAAATATCCATAATCCATTACAAAACTCAACACATATATATGGGGAAAGATAACAATTGAAAATACCAACAAAAGTAATTACCAAGAGAAAAGAGAAGGGGGGAATGTGGATAGTCAACCATCTATCCTCCCTCTAGGATGTTGGGGAAAACACCCACAAGTCCCATAATCCAGGTGGCGTAAATTTCCCAAAATAATAGGGTTCTTAATTATATTGATAAAAATACATGATGTAATATATCTTACAACCACACTATAGGTATAACCTAGTTTAGAATCAACTTTAGCTAACATCTCATAGACTCCCAGATACCAATACTAAGACCAGATATCTAGTGAGAACATAACCATTTAATTAGAAACATTAAACTAATTTTTTCATTTTTATTAGTTTCACAATATATTTTATAATTATTTAACAATTAATTAATCATTAACTTCTTTACATTACCTTATATTACCATTATAACCAATTTACTTTCCCTCTAAGAATATGCAATCCAAGTTTACAGATTCACAGATTTATAACCTCAACATTGCATCCCAACAACTTCCAACCCCCATGGTTAAAATTTTATTAAATTATTAATAAAATTAATTTCCATATTACTAATTACTCTATGAAAACAACTTAAGACGAAAAACAATGTTTACCACCAAGAACATACATCTGCCTCAATCAGTGGGAAAAGAATAGATGATAAACAAAGAACTTGGATTTAGACCAGAAAATAGATTCAATAAATAATACAATAGTAATATCAATGAGGAATCACCGATTATACATGTTCTATCATCCCTGGTGTCCTCCTTGACACACACAAGCACATCTTCATGCATCTGTCCAATGTATCCATCCACTACTACCATAACAACAGTGAATCCTTACTTCACATACCAAAAAAAATCCCCCTAGGCTTATCCATTCCTGGCTCACATCAAACATGGTCCTCCTCACCACACATCACAAGTCTCGAATCCATATTATATCATATGTAGCACTATAAGAACATAGAAACATGGATCATGGACCTAACCCAATGAATTCTTAATTCAAATACATCAAACCCTCACTCTCCAAAGAAAAAGGCACTCAACATTAAAAATCAAGCGGAAAACTCTTTACCTACAACGATATTATCCTTATTTACCAATTAAAATGATAAAACAAGAATAAAAATAACACCAAATCTAGAAAACTATATATAAAATCAAGATGTATACCATTAACTAATTCAACCAATAATATCACCATGTGATCGATACATATTCTTTAATCCAGTTAAAGTAATTATTAGTTTAATTTCTCAAAAAAATGTTAGATCATATTAACTCTATTATTGATAATGAATAAATTGATAGGAATTTAATATCCTACCTAAAAAAATATTTCTACATTAATCTTTGGAGAAGTAACCACACAATAGATCACTCATCACCCCCTATAGAAACTAAAACCATCCAAGGATTCCATAGAACAATGACATGGACAAAAACCAAGAGAAATCCCATTAGAAACAAGGGATATCATACACCATTTCTTCAAAAGAAGAATGAGAGGTAAAAAAATAAACTAGACGAAACCATTGGAAAAATAATGAAAACACACCTTGGATCATCCTGGGTCACTAGAAATTTAAGATGGTATCCCAATGATTGATTCCCATCGAAGGGATCTCCAAAATGCTAAAGAGGGGTATTTCGGGTCACCTAGAATAAGAAATAAAGTCGTTTTAGCCATACCATTATGAATAACCAAATCGGAAAAAATGCCTAAAATAGAATATCAATATGGAATTACATGATGTGTAATCCCCATTCATTTCATGTAATCCTTATAGATCATTTATCCCCATAAAATATGTAACCTCCTCATTTTATTTATTTGTATAGACCTGATCAATTAAAAAACATGAAATAAACTTTCACATCATGTAACTACTCATGATGTGAAATCTACTTTCACGTCATTTAAAATGCTTACACGCTGTGAAATCTTCCTTTATCCAAATCCAGTAAAAGAAAAAATCTAGACTTCCTCTGGTCCCCCTCCTAGAACATTGATATTTGGAAACACTCAATCGGTCGATAAACATGGATCCAAGCCCTTACAAAAGGCATTTTAAGGAATGAGAGTTTAGTTTTCATGCATCATTATAGACACATAGGATTGTTGTGACTTGCATCATTTCAGGCACATATAGGATAACAAGTTTTGGTAAAGTTAATAAATGTGATTTATTTTTCTATAGATGTTAAATTGAAATTAAAATGTTCCTAATATGACATTTAAACTTATAAAAATGTTTGATGATTTGAATACATGGTTGTCTAATAAGATTCATGATAATTAAAAATGAGTTACACATGTTAACCTTGACCTAGATGTCGGATGGGGAAGGGAAGTGTTAGTTCCTTGGTTCTTGATGTGTGGTAGGGAAAAGGGGGAATTACTTGTTATGGTCTTTTTCAAATCCCTCTTATTATATGTATTAATTTTTTTGAAAGGATTGTCACTTGTGTATTTTTATTTGTCCCTTGATGTGGGTGGTTTAGGTTATAAGATTGTCCAAGTCTGAGAACTCTACTGTAGGAAGTCGGAGGGACCATTTGGTTTGGGATATATGAGGTGAGATATCTATGGGTAGGGAAGACTATGAATTTCAACATTTTATGGTGATTCCATAATAGGAGGTAACATTAGTGATGGATTATTTTTGGTGGTGTTCAACAATGATTTCATAGTGTACATTAAATTAATGATGATTATATCACATACCTAGATGTCATCTATGTATACTAGGAATGACATGGATTTACACTTAGCTACCTGAATATATTTTGGTTATATATGGGGACACTTTGATGTTATTCTTATGAAGCATTATTTGTGCAGTTAGATGGTGAGAGGTTTTCCATCGAAAATTTATAAATAAAGATAATGTAAAGTTGATTTTTTTATTACTCACTAAATGTCTAGAGGGGGACTTGGAAGTGGTGGATGTACATCAGGTCTATGCAATATTTTTTAGAAATGATGCATACCTTTGTTGGATGGTGGTTTTATGATTTTTTGGAATATTGTGTTAAGAAACACATCAGATATGTTATGAAAGTCAAGCTTGATACTAATGTATCCTATAAGGATAATCTGATAAGTGTGTTACATTGTGATGATAATATGTTGTGGGGAGTGGACATGATTATGGTTATGGAATTATGGAAACATGGATCAGTTCATAATGGAAAATGGGTTATGGAATCAAATAAGTGGTCAGAGTGGAATGATCTTTTTGACTCTGAATATTTGGGAAGAATGGTAGAATAGATTGAAGATAAGCTGCTATAAAATGAGGAGATTGTACTAACTTGAAATTTTCGAAAAATTACTTTGGATTTGTTTGGAATGTAGTTATCTTGTTTTATGTAAATTTGGATTGAGAATATTCTTATGGTTTTTGGGTAAATTTTACAAGATTAGGAAAAAGGGACAACATAGGGGGCCCACAGTTTCGCCAAATTGTGTGCCACAACGGAAATAGCCTTGTGAACCTAGTAAGAGTGTATTCAAATGGATATGAAAACTTTTGGAAAACCTGGTTCTACAAAAGAAGTATCTACAAAACCTCTACTAATAATAGAAATATGTTTATGGATCATGGTTAATGGTAACCCTGTGCCCTAAAATATAAACCATTTATATAGTTTTATTAAACCCAAAAATTTGATTTTAAAATACTCATACCACTTTATTAACACCAAATCAACATCCAATCATCCCCTAATGATTTCAATCGATTTTAGAGACACCTGGATGATTTATTAGGGCTCCCAACCTCCATTCTTATCCAATCAAAGGGTAGATTCAATATCTACACCTCCATTGGCAAGTGGTATCTTCCAATTTAGATTTTTCCCTCTCTCCATCTAATGTTACTAGATAAAGGTGGGTTGTTTATCCACTGTGGGATCTTTATTAAGATCTTGGTTTGTTAGATATTGATTCATTTAAATCTTGGATCAATTAGTTGAATCAGGATCATGTTCTTCATCATTATTCCACAGAATTGGAGATTTTTGAAGGCGAGTGTTCATTGCCATTTTCGAGATAGGTGTATAATACTTAAAATCACAATGTATTTACTTTTTTTTATAAAATTGTAAAATTGTTACTATATGTTTAGAAATAATTTTTTTGAGGGAATTAATTAATTCGGTGAATTAATTAATTGGTGGAATAATGAAACGGGGGATTTAGGGATTATATATTATTGTTTTGAATAATTAATTAATTAATTGAAGGGATTGAGTGTGATTTTTTAATTTTAAATTAATTATTGGGATTAACATGGAAAATTAATTAGATAATTAGTTGATGGTATTTAATATTATTAATAAATTATTTAATTAATTAATGAAATTGGAGAAGAAAATTAATAGACTAATTAATTGAAGGCATTTAATGTTATGAATTAATTGAGAAACTAATTAATGTAATTTTCATGAATAAGTAATTAGTGAACTAATTAAAGGGATTAAAAGTGATTAATTAATAATAAAAATAATTAATGAAATTACATTGAACATTTATTTTTGGAATTAATTGATGGATGTACGGTTATGATTTCTGATTTAGATTGATTAGTTGTAGAATTAATTAATGGATTATTATGATTATAGAAATAATGAATTAGATAAATAATTGTTGTATTGATTTTTAGAGTAATCTAACTGTGGGATCTGGGGAAATAATAATTTTTTTAATAATTATGGAATATTGAATTGTGAATTGGAATAATTAAATGTTGAATTAATTATAGGATAATGATATTTCCGATTGAATAATTAATTAATTAATGAATTATTGGATATTGAGGTTTTTTATTGAATTATTAATTGATGTATCAATTATGGGATACTGATATTAAAAAAGGAATAATTACCTAATGAGTTATCTAAGAGATATTGGGATTTCGATATGATTAATTCAATGTTGAATTAATTAATGGAATTGTTGTGGTATTACAATCGATTAAAATGAATTATTTAGTTTTTGAATTAATTATTTGTATTTTTTTAATATTGAATGTGATTAGAAGGTTAATGTTGACTAGCCTTGATTGATTTCATAATATTATTATTGAATTAGTAAGGAAATTTGTGTGATTTAATAATTTTTGAATTAATTAATAGAGTATATGTGATTAATTAGTTGTCAAATTAATTAATTGAGTTGGGAAGAATAATTAAATGTTGATTTAATTAATAGAGTTGAGAAGATAACACATTTGTTTCCTTAATTAGTTAACTTAGGAATAATAATTAATTGTTTAATTAATTAATAGTGTTGAAAAGATTAATTAATTGTAGGATTAACTAATATAGTAGAGAATATTAAATAATTTTTTAATTAATTAATATATTTTATAAGATTAATTAATTTTTTAATTATTTACTAGAGTTATTATGAGCAATTAATATTTTAATTAATTAATGGAATGATATAAGATAATAATTGGTAACAAGGGAATTTATGTGTAAATGTAGAAAAATAAATAATAAAAATGGATGTTTTGTGTTAATTGAGAATAATAAATGGTACAAATGGAATTCTTGTTGTAATTAAGAACAATAAGTGGTAAAATATTCATTTTTGAGTAAATTGAGAAAAAAATTGTAATAATGGAATTTAAGTTTTAATTAAGGACAATTAAAGGTGAAAATTGAATACATGTATTAATTGAGAATAATGAGTTGTTATAGTGGAATTCATGTGTTTATTGAGATGAAAAATAGTATAATTGATTGAGCACTTACATAAACCGAAGCATGTATTGTGGCATGGGTGTCCTCTAAGACTTGGGTGTTTATGTGGTTAAATGAATATTAATTTATAATTTGCTCACTATTTACTTATGTATTGGAATTATTTCATTATAAAAATTCATACAATGTTATTTGACTAGATAATATTATAGATGTTGTTGGTGGTTTCCTACTGAGTTGTAATCATAAGCAACATGTAATTTCATATTATTACATGAATAGATTACAATAATGCAGGACATGGTAATGGAAAGGCCCTATGTTAGATGACTGATTGGGATGGAGCATGGATGAGGGAACCATATGTGGTTTGGGTCCTTCTTGTCAGTTTTCAGTGTCTTTCCATTTCAGTTTCATTCTGAGACTAGAAACATACATAATAATGGAATATCTATTGTTTAGTTTTTATAATTTTTTTTCATTTTGGTCATCTTGTGATACTGAATTATTCATGATATGTTATATTATTTATTAGTTATTCTTTATTTATTTCCAATGGTTATTTTCTCTAATAATGAAAAAGGTTATAGTATCCCCATTATTTATATTAGACCCTCGTTGTTAGTCAACAATCCTTAGTGTACGTTGATGCACACTAGAGGTATTGTGACCTATCGGATCAGGGTATCAGTGAGTGGATCCTATGCTAGGACATTACATCAAATCACTAATAGATTGTTATTGGTGCATTAAATAATATTTCAATGAATTAAATTATGAATTACAATTCTTCAAGGTGTACTTTTGTTGATGATATATTCAAATAGATTCATTTGATCAAGAGGATACACTTGATGATTTACAGATGAAAATTTTAGAATCCACATAAATAAGAATACTGTATATCTAAAAGAGAACCTTTTATACAATTATTTTCTATATTTATAGTGAATCTTGTTTGAGCTACTTCCAAAGTCACAATTAATGACTAGGAATAACTGAATTTTCATATATCAAGGTACATCACACATTCAAACTATCAATCTATTTCTATTTCTATTTGATGATTTCCATTTTTGTAGTGTTCTTTAAGATCTAATTATCTGTACAAACAACTTCATGTTCTTAAAATATTGTCTTCTCGATACATTCTTTCAAGAATCTTTCATTCAATTCCCATATAGAACTATGGAAGTTGTATTGTGTGACTTCGCATTGGGTTTAATCCCATGTACAACTATGGAATATTCTTTGATCATTGATAGGATTATGCTCTTTTGATTGTAAAACTTGATCTTGGAAGTTGATATCTCATTTTAGTTAAAATACTCATGTTAGTAGGTGATTTCCAAGTGAAGGGATATATGTCTCTACTTGAGATCGAAACCCTTTCTTACTTCATCTAGGTATTTTCTTATGTTTGTTTACAGTAATCTTATAATAAATTTCATCTTCAAAAACTATAAAAAAATGTATCACTGATAACTTGTGTTAATTTTTGGTTTTATAAAGTGTGTTATCAACTAACTAACATCAACATGTTTAAGTATTTATATGATATTTTAACCAATCCTTAATCCCACTTCTGAGAAATTTTATCAACGATTATATTTATATATTTATACTATTTTTATTAACGAGGAATTTTATTATTAAATTAGTGATTGATGTTTTAAATTAATTTTAAATAGAAATATACTGGGAACTCAATTCACCCCCTCACGAGTTACTCTGTCCAACAAAAAAACAAATTATGTTAAAGAAAACGTATCGTATGAGTCACATTGATGACTTATTCAACCAACTTCATGGAGATAAATAGTTTTCAAATGTTGGAATTTTTATGGATATCAATAATTTTCTGTAATGAAAATTTATATTCTGATAACAACTTTTAGAATGAGAAATAGATATTATATGTTTAAAGTAATTTAATACTCGTTGACTAATGCACCCTCTATTATTATATATTGACTGAAATGAGTATTCATGGAATATCAAGATATGTTTTTATGGTATTTGTTTATGATATCATGGGATACTCAAATAACTATGTGGACAATGATAACCACATTCATAATATTCTGATAATCTCATAAAAAAAGATTAATATGTGATATTTAGCATGTGTGAGTTGTAGATTCAAAAATCATCTTTTCATGGACATAATTCAACTATGTATTAAACCTCAGTTGATCCTATGAAGAAAAATTATTCCCATGATTTTCATATTACAACAATCGTAACTTAGGTATACTGTTTCCCTGGTTTGTAATGTTACTATCAGTTATTGTTTCACTATTTTTCAAGATTCCCGTACCCATTATCCATGATTAATCATAATAGGGTGATTTTTATTTATAAAAATTAATATTAATGAATTATTTGTGTAATTGAAGTGGTTATTGGTGAATTATATGTTCTTGAATGTACTATAGATAAATTTTGTATTTCTGACACTTGGTGATTCATCGAAGTTGGGACTTGGTTGAGTGCTTATGTAGAATGGTGGATTTATTTTCTATTGATCCAATATGTTAAAAAATGATGTATAAAATTGTATAACTAGTGATCAAGATTTAGTAGTCATAATAATTTCACATAAAATATGATGACACAATCTTTATGGTTAATGATGTTATATATATAAATATCAGAAGTATTTTAAATTCACATTCTCACATAAATAACACAACATGAGGAAAAGGTTATGGATCAAGCTACTAAAGGATTATGACTGATCTATACTATACCACCCATGGTAAGAAACTATGGTATTAGAGGCCTTGATTGAGAAGGATCATGTTGTTGTGAAAATAAATAAGTATTGATAGAGATCCTATTTTTATGGATCTAAAAAAGATGGAAAAGGAAAATTTTAAGGCAGGAGAAACATTACACCTTTTATAATGACTTACAAAATATAATTATTAGAAATTATAAAATGTTCTATGTTAGATGATGAGTATTTTTAGGAAAAATAAATGTTTTGAATGATGGGAAAATGGAAGTTATCAAATATGAAGATAGAATTCTGAAATTTTGAGAGTCTTTGTGCCCCTTATTTACCCAAGCGAAAAATGTAATTATTAGATTATTCTCTTATCTCAAATTTTTTACATTCCTTAGAAGTACAAACATGTATTTTTGTTTAATGGATCATTTTTATTGGATAAAATGGTAAAGGAAATTTGTATATATGGGTCATGATGTTTGGTTTCTCAGTAACTGATAAAAGTGAGAAACCATTTTTGAGGATTCATAAAACAACTACATATTACTACATGGAAATGGGATATCATTTCTATGGACTTTGTCAATGTATTTATGAATACTCAAAGAATTAATGATGTGACATAGGTTATAATTGAGTGAATTACTAAATCTAGACATTTCCTTGCTATAAGTGAATATTTTCTACTGGAGAACCTTGCATGACCCCATATTAATGACATTTTAAGACTTTATAAGACACCTCTTTCTAATTTTGTTTATATGGAACCATAATTTATATCAAAATTCCTTAAAAATTATTTAGATGAATATTGATATAAAGATTCCTTTTGAGCAACGATTATCACCTTCAAATCAATGGGTATTCATAGGGGACTATCTAAACATTATAAGAGATATTCTAGCGAGATATTTTGGAGTAATGAATTTAGAGTACAGAAAGTGGAACTATGACATTGTAATTCAGGGTAGTGGGATGTAAAGTACCTAAAAAGAGGGAAATGTTTCAAAGGATCTTACATGAATAATATTTCACTAGTGTGGTAGGTCTGGAAACTTATAAAGATAGTTCCCCCAACTACTGATAGAGTTCTAGTGTTGTTGAAGGATGAAAAAACTATAGAGGTTATGTAGTAACCCATGATAGATGGGTAGTGATGGAACAACTAGACATGGCCAGAGTGTGGGAAGGGGATCTTCTAAACCTTATCAATTTGGTAGTTGCAGTTCTACAAGCTGTTGTAATTGATGCAGTGGATGTCAAACTTATGGGAAAAGTGAGACCATATAAAAAGGGTGGAGTAGTTCAAAGGAATCGTGATGCATCGCATGTAAGTGGGGATGGACCGTTAAATTCCTTTCAACCTTTACTTTGTGATATTGAGGTTGGACCATCGATAGTGACATGAACTGTTCTTGTATACTATATTCATTCTTGTACCTTATTTGATAATGGGGCCTCCCATTCATTTATTTTAGTTCCTATTGTAAATATTTTGAGACTACGGGTGGAATTAATGAACTAGATGTTCCCTATATATACACCATTGGGAGTGTTTTATAGAGAAATCCTCTTTGCAAGGACTATTAAATCTTGAAATTAGGGAGTTCCATTTTCTATTGGATCCTTATATCATTTACAAGATATGATTTTTGGTATGGATTGGTTAGTATCACAATGAGACCATATTGATTCTTTTTATAGGAGAGTGAATTTTACAACTCTAAATGTTAACATATATGTTCACCATGGATAACGGTATATCATTTCGGGATGTGCTGCGATAGTTCATCAGCAATTGGGGGAGAATAACACCAAATTTGATAGTCTATTTCAATATGATGTAGGTATGATGTTATATTTCCTTCCAGACATAGTGGAATAGTTTCCGGAAATGTTTCTCGAAGACTTCTTTGGTATTCCACCTGATAAATATTTTTAATTTACAATAGATATATTGGTTGGAAGAATTCCAATTTCTATTCCACACTATGGAATTGAATAGGCAGAGCTTCAAGTGATCAAGGATCAGTTGGAGGACTTTATGGGTAAGAAATTTATCCTTCCGAGTACATCAACTTGGTGTCCTAAAGTTTTGTTTGCAGAAAATTTTGATTGGACTCTAAACTTGGTTTTTTATTACCATAATTAAACCAATTGAATATGAAGAACCGGTATCCTCTTCCACCTATTGATGATCTATTTGACTAGTTTAGGGGATTTTAGTCTTCTCAATGATTAACATGAGATCACTGTATCATCAGTTTAGTTTTTTCCCTCCTATTATACTGAGAAATTATTTCAGAATTAGGTACAACATTTATGAGTTTTTCATAATTCGATTTGGGTTAAAAAATTAAAAAATATTTTAAATGTATATGGTGACCAGAATCATCCATTCGTACCTGGATCAGTTTTTGGTTGTGGTTGTGGATGACATATTTGTGCATTCCAGGACTCATGTCGTTCATTCCGAATATCATGACATCATCATGAGTGCACTGAGAGAGAATGAGATATACTCTTAACTATATAAGTGTCCCTTTTAGATTGATCACATACAATTTTTGGGATATATAATCTTGGAGGAAAATCTGTTAGTGGACCTAGATAACATCTAGTTAGTAGTTTCTTGTGATCAACATAAAACTATTTTTGATATTTGTGAATTTCTGGGATTAAATGGATATTATAGGGGATTAATCCAAGATTTTTACAAATTATCATTGCTAATTTTTGGCATGATCAAAAAATGTATAATGTCTAAATGGTCATAACGA
Source organism: Viscum album (assembly GCA_963277665.1). Classification (NCBI taxonomy): domain Eukaryota; kingdom Viridiplantae; phylum Streptophyta; class Magnoliopsida; order Santalales; family Viscaceae; genus Viscum; species Viscum album. Next base: position 1,016,801,962 of record OY728133.1, on the reverse strand, counting down.
TGTGAGAATGATCTCCAATAGTTGTAAAAGAATTTGACTGTGGAACCAATCTTGTTCATACCTAGGCTACATGAGTAGTATATGGTATATTTTCATGAATATAGGATCAGACATGGAGATGTATTGATTTAGGCGGATCGAGTTATTGTATATGGGTCTCAAGAGTTGAGGCCACATGAAACTACCCACCCCACACATGACTTCGATTTAGTTTTAGTGGGTTATGACTTGAAGAGTTTTTGCATTATCTATTTGGTGAAAAGTTTACTATATATAAAAAATATAATAGTGTAAAGTATAACATATTCTATAAATATTTGGATCTCCAATACTTGTAGTAGGTTGAGTATATGTAGTCATTTTAATTTTATGAATAACATACCCTCAATAAAAAAAATAGTGATGCAGATGATTTAAGAAGAAAATAATAGAATCATGTTTTTCAATAGTCTTGTGATGGGTGGAAGATGATGACCTTGATAGATGAGAAGCATGTTGTGGTTCCTAATAGTTATAAGAAGATGAATCACATATTGTTTTTAGTGGATTATACACATTTGAGTTAGATTATAGATATAAAGTATGAGGATCTGGAATGTTTAGACTTGTGGGAAATCCTTGAAGGTAGGAAGAGGACTTCATACTGGGTGATAGATGAAGATGGGATCATCTTAGAAATTAGGTTGTTGTGCCTACTAGTATATGGGAGGAATTTAGGTGTGTGATTCATTCCTCAAAGTGGGAGGTACATCTAGGTGTGACTAAAATTTATTGTAAAATAAGAGGACAATTTTTGTGTCCATTTAGGGAAAATGGGATTGAAGGGTTTGAAACATGATACCCCACCTAAACATTTTTGAAGGTAGATCGTTAACAACATGGAAGTTTATTAGAGATTTTTCCCATTCTAGAATGGAAGTGGGATGGAATTACAATGTATTTTTTGGTGGGAATTATAAGGATGCCTTAGTTGAAGGACGCATCTTGGGTGGTTGTGGAATGACTAATAGTGGTAGAAAGTATACTACATATATATTATATTTTCTCAGTAGAGCAGTCAAGAGACTTGCTTGTTTGACAGATAATATGTCTGCATGAGGTTCCACATGATATATATTCAGATAATGACTCAAGATTTACTTGGAACATATGGAAAGAATTGTAAAAGGCACTTGGTATATAGGTTTAGTTAACTACATATATCCACCCATAGATAGATGGGAAGTCAGAGTGTACCATATAAGTACTCAAGGATATTCTATGAGCACGTTTTCTAAACATCAGCGTGTATATGGGGATTCTCCTAGAATTAGTTTTGTTATTTTATAACAACAGTCATTAGGTAACTATTCATATGACATCATGTGATGATCTTTATGGTAAGACATATAGATTAAATCTATGCGAGATAGTTTAAGGGGATTAAGAGTTGTTATGACCGAGTGTCATGTAAGAGACATCAGAGAAAATATACCTAATTTGAAATAATATGGCTAAAGATCATAATAGTCAAAATTCTTATGTTGATAGAGGATAATGGACCCTAGAGTTTACATAGAGAGGTCATGTGTTCCATCAGGTGTCACATTGACAAGTTCCCCATAAGATATAGAGCTAGGGAAGGTTAGAACCTAGGTTTATGGTTCTGTTTGAGTTTGTTGAGAGAATATTTATGGTGGCATAAAAATTTTATATTCCATGGGGATACAGTTATATTAATGAGTTTTTTCATGTCTTAGTATTATAGAGGTTTCAACCTTACCCTTATCATATGATCGATGTGGACGTTGTTGAGTTTGATAGTGGTCCATCCTTTGAGGGGAATCTCATATGTGTGTTGGATCATAGTGAGAAAGTGTTTTGTAGAAATACCATTCTAATAGATCATATATTTTGGAAACATGTCAATGGTCAGTAGGAATCATTGGAGGGTGAGGAAGATATAAGGGCTTAGTGGCTTGGTATTTTTGACTTGTAATCTTAGATATGCCTGGGATTACAGCTCGATATGAGCTATTATAAGGTGGGGTTATTCTAAGAAACTTATTTTTCTGAATACATATTAGGATCATTTATAGAAACCCATTTTATTTGAATTTATTTATTTTCATTTGGGTTTTCCTTGGTGAGAGTTAAAATGATAATTATGAGTTTTTCGAATGAGTTTGGGGAGTAATTTGTTTTCTTAAGCCATTAACCCTGGCCTAGAAAACCATGTAATCATGGACAATGAAGGACTACACAGATGGCACATAGTATTTCAAACTATGCACCATAAAAAGAGAAATCATGCACCCCCCCTAAAATTGGGGCACAGTTTGTAAACATCTGCTCCCTTTCCCAGTAAATCGTTCATGGGATTTTAGTTAAACCAAATATTAGTTTCTAAATTCTTAAACTCCCCATAATAACCTTAAACTGACCCCCAATTAGAAAAACTCATATAATATCATTTTTTGTTCTTCGAAAACATATTTAATGCTTTCCCTCACCCATTCTTAGTGAATAAATGGGAGTATTGATGATAATCAACCCACCAAGTAGGATAATCTAATCCTGCATCATTTCCTTCCCATCTCCAATATATTTCCCAATTTTCATAGATAATATATCTTTTATCTTATTGGATATATATATATATATTAATGTTGGATCTAGATATATAATCGTGAGATCCTTATTTTGTTATTTTTAAATTGGGTTCCTAATTGAGATAATGTTCTATATCGTTGGTCCACTCAAATTTTTGTTTTCTGTTGGCGTGTGTTCTTCATCAATTTTAATGAAGGTGGTATATAGTTCAAATCCCAAAGTATTTATTTCAATTATGTGTATTAAATTTAATAGTTTCTTTTATATTACTAAAAATTGAGTTTCTAATTTAATAAATTATTATAGTGAACTTTTTAATTTAGGTAATAGTGAATTTAGGCATATTGAAATTGTAATTTGGAATAATTAATTTTTGAATAAATATTGGAGTTACAGATATTTTTTAACATTATTAATTAATTGTATAAATAATTAATTGGAATGGATGGGATAATGAAATTTTGATTTGGAATAATAACTTGTTGAATTAATTATGGTGAGGTTGATATTATTGGAATTTAATTGTTAATTGTTGAATTAATTATTATGATATTAATGTTGTTGAATTGGAATAATTAATTATAGAATTATTTATTGGAAATTATTGTTTTTAATTAATTTCTTTATATGAATAATAAATAACTAAATTGAAGTTATTAATTATTTTTTAAATTAATAAATGCAATAATATGAGAGAACAATTTTATGGATGTGATTAATTAATTGGAAAATTAATTAATGTGAGAATCATTTGTGGGGAATGGACTACTACACCAAAATCCCACAATGTGAAAAGAAATGATGAATTGTAAAAATGAAATCTATATGAGATAATTTTTTGAGGGAAATGGTGTGCAACATTCGAAGCCCATGGTTTGAATTGAATAGATGAATGGTAAAATGGGAATTAATATGTGAATTGTGAAGAAGAATGGTAACATGGGAATTCTAATTTGAATCATGATAATTATTGGTAACATAGAGATAAAAATTTGAATTATAATGATGAATGGTAATATTGGCATTAAAATTTGAATTGCGATGAAGAATGATAACAGTTGCATTTAGATATGAATTGAGTGTTCGGGTGTCCTCAGGAACCCTAGTGGTGGGGGTATGTGGTTATGTAAAATGTAATTGAATAAATATTATTTTTTTATTATTAATTTTATTTTTTCATTATACTACTAGATAAAATTTTATTAACTGGATTTTTTTACACACCATTTGCGGTGGCCTACAATGTTTTACTCACACCCTACTCAGGCTGGCTGATCAATACCCAAATAAATTTCATAGTTTTAAGAGAGGTTTAGGGAAAGGTATATATGTTAGATGGATGATAAGGGATATAGAATTTATGTGGGAACCGAACATTTTTCGGTACCCTCTTTGGATTTCTGGGTGTCTTTAATTTTTTATATTAATTTTGACACATAGACCATACATTACCAAGGAATTTCTAATATTCAGTTTTTATATTTTATTTATTGTTTTTGTCATCTTGTGATAAGGTTATTTTCTTGGTTATATTATATCATTTGGGTATTGTTATTTTTTATGTTGTTTTGATACTTTCTTAAAGAGGGTATAGTCTCCCGATGATATATATTGGACCCTCGCTACTTTTGGTGAGCCTCTAGCATAAAGGGAGGCATGCCTAATGTCACATAACCGACCACCTTAGGGAACATATGCGTGGAACCTAGTTTAAGAAATTAGACCCACTCTCTTCCATTGATAATTACTTGTGCTAGTATAAATGGATTTTAGTTCAGCATATATGTTTGTAGGTGGATAAAATATACTATTGATATTTTACCAACATGTATCTCTAGATATAGTATCCAAATGATTATTATTGGCACGACATATATAATTCATGATGTCTTAGGGTAATTACTTAGTGTATAGTTTTTTTTGGCTTGAGGCATAATACCCATTGTCTGATAAATTTCATACAAGATGTGGTTGATTTTGGTGAATTCTTGATTTCTATATACCAATATGTGGATTGGATGATGTGATGATGTTTTCCATTGAGGTGATTTTTGTGATACTTATAATAGGTGTATGCGGTCTGGCATAATTTATAGAAAGATGGATCATGACATGTGACATTCAGGTAGAGAGGAAAACCATTGGGGAAGTTGGAATGTGGTACCATTGTTGTTTTAGTATTATAATATATGTTGTATTGTATGCAATAACTGTTGGGATTTAGATATGGTAGGTTGGGAATGTAGTAAACCTTCTATTATGAAGGGTTAGTTTCACTATTTTTACTGTAAATTAGAATTAATTGTTTATATTTTTCATGAGATTCCATAGGGATAATCCTAACATGTATAATATTATAATGAATCTACATATGTATAAACTATTTTTTAGGTTAGATAAATCATTGTGGAGACCGGGATTGAAATTATTAGCTCACAGTTATGCATGATCTATTTAGTCTTTATGGCCACTTCTATTTTTACACTGTAGGTACATGTAGTTTTCCATCATGTTGTTATATTTCTATGTGAAATTTCATCTTTTAATTTTCGATTTATTTAAATATATGCAATATCATTTTTTGGGATATTGTATCCATATTATATATCTATTATCCATATTTTCAAAGATGAAAATACATCCCATTATTTAAATATTATATCCTAGGTTCTAGTTTCAATCACAATTCCTTTTGGAGGTGGTACTTAAGAATTGAACATCTCCCATTTCTGATTTTCGGCCTAGGAGGGGTGCAATTTTGTTAATGGAGGTAATCAAAAAGTGTTATCATAGGTTAATTTTGAGGGATATGAAAGAGTTTTGAGTTAGGAATAGTTGGTATTTAATGGGTTGTTAGGGAAAATATGTCATATATATTTAGTGAGCGATGTAAAAATGGGAGACTGGATGAGAAATGGGTATTTCCCACCATATGATCTGATGCACGAATCATTTTGTTTACTGAACCCACTAAATGGAGTGAAAATATTTTCATGGTAGAGTTCTGTGAAGGGATCATGCTTCATTATTCCTTAAAAAGCATTGGGAATTGGTAGACAATGGGATAATGTAAAATCTTAACAAGATAAAACATAATAATTAATTACTGATAGAAATAACATATTCTTAGATTATGATCTCTAACTATTTTTTATTTCTACTAGTAAAGAAAATGTTTGGCGTCCTCATCTGGTTCGCATTGATGATTTTCAGTTGTATGTCCAAAAATGTTATCATAGAGTGGAGGTTAATGATGAAGAATCGTGGAGGAAGTCACAATTAGAGTTTTTGTACTATAGCCCAGAGAAGCATGAGGCATCTGTTTCATATTCAACCATATAAGAATGGATATTGGTGGTTGAGATATATTTTAGTTCAACTTGTTCTTAGATAAAGAAAATTGTTTAGTTATCTATGATGTTCTTGGGTCAAGTAGTGAGGCAGTAGTGGTCTAGGATCTTTATTGATCAAAACGAGTATATAGTATCAAATGAATAGTTCCGTGAATAGTTCTGAGAAGAGTTACTATTTTCAACTGAAAAGGTGGCTAATCATTAAAATATGATCCACATCAACTAGGTCATTCTAGCTTGTTAGAAGTGAGGTTCTATTTTAGGAACCTTCTGTGATATTATTCAGACTAGTTTCATTTTGATGATCCTATAGTGAGAATCATTGAAGAGTATTTACCTCCATATGTCAAGTTCTAGGTCATCACATTTATCATAATGATGTATCATGAGTTGATGGCTAGAATACAGGTTATTGAGATGAAATTATCTAGAACAATATTATTACAATAAGATAGTTGTCTGGATTCCCCATGATGGAATATTATGGTCCATGGTTTCCATATTCCTAGACGGAAGATATTTTTATTGTCAGGGATATCTCTAAACCCCCATTTTATAGTTTTTCTATGGTTGGTGTATCTTAGACAAATTCCAAGGGACCACATGAATTTTTTTCATTGTGTGTTTATTTTATCATTTGTGATAGTGACTAAAATTTCTAAAAAACTATCACACTCCAAGTGATATTCATTATTCCTCCCCCATTTATGTAGTTTCATTAGATGCATAAGAAGAAAGTTGTTCCAGATTGGTATCAAAAAGGAGGATACATGTTATATAGAGTAATTCTCTGAGATGCTCATCTTCCTTGGAGAGTAGAGTGTGGCCATAGATTTGGTCATCAATAGGGTCAGAGAGACCATGATGTAGGTCTTGGTCAACTTCTTGTGTAGTTATATATCTTTCAAGGTACCATTATCTTGTTTTCTACATGGCTGAATTCTTTATGGGATTCAATAGAACCAAAATCAATTATATTATATACAATTATGCATACTATGGGATTTGAGGTGGAGAGGCTTCTAATTCCATTAGAGTTTACTAAACTAATTAGAGTTTAATATTAAATGTATGTAGTGTGTAAAGAATATGTTGTAGTATTTTAGAGACACCACTCATTGATATATTTCCATGGTTTATGGATACATCCATAAAAAAATAATCCATATTGATTGACTATATTCAGTTCATGCTATTGTGGCTTCCTTAAGAGGCAATTTGTGATCTGTGATGCTGATTTAGATAAAAAAGTGATTGATGGTGGGGGAGAATACTATATGGGTTAGATGAATGTTTAGTCTATTTATTCATTTATTTAGGATTAAATAATGAGAAAGTTTTAAGTTCAATGATCAGTGCTTCCCATGGTTTTAGAGAAGTATGCTGATGTATTTCTAGACAATTTTGTAGCATTACCCCCTCAACAAGAGATAAATTTTTGGATAGATAAATATCCCAACGTGTCTCTTATATCAATGTATATATAAGGGTTTAAACCTTATAATTTGTGAGAGTAACAAGTACAACTTGATAATATGTTGCAGTGGGTTTTTATCTATATATTTCAGGTTAAGGGGAATCTACTTTTTTCAAGGAGAACATTATTGGTGGTTTGTGGATTTTTATCATTTAACTTTTCTTGAACTAAGTGATAGATAAGAACCACAATCATAAACCATCGATTGATGAATTATTATATAAGATTAAGGGATAATGTTGATTATAAAAGATCAATATACATTTACTTATCATCAGATATGGGTGAAGGATGAGAATATTCAAATGACTTCTTTCCATTTTTATTATGGGAAATATGTGTTTATTTTGATGACTTTAATTGTGTAAAATTATCCATCAAAGTCCATATGGATGATAAACACAATTTTTATAGAGTTACTGGATTATAACATAGTGGTTTTAATCCATGAAATTATTTTGTAATAAACTTCTCAAGAGGAGAATTATAGGAATATATATATATATATATATATATATATTTGGGAGTTTTTCACCATTTGAAATTGTTTATGATGTTTTAAAATGGTGATATTCAGGGTCGTGATGTATGATTCATGTAGAATGTCAAGTACCAATAGGGAGTAGATATAGATCAACTGAATTTAGATGTGGTTGATTCATGGGAACCTCCCATGACTGTGGCATAGCTTCATAGTTTCCTCTGACTTGTAGGGTATTAAATATATATCGTTATATATTTCAATTGTGTTAAGAATCCTCTGAAATCATAGACCTAATTGGATCATACGTTTTTTAACCAACCAATGTTAGGCCAAAATGTTACAATAAGGATAAATGTATCACTAGTATGGGAAAAATTGAATTTATGATAGATTATTATTTTATATTAATATTCTTGTATATCAAACTTTAGTGCCTATTAATGATTTATAACTATGCTAAAAACAAATCATTCACACATCTATATGAAAGAAATTATTGACATGGTTCTCTAGTCCAAAAGAGTTTCTAGTCCTTAGAACTGTTTGAAAATAATCCAATATCACACAATACACTATAAAAAACCTTTTTATATCGATAAAACTAGTAGGATATACCCTTAATCATTCATATCACTATAATCAATACAACAGTGCACACAATTATTCTAAACCAATTGAGTAAAAATTGTTTTTGAATTTTTTTGGAAACCTTCATCAGTTGGTTCCAAAAATATTACTTTACATCCTTATCATATTCCACTTTCCTAATTATTCATAACCCAATTCTTCATTTTCCAACCATGTAGTAGGTAGAATCAACTATTCTATACATTATTACAAAATTTAAATCTGATTACTTAGTTAGATTCATATGTTTGATTGTTTTTGTCTATAAAATAGATATGAAATGGTACTCTAGAAAAAATTCCAAAACACTTATTATTTTTCCAAAAATGATATTATGATTACATGGTCTAATCTAGTGTCACTCAAATAACTTTTATTTCATATGATAATTCTTTCTGGACAACATTCTAAGTAAAACTATTTCCCAGTACATATTCTATCTAACCAATACCTAAACACTTTTTTTGTTCTCTCTCTCTCTCTCTAAATATGAACGTTGATCCATCCTTACAATGTAAATTGTACTTATTTCTATTTAGTAGTTTTCCATTAGAGGAATGGTTAGGAGGATACTTTCACATTCTTTCTCATTAGGATTACCAAAAACAAGAATTTCAAATTCATTTCAAATTCATCATTGACTATTTCAATGATTCTAAAATATTATTGATTCTTCTAAAAACTTCTTGAAACTTATCATAAATTATCTATTCTTCGGACATCTTAATTTTCATTGGGATAACAATAGTTATTCAAATATTTTTCCATATTATGATGAAAAAATATGTAAGTAAACATAATCTCATTTGTTTATCCATACCATTTGAAATCAAATCTGATCTGAAATATTCTCATTAATGTACTTAATAAAAACTGAAAACCCATTCATTATTCTATAAAAATTGTTACATCTTCAGTATAATTTACTTTATTTTATTTTATATTATCAAAGAGATGAATTCTTGTTAAACACTCATGTGTAAAACTACTATAAAATATCCTAACAAAAATTTTTAGCTGATTCTTCCTAATCATATTTCAAAATTATAAAAATTTTAAAAACACTTTGGAAGCATTATGAAATTTCTCTTTTTATCTAATATCTCAAATTTTCGTCAGACCACATCTAATGTACTCCTATGTATAGCGAAAAATCATCATCTAACCACACCCGAGGAATCAGACTCTATTTTCATCTAGTGTATCTGTTTCATGTATGGACCTATGACTGTTTAACCACTAGATTAAAATAAAGACATCCTTTTCTCACTTTTCCCAAACAAATAAAAACACATTTGTTTTATGAACATTATTCACTACATTGTTTATATTCATCCACATGACGAATCTCTGTTTTCATCTGGACTATCGGTCTCAAAAACTCTAACTGTGTTACTTCATTGATCCCTACAATTCCCACATACAGATCTATGTAATATAGGACACCACACCTGACTTTCTATTAAAAACATTGTTTTTTATGGTTCAGTGTCATTAATCCTCTTATTGATTGGTGTAACACCATGTTTAATGGACCGTTGTCAACAATGACTACATTATTACTGATCATTTTCATGTGATGATTGATCCTACAGAACTGTTTGATTGGTGAATAATAAATTTCGATGGATTACTTCATCTAATGAAAAGTTAGATATTTTCCTTCACAAACCATCTACCTTTAGTAACTTCAAATATTTCCAACCATTATACATTGTATGTGTCAAGTTATTCTCATAATAATGAATATATAATTTAAATAATTTGACATTGAAGACATTATTCTTCCCAAAAATAATTCTTTTAATCACGAATTCATTATGACGTTGAGTAATTTTATGATCTCTATATAATCATAATATTTACATAGGATGGTTATATGACATCATAGTATTCCCAAACCTCCAGCCATTCCATCCAAAACACACTCTGATGGGCCCCAATTATATTGACTCGAACAACATCTCTACCTTCCTATTAGAAGGGACAAATCAAATTTTCTATAAGTTCATCATTTTGAAATAAAAAAACCAAAAAGTTATTTATTTAATTAATGTATGACATATTGAAAGAAATTAATATTTCATAACATATTCTCACTCTGAAAAAAACCATCATACTTAATTTAATGCATTTCTTATAAAAAAACATCTTTAAGAAACCTTATATAGAATTGAAAACTTAAATTGATAATATTTATTATTGATTCCTGCTTGTCCCTTTGAGTATAGTTATCCTTATTCCAATCATCAAAAAAAAAGTGAATTTATTATTTCTTGGTGAAAAAAATATAAAACAACCTACACGAACATCCTCAAGATTTCAAAAACCATCTTCCAAAAAACAAGGTCCCAACAATACTCCCCATTAGATTTTATTATCAACCGTGTTTAATAAATTATATAACATTTTAGCCTCATAATTTGGATTAATTATCAATAATTTTATATCTATGTGGGAAACTCATTGTAGAAAATAATAATCGTTGATAGAAAACAATGCTTCCCCAAATGTAGTGACTTAGGAAACATAATCATGAAAAATCAAAACAGTATAACCATTCCTTTAATCACTTAAAATCATTCCTTATTCCTTTAAAACAATATTCCCTAAACACTAAAAAAATATATTATCCATACACTTAACTTCTTACTTAATAGATGACTCACAACTCCCCTTAAATATGTTCACCTTAAATGTTTTATCACCTAATAATTAATAGATAATTATTAAAAAATCCACCAAAAAATAAAAAAAAATCATAGAATATTTTACATAATGGAAATAAAACAATATATAATCCTTGGAGAGAAAAATTTTAGACACTGATGTTCAACCATAATATAAAAAAAACCACATTTGGTAATGGTTTTGTAAGAATGGTATAAATTTTTGCGGATGTAGCGACATACTCTAGCTTCAATTCATTCTTTTCTAAATTCTCTTTGATGAAGTGATATTTGATATCAATATGTTTTAAAAATATAATGTTTTACTATATTTCTTGTGTAGTTTAAAGCACAATATTTATCACAGACCAAATATAGAGGTGACATGAATTCAAAAAGTATTTTTTCGAAATAAGTCTTCATCCAAATCTGTTATATTGTAATTTGAGTTCTAGCAACAGTCTCAACTATAACCATTCTAGGAAAAATATAATTTTATTTCTTTGTTTTCAGAAACACACAAAATTACCCCCAAAAATAAAAAGTACAACATATATTGATCCTATATCTTCTAAACTTACTCACCAATAAACAATTTTATAACTAAACAAATCAATTCAGTCTAAGCTGTTATACCTGATTCTGAAATCTATTATGCCTTTGATATTTCTACAAATTATTTTTTCAAAACAATGCTTTTCATTCATTTGGAAATTATTGGAATCTTTAATATATGGTAACAAAAAAATTGGTCTTGAGATAGTCATATATAAAAAACATCCTATCCAGTTTTCAAACACTTTAGAGTAATGTTTCTTAAATTCTCTATATTTACACAACCTGGTTCCCACGGAAATTGGTGTGGAAGGATGTCTCTAATTATCTAGGACATAGATCATTAAAAGATCCTTAGTATACTTTTCTGGAGAATGAAATTTGTTTCTCATCATTTGTGAGATCTTTTAACCAATAATGTATTTCAATCAGTTAACAATAGTCATTTCAAATAACATATTCATCTCTTCAAAAAAAACTTTTCACTTGTTCATTCACCATTACCAGGTGTGAAAATATTATCAAAATATACAACAAAAATGAGGGATATGTCCAGAATTTATTTGATGTACGTAGTACTATCAACCCATACATTCAGGAAAATATCAATCTCGAAGTAGGTATAAAATTTTTAGTAACACGCCCTTGGATCGTTCTTCAGCCCATAAAAGTATTTCTTCAACATTGACTCATGAAATTTTTCATTACAAATTACAAAACCACATGTTTGATAAATATTAAGATCAATAGAAACTTCTCCATTTACAAATGATTATTTGACAACCATAAAAAATATAACAATGTTATAAAAAATTTAATGAAATATTATAATTGATTATAACTATGCCACTGGATATAAAGTCTCATTAATTTGAATCCCACTTAACTATGATAAACCATTACACACTAATATCCTTTATTTTCTTTTACCATATTCATCAATCTTCTCATTCATCCATATTATTTTATTATAGGAACTATCATCAACACTATATTCAACCTTAGTAGTATATAGTTTGATTGAGGTAGACCTTATATCATCACAATAACCTACCCAATAAACTTTTATAAATTGAAATAGAATTAGAAATATTACCTTAATATTATATATCCCAATACTAAAATTTCAATTAATATATCTATGCACTCTCATAGGAAATATAATACGTGAATATTGTGGGCAATAAAGACATCTATCACTCAGAGAGACAATATATAAACATAAAATTCTAGAATCTATAAGTTGATACATGATTTTAATATTTCTTCTAATTTCTAATTGATTTACACTCTCTCATGAACCATATTTTTATAAATTAATAACCATCAGAATTGGTGTGGGAACTATATTTGAATTCCCATCAAAAAAATATTGAACAAAACTCATGAATACATTTTGTGTGATAGTAAAATAAAATTTTCAAATTTTCAACACTTGTATTTTTAAGAATTTTCTCAACTCATTAAGCATGGAAATTTAAAAGTGTTGACAAATTTGATTGTAAGAATATTGAATAAAATTGTTATAAGGAACTAAAAAATAATTCCATCCACATTGAAAATTATAATAATTTTACTTCTATATATTTTTTTGATAAATATATAGTTTCCCACATTTCCATTAATGAATTTTAAATTCTTCAAGTCACAGTCAACTGTACAAAAACAAGGTCATAAAGATTATTTTAATCTGTATGGATACTTATTCAAATTTTATATCTTTTTTACACAATTTTAAAGAACAAAAAAATTCATTTTCCCAATATGAAAGACATAATCAATCATTTAATTTAGAGGGTATATTTTACAGCCATTAGATACAATATGTACTAAATGTAGTATTTTACAACATGTAATATCTATATAGTACACTAAATTATATTATGAGGAATAGTCTCTTTAATATATTAACATTATCCTTGAACCTTAATCTTGTTCTGAAACCCCCACTTAGTCATAATAGATTTCTAATCATCCAGAATTGGAATGAGTTCCATAGTGAAATTGTTATCATTTTTAACACTTATTCTATATACTTAATCCCCATATTATTTTCCATAGATTCTATAACTTATTTTGGATAAACCTGAAAGATAATAGATGTAATATTTTCAAACCTCAATATTCATCCCTTTGGATATTTTTTGTGTTCATTATATATCATCATTCATTTAGTTTCAAGTACAAATTTTTTTCTATAATGATTTTTATATCCCAATATGATTCAAAAAAATTTAATGGTTATATATATAATTTTTTTAGGATCATTATTTTCACTATTATGATCTTACTCAACTTCTAAAACATGGGGATTTTGTATGGAAATAACAACAACTTCATTTCCAAAATTAACTTTTCTAATTTCACATTCATTATATGGAACTATGGTATAAAAAATTATTTTTGGACATAGATTCATTAATTTGTATCGCATAGAATTTAAGAACATTATGCAACCTCTTCTTCCAACATCAGTACCTTCTACCACTTTATAGAAATCACAAAATATAACCCAAATGATATATTTTTTAAAAAATTCCAACGTTTTATTTTTTAATTTTTATAAATCATGGACTTATATATACTTATAAATAGTCAATTCTAGTATTCATTTGGAACAAAATTTCAAAAACGTATTTTCGTAACCTTGTCATAGTAAATACATTTTCTAGTTATGAAAGCCCACGTAGATAGAATCTGTCTAAAATAATTTTGAGAGACTATACTCTGTGAACATTATTCTCTCACCTCAACACAATATCATAATATATTCTAGAATTTAAATTTTGATTGTTTTTATATTGAGGGATAAATATTGTTTTATACCATGGTTATCAAGAAAAAATATCAATGTTGTACCATTAAACTCATAACCATTATCAAATAATAATTTCATATTTCACATATATAAATCAGTATGAAATGTTACTCTATACATTTCAAACTTGTTCGATTCCATGGATTTTATATTTAAAAACATAATAGTAGTAATACTAGTTTTTAGATTAGTAATGATGATAAATGAGATATCACTTTATGTAATATTATTTCTCATGGATCAATATAAATCATAGTGTATAAACTCTAGAGGCTTAGTGGTATAACTTTAAACTCTATTAATCTTCCATTGACTTCGTGTACCTTTTTGGAAGGCCACACAATCATTTTTTCTTTCCCATTTGATATGATGTGAGCCCATCCCCAAATCACCCCTAGTAACATATCTCCAGTTTCACTTAAATTGATAACTCAACCTTCAACTCCACAATTTATTTACATTATTTTGACTCAAGTTGGATGAATACTTTGATTATATAATAAAAAAACTATTCACAATAGTTCTATCAATTGAAGTAATAATAAATCTATCATAAATTATTTAGATGATAAAAAAGTTTTCAAATAAACATCACCTAATTACTATAATATCACAACAAAATCACAAATAATAGATTAGTTTAGAGTCCATAAACAAGTAATTCATCTTTTGATTTCAATTATGAGCCTCAATTACATATATGCTAATGACTTTGAACGTTGAGTATCATTCATTTTTAAAATTACCCATCATGTTTTTAACAATAATTAATTATATTTATATATCCAAATGTTTTTGAAGAGTGTACACTATTATATATCCATAACATTATCCCCATATTTTCTTTGAATGACACTTCAAAAAATCATGACTTTTCAGATAGAACATCCTATTTTTAATTTTGTTTACATAGTTATCTATTTATATTGACATGGAAACATGGAAAATCACTCGACTCCATATTAAAAATTCTTATCACATAATCCATAGACATGATCATGAAAATAAAATGTGTTTTGGACATGCATCACAAATGAGTAAAAATTAAAACTATTTTTCATAATGGCTTGACACATCAGTTTTCATAATTTACCCCCTATATTCCTTTATTACATAATTACAGGAGAATAAAGTGGGATACTAGAATAGATTTTATTTATTACCATAATATCCATAAAACAATAATTGTACCTTAAAAACATTTCATTCATTAAATTATTGAGTCCTCTTTTTAAAATATGCTCGATGTCATTAACAATAATCAATCTTTTTTCTAAAAGGTTATAAAGAATATTGATTAATTTGATTAAACTACAATACATTTAATCCAGCATAATTTTATAACTATTTATATTATACTAGGATGGACTATATTACTATTTAAACCCAACAATATTTGATAAAATATGTTATACAAATTCCAAAATTCAAGTTTTTGATTTGGCTAATGCTGATGTACAAGGGATCTAAATTGGTTGAGAGGATCAAGATATTACATTAAATTACTTTTAAAAATATATTTTCTATTTTTAAGAGCTTTTTAATCATGAAGAAACATTGAATAAATTTGATTAATTTCCTCTTATGTAGTGGCCATCAAATTATATGAATTTTTTATTTCTCTTTCATGTTCAATAAATTTCAACTTGATAAATATGACATAACATATATACTCATTTTTCATGATGTGAAACTCATATAAAAATTTTATCTACCACTAAACCCCATTCTTGAATGTTCTAAATTCCTTATTGAGATAACTATTTCGTTTTAAGATAAAATTCATGTTTTATCAATATTACATGAATTATTTGTTTTTGAACTCATTATTTATCCAAAATTTTGGATGCATTTAATTTTCCTTCAACATCATCCATAAAGTTGTTTGCTTTTCTATCACATTAATCCTCTAAATCAGAACATCATGATGAGATTTCTTTTTTACTCTTCATGCAACATGCTTCTCTTCTTCATTTTTAGTGACTTCCTTCTATTTACCATAAATTTATTATCAGTTTTAGAAGAATAATGATATGAAATCCACTTTGTTTTATATTTTTTATCATCAATAAACATAGTAAATTTATTATTAATATGAAATTATATATCAAAATGAAAAATTAACCCACATTTAAAATTTATATATTGAATGTTTACTTGTATTTCCAATAAACCATATTAGATATTCAGATATGGTAGCTAAGATTTTCATGTGATTATCATCACTCTCATCATTTTCATATGAGTCAATTCGAGACTCATCAACCTATAATTGAGCATGATTATATAAATTAATTGAAAATACATCTCATCCATACCCTTTTATTCAAACCTGGTGATGTTATGAGCTCATAATTAAAAGGGTTATTTGTATCTAATTAATTCAAATATCATCATTATCATTAATAGAATATATTGTAGGATCTAATCAATCAAGGGGGATTCTAAATGTTTTTCGGAAAAATAGAGAGTCCACATTATTTTATCAAAATATTATTATATAGTAAAGAAACACATTCAACATAATGAAGTAATCTTACACATTCTCATCATTATCCACGCAAACATATTTAGATTTGTCCCTCTAAATCTATAATTTTGATTCGTGGATATAATACTTCCCATATTATGTGTAATACTATTTTCCCTGTATTTCTTAAGATGTCTTCAATCCCCTGAAATTAGTTTAAAATTTTTCTTGGAGTGATTCAAATATTGCAATCCTAGAATCCTCATTAGTCACACAGTTTCTCATGTCAATAAATTCCAAAAATCCATATTTTAAACAGAATAAACAACAATAATAAAAAAAACTGACATCGAAAAAATATAAAAATATATATGGTAGAAATATATTATTCTGACAATAAATCATTTCCCATCATAATAGGTAACTCCCATGATATTCACAGTACACCAAAAATTCATACATTAGGTAAAAAACAATTGTATCTCATTGATATAATGGATCTAATAGAAAATGAATTATCTATGTCAATTAGTACACCACATGGTGGTCGTAGAATTAGAGGTGATCATTTTATCAAAATATATTATTTTTGTAGTTATGTACATAAGTAAATTGAGATTAATATTCCTTTATCATTATCTATTCTAATCCCATTTTAAAAAATAAGAATAATAAAAAAATACAAATAAATTTGAAAAACATCATCCACCATGTGATATTATAAAACATTCTAGGTTTTGGCCATGTTTTAAGAAATGGAATATCAATAATTCAAGGGTGATTATAATAAATGGTTAGTGTAATTACTTGACTATTGATATGGAATTTGAAACATAGTAAAATTATTTATAAGGGATATCATTTTTCTTGTACTACCATACTAAAAAAACTTTAACATGAATTTTTTTTAAAATAGGAACATCATATTTGATAGCATGGATGGAAACTAACACCATGAATAGAAGATAATGAATAAAAAAATGATATGTATCTTTATAAATATATTCGTATCTTGAATAAATCACAATGAAAACAACACTAGATTTTAAAAAAACACAATATTATACCAAATTTTCTTTATTTAAACATGAAAATTATAACCATGATGATAAGTTGGAGGGTATGAATATGAAAAAATAAAATTATGAAAATTTACATTTATTAAAAATTTAAAAAATAATTTTTTAATTGATTAGAAAAAACATGAACCATATAAATGAAAAAGAAATTTTCTCTATAAAACAATATTTTTTAAAAAAGGGGTTTTGACATGTGTTTTAAACATAATATAAAAAAAATTTGAACAATGTTGTAATATTCTTTTGATGAAATAAGATTCTTTTTTGAAATCTACATTCCAAAATTTTCCTTTCAGGGAATTTTTTTAAATACATGAACATATAACCTTTATAATGAAAAGTGAAAAAGCATTTATTAAAAAAATATTTTCATTTAAATTGGTTACAAAGTTTCGTTATATTTTAATTTTCTAATTTAACATTAGTTTAATTATATTAAAAATTATCAATGTTAGTTTTTTATAATAGCTTTAAAATTAATTTTTTATATTAAAACATTCTATACTTATATAAAATTTCTATTTGGAAACGAACTCTTTTGGGAGAACTTAAATTAATTTTAAATTTAGTTTTTACAATTGTATGAATTTTAGTATTAAAAATGATTCAATATTTGGAATAATAAAAATTTATATTTTCTTATTTCTTCACCATTAGTTTTTTACCAAAATATATACTTAAAATATTAAAAAATAATTACCACTATTATTGTTAAAATGAATTCACTTTAGTTTTAAATTAAAAAGATTAGGGCCAAGATTACCTAAAAACGTTTCTAAGCTATATTTCATATCCATATTTTGACCCATATCACCATATTATTGATATTTAAGTGTTTTTGGATGTCTTTCCCATGAAAGTTAAAAAAATGATAATTTATGTAAATAAAGATAAAAAATGATGCCCTCTTACTTTGAGAATTCAATTAATTTTTCACAGAGGTAAACATCAATACATGATAGAATATGGATGGTAGTATGGAGAATAAATAAAATATTTTCTGATTGGTATTTGATTATAATTTTTAATCATATAATTACTTTAAATGCTTATGCAAAGTGAACACATTAATTATATAATTAATAGAAAAATAAATCAATGATATTATAAATAATTTAAAAAATAAATAAAATTAATTATTATGATACATTAATTATTTAGATATATATATATCATGTCATAAAGCTGGTAAATGAATAGATTAAAATATTATCAATTTTTATATATTTTTTAAAAAATTGAATTTAATGAATAATATAAAACATGATATTAATGTTATTTTTTAATAAATGTTATTTTATTAATTGAAATAAAATTTTAAAAAATAATGTATATTGCTAAGGTATTTATATATGAATTAAAATATCAACTATTTTCTATTAATAGAACAATTTTTTTATATTAACTATATTTACCCCTAATGAATAAAAATTATGTTACCACACGTTATGTTATCTTAGTGTTTTTAAAGTTACATGCACTTTTTTTAAAATTAAATTTTGCTACCAAATATTATTTTTATTTACAGAATTTTATTTCACAATTTAAATAATTTTATAAAAAATATATAATATAACTCACTATATTTTGATCATAACTAATAAATTACCTATATTAATAACACAAGTTACTATAGGTGAAAACTAAATTGGAAAAAGTAAGGAACCATAGACGTTAAAAAAACTATAGGTTTAAAATTTTTTGGTTGGCGGAGGTGTATTTCCAATATAAAATCTATTAAACCATTTATTATAAATTTTTTATCCAATTATGGTGATACTCACTTCCCATTATTTAATTGTTTTGGGTATGTAAGAAAATTCTAGTCCCCAACAACTAAAAACATTCTCTCACTCCCATCACTTCATCAAAGTTATATATCCATGTGGATTGAACATGAACTAGAAACATTTGTCACCATGATCCTTATCCACATTCATGATATATCAGACATAAAAAATGATATATAGTAGGGTACATAAGAAGAGATCTAAATGTGGTTTCTCTATTATAAGGTAATTATCTTCTTTATGCCTATTCTTTTTCAATTCTTCTTTTACAACCATAAATTATATCATAAAAAAATTAAATAAAAAAATATTATATAACATCTTAAAAATGGAAATTATTATTATGGTATAATATTTATCATTCTCCTCTTCCAACAAATGAGAGAAAAAATCTTCAACCATCTGTACGAAAAATTATAGCCACATGAAACACTATGAATGATTTTTAGTTACAAATTACAAGGAAAGTAATATGTATAAACATAATTAATATATTTAATATATATTAAATTGTATAATTTTTTTAAAAAATTATCATATAATACACATCCTTACCTTCATCAATTTTAGGAAATAATATTGTCTATCTTGAGTACCTATAACTAACCATCTCCACAAATTAATTTGATTCATTTTATTGTCAAATTTTCAAAAATGGATCTAAGGATATATCTTAGGATGGAAAATAATATTAATAAAATTAATACCATTAGGGTGATTATTTAATAAAATCATAGGTATAATATCATGAACATTCTTGAGAAAACATCAATGATAAAACAAGGCAATTAACACCTAAAATGTTGAAAATTATGAAATAATATTTTCAAGTATGTGGTGAAAAGTATTAGGAGGATAATATATAGTATTAAATGTATTAATATGGTTCTTTAATAAGATTTTAGTAAAAATATATTTCTTATATAGAAGGTTGGACACATATGAAGGGAGTTGAACGTAGGTTTATGGTTTCTTCTCTTATATTAACTTCTCTTAGACATACTCCATACTCAACACGTACAAATTTTTGGGCTGTATATATTAATTTTTTTTTGATATTATACATCTTGAACCAATTTCTATTTATGGAATTTCAATTATCATATTATATATTCAAAATCACGGGGGTTAAGATTAAAAAGATACCAATGTGGTAAGGGATTATTTCACAATCTGATTATTATTTGGGACTGTTTTGGTTTATGTATCCCCTAGGGAAATTAATTTATATTTATATCATTATATATATATATATTTTCTTTTCATTTAGTTATACATGAAATTTGTAAACATAAATTACAATTTTTTGACTATATGATAGATAAAATGAATCTGAAAAAGTTTTTATTAAAATAAAACATCATTTATATGTTTAGTGAAAAATATATTTTCACCAAAATACATGTCTTCCAAAATGATATCAAATTTTTTAACCACATCATAATAATTTAATAGTGCTATTTTTACAGAATTTTTAATTAATTTATTTTTTTTTAAAATTAATCTTCATGTCATTTGAAAAACAAGGAATGTTTTTGTTTTACCAAAAAGGAGAATCTAATATTTGTTTTAAATTTTATGGAATTAATGGAATTTCCTTCCACCCTAGAAAATGATTGTTTTAGAGAATAAATTATATGTTTAAATTTATATTTTAAATAAAAATTATTTTTATAATATATATATATATATATAACATTTTATTAAAAAAATCTTCAATGTTAGAAGGTTATTTTATTCAAAATGGTTTTAATAACAATATTATGTTTTTTCGATTCATCAATGATAATATCAATTTATTTTATTTATGATAAAATGGTGTTATTTGTTATTTTAATCAACATTATTATTTATTTAAATGTTTTATTATTAGTTTGAATATGGGAGTAAAATTTTATTACCATTCACCATAATATTCTGGATAGTTTTTTAATATGTTTACTTGATTTGGGTAAGTATTAACATTTCAAATGTTCGTTTTTTAAAATAAATGTTAATAATTATTATGTTAAACCCCATTTATATGAGGTATTAATTGGAAATATTATGTGATGGGGGGGTGTTTATAGTTGGGCCCTTGATTGATCGAAATTTCTCGTGATAAAAATTATTTTCCCAAATTAGATGGGATTCTACAAAAAAAATCAATCTTCCAAATTAGTGGTCTTGATTATTTCATACTTCTTCCATTATGAATTTCCCCATTATGAAATTAATTATAAGTATCCATTTATTTTTTCTATTACTATGAATATATATTTTTATGTTTCATTCTCAATATATTATTTACATAAATTTATTTTATCATCATATTTTCATCCATATTAAGTGTAGTTTTGTTATACTCCTCATGAGTTAATAAATTTTTAATGGTCACAAATCCTATACATTTTGTAAACCCTATTAATCCTCTTTAATCTCTCTCATATCATGTGTAAAAAATTATGGTTTCTTTATTCTTTAAATAAACCAATACAGAATCTTATGTGTAATGTTTGATTATTGTAAACTATTATTAGTTTGTGTTATAATGGATTTCCATGGTAAATGATTAAGTCTAGTAAATTATAAGATTATAATTGTTTCAGTTTGTATACAGATATTTGGCTATTTCTAAGAAATCGTGGGTATGCCACTGGTTATGTTTTTCAGGAAAAGGAACCAAACACCGTGAACCAGACACCGTGAAGAAGACACCATGACCGAGACACCCTGACCCGACACCGTGACCCAGACACCGTGACCAGATATCGTGACCAGACCCCGTGACCCGGACACTCTGACCCAGTCACCGTGACCTAGACACTGTGACCTAGACACTGTGGCTAGACACCGTGACTAGACACCATGACCCAAAAATTGAGAACCTGACACTTTGACCAGACACCACATATGTTATACAAGTTCTTGATCTCAATACAATAGTAAAATCATAACTATATCATCTCTCAAAAGGAAAATAAGAGACACCATTTCATGAAGACATCATTTCATGGAGACACCATTTCATGATGACACCATTTCCAGACTGACTGTGACACCGTTCTTTAATATATATTTTTTATTTTTCAATTAAATTTTAAATGATCATATTTGAGTCTTTTAAATTCATTGACATAATTAATATTTATTTGTAAACATATCACCTGACAGTATGAGGTATGAGGTGTTGAATACATATATCATTTCATCTCCAACACACATACTCCATGATTAAAAAGGGAAGTGTGACCCAGAAACAAGAGCGCACGATAACGAAGAAGCATAATCATTCTTGAAAAAAGAACCGACACATACAACTCAAACCCTTTGAAGAACACATGAATAATTATCGAATATAAAGAGCTAAGATACCACATATCATAGTCATGAACATATTCTTATTACCATATCCATGAAGAACACGAGCCATATCAAACTGGAAACTAGAGCATCAGTCCTGCGATACTATGTGTCTCGTAGGAGGACCCGATTCATAAATCTGCATCATCAAAAAAGTCCATAGATATATACAACTAACACTCTGTGCGATTCTAACCTTATCTCAACATTTATTATCTATTGTGTATGGTTTTTATCTTTTGAGAAGTGTGTGTGTGTCTGTATAAAAAACACATTTTCTCCTGCATTAAACTAAAAGATACAATATATCATTCCTATAACATCCTTTTACACGTCTTTATTCCCTCAGATAAGTGTGTAATAGGTCTATGTGTTACCAGTTAACTAATACCCAAAATAAACTGTGGAAGAGGTTATGTGACTTGGATAGTCTTGTACACTATAGTTTACCTTGATCCAGGGTGTGGATCAATTTTATTTATATAAACTTCATGGTGGTAGGTGATCACCATGTGGAGTGGATTAGATATTATCTTGATACTGAACCAATTATTTTATATCATCGATGTTGTTTACTTTAGTTTTCGTTACTTTATTTTATATTTCAGAAATCACTAAATTTACTTTCATAGTAAATCTTGGGAAGAAGTTATAATTAGTTTTCTTTATTAGAATAGCTTCAAAAGTAATATTAATAACTAATACTAAGGTTACTGATAATTAATAGATCTTTTGAGATGTTATTTTAATAACCAAACTTTCATAACTGTATAGCTTTGATTAACTGGGCTATATTTTTTATTTGGGATCCTTTTAAAAAACTGTTCAAACAATATTTTGTATAGATACTCAATTCAGCCCCCCCCCCTCTTCAGTACTCTACTCCGACCAACATTTGGAATCAAACGGTGTTTGTATTTCAGTTATGATCCTATTTTTGACCTTATTCAACTATGATTTGAGTTGTACATTAAAGATCTGAAAATTTCTGTTAATTCTAAATTTCGAGCTCTTTCACTGTATTTATTTATTATAAATAATAGAATGGAAGGTGATGCAACCAACAGACTGCCATTCTATAGTGGAACCAATTATTCCCAATGGATGATTAAAATTAAAATGCATTTAAAAATTATGTGTTTTGAAATTTGGTCTTCAATTATAGATGAGTATAAGATTCCTAATATTGATAGAATCACTTGGGATGATACATTAATGACTAAATATAATAACAATTTCAAATCCATGAATTATTTATATTTCTCATTAGGAGATGAATAATTTAAAAGAATTTATATAAGTAAAACTGTCCATGAATTTTGGGTTACTTTTTGTTTTTCACAAGAAGGAACATCTACTATGAAAGAAATGAGACTTAGTAATTATACTGTTAAATTTTATAACTTTAAAATGAAACCTGATGAGCCTATTTCTGACATGTATATCAGGTTCAATGAAATTATCAACATAATGAATTCTCTTGTAAGAGAAGTTACTACCAAGGTATAAATTATTAGGATTCTAAGATGTCTACGAGACAGATGGATATGAACCTCTGTCTCTATTAGATAATCATGCAATATCAACAAGTTACCTATAAAAGAACTCATTGGGAAACAAATGATGTATGAAGAGGTGGTTAAAGTCAACAAGGAAGGGGTGGATGAGCCCAAATGAAAATATGTGGCATTTATGACCACCACTTCTAGACACGAAGAGAAAGGTAAATTGGAAGTCTCTCTAAAAATATCCAATAGTAAACAATCATCACCTGATAGTGATGAAGATATGTCTCAATTATCTATATGTTTTAAGAGATTTTACAAGAATAATTTTTTTTAGAATGCCTAACTTTAAGGGAAGAAATGATAGACAATAGAAGCTGGAAGAAAGATTGGAAAAGATGTGAGATGTCTGATGAGATATTATGCTATGAATGAAAACGAAAGGGACATATAAATGCTAAATGTCCCAATCTCATGTTCAAAAATAAATAAGGGAACTAAGAGAGAATGTATAAAAAGGAAATGAAAGAAACATGGAGTGCTTATGAGGATAGTTCAAGTGACTCAAAATATTCACATGATGAATAGGCTAACAAAGCCAATATGTGTTTTATGATAAACAAATATAATGTAACACTAGAATCTCTTGTACTCAATATATATTATTTTGGGGAAAAGTGTGACTATGAAAATCTGTCTAATAAATAAAAGTTTCAATACTATAATATTCTTGAAGAGACATGCAATAAAATAAAAGATAAATACAAATCTTAAAAGAAACAACTTTCTCTTACCTAAACTCTTAAAAATAAACTTATTGTAGAAAGGAGGAAAAATGCTCAATTCTCAAAGAAAACAATTAACTAAATCAATCTAATGTACAATTGAAAAAGGATCTTGATTGTTTTAATAATGGTAAAGACACTTTGTTACAAATTCTAGGTAAATAAATTGCTACTAAATATACCATTGGCATTGGCTATCAATCTTGTAAAATAAATTTTGGAAAAACTAATTTTGTCACTAAGTCTGGGACATATAACTTTACTCTTAGTCTTGGAAAACATTCATCTAGTTCAAGATATGTGTAACACCCCAGGTAAATAAAGAATATGACATTTTCACATTTTTTCATATTTGTGAATAAAATATTAATATTACTTTAAAGGGGACTCTATGCCCGGTGGCGTACCCAATACGCAACAACGAGTTTCTTGGGAATCTTACGTTGCACTCTAATAATAAAATAATATTATTTTAAATGGTAGTTAACACCTAGCCTTTGTAATGGCGGGAATGAACAGAACTAACTACAAAATGATTATATATGTTTGTCAAATTTTTTAATTTTTACAATAAATATTAGAGGATTAAAAATGCGAATGAATCCAATTTTAAGCGTAAACATTCTAATATTCTTTAAAAGGTCGATTAACCGCCTTTTGATGGAGAACCTCATTTAAATCCACTTTTTGACAATTATATGTGTTTTATTTGAAAAAATAAAATTCATCTTTAGAATCAGGACATCAAAATTTACTTTGTGTAAATTTTTGGTATTTTTCCGATAAAGTTCATTTTTTAATGAATAATGAAGAATGTTGTATTTTAATTCAAAACATATTTTCAATATAATTTATTTATATGTTTAGATTATATTTTGAATTTTTTTAATGATAATTAGAATATATTTTTACCATTTAATTCAATAGTGTTCATTTTAATTAATTTCACTTTGAAATTGGACTTAAACTAGTGTCAATCTTTTAATAGATATTGTTTCTTAAAAACACACTATTTGTTTTGACATCGGGAATTAATTATTAAATTAATCAATGAAAATGATATGTTTGGAATTTTTTAAAATAGACATCATTTTTGAATTCGGAATATCAAATATAGGTTAGGGTTAATTTTTGGTATTTTTCTAAAAAACATCAATTTTTGATGAATAGTGAAACCACTAAGTGGTAATTTAAAAACTGTTTTTTTATTTAAATGAAACTTTACCACTTCTGTGGTTTGAATTTAAAAAATACAACATACATGGTTTTCATTAGGATGTAAAATGTGGTTCAATGGGATTAAAATAATTTTTTTGGTGAATAGTAACTCTTAATTTTTTAATCACGATTAGAGGTAATTAGTGTAATTTAAGGTAAAGATATGGTTATAATAATATGAAATGACCATGAAACAAGTTATAACATTATTGGATGAGTCATTTCCGACCAAGACAATCCATGGGTCAACTTGAGTACCCCATGGAGCCACTTTGATTGGAAAATGACATTAAGACCTTTTTATTTAAAGTTAAAATTAAAATGTCACAAACATGTGTTGTTTTAGTAAAACAATTTTTACATGGGGTTATATAAGTCAACTTTTTGACTAATAATATTTATTATAAATATAAAAATATTTCAAAAAAATATGATATTTTTTAATAATTTTTAGACATTAAATAAATTAATTTATTTATGAACCGTGATGATGTAGTGATTACCTCATAAATGAACGATTTAAATAAAATGAGAATATAGGATGAAATCTAAGTCGTAAACTTGTCACAAACCTATTGTATGGGTGGATTTGGAAACCTTATATAACAAAACTCTAAATATATCCTTTTGGGACCCTTAAAATCTGAAAATCATTTTATAATAACGTAATATTTTATATCTTTCCAAGAGTGCCCCTCCTCTCCTCTTATAAAAGGCCCCCACCTCTACCACCTTACACATAGCTCTAAAGCCTTTCGCTCTGCCAAAACCTGCCCATTTCATCTTTCCACATCTCTATATTCATCATTGAAGCCTCACTTTGGGCATAATCCTTTCCAAGGAAGCCTTTGTGCTCAAATCAAAGAGAGTTACCCGATTTAAAGGTAATGTCTTCCCTTGTGTTGTTTTGTTTTATTTTGCTTCTCCGAACCCCTAAACTCTTTTTATTACTTCTTTTTGTAACAAAACCAGTATCTTAAATATACTAGGATTTTATTATAAGAAGTATTCTAGCTACACTATCACACACCACCGTCTAATGGTTAATGAACATACTGTTTCTGTGGATGGCGAATTACTGCCCCACAAAACGATGATTGTTCAATATTCTTTTAACACCTTCAAAGGTGTCCATTAAGATGTCACAATATTTATATATTATATATAATATTTTTATGTTTTCCTTAAGCTTCTTTATTTTTCATTTATGGCATACCTTTATGGTTTCCATTATGGGTAAACGTGATATCTTCATTTTAGGAAGTGCGGACTACCGCCCCCTCAAAGTGATTTGATTCGTTAATGACATATGTGGGACGTATAAAGAATGGAATTAATGGTATTACATGTTATATCATACTGTAATTATAATATAACTTTATATCATTATTATTTCATTCCATTTAATACCCAAAAAAAGAAAATTAAAGTAGCGTTCATGCGTTCGTAAGGCTTACCGTCTCCATGAACGGTACATTTCATTTCTTATCTCCAAATGATATGTAATATTATAATTACATATATATAATGGATATATATGTAATATATTACATCTAAATGATGGATATAATTCTGGAATTATAATATATATATATCTCATTTTATTTTAATTCCATTAATATGCCAAAAATTGAAAGTAGCATTAATGCGTACGTACGGCCTACCATCTCCATGAACGGTGCATTTAATTTTTTATCTCCAAAAGATATTGAATAGTATAAAATGAATATATACTGGATATATATGATATTTAAAACATCAATACTATTCTGGATATTATGTACCTATAACTACATGGAAAATTATATTCCAACAAGTTCAATGTTTACTCATGTACCAAACATCGACAAAAACGTCTGATATGAACTCACTTTATTAACCAATTATTATAACATTATAGTATGTGATATGAACTTAATAATAATATTTAAACGATCTCCTTAAGAAATTATAAATTTACCATATTTTATTATTTAGGAGATTAAAGAACGATCGAGTCATGTCGGACACGAGGTATGGGATCCTACCTCTCTCTTTCTTTTTAAGTACTCTCTTTTATGTCATTTCTTTTAAGATCATCTCTCTTATGATTGGGGATGTTATTTTATATTCATAATACTTTAATTTTTATGTTAATATTATGAGAGACCCTATTTGATCTCATAAATCCATTTTTGGAAGTTTTAAGTGGCGATGTTAGGCTGCCGAGTTTTTGTAAGGGATTTTTCATCTCACTTTTATTCCCGTGACATTTATGCTATGTTTGACACTATTTCCTTTGAGTGGTGTATGTACTGCCCATTATTATACACTTTGTGTAGTAAAATTTTATTTATGAGTATTTAAATCTTCATTTTATGACCCTTCTTCAATGGGGTGTACGTTTCGAATGTTACCCAACTCGGTAAGGGGACCTTTCACACTCCTCTTTTTCAAAGACTTCTTTTGTTATGTCTTTTAATTCACATAATATTATATTGGGATATGTTCTCATATATCCTTACTGATGAAAAATTTATTTCCAAGTGATGAGATACAATTTTCTCTCTCATCAACTAATGTTATGAATTTTAAAGTGACACCATTAGGCTGTCGAATTTTACCAAGGGAACTTCTTAACCCAATTCCGATTTCTTTGGGTTCAACTTGTAGTTATTGAATATGTAATCCTATGAATATGTGTGAATTACCTATGGTTTTTTTACACTTAATATCCACTTATATTGGGTGTATTTATATTTTTCACACATAATTATTATATTGATTTATCCTTAATTTAAGGATACCTTATTTATAAGGGATTTCATCTAATTTTACAATTCTATTGAGGCTTAATTGTTGTAATGCACCAATTCAATCTTATATGGTGTATATACTGTCATTTGGAATAATATATCATGAATCCCTTTATTCTCATGATATTATAATGTTCTGATTAAATGTTATTCCTCAAATTATTTTATTCAAGTGTCTCTCATTTTGTTAAAAACCCTTTAACTAAAATATCATTTTAAATGTTTTAATGATTTATTCTTATAAATATTTCTCATTATTATCCATGTTTTTAAAATGGTTTTATGGATTTATTTATATGGATATTAATAGTTTAAAATGTTAAAATCTTTAAAGTGGTATGGGAAACATTGATTCAAAAATATCTTTATTAAACGTTTTAAATGGTTTTGAAAATGGGTTTTAGAATGGATTCATTATTTCAATATCTTAAAATGTTGTATTGTTATTACAATGTGGGTATAATATAATTACTTTGTGTTTAAGTTATGTTCTATGATTATGTTATGGTTTTTGGGAATTGTTTATGAATACGGGTGGTTCCGTCATAAACTAAGGGCTGGTGAGCCCGATATATCTCTCCAATGCATTGGGTAATGTGAAGAGGTTAAAAGTTATGGTTTCTATGAAGAGATTTAGGGAATTTACTATGATGGGTATTCCAAACGGAACCATGATGGTTACTCCCAATGTATGAATGTTATGAATGCCTCAATTTACCTTTATGCCTTATGATTTCTCTGATTTATTCATGATTTGATGAGGTATGTGAAAATGATTATGTCTTATGAGTAAAGTATGATTTCATACATGGACTAATGTTTTCTTTTAGTACTTTTATACCCCTTACTGAGCTTCTTATGATCATCCCATGTTTTTGAAATGTTTTTCACAGGTCAAGGGAAAGGTGCTTGATATGATGATACTGTCAATGAAGTGTCAAGAAAGAATCCATGTTTTATTTTAAATATGTTTCCGTTGATGGGAAAAACGAATAATATCGTTTATGTAACCACTTTGTTTAAATGTGGAATGTTATTCATGATTTATGATCTATTTCTCTAAAACACTAAACCTTAAAAGATCCTCAATGTAAATTATTCATTTAATTCAATATTAAGTAAGGTTTAAGTCCATGGCCTTATATTATGATACACTCTCTACTATTTGAAGCTTTTTTGGACCAAATAGATTTTATTTTCAAGCACTTTACATAATGCTTATAGGAATCCTATGAGGTAGATGTGGGATCCTAAAGCACTAGTCACCAATATTATTGGACACAAACAAATATGGGTACCAAAATATTTTTTTACTCAACTATTTTGTAGGAAAGATTCTTAAATAGATCTTTTAAAAGATTATGCTACTTAGATACTGGTTGTTAAGGACACATGACTGGAGACAACTCATGCTTCAATAATTTAACAAAAAATGATGGTGGACCTGTCACCTTTGGTTACAATGACCATGGAAAGATCGTTGGACTTGGAAAAATTGGTAACTCTGACTCAGTTTAAATTTACAAAATAATTTTTTTGATGGATTGAAATATAATCTACTTAGTATTTCACAACTATGTGATGATGAATTCCTTGTTAAATTTAAAAAATGATTCTTGCAATTTTTTAAATTCTAAATATGAGTTAGAATTTTCTGTATTAAGAAAAAAATACCATGTTAACATATATTCTTTAGTTTCTCAAAATGCTTCATATTTATGTGTATTTCATAAAGAGTCTTGGGTTTAGAAGAAGATACTAAGACAGTCTAATATTCACTACATTAGAATGTTAACAAGAACATGTTTTGTCAAATACCATCACAAACAAGAGTTTCTAAATAATAAAGCGTATAATCCTTGTCCAAAGGGAAAGAAACAAAAAATAATCTTCAAATGAATGAAATAAGTGTCAACTTCTCAACCTCTAGAATTAGTTTACATTTATTCGTTTGGACCATCTATAGTTTCTTGTTTAAATGGGAATAACTATGTTTAAGTTCTTGTAGATGACTTTTCTTGATATACTTGGACATTATTTTTGTCTCATAAAATTAAATCCCACTCTGATTTTATCAATTATTCCAAAACTATATAAAATCATAGTGGAAAATGAATTAAATCCTTCAGAAGTGATCATGGATGTGAGTTTGAAAATATAGAGTTTGAATCCTACATCTCAAAAATGGCTACAGTCTTAATTTTAAAGCCCCCAAAACACCTCTATAGAATAGATTTGTTGAAAGAAAAAATATAACCTTGCAAGATATTTCATGAACCATTCTTAGTGAATATGACATACCTATTTATTTTGGAGTTTAATATGTAAATACCGCATTCTATATTATCAATAGATTATTTATTACACCCATTCATAAAAGAACTCCATATGAGTAATGGAATAATTGAAAATACAAAGTTAGCTAATTCAAAGTATTTGGCGGAAAAGTCTATATATTTAATAATAAGGAAAATCTTGAAAAATTCACATCCAAGAGTGATGAATGAGTATTTCTAGTATATTGATTCTATAGTAATGCCTATAGACTCTTCAACAAAATAACTAAATTTTTGGAAGAATATTTTCATTTCAAATTTGATAAAATAGATCCCCAGGATCCTATGACCACTCTAGATAACCTGGATGATGATATATCAAATATGGACATTAATTCAAAATCCACTAACCATCTAGTAAATGAATCTTTGAAAACTTATAGTTCTGGAAATTCATTAGATTCAAGTCTTATTGATCCCAAACTTGTTGATGATCATAGAAATAACTAGCCCTTTTTCTTGAGATGTTAGAACTCTTGAGAACCATTCTTTAGATGATGTTGTATGAGACTTAGATAAAAGGACTCAAACTATAGATTCTCTTAGAAATCATGTTAAACATCTAGTATTCAGGTCAGAACTTGAAACAAAAAACATTAATGATTCCATCAATGATGAATTTTGGTTATTCAATATGTAAGAAGGGCATAATCAGTTTGAATGGAACAAAGTTTGGAAACATGTGGATAGACCCAAAGAAACATTTACCATAGGTACTAAGTGGTTGTTTAGAAATATTGTAGATTAAGCTGGTAACATAGTTAGAAACAAGGCTAGATTGGTAGCCTAAGTCTATAGTCAAGAAGAAGGAATAGACTAAGAGGAAACCTTTGCACCGGTAGCTAGACATCAGAGCATCATAATTCTAATTTCTTATGATGAACATATGACTTTCAAACTATATCAAATGTATGTTAAAAGTGAATTCTTTATTGGGTATGTAGATGAGGATGTATTTGTTGAGAAACCCACTGGTTTTACAAATCCTCATTTTCCCAATATGTTGTTTAATTGTCAAAAACATTATATGGATTAAAACATGCTCCATGAGATTGCTATGATAGATTAAGAACTTTTATTATTTACAATGGTTTTAAAAAAGTAATGGTTGATCCTAACATTTTTATAAAATGATTATAAAATTAATTTTTAGTAGTTCAAATTTATATAGATGAAATTATCTTTGGATCAACAAATTTTTTTATGTATTGAGTTTTCAAAAATGATGCAAAACATATTTGAAATGAGTTTAATGGGAGAGATGAAATTATTTATTGGATTTAAAATATATCAAAATAAGGATTGTATTATTTTAAATCAATGAAAATATACTTTAGATCTTCTAAAACGTTTTGGCCTATATAGCACTAAAAGTAGTGACTGTCCAATGAGTACTACTTGTATGTTGTATCTTGATGAAGATGGAAAGTATATTGATCAAACCACTTATTAAGGAATGATTGGAAGATTACTCTACTTAATTTCTAGCTGAACTGACATTAGGTTTAGTGTATGTATGTGTGGTCTCATTTTCAAGAAAACCCTATGGAATCTGATTTATATTTTTTTTAAAGAATTCTAAAATACCTCAAGAATACACCCAATCTAAGAATATTCTATCGTGGAAGGAAATCATTTGAGATAGTTAGTTATCATGAGGTAAAATTTGGTGTTTTTACGTTATATAGAAAAATAACATATGGAATATGTCACTTTTTAGGCAAGTCACTAGTATCATGGTGATGTAAGAAACAAAAATCCGTTGCATTATCTACTACAGAAGCTGAGAACATAGTTTCTGGTAGTTGTTGTTCAAAAATATTTTGGATTAAAAAGACATTAATATATTAGGGATATCAATTCAGGAATGTACCTATAAATTTTGACAATACAAGTGCTATTACGATCTCAAAAAATCCAGTTTTACACTCTATGACAATACATGTTGATGGAAGATATCACTTTTTGAGGGATAATTCTCAAAAAAGTAATATCACTTCAGAATTCATTGGATATTCTTATCATATTACTGATATATTCACTAAAATATTAAATTATGAAATAATATATGACATCATACCTGAGTTGGGAATGATAAATCATAAGTAGTAAGTATACTTTTCACAGCTTATTGTTTCACAGTTTACGGTGTCTCAAATCACTATCTAAAGATTACTATCTAACTTTAACAGTTAAATAGTTTTACTGTCTTAAAATTTGGTGTTTCATGTTTACGGTCTCACAGTTACCATCTCTCAGTTTCTGTCTAGCACTTACTATCTCCAACTATACGTTCACACTATTTTGAAATCACACAGTTGTGATCTCACTGTGATGGCCTATTATGGTCTCAAGGTAAAATCATGTTGTTCTCTCACATTGAAATCCATTTCCGGTCACACCATAAACTTCTATCATGATCTCACCATAGAGAAACTTTATTATTTTATTTACATACTATAACATGTATCACAGTAATTAATTTTTTTTACATTCCCATGCTTTTGTTTTTATGACGCATCGTATCACAAGATGATATAAAAAATAATGATAGAAGTTCCACTCCTTTTTTCACCTAGGCTACCTTTTCTCAAACCGTAAACCCTTATTCAACCTTTTTCACTCCCTCTCAAACCTTTGTTCAATTCCCCGAATTAAACATCTACCGACAGCATCTTCTGAGAATCACAGACCTAAGAAGAAGATGAAAATAGAACTGAAGTTAGCACCTGAAGGTCCGTTGAAGCTGAACCTGGTAAATATAATAGTGGTACATGAAAATAAAATGTTCCCCAAGTGGTTTATGTCATGTAGGTTCGTATTATTGAAACTAATAAAACTGAAATGAAGGCTAGATTGGTTAAAAAGGAGGAGAGAACGATTTACCTGAAGCTAGTTCCATAGTTTTATCAGTTCGTTCAATTATTTTTTGATACAGAAGATGGTTTTGTTCTAAGAAACTAGATCAATGGGAAAAGATGTAAATTTTATTCGAGGTTATGGGTACTTGCCTAACCATACCTCAAGAGGTTATCTTTGAGGACAACTAGCGAGGTCATCCACCTCCATGTGAGACCTTCGTTTTGGAAGAATCATTATAAAGCTTAACTCGAAATGAAATAAATAGAATAGCTAGAGCTACTGAGAAAGATAGGGAAACCAAACTTCTGTTCAAATTTGATCAGAATCTTATTATCCCTCACAAAGGGGATTTTTCTACACTCATGTATTAAGATAAATTTTTGATACACCTTATGAATATTGGAAACAAGATCAACCTATGAAAGTATGTTATACTTCATATGTGTGAGTTGATGAAGACAACCTCTAAGTCAACATCCATGATATACCTAAGGAAAATATTATCTATGCTTCACGAAAATGGGTTGGTTGGGCCAGATGAAGAAGTAATTAGGAATTATGAATATTCGTTTTCAAATGTTACAGTTAAGAGAATGAAAATTAGTTGTTACCCATGGAGAAAAGAATTGGTGGAAGATAATGATAGGGTGTTTGAAATGTTTTACAAGGTTGGACACACTTCTAGGCCTAATGATATTTATAATCCTGGTTTGGAACCAAATAAAATCCAGGAATATTATGATGAGGAATAATAAGAAGTGGTTGTTGTACCATCGAGGAAAATTGTTCTGGATGAGAAAGATAGTGAACCTGTTCTCCAAAACATAACTGGGAATAAAATACATGTCCCTAAAGATATTACTGATCTAGAAGAACCTGCCTCTAAAAATGAATATTTTCTTGTTGAAATGAAAAAGGCTGTTCTGGAAGAACAGTTATAAGAACATCTTTCTCTTCAGAAAGAAACTACTCTTGAGGAACACATAGAAGAACACGTTGTTTATGAGGATATCCTATTTGATGAATATTGAATAGAGAATGACATTCAATTATCTAGAAAAGAAAATGGGTGCAGCTATTAGGGATGAGATCTTGGAATTAGATCAAGGATCTAAATCTCTTAGTTCTTAGAAGATACACTTCTTTAGGGGAATCATCACCCGCATCTCGAAAGTGTTGAAGTGCCAAATCTGATTGATTCAAGCTATGTGGATACATGAAATAAATTTCCTATCTATTTTGATGTGAATGAATCCTAGGAAGCCTCAGTGAAATTTATAGATCTATCTACTATTTTTTAATTGAAACCAGTATCTTCTCCTGATATTATAGCTGCAATGAAACCTAATCACATCTCATCTACTATTTCCAAACCTTCACAAGAACCTTCAAACATGGTGAGTAAGGATGATTTAAAAGCAATTGATGATACCCCATTGGCAGGGGTTAAAAATATCATGAATACTCAGCATCATCCTATAACAAAATTGAGTGAAAGAGATGCTTCTCTATTGTTATAGAAGATTATTTGGAAGATTCTTCCCATAATGCTTCATGAAATTCAAGAATTTGTAGTTGAGAACCAACAGTTAAGTGATGAAGTAATGTCTCTCAGAACTATGGTTAAAGAAATACATAGAGTGATGAACTCAAGACCGAAACCTATTTCATATCGTATCGATGATGTTGGTGGACATTTTTCAATAGGAATTAGCTTAACTGATTCTGCCTAACCAAATTTCATTAGCTGACAAGGTGGATGAAAGAAACAAGAAAATTGTTAATGAGATGTGTGAGCTTGTTATTGGACATAACAAGTTGACCGATGAGTATAAGAGTCGTCTAAAGAATGGTATGAATCTACTAATGTTCCTCACTTTAGCTGTTACAGATTCTAGTGCCTCGGAATAATAATCTCAACCCTCCTTGGATAGTGATCTGTGCAGAATAGTTGTTAAAGAAGAACATCAGTCTGTGCACAATGGATTTGGAAAAGAATCTCTATATGTGGTTGTTAAGAAAAGTGACAATGTTCTTGATCTGGTGAGAATTCACTCCAAGATTACTGATGAATCTTAAGAATAAATTACTAATAAGGTGTACTTCTACTTCAATATAATCCTCTCCAAGCATGATATGACCAACCACTTCATGTACCTCGTAGAAAATTGGAAAATCCCTCCTATCACTCAAGCTTTGAAAACTCATGTCTATAAGCTCAATGGTTTCACCCATTTGTTAGAAAAGTTCATGGAGAACAAGGTTTAATATGAGAAAGAAATATATTCTGGCGGTGATATTATTTCTGACTTCATCGAGCTTTATAGCCCTTATATTCATGTCCAGATCACTACTATTGGGGATCTTGTAGTTGCACCCTTGTGACCTGGATTGCCTACATTCTAATACACTACCCTTGCCTCTGTATATATGTTTTTCTCTCAGGCGCTGAGTCAGATCCGACCTGTTATCCCTGACCAAAAATTTCCTCGGTCTTACACTACTCCTACCATGGCCCCCTCTGCTTTTGAATATCTCACATAACCTTCGCTGTCAGTTGGTTCACTTCCTTCTT
The DNA here is from genome assembly GCA_963277665.1 of Viscum album. Lineage (NCBI taxonomy): Eukaryota > Viridiplantae > Streptophyta > Magnoliopsida > Santalales > Viscaceae > Viscum > Viscum album. The sequence continues at coordinate 1,016,764,630 of OY728133.1, read as the reverse complement.
CCACTTCTACAAATGCCCCTCTAGCTTCTCTAGATGTTTCTTCCAAGGGAAAAGAGAAGACAGCTGGTGCTAAATAAAAGTGACTACAATATTTTGATCGGTATATTTGTTGTAATTTTATTTCTTACTATTTTTAATGACATATTTTATTCATATAATGCATTATTTACTATTCAAATCAATTATCTTATTTACTCTTGTACTCTTTTTGATAATCTCAAATGGGGTAGAGACATTCACACTAAGGGAGAGACACATTCACAAAGAATAGATATCTCAGTCAAATGATTTTTGATCATCAAGAAGGGTGATATTGCTGGAATCATCATGAGTTAATCATGTTTTAATGATCACAAATCCTATACATTCTATAAAGCATGTTATTCCTATTTAATCTGTCTCAAATTATGTGTACATATGATTGGTTTCTTTTGGTATTAAAGAAACCTATTCAGGATCTTAAGTGCTATGTTTGATTGTTGTAAACTATTTTTAATTTGTGTTATAATGGATTTCCTTGATAATGATTAATTCTAATCCATTATATGAATATCATTGTTTATGTATGCATACAGATATTTTTCAATGTTTGAGAAACAGTGAGTATGACACTGGTTATGTTTTTCTGGCAAAGAAAACAGACACTGTAACCCAGACACCGTGAACCAGACACCGTGACCCAGACACCGTGACCAGACACCGTGACCAAGAAACCGTGACAAGACACTATGCCCAGACACGATGAACCAAACACCATGACCCATACAATGTGACCTAGACACCGTGACCCAGACACTATGAGCAGACACAATTACCGGACACCATAACCAAGACACGAAGAACCAGACACCGTGACCAGACACTGCATCTGTGCAACCAATTCCTAATCTCTATACAGCTGTGAAATCATAACTGTCTCACTGGTCAAAATTAAAAGAAGAAGACACCATTTTTGGATACATCGTTTCATGGAGACATCATTTCATGAAGACACTATTTCCAGACTAAGTATGACACTGTTATTTAATCTGTTTTATCATTTTTTTAATTTAATTTTTAATGGTCATATTTCTGTCTTTTAAATTCATTGAATTAATTAATAATTTTTTATAGACATATCAACTAATAGTACAAGGTATGAGGTGCAGAAAACATGCATCATGTTGGCTCCAACACATGCACTAGATGATTGAAAAGTGAATTGGGGCCCAGAAATAGGAGTGCACAATAATGAAGAAGCACGACCATTGCTGATAAAATAAATGACACATTAAAATCAATATATATAATGAACACATGAAGCATTATCAAATCCAAAGTGGTGGGATACCATTGATCATAGTCAAGACAATCTTTATATTACCAACTCCAAAATGAAAATGATCCAGATCAAACTGGAAACTAGAGCATTAGACATGTGATACTCTGTTTCTCATAAGAGGACATGATTCTTATATCTATTACATCCGAGGAGACCAGAGAATCAATAGACTAAAACACAGATCACTTCTAACCTTAACACATCATTTTTTATATCTTGTGTGTTGTTTTTAGCATTCTAACATTGTATGTGTGTCTGTATAAAAACACACACAATCTCTTGAATTAAACTAGATGATACAAGATATCCTTCCACTCACATCCTTTTACACTTGTTTATTTCCACAGATAAGTGTGTAAGAGGTCCCTAAGGGACCTCTTAATTCATACCCACAATGAACAGTGGAGGATGTCTTGTGACCTAGAAATTCATGTGAATTATTGTTTACCCTGATCCAAGGTGTGGATCAAGTTTATTAATATAAACTGCTTAATGGTAGGTGATCACCATGTAGAGTGGATTAGGTCTCAGATTATTACTGGACCACTTTTTTTTTATCTTCTATTTTTTTAAAATTAGTTTTCACTAATTTACTCTATAATTAAAAGATCACTAAATTTACATTGATAGATAATCTTGGAAAGAAGTTATAATTATTTTTCCTTATTAGAATAGCTTCAAAAGTAATAATAGTAACTAATATTTAGATTACTAAGCATTAATAAATATTCTGAGCAGTTATTTAAATAGTCAAATGTTCATAACTGTATTACTTTGATTAACAATGATTTATTTATTTTTATTGGGGATATTTTTAAGAATACTGTTCAAACATAATTTTTTATATATACTCAATTCACCCCCTCTTGAGTTATCTACTCTGTCCAGTAGGTTTTTTATCTAATGGCATGTGTTTCAGTTATTTATCATGATATATTGATTATGTATATTTATTCAATATTTCTTCCCCAATATTCTTAATCTTACTAAGCATCTATAGCGAACCATTTCATATATATTGTCATCTATAGTATATATAGAAGTGTTTTGTGATTGATATGCATGTATTCGCTATGAGGAATAATGGTGTTATCAAGAATTAACATTATTTATTTTATATTTTCAATTATAATTGACACTTTATATATATATATATATATTACCATGAATAATATTATATTTTGTCCTTTTTTATTTTATAGATTGTAATTAGTTTCAATGTAAAAAATGTTACCACCATATCTTGGATAATAGAGTCACTTTCTTTATTGACGATATCAAATGATTTTTAGTAGACTCCTTGGGAGCTATATTTGAGGAAAAAAATATACAACTTAACACAATGATATAAATTAAGGTTAAGTATATAAGAACATCCTAATGATTTATTAAGGAAGATATTTTTTGGGTTTCTAATAAGTACATAAATTTGTGGATATTAATATTAGATGTGAATATGGGAAAGTTATTTTGATGTGTAATAAAATTAAGAAATTTTTATCGGGCATGAATAGATTGTTACCTTTTACACAACAATAGGCCTTACTGTAATCTTGGTTTGATAATCCTGAGGACTTTTTTTATATAATTTACATTAAAAACATTATGAAGGATTTAAAAATAGTTTTATGATTTATAAAAATTCCCAAAATAACCATGGTTATGATTATGAGATTATCTGAGGATAATTTTTTCAATAAATTTCATGTAATTCAAAAGTTTAAGGATTATAAACTATGATCCATAATTTTTTGATATAATATAGGGTATTCCATTGTTTATAAATTTACCCTAGTGAAAGGAATGGGACTACTATATAAAAATTTATTCCAAATATTAAGAATGTTCCTTTCCTTGATGAGAATAATCCAATTTTTCGAAGGGAACTAGTTTTTCAAACACTCTCATTATACAAGGAGATAGAATCACATGCTTTAAAAAAGATAATGAATTGCCCAAGATGATTTCCTTTAATGGTATGTATGATAATAATGGTATGATGGATAAAACTATAGATATATGGAAAATAGTAAAGAATGATATTATCCAATGTGATTGTTGTGGAAATAATGAATCTGGTACTTATTTAAAGGGATTCAATGTTTTTAATAAGTGTAGAGAGAGATTAATCCCTGATTTTCATTTCATGGAAAATAAAGAAACATATTATTTTCAGTGTTTCAATAATATTGATTTGGGGAACTAAATTAAATAATTCCCCAACATCATAGAAATATACCTTAGAAAAATCAATGAGATAAATGTGCATCTTATATTAATACCACATACAATGTGGGATGATTAATTTTTTTGCGTTCTATTGAAGAATTATATTATAATATTTTTATAAATGATTATATGGTTATAATAATAATAAAATTTATAATGATTTTACAACAATAATTTTTTTAATGGATTTGACATAATATGATGAGTGGTACAGATTACTATGAAAATTTATTAAGAATAATGTTCAACCAATTAGAAATCAATTTATTAATAGAGGATAACCTATAATATGTTCTAGTTGGAGAGATTATAATGAAATATATATGGGATAGAATTAGAGACCATACAATTGATTATAGGTATGATGGATTATTTCATTATTACTAGAATTCAGTACAAGTATTCATTTATGGAATATATTTTACAACTTGAGATTTTAGGGTCAGAATTATAAATTTTGTCGTTATGTTTTTAGGGTGAAATAGGTATTCAAATATTTTTAATGGGACATTAAGGGGGACATTATTTAATGGGGGGAATATTTTACTAATTTAGTGACCACCACTCTAAATTTCTGGACATTGAATTTGGTAAGACAATGTTTGGATGAGTATAATATTACATGGAATGAATTAGGATGAACATTGGGAGTTATTGGATAATTTATTTAACAATTTTTTCAAAATTATCTAGGTACTTGAGGAATGAATTTTCATTCTAATGATCATAAAAATTTGCATCATACAAAAAAAATTAATGATTGATATTCATTTTAATGATTAATAAACGATGTGGGAATTTATAGAAGAACATTATTTGGATGAAAATTCTATAATAAAATTGAATGATATGATGTTATTGTATTTTCTTATGTTCTTAGTATAGATGGTAAAGGAAAAAATAAACTCATGGAAAATGATCCTAAGTCATAAATGCTTTCCTGGTACCTTAATTTTTTATGAATAAAATTTTCCCTTATGTCATCTCATATAGATGGATTATTGGTCCTTAAAATTATTTATTTATATAATTATTTATGATAAATGATCTCATTCAATCTATATTAATCCTTGGGTGTTATAAGAGAAACATCTTATTTTAATGTTTTTGGGACACAAAAACCAATCATAGAAGATAATGTAACACCTAAACACATTACAAAATACATATTTTTTTATAAAATTCAGTCTCTTTTATATTTTACAATACACACAACTTGGGGTTCCCACTATACGTGATACTCTATTAAAAAATTATTAGTTAGACATCACCATTATAACCAAGTTCTCATGTTGATAGGTATGAATAAGACTGACTAAATTATTACAGTTATCTGGTTTACAAATGTATAAAAATAAATTAAATTTTTATCTATTGATTATAATAATACTTATAAACAATTAAAATTTTAATAAATGTTTTCTGAAAAGTATATTTTTTCTAAAAATTAGTACTAGTTTCCATTTTCACAAAAAAATTTAAATTAATATTTTAATCATTTAGAAAATGTTTTTGAAAATATAAATTCTTTTTTTATATCTAAATGTGTGAAGTATTATTGGGTGAAATTTTTAAAATTTTATGGAAAAATTGATTTTGAAGATGAATAATAAAAAAATATTATTTTTATTGAAAAATAACTTTTCTTTTTAATTATTTACAATGATTAATTATATTATAAATTGGTTTTATAATTATATAAGGTATTTAATATTACAATTTAACTAATTTATTTAACTCGAATCAGTTTCATATTTTTTTATGTTAAAAAATTCTATAGTTAAGATAATTTAATATTTATAAAATCTCACTTTCATCATGTCTATAGTTTAATTCTAAAAAGAATTTAATCACTAATATTAATTGAATTTGGAAAAAGGGTTTAAATATTTGGAATCAAAATAAATTATATTTTATCAAATGTTCAACTTCATTTTTTAAATGAATGAGTAGTGAAGAATGTAGTTATTAGTTATCACAATTTTGGGTTAAATGAGTACACAGTGTTGTTAGACTATAAATATCCGGGTTAAAATAACATTAAAATAATTAAAATTATTATTTTCTAGATATATTTCTACCATGACCACATAAGGCTCTATTTTATGAGTTTTGAGGATACATCTCTATGAATATGGCTTAAATTATAATATATGTAAAAAAAGATAAATTTTTATCCTATTTTTTTATTTCAATTAAGTTCTCACATAAAGAAAAAAGAAGCATGTGAAAAAATATGGATATAAATTTTGAATATATTGAAATTTATTTCTTGTGAATAATTTTTTATTTTTAATAATAATATATTAAAATTAAATTATTAAGGAATTTCAAGTCATTAATTACATAAATAATATAAAAATAAAATGAATCATATTAAAAATTAAAAATTAAAAAAATTAAAAAAAATATTGCCTTCCATTTAGTTTTTATAAAAAAGATTAATTTTTGTTGAGGTGTTAAATTAATATAATCTCATTTCATCAATGTATTGATAAATTTTTAGAGTATAATTAAATTTATATTTTCCAATTTTTCATTAATTATTTTTCATAATAAATGATATTAAATTAAATGACATACAATTATTGAAAATATTATATTAGTACATGTGATTTTTAAATTATTAAAAATATTATCTACTTTCCATTTATTGGAGAATTATTCTTTTATAATTACCATATTGATTTATAATGAATTTGAACATTGTTACCACTATTTTGGTTAAATGAGTGTATTTTCAAGATACATAAGATTATGTAAAAATTAATTTTCAACAAAAAAAATTGATTTTGTTATATAAATTGGATTTAAGATTTAGAATCAGTGGTTATAAAATTTATAGTAGCACAAATATTAATTTTTGATTAAGGAAAAAATTAATTATGTTAAATAGACTATTTACAATATTGAAAAACAAAAATTTTAAAAGGATGGATACATAGATATTAAGGGAAAACCTGTTTAAAAAATGTTTTTGGGGTTGATGGAGGTGTGTCTCGACTATATCATCCCTCAAAACCATTAATTATAATTTTTTGAGTAACTTGGGTGTGGTGTGAATTCCCATTATTGAATCATTTTTGGGGTTTTAAAAAATTCCATTGTTCCCCTACTATAAAATAGAAGTCACTCCTCACTCCCCACACCTCTTACCCCCTCTCAATACATTTTTATAGATGAAACACTAATAAATTAACTCATCAACATCCTTATAAACATTCTATATCATCTGGTCTTACCAAAATTCCACCCCTTTGGTGCTAAAAAAGATATCCAATGATTCATTCTCTAAGGGAATGTAATTGAGTTCACTAAGTTCATTATTTTTATTTATTATTTTACAACATTATATTCTGTATTAACACTTCTAGTATAATAACAGTAGTATATAAAAAATACTGAGATGTTATTATATATATTTCATAATATTTATCCTTATGCACTTCTATAAAATTGGAATGTAAATCATTAATGATGTGTATGATGAAATACAACCTTATGAGCCAATGTGATTCATTTTTAATATATGATTTACAAGAAATGAAATCTAAAAAATATTTAGTAAATATATATGATTAATATGAAATGATATCAATATGTTAAAATTAATTTATCATACACATCATTATCTAATAACCCTTTAAGAGAATGACATCATCACTTGTGCATACGTATGACCCACCGTCTCTACACATAAATGCAATTCATTTTCTATATAAAAATTTCAATTATTATTCTAAGGATGAATCTAATGAAAAAATTAATTTCTACAAAATTAATATTTTTTATTATTTATCTGTATCATATGTACATGAAAATTAATTACCATGACAACAGACACATTATAAAATAAGACAATCGACACGTGAAAAAAAAGAATGAAATGTTATTTTGAAATGGGTGGTAAATTTTATAAGAGGATAATTTATGGTATGATATATATGAGTATAGTTCTATAATATATTTATTATAGGGACCCAGCCTTAAACCTTACTTAATCTTGAGTTATTACAAGATTACACATTGAGGATCTTTTCGGGTTTAGAGTTATAGAGAATTAGATCATAAAACTTGCATTACAGTCCACATATAAACAAAATGGTTACATAAAGATAGTATTCATAATTCCCATGAATGGAAACATATTTAAAATAAACATGGATTCTTTCTTGACACTTCCTTGATACTATCATCATAGCATGTACCGTTCCCTTGACCTGTGAAAAACATTTCAAAAAACTTGGGATGAGCATAAAAAGCTCAGTAAGGGATATAAAAATATGGAAAAGAAACATGGGTACATATATAAATAAGAATGAAATCATACTTTACCCATAAAACATATGCACTTTAACATACCTCATCAAATCATGAATAAATCATAGAAATCATAAGACATAAAGGTAACTTGAGGCATTCATAACATTCATACGTAGGGAGTAACCCTCTTGGTTACGTTTGGAATACCCATCACAGTATATTCCCTAAATCTCTTCGGAGAAACCTTAACGTTTCACTCCTTCGCATTACCCAATGCATTGGAGATCTATATCGGGCTCACCTACCCTTAGTTTATCACGGAACCACCCGTCTTCATAATAATGCCCAAGAACCTCAACATAATCGTATCACATAAAACATGCATAAAGGAAACATAAAATTTCGACCTTTCAATAACAAGATATCAATAAAACACATTGTTATAAAAACATCATGAAAACAATTTTCAATACCAAAATAAAAGAAAAGTAAAACATGGTATTTATTTTTCTTTTTTTAAAGGTATGGCTTGTAGAGGAAGCCGAAACTCAAATAACGGTCACGGCAGAGGATAAGTCGTTGTCGCCGCATACTTACGAAAAAAACATTCCCTTTTGTCATTTAGTAAAACACTTCGTATAAAAAAGATTCATTTTGGATAAACATAAAAGTAAATGGGGTTTATACACTGTATAGAAGAAGGTTGTGTATAAAACAAAATATTCCTCAATGAAAGGAGATTGAGACGATGTCCCATACCTCGGGTCCGACTTGGCTCGATCGTTCTTTAATGTCCTGAATAATAAGCTTTAGTTAATTTCTACTTTCTTAAGAACCTTTTTCAAGTTCATTATTCTTTTTACATCACTTATTACCATGTCATGAACACTATGTAATTATTTAAGTTAATAACAGTCGTTTTAACGATCATTGGTACATGAGTCAAAAATAAGCCCTTTATAATTACATGTTGTTCATGTATCCATTATATCCAGAATGGTATTCCTGATGTAGATATCATATATGTCATATATATCCAGTACATGCATGCATTTATAATATTACATAATCATTTAGAGTTAAGAAATGAAATGCACTGTTCATGGAGACGGTAAGCCGTACGTACGCATGAACGCTACTTTCATTTCTATTTCATATTTTATAGAATGTAATCATAATGATATAAAGGTATATTATAATTACAGTATAATATCATATATAATATCATAGTTCCATACTTTATACGTCCCACATATGGTATTTAACGAATCAAATCACTTTGAGGGGGCGGTGGTCCGCACTTCCTTAAATGAAGATATCGCATTTACCCATAATGGAAACCATAAAGGTATGCCCAAAATGAAAAATACAGAAGCTTAAGGAAAACAGAAACATATTATATATCATATATAAATATAGTGACATCTTAATGGCCACCTTTTAAGGTGTTAAAAGAATTTTGAACAATCATCGTTTCGGGAGGCATAAATTCACCATCCATAGAAATAGTATGTTCGTTAACCATTAGATGTAGGTGTGTGTAAGTGTAGTTCGAATACATATTATAAAAACATCCTAGTATATTGAGGATACTGGAGTTGCTACAAAAGAAAAGAATAATAATATTTTAGGGGGTTGGAGAAGCAAAATAAAACAAAAGGACTCAAAAGAAGACATTACCTTAAAATCGGGTAACTCCCTTTGGTTTGAGCTCAAAGGCTTCCTTGGGAAGACTTCTTACCAATGTGAGGCTTCAAGGAGTAATACAAGGATGTGTAGAGACAAAATGGGAAGGGGTTGGCCGAGCCAAAGGCCTTGGGAGTGTGGGAAAAGAGGTAGAGGTGGGGGCCTTTTATAAGAGGAGAGGAGGGGCACTCTTGGAAAGTAAAGATAAGTTAGTTTATTTTAAAATGAGTTTCGGATTTAAAACGTCCCACATTGATATAATTAGAGGATAATGTGATTAGGGTTCTAAATAAACCCATCCAATAGGTTTTGGACATGTTTAGGTCTTTGATATTACATTATCTTTCCATTTTATTTAAATCCTTTATTAATGAGGTAATCGCTACATCATTACGATGTCATAAATAAATTTATTGATTTAATGTCTAAAAATTATAAAAAAAATACTATGATGTAGGAAATCGTTTTATATTTCCAATGAATATTTATAATCATAAATCTGACTTGTATAACCCTATTTAAAAATTGTTTTAGTAACATAACTCATGTTTGTGTCATTTTTACTTTAACATTAAATAAAAAGATATTTATGTCATTTCCCAACCAAAGTGGCTCCATGGGGTCCCCAAGTTGACCCATGGCTTTTCTTGGTCGGCCATGACACATCCAATTAGGTTAGGACATGTTTATAGGTCATTTTATATTATTAAAGCATTATTTTTACCTTAAACTACACTAATTACCACTAATCGCGATTAAAAACTTAATAAGTTACTATTCACAAAAAAAAATTATTTTAATCTCATTGAACCACATTTTACTTCTTAATGAAAACCATGTATGTAGGATTTTTGAAATTCAAAACACAAAGATGGCAAAATTTCATTTAACCAAAATTCTGTTTTTAAAAGTACCACTTAGTGGTTTCACTATTCATCAAAAATTGATGTTTTTCAGAAAATTACCAAAAATTCACCCTAAGCTATATTTGATATTCCGAATTCAAAAATGAAGTCTATTTTACAAAATTACAAACCTATATGTCACATTAATTAATTTTGTAATTAATTCCTGCTGTCATGACAAATAGCGTGCTTTTATGAAACAATAAGTATCAAAAGATTGACACCAGTTTAAGTCCAATTTCAAAGTGAAATTGATTCCAATGACCACCATTGGATTAAATGGTAAAAATATATTCTAATTTCACTTCAAAACCAATTAAAAAGATACTATATTCATATAAATAAATTAGATTAAAAAGAAGTTTTGATGTAAAATGCAGTATTTTTCACTATTCATAAAAAAAATGAACATTGTCAGAAAAATACCAAAAATTCACACAAAGTAAATTTTGATGTCCCAATCATAAAGAATAAGTTTATTTTGAAAAACATAGTTTATAAAATTTTACAATGATAGATTCAAAAATGGTTTTCCATCAAAAGTCTGTAAAATAATATTTTAAAAATATTAGTGTATTCCATGCTTAAGATTGGATTTATTTTCATTTTAAGCCCCTAAAACACTATCTAGTTCATTAATAGACATAGATAAAAATATATATTATTCATTACTTACTTGGGATGTTACATCCTTCCCCCTTTAGAAAATTGCGTCCCCACAATTTATTTACTTATCAAATAAATGGGGGTACTTATCCCTCATTGCATTTTCAGATTCCCATGTTGCCTCTTCCATCATGTGGTTTTTCCACAAAACCTTTACCTAATTAATCACCTTATTTCGTAACACTTGCTCCCCGTGGTCAAGAATCTGGACCGGTTGTTCCTCATAAGATAGGTTCTCTTCCAGCTGAACTACCTCTGGTCTCAAAACATGAGATGGATCTGGCATATACTTTCTCAACATCGAAACGTGAAAAACATTGTGTACTTGAGATAAGCTCGGAGGTAAATCCACTCGGTAAGAAACTGATCCAACTCTCTCCAGAATTTCATATGGTCCAATGAAACTTGGAATCAGCTTTCCTTTCATACCAAATCGCATCACACTTTTCCATGGCGAGACTTTGAGAAAAACATGATTACCTACCTCAAAAGATAGATCCTCCCTCCTGTTGTCTGCATAACTCTTCTGACTACTCTGAGCTATTCTAATGTGCTTCTGAAGCAGTTGTACTTTTTTGGCCATCTCTTCCACCAATTCTGGTCCCATCAACTTCCTTTCACCCACTTCATCCCAGAAAGCTGGAGTTCGACACCGCTTCTCATATAATGCCTGAAATGGTGCCATCTGTATACTAGAATGAAAACTGTTATTATACGAAAATTCAACCAAAGAAAGTTGTTGGTCCCAACTTTCCTGATAATCAATAGAGAAAGAACGTAGCATATCCTCCAAGGTCTGAATTGTTCATTCTGACTGCCCATCTGATTGAGGATGAAAAGTTGTACTAAAATTTAATTCAGTACCAAATGACTTCTGAAGGCTTTTCCAAAAGTTAGAAGTGAACCTGGGATCACGATCGGATACAATGGAGAGAGGAACTCCATGTAACCTGACTACCTCTTTAAGATATAAAGGGGAAAGTTGATCTAGGGAAAAATTATCTCGTATAGCAAGGAAATGAGAAGACTTGGTCAAGCGATCAACAATAACCAAGATTGCATTATTACCTCGAGATGTCTTCGGTAATCCCACAACAAAGTCCATGGATATATTCTCCCATTTCCACTCTGGCACTGGTAATGGCTGAAGCATCCCTTTCAGTAACTGCTGCTCTGCTTTAACCTGTTGACAAGTCAAACACTTCATAGTAAAGTCAGCAATATCTCTTTTCATTACATCCCACCAGTAATACTCCCGAAGATCTCTATACATCTTAGTACTGCCTGGATAAACTGAAAACGGAGAACTATGAGCTTCACATAACAACTCTATCTTCAACTGTGAATCTCAAGGCACACACAATCTCTTCCCAAATCTCAAAACACAATCATTATCAATGTTGAATTCATGAAACTTACCTTTCTGAACCAGCTCTACCTTTTTCTGCAACTCACTATCTTTCTTCTATGCTTGCTTGATTCTATCTGATAGAGATGATCTCACTGATACCTGAAACAAAACAGAAGAACTTCCTGCACCAACAAAATCTATGCCAAAGTTCATCAAATCCTTAACCAAAGGATCTCCAAATGCAACATTGCTAATGAGGCATTACTTATTCGACTCAAAGCATCAGCCACTTTATTTTCTTTTCCCAGATGGTAATGAATTGTACAATCATAATCCTTGATTAATTCTAGCCATCTCCTTTGTCTCATGTTCAATTCTTTATGAGTGAATATATACTTTAAACTTTTGTGATCGGTATATATTTCACACTTTACTCCATACAAATGATGCCTCCAAATTTTTAAAGCAAAAACAATAGCAGCTAATTCCAAATCATGTGTTGGGTAATTTACCTCATGAATTTTCAACTGCCGTGAAGAATAAGCAATTACCTGATCATTCTGCATTAGGACGCAACCAAGTCCTTTCAATGAAGCATCACTGAATATAACAAACTCAGCATTCCTGGAAAGTAGTGCCAAAACTGGAGCATTCACCAATATTCTTTTCAATTCCTGAAAATAATCATCACATTCTTTTGTCTAGATAAACTTAACACCCTTCCGAGTTAGCTTAGTCATTGGACTAGATAACTGTGAAAAATTTCTAAAAAACCTTCGGTAATAGCCTGCCAAACCACGGAAGCTACGAATATAAGTTACATTTGTGGGTCTTGGCCACTCTTCCACAACTTTTGTTTTTGCAGGATCAACAGTTATCCAATCTTTAGAAACAATGTGACCAAGGAAATAAATTTGTTGCAACCAAAACTCACACTTGCTGAATTTTCCATACAGTTTCTTTTCTTTTAAGGTTTGCAAGATAACCCTTAAATGTCTTTCATGATCCTCTTTACTTTTAGAAAACACCAAAATATCATCAATGAAAACAACCACAAACTTATCTAAGAACTCATGGAAAATTATATTCATTAAGTCCATGAATATAGCAGGTGCGTTGGTTAGCCCAAAAGGCATTATTAAAAATTCATAGTGGCCATATCTAGTATGGAACGCGGTCTTCGGAACATCTTCTTCCTTTACCTTCAGCTGATGGTACCCCGATCTCTGGTCAATCGTTGAAAAAAACTGAGCTCCCTGGAGCTGATCAAACAAATAGTTAATATGAGGCAAAGGATATTTGTTCTTAACAGTGATATTATTCAAGGCTCTATAATCAATGAAAAGTATCATAGAACCATCCTTCTTTTTAACAAATAAAACAGCAATACTCCATGGTGATGTGCTAGGTCGAATGAAACCTCTCTCTAATAAAACTTGCAATTGCTCCTTCAACTCTAAAAGTTAAATTTGAGCCATTCGATAAGGGGGTTTCGAAATTGGATTAGCATCAGGAACTAAGTCAACAGTAAATTCAACTTCCCAATCTGGTATTATTCCAGGCAACTCATTAGGAAAAACATCAGGATACTCATTTACCACTGGCACATCATTAATCTGAACAGTTCCTTTATTTTCAACGATGTGTGCAAGGTAACATTCATTTCCATCTTTTACAAGTTTCTCGGCCTCTTGATAAGTTATCAACAGTAAGGGTTCATTCTTGTACACAAACTGAAAGTCTTTCTGAAAAGAAACTTCTTTATCTCTATAGTCAATCGTAGCATGGTAAATAGAGAGCCAATCCATACCCAGGATAACATCAAACTCTACTAGATGTAGAAAAATAAGGTTTGCATGTAGGATCTTTCCACAGATAAGGATAGGAAGATTCTTATAAATTCTTTTTGCCTCAACATTCCCCCAAGGTGTTTTTACCAAAAGTTCAGGAGTCATTTCTTGAGATGGTATTCCCATTTTACTAGAAAAGGTTTCAGAGATGAAAGAATGTGTAGACCCCGAATCAAACAACACACTGGCATAATCTGAAAAAACAAACAAAGTACCTGATACAACATCATTTGATGGCCCGACATCTGCTGAAGTAGTTGCAAAGGATTTCACCACCCCTTTCTGCTTGTAGTCTAACTGCTTCCCATCACTCAACCTCTTTGTCGGACACTCATTTGCATAGTAACCCATCTCATTGCACTTATAACATTTCACTAACTGTAAATCAAATTTGGTCTTACCTTCACCTTGATCCTTTTCAGTGCAATCAAGAGCCTTTTGTCCCATCTTACCACATCAGTAGCACTTTCCAGAATTCAGAAGTCATTCCCCAGCATGCCTTTTGCCACATTTATCACAAATTGGAATCTTAGTTTTCTTACCATCAGAATTTTTTGAAGAATTATTACCTTTCTCCTACCACCTCGGTCTCTTCTTCTATGGGCTGTTATAGAACACTTGGTCATCGGAAAACTCCATTTCCACCTTCTCAGCACATCGAACAAGCTTTTCATAACTTTTGAACTCACGAGAAGCTAATGCCCTTTGATATTTTGGCTTTAATCCTGAGTAAAAACGATTGATTTTACTATCAAGGTCTCGGATAAAATTTGGAGCATACCTTGCCAATCGAGTGAACCTTTCTTCATAGGTAGCCACTGAGTTTTCCTCTTGCCTCAATTCCAAAAATTGCTTTTCCATCCTAAGTCGAATAGCCTTAGGAAAATACTTCTCAAGAATCATACATTTGAATTCATCCCAGTCAAGAGCATCAATCTCATCGGCATACCTGATATTTTTAACCATAGACCACCACTGATCTGCCTCACCCTCCAAACGGTAAATAGAAAGACTAACATTTTGATTGTCTGAACACCCCATGACATCAAAAATCTTCTCCAGTGCTTTAATCCACCCTTCAGCTAGAACAGGGTCAGATGATCCTCTGAATGATGGGGGATGTTTCCTCATGAAATGTTCCACCACTAACATGTTCCTCTCCGGTTGATCTGGCTGATCTCGTGCATGGATACCACCGCCATTTATCGCTTGAGTCAACTGTGCCATTACTGCAACAAACTGTTCAGTTCCAATTCCTACCATCTCAGGATGCTGATTCGGAAGGTTATTTCCTTCTGCATGTCTTCCTAGCACTGCTTCCCTATTTCCTCTACGGAAATCCATTCTGAACAAACATGTCTTAGATGAAGCAACATGGTAATCTTAAAATTCTATATCACTTCAATTTGACTATAAAAAATATTTTTGGATAATCATTTAATAGAATTATAACTCCTAAAGTTATCTAAACTGACCTTTGATACCAACTATAAGGCCCTAGCCTTAAACCTTACTTAATCTTGAGTTATTACAAGATTACACATTGAGAATCTTTTCGGGTTTAGAGTTTTAGAGAATTAGATCATAAAACTTGCATTACATTCCACATATAAACAAAGTGGTTACATAAAGATAGTATTCTTAATTCCCATCAATGGAAACATATTTAAAATAAACATGGATTCTTTCTTGACACTTCCTTGACACTATCATCATATCATGTACCTTTCCCTTGACCTATGAAAGACATTTCAAAAAACTTGGGATGAGAATAAAAAGCTCAGTAAGGGATATAAAAATATGGAAAGGAAACATGGGTACATATATACATAAGAATTAAATCATACTTTACCCATAAAACATATGCACTTTAACATACCTCATCAAATCATGAATAAATCATAGAAATCATAAGACATAAAGGTAACTTGAGGCATTCACAACATTCTTACATAGGGAGTAACCCTCTTGGTTACGTTTGGAATACCCATCACAATATATTCCCTAAATCTCTTCTGAGAAACCTTAACGTTTCACTCCTTCGCGTTACCCAATGCATTGGTGAGCTATATCGGGCTCACCTGCCATTAGTTTATCACGGAACCACCCGTCTTCATAATAATTCCCAATAACCTCAACATAATCGTATCACATAAAACATGCATAAAGGAAACATAAAATTTCCACATTTCAATCACAAGATATCAATACAACACATTGAAATAAAAACATTATGAAAACAATTTTCAATACCAAAATAAAAGAAAAGTAAAACATGGTATTTATTTTTCTTTTTTTTAAACGTATGGCTTGTAGAGGAAGCTGAAACTCAAATAACGGTCACAGCGGAGGAGAAGTCGTTGTCGCCGCATACGTACGACAAAAACATTCCCTTTTGTCGTTTAGTAAAACACTTCGTATAAAAAAGATTCCTTTTGGATAAACGTAAAAGTAAAAGGGGTTTATACACCATATATAAGAAGGTTGTGTATAAAACAAAATATGCCTCAATTAAAGGAGATTGAGACGAAGTCCCATACCTCAGGTCCGACTTGACTCAATCATTCTTTAATGTCCTGAATAATAAACTTGAGTTAATTTATACTTTCCTAAGAACCTTTTTCAAGTTCATTATTCCTTTTATATCACTTATTACCATGTCATGAACACTATGTAATTATTTAAGTTAATAACGGTCATTTTAACGATCATTGGTACTTGAGTCAAAAATATTCCCTTTATAAATACGTGCTGTTCATGTATCCATTATATCCAGAATGGTATTCATGATGTAGATATCATATATTTCATATATATACATTACATGCATGCATTTATAATATTACATAATCATTTACAGGTAAGAAATGAAATGCACCGTTCATGAAGACGGTAAGCTGTACGTACGCATGAACACTACTTTCATTTCTATTTCGTATTTTATAGAATGGAATCATAATGATATAAAGGTATATTATAATTACAGTATAATATCATATATAATATCATAGGTCCATCCTTTATACATCCCACATATGGTATTTAACGAATCAAATCACTTTGAGGGGGCAGTAGTCCGCACATCCTTAAATGAATATATCGCGTTTACCCATAATGGAAACCATAAATGTATGCCCAAAATGAAAAATACAGAAGATTAAGGAAAACATAAACATATTATATATCATATATAAATATAGTGACATCTTAATGGCCACCATTGAAGGTGTTAAAAGAATGTTGAACAATCATCGTTTCGGGAGGCATAAATTCACCATCCACGGAAACAGTATGTTCGTTAACCATTAGATGTAGGTGTGTATAAGTGTAGCTCGAATCCATATTATAACAAAGTCCTAGTATATTGAGGATACTGGATTTGATACAAAAGAAAATAATAAAAAGATTTTAGGGGGTTGGAGAAGAAAAATAAAACAAAAGGACTCAAAAGAAGACATTACCTTAGAATCAGGTAACTCCCTTTGGTTTGAGCTCAAAGGCTTCCTTGGGAAGACTTCATCCCAAATTGAGGCTTCTAGGAGTAAGAGAGGGAAGTGGAGAGACAAAATGGCAGGGGTTGGCCGAGCCAAAGGCTTTGGGAGTGTGGGAAAAGAGGTAGAGGTGGGGGCCTTTTATAAGAGTAGAGGAGGGGCACTCTTGGAAAGTAAAGATAAGTTACTTTATTTTAAAATGAGTTTCGGATTCAAAAGGTCCCAAATTGATATAATTCTAGGATAAGGTGATAAGGGTTCGAAATCCACCCATAAAATTGGTCTTGGACATGTGTAGGTCTTAGATATTACATTATATTTCCATTTTATTTAAATCCTTTATTAATGAGGTAATCGCTACATCATTATGATGTCATAAATACATTTATTTATTTAATGTCTAAAAATTATAAAAAAACTACTATGATGTACGAAAGCTTTTTATCATTCCAATTAATATTTATAATCAAAAATCTGACTTGTATAACCCCATTTAAAAATTGTTTTATTAACATAACTCATGTTTGTGTCATTTTTACTTTAACATTAAATAAAAAGTTATTTATGTCATTTCCCAACCAAAGTGGCTCCATGGGGTCCCCAAGTTGACCCATGGCTTGTCTTGGTCGGACATGAAACATCCAATAAGGTTAGGACATGTGTCTAGGTCATTTTATATTATTAATGAATTATTTTTACCTTAAACTACACTAATTACCACTAATCGCGATTAAAAACTTAATAAGTTACTATTCACCAAAAAATTATTTTTATCTCATTGAACCACATTTTACTTCTTAATGACAACCATGTATGTCGGATTTTTGAAATTCAAAACACAAAGATGGAAAAATTTCATTTAAACGAAAAATCAGTTTTTATAAGTACCACTTAGTGGTTTCACTATTCATCAAAAATTAATGTTTTTCAGAAAATTACCAAAAATTCACCCTAAGCTATATCTGATATTCCGAATTCAAAAATGAAGTCTATTTTACAAAATCCAAAACATATAAGTCACATTAATTAATTTAGTAATTAATTCCCGCTGTCATGACAAATAGTGTGTTTTTATGAAACAATAAGGATCAAAAGACTGACACCAGTTTAAGTCCAATTTCAAAGTGAAATTGATTCCAATGACCACTATTGGATTAAATGGTAAAAATATATTCTAATTTCACTTAAAAGGAAATTCAAAAGATAATCTAATAATATAAATAAATTAGATTAAAAAGCAGTTTTGATGTAAAATGCAGTATTTTTCAATATTCATAAAAAATGAACATTGTTAGAAAAATAACAAAAATTCACACAAAGTAAATTTTGATGTCCCAATCATAAATAATAAGTTTATTTTGACAAACATAGTTTATAAAATTGTCAAAATATAGATTCAAAAATGGTTTGCCATCAAAAGGCAGTAAAACAATCTTTTAAAAATATTAGTGTATTTCATGCTTAAGATTGAATTTATTTTCATTTTAAGCCTCTAAAACACTATCTAGTTCATTAATAGACATAGAGAAAAATATCTATTATTCATTACTTACTTGGGATGTTACATTTATAATGAACTTATATTTATTATATATAAGGTTACAACATATATGAAGGAATTCAATCATATATTAAAGGTTTCTCAGCTCAATTTTACTTTCGTGATACATTTGAAACATTCACCACATATTCTATTGTGTGGTATTTATAATATAAATTTTGAGATGTTATATATTTTATCTAATTATCTTCATGTTATTAATTTTTCATTTAGTTTTATTTGATTCGTGTGGCTTATGATTGAAATTTTACCAAAGTGGTAATTGATTATTTCACAATCTCATAATTATTTGGGGTTGTATTTATTTATGTCTCCATGGGGTACATATTTAATATTTATGATTAAAAATAAATATATTATATTATCCTATAGTTAGTTATTAACATTTCAAGTATTTGTACCACTTCCACTCATTTTTACTTAAAATGTTTGATAAAACATTATTATGAAAATATGACATTATATCTCACCTTTGATGAATGTATTCTTTCCCCAAATATTAATAGATTATAAGAATGTGTTTAAAAAAATTATAATTAAAAAAGGCTAAAATTAAACCATTTGTAAATGATTTTTTATTTAAAAAAATTTAATGGGATCTTCATGTCATTTTGAAAACATTGCCTAATTGTAATTTATTGAAAATGTGAATGGAATCATTGTATTAACGTTTACATCATGAATATAATTTTCTAACCTCATGAACAATAAATTTTTTCAATCAAAGTTTATGTATTTGAAGTGTAATGTTAAAATAAAATTATTTTTAATTTAAATTGTTAAATTTAGTTTTTTAAAATTATATTTTTTAAATGAAAAGTTATTTTTTCTAAAACATATACTGACATTGTTATGGTATTTCAAATGATCATTGAAGAGAAACATTATTGTTATTATGATTAAAGGGGGATATGGTTTATTTATATAATCCATATTGTTTCATTGGATGTTTATGATTTATTTGGCTATGTTTGTACAATTTTATTACAATTCAACACATTATCATTCAAGGTTTATTATTATTTCTATTATATTAGAATTGGTATTCGCATTTCGTATCTTAAATTTTCAAAATTATTTTTTAAATTGCGTTTCACCAATTTATATGAGTAAGTAATTTAGAATCTTAAGGGATTGATGTAGCCAGGTTATAGATAGTCACTTGATACATCAATGAGCCTCATGAGACACATTTTTTGGACATATTAGACTAGTTGTTACCTATATATTTAATCCTTATTGGGAGAGTTCTTGAAAGAATCAGATGTAGGTAATTATCCATTCACTCATTATGTTGTCAGTTATTAATTTCCATATTTTTTTTATATTATTTATAAAATATATAGATAAGTTTCATGCTCGTGTGATAATGTATGTATATTTATTTGATCTTCAATTTTTTCTATATTATTCTCAATATATTTGTTAAATGGAAGGTGTTTCTGTTATCTTCCTATATACATTAATTATTCTTATTTATTCATTATATATTCTGATGTACTCTTACCCATACTCAACATGTGAGATATCCTGATACTTATATTGTATTTTTCCCTAGAGTACTAAGGATTTTTTTGATTGATATGTATGGATACACTATAATCCAAACATGTCTAGCAAGAAGAAACACTTCATACAATTTATTAAAATGAATGAAAAAGTGATAGGGAATATGGTGGGGTCAAACAAAGTGATGTGTCCTCATCTACAGACAAAATATTTGGAGATCATAAAAGCAAATATCATCTACATACTCAGGGACATCAATAGTTTCAAACATAGATTGAAACATACCTGTATTTAGGGTCTTTAGTATTACTACATTGTACTTTTTTTATAATTCTAATGAAGATCATTTTGAAACAATCCATGGTGTGTTAGAATTTTCCATACATGGACTTATCTTCAAAGGGTAAGGAGTAAAACCATCTGTGTCTGTCACCTTTTCCTTTTAATTTAATAAGGAATCCTTAAAAGTGGCATGAGTTTCTTTCAGGGGGTATCTTCAATTAACCCATCAGTATCAACAATAATATTTTTTCATTTTCAAAAAATCTGGGCTAAATAATTGGTTTTTAGAGAATTGTAATCAATATCTTCCTACAATCCAATAATGACCTGAGTTTCCATTAGTTTATTTATATCCTCTTGAACCCTTTAAATAATACCACCATCACCTAGGATTTTATTCACCTACATGAGAGGAGTGGGATCTTATGGACATTGATCCATTTCAAAATTCAAAACTAGATTAAGCTTTCACTCATCCACATGATATCATTTGTTGTGTTCAAGCACTTGGTTCATGTCCTCTAACCCCAAATCCACCTATGTGTTCTTCGAACACAATGCATTTCCCATTTATGATGAACCAACACACACATCACCCTTGTGAGGAGTCTATTATCTTTTTCTAATTGAGGATACATGAATATTTGTTTTCTATTTACCTAGTTTTTTCCTACAAAAAGAATAATAATTGTCTATTTAAGAGAAAAATGAACAATGTATACTCATGTGACATTAATCCTTGACATTACCAATAATTTGAAACTCTGAGCATAAGTTAGGAGGTATTTCATATTCTAATATAATAGAGATATCTTCATCCAGTTGTAACTTCCCAACCCTAGTAACCTAGATTTAGTACTTTATTACATAAAATTTTCATGATTACAAGGAATCAAGTCCCGAAGGACCGATCGGTTTAGTATTCCTAGAAAAAAGATACATACATAAGTTCAACATTACAACTTGAAACGAAATTAAAAACTAATATATTACATTAGAAACATCCAAGCCTCCTAGATTATGCCTCAAAGTCCCGCATAAATAACTTATTCACATACAGGGAAAATGAAACATAAGAAAGGGGTGAGGTAAAATTCTTAGTAAGGGTCAGAAATATAGTAGAAGAAAACATAAACATTAGGCATTCTGAATAATTTTTTTTAATGAAAACCAAATAGATTAATATTATTAAATATTCAAAGCCAGAAAAGTCGGTAGGAAGGTAATTTACATTTATCATATTGAAAAATGTTCATCAGATCACATGGAATGTTGAAGTAGTGTTTGCAGGTCCCTTCAAAAGCTCATTTATTAGCAAGAGAATTAGCAAGTAGATTTTCTTCACGATATATATGAGTAATAAAATAGCTCATTGAGGCTAGTGAAGTCAGGCATCTATTAAAACTATCATACGAAATATCAATACTTTATCCATAAACAATGAATGGTATAAAAATAACACATCCACAGTCAAAAATATCACAAAACCTTCAATATAGTGTGAAATATTTATATCATAATAATTCAACCTCAATCAAGAATAATATACTATAAAAAATGTTGACATAGTTGAAAATGATCTACGAAAATCCTTGAGATAAATATCAATTTTCATGAAAATATTTAAAAGTATCACTATTTATAATGAATTTGGGTAAAATAGATTTTTGAATCAAAGTTTCCAATAAAAATTTGAAACATTTAAAATGAATTTAAATTTTAAAACATTAATGTACATATAAAAACCTTAAAACCATTTTTGAAACATGGACATTAATGTGAAATATTTAGAAGAATAAAATTTTAAAACATTTAAAATGATATTTTAGTTAGAGTTTTTAACCAAACAAGAGATGGTTGAATAAAAATAATTGACATAATAAAAAATATATAATATCATATGAATAAATGGATTCATGATATACAATGTCAAAGTATAGTATATACACCAAATAGAAGTGAATTGGTGCATAATAACAAATAATTCTCAATAAAATGTAAGTTGAGATGAATTCCTTTATAAATACTGTGTCCTTAGGTTAAGGATAAATCAGTGACATAATTATGTGTAAAAAACACTCAATATGATTGCATATTAATTTTAAATCATTCAGAGGATATTCATACATATTCTGGTAAAAACAACACCGATGAGTTGGATGTTTAACTTAATGAATAAAAAGTGAGTTAAAATTACTCTTATCAAGTTTATATCAATGACTTGAGAATTTATCAATGGAGTGATTATGTGCATACAAATTATATCCACACAAAGGGGAGTTTAATTTTTTAAATAAGTAAATAAGTAGATATTTCACACATAATACTGGAGTAAAGTAATCATCCAGGTTTTCGTAAAAATGAATGACTTGAAATTGAAATTTGAAATTACTTTAATGATTTGGTAACACACAACACATACACCTCATGAAAGAAGGATAATTAAATAATGATGTAAATACCCATAAATTAAATTATATTACTCAATTAATACAATCATTATAAGTACATACACAACACAAATGTTAAAACTGGGAAATATAGCATGAATCTCATGGGAATAAAAGTGAGATGAAAACCTCATTACCACATTGTAATAAATCGAGTCGTAAGACCAAAAGCTAAAAACCACCAAATGAATCATAGAATACCATGAATATAAATTTATTCATTATAATATACATCAAATAGAAGTACACAATACACCACATGCAATAAATAAGTGGTGAACAATGAAAATCTCATGGAATTAAAAGTGAGATAAGAAAACCCCTTACCATGTACTTTTACTTGGTCGAGGGTATGTCAAACAATTTTATAATAGTTAAATAATTGTTATTAAATTATAAAATAACTACATACATAAATATTATATCATATATTATCTTATATTATTTCTTTATTAATAATATTTTAGTAGTATCATTGTTTCGGGTGTTAATTGATTCGTTTCATTTATATGTTTTATTACGTAAGTCATGTTTTTATTGTATAGGATATATTTGATTCAAATACAGAAAGATATTATGTTATTAAATATTTTTTTAATAATCAATTGAAAATTATTCTTGAATGGTTATGGTGGGGAATGAATCTCATCACGTTGGTGGGGACATTAATCTGTACGTATGCACGAACACTACATCCATTTTTTTATTTCAAAATTAATGAAAAAAAAATTATTCCTAGGTATATTATTATTCTAGTATAATATAATATTGTATATATTTTATTTAGGTTCATTAAAACCATCCTTTATATGTTCTATGTATGGTATGAACGAGTCATATCACTTTGAGGGGACGGTAGTCCGCACTTCCTCAAAAGAAATTATCCAATATATACAACAGGAAAATAATATGGTTATACTATAAAATAGAATTATAGAAGCATATAGATAAAATAAATATCATAAATATAATTTATAATTATAGTTCCATCATAATGGCCACCATAAGTGGCGGATGTAGAAGATTGAACAATCATCATTTCTGGAGGCAGTAATTCGTCGTCCACAGAAACATTATGTTCTATACCCATTATATGGAGGTGTGTGTAAGTGTAGTTAAAATAATTATCATAAAAAAAACAAAGTATATTGAGGATACTGGTGTTTTTATAATATAAATGAATAAATATATTTTATGGGGTTGGATAATTAAAATAATAGAAAATAACTTAAGAGGGGATGTTACCTTTAAATCGAGTAACTCCCTTTGGTTTGAACCAAAAGGCTTCCTTGAAGTAACTTCTGCCAAAGGTAAGGCTTATAAAAAGATGATATGGATGTAAGTATCATATTTGGGTAGAATTTGGCCGATCCAAGGGGCTTGAGAGGTGTGAGAGTTGTGTTAGAAGTGAGGATTTTTAAAAAGGGGGAGGAAGGGATCTTTAGGAATTTTTTAAAATATTGTTTTATTATATAATGATTTTCGGTTTCTAAAGGTCCAAAACTCATTCCAGTCAAAGATAAGATGCCTCATGTTCGAAATAAAAATCATCAAATAATAATTTAAGAGCTTTTAGATATTGTTTTAATTTTTATAATCATATTTATTTAAATAATTTATTATTGATGTAAACACTGCATCATTACTATGTCATAAATAATTTTATTTATTTGATGTCTAAAAATTAATAAAAAATACTTTGATGTAGGAAATATTTTTAGCTTTAAATTATATATTTATAGTCTAAAATATAACTTATATAACCCCATGTCTGTTTTTTTACTAAAATATTTCTGGTTATGTCATTTTTGTCATCACTTTAAAATAATTAATATAAATTGTCACTATCACTATCAAGTTGATCTATAGGGTCCCAAAATCGACACTAATATTCCTATGGTCAGATATTTATCATGAAATAGTAATAGGACACATGTTAGGGTAATTTAGTATTATTATAATATTATTTTATTTCCGTTTTTTACAAGATTTTCCCCTTTAACCACTGTAAATAAAATATTTACTGAAGAAAATATTCATAATGACAAAAATTAAAAGAAACCTATTTAAAAAATTTGGACCTCATAATTCCAAATATGTAATAAATTTTTTCAAATTAAAATCACATAAGTGGCGAAAATTAATTTGAAATTAATTCTTGTTGTCAAAACAAAGAGCGTGTTATTAAGAAATAATAAATATCAAAAGATTGGCAATTATTTGTGTCCAATTTAAAAGTGAAATTACGTCCAATGAACAAACATATATTAAATGGATAAACTATAATATAAATATACATCAAAACCATTCAAAATTATAATTTAAAACTATAAATTATTTTAATTTAAATTTTTTTTTTCCATTATAATTTATTATTTATCACTATTCATCAAAATATGAATGTTATTAGAAAAACACCAAAATTTTATCCAAAATAATTTTTTATGTCCCAATTCTAAATAAAAAGTATATTTTGTCAAATTCAATATAAAAAAAGTTTAAAATATTGTATTTAAAAAGGGTTCTCCATTAAAATGCGATAAAATTACAATTTTTGAAAAAAATACTTCTTTTATCTAAAAAATATAATTTTTTCTTATATTATGTCAAAAAAACACATAATATGGATTATAAATTTATATGGAGCATATGAAATTCAAAATTCTGTTAATACTATTCATAACCTCTTTTTGAACAGCTAGTTTGGTAAGTCATGGAGCGCTCAAACTCAATGTGGCGTGTAGCGCAAGCTATTGAATTACATTAAAAAAATAACTTACAATGAAATATTAGGGTGATAAACCAGTGATGACAAAAAAAATATAAATCAATAAATAAATAAATTAAATCTCTACCAGTATCCACACATAGTGACCAAATTTATAAACCTTAGTATTCCAATCCATTTTGATAGGAATACCTGATCGCACCACTATTTACTTCATTATTTCACCCTTAGATCACTATTTTAAAATTGTTTGGATTGAAAATTACAAATATAATAAAAAATTGATCTTATATTTTTATTGAATTAATAAATTTTTATCACTAATAAAAATTAAATTTATATCTTTTTTGGTTATTTCATTATAGGAGGAGGGGAATTGGAGGGCCATAGATACTGCATATGGAAAATGGGCCAAACCACGTGGAGGACCAAGGAAATATGTCCATCTTTTTACAGGTCCCATGACATTAATGTATTAATATTGGATGAATATTTTTTGGGATGATCCAAAATTTAGTGGGATATAACTCTTATGATTACTACCAATTCGAATTCATCATGAATGTGGCCCAACTGAGTTGATCTGTCCAATAAACTGAATCGGCATGTAGTGAATGATTTGGTTCATTACATTGGATAAATCTCGGGCTATTGTAATCCATTGGCCACGAAATATTACAATGAGCAATTAATTTTTTTTACAATTACATTTATCGTTTTTATATGTCGATATAAGGACATATACTGACCCAAAACCAAGACACAAGTGGTATCTCGAAAACTGGGTTCCAAAAACTACTTCCCATTTTGGATATAAATGTGCACCTTGGGAACCCCATATTCAAGTTTGAACATGGAGATATGTGCTAACATTATGGAGTAATATAGGATCCCTCTCATCATCTTGGCGGTTTTGTAACTTTCTATACTCATTAGTATAGCTCTTTAGGCCAGGATAACTTCATCGAAGCCTTCCCCTCCTTCTCATATTGTAATGTTTGTTTTCTCATAATAAAAATCTCATTTCCTCTTTTATTTTTTTTTTTCTATTTTTTTCAATAATCATTTTTTTTACTCATATAATATTTTTTTTAAATCGTTATCATAAAAAAGACTGGGTTATACCCTTTGTTAACCTTGGCACATGCAATAAATTTCTATGATGACTACTCCACCAATGGAAGAGTAGTTCTTTTTAGTAATAGATCTACCACTTAACATCTTCATTAATTTATTTGGAATCAATAAGATACTTTATTTCACATAATATTGTCTATTAAGTTAGATTTAAATTTAAATTAATCTAGGCAATTAGTGTAAAAAGTAATAGAAAACATGTGAGGTTGAGTATTGTGTGAATTGTGATAGAGTTATCTTAAACGACAATAAATAAAAACATGTGATCAATTTCTAGAGATCAAATATAATCTATAAACTCAATTAGTACTCATTTATATTGTGGATATGTGTCCTAATTTAGCACTAACCATGATATAGCCATAGAATATTAGTCCAAGTATGGTAATGCGATTTCATGTTCTTAAGCTAGCCTAATGTATAAAAAATTACAACGTGGAGGTTATGTTAACTCCCATAGGATTAGAGTGATAAAAAATGAAGGGATCAGAATTATTTGGATATTAATTTAAATTATACTAATTAATAATTAAATGAAAATTTCTATTTGGATTGATTACACATTTTAAAAATATTTAATATATATATATTCTCATTGCATTTTCGCAATCAAAAATCAAAAACAAGATTAAAAAAATAATTTCTTCTTCCAACATACTTCTTCTAGATTTATAAATGAATACAAACAATCATTTAATGTAGTGTTTTTTCCTTCATTTTATTTACAAATACCTTGAATATTTTGTTAAATTTACATCCTCTTTTGAGATATGACCTTGGTCAGCCACTATGCTGCACTTAAATAACCAAATAAATCATCATTCGATAGATCACATGAAAAAGGGATTTCAAATTTGTATTATTTTTGGGGAAGAAAGTAATTATTTTAAAAAAATAGAGATATTTTTTTTAATTTTCATTTTATTCTCTTCTTCTCTAATTCCTTACTTTTTTACCCATTCTTAATTTTTCTTCTTCTTCTTTTTTGTTTCTTTAGAACATCAACATAATTTTATCATTTTTATTTTGATATGATACATTTCTCCTATTTTCAATTTTATTTTATTTAGGATATGAACTAATCAGCACTGTATTTTAGATCTTGACCCTAATAATTAATGTATCCTTTGAGATTGAATCTGACAATCGCAGTCTATGGGATGTTCCAACATTCAACCAATTGTGGAATTCCTCTATTCTTGGAATATAGAAATTAGAAGAAATTATTATTCAAACATAAAATAAGAACCAGTATCTAGAGATAATAAAAATTTGATTAATAGAACCATTTTAGAATTTTCTGTACTAGACATTAAATACCAACCATATTGTATTGCATAACCAATGCTCAAATAATACATTGATTTAAAACTAGAATGGATACACCTGCTTCCAAAACATCATGAAATTTCTGGTGAGGATCCCAATAATCATTTAAAATAATTTAATGTGGTTTGATCAACCCTGAAACAAGGAAATGTCTCATAAGATCAAATAAAACATAGATCATTTCTGTTCTCCCTTGATGAAACTTAAAATACTAGATGTATTATTTACAACATGAATATGTAACATGTTTGGAACGTTTTGAAGCATCTTCTCATGTATGTAATATTTCTAGTATTGAGGACCACTTCTATTCATAAATATACCACATGGATCAATAAAACACAAGAAGAGTTAGTTTATGAATACTGGGAGTGATTCAAGATGTTATGAACAAGATATCAACATCACCAAATCTGTGAGAAACTCCTCATCCAGTACTTCTATGAGGGACTCACAATTATGGAGAGTAGAATAGTAAATTCGGAAGATGAAGGGGAATTGGTTTAAAAAACAACAATAGTTGCACTTGCATTGATTGAAATGATGGAAGAAAACTCACAATGATTTTTTGATTGAGGTATACCACATATTAGAGGAGTACATCAGGTAATTCCTTCTTCTCTTGAAAATCATTTGATTTATACTACATTGGAAGAATTAACATCTATATAAAGAAAGACTACTTTTGATAAAAATAAATCCCTGCCCTCTTCAATAAGGCCTTATAGAATTTTCACTAAAACAAACCACTTTACTAACTGTTTCCCCTAATTAAAAGAGATAGAATATTGTGCATCCATAATAGTTGGGAGACCATATCAGTTGGAACAAAAAAAATCCATATGAGAAGTATTATTTGTTTTGACCAATATACATCCAAGTGTGTAAGGATCAATCCGGCATGAGTTATGGCTCTGGAAAACAAAAAAGGATCCATTTTCAATAAAATTTTCAGGAACCTCTGCCTTACCTATAAGATTTCCAAGAACCCCAGAGAAGATTTGAATCCCAAGCATCATTAAGTGAAAAAAAGGAACTTTCAACCAATGATTGATTCTAATACTTATTATATTTTTATTTAAATTGTTCTTATTGAATAGAATGAGTTGAATAGTCAAGGTTCATAGTAAAATGAGTTTAAGACACAAATGTTCCATATTTCCATCACCCTCCCTGAACCGGTATATTGGAACTATTGAAATATACCTTCACAAACTACTCTCAATCCTAATTGTAATATAAGTTCCATCACATTGAGAAGTGGGAATAAAATGATTGATATGTCTACGAAAGTCATTCCATTGGGATTCACCTCAACTCAAGAGAGACCCCATTCAAGACCAGCTGATGAGAATCCCATAGATAAAGAAAAGGGTATGTAGAATATTAATGATATACTTACTAAACCCATTCCATTTTCATATTCATTATTATAAACCAAGAATAAAGCTTAATTATAAATTAAAAAAGAGGTTTGTGATAGATTAAAGCATGTTGTTATCAACATCCCTCTACTTGAGGCCATCGATAAAATCCAAATGTCCTCCAAATTTTTAAAAATAAATTTTTACCAATTGAAGAGGTCTCAAATGAAATTAGACATCAATCTTGGAAGGAATGAGTCAGCAATCATTACACCCACTCTAGAAATTCCAACAATGGGAAAGGATCCTGGAACATTGACCATCCAATTGAACATTGATGAGATGACCATTTCTAAATCTTAATGTGATTTAGGATCTTCAATTTATATGATACATTATTCAGAATTATATTCATTATAGGATGGTGAGTTTAACTGATTAGAGTAGTTGTGTAGTTGGAAACTTGAGCAGCAACATTTCCAGTGGTAGTCCTTAAGAATGTACTTGTTCGATTAAGATATATGATACATTCATATGATTTCTATGTGATTAAAATGGAAAATTATTTTGTTAATTCTTATGAACCCATTATCTTAGGAAGGCCATTCCTCAAAACTGAAAGAAATATCATAAATTTCCATGAGGGGACACCTTACGTGGAGTATGTGGATGATGTTTTTTATCTTTTTTTTATGGAATCCCTGAGGTACCCTTCATAGGTCCATTATTATTTTTTAATATTTCATTTTGAACCACCATGTAAAAACCCAATGGATTTTGATTTTCCTATACTTGGAGATATTATGAGAATTTGTTCTAGTTTTATGTATAAGTGTAGTTACATGCCTCTTTATAATGCATAAATGTCTCCTATATTTGAATAATAAATGGATTTGTATTATGATTTTTATTTTTTGAATAATGATTATTGAATGGATGGTGAGTATACTGATGGATTTGATGCTTTATTATCTGATTTTAATGATGTATATTTCGATACTGACGTTCATTGTGAACATTTTTCAGTTACTTCATTGTCTCAATACATATATCATCACCCTAAAATTGAACTCAAGCCATATCCACCAAATCTCAAATAATCATACATTTTTGAGTAGTGATATATTTCTTGTTATAATTGGTAATAATTTCCCTTTTGAACATAAATAAAAGGATTTAATTATTTTGATGGAGAACATTAGGGAAATTAGGTGGACACTTGAAAACATATCTTGTATTTTCCACCTCATTTTTATTTATAGAATTATTTAAGAGTGTCGGGAAAAACTAGTTATTCGGCCATAAAGAAGACTAAATCATACTCATCTCGAAATTGGGAAAAAGGAAATTGATAAAATCTTCAAGGTAAGTATATTTTTTTCAATTTAGGTTCCTAGTGGGTGATTCCAATTTAGGTCATTCATATGAAATGTGGTATTATTATTGTTAAAAAGGATGTAGAACTTAGTTCCAATGAGGTTGAAAAACAATTCGTTTGTGTCTATATTGATTACAGGAAACTAAATCAATTCATTGGAAAGAACCATTTACCCCTCCCATTTCATGATCAAATTCATGAGAGACTAGTTGGGAAGATATAATATTGTTTATTGGATGGATTTCATGGATATTTTTAGATTTATATAGATCTTGAGTTTTAGGAGAAGTCAAAATTCACTTTTCCATTTGGTGAATTTGCATAACAATAGATGCAATTTGAACATTGCAATTCCCTAGGTACCTTCTCGAGATGTGTGGCGAGTATTTGTTAAAATTTCATGGAGACCTTAATGGAGGTATTTATGTATGATTTTACGATATATATATTTTCAATCGATGAATGTATCTTTAGTTTTGGAATGGTGTTGAATCAATATATTGAAAAGAATCTGGTTTTAATCTCTGAAAAGTGTCATTTCATGCTAGAGCATGGAATTGTATTAGGGAATGTAGTGTAAAAATAGGGAATAGTGGTTGATATATCTAAGGTGGATATTATTTCACCTTTATCACATGCTTCATGTGTATGTGATGTTTGGTATTTCCTAGGGCATTCTGGGTTTTATCGCATGTTCATTAAAGATTTCAATAAGATTTATATTCCTATTGTTTGATTACTTCAAAATGATTATGATTTTATGTTTGATGATTCTTGTAGGGTTTCATTTTTTGAGCTAAATAAGGGTAAAAAAATTCCACTGATCATACATCCCCTATAGTGGGAACTTCCATTTGAGTTTATGTGTGATGATTCGAACTCCAAAGTTTGAGATGTCTTGTCACATAGGTTGGAGGGACATTCACATGTGATTGCTTACTCTTTGTGGACATTGTCTTCAGACTCATAAAATTACACCACCACAAAAAATGATCTGCATACCATCGTATTTAATTTAGATTAATTCCATTCATATTTATTTGTCTCTAATGTAGTTAAATTTTCTGACCATAAATCACTGAGGTACCTCTTAAAGAATCCAGATGCAATTAGTAGGTTTATCTGCTAGATTCCCTTGATTACCAAATTCAATATTGAGATTAAGGATAATAATGGTTCATAAATCTTGGGGGTGGACCTCTTGAGTAGGATTATTCACACAGTAGAGGTTGACACATTTGACCATATACAACTTCAGGAAACTTTTCGTGATGATCAAATTTATGCACTATCTTGTACAAATACTTGGTATGCTGATTTAGATAACTACCTTGTTGCCTCTAAAATTATTGTAAATATAAAGAAATATCATGTACAAAAATAAATGTGTGAGTCTAGTTTTTATTCTTGGGGTGATCCCTACCTTTGGCACATCTGTGGTGATCATGTTATTAGGAGATGTGTTCCAGATCATGGGATTGATTTTGTTCTCTAGTTATGTCATACACTTTCATGTGAAGGACACATTGGATCCCAATGAATATCATGGAAATTTATTGACTCTAAATTATATTGGAATATCTTATTCCATGATGTCGATGTGTTTTTAAGTAATTATCTTATTTCCAACACACTAAGAACATTTCTAGGAGACATGAGATTCCCCAACAACATATACTATTTTGTTGATATTTTTGATTTATACAATATTTATTTTATGGGTTACATTGCTAATTCATATTATTTTTTCTGAATATTTTTTTTTGATTATGTTAGAAAATTTTTGGATTCCAGGGCCACCTAAATTGATTGTAATCATGTTGTAGAGGAATTTTTTAATGAATATATTTTTTGTGGGTTTGGAGTACCAAAGGCTATCATCAATGATCAAGGGACACACCTTTACAATCAGAATTTGGATTTTCTCTTTTAAGTGTATGGGGTGACACGTAAAACATCAACACCATACAACCCCCAAACAAATGGACACATTAAGGTTTCAAATCAAAAGATGAATCAAATTTTGGATTAAACCATGTAGCAAAATTGGAAGGATTAGAGAATGATCTTGAATATTGCATTGAATGCTTATAGGACAACCTACAAGAAACCCATCGGTATGTCCCCATTTTCTATTATTTTTTGGAAATCCCGTCATCTCCTAGTGGAAATCGAGCATAGGGATATAAATAAATGCAACATAGATTTAGCATAACCTAGAATTAAAATGAAGATAAAAAATAAAAATCTTGAGTAGATTAGATTGTCATTATATGTGAACTCAAGGCTCCACAAATAGTGATCAAAACAGCTCATGATGGAATGATCAAACAAAGGTAGTTTCATGTTGGAAATAATATCTTACTCTATAGTTAATGACTGAGATGACACCAAGTAATTTTTGTTCAGAATGGTTAGTTCCTTATGTTATGTCTAATTTATTTCCTTATGGTGTAGTGGATATCACACAAAAGGACACCTGAAGAATATTCTTAGTGAACAGCCAATGTTTGAATAAATACATTGAAGGAAATCCTACCCAGGAAGTTGATTTCATAACACTAAATGACCCCATAATCAATTTGGAATATTAGGATATTCCTATCCCATTCACTTTTAAATTTTTCTTCCTACATAAAATTCGGCATTTCATGTCCTCATGTCATCTCATAAGTTCACATTGTGGGAAATAAAATAAATTATGGGGGATGGGACAACATTTTGTGGTAGTATTTTATGATTTTCCTTTGTGTTTTTGTTTGTGCTTTCTGTTAATCATTTGGTTAATATTTTCAAGAAAAATTCAAAAATAATTAAAATAATAAAACATATCATTTAACATGTCCATTTACATGTAAAACATATAGAAATTGAATGTTTTAAAAATTTATTGGTTTCATGATATGTATGATCATGATTTCATCAATGACAGTTGATTTTTATAAAAATAGAAGTCATTGATGATATGATTAGTTGTTTCATTATAAACTCTTATAGATTTTGACACTACCAATTGTGAAATTTGATCATGGAAAATTATGTCATTGATTTCTCAACCAAAAATTTCATGCAACCTTTACTCGTGAATTTGTTCCTACTCAGTTAAAGGTGTATCCAAGATAGGTAAAAAAATTCATCTTATATCAATGGTCGGTCAAACAATAAAAATAATTAATTAGGGGATATATGAAATGTACTATATGTGGGGATATCTCATTCAGAAGGTAATGGAGTTAATTTTAGGAATTTATATGTTAGTGGTGTCAGAAATTTAATTTCAAAGTAATGTAGAGGAAGTTCAGTGAATTAAACCATGTAAGTAGAATTGTATTACATGACCTGAATATAATAAATAAAGGGTTGAGATTTAGAATTGAACTGGTTGGCATACACACACATGGAAAATTATTGGCATGATATACCAATTAATGTATTTTCTATGATTAGTTTCATTAATATCACTGGATTTAATTTTGATACAATTTATGATATGATGAACTTAAAATGTATTGATATTCACTCTTGATCAGATTCTTACATTGCCTATTTTTCCTATGTGGATTGAAGATTATTAACATGAATATCTTGTAACAATTTTATTTGAAATACATGATATGAGATTTCCCCCCTATGTCCAAAAGGGTATGTGTGTAGGTGTGATCGTACCATGAATCACAACATTATTTCACCCTAACATCACTATTTTAAATTAGTTTTTTATTTGAAATTAAAAATATAATAAAAAAATTAACATCTCGTTTGAATCAATTATTCAATGTTTATGACTTTTTAAAAAGGAAATTATATTTTTTGGATGTTTCATTGTAGGGGGTGGTGAATTAGAGGCCCGAAGATGATACATAAAGAAAATGATCCAAACTGCATGGAATCCCAAGGAAATATGTCAAATTTTTTACAAGTTACATGAAATACATGTATTAAAATATGCTGAAATTTTTTGGGATGATAAAAAAATTAGTGTGATACAACTATAATGAAGACCACTAATCCCAACATTCCTGAATGGTACCCATCAAAGTTGATTTGTTTGAGAAACTAAATTTGAATGAAGTCAAATAGTTGGTTCTATATTTTGGACATTTCATGCAATGTAATATTCCATTGGAAACCAAATTTTACATTGAGATAATCAAGATAATGTATAAAAACGTTTTTATTTTGTAGAAGTTGAGATAAGTCCATTTACAAATCAAAAAATGAGACAAAAGTGGTATCTCAAAAACTGTGCCCCAAAAACCAGTTCCCATTTGGGATATAAATTGGCACACTGAGAAACCCATTTTCAATTTTGACCATTGAGTGAATTGATAAAATTTAGGATTTTAACAGGAGTCATACCATTATCTTGGAGACTTTGGAACTATCTGTACTCATATGGAGGGATCTTTCAGCAAGGATCCCATCATTGATGCCCTCATATATTTCTCTGGTTGTAATGTTTGTTTTGTCATAATAAAATTCTTATTTCATCTTTTATTTATTCTGTTTTATCTGTTTTGTTCAATTTTATTATTATTTAATCATTCTCATTAGTTTCTAAGTTATGTGTAGAAATGATATTTGGGAATACCATTTCTAAACCTTTTTACATGTAATAAGATACTATGGACTACACCACCCATTGTAGAGTTGTTATTTTTAGTAATCGATATTCATTTTAACGTATTAATTTATTTATTTTGAGTCAATGATATAATTTAATTTATATAATATGATCTATTAATTGAGTGCTATATATTAATGAAACTAATCAATAAACATAAAAATTAACCCAAAACATGTGAGGTCTTATATTGTGTGAATTGTGAAAGCGTGATCTTAATCAGTAATATATTTCCACATAGGATCAATTTTAGAGATAAAATATAATACATAAACTTAATTATTCCTCATATAAAGAGTGGATATGTGCCCTAATTTCCCACTGACTATAATCTAGACTTATCAAATCAATCAAATTAGGGTGTTGTGATTGCATGGTCCAAATCCATCCTCAGGATTAAATAATTTAATCTTTTTGGTTAAGCTAACTTCTATATGGTTAGATGGTTAAATAATCAAAGAATAATAATTAAGTGGATATTAATATAATGATAATTATTAATATGTAAATTAATTTTTAGATTTAGATCCATTACACATTTTAAAAATATTTTCAAAAAAACATCTTCTCATTGCATTTTCACAATCCTAATTAAAAAACAAAAAAAATGAAATCATCTTCCAACATACATCCTCATGCTTTATAAATGAAAACCCCATCATTTTAAGTAGTGTTTTTGTTCCCTTTTATATTATTTTCAAATACCTTTAATATGTTCTTAAATTTACTTCGTCCTTCCATAGATGACCCTCATCATCCAAAGTGCTACACCTAAATAACCCAAAAATGATCATCATTTGAGATCTTCCATGACTAAATCCTTTCAATAACCACAATAAATGATATATAAAACAAGATATTGGGGTGATTAATGAACCAATATAGACCTATGATCTTAATACAATCTTGATCTTTATTATTGTTTTTATGGAAAAATGATTAAAATGAAAATCCAACACTTAAAAGAAAATCATACCTGATTTTAAAGAAATTGATCCAATTCCAAAGACTCTTCACTTAAAATTCTTTGAGGGGGGAATTATGTGAAAAAACCCTAGCCATTGAGATACATCTCCCATCAGTGAAACCCATTACATAATACATCTTCCAAACTATATAAACATTTATCCAAGACATTTCTATAATTGGAAGAACTGGCCAGGCAATAATAGTGTACTAAAAAATCATAAATCTATCAAGATTCACAACTATATTTGAAATCACATATAAAGATTCACCTATATTCATAGTATGTTTTTTAACTTGATATTTATCTTGTGAAAATCCATCTACTAAAATACTGATCAGTTACTGTATTACCAAATTGATTCTTCTTCCTAGATTGTACATTTATAGATTTCCTCATCTTACCCATATCCTCCAACAAACCATGTGGGTTTTAATGATGATGGTCATTTTGTGTCACATGATTCACCATGTTCTCCACTGATGAATATATAGGATTACACACAATACCTATATTATGCTTCTGCACTGAAGGAATCACTGTTGAAGAGATACAATCTATAGCCACCACAGAAACCACCATAGATCGAAGGTCTCTATCCACCAACACTATAGGACCTGACATAGTTCTATGTTTTGGCCATCATCATCAGTGTAGATCTAAGGTCACCATCCACCACCACCTTTTTCTGCATAATCATGTGTACATCAAAGCATTCATACATGATTCAGAATGATTTGAGACAATAACATCCATAACCACCCTTGCACACCTATGATCACCATCAACTACTGACAAAATATAGAAAAAACTGGTATCCACAATCATTCTGGCCACCCAATATCTGGATTCAGTGATCTGACCCCCATTCAGAAGGACAGATCAGTCAATGTTTGGCACCTCCATACTTGAGCAGCATTAAGACTCCTGGACTCCAGAAACGCCATCGATTGGGAGGTCCCAAACCCTCATTTTCACCTCCATTCTAGTAAAGGTATAAATTAGTAAAAACTATAAGAAATAATGTTGTTCTCAATAATATTTTTCCAAATTTTAGGTTATAAAATTTAGTGTGTATTTTATGTATATACCATGTATACCAAGACTACTAAATATTTCAGTCTATTGTGATGTCATTACATGTATATAGTACCAATGTAATAAAGTAACCATTGATTATATACTATTATAGTCCACCTATTTACACAAATGGAGTTTTTAATCCTGTTAACATTTACATTTGACTATATCCTATGTTTTGTTGGATGAGTTGATTATTCATTGTGTGTTTGTATTTTTAATGTTAAGTAATAAATTTTCATATTCAAGGTCCTTGATTACTATAATAAATGGGGTAATGTATTAGTATATCAACCTTCCTCTCGTAAAATTATAATGAATAACTCTTACATTATATTATGCATGAAAAATTTGGTATTTATCCATATTTTTAGAAATATTTTAGATCAATGGTAGTAGAATCAGATTTCTTAGACCTATTTAGAAAATAAGAATACGTAATAGATCGATTATTATAACATTCTCTCACTTTGATATAGAAGCATATCGAACATTCTTATTATTCCAAAACAAACTTTTATATCATTTAAATTACTTTATGAAATTCTATAATACCCTAAGAAAACTATTATCTTGATTTTTTGATACTTAGGTGTATCTTGAATTTTTATTCATAATAAATTTAAAAAAAATATATATTAATAATTATTTTAAAAAATCCAAATGTATTCATCATACATCACAATTTTTTATTTTAATTACCATGGAATATTCTTCTTCATGGATCATGTATGTATTTAGTAAATTTCATATATGTATGAATTACGTAGAAGCCAAAAAATTATTATGGCATGGAGCTCCCCATTATATACCTCTATCAACTTCTATTGTTGAGGTATTATAAAAACAATCACCCTAAAATAACCTTCAAATAAATATGTTGTTGTTTCTTATATACATACATTATACATGAAGCATTCATCACCATGGAATGTTGATTTTTTATTCCTTTTTAATAACATCTATTTCTCCCACTTCATAACTATTCTATAATAATAAAAAACCCATTTAAATTTCAAATTGGTGTGATCCTTACATCACCCAATATAAAATATTCCTTATGCTATGATATGGTCAACATCATCTTCTTTTTTTGTTGTAGTGTGGATATATTCTATGATACACTTGTTCCTCCCAGGAATAGTTCAGTAATATGATCCTATTAGATCATGAATTCAGTAAATGATCATGATTCATGAATCCAAGAACAACATTTCATAATGTATCATATGGTTTTATTTCATCACTGGATTTAAATTTTTGTAAAACTCCCATTTTTATCCTCCCTTATTAATGATAATTCACTATGTTTTGAAGTTGTTTAAAATAATTCTATATTTTACAATTTTAGTATAACAGTAATTTTATAAAACACGTGAATTAATATGAAAACATTTGGAGATATAATCATTATAGGAATTTGATATGATATTTAGGAAAATTTATATGATGTTTTATAAAGACATATAAATATCACTATATGCATAAGAAGTCTTAAATATATATTCTAATTTTTCTTATAATGTTTTATAGAATATAAAGAAGTCATACATAATGAAATGGATGTCATAAAAATTTATAGTCAATTTTATTCAATATTCATTACAAATTTGTGAAATTTTCGACTTTAAATTTTTTATATTTGGTTAATGAAATTGATTAGATAACTCATAATCATTAAGAAACATTGTTGGCCTCATTCAAAAATATAAAAAATAATTCTCATTAAACCAAAAACTATTTAGATGACAGTTTTTTCAATTAAAAATCAAAACTAATTCAATTGGAACATTAAAAACATGATATATTCCACCATTTTTCCATGATATTATATGAACATTCATTAAACCTGACAAGCTGTTTTCTTTAATATCCATCTAATATATTAGGAAAGGCCTCATACTTTAGTTAAATGTAATTAGACATATATTCTATTTCTAAAACTATGACCCGCTGTATATAATACTCATCATGTTTCCGAAAAAAACAATTCCTTGTTCTGGATAAGTTTTTTTGTCTGACATAAAATAGGTTTTTTATGGGTATAACTCACATATGTAATTGAGTGATGGATGACATTAGGCCCACAAAATCCCCTTGAATTTTAAACAATCTGATTATATGATCCCATTATAATATTATACCATGTATGTATTAGATACCAACCATATAATAATTATATAATTCCATTTAGGGTTCCATCTATTCATAGAAAGTATATTCCATGCCTGAGACTCCCCCCATGCCCCATGTTAGTCTTGAGATGCATGGAACCGTGACATTTTTTTATTCGAGATGATGTGTAGTTCCTAAAAAATCATTACATTTAAGCCAATATTACGAATCTATATGGGATCTCTAGGTGACCTGGATTCCATATAGTAGATATATAGTTTAAGGGAACATGATAAAAGAATGATCAACAAGAGGAAGTTATTTGGAATAATAGTTGTTTTTTCATAATAATATAATATTAAAAATATATATTGGTTCAAGATACAATTTTTTTTCCAAATATCACAAATAAGATTGTGATTCATGCTAGAATTTTGTTAATGGAGTTAGTTTTTTTTTGTTTCTAATTTTAGTTCTAATATTCATTTTGAATCAGTATGTATTTAATGATATTATACCATGATGAAACATTATGTGTCAAACCACAAGAAAGTTTTCTATGTGTTTTCTCATATGCCCATGGAGAATTTTTTTAGGATATTAATTGAAAATGTTTTTGAAATAGAAAAGGTGTAACTTTAGATATTTAGAATAATTTGTTTTATATCTAATATGAATTTTATGAATTAGAATAAAATAAAAGAAATGTTTTTTTTCTGAGAAATGGGCTAGAGATATCCACTATGAGAAAAACAATAACATGATCGGCAAAGGAATCCACATATGAAAATGGTGTGAATAAATTAAATGATATGATTTAAAAAAAATTGATTGGAGAATCTATAATAAAAAATAGGATTTTTTGTTGTGACCTAGACATACAAATAATATTTAGAGAGAGAGACTTTAGAGTTTGTGGCTTCAAGCTTGAAAGATGATTTTTTCTACGATTAACAAAAAAATCATGATGAAGGAATAGATATATGATTCAGATCATATGTTATTGCGGATAAAATAAACTCAAAATTATATTATTAAGAAGAAGAGTTATAATATCATTAATTTGAGATTAGATCTTGATTTCATATAAAATTAAAAACAAGGAAGAATAATGGTGGTGTGACTGACCTATAGTAAATGTTTTTGATCCCTTGTTTCATTTGTTATAGTCATTTAGCTTTTGTAGGATTTGTTGAATATCACCTTATATTTTTTTATTTCAAAAAATATATTTGATAATGTATTCATAATGAACTATAATATTGAACTAAAACTGTGAAAAGACTATATTCAGAATCTTGATGGTGAAAATAATTTTAAGTAATATATTTTTGATAGGACAAAGATCCATTCTATGGATATATAGAGACAATCAAATTATAACCAGTGATCAATATCAAAATTGATTATATATTAAGATTCTAAATACATTGTGGGATTATAATTAACCAATGGGAGTCATGGTATTTAAGGATAACATAGCATGAAAAAATATTTCTTGATGTACTATGAGATTAAGTGATTTTTGATCATAGTGAGACATGAACTATGTGTGGGAAGAACAAAACCATTGGATTAATTAATTAATTAGTGTTGATAATCCTTGATGGGGGTACATAACTATTAAATGTATGGATTATTCCTTATGTAAAATCCATTTATAAATCATTATATAAATATGAAATTATTTATTTATATATCAAATTGAGACTAAGAAAATTATTTTTTATAGGATTTATATTTTATAAAGTCTAAGAGGTTTAATTTATAAAATCAAATTATTAAATTAGACCAACCATTCACCCCAATCATAGTTTTTCACCTATATAAAGGGAACCATAATTGGTATAAGAAAAAATATAACCATCCAATGAAAGGATATTGGCATCATGTAACATTTATTAAACTTGTTTTCATACAACCAACTTAATTTATTTTTTCCAATAGTTTAAAGGGGATATTGAAAACCCTCATGAAAAAGCACGTCACAAATCAAAGGAAACTAATGAGTTATTTAACACAATTCTAAGGTTATTGGAATCTTCTACCCTCAATAGTTTTAAGGGGAAAGAACATACCTGGTAGTCTTGATCTTCCTCTCTGTTGTCTTCATATTTACTTGCTAGATAATCCAAAGCTTTCATATATTCATATTTACTAATATTCTCTATATTGAAGCCTCTAATAAATATGTGATCTTTCTTGTCAATAAATTCAGATTTCTCCCTTGATACTTCCACATTGATAAATATTTCCATCATTTGGTCAACTTTTTCCCCTACCGCCTTGATCACCAGAACATCCTCCTTCATTTATTCTTCATAGTACATGAGTAGTTCCATCTCTGTATCTAGATCCTTGTCCATAATGAAATGAATGACTTCAAGAGATATTTCCTCAAATTTTTGTATAGGGGGACGACCATCCTCCACCACAAGCATCGTCTCCTCAAGATTCAGATGCATCCCCTCTTAATGGTTAGCTGCCTTTGGGGATCCTTTTACTTGCAATTGAGTTTATGTGGCACCGTCCTATGGAACCTCCTCCCTACCTCTGTCTGGACCTAATGCTCCTTGGGTTTACCATTTATTTTAGCCGAAGAGGTATACAATGATTTAGGAAGATAAGAGTAGTCCTTACAACCCTTAGGATTCAGTTACATAGAAACAATATAGCTCCCCGAGTCCCTGATTTCCATATTCCATTTATTTCTTCTTTGATTGTGCAGACCTTTATTAACCCCTCCCAAACCAATCCCAAATAAGGGTTGTCCATGTTCATTAGACTCATGCTCATAGGGATAGCTGGAGTTTACTTCAAGCTCTCCATGATTACTTAAACAATCAAATTGGTTTTTTATGTTGAGGCTAGACAAATTCCTCACGGAGTTAGTTCCCTGTCTGGTAATCAACAACCTTCTTACATCATGGCCATGTTGCTACTACTCATGCCCATCCTTAGACATACCATTTCTAGTAGTGTTTATCACCTATTCATATTTTTCTCTATCACCAGCAAGGACAACCATCCCATAGGTACAATGATTAAGACTCACAACACCCTGGGGAGTCAGACCAACAACTCCCTTAGAGATCCCTGGAGCCTTACACTGATCATTGTGCATATCTGAAAATTCATTGACCACCACACTGCGCTAGATTCCCTATGAAAATGAATTTCTTCAAGGAGGAGTCACCAAATAATTCTTTATCATGTTAAATACATATACTTCACTAGGTTTAGGAGGTAATCACTTTACTGGTTTTTTCCTTATTGCTCTATCCGGACACTATGTATCCTTAGCCTTGTTGTTCCCTTGGCCAGAACCAGCACAACCATCACCAGATCCTTCAGAAGACCTATTATGAAGGTTACCATCATCACCAATAGGACCACCCTGGACGCTGCTTCTTGGATCCACCACAATGGCTTCCGGATTAAACGAGTTATCTTCGTGACAAATATTGGAAGGAATTCCCTCCCCACCTGTACCTTGATGATCCATCTTGTTGACATAGCCCACATAATTCATGCCACATGAGGGGCTTCGACGACATCTGTATGTATCATAACCCAGACGATGGACGCCAAATCAGAAAGGAATCCAAGAATCAAAGATAATGTTGTAAATAGATTATTGGAAAGTTATGATTAAATCCACTATGGTAGG
Organism: Viscum album; assembly: GCA_963277665.1. Lineage (NCBI taxonomy): Eukaryota > Viridiplantae > Streptophyta > Magnoliopsida > Santalales > Viscaceae > Viscum > Viscum album. The sequence continues at coordinate 1,016,720,674 of OY728133.1, read as the reverse complement.
AAAATATTACCCCAATATCATGTTTCATATATGGACGTAATGTTGACAAATCATGAAGTGATAAAACATGAAATTTTGAAGCTACTAAGAAGAATTGAGCTGCAAATTGAGTTTAATATATGTATTTAACCCCAATAGAGGGTCATAACATTGGTAAATATATCTTTAGAACATGTGGAAAATAATTCAACCAATTCTCAGGGAAAAAATGAAATTATTTTCAATAGGATTGAAATTGAAAATAAGAAAATTAGAAGGGGAATATTTGGATCATTAAAATCTTTTTGAATTATTATCTATATGACCAACACAGTAGAAAATAAAAGTAATATTAGTAAACTGATCACCATTCTAAGAAACTTAAAATATAGAAAGTTTAGATGAATTTATATCAATTATGAATAAAGGAATTATTTGGGAATTATAGGTGGTAATATGAATATAGGAATAATAGTGCCACTTATGGAATAGTAATTTTCTCATTAGGAATAATAACATGGCCTTTGGGACAGATAAAATGGCTTTTTGGAAACGTAATATGACCTAAAATTAATATGATATCATATAAATAAAATTTATCTTGAGTATAATCCCATTAAATAAACATCATGAATGAAAACATAAATTAACTATATGAAATATGTTTATTAACATTATTTTACTTAAAATCATAAGATCCTAATTTTCGTTTTAATAATTAAAATTACCCATGTTATCAAATTATATCGATAAAATTAATTTTATTTTTATAATGATCATATTAAATTATATAACTGTAATATTTTACAATTTTTTAGACATCATTTTTTGGTGAGTAATGAATATAATGTTTTTTCATAGTCGTTTTGATTGATATATCATCATTCATAATGTAATAAACATCTAATTAACTCTAAAAATATTGGATAATACATATACATATTTAATTATATAAATGTGACTTTTAAATGCAATAAAAATTTATTCCAACCATAAAAATTGTATTAAAATATCTAATGTCTAATATAATCCATTGAAATAACAATTTCTAATTTTTAAACATTCCATTTTAATAAAATAAATAATTAATATTTGGAAAACCATAAAACTCGTACAATGGTTTTATTTTATTCATATTCGATTAAAAAATTCAGGAATATCACTACTAAAATCTATACAATGGAAATAATATTTTGTTGAATATTTAATCATAAAAACACCACCCTCCGCAACTTTTAATACTCTCACCTTGGAAACCAATTCTCTTCCGCACACTAACCCCTAATATCTATCCCAATACCACATATTAATCTGGTTATAAAACTTTTGTACATAATTGAGTCACTAAAATACAAGAATTCAATGATATTCATTTCATATTAAATAAGGAACACTAAGAAGAGGGTATGTTTTCATTAATATATTCTCACATTTTCTTCTTCTCTTACTACATGTCTCTATTTTAGTAAAAGCCCAAATATACTAATCTTATTTTAGTATTATTTTAACATTATATTAATTATTTCACAATAATGTATTTATTTTATTTATGTTGTATTTATATTTCCTACTTATCATACTTCCACTATTGGAAATGTTCTATCAACAATCATTATCAATACAAAAGGACATTTCCAACTCTCCAACCATCATGGATGATCATAATAAATTCATTATAATATTTGAATGTATAATTATAAGAATGTTTAATCTTGTAGAGTTAATATTGATAGTGTATAAATAACAATAATGGAATATCATTATATAGAAGAGATATGGGATATTATAAGGATTATATGACAACAAAATGTTTCTACATTGACAAGGGGAATTTCTAAATGTAATCCAATGTTTATAGTCAATAATCAAAAAATTCCCACATGTCACTAATGGTTCTATGATTTACTAAAAATATGTTTAGTATTCTAGAGGAGTAAAATAAGTGATATAAAATTGGATTAAATGTAATTGGATTCTTGAATAGAACTCCATATTTTTAGTTCACATCCTCTTAAGATTAATTTCTATGTGGATATTAATATTTTTTACATAAATTTTCTTTTTAATGCTATTTACCATTTATTTCTTGGTATTCACATATCTCTACCATATCAAAAAAAATTATATTCCATGTACAATGTTTTTAAAGATAATTTCATTTCAATTCAATCATATTGGCTCTTCTAAGGTTTTTTTATATATTAATGAATGGTGATATTTTATGCCAAAATATGATTTCACTTATTAATTTTTGAATTATAAGGGTTATCCATGGATTCTATTTGAAGAATCCTATATGAAACCCATTATTTTCCTTAGATTAATTTCATTACAACATTTGTTGTCTAATCTCTATATAAGTGGTTTGCATGTTAATGAGTATTTTATGATGAAATAGGTGGACCCATAATTTTGTATACCTCTAATTAATTAATAGATGTTAAATATTTCATTATATTATGTTTATTTTTATTGAACATGATTCTATAGTTTTTTCAGAATATAATGTTATAATACATTAACATATTTTTTTTCATGAGCATGATTTTATCCTTGTCCACAATGATGTCGGGTATTTGACCAATATATTTTTATTTTACATAACTAAATATATTAAGCATTTCATGACAATATCAATTGTTTCCCTAATTCATATGATGATTATCTCATGACTATGATATGATGATTATTATTATTGTGTTCACTCAGGTACATTTGAATCATGTCTCTTAATCTTTCCATGTCATCCCTCGCTATAATTTTATATTTTCTGACCCATTTTATTGATATATATCCCTAGGTTATTACTTATAAAAATTAAAATGTGACATATTTTTTGTGTATTTAAAATATTTCTTTAAATAATTTTAATTTATTTATTATGTACAATTACTATATGAATCTAACTATCCCATGTGACTATACATATTGACACTAGAATGTATTATTATTATTAATTTTATTTTCAATAATGACATAATAGTCATGTATAAAAAATAAGGGTAACTATTGATATTATAATATAATATTTTCTTCAATTTGGGAAATATGAATATAAATGATACTGAAAAACCAATGGATATGTCTATGAAAAGTTTAATACCATGTGTTTTTTGATGTTTAAGAGGACATGGTTTTTAGGTAATGAAATCTATATCATGAGAATATAAGTGGATGTGGAACTTGAAAAAATATACCTAGAGGTAATGACTTCAAATTTGTGGATTCATAATCAACTTGATAATTCCCTAGTGAATGAAATAGTGGCTTTCCCGCACACCTAGTTTGACACTCTTGGGGGATATTCTTTGGATTATAATAAAAATTATACTAACCATTAATAAGGGTATATATCTAATATAATAATTTATTACACTGTCAAAAAAGGATTAAACTTTATTATCCTAGATACTTGTTTTATGTAAAAGTATAAATATTATGATCACATACTATATTACTTTAGAAATAATTTATTCTTAAAAAATATTTTTTTATTGAATTTTTAAAATATAAATTTTAAAAAATGGTGGGAATTAGAAAATGGTAGATTAACAAACCATATAAGGGAAAATTATATAATTTTTTAAACAAAATTCCCAATGATATGGGATTTGGTCTTCCAAACATTATTCTTACCCATTCTGGTGACCTCCCGGATTAAATGATCCCAAAAGAATGTTTTAATAATACTAATAAATATCATTATAGCCTGTAAGCATTATGTATTTTTATTATTGGTGATAAATCTATCTATTTATGAGACATCATTGGTCATGAGACACTATTGGTCATGACATACCACTACTACAAAAAAATCTCTAAGTCCGATATATTGTTAGGACGCCTCACCATCATACTGTTATACAACTGGATTGAAGAATTGTAATGTATGAGACATAGTTGATTGATACATCATCTAGATGTTATTCAACTATATCATAATTTAGGTAGAGAATGATATTTTGTTAGATGAGCCACCATCAATGTCACGTCGTCAGACTCATACCACTAACACAGAAAATTTCCTTAGTCTGAGACATTGTCAGACCATACACTGCTAGTGGAGACACCACCTATTTTCTAAAGAATTTCATGGTCTAAGACACCATAATAAAAACATAACTCTAGAGAAATATATTTTAAATGATATACTTCCATAGTCCTATCGTCAGAACATGAGATACTACAAGAAAAAGAGACACTGCCAGAGTGTAAGACATCATCACTATTTATATTACATTAATTATTTTTTGAATTGTGTCATTCTAATGGATATATATATTAATGTTAATGCTATTTAATATTTAATATATTTTCCCTTAAATGTACAACATCATGCATGTCAGGATGTGTAGTAAAAAGAATAATCCCCAAATATTATCCATAGTGATGTTTCTGATAATAAGACAGCACACTTCATCATGGATATGAGTGGGTAAGAGAGATAACACATGAAATAAATAGTAGATATTCTTACACTACCTAAATTTTCTAAGATGAACTTACTAGAAATAAAAATATCTGAATTTTTATAAAATCTCTAAGAGGAATCATAACATAATTTTCTCTTTCAGTGCTCTCTTCCAGTCAGAAAACAAGAGTTAACAACAAAGTGTTTTTTCTAAATATTTCATGAAAACCCATATTTATGTTTTATTGTTGTTCTAAATCAGGAATAAAATGTTTCATTACAATAAAACCAATTATCCCTAAAATATATACTCCTCGATTACATTTTTCTGTTTAAATTTCATCACATTTGAGTAGTGTGTTTTATACTCTATTTTATATACGCACACTATCTCCTACACCAAATTGGAATATACAGGTAAACTTTTCATGATTTCTACTTATTGTTTCCCATGGATAATAGTGTTAGTTGTCTCGGTGTGTCCTTTTTAGCTTTACTCCCACAAATAACTATGGAAGAGTTTGTCTGTGACCTGGATAGTTGTATATGTTGTAAAACCTGATCTAGGCTGTGGATCATCTTTTCATTTTATATAAACAACTTGGTGGAAGGTGATCACTGAGTGGATAGGAATATGTCTTGACTTAAGATTTAACATATGGTATTCATTTCTGATATGTGTGTTTTAAAATTTGTTTTACATTATTTTTTATTTAAAATTTAAATATTTATTAATTGTAAATTTTTTTACTTTGATTGTTTATCTTAATTTGTTTTGATTCTGTATTTTAATCAAGTAAATTGTTTTCAAAGGATTAAATGATATTATATATATTATTTATCCAACACCTAATAAATCTTTTGATAAATATTTTTAATGAACGAGATATATATCATATTAATTATTTTTATCATCCTGTATGTTTTTAATACTAATGCGATTTTAAAATAATCCATTTTAGACAAAAATATTATTGGTTTCACAATTCAACCCACTATTGAGATACTTACTCTGACCAATATTTGGTACAATAGGAGATAAAATACTTTTCAAATCCTTTTTACTATGATTTTAGTTGAGCATTTAAGACCATAAAATTTATGTTATTTCTAAATTTTCTTCTCTGTAGCTGTATATATATATTCTAGTATTTTAGTATGGACAATTTTCAGAAAGGTTATGCAATCAAAAAACCTCATTTTTTCAATGAGACTAATTATTCCCAATGGAAAATAAAAAAATGAAAATACATGTTGGAATTATGTGTTTTGAAATCAGGTCAGTGATAGTAGATGAGTATAAAATTCATACTACTACAATAAATACCTCGAATAATGCAACTAAGATTTCTTATAATAATAATTGTGAATCCATTAATGCATTATATTGTTCCGTAGGGGATGAAGTGTTTAATATAATTTATATATGTAAAACATCTTTTGATATTTGGGGTAATCTAGATATCTCACATGAAGGAAATATAAATGTTTAAGAAATAAGTCTTAACACTTACACTATAAAATATGAAAATTTTAAAATGAATCCTAATGAGAATTTTTCTAATATGTTTCAAAAGTTCAATGAGATTATCAATACTATGATATCACATGGGAATAATTTATTAGACAATTACTAGGTAATGATATTTCAAATATGTATACCTAAATGATGGTGAGGAACTTCAGTTTCAATCAGTGAATCATGTGATATAAGTATGTTTCTTGTAGAGAAATAGATAGGTATGATTACGATGTATAAAGAAGAACATAAGGTATAGTATGAGAAGTATTATGAGCTAAAGAGAAATTCAGTATCATTCAAGACTATTGCCCATAGAAAAACTAAGGAAAATATAAAATGAAATTGTATAGGCTATTGATCTGAGTGATAGTGAATCTGCTTCAGAAAATGATGAAGAAATGTCTCACTTAAGCAGAAGATTTATGAATTTATATAGTAATAATTGTTTTTTCATAAAGCCAAACTATAATGAAAATTATGACAAGAAATTTAATCGGAAGAAAAGGGATTATGATTTAGAGGAATTTTTCAGTTATAAATGAAAAGGTAAAGGTCACCTAAAATATGAATGTCATAAGCTCGTATACTGAAAGAAATACAAAGATAAGGAATGATGATATAAGAAGTCCATGAAAGCCAACTGGATTTCATATTAAGATATTTCAAATGACATAGATTCTTCATCTCAAGAAATTCTGAATAAAGAATATATCTTCTTTATGACCAAAGATAGTAAGGTATCTAGTTTACCCACTATTTCTAGTATTTTTTATGCGCATGAGACATATAATTCTAACAATTAAAATCTTGTTGATGAAAATCTGTTAAATGAAGAATTATTTTTCTATTGTAATATGTTAGAAGACAAATTTAATGATTTAAAGAAAAAAATAAAATGTTTTGATAATACAACAAGCTCAATCTATAAACAGTATGTTTGTGATGTCTATAGAAAAAGAGAAGAATACTCAATAGCTAAAAGAAAACAATTCACATAATCTTTCAAATGAGATCTTGAATAATGAACCTGAAAAATATACAAAGGTTAGAGAGACATTAATACTAATCATGGTAAAACATGGTTCTAGAAAATATATTATTGGAATTGGATTTGATCCTGGTAAAAGAAGGATATCTAAAAGTACCATTGTTCATAAATCTAGACCTAAAATCTCTACTGATAAACACTTTTCAATGGGACCTAACAAGGATTTTATTTATATGAGTCTACAGTCAGTTTACAAGAAATCCATGAGAAATATATTAGTTTCCAAATAATTTATTACCATCATTTCTGGTCCCAAACAAATTGTTTTACCAAAATAATTTTGTTCATAAATACTTTTTGTAGGGAAATTGAATAATGATCTCTAGTAGAAGTCTATAGTGCTTGGATTGTGGTTTTTTAAGACACATGACAGGAGATCATTCACACTTTAGGAGTCTTATCATGGTTAATGGTGGCCATGTCACCATTGGTCATAATGAAAAAGTAAAAAACATTTTCATAAGTTTAATTCTTAATAAAAAATACGTTATAATTTATATTATTTTATATATTAATGGTTTAAAATATAATCTTCTTAGAATTTCATAGTTTTTTAATAATGTTTTCTATCTTATGTTTTTTAATGATTCTGGTAATGTTTTTTTCCTAAATATTATTTAATATTTATTATCTTGATAAATGAAATTGTTTATGTTTTTTATTAAAATTATTCAGTTTCTCAGAATATTTCATATTGAGTAATTTTCATCAGGAATCTTGGACTTGGTATAGGATTCTAGGCCATTACCACATTCACTCGCTTAGAATGAAAAATATAAAAAATTTAGTTATGGATCTACCAAAACTCAACATCCCGTCAAATAATTTTTTTATCCCCTATCATTAAGGATATCAATTTAGTGTTTCTTTTAAAGTAGAGAAAAACGTTTCAACTTCTCGACCTCTCTCGGTGGTTCACATGGATTTTACAAAACCTTTTAGAGATTCTATATTTAATAGAAATCAATATGTTTATGTTATTATAGATGAATATTCTTGGTATACATGGGTATATTTTCTAGCTCACAAACGTGAAACCTACTATTTCTTTACTATGTATGAGAAGTCTGTAGAAAATCATAGATGAATTAGGATTAAAACCTTAAGAAGTGACCATGGTCTTGAGTTTGAATATCACATATCAGGATCATTTAGATCATAGAATGGCTACACTCATAGCTTCTTTTTTCCTATGACTCCTCAATAAAATAGAGTTTTTGAGCGAAGAAATCTAACCTTACATGAGATAACATGGACTCTGCACAATGAGTATGGCATACCTATCTATTTTTGGGTAGAAACTTTCAATATATCCTACTACATAATATATACATTTTTTATTAGACATATCATTAATAATACCTACTATGAGTTGTAGAATAATAGGAAACCTAAGGATAATTACATTTGTGTTTTTGAGGTAAATTATTTTTTATTATCAGAAATGATAATCCTAAGAAATTTTCCTTAAAAAGTGATGAATGGATTTTCCATGGATACTCAGTATCTAGTAAATCTTGAAGTGTTTTCAACAAAAAAAATCCAATACTGTGGAAGAATTAATCCATGTAAAATTTTATGAAATTCATCCTCATGAGTCTAACACTTGTTTATAAAACCATGAGGATCACCTATATTCACTAAAATTAAATTCAAAACCATTAGATTCTACTATAAAATAAGTTGAAAAATCATCCAATTCTAATGAATTTCTAGAACCTACACCTAAAAATACAGAATTAACCAATCCTACCCTCTATAGATGTATAAGAAATCTCAAGAATCATCCTTTAGATGAGGTTGTAGGAGATCAGGAAAGAGGAACCAAAAATAGAGCTTCTGTTAAAAATACGGTTGAATATCAAGCTTTCTTATCTCATCATAAACCTAAGATCATCCATAAAGAAATTTATTATTAATTTTGGGTAATAGTAATGAAATAAGAGTTAAATCTATTTGAAATAAACAATGTGTCAAAAAAATTAGATATACCCATGTTCACCATGAATATTAGAAAAAACGGGTATTTAGAAATAAATTTTTTAAGTTGGGTAATATAGTTATAAAAATGATAGATTAGTTGCACCAGGATACAATCTAGAAGAAAGAATTGAATATGAGAAAAACATTACACCTTTTGCAAGAATTTATTCAACAAGAATCATTTTTTCATATGATGCTCAAATAGAATTTATACTTTATCAAAACGATGCTAATAGTGTATTCTTAAATGGTTATATAGTTCATGGTTTTTTTAAAAAAACCCCTAGTTTTCGAAATCCACATTTTCCAAATCTAGTTTACAAATTATCTAACGATTTATATGTTTAATAACTACCTCATTGAGCATAGTATGATAGGCTCATAAATTGGAAGATTTTTAAGTGGTTTCAAAAGAAATATATTATCATACTCTTTTCATAAAATGAATTACATTAAATGTTTTAGTAGTACAAAGAAATGATGATGATATTACTTTTGGTTCTTCAAAAAATTCTCTTTGTATTTATTTTTCCAAAATAATGAAAAAAAAATTGAAATGAGTTTATTCGGTAAAATCATGTTCATTCGTATATTTAAAAATTTTCAAAATAAATAAGCAATTATTTTGAACCAAAGTAAATATAAAAAATATCTTTTAAAATTATTAAATCTAGATAACACTAAAAGATGGGATACTTCAATGAGTAAAACCATTAAATTAGATCACAATGAAATTTGGAAATCAGTTGAACAAAGCCTTTACAGATATATGATTGGATGTCTTATTTACTTGATTACATGTCAATCATACATTATGTTTAGTGTGTGTATGTGTTCTTATTTTCAATAAAATCCAAAGGAGTCACACATACATGTTGTTAAAAGAATTATCAAATACCTCAAATATACAACTTATTAAGGTGGTTTTTACCCTTGAGGAAAATAATTTGATTTATAAATTTACTATGATGCTAATTTTTGTGGATCCATATAAGATATAAAAATAACCTCTGAAATATGTTACTTTTTGGGAACGTGTCTAGTTTCATGTTATAGAAAAATGTAAAATTCTATTTCATTATCTACAGTTAGATATGAATACATAAGTATAGGTATTTGTTTTTAAAACTTGTTTTTGGATGAAACACACTCTACTAGACTATGGATATCCATTCCATCATGGACCTATAATATGTGAAAATATAAGTGTAATAAATATATCTAAAATCCATGTTCCTCATTCCAAAATAAATCATATTGATATAAGACCTCACATTTTGAGAGATCATTTTCAAAACGGATATATAACTATTGAATTTTTTAGTAATGATTATTATCTAACTAATATATTTATTAAAACTTTGTGTTTGGAGAGAGTGAATTATATCAATCAAGAACTAGGAATGATAAAATTAGGTAAAAAAAATAGTTGTTTGTCAGAACAATGGATGTCATACCATTATTTATCATACCATTAGTTTTAATACTATTAATTTTTATACTGTTGGATGTCACACCGTTGGTTTTAAAAATGTTGGCTATCATACCATAGGACATCATACTATTGATCCTATTACATGCTGAAAATATTCTATTTCTTGATATTAAGAACTAGCGGTTTATTTTCCAGTTTATTGATTTTACTAAAACCGTGTGCATGTTTTTTTCATGATTTTAATTTCATCATTGAAAATAAATTCCAATCTAGAATACATAATATCCCAAATGATACGAAAATGACATAAGTCTTTTCCCAAACAATATTGATCCCCACGCTATATTTGTGTATCTCTCCCAGCCAAGCATAAATATTTGTCTTATTAATCTAAAAATATCAGATTAACTTTGACGAAGTTTTACAATTCAATGCGATTGAAAAGAATAAAGTGACCTTTGGTATATTCTTTGTTTATGATAATATTGTGAAAGGATAAAAAGAAATAAATAAGTTTTGAACCTCTTGTTTCTGTAATTAACCACAAACATTCATACAATTTTTTATACAATAAAAGAATGTAGATTTGAAGTGGATACTATCATGTAAGTCTCGAGTACATAAGTTTCAATAAAACCATGGGTGGTTGGAGTGGTACTCACCAATGGAGATACCTTTTTACCCAAATAAGGTATATGAATTTTATTAGCATGTATAGTATTCTTTCAATCAAGATATTGTATATTGGTCAAAATTTTGAGTAAGATGTTCGGTATTTGGTATTTCTTCAGGAATGTGGTATAAATTTATAAATGTACCCCATGGTGGTGCTTTTTATGATCCCCAAGGTAGAATTTTCGAAGCTAGTGACCTATTCATTTATGAGGAATCCCTTGTTGTTTTAACTGGATATGGTTCACCAAAAATATTTTTTCCTCTAAAAATGAATGGGAATGTATTTTACTTTTCATGTTTGTGTGCATATGCTTTATCCAAGGAAGTGATATTTTTCTACATTGTGATTACTAGATGTGTATCTTCTTTCCCTAATGATAGAAGGTCATAAGATTATTCATTGATGATATATACTATAACATATGTTGGGGATGACCAATTCATCTACAAGATCTTATTTTATGATCTATACAAATATAATATTAGCTATGTTGATGGCCAAGGTCCTAGTTCATGATGCTTATTAATCTGTTATTGACTATGGTGGCTTCTATAAAACTAGTTCCACATGCTCTAGAATGAAGATAATATGTAACCCATGGAAGGGAAAATGGGTTAGAGATTCTGAGAAATTTTATATAGATTATAATCATCTTAATTATCATATAAGACCTAAATATTAAGTTGATCCTCATTTGGAACCTGGTGAGGTATTGGTTTACTCTGATGAAGAGGTAGAGAATGATATTGTTGAGGAATAAAGGTAACAATCCATTGATGAATGATGAAATCCATACATTTATTCCATATCTTCTCCCATCACCTATGGAGCTCCTAGTCCACCTATGAGGTTCCATAATAGAGATAAATTCATCAAAAGAGGTGAAGAAGAGACTGATGTCTTTGGAGGAGGTCAATATAAAATTTCTAATTCAACTTAACTTGATGATGATGATGATAATGACCAGGAATATGAAAAGGAATAAATATACCATAATGAAAATGAATATACCAATTAAATAAGTGATACTAAAAGAGATTATGAACCCGAGAATGATAGAGGAAAATACCAGAAAATGGAGGATAAAAATACTTATGAGAATAAAGATGCGTTTGATGATGAGGATCATTCCGCATTAGTGGAAATATCTCATGAGAATATAACTCCTGAAATTGATGAGGCTAGTTCTGTTTCCACTGGTCGAGAGGTTTCATATTCTTCTATAGATCAACAGTTTAGTGTTATAGATTCTATTGAACCACATGTTTCTGAGTGAGATAAAAAGGAGCTGATTGAAAATGAGTTTGGGAATGAACAACTAGTTTATGTTCATGATTCACCTTTGAATGAAAATGTTGTAGGTGAGTCCATAGCTGTTTATGATCAATGATACGCTTATTTGTATGATTCATCCACTATTAATGCATTTTTGGAAGCTGGGCCTGCCAATTTTGGTCATACAGTTGCTACTCAAAGTTCATAAAATTAGTTGAATAATGATGTTTAAGTTGTTTATTCTAGTGTTGTGTCCCTGCCAATGTTTCTATTTCTAAGAGTTGGGATTACGCTTTGGTAGAGGAATGGGAAATATTATATGAACTTGCAAGAATCCCTCCAAGGGTTGAAAAACATGCTGTTTGTTTGAATGGTAATCCAACGGGATCATTGATTTCATAGGTTGATCTTTATGGTCTAATTAAGATGTTTAGTTCTATGATAACTCCAATACCTAAACCTACTCCATCTCTTCCATTTTATCCTTTATTTTTTGTCAATCAATATGACTTGAATGATTTTTGTGACAGGATGATGGAAGATTATCACAAATGTGTATGAAATCAAACAACACTTTTGACAATGCTTTGTGAAATAGTTTCATGGTATTTATTTGATTTGGTTATCCAGAATAACCAAATAAATATGATACAAGAAATTGATGAGGATGAAATTGAAAATTTGCATATTGGAAATGGTCTCAAATATGTCTAGTCATTTTATTAGTAAATGAAATATGAGTTTTGAGCATCATTAGATGGAATTATTAAATGTATTGGGGATACATCCTCAAATAAATCTATTCCTGACACACCTCCTTCTGTAGTTGAGGATGATGATGTCATCAGTTCAATGTTTTGAGAGGAATTTATAGTTCCCTCTAGTGGACCCTGTTGTGTAGAACTTATAATTCCTGTATAAATTCATAGGATGTTTGAGAAAGGCCATGTTTATGATCACAAGATGATTTGGATGTCTACCCAGGATATGAATGCTTACCGAGAGACTATTACAAAGTCTATAATGTTCTTTCTCTCTTGGATCTATACCAAAAAGCTATTGATTCCAATTTAAAACTATTGGTTGATAATTTCATACTTTATATGGTGAGTTAAGCCATTAGAGAAGATGTTAGGAAACTTATGGAACTCACTCCTACTGTTTAATCCTTCATGAAAAAATTGTTGTTTTCAATAAGGCTATGGAAAATGGTGGATTTATTATTATGGATTTTATCCATCTCCTGAAACCTTATCTGCATTTTTAGTCTATTACAGTTGTAATGGAAGATGCCTTTCCCATTCCAAGAACTTATTCTTGACTCACTAGTAGACATAAATACCCTTCACGTCATCCTAAATACTACTCTACCATGATCACCAATCCTTTTACAACATTACCCAAATCCCTTAAACTATTTCCCATGACTCCATATGAAGATCTCAGACACCTCAGGCAGGTTATGACTATATAAGACCATCCTTGAACTATTTTTTGGTACTCTTCTGATTTCCCATCTCTTTTTCTTTGGAATGATCTGGCTACATTAGATCGGGACAATGTGCGTGCCATGGAAAAATGTAAACAACTAATAAACCCTTTTTCCGAACCTTGAATTTTTTTTGATGGATAATACTCTAATGTATTTGTTGTTATCTATCTAGTCAAAACTATATTCCATTACCTATATTTTTCTATTATCTTCCATTTCAAATCACATATTTTCTCCATTATGATATTCTATTCCTTTTAGATAATTCCAAAAGGTGGATAATTTTTAAGACATATGTAATTTTTCATTTTTGTACTTTTTTATCTTTATCTTTGATAGTATATGTTTTATATATTTATATTTTTGTGTAATATGATCTTATCTATTATTCTATTTTATTATTGAATCTCTGATGCCATCACAACATACATTGAATGATATGTTTTTGTTTATATTTTGAATAATGTATACCATTCTCAAATACATTTGTTGAATTTTTTTTACATTTATTGAATTATTTTAATGCCATGATTTATAATCCTCAAAATGGGGGAGATTGTTGACCTCATGGTTTTAATGATCCAAAAATCATGTTTTAAAAATAATAATAAATTTAATATTTACTTGTAAGCAATATGTATTCATTGAACTGGTGATAAATCAATCTATGTATGTGACACAGATGGTCAAGAGATACAATTTGTCATGAGGCACGATTGTTCCGAAGACACCGCTAGTATAAAAATTCCTTATGTCTGAGATACTTCTAGTACATTTCACCTTTAGATTGTCATATTTCTGGATCAAAGAATTGAAAATGTATGAGCCACCATTTATGGATAATTAATTAGGATGTTATGACTTTGGGGAATAATTCTAGGTATGTATGAGATACTGTCAGATGTGACTCCATCAATTTCACATTATCAGGCTCATACTACTGACACTGAAAATTTCCTAAGTCTGAGACACTGTTAGACCATACGACAGTAGTAAAGACACCTCTAGCTTTCTAGAAATTTTTCTGAGTCTAAGACACTATTATAACAACATTCCACCAGAGATATGTACCATCAAGTTTATAGTCAACTTTCATACACTAGAACATGAGATACCTACAGAACACGGGCCACAAACAATGAATAAGACATTGTCAATATTAATATTACTTTACATATTTTTTGAATTATATAATTATAATGGTTATATTTATTGATGTTAATTCCATTTACCATTTAAATGATTTCCCCTTAAATGTATTAAATAAATCATATCATAATTTGTCTTACGGGGAAGTATCTCTAGATATTTTCATGGCTGCAATTGTTGATAATAAAGAAACACATTTCATTATGGATTCATATGGACAAGATACAGATACAATGAAATAAATATTAGAGAAACCTTAACTACCTAATGATATTGATATAAACCTAATGAAAATCAATAGAGTTGAATTTCTATGATGTCTCGAAGAGGACGCCAAAATTTATCACCAGTTTCACTACTCTCTTCTAGTCAGAAAATAAGAGATTGCAACATTCTATTTTTTCTAATGATTTCATGTTAAATCAACTCAAAGTTTTATTGCGGAACCAAACCAATAATCAAAATATGCATTGTAATATACCAATCATATCTAAACTCTAAACCACTAGAATTCTTGTTTCTATTTATGTTTCATTACATTTGAGCAGTGTGTGATAATCTATTATATATATGAACATATGATCGCTCGCTAACATGGATGATACATGATATATTTTTAATATTTATTCTTATTTTTTCCCAGGAATAAGAGAGGACGACATCCCTATAGTTCTTTTTTATCATTACTCCCATGAATAACTAGGAAAGTTGTCGTGCGGGACCCATATTGTGTTATCTATTGTAAAACGCAATCCATGTTGTGGACCAAATGTTTATTTTATATAAAAATATTGGTGGAAAGAGATCAATATTTGTAGAAGACTATGTCTTTACCTGAAAATGAACCTATTGTATTCATTTATATTTTGTGTGTTTTTTTATTTTACTTTTTTTATTTAATATTGAAAACCATTTTACCTATAAATAATATTTATATTTTAATTATCTATCTTAATTCGTGTCCATATGGTTTTTTGATCATGTAAATCCATTTTAAATTATTCAATAATATTATATATATTATCCATATGAGACCTAATCAATCTTAAGATAAATATTTAGAATGATCATTATAAATATCATACATCTTCTTTTGATAAGATTCTATATTTCGGAATATTATGGGGATTTAAAAATAATCCATTTTATACAGAATTTTTCATTGGGTACTCAATTCACCCCCCTTGTTGAGATACTCACTCCTCCCAGCACATTCATCTCAGGATATGTATAATAACCTAAACAATGTAGAATATCCTCCTTCATTATAGAAGGAGAAACATTACATCGAATCCATTATGTAGAAATGACCATTTATTTTTTGTAGGTATTTAAATCCACTTGCTATAGAATAGTTGGAGAAATCAATGATAATTATGTTTTATATGATATACTATCCTATGGAGGATAATGTCAGTCTAACCATCCATCATCTAGAAGGAGAGGTTGATTAATGGTTGGAGTTGATTAATAATATGAAGAAAAATAAAAAATTGATGAAATGGACTGGGAAGACAATACGAAATAATTTCATAACATTTATTTCCATGAAAATATTCAAAAAAAAAAGATTAAGATTGAATTCAATTAGATTCAAAAAAGGTGGTCCAATTGGTCATGGGTTATAGAAAATCATTCACAATGTATTTAAGATAAAACTATCATGACCCATCCCCTAGGGATTGAGCTGTGACTAACCCAGGCCTACCTTTTATAGGCTAGGGGTTGGCGACTAGCACCAGAAAGTTGTATCCCTAAAACAGGAAGGCATTTCCTTTAAACATGTACAACCACACTGTCCAAAAAAATAACAAGATGCAATCACGAAGTAAATATGCATTAGTAAAGGTGTGTAGTATAAGTAAAGGGGCCGTAATAAAAGCCCAACTGAAAAGATACCACTACAAATGAAAACAGAAAACAAATCCTAAGATCATCAATTGAGGATCCTACATGAAGTGTAGGTAGAACTTGTCTCCACATCTGTCTGTGTCAATTGTCACCTCTTTCCACCATCAGGTCTTAGCTCCTCGAGTCTCGGTCAAGGCAGCCTATCATCTGCACAAGACACCACAAGGTGCGAGCGAATCTTGTGTAGGGGTGAGTATAACAATACGCAGTAGGGACCCCGAGACCCTCAAAGGTCCCTCAGAATTCCAAAAAGAAAAACCACAAATTAGGATCTCAAACAGAAATCAAATATCAAAACACTCGGCTCAAAAATAGGTATAACTACTGTACAGAAGTACATATGATTAGTCATTAATCTTGATCATATTATTCTATAAGAAGTCACTATTGATGACCATAGAGAGTCTAAACCACATAGATTCGATAGGTACTAACCCTCGAAAACCCACACAAGTTCTGTCCCGCCCAGGATCCATAAGTATTGATCCCTATAAGACCCACATTGGATCAATATGTGCTAATCAACACAAGATCTCTAGGTTATGATCCACACATGGTTTCTATGTGATGATCCAAACAGGGTCGCTAGAGGCTAATCCACATAGGTTCTCTAGGTTCTGATAGACATATAATCTCTAGGTGTTGATCCCCATAGGGTCGCTAGGTGCTGATCCACAAAAGATCTCAAGGTGCTGAGTAACACAGGATCACTAGGTGTTGTCCCACACAGGATTGCTCGGTAACAACCTCAATATGATCTGTCTCCAACCTTCATCTCACAACCATCCACTGGATTCCCGCTCATAGCATTCTTGATTTTGGGAGAATCCTCACCTCATGCCAACAGTATTTTTCAATCAGCATGATGTCCCATGAAGAAGATACCCAAAGATCTGTCACATTAGAAGGGTTCCATCACAACAAATGGCGCATCAACCAAAAATCTGATATTTATGTTATTGGCATTTTAGTATCGAGGGCCCTGTTGGATTTGGGGTCAATCCAACCCATTTATACTCCAATTTTCTCTAAAACTATCGTGGAGTATATAAAAAGTATTGGCTCTCTACAAGGATCCCAACACCGTATAGGTTCGTTAAACGGACGTCTAGTTCACAAGATACGGCCTTTTGAGTGTATCATGGTACAAGAGGGGACAAGGTATGATCTGACCTAATCAGACCAACCCGGTCGGTGATGACCTGCTCCGGTTTGGGTCGACCAGGCCTGGTGTCGGTCTGACCCAGCCTAAACCGGCCTAGATAGGTCGTGGCGCCTCGGCCTGCCTGCTAGAGTGACCTGCGTGGGGGTCTCACGGTCCGCCTCCCGAATAGATCAAAGAGCCATTCGACTCTTTCAATGTATGTGCCATGTGGTGCCACATCATCACCCACGAGACCCACAGAGAGTAGTCCCCTCCTTTTCCATGGCTTCGTAGCCTTGACCTACTACCACGGCGTGCAACTGCGTGCTGCCTCCCACCTCCACAACCGGCTGAGAGCTGGCCACACGTCCATCCGCCCAGGCACCAAGCGGCACCACCTCTTTCCGCGGCCGGCGAGTGTCTGTCGCTGGTCGCCGACACTGCCGCATCGATGCCGCTCAGGAAGGGCTTTTGCGGGCAACCGGGTGAACTACAGTAGTTTGTTCTTCCTTCCGAATTCACCTACGGGCCTCACATGATGTCGTCATCATTGTTTGCTTCTCGGTTTCCACTTTCCTTCGAGTTGGAAATTTTTCCCCTGAAGAACGCAACATGTATGAAGTGGCGGAGGGTTCGACCTTGTTCGTTTGTCCCACTTCCTCTAGATTATAATTATAACAAGCATGAGATTATTCAATTCATCAAAAATAATCTTTAATAAATAAACCCCCTACCCCTGATTTCATAGGATATGTCACAGTGGAGGAAGTAGAATCCTCTATGGGAAAAGCCACCGGCATTCATTGGTTCCTGATTCAATTCCTCCAATGTCATCGTCCAAGCTTCTATTACACAGTGTAAATCAGAACCATACTTCTTCATTGGTTCCGCACCTTTGTGCCAAAAGCCCACGCCCAAGATTCTATTAATTGGACAGAGGATACAAACGTGTTGCATAAAATTATTTCACTTCATATATAAACCACATTTAATATTACAACATAGAGGTTACAAAACAGATGTGTCAATACATTAATTGGCTTGATAAGTCTGGGGTCCCTCAACCATCACACAACATTTACAGAAAAGGAAAAAAATAACATTGGTACATTATTTTTTTTGTGAAGTATAAAATTTATCATTTTCTTCTAACATTCTGCGGTCAAAGTGTAACTTATCTTAAGTGAATCATAGTTCTGTGGATTCCATGGTTCTCTATGATTTCAATTTCAAACACCGGTTCAAAATTTAGAAAATTTTGTCGGTACGTTTACTGAGCGTACCTTAAAAAAGATCAATATTTTATTCCAGGTACAGCGATCATCAGAATCACATGCCGTCAATTTCATAGACCTGTAATAATCTTAAAATATAAAGAAAAAATTTACATGGAATTTGCAGATATTTACATTCTCCCCACCTTAGGGATTTTTTTCTCCGAAATCTACAATAAAACTTGGGAAACAAATGCAGTTACTAAGAATAAATATGAGCCTCACCCTCCCATATGCTCTCCTAGAGATTATCATACTGCCAACAAACTCACACCAGAAGAATCAAACACCTACTAAGGACCCACTTATATATATCCTCAATCTCCACTAGTAACTTTGCAAACGTTGCCCCATCGTTGATATCATGCTCACCCAAATAGATAATGTGTGATGGATCTTGTAAGTATCTCTTCAGCTGCAACATGTGAAATACATAATGCACCTGGTGCATTTGTGTGTGAAGAGCTAGACGGTACGCCACCTTGTCTACTCTGTTAAGGATCTGGAAAGGTCTGATGAACCTTGTAGTTAGCTTGCCGCCCTGGCTAAACCACTGTAATCCTCGTCGGGGTGATTCCCTTAAGAAGACATGGTCTCCCTCCTCAAACTCAAAGGGTCTTCGTCTCCCATCGGCCTAAGACTTCTGTTTTCTCTATCCAGTCTTGATCTGCTCCTAGATGCTCTACACCTTCATTGTGGTTTCCTGCACCAACTCTAGACTAATATGTGTTGACTCTCCTGGGTCTGTCTAGTAAAGAGGTGATCTGCATGATAGTTTTTACAATACCTCAAATGGATTAATGCCAATGGTGGAGTAATAAATGATGTTGTATGCGAAATACAACAGGGTCATGTAGTCCTCCCAACTCTGGCCAAAATTGAGGACACAAGCTTGAAGCATGTCCTCAAGTGTTTGTATTGTCTTCTCGATCTGAACATCTGTCTGAGGATGGAAGGTAGTGCTCAAGCATAGCTGAGTCCCGAACGCCTCCTGCAATACCTCCAAAAGTAGGATGTAAAACGTGTGTCGTGATCTGAGACGATCGTCGATGGAACCTTTTGTAGTCACACAAACTCTGTCATGTTGAGTCGCCCCAAGCCAAATATTGATCCCTACTCTCAAATGGGTAGAAGTGGGACGACCCGGTGATTGGGTCAATGATCATCCAAATAGAATCATGTCCCATGATTGTATGTGGTTTCCCTATCACGAAGTCCATGGAGATACCATCCCACTTCCACTCTGATACCTCAAGTAGCTAAGATATGAACGCTGGTACCTGATGTTCAGCCTTCAATTACTAAAAAACGTTTCATCAGGATACAAACTCTACAACTAATTTCTTCATCATGGGCCACCAGTACTGACACTGGAGGTCCTAGTACATCTTCACCACTTCAGGATGTACCACTATAGAGGATGTATGGAACTCCCTCAAAACCTCCTCTCGATGCTTAACTGGTACCATGGTGCGTCCTCTGAATATAACGACATGCTACCCACCTTCAAAAAATCTTATGGGCACTTTCCCTGAGGATATCTACGCACATCGGTCTTTATTGTCCCCATCCCCAATTTGTGCCTCCCGAACACACTGAAGGATTGGGAGAGTGACAGTCATAGAGTGAAGGTAAGCTGCTCCATCTCTATCCACAAAGGATATCTGCAATACTGCTAGCTTTTGTATTGCCTCACTCAACAACTATATACCAGACCACCGGCTGAGTGTGTCTACTACTAAGTTCCCCTTCCCCTATGTATAGACTATCTCAAAGTCATTATCTTAGAGGAACACAATCCATCTTCGTTGTCTCTGGTTCAGGTCCTTCCATGAGAAGATATACATGAGACTCTTGTGATCAGTGTAAATAGTAAATCATTCACCCATCATATAGTGATGCCACATCTTCAGTACAAAGACCACTACTGCTAACTCTAGGTCATGGGTAGCATAGTTATTCCTATATTGTCTCAACATTCAAGAGACATTGGTGATCAATGATCGCTCTTGCATTAGGAAAAAACCAATGTCTTTTCCCTGATGCATCGTAGTAGACTACATACCCAACAACCTCTTCTAATAGCCTCAAGATGGTGGCACTTGTCAGTATCTTCCTCATCCCCTGAGTAATCAACTGGCACTTCTCCATACTCAAGAAAGTATTCTCCTTCTTCGTCAAGGCTGGCAAGGATGCTGCTACCCTGGAGAAGTTAAGTACAAATCTATGGTAGTACCCAGCCAATCCTAGGAATTTACTCATGCCGGTCATACTTCTTGGTGGCACCCAATCATGCATTGCCTCTATCATTTCCGTATCCACTGCGAATCTCACCTCTCAGATAAAGTGTCCCTGGAAGTGGACTTCTCATATCCAGAACTGGATCTTCAAGAGATTTTTATAAAGATGGTTCTCTTGGAGTGTATCCATAACTATCTGCAGGTGTGTGTCGTGGTCCTCCTCCGTCACCGAGTATAACAAGATGTCTTCAATGAAGACCTCCACGTAGCGATCAAGGAATGGATGGAAGAACCTATTTATGAGCCCCATGAACACTAATGCAGCATTGGTCATGCTAAAAGGCATCACCAAGAACATGTAATGGCCATACCAATATCTGAAGGCCTTTTTAGGTATGTCCCTGTCTTATACCTTATGTTGGTGATAGCCTAATCTAAGGTGTATCTTCGAAAACCAACAAGCTCCCTTCAGCTGGTCGAAGAGATCACCAATCCTCGGCATAGGATACTTGTTCTTCATCGTCCCCTAGTTTAGGCATCGATAGTCCAGACAAGGCCTCAGAATCCCATCTAACTTCATGTTGAACAATATCGGGGATTCCCATAGAGAACCATTGGGCCTTACAAACCCTTTTTCTGCAAGTCCTCAAACTGTACCCTCTACTCATGAAGTTCCACGAGAGACATCTTATATGTTGGTGTATATATTGGTGTCATCATGGGTTATAGAATGATGTGAAAGTCTACCTATCTTTGGGTAGGTAGTCCCATAACATCCTTATAGAATACATCAGCATATTGGTCCCCACTATATGATAACTCAGACTCATCACATCAACTGCTTTGAGAGTGAGGCTAGCCAACTGATGTGTAATCGGCTATACCCTCCTCCTAGATACTTCATC
Organism: Viscum album; assembly: GCA_963277665.1. Classification (NCBI taxonomy): domain Eukaryota; kingdom Viridiplantae; phylum Streptophyta; class Magnoliopsida; order Santalales; family Viscaceae; genus Viscum; species Viscum album. The sequence goes on along the minus strand of OY728133.1, from coordinate 1,016,698,230 downwards.
ATGTGCTAAAATGGTTTCCTCCTCACTTGTGAAGGTAAACCTGATCTAATCCTTAGAGACACATAACACTTTCTTCCTAAAATAGTTGATCTGAGTATGCACGGTGGATAGCTAGTCCATACCCAATATGATGTCGTAAGGCCTCAACACTGCTACTAAGAGATCCTAGCTGAAACTCTCACCTCCTAGAGTGATATCACACTGCCTACGCCAGTGTGTAATTGTCAAATATTCTCTCATATGAGTATCTAATATCTAGGATTGAGGGAACAACTCCATCAAAATCCATGAGCTATGAATGAGTATCATGGCAAAGAAAGACTTATTGACACCTGTATCTATAATTACTGCAAGTAGGGTGGAATAGACACTGATCACACATCTAATAATCTTCATAGTTCCATGGTCATAGGACTCTACAACCTATAGCTATGCTCACCCTTGTCCACCTGCTCCCTGTGGTCGGGGCGGACCACCTGGTGGTGGTGGTGGTAGAACCTCAAATCACTACCCACCGCCTGCTATATGACCTGCTCCTCTAGCACATCTGCCACCATGTGGAAATCCTAACTAGAATATCTACCTCTGTCTTGGAGGTCCCTTGACCATCTGCTAATCGTCAGTATGGAGGGTCATGTAGTCACAAGCCATTTTTCCCTACCCGTCTCACATGAACCACACTATTCCTCCTTGCTAATCTTCTCTACCTCACGAGATCCAAACGTCCAACCCTATGTCCTATGGTCATCCACTAGAGGGTCTGGTCTGCTTGGACCTATGAGTCATATTCCTACTACCTTATTCAGATGACTCGGCTACCTTTCATCCGGTGGTATCTCTCACCATTAGTGACTACTAAGCAAAGAAGATCTCCACCAACAATGCTCTCTCGAGGACTCCAGCTTGAGTTGGGTTATTTAGCGATATCATTGACAATCTGATCTCTCACTAGAGACCCTTATCAAAGGTATGGTCCCTGAATAATGGTTCTCCAACCATGTCAGTGGAGTAGCACGGGCAGTCAGTGAATCTCCCTGAGTACTGGGCTTCTGTAAGGTCGCCCTGCTGTAAGTGCAACAACTCCTGAATACGCAGAGTATGTAGTGCTATTGGAACAAACTCCACACAGAAGAGCCTCTAAAATTCTATCCAGGTGACGGTCATCTCATCATGTAATAGAAGCATCAGGCACCATCATATTCCTTTCATGACCAAGAAAAGGATTGCATCTTGGACCACCATATGGTTTCATGTTGTCCCGACTAGGAAGTAAACTCATACCACAACCTCCATCCAGTCCTCAGCTACATGTGGATCTATCTCACCACGAAACCACGGAGGACACTACTACTATAACTTTTGAAACACCCTCAGTTGGCATACATCGTCTGCCAATGGAGATGGTGGAAACTGCTTCCTAATGGGTGGTGCTGCTGCTGGTGTACCACCCGAAGGTTCTAACACAGTAAGAGGGCCCTGCACTAAAGCCTCGTCACTCGATGGGCCCTCATAATGTACTCTCTCATGAATCTAGGATGGCTGTCCACGTAGTGGAATCCTGAAAAGAATGAGTTTTAACATGATCATTATGTTATACCTGGCGAGATTAATTAAAAGATATCAAGGTAAATACATCTCCAAAGCACATGAAATCATTGGTTTCATTCACTGAGTCTAAAATCAGAATTCAGGGTCCTGCTGTATGGATACTCCATCTTCTGCACCAACAGTGGACTCCATGAACTGAAAACCACACTCAAAACAATTGAAACTATTACTCCATTGGAAAGATCATAATCCTAGTTCTTTGGTAGAACCGACTCCTCTGATGCCACGTTTTCATGTCCTATCCCCCAAGCCCTGAGCCATGACTACCCCAAGACCGCCTTTCATAGGACATGGGATGGTGACTAGAATCATAAAATCATATGCCTAAAATTTGAAGGCATTTCTATTAATCCTGTATAAACACATAGTACAAAACACAATAAGATTTAACCATGAAGTAAAACTACAGTATTGAAGTTGTGTACTAGATGTAAATGTGACAAAATAAAAACCCAACTGAAAAGATTCAACTACAATTGAAAATAAAAAATATCTCCTAAGATCGTCCACTGAGGATCCTACCTGAAGGGTAGATACAGTTCATCTCCACAACTCTCCATGTAAACCGTCACCACCATCCACCACCGGGTCCTAGCTCCTTGAGTCTCAGTCAAGGTTTCCCATCATCTGCATAAGACATAACATGGTGCGGGCAAAGCCCGTGCATGGGTGAGTATAACAATACCAAGTAGGGACCCCGCGACCCCCAAAGGTCTCCAAAAATTAAACAAAGAAAAACCAAAAAGCATGATCTTAAACCCCAAACACAAAGAAAAAGACTAAGCTGAAAACTAGAAATAACTAAGGTACAAAAGTACAGATGAGTAGTCATTAAGCTTGATCATCATATTTAGTCAATAGGCACTCCTAATAACCATATGGAGTCTAACCCACACAAGATTAATAAAAACTAACCCCCACTGACCCACAGAGGATCCAACCCACCCAAGATCGATAGGTACTAACCCCCACTACAACCACACATGATTGATAGGTGCTGATCCACACAAGATCTCTAGGTGTTGATGCACATAGGATCGCTTGGGGTTGATCCTCACAAGGTCTCTAGATGTTGATCCACACAGGGTCACTGGGTGAAGATCCAAACAAGATCGCAAGATGATTATACACACGTGATTTCTAGGTTCTGTTCCTCATAAAATTTCTTGGTGCTGACCCACATAGGATCGCTTGACACTAACCTCCATATGATCTGTCTCAATCCTCCATCTCACAACCAGCCACTAGATTACCACTCAGAGCACTCTTGATTCCGAGAGAAGCCTATCCTCCAGCCATCAGTTGTTTTTAAACTAGCACAATGTCCCATGAAATAATTTACCCTATGATATGTCTTGTTATAAGGTTTTTATCGCAATAGACGATTTGTCAACCAGATGTTTGGTCTGAAAGATGTTGGCATTTTAGTGCTGAGGCCCGATTGGATTTGGGGTCGATTCATCACACTTGTACAATAATTGTATCCAAGAATATCTTATAGTGTCTCAAAAGGACCGCCTCACTCCAAGGATCCCAGTTCCATAGATGGTTCATGAAATTGACTTCTGGTTCGCAAGATATGGTGTTTCGAGCGTATTAGGCTCCAAGTGAGGTCTGGGTCCGGTTTGACCCGGTCCACCCCAGCTTGGCCGGTCCACGGTGTCTTAGGCTGCGGGCTGGCATGACCCATAGGACCTGCAAGTAGCGGGTCCCTATCTTCATCATGGCTTCATAGCCGTGGATTGCTCACCACAACGTGCAATGGTGTGCCGCCTCCTGCCTCTCCGGCGGCCGACAACTGGCCGCTTGTCCGTCCGTTGTGGCGCCGCCATGTTGGTGTCATGCCAGAGGGCCACTGCATGGGCTCTGGTGGTCCGTTCATCCTTTTGAACATGCCTATGGGCCTCTAGGGATTTCTTCGTTGTTGCATGCTTCCCAGTTTCCGCTTTCTATCATGTTGGAAAATTTTCCCCCGAAGAACGCAACACGAACGAAGTGGTGAAGGGTCCAACCTTGTTTGTTTAGCCCGCACCGTCTGCAATTGAGTTATAACAAGAAAGAGAGTATTCAATTCATCAAATAAAATCCTTAATAAATAAACCCTCTATATAATATTTCGTTGGACATGTTGTGTTGTTGGAAGGGGAATCCAATCTTGAAGAAGTTGTTGGTATTCATCATTCCCAATTTGATTCCTCTGAATTTGTCATCCAATATTTAGTTCCTTGGTGGAAGTCGCTACAACACTTCATCAGAGGTTCCTCACATTCATGCTAAAATCGCACACCATATATTCTATTAAATATATGGAGGATCTAAATGTGTTGCATGACATTAATGTGGTTCATTTATGAACCACATTTAATGTTACAACATCGATTTTACAAAATAGAAGAGTAAACACATTAAATGGAATGACAAGTCATGGGTCCCGCTACCACCGGTCAACAGTTACATAAAAGAAATAAAATAACGTTCTTATGTTAATTTTTATTTATTTTTTGTAAAGTTTGAAATTTATCATTTTCCCCCAACCTACTTTAGTCGAAGTGATGCTTCCCTTAAGTGAATCTTGGCACTACAGATTCAACGGTGCTCTTATATATTAATTCTAAGCACCAGTTCAAAATTTTGAAAACACCTCCCATAAATTTACTGAATGTACCTTAGAAAAAGTTAAAAATGTTGCTCTGGGAACACGGGACCTCAAAAACACGCACCATCAATTTTCGTAGACTCGTGTTAATCCTAAAATTTAAAAAAAATACATGGAATTTCTGGGTCTTTGCAACAACTCATATTTTTTTATCAACAAATATTAAAAAAATAGATGAATTATTTATTGGTTCAATGCCACCGAAATGAATATATATAGAAATATAAGACTTTGAAATATATGAAGTAGTAGTTAAATTTTTTTCAATGTAGAGATGAGTTTTATTTAATGCTCTCATGGACATGTAGAAAATAATATAAGAATAGAATTTCCTGATGGGAGGTCGAATGAAAAAGAAATAAAAAAGAAATTCAAGATCCCACCATTTTAAGGAGTTCACGTAGGCATGAATTATGGAGCCATTTGTTCATTACATTAGTACATTTAGTTTATGTTATGACTTCGGTTGTTATTTTGGGGGAATTATGAAAAAATGGAAATTATAGGGTTGTGCACGGTTGGGGTATATTTTTTCCTAACTCTGCCCCCCCCCATCCTAGCTAACTATATAAACCTAGGCAGAGGGGATTCACACGTCTTGCACATGGTTTGGAAAACTATATTCCCTATGAGGAGTAACTAGGAACTCCAATATAATAAACACACTTTTTATGTGAATATTTAGGGATAACTATGTTCCCCTATATATAAATCATGTACAATTTTATATATCACATAATTTTAATTCTTAAAATCCCTCTAGTTTCTAAAGCTCACGTATTTTGGCACCCATTTGACCCTAAGAGGTATGTCACTTTTTTAGTTCTCTACAGATGAATTCCAGGCCCTCTTGACCTCCATTCTTCATGATTTGATGCATGGATTGTTGGTTTTCCCCTCTCCTAATAAGTGAATCTACTCTCGTTTCTTCTCTGGTTCTTCTCCTATATTCCTCACATTATTTTAGTGATATAATATTCAATTATGGGCATATATAAATATATTTGTTGTAATCTAGATATATGATTCTAAAACAATATCTAAATTTATATGGTTTTGGTTATATTTTATCATGATTTAGGGTCTTTGGATTTGGATCTATATCTACTTCATTGCTCCGCTTAGTTTTTGTGTTTTTATGTAGGGTGATTATTCATCTATGATTTGAGGTAGGTGGTATAAAATTAAAATCCCATCATCAGGATTAAAATTATCTTGGTGTAACTATAAAAAATCATTTAGAAGTTTAAATACTACATTATAGATAAAATTAATTAATTTCATGAATTTATTAATAGTGGTAAATGTGAAATTGGGATTTTGGGATTTTAGATCCAGAATAATTAATTTTTTAATTAATTATGAGATATTGGGATTGAATTAGATAAATAATTACTGAATTAATTATAGGATATTTATTCTTTGGATAAAGATTTATTAATGGTTAATTAATTAATTGGATTTATTTGCTTAATTAATTGGAGAATTAATTAAGGATATTGATTTGATAATATAATTGTTAAATTAGTAATGAGATTGAGTTGGAAAAATTAATATATGAATTAATTGGGGATATTGAATTGATTATGTTGGAACTATTAATTGATGTATTAATTTGGGATTTTGAATTATTTATGTTGGGATTAATTATTTGATTAATTAATTAAAGGAGTAATGTAATTATTCAGTTGATGAATTAAATAATGGTATTTGAGGGATTAATTAATTGATAAAATAAATATTGAGAGTAATGTTATTGTCCATTTATTTAAATATATAGTTGGATTAATGAAGATATTTAATAGTATGGTTATGGAATATTAATTGTAGAATTACTTGAATGGATTAAATGTGTATAATTAATTGTGAAATTAATTATTGGAAGTTGATGTTAAAATTTAATTAGAGATTTAATTGATTAAATTGAATGTGATTAATGAATTGTATAATTAATTAAGGGAATGGATGTGAAAATTTAATTATTGAATTTTTTGAAGGGATTGAGTTAGAATAATTAATTGTGGATTTAATTACTGGAATTTTTTTGAACAACTAATTAGTGAACTAATTGGTTTGATTGAATGTGAGTAATTAATTGGGAAATTAATTATTCTAAATTATTTTTATTTTTTAATGAGAAAATAAATTAATATATTTATCATTATGATTTTGGAGTTTGATTAATTAATTGGTAATTTAATTAATGAGGCTTTTGTGTAAAGGTACAATTCAATGAATTCAATTAATTAATAGGGGAACTAATTAACATATATAGTTGGGTTATTGAATTTATATAATTGAGATAATTTAATATAGAATTAATAATGATTTTTTGTGATTTTAAATTAGATAATTAATTGGGGGACTCATTATGGAATTTTGAGTTGTGGATATAAATAAATTTATTGATTAATTAATTAATGGGATCGACATGTATACATAATTGGGGATGTTGTTAATGGGATTTATGTGATAACCTAGTTGTTTAATTAGTAAATAAATTGGTGTTATTAGTTTTTTGTTGAATTAAATAATAGAATCGTTGTGATTAATTATTTGTTGAAATAATTAATGTATTTGACATGATTATTTAATTATTTTATTAAATAATATTATAAATGTGATTAGTTAATTGTTTAATTAATAATTCAAATTGATGTGATTAGTTAATTGTTTAATTACCTAGATGATTTGATGTTATAAATTAATTATTCAATTAAATACTTTTATTGATGTGATTAGTTAATTGTTAGATAATTTAAGTGATAAATTAATTTTTGAATTAATTAATGTATTTGATGTAATTAATTAATTGTTCAATTAATTAATGTTATTTATTTGAATAGTTAATTTTTCAATTAACTAGAGGGATTGATGTGATTAATTAATTGTTGAATTAAGTAGAGGAATCTATATTATTATTTTATTGTTGAATTAGCTAATGTATTTGTATTTATTAATTAATTGTTGAATTAAGTAAAAAATATATTATGCGACTAGTTTATTATTGAATTAAAAAGATTAATTGGTGACATTAGTTAATTGTTTACATAACTAGGGGAATTGTTGCATCTAATAAAATTTTGAATTAATTAATTTTTTTACATTATTAGTTGATTTTTAAATTAACTAACGGAATTATTGTGTTTATATAACTATAGAAATAGTATTGTTCTTGATGTGGAAAATTAATTTTATAATTAATTATGTGTTGATGAATGGTAACATTGACATTATTATTTGTAAAGTATGAATGGTTACATGGGAATTCATGTATGAATTAAAGAATGGGAATGTGGTCATTCTATTATGTGACTAATGAATGGTAAATGATAATTAAAAAAATACTTTAACTATCATTTTTGTTTTCATTCTAGTGGTATACATGTTTTACAGTGTCAAAAAAATGTCTAATTCATATATAATGATTTTTTATAGAATTAAATTTCAAAATTATCATGTTCACTACTCTTGAATTATTTACTCTCCACTCATGAATGTTGATGTTTCATTCCAAAATATTATTTCCACTTTTAATTTGGAAACCATAATTCTTATTCATTGAATTAGGTTTTACAAAAACATTATTAAATCTATTCCATTCCATTAGTTGATTTCACAAAATATATTAATATATATTCTATTTCGAAGTTGCATATATGATTTTCAGTATTTCATGACGTTAAATGATTAACCAAATATATATACATATCCTTTGAATGAAATGGGTGTTGTGATATATTTCATTCTATTATGTGTATTATGTTTGAAATTTATTTGTAATTTGTTCACATGAATTATAGTATAAATCATGAACATATTTTATGTGTGAACATAATTCTAGAATTTTTTACAACTCTAAGTGGTATTTTTCCACTACGTCATGACGTTTTATTACTATATATATGCCACATTATATGTTTGTGATTGTAATTCAATGCTAAGTAAATGGTGATGACGGTTATACTCACAAAAATATATTTAATTCAAATATTGTAATCCTTATATGTTATCCCACACCTTATAATGATTTTAGATCACCCATTTAGTTGATAAAAAGGTACTATAAATACTGATGAATATTTTTCCAGTAAATATGTTATGATTACTAATGAAATATTATAAGTAAAATCAAGAAGAATATGTAATGATTAAAAATATGGGATACCAACCATGTTTCATGGGTGTAATTACAAATATCCTAGAGGATAAGTGTAACGAACCGTTTTTTTTTGTGCGGATAAAATGCGAAGGTTTTTGAACTTTTTCTTTTATCAGCTGGTCAGTTTTAAAACTGAGCATCAGAACGAGGTCCCGAGTTCTGTATCCGTTTTAAGTGGTGATATCAGACCGCGCGCGGTAGGTTTAACCGTGCAGGTCAGGCGTGCGGGGTACCCCGGGCATCCGGTAGTAGGCACGCGGGCTGCACACGGTGTTCAAGACGGTGCGAGTAAAACCGTGCGGGTAGGGTGTGTTTTAGTTTTTGATTAAAATCAAAATAGAAGAAAATAAATAAATAAAAATTCAAACCTAAACTAACTCCCTCCCCTTCTCTCGTCCAGGACACCTGCACACCCCCCTCCTCTCACCTTAGCCACGCGCACGACCCCCCCCCCCTCCACGGTGCTGCCTCCATACCCGATTTCTCCCAATTTTTGGCGATTTCACTCTCTGAATCATCATGGTGAGTCCTTTTCTCCCTTCTCCTCCCTGTTTCCGGATTCATTTCGACCTAATCGGCGCTCGGTGTGGTGCGGTCGAACGCTAGGGCTTATAAGTGATCTGGTTTTCTGGTTTCTTCTTGTTTTAGGTCAGTGCGAAGGTTCTCTTGGGGTCCCTTGAGGTGCGTTCCGGAAACCGCCGCCGAAGGCAAAGCGGTTCGGGTAGCTTCAAACCGTCGTTATGGTTTCGGGGTAAGGATTTCACCTCTTGCCTTGTTTCACACTTGTTAAATTTGGGGCTTTTGATGTTTATGAGTCCCTGGTTTGTCGTTGGCTATGCGTTGAGCTTCGCGGTGTGGTTCGCCTTCATTTTGGTCTGTCTCCAGCACCCGACATAACGGTTTATTTTTTCTGGTTGGTTTTTCCTTGCCTAAATTTGTTTATCGTTGTGTATTAAGGTTCTTAGTGGTTGTCTTATGGTGCGTTGGAGGTTTTGGTATGGTTTTGGGTTGCCGGAGCTTAGGCAACTCACCTGTGCAGGCATAGGTACGTATTAATATGTACGTGGGTTCCCCCCAGTGTGCGTATATTTGTCCATGGCAGCGAATATACACGTACGTGGCTAGATGTCCCCATTACATATATAAAAAGTGTCTGTGCAAGTGAGCGGAGACAGGTGTATGTGTGTAAGCATATATGTAAGGATCCTATTGTGCATGCTCATGGCCATGCGAAGCATGTGCATAGAGGCTAGGTGTCCTTATACGTATACGAAATCACAGATGCCTCATGGGGGAGCAGCTGCGACAGCTTTAGTTAGAAAGCACCAAGATCCGGAGTGGACAGATGGATCCACCTAGAGGTAGGGTCCTTCTCCTTGCCCTTTAAATTTAAGTAAATTAATAGTGAGTTTAATATTGCACTTAGCATTTTAATTATGCATGTTTAGTTCCGATTAAATTCTTCTGTGCAAATCATGTGAATTGCAGGAATAAGAAAAAAGAGTTTGTTTGGTCACTAAACTAATGATTTAATAATAAAAACCCTCTTTCGAGGTGCGCTGCCTTCAATCTAAAAATGTAGCAATAGAATTTCATGATTTCCTTCCTTATTGTTTGGCTTCTTAATGTTGTTAAGTGTTGAATGAGTTTTAAAGTAAATGCTAAATATCACAAAATGAATAGTTTGATAAAGTAATGACATGTTTTCTAATAAAACTCCTCCAATGGATGTGAGCTGCCTTCAAAATAAACGTGTAGTAGTAGAATTCCTTTTTTGTGATTGCTTGATTAAAAGTTTTATGACTCTTTATGCTTGAAATTATACATGATAAATGACATGCTTGTACTTGTACCATACTGGTTACCTCAAATGACAATGCTTCTTGAGAAATGATAAACGAGCCATGACACCTCCTATGTTCATGGCTGAACATGTAATTAGAACTTTTAGGGTAGGGTGTTTACCCTCTTCCCTTTACTTCGGCGCTTATGTCATGCCACGTCTTGTGTCGCTTGTCACAACCTTCCGGCGATGCCTCTTTATTTATTATTGAAATGATTGGGTGGTTTGCTCATGCCCATTGTGGCCTTCGTTTCTGGTAAAACCCTCCCTAGGTACTCTCCTTGCCTCTTGGCCACCCCTTTGGGTGTGCCCCACCTAAATGCCCTATTTTCCTTGTTCTTTATGTTATAAATTGTATATAATAGTTTTAATTGAATGTCTTTCATGAGCAAGTTTGTTAGCCTGTACCATTTAATGTCATTAATCACCTAACATAGAGTCATGATGATGCCATATGCTTTTGTTTACCTTCTATTGCTCGTGCAAGTTCCAGAATGTTGAACAAGGATAATTAATTATGAGAATTGATTATAAAAAGTTGAGATCTGATTTGGATAAATAAATGTGAATAATTAATCATGAAATGAGAATTGTGTCGACTAATTAATTAATTGATAAATGGTAATAAATAAATGAGATTCTGGGTCCTAGACATGGCGTTCTAGAACAATTTAAACGTTGGGTTTTTGACATGGCATTCCTTCCCAATGGTTATCCAAGCTTGTGATATAAGGTGTTAGAAATGGAGATCTACACCAAATGTGATATGGGGTGTTAGACATGGCAATCTACATCGAATGATTATCTAGGTGTTAGACATGGAGATTTACAACAAATGTGATACAGGGTGTTAGACATGGTGATCTACACCGAATAATTATCAATCTGTCAGACATGGTGATCTACACCAAATGTGATTCGAGGTGTTAGACATGGAGATCTACACCAAATGTGATATGGGGTGTTAGAAATGGCAATCTACACCAAACGAATGATAATAATGATTTATGAAAAGAATGAGAGATTTGGGTAAAACCCGAGTGAATTGTGATCAAATAAAGAAAGGTAAGAATGAGTGGATTTCCAGTCTGAGTTGAAACGATAAATGAATAAATAGTGTAAGTGAGAAAAATGATAAAAAGTGTTTTTATGCTTGAACCAAATTTTCTTGTGTTGTTTTAAATAGAATCTTATCCCAGCTGTGGGCCGAATCAGGTATTGTCATCAGGTGTCCTTTTTGGAACATGGACGGGCGTTTATTGTTTGTATTGTGTCGTTATTGTTCGAAAATACCAGCACTTTGTTTAATTATATTTCATGGTCTAGAGTGGGCTAGACCCCGTTGGTTCCGGCCTACTGAGATATATATCTCACACCCTACTCGGGCCGCCATTGCACTGGGGTACCCGAGTAGATTCCATTTGGTTGCAGGACCTTGTTGTTGTTGTTTCATGTACTTGGAGTTAGGAGAAAAGGACCGAGTTGGGGCTCAGGATGCTCATGGAGATCACCCTCGGGGCTTGAGACTTTTGTTCATTTACTTCTGCATTGATGTGTAAGTATGTTGCGTGATTTAATGCTTCCATTGTATCATTAGCATGTCATGCATGCATCTCTTATATAAACTGTCATTCGCCACTTTTATTCAAACCTTATAAATGAAAAATGTCTTCCACTACTTTCTTATTAATATTTACACTACTTACGTTGCTGTATTTTTTGTCCTTTTTCTCCACTTTGATAAGAGGGTATAGTCTCCCCCCTGACTTACCTTACACCCTCGCCGCTAGTCAGCAACCTCTGGCGTAAGGGGATACGCGCTTGAGGCCATGTCGCGGGCCGGCTCAGGTGACCCAAGTGTCCGGTATAGGGTCAACCTGGGTTGGTTCCTGACAAAATGGTATCAGAGGAGGTTTCTTTCTTTTCATTGTCTTACTGTTTTGGGATTGGTAGACAGGAGATTAGAAATGTGTCGGCGCTTGGGTAATGGCCGTGTCTGGGACTGATCACCCCACGTATGGTAAATGACCAAGTGGCCAGGGTGGGGAATTGATGTTCATGTTGTTTTCTGTTACAGTTGATGTGATTTCAACTTGGGTGAATGTTGTACTTTCCACTTTGTATTTTTTTATGAAGTGGTTTTGAAAAATTTCATTGACCCGATATGGCCAGGAAATTGCATTGCATGAATCATTTTAGGCACTTATAGATTCACATGTCATGCATATGTGCCATTCCATGTAGTTGCATTAGTAGGATGCCTGCTGATTTTGATTGTGTGCCTTGAAAATATGTCATGTTTTCTATCTTGCTTGTGTGTCATGCTCTGTGTTATAGCATGTTTTAGTGATTTCAGCTTGTTGCTTTGTGTTAGCTGTTTGTAGTGGCTTGCTAGCCTGCTGGCAAGCGCTTGGATGCTTTGGCTGAAATTGTTGGTTGCGATTACGACATAGCCAATTTTCCATTATAAAGTGTATGGGCGCCTTATAATTGGGAAAAGGGTAAATCGTGTTTTCAATCTTTTTAAAGGATGGATGCTAAAGTTTAAATGTTAAATGTTGAAGAGGAATTTTGTTACAACTTGCATGTTTTTCCCATGGGGCGTTGTTTGAAAACCAAGTACTTTGTTGTGAAATAGTACTTGTGGGTCTGTTAAAATCGTCATTCAAATGATTAAAGGTTGAAATGAATTAATGAAATGGATAAAATGGAAAGGGGTTTTTGAGCCTAGTAATCCTTGTTTTGCATGAACAAGAGTTAGGGTCGACGCGTGTGCTTCGTACGGGACTAGAACGTGCTAGGTAGTACCCTTAGAGCTTGAGTTGCCTTGTTGTCGGTGTGAGCTTATGATCTGGTGATCATAGTTCGAGGAACGTCCCCGTGCATTAAAGTGTTTCAAAAATAGCGCGCCGATGAGAGGCTAGTTCTTGCGACGACATGGACACTCATGAGGTGGGTAGTGTCGCATGAGTTTCGGTTTTCATGTCAGTGCTTGCTTGGCCGCATGACTTTGATAAGGTTGGCAGTGTGTGCAATGCTTTAGAAACTCCGTTAGTGCGGGAAGTGTTTCAGTGGTTAAGCTTCGACGAATACAAATGCCTCAGGTGGTATAGGCATCAGAGTTTGGTCGGATTGATCTTCTCAGTGACCTTGGTTTAATCATAGTGTACTCTTCTGGATGAGACGAGCATGTCCCCCATCTTGACATCGTCTGGGATACACTAAGATAGTGTCGGTTATACGCCGCGCTAAAGTTTAAAAGTTGTTGGTTTGTTTCGTAATCTCTCTCTGGTTGTGCGTGGGAGGCACGATTTCTTGGAGTTACACTTCGTGCTGAGGCATAATAGTTTTATAATAGTCTTGTGATGGCTTGACTTGAAAATATAACCGAAGGTTGTGTAAGGACATCAGTGTACGTGTAGTTGATAACAGAACAGTTTTAAAAGCATGTCGTCGGTTTATGTGCGAGTGTGTTTTTCGGGTCGGCGGTGTCTTTCGAGGAAATCTGGCGTGACCAATTTTAGTTGGTCGGTCGTGATTCGATCGTTTTCTTGGGTTGAGGTCCCCATAATGGCCCCATATGTAAGCTCTGCATTGATTTTCTAGTTGTAACTTGAGCATTGGCTCGAGTTGTAAAGGCTTAAGTGCAGTCTTCTTAGAAAATTCTTAAAGGTGCTTTGGGCGTTGGAAACACAATACAATCGGTTGAATGCAACTTCACAACCCTTGTGAGTCGGGTGATGTTTTCATTGTTTTTCGAAGGCTTCTCGGGGACGAGAAGTTTTTTTTGGTGGGTAGTTTGTAACGAACCGTGTTTTTTTGAGCAGATAAGAATGTTGAACAAGTTCAAAATCCTTCGCATTTTATCCGCTAAAAAAAAAACAGTTCGTTGCAAACTACCCACCAAAAAAAACTTCTCATCCCCGAGAAGCCTTTGGAAAACAACGAAAACATCACCCGACTCACAAGGGCTGTGAAGTTGCATTCAACCTGTTGTATTGTGTTTCCAACGCCCAAATAACCTATAAGAATTTTCTAAGAAGACTTCACTTAAGCCTTTACAACTCGAGCCAACGCTCAAGATATAACTGAATCATCAAATCAGAGCTTACATCTAGGACCATTATAGGTACCTCAACCCAAGAAAACTATCGAATCACGATCGACAAACTAAAATTGGTCACGCCAGATTTCCTCGAAAGACAAGGCCGACCCGAAAAACACACTTGCCCTTAAACCGACGACATGTTTTTAAAACTGTTCTGTTATCAACTACGCGTACACCGAAGTCCTTACATGACCTTCGGTGATATTTTCATGTCAATCAATCACAATACTATTATAAAACTATCGTGCCTCAGCACGAAGCGTAACTCCAAGAAATCGTGAATCGCACGCACAACCAGATAGAGATTACAAAACAAACCAACAACTTTTAAACTTTAGTGCGGCGTATAACCGACACTATCATAGTGTATCCCAGACGACGTCAAGATGGCGGACATGCTCGTCTTATCCTGTAGAGTACACTAAGATTAATCCAAGGTCACTGAGAAGATTAATCGGACCAAACTCTGACGCCTATACCACCTGAGGCATTCGTATTCGTCGAAGCTTAACCACTGAAACTCTTCCCGCTCTAACAGAGTTTCTAAAGCGTTGCGAACACTTCCAACCTTATCATAGTCGTGCGGCCAAGCAAGCCCTGACATGAAAACCGAAACTCATCCGACACTACCCACCTTAGGAGTGTCCATGTCATCGCAAGAACTATCCGCTCATCGGCGTGCTATTTTTGAAACACTATAACGCACGGGGACGTTCCTCGAACTACGATCACCACATCATAAGCTCACACGGACAACAAGGAAACTCAAGCTCTAAGGGTACTACCTAGCACGGGCTAGTCCCTTACGAAGCACAAGCGTCGACCCTAACTCTAGGTCACGAAAAACAAGGATTACTAGGATCAAAAACCCCTTTCCATTTTATCCATATCATTAATTCATTTCTACATTTAATCATTTGAAAGAAGATTTTAACAGACCCACAAGTACTATTTCACAACAAAGTACTTGGTTTTCAAACAATTCCCCACGGGCAAAATAGGCACGTTGTAACAAACTTCCTCTTCACCATTTAACATTTAAACTTTAGCAGCCATCCTTTAAAAAGTTTGAAAACATGATTTACCATTTTCCCAATTATAAGGCACCCATACACTTTATAATGGAAAATTGGCTCCGTCGTAATCGCAACCAACAATTTCATCCAAAGAAACCAAGCACTTGCAAGCAAGCTAGAAAGACACTACAAACAGCTAACACAAAGCAACAAGCTGAAATCACTAAAACATGCTATAACAAAGAGCATGACACACAAGAAAGATAGAAAACATGACATATTTTCAAGGCACACAATCAAAATCAACAGGCATCCTACTAATGCAACTACATGGCATGGCACATATGCATGACATGTGAATCTATAACTGCCTAATATGATGCATGCAATGCAATTTCCTGGCCATATCGGGCCAATGAAATTTTTCAAAACCTCTTCATAAACAAATAAGCAGTGGAAAGTACAACATTCACCCATGGTGAAATCACATCAACTGTAACAGAAAACCACATGAACATCAATTCCCAGCCCTGGCCACTTGGTCATTTACCGTACGTGGGGTGATCAGTCCCAGAAACAGCCATTACCCAAGCGCCGACACATTCCTAATCTCCTATCTACCAATCCCAAAACAGTAAGACAATGAAAAGAAAGAAACCTCCTATGATACCATTTTTTCATGAACCAACCCAGGTCGACCCTGAATCGGACACCTGGGTCACCTGAGCCGGCCCGCGACATGGCCTCAAGCATGTCTCCCCTTACGCCAGAGGTTGCCGACTAGCGGCAAGGGTGTAAGGTATGTCAGGGGGAGACTATACTCTCTTATCAAAGTGGAGAAAAGGGACCAAAAATACAGCAACGTAAGTAGTGTAAATATTAATAATAAAGAAGTGGAGAACATTTTTCATTTATAAGGTTTGAATAAAAGTGGCGAACGACAGTTTATATAAGAGATGCATGCATGACAAGCTAATGATACAATGGAAGCATTAAGTCACGCGACATAATTACACATCAACGCAGATGTAAATGAACAAAATTCTCAAGACCCGAGGGCGATCTCCATGAGCATCCTGAGCCCCAACTCGGTCCTTTGCTCCTAACTCCAAGTACAAGAAACAACAACAACAACAACAAGGTCCTGAAACCAAATGGAATCTACTCGGGTACCCCAGTGCAATGGCGGCCCGAGTAGGGTGTGAGATATATATCTCAGTAGGCCGGAACCACCGGGGTCTAGCCCACTCTAGACCATGAAATATAATTAAACAAACATCTGGTATTTTCGAACAATAACGACACAAATAAACGCTCGTCCAGGTTCCAAAAAGGACACCTGACAGCAATACCTGCTTCAGCCCGTAGCTGGGATAAGAACCTGTTTAAAACCACACAAGTAAATTTGGTTCAAGCATAAAAACACTTTTTATCATTTTTCTCACTTACTCTATTTATTCACTTATCATTTCAACTCAGACTGGAAATCCTCTCATTCTTACCTTTCTTTATTTGATCACAATTCACTCAGGTTTTACCCACATCTCTCATTCTTTTCATAAATCTTTATAATCATTCGTTCGGTGTAGATCACCATTTCTAACACCCCGTATCACATTTGGTGTAGATCGCCATGTCAAACACCTCGAATCACATTTGGTTTAGATCGCCATGTCTAACACCCCATATCACATTGGGTGTAGATCGCCATGTCTAACACCTAGATAATCATTTGGTGTAGATCTCCATGTCTAACACCCCATATCACATTTGGTGTAGATCGCCTTGTCTAACACCTAGATAATCATTTGGTGTAGATCACCATGTCTAACACCCCGTATCACATTTGGTGTAGATTTCCATGTCTAACACCTTATATCACAAGCTTGGATAACCATTTTTGAAGGAACACCATGTCCCAAACCCAATGTTTAAATCGTTTTAGAACGCCATGTCTAGGACCCAGAATCTCATTTATTTATTTCCATTTATCAATTAATTAATCAGTCGACACAATTATCATTTCATGATTAATTATTCACATTTACATATCCAAATCAGATCTCAACTTTTTATAATCAATTCTCATAATTAATTATCCTTGTTCAACCTTCTGGAACTTGCACGAGCAATAGAAGGTAAAAAAAAGCATATGGCATCAACATGCCTCTATGTTAGGTGATTAATGACATTAAATGGTACATGCTAACAAACTTGCTCAAGCAAGACATTCAATTCAAACTATTAAATTAAATGTATAACATAAAGAAAAAGGAAAAAGGGGCATTTAGGCGGGGCACACCCAATGGGGTGGCCAAGTGGCAAGGCGAGTACCTAGGGTGGGCTTTAAAATAAACTAAGGCCACAATGGGCATGATCAAACCACCCAAGAATTTCAATAATAAATAAAGAGGCATCGCCGGAAGGTTGTTACAAGCGACACAAGACGTGGCATGACATAAGTGCTGAAGTAAAGGGAATATGGTAAACACCCTACCCTAAAAGTTCTAAATACATGTTAAGACATGAACTTAGGAGGTTTCATGGCTCATTTATCATTTCTCAAGAAGCAAAGTCATTTGAGGTAACCAGTAAGGTGCAAGTACAAGCATGTCATTTATCAAGTATAATGTCAAGCATAAAAAGGCATAATACTTTTAAGCAAGAAATCACAAAAAAGGAAATCTACTACTACACGTTTATTTTGAAGGCAGCTCACCTCCATTGGAGGATTTTTATTAGAAAATATGTCATTACATTATCAAACAATTCATTTAGTGATATTTATCATTTACTTTAAAACTCATTGAACACATAACAATGTTAAGAAGCCAAACAATAAGGAAGGAAATCATGAAATTCTGTTGCTACATTTTTAGATTGATGGCAGCGCACCTTGAAAGAGGGGTTTTATTATTAAATCATTAGTTTAGTGACCAAACAACCTCTTTTATCTTATTCCTGCAATTCACACGATTTGCAGAGAAGCATTTAATCGGAACTAAACTTAGATAATTAAAATGCTAAGTGCAATATTAAATTCACTATTACTTTACTTAAATTTAAAGGGAAAGGAGAGGGACCCTACCTCTAGGTGGATCCATCCGTCCACTCCTGCTCTTGGTGCTTTCTAACTAAATCTATCACAGCTGCTCCCCCATGAGGCATATGTGATTTCACATACGTATAAGGACACCTAGCCTCTATGCACACGCTCCGCATGGCCATGAGCATGCGCAAGAGGATCCTTTCACATATGCTTACACACATACACCTGTCTCCGCTCACCTGCACAGGCACTTTTTATATATGTAATGGGGAAAACTAGCCTCGTACGTGTATATTTTCTACCATGGACAAATATACGCACGTTGGGGGAACCCACATATATATAAATATGTACCTATGCCTGCGCATGTGAGTCACCTAAGCTCCGGCAACCCGAAACCATACCAAAACCTCCAACGCACTATAAGACAACCACTACGAACCTTAATACACAAAGATAAACCAATTTAGGAAAGGAAAAACCAACCAGAAAACATGAACCATTACCTCAAGTGCTGGAGATAGACCAAAATGAAGGAGAACCACACCGCGAAGCTCAACGCACTGCCAACGACAAACCAGGGACTCATAAACATCAAAATCCCCAAATTTAACAAGTGCGAAACAAGGAAAGAGGTGAAATCCTTACCCCTAAATCATACCAACGGACCGAAACTACCCGAACCGCTTCTCCTTCGGCGGCGGTTGCTAGAACGCACGTCAAGGGACCCCAAGAGAACCTTCGCACCGACCTAAAATAAGAAGAAACCGGAAAACCGGATCACCTCTAAGCCCTAGGGTTTTGCCGCACCTCACCGAGTGCCGATTAGGTCGAAATGAATCTGGAAACAGGGAGGAGAAGGGAGAGAAGGACTCACCATGATGATTCGGAGAGTGAAATCGCCAAAAACCGGGAGAAATCGGGGAAGGAGGCGGTGTAGTGGAGGGGGGGTCGCGCACGTGGCTAAGTTGAGAGGAGGGGGTGTGCGGGTGTCCTGGATGAGAGAAGGGGAGGGACATAGTTTAGGTTTTAATTTTTATTTATTTATTTTCTTTTATTTTAATTTTAATCAAAAACTAAAACACACCCTACCCACATGGTTTTACCTGCACCGTCTAAAACACCATGTACAGCCCGCGCGCCTGCTACCGGATGCCCGGGGTACCCCGCACGCCTGACCCGCACGGTTAAACCTACCGCGCGCGGTCCGATATCACCTCTTAAAACAGCTACAGAAGTCGGGACCTCGTTCTGAAGCTCGGTTTTAAAACTGACCAGCTGATAAAAGAAAAAGTTCAAAAACCTTCGCATTTTTTCCCCTCAAAAAAATGGTTCGTTACAAACTTCCCACCAAAAAAAACTTCTCGTCCCCAAGAATCCTTCAGAAATCAACTAAAACATCACCTGACTGACAAGGGTCGTGAAGTTGCATTCAACTGGTTGGATTGTGTTTCAAACGCCCAAAGCACCTTTAAGAATTTTCTATGAAGACTGTACTTAAGCCTTTACAACTCGAGCCAATGCTCAAGTTACAACTGAAACATCAAAGCAGAGCTTACATCTGGGGCCATTATAGGGACCTCAACCCAATAAAACGATCGAATCACGATCGACCAACTAAAATTGTTCACGCCAGATTTCCTCAAAAGACATCGCCGACCCGAAAAACACACTCGCCCTTAAACCGACGACATGCTTTTAAAACTGTTCCGTTATCAACTATTCATACGCCGATGTCCTTACACGACCTTCGATGATATTTTCAAGTCAAGCCATCACAATACTATTATAAAACTATCATGCCTCAGCACGAAGCGTAACTCCAAGAAACCGTGCATCCCACACACAACCAAAGAGAGATTACGAAACAAACCAACAACTTTTAATCTTTAGCGCGGCGTATAACCGATGCAATCTTAGTGTATCCCAGGAGACGTCAAGATGGGGGACATGCTCGTCTCATCCAGCAGAGTACACTAAGATTAATCCAAGGTCACTGAGAAGATCAATCAGACCAAACTCTGATGCCTATACCACCTGAGTCATTCGTATTCGTCAAAGCTTAACCACTGAAATACTTCTCGCACTAACAGAGTTTCTAAAGCATTGCGCACACTGCCAAACTTATCAAAGTCGTGCGGCCAAGCAAGCATTGACATGAAAACCGAAACTCCTGCGACACTACCCACCTTAGGAGTGTCCATGTCGTCGCAAGAACTAGCAGCTCATCGGCGCACTATTTTTGAAACACATTAATGCACGGGGATGTTCCTCGAACTACGATCACCACATCACAAGCTCACACTGACAATAAGGAAACTCAAGCTCTAAGGGTACTACCTAGCACGGGCTAGTCCCTTACGAAGCACATTCATTGACCCTAACTCTTGGTCACACAAAAAAAGGATTACTAGGCTCAAAACCCCCTTTCCATTTTATCTATTTCATTAGTTCATTTCAACCATTAATCATTTGAAAGAAGATTTTAACAGACCCACAAGTACTATTTCACAACAAAGTACTTGTTTTTCAAACAACGCCCTATGGGAAAAACAGGAAAGTTGTAACAAACTTCCTCTTCAACATTTAACATTTAAACATTATCATCCATCCTTTAAATAGTTTGAAAACATGATTTACCGTTTTCCCAATTATATGGTGCCCATACACATTATAATGGAAAATTGTCTCCGTCGTAATCGCAACCAACAATTTCAGCCAAAGAAACCAAGCGCTTTCCAGCAAGCTAGCAAGCCACTACAAACAGCTAACACAAAGCAACAAGCTTAAATCACTAAAACATGCTATAACACATAGCATGACACACAAGAAAGATAGAAAACATGACATATTTTCAAGGCACGCAATCAAAATCAGCAGTCATCCTACTAATGCAACTACATGGCATGTCATATATGCATGACATGTGAATCTATAAGTGCCTAATATGATGAATGCAATGCAATTTCTTGACCATATCGGGCCAATAAAATTTTTCAAAACCTCTTCATAAAAAAATAAGCAGTGGGAAGTACAACATTCACCCAAGGTGAAATCACATCAACTGTAACAGCAAACAACATGAACATCAATTCCCAGCCCTGGCCACTTGGTAATTTACCGTACGTGGGATGATCAGTCCCAGACACGGCCATTACCCAAGCCCCGACACATTCCTAATCTCATGTCTACCAATCCCAAAACAGTAAGACAATGAAAAGAAAGAAAACTTATCTGATACCATTTTGTCACGAACGAACCCAGGTCAACCCTAAACAGGACCACTGGTTCACCTGAGCCGGCCCGCGACATGGCCTCAAGAGCGTCTCCCCTTACGCCAGAGGTTGCCCACTAGTGGTGAGGGTGTAAGGTAAGTCAGGGGGAGACTATACCCTCTTATCAAAGTGGAGAAAAGGGACCAAAAATATAGCAACGTAAGTAGTGTAAATATTAATAAGAAAGTAGTGGAAAACATTTTTCATTTACAAGGTTTGAATAAAAGTGGCGAACGACTATTTATATAAGAGATGCATGCATGACATGCTAATGATACAATGGAAGCATTAAATCATGTGACATACATAAAATCATGTGACATACAAGGTCAAGAGAAATACATACCTATGCATGCGCAGGTGAGTCGCCTAAGCTCCGGCAACCCAAAACCATACCAAAACCTCCAACGCACTATAAGACAACCACTACGAACCTTAATACACAAAGATAAACCAATTTAGGCAAGGAAAAACCAACCAGAAAAAATAAACCGTTACCTCGTGTGCTGGAGACAGACCAAAATGAAGGCAAACCACACCGCGAAGCTCAACGCACTGCCAACGACAAACCAGGGACTCATAAACATAAAAAGCCCCAAATTTAACAAGTGCGAAACAAGTCAAGAGGTGAAATGCATACCCCGAAACCATACCGACGATCCGAAACTACCCGAACCGCTTCACCTTCTGCGGCGGTTGCCGGAACGCACCTCAAGGGACCCCAAGAGAACCTTCGCACTGACCTAAAACAAGAAGAAACCGGAAAACCGGATCACCTCTAAGCCCTAGGGTTCGGCCGCACCTCACCGGGCGCCGATTAGGTCGAAATGAATCCGGAAACAGGGAGGAGAAGGGAGAGAAGGACTCACCATGATGATTCTGAGAGTGAAATAGCCAAAAACCGGGAGAAATCGGGGAAGGAGACGGCACCGTAGAGGGGGGGGGGGGGGGTCGCGCGCGTGGCTAAGGTGAGAGGAGGGGGGGTGTGCGGGTGTCCTGGACGAGAGAAGGGGAGGGAGTTAGTTTAGGTTTTAATTTTTGTTTATTAATTTTCTTTTATTTTAATTTTTATCAAAAACTAAAACATACCCTACCCGCACGGTTTTACCCGCACCATCTAAAACACCGTGTGCAGCCCGCGCGCCTGCTACCGGATGCCCGGGGTACCCCGCACGCCTGACGCGCATGGTTAAACCTACCGCGCGCAGTCTGATATCACCTCTTAAAACGGCTACAGAACTCGGGACCTCATTCTGAAGGTTAGTTTTAAAACTGACCAGCTGATAAAAGAAAATGTTCAAAAACATTCGCATTTTATCCGCTAAAAAAACGGTTCATTACAATAATACCCCTATGTATTTCTCAGATAATTTTTAATTTAACATAAATACATTAAGGTTCCAAAAATGAAAATGACTCAATTCATTCCCTTATACAGAAAAAATAATATTTATAGGATACTATTGGTGTTTTTGGTAGTGTTAGGATATTTACATTCACTAAAGTCATAATATTTCAACTGATAACATCTTTAGAATTAACAAAGAAAGGGGGTTAAAATCTGTAATGGAGAACAAACATACTAAAATTAATTAGTTTTCTAATAATTGAAGGAATATTTAACTGAAAAAAGTAGATTCATTTGATAACTTTAGATATTTTTTTCAAAACTTTATAGACATGTATGATGAATATTTGTATTTTCCAACCAAGCATAACTCTTAAAGTGATTACTTGGTGGGAATAATATAAATTATTAAAAGGAAAAAAAATAAAATAAAATTAAAGTTCTATTGAGGAGTAATCAAATGAATAACGTTTATTATAACTTAACTCCTAAAATGAATGTATTGAATGTTTAATATGATATCCCAATACAAAATAGAATTTTCTTTATTTTATAGACTGAATTCTGAAATCATGTGCCATTATAAAATGTTTATCTTATAAAATACCATGGGATCATGCTTAAAGAAAAATAAAGTCAAACATAGAAAGTCACAAGAATATTATAATGATTGAAGAAATCAAAACTAATGATTTTAAGATGTCTCCAATTAAAGGTAACCCAAAGAATACATATTTTGTTTTTCGATGGTACAATATAGATGTCCACAATTCTTGAAAATGATTTTTTAGAATACATTTTCAATTGTATAATTATAATTATAAATATAATAAAAAATGGTTTAAAGTAATAAATATATTACAATAATGAAGAAACATAGTAAGGGAGTGAATGATTCAAAATATTTCTTGATCATAATAAAATATTGTATAGAAAAATATAAATATAAAAGGAATGTTAAGAAAAATTAAAGGGTTTTAGTTGTTAATGAATAGAATTCAATGAATCTTATTTTTACTTATATTGTTTTAGAATATTCCATGGATTATTTTGGATCTAGGCTACTAAATGTCATGAGATTCTGTATCTTAATGGTCCCTGAATTAATTTTTGAAATATATTAAATATAACCCATGTATATTTTTCATAAATATGATTAATAACTCTTAAATATAAATTCTTACCAATAATCATCAGTTTTCATTGAATTCATATTGTGGGTTTTTACCTAGGTGTGACCATACCTTGAAACGCGACATGCGTTCAGGTTTGAGTGTGGTTGTAGGTGGATGATTAAATGAATTAATTATAAAAATAATAATCCATTTAATAAACTACCATGACCATTGATTTTTTCTATTTATACTCTATAATTACTAAATCAATGGGGTAGTAGTATAGCCTTGGGGATATGTGAGAAAGTGTTAGATAATCTTCCATTAGAGAGTGATGACCTGATTGTGGATCATAGATCTGTGTATGGTATAAATCGAGGATCACCCCAATGGCAATGACATGAAATCATTCTTATCCATCCACCCATCCAAATCAAGGTAGGATGAAATTTTATATGGTTTCATTCATTGTTGATTTTTTAACATTGAATGAGAACTGATCTAATAAGGAATTAATTTAGGGGTCGATCTTACTGTGGGTATGGCTTATCATTTGGGATTTTTGAGAGAAGTATTTATTTTTTATGATTCTTCATTCGACATTATAATGAAAAACAATTGAGGCCCACCTGAACACATCCATGGTCTATTCCAACTATGAATGTTTCATGGATTTATCCCACCATTCACCATTCATCACTAGAATTTACATTGTCCTGTAGTTTTATAAAGATTAGATAAATAAACATTCTGCACCTATTTATTAGTGAAATGGATTTTTAGCAAAGATCAAGGTTCCAATGAATGATAAGATCAATCTAAGACAATGAATTTAGATCATATTTTGGTTCTTCTTGTGGGTCTCAATATGTGACTACTTGGACATGAAACAATGTGATATTCCAAGAATATTGGTCTTTAATGTGATGTCCCTGACCTAGATTCCACTTAATAGGATCTCCAAGCTTTGATTTCAACATTACATCATGTGAATCTCCCCAAATTCCGAGGGATTCAGACTATTAGCGAGGTCTTAGGGTGTGTCTTTGGGGAGACCATGCCCTAATTACTAGTGTGTAGCACAATATATAAAAATAAATAGTGGTAAATAAAAAAACAAATATATGAAAACAGTATATTAAGACAAAAGTAATTTATAAATAAGGATAATAATAATTGAAATAACAAGGAAAACATACAAATATTGATGATGATATGTCATTTATCTAGTAATTTGGAAAAACATGGATTCAAAGTAGAAATCATAATTGAAAACCCCGATGTAGCGAAAAGGAACTATATAAAATATACCAGGAATACTGAGCTATTGATTGTTCATGTGATATCAATCGCCATCCTAAAGAGAATGATGTTACGTTTTCATGGGCGTATGCATCTCTTTATCAACACATGCATTAATGTAATCTGTACTAGGTACCAAATGGTGCTCGGAGAGGGTGTGAGATAAATCGCAATGGGACAACCCCAATAGTGGATATCATACCAGGCTTGTGTAGTGGGAATTTAAAATTGTGTAAACTTTCATATATAAAGTTAAGTAGTACAATGTAACAAAAAACCCAAGTACCTTCTTCATCCCTCGGCTGATGTTTGAAAATGTAACAAGTTCATTATTTTATTAGTACCACTTTATAAATTAGACACATGTTAGCAATATTGAAGGTTCCAAGAGGTAACCACACGGCTTGTAATTATATTTAATAATGAAGTTCCAAGGTAATAACCAAGGAAACATAGACCTCAAGAATCAACAACATAGTAATAATTGTTTCCTAGCTATGTGTAATAGTGTAATATGCGGAGAAGAGACTAAGTCATTCATTAATAACATTCCTTCTGTGTCCAAGGAGTTCCTCCAAGGTAAAGTAGTTCTATGCAATGACTAGACCCGATTGGGTATAACCATGGCACATACATTTCAATAGTGGATGTAAGGAGTTTATCCAAAGAATCATGTAGTAATAAATTATGGATCCAATAGTGTCATACTGAGAATCCATAGTTAGACAATGATCAGGTTCTAGGTGTGTCTCAATGTACAAAATCTATATCCTTAAATTCAGAATGGGGCCCTTGGGTGCTCCAGGAATTTACTCGAGAATCCAAGGCAATCTCAATTCAGGAGACTCCAATTTTGATAATGAAGTCATATATAATTAATAAGGTTCATTCCAATACCTTTAATTAGTTTTAAAAGGCTAATGGATCATGGAAACACTCAATCAAGTCATAATTAAATCAGTATGTCCATTTGGATCAAGCCTTTCCTTTCATTAGACTGACAAGGCCATGTTACATGAAACAATTCATTTTATCCATTTATGGTATTTTAAATAATCTAATTTCACTCCAATACATTCCATTAACATGATAAGGGGTACTAATTGCATCCAACCTATTAATAAATTTCATTTAATAAGGTTAATACATATTCTTAGTATATAAGAAAATTTCCGTGTCACATTTAATTATCATGTTAAAAGACATACCTTATACATTTAATATGGTGATCATACATGGTGCTTTCCATTATAAAATAAAAAATTTAAATCGTACGATTTCACATTAAATTTTTTCACATATAAAGTTCAAGCTAAGGCATACCTGAATGGTGGATCAAATGTATCAAAACACTAAAATGAAGATTATGGAAAAACATCTTACATGGGATTTATAGATTATTGGGAATAACCACTATCAACTAATCACATATCAAGAATGATAATCAACATAGGGTTATAATGATTATAATAATTCTATATAGATTCAATAAATGTCAATTGATGAAATCAGTGGGGCGCACATAAAATTTCCACAATCAGCGAACATAAAGAATGAGTTATAGACCACCCAAATAAGGATTTTATAACTCTCCACATCATTTATTATCCTATAATTTGTCTTGCAAGGTATTATATTTTAGAAAAAGGTTAAAAATATCACAACTTGATAACAAGGTAAAGAGAAATATACATGAAGAAGGACTAAAATGGATTCAGGTTCTTACTGTTATGCATCCAACAATACAACTGTAAGCTCTGATGGACCCTGGATGAAGGGGATATCTTGATCCAACGGTTTGGCCTTAAAAAGATCAGAAATGGGTGAAAATGGATGTTCTTTCCTCTACAAATTGTATTTGAGAAAAAGGAATTCCTAATTATATAATTAAGGGTAAAAATGTAAAATTACTTGAAAATTACCATGTGCATGGTTTGGCTGCACTGTTTTCAAAACTATGTGCCAACCCTACATGGGTACCTAGGTAAAGTGTAATACAACAATGTTTGGCCACACAATTAGGGAAATCGTGCAGAAACTGTGCAAAATGGATGTACTCAAAAAATGAATACCATCCACATGATTAGAAATAACTATGTTTCCTACCCGTACAGTATTATCTAACAGTGATATATGCCTAATTTTCCCCAAAATTTAGGTTAATGGCTCCAAACATTCCTTATGCACCCTCTGTACCTTTGCTTCCTCATTAGGCATCCATAATAGGTCCATAATAATGAAATGGAACAAAATTTAAGGATCCATACATGAGTGAAAAACAAGGTTCTTACAGACTTTCCCCTTAAAATAACTCGACCCCCTAAGTTATCTATCTAATAATGTTGAAACACTATCTAAGAAAAACTATGGATACTGGGCATGTATGTCAGCCTCTCACTCCCACGTTTCATCCTACATGTGGCCATGCTTATCTATCACCCATACTAGAGGAATAAAACAACCATTGGGAGTCTTCATTCTCTGGTTAATGATACGCAACGGATAATCCTAAATTTTTTCTTTTTTATATAACTCAACTTTATTAGGATCAAAGATATGAGATGGGTCGACATAATATTAGAAAAGATGTGAATCCGGGATGACATTGTTCTTGGTAAGAAACCTATGAGGTAGAAGTAATAGATGGGAATCCATCCTAACTATCTCTGGAATCGTGAATATACCTACATAATGATGTAAAAAACATATTTTTCTTCCATAACTATATATACCCAAGCCTAGGTGATACCCAAAGGAAGACACAATCCCTACCCTCAAATTCTAGTGGTCGATAGTGGTGACCCACATAATATTGTTTTCTACATTGAGAAATTGTTGTATGCTTCTTAATTAGATACACATACTCTGATGTATCTTATACCAGATGGGGACTTAGTCGGGTAGCCTCACCGTCCTCTAGCCAGTACATGGGTGAATGATATGACCTACCATATAATTCATCTTAAGTATCCATATAAATTGTCACATGAAACTTTTTATAATAGGGGAACTTGATGAGAATGTTATGATTGTCCAATGAATCAAAAAAATCAAGGACATATTCTCAGATCATGTCCTATAGAACTTGTATTGTCCTCTATGATATAACATTGGTCTGAGGGTGAAAAGTTGTTGCTAGAAAAATATGTGTTCCCATATCTTTCTCCAAACCCTACTAGAATTGTGATGTGAAATGAGCATCCCTATCTAAAATGATAGTACGAGGGACCCTTTTTAGTCTATTGATCTCACAAACTTTCATTCATCCCATCTAATCAAATGATAAGGTCTCCCAAATAGGAATGATGTGGTATAAATTCATTAGTTATTCAACAACAATACAAACAACATCACCACCACTCGACGACATAGGATACCCAACTAAAAAGTCCATAGAAACATCTTTCCATTTCTATTCCAGTTGTTGAAGAAGTTCAAAAAAACCTTTTGGTTTCTAGTGGTCTACATTCACCTACTGACATATAGAACCCCTTGTGATAAGGCCTTCTATTTTAAGTTTCATCATTGGCCACTAATAATGGAATCAAATATCTTGAAAATTATGGATATTCAAGGATGAATTTCCCAATTAGAAGTGTGGTACTCTTGCATCAACCCCCTTATCATATCTATTGAAACCCTGACACACCTATGAATATTTAGGATGTCGTATCATTCCACATACCAATCTGGAGGTGGGTTATCTTGTGATATACTATCATGGAGAACCAAGCCCTTAGGATTGGAAAGTTTCCTTCCCTCCACCTTCTCAAGGAGGAAGAGGTATATATCATGGCTGAGAGATATGATTTCTCATGATTTTTATGAAACTCTTGATGTATCTTGGAAAAGAGGGCCTTTAATTTCTATTCATTATGGGTTTCCCTAATGGAATGCTCTTGAGTTTTCTGAATCGGCACTCTAGTGACTACATTTCCCTTACTAAGCATATTGGAATGATCAAAGTCAAAGGAATGTAGATATTCTACCAATCCCAACTTTATATGGTTCAAGCCACACTGTGTAGTGATATATTTGAGGTTTTTCTAATCTGTATACCTCAAAATGAAGTCACCTAATAGATAAAGTCTCTACCAACATATGGTATGGATAATTGTTACTAGTTCACGATCATGTGTCATGTAGATTCTCAAATAAGGCCCCAACTTCTAATATCCAGATGAAATGAATTTTTTCTAATACATCAATACTACTCCCGGTACAATTCTGGAATTCTCAATAATATTATATAACCCCTTCACGATTCTAGAAGATTCATATTAAGTGAAAATAAAATCCTCCCCTTCATCTCCTAAAATAATTCCACCCACCCTTATGATAACATTAAGTAAATTCCCAAATTTGTAATTCCAGTAAGGCATGTAGTAATGTGGGAGAATTTCTGTATGAAATTATTGTAATATCCAACCATCCACCAAGAAACATCATATCTCAAAATAGTTATTGGGATGATCCCCAGAAACTACAAATCTAAACATATCTTAGTCAATAAATACTCTTTATTCTGATATGATATGACCAAAGGGATACTCTATGTCGAACCATAAGTGGTACTAAGAAATATTGGAATAAAACTAATTCTATGTTTGTGTAATCATAATTATCTCATGCTTGTCCACTATGAGTATTGGAATACACCATGATGTCATCCACAAAGGCCATGAAAAAATATTCAAGATAGTGATATATAACCCTATTCAATAGATCCATTAAAATGGATGTTGATTTTGTAAGACTGACTGGAATAATAAGGTACTCATACAAACAATTCATGTTATGGAAGGAATTACAAGGTATATATGATGGCCTTACTCACACTTGGTGATATCCCAAACTCAGGTCAATCCCAAATAATTCCATAGCTCCTCATAGATAGTTGAATAGATCATATAGTAAAGGTAGTGGATAACAGTTATTGATCATAAGCTGGTTCAACATAATGTAATCCATTAATAGACAGAAGGTCACAACAACCATCTTGTAAAAAAACATATAAAAACCATAATAGGATATACTGGGATATATAAAGTATTTTGACTATAATTTTTCAAATTACCACTTGATCTACTAATGATATTTATGTTCTATCATATATGTTGGAATGGCCACGGGAGTTTCTCTTGGAACAAGAATGATTGTAAAATATATCTCTCTCGATATAGGTAATCCAGAAATGTCATTAGAAAAAACTTCCCCAAAATGATATACTACTAGATGAAATTTAGCCTTTCCTATGACTTGACCCTCCATGATGATGTTTTTAATCTGGGCGGTCACTCCACTATTCCCATCACACAATTGTGATGGTATACCTGCCTAGATATCCCACTCACCATTAGGTAGATAAATTCTTTTCCCTGGTGACGTAAAATATTCCATTTAGTGATAGATGTCTACAAAATCAGGATATTAAACCAACCAATCCACCCTGTGAATGAAATAGAATCATGTCATCTCAATAATGTATTGGTTTCATAAGAATGGTTAACTACCTACCTTAAAGGGATAGTCCACACATAATTGTATTCCCTCTAAACTCACTCATAACAGTGTATCTTGGGTCATTGCACCACTGTAATAATGTATCTCTAGTTCAAGACATTTCATTATAGATACATATATAAAAATGTTTCAAGCACTAATATCAGTGAGAGTATATTATATAATAGATTCCACTAGAATAATACATTGTATTGTAGATGGTCCTGCAACAATATCCTTGGGTATCATCTATAGTGAATGTAACTAACCTGAACTAGGGCGTTGTTCAACAAATAGACTTCCATGATCATAACAGATCAGTTGAAACTATTGGTGATCAGAGGTATAACAACCAAAACCATTACCTCCTCCATAGATACTCCTTTTATTGCTCTTCCAACTCCCTACCTAATGTGGTGTAAAAGAACCTTCTCTTGAAGGTGGACCTGGCATGGATCCTTTTCCACTCAATGTTGGTGGAAAGGTCCTACATAGTCTCTGATGATGGCCCATAATACTGCAATAATATAAATCCATTGGGTATCTATAATAATTATGATTCAGGTGCCCATGTTAGACCCAATGATGACATAACATTGATTTATCAAAACATGTACTTTGGATGTCACTTCCTTGATGAGATTCTTCAAGGGAATGTTTCCTACCACCAGAAGAACTAATGGACTACCGCATCACTACTCTTTTATTCCTATTTATTTTAATTTCCATGTAGTTGAGCTCAATGATATGATATTGATTGAATAATTAAAAAAATAGTAACGATAATGAAATACACAGGCATACAAATGGAATACTGGAGCCCATCCTTGAAGCACATAGAACGTAAAAGCTTATAACTAGATAGAAGTTGTGTAAACCGCTATAACTCTTTGAAATGTATATAATATTTATTAATAGTTCTAGAACCATTCATGAAATGCATTAACTAGATGTCTCTATCAAATATCAGGGTCTGTGGAAAAAAACGAACATGTAAGGTGCTCTAGAATTCATCCAATACCATTCCCTAATAGAGACCATTCTGGGTAACCACAACCCACCAACTCTTGGTCCAATCCTAAAGAATTTATTTTACATGATTGACCTTCCAAAATCATGTTGTCTAAAGATGCACAAAGATAGAAAGACTATCCTCTATCCAAGACTAGAAATCTGGAAGACTGTCATCCCTGAAGAATGTCGGAGGATGTTGGTGTCCGAACTCATGAGTTAGATCATCCATTGTACATGCCTCATCGAGAAATGTGCATAGAATGCAATAGTCATATAAAACTATAACTAACATGGGTTTAGAGGCCCGATCAGGAATATAAGGTGGCGATTCACGAAGCACACTTGGATGTATGACCGGCAGCTAAGGGCCCACCAAGTATGGATTATGGTCATTGCCACCCTCATGGTGTACAATACGATGACGTCATAGAGACATTGGTAAAAAAACTCCAAGAAAATTCCTCAAAACACACATTAATAAAATAAATAAAAATACTTATTGATGATAAATAAGTAAATGTTCACTACCCAAGGTATACTACCCTAATTACCCTCTTATAGAGACATGTAATTGTATGTTCTCAAGTATAAGATTCTTTCTTTTTACATTTAATTATCAGGTTGAAAACTTTACCTTTCATAAACATGAAAATGTGGGATAACGACATTTAACCTCTCATCATTTATGTTTTCAGTTTCTTATAACATGTAAAAATGTTCCTTTAAAATATGTTTACTATCCTAGTTAATCAAGTCCCATACTCATTATCTATGAGATTAAAAACCATATAAATTTCTAATAATTGGGTTGATTCAGTAAATTACTCATTACTTTCCACAAGGTCCCATAACACCTCATTAATTGAAACATGAAATCCTTCAATCATAGCCCAAAATAAAACAAGTATATATAAAAAAATTCCCACTTGACAATCACATGCATATCAAGAAATACATGTAGTGGAATGAACCTATATGGAATGGAAATATGCAAGAAATGTAACTTGAAAGTGCCTAAAATAATGTATACAGATATATCCATTTCCCTCATATCATCAAGCTGAGGATGAAATAACATTTTCAATTATACTAATAATTAAAAAGTCCAAATAATAAGTGTGTCACCCATTTGGGAAAGGATATCAACCGTAATATATTAAAAAGAACAACAAGTATATTTCGAGTAACTTGGATTTTATCCAGGGCATGGGTTAGCGAAACCCATGGACGGCTTATAACCAAGACATATAGGATTACCTATATCAAATATATTGTCTAAAAATAGCAATGATAGAAAATAACCCTATGAATCTTCTTTCCGACATCCCGAACCTAGATGCAAGTTAACCTAGGGTGTGTCTGTGGGGAGACTATTCCCATATTACAAGATTGTATCGTAGTGGATAAATATAAATATAGGTAAATAATAGAAGAAATAAAAGTAACCTGAAGAAGATGAGAAAAGTAATGGATATAAAACTATAACAATAACTGAAATAACTTGAATAGCATACAACATTTGTTGATGATAATTCATGAGTCTAGTGATCTTGATAACATGAACACAAATAAGCAATCATACATGAAGAACCTAATGTATCAAAATGTAAATACATCGATTATCCCAAGCATCTGGAGTTTCGACTGAGTCATATTATATCAAGATCCATCCTAAATATCAAACAATCATGTTTTTTAAGATGTATGATTCCATTTATCAACACATCCAATCATTTAATCTACCCTGTGTACCAAACAACACTCTGTTAGGGTGTGAGATAAATCTCAGTGGGCCACCACCAATAGTGTCTATGAAATATGACCCATGTATTGGAAATGTAACTATGTGCAATCATGAATCTATAAAGTAAAGCAGTACAACGTAACCAAATACCAATGTACCTTATTTATCCCTCAACTACTGTCTGAATATTTATCTAGTGAATTATTATATTATTACTTGTTTATAATTAAGCCACATGTTAGCAATAGTTATGGATCTAATACATAACAAGGAATCCTATAATGATATTTAATAATGATGTTCTAAGGTAATAACCATGGAAACATAGACATAAAGGGTAACCAAATCAATAATTACTATAGCCAAGCATGGGGTAAAAGTGTAATCCATGGAGCATAGTCTAGTTATTCTAGACTAAGATGCCTAACAAGTCCAAGGAGTTAATCCAACATGAAGTAGGGATATGAAATGACTATGTCAAATGGTATTTAACCATGGAACATACTTTTGAGTCCATGTAATGTATCTAAGGCATACAATAATACTAGATCATGAATCCTACAGTGTCATAACTAGAATCAAAAGTTATAAAAGGATCATTATTTAGTTGGTTCTCAACCTAAGTAAGAAGTATTCTTGAATTTAGAATGTGGTCCTCGAGTGCTCATGGCATTCCCTTGGGAATCCAATGTGAACTTGATTGAGGCCACTCTTATTTTGATAATGAAGTCTTATATAGTTCATATGGTTTAATCAATTACCATTAATTAGTGTTAAAAGTCTAATTTTTCATGAAACCATTTTGTTAAGTCATAATTAAATCAATAAGTCAATTTAGTTAAAGCCTTCACATTCATTAGTGTGAAAAATCCATGTAGCTTGAAAAGATTCATTTAATCCAATAAAAGAATTTCGAATAATCATGTTTCAATCCATTACCTTCCATTAACATGGTAAGGGTGGATATATATATGCAACCTATTTATTAATTACATTCAATAAGGATAATTCATATACTTAGTATGCTTGCGAATTAAAATTTCGCATTTAATTATTAAATTGAAAAATTTACCTTAGGGAGGTCAAGTGGTAGGAATACATTGTACATTCAATTATAAAATTCACCATTCAAATCAATTTGTTTAATCTATAAAATAAGACCCATATAAATGTCAATCCAATTAAGATACACCTGAATGAGGACTCAATGGTGTCAAATGACTAAAATGAAAATTTTGGAAAAACAACCTACATGGGATTGAAAAAGTTATGAGCATAACCAATAACAACTAATCAAAGGTTTGGAATAATCACAACAATATGATTCTAATTATTATAGGCATAGAATATAAATTCAATAAACAACAACTGATGAAATCAGCGGTCCCCACAAAAATTTTTCAAAATAAAAAAACATGAGGAATGCATTATGGAACACTAAAAATATGCATATATGACTATCCTCTTCCAGTATTAGCCTTTAATTCATCTTGGAATAGAGTAGGTATATGAAAAACATAAAAATGAAAACAACATGATAACTAGCATGAGATAAATAGAGATGAAGAACTACTCTAATAGACTTGAGTACATATCATTACACATCCAATGTGATGAAGAGAAGCTCAAAAATATCCCAGATGACAGATATCTCATGATCTATTGGTTATCACCACAAAATATTCAAAATGGGTAGAAAAATATGGTTTTATACATGGGAAATCTTATTAGGGAAGAAGGAAGTATTAATTAGGTTGTTAAGTGTAAAATTGTTAAATTAACCAAAAAGAACCATGTGTAGGGTTTGGCCACATGGATTTCCCAAGCAGGTGCTAACGCTACCCAAGTACCTAGAGAATGGCTCTTAACACATGGTTATGCACCACAGTTATTGAAACCAAGATCTAACCATTTCAGACGACTCTACCTAAAAATGTACACCATTAACATAGCTAGATTTAACTGTGCAGGCTACCCTCACAATATTTTCTAACCATGTGAAAGGCCCACATTTCATGAAAAGATGAGTTCTAGGATTAGAACTAGCCCTATAAACCTGCATGACCTTCACTGACTCCTTAGATATTTACAACAGTTCCAAAATAATGAATTAGACCAAAATACGAAGGATCCATACCTGAGTGAGAAATCATGTTCTTACAGTTTGTCTACATAAATCTTTGATGGGTAGGATCAATTAGACCATATCCACAGTTTTGGACTAGATTCATTGATGGAGAAATGGTTGAAGGATTAAATGAAACTATAGTAGGAAGATCATATTTATTGTGAATTCCTAAAGAACACGTTATGTAAAATGGTAATGCATGGTGTGTGGGGGCTATGATGTGGATTAGGGTTTCCATGATAAAGATAAATATCTCAAGGTGTGTGCTATCTATCACACACATTTTGAACATTACCTAGAGGCTCATCATGTAAAAAATTGGGTTCATGGACAAGTCTTGGAATACATTTTCTAAGACACACTATGTACTCGAGCACATACATGATAATCAGGATAAAAACTGAACAATTAGTACATAGGAACAAACACAATATGTACTCCGACACAAACACAAACATGGGAATGAACTGAGATACATATGAAATACTATGTGTTTAATGGAAACACAATATACTTCTAGTACATGTTACACACTCTATCAAATAAGGATTGGATATATTTTCCACTTCATCATGGACATGTTTTGTTTGGGTGTGTTCCCATGATCCATTTCCCTAAGGATTTAGTATAGAATCATGTCATATTCATAGGATGGTGATCCATTCAGAGAGACTTTAATATTATATAGATTGGATAGAATGCTTTTATAAGTCCTGAGGTGAGATCATATATCATTTTTCCCTTAATTGAGTTATTGGTTTCCTCATGAACAAAACATTGCATGCATCAATCCTCTACTTAAGGGGTTATTCTAGAATGAGTTGTTGGTGTACCCCATGACATTGGGGGGTGATACTAGTCTATATATCGTTGTCATTAGACATGTAGCATGAACTTATTATAGTGATAATCAATGATAATGACCACTCTATTGAATATTTTCAATGCTAAGTGACTCATGAGGTGTGTTCTAACAGAAAAGAGCTATATAGAACTTTTGAGGATGAAACCTTTGATGGAATTATGGTTGAGACTTTACCATGAAATTTCAAGTCATTGTTGAGAATATCTAGATATTTATGTTATATGTGCTATATAAATATACCTGTGATGAAATAAATGTTTTTTTATTTTATATTCTTATGGATATATGTGTGTCCTACTATGTAATTTTGTGCTCATATGTTCATTGTGTATTCCCACATGTGTCTTTTCTTATGAAGATGGTTGACACTTTTTATAGTCGTTGAGGGGCTATGTCTAGGTGAAGGTTAATGATCAAGGTAGAATTAGGTGTTTTCAAGTGGTCATCTTGACAGTAGTCCTCACCAATTTATTGGTAGGAAATATTTTTAGTTGTGATGTATTGTGATATTATTTGGACCCTTTGATTTCTATTACATGTTATATTACTGTAATGGTTGCATTTAGATGTATGGAGGAATCATTTATTTTTTTTTACATTTCACCATTGTAAGATGTTGGATATGTGTTTCTATGAATATGTACATTAGGTTATGGCCTCCAACATGTGATATATTCATACTCAACTCAGGTCACCATCCAATAGACTATTAGAGTTCAACGCATATGCCCTATCTAGATTTTTTATGGCAGACTAGTATCAGAGGAGATTGATTTACCTTTTGAATGGATTCTTTGATAATGTATTGGGGAAACCTTGTTACGTTTGTCATGTTTTTATTTTAGTACAAGAGATCGTGGATTGGTTCAGTGACTGACATATCTCTACAATAGGAATTTTATGACCTTCCATTTTAAGTAGTACATGTATAAATTGGTTTTTAATAAACATTATTACATGCATAATATAAAAATGAGATGTGGTTTCTAGGTACTTATTATATCATCTCTCAAAATATACCATTGATCATGATGCATTTTGTATATTTTATAATTCCTTTGTAAATATGGAATCTATGATTAAACATCAGGATCATGAGGATGAACCCTTAGGGATGTGGATTTAATATAGTAACTAGTTCTATAGATGTTTCCTCCATGTTGTTCACCAATCGTACCACCACATGTTGAGCTACAGATGGTACCAATAGTACTCATTGATGAGATGCATACTCTAAACAAAATTCATGAGTTTCAATGATAATTATCCCTTCATATTTGAGGAGAGTCCACATATAGGCTGATAAAGATTTTCTTGAGGTTGTGACATGAGTTTTCCATCTTTTTAGGACACCATCAGATAATATTGTTGTCCAAGAAGTAAGCGTTTGATATTTACATACTAGATGATGGTGGGGTTTAGTGACCCAATCATATGATGATGTGCCTATTTCTTGGTAAAAGTTCAAGAACATTTTTAGAGAGTATTTTTCTCAAGTGAAATTGAGTTTTTTTTACATTCTAGTGCTTCTATTGCTTCAAAAGGGAAGTATGCTGATGGATAAGTATTCACTGAGGTTCACCAACCTAACACAGTAATCAATTCATATGGTTCAGGATCTATTCTATTGGCCACAAAATATTGAGATTGGACTATGTAGATAAATCTAAGACAAAATTACAAATCCATGCTTTCATACATTTTATTGGGTTCTCATGTATGATTTAGTGGTCCACAGTTTCCTGGATGAGAATATGAAGAAATTTTTTTCTAGTAGTGGTAATAAAGGAGAAGCGACATTGGCCATAGGGATCAGATAATTGAATCAGGTACCTATAAATTCAAGATGATTATGGTGGTAATCCCATAATATATTCTCTAATGTTCATGGTTCACGAGATTGATATAGTCATCCAAAGGATAAATTGTGATACTTATGCTAAATTAGGGTCCCTCATGTGTAGGATTGTCTGACCCTCTATATAGATGATAGGGAAAAAAGGATGGACCACCATGGATGAGGTAGTAGCTGGAGTAGGAATGTCTGTAGGGTGTAAAAAATGGCAGAGGAATTAGGATAAACACTAGAGGATGACAAAAATTAGAATTTTTAGAGCCATCAGCTCCAATTAGGTCATTCCTATCTCATGGAGAGAGGGGACACGAGCATGGGAAACTGTGGGTGGCTAAGGATTATGACCAATAATGTATAAGGAATATATGAGTTACGATATATTTCTTGTATAACTTATCTATAGTACTGATTGACACAATATTAAGTCATTCCTTTTCTCACATTTATCTAGTTTTGATACGTAGATATTTTAGTCGAGTATTTGGCTAGTCATTTATGCTTTGAGACTCCAACTAGCAGTGACTCATTGATCATACACTTTTACAGTAAGTGTGATCTGAATTTTGGTGGGGATAGTTTTTTCAGATTTATTTGTATCTACTATCAGACCTTGTGATTTCATCTTAGGTTTGAAATGGTTATCCATAACACATTCAAGGATGGAATCTTTCAGGTAGAGGATGCAGTTTTTTAGAAATAATGGGATGATTTTTTCATTTTATGAGGAAACGGAAACCATAGAATGGTTGGATAGAATCATGTATGGGAGGTTGAATTAGATTAATTATCATTTTTATAGAATTACCCTTGATGTAATTGATTATATGCGTTTTTAGTTCATTTAATTGGTAGTGTAGTATACGGATGCCTTTCATTAGGATGTTCTAGAATTACCTCCCCATAATGAGATATAATTTTTTATTTATCCACTCCATGGGTTGTCCTTGATATCTCCTAGAGCATATCAGATGGATCCCATATATCATATCGAGATAAGGGGGATTCTGTAGGCCCTATAAAGAATGTGATGTATTAAAATCAGTATTTAACCCTAGGAATCCTCATAGTTGTTCACCAAAAATGAGGATAGGATATTGAGGATATTTTTGTACTACCATTTCCTAATA
This sequence comes from Viscum album, assembly GCA_963277665.1. Lineage (NCBI taxonomy): Eukaryota > Viridiplantae > Streptophyta > Magnoliopsida > Santalales > Viscaceae > Viscum > Viscum album. The sequence continues at coordinate 1,016,658,513 of OY728133.1, read as the reverse complement.
AATTTTACTATAATGAAAAATTATCCAATACCTAGGATTGATGAAATATTTTTTCTGTTGAGAGGGGGCATAATGGTTCTCTATGACTGACCACACCCCAGGTTATCACCTATTATGAGTACGAGATAATGATATATCGAAGATGACATTCATATTTTTCTAATATTAATATTAATACATGATGATGTTTCTATAAATTAATAAAACCCAATTAGTGTTAATGGTACTTATAAGAAATATGTCTTATCCTTTCATAGAATGGTTTGTTGTATTGTCCACCAAGGAAATCCTAGTGTACATTGAGTCTGAGTGGGAACATGAGTGGCACTTGATGATTTTTTTGGATGTACTATAAGAAAAAAAGCTTAAAAAATATTTTCAGATTCCCTATATGGATTTTTGGGAACAAATTTCATAGCCATCGTATCTCAGTAGATGGAGTAGCATTGAACCCAGTGAAGGTCAACACAATTATAGCTTGAGAGCCACCCAAGAATGTGATATAGGTGGAGAGATTCCATGGGGTGGCTGCATAATATTGGACATTCAAACATATTTATCCAAGATATTAACTCCCATTACTCATTTGACAAAAAGGAGGATCAAATCAAGTAAATAGAGAGGTTCTATAAGGCTTTCAAATAATCGAGGAAGAGGTTGATGAGCACTCCAATCATGGAATTTCTATAGGAGGGTTTCAAGTAAATAATGTTATGTGATTCATCATGGAATGATTTTGGTTGAATTATGATGCTTATTTTGGGGTGGTCGCCTATGGTTTATGTTATTTGTGACCATGATTTTATAACTTCGTAACCCATGATCTTGAGTTAGCAACAGAATTCATTACACAGAATATGCAATGACACTACCTAATGGGTCGGTAGTTTATCATCTATTATAACCACAAGAGTCTCAAGTATATCTTATTTCATATGGATATATACTTTAGATAGAGTAGACTTATCTATTTACTCCAGGATTATGACTTTCAATCATTCTAAACTCCTAGTAAAAGGAACATGGTTGAAGTCACTATCAGCAGGAGATATTTTTCATTGTTTCTAAGTAATGAATCAAAGCAGTTTGCCCCATTGGAGTTATCTATTGTGGATGGAGATAAAGAATCTTGCCTATAATTTTTAATTTTTATCCCTCTAATTTTACAGTGAGTTATGGATGTAAAACAAGGGGAAAATGAGTATGAGACCCTAAGTACCTTGATATCCATCTGACAAGCTCCTGATAAGTTTTCAGGATGATGGGATACAATCCTTATATTTAGGGGGTGAATGATTTTAAAAATTTATGTTTATAGGGGAGATTATGATATATTTTAATATACCTCATTTGGAAATAAATCTAATTTTGAGAGAAATGTACAAGGAGCTTAGATGTCAAATATTGTGGATAGTGTTGAAGAAGTGAGTTTCATGGAAATTCACTTTTTGCCTAAATTGTTAGTGACTGATGGATGAGTAATTGGTTGTAATGGGATTAGATAATGAAATTGAGGTTCTAGAGTGTGTGATATATGGTATATCAATGTAAATCCTATCATGGTTACCACATATGTCCAGGAGACAAGATTTCATAAGGGTGATAATAAAACAACTCACCATGTCATTGCACTTCCAAACTATTAAACAGTATTGCTTGGTACTGAGCATGGGATTCCACTAAATGAATTATATCTTCCAAATCCATTGAGTTCCCCTGATGATCATTTATATTATTGATAATCACTTCACAACATGGTTATATAAGGTATAGTAGGGGGATTTTGGGACTGAGCTGCATTTGAGCATGGATTTTCACCCTAAGAAAAATAACTTGATTGAGAAGACCATCTAAGTTATAGATGACATGTTACAAGATGAAATGTTGTATTTTGGGTGTATTTAGGAGAATCACTTACCATATGTGGGTTTTTCATACAATAATATCTATTATTCCACCATAATTAGGAACAACATTAGGGCCTTATATGGATGACCCTCAAGGTCATCTCTACAATGGATTGACTCTAGTAAGTCATCACATATGGAACCAAAATTTGTTTGAGCCACTAAATAGATGTTTAATATAATATAAGAGTAGTGAAGTAATTCATAGAAACATTATAAGTCCAATGAAAATAAATGATGGAGTCCATTATAGTTAAAGGAGAGATAACATGTGTTCATGAGGGTCTAACCACGATGGGGGTTATAGATATTTTGTTAGGGAAGAAAGAAACATCAGAGATTTATTGGTATTTTCTATATACTATGTATAGTTGGAATGCTGGATAAAACTTAACTCTACTACCACTGTTAAAATGGGTACATGAAATCTATGACATGTTGTAGCTCAAGTGGCATCTTCACGATTTGTCACATGTTAATTGATTTGGGTAAGATAGACATCAAGGATGAGGTTACATTTGTTGATTAACTAGTAGATATTGAGGATTAGAAAGAGAAGATCCATCATGTGTGTCTGATTACCCTAGTTTGTGTCTTGAGGAATCACTGGAATCTTCAAGACAGTACATGGACGAGGGTGACCCAGATTCCTGGTCAGTATCCCTATCTCTTTAACTTCATTTTATTTTATATTTTTGAGAAGTAAATCACAATGGTGAGGAGAACATAAAGAATAATATTTCTCAATGTGTTTTTCTATAATATTGGAATGATTATTTTAAATTCTAGTCATTGAGACATCAAGATATTATGAGGCCCCATGTTCACATTAGTATTTTTTGAAATATATTAAATATATTAAATATTATGAATTAACAGTTCTCTTGAAAAAGATTACTAACTCTTAAATAGATTTCAAAATCAATAATATGGGGATTCATTTAATTTCAAATCATGTGATTTACAATAGTTTCTAAATAACCTTGGAACGTGATGAACATTTGTGTTAGATCATGGTTAAGGGAAGATGTTTTAATAAATTTATTGAATAAATTTATTTATTTATTTTTATTACCTTGAACAATATTTTTTATATTTATAAGAATTTATGAATAAAAACTATGTTGAGCCCAATTACCCTTTGTATTTTTAAGAGATCATTGGAGGTTCTTCCTTTATAAAGTGAAGATCAGATTGTGTATCAACAATTAATGTGTAATTGAACATGAGTATCCCTATAAATAAAATGGAACGAAATAATTCACCCCCAAAAAATGGTCAAAATTGAGGGAGGATGATACATTATATTGACAAATGTTACATTGTTTATTTATCCATAAAATAGAACCAATAATCTAATGAAAGGATTTTTTGATCAATTGTATTGCGTGTATGGGTTTTCTATGTGGATTTTTGGGAGACTTATTTATTATACATTTTTATATCATCTTTAATATAATGTAAATAGATCATGTACATCGTAAAAATGGATTGTTTTCATTCATCTATACTATGATTATTTTATTTTTTTCTGTTGTTCATCACTTATTGATGTTTATTACTTTGGTCCATGGTTCCACAAATACTTGATAAACAATCATTTTTACCCATTTTTGGGTGAAATGGATGGTTATCATATATTCATGTTTGGATATGTTATTTGATCGAGATACGACGATAGATTGATATAAAATCTGAGTTCTTGGTATAGGGCTTGATGTCTGTGTACTAGGATATGTGAAAGAGGGATTTCCCATGTGTTTTGCTATTCAGATTCATGTAGGGGGAGAAATAAAGGATCATCCAAACTAGATCTAAAATCTCTATCAAGATTCACACATAGATCAAAACTCAGGGGTGTGTATAAAATAATTAGAAGAATATTGGTGTGTTCTAGTAAATCTCATTGAATAGGAAATGTACTTATGGTTTACAAAATGTGTGCGGCCCTGACTGTGGATCTAGGGTTTCCATGCTAATGTTAAAAATCACATAGTTTGTGAAAACTACCACATTGAATGTGACCCTTACATAGTTACTCAACATGTGATAAAAAGGATAAATAGACATAACTACGAGTTCACATGATCTAACACACTATGTACTTGGGCACATACAAGACTAGTGGGACACAAACATAGTTATGACCAGACATGCTCAAACACACAATGTACTTGGGAAATACATTTCTTAGAGGTTTCATTATTAAATCAAATTCTATTCATAATATGGTGATCAATTCATCAGTGATTTTTTTCCTAGATAATATTTTTAGAATACATTAGTGAGAAATGTATTGAGATCCTCTATCATCATCATTTTCTAAATAGTTCTCTTGGTATCTTCATGAACAATACTCACAAGCATCGATACTCTAATTATTTGGTTATTCCAGATTAATTATTTTGTTATACATCACATCCCTAGGTGTGATCCTCATTTTTTATCTTTCTAATCACATGTCTTGTGTGTACATTGTATTTAAAGTACTGATCAACATGACATCTGGGATGGATATTATAAATTCATTGTGACTCATGCAGAGTGTTTTACCAATCACTTAATATGTATAACAATTGAAAAAGAATCACATACGAACAATAGTTTTGTAAAATTACCTTGATAATGTTGTTTATTATTGAGTATATCTTGATATAATTTTTTTATGATTTTTTTTAATATACATGTAATGATTTAACTGCTAATCTTGATATTATATTCTTAATGATTTTGGGGTGTCCTAATAGGTATTTTTATACTAATGGCTATATGGGTCTTTCATACATGTGAAGTGTATTATTTAGATGGTTGACATATTGAAGGATTCCTAGGGGAACAAGGACTAGGTAGTGCTTATTTTTCATGGTATAATCTGGTGTGTTCTAGAGTTCACATTAATAGTAGTCCCCAACTAATTATAGGTTGATCTTGTTTATAGTTTCATTACGGTGGTCATATATTTCGATGCATTTATTTAGTACTAGTTTCTTTACTATGTTGGTGGGATTTTGATGGATTATTTTGTGGTTTATTAGTTTTATTAATTTGAATCATTATATTGGTACATAGTTTTGTTCATTCATCTAGGTAAATTAGGATAAGTCCTCCCTTGTGTTATATAAGCCTCCCCGATGTTGATATACATACCATGGCCTATAAGATTTAGTCATGGGGTTGTTAGTACATGGGACCTACTAGGATGGGTCATGATAAAGTGTAATCACTAGAATATGTTCTATCATAGGAATGGAGTCTATGAGACATGTTTGGAGAAATAGTGTTATGTGTTTTCAGTTTAGATTTCTGGATCGGGACTCTACTTTAGCTATGATGACTGATGTATGCATACAACAGGACTCACCAAATCATTTTTTAAATTTCTTGAATACTAGTTTATGGGTATGTGGGAACCTCACATCATCCAAAAAACATAAAATATAACAGCAATATGAAATTAATAAACATTAAAACTCAAAATAAAACAGGAAAAACAAAATTCAAAATCATTCAAGAAAATTCAAAACCCATGGAAGAGAAACATCACGTCAAATCCTATGAGCTACCCATGGAACCTATCTCAAGGAAAGTAACATCAGATCGACAAGATGTCACTATCATCGCATCATCGATGCTATTATCACATCACTATCGAAAATCATTAGATAATCCCACTACATAATCCGTCACAAAAACACCCTCACAACCATCACTTCACCATAAATGTTATCGCTAACACAGACGTCAGTCAATATACCAGAAAAAAATCATAGAAATCCACTAGAGATTATCAGAACACCATCGAATGAATAACCCTGACTACTGACATAGAAAACAAGAGGCATTATCAAAGGAAAATTTTGATAGTACATAGTAATTAGAGAAATATAGTGCATATTGTGCCTCCTTGGAACTCTTACCTCTCCTCAAACATATCCCAGAACTCCCTTGGTATCTGATACTCCTAACCGAACTAGAAGGAAGAAAGGGACCCAAAAGCTAGAGCATAGAGGATTAAAAGAGAAGGGGCATGGATGAACCTGAACCACCATGGAATGAGAGATAGAAAAACTGGGATATAAACCATAATGGAAAAGAATGATTGAAACCCATTAATAGAAGAAACAGGAATGAGGATGTAGGAACGGGTATTGAAACACTAAAAGGAAACTAGGACTAAAACCCAAATTAGAACCCCCAAAAATATCAATAGAAACCAATGGAAGAAGCCATTGAAATAGAGAAAACCTCATTTACCTTACTTCCACTACCACGGTCTGAAACCCAAATGAACAACCAACCAACCCAACCAAGATAGGGTTGTGTGTGTCTAGCCAAATCCGAAGAGAAGGGATGGATGTGGGTGATATGGGAAACACCTAAATATTGGAGAGATTGAACCTGTGAAGGGGAAACTCGAAGAAACCAATGAATGATAAAGGACCCATTTCCACCGAGGAGACAACGAAACCGAAGTCCTTATGAGTAGAATCCTAAATATGGTACCCTCAGTTACAAGACATAAGTACAGGGAAATTTTGAAGAGGTGTCACATAGAGGATGGGGTGTATTTATACCAGGATCTGTTGGGTAGAATATGACACGAGTAGTACCAGTAGATGAGGTAGACAAGACCAGTGCACTACCTGAGTTTCAGTGAAAATGACCTCTGGGTTTTTGTGGTATGTGAAACCAATATGCAACTAAGAAAAGTCTTGGGATGATGATCTGAGTTTTCAAACATTTGAGGACACTAGGAGAAGAGATTGTGGTCCTTCTAATGAGATTTATCTATGGATCTGTTGTATGATTGAGGGGTTTATTGACATATTCAAACAATGAGGAGAATCTTACGTTGTGATAGTTTTAGATCCTTTTCATATATATCTTTTCTCATGATATGTTAATGTTTTTTACTATATTGATGATTATTAATCGTAATAATGGAAGTACAACTATGGATTATTTTTCATTGATGATTGAAAACCTCTTATGGTACAAGATGGATATGACTAATTATCAATTATTTTGGGATCATAATTTTGAGAAAGGAATATGAAGAGATATTTGGTATGGTGTTACACATCTTTGAGTTCCTACTTATAAGGGGGTTTTAGATCATAATTCAATGGTTGAGAGTTTATATGCTGATCAAATATAGATAGTTTTTTCGGATAGGGTCCATGTCAGAGTATAGACTTCAGTAGTTGGTAATTGACAACAGACTCAGGTACCTATACATGTTAGATATATTAAGAGATGACACTAGGAAATCGTTTTTGTAGATATAGGATCAAAATATAGATCTATCCATTCTAGGAAGAGGTATTTGTACTCTTGGTGTGGTGAGGAACAACTTACATGGGATTGTTTGACCCTCCATACAACTAATAGAATAATAGTGGATGGGACATATATAGAAAGAGTTGGTGGCAAGAGAACACTTTTTTACATGTTCGAAGACATCATACATGAACTAGGTGATCAGGTAGAGGTAGACGAGGTTTTTATTTTTTAATATTACCCCAACAATGTATTCCATGATAGGATTAGGGATATAGACAAGAATGGGAAAGGGAAGCTACATGAAGTCATGGATTATGTCCCAAAGGATCTAAGGATGATAAAATGTATGATATGTGTCTATATAAACATATTATATGTATTGATAGACACAGGTGTGATTTATTCTGTTATTACCAAATATCTTGTTCAAGAATTTGATATTCTAGTAGAGCATTTTGTTCGACCCATGTTCTTGGAGACTCTAATAAGATGTGACTAGTAATCTCACAATTTTTTTGAAAATGTGACCTTATATTCAAGGTAGTATTTTCTGTTGGGATATATTTATAGAAACAATGAGTCATTATAATTTCAACTTTGGAATGGAATTTTTATACCTAGTTCACACCCAAATTGATTTTTTTCGGAGGAGGATTTAGTGTTTCCATATTGATGGGACAAGAATTTTCTATTTTGGTGAAATGGAAAACTAGTCAAGGAAGGATGGATTCATTAATAGGTGGGTGTATCTTATAACTCATAAACTAGGTAGAATGGCCCTTGGGTATTGGATTATATAGATTTTAATTCCCTAGAAGTTTGGCATAGTTTGAAGACATCATACCTGATTAAATTCCTAACATAAATCCCCACCAGAAGATAAATTTAAGCATTCACCTACACCTTGAGAAGTCATTAGTATCTCAAATAGTATATTAGATAGATCCTAGAGATCTTTTCAAAATTAGGGTGTAAATTTTGGAGTTACAGATGATGGAAATTGATTGAGCCTTAGTTTCAACCATGGTAGCACAAGTGCGGTAATCCAAGTAGGTCGATAAAAGATTCAGTTTATGTGTGTAATACAGTGTCCTGAACCAAGTGACACATAACTTCTCGAATCTAGTGCCTCCCAAAGGTTCCAAGAACCCGGTTTGTCACTAAAACTCAAGTGCATTACCCTGAATGCCAAAGGTCACCGACTAGCTGTGAGGACCAAGGTAAGACAGTGGGAAAACTATGCCCTCCTTAACAGAGTATACACAGCAGAATCTTAATATAATACAATAGCGGAAGTAGTTTTACCATTGAAAAAAAGTGGATAGTTGAAGAATGATATTAATGTAACAACTGGAGCATATATTAATGATGCGTGCCACATGTGTCTAGGATAATAGTCAAACAAGTCACAAGGATGGAAATACATTACTAAAACCTACGTATAAAAAATTAGTAAACTCTAACTGCATCACAAAGCTCAACTTAGTCCCATTCCCTCCAGCTCCAACAACAATCAAGTACCTAATAATGAAGGGAAATTTCCACTATCAATACCTACAACCATATAATCTGTTTGGGTCCAAAAGTGTGACCCAAACAGGGTGTGAGACAAAACATTGTAGGAAACTGCCAAAATATCTATGCCTAATTGTCAGTGAATATATATAGCAAGAAATATGAAAAATGAAGCAATAAACATTGAAGTACTAAAAAGTAAACAATCCAACAGTATTCTATTAAATTCATTTACATTTATTAATTATTCAATCCATTCATTAATGAAATACCCGGATCTAGAATAATATATGTATCCTCTATGAAATAATAACAAACATACTTATCAAAAGACCATCTAAAATGTCATGTAAGACCGAGTCCAAGATTGTGATTTGGCTTGGCAGACTCATCACAATTATTCAATCATTCAAAAGTAACCATATAGGAATATTCTCCCGGTCTAACCCCATTGGACGAACATATCACCAATTCAAAAAATAACTACCCTTTGGCAAAGCTCATACTATCTAACACCTTTGCTCCCACATATAACTAAACATTTACAAATGGCCACATGGTTAGCTCTCATAGTCATCACCCCCTTAGTCTTCATAGCAACAATAAACAATATTGACCACCTAGAATCTCTCACATTCAATTCCATGGGGCCAAACATTAAGTTAATAACAACCCTCTAGGTAGCACTAATGGTCTAACCCCTCTGGTCTATGAACACATGGCATCTCTCACAGTCAATACCTCATAGTCAATATAATAACAATTCATACATAAATGACCCTACTTCGGGAAGCTCCCATAGTAAAATTCCCCTTGGATAAAATTTTACAATGAGAATCACATGCATCTCAAATAATCACTGTCTCCATCCAAACAAGAAAGGCATGGAAAAAATCTCTCTTAATAGGATTCTAGACGAAATTTCCATAATCAAAAAATTAAGGGAATGTACCCATGGGGTGTCCCATAACATGGTATCTACCCATACACCAAAGCAATAACCCATTCTCAGTCAAATAAAAACTTTTAGGTATTAAACACGGTTAAATTCCAAAACACGCAATACCCTAAACATGGGTATTTGTACCATTAAACATATATAATCCAAAGGAAATCAACTATGACCCAAACCACCAACTTTGATTTTGTATGATCGACAATATCGAATGGTGACCCATTAATTGTCCTATAATGATGTAGATCTACAAAAATAATTAAAAAAATCATCCATAAAATACTCATGAGAGAGGTGTAAATAAGAAGAAAAACTCCAGGGGGAGATAGAACTAACCATTGGGAATCCAATGAAACTTGTAGCATCTCAATTGGAGCCCGGACCGAGAACTAGGTGTATATTAAAATTCTTTGGCATTCCATATCTCTTATAAATGAAACACGATGAGAAGAAGGGTGTTCTAGACGTGAGATGTGACCACAAACCGATTTTTCAAATAAAAAGGAAATTACATGGAGAGTTGTTTTAATGCACACACAATGTACATACCTCAACTGAATCCCATTTTAGGTGGTCTTCCAGGACACCACATGACCATGTACTCGTCCGTTACAAGCCCAGTACGGTGTTGTATGTGGTACCTAGGTACACAGTGTGTACTTTTATGCACACAGTGTGTACATAGAAAATTTCCATTTCTTTTATTTTTTCTCTAAAAAACAACTTGAAATAAAGATACATACCTGAAATAAAAAACCGACTTCTTAAAAACATCCCTTCCTTAAATAAATTCATCTCGGAATTTCCCTTCCAAGGATGGTGAAAAAAAACATCAAATAACTCTATCCACTGTGATCATATGTAAACATCCCTCTCCCAAGTCTCATCTTGTACATGCCAGTGTTTCCATAACACCCATACGAGAGGTACAGACTGTCCTTTGAGAACCTTCATACTATAACTTAAAATATGAATACGGTGCACCACAAAAGATCCATCCACATCCAACTCAATGTCCTTGGGATAAAATACATGATACGGGTTCGAAAAGTAATGTCATAGGTGAGAAACAAGGATGTAATCATGCATACCTGGTACCTCTATGATAACTGCATCTAATAGAAAACTGGACCAACTCTCTAAAAATCCTCAAAAAGACCAAAATATGTTGGTGAAATCTTCCCCTGTATCATAATCCTCATGTGTCCCAACTTCTACGTGACATGTAAGAAATCCTGATATCTGACCACAAAATCCAGAGGTCTTCTCCATCGATCAACATAATGTTTTCTGTATGATTGTTCTGTATCCATCCTCTTCCGAATCAACTCCACATACTCAGTGGTCTCCTGGAAAAGTCGATGTCCTAGCATAGGTGCCTCTCCTACCTCTAGCCAACATAGGGCTGATCAGCATGGCCTACTATATAAATCCTCATAAGGTTCTATTTGAATTTTCACTTGAAAACTATTATTGTAAGAAACATCCACTAGGGTTTTGTGTGTCTTCCAAGAGCCCCCAAAATTTAGGATGCATGCTTGAAGGGTTTCCCCCAAAACATGAATCATGCACTCATACTGGCCATCTCTCTATAGATGGAATGCTATACTCAGATGTGCCTGTGTACCCCAAGCCCATTGTAGTCCCTTCCAGAGACGAGAAGTAAACCAAATGTTCCTTTCTAAGATGATAGAGTGTGGAACCCCATGGAAACATACACTCTCTCAGATTTACAACCTTCCAATCTCATTAACACTGATGTTTTACTTGAACTGTAAGAAATGTGAAACCTTCATGAGTCTATCAAGAAAAACCCAAAAAAATCATTCCCTCGATGAAACCTAAGTAAAACCGTAATGAAATACATTATGACATCATTCAACTTCAACTTGTGGATGGGTAACTGCTATAAAATCCCTACCGGGAATAGATGATCTATCTCAACATGCTGATAAGTGGAACATCTCATAACATAACCAACCACATCCCTCTTCATACGAAGACACCTATACTGATGGTATATATCTCCATTCATCTTTATCATAGCCAGATTAACTTCCCATTCAGTGGAATGAAAATATTGCATCAACTCTCTACATATATTTACTGACACCCATACGCATCCATGAAAATTAATGATCTCAACCTTGCCTATAGTCCACCCAGAAGTAGGGTCATCATATAACACACTATCTCATATAACTAGACCTTTATAATATGATAGATACGTCATTAAAAATCAATCTAGAATAATTGGGGTAACAACTATATAAAAAATGCATGTTTACTCCTATCTATTGTGTACCTCCAAATGCATATCAAAGAACAAATTCACAAGCTTCTACTCACTTTTGTCTTCCTGAACTACCTGTATCTGAGTTCTCCTACTCAACACATCTGACACTACATTGCCTTTCCCATGAATTTATGGAAGCTCATAGTCAAAAGAATGAATGTACTCAACCCATCAGAATTTTAGCAAATTTAGATCACACCGAGAAACGATATATTTGTCGATTTTGTGGTTAGTTTATACAAAAAGGATCCCTACCAAAAAATAATGTCTCCAATAGTGCAAATCATGAACAATTGCATCCAACTTGAGATCCTGCATTGGGAAATTCCTCTCATGTGGCTTCAATTGTCGAGACTTGTATAAAATGACTCCTTCTTCATGCATAAGCACTGCTTCTAGCCCGATAACTAATGCATGATAGAATTTTTTTTAACTCTTTCCCAAATATATGAAAATCAGTATCAGTGCTAAAGTAAACCTCCCTTTCATCTACTGAAAGGACGAATCATAAGAATTTGTCCACAAGTACTTTGAACCCTTCTTAGTCAGGCTAGTCAGCGGTTCAACTATGCTTGAGATGTCTTGTATAAAGCACTTGTAGTAACTATCTAGACCTAGAAATATCCGGAACTCAAAGACGTTATTGGGATCATCCAATGAAACTACTTATCTCACTTTCATTGGGTCTACTAATTCTACTGTCTCTGAGATAACATGACCCAATAAGTGAATATGGTCCATCCAAAAGTGGCATTTTCAGAGCTTGGAATATAAATGGAGTTCTATTAATTTACTTAATATGATCTCAAGATGGACGTAATTGTCATGTCGAGTGATAGAGTACCCCAAGATAACATCCATGATGACTACCAAAAAAAATCCAAGTAAGGATGGAACAATCGTTTCATTAGTTCCATGAAAAAAGAAAGCGAGTTTGTGAGAACAAACTATATAACCAAATATTCATATAGACCATACCAACTCCGAATGTATACAAGATATATATTTGAATGTATCATGTGGAAATGTTAATAAATATATCTCAAAAAAATCTTCTAAAACACCTAGGATACTCGAAGCCAATCAAAGAGATCATCATTCCTCGGTAAGGGATATCAGTTTTTGACCATCAACTAGTTCCACTTCCAATAATCCACACAATGTTTGAGGGTACCATCCAACTTATTCACATAAAGTAATGATGAACCCCAATGAGAAGTACTGAGTTAGATGAAACCCTTTGCATATAACTCCTATAATAGATTCCTAAGATCAATTAACTCTGGTGTATCAATCCTATAAGGAGGAATGGACACCATTACCACTTCTGGAGAAATATAAATAGAGAAATATAACTCTCGATATAAACTAAAAACACATATCTTAAGTGATCCTCTATTGGATGAATGTCCATTTGGTATTTCCCCTAGTCATCTAGATATAAACTAAAAATATAGGCTTTAATTCATCTGAACTGATGATTCACAGGTCCAGCTCCACATTCCTAGAAATCCCATTCTCCCTTGAGTAAAAAATACCCACCCTTTGGTGACACTAAACTCACCCTATGGTGATAGTGGTCAAAACATTACTAGAAAAAGATGAACTAGTCCATTACAAGAATGAAATTGAATTCTATCATCTCTACGACATAGAGGTCCCGTAATATGTTACACCCACCAACCACAAGAGGGAACTCCTTACACTAACCTACACTAGCCATCCAAATCCCCATCAGAGTGTCTAAATACATAACATCATCAGACGTAATGATACATAGCCCATAGATATCCACAATAGAAGTAGATATAAAACTATGGGAATCCCCTAGATCAAAAAGAGAATAAGCTAAAATGAGGTAACTAAATCATACTTGTACCATGGATGGTATGAGATCCTACTCATTCTAGGTCTGTTCCACTGAAAATATCTGACATGTCCATGACCTTATAACCATTCTTGACTACCCTAAGCTAATCCACCCTACTGTCACTGAAAACCTATAACATCGCTACCACGACCATGTCCACATCCACTGCCTGAACATCTTGATGAACTCCAGTTCCCTGACTCGGGAGAAATTGGTGCTCTGAATCATAAATGTAGAGTCGTAACAGATCCCTAATCACTAGATACTGGTGAGAAAAACTCGAAAAAATTACAAGGATGATTCTTCTTACCACCAGTTCAGTACTCAACATAGTCTCTCAGTCACTGAGGTCTCGTATGCCCATTGTTCCCACACTAGTAGCATGCCACCTAGCTAATTGAAGAAACATCCTTCGTACTAGAAGGAAAATAGCGTGGAAGCTCCCCATGGTGCATCCTACTATCGTTTGAAGGAGTACCAACCCTGTATTTCGAGCTACTCTAGCTCATAGCTCCCAACTCCCTCATATTGTGCTCAGTAATCCACACCTAGTTCTCTAAAGTCATCACTAATGTCAGCCTGAAGGCATTCACCTATAATAAGATGTCATACCAGATACCATCCTCAAATCGATTATTCATAGATAACTCATCACCTCTGAAAACAGGTGTGAAGTGTTTAAGCTCTATGAAACAAGATGAGTGTTCCATTACTAAAATAGATACCTAGTCCAAATTCATGATCTCTTGGGCTTGATTGTACCTCTACATTTTGGGGTAGAAGTAACCATAGAAGGTACTATAAAACACTTCCCAATCCATATTCGGGTGACATTCTACCTATGAGACAACATCCCACCATCTCTTGGTGGAACCATATATCATGTACATCACAAACATTACCCTCCTCTTTGTAGGTGTTTCTGAATGCTCATTAACATCAATCATGGCCTCCAAGCATAAATCCAAAACATGTGGTCCTCTATCCCTTGAAAAAGTAGGAGTATTCTGCTGCTTGAACACCCTCTTCAACTCATCCATAGTTGGGTCCGGATGTGGTTCTCCCTAAAAAGTCTGCAAGATCCTCATTAATCCATCATGGAATTATTCATCATCACCTGTGTTCGGTATAATAGCTGGTGCAAAAACAGGCACAACGAGGAGATCTGCTGATAGTACTCGATCTACCATTTCTGGTGTCTAGTAATTGCCCAATATCTGGCATAAAACTGGAGGACATCTTGGTATCATGACTTTTCAATGTTAGTCACACAACATAGTTCATGATTATCAAGGAGAAAACGTATAAGTTAAAGAATGGAACTAGAGAAGGAAAACATTCATGTTTTACACAACATTGTTACATAATGTTAATAACTATCACATTGAGTTTTAAATTTAAGCCTTACATGGTCATGTACCTCTTCCAAATCTGGTCTTGTAACCCCCTACCCAAGACTTCTTTTTCCTATGATATGACATGTACTTGAATTTTCCCTCCTTTCCAAGTACATCTACACAACTAGAACTACATGGTTCTGTTGGTGTAAAAATACATGGTGTGCTCACCCAAGACACGACATATACCAGTTAAGTCTCAACTAAAAATGTCTTTTGTGACATGGCTAGATACACGGTTGATAACTACACGATGTGCATAAATGAGAGACGGTGTGTACAACCTAAGTTCCGTTCACCCATGTCATTGGTCACGCGACTATATACATGGTTCTTTACAACACGATGTGTACTTAGAGAACATGGTGTGTTCTACAAAATATTTATCAACCATGTGTCTCTGCTCACACAGTCAATCATGTGGTCATGGACTACATGACCTGTAGATTTAGTAAAAAGAATGTAATTAAGAAAATTTTATTCTTCTAGAACAGGATATCACATGGCATGTCTTCATAACCTCACACACTGTGTTGTCTGGGTTTCCAGATAGTATGCCTCTAAAACATCTCCAAAACCCTTAAAATGTAAAAATTTTTCCATGGAAAGATAAATTCTGACTTGTGGGAGCCCATACTCCCCACTAATCAAAGTGTCACAACCTTTTTCACATCATAACTTGACAAAATTCTATTAAATTTCAACACGATCCACCAAATTCTGATCCTAGAGGTACCATAACACCTATGGAACCAATGTTTGGAATACATTAAAATGAAACATTACAATTACCAATTCCTTATCAAAAGAGAGGGTATTATATCATGGAATCTATCACAACAAAATGCATGTCTAGAACAACCTCTATTACAACAACATGAAATAAACAATGCACCATAAATGGAAAGATAAGAATGAATGACATGTGATCTCTATCAAGTTACAATATGATGCATGAGATGGAATAACCTCATAACATCGGGTTGAAATAGAATATAACCTCAATAATATCAATGACAACAGCACAAAACAAGTGAATCTACCAACAGTGAAATCAAATCAAATATAATAATTTCGAAATCCATAAATATTCTAATATTCGAGGTAACCTGGATTTTCCCTATACACGGGTTAACTACTCCTGGGCACGTCATATTACCAACTACATATTCCTTCTTATCTCTATTTATAGGCTTCAAAGTGTAATAAAATTAAGGAAATAACTACCTTTGATACCACTTTTTAACATCCTAGATCTGGGTACCGTCCCAAGATGCCCCAAACCCAGCTGGTCATATAACCTCAAGTGCATTTCCCCAAATTCCAGAGGCTTCCAAATAACAGTAAGGGCCAAGGTAAGATATTAGGGAAACTATTCCCTCGTTAGTAGATTATACATCATGGAATCTAAATTTATAATAATAGTGGTAGTAGTAATACCATACAACAAAAGTAAAAAGTGGAAGACTAATAGTAATGTAACAACAATAGCATGTATAGATGATGCATGTCACATGTGTCAAGGAAGGAACCCAAAGAAGTCAGAATACAAGAAATAAAATACTTAAACTAAAGTAAAGGAAATCAGTAAACACCAATAGCATCAAAAGACTTATCTTGGTCCCATTCTCTCCATATCCAACAGAAATCAAATACCTGATAAAGAAGGGTTCTTTCCCTTATCTATACCTACAACCACATAATCTGTTTGGGTCCAAAAGCATAACCCAAAAAGGCTGTGAGATGATTCCTAGTAAAAAACCACCAAAATATATGTTCCTAATTGTCAGTGAATATATATACCATGAAATATGAAAAATGATGTAAAAAACATGTAAGTACTAAAAATTAAACAATCTGACAGTTTTCAAATATATTCATTTACATTTATTAATTATTAAATCCATTGAATAATTAATTCTCATGATCTATCATATTATCTATATCCCCTTTGCAATAATAAAATTCAAACATCTCAAAATACCATTTAAACATTCAAGTACGACAGATCCCAAGCTTGTACTTTTCTTTAGAGGCTCTTCAAAATTATTCAATCATTAAAATGCAACCCTCTGGGAATGTTCTCGTAGTCTAACCCCTCTTGTTAAACATATCATCAATTAAATAAATAACAAACCTCAAGAAAATATCATTTAGTCTAACCCCTTTGGACCCACATAGCACTAATTCTTTACAAATGACCACCTAGGAAGCTCTCACAGTCAATACCCCATTGGTTTTCATTTCATCAATAAACTATAATGACCAGCTGATAGCACTCACAGTAAGTTCTCCAAGGTCCAACAATAATTTCATAATGACCCTCTAGGTTGCTCTCATGGTCCAACCCCTCTTGTATATGACCACATGGAAGCTCTCACCGTCAATACCTCAGGGTCAACATAATAACAATTCATACATTAATTAACCTACTTCGAGAATCTCCATAATCAAATTCCCCTTGGTCAAAAATTCACAATGTGAATAACATGCATCTCATATATTCATACTCTCTATCCTAATAAGCAAGGAATTGAAAACAAGCATGCCTAATAGGCATTCTAGATCAAACGACCATAATCAAAAAATCAAGGGAACACACCATGGGGTGTCCCATAAGATGGTATCTAACCTAATTCATTAAGAATAACCCCTTCTCAATCTAAAAAACCATAGTAGTTATTAAACATGGTTAAATTATAAAACACACAATACCATTAACATAAGAATTCATTAATTTCAGCATATATAATCCAAAGAAAATCAACAAAAGGCACAAACCACCTACCTTGATGTCATACGATCAAAAATCTTAAACGAAGACCCTTGAATCAGCCTAGAATGATATAGATCTATAAAAAGGACGAAACAAATCCTCCTTGAAATACTATTGAGAAAGGAGGAATTAGGAATAAAATCTCTAGGGGAAGAGAGAACTCATCAGTGGGAATCCAACACAACTGGCGGTGTCTCAATCGGAGCACAGATGGAGAACTGGGAGTAGCTCGATGTTCTTCAGCATTCTATTTCTCTCATGTATGAAACACATGGAGAAGAAGGGTGTTATGGACCTAAGACGTGACCCCACACTGATTTATAAAATAAAAATAAAAGTGAAATGTGTGTTCATTTAATGTACACACAATGAACTTACCTTAACGAGCACCTACATTAGGCTGTCTAACAGTCCACCACACGGCCAGGTACTCATCCATTACATGGATAGTACGCAGCTGTACACAGTGCCTGGGTACACGATGTGTACTTGGATAATTCCAATTTCTTCCTTTTATTCCTCAAATACAAACTAAAATATATATGTATACCTAAATTGATGATCTGGGTTCGTACATGACTATAAACTAAATATGTCCATTATTGAATATTAATGACCAATTTGATTAGATGAGTGTGGAATGATGGAAATTGAGTATTGACCGCAGGTAAGGATATCAACAATTTCAAGTACATAATAAGGATATAATGAAGATTATATTTACATATTTCTATAGTCACTAGGATTACTTTGTGATTTCATTTTGAATGAGGGATTTCCCAGAATTTATTATGAGAATCATGAAGTAGATCTCTCTTCCTTTCTATGACTAATACTCAGTAGTATTCATTGATGGAATCATAGTGTACTCGGTATCCAAGTAGGTGCGTGTGAGACACTTGATGATGGTTTAGGACATACTCTATTTGTACCATTTTTTTGGAATTTATCATAGTACAAGTTATAGATTTAGGATATCCACACATTAGGATATGTTATCTCAAAAGATGGTGTATTAGTAGACCCAACAAAGGTTGAGGTACTGTGAGATTGATATCCACCCTAGATAATATTGGAGGTGTGGTATTCCTTGAGTTGATATGTTACTATTATAGATTCATTTATAATTCATCTTGGATATAAGATTAAGTGACCGCTTTGACCTAATAGTGGGAGACTTTTGTATAGACATAGTAGTGTTTTAGGCTATCAATGAGTTGAGGATATAGACTGAGGAGCACTCCCACCATGAGATTTCCAATGGAGCATGTTATGAATGTATTGTTCTATGATGAATCATGGAATAATACTAATTGTATTTATAATGGATATGTAGGGAATTATTTCTTATGGTTTCCATTATTAGAGACCACATGAGCCTAATAATGTGACGCATAATTTTATGTACATATTCTTTGTCTTCGCACTGAACATATAATGAAACTACCAGATGGGAGATTAATTTTACTATATTATTCCCAAAATAATTTCATGTATATCTTCTATATTATGGATCATTAAATGGTATATATGAGATGGTTAGAGACACCTCAGGATTATTACTTCCAAATTTTCTATACTACAGAGAAGGGTTATTTTGTTGGAAAAGCTCTCTGTAAGAGTTTGTTTTCACAGTTTCTGAGTAAGGCATAAACTAATTTGGCCTCGATTATGTTATCCTTGTGGGATAGTGATGGATAAACATTCCTCTATTCAATGGTTGTAACCAATTTGATTTTCTAGTGCATCATGTAGGCATAACATGTGGATACCTCTTGTGGGAACCTACTAACTGAGATATTCACTATACATGCTCTTGATGGATCTTATATAGGAGTGGAACATGTCATTATTTCTAGACAACTAATGTTGGTACCCATGTTACTAGGGGAGTATGTTCTAAGAGAATTTCATAAATTTACATTGGTGGTACATACATCTATTTAAAAGATGCACCAGTGACTCTGATGTCATTTTGGGTGGCTAGGGTAGAGGTAGGGAGTTTTATAGTGTTTCACTTGATGCCTTATGTGTCCGCAAGTAAAGGCCAACAATATATTATGGTGTATTCGTATCAAATACTTGAGGTTCCAGACTGAATGTGGGATTGGATATCAATAGACTTCTTCAGTGGGATACCATGTACATCCAGAGGAAACAATGAAATTTGGTTGACAGTCGACCAACTAGAAAAGTCAAACCACTTACAAGCTATTCGAGAGAAGAGTTTGTTAGATATCATGGGAAACCTCTAAATACAATAGATATTTGGGATCAATTATTGTTCCTCATGATCTATTTTTACTTTGATGCACTATTCACACATATTTTATAGAAGAGATTAGAGGTGTATTTTGGGACTCTTCTGAATTTGAGCACAACCTTTCACCCAATGAATGAAGGCGAGACTGATCCAACCATTAATACACGGTCGACTAAGAGGAATTTGTATTAACCCCTCGAAAATTTATTTTTTCATATCAGAATAATGCCCAAGAAGGTGGTGTAGAGACATCCAAGAAATCAATGATTATCATCAGATGTAGCTGCCAATCATCTACCACGGGGTGCAATACTCTTACGGCCGCATCAAAAAATAAGACTTTGACAATATACTTGAGCAGCTACTAGGAAGGATCATCAGTTGGATGAACAGAAATCTGTCATTTGGAGGGAGGGTTATGTTGATTAATCGCGTACTAACTTCTATCGTGATTTATTTTTTCTCCATCATTAAACCCCCAAAAGGAATTGTTGAAAAAAAGGTAAAATCCTTCAATGCCTTCCTCTGGGATGAAAAGCGGGAAAGATGCAGTCACAAG
This sequence comes from Viscum album, assembly GCA_963277665.1. Taxonomy (NCBI): domain Eukaryota; kingdom Viridiplantae; phylum Streptophyta; class Magnoliopsida; order Santalales; family Viscaceae; genus Viscum; species Viscum album. The sequence goes on along the minus strand of OY728133.1, from coordinate 1,016,637,692 downwards.
GCTACTTGGAATAGATTGGAAAATCTAGTAATCGAATGAGGCGTAGGCCTTTAAAACATACAAGATACTATTCTAGGTATGAAAGGTTGGATAGCTTGGGAGATCATCATGGAGAAGACTCTATTGGAAAAGGTCATGCTAAAGACACCATTCAGAAGCATCTGGACACCGCGGTGCAACTGCTTTTTCAAGGTGCATGTTCTCTCATATCGATATAAAATCCAGCCACACTCAATGGTTCATCGGCAGAGGAGAGGTTAAATTCTAGGAATCCAACTAGTTGGTGGAAATTATGGCTTTCTAAGGTTGTCCTTCTCAAATCATTTCTTTCAGTGAAGCTAGTGAATAGCATGAGTTTTTCCAATAGGAACTAAATATTTATCAAATGAGTATATATGTAAGTATTTTTATGAGTAATGAACTAGATATATGTTTCATCATATGGTCAATTACTATCAGGTAAAATATTTAGGATTACAAGAGGATATTCCAGACAGAGGCTGCATCAAACAAGTCTACGCCAATGGTATGGTGAAACAAAATTAAAATGAGAATGAGTTTTCTACTTTGGCAGATCAGAAACAAGGCTATCTCAAATTAGGAGAACATCCAATGGAAGGGTATCTCCATGGGTTCTCAATGATACTCCTGTGAGATTCCAAAGGCAGAGTCGACGCTTCATATGTTTTGTCAAGGCCAATGGGCCTCCTAACTATGTATTTTTTCACTCCCCATCTGAACACTGACTATGAACACTAGTCCCTACCGGGATTCTTGACGGTATAGTTTCTTTGTTCTGATAATAGAACCATGGAGCGCACAGCTCAGACTATCATCCTTGTGTCCTAATGCTGGACCATTTGAGAGGAACACAACCATGTTTGAAAGGGATCGAAATGCTCTCTTTTGTTCATAAAGATGTGGTTAATAACCCTAATCATCGAGTTGGAATCAATTTTTAAAAGGAGGGAAAATATTAGTCACAATAAGAATCCTACTCATTCGGCCATGCATGCAAAGTAGGGGGAGCCAACGTTGGGTTAGATTGAAGCCTCTAAAAAGTGGATTGAAACTGAACATTGACAGATCATAAATAGAGGGGGTTGTGATGGATGGTGGGGTTCTTCATGATTTTTGGGGATCAGTTCACATGGGTATCAGTGCTTAATATGGTTAGGTTAACTACTTTGGTGATGAGTTTCGGGCCCTGCTTTCTGGATCGATGGTTTGTAAGAGGCGGGGATTACAAGCGGCAGTGATTGAATCAAACTATGTTGTCCTTGTAATGGATTTATAGGGATTCCAGCCGATACCATGGTAGTTGATATAAATTATTTTTAGATTCAAGGTAGATAACAATCAAATAAAGATGGTTCATCATTGTTGGAGGGAGACTAACTTTGTGGCGGATCCTCTAGCTCGCATGGGTAGGCAAGATGAGGAGATTATGGTTTATGCTAGTATCGACTCTCTTCCTGTTGAGTGTAAGAGTGTAGTGAAAGGGGGTTTCCTTAGCCTACATTACTTTCTATCTCCCCCCCATTTAAGGATACATTCCACTTATACTTTCCATTTCAAAAAAATAACTTCCACCATATGTTACTAAAATATATTGGGATGATGTTTAAATAAAATAACTGAAGAAATTTATTTATATAATTATTCAGCATGAACTGGGTTCTTTCCAATTATATTACATTATTAATGAATATATGTGTCAGCTTCATAAACCTAGTTATTTGTTAGAGTGAATTTTTGGATATTTCATTGGGGAGTGATGAATGAATCATGGATCATTGATGAGTGTGAGATGGAACACGAGGATATCAAAAATGAAAATGACACAGAACCATTATTTGCTGGGTACTAACAAAAATTGATGTATGATGATTTTTTTTTGGATTATATAAAAAATTATTATTTCTAGGATTAATTCAATCAAATATATGAATAGTTTGATTTTCAGATCTATCATATAGTTGGTAAGGGCTATCTTCTGGAATTAATGGAAGAGTTTTTTAATTTTCAAGAAATTTAGTAATAAACCATGCAAAAACAGATAAAGGTCAACCCATAAATGGTTGTGGTTGATTCCTCTCTTTTTTGTTTCATGGATTTCTCAAACTATTCTTATTGCATCACATACAATTTCATTGGCCTGCGGTTTGGCAATTACCAAAGAAATAGTCATTTGGTACATGTTTCATAGTGAAACAAATTTTTATTGCATATCTGAGGATCGATCCATAATGTGATGAAAAAAGACTAAAAAATTAATACCTAATTGAGGTTTTTTATTTGGGTATTGACATGAGTCTACTAGAAGATGTGACATAGGGATTTCATATGTGTTTTAGTTTATAGGTTATAGTTAGAGGCAATGATACGAATTTTCCTAAATAGAGTCAAAATCCCTATAATAATTCATGGTTGAAATATAGGCTAGAGGAGTGGACGACATAAGGATATGAATATCTATTAGTTATATTAAATGACACATAAAACAGTTTCTTATCCATGATTACATGGTGTGTGGGGAAATTAGTTTGGTATTAGAGTTTCCAAAATTAATATACAGATCACATGGAATGTGAAAGATTCCATGTGATGTGTGGCCCTTACTTCATGGATCAATGTGTACTATAATGGTTACACATTATTGGCTACAAGTACAACATCTCAAACATTCCATGTACTCATGAATGTACATGTCCCTAGAGAGAAAAACACAAATATGACCACACCAACTTAGACCCACCATGTAATCAGTCACAATAATAGACACGTGCAAAGGAAATGAAACATAGGAAGGACATGGATGTGAAAGGACACACTATATACTTCCACTACATGCCATGTACTCCTTCATAGTTGACTTGAAGCCCTTTTCTTATTCATCTTGAGAATGTTCAGTTAGGGTGTGTTACCTTGATCCATTTACATAATGTTTCCATATTTAATTACATCCTATGCATTGGATGGTGATCCATCTATAAGGAGTTTTTTCTTATGTACAATTGTCATATTCCTTTTGTGAGAACTAAATTGAGATCCTATATCCTTATATTGATCTAAGAGGGGTTATTAGCATCTTCATGACCAGTAATACATCAGAATTGATCCTCTACATAGTGAGTTATTCCTTATTGTGTATTTTTATACCCCCTGACATTTTCTTTGATCCTCATATTTTTATTGTTCTCTTCAAATATCCAACATGTAGTATATATAGATATACCCATTGATCAAGACATCTTGAATGAATTTTATCAGTGCAACGTGACTCATAGAGTGTGTTTTCCCATAAGAGATAAATGTTGAACCGTTAAGAAATAATCCAAGGATGGTATTATAATTGTGACTTTACCATGACGTTATGGGTTGTTGTTGAGTATACCAAGATATTTCTATTATATGTTATGTAGAAATATACCTATGATGAGGTTAATGTTATTGATAATGTTATTTTTTATTGACTTCAGGTTTTCCAAATAGATATTGTTACACTCACCCCATTATGGAATTTTTCCCACATGTTTCATGACTCTTGTAGAATACAAAAATTTTGACAGAGTCAAAATGGGACCAAGACTAGGAAGAGGTTCATGAGACAAAATAACATATATGAAAATTTTGGGTCACCGTAAAATCAGTCCATAGGAGTTTAATGGTTGGAAATGATTTTAATTTCATTATAGTGAACTTTTTTTTCTAAATTTTTATTCTAGTACATCTTCTAATACTCTTATGGTGGTATTCATATATGTTCTTGCATGATTGAATAATTGTTTTCATTTAAGCATTTTGGGGGCATATATATGAGTGAATCTGTATAGGTACATTTGGACAAGTCCTCCCATGTCTGAGATATTACTAATTGGTGTTGGTTACCAACCCATGGTCTATTAGGGGAATACATGGTGTAGTCACGACATAACACCCATTGGGACGGGTTGTGAAAGTGTTTTATTAGAGGATTATGTTCTACCTGAGCACTAGAGTTTGTGAGATTTGTTTTTAGAAACCAGGTGAAGTGTTTCAGGTTTGGATTTTAGGCTATGGACTCAAGTGTTTGTTTAGTGCATGATGTATCCATACACTAGGACTCTAAAATCCTACTTTTTTATTTTCTACATATAAAAATTAGTTATAGGGAAGACAATGGTACATGAATCATATTCGAGTGGGTTATGGTCTATGTGTCCTTCTTATGTTATCTCTCTGAATATTCTCTTTGATTGTGGTATATCTTGTCTATTTGAGGATCCATATTCGATGTATTCTATCTAGGATTCGGTATTAGGATCATGAGGATGATCCCCTCATTGATGATTCTTAAATAAGCTAATATGTTTATAAGTTGATAGCTTCTGGTGGGGCAACAGTCCTAACACTACATATTGAGATGTATATAGAACCAATAGTACCATCATATAAGGTGCCAATGTTGATAAATCTTCTTATGTTTTAGTGACATAGACCCCTTCGGTTCTGAGTAAAGCCTAAGCCATAAAAGTTTGAGGATTATATTGAGTCATTAATGTTATAATTTCTTATTATTAGGAAACCAGAAGTCCAGGTGGTGGTCATGGATATGATACATCTCCCTGGGTATTTATGATGCTATTGTGGTTAGTTATCCATGTGTATGATGAGGAGACTCATTCATGTATAGAGTTAGAGTGCCTTATCATAGAAGAGTTTCATCTTCCACCATTTTGGGATATGTGAGTCTAGGATATTCAATAGTTTCTATAGGTAAATTTGATTGTGGATGAGTATTCATCATGTTTCACATACCTATTACGATTCTCGATGGATATGGTTCATGATCAGTTCATTTGGGATCCAACTTTCGAGAGGGGTCTATAGAAGGATATCTGATCCATCCATATATAACTATGAATTAATACCTATAATGGGTTACTTGATCATTCAATGGAGGTTGAGTGTTTCCTAGATGAGAAGATATAGATAGTTGTTTCTGAAAGTGGGAACAAAATAGTAGAGACAACGGTTGTAGGGTTTCAATGTCTGAATTAGCTACCTGGATGTGATAAATGATTAAAAATGTGATCCCCATATAGATTTTATATGGTTTGGGTTTCAAATTATGGATCTAGTAACATTAAAGAGATGAAGTTGTACTATTGATATATTAGGGGACATTTACCGTTGGATTGTGTGAACCTCTGTACTTCTGATAGAGATAAGGTGGATGGTCCACCATGATTGAGGAGTGGTTGAGGAAGACCATTATGAAAGGTGGTGGATGTGTTAGAGGTTCTATGAGAGAATATACAGGTGGAAGTTTATTCTATTTATTACAATCTCCACCCCTTGTGTTACATTCTAGTCTTAGAGAGACGTGAGACAAGGGATTTGGTAGCTATATGCATTTTATTAATCTTAATTGGGGAATTTAATGATGATATATGGTATAATATATCTTTTTACTATATTAAATCTTGTATTTATATAGATATTGGTAATTAATTCCATTATTTACAATATCTGGTTTGATACATAGAGATTCTGTTTGGACCTTTACCTCACCCCTTGCACTGGGAGACTCTAACTACAGGGGACTCAATGATCACACACTTCTGCTGCTAGTGTTACCTATTTATTTGAGGTGAGTGATTCTGTTGAGAACTCTATATAGTAGAAATTGAGTCCTTACGACCTCTTCCTAGGTATGAACTGTTTATCCACAATTTATGTCTAGAGAGACTATTCTATGAGTAGGATGAGGTGTTTCCACAATGATGGGATGGGGTTTTTTATTGTGGGTCAAATGTAAACCAATGAAAGGAAAGGTTTTTTCAAGCACAAGAGTTTGAATATGATTATGAATTAGTTTTCTAATATAACCATTGTTGATGTAAATGTTATGAATTTACAGTCCCTTGTAGTGGTGAATTAGTATGGTGATGTTTTTCTTGATGACATTCTAAGAATACCACCCCACTAGAGGATATACTTAATCAATGATATACTTACAAGATTTATCTAATATTGATGCCAACATATCAGGTGGATCCCAAAGTGATTCACGAGCTAAGTGTTCAATTAGAGAACATTTAGAGGAAGGTCTTTGTTAGACCTAGTTGTTCATCATGGGCACCCCCAATGTCATTCTCCAAATAATGAGGATTGGATCTTGATTTTTTTGGTGGAAAAACATTTTCGAATGTAGGTGATTGTATTTAAGAAGTATCTACTATCATAAATCAATGAAAAAATTGATTAATTGAGAGGGTAATGATGGATGTCGAGGATTGAACTTGATTTAGGCTACAACCAGTTATGTGTACGGAATGAAATTATATTGAATATGAAATTCAAACATCTCTATAGTCAATATGAGTAAAAAATCAATGCCTTCAACATAATAAATTCCTCATCCGTGATCATGTGAATCGTTAGTTGGATATTTCCTTCATTCTTAGTCCAGTTCATGGTAGTTATCATTGATGATATACTATTATGTTCTGAGTTTGAGTATGATCAATAATGAAAATTATGGATTGTTTGGGACTTACTCAACAAGAACTATATTTATGAGAATCTATTGAAATACTGGTTTTGGATTTAGGAGTTCCACTTTCTGGGACATATTATCTAGGAATATGGTGTATAAGTTTACCGAGTGGTTCTCAAGGTTAGGACAGCTTGGGATCCACATGAGAGCATGACATCGGCCCAAATATTCCATGGCTTCGAAGGATACTATTATAGATTCTAACATGATTTAATTAGAATATAAGATCCTTTTATAGCTTTTAAATGAATGGGGAATCCATTCGTCTGGATAGAGAGGTTCTATTAACAGTTATATGAGTTGAGTAAGATATTTATGGGCTCTCATATCATGAAATTTCTATAGTCGAGTGTTGTTTACATAGTGTTTTGTGATGAATTAAATAGTGTGATTGGTTTTTATCTGATGTATAGGTGGTCGGGGGTCATTTATTGTGCATACTAGTTGATACCCTATGAGAAGAACTACACAACCAGTGGTATTATGTTATAAGTTATAGTTTCTTACTAAATATGTGGAAATACTAGTTGATGAGAAACCAATTTATCATCTATTATAACCCCTATATTATTATAATTATTTTCTCATAGTGTGGTTTTATCTTAAAGGATAAGAAATTTATATATTTGTACCAGGATTATGACTTTGAGGTTCTCTATACATTTGGAAAGGGTAACCTGGTAGTTGATTCACGATGCATGAGATCTTATTCATTGTTTCGAAGTGAGGCATTAGGGATGTTTTCCTGGTTACTATTTTCCATTATTGATAGATTTTTATTTTCTTACCTAGAGTCAATGTTTTTTACCCATCTATTATTATAGTGATTCATGATGAAACATGTAGGGGATACAGACTGTAAGACCCCACATACTCAAATATCCAATGGATATTATCCGGATATTGTTTTTGAAGGTGGGGAGCATGTCGTTCTTTGCATAAGAGGGATAATTATCCTAGTTAAAATTTAAGAAGATGTTTTGGGAGAGTTTCATAGATATATTTTTGGGATATCTTAAGATGTGAAATATGATTCACTAGGTCCTCTGATATCAGTTTTGGTGGACAGATGTGAACATGAATGATGAATACAAGGCCCCATTTTCCATTGTAATTAGCACAACACCTAGAGGAGCCATAATAAGTATCATTTGAGATAAGCATTATATTTGTCATGGGGTTAACACATTGGTGTAAGGGATATGAATGCATTTGTGTTATCATAAAATAAATCACCATGCCGACCCACATCATATCTATTCAAGAGAACAGTTTAATAAAGGCATTAGGATGACTCTACATAGAGGATAAACTCATACTGCATGGAGTTCCCTCAATGATCAATCCTGATAATGATGATAACTTCACAAATATGTTACAAAAGATATTGTAGAAGGAATTTGGGACTCATCTAAGCTTGAAAAAAAATGCTCACTTCCATGCTCATGGCCAAATTGACCAGAACATTCATTATCTTGGGGAAATTATAAAAGATTTCATGTCAGTTTTTGGATATAGTTTGGTAGACCACATACCATTGTTGTAGATTATATAGAATAATATATACCATTCGACCATCAGTATTACACCATTCAATTCCATCCATAGATAACCCATCACATCACACCAATGATGGACTTACCCTGTAGAGTGTGCACTTATGGTACCTGATTAGTTGAGATAAATTTAAGAGAACTTGCATATAACAAATTAGTGGATAAATATTGTGTAGAGCTTCCAGAAGTCCTATGTGGATAGATGATGGAGTCCAATGTATTTTGATGTGGGTGATAATTTGTTCATAAGGAAACACATGAATCTTCATCAAAGTACATGGGAGTGGGAGACCGAGATTCCTGATCAGTAACTACATCCCTTTGAGTGTTCATTTGTTTTGGATTTCAAAATTTTAAAGCCCCAAGGTGGGTAGAATGTAGCGACTATGAATTTTTCCACGTATTTTTTTATAATACTACTTGGATTATTTTCGGAGATATGTGCTAAGACGCAAGAGATTATATGTCTCATGGTACATAGAAATAATTTTTGAAATATATTAAATACATTACATATAACTCATGCACAAGTTTCCTAAAAAATAAGAAAAACTCCTAAATTTAGGTCTAGATCCGAAATATAAGGCCTCCATTAACTTTAATGTGTGGTTTTTAACCAAGGAGTGATGTAACCATGGTATATATCAGATGTTTAGGTTAGATTGTGGTCATGGGTGGAAGTTTAAGTAAATTAATTTAATAATTTATTTATTAAATTAATTACACTAAAAATGATTTTCTATATTTATATTCTATTATAAAAAAAATGTCATGGTTGGAAACATAACCCTGTATATTTTTTAAAGACCATTAGATGAGACTCCATTTGTGAGCAATGACCAGACCATGGATCATTGATCAATGTGCGATGGAACTCCAGGATATAACTAACTACAATGAAACATAATCATTCCTCCCTAATTAATATTCCAAATTGAGTTAGGGTGAGGTTTTATTAGGTTTCCTTCTATGTTTTTTATTTTTAATGTTACGATGAACCAATCTACCAAAAAATTGATTCACAAATCAATTATATTATTGGTATAAGTTATTGGTGAGTAGTATTGGGTCAATGGTTTATTTTCTACAGTTCCTAAATCATCATTTTAATTACGACTACTCAAGTCCAACACAAACATGGATGAGGATCATTAAACCTTTTCATATTTCTTGGATTTCTTCCACATTTTAGAATCCATCATGTGAAATTTTGTTTCCCTATCATTAAAAAAATAACATATAAACAATATTCTCACATCAATTTTACTGGCATGACAAGTTTTTTATCTAGGTTTTTATTGATGAAAGGGTTGATCTATGAAAAATATCAGACCATAACAGAGTTCATCCTTTGGGAATCAACTTTAGGTTACCCAGAGATGTGAACAGGGGATTTCTAGTGTGTTTTGATGGTCAGATTCTACCAAGGGGTATTGTTATGGCTTGATAAGACAGATTCACACTTTACAGCTATATATTCCAATAGGTAAATGATTATACTAGAAGAAGACACATGGGAGAAAAATCCATGGGTTCAGTGAATTCCCACAGAACATGGCATGTGATATATGATGACACGACTTGTCAGATCCTAGATGCCGGATAAAGGTTTCTAATAGAATGATAAATATCACATGGAGTGTGATACCTACCACGTGACGTTTGACCCTTACCCAGAGGCTCAAAAAATAGATAAGAGGGAAAATAGACACAACTAGTTATACGTGGGATTAGAAACATCTTGTAATTGGGCATAGACATGACTAGGGGGACACATACCTGGCCTGGAGTTTATGGTCTTGAAAAAAACATGTTCTCGGGAAGAAATATGTGAATGGGTTGTGATTCACACGGAGGAACCATGGTCAAATGGGCATGCCTTGTACATCCAATACATGTTGTGTACTCTTTTAAAGATGGAATTGATCCCCTATCATATTCATCTTAGAGATTTTTCATTGGTGATTATTCCCTTAATCCATTTCATTGAGGTATTAGTACTAAATCATTACATATACATAGGGTGGTGATAAAATCAGAGGGACTTCAGTCTTTGATCATTTTTTTATTCCTTACGTGAGTCCTAGCGTGAGATCCTTGATTATCATCTTTTCTAATGTGATGATCATGCTATCATCATGAGAAATACTATGCGGGAGTTGATCTGGTAAATAGCAATTTATTTTATATTGAGTTGTTGGTATACCTAATGGACTTGGGTATGATCCCCATCTATTTATCATTACCTTTATATTTCCATCATGTACTTCCTATAGGAAGACCTGGTATGAATGAAATCTTGAGATAATGATATATATGAAATGAGACTCATGTAGTATGTTCTACCAGATATGAGCTATGTTGAAATTTTCATTAGGAATCATATGTTGGAATTGCGTTTGTGACTTTACCTTGAGACTATTCACCATGATTGAGTATATTTTTATTTTCATCATCAATGTTCCATAAACATATACCTATGATGAGATTTATGTTATTCATAATATTGTTTGATTTTTTATTTTTGGTTGTCCTACTAGGTATTGTTATATTCACCCCTAAATGGGATTTGCAAAAACAGGTCGTGTCTTTTACATATGATTGACCATTGTATAGAGTCCTATAGGGAATAAGACCAGATAGAGCATACTAAGATAGACAAATCATGGTGTGTTCTTGTTGTAACCTTGACAGTAGTCATTATAAGTTTACATGTTTGACTTTTTGTTAGATTCATTGTGGTGGGATTGTATTGGGATCATTTTCATTCTAGTTATTGTCGTCGTACTATGATGGTGTGATTTAGATTTCTCAATTCATGGTATATCGTTTTTTCTAAATTTCAATATTTTAATGGCAGTGGATATTTGTGTGTTTGTACAGGTATATTTGGTTATGCACTCCTAGGCTTGAGAAATTCTTAGTCAGTGCTAGTCATCAACCCCTGTCCTATTAGAGGTTGGCTTGGTGAAGACGCGGTATAGGATTTGTGGGGATGGTCATTAACATAATGTCACATAAATGCAAGATAAATATGAAAATGAAGAGTATTCCATTATACAGAGAGGAGATAATTATTTTAAAACTAATGAAAAGAAATATTGAAACAATAAAAACCCATCATAATATAAAAATAAGCATAAAAACCAACTATAAAAAAACAATTCATTAGATTTTGATGTTATTGAAAAAAATATGTTGGCGACACAATATAGAAAACTAAAATATATGTGATGAGTAAAATGGATTTGATGATTCTTTTATTTCATTACAACGTAAAATGTTGTCTATCATGGATAATATTTCAATAAAATTCATGATATCTACTTTAATAGTTACTATTTAATTATATCAATTTTTATTAGGCATAAAATACCATTAGGACATTTCCCAACATATATATTGAGGAGAGAATCATCCATTGTGATGTGAGGAAACTATCCATTATAGGAGAAGAAAAAAACAAGGTAAAACAATAATAAATTAACTATATTTAAAAAAATTAGGAAATACTTAGCCAAATATGACATTTCAGTTATGATTTTTTCTTTCTAAATAACTGCTTTGATTTTATAAATTAATTTTTCAATAGATAGGGATTGTTTAAAAATATGGGGAATAAAGTTTCCTCCATGTGAATATTTCTATTATTCTTAGTTATATCGGATAATATTTTATAAAATTTATTTCGATTTTCGAAAATAACTGAGTTCAAAGATGATGCCACAATAACATATAAATATAGTTTAATTTGGTTCTTTGGAAAGTTTACTCTACTTTTCTACATCTGGATAGCCCACATTGACATAGAGTTGAATTAGAAAAGGTTGTTTACAAAAAGAAATATGGTCCCTCGCATGTCTAGTGAATGACTAATGTAAAATGTAAGTTGAGGGTACTTTCATACAATGAGAATTTAAAACATTTCCATCATATCTTCCCTTAAAATACTATAGAGATAAATTTACATGTATTAATATTTTTTTAATAATAATGAGTATTATGAAATTGATGATGGAGTTGATGTTGGTATTTAATGGAAATATAAAGGGGAATTTTGATTCTCCCTTGGTGTATTGATGTGCAAGGATATTATATTTACACTAATTTTGTTAGAGGCCACTTATCAATTTCATTTTATTGAAATGATATTTGGTGATGGATTCGAGTATCCACCAACTATATAAAAACTAAAGGTAATTTCCATGAAATGATGGCAATGAATATGATTTGGATTCCATTGGATGTGAAATGCGAGTCTATAATCAAAGAAAGAGAGATTATAAGAGAATTATTATGGGTTTATAGAAAAACAATACTAAAATTTATGATTTGATGTTCATTAAAAGTAATTACAAGTATGAATAGATGTGTCTCTTTTTTAATTATAGTAGAGTGGACATGTTTGACATGTTAACTGATTGGGAGGTTGTAAATCATTGGCTCATGAGAGTAAAATGTTATCTCATGGGGATATTAGGTCAACAATGTGTCGTAAAAACTATCATAGTACAAATATGAATTATGTCTACCGATATCTGAGTTTAGGAACACATATAAGAATCTTTATTGTGGTCATCATTGGTTTTTGAAATGTTGTGTAATGATGTTCTTAGAAATACATTATGTTGATTTTTCCCATTCCAAAACACCATGGAATTTTTTTTGATACATTTTGAACTATTTTATTATTAAAAAAACATTTTATGTAGATTAATAATGGTTTTATGTATTTTAATTATAAACTATTGTAAATTAAATACGTCTCCATAAAAATGTATAACATGAAGAAGACAATTTGACATTGAAATTTATTTCATTGGACTCTTTTTGTCATTGATGAATTTGATTTTTTTGTTTTTATGTTTTCTAAATTCAAGATCATGTTTTATACAAAGTCGTAAAAAATATTTTCATATGGGTTTTTGGTATTCTGTATGACTTCATGCTATAACATGTTACAACAATGATTGATTTCATATTTTTGTTACTGTATGTCATTGATTGTAATCCCATTGGACTCTAGTATTTCATAATCTAGTTAATTTATTATGGGATTGTGTTGGATAATTAATATGGAATATAAATTAATAAGATATTTTAATACTATAGTGTAGATGAATTTTTGATTTTTAAGGAACTTATAGTAAAATGAAATGAATTTACAGTTCTCCATATGAATTCTAAAATTAATCAAATTTCAAGAAAGATACATATTTTATATTATAACAAAAAATATAACATTTTACTGAAGGAAATGAATTATGGTGATGAACTATTTATTCTTTATAGAATCAAACATCACAAATAGTCAAATGGGTGTTTGATTCAATCTAGAAAATAAAGACAAGATTATTCTCAAGATTATATAATAAAATATAAGGAAGAAGTAATGGTGGAATAATTTAAATTATAATTTTTAAAGAATATTATAATATGATGAATAGTATATTATTTTGATTATTTAGAAAATATATCCTATTAATTTTATTGGTCCATAATATGAGATTGATTTGACAATGGTGAATAAGTTGTAAGATAAAGAATATACCTGTTATATTTTTTAAATTTTTAAAGATAATTTTGAATAATATTTTACTATGGATAATTGAATTTAGATTATATGACGCATGTAAAAACAATAGTGTTTATATTTTTCAAGAAATAATAACAAATTAATGATAAATATTAATAATATAATCTCAAGAAGATTAGAACAAGGTAAAATAATGACCAAATAAAGACAAATTTCATTGGATTAAAAATTAATTTTCATGAGTTCAATATTTAGATATACTATTATCATTAAAATGAGTGATTTTATGTTTCTAAATATCACATTGAATATTTTGATTCATATTATTATTGAGTTAGATGAATTGGAGATAATTTTCTATTTATAGATAATAGATTCAAAAATAATGTATACAATTTAATAATATTCTATCATGTTGGAAAGGGGTTTGCCAAACCCAAATCTAATTTTTTGTGTTGTTTTTAATAATTTGAAATTAAATAATTATTTTTTGTATTTTATTGGATTTATTTTGATAAAATTTTGAGGAATATATTGTGTAATGATTAAGGATCAAGAAGATTGTTTTATAGTCCACAGCAAAATATTAACTGAGTAGAAAAAATTATGGGTTATTCCTAGTAATAGATAAGTGACAAACATAATGAGGAAATTATAATATGCAGATCATGGGAGAGAACTTCATAAAAAAAATTGTGAGAATATTTTAATAGGGGTTATGAAAAAAAATTGATAGGAGTTTCTATATTTTAAATAGGGAAAGACAATATTTCTTGTGTCAATTTTATAAGAAGAAGACTAATAGAGTAAAAGAATATAATGTTTTATAATTGATAATTGAGAGATGAATCTTGGTTAGAGGAACCAAACAATTCTAGAATAAAAAAGATGAATATGATGTCGATATTTTATTATTTATGTAAAGATCATATTTCTAGAACATATAAAAGTATAAGATTAATCTAACCATCAATATGAGAATAGATCAATTTAGTTGAAGTAGTCACAAGAATACGAAAGAATAATTTATTAGGAAATAACATATTATGCATGTTTCTAATCATTTATGCCAATAATTTTAGTGATTATGGTGAGTCATAATTAAATAAGGATTACCATATCTTGTTTTACACTCATAAATACTGGTTAGCGTGACATATTGATGAATTCTGAAATTGATATGAAATTGAGAAAAAGATTCATTCGTTGTTGCGATGAATAAAATGTAGTGAAGGAATTTTTTGGCGAGTTTCAGGATATACATTCTGAGGATATTGAGACCTACCTCTAAAAATTTGTTGTGTTCTTAAAAGTTGATAAAATAAAACACTTTTATATGCACAAAAAATATCTATGGAACCTATGAGACTTAGTGTGTGTAAGGATAACACCATAAAAAATATATTTTGTTGAACCCCAAACATTTTATGGAATTTTTCACTTAAATACATTCTATTCATAATTGTGTTCCTTTGAAACAACACTAGGATATTTACAAGATAGTCAAAACCTAGCCATTAAATATAAATTTTCCACTTCTATGTTTTGAATTTTGAAAATTGTTCATCTAGAATTGTGATCAGTAAGCCACTTGGACTCAGATAGAACAAACTTGGTTTTTGGTGAATAGTAACATACCCTTATAAATAGTAATATGAATAGTAATATGACACTTATGAATAGTAAATAATATTATTATTTCTCTTTATTAAGGCAACAAGATAATGAGATCTTAATTAATTTTTCAATGTCACATAAAACTAACTGCACTTCAAGATTGATATTTTTCGAATTAACTATGACCTTATTTAGGAATTGAATTAATAATATTTAAATTTTTTCTTTGAAAAATGGATTTCACTTGTGAATTCTACACGTCCAAAAATGGTAGGGGTGATGTTTTGGGATTTTTCTGAAATTCCAGAATTTTTTATGAATAGTGAAATACGGTAAAATACCGTATATTCAATTTATCAGTAAAATAAACTATTTTTACATCATAAGTGATGAAAGTCCACTTGTTTTTAACTCACATGCCATTATTAATATTATGAGTCACACGAAACAATAAAATTGGTTGTCTTGATAGAAACAATAAAAAAATTAAATTAAATATTCAAAATTTATCCCTCTCCTCCACTATAACCCCCCCCCCCACCTCTTCATTTCAATCATCTAAGCCTTGAAGCTCCTCAACGTTCTGCCCAATAATTCTCCCAAGTCTCTTCCCCACGACCTAGATCTGTTGGTCTCACCAAAATACCAAAACCAAATCCCATAAGAAGGATCTCAAGGAGAAGAGATGAAGAGGTAAACAACCTTTTTATTTTCATTCTTTTCATTCATTTTATGTTATTCTCATCCATTACCTTTGGATTGTGTTGGAATATTTCATTAAATATTACCCCTTAATTTGCATATTATTTATGAATGATGATATATTCCATTCCTCCCATCAAATATTTTTATGAAATTTTAATAGATGTCGTTAGGCTACAGAATTTTCGTGAGAAATTTATCAAGTTTTCATTTATTTTATGATTACTTTATTTTATTATTCTTTACTCACCTCATCTTAAAAAAGAGGCATGAATTCTCTAGAATATTGTATATTATGTATGTTCTCTTGTTTAAGGAAAATTCTTCATCATTATTTATCTCCTCTCCAACTTATTTAAAGATTAAAAACATTGTCGGCGATGTGTCCAATTATCGACATCGTGGACGATGTAATTTCAATTTGAATTACTTATTTCAAGTATGGTCATGAAACCAAATATATGGTTGAACTAGATCATAATATATGTATTTTATCTTGATTAATGTTCTGTAATCTTTACACATTCATAATATGGAATAAAAATACAAAACAATTTAATTAGCACAAAACTGCCAAGCCAAATTCAAGCGTTTATCTTTAAATCGTAGAATGAGTCATCATCATAGTATATAACCAGAATCATTATAAGATCATTTTTGTCTCTTTAATTTCAATAATAATGTATATTAACTATTATGGATGTTTAACCATATTTCAAACCAACTTCCATTCATGAATACAAGTAAACAAAGCATGAAACCAAGTAAGAAAATGATTAAAAAACAATAAAATTGAATCTATTAAATACATAAAAAAGGACATTAATGAACTAAATAATGTTATACCATATAATTTAATCATAAAAGTGGTTCTGTAATTATGAAATAATAATCCTAATTTATTTATTCATGTCTTTAAAAACAAGACAAGAACAACTTCATGCATAAGGTAAGGGATCCTCTCTCTCACTTTTGTTGAAGAATATCCCCTTTGTTGTGACTAACATTGTATTGTGCACCTAATAATCATTATGCGGTGTACCTACTACCCATTTGAGATCAAATTCCTTATGAAATTATATTTCTATTAAATATCCATAATCTCATGTCATGTATATGTTTATTGTCTAAACCATGTACCATTTCACATACGGTGTATATTGGGGATGTTATTGATGAGTCCATTTTCTATACTCTGTACGGATATTGGAAAGGAATATTTATTTTATATTGAATATATGTATAAATAATGAATTTGATGTAGAGGTGGGTGGGGCCCACTACATCCCCTCGATGCATTGGTAGGTCTCATGAGACAAAACAATTTGGTGACAGACCCTTCGAGTTTGTTTCCAAAAAAACAGATGGGTTTCTACCCACAACAGTAAACCATTATTATTGTATAATGGGTTCATGTTCCAGATACATGATATCCAATTAATAATAATTCCCTTTATTCATTATCAGTTATTATTATTATCCATGAGGTTTTCACTATGACAAAATCTATGGATGCAATTTCATTCTCTGTTTATTAATGGCATTAGTTGTTAATTTATCCACTATGCCATTTTGATTTGTCATATTGATTATGATTCACTTATTATTTTACTCATGCTTCCACTATTTGAAACCCATACTGCGCATTTTATCTCACCCTTTTCATTGCATACCTTCAATATGTAATGACTAAAAGGTCTTATTTTGAGTTCATGTGGATGCAGAGTGTAGTTTTTGTTATGTATTGTATTTTGTAACCTTTTCCAATGTAATTTTAGTTACATCTATGTATCTATTTTCTTCAACACTACTAAATTGATCGTTCATTTAGTATTTTCATTCCTTCTATCCATGCGAATATCACAGGTAATGCACCGGCTTTATCCTAGAGGGGTCGGGGTGTTACATTTGGTATCAAAGGAAGTTTAGTAGAACAATTGGAAACTAGACTAGGAAATTTATAGTAGGGAACAAATCCCTAAGGTAGAATTGGAGAATAAACATACAATAACATCTTGGTATTTTGGTAAGGAATATATTATGTGGATTTTTCAAGAAATTCACCCCTGTCTGGATATGAGAATGTAGAGGCGGCTCTGGCGTAGATGTATCTAGGGGTAAAACCTGAAAACACCGCTTTGAGATAGAGTCGAATGGGAACTGATGCACGACAATGGGCCTTTCTGCACTCTTGGTTACGAAACTCTTGGGGTAAATTCTTATAATAATTCATGTTTTCTTTACAACCCATTATGAAGGAGCTAATGTAAATTTATCCTTAGTGGAACCATGTTTATAAGATTAGCTATGTATAGAATTTCAATCTATGTTGAGTGCCTTTCTATTTTAGATTCATAATATAATCTAGGGTATCCCATTATTTAGAAATGGTGTCTAATGGAAGAAGGGGAATCAATACTCGCGGGAAATGTAGGGATCTCCCTACTTATCAATTCAAGACAGTCAATGTTGGAGCAGACAAGATCATGACTATATTGGGACAACATACTCAAGTTGTAATGAGTAACCATTCCGCAGCTGTGTTGGATCGTTTCATGCAGCAGAAGACCCCATATTTCAGTGGGACTACAAATCCAGTGGTAGATGAGTAGTGGATCAAGTCACTTGAGAATATATTCATGGAATTAATATGCAATGAGAATGAGAAGGTGGTACTGGCAGTATATTGTCATAAGGGTGATGTTGACCAATGGTGGTTCCAGATTCAGAATGCCATGGAGGAAGAAGAAATAGAATATATGGAGTGGAGTACTTTTAAGGAAATATTCATCGAGAAATATTTCCCTTTTGAGAAATGAACTGAAATGAAGCAGCAATTCCTTAGCTTGAAACAAAGGGAAGAGGACAATGTTTTAGAGTATGAGGCTACTTTTACACGGCTGTCTAGCTATGTCATAGACTACGTATGTGACTCGGCAAACAAGATTAATCATTTCATTGAAGTTCTTAAGCCAAGTCTTCGGAGGGCACTAGCTTCTCAAACATTTTCATCATATGATGGAATTGTATCAAGTGACATCAAAACCGAGAAGGAATTTTCTAGATCAATTTTTTTCAAAGGAAACTAGTTAAGAAGCTGTATTCTGATAACAATGGAAAAGGAGATGCACCAAAGAAGATAAAGGGAACGAATAGTTTCCCATTATGTGAGAACTGTGGAAAGAATCATCTCAAGAAATGCTTGAAAGGCATGGGAGTCTGCTATAACTGGAGAGAAAAGGGTCATCGATCTGATGAATGCAAGGGTAAGAAAAAAAATTCAATGACGTTCAATGCTACAATTGCAGAGAGATGAGACACTATGAAAATGAGTTTCTTAAGCGCCAAGGAAACATGCCATAGAAAAAATCCAAGAGAGCAAGGGAGAGCCTATGCGATTACAACCTTAGAGGTTGAAGTTTCTAGTGATGTGGTGGCATGTACATTAATCGTTTCCTCAAACTTATTCAACACTTTAATTGATTCTGGATCATCACATTCATTTATATCCTCTATGTTTTCCAGAAAATTAGATATGTCCAATTTGATTTAAGAAAGGAGTTTTCAGTCAAAACTCCCATGGGATGTATAAATTCAACAAAGGCATGTCGAATAGTCCCCCTACAAACACCAAAACGTGCATTAGTTGCTAGCCTTATCATCATACCCATGACTTAATTTGATATAATTCTTGGTATGGATTGGTTTTAAAATTATGATGCGAGGATTTATTGCAAGAAAAAGGATGTTACACTTTTTGGAAATGGTGTAGAATCCCTTGTCTTTATGGAAGAAACTTATCCACCCTATTCTCATCAAAAACCACCCACATTAGCTCTACTGAATGTAATACTTGGTGATGAAGATAAGCCGATACCTATGGGAGAGGAAAGATATATTCAAATTGAATATGTGTACATAGTGAAAGAGTAGATTGATGTATTTCAAGAGTATTTGCCTTAACATTCTCATGAGCAGGAAGTTGAGTTCTCTATTGATTTAATTCCTAATGAAAGACCTATAACAAAGTCTCCCTATAGAATGGCCACTATGGAAATGGTTGAGCAAAAGAAACAACTAGTGTATTTGAGTGAAAAAGGATTTATTCGACCTAGTGTTTTCTATGGGGAGCCCCGGTCCTGTTTGTCAAGACGAAAGATGGATCAATGAGGCTATGAATTGATTATAGGAAAATGAATACTATTACAATAAAGAATAAGTATCCTCTGCCTCAGATTGATGATTTATTTGATCAACTCCGTGGATCCCAATACTTTTCAATGATTTACCTTTGGTCCGGATATCATCAGCTGTGTGTGAGGAAGGAAGATATTCCTTAGACAGCATTTCGAATCAGGTATGGGCATTACGAGTTTACGGTGATGCCATTTGTACTGACTAATGCTCCCTCTGTTTTCATGGATTTAATTAATAGAGTTTTCAAGGAATATATTGAAAACTTTTTTGTGGTTTTCATCGATGATATCCTGGTATTCTCAAAAATCTATGAAGACCATGAGAATCACTTGTGGATTATTCTGCAAACTCTTAGAGGAAATGAATTATAAGGGATGTATAGCAAGTGCGAAATCTAGCTTCAATCAGTTTCTTTTCTAGGTCATATTTTATCTAAGATGGAATCCTAGTTGATCCTACAAAGACAAAGGCAATCCAAGAATGGCCCACGCCAACAAACATAACCGAGGTATGTAGTTTTATTGGATTAGCATGTTATTATCGATGTTTCTTTTAGAATTTTTCCTTACTGGCTAACCCGCTAACCAAGCTAATACATAAAGGTGTTATTTTTATGTGGACAAAAGAGTGTACAAAATGATTCAAAGAACTAAAAAGAATATTGGTCAATGCTCCAATTTTTACTCTTCCATCTGGAAGTGAGGGATTTGTGATATACATCGATGCATCAAAGAATGGGCTGGTTGGCGTCCTTATGAAAAATGATATAGTTATTTCTTACGCATCAAGGCAGTTGAAGACTCATGAGAAAAATTATCCAACTCATGATCTTGAGTTAGCAACTATAATCTTTGCTCTAAAAATATGGAGGTGTTATCTCTACTGAGAGAGATGTGAGATCTATACGAGCCACAAGAGTTTGAAATACATTTTCACACAAAAATAACTCAACATGAGGCAAAGAAGATTTCTCGAGTCACTAAAATATTACGATTGTTCAATACACTACCACCCTTGAAAGGCGAATAAGGTAAAAGATGCATTAAGCAGGAAGGATCATGGACTTCTGACTCAAATGAGGATTGAAAGAGATCCTATATTCATGGATATACTGAAGATAGATATTGGAATTGTTAAGTAAGGGGAAACATCACACCTCTTTAAAATGATTGCTAAACCATCTTTACTAGAAAAGATATAAATTTCTCAATCTGATGATGAGAATCTGCACATGAAAATTAATGTAGTTAAGGATGTAAGACTTGCTAACTTCGTGTATGAAGATGAGTTCTGATGTTTGGGGAGAGGTTATGTGTCCCATCAGTACCTGAGCTAAAAAGGGAACTATTAGATGATGATCATAGATCAAATTTCTCTATACAGCTGGGTAGCACCAAGATGTATAGTGTCACAAACCAACCTGGGTCGACCCTGAACCGGTCACCCGAGCCGGTCCGCGGTAAGTCCCGAGGGGCGTTCCCAATCCCCCCGGGATGGCAACCAGTGCTGGGAATTATCTTGGAAATCCAACTCGGGGGTGATATTTGGTGTGTGTTGTTTGTGTGAGCTGTATGTGATGTTTGTGCATCGTGACTGATTTATTTACATTGTAGACGCACCCCCTTTTTATTGCTTGTGTTGACATGGGAACCTGGCATATTGAGTGAATTTTCTGAGAACGATTGTTGCACTAGTTTAGACCACGCACTGGCTAGTGACCCCATAGCAGGGGAATACTAAGTTATTGCTGCTATTGGGATTGGGCCCCTCGGTTAGGCCATGCAGGGCTATGCCGGGTAGTATTATGGGCATTATGATGTCATCGAGTTATGGCATGCCTTCAGGATGAGTCACATGTATAGTACGTTCTGGATTGTTCATGATGTCCTAAGATCGACCCATGTTTCTTTTGGTGTTTATTTGTGTGTGGCGGACGATTGAGAGGTCGAGTTCGGTTGCTGACCCATGTGTGCCGCTTTTACCATTTCCCTTAGTGTGTGTTGTGTGTGATTCTCTTTTTGACTAAAAACTAATGTTTGGATTTCTAAATTGTTCGAAAAATGTTTTGAAAATGCAATGCACCTGTTTCTTTCAACATTAAACTTGTTCTAAATTAAAAAGGGCAATGGACTGTTACTTGTTTCAGAAATTAAAGTGTGTGGAAACCATATTTTATATAATTTAGTTCAAACATGTAATTGATAAATTCTTTATTTATTGGTATGTGCATTGGGAAAAGAATTAGTCGGGCCTACCTACTGAGTTTTAATACTCACGCCTATAGTGTTTTCTTGTTTTTAGTTCTATTGCAGGTTCCAGATTCTGTTGTTCGCCTTGAGATATGTTGGTTGTGGTATTGGAAGGTGATCCAAGGGGTCACATGGAGCTTTGGCCGTGGTCAGGTTAGTTGCGTTGTTGGTTCCTTTTTCCTTATTTACATTTGTTCTATTTATTTCTGCTGCTTAGTTTATTATATTTTGGGCCGAATCCTTCCCACTTGTTAAATTTTGATTCCCGGCACTAGTTGCTAGCCCGTGGGGATCGGGAACGCCCCTCTGGCCGTGTCGCGGACCGGCTCGGGTGACCGGTTTAGGGTCGACCCAGGTTGGTTCGTGACATATAGAGATCTGAGGGAATATGTTTGGTGGGATAATGTGAAGTGATAAATTGATGACTATGTGTCAAGATGTCTAGTTTGTCAAAAAGTGAAGTCGAATATACAAGATCCCATAGAAGTGTTGCAACCTCTACCTATTTTTATGTGGATGTGGGATAAAATTATGATGTATTTTATCATCGGACTACCAAGGACACCTAGAAAGAATGATGCAATATGGGAAATTTTTTATCATCTCACTAAAATAACACATTTCCTTCCAATAAGAGAGGATTTACCACTTGATAACCTGGAAAGAATTTATATTAATGTAGTTGTGAGACTTCACGGTGTACCTCTATCAATTTTCTTTGATCTAGATCCCTGGTTTACATCAAAATTCTAGAAAATTCTCCAAAAGTCTTTGAATACTGAGCTGCATATGAGTACCGCATATCCCCCCCAAACCGATGAATAATCTGAAAGGACTATTCAAAAACTAGAAGATATGCTGAGTTCATGTTCTCTTGACTTCCAAGGTATGTTGGATCAATACTTTCCTATGATGGAATTTTCATACAACACTAGTTTCCATTATAGTATTCAAAGGTCTCTATATAAAGCATTATATGGAAAGAGATGTCGAACTCCAACTTGTTGGGATGAATTTGGTGAGAGGAAACTTATAGGCCTAGAAATTATTGATGAGACCATGAAAAAGGTCAACAAAATAAAAGCCCATATTAAAGAAACCCAAAGTAGGCAGAAGAGTTATGCTGAAAACCGTAGAAAGGACTTGAAATTTCAAGTGGGAGATAATGTATTTCTAAATGTATCTTTATGGAAGGTAATCTTATGATTTGTTAAGAAAGTGAAACTGAGCCCCAGGTATATAGGACCATTTCAAATTTTGGGAAGAATCAGAGATATAGCTTACCATTTAGCGATTCCGACAAATCTCTCCAGAGTTCATGATGTTTTCCACATATTGTTGTTAAATAAGTACATGCCAGACCCAACACATGTACTCACATATGATGAAATAGAACTGGATCCTGATTTATCATACTGTGAAAAGCGTATCATGATTCTTGATACAAGAGAGAAGGTATTGATAAATCGAACTACTCATCTAGTAAAGGTTCTTTGGAGAAATTAGAAAATCGAGGAAGCAACATGGGAACCATAGGATTTCATGGTGAAGAACCACTCACAAATTTTTAGTGGTCTTTATTCATAAAATGTCGAGAATGAAATTTCTGAAGGAGGGATAATGTAGCACCCCAAAAATTTCATGGTATTTTTCTCTTAAATACATTATATTCATCACTGTGTTCCTTTGAAACAACACTAGGATACTTAGGAGATATTCAAAACCTAACCATTAAATATAAATTTTCCACTTATATGTCTTGAATTTTGAAAAATGGTCATCTAGAGTTGTGATCAGTAAGTCATTTGGAGTCTGATAGAACAAACATGGTTTTTGGTGAATTGTAACATACCCTTATAAATACTAATATGAATAGTAATATGAACCTTATGAATAGTATATAATATTATTATTTCATTTTTTAGGGCAACAAGATAATGAGATCTTAATTAATTTTTCAATGTCACATATAACTAATTGCACTTCAAGATTGTTATTTTTCGAATTAACTATGACCATATTTAAAAATTTTATTAATAATATTTAGAAAATTATTTTTGAAAAATATATTTCACTTTTGAGTTCTAAAAGTCGAAAAATGGTAGGGGTGAATTTTTGGGATTTTTCTGAAATTCTTGAATTTTTTATGAATAGTGAAATACGGAAAAATACCATATATTCAATTTATCAGTAAAATAAACAATTTATGACATCATAAGTGATGCAAGGACACTTGGTTCGAACATACTAGTCATTATTACTATTAGGGGTCACGTGAAACAATACAATTGGTTGTCTTGATGGAAATAATAAAATAATAAAATTAAATATTACAAATTTACCCCTCCTCCACTATAAACCCCCCCCCCAACCCCACCTCTTATTTTCACTCCTCTAAGCCTTGAATCTCCTCAAAGTTCTTCCCAATAATCCTCCCAAGTAACTTCCCCACGTCCTAGAGTTTCAGGTATCACCAAAAGACCAAAACAAAATCCCTTAAGAAGGATCTCAAGGAGAAGAGATCAAGAGGAAAACAACCTCTTTTATTTTCTTTCTTTTCTTTCAATTTATGTTATTCTCTTCAATTACCTTTGGATTGTGTTGGGATATTTCATTAAATATTCCCCCTTATAGTACATATTATGTATTAATGATTAGATATTCCATTCCTCTCATCAAACTCTTTTTATGAAATTTTAAGAGATGCGGTTAGGATGCCGAATTTTCATGAGAAATTTATCATGTGTTCATTCATTTTAAGATTCCTTTATTTTATTCTTATTTACTCACCTGATCTTAACCAAGAGGCATGTATTCTCCAGAATATTTTATATTCTAGATTTTCTCACGTTTATGGAAAATTCCTCATCATTATTCATCTCCTCTCCCACTTATTTAAGGAATAAAAACATTGTCTATGACGTGTCCAATTACCGACATCGTGGACTATGTAATTTCAATTTGCAATAATTATTTCTAGTCTATTAATGAAACCAAATATATGTTTGAACCAGATCATAATATATGTATTTTATCTTGATTAATGTTCTGGAATATTTACACATTTATAATATGGAATAAAATACAAAACAATTTTATTTAGCACAAAACTGCCAAGCCAAATTCAATCGTTTATCTTAAACTCAACAAATGAGTCATCATCATAGTATATAACCAAAATCATTATATGATAATTTATGTCTCCTTAATTTCACTAATAATGTATATTAACAATTCTGGATGTTTAACTATATTTCAAACCAACTTCCATTCAGGAATACAAGTAAACAAAGCCTGAAACCAAGTAAGAAAATGCTTCCAAAACAATAAAATTAAATCTCTTAAATACATCAAAAAGGCCATTAATGAACTAAATAAGGTTATACCATATCCATTAAACATAAAAGAGGTTCTAGAATTAGGAATTAATAATCCTAATTTTTTTATTCAGGTCTTTAAAAACAAGACCAGAACACCTTCAAGCATAAGGTAGGGGATCCTCTCTCTCACTTTTGTTCAATAATATCCCCTTTGTTGTCACTAACATTGTATTTTGCACATAGTAATACTTATGTGGTGTACCTACTAACCATTTG
The DNA here is from genome assembly GCA_963277665.1 of Viscum album. Taxonomy (NCBI): domain Eukaryota; kingdom Viridiplantae; phylum Streptophyta; class Magnoliopsida; order Santalales; family Viscaceae; genus Viscum; species Viscum album. Next base: position 1,016,611,695 of record OY728133.1, on the reverse strand, counting down.
AGATCACTTTCCATTTAAAATTATATTTCTATTAAATATCCTTAATCTCATGTCATGGATTTGTTTACTGTCTAAACCGTGTACCATTTCACACACGGTGTATATTGGGGATGTTATTGATAAGTCCTTTTTCTATACTCTTTATAGATATTAGAAAGGAATATTTCTATTGTATTAAATCAATGTATAAATAATTATTAGGATATAGTGGTGTGTGGGGCCCACTACAGCCCCTCGATGCATCAGTAGGTCTCATGAGACAAAATAGTTTGGCGACAGACCCTTCGAGTTTGTTTCCAAAATATCAGACGGGTTTCAACCCACAACGGAAAACCGTTTTTATGGTATTATGGATTCATGTTCCAGATACATGATGTCCAATTAATAAGCATTCTCTTTATTCATTATCAGTTATTATTATTATCCATGAGGTTTTCACTATGACAAAATATATGGATGCAGTTTCATTCCCAGTTAATCATTTGAATTAGTTGTTCATTTATTCACTATGCCATTTTGATTATGTCAGATTGATTATGATTCAATTATTATTGTACTCATGCTTCTGCTATTTGAAACCCTTACTGAGCATTTGAGCTCACCCTTTTCATTGTCTACCTCTGAAAGGTGATGAATAGAAGGTGTTCTTTTGATTTACTATGGATGCAGATTTTAGTTTTTGTTATGTATTGTAATTTATAACCTTTTCCAATGTAATTTGAGTTACATCAATATATCTAGTTTCTTCAACACTACTGTACTGATCATTCCTTCGGTATTTTCATTCATTCTAACCATTCCAATATCACATGTAATGTACCGGCTCCAACCTAGAGGGGTCGGGGTGTTACATATTTTAGTGTGAAGTAGATATTATAATAGACTTATGAGAATTATACAACTGTGTATATAGTGATACACCTTATAGAAGTAAGAATAAGAAATATTATAATTTGAGATTGGTGAGATTGTATAATCCATGATTGAGGTGTATAACAAATCATAGTAAAAAATGAGGCATAGATAAAATCATGGATCGGGTGTTTTCATTCATTTCCTTTATATACATATTAAATATTCATAGTTTAATAGAATCTATGTTAAGGGAATAGTGAAACTAAACAGTCTTATGAGTTGAAGTTATTTGGAAAATTTAACAAAATAGAACATTGATTCACCCATTTTTGTGGTTCACCAATCATTGAAAACATTAATAACATTAGTTTATACTGATATATACTCATAATTATTGGGTATGTTACTTACTTTTTGGGACTATATGTATCCTATAAGGCATTTCCTAGTTAAATTATTAATTCAATTTTCATTGATATAAATTATCCTAATGTTTGAATGTATTGAATTTTTTCCTCTCTTCTTAATGTAATGGAGTTTTTAAACTAAGGAAATTAATTTATTATTTAAGGGTTAAATTTCAAAACATACTAATAATATTTAGTTTTAATATCCTACAACATTTCATTAAATTTCAATCTAAGGCCATTGAAATCTAGATTCATAAAGATAGAGGATTAATTACTCCATAAAAGATATTTTCTTCAATATTTGGTGGATTTTAAGGAACACCATTGATGGTATATTTTATATGTTAGTGTTAATGAAGTTAATAAATTTTTTATCAACGTTATGTGATATTAAATGTATTCATTACATGTTTTGTAAATATATATGAGTTAAAAATCTAGGTATGAATTGATAAATAATTTTTTTACTTCATGTTACGAAAAAGAGTACATATTTTAGTGAATTCAATGTGAATAAAAATATTTAAACCAAATGGTTATTTTTAATAGATTTTTATACTCTTATAATTTCTCTTATTAAATAAGAGATGATCAAAATCACACTATATTTTTAGAAAATATGATATGTTGCACTTATTTTATGGTTCATCATATTCTAAAATAGGTTCTACGATGAATTTGTGGAAAACATGATTTATCATTTACAAAACTTTTTATCAAAATGTGTGTTACAATATGAGAAAGTGGGATTCCATAATTATTAGTGTCCTATTTTAAAGAATTATCATTTTTAAGAAATATTTAAAGAAATAGAATAGAATATATTATATGAATTTAATTGTGTATTTTTCAAATGTTTGAACTAAAATAAAATAAGATGTCTTTTCTATAATAAAAAATTTCCCCATATATTATCATGACATTTTAAATATAATATTATGTCTAATATGACACTGAGAGTTTTTTTCAAACTTAGAGGAGTTTAATGTTAAAATAAGTTTTATAAAAAGATAAAACATTAAGTGAATATCACTTTATTTAAAAAAAATATTTAGTGATATGTTGTTAAAGATATAATATAAATACTTACATTAGTTATAATAATACTTCAAAGAAAATATTTCATAGGGACGTTTCCATGAATAAGGATAGTATACATTGAAAGTGTTCTAAGTAGAGATTAAAAGTTATTAACATTATAAAATTTGATATTATGGTGATAAAGAGTCTTAATATGTTCTGGGAGTCAAAAATATAGAATATGATTCCTATTTCTTACTCACAATCAATTTTTATTTATTTATATTTATTACTCACTAACGAGTTCAATGGGACGGTTTCATAAAATGTAAATATTGTAATGTGGGAGTAATTCCATAGAAATGTAAGGTGTTTTTTAAAACATCTATAATTGAAAAAACCACAAGGCTGATCTGGCTCACCATTATATGTTATATGTTCTATGGTAACTTCATTATGGAGTTTTTGATTATTTTTAATAATAATAATGATATAAAATATTCCATGATATAAAAATGGAAATCCTTAATTTACCTTTATTTCACATTAGAATGTTATATATATATATATATACTTTATAATGTGAAATGATAATGGAACACTCAATGTATGATTTGGACTCATACCAAAACAATATTCATCCATTAATATTATATGTACTAAATATATATTAATTGTATCATGATTATTATTTATGTATCATAATAGAGAATATTATTATGAGGTGGAAAACATGTTTTCTATTCTAGATATCCAATGAATTATAAAATAATGAGTGTCAATAATTATGTATTTTTTATAATAGGGTTAGTATGGTCATATTTGGAGTCCTCAAAACCTTTTATGGGGATATAAATAGGATTAGAACAATTATACATAGATATATTTCTTATATAATCCATGAGATTAAGCTAATTCAGTGTTAGTTATGTATGATGTTGATCACATTTCTTGTTAGAGTACAATCATGAAGAGATTTTCAAATAGAATAACTTGTCACTCAATTAGGCCACAAATTTAGATAAAATTAAGAATTATATAATTGTACCAAGATAATAAATATAATGTTCTTATCTGTTCAAATGAGGAGCATTTATTGTGCTCATCCATAATGGTCATTGGAATGAAATATATTCTTAAATATATACCATATATACTGAATGAATCATGGAAATATTATTTCTCTTTATGGTATTGGAAAAAAATATTCACAATGTACACACATTAACTTATATAAATAAATCATATGAATATTAATTCATTCATATGATGGAGTTGGTAGATAGAGGTAAAAAAGTTCAATATGTTTGATTGAGATCATACTAGATCATTTTATATCATGAGTACCCTCGATGTATATTTAGAGGAAACTCATTAAATATATTAATATATACATATACCCACACACAATTATATATATATAGTGATGAAAATATGCTTTCAACGCAACAAACATCTATGAAGTCACACAATTAGGCTACCAGAATAATGATCGATTTTGATTCAGAATGGAACCTTAAATATATTTTTGAGTTTATGAAAAATGGGTTTTTGATTAATATTACCAATGTATTATATATTATGTGATACAATTTTAATTAGATGATAAAATTAACAAAGTATTATAGGACATAACAGAATGTATTTCAAGATAATATGTCACATGTTCTTGTATATAAACATTATAACGAGGAATGACACTATGATATTGAGGCATTTGTTTTAGTAGGATATTTAATAAAATATTCCCTAAATACCATGAAAATTTGATGTGCATAGACCACATCATAATGAAATATTTGAGTATTACATATTGTATGACATGAATTAAAAACATATAATATCTTATACATTGCATTAGGGATATGATAAAGTTATTATATGGTAAAGGAAACTTTCTTTCCAAAGATGTGGAAAAAATTGTTATTTTTTAAGTCCTACTTATGTGTACATAAAAACCCATTTCATTAGAGAAATTCTCAAATGGGTTGATTTATTAATGTGACTAGTGCGTGGTTGCTAGTGGAATTAACTTATATATTATAATATATGGGTTAATGAAAAGAATATTCTCGATGCAACTATAATAGAGTACACATGATTATAATGGTGTAGTTTATTTCCTCCTATTAACCTATTGACAAACCCTCATTCTTGTACCTCATATATTATTTCCCCCATTTACATTTTAATGAAATATAATTTTAGGAGTAGATGGAAACTCCCACTCAATATTCAGGTCATTTAAGCTAACCCATAGATACAACATGGTGGAGTGATTTCTTTTTCCCACCCCATTTCTGAGCATCATCAATATAATATGATGAATATAGAGTTATAAGTAAATCCTTCTAAAATACACCGTATTGGTTTTCTAATTTCTAACTATTTGGTTTCATATATCATTTTATTGATTGGATTTTATGGTTTCTAATTTTTTTTACCTAGTTAGGTTTAGTATGATAACTATCCCATGAAGGAAAAAAGAAAAATATGCTGAAAATAAACACAAATTAGATCATAAAAAATAATAAAAAATAATTTTGTAAAATAATTTTTTATAATATATTTTCAATAAAATACATATGTCCATTAAATTTCTTGAAAAATAATGTATAAGGAAATAAAATCATACCAAAATAATTTTATTGTCTAAAAATTAGCATAAAAATATTAAAGGAAATTTAGATATTAAATTTCAAATTATTTGTAAAATTAAATCTAAATTATTTATATTTGATTATAAAAAATTTTAAAAACCCAAAATAATGAAATATTAGTTTATAAAATAATTATATTACTAAATATATGTCATATAAAGATTTATTTATACTTAAAATTAGTATTCCTCATGTAACTCTTAATATTACAAATATATAATGTAACATTTTTCTATATATGATGAAGAAAAAAATAATTGATGCACATGAATCAATCATTCTAGTACCCGATACACAAGAAATAGTGTTTTTAGCTTCTTAGAACATGTGTGAATGTCAATATATTAACTATATTTGAGATTCTTGAATCAACGTTAACGTCATGTCTAATGTTGTTCAAAATTATTATTTCAACAATAATTTCAAAAATAAAATTGTAAATGGATGTATTTTATAAAATTATTTATTTAAAAATTAGCTATTATGTTTTTATTAGGGACTACATACATATTTTTTGTTCAAATTGATTGAAATTTTAATTCCCATTGTACCATGTCTCATTTTATATTCCAAGATCTTTTGTTTACAAGGATTATTTGATAAAATATGATGAATTATAAGGGGCAAGTAAATTTATTATTAAAGTTGTATTATATATTTTTGAAGACCTAATATAATTCAGAAACCAATGATTATAGTGATAATATGGGAGTGGGGCGGTAATATAATTGTTTTAAAATGAGTAAATTATTACAGGAAAAATGAATTTATTATATAATATCTGTTACAAATATATCTTTGAAAAAATGATTTCTACCATATAAATTTACCAAATTATGAAATATATCTACAAATAATTATTTGAAGTTAAATAATTAATTTCTCCATGCATTCACATTAAAAAAAATATTCCTTCAAAACAACATGAGTTACTCTATAATTGAAAATGACATATTGTGTGCATGTTTTATTGAATAATAAGTTAAGGTATGAACGTTTGAGGGACGAAAGTAGAAATTAATGATAAATTAATATGACTATATGAAATGAAAAATGTAGATATACCAAACATTGAATGGTATTTTCCTAAATAACAATAGGAATATTATATGAAAAAAGTTAAAATAATGTTTAAAGTAATATCTAATGTTAAATATTAACAAATTCAATTGAATGGAAAACCAAAGTTCAATTTTCCATAAATTAATTATTAAAAGACAAATAAATAACCCACACCTATTTTGTATAGCATAAGAAATAAATGAAAGAGATCAGTCATTGTATTAAATAATAGAAAAAAATATCCACATGAAAATAAAAAAATTTATGAGTGAAATTAAAATAGAATTTTTGAAATGAAGTGAGTCTAATAGAAAAAAATTAATGAAAGATATTATATTTTCACTTATCAAATTCTTTTAAACATAATTTTGATAACGAAGTAAGAATCACACAATTAAGTGATATTAATATTTTTTGGACATAAATATTAGTAATCAGGGTCAATTTAATTTATATTGAGACATAATCATTTACAATAAATCTCTAATTCTAAATATAAATACTAATTGTAGTTGACAAGGGGTGGAAAAATATTCACTCTAAAAGACACAAATTTTAATCAATATTTATAAGAAATTACAAAAAAGGAATGTCAAATTCATGTTTTTTTATCATAAAAAATTCTAAAAAAATATAATATGAAATTTCATTTAAAAAAATTCAGTGGGTATTAAATTTAATCATTATGATATGAAAAAAAATTATTACAATAAAACTGAAAAAAAAATAAGAAAAATATAATATGAAAATATGTGTACATGTAATGATAAAAAAAGACATGGAATATTAACGTAATGATTTTAAACTAAATCTAGAAAAAATATAAAAACATCATCTCAATATATTATCCAACACTAAATAAAATAAAAAAACCAGAAACTAAATTAATTGTTAATTAATTATTTGTAAGTGAAAAATTTGATTAAGGAAGAAGGAATAAAATGATTAGGATAATGATGAAATAGTGATTTAGCAATGGAATATCTATGAGAATAAGGTAATAAATATTCTCTTTTATAAAATTATTTGTGTTGATATATCTTTCAAAAGAGAAAATTCAAATATATAAATTAAGTGATTAATTATTGGACATTAACAGTTTAAGAATAAAAATAAAAAACGGTTGAAGGAATAAAAATGAATTTTTTGATGGATATGATAACATTCATTAGATATGTGTGTTGGACGGATGTAGATACATGGAATAATAGTTGTGAGAAGAATATGGGAGGAAAATCGAAAATGGAAATACAGGGGGAAAGGTGATGAAGAGGGACACATTAATCAATATGGGGACATCATTAATATAAATATAATTATAATGAATTTAAATGATATCAAAAATCATAACACATGTAATTAATAAATAATATATTATTAATTTTCAATGAATTAATTTAGATCATATGTTTCAATTTTGATAAAAATATTTTTTAAAATAAATCAATCTTGTATAGAATGTTTGAGTTATAAAATGAGATTGAATTTTGATAAAAATACACCTAATTTCATAAATAAGACATTAATAAAAATGATATTTAATTAATAGATACTCTAATTAAATATTTTTATAATGGAAAATAACTTTTTCTGAGTATGACCAATAAAAGTAAAAAATGAATTAATTATGTTCAATGATTAAAAAATTTATAGTATAAATAATCTTTTGGAATGAATAATTTAATGAAAAAAGTCACAATAAATATATATATAAACATGATAATGATATTTCATGATTATAGATGAAAAATAATTATAATAAATATATATAATAATCCAATACCATTGAATCAAATCATTTTCCATTCAAATAATCATATATGAAAACAAAACAAGTTGTTTAAAATATTTTAACAAAGTTATCCAATGTGAAAAAAACTATATAAAAATTAGAAGATAAAATATTGGAAAAGATCAATATATATTTAGGGGAACATAAATAATCATGTACCTATTTTCTATTATTTAATAATAATCATATTAATGAAATAAACCTTCATTTTAATCTAATTCTTTCAATAATTCATAAATTAGAAATTAAAATTTCTATAAATAGTTTCATATTTGAACTGATCATTTACATAGTATAATTTCACATTCAATATATAAAACAATACTAAAAAATTTATAATCAAAAGACAAAGATAAAAAAATATGATATTTTATGAATTTTAATAATCATGTCAGACTTAAAATTGTGAAATATTATAATTGTAAAAACTATTTGTGGATAGAATTAAATAAACATCATATATGTTTTTGTCTTGAATAAAAAAATAATGTATGTAATTATAATTATAATTAATGTCTATATTATTTGTATTTAAAAATTTAACAGTGCCCTTCAAATGAAAAATATTATTTAACTTGCCTTTAGGTAAGGTAGAATCATGGATGTGACCATTTGACATTACATGTCTGCATGTTTCTATATAATTGGTAGATGGAAAAGTATTTGGATTTGATCATCCTAAACTTATGTAGTAAATAATGATCCTCACGAGACAGTTTATTAATCAATTATTTCATTTTTATGTGTGTATTTATTTAAAATAGGAAAATAAAAATCTGAAAACATGATAGTGATGATTATAGTTTTTAGTTTGTAAATTTTAATGATAAATTTAGATATTATTTTTTGATTATACATGGGGAAATTATATGCTTTCATGTTAACTATTGTGTAATTTTAATCTAAATATATTTATTTTATAACATGTAATTTGAATATATTCATGGTAGAATAGATTGATTTAATTTAATAATAATGATTTTCATATAATTGATTCCCATAATTTTTGTAAATGGATTAGATAAATATTATTATAAAGGGAATGAAAAAATAATATTGTAAATGAATTTTTAAATAAATTTTAATGTAAAAATATAAAAATAGTTATGTGTATAATTATTAAGATTTTATTGAGTCTTCTATAAAAAATATGTATATAAAATAAAGTAATATAAAAAAGGTCCACTAGACACACATAATAAGAGGGATAATATATAATATTTTGACACCTATAGAAGAAATGATACATACTAATCATTATGATAAATTATTATACTAATCATGGAAGTGGAATCGTTATAAATTTTAGAAAAATAATGATAGCTGGAAAATAGTGTTAATATAAAAATATGTTCTCTAGATAATAAATATGTTGTTTCCCATTTTATAGGGATATAGGACTTAATCATGACAAAAAATATGACATGGACCTTTGAAATATTAGGAGTTTTATATGAATAATGTTTTGAGTAACGCGAATTTATTTTGAGGTTTTTTGAAGTCTGATTTTTATGGAACCCATATTAATTATGCCATTGACTATAGAAAAATTAGTAACCCTATAGAGTTACATTGTGATCATAATTTAACACCCTGACCCGAATCAATGAGTGTAAGCCTTAGTGTGACATGTTTTAGGGGAACCTTTCTATACGTAGGAGGTTTTCTACTAGTTTCAAGGTCCTAAATGGTTATTTGAGAATACTTTTCTCATGGTGTCAATATTTATACATCACACTCTTATATAAAATATAGGTAAAAACCCAAAATCACAAATAAAAGCTAATTATAATATCCATGCTTCAATAATTTAAGTATAATTCATTTAATATAAACTAACGGAAACCCAATACGGTATATCAATATAGTGAACATGTTTATAAAATATAGTTGAAACATAATTCCAATAATCTATATTCCCTCCTAGTATCACCTTTATTTTCAATGTTCCACCTTATATTCTTCAGTTAATAGATAACTTTCCCTATACTTATTCTTCACCATAATGTATACACATAAATAAATATTACATGGAATTGTTTTTGTATAAATTTTGTTGGACGCTACTAATTAATCCTTATCGTACATGAAATAATATATAAAATTATTTGAAATGAAATTTAAATTAATTATTAATTAAAAAAATAATTTGTTGAATCATTTTACTATTACCAAGCTACCACGAACCTTGACTCAACATACCACAGCACCAAGCTAGAATAATGATTAAAAGTAATAATTTCAGGAAATATATAATTCTATTTATCCTATACCATGGATTTATAGATTAAACCAACTATCCAATATCCAAAATACAAATTTATGTTAATAATTCGTGAAATCATTTTAGGGATATTCATATTGTCTATATGTTGACCCAATTCAAGTCTATAAGGTAACCCATAAAACTGTATATCGAGCCAATATCAACCTATAAGAAAATCTATGATCATGCATTTAAATCACATAACTATATATAGGATAATAAATATTTTCCAAATTCTCATCATATGTTTTAATCATAACCTTCCAACTTGAACTATGTCACTCCCCCTCTATGAAAAAAATAGTCATGTTAGAACAACCTTGTACCTTGAAGCATTCATATAGAAACTGTACATGGATATTGAAAAAATTAATAATATAGAATATAATTATCATGTCATATTAAGATAGGTCTCATGGGTCCCAAAATCGCACATGTAAATCATATTATGCAAGGGTCTCACCGGAAACACATGTATGCACATCAAAATCATGGAATATAAATTTATATAAGTACATTAAAGGTTATGTGACTACTACCATAAGATTAACAATGCCCATAAAAAACATTCTACCCAGATCAACACAAAAAAATAAAAAAAAACATACCAAATTAATTACATTAGGATCCTAGTATCAATATCCAAGAAGATCAGAATCCAATTATACTTACAAAATGAGAACCATTGTTATAAAAGGATCTCGATCATATAAAGAGGGAGAAAGTGATACATAATAGATTTGGTGACTGATCCTTAAATAATTTAATAATTTCACATTAGATCATAATGAATTCAATAAATAGGTGCTTAAAAGTCCAAATCTATGAATCAATCCAAATAGAAAGTTGATTTTTTAGACCAGCTTAGACACACTGAATTGAAGCCACTGGATTGATCAAAAAAATAAAAGGTGAAGATATGCGGAGATGTGATGTAAATTATACTTATAGTATCCTCTCCATTCATTTAAAAAAATATCATCAATCCAATAACTGAATATATAAAATATTTTTTTAGAGAGGAAAAGATAGGGTCTCCCCTAATAAAAAAATCAATTGCTTCTCACATGCTATCTATTAGATCCATGTAGTGCATGGAAAGGCTTCTTCTATCACTATATGGATAGTACCACCTCACCATGTAGATTATGGAACCCATGTGGTTCCTTGTATAGATCATCATCTACAACATAGCTAGTAGATTTAAATAATTTAGTCAATGGAATCCTAGAAGCTCTAAATATTCTGGTTGTCACCCTCAGATCCTTAGGATTCTCATTTTATCTCCTTGAACACCACATTCATGTCACATAATCTGAATAAAAATTTATATACAAATTAAGTTGTATCATACCTAAAAATTTTAAGATGTTATAATATCCAACTATAAGGCCTTTTATTATCAAGAAGGTATATGATTTTCATTCACATGTTACCATTTTATTAGGATTTTTATAACACCCAAACCAAATATGGGATATTATATTCCATTGTATCACTCTCTAAATACTATCAAAAATACAAAGTGGTTGTTCTTTGAATGATGCATTAGGATCCAAGTCAAAATCAACTCTACTAATCACATTTTTTGTGTTGGGATTTTAATTATGAAGTCATGACACATTTAACACATTATGAATACCCAGATTTGGTGGTGGTATATCTAATTGGTATGCTTCTATCCTGATAAATTTCATGATCTCGAATGGTCCTTCCTACCAAAATTACAATATTCATTTATTTCATAGTCCTTAATTCACCAACTATGGTGACATCCATAAGATAACATAATTTCCAATTTTGAACTGCAAGGTCCATCGTTTCTCTTCATCATAAAAAATCTACCATCATTGAGTGTTTACCAGCCTCAACTATATTAATTCCATGTACTCCATGGTTTCATGAACCAAAATAATCATTATAACATCTATCTTACCCACCTCATGATTATATAGTGGTGAATAATAAGGTTGATAATGGAGAGCCTCAAATTAATTCATATAAATCAATGATTAAAAATTTTATTACACATAAAAAATTGTGGGGAATTATGAAAATTCAATGTTGTAATAAAATAATGATCACAAATCATAGACATATATTCCAAAATTTGAGTCATATTATCAAAATTTTAATTAGTCTATGGATGATATTTTCAATTCATATATAACCGAGATTCCATTTTTTCTTTAGGCCTCACCAATATTAGGACATCAAACTAGCATCAAAATTTGATACTAGCTCATAGGTATTATGTTGAAGTATATTATTTCATAAAGATAGAGAATTCAAAAAAAAATTATTTGAAGGAGTCTATTGAATTGGTATAAAATATTCATTCTTAATTAAGTGATCCACTAAAAATAATAATCATGAACATTTCGATTCTTGGTTATCTCCTTAAAAAATTTTGTCCCTACATCATCATAATTACACATGGGAATAATAAGAGGAAGATGTTGTGTCCTAGAATTTTTGTATAATTTTTTTTATATGGAAATATTTTGTGACCGCGAAATCTGATGGCACGTGATTCCAAGGCCCGAAGTGCCCGGAATGGTCCGACGAAAATTGTTGAGCTTTAAATAATGACTGTGAGCAGTTTTCTTGAAAAAGTGGAATAACTCTTAAATAGTTTCCCATAGCACAAATCTGAGGACACCGTTGCATTATGGATGGCAGGATTACCCTAGGCACGAGTTAAGTTTAGTTGGCACATGCCTGTAGTGAGGAAACCTAAAATATGGCATGACCATAAATTAAATAATTAAATTAATTTTTTTTTCAAATCCTTATAAATCGTGAACAATGACTTGGATTAAAAATCTGAGACCAACACTATACTTGTGAGGGTATTATTTACTTAATAATATAATAAAATTGGCCAGAGTGCGCCACCAGTGGATGTTAGTTTTTGGCTGTAAATAAAATAATTAAGAGATAATTATTTTATTATATTATCGTTAACTTTTAATGGTATCTCGGATTGAAAATATAAGAGTACCGTTGAACTCGTGAGGGCGTTTTCTCCTTAGGCAGAGCCTAACCTTGACCGGCGCAGGTCGTAGGTGACTATTAATAAATTGTTTTGATCTTGTTTACGGTATGTTCAGTAAACTTGTGGGCTGAATTTTCTAACTTTTGAACTGGTGCATGGAATTGAAATCTCTGGGCACCGTTTAATTCGTAGTGTGAGGATTTGCTTAAGGGAAGCATCACTTCTATCATAGTTGGTCAGGTGGAAAAGTAAGTTTTTGTGAATTTTTAATGAAATAATTAAATAACATAGAGGTTGTTATTTTATTCTATTTCTTCCTACGACATGTTGTGTGGCGGTAGTGGGGACCATAGAGGTAGTCAGACATTTAATATAACATATTAAATGCTTGGTTACACATTGGTTATGTAAGCACCCCTCATGTAATTAATGAGGCACATAAATTATGTCAATTAATGAACCTCATTAATTCCTCATGTGTTACTCACTCTTTTCCCCATCTATTTAAGTGAGGCTCAAGATGGAGTTTTGACACGACTTCACCAAGAAAGGAACCTCTGGAGAAGTGACGCGACACCTTCCACCAATGGAGTCCGAAGCTCGGGCGGCAATGAACTGGGAGCGATGAACGTCGGTGGACTCCTCAAAGCGAAAATTCTTTTTCCACCACCACGACAACTCCAACTATTCATGTGGTAGGGGTATTATTTTATATCAAGAAATTTCAATGAATCTTCTGCTTGTTCTGGATTTTGAGAGTGGTCATTATAGGGGATTTGAATGGGGTATATCATTATTTTTAATGTGATGTATAAATAACTCATGCTTTTTATAATGCTAATACAGAGGACGCTGGCCGAATGAACAAGGCCCAGACCCTCCACTGCTAGATTTTCATTGTGTTCTTCGGAGGCGGATTTCTCCATCTTGACAGAACATTGATATCGGGAAGCAGACAATGAAGACGAAATCCAGGGAGGATTGTATGTGTGTCTGGAAGGAGAAAGGGACCATCGGAGCTCACCCGGTGGCCTATAGAAGATCTTCTGGTGTGGCACCAGAAACCAGCCCTCAGAGAAAAAGTAGAGGCCAGTGCATGGTGGCCACGAAAGAGGTTAGAGGCGCTCGACGCCATGGCGGTCCCAAAGGGGCAGCTGACAACTGACATGTCGTGTTGGTGAGGTGGGGTGCCATCGCACGCTGTGGGGATGGGTTGTGACATCGATGTCGCGGCAGGAGGGGGACCCGTGCCCCACGGGTCCTACGGACCATGTGGCGGTGCCAAATGGAGCCACTAATTGAAGAGTCGTAGGGCTATTATAAATCCATTCGAGGAGCTGGTGGCCACCCAGCTGGTAAGCCAAGCCAGCACCCCGGGCCGCGTCGCCCGGTGGGCCGCGCCAACCGGTGGGCCGGGCCAGTCTATGGCTCAACGGGCTGAGCCCACCGTAGCCCAACCCAACTGGGCTGGGTCAGACATAGACCGGGTTGGGTTGACCTGAAATGGGTCAGGCCATGTCTATCTTTCTAGGTCGGACTAGACCCGGACCCATTCAAGCTCAGATATGCTTAAAAGGTCGTATCTTGTGAACTGGACGTCCCTATGACAAACCGTCTGTGGCACTGGAATCCTTGGAGCGAGGTGGTCCTTTTGTGATACTCCACATAACATTCATAGAAAGTTGATGTTTGGCCGGGTTGGATGGTACCCAAATCCAACCAGGCCCTCAGCACAAAAATCCCTACAACTTGTAGACCGTGTGTCTGTCTAACACGCCATCTATTGCTTTGGAACCCTTATAACATGAATGATAATCAAGTTACATGTATGTTGATCTTCATGGATGTTGAGGTATGACCGATAACCAGAGGAGAAAAACAAGGGTGTTTCTTGTAGTGTGAGTTAGGATGGCTACTCCAATGATGATTCATGGCATAGGTAATTATTAATCCTCTCCTCCAGTAGAGATGGGACTCCCCACGTCATGAGTGTAGGTACATTTTCCTCTGATTAGTTTTTCTATCATTGGAGTTGGTACTCCCATATCTTACTAGGGCATGGGTAATCCATAAATAAGTCATACTGAGTCATGTACTCCCCTACCGGGTAGTGTGTGGGTCCTCTATGTGAAGTGTAGGTACTCCCCAGTCAACCTGGGCTGTGGGTCCTCCTTATGCAGTGCTACAACAGAGTCGGTACCCCCCACCACCATGACAGGGTTTGGGTCATCTCGCCTACGGTCGGTACTCCCCTGACATACTGGTGTGTGAGTCCCCCACAACAACCAAACTACCAGAGTTGTACTCCCCTACCAGGTATGGTGAAAGCCCTTACATATATATTTAGTACTCCCCTACTACGCCAAGGTGTAGGTCATTTACCCTAGGGTCGATACTCCCCTGACGTACTAGGGCACGAGTCCCCCAAATAAAACAAACTACCAGATTCGTACTCCCCAACCGAGTATGGTGTGGGTCCTCACATATGGAGTATTACCCACATCTCTGAGTTACGACAGGAAGCAGGTCCTTTAGGGGAGTTGGAGCTCCCTCAACTATAGGACATAGTGTCTAAGAGTGGGCCTCCTCACTTGGTTACCCTTTGTCATGACTCGGGTGCAAGACTGTCATTGTGAGACCTCTAGTGTCGGGAACTAGAGGCAGTTCTAGAAGAAAGTTCACGATGGAGAACGTCCTCCCATACATTCTATTTAGAAGTTTGAGTTGTACCAGATAGAGTACATCTCCCAGACGAGTGCCATCAGGTTTGGCCAATTCATAGAGAGTGTACTCCTGATCCTTGAGTTACAGTTTGATCCTTCTTTGGAAATCCTGGAAATGTCTTGTAGTCAAGGCCTTATGTTTCTTTGTGGATGAGACGAGTATATATGTTTTGAGTTTTGACCATTAAATTGTTCTTTGTATTTGAGTTCATGAATGTGTTATTCCTCTGTGTAATTATGAGAGACTTTATGGGGTCTCGGGGTCCCTACGATGTATTTTTATACTCACCCCTACACGGGCTTCTCCCTCACCTTGTTGTGTCTTGTGCAGACAAAAGGAAGCCCTGACTGAGACTCATGGAGTTAAGACCTCACGGTGGACTGTGGTGATGGTTGACGTGGAAATCTATGGAGACAAGTTGTACTTACCCTTCTGGTATGATCCTTGGTGGACCGTCGCAGGAGTTGTTTTATGTTTTCAGTTATAGTTATACCTTTTCATTTTGACTTGTATTTTGGCCCCTTTACTAAGTACACACCTTTACTAATAGGCAAGCTATCTCAAAGTCATTAGACTAAATGTGTACAACAAACCACCATTGTATGAGGTTCATTAATTTATTATAGATTATATATTGTCGACAATTATGGTCTGTACACATTAAAAATATCTTACTAAAAAGATTATTTCCCCAATATTTCATTCCATTAACCACATCAAATACATCCTTATCATGTGTAGGTATATTATTTTTTTCAATTTATGACTAAATAGATCAATAATAAATTACTATATATGTCTACATTAAGACATATCCCAATCCCACACATGATGCATCGTAGTAAATTGATTTACCAACCCCAAGTTTATATAAGATCCAAATATGACTAAATTCAAATATTCAATTAATATCATTGAAAGACTCCTCAAAATAATTAATATAATCAAACATTTCCTCTATATGATATATAAGATCATAGGTGATACTTAATAGGAGATTAACTTGATGAAAAACTTGTAATACCCATCAAATCTTTGTAGACAATCAATCATTAAAACATTATGGGATCATGGCCATGACTTATTGGCCTACACATTATCAACGACAATAGAAATAACTATATAATAAAAACCATGGTTTAGTTAGAGTAATAGTTAGATAAAAAAATGTCACATTAAAAGTTTGGAATAAATACAATGTGTTTGATGTTTAATAAATATGACTCTATATGTATTGCATGTTATGATGGGATCAAGGAATCTATTTGAATATAATAAATAAGTAAAATGAAAGTGGAGACTAGTTGTGGGTGAATGATTCCATTCAGGATGTCTAACAACACTGATGGAAATTTCATCAACCAAAATAGAATCATTAGATACTCATTAAACTCATATTCAATCATTACATTGTATTCAATACATAAACTTCTTTTACATGAATCTATTGGTATAAAAAACATAAGTCAGTATTAGAATACCATTGGTCTCTCATCATATAAAAAAATAAATCACCAATACATGGAAACATATACATTTTCTCCATTTCATAACTTATCTTCCTATTATAAACTCACAAGAAAAACATAGCATCCTCTATATTAACAAAAAAATTGAGAACCTTAAGTAGCATTTCATGGAAGATTGATAACTTTTAAATATAAATAATAATATTCAACTTTATTTCAATCAAGTAGTTGGTGCATATTAAAAAAATGAATTAATATATGAATAATATGAGGAAAATGATTAATCTCAAATACAATAGCCCAATTATGAAAAAGAATGGATAAGTTATCTAAAAAACACAAGGATAAATATCAATTATTGAATGAAGATAATATGAAATCGTTGTATGATATAATCATTGAACCATATTCATCACCTAGAATTGAATTTCCCCTATATGGATTTGGTTTTTTCCCACTCAACCTACTCCAAAGTTATGCTCTATGGTTTTGGTAAACATCACCCTTGTAGGAGAGGTGAAGTATATTCATCTCTATGAAAAATTTATATGATAAGAATAACATGTTAATAAAAAAATATTTAACATAAAATTATTGGTAATAATATCCAACGTCATAAAAATTCCAGGATTTTTTATTTTAAGCACAAACAGTTGGATTTTCTAGAAATATATTGATAAGATCCACCTTATTTACTATGGGTTTTAATGTGAAAGAAACTTGAGGAGGACCTTAACTGAAATTTGAGATCCCACAAAAAAAATTAAATGTTTAAGAAATCATAGATATAATCGTGATTGTACCTAAAACAATAAGGTGTACTACTCCTCCATAAACAGAGGCATAATCCACTACATAAATCATACTTATCCTTGAACCATAACCTTGGCCAATAAAAACATGACTCCCTTGTGTCACCAAATTCCGTGATGTTTTCATCAACTCGTATGGTTCCCTTCCCATACCATGGTGCGAAAATGTTAATCCCATTAATGAAAACATTTGACAAAAAACCCAAATTATGAAATTTTATACCACATCCCTGAGAATCTGAATGTGGATTGGATTATATCATTAGATGATGTTATTTCAATAATAAATCGTAACACGTGGAGGAACATACTTCCCAAAAGGTATCTTTATATCCCTAAATTTACTCTATTTTTCCAATGACTCCATAGTTCACGTCTTCTGACTCCCTATTCAATCCTTTTTTTAGCGAAATCCATAACACATTTAATGATTCAGCCTAATAGTCCTTAAAATATTTTTTAGATAACTGTATACTTAATTGTCATCTAGGACCATCACAATCCCAATGGATTTTTGGTACACATTTGAATATGATATAAAGTCAAAGTCTTAATCATGGAACCTCATAAATGGTTGGATTCCAATGTATAACGTTTTATCCTTCCCCCACTCACTCCCATATAAAAGATGATAAAAATTGAAAAACTCATTAAAATGAGTGGAATAAGCATCTACATTCACCAAAACTCATTTATGTTCAGTGAGTTTCCATGAATGGTTTAACATAATAGTGCCCTTAATAAAATCCTTAAGGAAAATATAATCTATGGTCTCCCAGCTCATACCATCATGCCTCACATCATGATTTATCATGATCCACCACCATAACCATGTCAATAAAGTATATATACACTTGATTTCACTCGACACATTCTTGGATTCTTTACCATGTCTAATATTTTTCCAATAAAATCAACTAATTCCTTTTTATCAAAGGTTAATCAGAACTATGGTATATTGGTTGATGAGGAAACTCAAAATCTAGGAAAAATTATACCATATAAAGTATTCCCATGTAAGATAGATCTTACTAAACTGACACTAGCGGAAAGATTCCATCCTAAAGATATTTTTTCTTCTTAGAACAGTCAATTTATTATAGAAGCATTATGTACCACATTCTCATACACATATTGATGGGATGTAGGTGAATTTTCTAAAATAGGAGTATCCAAACCTATTTCATTTAGTTATGTTATTAGATGATGATGAGGATACATTATTTGAAATATTAAAAAAAATTCATATAAATCTTATTTAATAGCTTAAATTACACCACAAAATAAGAAATTCATTGTGATATATATAAGAACAACCTAATGGATACCGTTATAAGAGTAAACTCATGTATGTTACACATAAACTTGAATATAATTATACACCCATATTTATATTGTGTTAGTCATCGTCATACATATATAACATGGAATATTAATCTCAAATTCAAATAATAAAATGTATGCTCTAATACATTATAAATGAACAATGGTCATATTTCTATTGGTATTTAATTAATTAAAAGTCAATAAATTAATAGAAATTGTATCTGTAATATTTTAACCAATATGAAAACATACGATTCATGAGTGCACCAAAAACCCATAATCTCTAAAAATAGGAAAATAAATTAAATAAGAATTAAATTGTAACATCATAATTGATGACATTAATCCCATCACATGTAACATAGTGTTCAGTTACACATGAGCTTCCCATGTATAAACATGACTTCCATTATCATGTTCCTCAACAAATATCATTTATAACATTCATTCAACATAATATATATAAATATAAGGAAAATAAATTTTTTAAATCCCCCTTTGATATAACTTTTTAACACCTAGAAAAAACTCACTAGGTCCACGCTACATTTCCACATGGCCATATGTTTTCCCCCACATATGAAAGATTCTACTGAATAGAATCGGGGGAATAATTGGTTTCATGGGAAGACTATTACATTAGTACCAATAAGAATATTTAAAACCCATATGATAATATAAATAAACAATCAAAAAAAAGTTAATGATAAATATATTATCTGTGTTGTAAAAAAATATATATTATAACACCCAAATACTTTAAAAGTGGAGCACAATGTTGTATAGTGTACATGACAAGAAAGAAATTCATTGAAAATAATTTTATATCCATTTAATATACAAAAAATATATTTTTGAATAAGATCAATATAATTAATATCATTCAGTGCACACAACATTGTGTCTGAAAGGAACGTGATACTCAACTAAAATATTATTATTTAAACATTACTTTTATAACATAAATGTAATATCAGAGGGTATTAATAATATTATCTAAATTATGAAAATTATATAGATTTCACATGAATAAATTAAATTAAATTTATATATTTTTATTAATAATAAAATAACAATCATTTGAATGAAGATTAAATAATTTTACCGAACCTATATTATTTCTAAAATGTTAACTTTTCACTCTTTTCATAATTAATTTAAAATTAAATATTTATAACTATTATAAATTGTATTTTAAAAATAACCATCATTTTCTAAATAATAATACAATTAATATATTATGTCTATGTTTTTTTGGATTTTTCATAAATGTTTTATTTTTTTAATTAGTAGTGATGAATACATAATTTAAATAAAAAACTAGGTTTTATATTAAATTATATAAATTTTAAATTATATTATTAATCCATTTTAAAGTATTTTTATTAAATTATATATCTATTAAACCATGTTTTTTTATTTTAATCATTTTAATATTCAATTATGAAATAAAAATATTATAAACACTTGGACATTTTCGCTTAGAAAAATCGCATTGTCAATGCATAAACATGATAAATTTTAAATTAAATTTTGAAATGAATGTGAATTTTATTTCATAAAATAGGTTAAATAATTTAAATAATTTTATTTTATATCATCTAATGATGTAAATATTTTTTTTACAATAATTGATATTATAAAAAATAAAATCCAATACTCATGGTTAAAGTAAAAATAGAATTATTGGAGTGTTAAACTAAGAAGATATAGTAAAAATTACATAAAAATATGATCAAAAATTATTTTATGCAAAACTGTAGACCATATATTATTTAAAAATATATTTTAATCAATTTTTAACTTTTTTTAATATTAAAAATATGGGTACAAATTTCAATTTTTAAATGTATCAAGTGTTCTGGTCATCACACTTAGGAAATCACACAAACTCTCCACTCTTGTGTTCACCATGAAAAAAAATTTCATCCATGAACTAATAAAATAGCTTCACAAATTACATAACCTCACTATAGATTCATTTTTTTATCAGAAATACATTCTAGTAATATGATATGTATAATCATAAAGAATTTTTCTGAAAAGACTTAAAATTTCGAACTATGCATTTTTTTTAATTTATTCTTCCACCTCCTTTGAATCTCATTCCTATATTACTATATAATATAATAATTATATACCATAAAAAACATTAAATTATTTTTATTTAATGACCTATATTTGTCTCTTGTTCCCTCATGTGGGAATAGAAAATGTCACTATAGTGTATGGAGGAGTATCACATCGTGAACCAATGTGCCATGTTTTCCATCAAGACATCTCACAATTGTGTATAGTGATAAATATTAAATAAATTATTTATATTTAAAAAATAATTATACCTATAAATTAATTATATCATACATTAATTTTATTACTTTCTATTATATAGAAGAAATTGTAATGATGCTTGTGTGTATAAAAGACTACCGCTAGACAATGTTGAGTGATTCATTTTTCACTAAATGGTTACATATAAGGTAATAAATATAATGTTAATTAATATATGTGTTATAAATGACCAAATTATTACATTTATTAAATATATATAATTATTTAAAGAAAATATATCATTTTATTTTGTACATATTCAGGAACTGAAAGATGATAAATTCATTCGTGCACATGTGTATTACCACCCTCAGGAAGCGATGTGCCCCACTTATCATCACCACCCTCCTTGATTATATATATAAGTTATTTAAAAATAATAATATTTTATTAAATATTTGATGATAATTCCATAATGATAATATATAACTTACATCATCTCTATAATGATCAATTAATAATGGAAACATTACTCATGTGTATGTATGACATACCCTCTCGATGATGTTAGCATTTTTCATTTCACAAAACCAACATTAATGATTTGTATTAAAATTATAATGGATATATAATTATTATAATTATTTCACTATTATTATTTTTCAGATTATGTTACCATGATCCAATTGAAAGTACCAAAATTACTGAAAGGAAACATACATGAATGATTAAGCAATTATCACCTAAAATAGTGATTTATTCAATGTATTGTTAATAAAAATGTTCTAGAAGTATAAAAGTAAAATATATATTATATGAGGTATATTTTTATAGTTCTTCAATAAATTTTTAAAAATACTATATTTATAATACATCAGATTCAGACACCTAAAAATTATGTTGAACAATTTGAAAGGGGTTCTCATCTTACTTTTATATCCACGATACATATGCCACATTCAATACTTATTTAAATTTTATGGTGTATATACAACCTATTTGATATGTTATATCATTAATCTATTTATCTTAATATTATTTAATGTTTTAATTTATTACATTTATTTTATGTCGATTATGATTTAAAATATAGATATGTGGTAAGATTTTATTTCATAATCTCATCATTAATGAAGATTGTTTGTGTTTTCATATATATTGAAGGAATTGTTTTATATTTTTTATCTTAAAATAAATCTATTTTATTCAAATATAGTTATTCATGATATTATTAAAATAATATTATCTTTTTTCCTTCTATTTAATATTAAAAATGATTGGAAAAGTGTTATTAAAAAAATCTGAATATATTTCTCTCTTCGTTTGGAAATTGTTTTTCATGAAGACCCTTTTATTATAAAAACAATTTAAATTTTTTTTTTACATTTTTAAAAATATTGATTAAATAAATTGTATCACATTTTAAAATTTTAATTTTATCCATGTAAAATTAAATTATTTATCAAGACAATGCTCATTTGGATTTTTAGATAATGAGAAAGGAATAATTGTATTAACTAGTAGGATATGAAAGGAATTTTACACTATCATTAGAAATCAATTTTAAGATTATATGAAAAGTTTTAAAAAAGTTATTCTCAATGAAAAACGTTTTCAAATTATTTTATGAATTGTTTTTTCTAATGGTTATTTTAAAAATGAATTTTTTTTCATATAAATGTTTTTAAGGACCATTCATGGCATTTCTATTCATCAACATAATCAATCCTATATTTTAAATATGATCCCCTTAAGAAATTTTTTATTCATAACATCATCATTAATTCACTCGATGGTCTATGACTAGTTTGATTGGTGATGTACAGTTTAATTAACATTCATTATTTTACTCTAGATGTAGTTTTTTTATGTTTGTTATGTGAGTTATGTAGTAACATTTCATAATATACTTTTACAATAAATGTTTTTTAAAATTTTTCAATCCTTTAGTATGAGGAAGTTA
Organism: Viscum album; assembly: GCA_963277665.1. Classification (NCBI taxonomy): domain Eukaryota; kingdom Viridiplantae; phylum Streptophyta; class Magnoliopsida; order Santalales; family Viscaceae; genus Viscum; species Viscum album. Next base: position 1,016,588,067 of record OY728133.1, on the reverse strand, counting down.
TTTTAATTATCATGTAATGGGAAGGCTCGTTATATCCCCTTGATACATCGGTAGGCATCACGGGGCATACATGATTTGGTTTTGGCCGAGGTCATACCTAGTTTTTTAGATGTCTTGGATTATGGACTTTACAATATATTTTAATTTTATATAATTATGAATTCCAACTTCATAAATTCATTTATTGATATAACATTTTATTATTCTATTATTTAGAATATTGTTGTTAATCTTTTCAAAATCATGTGTATTTTTATATGTCATTATTTGATCATAAGATATTATTTTGAAATTGTGCATAGGTTATTCATTTAATTGGATGTGTTTCTCTTGTTTACCTTTCCATATTTATTATGCTTTATTTATTCAAATAATTAATTTGGATCTTACCCTTACTAGTCATTTAGGATGACCAATTTCTTATGTTTTATTTCATCCTGGATATGAGTATGTTTTTTCTTATTCATATGAATGGATATGAGAGGGAGAATACTATAATTCTCAAAGAAAACTCAATATGTGTGTTATGTTTCTTGATTTAATGAAAATTTCATGTATTTATCTGGTTTAACAATACATATACACTTTTCAGTCATTTGAGAGGAGATAATGTGTATCTTTTTCCAATTTAATAAAATAGACACTATCTCTAGGATTTTAGAGTTAGGGTCTCTATCGTTGGTATCAAAAGAAGCTTAGTAGAAACCATATGAATTATATTTTAGACGATATAAGATTATGGAACATTATTCAGAGCTAGACATGGATAATATGTATAAAATAACATCATATTAATTTGGTAAGAAATATATTATGTGGTTTTTCATTAAAAATAAATTCTTCTCTGAATACGAAAAGTGGATGTGGTTCTAAAACAGAAGTACTTTGGCGTAATAAATCTTAATAAAGTTCTTTTATAATGAAATGGCCTTTTACATTACATACACTAGATAATTAAACTCGAATACACTTATTACATTCCCACCGACATTTATTTTAAATTATTAGTGAATTGGTACATAAATCTACATAAAAACTGACATGAATACAAAATTTAATTACTAAAATAGTATCCAATTTTTAATAAAACATAATATTTAAAAAAAACTAGAAAAAACATCTGAACACATAATTTTTTCATGGAAAATTAATTACTTATTTTTTTAATCATCATAGATTATATATTATTTATAACCCTCACAACTACCATACATTGTAACCCTCATAGATACCTTATAATGTAACTATAATAGTTACACTAGAAATAACCATTACAGTCAAAAGCCAACATAAACATAACCAGTGAATTATAGGAAGAAATTCATCGCATATTTAGTCATGAAAAATTAAAAATAACCATATAATAATAAGAAAACATGAATAGTTCCATCATAAAAATATTCCTTTTTAATTTTGTAAAAATAAAAAGATTTAAAGAGGATTTATTAAATAAAAGTTTTTTATATAAATTTTATCTTACATAAAACATGATAAAACCTCTTGTATAATGTTTTAAAGAGTGTTATTAATATATTTTAAAAAATTACCCATATCTAAAATACCAAAAATTATGTTTTTATGACCTTTCCAACCATTTTTGAATAATATTTTATTATTTCCATTGTTTCAAGGGAATTATTGTCATGATTTCCTTGGGTAGTTAATTTTTTATATTAAATTAAAAAATAAGAGAGAATAAAAAGAAGGAAAGAAATAGTATTAAAATATTTACATAATCTTAAATGATAGCATATGTAATTTTTTAACATGGGGGTGATTCATCAGATAAAACATTAATTTAAATGAGTTAATTTATTTTGACGATTTAATGGCCATCACGAACTTATATAATTTAATTTAATGTTATGTTTATAGATTTTTTATATAAAATTTTATAACTTATAATAGTTATAATAGAATCTTATTTTACCATAATAATTGAATTATGACCATCCAGGAGGGAGATAAAAAAATAAAAAAACATTTCCCATGAATATGGTAAATCGATACATTAAAGACAATACTTTTATTTTTTTAGAATTAGAAAATAGAATAGGTATGAAGATAGATATTATATTAACCAAATAAAATTAAAATATATTTAAAATAATGTAGTTATCATATAAATATCATTATTTCAGGTAAGGGGATAATAATAAAAGATACAAATTTGAACAAGAAAAATAAAATGAAAAAGGATTTTGCCTCTTGAATTATTCTATTTGAGAACCTCCTTAGTGAACATGGTTTTATACTTGTGATAATACTAGAAAGTCTTAGACCTAGGTATGAGTCTTTGGATGGGAATTTGGATGAAATTTAACAGTACAAAATGTATTTAGCGGTTAAGAGAAGAGGTGGTGATGGGTGGTATTATAGTGGTAAGAGGGGAATTTTTTGATTATTTTTTTCATTATTTTTGTAATTTTGGATCAATACTATGAATAGTTAAATAATTATCACTAAATATATTAAAAAATATTGGGGTGTTCAATATTATGGTGATTAAATCAAAGATGACTCGAGGAATAGTTTATTTGAATTGTAATGTATGTATTCTATAAATTACTGTATTTTACTATTCACCAATAACTCAACTATTTCAAAAACAAACCAAATAAACACCCTAAATTTTTTTGAAGTGTATAATTAGAATATAATCAAAATTATATGAATTTGTTTTTCAAAATATGATTAATTTAATTTTAAATTGAAATAATTTGTTAATAAAAAATATTGATTTTAAAATTGTAATTGATTTTATAACACATTGAAAAATTAATTGAGGTCTCATAAGATTATCTTATAATAAAAAAAGAGGGTGTATTTATATAGAATCAATTTTCTTTTAAATCGCTATTTTAATTATATAATTGTACTTAAATATTTTATGTTATGCAAAAAAAATCAATAATTAATTTTTCATTTTGAGAAGATTAATTTACATATTCGATGACATAAATATATCATATTTTCCCTTATATGATACATAATTTTTACTTATACTTTCACAGGTGAGGAAACTATTCAATTAATATTGATTCCATAATTTCTATAAAGATCACTTATTTATTTTTAAATTCGTAATTAATTAAAATATTTAATTCCAAAATAAAAAAAAATTATTTTATAAGTACTTAGGTAATTAAATTATCCCCACCATCTAGAAATTGCGTCCTTACAAATTTTATTTACATATTACAGAAGGGAGGATACTTTTCCTTCATTACACAAATAACTAACCTGGTGAGTTGCTATATTTTACAATGTATTCTCTCTATGATGAAGAATATAAATAGGATTATTCTTATATGAAATTTTATCTTCTATTTGAACAACTTATTCCCTCAAAAAGTGAGATAAATATAGAATATACTTTCTTAACATTGAAACACACAAAAAAATTTAACCTGGTAAAATCTCAAAGGGAAATCCCCTCGATAGTCAAATGATCTAACCATATATAGGATTTCATATGGTGTAATGAACCATAGACACAATTTCTCATCCTTACAAAACACATCAATCTTTTCTATGGATAGATTTTGAGAAAGACATGATCACATACCTTGAAATAATTATTCTTCCTCTGGTTATCTAAATCACTTTTCTAACTACTCTATGTTTTCCTTATATGATTCCAGATCATCTTTACACTCTCATCCACTTCGTCTACTAATTATAGTCCCAAAAAATCATGTCCCTAACATATTGATGAAGTATGGGAGTTTTACAACAATTTCTATTTAATCAGTCAAGTGGATCAATCTATACACTGAAATGAAAAAAAATTATTATATGAAAACTCAACTGAAGAATGGTGTTCATACAAATGTCCCTGGTAATCCATTGAAAATGAATGTAGCATGTCTTCCAATGTCTAAACATATTGATCATTATGTCCATTATGTTGGGGATGTAAGGCTATGTGGAAATTTATTTTTGTTCCCAATTATATTTAAATCCCTTTTCAAATTCTAGTAGTGAACCTAGGACAACAATAAAATACAATTGAAATAAGAACACTATGTAACCTAAAAATTTATTTCCGGAATAGTGGAGAAAAGTGATCCAAATACATTGTTTCTAAAATAGGTATAAAATGTACATATTTGTTCAGTCAATCAACAATAACCTAAATTCAATTTTTACATCATGTATACTTTAGTAGTCCCACAATAAATTCCATGGATATATTTTCCCATTTCCACTCTGGAACTAGAAATGGATGAATAATCCCCATTATTAGTTGCCTCTTGACATTAACCTTTGGAAAATGCAAACATTTCATGGTAAATTATAAAATATCTCTTTTCATTCAATCCCACCAGTAATACAATTCATGGCATGGGTACATCTTGTAGATGCTAGGATAAACTAAAAATAGATAACTATGAGCTTCACAAAACATATATATTTATAGATAAGAATCATAAGGCACACATAATATCTTTCAAAATATCAAAACACAATATTTATCAACATTAAATTGAGGAAACACACCTTTCATTACTAATTCTACATTTTTCTATAACTCATATTCTTCTTTATGTGCAATCTTAATTTTTTCTGACAGTGATGAATGTATAAACACCTAAATAAAAAATTATGAATTTCTTGCACCAATAACATCAAATCCAAAATTAATTATATCATAAAAAATGTGTCTTGTTCTAAAAGTAACGTGGTTAATTTTTCATGATTTTTTTACTCAAAGAATCAGAAACTTTTTATTTTTTATAGGGTGGTAATTTATTGTTCCGTCACAATACTTTCTCAGTTAAACCAATCTGTTTTTCCTCATGTTCGATTAATTCAAGTTGAATATAAAATTCAAACTTTTATGGTCGGTATATATTTCAAATTTGGATCTATATAAATAATTTGTCCAAAATATTTAATCAAAAACCATAGATGAGAATTATAGATCTTGTGTTGTATAATATACCTCATGAGGTTTTAGTTTTATTCAAGAATAAGGAATTACCTGATCATTCTACATCAGAACACAACCATGTACCTTCAATGAAGTGTCACATTAGTCGGTAAAATCCCAATTTCTGGACGGCCTGACCAAAATTGGTGCATTCACCAATCTTCTCGTTGGTTCCTAAAAATCAACATCACATTCCTATGTCCAAATAAATGCCACACCTTTTCTTTTATCTTTGTTAGCAGGATAGATGCCCACGCAATTATTTTAAAAAACTATTATTAATAGATTCATTATCCATGAAAACTACAAACCTCAGTAACATTTTAGATTTTCTTCTTTCATATAACAGTTTTGTTTTGGAGAGATCAAATTTTAATCCATTATTATTTACAATGTTCCAATGAAAATAAATCTGTTTCAATAAAAAATATCATATTTCAAATTTTCTATATAACTTATTTCCTGTTAGTGTTTGTAGGAAAATCCATAGTTTTTTTCCTGATTATAATATATTTTTGAATTTTCCAAAATATCATTAACAAGAACAACAAAAAAATATCCCAATATTCACATAAAATTATATTCATAAGATCAATAAATAAATATGGCGATTTTTTCAAAAATGAGCATAACAATAGACACATAATTCACATATCTAGTACCAGAAGCCATTTTTAGAATGTCATCCTTCATCACCTTCTACTGACGGTACAAAGTTCTCATGTGAATCATACAAAAATACTCGTATCCTTCAAGCTGATCAAACTTTTCATTGATATTATTTAAAAGATACTTAATATTAACCGTAATGTTATTCCAATATCTATAAACAATGGAAATTCTATTGGAACCATCACTTTTTTTAGAAAACAAAATAAGATCACCCCATTGTGATGTGCCAGGATGAATGAATCCATTATTAAGAAACACCTATGACTGACTTTTCAATTATAAAATATCCACCAGATCCCTTCAATTAGGGGGACTTGAAATTGTCTTAGCATTAGGAACTAACCCAATAGTGAATTCAACTTCCCGATTAGTATAAAATAGGGAAACTCGTCAAAAAAACATATAGGTAATCTCTTACCCCTAGCACATAATTAATGTTAATAGTTCCCTTGTTTATAACAATATGTCCAAGGTAACTTTCATTTCCTTCTTTTTATAGTTTTTACCTTCCTGAAATGTTATAAATTGAATGGGTTATTTATTTTATACAAACTAATACTCGTTTATAATAAAACTTATTTTTCTCTAAAATCAATATTAACATGATAAACAGAATGTCAATCCATACATAAAATAACATTATACTATACTAAGGGAAAAACAACAAGGTTTTCACGTATTTTATTTCAATAGAAAACAATGGGATGAATCTTATAATTCATTTTTTCCTTAACATATTTCCCACGTACTTTTACAATATGTACTAGTATCAATTATTTTTGTGAAATTTCCAATTTAGAAGAAATTTGAACATAAGTAATGGAATCATTTGACCCCATATCAAGTAAAACATTTGAAAAAGATGAGTAAAAAAAATATACATGATACCACTTCATTAGATGGGCCATCATTTGCTGAAGTAGTCATAATGGATTTCAACACACCTTTCTACTTATATTCTAACATAATTCCATCATTCGGATATTTTTTGGACATGTATATGAATAATACCCCTTCTCACAACATTTAAAACACTTTACAGTTTTCTTATTGGAATTACACATAAGATCATTTTAATTGCAATATCGAGACATATGTCCAAAACTTCCACATAAAAAACTCTTCCCAAATTTGTTAAGGCATTACCTAGGGTTATTTTTACCAAATATCCCATAAGCTGGATTCTGTAATTTTTTACCTTTAAATTTATTTTATTGATTCATAAACATTTCTTTTTTATGTAACCCTTTTTTAAATTTGTTTTTATAGTAAACATGATCATCATTAATCTTGAATTTCTAACCTCTATGCAAATAAAAAAAATCTACGAACATTTGAATTCATGAGAAGATAACACCGCTCTATATCATTTCTTCAATCCTGAGTAAAAACAATTGATTTACTATAAATATTTCAAATAATATTCAGAGTGTACCATTCCCATCGAGTGAAGTTTTGTTCACAAACGAACACTGAATCTTACTCATTTTGTTTAAAATCGTGGAATATAATTTTCATACTATGTTGATGCACCATAGGAAATTATATTTTAAAGAAACGATTCATAAATTCAATCCATTGTAAGGAATCAATCCCCTATATATCAAAGATATTCTCAACTATTGGACACCACTAGTCAGCTTCAAAATGACAAATATAAAGACTAAATATTTAATTATATGAACAACCAATGACATAGGTTACATTTTCCTAGGATTTAATCCACCCTATATCCACCACTATCTTAGTAGATCCACCAAAAGAAGGAGGGATTTTCCCCATAAAATGCTCCTCTATCTCCATTTTCCATTGTGGTAGCTCTGGTTTTTCTCATTCATGGATGCCATAACCATTTATAGCCTATGTCTACTAATCAATAATTGTCATAATTAGATCTGTTACAATTCCCTCCCTTCCATATTTTTTATTTATCAGGATATCATTTGTTTTGTTCCTTTCTACTTCATCATCCACGTTTTTCAATAAGAAACCATTCTTAATAGACATATCTTAGAGGGATAAACAAGGTAATATAGAAATTATATATCATTTAATATTCACGATAAGGAAAATATAATTTATGGGTATTCTATTAACATAATCCTAAACCCTAATGTAATCTAAACCATGCACTGATACCCACTATAAGGACATGTCAATATGAATTACATAATCTAGTTAATTCAAATAGAATTCACTTATTAAATTCCAAAATATTTTTTTGGATTATAGTTTTAGAGAATTAGAACATAATCTTTACATAACAACTCAAAATAATAAATAATTGTACAATAGAAAAATAATCATTTTTTATATAAATTGTTTTGTAATGAAACATGAATTATTCAATGAAAATCATCACAACATTCAGCATGGGTTCTTCTTTTCCTTTACCCATCATAAATTCTCTATGAAAAACATTTTAAAACATGGTTTGAGAACAAATAGATTTTCATGGGACATTAAAATAAGTAAATAAACTATTATTCCATGAAAACATGTTAATATATGATATCATTTTCACACAGACAAACTTCTCACCAATAAAAAATCTTATACGCAAATTGAGAAAACAATACCTTTACATAAAATGTATAAAACATAAATAAAAATATAATGGTAACATGGGGAAATACTTACTTAACATTTTAACCCTCATATCTACCATATGATTTTTATACCCCGTAGCTACCTTATGATGTATCCCTCACAGCTACCTTATGATGTAACCATCACAGTTACACATAGAATATCAACTATGATCAACATCTAACACAAACATAGCCAATTAATTTGAAATATATATAGTTCCCACAATTAATCAAAAACAATTCCGAAGAAAAAAATGATAATAATAAAACATGAACAATTACATCATAAACCATTCATTTTGTATTTTTTAAAAATAGTAATTTATAATAAGATTTTTATTGAAAAGTCCCTTACCTTCAGTTTGTCTTACTTCCAAAATGTTCAAAACCAATGTATAAAGGTTTAAAGAGTGTTATTAATATATTTACGAACTATATTACTATATATAAAACATTATATGATCGGTTAAGAACAATTTTATAGAAATTTATTTGTAATATATTATTATTACAATTGTTTGTAGTGTGTTCTTTACATGGTTTCCCTGATTGGTTCATTTTGTATTTTTATGTCAAATGGAAGAAAGACTCATGAATTGTAATGAATTGGTATTAAAATATTCCCATAATATTAAATTATACCATTTATTATATTTATTTTATATTAACTTGATTCATTAGATAAAACATTACTGAAAATGTTTTAATTTATGTTGGCAGTTTTGCGAACATCTTGAACATATATAATTGTTTTAATATTATATTTATTTATATTGGTTCTAGAACAATATATAACTTGTAATATGTATTAAAAATATAAAATAACCATAATAAGGTTTTTATTACCATCATTGAAGTAGATAATGTTAAATGAAAACACATTGTCCATGACGATGGTATATCAACACATTACGGACAATCATTTCATTTTTTTTCAATAAAGGGGAGAAAAAATAGAGTTTCGATTATTGATATGAAATTAAAGAAATAAATATAAAGCCTATGTAAGATAAAATAGTTATCATATAACTAGGATGAGGGGTGTTGAGTAGATAATATTATAAGAAAAGAATATTAAAAAAATTAATGGAAAAAATAGGATTGCACATCTTGAATTATTCCCCTTGAGAACCTCTTTAAGGTACTTGTTTTTTGACATTTTGTGATACCAGTAGGTCTTAATCATGGGAAAGATGATTGGGAATATAATTATGAATAAATTAAAAAATTTACAAGGATTTGATGTGTGAGTATAAGAGGTGGTGATGGGTGGTATTTATAGCACGAGAGAGGGGTGTCTTTGGATTGTTTTATTAATTATTTTATTATTTTTGGTACAATACTATGAATAGTTAGAGAATTACAACTAAATATATTAAAATAATTAACGGGAGTAATATATTATGGTTATTACAACATTTATGACTCATTGAATAGTGTATATAACTTATAATGTATATATACTATGATTTTCCATGGTTTACTATTCACTAAAATTTGAACTATTTCAGAAAAATACCAAAAATTCACACTAATAATTTATTCACATGTAGAATTGAAAAATTAATTCCATTTTATTGAAATAGTTTTATATATATGAATAAATTTAATTTTTCATTAAAATAATTATTTAATCAATAAATACTAATTTTTAAAATATAAATGAATTTATGACACTTTGAATAATTAACTACGGTCTCTAAAATATATCATATAATCATAAGAAAAAAACATTTAAATTTAAATATCTAATTTAAGAAAATTAATTTTCGTTTTAAAAACATATATTAATTATAAAATTGATTATAAATATTTACATTTCCCAAAAATACCAGTAGTTTATTTATAATTTTAAAAACATCTATTTACATACTCCATGACTTAAATATAACATATTTTCACTTATAATATAGATAAATTTTACTTAAAATTTCCTAGGTAGTGTTAATATTACATTAGAAAAGTTACTTGATTTTTATAAACATTACATATTTCATTAAAATTTTATAATGATTCTATCTATTCAAATCGAGAATGAAAACAAATTATTTTTTAATTACCTAGGTCGTTATAGAATTGGCATTGACCTGATGGTCTCCTAGTTCTTAAAAGAGTTCCTTTCTAATAACCTGGATTGAAACCCATGTGGAATATTATTATGATAAATCCTATTATCATTACAAATATTTATGAAGGAGTTGAAAACAATGATATCCCAATATAAATGATGTTAGTTATCATCATATTAACATTGATTAAATTTTTCAATTAATGTAAATTAGTTCATTGGTTTAAGGATTATAAATTATATTTTTTAATGTTACTATCTAATATATTTTATAACATCATTTCGATAGGGTTCCTAATATATGGAATCATAATCATATCAATGAACATAATCCAGTGAGGAAGAATAATAATTTATTTTATGAGATTAATCTAATATTTTGAAGGTAACCAGTCTCCCAGTATTTATCACAACATGGAGATATAATATCATATTATACTTAGATAATTAATGAATTCTAAATGTCTTATGACATCAAAGGGAATTAACAGAATAATAGTACAATGTTAAAAAATATGTATAATGTTATATTGGTAAAGAAGGATTTTCAAACATATGATACTTGTGGAAATAAATAGCATGGCACGTGATTAAAAGAAAAAGGGTATTACTACATGTGTGGAGAAAACATCCAAAATTCTCATTATTGTAAGGGAATAAATGAATAATCCATTATAAAAGGATTCCAATTTTAGGATATGAAGAACTAAAAAAATGAATTCTGCAATCATTATGGGAATATACATCGAAAGGAGATAAGGGCTCATGGTTTAGAATATGTTACTACAATAGATGAAGTCTAATGATTAATGTGATTTGGTTTGGATTCAATAATTATGTTATTGAATAATTTAAATCAAATTTATATGATTTTATGAATTATGTATTTTATAAGGATTGTACTATAGTAATATTTAATTATGGATTTGAGAACAAATGTTGAATTGTATTAATGACCTGAAAAATAGTTTCAGATGAAGATTATTATCAAGCATAACACATGATTGGGTCAGAAAAACCCTTATTATGATCCTCTACATTAGATTATAATGATAGTTTTAGGATATAGTTTTGGTTAACATGATTTTTTTTGGGTTGATGAATTATGTTTTCTTCGCTGGAGATTATTAGATGTAGTGATTTATGGAATATATTTGACAAAATTAAATTTTATATATTGAAGTATGAATTTTCTCATTATGATTTTATGGAAATGAATTTATTTAGATATTTTTAATTTGACATTATGAGACACTTTATTTTCTTTGTAATATAATATTACTTTACTTTCCATCATTCATTTTTTTTGAACTTTATATTTGGACAGACATATTTTGGGGTAGTCACCACAACAAATATTTATGGAATGGATTGAATTTAAATTTTCATGTTATTGTATAAAATATATTACAAATTGTTTTCTTGTAAAATCTATTGACAAAGGATATTTGGGTTTTCATTCATTTATTGAGACAATGATCAATTTATTTATAATTTTAGCACATGAGGAAACAAAATTCAAATTTTATAATGATGTCATAGGGTAAGAGAATATGTAGAAATTGATTGAACCACTAATAAAGATGAAATTTTGAGTATTAAATAGAAATATATAATATATTAATATTTTTCTATATTCTAATTCAATATGGTATGAGAATTCTTTAGTTGTAGGAAAAAATATATTGAAATAAAAATGTTATCCAAATACCTTCATTTATATTGATCGAATGAAATTTTAATCAATAAAAAATTTATGTATTTACTATTTTTTACTCTATATTGATCATTTACTTTCTTTTGATAAATGATATTTATCTCAGTCTATTAATCCTTTAACATTGTTATTTTATTCCAAGCCCATGTATTCATTTACCAAATATGTTCTCTTACTTGGAAACCTAGTTCTTTGATTATTCCATATGACCATAATAAATCCATTTCGGTATTATCACATGAATTCTCTATTCACCCTTCAAATAAATGTATATTACATGAATGGAATTTTCAAATATCAATCAATTGATTATTGAGATCATGATTAATATTTAGGGGTGCAACTAATTTAAGGTTTGTTGAGGGAAACACCCCAACATTTTAAAAGTGGAAACTCAAGTTTGATAGCATATATGACATAAAAAAGATATTTTAAGGGAATGTAACACAAAAATAATTTAATATTTATTTATTTTTTAAAATATTTCATCTCTTTGATAACTTGAAATGCACACAACCATGGTTTTTATTGAAACATTATACTCTATTTAAATTTTATTATTGATACATTACCATTATAACTTAGCCATTATACTAGTGTGTATGAAATGTTATTAAAAATTTTTGAATACTATATGGTACACAATTTTATAAAATAATTAATGTGGTTATATATTAATTCTAAATGAAATAATAATCATTTGAATAAAGAAAAATTGTTTCGAAAAAATAATAATTTTCCAAAAAGATGGTATAGTTGTTCTTTTCACACATATTTTAAAATTAATTTTTCCAATTATAAATTTTATATGAAAAAATAAACACAAATTTTTAATTAGAAATATCAATATTATATTAGTGTTACATTAAGATATTTTTTGGGAAAGTTTCATTTTTTTTTTGAATTGTAAAAAATTGGGAATTCTAATTGAAAACATCCTTTAAATTTAAACTATGTATAAAGTGAAATTATATTTTTTAAATTTTTTGAAATCAACCAAAATTCAATTTTATTTCTATTAATAAACTGTATTTCGTCATAATAATTTCTATATTTAATTTTTATGTAATTAATTTGTAAAAATTTGAAGGTATTAAATTTGAAAACCCACTTTCCCATCGTGTCTAAAGTATTAATTTAAATTTAAATGTTGAAATCTTTTTGAATTTCATTTTTTAATATTAATGATATATTTTTAATCAGAATAATATCTATATTTTAGTATGTTGACCTAAATTTTTTACTATAATGAGTTCGGAAAATATTGAAAACCAATTACCACAATTGAGGTAAAATTGGGTTTACAGGGGGTGAATCAGAAAATACATCTGTTAAAAAGAAATAAAAACTTCTCTAAATATTAATTTAGAAATAATTAACCCTTATAATGTATAATAATCTCCATTATTCCATTTTTATCCTTCTTAGGTGAAATATGTGGGTACACCTTATTCTTTCCAATAATAACATGTGTTCCACCCACCACATATATAAAATGCCACCTATTCTCCCCACATAAGGACGCATTCAAAACCGTTGGGAAAATCCAATAACGACCCAAATAACATCCCAAATTAAATACACAAATCATAGAAATCATTATTTTTTCTTTATGCCATTATATTGATATATTAGTTATAATCCTAAAGAGGTAGTCTCCAATGATGTAAAATTCCTAACTATGAATTTTTTTACACCTCATTAAGATATTTATAATATATAATTTAATAATGAAATAGTATATCCAATGTAATAAGAAATTATTATGTAATTTTATTGACCTATATCCATCTACTCTTCTCTAAAATGGGATGTAATAACATATATCATGTGTATTATATACTACCACCTCATTATCATTTGTGAAATGTTTCCCATCAACTCCTCTCGGATTTCCATACGATGATAAATAAAAAGTATATATATGATATTTATAACACAATTATACCTATAGAGTTAGTATATCATATATAAATTTTAAAAATTCTACTTTTAATGGGATATGTTAATGTTACTCGTACGTATAGTGGACTACCTCCTTGTAAAGTGATGTGATTCGTTTTGCACAAAATATTTACATAGAATTCAATAAAGAAAATTTTAATTAATATATGTGATTTAAATTAAATAATTATGATATTCATGAAATATTTACTTTTATTAAATAATAATATATCAATTTATTTCTTACCTTTTCACTCACTAAATAATCATAACGACTTTTCTATACTTGTGGACTACCTCCTTTATGAATATATGTGACACTATTATCATCAACCCACACCATGGATGATATAAATAATGAAATTTAAAGTAATCAAAAGTTATTTATGATATTATTATCATTCTATAATGAGAAAAGATTACATACCTACTTTCCACAATGATATTATTAATCAAAAATTATTCTTGGTCTGTATTAAAAGTATAATTTCTTTATATATATTATAATTATGTCAATATTATGATTCTATAAAAAATTTAACCATAAAAAATTAAAATTAACAAAATTACAAAACAAAAACATACTTGATAAATGATGAAATTATCACCCGAAACAGTTATTTTAGCATACAGTTAATATTAAATTGGTCATAAAATATTATAATTAAATCATATGTGTAAAGAGATAAAAAATTAAAGTTATTTAAAAAATATTTGATAACTCAATATAAATTATACATGAGGATTACACAAATATGAAGGAAATCGAACAAATGGTTAGAGTTTCTCATCACTCATTCACATTGGTGAGGCATATGACATATTAACCACTTATTTTCTGTAAGTGGTGTACAAATTTATCTATTGATATTTTATCTCATTAATATATTCGAATTTAGGATTTTAAATTTTCCACATGTTATCATTTATTTTTTGAGGATTACAATTCATATGTTACCAAATCTGTAAGGGATTATTTTACAATTTCATCATTATTATAGAATTTTAATGATTACGTTTTCATTGAGGGAATTATAAATTATTTACATATAAAAATATATTTTATTTAACTCTAGTAATTCAATAAATCTTTCTTGTAATAGTTAAATTTTTATACTCTATCATACTTAATTTGATTGAGAAAATGTATTTTATAAAATTAGAATTTATTTCTATGATTAACAAGATGATCTTTTTCATCAAATCCCATTTACTCTACAAAAATGTAAAAAATAATTTTATCCATTTAAAAATTATTTATTATACATTTAACCAATTTTGAATTTTTATAAAAAAAATTAATGGATGATTCATGTCATTTTCCAAAAAATTCCCATAATTATTTTAAAAAAAATGTGAAAAAGATCATTGTTTTAATGTGTATGGTATGAATAGAATTTTCTACGACCATGATTAATGGATATTTTAATTCCTATTGTACACTTTTAAATGGTTATTTATAATGAAAACATTTTTCAAAAAAAATTCGACAAATTTTTTATAAATAGTTATTTTAAAATGTAGAAGACATTTTTCTCAATGATTTATTTATGGATCATTCCTAGTATTTATATTCGTCAAGTAAATAAACCCTCAATTTCTATTATATACACTGAGGATATGTTTTTTATACAATTATTATTATTCCTCTAGATGGTTTATTCTCAATTTGACTAGGGATGCATGATTTTATTTTAATTAACCATTTTACTCTTGATGGTTTATGATTTTGTTTATTTATGGGGGTATGTTTTAACATTTGATAAGTTAGTTTTTCAGTAGGAATATTTATGTTCATTATGTTTCAACCATTTATAATGTAGAATTCATTGGACATTGTCTATGATGGGCAGGGCCCGTTATATCACATAGATCCTTTGGTAGGTCACACGATAAAAACTAGATTATGATTCTATTGAAACCATATCCATTAATTTAGATTTCTTAGCACATTTCCTTGATTGTAATTTTCAGATATTTTTTATTATTCAATCCATCGTTATTAGTTTAATAATTCAATTAATTAGAATATTCATTTTCTTTTTCAATATAAATTTATTATTTATATGGAATTTTTTATAATAATTTATTCCTGGGGTATTATGATCACGATATTGATTTAATAGAACATGTTCCAGTTACATAACATTCCATATTGATTCTTCCTTATTTATTCATAAAATAAACTATATTCTTACCCATTGTATGCACCTGATTTAAATTATGTCTTATGAAATATTTTCCATAATATATGAGGAAATGTTATATGATTGATATGTAGGGATACTATGTGAGAGATAATGTCATTCTTAATGGAAATTATTTTTTATTTTATATTTTGAAAAATAATCATAATTTCATGTATCTAATTTAGTAATATTACTAAATTAAAATTAAATTTGGGATTATATAGATTGTTTATAATTCCAATTTAATATAGTATACAAATGATCTTGGAAATTAGGGTCAAGGACACTACACAAATACATCATACAAGATAAATCAAATGATCGAAAATGTGGTTGATCAATACAGTGTATGAAGATAAGAAAATTATTTGGATGATAAGGAACATAATCCATTTTCCCAACATGAAACACCTCAGTCAACCTTGATCCACCTATAATTCCACCCAACATAGGGCACATTCCATTCACAAGGTCCCTAACTATAACATCTGAATGTAAACTAGTTTTTCCCACTCTACAATGATTATAATCCAAACAGGACACCAGAAAAGTGTCTGTAAAATAATTGAACATATATATAATAGTGTATTCAATGAAAATAAAGTAAAATAATAAATAAAAAATCTTATTTTTATTCATTATACACCTACCATGATTTAAATAATCATAAATCTACATTCATAAAAACAAATCCAAAAGATATATTGGATGTAATAATGGTTTGAATTAGAGTATTCCATTTGATCCACATTCTATCATGATTATTTATGCTATATATCCTATATCAATGTTCAAAAATTAATAAACATTTCAATTTCATTTGTTGTGGGTAATCCATGGTGTCTACATGTCATCCCAATTCACATTTTTAAGACAATCTACTCTTCTGTATGATTACCCAAAATCAAAGTTTTTGTAAATTCACACTCACACATGATGACAGATTATTTTTCATAAGGTAATTAGTCATTAAAAAATCCACATTATAATATGTACTAAAAATAATCCAACTACTGTGACATCTCTTCACCAACGAGGGAGAAAATAGTCTAGGTATACCAACATGGTTCCTTGAAACTATCCCTAGAGAAACTATATGTGCATCCAGACACATTGCATAATATAGAAATTAATTTTTTTTTAAAATAAAAAATGTCTTTATAGGTCATATACACCAACAATAATTTTTTAGTAATAAAGGGCCTCACAATCCATACAATAACAAACATGTAAATCCATTTATACAAATTAATATTTGGACATAAATCTGTAACAACTTATTACCTCAGGACTATTAATTCAAAATTTCATGAATAACTACATTGATCAATACCAAACACAAAATAATAATAGTACCACACCTTATTCAATATATTTGGATTATATAGTCATGATCCATTAATAATAACATGAAAATTTAGTTTAACTCACCCAACTCAAACCATTTTCGCTGATGTATCTAGATCCAATCTAGAGAAAGAAATAGATCCTCAATTGATAGGGGATATATTCATTAAAAACCAAATATTTCTCTATTGTAAAATATATAAATACATTTCATTTTCCATAACATCCATAATAGATTATTCAACAAAATATAAATAGGTGTTTTAGGTTATACCGATATAGACAACCCATATAGATGTCGTTAGATTGATTAGACCATCATGTGGTGAATATACTAGAAGATGGTTGGAAAATATCCATAAATGATCATCTAAAATGATCAATAATAAGGGTAAATAAAAGAAATATTGATGTAAAATAGGGATTTTATGGGAACATTTGTTGAATCCCTTGTTAAAAAATGCTCCAAATCTTACTGACTTGTAAGTGGATGGGCCTAGGTAGGCTGATTACCCCCAGAAAGAGCCTATAGCTAATAAACCTTCTATTGGAATTATAGTATCCCTTAATAAACTATTATATGTTACTAATGGGAATCTTATGACATAGCCACTTCCATTGGCTAGCACGCGGATTGGATCACACTAGCTTGTGGGACCCCAATACCTCTAAAGTAGTTAGTTAGTTCTCATCCATTCTTAAGATTTTGATTCCCTATCCCAAAACTTCACTAACATGTATCGAATAAAAAACCAAATAAAAAATATATACATTACATATATATAATTATTCATATTTATTTTTGAGATTAATACACATAGGAGAAGGATTCTCGGTCACTTACATTGTAAATTGATGATCGAATCTTAAGAAGATGGGATATATTGGATGGAATTTATGAAGTTGAAACATTAGGTGGGTTTTATGGTTTAATGAAATATGAACTACAATATATCTTAAAAAAGACATTAATCATCATCTACATGAATGATTTGTTAGATAATCTTTGAAATTTGGATATGCTAGCTGGAAGTTCAGAGGTATAGAAAGAGAGGCAAGCAGTTGGGCCTATAAAAATTTGATTCCCAATATGAGATATCCATTTAGAAAAATACCATGTGACAAAAAATAGTTTACTATGCATTTAAATGATCTAAAAAACATGTTTTATACATAGATATTGTTCTGAGACATTAGTATATAGATGTAATAATTTTTTTGGTGAAAATATCTAACCTCTATAGTGTTTTTAACTGATAATATTTTCCCTTCTTTCATTGAATATCAGAATTCACCCTAATCTCGTAATTAATGTTTAAATTACTTTTATGTTCTAATTATACCACCTCAAGTGTTTTGATGTTTCTTTCTACTTATATATGTTTCAAAATCTAAAGGCAGTTCCACGAGCATTGATTTGTTCATTTTTATGATTTTTTTCATTATAGGTTATAAGTGGGATCAACCTCATTCTAGATGAATGTGTGTCCATAAAGATATGACTATTCATGATAAATTTTGTTTTCTATATGTCTCAAAATCAGGAGGTGAAATATATGTATTTTTATTTTCATTACTCTACTCATATCAAACCTTGTTAGGGGAATGAAAATCTCGAATCAATGAGTATTATTGAAATGGGTAGATATTCATTAATATTGATTAAAGAAATAAAGTTCAATGGTTAAATTAGTAAATTTTAAAATATTAAATATAATTTACTATTAAATGCATTTTTTTTATTTAATTACATTTCATGAATATATTAATCAATTGGATAAATCACTAATTCAACCAAATTATCCTTGTTGAATAACCACATATAGGAACTGTTAATAATAAAATTATGTAAATGATTCATTAGAGGTATTCATAGACATTTTTATAAATCTAAAATATTTAAGAAACATTGTTATTCTATGAGACAATTTCTATCATTAATTCTTTTTTAAAAGTTAAATTAATATTTTATAAGTCGATTATATATTGTAACCATTCTTATAAGTGTACATAAATCCAGGATATAATATGTTGGTATGAATTATTATATAGAATAAAAAAAGAAGGTATATTTATTCTTTGTAAAAAATATGAATATATTATGTTAATAATTATCATGGAATACCCCATTATTAATTTTAGGATATATTATTATTAAAATAATATAGAAAAATTAAATCAATATGATTCCTCATTTTATTCAATGATCCTAGAACACCATAAATATACTCAGTGATTATTTTATAAAGGATCAAAATTAGTTATACTCACGATCATCTATAAATAATTCAAAATCATATGGGTATATCACATTATAATATCTATGTTCTATCATAGAGAATAAATATAGATTTTATGTTACGTAGTCTCTCTAGAGAACTGATTTCATGATATGTGATGAAAATATAAATCAGGGTTGTTTCAACCCATATTTCACTTTAATAAATGAGAGGTATGAGTGAGTGGAAACAAATATCATTGCGGTAAAATATTCAACATAAATTTAACTTAATTCAACACAAATATTTGAGTTAAATGATTTTGAAATCATATATTATTAATATTATTATTAATATAACATTATAACTAAACCATATATTTCAGTTATAAAAATGTAAATCTGTTACAAACAATATAAATAATTAATAATATCCTTTTAACTTTATTAATTTCTTACACAGTAAAATATAATCCATCAACTCAACTCATTTATCCAATAAAATATTTAATAAACACTTAATAATTAATATTCATTTGAAAAATATTTTTCATTTTATAGATATAATAATGTTTTAATACATTCAAAATTTCAAAAATATCTATTTTATACGTGATTAATATTGAATTTATTTATTTCATTATTATGGTTTGTACTTTTACTTTACCAAAGAACCATATAGTGTCCAACATGTCCACAAAACATATTACGTAAAAAATTTAAAACATTTGAATTATATTAGTTTGAGAAACATTAGTAATTTTACATAGTTTTAGAGAGTGATACTTTTTTACCATGATCAATGTATAGAAACCAATAATGGATAGTGAAGAGGTAATTAGAATTCATAGAAAAAAAATCCATTTCTATGAACATTCACATTATAATACAATATATTTTTAAATGATATATCATAAAATTGGTTTTTATCTATTGATATTATAAATAAATTTTGTATTTATTCTATTTTTGACCACAGGATTTGAAATTAACATCTCTTTCCATATACATAGATTTAATACTATTACTACCATTGAATACAGTAGTTCTCTATATATCTCTTTTTATACTCAACTGATAAAATCATTTCAAGATTATTCGAAATTTTTTTATCATTAATGATGACCCTGATTTATGTTCCATTATGATAGTCTTAAATTTTCATATATTTCATCATGTATCAAACTAGAAGATAAATTATATACATTAATAATCAAATTTTCTTAGGAATTAATGTCTTTTATCATATACATAGATTTAATATTGTTACTTCCATCCATGTCAATAGGTCATATGATATCTCTTTTTTATACTCAGATGATAATTTACTTTCTTGATTGTTCGAAAAATATAATATCATTAATTATGATTCTGATGTATGTTTCCTTTTGATAGTCATAAATTGTCATATATTTCATCATGAATCAAACACCAATGATAAATTGTATACAAAAATAATAATATTTATCTTGGAGGAAAATTTATCTTTTCATAAATAGGAAAAACTATTGACATCCAAAAAATGTGGTGGTCCTATTAGTGGCTTAGACGTAATAAACTCATATACATCATTAAGAATATTTATCTATGGTAAAATATCAATCCACGATATAACTGAACATCAGTAGTGTCCCTTATGAATGATATAACTAAACTATAAGATGTATGTCAAAGATATGGATTCTGTTATGGTGTATAAAAATTAACCATTATAGATACTCTACAAATTAAGACATCACTAATGTGAATAAATCCCCTAAATAGATAAAACATAAAAAGTATATACTTTTAAAACTAGTGTGACATATGATCCCAAGAAAAAAAAATTACGACAATATTATCATAAAAACTATAATATGATTTTCATAACCATGTAAAATTCTAATACATTATTCTTTTTATAAAATCAAAATGACATCTTTAGTGTCATCAAAAACTATTATATTGTTGGATTATACTATGGAATAAGTAAACATGGGTTTTAATGAGATTATTTATCTCTATAATATAACATTTAGGTAAAAAAGTCATTTTTATAATAGTTTAAGATCAACACAATCTATCTTCTATCAATCATTAATGTATCCCATCACTAATAACATCTCATATCCTCAATATACAAAGAATAGTCCATTGAACCATTGAATTTTGTTATAATGTTTTTAAATAATTCCATGTGTATATTTCCTAGATTAGTATGATATCTAGAATCATTTTTTAAACTTTAGAAACAAACATAGTAAATTAAATGGTATAGATAACAAATTCAACATTCGAAGTAATGATAAATCAACTCATTCTCTTGGAAACATCGTGTGTTTGTAGAAACGTTTTTTAAGGGATTAATAACATATAAACATGGCCACAATATTTTAATTTAATTTCCATATTATATAATTAAATTTCCTACTAAATATGCTTTCACTAACATAGTAAAAGAAACCTATGATAACTAACTTGATAGATCTTCATCCCTAGAATTTAAGCTATTAAATTTTGTATCTGAGGGTGAATAACTCATTTTTTCTTTGTTATATCTTACTATAAGACATAAAAAATATTTCATATAAATAATTAGTCATCAGAAGTAATATAATAAAGAAACATACTCCAATAAACCTTCTTATAGAAACACTCAAATCATTCATTCTAAATTTTACAATATTTCCTTATGGTCTAATCAAAGTAACCATTCAATGATAATGATATATATATATATATATATATCCATAAATTTAAATAAACACCATAAATACTTTATTGAAATGTTAAAACTTATAATGACTTCTATTTATATCATAATGACATCTAATTCATGGTCTACGTGGCCCAAATTCCCTATGGCCTGAAGGCCCTATGGCCCGAAGGCCTTTGATAACCCAAAGGCCCTTGAGACCCGTAGGCCCAAACCGGTATCCCAAAGGCCCAAATCGAGACCAGGAACCATGAAAATTTGTATGGGAAAATGCTATCCGATCAGCAGTGCAAGGCGGGGAGCTAGTTGATCAATGACGCAGAAGCTGGGGAGGTGCTGTTCAAGTGGGTTGGGCCTACGGGTTATGTATTGGGCATGGTATGTCCTTGGGCATTCAGGTCATGTATTGTGGGTCAGTCGGGCATTAGGTCTACGGGTCATGTACGGGTTCCCCTTCAACCCTTAAAATGGGTATTATCCATATTAATATAAAAATGAATGCATTCGGGCAATTCGAGCCATACTATTGTATGTAATATTAAAATGGATTATAGTATTGTTACAGGTGAAATGAATTCCTCATAGTTAATACCTTGAAAATTTATATAACATTTTTCAACCCATCATGATTGATATGTATTTCATATACCATATATATACAGTTTTTTGAATTCCAATATTTACCCAACAGGCGTTACATCAACTAGTGGTTTAAAAATTTTCCATATTTTTTTGGTAAATGTAATATATATTATAATCCATGTATTTATGCCATTTATAATAATATTTTTCATTATCTATATAATTTTAGGACATATGTTCGTTATCCATTAGGACTAATGTATCACCTAATATAGGGATATGAATTCAATATCACTCTTGTTCTCTAAAAATCCATATAGAATGATATAATAATCACATCTTGAGAACATTTTCTTTCCTGACATTCTATTTGGATGTTTATTATTATACAATCACTTGTGTATATTGTCCTTTAACATAATGGATTCCATTATTAATCTCACTATTTCTATTTTAAATCTATTCTGATTTAAGAAATATTTATTATATTAACAAAATTAATTTTTTATCGAAAGGGTTATATAAGTACTATTATTTAGTTTCATTATTGTACCATGTATACAATCTGTTCATGATTGGAGAATAATTTTATCTTAAGTTTTTATCTTGATAAATTCATTCTATACCCATACAAGTATGTGTCAGATTCAAAATTTTCTTTCCCAACCATAACTCAAATAGAATCTAATATGGCCCATTAAGTGTATCTAAGTTTATTCTATATTCTACTATCTAAAATTTATATCTATATAAGGATAAATATAAAACCACAAAAGTCATAATATATCTAACCATGCCTAGAAATGTTTGATTCCTCCTTTCACTCTGGCCATTCCACTAGGGTGTAAATGGATTAGTGATTGGGGAGACTATCACATAGTTATTCAATTAATAGATGAATTCACGGTTAATATATTCTCACTCATGGTCTGATTGAAGCTTCATAATTTTAATACCAAGATGAATCTCTAATTCATTTTGATATTATATAAAAAATGTAAAATTATTATGACTTTTACCATATTATGTATAAATATCATCATTTATTAATGTTATTACTAATATTAATTTAGAATGAAAACCCACCCCTTTCCTCTAATGGTAATAGATTACAGACATCAGTATAAAACAATTGTAGAAGTTATATTTCTCTTCCTATTTTTTCACATAATTTTGAATTAGTCTTCATTATTATAAATAATTGTAAATATATATATTTTGGATGACTCAATTTTTCTTAAAACCAAAATTTATGCAATTTTTATTGATTTCGTTCATTTACATTACAAATCCGTTTGTTCCATGAATTACTATGACATTATCCTTTCTCATTAAATTGGTAATTTATTTCACAATCATGTTTTTCATGTTATAGTTTTTTCATTATTTTTTGAATATGATTTATACCATATCATATTTCATCCTGGTAAAATTCAAAACATTTATTTATTAACATGATATAAAATCCTATATGGTATAAAATTGATTCCAATATAATTTTTATATTATTCGATGGTACAAAATAAAAATTATTTTACCCTTTAAATAAAAAACTATGAAATGAGAAGAAACACGATAATCCACAAATTCCTATTCAATAAAAAATGAAAAATATAGTACATGAAGATCCAACCCACTTATTAAAGTCTTCATAATTATGTTTAACTACTATATTTGAATAAAGATATTTCACACATTTCCTATATCCAATAACCAACATTAATAAGTATATTGATTTAATTAAATAAAAAATATACATGAAATAGATGAATTTACTTTAATTTTATAACCACACATGAAATTCTTTATAAATTTGAATATCTTTCCACACATAGGAAAGAAACCAACCCTTTCAATTCTCTCCCCCTTTATCATTTACATATTGATGGGATGGGTAAATGATGTCATTAATTTTAGTTTATTCATTAACCCCTTGTAATTTATCATTTTATGTTCACCATAAGTACTAAAGAGTTTATTTTAATCAAATCATTATCGTTTTAATGAAATATAAATTACAAATGATGTAATGAACTATTTTTATTTTTCATTATATAGTTTACAATTATTGAATATAATCATAGAGGGAAAGACACAAGTATAATATTTTTCAAAAGATATTGGATAAATTTTATTCATAGGGATTAGAATATATTAATGTACACAATCATATTGATCTAATGAGGTCATACATGATTAACATTATCAAATAATTAATTTGAATACTATTCTAGAGATCTTATATATATCATTCAATTCTATACCCTAATATAATTCTTGTATATGAATATTTATATTCTATGATTCCTTATCCTCATTGTTTTTCTGAAATTCATATAAATGGATTATAACATGATGCATTATAAATTTAATGTATAATAATAATATTCTATATAAGTTTATTTTTTAATTTTATTATTACATGGGGAGGCTAAACCATATTTCATAACTCCATCTCATATAGATTCTTTTCATGGTTTAGTACTATTAACAGTTAGTTGTACCACTCCTAAATATTGTCAACATTATTTCAATTATATATATATATATAATTTATCACAATTATAATGGTTTGGTCATAATTACTTATATTTGACATATAATAATTCAATTTAGTAGAGAAATACATTGTCTTTATCATCAATATTATAAAAATATTTTATTTGTTAATATTAAATTTTCTATCAATATTTTTTCAAATCCCAGTTGCCTTTATAACACCCATACAATATAAAATATGTTATAAAACATTAAATTTTTTGATACACTATCTAATAAGAATCAACAAATAAAAGAAAAAAAATTATACCTTATTATATTGAATGGAAAACATCATTAAATTACGAAAATATATTTTAAATCATCATTATAAATATTTAAAATAAGACTAAAAATGAATAGAAAATAAATTTTTTTAATGATTGATTAAAAAAAATTATTGTAATTGTTAAAATAATTTTTTAGGACATCAAAATAATTTATTAATGTATTATAATTAATTAAAAATTAATTTCAGTAAATAAATATTTAAATTCAAAGAATGATAATATAATTATTTCTGGCTAAACAAGAATAAATTGTTTGAAAATTTTTATGATTATATATTATATTTATTTTATTTAATAGCAAATTTTATAAATTTATAAATTTTATAATGTATAAATGAAATTAAATTTGGGAAATATCATTTCCAAAATCATTTTACGTTGATATTTATTAATTTTATTAAAGGGTATATTTTTAGGTGAATAGTTCATAATAGTGTTTCAAAATTATCATCACTTGCATCGAATCATTTAGATATAATAAAGAGGAAAATTTATAAATATTTTTTATTGATAAAAAATTTATTTACTAAGAAATATTATACCTTTTAAACTTTCAAATTTAAATTTCAAATCACTATCATTAATGTTAATCCTATGTAATATTTATTTTATAAAAATATTTATTTAGGATATAAACAAATTATTTGATAAATTATTTTTTTTTCACATATAGAAATTTTACAATGTAAAATGGTTCTCATATTTAGAATCATTATTGAAAATTTATTTCATAAGTGAAATTCCCTTTTTATCAATAAAAATACATTAATGAGGATGATATGTGGGTTGTCTGGTAAAATTAAATTATGGTAAAATGTTTAATTAAACTGAATAGACTGAAATATCTCAAATAAATTACAGTATTTTTGTGGATAAGTGGTGTATACAATGAAAATTCACATATCCCATTTCTATTTAAATTTATATTCCATAATTATAATTTAATGGATATTTATAAAATCCCCCCACCCATTATCAAAAAATATCCCTTATCTACCCCACATATATTGATACCATATTCCTATAGAAATAAATCATTAAAAATCTTCCATGATATAATTATTATTTTCTAACTAGGTTTTCCCTTATAAAAATACCTCCCATAAAAGGATTAATCCAATTTAAAATGGAGTTATTCAAATGAGATTGGTAAATTTCCTCACTACTAATTTTTCATTTCAATTATTTTATCTCTTCTTTTATATCATCCAAATATTTTCCACCAATGATATAATAATTACATTCATATTATAGTTATACATAGATGTTTTTATGCTAACAGAATAATCATTTTCACCCTTCATTTTAACTATTTATAAAAAAACATCACTTTGGTATATATGTGGACTATCACCTCCATGAATGATATATTTTATCATTCATAAATACCACTCATGGATAGTTAAATAGATGAAAATATAAATGATATATTATATTTTTAACGTACTTTATATCATATAAGGATAAATTTTTATGTTACATCCTTTCATTCCATCCATTGAAAAATGAAAACAACACCTCTATGTAAATTAGACTACAACCTTCATGAAGTGATCTATTCTATTTTCCCTCAATTCCATAGATGGATATTTCGATAACTGTATATTATAAATTAATATGATATTTATGAAATTACCATGAATCTAGAAAAATGATTCTCAAAATAGATATCGTAACATAAATTATTCAATATTTTGTATAGTTTTAATTAAAACTGAAGTATTATTGAATCATAGATGGTTTAAAAATAAGAATAATATTCATGAAAACATTCATAATTGAAATTCATTTTCAAATATATACACTACAAAAAATATGAAATTATGTGAATACATGGAACATGTCAATGAAAGAAATTAACTTTTTTACACATGACACTAGTTTTGATACAATGAAATTCATGACATGTGGTAATATTTTCGTTATCTCAACATTCCTTTAATGACATATTCTATGTATTCAAATAATATTATATTTTGTGTACTGTATATATTTGAATATTAATTTCAATTATGATTGTTTCCCTGAATATTATTCTTATTTTTTAAACCATCTATGATTCAATATTACTAGAGTTTTAATTAAAATTATACAAAATATGGAATAATTTATGTTATTATATCTATTTTTAGCATGATTGTATATATTTCAATTTCCATTAGGGGGATTGATTGAAATTTATCTCTGAAAACCTATCTATTTTATTACTTGAATTTTATTAATTTTGTTTTAATTACATTTTTTTATCATTCTTATCCCCATTCTTTTAAGGAATCATCGAAAAATAAATATTAAAAATATGTGTTTTATATTAATATTTTTAATTTTTCCCTTTAATGTCCATGTTCTGAAAATTGTTTTATAAATTAATTTATCTATATATAATAGTTTAAAAATGGTTATTAATATATTTAAATAATTTCTATAAAAATATTAAAATTAATATTTTAACTTTATTTCTATAGAACTCTCCATTTAATGTCATTATAAATATATTAAAAATGTTTTTATCGATTACAGTATGAATATAATGTTGTTAATTCCCATAAATTATATTTCATTTATATTAATTTCCATATTGATATGGTTATTCAATGAAGATATTATTCCAGCAATTTTATGAAATTTTATTTTTTGTGCTTTCACAAATAAAAGGATATTTCTTATTTTTTCAACATATATTTAATATACTTTATAAAACACTATATTCAATTGTTATAAAAATCTTTAATTGTTTGTAACTAGTTATTGGTTATATAATATTTTGATACCATCTAAATTAATTATCTATAAGGATTATGATTATTATTGTTTATGGATATTTTTATGAAACCTATTTCTTTCTAACAGGTCCATTATGATACGATGAATTGAAAAATATTTTTATAAACATATTAAACACAAATGTGTGGTTTTTATTATTTGATTTTTGGTCCCATAATTATATATAACCACAATGAATGGGGTTAATATTGATATCTCATAAGATAATATTAACTGGTATGGGGGAACTAAATCAATTATGGTACTTTATACCAAATGTTTATTATAATGGTAAATGAACCTAGTCCACTACATTACTCAAAAAACAATAATTTAACAATATTATATGTTATAAATAGATAAGTAAATGATTATTTATATATATTTATTTATTTTTAAGAAACAAACATTTGTCTTGTGATTGGATATTGATGAATCCAAACTCACATGGTTCATGTCTTTGCATAAAGACTTATGTCATGACAAATGATTATGGGTCAATGATTTTTAGGACCATTTTGGTATGTTATAATAATTTTATCATATATTTATAATTTTCTTCTTCTCAATTATGATGATTGACTAATATCTCCCATATGCTCCATTATATATAATCTGAGTTCACCTTTTCTTATAATTCTATTTATCAGGGTTATTTAAAAAGGTATTGATTTAGTTATTTCATGTCCTGTATGATATTAGAAAAAAATTCTTTGATATATTGAATATTGTTAGTAAATAAATTTATTTTATATCAAGTGTCCAAATATAATAATAATATATTATCATGGGATGTGTCTTATTGACAGAATTAATGAATAATCATCTACTATTATGATATATTCATGAATGTTATACACAGGTAACCATAGAATGTTTCATAGAATGAATTAGTTATTTTGGGGGTTAGGATTATAAAACATTATTGAATACAATAGGGATATTTCCAAATATAATAAATTTATCAAAAAAACTCTAATATATAGTTTCTGTGATTATTATTTAATAACATTCATGTATGGATAAAAACTGTATATATAGGATCCAAAATAGATACACCTAGGGATAAAAACCCCTAAAAAAATATCAGTTAAGTGTTGAATTGATAATAAATTAGTTCACAACAAAGATGCCTAATTTTAAATAGGTTTTTACCCGTATGGGAGATATTATTCAAATAATTAAAATTATATTTCTAATCCCTTATGAAATATTTGAAAATATTTTGCTTAGAAGCCATATATATAAATAAACTTTGAACATATTGATTAAAAGATAGATGTTTATGAATATGGTTATAAAAACCCTATTGAAATATTTTTAATAATATCATTATATTACATTTACATGTATTTTCCTCCAAATAATTTCATTATATTAGTATATAATAACGATTAGGATGAACCAAGTTAACAGTGAGGGCTAATGATAATGATGTGAATATTCTAAAGAAAAACCAAATGGGATGCAAAATGGAGTGAAAATATTCATGACAATTCCCTTACAAATTTACAATGATATGAATAATAACGAGAACCATGTTTTGCTCTTAAAAACACTATATAATAATATCATTTCTATTTATAATTTTATACGGAAACAACCATTTTCCTTTATTGGGTCTATTTATATACAAATATATAAATAATTGATCAAATCTATAAAATGATTATTTTTTTCTCTAATTCTCAGAAAATGAGAAGATTGTTTTAAATTAGTATCTTCTAGAAATTGAAGGTTATCAATGTTTTAATCATATAAAATTTCAAGCAATGAGTATGAAATTGACTACATAATCTATCATGTGTATAAAAAATAATTTTCTAATAACGAATTTCAATAAATCATCTAAACAATGGAGCATGAATTCCTATAACTATATGAGAATAATAACGATTCCACTAGAACCTATGATGAAAATTTCACCAGATGTTGAATGTAATATTTTTTATTTTTATTTTCCCTATAATGAAGATGTTTATGATTAATTTGTAGATTTTGTCTCAATATCTAAAAGACCATATTTATATGGATTTTAGTGTATATAGATATAATGTTCAAGATGATATCATGATTTTTATGAAGAGTGGAGACCCAAATGGTTCTCATTTAATGAGGATATGAAGAAAAATATATTTTTCCAAATAAATAAAAATAAAAAATACATGTAAGAAAGAATATTAATCTCCCATAATATTGGGAATGATAATAGAATTATAATTGAAATTACATTAAGGGATTATGAAAATAATTAAATTGTGAAGAATAATATCATCCTACCAATGAATGGAAAAGATACATTAATATAAATATTAATGATGAGATGAAATATAAAATAAATGCACCAACCAAACTAAAATTGTAAAATTTTTATTATGTACATTAAAAAATATATTCAAGAATCCAGGTGTTCATGATGATAATCAGAATCATCAAACTCCTATACTAAAGGGAAAAAGCAATGTCTGTATTATTAAAACTATTAATGAGTATAATGAGGGAGACATAGTGAATGATACACTTATCATTTACTCTATAAGTACATGGGTATTTCCTTATAGTTTTTTCATAGTGTTTTATAAATGAATAACATTCTAATGTTATCACATATAGTCCTCAATATTGAGATACTAAAAAATTGTGAAAAATAATATTGCTATGATGATGATATATTACGTATATTAGTATTGTATAATATAATTTTATAGAATTTAATTTCATCAAATTTTTATAATTCTTCCAATATTAGTATTTGATTTTATTTGGGGAATGTATTATCTCTCTCTATAGAGTAACCATATTAATTTCATAGGAATTGTTGTCACATTTGATATCATGAAATGACATATTATCATTTATCAGTGTGAGTATGTATATTATTCAACAAATAAATGACATTAATATACCAACTCACGAGGGGGTACATAGAAAAAGTGGGGTGACATAGACTTCATATTGAAGATATACCAATTTTTTTATAAAATAACACTGTATTTCATAAAGAGATTCCGAGTCGTTCCCAAAAATTTTAAAAATACTCTCCAATATTACTCAAAACTTATATTATACATATTTTGTAGACTCCGTAAAAGATAGCCCAAACTGAGTTGTAAGAGTAAAAGAATCACCACGATAATAACTTATATAAGGTAATCATATAACCTATTATATTACAATAGATTGAACATGTTGTTTTTGTTAAATTTAATGATGTTGAAATGTATCTTTATATTGATTTCTGAGAACATAAAAATATTACTATCGAGAACCATTATCATCTACCAAAAATTTATTTCCTTTTAGTTATATGTTTAGATAATAATTCTTTTAATTTAAGAACCATCAATAGTTATATAATCAATTAAGGTTACAAATCTATGTTCCTCAGGAGAAAAAATTATTTATAAGCTATTAAAACATTTAATTTAATGTGATTCCATTTTAACTTACCAATATCCCTACTATAATCATGGATATAATGAATAGTGTCCATATATATTACCCTGATATTTTATTGTCATTCCTTATTGGTGATATTCTCATTTATTTAAATATAATGGAAGATAAAGAATATCATATAAATATTTTTTTAAATGCCATGATTAATGATAAATTGTTTAAAAAATATAAAAAATGTAAATTATGGATACAAGAATATCACTATTTGATTATATAATAACTAACGAGGAGATATTTGTGGAACTTTTTATGACTGAGGATGGTGATTGATGGCCTAGATGAACCACGTTGATGTTGATATGTAGTTATCATTAATATGATAGATATTTCCAACTCATTTTCATCAATATATCATAGCTATCAAACCGACTAACCACATTGACTCAAAAGTAAGACATGTTATAATTAACATATATGTGGGAATAATATTTCAAAAAACTTATGTAAACATTAGCTAGTGTACCTATTCTAATAATACACAATAATAGAGAAAGTTTTATGATATAAATAATCATCAATGAGTGGTTCGGCATGTGTTGTCATGATAAATTACATAAAAATATAGTATACCTTATGAATATTGATGGTTTCTGAGAAATATTATCTGAATCGTGTTTTTTAGTTGAAATCAGTAATTTTTTATTTTCCAATTTGGGGGAATTATCTCTATGCTATAAGGAGAGAATAATATAAAGATTATAAAATTGTTTAATATATTTTGAAATAGAATGTGTTGAATATGTGCAAAAGGAGATGGTTTTATTTGATTAATGAATAAGGCTACTAAATACCATAAACACATATGATGGAGAACAAGGGGGGAAATGATATGATTTATATAGATCATGTTATATTATTAAAATTTATGATTAAAAATGACATAAAATCTTAATTGTTTTCAATGGATGAACCTTGAGATCATTAGGTATGGGGAGAATATATTTCAGGATCAAATAAAATTTCAATCATCCATCCAAATAATGATTAAGAGGAATAAGAGGAGGTTTCATAGCTGAAAAAGAATTTAATAAATTTTTAAGATTATATCGTTGAAAAAGATCAACAATCAATATTATTTAACTAGCTATGAATCCCTATAATATTATAATTGTTGAATAAATTACTGTATTAACAAATAGCTCATCATTATCTATCCATCATATATGTACAATGATTCATTATTGTCTGAAAGAGCATATATGATGGGAAAAAATTATGTAGAATATTATAAAGTATGTATCGTGATTCCCATTATGAAAGTATGTTTAATAAGAATATCAATTTCTAATGGGATTATGTAAGAATTAAAATTAACAATATTTAAATGGAAAAGAATAAAATTGGATAACATTATTAGGATTCCTTCGTATATAATTTTATTTCATATCTATTAGATAATACTTATTGATTGAATAGCATTATAGGATGTATATCAAGGATTATATAAGGCAACATCAAGAACAACTCTTTGTTTTATCTGATTGAGAGCCTAGGTTTACCTCAAAACATTGGAGAATTATTCCACAAAAAATTAATATTGTGTTGAACATTAGAATCCATGTCATCCTTAGAAAATGGTAAGTTATTCAAACCTTATAAGATATAATTATACTAGTATCTATGGAATTAAGTTGGTGTTTGTATAAACTCTTTTTTATATTGAATTTTTCATAGAAAAATAGCTATCACTCGAGTATTTATATAGCTACTTATGAATCCACACATGGGAAGATGTGGGGAAATGAATTATTCTATGTTGTATTCTGAAAACATAAGATGTTATTACATAACCTGAATGCATAAATGACATAAAATTTTATATCCATTTAGCTGGACATTAGTAGATCAAATTCATTAATAGAGTTGGGAGGTAAATCGACTATTTGGTCTAATGATCAAACGTATCACCCTAATATTTTACAGTATATATATTTTAAATTTATTTATTCTCCATGAGAGAATAATGTACATAAAAAAAATTACTTTAAAAGTGGAACATTATATTTGATAGAATATATGAAGGGAACCCCAAGATCACACAATGCTAGAAATATATTACATAAATACGAATATTATATAATAACCATCGAATTTTCAGTTACTAGTATGTTTACCGGAATTATTAAATATATATAATGGTTCAAATAATTAAAAATTTATTGATAACACCAACACTACTGTTTGTATATTCTATTAATTCTTCAAAAAATATTTTTTCATCAGAAATTATTTTTTACCACCCTTTCTAAGAAAATATTACTATTAATTTTATACACTATTAAATCATATATTTAGAAAAAATAATGTTATATTTTAAATATTTTTATTAAAGTTAGTATAGGGTGAACTTTCGTGATTTATTAAGAATTTGTTAATTTTTAATGAACTGTGAAAATTACTGCTTTTTGTAAAATAGTAATTTATTTTTAAAAATCATGTAATTGGAATGCCCAATTATTATGTGAATTTGAATTCAAAATAATTGATGTTTTATTTATTTATAGTTAGAATATTTAATTACATTTTATTTTTCTTTATAAAAAAATTATTTATAGTTTTGAGATGATGAATGAGGCTCAATAGGTTGATTAGGTGTTAGTTGATCAATAAAGGGTCCAGGTTATGTTTCATGTGTTGAAACATCCTTTTGAAGGGGTTCATGGTTTGGTGTGCACAATTTAGGTGAAACCATGTGACACCATGATGCTCGGGATGATTCTAGAAAAATTTAACATAGAATGGTTGGGTCACACACTTAGATAATGGATTGAGTTAAATCGTATATGATAGAATAATGAATCATGTTATATTTAAGAAGTTATGATACATGGAACATGGGTTGCAAAGGATTTCTGAAAAATCACGTGCCTTATAAAAGAGGGGTGGCAGTTCTGGAAAAATAGTTGGTGTGTGATTTATGAAATAGAGTGAAAAAATAGTCAGTGAAGAAGGTGTTTTATAGTAGTGGTGCACCTAGGTAGTGAACTATTTTTCCAACATTGTCAAAAAAACAATGTGATTGATGGCCTTGTAATGATCCAACCAGAACATCAGAACATGATTTGGTAAACTATGTGGAAATACAATGTGGCTTACCAGATTACATTTGAAATGTGGATTTGACTAAAATCCCCCTCGAGGATTTTAGTCCCTCCACCCTCCTTTTCCCCATTAAGTCCACACATATGGGTTCTCAAACCACTTAGTCCATATCATTACTTCAATTTGGGAGGTTTAAATCATGGTGTCTCCGTAGGTCTTGGTGTAGGATTCATCATCTGGTGGATTTTTTTCTTTCAAATTCTCCATCCTCTCTTATTTTAGAGTTTTCTATTTAGGATCTATTGAAAATTCTACATAATGCGCTGGAATTAACTATTTCTCATGGTGATATTGGTGATCCTACTTTAAGGAGATCCTGAGATGGATTCTTCATATATTCGTGAGATGTTTTATTGGGCTATGTGACCATTGTAAATATTCATAGGTTTTAAGACTTAAATTATTTTAATATACTGTTGGAGGATTATATCCAATTTGGGAATTAACCTATATGTGGATGATGTTATGATTTTGACCTTTAATGGGAGGTTATACTCAATTTTTATATAACACAATGATCAAGTGATTATTTTATAATTATTAGATGTCGGTTTTTAAATACTTAATTATTTTTGGTTATTATAATTTGTTAATTTTAGAATATTTTTCGATACTAGATCCTACGTGGTGGTGATGAGCTCAGTTGGGAGATGAGTGGTCTGAATGATTCTTAGAAGGGCCATGGAAACGTTGTCATTTTTTATAAATGTTTTGGTGAGTTTCATTGGGGAGGAAAGTGGTCTTACAGTATTACCCATAGTCCGGCAAACAGATTTTCATTTTAATGTGGTGTGTTTCTTAAATCCCAAGAGTGGCATGTTTATCCCTTTGTTTATGTAATATAGTTGGTTGACTAAGTTATCATGTGTAAGCTAGTTGGTTAGTTTATTTAAATAGATAAAAGGGGATAATGGGATGAATTTGGAAATAAAATCTTGTGACTTTTAAGGGTATGAAAATTGGTTATTTATAGGATTTGTTTAATGAAATATTATTGGGGATTTTGAAATTGTTTTAAGGATGGGCATTGGGATTTGACATGGTTATAGTATTCAAAGGTGATGGATTTGTTTCCAAATGATTCGTGTTTTGAAATGAGGTGTTTACCTAAATGTTATTTTAAATGAATTTCAATTTTTTGATTTGAATTGAATGTTTGTGGGGACTCATTAAATGGTTTCCATAGAATATGATACTCTTTGACGATGATAGGATTTTTCAAATAGGTTGACTCATGGGTGGATTTAAATTATTTAATGATAATGTTCTTTTTTTGTGTATAATTACATTTGAAAGGTTTTTGATTTTGTATATCCAGGTTTTGATTTAAAGGTTCTTTCTAACATCATAATTTTTGTAAATTAGAGTGGATTAAATGTATTGTTTTGGAATCTGATATAACGTGATGTTTGTTATAGATTTAGTAAATGTTAAATGAAATTATTTTTAATAATAATTGAATTATTTTGGATAGTCAGACATGATGTACCAAATCCCAGTTGGAATAATGGATAGATGATCCATGTTTCATAACTTGTGAATAATGGCTTTCAGATGTTATAATGATACTCTACTCCCGTGTTTTTAGTGATCGAGACTGATGGACCAGGTGCCCCTTTGCACTGTGGTTTCTAGGGAAAATATTTACCCTCCTAAACTCAAATGAATAGACATAGAATTCAATATAGAGGTTGGGATGGTCTAAAATGGAATTACAATTCTCTTTTGGATTCATGAACTTATGTTTTTTGTTTATAAACTTGTGACCTAGTGGTTGGGATGGAAGACAAGGTGTATCAAATCACAGTTGAATTATTGGACTAGGGACCGTGGATTTCTAACTAGTGACCCATGTGATATAAGGAATTTATAGATTGAATATAATGATGTGTAATTGATGTAAATTGGAAAACTTTGGAAAAAATAATAAAATATATTACATTAAATTTTGTTAACTAATGAACCCGATTTTATATAAATTCTTGTATAATGTTATTCCTTATCCCTAATGAACGTTTGTACTAATTGGTATATTAATTAAACCATATTAGTGCTTGACTACTAAAATTTACTCACATAATTATCTGTAATCAATTTCATATGGGCACCTATGAAGCTCTAACAAATTTATTGTTTGAAAAGGATATGGTTTATGGTTTTTTTATTTTTACATGGTTTGGCATGATAGCTCAAATAATATCACGAATTTGTATTATTGTGGATTAGTGATATTGTGGAGGATTTTTTTAGTTTCTATTAGTATGGTATTTTATGTTATTGAACCACTAGGATGTGGGATGTATGTAAAACAGGGTCGTTTGGGAACTTATTACATTGAATATTATTATAGCATGTTTTTGTTTATTTAATATTTTTTCTTACAATGATGTGTATGATATTTGATTACTTACACTTGGTTTAGGATGCTTATAAGGGGGTAATCTCTCCTGACATTTTATCTCCCATACTACAATTTGGCAGCCTCTAGTGTACGAGGAGGTGTACTTGGGGTCATGTGGTGATATGACATTGGGAATCATTTTAGTGGATCCAAGACAGGGTATTTATGAAGTGGTATTAGTGGTGTTTACATTCAATATTTTTTTTATTTGTGATTTGGTAGACCTGAGATATTGGCATCTTTTAGAGCTCATAATAGATTCTATATTACTGCATCATGAACACCTATTCTGATGTGAGGACTATGTTACCAAGAACTCGGTTTTTTATTCTAGATTATGATGTTATAGTTGTTGTTGATTTTCACTTCGAGCATCACACATGTTGTTTCAATTTGATGACCTATAAGGGATTTCTGGTTTTTGGAAAATTAAAAAAAGTGTACTGATATGGTTTTTACACATGTTCTGCGTAGAAAATAAGAATCGCATGCATCATGTTATGAATGAAGAATCCACATGTTATAGGCCTACTGTTATGTGATTATATATATATTTTTATAATGTATGGTTATATGGATATATAATGAGACACTCAATGAGGAAGATATTTTTGTCCTTGAGCACAGTGGCTGAAGTGACCCTGGTTGTTCATTATGGTATGAGTAAGTGATAGATGGACCCCTTTTTGGTGGTTTTAGTGGGATGTCTATAGTATGTATAGGAATTCCATGGAGCAGTTTAAAAAATATATTCTTGGTGGTGGATTTCTCCCTAGTAGTTGTTTGTTTGTTCGTTTATGACACTATTATGATGTGAAACCATAGAGGATAGTGTTTTTTCTTGATAATGTCATGTGTTGATGATATGGGTGCATGTTTCATTCCTCACAAGTTATGTCCTTCAACGTGATGGAATAGAAATTGGGTGATGGAACATTATACCCTCATTAACATTAATCCATTTTTGGGAGTTGCTGTTACATGGTTTTTAAGGGTGACATTGAGGGGGGGGGGGTCGTCAGTTTTTGTGTCCCCTTGGGATCATATGTTAAAGATGAATGTTTTGGAATTTCAAAAATAGTGCATGATGGTGAAAACTAATATGTTATTTCAGATTAAGATCCCAATTACTTTGAGTAACAAGAGATGAGTGTTATTGTTATAGCATTGTGGATGGTTTCTAGAGGTGATTAATTTATTGGGATCTTTGTTATGGTGATGATTTCTTAGGAAAGAAATTCTTGGTGGGTTTGAGATAGCTCGGATGGACATGATTACATTGGGTGATGATTTTACAAATGATATCATCCTAGAATGATTGAAGATAGAGACATATAAAGGTGTCTGGTTAACCTGTGGTGTAACAAACTAGGAGTGTGGATGATTTTGTAGTGCATGTGGTTTCTTTTGTAAGTACTGGTTTGGTGAATGGGGAGATTATCTATAAAAACCTCCAAGATTTTGGTGAGATAATTGGTGACCTTCTTGGATCTTAGAAAAAATATACATGAAAATAAATACATGTGTGTATATTATATTATATTTTGGTTTGATTTAAAGAATCATGGATGTTATATTCAAGGATATGTGTTTGTTTTGTCGTGTAGGAGGAAGTGGACCATTAAATATTTATAGGTGAGGTCCCAATGGGGGGCATCATGTCAAAAAACCCATTGGGGTTGTTATTGGATGATGGGGATGGGAGACTTTTTATGTTTTGTTTGGCCACTCAGGTGAGGGTGATAACGACACCATCAATTCATGATTATGTCGTGGATGGATAGTGGGATGAAGTAGCTGAGGTTGTTTGTGTGAGTTTCTATGATGTATCAGTTGTGGGGGTTACACCATAGAGCATAAAGTGTGGAAGGTTAGTGAAACTTGTCTTGGATCGGTCTTGGTGGCACTTTGATTCCAATTAGTAATAATTGAGGTTCTTTCTTAGATGTTCAAGGTAATGAAAATAGGAAATCAGATGCAATTGATGATCGATCCAAGTATGGACTTTGCATCAGTGTGGGTTTGAGAAGAAATTTTATGTTATTATTCCAGATATGATTTTTTATGTGGTAGGACATGAATATATGTTTTAGTCTGTAGAATACTTGAATAGGAAATATCATTGTGGGTCAGGTGTGGACTCCAGTGGGCGTGATTGGGTGGTTTTGGAATACCATTCTGAGTGATGTAAATGTGATCGTGCGATATTTAAATGATCTAAAAGGTGTATTTGGGAACATTAAAAATTAGACCTTGGAGGATATTATGATTGTGAAGATCATAGTGTGTGGTTGTGGAAGGTTTCAATCTATGTACGGTGTTCCATTTTGTGAATAGAAAATTCATTTCTCTTTGAGTTGGGATTTTAATGAAAATATGTTTATTCCTTTTTTATTAGATAGTAAGCATGAATCCATTCCAATTATTCCTGGATCTAGGTGTATTTTAGATCACAAGTTTGAAGTTTATTCAGGTGTTCTGGTTTAGATGGTTTCAATCATCAAATGTTGGAGAATGTATATTGAAGATTATAGTGGTGAGGACCATATCCCTCGTGGGTGATTGAGTGATGGTGTAATCAATGTTCTAGTAAGATGTGGCATGGGTAAGTACCATATAGGTGTTTTTGTTTTGGAAATAGGTTTTTTCTTGGAGTTTTTGTCTATCAAGGGCCTTGAGTTAGATTTATTATCCTTGTGTTATTTCAGGGTATCGAAATCCTAACAAGGATTCCAATTAAAAACATAGTCACTGATATAGGTTAGTTGGTCCAGATGGACGACTATCGAGGATTCTCAAGGATATTAAGTGATGTAGTGGGGAGGTTTCAAGATTCCACATTCATATGTATCAAAAATTTCTTAATTGTTTATAATTTTGTTTACCAGGTGGTTTGAATAAGTATTAATGAGTTAGAATAGATTCATGAGAGTTTTAATTATTTATAATCATTTTAATATATAATTAATGATGCTCGAGTGGTAGAAAATGTGTTTTTTGAAATTTTGGAGGTTTCATGTTCACATTCATGAGTTTTATAACCCTGTAGAATGGGTGAATGGTTTGGTGTTCATATATAAAGAGAATCATTATGAAACCTTGTTGAACTAATGATTTATAGTTAATTTTTAATATATAATGGTTCTATAAAAGAGTTAGAGAAATGTTGGAGGTAAACTATATAAGGGAAAAAGGATGAACCATGCAAGGATGATGATGTTATGAGTCATGTAACATGGGCAGCTCACAGTTTCAGAAAAACCATGAACCCTTCTCCAGAGGGGAGGAAGTAATTACATCATAATAGGCACATGGGTTTTTAAAACATTGGATATGAACATGTAATGTTGATGGTTTTGTAAACTAGGGGTGTACTGGGTCATTTCATGTTTTTGTCATCCAGGAGACCAAACATGTGATTAGTGGCCATGGACAATGACAACTGCATAGTTGGTTTGTGGTTTGGAAAATCATGAGTCTAACCATATTTCATAGAAAAAATGGTAATTTGACCCAAAGTCCCCCCATAATATTTTTCAGTCCCACCACCCACCTACTTCTCCATCGTAGTTGCATGATCCCAGTGGTTATGAAATCAGTTCCTCCCATTCCATCATTCATATTTTTTTGGTGAAATCATGATATTTTTTCAAATACATGGGTATGTTTCATCCTCTGGTGGATTCATTTTTTATTATTCACCCTCCAATAATATATTATTGTTCTCCATGTTATGTTTTCTTTATGGTTCCACTAGATCATTGTCGAATAATAATTT
Organism: Viscum album; assembly: GCA_963277665.1. Taxonomy (NCBI): domain Eukaryota; kingdom Viridiplantae; phylum Streptophyta; class Magnoliopsida; order Santalales; family Viscaceae; genus Viscum; species Viscum album. Next base: position 1,016,546,777 of record OY728133.1, on the reverse strand, counting down.
TCTCTTGAGGGATTTTTCATCATGTATATAAAAGTTCATTATATGGATTATTCATTTCATAACAATGTGTTTCATTAAGTTATGTGACCACTATAGAATTGTTACTGTCATGACCCGTCCTCGGGGCCCGTTTTGTGACTACACCAAGCCCGCATTCTATAGGCTAGGTGCTGGAGACTAGCACCACAGGTGAATCCTTAATAAAAGGGAAGGCATTGCCTTTAACCCTGTAACACACATAGTCTGGACACAAGCAGTGGGAGAAACAACTACTAGTTTAGGAAAGAAAAGTGTGCTGAAAGTAACTGGGCCAGAAAACCAACCCAACTGAAAAACAAGTATATGTACAAGTAAAAAGGGAAAACAGCTCCCGGATCATCCACCGGGGAATCCTACCTGAAGGGTAGGTGAAGAACATGAAAAACTCATCCTTGAAGTACGTGTTGTCTAGTACATCTCTGAGAAGCCTCCCATCTGTCACCCTCAGCCTAAATCACTGATTACTGTCGTCTACATAGAACACAACAAGGTGTGGGCGAACCCTGGGCAGGGTTAAGTATAAAAATAATCAGTAGGGGACCTCGAGACCTCTGATGTTCTCCCAGAATCCACCAAGGATAAACCAAAAAAGAAAGATACAATCCCGATGTACCAACCAACCCTACATAGGTATATGACCATACATATACCTAATTTACCAGTCACAGTCCAGCTCCAACTCTCGAGCCCAAGCACAACCCAGTCCACAATGGAAGTAAAGTCTATCACATCAATGATAATGATTGAAAGGAAAGACTCATCTCACAAAGGTAAACAACACAAGAAGAGGGGTAAAGATGATTATATGTATCATCTGAATCATCTCCTCTGTCAAACCCACGTAGGATCCTGGAACAATATCAGTGTTGTCGAACCCACGTAGGATCCTGGTAAAGAAGTCATCACTGTCATACCCACAGAGGATCCCGATACAGAAGTCACCACTGTCGAACCTATGGAGGATCTCGATACAGAATTCATCATTGTCGAACCCATAGAGGATCATGGTACAATATTGTCGCTGTCGAACCCACGAAGGATCCAGTTATCTCTGTCGCAGCCCGCCATAGGGTTCCCGGACACAGCATGCTCGATTCCGAGAGGGTCCGCTCCTCAAGCCATGTTTCGATACATAAAATACCATTAAAACTTGATTTTATGTATCCCATTGTCTTGTATCATCATAAGGAACCCAACGCGACAGATGGCGTGTCAATCGGATGCCCGATCTGTGAGTTATTGTTGTTTCTGTTCGAGGGGCCCGGTGGATTTTTAGGCTCAAACCAACCCGACTATACTCCAACTGTGTCTGAACCTCAAGTGGAGTATTACAAAAGAATCTTCTCTCTCCATGAATTCTATCATCATAGACGGTTAATCGATCAGACACCTGTTTCCCAAGATACGGTCTAAAAGGTGTAAATGGCCATAGCGGGTCCGGGTCCTATCCGACCCAGTCGGACTAACCCGGTCGGCGGGTGCGGCCTAACCCGAGTGGTCAGCCCAGCCCGAGTTGGCGGCCCGAACCAAGGGAGTGGCCCGGCCCGAAGGCGCTGCACGGCCCGAAGGTGCGACCCGGGCTGAGGGCGGCCCGAGATGAGGGTGACCCTGGCGGAGGGTGGCCCGGGCTGAGGGCGGCCCGGGCCGAGGGAGGCCCAGGCCGAGGGTGGCCCGTCCAAAGGGCGGCCCAGCTGTGGTGGCCTGGCCCGTGGTGGCCCGGCCAAAGGGAGGCCCGACGGTGGAAGCCCGACCCTGTCACGACCCGTCCTCGGGGCCCGTGCCGTGACTACCCCAAGCCCGCCTTCCATAGGCCAGGGGCTGGCGACTAGCACCAAGGCGTAAATCCCGGTAAAAAGGGAAGGCATTGCCTTTGTAAAGTAAACAAACACCACAGAGTAAGCAAGAGGAAAGTAAACACTAAGTAAAAACAGATTACAACTGAAAGTGTGGAAAAGTAAATGGGCCAGTATACAAACCCAAACTGAAACTTAAGTACAACTCGAAAGGGAAAACAGCAACTGTAATGTAAAAGCTGCAACACCGAGCTGTCCACTGGAAATCCCACCTGAAGGATGGGTACAGATAGCTCCACTGCACCACAGGTCCCGTCGTCCGCTCCGAACACGTTCCTCCCAGTGGTCCACCTCCAGGTACCGTCCTGATCTGCAAGCCTCAACCAAGATCAACGCTGTCTGTCGTCTGCAACCAACACAACATAGTACGGGCATAGCCCGTGCAGGGGTGAGTATAAGCTACTCAGTAGGGACCTCAAGACCCTTGAAGGTCTCTCGAAATCCACGAAGGATAAACCACAAAGAAAGGTACAATCATGAAGTAACAACCGACACTGCTTAGGTATATGCCCATACATATACCTAAGTCATCAATTTCAAATACGCTCCAACCTCCGAGCCCAAGTACAACTCAGTCCACACAGTAAAGTAAACGTATTCCACACAGGAAAGCAAAACGTAATCCACACAGGATAGCACAACACAATCCACACATGAAAGCAACAGGATTCAGCTCACACAGGTATACTTCTTCGAAAGACGATGAAGATGATCTCTGATCCATCTAAGTCGTCGAACCCACGAAGGATCGATAGGTAACTAACCCCCGCAAAAGACCCACACAGGATCGGGCCCACATAGGACCTGTAGGCGCTGGTTCACACAGGACCGCTGAGCGCAAATACCCACACAGGATCAGACCCACACAGGATCAGGCCCACACAGGACCTGTAGTACTGATCCACGTAGGATCGCTGAGTGTTGTAGTCGTCGTCGTCGTCGAATCCACAAAAGATCTCTGTACTCTCGTCGTCGCAGTCATAGTAGCAGTAGCAGTAGCAGTAGTAGTCACAGTAACAGTCGCAGCCAGCACTAGGGTTCCCGCACACAGCAAGCTTGTACAGGAGGATCCGCTCCACGAGCCGAGAGGCTGATACATCAACTGTCAGAAAGTCCAGAGTTGATGTATCCAAAAGTTGTGTATCGTCAACAGGAACTCAACGCAACGGACGGCGCGTCGATCGGACGCCCGGTCTGAGAGTTATTGGCTTTTTCGTCCTAGGGGCCCAGTTGGTTTTTAAGGAAAAACCATCCCGACCGTACTCCACCTGCGTCCAAACCTTGGGTGGAGTATTCCAAAAGATCCGTCTCACTAAGAGTAACACAACAAAGATGACGGCACATCAATCAGACGTCTGTAGCTCAAGATATGAGTGTTTCCGCTCCGAAGGCCCGGTTGGTTTTGTGAACGAACCAACCCGGCCGAACTCAAAATACTCCAAAACTTTGAGTGCGATATACCGAATTGACCGCCTCGATCCAAGGATCGCGTAGCTACTGAAGGTTCCTCAATCGGAAGTCCGTGGCTCAAGTTATGGCCAAAAGACCGAAGTCAATTCAAAAACGGGGGGTCCGGGTCCGGGCCGACCCGGCCCGACCCCCCCTGGGTCGGCCCGAACCGGGTCGACCCGACCCGGGTCCGGCGCGGCGGCGCGGCCCGGTGCGGCCCGGTCGGTGGCAGCGCGGCCTGGCGCCACTGGGGTCACGCGCGGGGGGCAAGGCCCCCGCTTCCTGCTGGCGGCGCGGCTTATAGCCACGCCTTTTTTGGAGAACCGGCCCCCATCGTGAGGGCCTGCTTGAGGGAAACCGGGGGGCTCCTGCCCCCCCCCCCCCCTTAACGAAACCGCCCCCCTCATAAATGGGTGGGGCTTTAGAGATGACTGGGGGAATTAATTTCCCCCGCTCTTTGACCTTCCGGCCGGCCCACCTGGCCGGCCGGTTTTCTTCAACGGGACCGGAAAAGCCGGTCCCCTTCTGGTCTCCGACGCCGGCGGCCCGGCGAGCCGCCGGTCCTCTCGTCCCGCCGCGGCCCGGAACCGGCCGCGATGTTCGTCGTCCGGCGCGGTGCGACGGCATCACGCCCCTCCGCCGTGGCCCCGCTCCGGTCGCTGCTCCTTTGGTTCCCTTCGACGCGGCGCGACAGTGTCGCGTTCTTGATAATCCATCCACGGTGAAACGTGACGGCGTCGCGTAAATAAGCCGGGCGATTCCCGCGTGGTGCGACAACACCACGCCTTCCCGTTCATCAGAAGATTATACAAATAACCAAGAACAAAGGAGGGGGAATTCGGCCGTGTTTGTGCGGTCTGACCCACCTCTCATTAGATGATAACTCTTAAATATTTAATTACAAATTATCATTCTACAACCAAGAACGAGAGTAAGGAAATAAACCACAACAAACCCCTACCTTGGGTTCAAGTTCGAAGATCGTCAGCGACCCGCGGAAGACGACGTCGCGGAGGTCGGGCGTCGCGGAAATCGTTCATCAAATCCGATAACGAAGAGGTACGTCCGAAGAGGTACGTCGTTGGCGAATCTTCGTAAGCCGACGAAGGAAGTTCGAGGAGGAAGCGGTGTTCCCTTTCGTTGACACGGAAGGCGTCGTCGATCTTCGGATACAATCGGCTACGAAGAAGAGAGGAGCGGCGTTCTTCGTCGGAGCTTGAAGGTTCTTCGCATTCTTCGTCAAGCTTGGAGAAGAAGGATAAGGCTTCAAATCTCTCACGGGGCTAGAGAATTCTAACCAAATAAAATAATCTAAGAGATTATTTTATTTACTCAACCAAACCTTTTGAATTTCATAGGTTTGAAAAAGATATAACAACTCAACTCAATTAATAAGCTAAGTTGTCAATTCATTTAAAAGGGGAGTTAAGAGAGTTTTGAGAGGAGATGGAAAGTTGGGTTTCGTGTGGGCCCCACCACACTTAATCCTCCCAAGGGAGGTTAAGTGGATGTGGGTCCCACCATTAACTTCCTTTGAGAGGAGTTAACCAACAAGAAAGAAAAATGAAAAGTGTTCCACATTTTTATTTAACTTTTTATAATTCTCCCAAAAACTAACTTTCGTCCCGCAATAAACGCAACTACGAAAAAGGTCTCCTTAAGCGAATATCAGCGCTGCGAGTTCATCGGTGCCCTCGAAATTTGATTCCGGGCACCGGTTCAAAAGTTAGAAATTCCCGCTCGTTCTTTCACTGAACGTACCCGAGCCAAACTTCAGAAATTGATTCCGGGCACTCCGGGCCCTGGAATCAGGTGCCGTTAGAAACCGCGCTCTTGTAAAATTCCAAAGAAAATTAAAAAAACTTTCCCTTGAATTTTACGGGTCTTTACATTACTCCCACCTCAGGGCTTTACGTCCCCGTAGAGATACATCAAAAACTAGGGAAACAAATGACGGTACTGAGCACGCATCTGAGCCTCCCCCTCCCATGTGCTCTCCTGGAGGTTCCCGTGCTGCCATCTGATGCGCATAGGAGGAATCGATCGCCCACGTAGGACCCGCTCCTGTCGATCCTCTATCTCCACCGGGACCTCTGTAAAAGTCGCCCCATCGTCAACGTCAAGCTCCCCAGGGTCAATGATGTGCGTCGGGTCATGCACGTATCTCCTAAGCTGGGATATGTGGAAGACGTCGTGCACCCAGTGCAACTGAGGTGGTAGAGCCAGGCGATAAGCCACCTCGCCAACCCTGCTGAGGACCTGGAAGGGTCCGATGAAGCGCGGAGATAACTTGCCGCCTCGGCCAAATCTCCAAATACCGCGTCGAGGTGAGACCCGCAAGAAGACGTGGTCACCATCCTCGAACTCTAGTGGCCTCCGCCTCCTGTCAGCATATGACTTATGCCGGCTCTGAGCTGTCCTCATCTGTTCCTGGATGACCTGGACCTTCTCTGTCGTGGCCTGAACCATCTCCGGTCCCACAAGTACAGACCCCCCAGGGTCTATCCAGGACAAAATAGATCTACAAGGTCGGTCGTACAACGCCTCGTACGGTGCCATCCCGATGGTGGAGTGGTAGCTGTTGTTGTACGCAAACTCCACCAAGGGTAGGTGGTCTTCCCAGCTACGACCAAAGTTGAGGACACATGCGCGGAGCATGTCCTCGAGAGTCTGAATGGTCCTCTCCGTCTGACCATCCGTCTGAGGGTGAAAGGCTGAGCTCAGACGTAGCTGTGTCCCGAACGCCTCCTGTAACCCCTTCCAAAGCCGGGAGGTAATGCGAGCATCTCGATCGGAGATGATAGATGATGGCACGCCATGAAGCCTCACAATCTCCTGAACGTAGAGACGTCCCAAGCTCTCCACTGAGCCCTTCTCTCTGATGGGTAAGAAGTGTGCCGACTTGGTGAGTCGGTCAACAATTACCCATATAGAGTCGTGACCTCTGGAAGTGCGTGGAAGTCCAGTCACGAAGTCCATAGATATGTCGTCCCACTTCCACTCTGGAACCTCCAAGGGTTGTACCAAGCCTGCTGGTACCTGATGATCTACCTTCACCTGCTGGCAGGTGAGGCATTGAGAAACGAACTCTGATATAGCCTTCTTCATGCCCGGCCACCAGTGCTGTCGTCTGAGGTCCTGGTACATCTTCGCCACTCCAGGATGTACCGCCAAAGGAGAAGTGTGAAACTCTCTCAGCACTTCCTCTCGCAAGGTGACTGGTACCATGGTACGTCCTATGAAAAGGATTTCATGCTCTGATCCAAGGGAGAAACCATCAGGTGTCTGTCCCGAGGATATCTGTGCACGCCGTGTCTCACAGTCAGCGTCCTCACACTGTGCCCCTCTGACCCGCTGTAGTAGAGGAGGGGTGACTGTGAGAGACTGGAGGAAGGCTGGTCCATCTCTATCCATGAAGGATATCTGCAAAGAGACTAGCTGCTTCGTCGCCTCCTCAAGTAGTTGAATGCCTGTCCTCCTGCTGAGGGCATCGGCTACTACGTTCCCCTTTCTCCTTAACGTACGGCAAAGCTGCAAAGATTTCTCCTTTGCCGAAAATTGAAATCCGGTATCATCCCCTGGATAAACCACGTTCCTTTCCTAATACAGTCAATCCCGTCATGATTAGTTAATTCATGGCATGGATGACGTCGTAAGGCCTTGACGCTGCTACCAAGAGATCCAACTATTACTCTCGCCTCCAAGGGGTGAGTCACACTGTCGGCATCATTGTGTGGTCACTAGGTTTCCTCCAGTGAGAATCTCGCAAGTGAGGGTCAAGTCAACAGTTTTTAACCGGCACCTCTTAGTAAAAACAAACAAAAGACAAGAAAACAAAAGTCACCAAGGCAAGTGTCATTTAATACTTCAACTCAAAGTAGTAGGACACAAGGCATCACAAACTACGAAGCCAGAGGCATTATGGGCAAAGGCCTCTAGGCCTGGAGCTAGTCCCGAACTAGTCCACCCGCTTCCGGAGCTCCATGATCGTAAGCTTCAGCTGCCTGAAGCTGTGCTCTTCCCTGAGGTCGGGGTGGACCTCCTGCTGGTGGTGGTGGTAGAGCCTCAAAGCGTCGCCCACCACCTGCTTCTCGGCCATCTCCTCTTCCTCGTCCTTCTGTTCCCTGCGGACTTCCACGGTCGAACCACTGCCTCTGCCTAGGTGGTTCCTCAACCGTCTGCTGCTCCTCTGCATGGCGGGTCGGGCAGTCACGAGCCATGTGGCCTTGCCCGCCGCATGCATAACATTGTCTTCCACTCGAAAGACTGTCTCCGCGCTGTGTGCCCCGCACTGCTGAGACAGTGTCCTGAGGTCGTCTACCTGAAGGTCTCGTCTGCCTAGACCCCTGAGTCATCCGTCGACTGCCTGCTGCTGATGACTCTGCCATGTGCCGCCCTGCGGTGGGTCTCGGCGCTGGTGTAGACTCAGCAAGGAAGCTCTCGATCAAAAGGGCCCGCTCCAGTACTCCTGTCTGAGTCGGTATGCTTAGGGAGATCAGCGATGCCCTGATCTCGTGTCTCAAACCCTGCTCGAAGGTCCGGGCCCGGAAGAATGGGTCCCGTACCATGTCGGTCGAGTAGCGCGAGAGATCAGTAAATCTTTCCGAGTACTGAGCGACCGTCATGCTTCCCTGCCGCAGCTGGAGAAGCTCCTGGATACGCACCACACGAAGGGTGGCTGGGACGAACTCTGAGCGGATGAGGCTCTCAAAGTCCGTCCAAAGAAGAGATGCCTCATCGTGCACCTGGAGCATCAAGCTCCACCATCGTCCTACTGCTGCGTGTAGTAGGCTCGCAGCGAGGATCACCATGAGGTCTGCTGGTGTCCTCACTATCCTAAACACACGTACCACTGCCTCCAGCCAGTCCTCTGCTGCCTCGGGATCCGTCTCCCCGCGAAACCTGGGTGGTCGCTGGCGCTGAAACTCATGCAGTGCGCTGAGGCGACGTGCATCGTCAGCGGCTGGTGCTGGAAGTATCAGTGGCTCGACGGGTAGAGCTACCGCTGGTGCCACTACTGACAAAGGGCCCTGCACCGAGGCCTCGTCACTCGGTGGGCTATCGTCACACTCGACTCTCAAAACCCTAGATGGCTGCCGTCGTGGGGCCATCCTGAAAAGGAATCAGGTGCGCCACGGTCAGAACATTATACCTAGTGAGCTTCTATAAGTAATCACAAAGAAAACTTTGACACACACATGCAATCAATGTTTTCGTGCATTAAGTCGAAAATCAGAAGTCAGGGTCCTGGTGTACGGATACGTCGGCTGCCGCACAAACACTAGACTCCCTGGACTGATAACCACACTCAATACGCTAAACATTATTGCTTCACATAGAAAAGATCAGAGTTCACGTAGAACTGAACTCCTCTGATACCAATTTGTCACGACCCGTCCTCAGGGCCCGTGCCGTGACTACCCCAAGCCCGCCTTCGATAGGCCAGGGGATGGCGACTAGCACCAAGGCGTAAATCCCGGTAAAAAGGGAAGGCATTGCCTTTGTAAAGTAAACAAACACCACAGAGTAAGCAAGCAGAAAGTAAATACTAAGTAAAAACAGAGTACAACTGAAAGTGCGGAAAAGTAAATGGGCCATTATACAAACACAAATTGAAAGTAAAGTACAACTCGAAAGGGAAAAGAGAAACTGTAATGTAAAAGCTACAACACCGATCTGTCCACAGGAAATCCCACCTGAAGGATGGGTACAGATAGCTCCACTACACCACGGGTCCCGTCGTCCGCTCCGAACACGTTCCGCCCAGTGGTCCACCTCCAGGTACCATCATGCTCTGCAAGCCTCAGCCAAGATCAATGCTATCCATCGTTTGCAACCAACACAACGTAGTGCGGGCATAGCCCGTGCAGGGGTGATTATAAGCTACTCAGTAGGGACCCCAAGACCCTTGAAGGTCTCTCGAAATCTACGAAGGATAAACCACAAAGAAAGGTACAATCACGAAGTAACAACCGACACTGCTTAGGTATATGCCCATACATATATCTAAGTAATCAATTTCAAATACGCTCCAACCTCCGACCCCAAGTACAACTCGGTCCACACAGGAAAGTAAACGTATTCCACACAGGAAAGCAAAACGTAATCCACACAGGATAGCACAACACAATCCACACAGGAAAGCAACAGGATTCAGCTCACACAGGTATACTTCTTCGAAAGACGATGAAGATGATCTATGATCCATCTAAGTCGTCGGACCCACGAAGGATCGATAGGTAACTAACCCCCGCAAAAGTCCCACAAAGGATCGGGCCCACATAGGACCTGTAGGCGCTGGTTCACACACGACCGCTGAGCGCAAAGACCCACACAGGATCGGACCCACACAGGATCGGGCCCACACAGGACCTGTAGCACTGATCCACGTAGGATCGCTGAGTGATGTAGTCACCGTCGTCGAATCCACACAGGATCTCTGTACTGTCATCGTCACAGTCACAGTAGCAGTAGCAGTAGCAGTAGTAGTCACAGTAACAGTCGCAGCCAGCACTAGGGTTCCCGCACACAGCAAGCTCGTACAGGAGGATCCGCTCCACGAGCCGAGAGGCTGATACATCAACTGTCACAATGTCCAGAGTTGATGTATCCAAAAGTTTCGTATCGTCAACAGGAACTCAACGCAACAGACGGCGTGTCGATCGGACGCCCGGTCTGAGAGTTATTGGCTTTTTCGTCCTAGGGGCCCGGTTCGTTTTTAAGGCAAAACCAACCCGACCGTACTCCACCTGCGTCCAAACCTCGGGCGGAGTATTCCAAAAGATCCGTCTCACTATGAGGAACACAACAAAGCTGTCGGCACATCAATCGGACGTCCGTAGCTCAAGATATGAGCGTTTCCGCTCCGAAGGCCCGGTTGGTTTCGTGAACGAACCAACCCGGCCGAACTCAAAATATTCCGAAACATTGAGTGCAATATACTGAATCGACCGTCTCGATCCAAGGATCGCGTAGCCGCTGACGGTTCGTCAATCGGAGGTCCTTGGCTCAAGTTATAGCCAAAAGACCGAAGTCAATTCGAAAACGGGGGGTCCGGGTCCGGGCCGACCCGGCCCGACCCCCCCCCCCCTAGGTCGGCCCGAACCGGGTCGACCCGAACCAGGTCGACCCCACCCGGGTCCGACCCAACCCGGGCGGCGGTGGTCCGGTGCGGCAGCGCGGCCCGGCGCGGCGGCGCGGCCCGACCGGCGGCGGCGCGGCCTGGCGCCACTGGGGTCACGCGCGGGGGGCAAGGCCCCCGCTTCCTGCTGGCGGCGCGGCTTAGAGCCGCGCCTTTTTTGGAGAACCGGCCCCCATCGTGGGGGCCTGCTTGAGGGAAACCGGGGGGCCGCCTGCCCCCCCCCCCCTTAACGAAACCGCCCCCCCTCATAAATGGGGGGGGGCTTTAGAGATGACCGGGAGAATTAATTTCCCCCGGTCTTTGACCTTCCGGCCGGCCCACCTGGCCGACCGGTTTTCTTCAACGGGACCGGCAAAGCCGGTCCCCTTCCGGTCTCCGACGCCAGCGGCCCGGCGAGCCGCCGGTCCTCTCGTCCCGCCGCGGCCCGGAACCGGCCGCGGTGTTCGTCGTCCGGCGCGGTGCGACGGCACCGCGCCCCTCCGCCGCGGCCCCGCTCCGGTCGCGGCGCCGTTGGTTCCCTTCGACGGGGCGCGACGGCATCGCGTTCTTTATAATCCATCCACGGCGCGACATGACGGCATCGCGTAAATAATCCGGGTGATTCCCGCGTGGTGCGACGGCACCACGCCTTCTCGTTCATCAGAAGATTATACAAATAACCAAGAACAAAGGAGGGGAAATTCGGTCGTGTTTATGCGGTCCGACCCCCCTCTCATTAGATGATAAATCTTAAATATTTAATCACAAATTATCATTCTAGAACCATGAACGAGAGTAAGGAAATAAACCACAACAAACCCCTACCTTGGGTTCAAGTTCGAAGATCGTCAACGACCCGCGGAAGACGACGTCGCGGAGGTCGGGCGTCGCGGCAATCGTTCATCAAATCCGATGACGAAGAGGTACGTCCGAAGAGGTACGTCATTGGAGAATCTTCGTAAGCCGACGAAGGAAGTCCGAGGAGGAAGCGGCGTTCTCTTTCATTGACACGGAAGGCGTCGTCGATCTTCGGATACAATCGGCTACGAAGAAGAGAGGAGTGGCGTTCTTCATCGGAGCTTGAAGGTTCTTCGCGTTCTTCGTCAAGCTTAGAGAAGAAGAAGGAGAAGGCTTCAAATCTCTCAAGGGGCTAGAGAATTATAACCAAATAAAATAATCTAAGAGCTTATTTTATTTACTCAACCAAACCTTTTGAATTTCAACGGTTTGAAAAAGATTAAACAACTCAACTCAATTAATAAGCTAAGTTGTCAATTCATTTAAAAGGGGATTTAAGGGAGTTTTGAGAGGAGATGGAATGTTGGGTTTCGTTTGGGCCCCACTACACTTAATCCTCCTAATGGAGGTTAAGTGGATGTGGGTCCCACCTTTAACTTCCTTTGAGAGGAGTTAACCCACAAGAAAGAAAAATAAAAAGTGCTCCACATTTTTATTTAACTTTTTATAATTCTCCCAAAAACTAACTTTCGTCCCGCAATAAACGCAACTACGGAAAAGGTATCCTTAAGAAAATATCAGTGCTGCGAGTTCATCGGTGCCCTCGGAATTTGATTCTGGGAACCGGTTCAAAAGTTAGAAATTCCCGCTCGTTCGTTCACTGAACGTACCCGAGCCAAACTTCGGAAATTGATTCCGGGCACTCCTAGCCTCAGAATCAGGTGCCGTCAGAAACCGCCCTCTTGTAAAATTCCAAAGAAAATTAAGAAAAAATTTCCCTTGAATTTTACGGGTCTTTACAGACCCGTATCGGCCTGACCGAATGATGGCCCGGCCCGAGGTGGCCCTGCCGGCCACGCGTGGGGGGGGGGGGGGTTCCACGCCCCTCCCACTTTGTCGAGCGGAACCAGTGCATTGTGCCAATTCAGAAGCCGAGGGAACCAGGTTGTCCCGCTTTTCTGGATTAATGGCAGATGGTCGGCACTGCTCCTCCACCGCGGCGAGACGGCGCCACAGTCATCCTTCCATCCGCACAGTGTGTTGGCACCGTGCCACCACCACCACGACCCGACCTAGCTGCGGCCTTCGGATCCTCTGCACGCCGTGACGACACTGCACTTCTTCATCCATCGTGGCCCTCCCGTTCACGGTTCCTCTCCAGTGTGGTGCGATGGTACCACACCCCTTTGTCGCGGCCTGCCCTGGCTCCAGTTCCGCACCTCTAGCGCGGTGCGGCGCAACAGTGCCCCGCCTCTTTTGTTCGCCATAGGCCTCATGGCTGCAGTTCTTCTCTGGAGTGGTGCGACGGCACCATTCCATTCCGGCTCCGCCTTCGATGTCAACCAAACAAGAATCACGAGAGGGATGTCAGACTGTGTTTTTTAGGCTCTCACCCTCCGCATTATGTGATAACAATTGGCCAACATCGAACCATAATAAACGACGAGGAACGAGGATATAATTTAATCAAAACAAACCCCAACCTTCATTTGACGATGTTTGTTGACGATGTCACGAAAAAAGGCGGCGTCATTTCATTGATGTTGGGGAGCATTCGAGGAAGAAGCGTTGTTGGATTTCTTTTTGGGAAGCTCCTTATCTTTTAGCTTGGTCAAAGATCGAGGATGGTGATCGTTGTTATTCAGAGATAAGGAGCATTCTTCGTTGGGAGGATGAAATTCTCCCAAAGATTCTCTAAAGATCTCCAATGATTATGCCAACCCAAATTAAAAAAATATGATATATTATTTTAATGTTAGCATAATGAATTCAAAATAATTCAAATCACTTCAAGTTAATTAATTATGCCATTAATTAATTTGTGGTTTGGCACAATTAGGAAGTAAAATGAAGAGGCTCCGCAATAAATTGGGAGTTCCAACGGTTAAAGGGGGGTTAGGGGGGGTTGAGATCGTGTGGGCGCCACCACATAATATCCTACCAAGGGAGGTTATGCGCAGGTGGGCCCCACCTCCACTCTCCACATACAGGATTAAACTGCCACAAAATAAAAATATGTTGCACATATTTTTATTTAATTTATTTAGAACACCCCCAAAAATTAACTTCGGCTCTTGTTATAACGCAACTGCGATGAATATCTCCTTAAAAGATTATCAGCATTGTGAGTTCAACTGTAGAGACCCGAAGCTTATCGTACATGGACATTACATTACATTTGCGGAATACTTAGTACATAACAAAAACACACACTAAAGGATCGTAATAGTTTAGTGTCTTTGGAAACTCGGAACGTAATCTTCTAATCCTGGTGAAAGATCTTCAAAATCTCCCACAAAGATCTTCCTTTTTTTTTACCTAAAATCTTTCTTTATATCCTGGGGAAAAGAAAACATAAAAGGGTGAGCTCAAATGCTCAGTAAGGTTAAACAAAAGAAATATCAATCACATAATTTTCATAAGAACATAACATTTTTGGAAATCTTAACCTGCAAAAGAGAGCATAATTTCATAACATGGGATAAATCATAGTAGTGAAAATGAAACCCTTAATTAAAACATTACTCATTGTGGCATACACACATAATCATAGAGAATCATTTCTTGTTAGTCAAGACTCATTGCCAAGACTATCTTAGTGGACAAAGTCCCTTTCTGAATCGAGTAATCCTCGTTTCAGTCCTGTTTCACTGAACCGGTATAACCTACCATTCCAGCCATGTCTATCTCATGAGATATGAAATCTTTACCCAATGCATTGGAGGGAGATATAGGTCCCACCCATCTTATAATGAATCCTTTCTTATGTGTGCCACATAATCATAAATCATACATCATCACATAATCCATGTAATAAAAATGGGATTCTTAAACAACATGACATCATAAAACCATTCATATAACATAAAGGAATTCATAAACATAATTCCATCATAACATAGTCAAATCAATGTAATAATAGGGATAAAAACAGAACCCTTTTATTATCTTAGATGGAAAATAATTTTGATAAAATACTTGAATTGAATTCTTGAGGAAAATATCCTTTCTTTTTCAAAATCAATTTCTTTTCACAAAACATCATGCAATTTTAAAAGAAAGATATTTTATTGAAAATAGTCATGAAATATTTTAGAGGAAGCTTCATGAAAATAAGGCTTCATAAAACAGTAGAAATCCGTTCGTGCCGTATAAGTTAAAAAAAACATTCTTTTTTACTTTTGTCGAAAAAGTCAAAATGTACCTCGTACGAAAAACGACAAAAGATTCCTTTCATATCTTTTACTAAAAACTCACCAAATGGTAAAATTGGATTTAAAACATTGTATATGGATGGAAATAATATTACATATTGAGGAAACATGGATGTGGATGATAAAATACACCCCAGTAAATACTTACGAATAAACAATCTCGGATAAAAATGAGATTGTGATATTTCCCCTTACCTTATGTCCGACTTGCTTTGTAAGTGTCCAAACCTCCTGTATAATGATTTAAATCATGTTATTGACTTATTCCAGAATCATATTCATTGTTATGATATCATATATGGTTCACTTATGACATTATATTAGTCGTTCTTTTGTAAATTCCATGTTAAAGAAGCATTTTGGGTAAAATCGTTTCATTTATCTTAGGTGTTTTGACTTGTTGTTCTTGACATCACTATTACTTATATCATGATTTACTTACTTCCAGAATTTAAAATATGATTTATATATCATATATATTCAGTATATATATATATATAACAGATAGATAAATAAAATGAAAAACACCGTTCATGGAGACGGTAGTCCGTACGTACGCATGAACGCTGTTTTACTTTCCTTATTGTCTTGAAATGGAAGTAAGTAGATGACATACATATATATATACATAAATCCAGTAGCTTTATAATGTCATATATTTCATTATTATTTATTATATATACTTTATAATAATTCTTAAATGGTTAACATGGAGAATGAATCTCATCGCGTCGTGGAGACGGTAGTCCGTACGTACGCACGAGCGATGGTATCATTTCCATAAATATTGAGCTGAATTGGAGTGGATTATACAATATATCAGAATAAATATGATGTTGTAATAACTATGTATAGTTATTCTTTACACCATTATACCCATCCATGTAAGGTGGTGGTGGAAAATAGATTACACCACGGCGTGGAGACGGTATTCCGTACGTACGCACGCGCGGTGATTTCTTTTTTCCGTAGGATGGATAGATGGTGAAATAGGGTTGTTTCATACATATAATAACATATCAGTATATGAGTGATACTGATGTTATTACTTCATAATGAAACAACCTAAGAAGAAGAAGTGGAAGAAGAAATAAAGATGAAAGAATTGGTAACGGTAATTACCTCTTCTTTGAAGTGCCTCTTTGAGACATCTTCTTAGGGCACTAGAATTGGTCTTTGAGGAAGACCAGAACCTCTAGGATGTTGCTAGGGAAGTGGAGAAGGGATTTTGGCAGGGGTTGGCCGATCTTGAGAGCTCAAATTGGTGTGAGGAGGAGGGGGAGGAGGTGTCCTTTTATAAGGGAGGAGAGGGGCACCTTAGGAATATCTCAAAATATTATTTTATATTAAAGTCAAAATCGGTTTATAATGGTTCCAAAGGGTCTTATTTCGAAGCTAAAGTGGGGATGGGTCGAAATCCTATCAACCAATAAGATTTAGACAAGTTTAGGGTATTATGTTAACCTTATCAATTAGATTTAACTCTAAGTTAATTAATTTAACTTTTACCGTGTCTTTTTGTTTTCTTTCACTATATGGTTAATACACTTACTATAACATGCCAAACGAACCCCAAATTGTTTATTATTAATATATATATCCTTATCTAAGTCATTTGGCCGAACCTTAGATTTTTAGGAATAAAATAACAATTAATAATATAATATTTGATTTAAAAACTATTTTGTGTCAATTTTGACACTATTTGATATATGATTTTTGTGAAAGTCATAACAGAATTAAATGTTCGAACCATGTTGATTAAATCAACATTAATATATCATAGTAACCTAGAAAATTAGTGGAATTCATAAAAATCTCAAATTACATTTATTTTGGTGCGTATAACATCAATTATGTCAATATTTCATTAAAAAGATAATTACTGCATCATCGTTGTGTCATAAATAAATTAAATTATTTGATGTCTAAAAATTACAAATAAAATATCATCATGTAGTAAATCTTTTTAGCTTTCTAATGAATATTTACAATCGAATTTAGCTTATGTATAACCCCATATTAGAAATGATTTACTTATTAAACTTTTATTTTAACTATTTTAACCCTTCTTTAAATAAATTAATAATAAATGTCCTAATCTAATCCAAGTGGGCCTAAATGGTCATATTTTATTCCTAAGTTTTTTTTTGGTCGAATTACACTTGTCCAATAGAATTAGGACATGTGTTAGGGTAATATTAATATCATATTTACCCTTAGTTACCCTATTTACTATTAACCGTGGTAAAAAAAGTAAAAAGTTACTATTCACCAAAAAATTATTTTCATCTCATTGAACCACATTTTAGTCCTTGATATTAACCGTGTCTCTCGGATTTTCGAAATTCCATTCACAGAAGCGGTAAAATTAAGTTTTATGCAAAATTCAGTTTTTAACCTACCCCTTAGTGGTTTCACTATTCATCAAAAATTGAAAGTTTTCAGAAAAAAGCCAAAATTTCATCCTAAGCTATATTTCATATTCCAAATTCAAAAATGAAGTCTATTTTACCAAATTCATAACATAGATGTTGCATTAAGTAATTTTATAATTAAATCCCGCTGTTAAAACAAATAGCGTGTTTTTTTTAAGAAACAATATCTATCAAAAGATTGACACTTGTTTATGTCTGGTTTAAATGTGAAATTACATCCAATGACCAACATTGTATTAAATTGTAAAAATATATTCTAAATATACTTTAAAACCACTCAAATTAATGATTTATCACTACTAATTATTTCGATTAAAAAAGTTGTTTTTAATTATAATTTAGTAATTTTCACTATTCATCAGAATATGAAAGTTATCCGAAAAGTACCAAAATTTCACCTTAGTCTAAATTCGATACTCCGAATCAAAAAATGAAGTCCATTTTGAAAAATAAAATTTACAAAATTTCAAAAAGTGGTTATTACTATTCATAACGGCTAGTTTTAATAGCATATCGCTGTTTAGTGAAACTCGTTATTGCGTACTACACACACTATCGAGGAAGGTTGCGATTGCGTGTAATGCAAGGCAAGTCAAGGATGCGTGTTGTGCAAGCTCCTTTTGGTGTAGCGTACAACACAAGACATTAAAAAGAATATTTTTCATAAAATCTTGGGCTGTTACATTCTACCCCCCTTAAAATGAATTTCGCCCTCGAAATTCGTCGGGGTTATAAATGGTTTTCTATTCGAAAGTTTCCCACATCGTAAAAAGGAATACCAAAACTTGGCTTTAAAAACTAAAGTATGAAATGTAACGATTACCCAAATAAACTAATTGTTGGGTTTCCACATAGGTAAAAATATGGATATGGAAGAAAAATCTAACCATCATGTTCTGATGGAGAGTGGTAGAGAACATGGCTATGGAAAAGCCAAAAATCACAAATCCATAAATTTGTGATGATATAAGGTACCATCTGATTCCTCAGGTATAAGATCACTAGGACAACATTTTTGGTTTTCAAGATCATTTCCCTAAAGTTGAAAATTTGAATTAGAATAAATACTTACTTTATTTTGGTACAATCTCACTGTTGTTCGTGCCTTGAACAATTTCCACTTCATCTCTTAAATAAATGAAGTTGAATTTGTTATTCGTGAAGTGTTAGCAGATAATGTGATAGAATGACGGGTCATTCCATCTGTCTCAAACAAAAGGTTAGCAAAAATTATATGCATAAATCGATCTATAGTGAGATTAATCATATATGGTTCCTAAAATGGACTTATACTTCATATATCATACTCCTTAATATAATAAAACTAGTTTCTACTAAACAGGGACTTCCTGTAGGTCAGTGGTAGGCGATAAAGGCCAGTCGCACTTCGGTTGTGGGTTCGATTCCTACAGCCTTGTCCGAAGCGATGGGCTGTCGCCCGTCCTGCAGGTTGTCCTTTTTATAAAACTATATTACTATAACATCCCATCAATAATATCGAAAAAACTTCTATCCTTAAACAATACTAACTTATGTCCAACATAATCCATTCTAATCTTTAGGCTTATCCATAATACTCCAGTCCACTCTCATAACATTGTGAAAACGATTACCAGAGATTTAATACCATCGTTGATCCCCATATATCATAAGATATGTTTTTTTTGGTCACATTCCAAACATTCAAAGTCCTTAATAATGTATTCTCTTGAATACCCATTGAACCTTATTGAAAACATGAGTGCTGTTAATAGTTAACTCTTTCCACATACCAAAATCCTCAAAATTATTTATACTCAAACCATGATATCACTTAGTCATTATATCAATCATGAGCTCATGAATACAATCAAACATCTCATTGTCTTCTTATCCTTTCATTATGCACTTATCATCTACTTTCCAAAAGTATCTGAATAACCTTTCATGGTTACTAGTACCATTCATCATACACTTAAGGAAAGACAACAATGTAACAATCCTTAGATGTCTCATTATTCCAACACTACACATGATAAACATGTAATCATTCCACTACATTCTTAGACCATTGACCGAGCTTCAACATTTCTTTCATCTCACATATCATTTGTAGTTTCTTCATCATCGTCAACATAAATACTTCCCATACGACCATACTGATTCTCTTCATGAGACTTTCCCTTAGGGCATTGGTTTGCATAATGCCCGTATATTCCACATTTAAAGCATTTTACCATTGTTGATGTCGTAGCAATACCATTATCCTCATCCATGGTGTTAATTGAACCTTTTCCTTTGCACTTACTTGCTTTGTGTCCTTCTTTTCCACACCCAAAGCATCTTCTAGTTCCTTTGAAACATTCTCCTTGATGCCTCTTCCCACATGAATTACATAGGGGAAATTGAACTTTCTTTCCTCTATGATCTTCATGAAACTCCATCTTTCTCTTATTAGCCGAGTCAGGAAACTTACCAAATTTTACTTTATTGGTCATATTATGAGATTGTTGATTCGGCATAATAATGATGTTTGGACTTCCAAATCCCATTTCATTTTGTTTCTCATGAAAAATATCATTCCATTGTCCATCATATCCTCCATTATCGTGAATCACCTTGTTTCCAGCCATTTTCTAAAACCCAAAAAGAATAGTGTGAGAGGCAAAAATCATGCTAGGGAAAACAACATAACAAAGGGGGAGTACCTTCAATATCCAACATCTTAGGTTTAATTCTATGATCGTTACCATATTTCTAGGACTATATCTTATATGTATACTTATCCTTAGGGACATCCCTAGACATACCTTAGAAATATCTCTAGGGATCTCACCAACGTTTTCGCATCCTAGTTTCCAAAGGTTGACTAAACCTTTCCTCTAATACCAACTGTAGAGACCCGAAGCTTATCGTACATGGACATTACATTACATTTGCGGAATACTTAGTACATAACAAAAACACACACTAAAGGATCGTAATAGTTTAGTGTCTTTGGAAACTCGGAACGTAATCTTCTAATCCTGGTGAAAGATCTTCAAAATCTCCCACAAAGATCTTCCTCTTTTTTTACCTAAAATCTTTCTTTATATCCTGGGGAAAAGAAAACATAAAAGGGTGAGCTCAAATGCTCAGTAAGGTTAAACAAAAGAAATATCAATCACATAATTTTCATAAGAACATAACATTTTTGGAAATCTTAACCTGCAAAAAAGAGCATAATTTCATAACATGGGATAAATCATAGTAGTGAAAATGAAACCCTTACTTAAAACATTACTCATTGTGGCATACACACATAATCATAGAGAATCATTTCTTGTTAGTCAAGACTCATTGCCAAGACTATCTTAGTGGACAAAGTCCCTTTTTGAATCGAGTAATCCTCGTTTCAGTCCTGTTTCACTGAACCGGTATAACCTACCATTCCAGCCATGTCTATCTCATGAGATATGAAATCTTTACCCAATGCATTGGAGGGAGATATAGGTCCCACCCATCTTATAATGAATCCTTTCTTATGTGTGCCACATAATCATAAATCATACATCATCACATAATCCATGTAATAAAAATGGGATTCTTAAACAACATGACATCATAAAACCATTCATATAACATAAAGGAATTCATAAACATAATTCCATCATAACATAGTCAAATAAATGTAATAATAGGGATAAAAACAGAACCCTTTTATTATCTTAGATGGAAAATAATTTTGATAAAATACTTGAATTGAATTCTTGAGGAAAATATCCTTTCTTTTTCAAAATCAATTTCTTTTCACAAAACATCATGCAATTTTAAAAGAAAGATATTTTATTGAAAATATTCATGAAATATTTTAGAGGAAGCTTCATGAAAATAAGGCTTCATAAAATAGTAGAAATCCGTTCGTGCCGTATAAGTTAAAAAAAACATTCTTTTTTACTTTTGTCGAAAAAGTCAAAATGTACCTCGTACGAAAAACGACAAAATATTCCTTTCATATCTTTTACTAAAAACTCACCAAAGGGTAAAATTGGATTTAAAACATTGTATATGGATGGAAATAATATTACATATTGAGGAAACATGGATGTGGATGATAAAATACACCCCAGTAAATACTTACGAATAAACAATCTCGGATAAAAATGAGATTGTGATATTTCCCCTTACCTTATGTCCGACTTGCTTTGTAAGTGTCCAAACCTCCTGTATAATGATTTAAATCATGTTATTGACTTATTCCAGATTCATATTCATTGTTATGATATCATATATGGTTCACTTATGACATTATATTACCCGTTCTTTTGTAAATTCCATGTTAAAGAAGCATTTTGGGTAAAATCGTTTCATTTATCTTAGGTGTTTTGACTTGTTGTTCTTGACATCACTATTACTTATATCATGATTTACTTACTTCCAGAATTTAAAATATGATTTATATATCATATATATTCAGTATATATATATATATAATAGATAGATAAATAAAATGAAAAACACCGTTCATGGAGACGGTAGTCCGTACGTACGCATGAACGCTGTTTTACTTTCCTTATTGTCTTGAAATGGAAGTAAGTAGATGACATACATATATATATACATAAATCCAGTAGCTTTATAATGTCATATATTTCATTATTATTTATTATATATACTTTATAATAATTCTTAAATGGTTAACATGGAGAATGAATCTCATCGCGTCGTGGAGACGGTAGTCCGTACGTACGCACGAGCGATGATATCATTTCCATAAATATTGAGCTGAATTGGAGTGGATTATACAATATATCAGAATCAATATGATGTTGTAATAACTATGTATAGTTATTCTTTACACCATTATACCCATCCATGTAAGGTGGTGGTGGAAAATAGATTACACCACGGCGTGGAGACGGTATTCCGTACGTACGCACGCGCGGTGATTTCTTTTTTCCGTAGGATGGATAGATGGTGAAATAGGGTTGTTTCATACATATAATAACATATCAGTATATGAGTGATACTGATGTTATTACTTCATAATGAAACAACCTAAGAAGAAGAAGTGGAAGAAGAAATAAAGATGAAAGAATTGGTAACGGTAATTACCTCTTCTTTGAAGTGCCTCTTTGAGACCTCTTCTTAGGGCACTAGAATTGGTCTTTGAGGAAGACCAGAACCTCTAGGATGTTGCTAGGAAAGTGGAGAAGGGATTTTGGCAGGGGTTGGCCGATCTTGAGAGCTCAAATTGGTGTGAGGAGGAGGGGGAGGAGGTGTCCTTTTATAAGGGAGGAGAGGGGCACCTTAGGAATATCTCAAAATATTATTTTATATTAAAGTCAAAATCGGTTTATAATGGTTCCAAAGGGTCTTATTTCGAAGCTAAAGTGGGGATGGGTCGAAATCCTATCAACAAATAAGATTTAGACAAGTTTAGGGTATTATGTTAACCTTATCAATTAGATTTAACTCTAAGTTAATTAATTTAACTTTTACCGTGTCTTTTTGTTTTCTTTCACTATATGGTTAATACACTTACTATAACATGCCAAACGAACCCCAAATTGTTTATTATTAATATATATATCCTTATCTAAGTCATTTGGCCGAACCTTAGATTTTTAGGAATAAAATAACAATTAATAATATAATATTTGATTTAAAAACTATTTTGTGTCAATTTTGACACTATTTGATATATGATTTTTGTGAAAGTCATAACAGAATTAAATGTTCGAACCATGTTGATTAAATCAACATTAATATATCATAGTAACCTAGAAAATTAGTGGAATTCATAAAAATCTCAAATTACATTTATTTTGGTGCGTATAACATCAATTATGTCAATATTTCATTAAAAAGATAATTACTGCATCATCGTTGTGTCATAAATAAATTAAATTATTTGATGTCTAAAAATTACAAATAAAATATCATCATGTAGTAAATCTTTTTAGCTTTCTAATGAATATTTACAATCGAATTTAGCTTATGTATAACCCCATATTAGAAATGATATATTTATTAAACTTTTATTTTAACTATTTTAACCCTTCTTTAAATAAATTAATAATAAATGTCCTAATCTAATCCAAGTGGGCCTAAATGGTCATATTTTATTCCTAAGTTTTTTTTTGGTCGAATTACACTTGTCCAATAGAATTAGGACATGTGTTAGGGTAATATTAATATCATATTTACCCTTAGTTACCCTATTTACTATTAACCGTGGTAAAAAAAGTAAAAAGTTACTATTCACCAAAAAATTATTTTCATCTCATTGAACCACATTTTAGTCCTTGATATTAACCGTGTCTCTCGGATTTTCGAAATTCCATTCACAGAAGCGGTAAAATTAAGTTTTATGCAAAATTCAGTTTTTAACCTACCCCTTAGTGGTTTCACTATTCATCAAAAATTGAAAGTTTTCAGAAAAAAGCCAAAATTTCATCCTAAGCTATATTTCATATTCCAAATTCAAAAATGAAGTCTATTTTACCAAATTCATAACATAGATGTTGCATTAAGTAATTTTATAATTAAATCCCGCTGTTAAAACAAATAGCGTGTTTTTTTTTAAGAAACAATATCTATCAAAAGATTGACACTTGTTTATGTCTGGTTTAAATGTGAAATTACATCCAATGACCAACATTGTATTAAATTGTAAAAATATATTCTAAATATACTTTAAAACCACTCAAATTAATGATTTATCACTACTAATTACTTCGATTAAAAAAGTTGTTTTTAATTATAATTTAGTAATTTTCACTATTCATCAGAATATGAAAGTTATCCGAAAAGTACCAAAATTTCACCTTAGTCTAAATTCGATACTCCGAATCAAAAAATGAAGTCCATTTTGAAAAATAAAATTTACAAAATTTCAAAAAGTGGTTATTACTATTCATAACGGCTAGTTTTAATAGCATATCGCTGTTTAGTGAAACTCGTTATTGCGTACTACACACACTATCGAGGAAGGTTGCGATTGCGTGTAATGCAAGGCAAGTCAAGGATGCGTGTTGTGCAAGTTCCTTTTGGTGTAGCGTACAACACAAGACATTAAAAAGAATATTTTTCATAAAATCTTGGGCTGTTACATCAACACTGCCCTTGGATATCAATTATGAGCACCGGTTCAAAAGATATTAAATCCCACTCATACGTTTACTGAACATATGCAAACAAAACTTCAGAAATTGATTTTGGGCACACCGAGTCTCGGAATCAAGCGCTGTCGGAAACTGCGGACTCGTAAAAGTTCCATGTATTTAAAAAAAGTCACGGAATTTACAAGTCTTTAAATTCTCCCCACCACAGGGCTTTATGTCCCCATAATCTACATCTCACTCTAAGGAAACAAATGACGGTACTGAGTTGGCATATGAGCCTCCCACTCCCATGTGGTCTCCTGGAGGTTCCCATGCTTCCAGCAAATGCACACGAGAGGAATCGACCGTCCAAGTAGGACCTACTCCTGTCGATCCTCAATCTCTACTGGAACCTTTTGGAAATTCACCCCGTCATCGATGCCTAGCTCCCCATGGTATATTATGTGGTAAGGGTCATGCACGTATCTCCTCAGGTGAGATACGTGGAAGAAGTCGTGCATCCAGTGCAACTGAGGTGGAAGGGCCAAGTGGTAAGTCACCTCCCCTACTCTGCTGAGGACCTGAAATGTCTGATGAATCACGAAGATAACTTTATGCCTCGAACAAATCCTGGTAGACCTCTTCAAGGTGAGACCCGTAGAAAGACGTGGTAACCATCCTCGAACTCCAGTGGTCTCCGTATCCTATCAGCATAGGACTTATGCCTGCTCTGTGTTGTCTTCATCTTCTCCTGGATGATCTGCACCTTCTCCGTCATAGCCTGCACCATCTCTCGTCCTATAACTACTGACTCCCCTGGGTCAGTCCAGCATAGAGGTGATCTGCAAGGTCGGCCATATAGTGCCTTGTAAGGATCCATCCTGATGGTGGAGTGGTATCTGTTGTTTTACGCACACTGTACCAATGGGTATTTGATCCTCCCAGCTGTGACCAAAGTCGAGGACGCATGCACGGAGCATGTCCTTGAGATTCTGAATGGTCCTCTCAATATGACCATCTATCTGAGGATGGAATGAGGTTCTCAAGCAACGCTGCATCCCAAATGCCACCTGCAACCCCTTCCATAACTGGAAAGTTAAATGATCATCTCGATCGGATATGATCCTCGGTAGCACAACATGAATCTGTATGATCTCTCATAGGTAGAGGCGTCTTAGGCTCTCTACTGAACCATGCTCTCTAATCGATCAGAAGTGGGCCGACTTCGTGAGTTGGTCGATAATCACCCAGATAGAGTCGTGTCTTAAGGATGTACATGGATGTCCCATCACCAAATCCATGGATATCTCATCCTACTTCCACTTGGGGACCTCTAATGCATAAACCAAGCCTGCAGAAAACTTGTGCTCCACCTTCACTTGCTGTCAAGTGAGGCATCACGAGACAAACTCTGCTACTTCCATTTTCATACCTAGCCACCAGGGCTGTCTTCAGAGGTCCTGATACATCTTCTATACTCCTGTAAGTACCTCTAAAAGAGATGTGTGAAATTCTTTCCATAATTCCTCCTGAAGTGCACCTGGTACCATGTACTTCCACTGAAGAGAATGACGTGCTCCCCACCTTCAGAAAATCAATCAGGTGCCTGCCCTGTGGATATATGAGCATGACACTTCTCACAGTCAACGTCACCACATTGTACCTCCTAAACTCACTGAAGAAGTTGAGAAGTGACTGTGAGAGACTGTAGAAAGGCTGATCCATCTCTATCCACAAAGGATATCTGCAACGCTGCAAGCTGCTCTGTCACCTCTCCGAAAAGCTGAATTCATGATCTCCTGTTGAGAGCATCTGCTACAACATTCCCCTTCCCAGGATTATAGACTATCTCGATGTCATAGTCCTGGAGTAACTCAAGCCAAATCCATTGTCTCAGGTTCAGGTCCTTCTGCGAGAAGATGTACATGAGACTCTGGTGGTCAGAGTAGACAATAAAACGTTCACCCATAAGATTGTGCTGCCACACCTTTAATGTGAAGACCACTGCTACTATCTCCAGGTCATCAGAAGCGTAGTTCTGCTCGTGCGGTCTCAAATACTGAGAACTATATGTGATCACAGCTCGCTCTTGCATCAGGACAAACCCGAGTCTGGACCCTGCTGCGTCTTAGTAAACTACGTACCGAACTCCCTCCTCTGGTAGCCTCAAGATAGGCACACTAGTCAACCTCTGCCTCATCTCCTGAAAGATTTTCTGGAATCTCTCTGACCACACTAAGTGTTTCCCTTTATTTGTCAATGCTGAAAGCGGTGCTACAACTCTGGAGATGTCTGGAACAATTCCATGATAGTGCCCAACCAGTACCAGAAAACTCCGTACCTCCGTCACACTCTTGGATGGCTCCCAAGCAACCACTTCCTCAATCCGCACTAGATCCACTACAACTCTAGCCTCCAAGATGATGTAGCCCAGAAAGTGTACCTCTTGGATCCAGAACTGGCACATCAAGAGCTTACCATAATGTTGGTGCTCTCATAGTGTGTCAAGTAATACCCGCAAATGGTAGGCATGATCCTCCTCAGTAGTGGAGTAGATCAGTATGTCGTCGATGAAGACTACGACAATGTGATTGAGGTAAGGCCGGAAGATCCTGTTCATGTGACTCGTGAACACTAATGGAGCGGTGTTTACACTGAAGGGAATAACCAAGAACTCATAGTGACCATACTGACACCTGAAGTCCGTCTTCTACACATCCTTGTCTCGAACTCTGAGCTGGTGATAGCCTGACCTAAGGTCAATATTTGAGAACCATCATGCTACCTTGATATGATCAAATAGGTCGTCAATACTTAGAAGTGGGTACTGGTTCTTCACGGTCAACTAGTTCATGCACCGATAATGAACACACAGACGCAGGATCCCATCCGCCTTCTTGGTGAAAAAAATCGTGGTTGCCCAGGGTGAAACATTGGGTCGGATAAATCCCTTCCCCTGCAAGTCCTCCAGTTGTACCCGCTGCCCATGAAGCTCGGTGGGGGCCATCTGATATGCTAAAGTAGATATTCGGGTCGTCCTGGGGTACATGTCAATGAAGAAGTCCTACTATATGTGATTAGGTAGTCCTAGAACATTGTCAAGGAAAATATTCATGTACTGATCCCCCACAACAAGAAAACTCGGACTCCGCACATCAACTGCTCCGAGAATGAGGCTAGCCAACTGACTTGTGATCGGCTGCCCCCTCTTCTGGTTATGTCCATCCTATGTTGCAAAGGCTCCCTTCACGCCAGTGAAGGTAAACCTCACCCCATCCTCATGGATACATTTCACATTCCGCCTAATATAGTCAATATGAACATGAACTGTGGATAACCAGTCCATACCCAAAATGACGTCGTAAGGCCTCGAAGCTGCTACGTGGAGATCCCGGCCAAAGCTCTCAGCACCTAGATTAAGCTCACACTACCGGAACTAGTGCGTAATCATTGAGTTTTCTCCCATAGGAGTATATAGTCCTAAGGATTGATCCAATGGCTCTATCGGAATCTCCGAGCTCCAAACGAGGGCAGCAGAAATAAAATAATGACTTGAACCTATGTCTATAAGTACTGCAACAATGGTAGAGTAGACACAGATAGTACCTCGAATCATGTAAGGTGCGCCGTGGTCATAGGCCTCGACTACCTGGAGTTGAGCCCACCTCTTTCCACCACCTCCCTATTGTTGGGGTGGAACTCCTGGTGGTGGTGGTGGGGCCTCGAAATGTCATCCACCACCTACTGCTCGACCATCTCCTCTTCCACGTCCTCCTGCTCCAAGAGGACCACCACAGTCGAACCTCTGCCTATGCCCGGGAGGTCCCTTTACTATCTGTTTCTCATCTACATGGAGGGTCGGGCAGTCACGAGCCATGCGACCATGCCCATCACATGCATAGCACTACCTTCTCCACGTTTGGATGGATCTGACTCGTGGGCCCCGCACAACCAAACATGTATCATGGGTCTCCCACTTGATGGACCGGTCCTCTTGGACCTCTACAACATCTGTCTACTGTCAAATGCAGACTACTCCACTACGTGTCACCCTGTGGTGGGTCTCAACGCTGGTGACTGCTCAGCTAGAAAACTCTCTACAAGAAGGGCTCGCTCCAGCACCTCCTCCGACGTTAGGATGTTGAGAGAGATCATCGAAGCCCTAATCTCATGCCTGAGTCCCTGCTCGAAGTTATGGACCATGAAGAATGGATCCCGCAACATATATGTTGAGTAGCATGAGAGTTCGATGAACCTCACTAAGTACTGAGCTACTGTCATGATGCCCTGCAATAGACGAAGTAACTCCTAAATCTGCACCGCACAAAGGGTGGCTGGAACAAACTCTGACCGGAAGTGACTCTCGATTCTGACCCGAGTAATGATGCCTCGTCATGCACCTGAAGCATTAGGCTCCACCATCTTCCAACTGCTCCATGCAGAAGACTCACAGCAAGGATCACCATGAGGCCGGCTAGTGTCCCTACCAATCAAAAAACTCTCACGACAGCCTCCAACCAATCCTCACCTGCCCGTGGGTCCGTCTATCCCCGAAACCTGGGCGGCCTATGGAACTGGAACTCGTGCAATGCACTCAGACGTCGTGCACTCTCTGCTTCAGGAACTGTTGGTATCAATGGCCCAGCGGTTAGTGGTACCGCTGGTACCTCTGCTGTGATGGGGCCCTACACCTAGGCCTCATCGCTCGGTGGGCTACCATCTCATAAAAAACTCATAACCCTAGCTGGCTGCATTCGTGTGTCCATCCTAAAAAGAAATAGGTGTGCCATGGTCAAAACAATATAATTGGTGAGCTGAAAAAAAGTAATCACAAAGAAAACATTTCAATGGAAACACACACACAATTAGTGATTTTGTGCACTGAGTCGGAAATCAGATGTCAGTGTCCTAGTGTATGGATATGTCAGTCGCCACACCAACAACGATATCCCTAAACTGATAACCACACCCAAAACACTTAAAACTATTACCATTAATAGAATCAGAGTCCATGTTCTGTGGTAGAACTAAATCCTATGATACCAATTTGTCAAGACTCATCCTTAGGGCCAGTGTTGTGACTACCCCAAGCCCACCTTCCATTGGCCAAGGTCTGGCGACTATAACCAAAGGTGAATCCCCGATAAAAAGGGAAGGCATTTCCCCTAAACCTGTAACACACCATGTCTGAACAAGAGTAGTGGGAGAAAAAAGTACTAGTATAGAAAAGAAAATTGTTCTAAAAGTAAGAGGGGTAGAATACAAAACCAAATGAAAAACAAGTACAAGTACAAGAAAAACCGAAAAATAGATCATGGATCGTCCACCGAGGAATCCTACCGGAAGGGTAGGTGTTGAACTCGAACAACTCGTCCCTGAAGTATGTCTCGTCTAGTCCAACTCCGAGCAGCCTCCCTTCTGTCACCCTCAGCCTCAATCACTGCTGACATTCGTCTGCACAGAACACAACACGGTGCAGGTGAAGCCCATATAGGTGTGAGTATAATAATACTCAGTAGAAGACCCCGAGACCCCCGAAGGTCTACCAGAATTCACCAATAATAAACCAATGATGAAATATACAATCAATAATTATCAACCAACCCTACATAGGTATATACCCATACATATACCTAAGTTACCAGTCACAGTACAACTCCAACTCTCGAGCCCAAGCACAACCCATTCCACAATGGAAGTAAAGTCTATCACATCTATGATAATGATTGAAAGTGATGAATCTGCTCACATAGGTATACAACACAGGAAGAGGGGTAGAGATGACTAGATGTAGCCTCTGAATTATCTCCTCTACTGAACCCATGTAGGATCCCAGAACAATATCAGCATTGTCGGACCCACGTAGGATCCTGGTATAGAAGTCATCACTGCCGATCCCATAGAGGATCCTGGTACAGAAGTCACCATTGTCGAAATCGTGGAGGATCCCGGAACAGAATTCATTGATGTCGAACCCATGGAGAATCTTGGTATAGTATTGTCGCAGTCGAACCCTCGAAGAACTCTGTTATCTCTTCTTCCCCGGATGCTCCCAGACGTTAACGAAACGACGCCACCATTAATTAATTTATGGTTTGGCACACTTATGAAGGAAGATGAAGTGGCTCCGAAATAAATTCAGAGTTCGAAGGGTTAAAGGGGGGTTAAGGGGGGTTTGAGCTCGTGTAGGCCCCACCACATAATAGCCTCCCAAGGGAGGTTTTGTGCGGGTGGGCCCCACCTCCAACCTCCCCATGGAGGATTAAACCTACACAAAATAAAAATATGTTGCACATATTTTTATTTAATTTATTTATAAAACCCCCAAAAAATAACTTCCACTCTTGTTAGAACGCAACTACAGTGAATGTCTCCTTAAGAAAATACTGACGCTGTGAGTTCAACGGTGCCCTCAGATTTCAATTCTGAGCACCAGTTCAAAATATATAAAATCATGCTCGTACGTTTACTGAAGGTACACAAACAAAACTTCATAAATTGATTCTAGGCGCACTAGGCCTCGGAATCCAGCACCGTCAGAAACTGCGGACTCGTAAATCTTCCATGTATTTAAGAAAAAAAATTCCCAGAAATTTTCAGTTCTTTAAAGTTAGTTCACTTTTAAGTAAAATTAATGCAGCCATGAGTTAGAGTGGTATCATCTCATATTTATTTGGGATAAAAGGTGGTTTGATTTATTCTACATATCACTGGCATGTGGTTGGATTTAATTTTGATGAGACACGATGAACCAATTAATTTTACAGCATTATGAAATGTTTTTTTAGTTAATTAATTATATATAAAATTTATAATTAATTAATTTAGGTTTCTTGGCCTGAGAATAGATCCCCAGTGGTTGTAAAAAAACCAAACTGGTTCTAAGAGTCTGGGAAGTTGTTTGGATGACATTGACAATGACTTATGGATTTGGAAATGTTTTGGGGATCTTTTTTAATGATGTATGCGCTCTAAGAGATTTACTTATAGTCTTGTAAATTTCCTTTCATTTATATGTTTTTTGTTTGTTAAATCCCGGGAGGGGAATTTTTTATCTTCTTGTTTAAATATATTAATTATTTTATGAACATAAATAGATCAAGCAAGTGATTGGTTTTTTATATAGAAAAAATGGGTGTCTGGGTTGAATATTGAAATAAATGGTCTCGACCACTGAGGGGATGAAAATATTAAATTTTATGGTTTGAGGTTCATGAAATTTCTATAGGGAATTTGATATGGTTGTTCAGATGTTCATTGGACATTGACATAGTTTTGGGTGTCTATGGGGGAATATATGTTTCGGAATTAATATTTTTTTGAAATGAGGATTTAACATCAAGGTGGTTTTAAAGGGGTGTAAATGGTTTATATTTTTCTATTTGAAGGGAGAATGTAGCGACCCTTTAAATATTATTTTATAGAATATGATTTTCATTGACTATGTTTGGATATTCCAGGATGAAAACTCAGGGGTGTTTTTGAATTGTTTAATGAGAATGTTTGATATTAGTGTTTTAGGACTTTTTTAAGTTGTTGGATATAATTATGTCATATATTGATTTAAATTTAATTTGGGACCATGAAAAATGTTGTGACTTTTAATTGTTGAAAAGGTTTATTTTTAACATTGGTTTAATGTGGTGTGAGTAATTGATAACAAAAACAATGAATGAAATTATTTTAAATGATTATGGAATGATTGTGGATTGTAATACATGATCTGCAAAATCCTGATGGGATTCAAGAACTAATTCTCCATGTTTTTTATCCAAGACTAATGGTTTTGGGATACCCAACTGTTTCTCTACTCCCTAGGTTATTGCATAACAGACAAATTCTATAGGAACCCTGGTGAACTATAGATTTTTAGGGAATGTATTGACACTCTAATTCCCTAGGGTATGGAATAGAATCCTGGGCCGACTCTTCAGACTACGTTTATGAAAAGTCTATACAATTTTTTTTATAAATGTGATTGAACAATTACACAACACTAAAAGAAAATGAGGACCCTTTATCGGTCAAGGATATGGAGGATTTGACAATACCTAAAATTTATCTAAGTTAAACGAAAAATATTACAAAATCCTACTATTCTTCTCTGCATTCTAACATTGATAGAAAAACTGTATGAAATAAAATATAAATGAATCCTATGAAAATTCATTTCAAAACCATTGGTGGGCATTCA
Source organism: Viscum album (assembly GCA_963277665.1). NCBI lineage: Eukaryota > Viridiplantae > Streptophyta > Magnoliopsida > Santalales > Viscaceae > Viscum > Viscum album. The sequence goes on along the minus strand of OY728133.1, from coordinate 1,016,514,448 downwards.
ATTTCCCAGTAAGGGGTTTTAAAATCTTTGCATTAGTTTATAGAAAATCCATCTCTGAAAATAACATATGATTAGATAACAATGAAATAATTCTAAAAAACATTATAAAAATATCATTGAAAACACCAATACATTAATCATACTTATAGTTTGAAAATATTTACACATAGAATTTTTTTAAAATAATAAAGATAATTTTAGTAAATATTAAGAAATTAATAAAAAAATAATACTGAGGAAACTTATAATGTTGAAGGCTAACATTGGTCTACCCACATATTGAGGGATGGTTTCACTCCCCAATTCCCTAGCCGATATACAACATTCAAGTGCTGGGTTTTAATAAATGAATTTTAATCACTCTTTTATTTATATACATATTTTTGACTAGGATTTATTATATTAAAACATGGAAACATTTTTAATAAATATATACATATATTTGTATAATAATTCATGAAATACATATGCTCACATTTAATGATATATAAAAATATAAAATACTAATCTTTATTGGAAATTTATTTGACTTGGTTCCACAAAATATCATGATACAAAGAATTTTTCATACTTACGAGGAAGATTCATTATCATCTATGTACTTAATGATTTCATTCTTAATCCCATAAACATTCATTTTTTATTATTTTCATTCAATGATCATTAATTTACATAGATACCTATATATGAAAATTCACGTATGAAGTGCCACGAAAAAAATTGATATATGGCAACAATCATGATTTGTATATGATAAAGTTATGACATTTTTAATTTTAAAATTAATACCTAAAATAATACTTGGTTAATCTTAATTTATTTAAAATATTTATATGCTTGAAAATTATACAAGTATATAAATATATATATCACATAATAACATAATAAAATCTTGTATAATTGAATCTTTGATAAATAGAAATATCTCTAGGAAAAAATAACATGAAATAAAACTAAAACAATATTGGTAAATATATTTATATATATACCACTCACATGTAATAAGATGATCCTTTTTGAAATATGTTGAATTGTAAAGTCATAATTTTTAAAATAATTAAAATGAATGTCTAAAAAAATTCAAAGCATGAGATTGCTAGAAATTTATCCAAATTTTCAAAAATAAAAAAATGATTTATTTTGATATAAAGAATCTCTAAACACACAAACATATATATACATATATTTATTTATTTCTTTATAAAACAATGATAATTTGTTTTAAAAAATAATTCCTTAACAATATAATATTAAAACATTATTTAAGTAAATGAAATCCATTACAAAATATTTACTTACGGTAAACAATTTTTTCCATCTAGTCATCCTAATTTTGGAATCGCTGCTTATTTTTATTTCTCTTGCACTGGGTTTGAGATTACTTTTTTATAGAAAAAAATTTTAGCAGTGAAATTTCCCTTATTTATTCCTAGATAAACTGTTGTATTGCAATATATCACACTACAACTTGGGTTAGGAAAATAAAATAATGGATGGATCATGTTAGGTAAAATAAAAAAACTCTTTCGGAAATAGTTATTATGTTGTGTATATATGAGTCCTTTCGAGGAATATTTTATTAAAAAATAATATATATATATATATATATATATTTTTTTTAAGCTTGTTGAAACTGATGAATCCAAATTTAATATCCTACTAGAATTGTTTATAAAAGGTTCTATAAATTCAAAGCATTAAAAAATTCACATCTATGAGAATGACAGAAGGATAATATAAAAAACAATAAAATTAATTCCCTGATATCTAATATGATTCAAATATCAAAAATTAAATAAACTAATCATACTTGAAAATATGAAAATCTAATATAGTAGTGCATCAGCAGTGGGAAAGGGAAAAAAATGAAATATGAGAAATATGTATATACCTAAAAAAACCCCTAGACTAGACACCCAGATACCGACATGAAAATTGGGAAAATTTGATGAGAAACCGAAATCGGAGGGACATTTTCCCCAAAATCTCATACACGGGACTCATCTGACTCTAACTTATATTCAGATCGTGACTCCATGATTGACCACGACCTCTCTGGACTAGGTAGAAGACTTATTCTGTAGACACCCTCTACTCACAACCTCAGACAATTCTACGCTCAAACTTCATGAATCTCTCGGTCTCGACTCTAACACAGACACAACTGCTCGACATCCGTTAAGCCCTAATTTCCATCGTAAATGATAATCTGGTTTTCAATTTTTTTAAAATGATATTATTATTAATTTGTTTCACCATTATACATATATATATACATTTATATTTCAATTTCTCTAAAAATTAACATAATTTAACAATAATATATATATCAACATATTAAATCATAAAATTTTAATTATTCATTTCATATATATAATCGTTGTTTTATATCAGAAAATTTTATATTTAAAAATTATATAATCCAAATAAATTTTCTTGTTTTATATATTAATATAATAATAATAGTAAATAATTTCTTAATAGCTTAATTATATTTCATAATTATAATGTTTGTAACATATAATGTCATTAAATATATTTTATTTTTTATAAAGTGAATTTTATAAACTCATTTTTTATGGTAAAATAATCACAAACTACATATATTATGAATTTATAATAATAATAATAATTTTTTACATTATTCATTGGGCATACCATAATAATCAATTAAATGTATTTACTATTAAAAATAATATTTTTCTGATTTAGTTACCTCACACATCAATGTATATTAATTATAAACCATTTTTTAGATCACTTATTAATTATGTTTAATTTATAAAACAATTTATTATATAATTAATTACTATATAAATTTTAATCAGGATGTTACATTTCTCACCCTTAAAATATTTTTCCCTTGCAATTCGTTCATCAGACTTGAGAAAATTATTATTTTCTATCTTAATTATTAATTAATTTCTAAGGGGGCCTAACTATCAATAGAAAACCCTATCTTATATATTTTATTCTCAACAAAACATAACATCTAATCTATAATGATTTCTAGAACATTTCTCTAATACCAAATATAACAGCCCAATACCACTCTTCTAGAGGCATTGCTCAAAAAGGCTGTGTATTTTTTTTATAAATTTAATTGAAAAATTACACAACACTAAACACAAATGAGGAATTGTTACCGATCTAGGTTCTAGAGGATTAGGAAACTCCTTAAATTAATCAAAGGTAAAAAATTAAAACAAAATCATACTACACATCCATGTACGCTAACTCTAAATGTAAAAATGTCTAAAGTAGAACTTATATGTTACATGTGAAAAATCATTTTAAAACAAAGGGTGAAAATTAAATATCACACTAAGGGGTTTCGAAATAATTGAAATAATATTCAGAAAAATCATTCATTGAAAATAACATATGGTTATATAAACATGAAATTATTTTGAAAACATCACGAATATATAATTGAATACACTAATACATTGAACTTACTTACAGTTCGGAAAAAATAGTTTGAAAATATTTACACTTAGAAGATGATTTTAAAATAATCTAGGGAATTTCAGAAAATATAAAGAATGATTTTGATTAAAAAAATACAAGGGAAAATTGAAATATTGAAGGCTATCTTGGGCCTACCCACTTATTGAGAGATGGGTTCACTCCTCAATTCCCTACCATATTTACAACATTCAAGTGTTGGGTTTTATGAATAGAATTTTAAGCTTACTTTATGTATATACATATCATTCACTAGGATTTCTCACTTAAAAAATAGAAAAACAAATTTATACATTTATATATATGTATGTATAATCATACATGGAATATATATTATCACATTTAATGATATATATAGATATAAAAATACTAATCATTGATGGAATTTTGTTTGATACAGTTCGTCCAATTATCCTGATACATAGACTTTGCATAATTACATAAAAGATTAATTATCCTCCACGTACTAAAAATATTAATTCTAAATACCATAAAAATTCATTTTTTATTTCTTTATTAAATGTTATTGAGTATACATGTATACCTGTAAATGTAAATAAATGTATGATGTGCCAGAAAACATAATCAATATATGGCCATAATCATGATTTTTATATGATAAGGTTGTGATATTCTGAATTTATAAATTCATATATATTATAATTCTTGGTTAATCATAATTTATTTAAAATAATTATATACATGAAAATTATACAAATATATATATACATATCACATAATAATAGAATAAATTCACATTTAAATGAATCTTTAATTAAGATAAATATTCCATAGGAGAATCAGTATGAAATAAAATTAAATAATAAAATTTAGTATGTATATACAATATATATATCATGAAAATGTAATAATATTATCCTTCAAAAATATGTTGAATTATAGAATCATAAAATCTAAAATAATTAAACTAAATGTCCAAAAAAAATTTGAACAGCAGTTTATTAAACATTAATCAAAAATTTCAAGACTAGAAAACATATTTGTTTTTGATTTAATGAATCTATAATATATATATATATATAAACATATATATGTATATCATTGTAAAAAAGTATAATTTGTTTCAAAAAAATAAATCCTTAACCCTAGAAGATTAAAAAATAATTTAAGTAAATGAAATCCCTTGGCATATTTTTATTTGTGGTCGACAAAATTTTTTTCATCCACTATTCGTAATTTAATACTGCCTACTTATTAATTTTTTCTCATGTGGGGTGTGAGAATAGTTTCATATCAAAATAATTTTGAGTAGTGGAGATGATTTTATAGACTTCTGAATACACTGTTGTACAACGATATATCGCACTGCAACTTGGGTATGGAGAATAAGATAATGATTGAATTGTGTGCAGAAAAATAAAAAAACCAAATCTTAAAAAATTATTGAGTATGTTGTGTATATATAAGTATTTTTGAGAAATATTCTATATAAATATAAAATATATAAATCTATTATTGTAACTTATTTGAATTAGATGAAATCAAAATTAATAACCAGCTAAAATTGTTGAAAAATCTGTTAGATACATTGAACACATTAAAAATATTATAATATATGAGAATTATGGAAGTATAGTAGAACATCCAGTGAAATCAATTCACTGATATCTGATTAGATAATAATATCAAAAATTAAATAAACTAATCTAACTTTAAGATCTTAAAATCCACGATTGGAGTATGTTGTCTTCGGGAAAGGGAAAAAATGAAATACTATGAATGTGTATACACCAAAAAACATATATATACAAAAGATCCAAGTTCCTACTTTTATATTAGGATAATTTGAAGAGTTGTCTAAATCTGAGGGTCATTTTCTCAAAAATCTCATCCACCTGACTCATCTGAATTGAACTCAGATCTAGATTGTGACTCTTTGATTGGCCTCGACCTCTCTCGACTACAGATATGCCTTATTATCTAAATACCCTCATCTTGAAACATTGGATGATAATACACTTGACCTTCAGGTATCTCTAGGTCTTATCTCTATCACGGACACCTCTGGTCAACTTTGGTTGAGTCTCGATTTCCACACTAATTGATAATCTAATTTTCATTTTATGTATATATATATATATCATTTTTATATTAAATAATTTCAAAATTTTATATACATATATATTTATAGTTCATTTTATCTTTAAATTATGATTAAATATAATTTAACAACTATTTATATATCAATATACAAAATGTTAAAATTTCATTTATTCATTTCTTATATATAATGATAGATTTATATCCAAAAATGTTATATTTACAATTTATATAAACAAAATAGTATTTCATATTTTATATGTTAATATAATAATAATAAAACTAATCTATTTCTTAATAGATTAATTATATTTTTTTATTTATAAATATTTTATAATCTCATAAAATATATTTTCTTTGGTATGAAGTGATTTTTATAAACTCATTTGTCAATGGTAAAATAATCTCATACTACTTATATTATAATTTTGTAATTATAATAATAATTTTGAACAATATTGATTTTTTATTCAAAAATAATCAATTAAATGTGTTTATTAAATAATATAATATGGATTTTTTTAATTACATTACAAATCAATTTATATGAATTATAATAAAATTTATTAAACCATTTACTAATTAGATTTAATTTATAAGACAATTTATTATATAATTAACTTAAATTTAAATTTTATTCGGATGTCACATATGAACATGGAAGTCCATATCAATTATGGGATGGTCTAATATTGTCTTCTGAATCATAGATGGATTCAGAAACTAATGTTTTGTATTTTAAACCTGTGAAATTGTGTTTTGGATGGTTGGAAATGGTGTACAATATCTTAGTTGTATTATTGGAGTGAATGGATATGTTTTTTATCCTGTGACACCTTTGATATATGGATAATATGATAGGATTATATCTAGGATATGTTGATCAAAATGGATAAAAATATGATAATATAATAAAAGATATTACACAATTTGTTTGTTAAATAATGAAACATATTTTATTTACCTACTTTTATACTATTATTCCTTATCCCACCTGAAATTTTAAACAAAATAGGTTTCTTTTTAGACCTTATTGGTGTGGTCTACTATGTTTTACTCATATCCTACACAAGGCACCACATTAAATGGTTACCTAAGAAGCTCAAACATGTTTATTATATAAATAATTTAGGGTTGAGTCAAGTGTTATGTTTTTCCTCGACAGATATGACTTATTCAATGGTATTGGGTGACTGGATAGGTTTTTCTTAGTGATATTGTGGCACCTTTTTTTAGTTTATTTTAGTTTAGAATATTATGTTTCTGGCATACTAGGAGGTGGTAAGTATTTATGAGATGCCTATTTTGACCCTTATTTCAATTCATTTCATTGTAGAATCATTCATTTTATTCCATATTTCCTCTTAATATGATGTGTGTGATATTTGGTTATTTATCATAGGTTGTACAGTATAATAATGTTGTATTATCTCCTCACAGTTCAAGATTATACCACCACTTATAGTCAGTATCATATAGCATATGAGTATACATGCTATAGGTGTTATGGTGATCTAGCTCAGCGAGATGGTTTAGTGGAACTCAATCTAAGATGTTACACATATTATAATTTTGACTAGACATATAGTTAATGTTAAATCATCTTATACTTGAAAATTATTTTATTGGAAAAATATTTTGGGACATTATTTTAGTGTTTATTTTAAATAAAATTATACCTACTAGATAAGTTTAATTGAAATAAAATTTATTCATTATTTGGAATAAAAATAATTAGGTTTACAAAGTAATGTAAACCGACTTTTTGTTCTTAATTATTAGTAAAGGTGTTAAAATTTAATAATCGATATTAAGGTTTAATAGATGTTGTGAGTATTAAACGCTCTTCAATTAAACTTAATTTTCAAAAAATATAGTATTCTTATTTGAAATAATAGATTTCATATTAATGGTAATTTCATAAAATTTATCATGTAAGGCTTGATTTATTTTAGATTTCATGTTTAAAATAATATGTTTAAATGAACTACTTACTATGGTGAAATAAGTTGAATATGTACGAAAACATAGAGAATAATGATGAACATGATTGTGAAATGTTTTTTTATGTGTTGGATTTTTTTTTCTACCATATCCACTCTATAATCAATTATTTACAATTTCATGAGGAATATGGGGTCGGTGTTACATCCCATTGTTGAATTGTTTTTGGAAATGGTATTAATGCCACTTTTCCCCAATTATAAAAAGCACACTATCACAAACCAGATCTGGTCACCACCAAAACTGGCACCAAACCCAACATGCGACATGGCCCGAAGGGCATTCCTGATCCTCATGGGCTTGCACATGTTCTCGGGTATAAAAAAATGAAAATTGGGAACAATTTACCTGAGTTTATAATCTTAAAACAACAAAAGAATCATATAAAACGAATCTGGATTTTTTAAAACAAAAAAATGTTTTACAAAAATTCCGAACTAAATTACATATTTTAAAACAACTCATCAAGAATATATAAAAAGTACAAAACCAAAAGGAAATATCCCAAGAACCCTCATGGAATGGGGCACTTCCCCCCCAATCCATCTCTACAAGAATTCACCACCAAGGACCAGCTAGATAACCGAACCACTAGAACTAAAAACTGTACCAAATCTGTGACAAAAAACATAACCAAGCCTACATACACCCATGGGTGTATGTTGGGGGTGATCCAATTCCTATTATGATACCACCACTAATATATTCCATGTGATAAACATTCATTTATGAAAATCATGCATGTTTTCAAATACATGTAATTTCTAGTTACAATTTCTAAAAGATGAAACTTAAAAAAAACTGTTTTAAAGTTGGCTAATTTAAAGAATTAACACTTTTAAAACAAATTCTATATATACTAAATCATCCAGAAAAATATATTGTATGCCGATGGTAGGTTTAAAGGATCTAATGAGCACAAGAAAAATGAAATAACCCGTAGACACTAGCTTGTTGTGGGTCCCAAGTAAATCGTATCTCAGTGTGAGTAACCATCACAAATATCTATTCTCGTGCACAAGCCACTATTTGGGAACATACCCATAACCTAGTGGTCCTCAATCATCATCATAATTGTTTAGTTAGAGTTCTAAGCATAAAAAATTCTAAGTGAAACTGAGGACAAATTCCACGGATTCACTAGAATAATAGTACACATCCACCCACCTAGACACACGGGTTTTCCCTTTGTGGTCAAACAAGATAAACAAGTCAATAAATATAATTTTCACAAGAAAATATAATTTTCTCATAAAAAATTACCAAACAACCCACATGTACACCACATAAGTCACAAAAATCAACTTTTCATTCAAATTGATTTGAAATCCGACTCACACCAAAATAGCCCACAACACTTTTCACATTTCCTTAAAACTTACACAAATACATTAAAAATTTTATAAAACCATTCCAATATATTAAAACTCACATAATATCCCACTTAGATGTTACATAATACAATTTTTCATAACCAAAATCCATTTTCCACATCACACTCACACAAAACATCCCACATCACATTCACATATCTTACAAACTTTAGTAAATCCTTAAAAAAAATTTATAAAACATTTACAAGATGGAAGACACCACAAAACAGCCCATTTCACATTTAAAATGTACCATTTTAAAATATAAACACTATAAATTGTTTTTCCAATATAGTTTCACCTCTTACAGAAATCATTAAATCATTCAAATCATTCGTAAAACAATTCATAAGTGTATACCCAAACTTTTCTCATAAAACCCATTTCAAAAAAATATTTCAAGGACCATACCACACCAAAACACAACCAATTTAGAATTGGAATCCCTATAGGCATTTATAAATCCACTTTCAAGTGTTTTAAATTCACCTAGAATAATACCACGAAAGATACAAATGCAAACACCCATTTTCATAAAATTCTCTCAAGAAGTATAACCCAGTTTGATAAACCAAAAGTATTCCAAATACCCCTTCCAAGGCCCACATGACACTAAGGAATTAACAAAACAGAATTTTCTTCCCCTTTCAACAAATAATAAATCAATTTTATATTCTATAAAACTACTACAATAGTTACCACATGTGTTACATTCAAAAAGTTCACAACTTCAACAAAAATTAAATTATAAAATTAAATTCTTAACCAAATACCTCAAAAATGATATTTTCACTATACAAAACATATGGGGTACATGAAAAACTTGTAAAAATTACAACTAACTCATTAAATAATGGTTATTCATGGAATAACCTACCGAAAGTGTCGAATCCCTCAAAACTTTGTGCAAAACATCAACTGCACCACCACCGCACCACAAGGAAGATAAATCCATCCCTAGACCACAATATTTGACCAAAAAGACACCAAATCAAACCCTAGGTTCGAACCCTAAATTATATACATTTTATAACATAATGAAAGAGAGAGGAAACCCTAAGGGAAATGGAAGAAACAAATAAGGAATCACATACCTCGAAAAATATTGAAGAAATCTCCCAAAATATCATAGTATCTGAATTTTCTAATAGCCAATCATTCAAGAGAGATTATAAAATGGTTGAAGAGATAATTTAGGAACATTATTGGTGGAAAAAGAGTGAAAAATGAAAAATTCATGAAATAATCAATTTTTCTATTCAAATCATGGTGATTTGAGAAATTTAGAGATGTTTCATCCATATTCGCGATGAAACCCATCTCCAAAGAGGGGTAGGAGAGCATGGTGGCACGTCTTGGGTATGTGGGCTCATGTGAGAGTGTGAATCACCAAAGAAACGTAAATATTGAAGGAGATATTAACGATTTAAAAAATATTTTTAATGTAGGAAATGGGATTTTGGGCAGGCCCAATCCCTTAAATAAAATCTCATATCCACCATGATTATCGATTTTTTTATGGTCCAAATTAATATGGTGGTGTTAATAGGTCAGGGAATGAAAATTAAGAACTGTAATGGTTGAAAAATGTTGAAAAATAATGGAGTTATATAAGAATAAAAATTTATTTTTAAATCTGGAATTCGGCTCATGGTTTTTCCCAATTAATAAAAACTCACCCATTCCTCTATAAAAGATTTGGAAACCCCCAAAACAAAGCATGAATAAAAATTAAATTTAATTTAATTTTAAAATAAGTCATTTATGTGAAAATTCTCCCCACCATGGAAAATATTTGTCCCTATAAATCCACAGCACAACCAGATACAAAAGCCAAACCCAACCAATAAACCAAGATGTACTTCTTTGCCAAGCTACGCCCCAAGGGCCAAAACACCTATAGTGGTCAATTAAGAAATGATTAATATCACAAAACTAACTTACACCAATTTCTTGAAATGATCAATCACATTGATACTATATCCCAAAATAAAACTTCTCAAGCATTATCCGAACAATACTCAAGCAGTCCACCCAAACGAACAAAAACGTCGAACAAGGTTACACTTACCATACTTTAACAAAACCATTGGGCACTCTCCAATCCCAATGTTTACTCAAATAATATGTTGGTAGCTAGATAGTTCTGAATGAGAATACCTACCGCCAAGCCAAGAACATGGATAAATTTGAGCTATTGGTACAGGGGACACAAATAGGCACACCACCATAAGAGACAACCTATATTTTTCTGAGACCGAACCAGGACACTAATAGGGGGATCCCTGAACGGAATCCCTAGTACAAAGGGTATAATTCCATTTAAATGTTATGAAGTATCATATATGATAATCATATTGGGTCTCCCCACCATATGAACCAACCCTCTTAACCGACCAGCATGGGTCTACACAAAAAGACCGAAAAAAAATTAATGATTTGGGAAGGGCACAGGGTTAGTCCACACGGTTTGGGAAACTGTGCACTAACAGTGCACATCATTCTTTCTGCATGGCTTCCTAGCACAGGGTCACTACTGATTGTGCCCAAATTTAGTCTTCAGCACGTCTATCCAAATTTCCAACCATTATCTAATGACTCATTGGAATACAAAGTGGGGGATAATGACAATAGGTGATGAAATGGGTACAAGTCCCTCCACCTATTTCCACCAAAAGGGTACAACGGAAGAAAAATGATGACACTAGTGGTTTAAACTCTTCCTATATTTAATGTTGAGGATAATACATTATACTAGGGTTTAAATGACCCTAGGATTTCCCCTGACTATGATAAATCTTCTCTTTGAGACCTATGGCTAGAGCTCAAATGATTAAAGAATCTTCAACCTCACAGTTAGGATTTGGAAACCCCCAGAACAAGAATTTTTCTTTCGGTGCCACCAATACCTACACTGCAATCCCTAATAATATTTTAATGACATAACACATTCAAAACTCATGTTACCCTAACCCAATATTTCACTTAAATAAGGGCTTAAAAGATGTACACACATAACACCTTGTTTCATCGGGTGAGAAACAATAGAAGTAAATAACACCTATACTCACCATCCTCTATAATGGATTATTATGATGTTTTTTAAAGGGAAACATTCTCCCAACATAATCAAGACTCGTAGAGGATTGCACAACATTCACCATTACAGTCAATTGAGTGCATGACATCACAAGGAATCACCGAACATGACCATTACGACTAATATAAACAATGCATGGAGAGGGTCTTTATACAACATCACCAAACAACACACAATTCTAGAAGGTGGCCACAATATCCTCTTGTAACCAGATTTCGCAAAATGGTAGTTTAACGTGAACTCCATTTTCAATGATACTACGATGGACCGAGAGGACCTCTTAGACACCATCGTGATACTCATCCATGCCAACAACCCAAAACCACTTCCACCTTCAGCAAATCAGGAAACATAGGAGGCTAAGGTCTCATTCAACCTTCAATGATCACTCTCCCACTACAAGATGATACAAAAAACCAAGAAAGGAGGTGTTTTAGACTCAATCTAAAAAGCTCAAGAAAAATTTTCCTTACATTGATCAACAAGAGGATCTTACAACGGTGAAACAACCTGGTTTTCACTTTAGTTGTTCATTAACCCTTAAGGGGGTGCACCTAATCAAATGAGAGAACTCAAGGACCCAACCAACCTGGTCCATTGGTCAAGACATACCTCAAACAGATCCAAACATATGAAGGAAAACACCAAAAAGGATTCCCAAAATATTCTCATAGGAGACCACTATTCATCCCTTCAACCTAGCTTACCGACCAAACACAAAACCAAAACATTGTTCTTATAAGAGGGGTTCTTGGACTAAAAACATTCCACAACATTAACATTTCCAAACAACACATAATACACACCATCCCAAAACACATATAAAGACATCATGTTTTCCTTTTAAAAATATATATTTGAAAACAAACGGTTCAGCGGTTAGCGTATCCCCCAATGGTACCCCATGGTCCCCACACAAGCATGTTTCTGTTCCACATCGGGCACCCTCCTCATATCCATCCCAGCACTCATCCAGTCATCCCATTAACCATCCATCATCCCATATAACCCCATGCATGTGGTCACTCAAGAAAATAACAAAGGTTAATACAAAAACTCATTACACTTTTCAAAACCAAAACAATCAACCAATACTTCCTTTTTCTCAAGACCACTAACCACGAAATCGAATGAAAATTACCGTATTCAAAAAACAGTTCAGCAAGGCACATTAATTCCAATGAAAATTCACTTTCAAGTTATTCAAATCAATTTCAAAACATCTCATCCTATTAAATAGATTTTAATAGTTTATAAAACACTATTAGAAACACTTTTTCAAAATTAAACATATTATTTAAAAGCGGAATTCCCCTGTGGGGCCTTTTCGAACCCTCCACACAAGGAAACCCCCATTCCCCACAAAGGGGTAACTCCGGAGGGAGCCCCAGCCGGGAAGGATCTGTTGCCTACCAAGATGGCAGATCGTCCCAGAGGGTGACGTCCAGACAACGATGGTCTGTTATGCGATCCGTTAGCAATTAGGTCGTGCCTCATTTTTCCCGCCCAGATGCGACCGGGAGACCAGATAAGGTGGGTGGATCTTGGGGGAGAGGCTCTCCCCGAAAGCGGACTCCCAGGATTTGAACCCTGAACCTCCCAAAGAATAATGTGGATGGGCCACTCACCTTCACCACCACACCACCATAGAAGTCGATTTTTCAAAACCAACCGTTATATAGTTCATGCTTTCAAAAGAGGTTCAAACACAGCATTTTCCATTGCAATATATTTCTTAAAATTAAGTTACCTATTTTCAAAAATCAAACCATTACCTCTTTATTAGATAGTAATTTAAAAAAACATTACACTTCTTAAAACTAGGTCTCTTTAAAACCAAAGTTCCAAAATTTCAAAACTAAAGAACACAAGACAATGTGAGAGGAAGCTAGTTTCAGTGGGTGACATGGAAATATGGTTCGCATCAATATTCCAATCACTTCACCATTAGAGAGAGTATTCTAGTGAAGATACATGGCTCTACGTGTCTTTATAGGCCCTGTGAGCTCACCGAGACCATTAACCCAACTCTCTTTTCATTTCCCCTAATCTTCATTAATCCATGAAATCCTAAAAACTCATATAAATCTCGACTTCCCCGCGTGACTCGAATGTTGTCATGAGGTGTGGTGATCATGCACACTAAACATAACCTAAATACCAAGTCCCAAAAATCCTAACTCCAGACTATCCCAACTATTCCTTAACTAAAGTGACCCAAAGAGTTAACCAGAACCTCCTTTCAATCCATTTTGTCATGAATCACATCTGGTCACCAACAAAATTGGCACCAAAACCAACCCACGACATGTAACGAAGGGCTTTCCCAATCCCCACAGGCTGTAACATGTACTTGGGTATCATAAAATGAGAATTGGGAATTATTTACATGAGTATATAGCCATAAAACAACAAAAGAATCAAATAAAACGAATCTAGATTTTTCAAACCAACTATCTTTTACAAAAATTCAGAATTGAATTACATATTTTAAAATAACTCAAAAAGACTATAACAATGGTACAAAAGAAAAACAAAATATCCCAAGAACCCTCATGTCAAGGGGAACCACCCTCAAGCCATCTCTTCAAGACTTCACCACCAAGGACCTGCTAGATACCTGAGCCACTGGAACAAAAAACAGAACCCAACCTGCGACAAAAAAATTAACCAAGTCTACTTACACTCAATAGTGTATGTAGGGTATGATCCAATGACCAGTAAGATACCACCACTAATAGATTTGATGTGATAAACATACAATGAGAAAAAGCATGTATGTTTTCAAAACATGTACTTTCTAGTTACGTTTTCTAAAAGATGCAAGTTAAAAAAATCAGTTTTTAAGAGGGATAATTTAAGGAATCAACACTTTTAAAATAAATGATAAATCTACTGAATTTTTAAGCCAAATATACCATATGCTTATTGTAAGTATAATGGATCTAATGTATACAAGGAATAGGACATAAACCATACACACTAGCTCGTTGTGGGTCCCAGGTGCCTCGTATCTCGGTGAGAGTAACCATCAAAAACATATATTCTCATGCACGAGCCACTATTTGGGAATATACCTATAACCTAGTGGTACCCAATCATCATCATCATAGTTTAGTTATATTTGTAGGCGTCAATCTTTCTTAGTGAAACAGAGGCCAAACCCCACAGATTCACTAGCATACTAGTACACATCCACCCACATAGATACTTAGGTTTTCCCTTTGTGGGTAAATAATTAAAAAATGTCATGAAATATAATTTGCTCATGAAAATATTATTTCCTCATAAAATATTCCCCAAAAAACCGACATGTATACCACAAAAGTCACAAAATTCCACTTTTCATTCACATTGATTTGAAATCTGACTCACACCAAAATTGCCCACAACACTTTTCACATTTCTTTAACAATTCCAGAAATCCATGAATTTTTTTATAAAACCTATATAATATATTAAAACTCACATAAAGTTCCACTCACATGTTACATAATATCATTTTTCATAACCAAAATACATTTTTCACATCACACTCACACAAAACATCCCACATCACTTTCACATCTCTTACACACATTAGTAAATCCTTCAAAAAAAATTTATAAAACATTTCCAAGATGTAAAACATCACAAAAAATCCCCTTTAATCATTAAAATCTAAAATTTCAAAATATACACACTCTAGAATAGTTTTCAAATATGGTTTCACCTATTACATAAACCATTAAACCATTCAAATATTTCATAAAACTATTCCAAAGAGTATACCCAAACATTTCTCATAAAATCCTTTTAAAACCATATTTAAAGGAACAATACACACCAAAAAAATACCAATATTGAATTGGCAGCCCTATAGGCATTTATAAAACCCCTTTAATGTGTTATAAAATCACCTTGAATAATACCACGAATGATACAAACAAAAACACCCATTTTCCTAAAATGATCTCAAGAAGTATAACAATGTTTTACACACCAAAAGTATTCCAAAAACCCCCTTCCAAGACCCACCTGACACTATGGAATTAACAAAATAGAATTTTCAGCCCCTTTCAACAACTAACAAATCAATTTCATATTTTTTAAAACTACCAAAAAAGATACCACATGTGCTATATTCCAAAGGGTCACAACTTCAACAAAAATTAAATTATAAATTTAAATTCTTAACCAAATACCCCAAAAATGATTTATGCGCCACAAAAATCATATGGAGAACATTAAAAAATAGTAAAACAGGAAAAATAACTCATTATGGAATGGTTAACCATGGAATCACCTACTGAAAGTGCCGAATCCCTCAAAACATGGTGAAAAACATCAACCGCACCACCACCATACCACAAGGAAGATAAATCCAGACCTAGACCACAATATTTGAAAAAAAACACACCAAATAAAACCCTAGGTTCAATCCCTAACTTCGAGACATTGTAGAACATAATGAAAGACGGAGGAAACCATAAGGGAAAAGGAAGAAACCAAGAAAGAATCACTTACCCTGAAAAATATTGAAGGAATCACGCAAAATACCACAATATCTAAATTTTCAAACAGCCAACCATTCCAGGTAGATTCTAACAAGGTTAAAGAAGTCATTTAGGAACTTGAATGGTGGAAAAAGAGTGGGAAATGAATGATTTGTGAAATAATCAATTTATCTATTCAAATCTAAGTGATTTGATAAATTCAGAGATGTTTCATCCATATTCGCGATGAAACCTAGCTCCAAAGAGGGGGAGGAGAGGTTGGGGGCGCCTCTTGGGCATGTTGGTGTGGGTGAGGGATAGAATCACCGAAAAAAATGTAAATATGGATGGAGATATTAAATATTTAAAAAATATTTTTAATGTAGTAAATGGGATTTTGGGAAGGCCTAGTCCCTTAAATAAAATATCATATCCACCATGATTATGGATTCCTAAATTGACCAAATTAATATGGCGGTGTTAACAGATCTGGTAATGACATGTATGAATTGGAATAAATGAAACATGTTGTAAAATAATTGAATTATAAAGAAATAAAAATTTATTTTTGAATATAGAATTTGGCTCAAGGTTTCGCCTAATTAATGCAAACTCACTCATTCCTCCATAAAAGCTTGGGAAACCCCCAAAAAAAAGCATGAATTGACATTAAATTAAATTTAACATTAAAATAATTCATGAATGTGACACACACACTCCCCAAAAATATTTACACCTATATATCCTTTTGGATCAAGTAACCCCTAATAACACATCTTACCAAAACACTTACACACATTGTAGAGATATTGGTCTACCTAAAATACCAATCCAAGGGTACTTAATAAGAGATCCAATGGAGGTTCTCCCATGAAAACATAATTTCTTTCATTAAGCTCTTTCTTTATTTACGTTTAATTTTATGACATTCAATTATTCCTTAGCACATGAAAAAAAATTATCTATAATAAAAAATATATTAATAATTTATTATGTATATAAAATCATAATTATCAATCTCGTTCTCTATGAAATGTAAATCAAATCAATCACCCTTGTGCACCAAGAACTACCACTTCATTAAACAAAGTAACATGGCTTTCATTACCGACTTACACATATTGTCATAACATTGGAAATAATGAATATATATAATATATATGAAATGATATCAATTATATAATATAATTATGCAGTCTATTTCATTCCTTTAAACAATTTAGTAATGAAATTGTATCTTGTGAGTATACATGACCTACAATATCTAAGAAGCGATGTGATTCATTTTCATAGACCAAATATCATGGATGGTTCTAAAAATGAATCTAAGGGATAATTATTATATAAAAAAACTAATATAATTTATTTATTATTTAAATATATCTTATACCCATGAACCAAATCTTTCATCATGATTATAGAATGAGAAAACCAATAAAATATCACCTGAAATAAATATACTAATAAAATAATATTAATGAATAGGTGGTAAAATGCTGTTAAATGATCATATATGATATTGTAAATATTAATATGGTGTAGGTAAAATTAATAGCACATTTATAACAATTATTCATGAGGTTAAATAATGATATACTAAAGGAAAATAATATTAAAAATATTTTTCTTCAATTATCTTTTATTAAGTAATATTGTAATTTTATACACAAAAATTAGTTTTTATGGTGTATATACTTCTAATATTACATGTTATATCATGAATCCTTCAAACATAATGTTATTTTGTTCTAAAATTTTACTTACATCATCCAGATAATTTTACTTGAAAATTTCATAGTTGTAATGAATTTCATAAATTAATTTATTCTTATTAGGATACATTCATTTTTCATTTACTTTGATACTATAGGATTTTGTGTGTCATGAATTATATTATTTTATAGTGTATTTATATATTTTTATGTTGATTTTAAAATAACACAGATAACATTCTCATTGATTAGTTATTACTTTCTGTTATGATCAATAAAAGGGTTTCTAATTTAAAGCAGTATTCTTTAGATCATATGGTACGTTATAAACCTATATTCATTTGTTAGGTGTATCTAATATTAATTTGTAATTTTCAATCATGTATCTATTTATATTTGTGGTATTTAATTTTTCTTTTGTTTTTATCCCATTTATGGGTCTTAAGAATAAAAATTCACCAAATCTATAAGGGTTTATTTCACAATCTCATTCTAATAGGCATTGCTTATGCTTGATTTTACATTGAGTGAAATTACTTGACCATTTTCTTGTAAACCCATTAAATGGTATTCTCCACTTCTTATTCACTATTCTTTCAAGTAATATTACAATTTCTTACACTATTTTACACAATATGATTGAAATTTTTTTTATCAAAACCTTACGTCATTTCTATTTCCAGTAAAAAATAATTTTCTCTTATATCCAAGTCCTCGAAAAATTATCATAAAAATGATTTATTTTGATTTTTAAAATTTAGTTTCTCCAATAATTATATTTTTACAAATATTTTAAAATTAGTTTTTCCTATTGTTTTATTAACAACGTATATTTGATATTCACAAAAATGACTGGGAAGAATATTTTTCTTAACATACTTGATATTAATGATAATTTTCCAATGTAAGGACTATTCAATTCGTTAAATAATCCATTATATGTTTAAAAGGTTAATTTTAATAAAATCAATTTTCTTATTATTATGGAATTTTTTGGTTCTTCACTGTGACTTTCCATGTAAAAAGGTTATTATACACTCCCCATGATATAAAAAATTAATCATAATATGTGTTTAAGGATGATTAATATTTACATTCACATTATTGTAATTTATATTCTCTATTGTATTGATAGAATCATGTATGAATTCTTTATATAAATAATACTAAATTATTCAGTCCATTCGGATGAGCTAGATTGTATCTTCTACCAAGGTGATAAGGTAAACACCAACTACAGCCCACATGGGTTGGGTTATTTAACTAAAATTTGGTTTGGTGGTATTCTTTTTAATATATAATTAGATTAATGATAACATATTTTGAAATAAGGATATTTTGGTCCCTTGACACATTGGTCCCTTGTAGATTATTGATCATATCAGGGTGTTATCTATTCTCTTGGAAATTATAAAAAACCACTACCAACTTTCTGATGTGTAACATGTATTTTAAAATGAAGGGATGAAAAATTAAAAATATCCCTAAAAATTTTGTAACTATAAGAAATGTTCACGTAATAACTCTTGGCTAAATGAATAATTTTTTTAAACCATTGATTTATTAAATATATATATTCATTTAAATTCAATTTTCTAATAATTATAATTATAGTTTGAAAAAAGGAACATTTTTCATTTACATATACTAAAAATGGTATAATAAGTTGAAATGTTTGAAATATTCATAATTTTTTTAATTTTAGGTGGATTACGAGAATACCATTTTTTCATAAAACTTTGATTTTATTTTCACCATTAAGATATATGAATAAATTAACAATTTATGATTTCATTTTTCCTTATAAATTATTTATTTTATTCCAAAAAAATAAATTTATAAATAATATTTGTTATTTATAATCCTTTGTTTGAATTTTTTATAACCTATGTAATATTAATTCTAAAAAGAGTTGTTTTATAAAATATAAAATTATTATTTGAGAATTATTTATTTTCAACATAATAAATTTAATAATTTAAATGTTAATGATTTTTTGAATCTACATACCTAAATTTTTTTGCAAGGTGATGTTCATTTATTGTGTAAATAATTTGTTATAGGCATTATAAAATTAGGATTCATTGTAAAGGAAACATAGTGTAAAACAATTAAATTATGGGGAAGGCCAAAAATGCCATAAAATGACCATTTTTTTGGGTGTAGTAGGTTTATCAGCCAATAAAAATCTATTCTTTATTATTTTACACAATAAAAAATTATTTACATGGATAATTACATCCATTATATAATATTATGAATATTTAAAAAAATTATACCTCAACTTATATATAAAAATGTCCCTTCGCCACTCTATATAAATACACCTATTATTAATATATATCAACCAAGATCTATATAATTTACTCTCCAAAACTATTACTACATTTGACCATCATTTATATCCTCAATAGACCACCCTTGAAAGTCTCAATCCATTTCCCAATGTTTTTCCATGATGTAAGGTTAAAATTATTAAACACTACATTTTCATTTCGATTACATTATTTTTTATACTAGACCCTTCAAATATTTTCATACTATAATTTTTTTAATATATATTAAAATTATTTATAAATTTTATTATGTTATTGGAAGAATAATTATTTAGATTTATATAAAACATTTTGAAAATGAAAATGTATCTAGTGCATACCTTCACATTACGGCCTCCATGAACATTGTATTTTGATTTTCATCATCACCATCTAGGAAAGTATTATATATTGGTATAATTAATTTTATAATATTTATTAAAAAATATGAGTCTATAATAAAATATTATAATTTATTTTCCCTTTTCTTTGTATCCATTGAAAATTTAAAACATTTCCTATGTAAACATGTGGACTACTGCATCCAGGAACTTATTTATTTTAATTCCCATAATTGAAATATAGGTACTATTATAAACTAGAATTAAATAAAATAATATGATATTTATGACATTATTTACATACTGTAACATTTATCATACTATATTTATGGGAACATTCAATCCTAAACATCTACAGAAACTTATACACTAAATACAAAAATTACTATTTCAATAAGGATCTATTAATATATTGTTACATGGAAATTATAAAATGAATGATCTAAAGTAATATAAGTATTAATATGGATTTGATATATATATATATATATATATTATATTTTAGGATATAAAATTTATGAATAATATTATGTCTTTTGGAATGGGGTTCCATATCTCAATTTTTCCTCATTGGTATATGTCTTTTATTAGAAAAATTATTTATTTTTGGTATATATATTTCCAATGAACATATTTCATGATAATATTTCGGAATATTTTTATCATTTAATATTCCATCTACGATTCTCACATTCCAAGTAATTAAATTTAAATAATTTTTACCAAATTATTATGGGTTTATGGTACAATGTCATTTTTTACCGATATGGTATATGATTCAATTTCCAACCGAGTGATTACGTGATATTTATTTTTTAAAATTATTAATTTTTTAATTCGTGTTATTATTAGTTTTAAAATGCCTTTTTTTCTGTTCACTCCCATATTCTATAGGAATCAACCAAATAAATGGCATATAAGAAAATTAATCCGTATTTTTCATCTTTTGGACATGAGGTTTTCTCCCACATATACATTTTCATCAAATAATATTATTAATTTGTTTATTAATAAATAATATTTTTAATAATATTTCTCTTTTTACATTTGAATTCATATAAATTATTGAATGTAATATTTTTGAACAATTTTTATATGACTAACTCTTGGAATTCATTACCAAAGTGTCAAAAGAATATTTCATTAACCTATAAAGAATGATTTTTTTCACAACTCTATACTTTTTATAATAAAAAATATATTACATGTTTCCATGAGTTATTAATGAAAATTACATTCATTTATTTTAGATTTTAAAAATTACCTAATGAACACTCTATTTCATCCATTTTTTTGAAGAATATTTATAATTATTAATAAATAATTATATCTCATCTATATAGTCATCGATTATAGATTTCTATTCTATTCTAATTATATGATCTTATAGAAGTATATAATGTTTTTATTTGGATTCTTTATGATAATGTTTTTTTATTTTATTTATTAAAACTATTCTTAAAAAAAGTTTAATTAAGAAATTATGTAATGAAAATTAATTTTTGGATCTTTGGGAATACATATTTGTGGTTATAAATATGTAGTGGGTCCTCATAAAAGTATATATCCCTCAAATGAATTGGGTACATCTTTATATTTCTTGTGGTACTATGTAAGGGAATGGGGATTGAAAAAAAATCATTTATAGGAACATATCCACTATGTTTAGAGGAATAGGGAGTGAACCCTATTTGATATGTGAATCTATCCACATTGTTATGATTATATATTATTTTAATGTTGAATATGAAAAGTATTTTATCTTCTTTTGTTTATGCCACTTACATATTCCTTTTGATTATGATAATCTATCATGGTTCATAATTTATTAGGAATGAATAGATATTATTATAACTAATGAAATCTAAAAATGTATTATTCTAAAAAACAAATATTTTCAAAAGTTATTATAATGTTCTCATACATTTATTCCTATATTATTGTAATATATAATAACAATTAATATATTACGTGTTCACCCGTACTATGTATGTGAACTAATTGTTTCGTGTGTTTATATAATCCCATGTTAAGAAGGAAGGCATAAATAGTATATCCTTATGAAGGGTATTATGTGATTATAACATATGGTTCATATTAATGATTATTTCTAAATAAGATGTTTGTGTCTCTGGTGTCCAAAGACACTAATCCATCATGGTTATTGAATATGTATCATTGATAGATTTAATTAATAATTATAAAATATGATATGATATTCATTTATATTTTTCTTGAATTTCCTCAAACCTATAATAATAAATTCTATATATTCATGAACATGAATGTTAGAGTGGAAGTGATCCATTAAACTTTTTCACAAAGTAAAATATATGACAACACCACTAGATAGAGACCCTTGTGGTTTAATTATGGATAACCAATTGCATTGACCATTTGAACCATGATCTATTAAGTGTATTTTTATTCCCTATAAATCATAAGTATGGATTTTCTCAATTATTTACAAAAAATATAAAAAAATATAACTATTTTATATAATTGTGAAATTAAATTATTCAATTGGTCTGTCAATCTCATAATAACTGATGAAAAGTTAAAGGAACTCTTCTTTTCAATATAAGATGACCCCATATTGATAGTTTTATTCAAATTCATATGATATAAGGATTTTTATATAAAATTTATTTTTATGTATTAAATGATTTTTTTAGTAAATGAAATAGATTTCAACTTACTATGGTTGTTACTATATGATTGTGGTCACAACATATCCATGTGTAAATAGAAAACATTCATCACATGTTAATTCAGTTAATATATGTATAGTTGTCTAAGATTCTTTTTTCATAAACTATGTTATCTAAAAATAATAATATTTTACCTTCAGTATGATGAAAATTAAATTACATAACCTTGAACTTTTTCTAATGGTTGGTTTACCGAGAGACTGAGGGACAAATCATGTCCCTAAAGGCGACTCCTTGATTCCTTACTAGCGTGTGTTTCAATTCTAAACCCATACAATGAATCAAAACATTTTTTAAAATTTCGATGATTTTTCATGAATATAAAATACATCATCATTCACATTAAAAAAAATACTCTCACATAGATGGGGGTATCTAGGATGATAAATATATATATATATAATATATCTAATGTGGATGAATGCATATTTATAAATGTGATTAGTTCAAGGGATAATGAACATATTATAGATACCTAATGCCAATATCCTGAATCTTGTGCCCACTATTTGTATATTGAAATCATACATATGGAATTTCATATATAAAAGTTTAGAAGTATTGGTAAAAAACCAACATACGTCTTACAATAAATTTGAATATAGAAATTAAAAAAATATTTCTCATTTAAATAATAACTTTATTTTATATATCATAACACTATAAACCAATTATAGTAAACTTCAAGGAATCTTGAGAGAACATAAAAAAGTAAGGGTCAGCTCAAATTCCAGGAAAGGGTTATGTATATCAAAAGAAATAGTTAATCAGTAAGATTACTAAATATTTTGAGATATATTATGGAACACTCCTTCCATAAACTCAATAAACTTATGTATAAATTATTGAATAATACGGAATGGTAAATAATTTATAAAACATCAAATTTAATCAATAACATTTTTATCACAACATTATATGTAATAATCAATATGGGTATCTATATAATTGAAAACTATTCAACTTAATCAGTAAAATGAGAAAGAAATGCATCCATTTATGTACTCATAGTGAAAATATCCAAGATAATAATAAATAAATATGAATTTTAGAAATGGTAACATATTTTCAATCAGGTTCCATAGGTACATGAAACCATTACTGTCAAGACCACTCATAATACGGTTTAGAATACAACTGTAAAGACCATTCATAAGATAGTTTAAGACATCTTAGATAGAAATGAAAAGGGTGTACATAGAACTAATTTCATCCCATAAGACTACTAATGCATAAAATAGCATACATTAAATAGTTATTTATCTGTTTCATACCAATTCATATAGTTCCTCATATATCGACTAATTGATTTAATTTGCAAACAATATTTCATATAAAATTTCTATATTGAGTAAATAATACAGATTTATCAATATTTCCAAACATAATTAAATAACATGAAACATATAAAAACAAGTTTAAACGGTATTTAGTTTTGTAAATAAGCATATCCATGATAAATAATTTGGATATCTAGGGTAAATTTAATATTCAATGGTCACTAGAAAGTGATTTATTTAAGGAGTAGTTAACATCTATAAAAAAATATTTAAAGGAAATGAATTAAAAAACATTCCTAGTTAAAAATAATAATAATCCATCAATATGAGTCATTATTATTGTTTTAGTATGATATATTACCATTAGAGTAATAATTTGTTTTCCATGAAAAAATAAAAAATATCATAAAAATATTCTGGAAAATTAAAATCATTTTCATTTTGAAAACCACATGGATATTCTTTTCATTAATGATCATATTTAAAAAATATTATTCAATAATTTCTCCATGAAATTTAAAATGATGATATAAATAAATTATTATCATTAATTCTATATATATCGTATGAGGTAAAAATAGAATTCCATTTTGAATAGTAAAAATGGTTTGAAAAGTTTGTTGTACTGAAAATGACAAAAGAATACAATTCAATTAAATTAATAAAATATGTAAAAGTGGATAAATATTTATTTTAATAATTAATTAGGATAAGGTTATAAATAATTATGCTAATATATTTATAAGATTATGTTTTTAGAATAAATTTGGCATCCCGAGAAAATATAAAAAAAAACTTTATTTTTAAATAAACATTTTCTTAAAAAATATTAATTAGAAACTAGTGGTAAAAATGTACTATTGAATGAAAATAATAAATAATAACCAGATTTGAATAAAATTTAAATTACTTTTTAAATAATTCTAAAGTAATTTCTGTGAATAGAAATTCAAGTGCAATTAATCCCAAATAAGATGGGATTGTGATGTAAAACCTTATAATGATGATATATTTTATATGAGAATATATAAATGAAATAAGTATTAGTACTAACTAAAAATAAACATAAAAATTTAGAAATAAAAAAATATAAAATCAACATTTATTATAATAATATTCATCTAATATTATCAACAACGAGGAAGATATATAACCCAGCGAAAAGGAAATGGATCATGAAATTATCCAACACTTGGTAACTTATAATTCAAATCCCATTAGTAGATATTTTTCATATTTAAGCATATAATACTAGGAAAATGTAATTACACGTGATATACCATATCATTTTGTTGTATATACAATATATAAAATTGATTTGGTGCCTAACAGTACAATATGACTCAATAAAATGAAATTGTGAGGAAGTTCCTTAACTCACACATTCCTATTAGTTGTAATTTTTTTAACCGACTATATATTGGTATTAAACATTTTATTAACATATTTAAAAACAATATTATTATTTAGAATATCATATATGATCAATTTATAAAATAATCATACTCGTTTGTTAATAATCATTCATTACTTTCATCATTTTGGGTAATAAATTTCTATATTTTTACAGTATGTTTTGACTGGTAATTTTTTTCTTCCAATTACAAATATCATGTGTTAACCATATATAGAATATATATAATTATTTTAATATCATATATTTAATTATATATTTATTTATATTAATTCATAAAACATAATAATATGAAACTAAATGCACCATTCATGTAGATGGTATGTTGTACATACACATGAACATTGTTTCCATTTTCATGTATTATTGAAAAAAATAAATGTAAATGATATATATGTATATTATTATTAAATTAAAATATTTATGTCATATTTATCATAAATTATTATTAAAACTGACCTAAATACATTTCATGTAACTTGTGAATGGATCACATAACTTCTTGAGCTGAAAATCCAATGTACACTCGAACAACATTATCATATTCTCACAAAATAGAATGGATGATTTTATGGTATATATAATAAAACAATTAGATTATTGAAATATTTATAAATAATTCATATGATATGTGGTCTTTAAATCCATCATTATTACCAACCTTGAATGATTATAATAGTGGAAAGAATCGACATCATTTCCTGAGGCGGTAGTCCGATGTACACGCGTATAACAATTGTGTATCCCACTTGATGGATTTTATTTTATTTTTATGATATACACATAATATGAATATATATATATATATATATATATATATAATAATTATTTTATTATATTATATTTATTTAAAAATAATTGACGGAGTATATGTGGGAAATATAAATAAAATTATTTTTAGAGGAACATTAGCCATTTCTTGGGCTTCCTCATTATGTTAATTGTAAAACCTGGAATGGGTTGATTTATAAAAAACTGATTCCTATAGTATGAGTGGAATGAAGTTGGGAAGATAATTTGGTAGGTTATGGAAATGAAAAATTTATTTAGAGTTTTGAATAAATGAGATGTGTATGTTCCCTTTTATAGTTGAGAAGTATCATTTTTATAAATACTAAAAAGTAAAAAACTATTTGGTTCTGTCCCTTACCTCATGTAACTTCAATTATTATTCTTTTTCAAAATAGATGGTATTTGGTATAAATATGTCTATAACATGGGTTCTTTACAATTTTGTAGTCTACTTTCCCCTTACAATTAATGTATACTCCATTGATAAACTCGTTCATTCTTAATCATACTAATTTATTTTAATTGTTTTCAATAAATAGTTTTATAAAATATTAATTTATCATTTTTATAAATAATAAATTATTTTTAATAAAAATAAGTAATATATTTCTCCAAATTAAAATAACCTATGTGGCCAAAATTATTTTAAAAATAATCCCACTTATGGAATGAGAAATGTGGTTTTTAAAGAGTAAATATTCAAATGATTACTATGTTTTATAACTAAATTTAATATTAAAATTACTCTAATGAATTAAATTGTATTAATATATACATATTTAATATATTTTTATTTGAAAAACAATTTAAAATTAAATTTATCCGTATAATTTATTTAGATGTATATTTTTTTTTTCAATTATAATTCATTATTTTTTATAATTCATCTAAAATTGAAACTTCTCTAAATAATACCAAAAACCCACCCTGGTGTAATTTTTGTATTTATCGTTAAAATATGAACAATATTTTTTAAAATAAATTTTTTAAATGTTTACAAATTTAGTTTTACTACATATTGACTATTAAAATTCGTTACAACTTCCTTTAGAAAATATAAAGATGTTTTTGTATAAAATTTGATTTGTTATTATCATATTCCAATAAACTAAACAGGATGAATATTAAAACATTTGATATCTTATATAATAAAAAATTTAATTAATATCATTAACTAATAGTATTGAGTTTAATTTATTAGGATAAAACACCTTTGGGGTATTAGAATTGTTTTTTATTAAAACAATATCCATTATATACAACTGGTTTTTATATTCATATCTAATTAATTGATAACCAGTGAATGAAAACACATATTTTCATAATTTACTTAATAAAATTTATATCCATAATTTTATTTATTTGGATATAACTATCATATTAATAATTTACAATCGTTCGATAAATCTCAGCCTTGACTGTAGAAAAAAATATTTATGAAACTTGCAGTTGCGTTTAACTCAATATAACTTATTATTGGATCCATGAAAATATATAGAATATACTTATTTATTTTAAATATTTAGTATATCACAAATTATCATAAAATATTATTCATTTCTATGGTTAATATTTCATTTCATACACACTATCAAATTTGATTTTTATATTTTAAAATGATGGGGTGCTTCATTCAACCCACATTACATAAAATCTGTCCGTAAAATTGATAAATTATATTATTAATACATGGTTTGACATTTTGAAATAATTTTTTTGAAAACCCAACGTAATAGAAGATTTAATAAAATATCACCTTATTAAGATAGAAATTGGAACACAATGTCCATATAGAATAATATATAAATTGGATTATACTATAGAGAAAATTATTGACAAGTGAATATATGGGCTTGAAGGAAATATGTAAATAATCACAAGTAGAGTTTGAGGTACTTGATCATAATAAGGTGAATGATCGATTTATTTTTGAAGCCCTCAAAGCCACCAATGAGTGATAATATAATGAACCATTTTATTCATCATATATGAATGTAATAGGATAAATTTTTTGTGTCAAGATCAATTTACTAAATTTGATGAATTCTTGTATTTACTATAGAAATAATTAAAAATAATTATATGATTTATATATATCATTGAAAAAAATCATCCTTTGGTTTTTCTTCATTAAATATCCAATTCATCGCTAATTATATAAAAATAAAAAAAATGATTAATTATTATCAAAGTACTAAAATTAACAAGTAATATATTATATGATTCTTAAAAGAGTGAAATGTTTTCTACATGACTCTATATATTTTCAAAAACCATTATTGTTAATATATTAATCACTATTCCATAAAAATAATTCTAGTTGTTTATTAAAAAAAATATTATTTTTTACCTAAAAATAGTGAGATTTTGACAAGGAACGTATGCAGTTCAGTGGTTAACACTAAAACCTTATTGGAATTCAGTTTTGGGTTCAAGTCATATGGTCATTACAGATATGATGGGTAATCAGAAAAAATATATGTTTTATTTGTAAAAAATATTAATATAATTCCTATTATTTATAAATAAAATATGTTCTAAATAATTGAAATATTGTTATTCAATATAAGATATTTTTAACATGGACTTGAATAAAGAATAATTTTTAAAAAATAATAATAATATAGATTGATTGTCATCAAAAATTCATTAATGATCATATGAAACATAGGGGTTATCAATAACTTAAAACATATATCTATAAATTGTTAATTCATTTTTCCTCAAGTAAAACATGTACTTTCCGCATGTTTTTACAAATTTCCCTTAATATTGTTGTAATCCCATCAAAAACCAAAAATATAATATTTAAGAAATCAAACTATTGATTAACCATAGTCTCATAATCATGTGATGGTATTCACACCTCTTAAGATAATGAATACATATTTAATCCTAAAATGTAACACGGTTGTTTTTTGATTCAAAATTATTATCCAGAAAATTCCATTGGTACAAATAAATTGACAAATTAATTCATGAACCACAATTCATAAATACTTCATTGGTATTATTTATGAAAAGTTAAGTTCATGGTTTAGGATCTAAAATAGTCCATTCCTTGTCATTATATATTCAAATCATTAATAATGGTTGGTAAAGAAATTTTGAATGATCATAAGAATATGCATAGGTATGGTCAAAACATGTGCATAGTACATCTCGTTGTTATATACCAGGCTATGGTGGAGTCTCGACCGAAACACCCATTTCAGAGTTAGAACCACTAGGTATATCTATTCCATAACCACATTGAATTTTTATATACATGCATGGATATATTTCAAGGAGAACCACATGATCGTAATATTACAATCAAAATTGAATGTTTTTCTATAGTTATCTTTAAATTTGACCTGATGGTTATAATCCATAATCGATGGTTTGAGAAATAAAATTTCAATGGTAGATACCAAACATCCTTTGATACCAACTAGAGTTACCCAACCCATAAATCCTATATGTACTATATGTTATCAGTAAAGAGGCTTAAGATACAAGAAATAACATCATGAATGACTGAAGAGTTTAGTATTCTTAGTATGCTATATAAATACATGATTTTTACAAAACATCTGAATACAAAAATTACAAAATAAATATTTTATGTCAAGAATAAATTTAGATCATCATGTTTAACCCCATATTTTGGACCAAGTAATATTAATGGAGTCTATTTAAATTAAAAAACCAAGGGTAATCTAAAAAGCATAGTAAGGGACATATACAGTTAAATCTATAATGATTTCATGATAATAATAAATATGTAAATGTAAATAATTAATCCCACATTCAATATAATCAACTAACTAAGAAGAAAATTGGTTAAAAATATGACAAGGTAAATAATTGCTTAATGATTCCATTTAATCAATAACATGAATGTCATAACTAGATAAGGCATAACAAATATTTCAAGGTAAATAACTGAAAATTATTCCATATAGTCAATTAACATAGTATGAAATGCATCCATGTATATTTTTGAAGTGAAAATATCATGGATAAAAAAACTGAATCAAAATATAATAAATTCTAAATTGTTTGACATCATGTTTCCAATATAAATTAACCATTTTCCATCAAGAACATTGTCGAGACTATTTAGCATACAACTATTAAGACCTTTCATAATAAAATTTAAAATGTTTCGGTAAAAATAAATTGAAGGGTTTATTCCCAAATTGATTTCATCCCATTAGACTATGAATGAATTGAGAGGAAATCATTAAATGTAACCTAACACATGTTATACTATCTCAAATAATTCTTTTTATATTGAATAATCAATTTAATTCATAAGAAAAATTTTGAATAAAAATTTCGTATTGGGTAAGAAATACAAATTTAGAAAAATTCTCCCAAATAATCAAATAACAATCCGTGTATAATCATTATATAAAATTCATTTGTTATTTTTCCAAAAAGAATATATAAGATATGAAGTGTTGATATTTTAGAGAATTTTAATGTACAATGTTCATTGGAAAGTTAATAAATCAATGTGATGTTAATGACTATAAAAAATATTCATTGAAGTGAATGTCCATTTGATTCCCAATCAAAAATAATAATTATCCATCTAGAGGAATAATAAGGATAATATAAATAAAATATATAACCATTTTATTAAGAGTAACTATTTATATCATTGATGAAAAAAACATCTTTAAAAACATTATTAATGAAAATTTCCATTTAATATTGAAATTTTTTTTAAAATAGTTTTATTTGAACTTAAAATTTAGAAAAAATTTATTTAAAAATATCATCACAATATTTCAAAGAAATCATCATTGTAATGATAGTAGGTAATCCAAATCATTTCATATATGGTAAAAAATTATTTCCTTTTCATTGTAAAAATTCTAAAAAGTGTTTATTTCGAAAACAAAATGAATATTACATTCAGGAAATTTTCTAAAAATATCATAATCAGTAAAAATGTTTTTTAATGAATCATTATTATGACCCATTTTTTGAAAACTTTTTTAGGAAATAGGGTTGTTAAAAGAAAACTGGTTTTCCATGGAAAGAGAGAAATAATGTCATGTTTTCATTAAAACATTTCTAATACATTTTTTGTACAAAAGATTATAAAATGGTACAATTACATGAAAATAACCATTAATATACATATGAGAATAAAATTAATTGTTTTATTAAGAAATTATCAAATAATTTCTTTCAATGTATATTCAAGTGTAAATAATCCCAAAAATATTATTCTGGGATGTAAAATCATGAAAAGATAATAACAAGGAAGTTATAAAACACCAATGAATCAATTATGTGTATAAAATATAAACCAAAACAAAAACAGTTTAAATAAAACAATATATATTAATATGTAGTTACACACATAATCTAAGAATATTAAAGACAATAAGAAAGATATTTAACCAAATAAAAACTATTCAGGTTATACAAATATTGAGAACTTGTTAACATTCAACTCAAATCATGTTAGAATAAATAATTCGAATTGAAAATTAAAATAGCATGAATAATGAATTATGAATGACATTACATTTCACAGGGTTGTATATACACCACATAAAAGTGACTAGGAGAATAACATTGAAAAATGACTCAATGAAATGAAATTGAGACTATGTCTCATACCATACACTTTCCTTTTGGTAGTACATTCATTAAAATCTAGTATAGTGGATTTTACAACATTATTAAATTTTTAATGAACCGTAATTATATTTATTATTGGTTATATGATCATTTTATAACATATTATTAATCTTTCATTAATAATCATTCCTTATTTTCACTTTTTCATGTAATAAAATTCTTTTCTTTTCTATTATGTTTTATGATTATAATTTTTTCCTTATCACATAGATCAAGAATTAATAATATCTATAATATAATTAATGATATAAATATTATTTAATTTATTTATATATACATATATATATATATATATATATATTTAATCCATAAAATTTATATATAGGAAAATAAATGCACCATTCATAGAGATGGTAGGCCGTACGTACGCATGAACATCATTGCAATTTTCGTTTAATATAAAAAAAAGAAATTTAAATGGGATATATGTATATTATCAGTGTATTATCATATTTATTTCATATATATATAATATTTTTATTAAATCCATCCTTAATAAATTCCAAGTAAACTGTGACCAAATCACATCTATTTGTAAGGCGATAATCCACCATACATATGAACGACATTATAATATTCCCAAAAAATATAAACCATTATGTTATATTTTGGATAATAATTATATATTATTAAATTATTATTAAATATAATATATATTTTATATAAACAATAAATCATTCATTATTCCCAACCATGAAAGGTAATAATGGAAGAATGAATTACATCGGTTTACAAGGAGGTAGTCTTCCATACAGAGAGAACGATGATTCTGTATCCCATTAGATTGAAGTGTATTCACATTCAAGTCAAAATCCTATAATAATAAAATCAAAATATACTAAATATTCTTATGTTATTATATAATCATTATATAGAAAAATGATTAATTCTTTAGAGAAGTGAATAAAGTGAAAACCCTTTTAAAATAACATAACCTATTCTTCGAATTTATTCATTAGTGTTTCACTAAAACCATGAATAGTTTTGTTTATTCCTAAAATAAGGATTATATGATGATGTAATGGAGTTTTTAATGTGAATTTGGTAGGGATTTTACAATTAAAATGGTTTGGGCTGTGAATAAGTGTGGTAAGTTAGTGTCCTTTTATTGTGGTTAAGGAGTAACATTACATTAAATAACAAATACCAAACACTATTGGGTAGAATCCATTAACTCACGTGTTAGTAATAATGAAAAAAATTCAAAACAAGAAATGATATTGTCCGAATATTTCCAAAATATTGGGTTTTTATATGTTTCAAGGACATTATTTCAATATGTTTAATGTTTAGTATCTAGAAAAACTCATTTTCTCATATTCAATGTATTATTTTTAACTATTTTAATAAATAATTTTTGTTAAAAAAGATGTTTAACATATTAAAAATTTTAAATTTTATTTAGTATAAATATGTAATCTATTTCACTAAATTACAATACTATATGTGGGAGAATGTAATTTAAAATTTATCCCTTAGAAGGAATGAGAAAGTCGGTTCTTAAAGTGTAAATGTCCAAACATTATCTTTGTTTTTATATAATAATTCAATATAAAAATGATTCAAGTAAAAAAAATTGGATTAATATATGTGTAATTAATCTATTATTATATTAATATTTTTTAAAAATAATATTAAACCGTATTAATTATTTAGACATAATGTCTGATTTTATTTAAAAATCAATATTTTTCAATAATCATTAAAATGTAAATTCTGATAAAAATATAGATAATTCAACGTAATATAATTGGTAAATTAATATTTCAAAAATGAATTTATTTTTTCAAACAATATTTATAGAAAATTTAATATTTAGTTTTAAACAATGTCTTAAATTAAAATGTCGAAAAACATCCTTTAAAAAAATTCACTTTTATATGAAAAAATTGATTTGTTCTTATCTTATAATCACAAAATAGAATGGATTAAATTTAAAAA
Source organism: Viscum album (assembly GCA_963277665.1). Classification (NCBI taxonomy): domain Eukaryota; kingdom Viridiplantae; phylum Streptophyta; class Magnoliopsida; order Santalales; family Viscaceae; genus Viscum; species Viscum album. The sequence goes on along the minus strand of OY728133.1, from coordinate 1,016,479,815 downwards.
ATTCAATGAATATATAGTACATAAATTTAATTAATTTCATTCATTAATATTATATAATTAAATTTATTTGGATGCAGCACCTTTGGTTCATAAAAATATTTTGTTATAAATAAATTTCCTGTATTTTCAATTTGTATTTATTTTCATCAATAATTTATTGAATCCAATGATTTCAACCATATACTATCTTAAGTTAATTACTACTATTTATAACATTCATTTTAATAAATAGAATATATTAATCATTTTAATTGTATATTTTTATGTGGTAAAGCCTAAACATGTGAAGAGCATAAGCTATCTTAAAAACTTATGGTTTATTTTAGTGAAAGATAACTTAGTACTAAATGTAGTGAAGTATATAAAATATTTTGAAATTATTTAAGATAGTAAATATATCATAAATTATCCTAATTCTATCTTCATTTTTTCACTTTTGTTGTTTTTCATACACTCTATCGAATATGGTGTTTGATGTTATTAATATTTTCATGACTTATTATATTCCCCCTTTACTTATTTTATATGAAATGTGCATAATTTGTGTGAAATATTAATGTTTTAATATTAAGTATAATATTTGAGCATTTTTAGAAGTAGTCAAATTGAGACAGTTTAATGTTTTACTTATAACTATCACTATACTGATCCAAATTGTGTGGTTCCTGTTTTGTAGGATTCTCCATTCAATATAAAACATTTCATTAGAAGGCACCATGATCCAATTCTGCCATTTGAAGTGTCATATGGTCCTCACAAACAAGACCAAAGAATCTGTGAAGAAACTGGACTATTCATGAAGATTGATTTACTGGGCTCAATCCAGAAGTTAAAAAACCTTAACTCTCCAACATAAATCTGGGGACACTACATGTCATCTTGGATAAAAATTTCATGGCCCAAATCCAAGTACAAGGGGCCCAAATAAATCTTTTAAGTCCAGCCCACCATTCTGGCCGAGAATGAAAATCAGTATAGTATGCATGACATATCTCCTGATGTAATCATCCAAGCGAGCTGAGATTTTTCAGTGTGAAAGAGGAGATATAGGTGGCCTACTTGGTGAAGAAACAATTCGGATTTGAAGGCATCTTCATATTCAAAAACCCTTTCACATTATGGACTTCAAAAAGACTGTATTGAAATGGACAGTTTATGTTTGTTTAATAAAACGGACATAACTTTTGATCCTTAAGTCCACATGACTCCACATTTTGATAGTAGTCGTCCAACATTAGTGTCTACAACTTTGAAGAAGGATATATTCGAAGATTCGGCTGTCTGTATAGCTCAATTGGCGATGCAATTGGAGGGACAGATTGGGAAAGCAAACAGTCCACTCCTTGGGCTATAAATACTCTCTCCTTCTCTCCTTGAGAGGGGTTGGCATTTCAGAAGAGAGGAGATCATATTGGCACGACCAAAGCTTTGCCAAAGGCTTGGGAGGACCTGCCATACTCAAGTTTACACTTGAGGGACCTTTCCTTCTCTCTTTCTTTTCACTTACTTTTGTGTTCTTCATTTTTGTAATTTTGTAAGTCCTTTATTTTGTAATTCTGTTTTAATGAAAGTTTCTTATTCAATATCTCTTATTATCCTCCACCTTCTGTAGTATAATATTCATGGTCTTAAAATAGTTTGAATCATTTTAAATTACAGTACCTTATCTTGCTTCCTCATTCAATTGAAATTCTTTTTTTAATTCTCAAAATATTTCGTGTATGTGTTCGGCACACTACTCTTATCTTGTCCCTTTCTTTTTCTTCTCTTTATAATTCATCACCATAAACATATATTACCAGATTAATAAACATCATAATGGCTGAGTAAATCTCTCATTGGGGTGAGTTATAATTTAGGTATGTTAAGTGATTGAGAGCTTCTGCTCGATGAATATTCATTGAATTAACATTGTGTATGTTGGACTTAACATGTCATGGATTAATGAATTATTTTGTTTAACATGTGGTTTCCATGGATTATTGGAACCATAAATACACAACCATAAATAAGATCTGATTGAGATTATAACCTTAAGTTAAGTTAAGTCTTGGTTTAAATCCTTAACACTTAATAATTCTAATCAACATCATCTTGTGTCATGGGTGTTAATTTAAATGCAATATAAAGCAAAGCTCAAGGATATCACAAGCTTAACTAACCTAATGATGAACTCACCCCAATATTTATCAACTTGTTAAATTAAACATAATTCATTAAACATTTCAATTAAGCTCTGCAAAAAAACCCCCCCAATCAAAATAAAATCAACTAAAAACAAACGACTACTACAAAGTATCATCGCCGAGGATTCGACCCGAGTGCTGCTATACACATTAGCAGAGCACCGGAACCTTGACCGGTCGATAGACGACAATCGGCCGTGCATTTCAAATGGAGCCGTTTCCGGGGATGGTGCTTTAAGTATTCATTAGTTTCTGGTTATTGTAAAAAAAACCCAAAAAAAATACAAAAGTTTAAAAAAAATTTGACAAAAAACACAATGAAAAACCCGTCTTCCTCTTAAAAATCATAAACTGAAAAAAAATACAAAGAAAAACCCGTCTTACTCTTTCTTCCAAAATCTCTCTGAATTCCCCGTAGCCTTCCAAACAATCCCTCGGATTTGTTTGACCCTGAAATTGAGCAAACACTTCGCCAACTTAGGAGGAACATAAGAGATACTCAAATAATTCAAGAACCAGTCCTCATCCAACCAGTTGAAATTGAAATGGCCAATCATAGGGAACAAACCCTAAAAGAACTTGCTACCCCTGATATGAATTACCAACCTCTTGGAATTCAATATCCAAACATTGAAGCTGACTTCGAACTCAAATCGGGTTTGATTCATCTTCTCCCTCATTTTCACGGGCTAGCCGGTGAGGATCCACATCTTCATCTTAAAGAGTTCCAAGTAGTATGCTCTACCATGAAGCCTCAAGGGGTTTATGAAGAACAAATCAAGCTTAGAGCTTTCCCCATTTCCCTAGCGGATTCTGCCAAGTCTTGGCTCTACTACCTCCCACCTGGTTCCATAAACTCATGGGTTGACATGAAGAGACTTTTCCTTGAGAAGTTCTTTCCCGCTTCCCGAACAGCTTCTATCCGAAAGGAAATAAGCGGCATCCGTCAATTCCCTAATGAATCACTCCATGAGTATTGGGAGAGGTTCAAAAAGCTTGTGGAAACTTGTCCACACCATCAAATCCATGACCAACTCCTGATCCAATACTTCTATGAGGGGTTATTGGCTATGGAGCGAACTCTCATTGATGCCGCAAGTGGTGGTGCTCTTATTGACAAAACTCCTGCAGCTGCAAGAGATCTCATAAGTAACATGGCTGCAAACACGCAGCAATTCCATACTCAAGCACATGCTAAAGTGAAACAAGCCCAAGAGAATCAATCCATAGAACCCAACAAGATGACTGAGTGGATGAGTGAACTTACAGGTCTTGTGCGTCAACTAGCGGTGGCTACCAAAGCCCCAACCTCATCTTCTCCACAGTCACTATTCCCTAGACCTATCAAGAATTGTGGAATCTACAACTCTCCATCTCATCCAACTGACACATGTCCACAACTTCAAGATGATCCATCTGATTCATCTAGTCCAATGGAGCTCAATGCGGCATATGCTCACCGAAACTTCAACCCTCAACAATCAGGTCAGTTTGTTAGAAACTTCAACCAACCCCACTCTGAGCCCTTCTCTTCTACCTTTAACCCACCTCTGAGGTATGGTAATCCCATTTCTCATCCTCCGCAATTCCCTCCTCAAAACCCAAACCAGTTTCAATACAGTCAAGGTGTTGGTAACTTCCAACAACCTTACCCTTTTGTCCCTCAACCCCAAAGGAACAATCCTCCTCCTGGATTCCACTATCCTAACGAGCCTTCCCAATTCCCCACCCAATACAATCGCTTTCCCAAGAACCAAAATCAAGGCCAACCCAATTTGGGACAAGACTCTTCTTCTAAACAACCATGGGAAAGTGCTGTAGAGGATCTTTCTTCCTTCACCCGTTCTAGACTCAAGAACATTGAAACCCAAATAGGTCAACTTGCATCCCACCTTAGCCAGCAACAACCATCCAATTCATCCCAACTCCCAGCTCAACCATTACCCAACCCTAAGGGTAATGTAAGTGCAATTACACTTAGATCGAGAAAGCAAATTGCAATGCCCCATGCTGATTTCTCTACCTCCCCTTTCGATGTTGATCTAGAAAATGAAAAGAACAAAAGGCTGGAAAAGGAACTTGAATCCACTCCTTCACCTCCTTCCATTCCTCTACGGAACCCAATTCCTTTTCCTCAAGCCATCTCCAAGCCTAAGAAGTCCTTTGAACCTGATCCTGAAATGCTTGACATGTTTAGATGTGTTGAAGTGAACATCCCCCTCTTAGATGCCATCAAACAAATCCCTAAGTATGCCAAGTTTCTTAAGGAATTATGCACCCATAAGAGGAAACTTTGGAACATTGAAAATGTTTCAACCCAACAGTCCATTCCCATGAAGTGCAAAGATCCAGGGACCTTCACGGTTCCATGTCAAATAGGGAGTTCCAACTTTGATGATGCACTCATAGACCTTGGAGCCTCAATAAATGTCATGCCCAAATCCATTTTCTCCAACCTTGGTCTAGGTCCCTTGAACCCAACGGGTGTTGTCATTCAATTAGCCAATCGAAGCACTACCAGTCCTGAGGGGATAATTGAGGATGTTCTTGTTCGGGTCAATGATCTTATCTTCCCAGCTGATTTCTATGTCCTTGACATGGAAGGTGAGACGACCTCTTCTCGATCTCCCCTAATTCTAGGAAGACCATTCCTCATGACTGTGAGAACCAAGATTGATGTCCATTCAGGCATCTTATCCATGGAATTCGGTGACCAACTGGTCAAGTTCAACATTTTCCAAGCCATGCGATACCCATCTGAGGATCACTCTGCATTCTCAATCCATGATTTTGAGGACACTTCTAAGATTCAATCGAACCCCAATCCACCATGTTCTTCATGTTATAATGATAAAGGATCTTGTGTAATCTGCACCATGATTAACAAATTCATAAATGGTGAAGTTGATGTGGACCTCTCATTCATAGACTCCATAAATCTGGAAGAACTTGAAAACTCTCTTGAATCACACATCAACTCTGATCTCTACTGCTCCACCTTGGACAATGTTGAGGAAAATGATCCAAACCCATCCGGAATCCCTTCTCCTTCTCCTAACTTGTCTAGCTCTCAAATCAAGGCTGAAACTGATCTAAAACCACTTCCTTCACACCTCGAGTATGCATTCCTTTTCCATAATCCCTCCTACCCTGTCATTATCTCTGCTTCACTTTCTGAAACCGAGGAGTCCCAACTTGTTCAAGTGTTAGAGGAAAACAAAAATGCCTTAGGTTGGACCCTAGAGGATATTCCAAGAATCAACCCTGCCCTTTGCATGCATCACATCCATCTAGAGGAATCATCCAAACCAATTAGGCAACCTCAAAGAAGACTCAATCCACTCATACTTGAGGTAGTTAGGGAAGAGATTACCAAGCTTCTTAAAGCTGGTATTATCTACCCAATTTCTGATAGTGAATGGGTTAGTCCAATTCAAGTCGTTCCTAAGAAGGGCGGGATAACAGTTGTCAGAAATGAACATGGAGAAGTGGTCACAACTCGAGTGAAAAACAAATGGCGTGTGTGCATCGATTATCGCAAATTAAATGCTGAAACACGAAAAGATCACTACCCACTTCCTTTCCTTGACCAAATGCTTGAGAGATTGGCCGGAAAGTCACACTATTGCTTTCTTGATGGTTACACCGGCTACTTCCAAATTCCAATCGCACCTCAAGACCAAGAAAAGACCACATTCACTTGCCCCTTTGGAACCTATGCCTATAGGCGAATGCCTTTTGGCCTTTGTAATGCTCCTGCAACATTCCAGCGGTGTATGATGAGTATCTTTTCTGAATTCATTGAGAATTGCATGGAGGTCTTCATGGATGACTTTACCATTTATGGCGAGTCATTTGAATCTTGCTTACATTCACTCTCTTTGGTCCTTCAAAAGTGTGTCAAGTGCAACCTTGTGCTGAATTTTGAGAAATGTCACTTCATGGTTTCAAATGGGATTGTTCTAGGGCACATAATTTCTCAAGAGGGTATCCAAGTTGATCCAGCCAAAATTGAGGTGATCCAATCACTTCCTGAACCCAAATCAGTTCGAGAAATTCGGTCATTCCTTGGTCATGCCGGTTTCTATCGGCGATTCATTCAGAACTTCAGCAAGATTTCCCTCCCACTCACTCGTTTACTTCAAAATGATGTCACATTCAATTTTGATGAGGCTTGCAATTGAGCCTTCATTGAACTCAAATCTGCTCCAATAATCCAACCCCCAGATTGGTCCTTACCATTTGAATTGATGTGTGATGCTTCTGATAGGGCCATTGGGGCTGTTCTTGGTCAAAGAAGAGAAAACATTCCTCATGTCATCTTTTATGCCTCAAAAACATTGGATGAAACTCAATCACACTACACTGTGACTGAAAAAGAACTTTTATCTGTGGTTTTTGCCTTGGATAAATTCCGGCCCTATCTCTTAGGTGCCAAAATCATCATCTTCACGGACCACTCAGCATTAAAGTTCTTACTTAAGAAAAGTGATTCCAAACCAAGGCTAATAAGATGGATTTTAATGCTCCAAGAGTTTGACCTTGTGATAAAATAAAAACCTGGAAAAGAAAACCATGTAGCTGATCACCGAAGTAGAATTTCTAATTCTTCTCATTCTGAAATAATTGATCCTGAATTTCCAACTGAACACCTCTCATCTCTCACTCCAAAGTTACCATGGTATGCCCCAATTGTCAATTACTTGGTTTCTGGTGTTTTCCCTGAATATTTTTCCAAAGAACAAAAACAAAAGATGAAAAGTGATTCAAAGCATTATTTTTGGGAAGATAATAAACTTTGGAAATCCGGGGCTGACATGGTAATTAGGAGATGTGTTGATGAAACTGAACAATCCTCCATCTTGGAATTCTGCCACTCAATGCCTGGAGGTGGCCACTTTGGACCACAAAGGACTTCTCGAAAGGTCCTAGATTCTGGATTCTTTTGGCCTTCACTCTTCAAGGACTCACACGAGTTCTGTCAATCATGTCCCACTTGCCAAAAGTTTGGCACAATTTCCAAAAGAAACGAAATGCATCAAAAGCCATTAATCTTCTGTGAGCTTTTCGATGTTTGGGGCATCGATTTCATGGGACCATTTCCCCCTTCCAATGGATTCTCATACATTCTTCTTGCGGTCGATTATGTTTCTAGGTGGGTCGAGTCCAAACCCACTAGGAAAGATGATGCTCAAACTGTGAGTGAGTTCCTCAAAACCCATATCTTCCATCGATTCGGAACACCACGTGCTTTGATAAGTGACTTAGGAACTCATTTCTGTAATAGAACCATGGAGTCACTTTTGAAAAAGAATGGGGTTGTACATAAAACATCCACTGCATATCACCCTCAAACAAATGGAATGGCTGAACTTTCTAACAGAGAAGTGAAAAGAGTGCTTGAAAGAATTGTTAAGCCCACAAGAAAAGACTGGCCCGATAGACTTGGTGAAGCACTTTGGGCCTATCGAACAGCCTATAAGACACCCATTGGGATGTCTCCATTTAGGCTAGTTTTTGGTAAAGCCTGTCATTTACTAGTTGAAATCCAACATAAGTCATTTTGGGCTGTCAAAACATGTAATTTTGATTGTGAAAATTCAGGTGAAGAATGATTGTTGTAGTTGACTGAATTGGAGGAGCTTCGACTCGATTCGTATGAGAACTCCATTCTCTACAAAGAAAAGGCAAAGTCACTCCATGACAAGAACATTCTTCGAAATGTATTTCATGAAGGTGAAAAGCTAATGCTCTTCAATTCTCGATTTCGACTTCACCCAGGTAAGCTTAATTCTCGTTGGGAAGGTCCTTTTGTTATTACTAACGTTTACCCATTTGGTGCAGTGCAAGTCCAAGACCCTTCTTCAAAAAGAACATTCACGGTAAATGGACACCGGTTAAAGCATCACCATGAGTGGTCTCACAATCCAGGAACCACGTCGACTTCCATCGAAACCCCATCCACTTCAATAGAACCACCACTGGATGGAGACCCGCCAAATCCAAACCAGGGGGCACCTCTTTCCCTTTAACTCTATCTCTCCTCAATCTCTCTTCCCTCTCTTCTTCTCTCTATTTCTTCTTCTTCCTCTCTCCCTCTCGTTTTTTTACAACATTCTTTCACAACCTTTTTTATATTTTCTCTTTTGTGTGGATCTGTCATTAAAAATAAAAAAATTTAAAAAAAATAATTAAAAACAAATGAAAATTGAAAACAAGGGGTGTCATAATTACTCATCATCCAATATTGAAATTTTGTCCAACCATTTTGGGGAGTCAAAAGGCTTGTTTTAAACTCAAATATATTGAATTTTTATCTCAAACTTGGGTAAACAATTTTGTGTCAATAACAAACATTTTGAATGAACATTTTTTGGTGGAAAATGATTCTCCCCTACCGTGAGGAATAACATTAGCCTTCATGCCAAGGTCATCTATGGCCATCTTTTTCATTGTGTGTCTTCACCACTGATTGTGAGTCTTGAGTTTGTGGACCTTCGAGCTGAATTTCCATCTTTTGTGTGCATTAATATGATAGAGGCATTTTCTAAGCCACATGAGAATCAGAATAGCCAAATAGCCTCCCGTTACCCTTACATTGATCCTACTTTTGAAAGCCCCTTTGAGCCTATGAAACCCTTTCTTTTGATAGCCACATTACAAGCCTAATACCTTGTCCCACCCAACATCTTCATGGATTTTCATTGTACAATTTATTGAAATTTAAGTGTGGGGGGAATAGACTTCATTTTTGGGCGAACTTTCATTGATTTCCAATGTGTCATCATATGCTTGAGGGAAAGCTTCCATTCAAGTGTGGGGGAGAGGTTGTAATTCTATGAGCTTTGGGGTTTATATGTGTAATTGTCATTTTTACAAAAGTCATTGAAAAGTGTTCAAAAAAAATGATAAAAAATTATATAAAAAAAAATGAAAAAAAATTATATAAAAAAAATGAAAAAAATAAAAAAATGAATGAGGAAGCAAGATAAGGTACTGTAATTTAAAATGATTCAAACTATTTTAATACCATGAATATTATACTACATAAGGTGGAGGAGAATAAGAGATATTGAAGAAGAAACTTTCATTGAAACAGAATTACAAAATAAAGGACTTACAAAATTACAAAAATGAAGAACACAAAAGTAAGTGAAAAGAAAGAGAGGAGGAAAGGTCCCTCAAGTGTAAACTTGAGTATGGCAGGTCCTCCCAAGCCTTTGGCAATGCTTTTTTCGTGCCAATATGATCTCCTCTCTTCTGAAATTCCAACCCCTCTCAAGGAGAGAAGGAGAGAGTATTTATAGCCCAAGGAGTGGACTGTTTGCTTTCTCAATCTGTCCCTCCACTTGCATCGCCACTTGAGCTATTCATACAGCCTAATCTTCAAATATCTCCTTCTTCAAAGTTGTAGAAAACAATGTTGGCCGACTAATCTCAAAATTTGGAGTCATGTGGACTTAAGGATCAAAAGTTATGGCCGGTTGATTAAACAAACTTAAACTGTCCATTTCAATCCAGTCTTTTTGAAGTCCATAATGTGAAAGGGTTTTTGAATATGAATATTCCTTCAAATCCGAATTGTTTCTTCAACAAAGTCGGCCACCTATATCTCCTCTTTCACACTGAAAAATCTCAGCTCGCTTGGATGATTACATCAGGAGATATGTCATGCATACTATACTGATTTTCATTCTCGGCCAGAATGGTGGGCTGGACTTATTAGATTTATTTGGGCCCCTTGTACTTGGATTTGGGCCATGAAATTTTTATCCAAGATGACATGTAGTGTCCCCCGAATTATGGTGGAGAGTTAAGGTTTTTTAACTTCTGGATTGAGGCCAGTAAATCAATCTTCATGAATAGTCCAGTTTCTTCACAGATTCTTTGGTCTTGTTTGTGAGGACCATATGACCCTTCAAATGGCCGAATTGGATCATGGTGCCTTCTAATGAAATGTTTTATATTGAAAGGCGAATCCTAAAAAATAAGAACCACACAATTTGGATCAGTATAGTGATAGTTATAAGTAAAACATTAAACTGACTCAATTTGACTACTTCTAAAAATGCTCAAATATTATACTTAATATTAAAACATTAATATTTCACACAAATTATGCACATTTTATATAAAATAAGTAAAGGGGGAATATAATAAGTCATGAAAATATTAATAACATCAACTCCCGCACACTTAGATTTGCGCGTGTCCTCATGTGCAACAAATATAAAAACATGACAAAATCATTTTCACTCACTAACAAATATTAAAATTTTGTTTTCTCCAATCAAGGGAGGTTTAGACTATTTCACTCATCCATATTGAATTCCATCACAAGTTTGGTTCACAATAATTCATCAGAAACAATTCATTTTTTCATGTTCAAGGTTCGAATTAGAAAATGTAGGCACTCAAAACTTACTCCTCTCAAGATGATAAAAATGTATTTTAGGAGGTTCACTCATTCACCAACAAAAAGTGAAAATCAAGAGTTTGTAAGAGCTCTCAGCTTCCATTCCCAAATCTAATGTGTACAAGAATCAAGAGGTCTTTTAAGGGGTTTTTCAGTGGCTATGGGATGGTAGGTATATAATGTCCAATGGAAAAGAGGGGTTAAAAACACCAATATGGAAAAATCAATGCACATTTCTTTTGAAATTTGATTTGAAAGGAAATAGAAACACATATTTACAAGGGCATGAATGTGTGATGAATGAAAAGTGAGGGAGATAGAAAATGGAATAGGGTGAGATGATGGAATATGTACAACATGGAAGACTTCCAATAATGGCACAATACAAGATGATTCAAGTGTTCTTTTTTTTTCTTTTTTTGCTCTTTTTTTTTCGAAAGTTGTGCTTGAAACAAGTCTCACAGTCATATCCCAACCCATGCTTGATCTCCACATGGAACTAATTTATAACATGATCAAAGGTTGATGATGAATGATTTTTGACCCACCCAAGACACAACCCATTCCTTTTTTTTATTTTTTTCATTTCGAAATTCTTTTTTTGATTCTCAAAATATTTCGTGTGTGTGTTCGGCACACTACTCTTATCTTGTCCCTTTCTTTTTCTTCTCATTATAATTCATCACCATAAACATATATTACCAGATTAATAAACATCATAATGGCTGAGTAAATCTCTCATTGGGGTGAGTTATAATTTAGGTATGTTAAGTGATTGAGAGCTTCTGCTCGATGAATATTCTTTGAATTAACATTGTGTATGTTGGACTTAACATGTCATGGTTTAATGACTTGTTTTGTTTAACATGTGGTTTCCATTGATTATTGGAACCATAAATACACAACCATAAATAAGATCTGATTGAGATTATAACCTTAAGTAAAGTTAAGTCTTGGTTTAAAGCCTTAACACTTAAGAATTCTAATCAACATCATCTTGTGTCATGGGTGTTAATTTAAATGCAATATAAAGCAAAGCTCAAGGATATCACAAGCTTAACTAACCTAATGATGAACTCACCCAATCATTATAAACTTGTTAAATTAAACATAATTCATTAAACATTTCAATTAAGCTCTGCAAACAAACCCCCCCCAATCAAAATACAATCAACTAAAAACAAACGACTACTACAAAGTATCATCGCCGAGGATTCGACCCGAGTGCTGCTATACACATTAGCAGAGCACCGGAACCTTGACCGGTCGATAGGCGACAATCGGCCGTGCATTTCAGTGTTCATATTTTAATATTTTGGGGTGTTACACATATTGAAATTTTTGAATAAAATATTAAGGACATTCATATTAGAATAATCAAAAAATGAAAAAAACATATATTGGAATGTATCAACTCATTAGAAGTTCACATATATTATGATCACAAAGAAAATTTAAATTTTTAATAATATCCTACAATATTGAATGGATTATGAATATAAATTATCAAATATATTATTAATCAAAATATAAGAGTGCAACATACCCAAAATGATTTTACTAATTTTTTTTATTTTTTTATTTTTTATATATTTTTTAGATTTTTTATTAGAACTTATTGACTATAAAAATGACATTGAATGTGTAAAATTAGGGATTAGAATGGATAGTACCAACATAATCAGGTTTGGTGTAACACAATTGGGATCCTAGTTGGTTGTCGTAATATCACCCACAGCTTGTTGCATGTGTGGGATAGGTGTTGCCCCTTTGGGGTGTGCACATTGAAATGTTATTGTAATGGCCCGAACCTCTCCGGTCCATTACTTTGTGGAATTTTGGTGTTGGAGGTGTTCCGGGAGGCCAAGGGGACTTATCCCCAACACTTTTCCAATTCTCCAGTTCTGTGAATAGTGTTTCCAGTTTTATGAACAGTAACAGATCAGTTTCACAGATCGGTGTTACAGATCAGTTTCACAGATCAGTTTCACAAATCAGTGTGACAGATCAGTTTCACAGATCGGTTTCACAGATCGGTTTCACAGATCGGTGTGACAGATCGGTTTCACAGATCAGTTTCACAGATCGGTGTGACAGATCAGTTTCACAGATCCGTTTCACAGATCGGTGTGACAGATCAGTTTCACAGATCAGTTTCACAGATCGGTGTGACAGATCAGTTTCACAGATCAGTTTCACAGATCGGTGTGACAGATCGGTTTCACAGACCGGTTTCACAGATCGGTGTGACAGATCAGTTTCACAGATCGGTTTCACAGATCGGTGTGACAGATCAGTTTCACAGATCAGTTTCACAGATCGGTGTGACAGATCAGTTTCACAGATCAGTTTCACAGATCGGTTTCACAGATCGGTTTCACAGATCGGTGTGACAGATCAGTTTCACAGATCGGTTTCGCAGATCGGTGTGACAGATCAGTTTCACAGATCGGTGTGACAGATCGGTTTCACAGACCAGTTTCACAGATCGGTGTGACAGATCAGTTTCACAGATCGGTTTCAAAGATCGGTGTGACAGATCAGTTTCACAGATCCGTTTCACAGATCGGTGTGACAGATCAGTTTCACAGATCAGTTTCCCAGAACCGTTTCACAGATCGATTTCACAGATCGGTGTGACAGATCAGTTTCACAGATCGGTTTCACAGATCGGTGTGACAGATCAGTTTCACAGATCGGTTTCACAGATCGGTGTGACAGATCAGTTTCACAGATCGGTGTGATAGATCAGTTTCACAGATCAGTTTCATTGATCGGTTTCACAGATCGGTTTCATGTACAGTAATGATGGGTGAACAGTGTTTCCAGACTCCTACAGTTTTTCCCCTTTTTACGTTTCCTTTGACGTAAAATACATTTAAACCCTTATTTTAAGGGCTCTTAAGGCCAATTCAAATTCCATAAATCCTTTTTTAATTATTCCTAAGGCTTGGAATGTTTTACTTGGTCAACCTGCGTGGGTTAATGCGATCCGTTTTTAATGGAGAATTAACCGGATCTTAAACCGTCGCCCCATTTAATCTTAAAAAGGGATGAGATATCATTCTTCCTTGTTGTTTCTCTTTGTTCTCAGCTAAGAGACACTAGAACCTTTCAATCCTTTCCGTAGGAGTTGCACAATCAATCTTTACCCCGAGGATTGGTTCTGTTCTATTTTGGATGCAACTGAGTTGTGTCGATCAATCTTCGATATAAGGTATGTTGTATCATCGTTCTTTTGGGGTTCATCTTCTCCTATCCTCCTTTCAATAATTATTCCATGTATTCTCCAAGATTCTAATGGGTTTTCTTGGGGTTGGTTGGTACTGTCGTACCACAGCATCCTCCAGTGGATGTAGTCGTCGCGAGGGGAGGACCGTGACCTGTTTTGTGGATAAAGAACGTGAGGAACTGTTTGAGGTAGGGGATTCATGGCTTCTCTAATTGTATATGTGCAATCGTAGAATTAGCATGATTTATCTCTTTGTATCACAATGAAATTGACCTAATTAAATACTTGAACCGGATTAAAATAATTGGTTGATCGCATGTTGTTGCTTTATACCGTGATAACGGTTTGCCTCATGTTTTCCTAGATATAGTGATATCTATGTTTTCTTTGATTTTGTTGTTCTTTCATGATAGAAATTGATAATGAACGTAAATCCGGAATTAATTGTTAATTAATTGGCTAAAGATAAAGAGTCATGTAAATTAATCTGGTTGTTGTCGTTGTTGTAGTTGTTTTAATTTGAGGATAATCAAATTAGGGAAGTAAGCATGGTTATTTAATTGTGATAGCTTTCTGATTAGGTATCCATGATTGGAACCTACGAATAACAAATCTTCCAAATTCAATATGGATTAGAGAATAGATTATGTGTGAATTTCTAAAAGGGTTCTGAGTTACCCTCTTGTTTGTTAAAGGGCCGAGAGCCCATTTTGTGATGTTTGTTTTCCTGCTGCTTGTGCTGTGATGTGAGCCTGGATGGCTGTTGTGATATGTGGAGTCATGGAGACTTGTGGTTGTGGCAGTGGATGACGCCTAGTGTGGCGAGATGCATCAGTTTATGCATGTGGGTGTCGGGGAGGACACCAAGGGTGATGGTATGAGATGAATGTGATGGTTTGATGTTGGTGGTTTGGTTTGGTTGTTTATCTGCTTTATTTTTCCCCACTGCTCAAGGCAGCTGGTATTGCTTACCCTCTTTCCGAAGGAGGCGAAGACACGCATGGTATGCCACGTGCTTTCCGTGTTTAGCCTCTCGATGGAGGATGGATCTATGCTCTTTCTATAGGCGGAAAATACAAGACGGGTAGTATATCTACTCACCGTGTTGAGCCTCCTTTGTGTTTAGAAGCATAGGATGTTTTTCTAGAATGCCTGGTAATGTGGAAAAGTAATTCTATAATGAATGTTTGATTAAATGGTGAAAATCCACGGGGATGGATATGCTGGAATTTAAAGGTGATGTGAATCATAAAAAGGAGAAGTTGTTTTTGAAAGTGATGCCAGTTCAGTTTAATGTGGAATTGTTCATTCTTAATTAATGTTTCATGAATTAATCAATGTACAGTGGAACTGATAAATAACAATGGAGTAATCTAATAAAGCGCTTCAATTGGTTGTGTGCTTATAGGATACCTAGTCTTTGATGTAGCAGCCTGGAGTCTGAGAGACGTTAGCTGCAGTTGTATCTAAGAATATGTAATGCCCATAGTGTGGATGTGAGTTACTGATATATTCTGTACTTTTTGTGTTTCTATATGCTACTCCACCCTGTCGGTAAGGGCAACTGACACCCCGGGGATTCTGAGCCCTGGGGGGCTGTATTCCCCAACATTCTGATGGGAGCTTGAATGGCTGACTACCCCCTTTGGCCCCGCTCTCTTCTCTTGGTAGATACTTGTGCCATGAGGCACAACGGTTAGTTACCCCATATATGTGTGTAGAGGGCTGTAATGGCTTATGGTTATTCCCACACATATATTCTGGATATAGTATCCTACGGACTACTATAGGTGTAACGTGTATAGGTTATGATGGCTTGAGGATCCTTACTCGGCGTATGGGTTGTAATGGCTTGAGGTATTATACCCGACGTATGATACACGTTATGCGAGCTGTGGTGGCTCCCGGAAATTACCTGGTTACTTTTGGTTGTGAGGACGGTGTGGTGCTTCGCCCAGGTGTCTGCTGGCAAGCCTTTGTGGTGCACGAGGTGCAGATTGTGGAGCTTAGCCCAGGTGTCTGCGGGCAAGCCTTTGGAGAGAGATGCACATGACGTATGTCGTTGGGGAAAAGCGGCAAACCAGTGGGGAAGTAGTAGCGGGGTAACCTTGATATTATTTACTATATGCTATATTCTTGTATGCGTTACTTGGTGAGATTATCCATGGTGAGGTTGGGAACATAGTATACCTGTTTAGGTGATGAGTTAGTTTCACTTGTTGTTCACTGGGATTTAGCATGCTTTCTTTACCTTTTCACGAGAGGCTTGGGGAGGATCCTACGGAGTATACTATTATACTCACCCTATGTACATATAAACTGTTTTTCAGGTCACATGGAGCAGGTTGGAGATCAAGCTGGTTACTACTAGCTTGCAGTTGGAGGAGGAGCTGTTCGGGCTTGTGGTCGCTGTCGTTTTACTTTCTTTTGGGTACTTTTAGTTTTCCCTTTCAGTTGTAGTACTTTTGCATGAAATTTCAAATATGTACTTGGTTTCCTTTTCTATTTCAGTTCTGAGTTGGAGTTGATTGGAGTCTATTCTATCTCTCTCTTCTGCATGTGTTCTCTTAGAGGGTAATGCCTTCCATTTGTATGTTATTATACCCTCGGTGATAGTCGCCAACCCGGGGCCTACTGGAGGCGGGACTCGGGGGTCATTATCTCCCTTTTCACATTGCCGGCCTAGGAGGGGTACACTTTTTGGGGAGGGGGTCGTGACAGAGTGGCATCAAAGGTCTGGTTGAGGGATAGGATGGAGTTTGGAGTTAGCCATAGGTGAGGATGCATGGGATGGTAGGGCAACGGTGTCATTCATGTTTAGAAAGTGGGGTAAACACTGGAGACCGGCAGATACATAGGTGTTCAGGGCCCCCTATGATCTATTGCACGGACCTTTAAGTTTACAATGGCTACTAAACAAGTGATACTGATTGCAGGGTAGAGACCTAGGAAAGGATCATGCATCATTATTCTTTGCGCCTGTGTTTGAATGTGTAGACCTTGGGATAGGTAACCTAAAATTAATAAAACAAAATAATTAATTAATTAATGTTGATTCTTCCATATTCCAGGCTTAG
Organism: Viscum album; assembly: GCA_963277665.1. Taxonomy (NCBI): domain Eukaryota; kingdom Viridiplantae; phylum Streptophyta; class Magnoliopsida; order Santalales; family Viscaceae; genus Viscum; species Viscum album. Next base: position 1,016,462,904 of record OY728133.1, on the reverse strand, counting down.
GAGCTCTAACGGTTGTTATTTTATAGGTATGGCTCCAGGTCGACGTCCTCGTCAGGTTTGCACAGAAGGTGCCTAGCAAATTGTTCCAGCAGATCGCCGCCGGGTAGAGGTTGATGACGATGACACTTGGAGGAAGACTCTCCGAGAGTTCCAGCGCCAGAGTCTATAGAAGTACGAGGGCTCCGTTTCAGATGCAGTCACAGAAGACTGGTTGGAGGAGGTCGAGATAGGCTTCAGTTCGATTCGTGCTCGGAATGAACACTGGGTGTCCTTGGTTGTGACGATGCTGCGTGGAGCAGCTAGGCAGTGGTGGTTCTTGTTCCTCGGTGATCATGAAGAGTCAGCAATCTCCTGGGAGGAGTTTCGAGACAGGTTTAGAGTCGAGTTTCTTTCATCGACTGCGAAGGCATCCAGTCGCCAGGAGCTACTCACCCTTTGACAGGGGACCTCCAGTGTTCGAGAGTTTGGAATCCATTTCAGGAACCTTCTACGAGATGCTTCAGACCTGTTACCAGATGATGAGGTCAGGGTGAGGCATTTCGAGGAGGCTTTGCGTCCAGAGATCCAGCGCCAGGTCACCCCATTTATGCTGAAGACATATCTTGAGGTGCTGGAAAGGGCAGAGGTTGTTGAGAGGACTTTGACCAGGACCGGATCGTCACGAGAGGGGAATCGTCATGATTCCTCACGAAGCAGAGCTGTGGTCCGGGGTTCCCGGTTTTCAGGACAGAAGAGTTTCCATTCACCTGGGGGTAGGTCCCAGCCCTTTCCATCTCGTTTCTCTGGAGGTAGAAACTCTCAGACCTATGGCAAGGGATCAGGCGCTTGTTTTTCTTGTGGTGGTCGTGGTCATCAGCAGCGGGAGTGCCCGACTTTTTAGAGCAGTCATCGTGAACCAGGCGCTCCACTCCAGGTTCCTCCGTTGAGGCAGTTCCAGCCGAGGCAGCAGCAGCAGGTCGCACCAGCTTTAGATCACCCGAGGGTAGATGGAGCAGGCAGAGGACAGCCCCATGACGCTCCACGTCCTCAGAGAGCAGAGCGCGGCTGTGGTGGTGGTCGTCATCAGGGTCAGAGAGGCCGTGGAGGTGGTCGTGGTCAGCTTCATGCTCTAGCGTTGCCAGCCCCAGGCGAGCCAGATGTCGTTCGAGGTACCCTTTTCTTGTTTTCTACCTTGGTGTATGCCTTGTTTGATTCAGGAGAGACAAACTCCTTTATATCCCCTACCCTTGTCCACGCTTTGAGACATGAGGTAGAGAGGCTTCCAGTGCCCTTGGTGTTGACTACGCCAGTTGGAGGTCGAGCTAGCTTGTTTGAAGTATGTAGAGACTGCGAGCTAGTGTTGGGGCAGCACCGCTCTTGTGGAGATTTCCTATGTTTACGAATACAACCATATGATGTCATCCTAGGCATGGATTGGTTGTATTCAGTGCAGGCTATTGTGGATTGCTACAGGAAGAAGGTCATTTTCTTTGATGAAGACGGAGAGGAAGTAGTGTTTGTTGGTGAGAGAGATCCTCGGATAGGTCATAGACGAGTTTCATCCTTATCATCCATGATGGATGGGATGACGCTGAATTATTCAGAGGTTCAACAGCTGGCGTTTCCTAGGGTCGTAGAGAAGTACCCTGACGTCTTTCCAGAAGAGGTTGTATCCTTACCCCCTCGACGAGAGATCGAGTTTGGGATCGAGCTACAGTTGGGAGAGTCTTCTATCTCTATGTCTCCGTATAGGATGGCCCCTTCTGAGTTACAAGAGCTACGTATACAGCTCGATGGTCTGTTGCAGTGTGGTTTTGTTTGGCCAAGTGTGTCACCGTGGGGTGCACCAGTCTTGTTCGTGAAGAAGGCCGACGGCAGTTTAAGGTTGTGTGTCGATTATCGTCGCTTAAACAAAGTGACAATAAAGAACCGATATCCTCTCCCGCAGATTGATGACCTATTTGATCAATTGAAGGGTGCAAGTTGGTTTTCAAAAATAGACTTGCGGTCAGGATATCATCAGATGCGTGTAAAGGATGAGGATATCCCGAAGACTGCTTTCCGCTATCGTCATGGGCATTATTAGTTTTTGTAATTCTATTCGGCGTGAAAAATTCTCCAGCTGTTTTCATGGGGTTGATGAATGCTGTGTTCCGTGAATTCCTGGACAAGTTTGTTGTGGTCTTCATCGATGACATCCTTGTGTACTCCACATCTGAAGAAGAGCATGCAGAGCATCTACGATCCGTTTTGGGAGTTCTTCGCCAACATCAGTTGTTTGGGAAGTTGTCCAAGTGTGAGTTCTGGGCTCGAGAAGTTCGTTTCTTAGGGCATGTTGTGTCCCAAAAGGGAGTAGTTGTGGATCCTTCAAAGATAGAAGCAGTAGTGTCTTGGGCAGCCCCCAAGACCGTGTCAGAGGTGCGAAGTTTCCTTGGTCTCGCAGGCTATTATAGGAGGTTTGTAGCCAATTTTTCCCGAGATCCGACTCCTCTGACAGCTTTGACCAAGAAGGATCAAGCGTTCATATGGACTGATCAGTGTCAGGCAGCTTTCGAATATCTAAAGGAGAAGTTGGTAAGTGCTCCAGTCCTTTGTCTTCCAGCGGAGGGAGTCCAGTTTGATGTTTTCTGTGATGCTTCACATCTGTGGATAGGGTGTGTTCTCATGCAGCAGAGTTCTGTCGTTTCTTATGGGTCTCGGCAGTTGCGTCCCCATGAATGCAACTATGCCACCCATGATCTTGAGTTGGCAGCCGTGGTGTTTGCGCTGAAGTTGTGGAGACATTACCTCATTGGCGAGCGCTTTGTGGTTTTCACCGATCATAAGAGTTTGAGGTATGTTTTCTCTCAGCGTGATTTGAACTTGCGGCAACATCGGTGGATGGATTTCTTGAAGGAATACGACTTTGAAATATCGTATACACCTGGAAAAGGGAATGTTGTTGCTGATGCACTAAGCCGAAAGTCACGTAATGATGTTGTGCGTGAATCTGGTGATTCATGGAGAGTGATGGAAGAGCTATCAGCTTTGCATCTTGATATGGGAGAAGTTGGGGGAAGAGTTTGTCTTTTCCAGATGACGGTGCAGTAATCCCTGATGTAGAAGGTGGAAGAGTCTCAGTTGGGTGATCTAGAGGTGGAAGTTTGGAGAGACAGAGTTGTATGTGGTGAGGCCCCTGATGGTTGGTCGGAGGATGAACAACATCGGGTGTTGTATCATGGAAGGATTTTTGTTCCCTTGGCGATGCGCGAGACGGTTCTCTGAGAGTTCCATAGTTCACCCTTGGCGGTACATCCTGGTGTGACGAAGATGTACCGATCCTTGAGGAGTCAGTTTTGGTGGCCCGGGCTGAAGCATATAGTTGCAGAATGTGTGTCTCGATGTTTAGTCTGCCAGAAGGTGAAGGCCGAACACCGGGTTCCTGGTGGTCTTCTCCAACACATAGAGATTCCTCAGTGGAAGTGGGAGGACATCTCAATGGACTTTGTTGCAAGTTTACCTCGAGCTCCGGGAGGACATGATTCTATATTGGTGGTAGTGGATCGTTTAACTAAATCGTTCCACTTCATAGCAATCAAGGAGTCAAGCTCGGTGGAGGTTTTGTTGAGGCAGTATCTGGAGGAGGTGGTGAGGCTTCACGGAGTTCCTAAGACGATCATTTTTGATCGAGATCCTCGTTTTACCTATAGGGTGTGGAGAGGTCTCCAGCATGCTTTTGTCTCTCAACTGTTCCTTAGCACTGCTTTTCATCCTCAAACGGATGGTCAGACAGAGCGAACCATCCAGTCTCTTGAAGACATGTTGCGCTGTTGTGTTCTTGATTTTGGAGGTTCATGGACGAAGCACTTACCCTTGGTATAGTTCGCTAACAATAATAGTTTTCACTCTACCATCGGCATGGCGCCGTTTGAAGCCTTGTATGGCCGGCCATGTCGTTCTCCGTTGTGCTGGACTGGGGTCGGAGAGTCCGCAATTCTCGGACCAGAACTAGTGCAGAATACAACAGAAATGGTTCAGGTGATTCGTGAGAGGGTGAAGACAGCACAAGATCGTCATAAATCTTATGCTGATCAAAGATAGAGACCCTTAGAGTTTAATGTTGGGGATCATGTGTTTCTAATGGTGACTCCCTGTCGTGGGCAGCAAAGGTTTGGTCGCGGATGTAAGCTTTCTCCCCGTTTTGTTGGGCCTTTCGAGGTGTTAGCTCGTGTTGGAGGTGTGGCGTATCGAGTAGCACTTCCCCTTATGATGAGTCGGATACATGATGTTTTCCATGTATCACAGCTCTGTCGTTACCTTCATGATGAATCTCATGTTATCGATTGGGGAGAGATCGATATTGATGATGATGCAACCTTCGAGGAGTGACCTGTGGAGATCCAAGACCACAAGGAGAAGGTGTTGTGTGGGCGTTCTATCCCCTTAGTTCGTGTCTTGTGGAGACACGGTGGCATGGAGGAGAGTACATGGGAGCGTGAGTCACAGATACGTGCTCAGTACCCAGATTTGTTCAATGTTTAACTCCTTTCATTTAATGATGTTTTCTTTGTGTTTGGACCCTTAATGTTTTATTTATGTACCTTTGATGTGATGTTGTGAATGAATTGTTTGGTTATGGATTGTTTGTTCCTGAATGTCATAGTTTTGTTCCAGCTTTCGAACAACTCATGGTGGTTTTTTCCCTGAGAGGTATCTTATGGGGTGGTTGTTCGTACCCCTCTTTTCTTCTGGGTTGGTTTTTAATTCTGGAGGACGAGAATGTTTTGAGGGGTATCTAATGTAATGTCTCAGTCCTCTCTGGTCCATTACTTTGTGGAATTTTGGTGTTGGAGGTGTTCCGGGAGGCCAAGGGGACTTATCCCCAACACTTTGCCAATTCTCTAGTTCTGTGAATAGTGTTTCCAGTTTTATGAATAGTAACAGATCAGTTTCACAGATCGGTGTGACAGATCAGTTTCACAGATCGGTGTGACAGATCAGTTTCACAGATCAGTTTCAGAGATCGGTTTCACAGATCGGTGTGACAGATCGGTTTCACAGATCAGTTTCAAAGATCGGTGTGACAGATCAGTTTCACAGATCAGTTTCACAGATCGGTGTGACAGATCAGTTTCACAGATCAGTTTCACAGATCGGTGTGACAGATCAGTTTCACAGATCAGTTTCACAGATCGGTGTGACAGATCAGTTTCACAGACCGGTTTCACAGATCGGTGTGACAGATCAGTTTCACAGATCGGTTTCACAGATCGGTGTGACAGATCAGTTTCACAGATCGGTTTCATAGATTGGTGTGACAGATCAGTTTCACAGATCAGTTTCACAGATCGGTTTCACAGATCGGTTTCACAGATCGGTGTGACAGATCAGTTTCAGAGATCGGTTTCACAGATCGGTGTGACAGATCGGTTTCACAGATCGGTTTCACAGATCAGTGTGACAGATCAGTTTCACAGATCCGTTTCACAGATCGGTGTGACAGATCGGTTTCACAGACCGGTTTCACAGATCGGTGTGATAGATCAGTTTCACAGATTGGTTTCACAGATCGGTGTGACAGATCAGTTTCACAAAACAGATTCACAGATCGGTGTGACAGATCAGTTTCACAGATCAGTTTCACAGATCGGTTTCACAGATCGGTTTCACAGAATGGTGTGACAGATCAGTTTCACATATCGGTGTGACAGATCAGTTTCAGAGATCGGTTTCACAGATCGGTGCAACAGATCAGTTTCACATATCTGTTTCACAGATCGGTGTGACAGATCAGTTTCACAGATCCGTTTCACAGATCGGTTTCACAGATCGGTTTCATGTACAGTAACGGTGGGTGAACAGTGTTTCCAGACTCCTACCGTTTTTCCCCTTTTTACATTTCCTTTGACGTAAAATACATTTAAAGCCTTATTTTAAGGGCTCTTAAGGCCAATTAAAATGCAATAAATATTTTGTTAATTATTCCTAAGGCTTGGAATGTTTTACTTGGTCAAACCGCATGGGTTAATTCGATCCGTTTTTAATGGAGAATTAACCGGATCTTAAACCGTCGCCCCATTTAATCTTAAAAAGGGATGAGATATCATTCTTCCTTGTTCTTTCTCTTTGTTCTCGGCTAAGAGACGCTAGAACCTTTCAATCCTTTCCGTAGGAGTTGGACAATCAATCTTTACCCCGAGGATTGGTTCTGTTCTGTTTTGGATGCAACTGAGCCGTGTCGATCAATCTTCGATATAAGGTATGTTGTATCGTCTTTCTTTTGGGGTTCATCTTCTACTATCCTACTTTCAATAATTATACCATGTATTCTCCAATATTCTAATGGGTTTTCTTGGGGTTGGTTGGTACTGTCGTACCGCCGCATCCTCCGGTGGATGCAGTTGTCGCGAGGGGAGGATCGTGACCTGTTGTGTGGATAAAGAACGTGAGGAACTGTTTGAGGTAGGGGATTCATGGCTTCTCTAATTGTATATGTGCAATCGTAGAATTAGCATGATTTATCTCTTTGGATCACAATGAAATTGACCTAATTAAATACTTGAACCGGATTAAAAGAATTGGTTGATCGCATGTTGTTGCTTTATACCATGATAATGGTTTGCCTCATGTTTTCCTAGATATAGTGACATCTATGTTTTCTTTGATTTTGTTGTTCGTTCATGATAGAAATTGATAATGAACGTAAAGCCGGAATTAATTGTTAATTAATTGGCTAAAGATAAAGAGGCATGTAAATTAATCTGGTTGTTGTCGTTGTTGTAGTTGTTCTAATTTGAGGATAATCAAATTAGGGAAGTAAGCATGGTTATTTAATTGTGATAGCTTTCTGATTAGGTATCCATGATTGGAACCTACGAATAACAAATCTGCCAAATTCAATATGGATTAGAGAACAGATTATGTGCGAATTTCTAAAAGGGTTCTGAGTTACCCTCTTGTTTGTTAAAGGGCCGAGAGCCCATTTTGTGATGTTTGTTTTCCTGCTGCTTGTGCTGTGATGTGAGCCTGGATGGCTGTTGTGATATGTGGAGTCATGGAGACTTGTGGTTGTGGAAGTGGATGACGCCTAGTGTGGCGAGATGCATCAGTTTATGCATGTGGGTGTCGGGGAGGACACCAAGGGTGATGGTATGAGATGAATGTGATGGTTTGATGTTGGTGGTTTGGTTTGGTTGTTTATCTTCTTTACTTTTCCCCACTGCTCAAGGCAGATGGTCTTGCTTACCCTCTTTCCGAAGGAGGCGAAGACACGCGGGGTATGCCACGTGCTTTCCGTGTTTAGCCTCTCGATGGAGGATGGGTCTATGCTCTTTCTATAGGCGGCAAAGACTCGACGGGTAGTATATCTACTCACCGTGTTGAGCCTTCTTTGTGTTTAAAAGCATAGGATGTTTTTCTATAATGCCTGGTAATGTGGAAAAGTAATTCTGTAATGAATGTTTGATTAAATGGTGAAAATCCATGGGGATGGAGATGCTGGAATTTAAAGGTGATGTGAATCTTAAAAAGGAGAAGTTGTTTTTGAATGTGATGCCAATTTAGTTTAATGTGGAATTGTTCATTCTTAATTAATGTTTAATGAATTAATCAATTTACAGTGGAAATGATAAATAAGAATGGAGTAATCTAATAAAGCTCTTCAATTGGTTGTGTGCTTATAGGATACCTAGTCTTTGAAGTAGCAGCCTGGAGTCTGAGAGACGTTAGCTGCAGTTGTATCTAAGACTAGGTAATGCCCATAGTGTGGATGTGAGTTACTAATATATTCTGTAATTTTTGTGTTTCTATACGCTACTCCACCCTGTCGGTAAGGGCAACTGACACCCCGTGGATTCTGAGCCCTGGGGGGGTGTTTTCCCCAACATTCTGATGGAAGGTTGAATGGCTGACTACCCCCTTTGGCCCCGCTCTCTTCTCTTGGTAGATACTTGTGCCATGAGGCACAGCGGTTAGTTACCCCATATATGTGTGTAGAGGGCTGTAATGGCTTGTGGTTATTCACACACATATATTCTGGATATAGTATCCTACAGACTACTATAGGTGTAACGTGTATAGGCTATGATGGCTTGAGGATCCTTACTCGGCGTATGGGCTGTAATGGCTTGAGGTATTATACCCGACGTATGATACACGTTATGCGAGCTGTGGTGGCTCCGGGAAATTACCTGGTTACTTTTGGTTGTGAGGACGGTGTGGTGCTTCGCCCAGGTGTCTGCGGGCAAGCCTTTGTGGTGCACGAGGTGCAGATTGTGGAGCTTAGCCCAGGTGTCTGCGGGCAAGCCTTTGGAGAGAGATGCACAGGACGTATGTCGTTGGGCAAAGCGGAAAACCAGTGGGGAAGTAGTAGCGGGGAACCCTTGATATTCTTTACTATATGCTATATTCTTGTATGCGTTACTTGGTGAGAGTAGCCATGGTGAGGTTGGGAACATAGTATACCTGTTTAGGTGACGAGTTAGTTTCACTTGTTGTTCACTGGGATTTAGCATGCTTTCTTTACCTTTGCACGAGAGGCTTGGGGAGGATCCTACTGATTATACTGTTATACTCACCCTATGTACATATAAACTATTTTTCAGGTCACTTGGAGCAGGTTGGAGATCAATTTGGTTACTACTAGCTTGGAGTTGGAGGAGGAGCTGTTCGGGCTTGTGGTCGCTGTCATTTTACTTTCTTTTGGGTACTTTTAGTTTTCCCTTTCAGTTGTAGTACTTTTGCATGACATTTCATATATGTACTTGGTTTCCTTTTATATTTCAGTTCTGAGTTGGAGTTGATTGGAGTCTATTCTATCTCTCTCTTCTACATGTGTTCTCTTAGAGGGAAATGCCTTCCATTTGTATGCTATTATACCCTCGGTGGTAGTCGCTAACCCGGGGCCTACTGGAGGCAGGACTCGGGGGTCATTATCTCCCTTTTCACATTGCCGGCCCAGGAGGGGTACACTTTGTGGGGAGGGGGTCATGACAGTTATGACAACTTAAGCCTGTAACATCCTATGTAATTATAGAATATGAATTTTTCATATTTATTAATATTTATAGAATATATAGTAATTCTAGTTTAAAATGACGTTTTTCCTAATGACATACCCAACACACAATAATGGATTTTCCAAAAATCATATATTCCACAGAAGATTGAGTTATGCTAAAAAATAATATATTATTAATAAATTATTTTAATGTTGTAGTTACCACATAGATATTATAATTTAGGTAATGAATGATATTATCTAAATTGTTAAAATAGGATTTACACATGTTTATATAATGATTCATTTGTTAGAAACTTATTTAGAAATAGAAATAAAAACCAATTGAATATAGAGGGTGTGCTTTGATGAAAAACTATATATGTGTGAATAATTGAGTTTATGAAAAAATAAAATCACTCTTTTTAGATAATATTATTTAAATATAAATTAAATTTTATATTTAAAATTCATCCTAAATGTTTTCTAGACATTATATAAGAAACAAATCAATTTTTTGAATAAAATGAGTATTTCTCAAAAAAATGAATTATTACCGCCTTTTTCTAGAGAAATATTTTTAAATATATTGGTTTACCCTTTGATATGTTATATTTTAAAAATAATACTTCTTATTTAGAATAGGGACATTAAAATTTCACATTGGTTGAATTTTTTATATTCTCTGATAAAATTCATATTTTAATGAATATTGAAAAATACAGAATTTTAATTTAAAACAACATTTTAATCTAATTTATTTATATTATAAAACTATAATTTCATATGGTTTCAAGGTAAAATTATATGATGTTTTAACATTTAATTTAAGGTATTTTACTGGATTATTTTTCAAATTAATATGAAATAGATAAACTATGTGAACTTTTGAACGTTTTATTTCAAACACCTGTTTTTTCGATCCATCAAGTGGATTAGTATTGAACCCAATTGTAAAACTTATGTGAATTGAATTTTCAAAAACATACATAAATATTTTACTTAGTTTCAAAAAATTTGTTCAATAGGATAAAAAAAATTGGTCAACTGTAACATTAATATTTTATTTACCATGATTAAATGTAAATTGGGTAATTAAATGTAAAATTACAATTAAAATGTTAGATAATAACACTAACACTTTTATTAATCTTATTGTATGAGTTATTATCAATATTTACCATCCTTGGGCCAAAATATTTACTTTTATAATTCACATGGTTGTGACTATGACATTTATAATATTTAATTAAAGGTAAAGGAAAATATATCCTAAATATGTATATTCTTACAAAAAGAATTATAATATGGGGGTATTTTAGTAATATCTTTGACTATTTATATTATATATAAATATGAAAATATTATCTACATCATTGTAATTTATTTATAATTTTTAGGAATTAAATAATTTAATTTAATTTTGAGAAAAAGATAGTGCAGTAACTGATTTATTAAAGAACGCTAAAATAAATGATATTAATAATATTAAAATAAAAAAAAATTATATCTTTTATTTCATAAAAGAAAATTTTGGATTACTATGACTTGTTATTATTTAATTAATTTATCTTTTAGAAGGAATCATGTTATTATATTATTTTAAAAAATTCATGTAATGAATAGAGTCAAAATTAACATAATTCATATTTTATAACATAAAATAATTAATAAAAAGATATAAATTTTTTAAAATATATGATTCGTCCAAAAAAAGTTTATGTAATACTAAAATTTTATTAAATAACTAATTAATTGGTCATGTGGCATGATTTGGTAATTACTTTAACTCTCAAAGTGTAAGCTACTTGATTAAATCGTAAGAGATAAAAATGATAAAACAAAATGATAATGATTAAAAAAATTCAAAAAATTTATAAATTTTATTCAATGATTTTATTTCAAAACATCAATATAAAATATTGAAAATAATATTTTTGACCGATTTGTAATCGAATTTTATTTAAATTAATTTAATACTTTTTATAATTCCAAGGGTGTCCTCCACTCTCCTATAAAAAGGAACATATTCCTCTCTATTTATCACACATCCAAAACCATTTTTTCCAATTATATCTACCTAAAAATCATGATTTAATCCCTACCCTCATTCTTGTGGCCTTATTTTAGGCAAAACACCCACCTAAGAGTTGTTAATGTGTTCTTCAAAGGTGGTCAACCGAAGAAGATGTATCGTTTTCTTTAAGTATTTCAATTTTATTTCTTCTTCCACTTGCATAAAATAATATTATTCCTCAATGAAATAATAAAAATTGTATCCTAAATATAATGATATGTTATGATGATAATATCAACACCTGAGCCCATTTCCACTTCCATTAAATGGGAATGTAATTCGCCATTCATGCATACATGTAGACTATAACCTCCACGAATCGGTCTAATTCATTTTTTATAACTATCTATCATTACTATTTGTAATAATTGAAATATCATTAATATTTTATATCCATGAAATATAAATAATTCTATGATAATAATATAACAATTACGATCTGACATTCCATGTGAAAATAAATGATAACATCGTTTGTGCGTACCTGTGAACTATCACTTCCACGAAGCAATGTGACTTGATTTTATTCATTATATCACATTTATTATATAAATATTTATATAAGAATATTTCAATTATTAAGATGATAATAATTATTTTATTATCATTCTAGAATGATAAAAATATACATAACTTCTTCCCATGAAGATCAATGCCAAATGAATAACAATACTCCTGTGTATGTATGGTTTTCTATCTTTATGATTATAACATTGTTCATTTTTCATAAAATTAATTTATGGTTAGATATAAAGTTATAATTTTCTTTAAAAATGATAATAAGTTCATGAATATTATTCTATAGATGAATAACATATGACCACGTGGACTAGTGACATCAACCCATGTTCATTTTCGACTCAAGTACCAAATATACACAAAACATATGACAAAATCAAAAATAATTACGTAATTATTGTAACATAGTAATTAATGATATAAAATGAATAATATACATTAAAAGGTTCTTAATCAATTATAAATTTACATATTTTTATTATTCTGTATAAACAAGGAGCATACATGAAGAATCGAACTCAACGTAAGGGACTTCCTCTAAATCTTTTTTTATTGAACCATATTTTGATGTTATACACCACCTTATTATAGAAGGTTCAAAATAAACCCCTTTTACACTTAATTCTTTACATTATTTTCAAGAGGAATATTTTTATATGAATCGTATTAGGTTCTTTACAAAATGATAAAAGGAATTATTTTAATGTATGTGGAAACAATGACTTCTCTGCGACAGTAAAAATTATTTAATATTTTGATTCCTCTATATGCCTTAATGTTATTAAAAGGAAATAAATAAATTATTCTATTTTTTGGAGTTATGGTATTGAAAATGGATTTGAATGTATATTGACTATTTGAATGTATTGAAATTATTTATTTTGATTTCATGTGAAATTTTATCCATGAACTCTTGATAATTGTAATTTTTTATGTGTTATGATTATATAATGGTACTTGGACATTTGATGGGTGGTTATATGATAAATTGAAGAGATTTGGTTATGTTATAAACCAAATATGTGTGGTTCCATGATAAACCATTGACGAGTGGTTATGTTATAACCACCAATGCATTGTGTTTGGAAGTCAGCCATATGGGTTTTCCATTTTTAAGAGTGATATGTGTAGAAGTTGACCGTATGGTTCTTCCATTTACGTATGATAATTGCTAAAGTTACCATTATATGATATATATTTCTTTTTTGGGTTTTAAATTAAAATATTAAGTATACAAATTGTAAGAAATGACATTATATTTGGTGATGTGTATTTACTACTTCTTAAAGGTAAAAAGTGTACCTTTATGATAATGTCTGCATGGTTTACAAGTTTTCAAAAGAATAATAGTTTTGTTTATTTTTTTATACCATACTGAGACTTTTAATCTCATCTTGAGATTTGAAATATTTTTATTAGGATTTAATAAATAATATAATCAAGGATGGGATTACTGAAAAGTTATGATGTTTTAACATGAAATGAAACACTATTTATTTTAAACCCTTTTTGTTTAATGAAAAAAAGTAAAGTGAGTTGAAGTGTCTAATGAATAATATTTAAGTTGTTATTTATGATTTGTGTCTTAATTCATTAAATATATAATCATTAAAATGAATTCAATTTCAAATAATATCGATTATTAACATAACTCATGATTAATTAACGTTCATTGTTGGGGCCTTTTAGTTGGTATCAAAGGATATGTTTAAATGAATTTAGGGATTATGATTTTTTTGTAAAACATGTGGTATGTTTTTATGTCTATTAATTTAGTTAAATCATTTTTCTATAACTTTTTTAGATAATGTAATGTTAGCTAAAAATGGAAGGACGAGGATCTGAAATAACATTACTATCTCGTCATGATGAATTGCTTGTAATAATTATTTAAAAGTCATGTCCAGATGATTCTGAAACTCTTTCAAACATACAAATCTTTTCATACAGTTTTCTGAGATATCAAACACCTATTATATACATTTATACCATCACCAATCTGGGGATTTTTAATCAAATCATATTTTCTCAATATCTTCATATTTCAAAATATGGTATATATTATGAAGTACATTTAAGATATTTTAACATATCAAATGATTTAGAATCATATTATGATTTCAAAAAAGATACTGAATACGGATACCATTGTTGATATTATTTATATAGGGTTTTAAAAATATGTTCCTTAGTCAGATACTTATGGTATTTTAAGTGGACTATTGATAGAATGTTTCATGTCAAAATCCTTCCAAGTAGTTCTTAAAAAATCGTGTTTTATCTGATTCCTTGAAATTATATGTCATAAATGATTATTTTCAAATCATTTTTTTATTAACACCCATATAACCCAAGTTGTACAAGGTGTATTTGGGTAAAATAATCAAGTGATATTGAAGAATCTATAAATTATTGTTGTGATGAATTAGGCTTCCATATACATGAACAAATTGATGATGAAACTAGGTGGACACCATGATAAACATATGAAGTTCTTTCTTATGAAAATAGTTTTTTTAAATCCAATGGATTTGAAATAAAAAAAATCCATATATATAAGACATAATGAATTAAGATGTTGATGAAATTATGATTTTGGATGAAAATGAGTTTTATATGATAACATTTTAGTTTAAGACATGTTATTTTTATATTTGAGTTTTATAAAAACGGACAACGAAGAAGTGGGATGAAAACCCATCACTTATGGCATGACTGCAGGGGTCAAGCTGACAACCGAAGGGTGACAAGGGTGAATCTCCAAACACTAGCCTATGTGATGAAATTGTATATTATTAATTATTATTATTATCTTGCTAAATTAGTTAATGGAATAATAATATGATCATTTTTGAACTTATGTATTATCAAATGGATATCCTTGGTACTAGAAAATGATTTTAGGATTATGAGATAAATGTTATTCTGGAAGATGTTCAATATTTTGGGAGAATTGGTTGACTAAGGAAAATAGAATACTATAATATTTTCATTGAGGAGTACCGATTGAATTATATTTTGGAAGAATCTATTATTTTAATTGGGGATTATGGGGAAGTAATTTATTTATTGAAATGATTTAACTATTTTATAGTATATGTTATTTGGGAAATGAAATTTTGGGTATGAGATATTAGGACTAATTTATGTTATTTTGAGTTAAATATTAAAATATATATTGGATGACTATGAAATGAAATTGTTATAATTTATTTGTTTCAATCTTAGTTTGTTTTATTTGGATTAATTTTATCAATAGTTAGTTATCCAATTGTCTATGTTGATGATTTGGTATTAAAATTTAATTTTCAAGATTAAAACTAGTTTTTTATCATCCAATGGTTATTTATTTTTGGATGATTATTTTATCTTATCCTAATGATATTGTTTTTGGTTAATGGTTCAATATAGGATAAATAGATAGTTAATATTTTTTGGGTTGTGTGATTCTATATAAGTTGATTTATCTTCAATACTCGTCATTTGGAGTAAAATATGTGTTTGTGGTAGAAAATGATTAAAGGATGAAACTCTAATTATCAAGTAGGTATGTTTCATATGTTCATAGTATATGTATTAAAATATTTCCTCATCATTATGAAAAGGATCTTAAAGAAAAAATGGTTTACTTTTCTCTTCCTACTATTAAATCAAAGACCATTTAACCCATCATTAAATTGTGGATTTTTTTATTGTTATCATTATCATAATGATGGTTTCTATCCCTCCCAATCAGAACAGGATGGTTAGTTTTTATTAAATATCCATGTTTTCATACATGGAATTAAAGTATGTGTATCTCAGGTGATCTTTTATACTTCACTATCATTCTTTTAATGTGGATGTTTTGTTGACTCTTTTTCCAATGTTGGATTTCAATGATGTAATTTTGAAAATTAAATACATAGTTACCGATCACAAAATTTAAAATTAAAATGATGTAATTTTCAAATGGGGGAAGTATATAATTTAGAATTGCAATATGACTTGAAAATAGTAATTAATATATATATATATATTATGTTGTAATTTTACTTAAAGAAGGATGTTATATTTGATAGAATACCTGACACACATTAATGGGTTTCATTGAATTCTCATGTTGTGCACAAGGCTATGTTATACCAAAAAACCATATTATTAATATTATTATTTAAATTTGTTGTTATAGATCAACTATTATAATGGTGGGAATAAATGATTTTAACTAAATTATGAAAATATGGTTTATACATTTTTATAAAATGATTCATTGGTTAGAAAATTATTTTTAAATAAAAATAGAAATTATTTTTATATTAAGGATATGTTTTTATGAAATACTATTTATATTGGACTAATTGTGTTAATAAAGTATTAAAATCACCCTTTTAGATTATATTAATTAAATATAAATTAAATATGATTCTTAAAATTTGTTTTATATGTTTTATTGATATGATAATAGATGAAATTAATTATGATTCTTAAAATTCATATTATATGTATTTTATATGGAATCGGGACATAAATATTTACCTTGGATAAATTTGTTTTATTTTTCCAAAAAAAATCCCGTTTTAAGGAAATGTGGGAAGTACTACATTTTAATATAAAAAAACATATTAATCTGATTTATTACTATAGAAAGATTATCCTTTCACATTTTTTTATGTTATAATTAGATTAGAGTTTTATCATTTAACCTAATTTTGTTGATTAGATCCTTTTTAAAATTGAAATTAAATTAAAAAATGTCATCTTTTGAACATTTTACTTAAAAAAATATTGTCTCGATCTGTGTTGGCACCAAAATGTGTGTAGTGGACAAAATATGAAAATAAAACCCCAATGAAAAAGGTGATACATCGTTAATCTCCGTTGCGAAGCCCTTCATCATTGTGGCCATCAAGAAGCCCCTCTGCACTACAACCGACGCAAAGTGGTATCCCCCTATATGATCGCCACTGAGTAAAGTGGTGGAAGAATCAACAGTTATGACACAATTCATGGAAATTGTTTCAATGAAGTGGGAATACAATCACCTTTATGATCCCTTAGAAATTGATAGAAGCCTATGTGAGTTCTATAGAGGTAATTAAAAAGGCCTCTGTGCCGAGGAGAGGATGACGGTCAACTTCGCGATTAAAAAAAACATGATAGAATCTGCTTCTGATGGAAAATCACATGTGGATTCTTAGCGCGTTGTTAGAGCTTTGCGCGGTCCATCACCTATAAATACAAGCTTCCCTCATACCCAAAGGAAGGATACCCTGACCTTTATCCTTCTCTTCCCTCAAGTCATGAATCACCCTTTACTTTTCAAAGCATTGAGAAAAAATTAGATCTTCAATGTATTTGAGCATTGTGATGTACCTTCCCCTTTGCTCAAATACATCCCCTCTTTAATCATGGATTCCCTCCTTGAAGCCCAAGGGTCATCATAGAGGAAAGTAATTCTTAATGGGAATCAAGGCTTTGTCATGCACTCATTCATCGAAAAGCACCTTCCATTCATACGTGACCCTTATGATAAGGTAGGATCACTGTGCTTCGCAAAGTATATCATTTTGTAGTGTTGCACTTTCTAGTCACCCATGCTCCATGAATACCTATTTTTCAAAATCACTTTCACTTCACGAATAACCCATTATATTCACGTATACTATATGCCTAGACTAGGACACTCCACTTCACGAAGCAAACCTCTTCACAACGTCTCTCAACATTGTGGAGGACTATAACTTCACAAGGTCCCTTCCTTTGTACCCCTTTGCTTAAAAACCACTTCTCCCATGTGGCCTTCCAGGTTTGTACAAATTTATTTCAACGTCCCTTAGGTGGTGATTTATATTTTGTTGCTTCACCTTGTGCTTCTTCACATAGGCACACTAATTGCTATTGATTCTTCACATAGACATACAAATGTGAACCCCTCAATGGATCACTCCATAACCCTATCACCATATCGAATTGTTGTTGGATCTAAATCTAAAGATTATACAAAAGAGGGAGGTGAATTGTGTCTTTTGATATTTTTCGATAACTCTTTGATTGAACAAGTTTTGTCCATTATACTTTATCATATTTGATCATGCAATGGAATAAGTAAAAATATGAACACAAATATGTATAGTGGTTTGGGGAACAGAAGGCCCTAGTCCACTCCACTAACACTCAACTCCACGAGATTGGTGATTTTCACTTTCTAGTCCTCGTTTCCACAGACCGGTTCACAACTGAGTACAGGAAGTCGACACCTTTACAATCTTCAGGCTAATAAATCCTTCTGGTTCAAACCCGAACCTGCATAGCTGAGAATGAGAAGCTGGTTACTCAAGAATAAAACGAATTTCAGAAAGAATTTTTCTAGTTGATCTTCACAATTGCAACAGAATTCAATTGAAATCAGATGGATCAAATTCTCTGGAAATATTGATCTTCAAGACAATGTAGTTCTAAGTTGATCCGGTTGCAATAGATATTGGGATAAAGTTCTCAACTTCAGCAGTAGTAAATCAACAGTAGATATTCGATGCAGAACAAGTGAATCTTCTATCGAGTTCCTTCGTATTAATTAAATAGAGCATTGACGCTCCTTTTTGAATCAACAGATCAATCGTGAATTTCAGCAGTCTCTGTTTTTCACCATTTTAATAATAGATTGATCAACATACACATACATACCATGTGTTTCAGAGAGAACATATATAATAAACCTTAAAAAATCTCCGACACATTTAGATCCACAAAATTCTCCTTTTGATTCGCGATATTCAAAAATTCGAATTTACAGAGAAGTCGTAACACCCCTTAAGACTCGGCATAAAAATATTTTTTTTAATTCGATCTTAAATCCATTGATAAAACGGCTTTGAATCAGTCAATGTTGTATTTTAAAAATGACTTTAAATCCATCTTAAAATCCTCCCAATAATCTTCTTGTTGACCGCTACATAAAAATATCGTCTTTCAAAATTTCTTACGCCAAACGTAAGGTTGATGACGTGGCCTCTAAACGTAAGGTTGATGACATAGTCTTCAATCTTAAGGTTGAACATAAATGTAGGGTTGAATATAAACGTAGGGTTGATCATCCATACCTTGTCTTTAACTCTCAAACGTATGGTAAAAGATCCACAATTTTACTTGATCTATACTTTTCCAAGAACATATGGTTGCTCACAAAAGTAAGGTTGATGAACCATACTTTTGAGAAAAAAATGTAACGTTTAGTATTTACCTATGGTTCTCCTTCCATACATTTCTAATAACCAAAACGTAATGCTCTTTCCTAACGTAAGGTTCTTCTTCCATACTTTGTGAAAATGTATGGTTTTTAACGATACTTTTCTCTTATCTCAAAAGGTATACACACTTTTCATACTTACACTACGTTTATCCACATAGGGTATGAACAGTGATTCCAGAACGTGCTAAATCAGATTATGTGCTATTTTATCTACATAAGGTGTGAACAGTGATTCTAGAACGCGCTTAAAGAAGATTCCAAATAAGTAATAAATTCTCATTATTTCAAGAGTAAAATATTTAATAAATTCCTGCAAAATACTAAATAAAATCATTAAAAAATAACAAAGGGTATTTGTGAGCATCAAAATTATCATAAAGAGATAGAGTATTATTGTCAGTAATCTCCCCCTTTAAATATGATTAATATGTATTGTTGAAAACAATACATTTCTCAACAATCTCCCCCTTTTTGATGATCCCAAAACCCATAAGATAATAAAATTATTTAAACAAAATTAACTTTCAAAACTAGTTACATAATGTTTTATAATTTTGAGAGTATGAAACAATAAATAAGATTGTAAAAATTTATCCTTCTGAATAAAAAATAAATATATAGAAAACTATTGAAATAAGGTTTTGTAAAAATAAAATATTATTGGTTATCCAAATTATCCTTTAATTCTCCCCCTAAATAAAATTTTGATTTTTATCCAAATTATCCCCCTTTTGTGATATCAAAAAGAATGAAAAATCATGGATTTTAACAAATTTAATGTTTCCCTGAAATATAGGTAAATGCTTATTATTAACTGTTTATCAATAATTAAATCTGGAGTACTGGCATATCAAAAATAATGTCAGTAAACAAATTAGTGAAAGAAACAAATAAACAATGAAGGAAATTTTCATTCAAAAACCGAAGTATATACATGACCTTGATATACACAGGAATCAAGTTTTGGGTAAGATAGGGAACATGTTCTATCTCCTCTAGATTGAACACTGGATTTCTGTAAAATGTTCCCAAAGCCTCTTCATCATCCCATCTCCATGTTTAATAATGAGATCTCTGTTCTCTTGATTCGTATGAATATCCTCGATTAAATTGACTCTGAAAAACTCATGAATCCTTTCCTCTTTTTCGAAAAACACTGACAGCTTCTCTGATAACTGATTTAACAGGATTCTAACTGATGGCTCACTAGATGTCAGTTGATCAACTAGAAACTTCTGATTGTCTAGCAACACTAATAAAGGAGCACTATTACATTTAAGATATTTTAACCTATCATTCATGTTTCTTATCACAGTTGTGATAGCTTGAAACCTTCTGATTAAATCATGTGAAGTACCTGATCCACTAACAAGATTATTTGCAACTGATGCAAATTGGTTCTCCATAAACAACTTCAGATCTGATAAATCTGACTTCATAACCATTTCAGATTTCAATTGTGCAACAACAGTCATCATATAAATTTTAAAATTTTTCAACTTCTTTTCTTTGAGACTGTACACTCCTTTAGTTTTTGAAACTTCAAATGTTCTAAGTCTAAGGCATTTCTCAGAATGACATTCTCAGATTCAAACTGAGATACTTTTTTTTATACTTCTTCAATTTCTTCTTTCCTTGAATCAGAATCACCTTGTGCTTGATTCATATTCACATGCTCTGGTGGATGCATCAGTACCAAAGGCAATGATCCAGCATCAGATTTTTCTTTTTCTCTGTCCAGAGAAGGTTGGTCCACAGATTTTTCCTTAGAGTTCTCAAACTCCTCCATAGAAAAATAATCTTGAAGTACCTATATGTGAGCTTCTGATGTATTCTCACCACAAACATCAACATCTAGGCCATCCACTAGGTTTTCACGAACAATATCTTCAGTGGTTTCCTGAGGTCTGGCAACTTCTTCACCAGGAACTGCCTCCATCTCTTGTTCCAGTTGAAGTGAATCTTCAACATCAGCTACAATCTGTTCCTAATTCACCCTTTGAGCATTTTCTTGATCTCCTGATTCCACTAATGGTGATTTCCTTTCACTAACATCTTCCACGATCTTATCAATAATAGCATTTCTTACAAAAGTATATGAAAATAATGCTTATGTTGTTGTTTCCAAAGTAGGGGAAGTAAATTCCTCATTAACAGGTCTCTTTTATTTGATTGATGTCCCTCCTGACATCTATCTTCCTCAACATCTTCTACTTCAAAGAGAATCCTTCTTGCTACATTGCTGACTCTGGATTTAGCATGTCCCTCCTTGGACATAACAGGTTGAGCCTGAGAACTCTCTACGTCTTCCTCAGCTCCTACTGGCATATGTTTTCCTTTAATTGTGCTCCATAAATATCCAACCTTCCATAAAGTTCTAGCATTAAACGTATTATAGTGATGACAAGTAACTCGGGCATCCACTAATCTCACCATGTCTTTCATAAGCAGAAGTTTAGAAATAAATCGACCAAAAGGGTAGAAATTCATTTGGGCATCTCTTTGATAGCAGTAATTGAGATACCTTACCATGTACCTTGGGAAGTTTAACTTAATATCTCTTAATAGAAGAAACATTATATACATATCAGGGTAAAAAATCTTCTCCATCTTTGTCATTCTTGGAGGTATTCTAGTCTGAATAAAATTGACCAAAATTTTCTGATCAGTCTCTAAATCCTTGATAAAAATTTCCATTATAGTTTTAGTACCAAAAAGAAAAGACATGATGTCTTTGGATTTATTCACAGAATCTACAATATTTTTCAAATCGAAATGAAAAACTCCCTCATTAGGGCAGTTGAGAATCTGACCAATCTCTACTGATGAGATTGAGAAATCCCTATCATCTATCATAGCCATCATACTATCCTCGGTATCTCCCAGACTAAACTATACAGATTTGAAGAAGTATCTATGTTCTACTTCATACAGAAATTCCTTATTTTCACTATTGAACATCTGGTTAAGATTCTGAAATGGCAGCGCTTGCTTCAAGAATAGATTTGTCTGAAATAACCAGTCGAGATCGATTACCCTGCCCTTTATGATTTTTCTTTCCTTGGTGCGTTGTCGATTGGAATTTCTTGGCTCGACATCACTGGATCTTTTAGTTATAACCATATTTGCGAGAATCTATGAAGGTTTGAAGGTTTGGGTTTCAGAGGATCGAAGATTAGGGTTTAGAATCAGAAGTGTGATTTTCGGATTTCGAAAGGGTTTTGATAGAAGTGAAAAGGTTTAGAAGTCGAAAAAGCTCTAACATCCTTGATTCCCGTGTAATCACTAATAATTACATATATTTAAAACAAATAAAATTTTATATGGTGGAAAAAAACATAAACAGTATTAAAAAAATTACAAAAAATAAATAAAAGTAAATACAAATAAAAAATTATTTAAAATTAAATAAACCTAGCACCACCTTAATAAATTCAAACCTTTCAGTGGGAAGTGGTTTAGTAAAAATATCTTCTAATTGAATTTCTATATTTATAAATTCTAAAAATATATCCTTTTTAATAACATGATCTCTTAAAAAGTGATTCCTTATATCAATGTTCATATTTCTAGAATGACTAATAGGAATTTTTGCAATATTAATTGCACTTATATTATCACATAAAATAGGTGTATTATAAAAATTCAATCCAAAGTCCATAATAGTGTTTTTCATCCACAACAAATGAGCATAGAAACTGCCAGCAGATACATATTCTGCCTTAGCTATTGACAGGGAAACTGAATGTTGTTTTTTACTAGACCATGATACTAAAGACTTTCCTAAAAAGTGACATGTTCCTAATGTACTTTTTATATATAATCTACAACTTCAAAAGTCAACATATGAATATGAAATCAAATTGAAATTAGATGTTTTAGGATAAAGAAGAGATTAAAAAACAGTTCCTTTAAAATATCTAAATATTCTTTTAATAGCAGTTAGTTGAGATTCTTTAGGATTTGATTGAAATCTAGCACAAAGACATATAGAATACATTATATATGGTCTGATAGTCGTAAGATATAACAAACTACCAATCATACCTATATATAACTTCTTGTTAATTGATTTCCCAGTTTCATCCAAATCAAGTTTTATATTTTTACAAATAGGAGTTGTAAATGGCTTTTTGTGTTCAAGTCCAAGTTTCATAAGTAAATAAGTAATGTATTTTCTTTGATTTAAATCATTTCCAAAATCTTTCTGAAATATTTGAAGACGCAAAAATAAATTTAATTCTCCCATCATACTCATTTCATATACTTCTTGCATTAATTTTTAAAATTCATGACAAAGAGTTTTATTAGTTGATCCAAAGATTACATCATCAACATAAATTTGAACCAATAAATCATTATTTTTCACAATTTTTTTAAAGATTGTTGTGTCTTCCATTCCAATAGTAAAATAATTTTTCAAAAGAAAACAACTTCATCTTTCATACCAATCTCTAGGTGCTTATTTAAGGCCATAAAAAGCTTTAGTAAGTTTATGGACATAATCAGGTTTTTGAATGTTTTCAAAAATAGGAGGTTGATCAACATAAACTTCCTCCATTAAATAACCATTTAAAAAGGCAGATTTAACATCCATCTGAAATAATTTAAAATTCATATAAGATGCATAGGCCAAAAGGATTACAATGTCTTCTAACCTAGCTACAGGTGAAAAAGATTCATCATAATCCATTCCTTCTTCTTGATTATATAATTTATCTACTAATCTTTCATTATTTATAGTTAGTGTGCCTTGGTAATCTTGTTTATTTCTAATGACTCATTTGGTTCCTATTACAGGATAATTCTTAGGTCTTTCCACTAATTCCCGAACTTCATTTCTTTTAAACTGCTTTAATTAATCGTGCATTGTTGTTACCCATAATTCATCATCTAAAGCTTCTTCTATAGTCTTGGGTTCTTGTTGAGATAGGAAGGCCGAGAATTGCACTAGGTTTCCTAAATTTCTTCTAGTTTGAACACCAGTTTCTATATTTCCTATTATAGTTTCTAAAGGGTCATTCTTTAGGGTTCTAGACTATCTAGTTAATATATTTAAAGGTTCTTCAGAATCATGTTCCCTTGAACTGGAATTAATTTATTTTATATCATTTTCAAATTCATTCTTTAAGTGCTCAAGTCTCATGTTATCATTTGAGTCATGTTCATCCATTTGTTCTGTCCTTTTCTCAAAGGGATCAGTTTCATCAAATTTCACATGAACTGATTCTTCAACAATCCATGACTTCTTATTATAAAATCTATAAGAATTGGAGGTAGCAGAATATCATAAGATAATACCTTCATTAGATTTTGGATCAAACTTACCAATATTATCCTTGTTGTTTAAGATGTAAACCATGCATCCAAAAACATTAAAGTAATTTACTTTAGGTTTTCTGTTATTACATAGTTCATAGGTTGTATTTTTCAAAATAGTTCTAATTTAAACTCTATTAATTATATAAGAAGCTGTATTCATAGCTTCTACCTAGAAATATATAGTTAGCCTATATTCATTTAACATAGTTATAGCCATTTCTTGAATAGTTCTATTTCTTCTTTCTATGATCCCATTCTGTTGAGGTGTTCTTGGTGCAGAGAAGGTGTGTTTAATACCCATGTTTGAGCAAAAAGAATTAAATTACAGATTCTGAAATTCTCCACCATGATCACTTGTTAATGTGATTATATTGAACACTTTTTCATTTTGAATAGATTTGTAGAAATATTAAAATAAAGTAAAAGATTCATTTTTAAACATAAAAAAAATCCAAGTAAATCTTGAATAGTCATCAATTACAACATATAAATATAATTTACCAGCTATTCTTGCTACTCTTCAGGGTCCAAAAAAATCCATATGAATAAGTTCTAGAGGATTAGATGTAGTAACCTTATTAATAGATTTGAAGGATGATTTGTGTTGCTTACCAAGTTGACATGAATCACGAGATATGTCACATTAAATTTGAGACAAGGTAAATCAGAAACTAAATGTTTCTTAGATAATTTATGTTAAACATATACATTGCAATGCCCAAGTCTCCTATTATAGATACAGGATTCACTTACTTTATCATTCAAGCAGTTTACTTGTTGTTTACACAAGGAATTTAAATCCAATGTATAGACATTTTCAGTTCATGGTGCTTTAAATTTAAACAGTTTATCATTAGAAACAGTACAACAATTGTTAGTAAAATAAACATTATATCCATCATCACAAAGTTGAGAAATACTTATCAGATTGTATTTTAATCCTGGTAAATAAAGTAATTTATTGATTGAGACTGTTTTTTGATCTCCAACAGTTTCAATTCCAATAATGTTTCCATTGGAATTGTCACCAAATGTGACATGTCCTCCTTCCTTTTGAGTGAGTGAAGAAAAATTCAATGAGTTTCCACTCATATGTCTTCAGTAGCCACTATCCATGTACCACATATCTTTTCTTCTCAGGTGACCTACTACCTACAATGACATTCAATCAAATTGCCTTGGTACCCATATTTTATTGGGTCTAGGGGTGTTAGCTAGCAATGATCTAGGTGTCCAAATTTTCCTTGTTCTTTTTAAATCAGCTGAATCATATAAGTCTTTTGAAACATAGGATTTCATAATACAACAAATTTGAGGTTATCTTAAGAAACAGTTTTTAGCTATATGTCCTTTTGTCCAACAAAAGTTTCAATTAACCTTTTTAGAGATAGGAATAAAATAATATTTATATAGCTTTGGTTTTTCTCCTTTACTGCCAATTCCAAATATCTCCTTTTTAATGATAGTTTTTCTAGGAATTTCATTTAATGAATTCTCTCCTTTTGTAAAAACCAATGCACCCTGTTTGTAATATTCTACTTCATCCTGCAATATTTTTATTCTTGATTCAAAATTAATATAGTTAGTGTTAATCGGACTGTATTTATCAGTTAATTCCTTATGTTGTTTCAACATTGTATCTGTTTCATATGAAATGTCTTTATGTATGTTCTTTAGTGATTTATGTTTTTTAAAAAGTGAGTCATATCTTTCTTCGAGAATATTGCAGTAGGCTGCAAGTTTTTCATTTGTGTAGCTTCATTCAGAATTTGATTCACTATTTGAGTCTGAGGAGTACTACGAGTGTACCTCATCCGTTTCTTCCATAAAACACATGTTTTCTTTTAGATTGACTTCTTCTTTATCTGAGCTTGATTCAGTAGAGCTACTGGAGTCTTTATATACACTCTAAGGGGATTTCATAACTTTCTTGTCTTTATACTCAAAGTCATTTCTTTTGAAGAATTTCTTCTTTTTTGCATCATTAAATTGTGGGAAATATGGTCTGATATGCCCCATCTTCTTCCAATCATAACATAATACTTACTTATCACCTTTTTTAAAATATTTTTTGAAGCCCCTTTTCTTGATGTAGAACTTTCTAAATTTCCTGGCTAGCTGAGTCAGTTCTTCATCTTAGTTAGATGAGTCAGAGCTTTCTAATTTAGCTTTGACTTCTTTGTTCTTCATCTTTATATTCTTTTGTTGTGATGTTACCATCAAGGAAGTATCATATCTTTTGATAAGCACTTTATGTTCATTGGCCTCATCTTTCATTTCAGCTTCATACATCATCAGTGTACCAATCAGTTCTCTCATGGTCATATATTTGACAGGAGTTAATTGTCTGATTGCAGTCGAGATACCATTCCATCAAGTAGGAAGTACCCTCAGTACATTTAATGCTTGATCATCATGCTTGATAGGTTCTCCTAGATCTGTTATATTATTTACAATTTCTGTCAATCTACCATTCATTTGGGTAATTCTTTCACCTTAAATCATTCTAAAAGTACTAAATTTTAGTTTTGCAGTTGCATATATCATGTATCTCACATTGTATGTTCCTTCATATGCCATGACTATTGTATTCCCCATCTCATATGTTGTGGGGCACTAAGATACTCTGTTAAATTCAACTAGTCCTAGACCGCAGATAATTGAATTCATAGCCTTTGAATTCATATCATACTCTGCCTCTGTAGCTGCACTCCATGTCTCAGGATTTTCAGGAATTTCATAAGGAGTCAGAATATTTGGATAGACTTTATATTCGAAGTTCTTCAGATATATTATCATGCACGATTTCCAGCAACCATAGTTGTCTCCATTAAAATATGGTTCTCTGACCATTGACATCCCTTCTTTTGTATCAGTCATGATGCTCTGTTGTATATTCCTTAAATGCTTCTAGATTTCTAAGGCTCTATTAGAAGCTCCTCCTCTGATACCGATTGTTGGATCTGAATCTACAGATTATACACAATAGGGGGGGGGGGAATTGTGTCTTTTGAAATTTTTCGATAACTCTTTGATTGAACGAGTTCTGTCCTTTATACTTTATCAGATTTGATCGTGCAACGGAATAAGTAAAAACAAGAACACAAAGATGTATAGTAGTTCGGGGAACAGAAGGCCCCTAGTCCACTCCACTAATGCTCATCTCCGCGAGCTTGGTTATTTTCAATATCTGGTCTTCGTTTCCACAGACCGGTTCACAACTGAGTATAGGCAGTTGACACCTTTACAATCTTCAGGATAACAATTCCTTCTGGTTCAAACACGAACCAACACTTCTTAGAACGAGATGCTGGTTACTCAAGAATAAAAAGAATTTCTAAAAGATGTTTTCCATTTGATCATCAAAATAGCAACAAAATGGAATTGACAGCAGATTGATCAAATTCTCTAGGAATATTGATCTTCAAGATGAAGCAGTTCTGAGTTGATCAGGTTGTAATAGATATAAAGATATATTTCACAACTTCAGCAGTTCTAAATCCACAGTAGATATTTGATGTAGAACAAGTGAATCTTCTATCGAGTTCCTTGTTCTTAATTAAACAGTGCTTTGATGCTCCTTTTTGAATCAGTAGATCAATCGTGAATTTCTGCAGTCTATGTTTTTCACCTTATTAATAATAGATTGATCACCATACACATACATACCTGGTGTTTTAGGGAGAACATATATAATAATGACGATCAAATCTCATCCACATTTAGATCCGCAAAAGTTGCATTTTGATTCGCGATATTCAAAAAATTGAATTTAAAGAGAAGTCGTTACTTCCCTTAAGACTCATCATAAAAATCTACTTTTAATTCGATCATAAATCCATTGATAAAATGGCTTTGAATCAGTCAAAGTCATGTTTTAAAAACAACTTTAAATCCAGCTTGAAATCTGCCCAATAATCAGCTTGTTGACCGCTGCATAAAAATATTGTCTTTCAAAAATTTTGACGCCAAATGTAAGGTTGATGATGTGGCCTCAAATTGTAAGGCTAATGACTTAGTCTTCAATTGTAATGTTGAACATAAACGTAGGGTTTAACATAAACGTAGGGTTGATCATTCATACTTTTTCATCAACTCTCTAATGTACGGTAAAAGATCCATACTTTTACTTGATCCATACTTTTCCAAGAACGTATGGTTGTTCAAAAAAGTAAGGTTGATGAACCATACTTTTGAGAAACAAAAGTAACGTTTAGTATTTACGTATGGTTCTCCTTACATACATTGCTGATAACCAAAGCGTAAGGTTCCTTCCCAAATTAAGGTTCTTCTTCCATACATTGCTAAAAACGTATCGTTGTTTAACCATAAATTTCTCTTATCTCAAAAATTATACACACTTTTCATCCTAACGCTACGTTTATCCACGTAGGGTATGAATAGTGATTCCAGAATGCGCTAAAGCAGATTCTGCACTATATTTATCTACGTAAGGTATGGACAGTGATTCCAGAACATGCTTAAAGTAGATTCCAAAAAAGTAATAAATTCTCGTTATTTCAAGTGTAAAATAAATTAATAAATTCCTAAAAAATAATAAATGAAATCATTGGAAAATAACTATGGGTATTTGTGAGCATCAAAATTATCATAAAGGGACAGAGTATTATATTCAAAAATCTACCCCTTTAAATAACATTAGTATGTATTACTGAAAACAATACTTTGCTCAACAACTATTAATGCCTTCCCTTCCCAATGTATAGGTGGGTATCTGTTATGTAATTTTGAGAGGTGAGGAGTAAATCCTAATCATCCGACCTATAGGATGTTAAACCACCAAGCACCATCATCCTCAGAACGTGACATTAAACTGTAGCCTCACCCTGTTGAACATACATGGGTTTCCTCACCTCGGACATTGTTCATGCCCACTGGTCTCCATAGGAGTTATATCCTCCTCACATGGAATGTGGTCCCCCTTATAAGAATGAAATCTATCCATATGGAATGGATCAAATAATGGTGTAAGAACCCTAGAATTTCTTGCAGGAGGTGTCATACTTTTTCCTCCACTTTTATTCCATGCGCAAAGGCCATAGGAGAGATGGGAACATGGACCATTGTTACCCCAAACTTCTCCCTTTGGATTTTATCACCATCACTCCTCTATTCTGGAGTTAGTCCAAATATCCATCTCATTGGGCTGCTAACCAAGCGTAATCCCTTACTTCCTCATTGGGCTGACAATCATGCATAAGCCCCACATCATTCATTGTGGACGAACTATTTGTCACATGATCATCATGTCATTCCTACCTATTGTTTCTCAAACTTATCATGACTCATGTGGGCTTAGAGTAAGCATCAATAATGGAATACCCCAGGTCTGCCTTAGCATGCAATCCCCAATCCTTCCACCAAACTACATGGACTTTGATCCTTTCCCCTTTCCATGAAACGTATGTAGGAAGCCTCTCTGAGGTTCAACCCCAAACACTCATTCAAACTATGTGGCTTTTGATCCCTGTCTCCTAGGAAGGGTACGTTGGAAGCCTCCCTGAGGTTCAAACCCAAACACTAGTAATCCAATTTGAACTACATGTGTTTTGATCCTTGTCTCTTAGACATGGTAGGTCGGAAGCCTCTATGAGGTTCAACCCCAAAAATTGGTAATCTTCGGTGTCCCCTTTGTTGGGACCCACATCCTTGGTCTGTCCTAATGGCATTTGACCAACTCTTGGGTTTCTAATCACGCAAATCCCCAACATTTTTCTAGTTCTATGTCCTCTTCATACACCCTGATTCCATTCCCCATCTTAAACTACATGAACCTTGATTCCCATTCATCAATATATGTATGATGCCTCTCTGAGGTTCAATCCCAACACTATCGTCATCTTGTACTTGATTCTAACCCTTCATCATTCATCCCAATTCGTACGCGGGCTACCACTTCCCAGTGAGATCATGTCATCCATCTCATCCTTTCTCCTTGTAGAAAAAAGTAATATAAGCATGCATAATACCCACACAATACATAATCATCCAACCAAGAGTGTCCCTCTTGCAATGGGACACTATCATACGTAAGCCCCAGCATGTCTTTAGATTGTTTTCCTTTGTATACACCCTGATCCTATGTGTTACCCATTCAAACTACATGGATAATGATAATTTTCACCTACATATGGTATATGTGAAACCTCTATAATGTTCAATCCTAGCCAATGGTAAACTTTGGTTTCCCCATTTATGGGGTACACTTTCACTAATCATCCCTTAGTGGTGTCTAGATCATCCATCATGGTGTGAAATCTTCCCTTTTATCGGATACACCACCCTAGAATCTCGTTAAATGATCATTTTTATCTATCATCCAACAAACCTTCCAGATGCTCCCTCCAAGGGTTGTAACAATATGATCTCTCTCTATGGGACCTTTTGATCCACTCTCATCAGTGTTCTGATCAGTCTAATATGTCTCTTCTAGATGTTAAACTTGTGGCATACCCTGTGCTAAACATTGGAAGCTATAGAAAATATCAGGGACATGTATATGCAATTTAATTTTATTTATTCAACATGGGATTCCATGGTCTTACACACCATTGAGAGGCCATTTAAAAAGGGGAAGAAACACAGATTCATCAGTGTTATAGTGTCTAGACACTGAAGTGATGTCCAACAAGACAACTCCCCCGATCGAAGGTTGCAACCCTGACTTGACCCCTTGGAATGTCCCAATAAAAGTAGTGTTATTAAATAGAATACATGATGATATGGAACCATGGTAGAGTTTCATTAACAATGTCTTAATATTTATGGGATACATGGACTAGGTAATGAGTTCTTAGGAGGAATCCATGGAAGGAGAGATCGACACCCCATCGTCAAAACTCGTTCCATGGATTCATCCTTGAAAAATATTTCTTAGTTGGGTATCCATTAAATATTATGAAAATATTCGTGAAACTCTTCCCCGGTGCCATATCATCATGGATGTAGGTTAATTACATATCTTCTCTCAGGATATTCCAAGGAATCAAGTCAAGACAACAACCTTATATTGGGGGAGCCGTCATGTTGGACATTGCTGGAATGTCTGGATGCTGAAACACTAATGCATCTGAGTTTCATCCCCTTATAAGAGGTATTATTAAGGTCATAGAAGCCCGAGGCATCCCATATCAAATGCTGGGAATTATATTTCATTGGCATGTTCTTGAGGATTTTTTTAGCATCCCATGTTTAACACACGGTATGTCTCGATTTTAACATCAAGTAGAGATAGATTGGACTGATCAGAACACTAATAAGAGTGGATCAAAATTCCCCATATATACATATTTGATTGGTATATCTCTGGAAAGGATAATATAGAAGGTTTACCAAATGAGAGATCATAACTCTTAATGAGGGCGGGCCTAGGGTGGTGGGTCCCATAAAGGGAGGATTTCACCCCATGAAAGATGATCTAGACACCACTGAGGGAATATTAGTGACATTTTACCAAAGAAGGGGGAACACCAAGGTTTACCATTGGCTGGGATTGAACCTTAGGTAGGTTTCCTATGTACCATGTGTCGGTTATAGGGATCAAAACCCACATATTTCAAATAGGTGATGTATAGGATCAGGGTGTACAAAGAGGAAAAAAACTCAGAGAGATGTTGGAGCTTATGTATGATAGTGGATTATCACAAGAGGGATACTATTTGTTGCATGGTTATATATTGTGTGGAGGTTATTCATGGTTAGATGCATGGGTACTTTGAGGAGTAGTGATGATATGGATGACATGATCCCATGAGGATGTGGCATCGCAGGTAAGAATCTGGATGGATGTGGAAGGGTTGGAAAAATTAGAAGATAATGGTAGTGTTGGGACTGAACCTTAGTTAGGATTCCTACCTATCCTTTTGAATGGTAATCAAAGTCTCTGTAGTTTGGAATGGCCATGGAATTAAGGTGTAGGTATAGGACATCAACCCGAAAACATGTTGGGGCTTACGCATGGTTTGAAACCTAGGAGCTAGTCTGACGCCACTGGGATGGACCATGGATTTGGTTCCCAATGAAGGGGACTCTGAATTATACAAATGTTTGGGGTTGAAACTCATGGAGGCATCATACGTACCCACTCTATGATACACGGATCAAATCCCACACAGTTCAAATGGTTTTACCAGTGTTTGGGGTTAATCCTTAGGGAGGCTTCCTATGTATCCTACAAATGAGACATGGATCAAAACCCACATAGTTTGAATTAGTGTTTGGGGTTGAATGTTAGGGAGGCTTCCTACGTACCCTTCCTATGAGGTAGGGATAAAAACCCACGTAGTCTAAACATGTGATGTTTAATGTCATGCGGGATGAAAAGGGGCATACAGATTAACAACATGTAGGACGAGGATGAACCGACATGAAGTGGTTGGGACTAATGGGAGTTATTCTTGAACCTCAGAGAGGATTCCTACATACCTTTCATGGAAAAGGTCAAGGATCAAATTCCACGTAGTTCGGTGGAGGTCATGGGGATTACATGATATGGTGGACTATGGAGGATCCAATGATCTATTCTTACTCTAAGCCCACATGAGTCATGATCTGTTTGAGAATCAAGAGGCAACAAAGACCTGATGATCATGTCATGAAAGGGGAATCTTCAAGGAATTAATTGGGGCTTATGCGTGATTGGAATCCCTAAGAGGAAACATGTGATGATTCTTGGTTTGAGGCCCAAGGAGATAAAGACTGAGACTTACTCCATGATGGTGTCCAAGGAGAAATAAAGTCTAAAGGGAGAGGGATGGGGTAACGAAGGTCCCTTTTCCCATATATCCTCTATCCTTTACACACATAAGATGAGAGGAGGAGAAATGATACTACCTCCCATAAGAAATGCGATGAGGATTACACCAAGATGGTATCCCTTCCGTATAGATAGATATCATTCCATGCAAGGAGGACCTAATTCCATGTGAGGAAGATCTTACTCTCTAGGAGACTAGTGGGTGTGAAAAAAAATCTGAGGTGGGGAACCCCGTGTGTGTAGCATGGGAAGAGTCTACATTTTAATGTGTTGTAATGAGGACGATGTTGGTTGGAATTTTGACACCATGCTGTTCCGATGATGAGGATTCACACCTCACCCCTAGGACATACATAACTGATGCCCACCCACACCTATGGAAGGGATGGAATCAGTAATTCTATATGGATACAGGGTTACGGAGTGATCCATTGAGGGTCTCACGTTAGTGCGGTTATGCTAATAAGCAATAAACGTTAGCGTTTTTATGTGAAGAAGAAAAAGGTGAAGAAACTCAATATGAATAACTTTCCAAGGGACCTTGAAATCAATTTTTATAGACCTAGAAGGTTGCATTGGAGAAGTGTTTTTGAAGAAAATGGGTTCAGAGGAAGGGACCTTGTGAAGCTCTAGTGCTCCAAAATGTGGAGATAAATTGAAAATTGGTATGATTTACGAAGTAGAGTGTTCCAGCCTAGAAAATGTGTATATATTCATATAAAGGGTGGTTCATGAAGTGAAAGTGCTTTAAAAGAGTAGGACATCATGGAGAATGGGTGCCTTGCAATTCATGGGACTATGAAGTGATGTAAATCATGAAGCCCAGTGATGCTACTTTATCATAGGGTTCACTTAAGCATCGAAGGTAGTTTGTGAGGCATGAGTGGTTGGCGAGACCCAAATCCCATTAGGAATCTCCTTCCATTGAAATGACCCATGGGATTCATGAAGGGAATCCTTGATTAAATAAGGGTTGTATTTGAGCTAAGGTAAAGGCACATCGAAATGCTCAAATACAATGAAGAGCTCATGTATCTCAATGCTTCGTAGAGAAGTGGGTGGTTTTCAATCTAGGGGCTGGGAAGGTGAATGTTTGGGGTATATTTCCTTTGGGCCCCAGGGAATCATGCCATTTATTGGAGAGGGGTGACGCAAAGCTCTAATAGCATGTTGCGATGACACTAATTCATTGTTATCGGTAGTTGATTGTGTCAAGTTTGTCACTACAGTGAAGTCAACCATCATCCCCTCCTTATTATAGAGGCATCCATCATTCCCTATGTAGCACTTGAGGATGCATCTATTAATTTCCTAGGTATCAAATAGGTGATCTGGTTCGCTCCATAACATGAATCATTCACTCCTTTACCTCATAATAGTATATTTTCTGCCTCTTTTCTAAGTGTTGATCACATAGGGGGCCCCGGATTTGCACCGATTGTGGTTTTGAGGGGCAACGTGAAGGTCGCGGTGCTGAAGCTCTTCGTGAATGAGCTTAAGGAAGTAACACCTTTTCCTTTTGGGTTCTCTCAAGGTAATTTTTTAATCTTCACACATTTTGGCATCAACAAATTTCCCCCTTAGAATTGGTATTGAGAGGAAAATGAGGGTCAAATTCCGAGGGTAGAGCACCAAACTTTTTAGAATAATTGCAAAGAAAGATCACAAAGTAGGTTTGTGATGTGGATAGGTGATGCGAAGGTTGAGAATTCCATGAAACTCACCGTGGTCAGGCATTCCGTGAATCTTTGAGGTTGTTTCTTATCAATAGGGTAGGGAAACCCCTCTTTTTTCCTTACTCACCTCCGCATTTTCTTGTCTGGGTTCTCGATTTGCGAAGCTCCACACACCCTGTGACACATCATTGTGAATTCTGTCCTCTTTTTCTCTGCAGCTCATAGTGAGTCTTCTGACTCTACGATTATGTGCTCAGTGGCTTGTTCCTTTGAGTTATTTGGTAGGGAAATGCGACCTATCTTTGTGATCGAGCTCTGCAATCGAGCTCCAGGATTGAGTTTTACGATCCATAACAAAAAATTTATAATGTTTTGAGATGGAATGGCTCGCTAATAATATTTTATGTGGGTCCTTGAGGATGCTTCCCGTAGGGAAGAAATGGAGGATCACCAAGGTATCAATAAATATGTGTAGTGCCATTCGGATCATGAGTCTCTGGTGGAGATTCTATTTGAATGTAAGAAGATCCACCCTTTGTGAAAAAGGATTCCTCTATATGGATTTGGTATGAAGGATAATGTAATTATTTTTAAAGCATGCTGAGATAAGCCATTTAATTGGTTCAAGAATATGTTGTGCCAGCGCCAGTGGTTCAAGGTGGTATAATTTCATACTTGGGAGTATCATATGCCTATAAATGTGGATATCCTATACAACCATGTTAAAAAAATTGATGGGAAGGTGTTTCCTTGAGTGTTATCTCCCCTGCAATAACACACCACTTTGTAGGAGGACTTAGAGAACCTAGAGAATGGGTGGAGTGATGAGTGGGATCTGCACCAGGGCAGTAATTTCACAGATGATTTGGAGTGGTCTTACTGGGTTTGTGCCTCCTATGAGGAGTTTGAGGTGGAGCTTAGGTGAGTGGGCCTTTATGAGGTGGCATGGTCCTCCCAATTACACATCGACCAGCCGAAGAAACTGATGATGGAGTTTTTGAGTAGGTGGTCGTCGATGACCAACACTTTTTTATCTTCACTCAAGGGAGGTCGGTATTAGCCTCTAGGAAATTAACAAAATCTCAGGGATTATGATATTGGAGGTGATGTATGATGTGTTCATCCTCACCATGAATACATGGAATGACCCAGAGAAAATGTCATCACTTGAAAAGGAATTCATAGAGCTAGTTCCAAGAGAGGAAAATAATTAAGTGAAGGATGCCCCATTTATGTTTTCGTTTAGGAAGTTCATAAATTAACATTTAGATTTGAACCTTCTTGTCAGTCCTCCCACTTTCCTGAAGGGGGTCTAGCTTTGAGAAGAGCACTCTTAACGGTGAATCATGGAGGATAGCCAGTGGAAGACATTAAGGTCCAGCGTTAGCACCAAGCAACAACCGGTGTCCAGGTAGGATGCGTTCATCTCGGTGCTCATTTGTGGTTGGATTCTGCCAGTAGGGGATACGAACATGGGTATATGGATGAGCACGTTTATTATGGCATCCATTTTTGGTGATGGGGGAATAGATAAATCTAGGGATCTCGGTGATGGATGTGTTGTACAATGTATTGTGGAATATCAGTGAGGGGAAGAATCTACTTAGGATGTGTGGGCCGCTCCATCACTGTATAGGTGGATAACAGTGCATCCAGGAGCCTATAAATACCGAATACCCATTTCGCCTCTAGGGTCCAAAATTCGACCAGCTATTCTGAATGCAGTGGGGAGTTTCCCAACCATGCTGACCCCGCCCACTATTTCTAAACAGAGCCTAGGAGGCGGATGAACTCGACATCTATCTGTTCCCATTACCAACACGTGTGTTCACTAATGAAATCCATATAATGGAGGAACATCGGTCCTACCTCCTGGAATGTTGGGATGGATTCTTGGAGGTGTGGGTTGACGGGGAGCCTATATGCTAGTTGTACACCCCACACTGCTTCGTGAGGCAGTTCCAGTGCATGTAGAGGCTGACCCCATGGGTCTAATTGGTTGTATTCCATGAGGACCATCCATGGGTGATGATGGATATGTGGCTCATGTTCACACAGGGTGAAAGGAATATGTGGAAAGAGATCCCTCTGCCCATAACTATATATGGACTGGTGAAAGAATATTCCATGAGTTGGGAGGAAGCCTATCCAAGGGAGATGTTAATGTGGTGGACTGTCTGTGCGAGTGATGGGGTACCTACACAACATCGAGGTCAGTGCTGTAAGGGGATGAGAACATCC
Source organism: Viscum album (assembly GCA_963277665.1). NCBI lineage: Eukaryota > Viridiplantae > Streptophyta > Magnoliopsida > Santalales > Viscaceae > Viscum > Viscum album. Next base: position 1,016,426,106 of record OY728133.1, on the reverse strand, counting down.
CATGGTTTTGGGGCTCATGTAGTGGTGAGGCCTACACTGATCGAGGGGAAGGTTTTGGTTGAAGACCTGGTAGTATCAGAGGAGAAAATTCAATAAGAGGGGAGGCCACCTAGAGGGTTCTACAGGATAACCAATCATGATTTAGAGAAGCCTCTATGCCATGTAGATATGCTTGAGGATGATGTTCTACTACAGGTTTGGGACATCTAGGATGTTAATTAACAATTACTCAATCCCTCCCAAATGTGGCACCATCTGACCCATCTCAGGATGTATTTATTAGGGATTAGTCATGCCAGGTACAACATTACTTTATCTCAGGCATAAGGTGAGCAGTGCATCATCGAGTTGAAGGTCATCGTGCCCTCTCAGGGTGCTCAGGGTCCAATGACGAATTGGATGAATGTGATGCATGATTCAAAATTCCCTCTGCAATTTTCATCCACTTAATTTTAGGAGAGCATCCCCATTCTAGAAGAATCAGAAGATTCCTCATAGGGGAAGAAGCTCATAGAGGGAGCCCTCTGGAGGAAGGTGAAGTCACAAACATGAATTTGGAAGAGATTATGGAGGCTCTTGAGATAAACCATAAATAATTTTCCTATTTCCCTAATTTATGTCACCTAGGTCTTCTCATCTAATGTTTGACCTATATAGGAGGGCCTCATATGAAAAATCTACTCTCGAACAATAGTGGATGCAGATTCAGTATCTTCACTTATGATAAATGTGATTACTACACCTAGTGGGCCCGCGATACTGAGGGTGGTTCTTCCGGAGACTTCACATTTCCCAACCATATATGGGGGGCCCTGCCTCGAGATTCCAAAAACAATAGCTCAGGGGTGAGACTGACTATTTGGTCTCTGTAAGTCTTTTACATAGAATTTGTAAGTGGTATCTATTGAATCAATCTAACTGATGTTTGTGTATTCTTACATGCATTGTTCATCAAATGGATTGGGTTGTATTTCAAAGTATGGATGAGTCTCCTAGTGATGCCTTCCTTAGGGGAATGTCGATGGTCGTGGAAGCAGACGCCTATACTGACCAAGACACAGCACACCCGATTATAGGTGGGACCGTCAGTAGGACTGAACCTGAAATCATCAAGGTGGAATCCTATGACAGGGATCAATCGAATGACTAGACACCTGACCTAACTAACTAGGCACCATATGAGGACCCTCTTGATGAGTTCCTAGAGGCATTCCCCGCATGATAACCCACCGACCTAGAGGACCATAACCAGACGACTTCCAATGAAGAGAACAGTATGGTCGCCCATCACTTGTCAGGGAAGAAAATCAATCACTTCATCATGGATACCCCATAATCATAATAGATAGATCATATGGGGAGGATTCGTTCCTAGCTACATGAACTATTCTCTAGAAGTGTGTAATCCCAGCGTCCTCATATTCTCATCAAAGACTTCATGGTAGAGAAATAAGGGAGCATGACGATGGCCTCAGTGTGGGATGGCTGCGAAGGAATTCTGTGAACATCAATAGAATCTAGGAGGCTGAGAATGAGATCCAACGGTTGAGGTCACATGCGAGTGAGTATTTTTAATTTCTCGACGTACAATCAGGGCTCGTATCACTACTGAAGACCCAGCTGGTAGAGGTTGAATAATAGATGAAGTGTTCCTTTGAGGATATGGCTTTTATCCATGCAGTGGAGGATTGGTCCCAGATTGAGGCTGATGAACTATGGCCCATTACCATCTAGGAGGAGTGGGGGCATAAGAGGAGACAGCAGATCATGGATGCTACAGGCCAAATAGCGTAGGAGTGGGGACACTCCATTGATGAGGCAACCCATCTATGTGAGGGGACAATCCTTGGGAGTTATAATTTTAATGAGCATATAAACATAATTGATGTTAGTGTTTGTCATAATTATCATTATTTATTTTGGTTTATTGTATTTCCATCACATCCAAAAAATATTCAGAGATCAATCCCTAATCTCATGTGGGTCGTGCCTGATGTGAAAGAAAGGGGTGACCGCATCACTATTCCATTAGAATATTTGGGTGCCCAAAAGGCTCCGGGAATTTGGATTTTTAATAACTGATCTGGATTTCAAGTAAGGTAGGGGAGTTCTGGGTAAATAATTATGTTCTTAGAGCATTTGAACTGTTATTTTCCTAACGTGCTCAAGTGCATGAGCAGGGTAATGCTAGGGGCGTTAGAATCAATTCAAACAGAAGTTAGTGGAAAGTGTGAATCACAATAACCAAAATTCAAGACACTATCTGGATGGAATGATAATGAAGGATAACTGCAGACAGTATTTAAAACACAGTATCCCTATTTTGTTAGCTTGTAATGGGGGTAACAAATGATGGACGACCACTGACCATGATCGAAACATGGGGCCTAACTTGAAATTTCATCCATTATTCTATCGAAATGTTAGCTCAGGATAGTAGGTGGGCCATAGGCTGGCCATCCGTACTATTAGGGGGTTCTTTTATGAATCAAATAGGATTATGATCTAAATAAATGGCATGATATGTGAAGTGGGTGGAGTGATAGGTTGTTTAAATAGAGTCCAACACTGTTGATATTATGCCACCATGATCAAAACACCTTAGGTGAGTGCATCAGTCTGATCAATGATCGTATTCATTTTCTTAAAGGATATCTCTGGAAAGAACCGAGGGTGTACCATAGTTTTATTTTAGGCCAAGGAGGATGATAGATATGTAGTTTAACATCATATGGTGTGTAATATTCATAAAATAGTTTAGTCTCATAGGACCAGTACGTTGTATAGAATCCCGTCTTTTATAACATAACTTTTCATTCCATTACACGGAACTGAGGATCTTTAAGGTTTAGTGTCTTGGAAACAAGGAACATAAAACATGAAACAAAAAAAACATTCTTCTTAAACACTTGAAAGGCTTCTCCTCATGTTCACCCTAGGCTCATTACTGCATCTCATAACCTGGGGACATACATCAAAAGGAAGGGTGAGCAGAAGGCCCAACAAGGGAAACAAGTGAAACATTTTACATATGAACTTGATATACATCAATAAAGTCATGAAAAGGACTTTAATGCATGAAAATGAAATCATGAGGCATATCATAATAAAAATAACATTTTTCATAACTTGAAGATGTGGCTGCAACATTTAATATTGACAATCGTTTCGTTTCACCAAGGTCCATCCCCAAGGTGTCGTTAAATATTACCAAGGTTATTCACCAAGGCATCGTTAAAATTGTAATCTCTAGTGGTTACATCATTACCCAATGCATTGGAGCGCTATCAGGGCGCACCCTTAAATTTTCCTTTATTATCATGTGAGCCACATATATTATCATCAAACATTTCATAAATAACCCACATAGCATAAAATAAATGGGTTTCATTTCATAATCATAATGTTTTAAAAACTGCTTTAAAGACATGATCTTTACGTCACTTTAAACCCACGGAAAGGGAAAGCGGGTCTCGTGTATGTAAATCCCAGAATTTAAAATGGAACATTTTGATATATATGTGAATACCCTTTTATAAATAAGAGCTTTGAGTATTCACTTTATAACATAAAATAATTTTTGAGAAAAGAGAGAGGCATTTTGAGGGGAAAATTCTGCAGCATAACGGCTAAGTTTCGGGGTTTTAGAAAACATTGAAATGAGAGGGGACATGGGTCACCTACTCATAAATGATCCATAAAACAGTAGGGTGAAGGAATAAGAAGGAAATATGGACATGGTAATGAAATTTTAGGGACATACCATTTGAAATGAAAAACATGGAAGAAAAAAAAAGTTTAGATTTCTCTTATGAAAATTCGGCAGCCTTACGGCGTCACTTAACTTCAAAAGAAAATGATTTGACAAGATAAAATAGGGTCCCTCATCATATGATAATAAGAGATCAGTATGATGGATATATAGATAATTCCCCAACATAACAAAAAGGAACTTGAAAGAATTGACATGAAAGTAGAACTTCAAAACGAGAAGGGTGAAGAACCACTTAAAAATTCGGCAGCCTAACGGCGCCACTTAAAACTTCAAAATACTGAATTGAAGCGATAAAATGGGGTCTCTCATCATATGAACATAAGAGTCCAGTATGATAGATATAGAGATCATACCCAAATATAACAAAAAGGAACTTGAAATAATTGACATGAAAGTAGAACTTCAAAACGAGAAGGGTGAAGAACCACTTAAAAATTCGACAGCCTAACGGCGCCACTTAAAACATCAAAATACTGAATTGAAGCGATCAAATGGGGTCTCTCATCATATGAACATAAGAGTCCAGTATGATAAATTTAGAGATCATACCCCAACATAACAAAATGGAACTTGAAATAATTGACATGAAAGTAGAACTTCAAAACGAGAAGGGTGAAGAACCACTTAAAAATTCGGCAGCCTAACGACGCCACTTAAAACTTCAAAATACTGAATTGAAGTGATCAAATGGGGTCTCTCATCATATGAACATAAGCGTACAGTATGATAGATATAGATATCATACCCCAATATAACAAAAAGGAACTTGAAATAATTGACATGAAAGTAGAACTTCAAAACGAGAATGGTGAAGAACCACTTAAAAATTCGGCAGCCTAACGGCGCCACTTAAAACTTCAAAATACTGAATTGAAGGGATCAAATGGGGTCTCTCATCATATGAACATAAGAGTCCAGTATGATAAATTTAGAGATCATACCCCAACATAATAAAAAGGAACATGAAAGACTTGAATGAAAATAGAACTTGAAAACGAGGAAGGTGAAAGAATCCCTTAAAAATTCGGCAGCCTAACGGCGCCACTTAAACATTCTTAAAACGAATTGATGAGAGCAAGGGGGGTCTCTCATCATATGAACATGAAATAGGCAGTAGGATGAATATAAAATAACATCCTCCAACATAAGAACATGGAGTATAAAAGAAATGACATAAAAGAGATTACTTGAAAAGAAAGAGAGAGGTCGGATCCCTTACCTTAAAATGTAACTCTTAAACCTCAAAGGTTGGGACCTTGAGGGCTTGGGGGCACCTTGGGAGGACTCCTTGGGAGGTAATGAGACCAGAAATTCGTTGGGAATGAGTGGGGAGTTGAATGGATGAGATGAGGGCTTGGTATTTATAGGGAAAGTGAGGGGACAAGGCATTAATGACCAAGGGACACATCACATGTGCTTTTCTCAAACCCATGTGCTCTCCCTTGGCATTTATCATGGAGTTAGGCCACATGGGGCCCCCAAAACAATAATTCATCACCCTTGGCCGGCCAACCCTTAAAAAAACTCATGACATCATCATGACACAGTTATGATGTCATTAAACATACCGAAACCCTAAAACTGTATTTTTACTATTCATTGAAAATTCAACTTTCTCAGAAAAATCCCAAAATTTCATATTAACCAAATATGAATGCTCTGATTTCAAAAATGAAATCCATTTTATAAAAATAATTTTCTAAATATTTTTAATTTAATTTTTAAATAAAAACACTATTCATCGAAAATTCATTTTTTCAGAAAAAACCCCAAAAATTACCATAACATAATATCGATGCTCTGAGTTCAAAAATAAAGTCATTTTTATAAAAATAATTTTCTAATTATTTTTTATTAAATTTTTAATTAAAAAAAACTATTCACCCGAAAAAACTAATACTTGAATAATAATTAATGAAACCGTTATTTAACTATTTTATTGAATCACATTACTTAATCAATGTGCCTAGATTATTTTAAAACTTTCTTTAAGTGAGATTACTAATCCATTTGGTCATATTACTAATCCTAATCATAAAATCACTATTCATAATTTACTATTCATCGAAAATCAAGTTGATCTTATTAGACTCCAAATTTCGTACTGAACATAATTGTAGAAGACCATTTTTCGAAAATCATTACACATTTTAAGTTATTTAAGGTTTACATAAACATTTTTTTTTTCAAAATATTCTTTTGAAAATTCATCAAAAATATGCATATTATTTTTATCCAGTCATTTGAAAATTCATAAACTTCATCATAAGCAGAAATCCCAATTTTTATTTAAAACAAGGATTACACAAGGCAGTTACGGTCTCCTTACATAGCCCTTATAATACCAGCATAGGACCTATGAGTAAGGTGTGCTAGGGTGATAGAATCTTGGGGCGGCTCGGTCAACATTGCCCGAGTAGTAATTTCTATCAGTTTGAACTTCTCGCGAAGGCGATTCCGTTCTATCTTCACATGATGAAGTTCGGCTTGGGTTTTGTCCAGAGCAAAGGCCAATGGTGCTACCTCCTTCCCAAGCTCTGTTATATGGGCTTCGATCGGTCAATGACTACTAGGTGAGGCCATCAAATCTTCTATCTATAATAATCAACCAAGATTACTTATATATAGAGACAATAATCAAAACATTTTGTTCATAGCGGTCATATTGACCGATGGTCATATAACAGTCAAAACCAATGGTCTCATTCTAATTATAATCATGTTTATCAAATAAAACATTTGTTGAGTAATAAAAATAACGCATAAAATTAGGAAACGATATTTATTTAAAATTTCGGGTCGTTACAATCTTCCCCCCTTAAGAAATTGCATCCTCGCAATTTTTTTAAAAAATTGGGTTTTGAAATTTCATTGAAAGTCCCACATCGGAAAAGGGGTCAGTAAAACTATTACTTTAAAAGAAAGAAAGGGAAGTACAAAGGTCACCCGAGTTAACCCACACTAGGGTTCCATGTAGGAAAACATGGACATGGAGGAAAAAACAAAGGGTCAAGTTCTGAGGGAGAGTGATAGAGAACATGATTAGGAGAAAGTTAACCATGAGAAAATCCCAAACTTATGATGTGTGTAAACGGTCTTTGATTACCTAGTAGGAAATGTAAACCAACAACATTTTTGTTTTATGTTTCTTTTCATAATTTTGAGGATTTCATTTACTACATAGAACAAAAACATAAGAAAATATACCTACCTTCAAGTAGAGTTTCATCCTTTAACAAGTCCCTACCAACACTAATCTTTTCTCCAAATGATGAGAATTCAAAAACACTTGGTCTCATAAAAGCACAAGAATCATCTTCTATAGAATCACATAATCTACAAAAGATTAACTATCTATTTCTTCTATCTTTAAACATTATCCCAAAAACAGAAAGGTTAAGGTAAAACAACTCTTCAAAAAGAAAGAATCCCATAGGAATGGAAACTACTTTTAAATCATCAAAGTTCCATGGTACTACCCAAAGTTCATCATAGACCATTCCATAAATAACGGTCCTTATAATTCCTCAAAACAAACCAAACTAAGATTGAAACCCAAATACAATAAGGATTTGATAACATAGTCTTCTAGAACAACTTCATTGTTCATCTCCAGACAACATCAACCACTCCTAACATCTTATAAAAAGTAGCTAACCTAAACATATTTTACCCAAGATAGGTTAGTCATTCCCTTAAGTAACCTAAATTACTATAAGTTCACCTTAAATTCATCGATTCTTCAAAATATAAGTCAACCTTACTCCTCAATGAAAATACCGTAGTAATCTATTTACCTCGATCAAATATGGTTCCCAAAACAATGAACGTCTTCCAAAATAATAATCAAATTTTTATCCCCTAATCATCCCTGTCATATTAATACGAAAATTGTCGCATTTCCTATCACATTGGTTGTCGGAACATGTTCTTCCATTTCCCACCATTAACTAAGGAGAGAAGCATAATTAGGGGCTTAAGTACTTAGCTAATAATCATGAAAAGGAACTGAAAGCATATAAGGATAACTTGTATATGAAAGGTATACCCTAACTTGTGATCTCCTAGGTTCCCATCTAGGTTACGAATGATCATATATTCTTATGTGAACCTTTATTTTATTTTATCTTTGTTCCTTTAACAATGGTTCATACCAAGCTTATGAATTTACCAAAGCATATCCCCCGGGAGTGTCGTAACCAAGAGTGCAACAAGGCCCGTTGTCGTGTACCAGTTCCCGTTCGAGTCTAGCTCAAAGCGGTGTTTTCGGGTTTTACCCCTATGTACATCTGTGCCAGAGCCACCTCTACCTGCTCGTATACAGACAGGGATGTATTTGCTTGGAAACCCCTTACTCAATACTCACCAAAATACCAGGAAGATTTCCTATATTAAACTTTTCTATAGGGTTCCTCCTAGAGTTTTCATATCCTAATTTCCACAAATAACTAAACCATCCTTTGATACCAACTATAGCATCCCGTCTTTTATAACATAACTTTTCATTCCATTACACGGAACTGAGGATCTTTAAGGTTTAGTGTCTTGGAAACAAGGAACATAAAACATGAAACAAAAACAACATTCTTCTTAAACACTTGAAAGGCTTCTCCTCATGTTCACCCTAGGCTCATTACTGCATCTCATAACCTGGGGACATACATCAAAAGGAAGGGTGAGCAGAAGGCCCAGCAAGGGAAACAAGTGAAACATTTTACATATGAACTTGATATACATCAATAAAGTCATGAAAAGGACTTTAATGCATGAAAATGAAATCATGAGGCATATCATAATAAAAATAACATTTTTCATAACTTGAAGATGTGGCTGCAACATTTAATATTGACAATCGTTTCGTTTCACCAAGGTCCATCCCCAAGGTGTCGTTAAAAATTACCAAGGTTATTCACCGAGGCATCGTTAAAATTGTAATCTCTAGTGGTTACATCATTACCCAATGCATTGGAGCGCTATCAGGGCGCACCCTTAAATTTGCCTTTATTATCATGTGAGCCACATATATCATCATCAAACATTTCATAAATAACCCACATAGCATAAAATAAATGGGTTTCATTTCATAATCATAACGTTTTAAAAACTGCTTTAAAGACATGATCTTTACGTCACTTTAAACCCACGGAAAGGGAAAGCGGGTCTCGTGTATGTAAATCCCAGAATTTAAAATGGAACATTTTGATATATATGTGAATACCCTTTTATAAATAAGAGCTTTGAGTATTCACTTTATAACATAAAATAATTTTTGAGAAAAGAGAGAGGCATTTTGAGGGGAAAATTCTGCAGCATAACGGCTAAGTTTCGGGGTTTTAGAAAACATTGAAATGAGAGGGGACATGGGTCACCTACTCATAAATGATCCATAAAACAGTAGGGTGAAGGAATAAGAAGGACATATGGACATGGTAATGAAATTTTAGGGACATACCTTTTGAAATGAAAAACATGGAAGAAAAAAAAAGTTTAGATTTCTCTTATGAAAATTCGGCAGCCCTACGGCGTCACTTAACTTCAAAAGAAAATGATTTGACAAGATCAAATAGGGTCCCTCATTATATGATAATAAGAGATCCGTATGATGGATATATAGATAATTCCCCAACATAACAAAAAGGAACTTGAAAGAATTGACATGAAAGTAGAACTTCAAAACGAGAAGGGTGAAGAACCACTTAAAAATTCGGCAGCCTAACGGCGCCACTTAAAACTTCAAAATACTGAATTGAAGCGATAAAATGGGGTCTCTCATAATATGAACATAAGAGTCCAGTATGATAGATATAGAGATCATACCCAAATATAACAAAAAGGAACTTGAAATAATTGACATGAAAGTAGAACTTCAAAACGAGAAGGGTGAAGAACCACTTAAAAATTCGGCAGCCTAACGGCGCCACTTAAAACATCAAAATACTGAATTGAAGCGATCAAATGGGGTCTCTCATCATATGAAAATAAGAGTCCAGTATGATAAATTTAGAGATCATACCCCAACATAACAAAAAGGAACTTGAAATAATTGACATGAAAGTAGAACTTCAAAACGAGAAGGGTGAAGAACCACTTGAAAATTCGGCAGCCTAACGGCGCCACTTAAAACTTCAAAATACTGAATTGAAGCGATCAAATGGGGTCTCTCATCATATGAACATAAGCGTCCAGTATGATAGATATAGAGATCATACCCCAATATAACAAAAAGGAACTTGAAATAATTGACATGAAAGTAGAACTTCAAAACGAGAAGGGTGAAGAACCACTTAAAAATTCGGCAGCCTAACGGCGCCACTTAAAACTTCAAAATACTGAATTGATGCGATCAAATGGGGTCTCTCATCATATGAACATAAGAGTCCAGTATGATAAATTTAGAGATCATACCCCAACATAATAAAAAGGAACATGAAAGACTTGAATGAAAATAGAACTTGAAAACGAGGAAGGTGAAAGAATCCCTTAAAAATTCGGCAGCCTAACGGCGCCACTTAAACATTCTTAAAACGAATTGATGAGATCAAGGGGGGTCTCTCATCATATGAACATGAAATAGGCAGTAGGATGAATATAAAATAACATCCTCCAAAATAAGAACATGGAGTATAAAAGAAATGACATAAAAGAGATTACTTGAAAAGAAAGAGAGAGGTCGGATCCCTTACCTTAAAATGTAACTCTTAAACCTCAAAGGTTGGGACCTTGAGGGCTTGGGGGCACCTTGGGAGGACTCCTTGGGAGGTAATGAGCCCAGAAATTCGTTGGGAATGAGTGGGGAGTTGAATGGATGAGAGGAGGTCTTGGTACTTATAGGGAAAGTGAGGGGACAAGGCATTAATGACCAGGGGACACCTCACATGTGCTTTTCTCAAACCCATGTGCTCTCCCTTGGCATTTATCATGGAGTTAGGCCACATGGGGCCCCCAAAACAATAATTCATCACCCTTGGCCGGCCAACCCTTAAAAAAACTCATGACATCATCATGACACAGTTATGATGTCATTAAACATACCGAAACCCTAAAACTGTATTTTTACTATTCATTGAAAATTCAACTTTCTCAGAAAAATCCCAAAATTTCATATTAACCAAATATCAATGCTCTGATTTCAAAAATGAAATCCATTTTATAAAAATAATTTACTAAATATTTTTAATTTAATTTTTAAATAAAAACACTATTCATCGAAAATTCATTTTTTCAGAAAAAACCCCAAAAATTACCATAACATAATATCGATGCTCTGAGTTCAAAAATAAAGTCATTTTTATAAAAATAATTTTCTAATTATTTTTAATTAAATTTTTAATTAAAAAAAACTATTCACCCGAAAAAACTAATACTTGAATAATAATTAATGAAACCGTTATTTAACTATTTTATTGAATCACATTACTTAATCAAGGTGCCTAGATTATTTTAAAACTTTCTTTAAGTGAGATTACTAATCCATTTGGTCATATTACTAATCCTAATCATAAAATCACTATTCATAATTTACTATTCATCGAAAATCAAGTTGATCTTATTAGACTCCAAATTTCGTACTGAACATAATTGTAGAAGACCATTTTTCGAAAATCATTACACATTTTAAGTTATTTAAGGTTTACATAAACATTTTTTTTTTCAAAATATTCTTTTGAAAATTCATCAAAAATATGCATATTATTTTTATCCAGACATTTGAAAATTCATAAACTTCATCATAAGCAGAAATCCCAATTTTTATTTAAAACAAGGATTACACAAGGCAGTTACGGTCTCGTTACATAGCCCCTTATAATACCAGCATAGGACCTAAGAGTAAGGTGTGATAGGGTGATAGAATCTTGGGGCGGCTCGGTCAACATTGCCCGAGTAGTAATTTCTATCAGTTTGAACTTCTCGCGAAGGCGATTCCGTTCTAGCTTCACAAGATGAAGTTCGGCTTGGGTTTGGTCCAGAGCAAAGGCAAATGGTGCTACCTCCTTCCCAAGCTCTGTTAGATGGGCTTCGATCGGTCCATGACTACTAGGTGAGGCCATCAAATCTTCTTTCTATAATAAACAACCAAGATTACTTATATATAGAGACAATAATCAAAACATTTTGTTCATAGTGGTCATATTGACCGATGGTCATATAACAGTCAAAACCAATGGTCTCATTCTAATTATAATCATGTTTATCAAATAAAACATTTGTTGAGTAATAAAAATAACGCATAAAATTAGGAAACAATATTTATTTAAAATTTCGGGTCGTTACACGTTGCACACAGTTTTAAGGTCATACTATTAGGAAAAAGGCTGATAGTTTTACGTCATGTTGTATGAACTGTAGGCTCTTATTTTAAGGTCAGAGAGACTAGACTGTGAGTGGGTCCGAGGGTCCATAATGATTAATGACCCTAGGTATAATCCTATGTTGTAGTTCATATACACTGCTACTTATCCCATGAGGATTAGAATAAATCCAAATGTACCTCTTGAGAATAGCGTGGTCAAATACCAAAACTAGCCTGGGAAATCCTCTCTAGAGAAGAAGGTGACATATCCCATAATTATCATGGGGCATCCAAAACATTGTGAAGGTAGGGTCGTGGTTTAAATTCATGTGTTGAAGACATGGTTAACAAGGAAGGAAATGTGTGGTGTGGTACATATCCTGAAATGAATGAGGACCAATGCAGTACATACCACACCACAGGTTCCCTGTGGGATTATTTATACCATAGACCAGAGGTGGCCTAATATTTGTGTTGTACCCAAGGGAATGTTCTCTAGAGTTCATACATATTCCATGAAGATGAGAATAAATCCACACATAGTTCTAGAATGTGGAATGGTAGGTTACCAATGCTAGGGGATAGACTATTATACAGGTCTATCCTATGCACCAAAAGAAGTGGAAATTGATAAATCTTGTTTGTTCATTAGAGTAGATGTGTTTTTTTGTGAAGAAAAAAACCTAGGATAGAGAATCTGGGTGTCTCTATAGGAATCAATCCATATATAGGCCCTATAATGTCATGGCAGATAACCAATAATAAAAATTATGTCCCCTCGAGCAAGGACATCACAATGTGGTGCCATTTTTCATCTTGCGACCAGGACGATAGTGTCATTGTTTAGGGTCGTCTGATAAGATCATCCCACTCATTATAACATTGTGTGGCATGGATGAAATAGTTTAATGTCATGTGGGACCATGAAGCATTGTTTAATGTCATATGGATTGTATTCATTCAGAATAATAAAGTTATAGATAGAATGTGCCAGGTGTGATAAAGCATACACTATGTGAATGAGGACATGGTCCATAGCACACTGTGCGCAACTCTAGAGGAGAATCCGTAGGCCAAGGGTCATGAAAAAAACATAGGGTATGAGGTTGGACCCAAAGATGGAATGTTTGGGTGTTCCTACATATCTCATGAGGATGGGAATGAAGTAATACATAGTTCATGAGATGTTGAGAAGTTTAACATCATGTAATAAGGATGGGGGAAGGAGAGACTTTCTCTTAAAAGTGGGATTATGCGGTGTGGATATTGAGAACTCGACGTGAATGGGGGGAATAATCACACATGCACCACACCACACAACCTTATAAGAGTCAGGACCAAAAGTCCAAAAAGAATAGATAATTAGCGGAGCCTGAGCTGGACCCAAGGTCAAAATGTTCAGGCATTCCAACGTATCCCATAAGGATGGGAATCAAGTCATACATAGTTCTTAAGAGATTTGTGCACATTAAAGTTGTGCGATAAGGATGAGGGTAGATCTTAGTTTATGGACATAGATCATATACTGGAAGAAGTGAGAGTCTTCCATACGAGTGTAAACATTAGCTAAATCCATAATCGCATGTGAGAAGTGCTCGATGTGGGAAACAAGGGTGGATAAGGTCTTAACGACACATGGAATATGTAGAATGGGGAGATAGTGTAGACTCTTTAATGACACCACACCGTGGACTCTTCCTCTCAATGTGAAAACATGCACTAAAGGGTAGCACAAAGAGGGTCACAATTCTAGTTAGACATGATGGAATGGAAAAGGATGCGAACCAAACAACCATTATTTTTGACTTACTAGGTTTGGAGTAACGATAGAGGATAAATTTTTTCTGTGTTCAAAACACAACATCCATATTGTGTGACCTGAAATGGGAACAAAAAAATGACTGTCGACCACTGACCAAATTTTAAACATGGGACTTGCATCAAATTTTCATTTGAAATCCTCAGGACGTTGGTCCAAGATGGTAGGAGAGCACTAAGGCCTAGCATCCATGTCGTTCGAGGGAACTTTTGAATGTGAAATAAATTGAAATCCAAAATAAAGGGAAACATAAAGCATTTAAATGGATGATAACATCTCTAAATAGAATCCAACACTCTACGTCCAGAACTAGAGTGCTCTTGGGCATGTTGGTCAATTGGCAAAGAGGGATGAGGGGGCCAGTTTGGGAGCAGAAAAACTGAGGAGATGAGTAAAGGAAAGGAGAATAGAGAACATTCATGAGATTCATACATGGAGTGACTGTTGTAAACCCAACATGAATGAGGGAATAATCCCAAACCACACCACATCCCCCCTCAGATGACTTAGGCCAAGTCACAGAAGGAAAAAATGGATTCTAAGAAACATGGATTGTCTCGAAGACAAAATGTATAAGAATTCCTACATATCCCATATGGATGGGAGTCAAGAAATACATAGTTATAGAATATGTCGTGTTATTTAAACTCATGTGGTAAGGATGGTGTATATTGTAGTTTATGTTCATAGAGGTCATACTGTAAATGCCTAGTTTAATGTCATGTGCATGGGGAAAATGGGTGGAAAAGGTGAATCTCTATGCCCGTAATTTGGGTGACCCTGGAAGAGGAATAATGATTGAGGATAATTTTTCACCATGTTCACAACACAGTATCTGTCTCAGGTGACTTGTAATTGGAACAACCAATTGAGCATTGACCATTGACCATATTTGCAATATGGGACTCGTGTCACATTGTCTTTCAAATTCATCGGGAACGTTGGCCCAAGATGGTAAGATATCATTGAGGTCTACCATCCATGTCATTCGGGGGTCCTTTCAGATGAGAAAGATTATGGAAACCCAAATGATGGGACTCGTAAATCAAGACGGTACATGTGAAATTTAATGTCTTGTTGCAACAACGATGGTGTATGAGGGGTGTGTCAAGGGGATGTGTGTGTCATGGAAAAAAATAAACTGACATGAACAAGGTAATAGACTCCAAACTAGACCACACAATCCTGAGTGAGAACCTTGTCTAGGGCCCCAGAATGGTCAAAGGACCTGAGTCCGGGCCATGGATGATAAATCCAAGATAGTTTTCAATTTATCGTCATACAGGATGAGTGATGAGTAGTATTACGTCCATCTTGCTAGATAAATCACACATTTTAACGTCCTGTAGTGAGGATGGTGGTGATATTAGTTTTAGTTCATAGAGTTCAGACCATGATTACATGACCCTTTATTGAGGTATTTCCTTAACAAAGCTTCTAATCCCACGTGAGAAATTCTCAGTGTGGAAAACGTGGAATGGGGTCAGGTTATCCCCAGCATACGAGGGTACGACAATGAAGGAAAGAGATTGGATGGGGTCGATCCTAACTAGACCAACATCCCTGATCGAGTAAAGGTGACTTTATAAGTGATAGTTGGACAAAATGAATCATTTCACCCTTTTTCTAAGACGTATAGGGGTTGTGATAATGATGGGGGATGGTTGTTGACCTTATCTGAAACACATAATCCATATTGTGTGACTTGAAATGGGAACAACAAATTAGTGTTGACCACTAACCCAAGTTAAAATGTGGGAATTGTTTCAAACTATTGTTCAAAACCCTCCAGGACGTTTTCCAAAGATGGTAGGCAATCCATAATTATGAGCATCCATATCATTCAGGTGTCCTTTCAAATGTGGATGTTAATGAAGACCCAGATAAAGGGGATGCGTAAAGTGTGAATATTCTTGTGTAGTTTAATTTCATATGGGATGGATTAGAGTGGTAAATATCTATGAAGAGGGGAATACATGGTGTAGCTAGGATAAACCCCATGTGAATGAGGGAAAACAAGGCCTTCACTATGCTACCTGTTTTGAGAAGCATCATGGCCAATGGGCCAGACACAATGGGAGATATTGATGTTTGGAATTGGGCCAACAGATGATGTTTTGGGCATTCCTCCATATCCCATGAGGATGGGAATCATGCCATACATAGTTCTGAAAGGGTGATGTAGTTTAACCTCATGCAGTGAGGACGTGGGAGATTAGAAGAATGGGAGGGGCACATGGGGCGATCATCGTAAGCCTGGAAAAAATGATGGCCAAAAAGACCTATATTTCATTTTGTGTGATCCTCAAAGAGTACTATACTGGGGGGTAGTCAAATAGAAGAATTTTGGGGGATGGAATCTAAGAAAAAGCATCCGATAAATCCTACATATCCCATGAGGATGGGAATCAAGGCTTACATTGTTCTTGAGATGATGTTTAGTTAGACATCATGCGGTGAGTATGCATGTAGATCTTAGTTTAAGGTCGAAGAGCTCATACCATTTTGTAGTTTATTGTCATGTGGAACGATGTATGGGTAGATTTACATCCTTCATCCTAAATGTATCACACATTTTAATTTCACACGGTGGGGCCGTGAAAGTTTAGAGTCATGTTGGACTGTTCATGAAAAAAACTACTTATGAAATTTAACATTGGTGGGAGGAGTAATACACTCACCATCAATGGTAACTAGGGAGTACATTCCATTGGGGTAAATGATGCTAGAATTTTACGGTCCTTCCCATTTGGGTTCCAACTTTGATGGCTTCTTACCGAGTATCATCAGCATTCTCCGGGCTAGCACCATGTTACCTTGTAAGAAAGGTTGGAGGAGAACTTTATTTTTAAAATCTCTAGCTATCTTTTTCTAATGCATGTCCAGATTGTGAATGGCACAATGCATGTTCTCGTTAAGTGATTCCAGTTAAGCCCGACGAATTTAGACTATTTTTTATGGTTTCTACTGATAGTAGAAATATGTTCATAATGAAGGGAACTATATCTTGATGGGTAGGTATACCATCATTTAATACACCATGGAATATGGGTTCACCTGAGTGGAATTACGAGTTATTGTCAGATATTCCCAATGGATGTTGGGGATCTCGTCCTACCAACTCTTCTTGTTTTGACCAACAATCTTCGGAAAAATGTAGGAGAGGGTTTTTTTGAACGCCTAAATCATCCTATTTGCTTGTGAATTATAGAGGGATTTATGAGTTGAATAGATTTTCTACATAGAATACAAATTCTTTAGTTGGGCTTCCCGAATGTTGGTGTCGTTATCCGTGAGGATGACATGAGGGACTTCAAATCGGTATAGGATATTGGATCTCACAAATTCAATGATAGAATGGGCCTTGACCTCCATGAGTAGAACTAATTCTACCCACATTGAATAAAAATCCATAGCAGTCAGTATTACCCTGCATTGGTGATCTATCTCCAGTAGATATGGTCCCATAAAATCGAGTGCCTAGACTAAAAAGGGCTAATAGTACTTGGTAGTATGGAGAGGCTCTGGAGGTAGATGCACAAAGCTATCATGGATTTTTAATGCATGTAACCTCTTAGAATATTCAATACAATCACAAATCATGGTGGGCCAAAAATATCCCAATATTCGGATCTGGTGAGAGAGATTTCACCCTATCTGATGAGCCCTGCAAGAACCGACATGAACTTCTTGCATGACTTGAGAAATCTCACATCCTTGAATGAAATAGAGGAGAATCCCATCAAACCTTCGTTTATAGAGGATCTTCTCAATTCTGGGACCGCTCTAGATGGTGAAATGAAATGTGTTCCATTAGATTCAGTCATGCTCATCCTGATCTTCTAAGATATTATCGTGGTGGAGCTACTCGATAAAGTGGGTCCTCCATTCAGGATTCATTTCTAACACCGTGGTAGGGGGACCTGGGGGTCCTGAAATGGAGGCATCAGTGGTAAGGTGGATTACCTATAGTATATCATCGTCATCTAGAGTTACGAGGAAGATGAATCTATAATTCACTACATTAATAATCAATTCATCCTATTCGTGTTCTATAAGACATGTGGCCAAGCTAGCCAAGGCAGCAGCTTGACCATTTTGTGAATGAGAGTCATGAGTATCCTCTAGTCGAGATGGAAAATGGGCCATCAACTGGCGGGTATGTTCTAACAGTAGTGTGAGCTTCAGCTTCCTGAGGACATAGTCATTATTGATCTTCTTAATGACTAACTTGGAGTCCCCATTCACATGCAAGTGGGGTTCATTGATCTCGAGGGACAACTCAAGACTAGTAACGAGAGCCTGATATTGTGCCTCATTGTGGGTACATCCTTCTGACAAAAGAAACGAATATGTTAGAACAGATTGCGTCGATGTGATGAAGTTAATACCAAGGCCCACTCTATTGTGTTTGGTGTCATTGAGTCTTATGACACTAGGGCTTCTAGAAGAATCATCAAAGTGAATTTTCCAACACAGAATGGCTTGATCTACGAAGAGTATTGCCTCATCCGGAAAGTTGAGATCTAGAGACTAGTCTGTGGGAGCTATATGGGCAGAAACTAAGTCTTACAATCCTTATCCCTTGATTGCATTCTTGGAGAAAATATTTATTTCTAACTTCTATAGGATCACTGACCACTGATTAAGATATTCTTTCCATATAGGACAGTTTAGAATGTAGAGACCCGAAGCTTTACGTACATAGATATTAAATTACTTTTGCGGAATACACAATACATAACAAAAACAGACACACAAGGACCGTAATAGTTTAGTGTCATTGGAAACATGGAACGTAATCTTCTTATCATGGTGAAAGATCTTCAACATCTCCCATAAATATCTTCCACTTTTTGTTTCATTACCTAAAACCTTTCTTTTAATCCTGGGGGAAAATAAAACATAAAAAAAGGGTGAGCTCAAATTCTCAATAAGGGTAAGAACGGATAAAATAAAACATACCATATAAATTTGAACTTAAAAAACATGAACATAATGTTTAAACATCAAAATCTTGAGCAACGACTTAAAACATGGAAGTACATAAGGCATAGATCATAATAGAACATAACTCATGAAAACATAGCATGGGAATAAAACATGTAATTTTGGCATCCATTAAGCACATGTAATTATTTCCATAGTAGCCAAGGCATTGCTGCCAAGACCATCTTAGTGGAAAAAGTCCCATTCTGAATCGAGTTCACTCTTCGTTTCAGTCCTGTAACACTGAACTGGATTAACTTACCGTTCCAGCCATGTCTATATCATGAGATATAAAATCTTTACCCAATGCATTGGGGGGAGATATAGGTCTCACCCATCTCATAATCAAATCATTCTTACTTGTGCCACAAAATAAACTTAAAACATTCATCATAACCCAAAGAATAAAATGGGTTTTATAATCATCATTCCATCATAACATAATCCATATAAAACAAATAGATATTATTTCATTATAAGAAAAGTGAAACCATGTAAATCATAGAGACATTATACTTGAAACATTCACATATTAAATAATGTCATCTTAGATGGAAAATGGTTTTGACAAAACACTTGAAATGAATTCTTGAGGAAAATATCCTTTCTTCTTCAAAATCATTCTCTTTTTACAAAATGTCATGAAATTTTAAAAGAAAAGGATTTTTTTTGAAAATAGTCATGAAATATTTTGTCGGAGGCTTCATAAAAATAAGGCTTTATAAAACCGTAAAAATCCCTTCGTGTTGTATAAGTTAAAAACAACATTCACCTCGTACTTTTACCGGAAAAGTCAAAAAGTACCTCATAACGTAAACAAAATAAAGATTCCTTACATACCATGTAGTAAAAGTCAAAATGGTTAAAAAGTACAATAAACATACATAAAAACACTTTTAGAAAATATGGGCATGGATGATAACAATAACCCTAGTAAATACTTACGTATAAGCAATCTCGGATAAAAAAATGAGATTTGGAAAATTATCCTTTACATTAGGTCTGATATGATTTGTACGTATCCAAACCTCCTGTATAATGATTTAAATAATGTCATTGACTTATTACAGAATCATATTTATTTTTATGAAATCATATATGTTTCACTTATGACTCTATATTACCCATTTTTTGTAAATTCCATGTTAAAGCAGCGTTTTGGGAAAAATCATTTCATTTATCGTATGTGTTTCAACCTTTCGTTCTTGATATTATTACTTATATCATGATTTAAATAATTCCAGAATGTAAAACATGATTTATATATAATATATATTCAGAATATATATATAATGGACCGATAAATCGAAAGAAATGCACCGTTCATGGAGACGGTAGGCCGTACGTACGCATGAACGTTGTTTTCGTTTCCCTATTGAATTGAATGGAATTAAGAAAATGACATACATATATATATATATATACATAAATATAGTATCATTATTATGTCATATATTTCATTTTTATTCATTATATATACTTTATAATCATTCATTAATGGTTAACATGGAGAGTGAATCTCATCGCGTCGTGGAGACGGTAGTCCGTACGAACGCACGAGCTATGATATCATTCCCAAGATCATGGAATTGTATTAAATTGTATGTATAATATTACAGAATCAATATCACTTTACAATAATCATATATATTCATTACTTTCACCCTTATACCCATCCAAGTAAGGTGGTGGTAGAAAATAGATTACACCACGTCGTGGAGACAGTATTTCGTACGTACGCACGCGCGGTGATTTCCTTTTCCGTTGGATGGATAGATGGTGAAATATGGTTTTTTCATACTTATAATAACATATCAGTATATGATTGATACTGATTTTATTACCTCAAAATTAAACAACTAAAAAATAAGAAGTGGAAGAAGAAATAAAGTTGAAAGAATCGGTAGTGGACATTACCTCTTCTATGAAGCGCCTCTTTGAGACATCCTCTTAGGGCACTAAAACTGGTCTTTGAAGAAGACCAGTACCTCTAAGGTGTTTCTAGGGAAGTGGAGAAGAGAATTTGGCAGGTTTTGGCCGAGCATGAAGGCTCAAATTGGTGTGAGGAAGGGAGGGAGGAGGTGCCCTTTTATAAGGGAGGAGAGGGGCACATTTGGAATTCTTAAAAATATTAATTTATAATAAATCTAACCCCACTTAAAACCTCCAAAAATGACTCATATCAGAATATTAGATGAGATAGGGTTGTAATGTCATCAACTAATCAAATTTAGACAAGTTAGGAATTTATTTTAAACATTATCAACTTGATTTATCCTAATTTAATCAATTTAATTTTATTTGAGGTAATAATATTCTAAAATTTAAATTATAAAAAATAATTCATTATTTGTTGTGAATTGTCCATAATTGGATACTTTATAACATTTTATACCATATATATTTAAATTTATAATTTTTAAATATATTTGTGATTTTAAAACAATTTTATATTATTTTTATAAAATAACAATAGTGTCAATTTTGACACTATTCATTTATTTGAATTTAAATAAAATATATAGAGAGGATGTGTTCGAAATAAAAGCTTTAATAGAATCATTAAAGGTCATATGTATCTAGAAAATTGGTGTATCACATTAAATAATTCATATACCATTTATTTGGTTTATCTCTTAATAAAATAATTACTTCAACATTTTTGTATAATTATTTAATATAGTTATTTGTTGCATAAAAATTAAAAATAAAATCCTATGATG
Organism: Viscum album; assembly: GCA_963277665.1. Lineage (NCBI taxonomy): Eukaryota > Viridiplantae > Streptophyta > Magnoliopsida > Santalales > Viscaceae > Viscum > Viscum album. The sequence continues at coordinate 1,016,404,510 of OY728133.1, read as the reverse complement.
AAGATAAATCTATTTCCTTTTATAATAATACTTTTACTCGAATTTATCATCTTAAAATCACAATATTTAAATTGTTATATTTATTAAATTATGAAGGTGACAACTTTGGGATCATTTAAAATAAAAAAATACAAGTGTCATAATCGCTTTTATAAGGCTCCAAATGGTCAAATATTAGACCATTGGATTATTATGGTTTAAAGTTATAGGACCAATAAGTTTTTTTCAGGGTTTTGGGCATTTTATGGTTACGTTTAGTTTAATAAAAACTATATTCTTGATTTTTCACTAGATAAACAATTTCTGCATCACTATTGTTTTACAATTAATAAAAATTATATAATCCCTAAAAATTATAAATAAATTCATATGATGTAGATAATTTTATTATCTTTCTGGAGACTATTCATGTTCAACGTTTGATGAAGTTTATCACTAAATTAAAATTAATATACTTATAAGATTTAAGAGAGTGACATGTTGTCACTTTCATTACTTTTAATAATAATTAAGTTATTTTCATTGACAAAAGTCCATTAAATGATTATAATCAAACCCTTAGGTGATATGGGTCGACTTCGAGTCATCCAATAGGATTTTTTCAGGTGTTAGGGTTATTTTATAATCTTATATTTACCCTTAATTACCCGATTTACCTTTAACTATGGTAAAAAATATTTACCGTAGTTACTATTCATAATGCCCAAAAATAAAAAGTAGTCTATTAATATAATTTGGACCCACTGATTCCAAATATGGAATCCATTTTCTCAAATTCAATACACAAAAGTTTCAGAAATTAAATAAAAATTAATCCCATTGTCGAAAGAAAACGGGTTTTTGTTTAAAACATTACAAAAGATTGAATTGATTTAACTTACGAATTCAAAGTAAAATCAATGCTAATGACATACATTATATTAAATGGTAAAAATATATTATATTTATACTTTAAGACCATCAAATATTATAATTTAACCAAATAAATTATTACGATGAAAAAAGTTATTTTTAATTAAAATATAGTGTGTTTTTACTATTCATTAAAATATGAAAGTTATCGGAATAACATCAAAATTTTGTCCAATGTAAAATTTTATATCTTTATTCCAATGAATAATTTTATTTTGTAAAATTGAACTTATAAAATTTCCAAAATCTAGATTTAAAGTGGGTGCGCCATCAAAAGGCAGCAAAACTGCATTTTTTGAAAAATACTTATTTTACTGAAAATATTTATTTTGTTCACATAAAATATTTTAGAAAATTTATAAGATGGATACTAATGTTATAAAATTAAAAATTTAGTTAATACTATTCATAATGGCTAGTTCATAATAATATTATAATTATATATCGTTGTTTAGTAAAACTCGGTATTGCGTACAACACACGCTATCGAGGAAGGTCGCGATTTCATGTAATGAAAGCCAAGTCAGGGTTCTGTGTTGTGAAAGAATCCTTCGTTGTTTCATATAATAGAATCCAACCATATTTTATTTATACATTGAATATATATATATATATATATATATATATATATATATAAACACACTCAATGTTGCGTAGAATGACTATTATAAAACGAACTTGAAATTGTGTGTAACACGATCCAAGAATAGTGTTGCGTATACTGCAAGCTAATACGGTGTTGCGTATAGTACAAGATAAACATCGTGTGGTGTATAATAGAAGACATCAATGAAATTAAATGAATATTTTTCATAAAATCTCGGGGTGTTATATTCTACCCCCCTTAAAATTAATTTCACCCTTGAAATTCATCGGGGTTATAAATGGTTCGCTACATGAAAATTTCTTTAATAGAAACCCACATCGTAAAAAGGAATACAAAAACATGACTTTAAAAACTAATGTATGAAATGTAACGGTTACCCAAATTAACTAATCGATGGGTTTCCACATAGGAGACCATAGGTGAAAATGTGGATATGGAAGAGAAATCTAACCATCATGTTCTGATGGAGAGTGGTAGAGAACATGGCTATGAAAAAGACATCAATCACAAATCCATAGATTTGTGATGATCTAAGGTACCATCTGATTCATCATATATAAGAGAAATAGGACAACATTTTTGGTTTTCAATATCATTTCCCTAAAGTTGAAAATTTTGAATTAGAAGAAATATTTGCTTGATTTTGGTACAATCTCACTGTTGTTCGTGCTTTGAAAAATTTCCACTTCATCTATTAACGAAATGAAGTTGAATTTGTTATCCGTGAAGAGTTAGCAGATCATGTGATAGAATGATCGGTCATTCCATCTGTTTCATGAAAAGTTATCAAATATACATTAGTCCATCTATGGTGAGGTTAATCATATACGATTCCAAAATTGAACTTATACTTCATATATCATACCGCATAATAAAATAAAACTAGTTTCTACTAACCAGGGACTTCCTGTTGGCCAGTGGTAGGAGATAAAGGCCAGTCACACTTTGGTTGTGGGTTCGATTCCCGTACATACCACATTTAAAACAATTTACCATTGTTGATGTCGTAGCAATACCATTATCCCCATCCATGGTGTTAACTGAATCTTTTCCTTTGCACTTACTGGATTTGTGTCCTTCTTTTCCACAACCAAATAATCTTCCAGTTCCTTTGAAACAATCTCCCTGATGCCTCTTCCCACATGATTTACATGAGGGAAATTGAACTTTCTTTCCTCTATGATCATCATGAAACTCCATCTTTCTATTATTATCTGAGTTGGGAAACATACCAAAGTTGAGATTATTGATCATATTATGAGATTGATGATTAGGAATAATAAAGATTTTTGGACTTCCAAATCCCATTTCATTTGGTTTCTCATGAAGAATATCATTCCATTGTCCGTCATATCCTCTATTATCATGAATCTTCCTATTTCCAGCCATTTTCTAAAACCCAAAAAGAATAGTGTGAGACGAAAAAAATCATGCTAGGGAAAAAAACATATTAAAGGGGAAGCACCCTCAATATCTAACATCTTAGGACAAATTCTAAGATCGTTACCGTAGTTCTAGGACTATATCCTACACGTATACTTGTCCTTAGGGACATCCCTATACATACCTTAGAAATATCTCTAGTGGTCTCACTAACGTTTTCGCATCCTAGTTTCCAAAGGTTGACTAAACGTTTCCTATGATACAAACTGTAGAGACCCGAAGCTTGACGTACAAAGATATTACATTACTTTTGCGGAATACATAATACATAACAAAAACAGACACACAAGGACCGTAATAGTTTAGTGTCTTTGGAAACATGGAAGGTAATCTTCTAATCGTGGTGAAAGATCTTCAACATCTCCCATAAAGATCTTCCACTTTTTGTTTCCTTAACTAAAACCTTTCTTTTAATCCTGGGGGAAAATAAAACATAAAAAAAGGGTGAGCTAAAATGCTCAGTAAGGGTAAGCATTGATAAAATAAAACATACCATATACATTTGAACTAAAAAAACATGAACATAATGTTTAAACATCAAAATCTTGAGCAAAGACTTACAACATGGAAGTACATAACGCATAGATCATAATGGAACATAAATCATGATAACATTGCATGGGAATAAAACATGTAATTGTGGCATCCATTAAGCACATATAATGATTTCCATAGTTTCCAAGGCATTGCTACCAAGACCATCTTAGTAGACAATGTCCCATTCTGAATTGAGTTCACTCCTCATTTCAGTCCTGTAACACTGAACTGGATTAACTTACCGTTCCAGCCATCTCTATCTCATGAGATATAAAATCTTTACCCAATTCATTGGAGGGAGATATAGGTCCCACCCATCTCATAATGAAATCTTTCTTACTTGTGCCACAAAATAAACTTAAAACATTCATCATAACCCAAAGAATAAAATGGGTTTCATAAACATCATTCCATCATAACATAATCCATATAAAACAAATGGATTTAATTTCATCATAAGAAAGGTGAAACCATGTGAATCATAGAGACATTATACTTGAAACATACACATATGAAATAATGTCATCTTAGATGGAAAATGGTTTTGATAAAACATTTGAAATGAATTCTTGAGGAAAATATCCTTTCTTCTTCAAAATCATTCTCTTTTTACAAAATTTCATGCAATTTTAAAAGAAAAGGATTTTGTTGAAAATAGTCATGAAATATTTTGGAGGATGCATCATAAAAATAAGGCTTTACAAAACTGTAAAAATCCATTCGTGCCGTATAAGATAAAAAAACATTCTTCTCATACTTTTACCAGAAAAATCAAAAAGTACCTCGTAACGTAAATAAAAGAAAGATTCCTTACATACCATGTAGTAAAAGTCAAAATGTGTAAAAATTACATTAAACATACATAAATACACATTTAGAAAACATGGACATGGATGATAACAATAACCCCAGTAAATACTTACGTATAAGCAACCTCGGATAAAAAATATGAGATTTGAAAAATTATCCCTTACCTTAGGTCTGATATGATTTATACGTATCTGAATATCCTGTATAATGATTTAAATAATGACATTGACTTATTACAGAATCATATTCATTGTTATTATATCATATATGTTTCACTTATGACTTTATATTGCCCTTTCTTTTGTAAATTCCATATTAAAGCAGCATTTTGGGTAAAATCATTTCATTTATCGTATGTGTTTCTACCTGTCATTCTTGATATTATTACTTATATCCTGATATAAATAATTCCAGAATGTTGAAAATGATTTATATATAATATATATTCAGAATATATATATAATGGATCGATAAATGGAAAGAAATGCACCGTTTATGGAGATTGTAGGTCGTACGTACGCATGAACGCTGTTTTCGTTTCCCTATTGAATTGAATGGAATTAAGTAAATGACATACATATATATATATAAATAAATCTAGTATCATTATTATGTCATATATTTGATTATTATTCATTATATATACTTTATAATCATTCATGAATGGTTAACACGGAGAGTGAATCTCATCGTGTCGTGGAGACGGTAGTCCCTACGTACGCACGAGCGATGATATCATTCCCAAGATCATGGAATTGTATTAAAGTGTATGTATAATATTAAAAAATCAGTATCACTTTAAAATAATCATATATATTCATTGCATTCACCCTTATACCCATCAAAGTAAGGTGGTGGTGGAAAATAGATTATTTCACGGCGTGGAGACGGTATTCCGTACGTATGCACGCGAGGTGATTTCCTTTTCCGTTGGATGGATAGATGGTGAAATATGGTTGTTTCATACTAATAATAACATATCATTATATCATTGATACTGATGTTATTACCTCATAATGAAAAAAAAAAAAAGAAGAATTGGAAGAATAAATAAAGTTGAAATAATCGGTAGTGGACATTACCTCTTCTTTGAAGCGCCTCTTTGAGACCTCCTCTTAGGGCACTAAAATTGGTCTTTGAAGAAAACCAGGACCTCTAGGATGTTTCTAGGGATGTGCAGAAGAGAATTTGGCAGGGGTTGGCCGAGCGTGAAGACTCAAATTGGTGTGAGGAAGGGAGGGAGGAGGTTCCATGTTATAAGGGAGGAGAGGGGCACCTTTGGAATTCTTAAAAATATTAATTTATAATACATCTAACCCCACATAAAAACCTCCAAAAATTACTAATATCCGAATGTTAGATTATATAGGGTTGTAATCTCATCAACCAATAAAATTTAGACATGTTAGGAATTTATTTTAAACATTATAAACTTGATTTATCCTAATTTAATCAATTTAATTTTATTTGTGGTAATAATATTCTAAAATTTAAATTATAAAAAATAATTAATTATTTGTTGTGAATTGTCTATAATTGGATACTATATAACATTTTCTACCATATCAATTTAAATTTTTAATTTTTAAATATATTTGTGATTTTTAAAAAAAATTATATTATTTTTATAAAATAACAATAGTGTCAATTTTGACACTATTCATTTATTTGAATTTAAATAAAATATATACAGAGTATATGTTCGAACTAAAAGATATAATAGAATCATACAAGGTCATATGTATCTAGAAAGTTAGTGTAGCACATTAAATAGTTCATATACCATTTATCTGGTTTATCACTTAATAAAATAATTACTACTACATTTTTGTATAAGTATATAATATACTTATTTGTTACATAAAAATTATAAATAAAATCCTATGATGAAGATAAATCTATTACCTTTTTTAATAATACTTTTACTCAAATTTATCATCCTAAAATCACAATATTTAAATTGTTATATTTATTAAATTATGAAGGTGACAACTTTGGCATCATTTAAAATAAAATAATATAAGTGTCATAATCGCTTTTATAAGGCTCCAAATGGTAAAATATTCTACCATTGGATTATTATGGTTTAAATTTACATTACCAATAAGTTTTGGTCAGGGTTTTGGGCATTTTATGGTTACTATTAATTTAATAAAAACTATATTCTTGATTTTTCACTAGATAAACAATTTCTGCATCACTATTGTGATACAATTAATGATAATTATTTAATACCTAAAAATTGTAAATAAATTCATATGATGTAGATAATTTCATTAAATTTCTGGATACTATTCATTTTCTATGTTTCATGAAGTTTATTAGTAAATTAAAATTAATATACTTATAAAATTTAAGAGAGTGACATGTTGTCACTTCCTTTGGTTTTAATAATAATTAAGTTATTTTCATTGAAGAAAGTCCATTAAATGATTCTAATCCGACCCTCAGGTGATATGGGTCGACATTTAGTCATCCAATAGGATTTTGGAAGGTGTTAGAGTAATTTTATAATATTATATTTACCCTTAATTACCTGATTTACCTTTAACTATGGTAAATAAAATTAACCGTAGTTACTATTCATAATGCCCAAAAATAAAAAGTAGTCTATTAATATAATTTGGTCCCACTGATTCCAAATATGGAATCCATTTTTCCAAATTCAATACATAGAAGTTGCAGAAATTAAATTAAAATTAATCCTGTTGTCGAAAGAAAACGGGTTTTTGTTTAAAACATTACAAAAGATTGAATTGATTTAACCTACGAATTCAAAGTAAAATCAATGATAATGACATACATTATATTAAATGGTAAAAATATATTCTATTTATACTTTAATACCATTTAATATTATAATTAACCACATTAATTATTACGATGAAAAAGTTGTTTTTAATTAAAATATAGCGTGTTTTTACTATTCATTAAAATATGAAAGTTATCAGAATAACATGAAAATATTATCCAAGGTAAATTTTTATATCCTTATTCCAAAGAATAATTTTATTTTTTAAAATTTAACTTATAAACTTGTCAAAAACTAGATTAAAAGTGGGTGCACCATCAAAAGGCGGCAAAACTGCATTTTTCTAAAAATACTTATTTTCCCGAAAAATTTATTTTGGTCACATAAAATGTTTTAGAAAATTTATAAGATGAATAATAATGTTATTAAATTCAAAATTTAGTTAATACTATTCATAACAGCTAGTTCATAATAATATTATAAAAATATATCGTTGTTTAGTGAAACTCGGTATTGCGTACAACACACGCTATCGAGGAAGGTCGTGAATGCGTGTAATGCAAGCCATGTTAGGGTTCCGTGTTGTGCAAGAATCCTTCGTTGTTTCATATAACAGAATCCAACAATATTTTATTTATACATTGAATATATATATATATATATATATAAACACAATCAATGTTGCATAAAATGACTATTATAAAATGAACATGAAATTGTGTGTAACACTATCCAAGAATAGTGTTGTGTATACTACAAGCTAATACAATGTTCCGTATAGTACAAGATAAACTTGGTGTGGTGTATAATAGAAAAAATCAATGAAATTAAAAGAATATTTTTCATAAAATCTCGGGGTGTTATACAGAATGTACTTCAACGAGTCTACTCATGACACTAATTGTATCTCACGATGAAACAATTAATGTCGCAATTTCTTCACTATGAACACTAGCACAAGGCATCTCTTCCCGATATATGAATATGTTATCTCTTTGATGATGACCAAGCTTCTGAAATAGTATAAATTGTTCTTTGTTCCCCCATTGACCTTTTGGGTGAAAAGGGAGTCGAGATATTTCTCTATAGTGGTCATGTAAAAGGCTAACGACTTTCTAGAAATAGGTGGCATCAGGACTAGAGGATGTAATCGGTACATCTAGATTTCTTGAAAAGAAGTATGAAAATCCACATACCACTAATAATCAGCACCATTAATCATAAGCTAGTAAATGGGCTTACAATTACAATCCAGATTTGTGATGGATCAGTGTATGTGGGCTAAGTGGCCTTGAAATCCTCAAAGCTCATGAATCTTTCTCATATGGTACATCTGATTGATGGCCTTGGTCTTCTCCAGATCAATATCAATGCATCTATATCTAATAATAAAGTTGAGATAATTTCGAGAGGTGACCCCGAAGGCACACTTCAATGGGTTCATCTTTTGATGGCGAGATTGGAAGAAGCCAAATACATTCTTGAGATCTTTGAGATGGTCTCATAGCTGGTGAGATTTGACCACCAAATCATCCATGTATAATTCCACCAATGTGTTGTGGATCAGCTTAAATATGTGATTCATGGCTTGCTAATAGGTGTCACCCACATTCTTTAGACCTAAGGGAATTTATAGTTTGCGAAATGTACCTTGTTTTGCCATAAAGGATGTTAACTTATAATCATTAGGGGGCCGTTGAATTTGATTATACCCTAAATATACATCCAAGATGGAGAGATCCTCAAACCTAGTGGTGGCGTTAATTATCTTTCATGTAGTAGGAAGGCGAAATCATCATTCGGAGAGTGGTGGTTGAGATCCCAGAAGTCAATGCATACTATGATTTATTTGTTCTCCTTTGAGACGAGCACCATGTTAGCCAACTATCCGGGGTACTGAACCTCCGTGATAAATTTGGATATGATGGTCTTATCAACCTCGGCCTCGACCATGGAACTACAAAAATGGTGCATTTTTCTGGGAGGGTGTTTGCGGCTACTATGATTTTCTGGAAGACAAATGTGGTCGATGGAAACCTGAGCATCTAGTCCTGAAATGTCATCATTAATCCAGGAAAAAAACGTGATGCTGTTTCCGGAAGTCAATGCATCAATGTTTCTCTTCGATAGGAATAGAAACACTAATCATGGTTGGTTTTAGATCTGTCTTGTTATCGAGGTTCACCTGTAACAATTCATCGACCATGGTGGAGTCACCCTCTTCAAATTCATGAGGAGAATCCTCCAAATCGTCTTCTTCACTCATGGAGGAGGGATTCTCAATAAGAGGTGATCCTTCGGAGTTAAAATATCTCTATGGGAAAATGGAACCAGCATAAACGATGGTCGAGGTCACATCAGGGCACACATGTGATACTAAAACCTTTTCAATGAAATTTTTTTACACAGTCCCATATGGACTTCATCCCAAGGCACCATGCTTGATGATATCAAACCAATAGTGGTGTGTCGACTTGAGTGAGTTTATCCCATCCCGGAGAAACAAGAATGTATAATGTATCTCTATTTACATGGGGAAGACATGCTAATACCTTATGAGAGTATGGGGATCTTGGATCATCTAAGCATGATTTTTAGAAGAATACGAGGTGGTATATCTTCATTACTAAGAACTGGTAATATGTTTATCCCTTATTCTTGAAGCAATAATGAATTACCCCATTTTGGGGATATGGACTCCAATCGGTGGATCGGGGAAATATAGGCATCATCCAGGTATGTCCATGGGTCAGTCGTAGCCGTAGCATGTTCAACCTCATTAGCCTGAATCATCTTGTCCTTACTCTTATAATAGACGACATCCATATAGTGTTCATCACAAGAGGAAAATGGAGACGCGTCACCTTGGATTACACATACTTGACCATTAAGGGAGTCCTTAATTCATTTGTGATATAAAGAAGGGACAACCACATACATGAGGAGCCATGGCTTACCAATTAACACGTTGTAAGTTGTGTCTTGTGAGACAACCAGGAACTCAATGCTAGAAACTAGTTCATTGAACAGGGTATTCATGTGGATCTTTCTAATAGGTGTCTATTTCGTCCTGTCATAGCCTTGAATTTTCAGGACATAGGGACACAGTTCATCCTCAAATAGCCCCATATTATGGACTATATGGGTCAGGATAAGGTTGATCTCATAGAATTTTTTGATATGATAGCAGAGAATATCCATGTCGTTGAAGTGGAAAATGATGTAAAGTGGACGGATATTCCCAAGCATTGGAGAACCTTTATTTTCTCTAGGGAAGGAAATGATGGCCATGAATTCTGCATGCTCGGCTACCTAAGCATGAAAAGATTCTATGAGTTCTACCTCTATCATAAAATGAAGGGGGATTGTTAAAGCCTCGACAAGGGATTCATGCATATCCACTAACAGGAAATGATCCTCAAGGATAGAGAGAATCACAAAAATGCTGGAAAGATGGTTGAGGATATCATACTTCTATTCCAAGAGTGAACTTCTACTGACAAGAGTTCATTATATTGTAGGGGGTATGACGAGACCTTCTAGATGAACTGGTGGCATACTGGTGCTGGGAATATCTCGTTGCTCACTAGGAGAACTGTGTAGGGTGAATACGGGATGAGGGGTAGATGACTGGGGCAGATCGGCAATAGAACATGGTTGATCGTACCATGACCTTAGTGGTTCTTCCTGATGGAGAAGTAAAAATGGTCGTGGGGATAAATATGGTGAATCAAAATGAGAAGGTTGTGCATGTGGAACTCTATGATGGGCCTATTATCTGGTTTTGGTGGCATTAATAGCCTGACTGGAAACACTAATCAAGGCATTCCAGTGACTCAGATAACCATAGCTTTTTCAATACTGGTGATGGCTAGGGATATTTGGAGGATTCGTCTGGTGCTCCTCTTCATCCGGAATCATGTAGGGGTTTACCAACACAATGGTGTTGACAGAAGCATACCATAAATTATCTGATGAATAATACTCCCTCACCGAGAAGATTCTTGGGGTAATCTCCATATATGGGGGCATGAAGGTTAGAAGATCACAGGATGTTGATGGAATCTATGGGGGATTTTCATTCCTTTTTTTGTAGATGCTTGCCCCTCCAGGGGGACAAAGACTGAGATATTGACTCAGAATTAGTGGTTGCAGATGATGTAGAGACTTATAAAGGATTGGGTCAATTCTTACATGCATGGATAATATCATTATCTTGGGAGACTACCTTATGAGCCATCCAATTGTCATATTTTTTTGACCCACAGTTATCAACCTATTACCACTGACCTCCGTTGTCACTATCACTATCAGGTTCCATGAATACACATGCCACCTATGTCAGGGTTGGTCCTAACTAGACTATGTTTTTATCAATCTAGTATTGATGATAGTATTTAAACACATATCACAACATGAGGGTTTTCCCCAAGATCCGATGATAGGGGAAGTAATTGGGGCAATCAATGAGATCTTCCACTTCGGGCCACCTGCATTTTAGAAAACATAGAATTCAATTTTCCAAGGAACTTCATAAATAAATGGGGACATAAACCTCATTAAATGAGTGGGTCTAGTTCCTTATATCTAGTATGGGGACCCTAGGGGCCTGACCCTGATGAGGGTCTGAAGGACCCTATCAAGGATGTGGAACCTGGTTATCTAGCCTAGGTGGAAATGACTCATTACATGGGGGCACCTTCCAATTCCAATGTGGGTGTTGCTAGGCTAGAGGCTGCATCTGAGGTGGAAGGCCTATGTGAGGTTGTATAACAAGATAAAATGGTAATAACTTTATCTGACTAGTGGCCTCTAATTGTGCTACCAAAGTGGGCCCAGCCTTAACATCTCTTCTCGTGGGAACTACAAGAGGAAACAGGTGTGCCTTCTTGACTGCATGCAAGGCTTCCACTAGAAGCTGGGATTTATCAGAGAAATCCTGAAATACCACTTGGAAGTTACATGTTATTAGTTAGGGGACCAGTTAGGTCTTTAAATTACCCACACACATTGTCAGTAGTTGTTTTGAGGTCAGTAGCATATCCAAGGAATAAGTGATGTCTTTCCACCTAGCGACAAAGTCTACGACGTGACCATCAAGCCTTTGTTTGTATTTGAAGAGGTTAGTGATACTCATCTTATGGGTGGTGGAAGTGAACTGGTAAAGAAACATCATCTAAATATTCTCATAGACATATATTGTACCAATGGGTAGCTAGTTGTACTAGAAAAACTTGGGGCCTTCTGATGTTTGTACAAAACATTGGAGTTTAGCATCCTCTTGTTGCACTGTAGTTCCCAACATGGGTCCAAATATTAAGATAATGTGTCCTAGATGATACAGCAGATCATGCGTCCCATTGAAGGTGGAGAAGGTAGGATTTCTTAAACTAGGGGGTGCTATCATATCATCCACCCATGCTAGATATGGCTTTTCATCATGCAGAATTTCCACCTGTCGAGTTTCCAAATCCTTGAGTCGGGAATTGGGAGCATCCATCTAGTCATCTTGGTGGGGATTTATTTTATGACAAAGATCCATAACCAATAGTGATTTGGTAGGTTCTTTAACATGATAAGCAGGCCCAAAATCTTGTGTAGTGGCTGGTGGGATGACCTATGGGACTGCTGGGGGGATAACTTCTGAAGCAGCTGGGAGAACTTGAGCTGGGTCCCGAGGATTATCACATAGATCAGGTAGATATATTGATACAGATTGCGCCCTATTTCTATAAGATATGGATTTTACCCGGTCTATATGAGCTTGATGGTCAAGGTCACTCGTGGGTAATTCTCTGGAGGGATGTTGTACCTTCCCCTGTTACCCTGGTCAAGGATCACCATAGTCTGGTCGTCATTCCACGACATGTTCAACGAGAAAGTCATCAAAAATATTTTTATGATCTGTGAGCTATTGATGTAACACAGCTATTTTGGCATCATCTTTCATCTTCTACACTAAACCATGTGGGTTAGAGTGTTTGATGGCCCCAACATTCTCTTTACCCATATTAATGTTCTGATCGATGGCTAATTACTCAGTAGGTACAAGAAGACCAAGTAAATTTCATTGCTGGTGAGTAACCCTTCCCAATAGATCCAATAGTTTCCCCCAGGGATTAAACTCTTTTCAAAGAAGTTATAGCTCATTATCTCCCTCTGACAGGTCGTCCATGTTAACCACGATTGTTCCTGGATGCATATCCTCATTATCGCCTGGAATGTTCGGCTGGCATTGGATATAACTGAAATGAAGGTAAGCATACTTCCCCAAACCATGGATCTGACCATGGGGGTGTGGGAATGCCTCTTTAATGATTCTGTAAAGGCCTTTAAATCTCTGAACGCTTCGTTGTTGGAGGTTCTGATGGTGATTGGGTGACTTAGTACACTGGTCCATGGGAAACGAAGCTAAATCGCTTATGTGACATTGCATTCCAATGTATTTAATGTGCCCTTGAATATTAGGGTATTCAACCTACTGATGATATAGGTGGAAGTTCTTCTCCTAGAGGTTTTGGAAAAAGAAAGCAACCTCGTCCGGGTTAAGTGATTCTTGTATACTAAATTCAATGGTCACAACTACCCAAGACATCTCTACGAAATGGTCCACTTTAATGATGTCCCAAAAGCTCCTTGTATCAGACTTGGGGTTCAACCCTTGGTTTCACCATTCATCGACTGGGGGAGGCTAACAGACCGATAACGACACTGAAGCAGATTGCTGATATGGTAGAATGGATGGTGGATAATATGGAGAGAGAGAGATGACAAGTCGTCGCATCTTGGGATGTGTTCCGAGGAATGCAACGATTGTGTGACCACATCTCTGTAAGACATACTGGAAAACAAAACGTCCCACATGGGGGTAGTGGTTTCTGATGGTGGTTTGTGCTATTTATCTTCATATCCTTGTCTCAAGAACAACAGTCTGTGATCTCTGGTTGAGGTAGATGAGGATCTTGTTATGGGTAAGGAGGATTTCATGGTTATTCCCGAGAAAGATGCAAAATATTCATCCTTTTAAATGTATCTACGAATGGAGCTGGAATCTTGTGGACCTCACATTCTGAATGATGAGGCTTATTCCTTGTTTTTTCCTTGACCCCTGTCAAAAAAGATCAGGGTGAGGGTCCAATTACAGAATTACATTCCTCCTTGGAATTTGAAAAGTAGATGGGTTTAATCGTGGTATGAAACTTCTCAGTATTTATTCTTTAGGAGTGGTGACCCACCCTCTTTCCCTATGATGGATCGTTAAGATAAGGTAGGTTTTTAGTACGAGGATGAACCTTAGCTGAGCTAATATTAGGGTAGAGTGTACATCTTCCTGGGCGAGTCGGGGTGCGAGGAGCCCCCAGACAATTTTCAAATGTAACATGAGGAGGACCTCAATTTTTTCTAGTTATCTCATGGATGAAATCTCCACGGAATGTTTGGAGTATGTAAAACCTTTTTTAAATATAGTGGGAGCATGACCAGTACCTCGATGTTTGTTTCCCTTAGCAGTGATGGTAGGAGGGGTCCTTCGTACTAGTCAAACTAAACTCAGGGATGAACTCAACGTTGGATTCCAATGAAGTGAGGAAGACCTCCACTTCTATGATTTCAGGATGAGGAGGACCTTTAATAGTGGAGGTAGGATCATGGGGAAGACCCCCACACAGATTTTTTACCAAGAGAGGAGGATCCTTGCATTAGATACCTAAGATAGGAGGATCGGTTTCATACCTGGGATCATGGGTTTGAAAGAAACCTATGTGCCGGATGAAGTGCGGTGTGTATGACCTTTTCTTGGATTGATGGTGGCATGGGGTGGACCTCCATGATAAGAATGGGGGAGGGGAGGACCTGCGATCTCATTGGTGGTGTTGTGGGCAGGGCCTCTATGTTAGATTTCATTACCGCGGGTTGGCCCATGGTAGTCATTTCCTCAGTCGGCAACCAAGAGAGTTATCACACCATGACTGTGGGGTGTCTAGGGCTTCGATTAGGCTTCATCATATGAGTTCCCCTGTTAAATATAAAATTTTCATTGTTCATATCTGAAAGTGGTGATGTAAGCCACTATAGCCATTGATGATGATTCCCACTAGTGGGAGCCCACCTCACCTTGCACCTGACATTAGCACTGGGTTAACTAGGCCGAGGGTGGTGGTGCATGTGAATAATTCATCTGATCCTCGTCCTATAAAACCAGGTGTTAGAACTAACATATCCCACTGGGAGACCTCATTGGCAGCCCCTGGGAGGGGATCATATTTGGACTAGCCCGGACATCCCTCACCTCATAAGCATTAGGGGGTGAGTCATCAAAGCACTCTAGGGAGAGGCTCCTAAGATGGGTGTAGGCTTGAGTGGAGAGCATTAGCTCCCTGTACGGCCTCTATGGGTGGTAGTAATGGGGAGGTGTAGAAGCCTCTTGGTATTTTGGGGCCATATAACCAATTGGGATAATCCCTTCCACCTCATACCAATGAATGAGGTCATTGATCACCCTACTCTAAAATAGTTCAGATGGTGAAATGGGCATGAGCACCCAGCAGCCATAGAGCCTGAGGATATCATAGAAAAGATGGATCCAAACGGGATTGTCATGTTGGTGTTTCCCCGACCCCGTCATTAGTGGGTGGGTGGTGATGTGTTTCCTGATATAACATCTTGGGTCCTGTAAAGTAGGGAGATTCAACCATTAGAGCTAAAAGGTGGAAAGTGATGTCCAGTGCCCCATCATTGTTTCATTACCCATGATTGGTATGAAGGATCCATGTTGATGACATCCCAGATAGGGATGTCCAACATTCAACTGCCCCAGCCTCTAGTGAGTTTCATGCTAGGACAACTATTTTCTTTGTGGGCCTTGGCGCTGGATAGTTGGATCCGGTGACATGCTTATCCACTGATGTCTAGAGCTCTACTAATCTCTACATAGAGGATAAGATCTTTACATTTGTTTCACCATTTCTATTTCATATGATTTTTCAGGGGCGCACATCCATCTTTGGGTATGCAATGATTGTTTCCCCATGTTACTGCTTTCCAAATGCGGGTGACATCGATCATTTATTCAGGGTTTTTTTACTCCTTCATCAAAATGGGATGACGAGATGTCGGTATCTCATTTCATAGATTTCTCCCCAGAACTCGTTACCTAGTCTGAAACTCCCTTAAGAATTAAGGCATTGTTCATAAAACTCTTCCTTGGTTCCATATATTCATGGACGACGGTTAATTATAAAGCTTATTTTAGGAAATTCCAAGGGGTCATGTCCGATAAGCAACCTTCAATCAGGTGAGTTTTCACCTTTGAAATTGTTGGCGTGTTTCGATGCAAAAACACTAATGTGTATCGGTTTCTTCCCCTTATGATAGGGTTTCTCAAGGGCGTGGAAGTTCGAGATATCCCACATCGAATGTGGAGAATCATATTCCATTGGAATGTCTTTGAGGATTTCCTCAGCCTCCCATGTTTAACATTGGGTATTCCACGAGGTTAACATCTAGAGTAGAAGGATGAGACTCATTGGAACATAGATAATCGTGGATCATAACATCCCATAGAGACAGATCAGATTGGTACATCCCATTGAGGGAGAATCAGGACGGCTTACTGGATGATGGATCAGAACACACGATGAGAGAAGACATAGGGTGGTTTGTCTTATAAAGGGAAGACTCCACACCATGAAGGATGATCTGGACACCTGTGAGGAAAGATTAGTGAATTTGTACAATATAAAGAGGAACACCGAGGATTACCATTGGATGAGATTGAACCATATGGTGGTGTCCTATGTACCCTATGTAGATGAAAGGGATCAAAACCAATGTAGAACAAATGGGTGATGCATAGGATCAATGTTTGAACAGTGGTCAATAACCTGAAGACATGCTGGGGGATATGTATGATAGTTGCCCATCTCAAGAGGTACACTCATGGTTAGATGATTATGTATTTTGTAGGGATTATGCATGGTTAGCTTCCTGGGTTCCAAATGGAGCAGTGATGAGATGGATGACATGATCTCACTGAGATGTGGTAGTCCAAGTAAGAAATAAGATGGATGATGAAGGGTTGAAGGATGTAAAAGATGATGGTAGTGTTGGGCTTGAAACAAAGGTTGGATTCCTACATATCCTTGTGAATGAGAATCAATTTCCACATATATCTGTATGGGACATAGAATGGGGGTGTACACAAAGGATAGTGACCCAAAACATGTTGGGGATTACATGTGGTTAGTAGCCCAAGAGTTAGTCTGATGCCATTGGGATAGACCAAGGATGTGGGTCCTAAAAAAGGGGACACTGAAGTTTACCAATTTTTGGGGTTGAACATTAGGTAAGATTTCTACATACCACATCTAGGAGACAAGGATCAAACCCCACTTAGTTCAAATGGGATTACCAATGTTTGTGGTTGAACCACAAGGAGGCTTCCTATGTACACTGCCTTGGAGACAGGGAGAAAACCCCACATATTTCGAATCAGTGTTTTGGGTTGAACCTTAGGGAGGCTTCCTACGTACCATGTCAAGGAGGCTCGGATTAAAACCCACATAGTTTGAAATAATATAGTTTAATGTCATGTGATATGAAAACAGACACATAGTTTAACTTCATGTAAGACAAGGGTGAACCGACATGAAGTTTTCGGGACCGGTGGGTGTTGGGATTGAACCTCAGGGGGGCATCCAACGTACCTTTCTTGGAATGGGTAAAGGATCAGAGTCCATGTAGCTCAGTGGAGGGCTTGGGGATTACACAGTAAGCTAGACGAAGGAGGATTCCATGATCGATGCATACTCTAATCTCACGCGAGTCTTTCTCGGTGTGGCATACAATAGGCAGAAAAAAAAATTAGGATTACGCCATGAAAGGTGTGTATGCAAGGAATGAAGTGGGGTTTATGTGTGATTGGTGGTCCAATGAAAAAATAGGGGCCCAGTCTTGGTTAGAGGCCATGTGATATGGAGATTGGGACTTACTCCATGATGGAGGCTCGGTGGAGATAAAGTCCAAAGGGAGAGGGATAGGGTAACGAAGGTCCTTTTCCCCATTTCTCCTCTGGCCTTTCTCCACATAAGAAGAGAAGAGGATCAAGAATTATACCAACCAAAAGAAAGGCTATGATGCATACCCCATGATGGTTTCCCTTCCCTACGGATAGATGTCGTTCCATGAAAGGAAGATCCCACTCCATGTGAGGAAGATCTTACTCTCTTGGACACTAGTGGGTTTAAAAATGTCTGATGTAGGTCTCCCTATTTTTATTTTATGGGGAATGGCTATAGTGTAACGTCATTTGCGAAGGATGATGGTTTTTGGAAGTTTAACATCCTGCAGTTAGGATGATGAGGATTCACTCCTCACCCACTAGGACTTACATAACTTATACCTACCCACACATGCGGAAGGAAACGCATCAGAAATTCCACATGGAGATGGGGGTTATGGAGTGATCCATTAAAAGGATAACATTAGCATGGCTCTAAGAAGAAGCAATAGTCATTATAGTGCCTATAAAATGAAGAACACGGTGAACAATGAAATATGAAGCACTACCCAAGGTACCTTGAAATCACTTCGTACAAACCAGGAAGGTCATACGAGAGAAATATTTGTGAAGCAAATGGATTCACAGGAAGGGACCTTGTGAAGCTCTGCTGCTCCAAAATGTGGAGAGACTTTGTGAATCATACCCCTTTGTGAAGTCTCTCCACTTCATGGTGCACTGAAGCATTGCAAAGTCCATCCATCTGTACCCCTTTTCTTCACAAACCCTTCTCCCATGTAGCATTACAGGTTTGTACGAAGCGATTTCAATGTCCCTTGGGAGGTTCTTCATATTGCGTTGCTTCACCATGGGCTTCACTATATAGGCATGCTAATGGCTATTCCTTCATCCCATAGCCAAACTAATGTGAGCCCCTCAGTGGATCACTCCATAATACAGTCTCCATAATGATTTGCTGATGTCTTACCTTCCCCATGTGTGGGTGGGAATAAATTTTGTAAATCCTAGGGGTGAGGTGTGCATCCTCAACATCAAAGCTACAGGATGTCAAACTGCCAAGCACTAACATCCTCGACATATGATGTTAAACCGTAGCCTCACCACATGCAATATACATAGGATGCCCCGCCTCAGACATTTTTACCACCCACTTTTCACTACTGGAGTGAGATCTTCATCACATTGAATGAGATACTCCTTGAATAGAATGGAATCTATCCATGAGGAAGGGAAAGCATCCTGGTGTTAGCCCACTGTCCTTTCTTGAGGGAGGTATCATCCTTGATCATCCTCTATTCTTCCGTGCACAATGTCTAGTGGAGAGATGGTTATAGGGACCATCATTAACCATTCCCTCTCCCTTTGGACTTTATCGCCACTGGTCCTCATCCTGGATTATGTCCCAATCTCCATCTCCCTGGGTTGTTAACCAAGAATGATCCCATGTTTCCTATTTTGGCTGCCAATCACACGTAATCCCTACTTCATTCCTCATAGATGTACCTTTCGTGGAAAGATCGTCAGGTCTTTGCTACCTCTTGTTTCTCACAGAGAGCATGAATCACATGGTCTTAGAGTAATCATCGATCAAGTAATCCTCCATGGACCACCATTTTGTGTAATACCCCAGACATCCACGAAACTACATGGAATTTCATCCTTAACCCTTTCCAATAATGGTATGTAGGAAGCCTCCATGAAGTACTATCCCACACTCGTTGTTCCCAACCACTTCATGTTAGTTCACCCTCATCAAGCATGATGTTAAACTGTATTCTCCTTTTCTTCCCATGTGGCGTAAAACTGAACACTTTCAAAGTATGTGGGTTTTTGTCCCTACCTCTTAAGGAAGGTACACGAAAAGCCTCCCATAGGTTCAAACCCAAATAGTGATTTGAACTATGTGGGTTTGGATCCATGTATCTTAGGTAGGGAATGTAGGAAGCATCCCTGATGTTTATCCCCAAACACTGGTAAACACATTCAAACTATGTTGTTTTTGATCCTTGTCTCCTAGAAAGGGTACGTAGGAAGCCACCCTGAGGTTCAACCCCAAACATTGTTAAACATTGGTGTCCCCATTGTTGGGACTCTCAACCTTGGTCCCTCTTAGGGGTGTCATACTAGCTCCTAGACTACAAAATAGGCATAACCCTTAGCATGTTTTCGGGTCCATGTACTCTGCGTACACCCAGATTCCACACCCCATCTTGAACTATTTAGACATAGATTCCCATTTATTTGGATATCTAAGAAGCCACCCTGAGGTTCAATCCCAACACTAATGTCATTTTTTAGTTCATTGAACCCTTCATCATCCATACTAATTCTTACCTGGGCTGCCACATCCCAGTGAGATCATTTCATCAATCTCACCACCTCTCATTGTGGCACCCCTGTAGCTAACCATGTATAAGCCCCGAACAATCCATAATCATCAAATAAAGAGTGTCCCTATTGAGATGGGCCACTATCAAACATAATCCCTAGTATGTATCTAGTTTTTTGTCCTCTTTTTACATCCCCTATCTGGAATCCATTTGAACTATGTGGGTTTTTATCCCTTTCATTTATATAGGGTATGATGGAAACCTCCCTAAGGTTCAATCCTAGGAAATGGTAAACCTTGGTGTTCCCCTTTCCGGGGAACACTTTCACTAATCTTCCCTCAGTGGTGTCCAAATCCTCATTTATGGAGTGACATCTTCCCTTTATGAGACGCACCACCCTAGGTCTTCTCTCATTGAGCATTTCGATCTGTCATCCACTAAACATTCCAGATGCTCTCTCATAGGGATGTACCAATATGATCCGTCTCTATAGGACATTCTGATCCACTCTTATCAGGGTTCCGATCAGTCCAATCCATATCCTCTAGATGTTAAACTCGCGACATACCCTGTGTTAAACATGAGAAAGTGAGAAAAACATTAGTTGCATCCCTATGGTATATAATTCTGAGTATTCAAAGTGTGGTGCCCCAAGATTATGTACCCTTGAGAATCCCTATCATAAGGGGAAGAATCCTAGACACATCAGTGTTTCTACATCCAGACACACCAGCAATGTTCGACGTGACTACTCCCCTGATCGATGGTTGGATACCTCTAATGACCCCTTGTAATTTCCTAAGAGGAGTATTTTAATATACCAATATCTTGGAATATACGGCACCATGGAAGTGTTTCATGAACAATGTATTAATCTTTAAGGGAGACCCAGACTAGGTAATTGTTTCCGAGGAGGAATCCCTAAAAGGAAAGACTAACATCCCATCATCCCATTTCGATCAAGTAGAAAACATCCCTGAATAAGATATACATGTCACCCGCCATTAGATAGCGGGAACACAGGGTAACAATCAGCATGTCCCCACAGACGAATGTGTGCCCTAATGAATGTTTCAGAAATAATCCATTAATGGGATTAGTGTTTAACCTAATTTAACAGCATCATTGGAATAAATTTTAAAAAATAGACATACCTGGGGGTTTTATATTGATAAATGTTTCCTAATAATATGAAAATAAATTTTGGTGAATCATAACTTTAGTTTTTTATTTACCATAGTTAAAGGTAAATATTGCAATTAATGGTAAAATTAATATTATAATATTATAAAATTACCCTAACACATATCCTAATCTTTTTGAATGATTTATTATTGTCCATGACCATACTTTTTTCGAAATTATGGTCTTCAGAAGCCACTTTGATGTGATTATGACATTTATAAAATTTAATTTAAGGTAAAGCAAAATATGTCATAAATATGCGTCTTCTTACTAATGTTTTTTAATATGGGGCTATATGAGTGATATATTCTTCTATGAATAGTCATTAGAAAGCTAAAAATATACCATATATCATGATAATTTATTTATTATTTTCTAGAATTAAATAATTAAATTTAATAATAACAAAAACATAATGCAATAATATATTTATTAAGGAATCAATCGAATAAATGACATTAATAATATTAAAATAAAGAGAATTTAGAAATATTTGATTCCATCCACAAACATTCCTGATGATTATTTCATGATAGGATTGAGTTAATGTTGTTTTCTAAAATTAATCAAGTTGTTATTATATTTTAAATAAATTCATGTAATGAATAGTGTAAAATTAACATAATTCATATTTTAAAATATTAAATATTTAATCAAATGATTTGAAATTTAAAAAAAATACATGAATAATCCAAAAATTTGATATAACTCTTAAAATTAAATTAATGAATCAGTCATTAGATTTTTGGTATCATTTAGTAATTATATTATCTATCAGAATTTCAATTACATGATACAACAGTAAGAGTTAAAAATGATAAAACCCAAAGATAAGGATTAAAAATTATTCAAAACATATCTAATTTTCATTGTAGGATTATATATTGACCCCTAATCATCATATATTCTATTTTATTGTTTATAGACCCATTTTTAAATCTAAATTTAATATATATTAATTGAGTAATTTTTATAATTCTAATGGTGGCCCTCCCCTCTCAAACAAAGGCACCCATTAGACACTATTTCTCACACTTCCAAAAATTTTCGTTCTGAAAAGGTCTTCCCAAACCCCTTCCTAGAATCCCTACCCTCATTCTTAAGAACTTATTTTAGGAATAAAACCCTCATTTGAGGTGTAAATGTGTTCTTCAATGGTGATCAATAGAAGAAAAGGTATCATTTTCTTTAAGTATTTATATTTTAAATACTATAGCCATGGTGTTCTTCAATGGTGTAATATTTTATTTCTTCTTCCACTTCCATCAAATAATATTCTTCCTAAATGAAATAACAACTATAGTATCCTCAATATAAAAATATTTTATAATGATAATATCATCACCTAAAACCATATCCACTTCAATTAAATCACTACTAAAAATTTATGCTATAGCCACATACCTATAGCCATGGTTTCATAGGTCTATGGCTATAGGTTGTTTATAGCCATGATTTAATTAAACATATGTGGATAAACATTTTCATTTTTTTATATGTATTAGGCTCTCCTATCATCCCCCCCTGATCAATTACCCTCCTCTCTAAACCATCTATATCTCTCATTGCGGCACCCTCCTCCTGACGGTTCAAATCAATGCCCTCTCTCACACTGTCGTTGACCTCTCTCACCGCAACCCTCATCTTCGATCCATCGACCTATCTCACACTATTCACATGGGCCTCCTTAACGTGGCGTTCTCCCCAGATACTGCCACCCAATGCTTCCACCCCGCCGACGCTACCCTGAGACAGCTTCCCCACCTCCTCATTTGGTGCACCTACGACCTGGCTACCCCTTCTCATGGGGATCAGCCTCCTCCTCGGTTGTTCAGACCTCCAGATTACCCACCGATAATATTTAGGGTATTAACCCCTCCAATTTCATTCATGTTTATTTTATCCAATGGTTTTAATTTATATGTTTATGTGATTTTAGGTGGTTTAAAATATAAAATTATGGATGAAAAACCAGAAACATTTTTGTTATTCAAATCAGGTGAGTTCGTGTGTTATTGTGGCATAGTTGTCACTTAATGTCCATATATGTTTTGTTTTATATTGTTTGAACTATTTTTTATTTTTCAGGGATGATTATATGAAATATTATGATATATATGAGGAACCCAAAAGTAATTTCCATAATAATATGTACTTATTATACCTTTATGGGAACCTTGGTGTGAGTGTTGATTTTATGATTGTATTTTGGGTAACAGGCTATATAGGAGACCTGGATGGGGGTGATAGATGTGTATTGGGAGACTAGACCAGGGAGGTGATTGGTTTTTCTGGTCATATATCCACTAGTTATTTTCTATTTTGTCAATTTTTTACTTGATCAACCTAATTTGTGGTCCTCTTGATGACTATATTTATGTTTTGATATGATACCATTTTGTTTCTGAAATAAATATTTATTCTAATTATTATTGGTTTGCCATATTTGTAATTGTTTGAACTTTTATAATTTTTTATATTTATTTATTTATATATATATTATAGTACGTGTGATAATACTGAGATTATAGTATCACTATGCTGATTATGTACTCCCACCAATAGTTTAAATATTCTGCCATACGGGGAGGTACACCAGAGTTATTATAGCATCTTTGACATGAACAAATTTTGTACAAGACCATGAAAAGGAGTTAAAAAATTTTATCAAAACTTTTTGTGGTGGTTTTACTTTCTTGGGATTTAGTAGATAAATTTTTAATTTGTTGGATATTGGGTTGTACACCGGTTTTATGAATCAAGAATACCTATACGGTGGAATACAAAGTCAACAAGGGTGTAGTTTTCCAATATATATTTACACTGTTATCATTGAAATATTTATTCAAGTATTATTTTGCAGTTGAGACTCTTATTTTTCATTTGACACTTGTCATGGGGTGGAAATATATTCTGATTTCATGAATCATACTTGAAATATAATAATTATTCTAAATGTTATTGACTACATTTCTATGAAAAATGGTTCTAAAAAGGAAACTGTGTTATGAAAGTGGGTTTGAGAATGTAATATTTGTGGTCATATTTTAGTAAAATTAATTTTAAATTGGGTTTGACTACTTAATACATCAATAATATATGAATTTGTGTTTTCTAGAATAACCTTTTGATGGGGTTTTAATTAATAGAATATAAAATAGTGGATTTTGTATGTTTTTGTTTGATTTATGATATCTTAATCATGTTTATATGGTAGATGAACCCCTATAGTTGGTTTGTTAGCATATTATATTCTTTGTAGTTTAGAGAATGGTGGATATGTATTGGGTATGGTTTGGATTTATCTTTGGGTTTTTGGGTTGGTGGTAATCTCTTAATTTTGTGGATCTTGATGGATTTTTTCTTGATGTATTGATAAAAACTCTCTATATATGTGATTTTTGTGATTTATTGGGGATTTGATTATGTATATTTGTAAATAAGTTTCTTGTTAGATCAGTTAAGGGGATGGATGGTTTTTTATTATTAGGGGTGAATGTGTGGGTTTTTTTTATTATGCATGGTTTGTAGGAGATTAACCCTTAGATTATTATGATAATCCATAGGGTTTGGTGTTTTGGAAATGATATTTTGTAATGAAGTATTGATTAAAGGCAGTTCTCAGATTTTTTGGTAACAATACATGCTTAGAATTATGGCATGAAGGGTTTCTAATTAGTAATGTTGTTTTTACCTGATGATGTGGAGTCAAAATTCATCAAAAAAGCATCTAATTGGGGTGACATTTTGTTCTCATGGGAAATATTCTCAGGTGATTTTATCTGTTATATTATGTTACAACTACAGTGATCCAATGACCAAGGACTTCAAAAAGGAAAATTAATGGTTTTCTAATTTATCCATGAATTATAGGAGTATTAGTATTTATCTTTCAGTAGTGAGATGGGGTCATAGGATGTTTAGAATTTATTGATGAAAGTTTACTTCCTATTTTAAAGGATTAGAACTCTAGAGGATATATGGTTGATACAAGAAGTTTTTATATTCAATGGAAATAAATTGGTACAGATAAATAAATTTGATCATAAAAGAAGGAATGAGGAGGTTCTATAGATAGAGTTTCATTCCCTCTTCTATGAGAGGATATGGTATATTTACATAATAAGAGCATGTTTTGGGAATTCATGGAGCTATATCATTAGAGGAATTAGGAATGGAGTTTTCCCCTAAATTTCAAATTCTTATTCATTTCATTCCATCCATGAAATGAAATTTATTAATAAACTAATTCTATATTTTAAATGGTCTTATGTACTCATTATGTGTTTGAGTATCTTCATTTTATCTGGAAAACTACTATAAGATAGTCAATAAATATTGATCTATCTCTGTAGATACATCCATTTCATAAGAATGTTCATTGAGAAGGTTGAAAACTAGGTAGTAATGGATTTTGGTTTGTGAGACTTAGTATAAGAGTGATATAGTAAATTCAATGAGTAATATCTCAAATAAATATTAAAAAAATAATGGAACCCTGGTATATTTCTCATGTATCAAGAATGTGTGTTTATTCCGAGAGTATTGGGATGGGAAAAATATGTTTCATGTATGTGTTGAGATGTGGGTTTCTATAGAGATTAATCTTTTGGTATTAGCCACCCTAGGTGAAGGGGCCTTTAGTACTGTACTTTTTGAGTTATTCATAAATTAATTTTTTTCTATGATTTGGATTTCTCTATATAAAATCATTTATTGTAGTATTTTTGTTTGATATAATGTGTGTTTGAAAGATGATAGTTTTTAAATGATGAAATTTTGTTGAGATTATTGGGATAGGATCTTCCTTAGTGATCATAATGTGATTTGAGGAACGAGACATGTGTATGTAGGATTGATGATGGTATATATTATACTATAGTGGGGAGATTAATATTCGTCTTCTTTGAGTGAAATCAATATCAAGGGATGGTGATCATTATCATGGTTGTAAAATGTATAAACATAGAATATAAATTGACAAATTTAGTGTCTGGAGATAGATGTTTCATGAACCATATTTGGTTCCAAGACCGCACCAAAATTAATGATTTACCTTTAGTATTTGGTATAGTCGGTATGTTCAGTTACTTATGAGAATTTTATATTGGAAAATAGGATATCTAGAGATTTGGTATTTCTAATATGTATTTCAGATCATTGTTTTGGGTTAAGTATAAATATTCGATATTGTATTTAGAAAGTGGTTGACAATTCTAGTGTGATGTTTGAAAGGGATCCTTAAAAGGGTACCCTAAAGGCTATTGAAAGTGTGTGTAGAAGGGAAACCAGGTAGTCCAAATTTCTTAGAATTTATGACATAGATTAAAAAACAATAATAATTGTTGAAATATAAAGGGAAAGAACTCAATATCACATGGTAAGAAATAGTTTCTATAATGAAGGAATATTCAATCCAGAATATGGAAAATCATGCACCAAAAGATTGTCCAATCATATTAACTAACTAGTCTTAAAAATCCAAGCAGATTGAGAAAGAATAAAAGAAGGATAATTATCCACTTTATAAAATTGATAAACCTACATAAACTAATATTAAAGGTTAATTCTAGAATAAGACAAGCTAAAAATGAGGTTTCAATCCAGAATATTAATAATGATATAGGCATGAAGAGTTCTAGGTTTTTTATACATTCAATGAATGGAATTTTTTGGTTGAGAACAATTTCTAATCCCTATTTCTCGCGTTTAAGTGCTGATGGAAGTTCACTTTATCCCAATATTTTGGTGAATCTGGATTTTTGCATAGGCAACTGAAGTTGATGTTTGAAAAATAAAAAGATTTGTTAATTATCATTTTATTTAGTATTGGGATGTACATATCAATACGAATATTATTTGAACCTTGTTGGTTATGGATTCATCTATCAAATATCATATACAGTTGACACACTAATCACATATATATAAGAAGTTGTTATATATCATTTATTTTCCCATAATTTTCTTATAGGTGGATTCCTATGATGAGGCTGGTTTTATCTCCCACCATCAAAGATAGTGAGTTCAACATCAGATTTGGGTATGTTTTATTCTATTTTTATTCTATGAATTAATTTTAATTAGGGATTTTTTTTATTTTTGGGTTCCTAATATATTTTTAGCGTGTTTTGGATTTCTTTGAGGTGGATTCGAGTCATCGTTAATGAAATCTAACATGTGTACGCATAGGTCGGCATATACATATATAACTTCCCCCTTTATATATATATTGACTCATGGTAGTATGAATATATATAGTTGGGTTAGGTGTGCTTATATATATAAATATAAAATGAATACATTTGTAACTGTAAAGGGGTATATGCAACTATAAACATATATCTTAGGACCCCTTCAACATATTTATCCATAAAAATATGTACACGGGGGCTAGGTGTCCTTATATTTATGTGAAGTTGCATATGCGTGAAAGCAAAAAAAATATTTTAGTTTTCGTCATCAAAAGAAACTAGTCTTGAGTTTGAGGTAGGTTCCATATACCTAAACCTTTAATTTTAATTCAATAATTGCCTGATTTTTTTTATAAACATGTTTCCATAATTGATTTATTATTTTAAAAAATGGTTTCCTAATAACCACTATCTTTTTCAAGGAAGAATATGAATATATCCCTTGAACATATTTAAAGACTTTGTTCAAAAACATTAACAAATTATATTAGTTTCTAGATACTAGAACAAGTGATCTAAAAACTATAAATTGATCATCCATAAAGAAATTCAAGATCTCATTCATCATCCCATTAAATTCATCATAAAAGCCCACTATGTAATTTAAGGATCTATTAGTTCAAATACCAAGATTTCTTAAATCTTCTCTGGTATCATGGAACACACCGATAATATTCCTCTTGAAATCATGCATATGGAATTGTGTGAACATATCACACTATAGGGACAGAA
Source organism: Viscum album (assembly GCA_963277665.1). NCBI lineage: Eukaryota > Viridiplantae > Streptophyta > Magnoliopsida > Santalales > Viscaceae > Viscum > Viscum album. Next base: position 1,016,375,991 of record OY728133.1, on the reverse strand, counting down.
TCTATAAGGATACATTATTCAATTTTGATCCACTCCTTCCCAACTAACCTGCTTTAAGGAATTTGAGTTGGTGTCATAGAAGTACCTAAAGGTCATAAAAAGAATTGAATATAGGGTATTACTATTATGAAATCTCCCTTCCTCTCCCTCATTCAAATATACTTTCATCTTCATTAAAACTAGTAAGCGCATTCTACCATAAGGATAATATTTCATATTATCTTTCCCTTTTCCGTAATGATCCATGAAACAAATCATTTACCTTGGTAGGTTGAACTCAATATTATTAATAAGAATATATAACACATACATATCCTGAAAAATGACTTTATCCATATCCCATACTCTTTTGGATATTCTAGTTTTAGAAAAACTTGTAGAGAACCTTCTAAATAGGTTTTAATTCCTTCATTGGTGTGTTGGATTCTTTTACAAGGGTCGGTGGAGGGTGCCCTCTTTTTATTAAAACAATTGTTTGAACCAAAACACCCTACACTATTATATAAATCTAAAACCCAATCCTATGGTCCCATCATCACCAATCTCTTGAAATTACAACTTTTACTCAAGGGGGAAGGACTAAATAATTCAAGTAGAACTACAACATTGTCATATATTATAAATTGGATGATATAGTTCCTTGATCCACTTTAGAACATAAAAAACCCTAACCTTATCCATTGATGTCTTTTATGATATTTCAGAATTATGTCATTCCTCTTCACATTTCATTCCAAGATAGAGGAAAAAAGTACTCAATGATAATCTAAATTTTAAGAAATGTTTTGTTTGTCATACCTATTGAATCAAAACACTGGATGTGTTGTTCTTAATCACTAATTTTAGTGGATCTATCATTTTATTAGAATTGACTTATTCATAAAATATATTATAAAACATTAGAAAATTCCCCAATAATCCACCATTTGGATTTCATTTTAAAATTATCCTCTACATCTAAACTAGTCCCACAACCAAAATGCACTTCAAGTACTGGTTTTATAGTTAAAACTAAAGTTAATAGTCAATTCAATCAAATTCTGTATTTTACATAGATAGAAGGATTAGAAAATTTATTATGTATGATATCTATAGTTCATAGAGAAACCATAACAACCATGTTTAAATTCAACATTTTCCTCATCAATAATGACATATTTATTCCAATGTTTGTCAACTTATAGGCATCAGAAGTGATCTTTCTTGAATATTTATCTAATTTTATTCTCAGGGAGAGTTATCTCTTAATATTTTTGAGATTTAAAATATGTATTCACCACATTATTTTCTAAAATATAATTCCAAATGAGGAATATTCTATTTGGAATTTCCTACCATTCTAGCTGGATCTGTGGTTTTGAACAGTGGTTTCCCAAAGCTAAAAAACTATACTGGCATGTTCTGAATCACTTCCCTTAATAGCCTTATATTTAGAAAGGATATTCACTTTCTTATATTTATTGGTGAAATCACCACATAAATCCAACAAATTTATATCTAGATTCTCATAGTAGTTACTACTACTCCACAAATCCACCAACGTAGTCATATTAGCCATAGAAATCTACAATTGGGCTCTAAATGCTACTAGAACCAATAGATCAAATATTTATACATATTTACATAGATATTTAAATGATTTTGGAACCTACTAAAAAATATAGTACAATAAAAATAACCTTTATTCCATATAAAATAATTTACAAATATGATGAAACTCCTTTCAGTGCATTGGTCATGATCCACTATACATTCCATTCGGTCCCAAGCCTTTTAGTTCTCAACACACAACCATTTAAGGAACCTTATTATATCGTTTTTATATTCACATAATTCCCTAAATCCATCAACCACATTGACATATTTATATACATATATATTTTCCATAGGGTTTCCCTTTAACCAAATAGATTTCATAAATTCAGATGTTGGTCAATGGAATGTAAAATACACAGGAGCCTATTGAAATGTCATACGTGAAATAAAATCCCTTTCACCCCAAAACACATATAAATAATCCAATATGTAAATGATTACAGTAATAAATAGAAGTAACCTGAATTGATGTAGCTATATTCATTTACTCTTTCTCCCCATTTTTCATCTCAAATTGCGTTGTCGGAGAAAAAGATATATCTTGGTGACTAGTCAGTTCATCAGGATCATGTGATAGTTAAATTAACACTTTATACTCCTTTAACTACATCATTATAGGCTCTAAATTCCCAATATAACCCACAGTTTATGTTTCGTCTATAGTTTTACATTATTTATTTGAGTAGTCATAGCCTCTAATTATTCCACCACCCCACCTCCAAATCTCTTAATCGACACTACATTGAAGTGAATTTAGGTATGCCCATTATTTTTCAGTTCTGAAAAAAATAACAAACTCAAGGAATTCCATTCATAATTAATTCTTCCATCAATAACTCCATCATTTCCCGTGTTTTTTGGTTTGAGAAGTTTTCCCTTGTTCTTCAATTCAAGTGTAACCACAAACTAGACATCATTTTTGAATGGATTTTTTGTGTGTTAATTTCATCAGTTTTGTGAGTAGATAACTACTCCAACTATTGGGTCCACTATGACACGGTTAATTTTCTTTCAACACTATATAATGATTTCATAAATCTATTATGTTATCCATAGGTTTGGAAATGTAACTAGTTCTCATTATTTAGTCCAGATTCTCCCTTTCTATCTAAAACCTCTCAAAGAAAGATTAATTTTATAGTTATCCAAAAGATAGTGAATTAGAATAAATGGATATATTTATATTCAAAAACTACAATGTACATGAAATACATAATATAACAGAATAATGGAGGATAATGTATAAGAAGAAAGGAAGAAAAAGACTCCACCAAGAGATGCCACTCCAGGAGGCTCAGTCCTAACCCTATATGGGGGGGGGAGTGTATGTCCAGGGGTATGGGGTCTATCCAAGATGGGGTGTGTGGTGGGGGTGTCTAGGGGGAGTATTTAATGGGGGTCCAGCAGGGGTTGTGTAAGGGGTGGTGCAAGGGGGTGTGCAAGGGGGTGTGCAAGGGGGTGTGTGTAAGGGGATATGGTTGTGTAGGGGTGCAAAGGGTGCTCAAGGGGGTGTATGGGGGGATGTGCCGAGGGGATTGGGTATGACGGGGGTGTCCAGTCGGGATGGTAAAAGGGGTGACCAGGAGGGGTGGTGCAAGGGGCCTCCAACATGGGTGGGGCAAGGGGCATCCGGTAGGGGAGGTGCAAGGGGTGTCTTGTAGGGTGAAATGGGTTTCTAGGAGGGGTGGTGAAAGGGGTGTCTAATAGTGGTGGTGAAAGGGGTGTCTATGAGGGGTTTTAATGGGTTGTGAAGGTGTGGAGGGGGTGTGTGCAAGGGGATAGGGGGTTCACGGGGGGTAAGTCCAGGGGGTGGGGGGCTGTTGTCCAAGGGGTGTCTGTCCCGGGGGTGGGGGTGCTATCTACGGGGTGTCTGTCTGGGGGGGGGGGGGGTTGTTTTCTAGAGGGGTGTCTATACAGGGTGGTGGGGGCTACTATCCAGGGGGTGCAGGTTACTGTCCAGCGGGGGTCTGTCAAGGGGGGTGTCTTGGGGGGCTGTTCAGGGGGTGGCGGGGGAATGTTGTCTCAGGGGTTGGGGTGGAAGGGCGTGGGGGTGCAAGGGATTGGGTATATTGATAGATTTAATATTTTATACATTATTATATGTATTTAAAATTTTTAAACCCACCAAATTCATCAATTTAAGATTAATTAAATCATTTTTGGATTTATGGTATGTTTTGTGTTAAAATTGAAAAGTTTCCTAATTTTGGGAATTTAATAGATTTTATATGTTTTGTAAATTAGACCATATCTATTATAACATAATACCAATTTATGTGATTACTTGTTTTATAGGAAACCTAGAGTTTTGGGAATCAACCTTTTCTTCTGGGGTATGATATAATTCGGCCATCAAGGGACCCTAAAATTTTCATTAAGGTGGAGAAAGATTCTGGATGACAATGTGGACCCCACATCAGTTAATGAATAATAAATTGGTCATATTAGTTACAATTAAGGTGATTCCAATTGTAATGTTCAACCAAGTTAGATATCCATATCTCAATTGAATATCATGGAGATTGAGATTTATTAAGTTAGGTATTGTATGGGAATCATTGAATAATGATTTTTTGAAATCTTGCTGGGAAAACATCCTCCTCAATAAATATTACATATATTCCCCTATAACCTTTCTATAAATTTACTATTTTTATTAATGGAAGGAAATTTTATTAGGAGAATTCTATATGAAGGGACCTTTGGGTGATTCGAGAAGTAGGGGTGCCAAACCGGAGCAAACTTTTCGAGGATAGAATCTGCTAGACCATTTTTCTTCATTTATTTTTTTTCCATTGTTTTGAAATGCCTCATCCTTCCCCATCAATCTAGATTACCCACACCATGGAGGGGTAAATATTTGAGTTATTTCTTAAGGATAGGTTTTCTATTTTGTAATTATTGAGTTCATGTACTTTATTGAATAAAAATCTTATCTCTTTTCTGCAATGTTGTTTTCAATTTCATATAGAGGGTTTTATTATCAAGTGCGATCATATTTGATTTTTTATTCTATTATTTATTCATTCTTTTTTCAATGGTAATTATCTCCCCCCACTAGTTTTTGGTTTATATACGATGGAATAAACCAATTCTTAGTTGTGAAGTACTCAAAGATCGTCAGTATATGTGAACGTGGTGGTGAATGTTTTTTATTTCTTGGGATAAACAAGACCCGATCAGGTATTGCCCATGTCAATTGAGGATATATACTATAACTCCTATGCACATGGAAAGCGATTAGAAAAAACTTAGATCTTGGTATGGAATTCTCTCACCATCACCATTCGACCAAAGGAATGAGAAGAAACGATCGTGGAGTCTCACATTATACAACATTGCAGAAGAGGTTAGAATAAAATAAAACAAGGATAGCATTATAATTAGAGAATTGACCCCGTCATAATCACTAATATCATATCATAGTTTTCAATATTTTCTTTTGTCAATTTGTTTCATTCCATTTTTAATTAAATCTAAGAAAGCACCCATTTTTTCCTCTAATTAAAAGTGTCAAATGTAATTGTAATGCACGCTTCCCTGGAGAAAATATTTTTTTAACCACATTACTACATTATAAATTAGGTAATGTTTGTTTTTATCACACCCCACTATAGGCACATATCAAAACATGGAATCATTTCCGGAGAGGTAGTGCCACAATCAAATTGTAAATATTTGACATTTTTCAAATTAAAAAAACAAAAAAATCACTCCATGATGAATTCAAATTATTATTATTCTACATGGAATGTAAATAACTCACAAGTGTAAAAACAAAAAAATACACTACATGTTGGAGGCCCTCGAATGATGATCTGATGCACTGATGATAATGGTCAAGCATATGGAAAGAGGCATAGCAACATGGATCTCACTGGAAGATTGGATGGTTATGGTCGATGAATTCTAAGTTGACTTAGAAATATTCAAGTCCAAGTAGGAAGTGTCTTTGGTATTCCTGGATTTCAATGAAGATATCCATGAAGTTCAAGCCAAATTCAAGGAGGTGGATCCCTAGTACCTACCTCCATCCAGTGAAGATCGACTCCAAGAGGAACATTCAATTGAATATGATGTTAAAGTCGAATCGATTTAAGGAGATGATACAATCCTAAACTCAAACTATATTAATTTTATTGAAACTAATTTAAGTATCACCCATAATAGTTTTGAATTTTTAGAATCATCCATCTCATATTATACCCTCGAGGATGATAATGAAATAAAACTTTCACATGTTGAGGAACATTTACAGCTCCCAGAAAAAACTAAATATATACTAGAGGGAGCACAATAAGGGAAAGGTAATGTTTCACAAGTAGAAACAAATGAAGATGAGATTCCATACTTTATCCTACCCCAACCATACATGTTTTACCACATTGAGATGTGGGGGGGGGGGGATCTGGTGAACTCTATCAATGGATTCCTCCTCAACATGAAAAAAGAATTGCAGGATGGGAATAAAAATATGTGGTGGTTCATTTCCAAGAAGATTAACCCACCATAAGATTGGGGATAACCAACTAGAACTGCACATCTAGAGGTAATCAAAACCCAGGGCCCACTTGGGGGATTAAACAAATATATATCCTTCTTTTTTCATCTTATTTCTAGTTTATTATCTTTCAATAAGTATCTTAAGTTTTCTTTTTTCATTCTTCGTAATTTTTCAGAGTGCAACACTTTGGAGAATAACTCACTATCACACTTCCAAAAAGTCAGGTTGTACCTCTCTTTTATACTTTCTTGTTATTGCGATTCATTTTAAATTTTACATACATGTTACATCCATTTGAATGCATTGATAACACTACATAATTTACGTGTGGGGGAGGGAACCTTTTTGGTTTCGGATTTTCATTTGTTGTGTATTTTTCTAAAAAATGGGTGTTTTCAAATCATTGTGTTTTTTCAGTTTTTGATGTGTTTTTGAAATTTTAGTGTCGAAATGATTATCATTGCAATTTATAAAACCCATTTCATTGAGTGAACTAATTTATTACATGAAACTGAGCTTAAATGAATGCTGAAAATGATTTTGTTTCAAGTTCAATTCTTTGGGAATTTCATGAAATTTTCTCTAATTTTTTAATCTTATGACAAATTACACTATCTATATCATTGAAATCACTTTCCTATGTGGATTATGAACCATTTTTGTTTTATTCTTTTCATTCACTTCACTTCTTGAGAGAATCAGACCATTATTTTATTAACATGAATTTGATTTATTCCTTTAAAAACATTAGGGTTTGAGGTAATTGTGTTTTAAATGATTGATTCCGTTATTTGGTTTTAAGACCCATTTTCAAAATAATCCTTTTTATGGCCTACCTTGTACATTTAATCCTTGTAGACCATAGAATCCATGAACAACCTATTTGGTTTGCCATATTACAAGCCAATTATCAAAATCTAACCTACTATTGAAGTGAAATTTCATGATCTAGTTGAACTTAAATGTGGGGGAAGTTGTCTTGTGTTGTGAAACCTCATTTGGAGAGTCTTGGGGTGAAAATAAATTATTTAAGATATGTGTGTGCTGATTTAATATTATTTTGTTGAATTTTGTGCCTTTTTGGGATATTTCATGACAAGAGAAGATGTTCTTTTTCTAAAACTTCTAATGGAGGAAGAAAGATGTGCCTTTTCTAGAGCATTAATGTACAGTGATTTTACATGTATTTTTTATAATTTTCTCACTCAGGTTTAATTAATTATTTTAACTAATTTTTATATTTTTTGTTTATTTTTTTAGTTTGGTATTAGTTTATATATTTGATAATTTTTTCTTAATTTATATACTTATTATTAGTAATTTAGTAGTTCTATTATTTATATGATATTTATATATTATATTTAACACTATATTATTATTATTATTAGTCTCTCTAATTTTAGTTTAGTTTATTTTAAAAAAAATTAGTATGTATATTTTATTTTACATTTTATTTTATTTCATTAATTTGTTTTATTAATAAAATAGTATTTGTTATTAGTTTATTATTATATTTAATAGTATTATTATATTTAATTACATGTGTATTAATATTAAATATTATTGTTATTATTTATCTTTTATATTATTAGATGATTTTAAATTTTGAATTTTAAAATTTAGATTTAACTTTTTTTATTTTTTCAATTTTTTTATTTATTTCCCCTATCTAACCTACCCCTTTTCTTTTCCCTAACCTCCCCCTATCCATGCACCACCACTCCCCTTTTGACCCCATCCCCTCTCCCATGTTTCCACCCCTTCCCCCTTATCTCCCCAGCATCCCGCCCCCGCTCACCCAGTTCCCCCCGTTCACTGGCATCCCCCATCACCCCATCACTCACCCTAACCTGGCCTTCCCATTCCACAACTAGACACCCTCTCCCTTTCCTAACCCACTGCCCCCAATTCTCACTACCTCACCTCCCTGCCCTCTCTACCACAGGTCTCGCCTACCTCCAACACCCCCCCTTACCACTTCAGCGCACACCAAGCAGCTGCATGCTCTCCACGATCCAAAGCAGCAAAAATCTACCCTCAATATCAACATACAACATCATCGATGTAGCATAGGTTTGGACACGCCATCGACGTTCAATTGGCTTCCGAATATTCACATCGCATGATGAGTTTAAGCGCAGATCAGATCATATTTTTAGCGGCGTGGTGGTTTGATTCGGGTGTGGGGTCAGCGACTGCACAGAGCGGAGTGATGATTATTATTTTGCGATTGATTACGGCGTCTTGCGGTGACCACAACAACAACATGAGAACAGTGATATATTTTAGTTATTATTTTATGTGTTGTGTCGTCGCGATGGTTGGGTAATTATTTTTGTGTCTGAGTTTTTGACGAAAGTGACGGTAATTGAAAGTCTTTAATTTATCCTCATGTTTTATTTCCTTTTAAATTAATTTTAATTGGATGTTTATTTAATTAATTATATCTGTGTTGAAATTAATTTTCATTTTAGCTCTACACACATGATTTTTTCCCATTAATGTGATATCTAATATGTAATCAAGAATGGGAGTTCATTAGAGAATTTATTTATCTGAAATTTGATCAAGCGCGCGAGCGAATTCTGAATAAAAAAATATATTAATTTAAAATTTAATATATTTTGTGTGTGCTTATTCAAACTTGTGTGAGTGATACTGAATAATTGCTCTCATGTGAGTGAACCTAACCCAGGTAGATACTTTGACTTTTTGAGAAATGGGTCGTCATATTTCACCAAGTTATTCAGTGCTATAATGACGTGTAAATTATTTTTCAGGACAAAGAAAGAAATGACAGATACTTTTTTTAAACATTAGAATCCCGTCTAACATTAGAGAACAATACTTGATTGTATTTTGATTAAATATGGAATCGGTGATAATTGAATAAATAATTATTCAAATGTGAGAATTAAATAATTGACGTTCCATGCACTTGAATGGACGTCACGACTCTGACACTTCCATCTCACCCAGTTTCATTCATAGCTTAGTTCACATAGATTGTTTATTTGAATTTAAATTGTCATTATTAAAATAGTCATTCAGTTTTTAGAACTTTGTTTTCAATCACACAATTAAAGCCCATCTCCCTAAACATTTCTCCAAAAAGACATTTCTAGTGTCTACTCACATTCTCTCTATGGTTCGACCCTGCTTGCCGCTTCTACAGTAGTTAATAGGTAAATAAATATTGCAAATTTTCATGCGTTGCGACGTGAGTTCCAAATTTCTGGTGCCATTGCTGGGGAGAATAGTAGAATTAAGAGTTCCTTTAAAAGATCTATTTAGGTAAAAAAAACCAAAATAAATCAGTTTTCTGCTCTAGGAATTTTTCATTGCATAAATTTTCAAGACACCTAGAAGCTCAGAATGACATGGATCGTGCCACACAGTTACAACCAGTGCCCGCCCTACCCACCAACATTTCAAGCTTGCAGGATGAACTCATATTCAACGAATAGATTCCACACTCATACTAAAAAAGAAGCAGTTACTTGGTTTATATTTCCGTTCGACCCTGGTGGAGTTTCAACAACATATGGATGAAGAAGAAGTAAACTTAACGCTCAATGGGAGGAAACCCATCATTTTTTACAAGTATTCCATTTTTTGATCTTCATTGGATACAAACAACCTCTCCGCATCTATCTGCAATTACACAGGAAAGTGTTTTATTTTTTCCATATTATAATCTTCCAAAAACACCCTGTAAATTAACAAAAAAAAGACAAGAAAAAAACAAGAAAATTTTGAAAAAACTAACATTCATGTCATTGATGAACCCAGATGAAATCCACTGTATTTTTGTTGCAATAGAGTCAGGAATGTAGAGACCAAATCTTTACATACATGGACATTACATTACATTTTCAGAATACTTAAAAAATAACAAAAACCAACACTCAAGGACTGTAATAGTTTAGTGTCTTTGGAAACTCAGAACATAATCATCTAATCATGGTGAAAGATCATCAACATCTCCCATAAAAATATTCCCCTTTTGTTTTCTTACCTAAAACCTTTCATTATTTCCTGGGGAAAAGAAAACAAATAAATGGTGAGATCAAATGCTCAGTAAGTGTAATCATGGACAAAATAAACAAAACCATATACATTTTAAAATAATAATATGACCATAAAGTTTAAACATCAAAATCGTGAAAAAATGACCAAAAACATGGTAGTACATAAGGCACAGATCATAATGGAACATCAATCATGATAAAATAGTATGAAAATAAAACATGTAATTGTGGAAAACCATTAATGTAAAGACCTGTAAAAGTAAAGGGAAATTTTTTTTTCTTAATTTTATTTGGAATTTTACAAGAACATAGTTTTTGACGGAACCTGATTCTAAGGCCCGGTGTGCCCAGAATCAATTTCTGAAGTTTAGCTCAGGTACGTTCAGTAAACGAACGAGTAGGTTTTCCAAACTTTTGAACCAGTGCTCAGAATCGAAATCCAAGGGCACCGATGGAACCGCAACGCCAGTAATTTCTTAGGAACACCTTTTCTGGAGTTGCGTTTACTTGGGTGAGGTTATTAATTAATTTGGTTAACTAAAGAATAAAAATAAAATTTGTGCAACCAATTTAATTTTTATTTAAGGTAGCTTAAACCTATGCTTGGAGGTTGGGGTGGGACCCACTAGTTCCTATGTACCCTAGGCAGGATATTAGTGAAGTGGGGCCCACACGAGAACCACCCCTTTATTTTCTTTTCACCTCCCATGAGCATTTAATATGGTAACTCACCCGCACCCCCTCTTAAATGCCAAGTCAACTCTCGCGTTTAATTGGATTATTAAACGCCTCATTAATTGGTCAACGCACATTAATTAAACCGTGTATTAATTTTGAATTTCAATTAAGGGTTGGCATGAGAAATAAAATAAGGCAACACATTATTTTATTGTTTTTGTTTCGTTGTGCGAGAAGGATTGGGAGGAATTGATCAAGCCTTGGAATCCTCATCTTCCTCCTTGAAGAATGCGAAGAATGCATCGTCACCGACGAAGAACGCCGGCCTCCGATGAAGGACGACGAAGAATGCCGAATCCTTGTAGGTCGACGACGCGATGCCGTGTATGGCGATACCGATGGTCCTCTTCTCCATGATGACGATGACGCTTACGGAGCCTTTTTCAGCATCGTCTTTTTCCGCATCAAACCATTATTCATCAACACTTTGAGTTAGGGGTTAATTGTTTTACCCGTGAATTATTTCTTTTCTGTTCGTCGAATTCTATTTGTGCCGCTTGTTATCATAATAACGGGAGGAGTTTGGACCGCACGAACACGGCCGACCCTCCTCCCCTTTGATGGTTGTACTTGATTGCGGTACGAGCAAAGGCGGCGTAGTGCAACGACACCACGCGGAAACAATGAAGAACGGGCGATGAAGCGCGGCGCTATCGCGCGGCATCGTTGAGATGATTCGAAGACTCCTCAGATTGACTATTTGAAGTGTGGATCGACGGCCGTGGATGGAACAGGCCGCACATGCGATTTGGTGGTTCCACAGTAAAGTACGGGTCCTGAGAGGAGCCCAGGCGCAGACGAGAGCAAGAACGGACCACCGGAGCGGCTCCAATGGCCCGCGGACTTCACCGGAGGCGCGGGTCGCCTGCGCGGCGGTGCCGGCGGCCGGCACCGTGTGGGACCCGGGGGAGACGCGGCGACTAGCGCCGCGTCGCTGGCAAAGGAAGGGGGGACCGCATCCCACTATGCTCGGCCGCTGGACAAGCAAGCGTGCCACCCGGCCGGGCCGGGCCGAGGTTCTCGGACTGGACCGGGCGGCGCCCCGCCCTTTCGGGCCGTGCCGAGACGGGTCGGACTCGGACCTGGGTCGGGTCGACCTGGGGGGGGGGGGGGTTGGGCCGGGTCGGACCGGGCCCAAACCCACCATTTTTATACCACTTTTGGTCTTTTGCCCATATAATGGGCTACAAACCTCCGATCGACGCACCGTCAGTTGTGATAGGATCCTTGGATCGAGACGGTTGTTTATGTGTATTACAGTCATTTTTTTGGAGAACATGGTTTACGGTGGGGTTGGTTTGAACACAAAACCAACCGGGCCCTCGGAGTGGAAACACTCATAGCTTGAGCTCCGGACGTCCGATTGACGTGCCTTTGACTTTATTGGATTTATCTTAGTGAGACAGACCTTCTAACTTACTCGGCTCGAGGTTTGGATGCAATTGGAGTACGGCCAGGTTGGTTTTGACTTTAAAAACAAACCAGGCCCCTAGAATGAAAAGGCCAATAACTTTCAGACCGAGAGTCCGATTGACAAGTCGTCTGTCACGTTAAGTTCCTTTCGACATGGAGGAACTTTGGAATACATCAACTCTAGAATACTTTTCAGTTGATATTTCAAACCACTTGGCTCGTCGAGCGGACCCTCCCGGAAACAAGCATTCTTTGTGCGGGAAACCCTAGAGCTGGCTGCGTCAGCAACAATGAAGACTACACTGAAATCCTATGTGGGTTTGGTAGTGATGAAGACCGTACTGAAATCCTCCGTGGGTTCGACGGAAATGAGGACTGCACTGAAATCCTATGTGGGTTCGGTAGTGATGAAGATCGTACTGTAATCCTTCGTGGGTTCGACGGCAATGAAGACTGCACTGAAATCCTATTTGGGTTAGGAAGTGATGAAGACCATAACGAAATTCTTTGTGGGTTCGACGGCAATGAAGACTGCACTGAAATCTTATGTGGGTTCGGCAGCGATGAAGAACGTACTAAAAACCTCCGTGGTTTCAACGACAATGACTACTGTTCTTGTATCCTACGTGGGTCTGGCAGTGTCTGACTCTGTTCTTGCTGTCCAACGTGGGTCTGGCAGAGTAGCTGGTCTATATCCTATGTTGGTCCGATAGCTTAGCTGGTTTAGTATCCTAGGTGGGTCCCATCGTAGATGAATCAGTGGCTATATCTGATCATATCTATCGCCTTATGAATAAGTATACCCGTGTGAGCCGAGTCTTGACTTTCAATAAGTATCTTCGATATGATTGACTTGCTTTCCTATGTGGATTGAGTTATGCTTTCCAGTGTAGATTGGGTTGTACTATCCAGTGTGGAAGTGATCGAACTTGGGCTCGGGTGTTAGAGTCGAACTGGAATTGATGACTTAGGTATATGTATGGGCTAACAACTAAGTTGTGTTGGTTGTAACTTTGTGATTTTATCTTTCCTTTGTGGATTATTTTTGTGGATTCTGGGAGACCTTCAGGGGTCTCGGGGTCCCTACTGAGTAACATATACTCAACCCTGCACGGGCTATTCCCGAACTACGTTGTGTTGGATAAAGATGACGGACAACACTGATCATGGTTCATGCTAGTAGAGCAGTCGGTACTTAGAGGTGGACCATTGGGCGGGACGTACACAGAGCGGATGGTTGGACCTGAGGAGATGAGGTGGTAATCTGTACCCAACCTTCGGGTGGGACTTCCAGTGGACATATCGACGTTGCTGTTTTATTTTCAGTTGTTGTACTTTTTTTCTAGTTGTACTTTACATTCAGTTTGGGTTTGTATTCTGGGCCATTTACTTTCCGCACTTAATTTTGTACCCATTTTTACATAGTGTTTACTTCTTCTGGCTTACTCTGTGGTGTTTGTTTACTTTATAAAGGCAATGCCTTCACCTTTTTGTTGGGATTTATTCCTTGGTGCTAGTCGCTAGCCCCTGGGCTATGGGAGACGGGATTGGCGTAGTCACGACATGGGCCTGAGAACGGGTCGTGATAAATTGGTATTAGAGGAGTTCGGTTCTACCGCAGAATTCTAGACTCTGGTCTTTCTTCTATGTGAAGAAACAGTGTTAAGGGAATTGAGTGTGGTTATCAGTCTAGGGAGTCCAGTGTTGGTGCAGCGTCCGACATATCCGTACACTAGGACCCTGACTTTTGATTTTCGACTCAATGCACGGAAACATTGATTGCATGTGTGTTTCAAAAGTTTTCTTTGTGATTACTTTTTGTCAGCTCACCAGCTATACTGTTTTTACCGCGGTGCAGCTGTTTCTTTTCAGAATTGCCCCATGATGGTAGCCAGCTAGGGTTCCGAGCTTTGTGCGAGACGACAGCCCAATGAGCGACGAGGCCTCGGTGCAGGGCCCTTTGATAGTGGAGGCACCGTCAGTACCTCTACCCGCCGAGCCACCGATGCTACCAGACCCAGCCGCTGATAGTACACATCGCCTTAGTGCACTACATGAGTTTCAACATTGGAGACCACCTAGGTTCCATGGGGAGACGGACCCTCACGCAGCCGAGGATTGGTTGGTGGCGGTTGTACGCGTTTTTAGGTTAGTGGGGACACCAACTGACCTCATGGTGATCCTCGCAGTGAGCCACCTGCACGCGACAGCAGGCAGATGGTGAATCTTGATACTCCAGTTACACGATGCGGCATCTCTCCTATGGACGGAATTTGAGATCCTATTTCGTTTGGAGTTCTTCCAAGCCACCCTCAGTGCGTTGCACATTCAGGAGCTGTTACAGCTGCGGTAGGGCTGCATGACGGTCGGCTAGTACTCGGTGAGATTTACCGATCTCTCGCGCTATTCGACCGACATGGTACGAGACCCATTCTTTCGGGCCCAGACCTTCAATCAGGGACTGAGGCATAAGATCAGAGCATCAGTGATCTCCCTCATCATTCTGACGTGGACAAGAGTACTGGAGCGAGACCTCCTCATTGAGAGATTTCTTGCTGAGCCTACACCAGCAGCGAGACCTACCGCATAGCGGTACGTAGTAGAGTCGTCTGCAGCTGGTAGTCGACGGATGTCACAGGGGTCCAGGCGGACCGGCCCATCAGGCAGATGACCTCAGGACGCTACATCAGAGGGGCGGGGCACAGGGCGCAGAGCCAGCCTTCCGAGGAGCATGCAGTGCTACGCGTGCGGCGGGCAGGGCCACATGGCTCGTGACTGCCCGACCCGCAGTACAAAGGAGCAATAGACGATTGAATGGCCACCCAGATAGAGGTAGAGGGTCGACTGTGGCAGTCCGCCGAGAGCAGGCGGACGAGGCATGGGAGCTGGTCGTGCGGCAGGTGGTGGGAGATGCTTTGAGGCTTTACCACCACCACCACCAGGAGGTCCACCCTGACCACTGGTAACTGGCGGGCAGAGACAGGCTCAGCTTCAGGCAGCGGAGGCCTACAACCACGTCGCGCTAGAGATGATTCGAGGTACTATCTGTGTCTTCTCCACCCTTTCTGCAGTTCTTATATACACAACAACAAGTCATTATTTTATTGTCACTGCCCTTGTTTGGAGCTTGGAGATTCCGACAGAGTCGTTGGATCGATCCATATGGCTAGAGACTCATACGGGATCTGACACGACAATTACGCACTGGTGCCGGTAGTGTGAGCTTACTCTAGGAGGCGAGAGCTTCAGCTAAGATCTTCTTGTAGCGGCGTCGAGGCCTTACGACGACATCTTGGGCATGGATTGGTTATCTGCAGTCCATGCTCAGATTGACTATATTAGGCGCAAGGTACGGTGTGTACGCACTTATGGGAGCATGTTTACCTTCACCGAAGAGAAGGGAGCCTTTGCAGCGTAGGATGGGCTCATGAAGTGGAGAGGACAGCCCATCACCCATCAGATGGATAGCCTTATCTTAGGAGCAGTTGACATGCAGGGTCCGAGTTTTCTTGTAGTGGTGGATCAGTATGCAGACATTTTCCTTGATTACGTTCCAGGACTTCCTCCTCGCAGAGAGGTAGACTTCTATATTGACCTGTTCCCCGGGACATCCACGATATCCACTCCATCATATCAGATGGCCCCCGCTAATCTTCGAGAGCTAAGGGTACAATTGCGGGACTTGCAGGTAAATGGATTCATCCGACACAGTGTTTCACCCTGTGTCTCCATGATATTGTTCACCAAGAAGGTGGACGGGAGCGTGCGACTTTATGTCAACTATCGTCTCCTGAACCAGGTGACCGTGAGGAACAATTATCCGCTACTGAGGATTTACGACCTCTTCAATCAGCTCAAGGGGGCATGGTGTTTCTCGATGATAGACCTTAGATTAGGCTATCATCAGCTCAGGGTTTGGGATGACGACATGCGGAAGACCACCTTCAAATGTCGGTATGGCAACAATGAGTTCTTGGTTATGCCCTTCAGCATATCCAATGCTCCAGCAGTGTTCATGGGTCTCATGAACAAGATCATTCATCCATACCTCTATTGATTTGTCATGGTCTTCATCGATGGCATTTTGATATACTCGACCACTGAGGAGGAACATGCCTACCACTTGCGGGTTGTTCTAGACACACTCCTAGAGCACCAGCTTTATGGAATGCTCTCGAAGTGTCAGTTCTGGTTACATGAAGTCCACTTCATGGGACACATCATCTCTAATGCAGGAGTTGTGGTGGATCCTATGAAGATCGAGGCAGTGCTAGCTTGGGAGCCACCCAGGAGCGTGACGGAGGTGCGGAGTTTATTGGGTCTTGCTGGGTACTACCGGAGGTTTGTTCCAGACTTCTCCAGTGTTCTGGCACCACTCTCAGCCTTGATGAAGAAGGGTAAACCCTTCTTATGGTCAGATAGATGTCAGTAGAGCTTCCAGGAGCTGAGACAGAAATTGACCAGCGCGCCTATCTTGAGGCTACCAGAGGAGGGAGTAGGGTACGTAGTCTACTGCGATGCATCAGGGACCAGACTCGGATGTGTCCTGATGTAGGAGCGGGCCGTGATCGCCTATGGATCACGTCAGTTGAGGCAGCATGAGCAGAACTACGCTACCCATAATCTAGAGTTAGCAGAAGTGGTCTTCTCTCTAAAGACGTGGCGACACTATCTGATGGGCGAGCGCTTTACAGTCTACTATGACCACTAGAGTCTCGGGTACATCTTCTCGCAGAAGGACCTGAATCTGAGATAGAGGTGATGGCTCAAGTTCCTCCAGGACTATGACTTTGAGATAGTCTATACTCATGGGAAGGGGAATGTATTAGGTGATGCTCTCAGCAGAAGGAAGAGCATCCAACTACTCGATGAGGCGACAGAGTAGCTACCCGCTTTGCAGATATCCTTTCTGGGTAGAGATGGAGCAACCTTTCTTCAGTCACTCATAGTCACTCCTCCACTACTGCAGCGGGTAAGAGAGGCACAGTGTGGGGACGCTGACTGTGAGACACAGAGTGCACAGATATCCTCAAGACAGGAACCTGATGGATTCTCCGTAAGAAGAGAGAACAATGTCCTTTTCAGAGGACTTACCATGGTACTAGCTGCTTTGTAGGAGGAGGTTCTGAGAGAGTTTTACACTTACCATTTAGCGGTACATATAGGATTGGCGACGATGTACCGGGGTCTCAGATGACAGCACTAGTGGTCGGGTATGAAGAAGGTTGTGGTAGAGTTTGTTTCTCGATGCCTCACCTTTAAGCAGGTGAAGGTAGACCACCAGGTGCCAGTAGGCTTGGTACAGCCCTTGGAGGTCCCGGTGTGGAAGTGGTATGGGATATCTATGGATATCATGACTGGACGTCCACACACTTCTAGAGTTCACGACTCCATTTGGGTGATTGTCGATCGAATCACCAAGTCATCCCACTTCTTACCCATCATAGAGCAGGGCTCATTAGAGAGCGTGAGACATCTCTACGATCATGAGATTGTACGGCTTCATGGTGTGCCATCATCTATCATTTCCAATCGAGATGCTAGATTTACTTCCCGACTTTCGAAGGTGTTACAGGAGGCATTCGGGAAGTAGCTACGTCTGCACAGCGTCTTTCACCCTCAGACGGATGGTCAGACAGAGAGGACCATTCAGACTCTCTAGGACATGCTCCGTTCATGTGTCCTAGACTTGGTTGCAGTTGGGAGGACCATCTACCGTTGGTGGAGTTCGCGTACAATAACAGCTTCCACTCCACCATCGAGATGGAACCATACGAGGCATTGTATGACCGACCTTGCAGATCACCTCTCTGCTGGACAGACCCTGGGGAGTCAGCATTGGTGGGACTAGAGATGGTCCATGCCATGACAGAGAAGGTCCAGGTCATCCAGGAGCGGATGAGGACAACTCAGAGTCGACAGAAATCTTATGCTGACAGGAGGCGGAGGCCACTGGAGTTTGAGAATGGAGACCACATCTTCTTGTGGGTCTCACCTCGACGTGGATTATGGAGATTTGGCCGAAGCGGCAAGTTATCTAAGTGCTTCATCGGACCATTCTAGGTCCTCAGTAGGGTAGGCGAGGTGGCTTACCGCCTGGCTCTACCACCTCAGTTGCACCGGGTGAACGACGTCTTCCACGTATATTATCTGAGGAGATACGTGCACGACCCGACTCATATCATCGACCATGGGGAGCTAGAACATGACGATGGGGTGACCTTTGCGGGGGTCCCAGTGGAGATCTAGGATCGATAGGAGCAGGTCCTACGTGGGTGGTCGATTCCTTTAATTCACATCAGATGGCAACACAGGAACCTCCATGAGATCACTTGAGAGCGGGAGGATCAGATGTGTGTTCAGTACCCACAGTTGATCCCCTAGTTTATGATGTATATTTACGGGGACATAAAGCCCTGAGGTGGGAGTAATGTAAAGACCCGTAAAATTCAAGGGAGATTTTTTTTTCTTAATTTTCTTTGAAATTTTTCAAGAATGCAGTTTCTAACGGCACCTGATTCTGTGGCCCGGTGTGCCCGAAATCAATTTCCGATGTTTAGCTCGGGTACGTTCAGTAAACAAATGAGCGTGTTTTCCAAAATTTTGAACCGGTGCTCGGAATTGAAATCTGAGGGCACAGATGGAACCAAAACACCGGTAATTACTTAGGAACACCTTTTCTGGAGTTGTGTTTTGTCGGGTGATGTTATTAATTAATTGGGTTAACTAAAAAATAAAAATAAAATTTGTGCAACCAATTTTATTTTTATTTAAGGTATCTTAAACCTATACTTGGAGGTTGGGGTGGGACACACATGTTCCTAACTACCCTATGTAGGATATTAGTGAAGTGGGGCCCACATGATGCCCACCCCTTTATTTTCTTCTCACCTCCCACGAGCATTTAATAGGGTAACTCACCCGCACCCCCTCATAAATGCCATGTCAACTCTTGTGTTTAATTGGATTATTAAACGCCTCAGTAGTTTGTCAATGCACGTTAATTAAACCGTGTATTAATTTTGAATTTCAATTAAGGGTTGGCATAAGAAATAAAATAAGGCAACACCCTATTTTATTGTTGTTGTTTCGTTGTGAGAGAAAGATTGGGAGGAATTACTCAAGCCTTGGAATCCTCATCTTCCTCCATGAAGAATGGGAAGAACGCACCGTCGCCGATGAAGAACGCCGACCTCCAATGAAGGAAGATGAAGAACGCCGAATCCTTGGAGATCAAAGACGCGACACCATGTACTGTGACACTGACGATCCTCTTCTCTGCGACACTGACGACGCTTACGTAGCCTTCTTCAGCAAAATCCTTTTTCTGCGTCAAAACTTCGTTCATCAACGCTTTGAGGTAGGGGTCAATTGTTTTACCTGAGAATTATTTATTTTCCATTCATTGAATTATATTTGGGTCGCATGTTATAGTAATAATGGGAGGAGTTTGGACCGTACAGACACGGTCGACCCTCCTCCCCATTTGAAAGTTGTACTTGATTGCTGTATGAGTAAAGGCGGCGCGGTGCAACGACACCGCACGGAAACAATGAAGAACGAGTGAAGAAGCGCGGCGCCGTTGAGGAGATTCGAAGACTCCGTAGATTGTCTATTTGACGTGGAGATCAATGGGTGATGACGGAACGGGCTGCATAGGAGATTTTATGGTTCCGTAGTAAAGTACAGGTCCCGAGACGACCCCAGGCACAGACGGAAGCAAGAACGGACCACCGGAGCAGCTCCGGTGGCTCGCGGACTTCACTGGCGGCGCGGGTCGCTTGCGAGGAGGCACCAGTGGCCGGAAGTGGCAGATGGAACTGGTCGGCCACCCGGAGGCGACGGCGTCCTGGCGCGCCTCCAGGAGGGACCACCGCGGCTGAAGTCGGGGCGGTGGTCAACAGGTCCCGCGGCGGCATGAGACCCGGGGGAGAGGCGGCGACCAGTGCCGCGTTGCTGGAAAAGGAAGGGGGACCATGTCCCCCCATGCTCGGCCGCTAGCCGTGAAATTGTGCCACCTGGCCGGGCCAGGATGGGTTGCGCGACCCGGTTCGGGCCACCGAGGGGGGGGGGGCGGCCGGGTCAGACCGGTCCCAGACCCCTCATTTTTAGACCACTTCCGGTCTTTTGCCTATATCTTGTGCTACAAACCTCCAATCGATGCACAGTCAGCTGATATGTGACCCTTGGATTGAGACGGTCGTTTCATTATATTACACTCAAGGTTTCGCAGAACATGAGGTATGACCGGGTTGGTTCGAACACGAAACCAACCGGGCCCTCGGAGCAGAAACGCTCATTGCTTGAGTTCTGGATGTCTGATTGACGTTCCTACCACTTTGATGGATTCCTCTTAGTGAGACAGACCTTTTGGATTACTCTTCTTGAGGTTTGGACATAGTTGGAGTACGGTCGGGTTGGTTTTGATTTTAAAAACCAACCGTGCCCCTAGAACGAAAAAGCCAATAACTCTTAGACCGGGCGTCCGATTGACGCGCCGTCTGTCACGTTGAGTTCCTACCGACATGGAGGAACTTTGGGATACATAAACTCCGGAATAAGTGTTATTTGATGTATCAACCCCCTTGGCTCATGGAGCAGACCTTCCCAAAAATTAGCATGATGTGTGCGGGAACCCTAGAGCTGGTTGCGTCTGCAATAATGAAGACTGCACTGAAATCCAATTGTGTTCGGCAGTGATGAAGACTGTAATAAAATCCTCTGTGAGTTCGATGGAAATGAAGAATGCACAAAAATCCTATGTGGGTTCAGCAGTGATGAATACCGTTCTGAAATCCTCCGTGGGTTTGACAGCAATGAAGACTGCACTGAAATCATATGTGGGTTTGGCAGTGATGAAGACCGTACTGAAATCCTCCGTGGGTTCGAAGGCAATGAAGACTAAACTGAAATCCTATGTTGGTTCGACAGCGATGAAGACTATACTGAAATCCTCCGTGGGTTCGATGATAATGACTACTTTTCTTGTATCCTATGTGGGTCTGGCAGTGTCTGAGTCTGTTCTTGCTATCATACGTGGGTCTGGCAGAGTAGCTGGTCTGTATCCTATGTGGGTCTAACAGCTTAGCTGGTTTAGTATACTATGTGGGTCCCAGTTTAGATGATTCAGTGGCTATATCTGATCATCTCTATCACCTTACGAAGAAGTACACCTGTGTGAGAAGAGTCTTGAATTTCAATCATTATCTTCAATTTGATTGACTTGATTTCCTACGTGGATTGAGTTGTGATTTCCTGTGCGGATTGGGTTGTACTATCCAGTGTGGACGTGATCGATGTTGGGGCTCGGATGTTGGATCCGAACTGGAATTGATGACTTAGGTATATATATGGGCATATACCTAAGTTGTGTTGGTTGTTACTTCGTGATTGTATCTTTCCTTTGTGGATTATCCTTGTGGATTCTAGGAGACCTTCGGGGTTCACTGGGTCCCAACTGAGTAGCATATACACACCCCTGCACGGGCTATGCCTGTACTACGTTGTGTTGGATGCAGACGACGGACAACACTGATCGTGGTTGAGGCTAGTGGAGTAGTTGGTACCAAGAGGTGGACCACTGGGCGGGACATACACAGAGCGAACAGCTGGACCCGAGGAGCTGAGGTGGCTATCTCTACCCACCCTTCAGGTGGGACTTCCAGTGGACGGCTCAACGTTGCTACTTTATTTTCAGTTACTATAATTTCTTTCCAATTGTACTTTACATTCAGTTTGGGTTTCTATTCTAGCCCATTTACTTTCTACACTTACTTTTGTACATAGTTTTACTTAGTGTTTACTTCTTTTTGGCTTACTATGTGGTGTTTGTTTACTTTATAAAGGCAATTCCTTCCCCATTTTGTCAGGATTTACGCCTTGGTGCTAGTCGCCAGCCCCCTGCCTATGGGAGGCAGGCTTGGGGTAGTAACGCAATGGGCCCCGAGGACGGGTCGTGACAATTAAGAACATGATATTATTTCCATAGTAGCCAAGGAATTGCTGCCAAGACCATATTAGTGGACAAAGTCCCTTTCTGAATCGAGTTCACTCCTCATTCCATTCCTATAACACTGAACCTGATTAAGTTACCATTCTAACCATGTCTATCTCATGAGATATAAAACTTTACCCAATTCATTGGAGGGAGATATAGGGCCCACCCATCTCACAATGAAATCATTCTTACTTTTTCCACAAAATAAACATAAATCATTCATCATAACCCAATGAATAAAATGGGTTTCATAAACATCATCTCATAATAACATAATCAATATAAAACAAATGGATGTCATTTCATCATAAGAAGTATCAAACCATGTAAATAATAGAGACATTATACTTGAAACATAAACATGCTAAATAATTTCATCTTAGATGGAAAATAGTTTTGCTAAAACACTTGAAACAAATTCTTGATGAAAATATCCGTTCTTCTTAAAAATCGATTTATTTTTAGAAAAATGCAACCCAATTTTAATAGAAAACAATTTAATTGAAAATAACCATGAAATACTGTAGCGTAATCTTCATGAAAATAAGGCGTTATGAATCCGAAGAAATCCGTTCATGCCGTATAAGTTAAAAAAACATTCTTCTCGTACTTTTGCTGGGAAAGCCAAAAAAGTACCTCATAACAAAAAAAAACGAAATATTACATACATACCATGTAATAAAAGTTAAAAATTGGTAAAAAGGTCTTTAAAAATACATGAAACCATTTTTATAAAACAGGGACATGGATGATAAATATAACCCTAGTAAATACTTAGGAATTAACAATCTCGGATAAAAACTAAATTGGAAAAGTTATCCCTTACCTTAAGTCAAATATTCTTCGTATGTTTCCAAAACTCATGTATAATGATTTATATATTGTCATTGACTTATTATAGAGTCAAATTCATCTTTATGTTATCATTTATGGTTCACTTATGACTTTATATTACCTGTTCTTTTTCAAATTCCATGTTAAAGCAGCGTTTTGGGTAAAATCGTTTTGTTTATCGTCCGTGTTTTGACCTGTAATTATTCATATGATTACTTAGATCATTATTAATTACTTAAAGAATATAAAACATGATTTATATATAATATATATTCATAATATACATATATTTAATAGATAAATAAATGGAATGAAATACACAGTTCATTGAGACGATAGGCCGTACATACGCATGAACGCTGTTTTCATTTCCTTATTGAATTAAATAGAATTAAGTAAATAAAACATATATGTACATAAATCCAGTATAATTATTATGTAATAAATTTCATGATTATTTATTATATATAAATTATAATAAATCATGGATGGTTAATCATTGAAAATGAATCTCATCGTGTTCGTGGAGACAGTAATCCATACGTACGCACGAGCGATGATATCATTCCCATATTAATTGAATTGAAATGGAGTGGATGATATAATATATTATAATCAGTATGATGTTATTATAATAATATATAGTTATTATTTACACCATTATACACATCCAAATAAGTTGGTGGTGGAAATACAATTACACCACAGCGTGGAGACGGTATTCTGTATATACGCACGCGTGGTGATTTTGTTTTCCGTAGGATGGATAGAAGGTCAAATAGGGTTGTTTTATATTTATAATAACATATTTGTATATAATTAATACGTATGTTATTAATTTATAATGAAACAACTAAAGAAGAGGAAGCAGAACAAAAAATAAACTTGAAAGAGTCGGTAGAAGAGATTACCTCTTCCTCGACGCACCTCCTTTAAACTTCTTCTTAGGGCACTAGAGTTGGTTTTTTGAGAAGACCAGAACCTCTATGATATAACTAGAGAGGTTCAAAAGAGGAATTTTTTGGGGTTGTCCAAGCATCAATGTTCAATAGGGTGTGAAGAGAAGAGGAAAGCGTTTCCCTTTTTATAAGGGAGGAGAGGGGAACCTTTGGTAATATAAGAAATATTAATTTATAATAAATAAAAACTCACATAAAAACAGAAAAAAATGACTCAAATACGAAAATTAGATGAGATAGGGTTGTAATATAATCATCCAATAAAATTTAGACATATTTGGAATTTATTTTAATCATTATCAACTTGATTTATCCTTATTTATTCTATTTAATTTTATTTGTGGTTATAAGATTATAAATTATAAATTGTTATAAATAATTACTAATGTTTTTTGAATTATCCTTTATTTTATTATTTATGACTTTTTAGAACATATTAATTTCAATATATAATATTTAAATGTTTTTGTGTTTCTTAAACAATTTTATAATATGTTATTTTTATAAAATAACAATAGTGTCAATTATGACATTATTCAATTATTTTAATTTAAATAAAATCCACACAGAGGATATATTCTAACCAAAATATTTAATAGATTCCTAACATGTCATATTTGTCTATAAAATTCGTGGTGCACATTAAATAGTTCTTAGAATATTTATTTTAACATTTTTAAAACCATTTATTTGGTATATCTCTTAATAAAATAATTAGTAATTTTTTTTGTATAATTATTTAATATACTTATTTGTTGCTTAAAAATTAAAAATAACAACCTATGATGAATAGAAATCTCATATATTTTATAATATTACTTTCACTCGTATTTATCATCTTAAAATAACATCATGGTAATTGTTATATTTATTAAATTATGAAGGTGATAACTTTAGAATCATGTAAAATAAAATAATATAAGTGCCATAATATAATTTATATGTATCCAAATAGTACCCAATTGGGCCATTGGATGATTAGGGTTTATATATACACTACCAATAAGTCTTGTTCTAGTTTTTGGGCCTTTTGATGTGTTTTAATATTTCAATAAAAACTATATTATTGATTTTTCAATAAATAAATAATTTATGCATCATTAATGTATTAGATAATAAGGAAAATAAATAATTCTTAAAAATAACAAATAAATTACCATGATAAATAAAAACATTTTATCTTTAAAATTATTCTTTATAACAGAATTTATATTATGAATAACCTTATATTAAAAATAGTTTAATTATTAATGTTTGAGTGAGACATATTTCACTTTCTTTTAAATAAATTAAATTAAAGGTCTTAATCACATCAACGTGGGTTCAAATGGATTAAATTACGACCCAAATAATCCATAGGACTAATTATAATAATCCAATTATATTAATACATGTTTCCTGGTAATTTTATAATATTATATTTACCCATAATTACCTGATTTACCTTTAACTATAGTAAATAAAATTTACCGCGGTTACTATTCATAATGACTAAAAAAAGTAGCATGTTAACATAATTTGGACCTAATGATTCCAAATATGGAATCCATTTTTCCAAATTAAAATCAAAGAAGTTTCAAAAATTAATTTAAAATTAATCCCGTTGTTAAGAAAACTAGTTTTAAAAGTTAAAACATTGCTAAATATTGAAATGATTTTATCTATCAATTCAATGTAAAATAAATGCTAACGACATAAATTATATTAAATGTTAAAAATATATTATATTCATACTTTAAAACCATTAAATACTATAATTTAACTATATAAATTATTAAGATGAAAAAAGTTGTTTTTAATTAAAATATAGCGTGTTTTCACTATTCATTAAAATATGAAAGTTATCAGAATAATATGAAAAATTTAACTAAAGTAAACTTTTATATCCCGATTCCAAAAAATAATTTTATTTTTCCATAATGATCTTATAAACCAGTAAAAAACTAGATTTAAATTGGTTGCTCCATCAAAAGGCGGCAAAACTGCATTTTTTTTAATATTTATTTTACCTGAAAATCTTATTTTGTTCTCATACGATGTTCTAGAAAATGTGTAAGATTAAAAATATTGTTATAACATTCAAAATGTAGTAAATTCTATACATAATGGTAATTTTATAATAATATTATAACAATATATCGTTTTTAGAGAAACCCGGTATTACCTACTACACACGCTATCGAGGAAGGTCGTGATTGTGTGTAACGCATGCCAAGTCAACTTTGTGTGTAGTGCAAGCTCCCTTTTTTGTTTCTTATAACATTATCAAAACTTATTTCATTTATACATTAAACAAAATCTATAATTAATTTTTCTTAGAATAATTTCTACAAAACGAACTTGAAATTGTGTGTAACATGAGCCAAGAATAGTGTGGTGTATTCTGCAAGCTAATACGATGTTGCATGTAGCATAAGCTAAACTTAGTGTAGCGTAAAAAACAATACATCAATGAAATTAAAAAGAATAATTCTCATAAAATATCTAGTTTTTTCATGGAACATACCACTTGTGTCCCTAGGCAGTTTGAGTACCTGATTCTTGTTTGGAATTCTTTGATCCTTGATCTCATGACTTAGATGATTGCTGATATTATTTCATGCATCGAAAATATTTTCCAAAAACTTGTATATTCATTAGACACGTATTTGCACTCATGCTCATTTGTGCTATCCGACATTATATTTCCATACCTGTGAGGACTCTGAGCGATTTTAAATCATCTCCTATTTATCTTCTTCTTGAGGTAATCTCAAACATGTTTTGTCTTCTATAACTTGCCATGTTTTTTCATCAAAGCGATAGGAATTTTGAAAGTTGCACTGAAATGATCAAGGCATGTGATTGATTATTCAGCCCCGTTGACCCACTAAGCTACCCATAAATTTTTTCAATCATATATCCTTTAGAATCCATGAATAAGCCTTCTAGAATGATCCCATAGCTAATACCATTCCCCAACCATTTTTGGAATTTGTGCATGATAATTTTCAATATAAGTGTGGGGGAGATATTTATTCATGGAGAAGGTTCTTTGAGGGGCAATGAGTCATTTAATGCACATGGATTGACATTATCTTATCCTGATCATATGGGTTATTTGTCAGAGTAGCCACATTAATTACATATATTTTGATATAGGAATATATAATCCTTTTGGTTCCAAAAATTAGTACATTGGTGATCATTACAGGGTAACCCTCACCTTAGGGGATACCGATAAAAGTGATGACCCATTACTCCAGGAGTTAGAGAGTTTTCTATATGACCTACTTTCATTGAGATGTTACAGCGTATACGCTACTTGTGTACCATTATTTGGGATTATTGTCTAACATTTATTTCATGGGGTTTTGGAATTGATACTCACTAGTTTTTCCTACCAATCTTATTTGAGTGAGTTGTGTAAAAAAAGAGTGATACATTGGATTATCATATGCTTGGGGACAAGCGGTGTTTTAAGTGTGGGGGAGTGAGAGTTTGAGGGAGACATTTAGAATAACTTATATCATGCATTTATTCCAATATTCAACCCTCCTTTTTACCAAAAATTTGTCAATTATTTTTACTCATCATCCCAGAACTTCAGAGACATTTTAACCTCATGTAATGTCCTTGAGATTGGTGCATTATTTTGATTTCTAATTGTAGAGATGTGAAATTCCTTGAAAGCCTATAGTAAGCATGCATGTGTATGAGAATTGAGCATGACTTTGATCAAATATTTTTTGAGCAATGAGAGTGATGGAAATGTAGGTCACATGATAAATGAGTGCACATACTTATTTTGGAAAGAATTCAAGTTAAAAGAAATTTTTTTTTGAAAATTGATGTTTTAAATGAAGCATGATATTTTATGGGAAAATAGATTGAAAAATTGTGAACTTGTAATTTTGATGTTTTGATTTGTCTAAGGGTCTACTTGTGTTTTCTTTATGATATTTTTCCCAAGAGTGCAAAAGTTTATGTCCGGGGGATTTGATGTAAACGAATTTTACATGTATTTTTTAAAATTTTCTAACTTAATTTCAATTAATTAGTTTAACCATTTTTTATATTTTTAGTTTATTTTTCTAGTTTTGTATTAGTATAGATATTTTGATAATTTTTAGTTAATTTATATACTTATATAAGTAGTTTCGTATTTCTATCGGTTATATTAATTTTATATATTATATTTAACACTATATTATTATTATTAGTTTCTCTAATTTTAGTTTAGTTTATTTTATTAATTTTTATTAGTTTGTATATTTTAATTTGTATTTTATTTTATATCATTGTTTTTTTGTATTAATAAAATAGTATTTGTTTTTAGTTTATAATTATATTTAATAGTTGTATTATATTTAATTACATGTGTATTAATATTTAAATATTATTATTATTATTTAACTTTTAGATTAACTTATTATTTTGAATTTTGAATTTTAAAATTTAGATTTATTTATTTTTTCATTAATTTATTTATTTCCCCTATCTAACCTACCCCTCATATTTTCCCTAACCTCCCCATATCGACGCACCACCCCCTCCCCTTTTGACCCCTCCCTCTCACCTGTTTCCCCATCGGCCCCCCTTATCTCCCCAGCACCCCGCCCCAGCTCACCCGATTCCCCCTGCTCACCGGCAGCCCCGTCGCCCATCTCTCACCCGCTAACCCAGCCTCCCCATTCCATAACCATCTGCCCTCTCCCTTTCCTAACATGTTGCCCCCTATTTTCAATACCTCACCCATATTCCCTCTCTACCCCAGGTCCAGCGTGCCACTAACGCCCCCTTACCACTTCAGCGCACACCAAGCAGCTACGGGCTCTCCTCGATCCGAAGCAGCGGAAATCAACCGTCGACTTCAACATACAATATCATCGATGACTCGGATGTTCGGACACATCATCGATGTTTGCTTGGCTTTCGGAGATTCACATTGCACGATGAGATCAAGTGCAGATCAAATAATATTTTTAGCGGCGCAGTAGTGTGATTTGGGTGTGGCGTTAGCGACTGCACAGAGCAGAGTGATGATTATTATTTTGCGATCGTTGATGGCATCTTTCGGTGACCACATCAACAACACGAGCATAGTGATGTCATTTATTTATTATTTTATGTGTTGTGTCATCACAATTGTTGGGTAATTTTCTTTTCGGAGTTGTGAAGAATCTGATGGTAATTTAATGTCTTTAAATTATCCTCATGTTTGATTTCATTTTAAATTAATTTTAATTGGATGTTTATTTACTTAATTATATCTGAGTTGAAATTAATTTTCATTTGGTCTCTGCACACATTCTTTGGTTCTTGTTCGTGTGATACCTAATAAGTAATCACGAATGGGTGTTCATCAAGGAATTTATTTTTGTGGAATATGATCAATCATGCGAGCGAATTCTGAATAAATAAATATATTAATTGAAAATTTAATATTTTTTTGTCTGCGCTTCTTCAAACTTGTATGAGTGATACTAAATAAGTGATCTCATGTGAGCGAACCCGACACAGGTAGATAATTCGACTTTGTGAGAAACGGGTCATCTTATTTCACATAGTGAGTCCGTGCTATTATGATGTGGAAAGTATTTGTCAGGACAGAGAACGAAATGACAGATAATTTGTCTAAATATTAGAATATTGTCTAACATCAGACAATGAGACCAGATAGTATTTTGATTAAATTTGGAATCAGTGATAATTGAATAAATAAATATTGAAATGTGGGAATTAAATAATTGAAATTTCATACACATGAATGGGCTTCACGACTCTGAAACTTCCATCTCGGCTAGTTTCTTTCATAGCTTAGTTCACTTAGATAGTTTTAGTGAATTTAAATAGTCATTATGAAAATAGTCATTTAGTTTTTAGAACATAGTTGTTAATCACAAAATTAAAGACCATCTGCCTAAACATTCGTCCAAAAAGCCATTTATAGTGTCTACTCACATTATCTCTATGGTTCGACCCTGCTCGCCGCTTCTATAGCAGTTAGTAGGTAAATAAATATTGAAAATTTTCATGTGTTGTGACTCACGTTCCAAGCATCCAAGAAAAATAATGATTGAGAAGATTGAAATTTTTTCTGCTGAAATTATAAGATGTTTGAACATTCCTAGATTTTTCAGGATGATGTAGCTGAATTTCTACTAAGGGGAGTGAAGAGGATATCATACTTGATTGAAATTTTGACTTGTGATTTTTTTTTTCAAAAATAGTCAAGCCCTCCTCATTCGAACTCAGAATTGTTTTACATAAAAATACCACCAAAAGAAATCCATAGAACAACCCTATAATGTCCTCATAATAAAAACATGTCCTTGAATCACATCAGAAAAAGAAGTAGCAATTTATCAATCCTATGGTGACCCTTGCTTGGTTTTTGAGAGAAAAACCTTGTTAAAATGGTCATTTGTGAGATGAGGGAAAATTAATGTGAGGTATGTGTCTTATGTGCAAGAGATGAGAAATGAAGTGGAAATATAATAAATGATATAAATGGAGAACTTGAAATAATTTTTTTATGAGGTATGACATCTATTAATTGCTTTGCATGGAATTGGGAGTTCTCATTGGCATGTGTTTTGAATTTGCTTTGCTTTGATTATAATGTTTACTTTCCTGTGAGTCCAAGTTCTAAGTGTGGGGGAATTGATAGAGTTAATATTTTCTAAATTTTATATGTATTTCAAATATTTAACCCCCCCCCCCCCAATTCATAAATTTATGTTTAATTACATCATTTTTGTATTTATGGTATGTTTTGTGTAATAATTTGAATGTTTCCTAATTTTGGGAATTTTACATTTTTTATATGTTGTTGAAATTCGACCATATCTTTTATAATATAATCCCAATTTATGTGATTCACTTTTTATAAAACCTGGAGTTTTGGTATATAACTTTTTCTTCTAGGATATGATATAATTTGGCCATTAATGGACCCTAAGAATTACATTAATGTGTAGAATGATTATAGACGATCATGTGGAATCAACATCATCTAATCAATCAGAAATTGGTCAAAATAAATCCAATGAAGGTGATTCCAATTGGAATGGTCAAAAAAGTCATAAATTCATATCTCTGAAAAATATCAAGGATATTGAGATTCATTAATTTGTGTATTGGATTGGAAACATTGAATGAAAATTTTTTAAATCTCGCTAAGAAAAAGTCTTCCTGAATAAATATTATATCTCATTATCTATAACAATCAAATTAATTTGAGATCTTGACAAGAGAAAGGAAATTTGATTTGGATAATTCTATAAGGAGGTATATTTTGGTGATTCGAGTAGAAGGGGTTCCAAATAGAAGCAAACATTCATATGATAGAATCTGCTGGACAGTTTTTCATCATTTATTTTACTCCATAGTATTGTAACAACTTCTCCTTCCCCATTAATCTCACTTAACCTTACCAGGGTGGGGTAAACATTTGAGTTATTGCGTTGGTTTTCAATTTGTTAATGTTTGAGTTCATGTACCTTATTAAATACCCATTATATATCTTTTCTGCAATATTGTTTTCAATTTCTTGTAGCCGGTTTTATTATCAAGTGTGATCCTATTTTTTTCTGATTCTGTTATTGATTTTTACGTTGGTCAATTATCATTATCTCCCTCCACTAGTTTTTTGTTTATATATGATGGAATAGACTTATTCGTAGTGGTGAAGTACTCGGTGATCGTCAGTACATGTGAAAGTGGTGGGGAATGTTTTTGATTGCTTAGGATAAATAAGAACCAATCGGGTATTACCCAAGTCAATTAAAGATATTTACTACAAATCTCATGCACATGGAAGGAGATTAGAACAAACATAGATATTGGTAAGTAATTCTCTCACCATCATCATTCGACCTAAGGAATGAGAGGAAACGATCATGGAATCTCACAGTAAACAACATAACAGAAGAGGTTATAATAAAATATAACAAGGATAACATTACAATTAAAAAACAGACACCGACCTAATCACCCTTCTCATATCATAGTTTTCAATATTTTCTTCTATTAATTGGTTTCTTTCCATTTTTAATTAAATCTCAGAAACCACACATTTTTCCCATAAATTAAAAGTGAAAAACCTAATTGTTGTGCACTCATCTCTAGAGAAAATCATGGATAACCACTTTACTACATTATAACATTGGTAATATTTGTTTTTATCACACCCCATGAAAGGCACGTGTCAGAACATGTTGTCGTTGCCAGGCATGTGGTTCCACAATCAAATTGTAAATATTTGACCTTTTTCAAATTAAAAAAATCCAAAAAATATTTCCTTGATGAATTCAAATAATTATTATTCTACATGGACTATAAATTACTCACATGTGTAATAACAAGAAATTGACTACATGTAGGAGGCCCTCGAATGATTATCTTATGCACTGCTGATAATGGTCAAGCAGATGGAAAGAGGCATAACAACAAGGATCTCATTGGAATATTTGATGTTCATTGTTGATGAACACTAAGTAGACTTAAAAATATTCAAGTCCATGTAGAAAGTGCCATTGGTATTCTGGGATTTCAATGAATATATCCATGAAGTTGAATCCAAACTCAAGGAAGATGAGCTCAACTACCAAACTTTATCCACTTAAGATCAACTCCAAGAGGTATATTCAATTGAATATGATATTAAAGTCGAAATGACTTCGAGAGATTATACAATATTAAACTGAAACTCTTTTATCTATATTGAAACTAATTTGAGTATCACCCCTGATAGTTTTGAATTTTCAGATTCATCCATATCATATTATACCCTAGAGGATGATGATGGATTAAAAATTTTACGTGTTGAGGAACATTTAGAGCACCCAGAAAACACTGAATATTTACTAGAGGGAGCACAAGAAGGGAAAGGTAATGTTGCACAAGTAGAAACAAATGAAGATGATATTCCATACTTTATCCTACCCCTGCCATGTAATTTGTTCAACATTACGAGGGGGGATCTGGGGAACTCTATCAATGGATTCCTCCTCATCATGGAAAAATAATTGTAGGATGGGAAGAAAAATATGTGGTGGTTCATTTCCAAGAAGATCATCCCACCATCATATTAGGGATAACAAACTAGAACTACCCATCTAGAGGTAATCAAAACCCAGGGCCCACCTGGGGGATTAAACCAAGATATATCCTTCTTTTTTCATCCTATTTCTAGTTTATTTTCTTTCAATAAATATCTTATGTTTTCTTTTCTCTTTTTTTCGAAAGTTTTCAGAGTGCATCACTTTTCATATTAACTCAATATTTCACCTCCAAACAGTTAGGTTGTACATTTCTTTTACACTTTCTTGTTATTGTGATTAATTTTAAATTTGACATAAATGTTACATCCATTTGAATACATTAATAAAACATCATCATTTATATGAGGGGGAGGGAACCTTTTTGGTTTAGTAGTTTCATTTGTTATCTCTTTTAAAAAAAGTGTGGTTTCAAATTTTTGTGTTCTTTTCAGTTTTTGATGTGTCTTTGAAATTTTGGAGTAGAAATGATTATCATTAAAAATTTTGAAACCCAAGTCAATGAGTGAACAAATTTATTCCATGAAACTAAGATTAAACGAATGCAGAAAATGGTTATTTTTCAAGTTCAATTCTTTGGGAATTTCATGAAAATTATATTGATTTTTTAATCTTATGACACATTCCACTATCTATATCTTTGAAATAACTTTCTTGTGTGGCTTCTGAACCATTTTTGTTATATTCTTTTCATTCACTACACTTCATGAGAGAACCTGAACCTTCTTTATTTAACATGAATTTTATTTATTACTTTCAAAACATGAGTATTTGAGGTACTTGTGTTTTAAATTATTGAGTCCTTTATTTGATTTTAAGACCCATTTTCAAAATATTGTTTTGTATTGAGGCTTACCTTGTACATTTAATCCTTTTATCCCTTATTATCCATGAACAACCTATTAGGTAAGCCACATTTCTAGCCAATTTTCCCTATCCAACCTGCTCTGGAAGGGAAATTTCATGATCCAGTTAAACATAAGTGTGGGGGATGTTTTCTTGTGTTGTGCAACCTCATATGGTGAATCTTTGGGTGGAAAATTAATTATTTAAGATATGTGTGTTCTGTTGAAAAATAATTTTGTTGAAAGTTGTGCCTTTTCGAGAGCTTTCATGACAAGAGAAGTTCTTCCTTTTCTGAAGCATCTGATGGAATATGAAAGCTGTGCCTTTTATGAAGATTCTAATGGAGGATGAAAGTTGTGCCTATTCTGGAGCATTGAAGAAAAATCATGATTGAGAAGATTGAAATTGTTTTTGCTGAAATGTTGAGATGTTTGAGCATTCCTTGGGTTTTCATGATGACGGAGATGAACTTCTATTAAAGGTAGTGAATAGGATACCATACTTGAATGAAAATTTGAATTGTGAAATTTTGTTTCAGAAAGAAGAAATCCCCCCTCATTCGGCCTCATATTTTTTTACATAAAAATACCACCAACTGAAAGACACAGAACAAACCTAAATAGTACCCATGATAAAAACCTATCCTTTACTCACATCATGTGAAGAATTTGGAATTTATCAATCCTATGGTGACCCTTGATTGGTTTGGGTGAGAAAAACCCTGTTAAAAATTGACATTTGTGAGAGGAGTGAAAATTAATGTGAGGTAGGTGTCTTATCTACATGAGATGAGAAATGAAGTGGAGATATAATAAATGATATAAATGGAGAAATTGAAATATTTTTTTAGGAGACATGATATCTTTTTCATTTATTGACTTGGAATTGGGAGATCTCATTGGCTTGTGTTTTGAATTTTCTTTGATTTGATTCTGATGTTTACTTGTCTGAGAGTCCAAGTGCTAAGTGTGGGGGAATTGATAGAGATAAAAATTTCTACATTTTTTATATGTATTTAAAAAATTTAACCCCCCCCCTCCAAATTCATCAATTTATGTTTAATTACATCAAATTTTGATTTATGGTATGTTTTGGGTAAAAATTGGAAAGTTTCCTAATTTTGGGAATTTAACAGATTTTATATGTTTTGTTAATTAGACCATATCTTTTATAATATAATCCCAATTTATGTGATTCATTTTTTTAGATAAATTGGAGATTTGGGGTACAATTATGTCTTCTGGTATATGATATAACTCGGCCATTAATGGACCTTAAAAATTCCATTAATGTGGAGAAATATTATAGACGACCATGTGGAATCCACGTCATCTAATCAATCATAAATTGGACTAAATAGATACAATAAAGGTTATTCTAATTGAAATGGTTATCCAAGTTAGACATTCATATCTTTGCATAATATCATATAGATTGACATTTATTAAGTCCGTTATTGGATGGGAAACGTTGAATGCATATTTTTGAAATCTCGCTATGAAATAGTCATCCTCAATAAATATTACATATATTTATCTATAACTGTCCCATAAATTTGATATTTTGAGGGGATAATGGAAATTTAATTTTCTGAATTATATAAGATGGTACCTTTGGGTGATTCAAGAATTCGGGGTGTCAAATAGGAACAAACATTCATAGGACAGAATCTGCTGGTCATTTTTTCTTCTTTTTTTTCCATAGTATTGTAATGCCTTCTCCTTCCCCATAAATCTCTATTAACCTTACCAAGGTGGGGTAAACATTTGATTGATTGGGTAGATTTTATATTTTTTAATGATTGAGTTAATTTACCTTACTGAATAATAATTCTATTTCGTTTCTGTAATGTTGTCTTCAATTTCTTTTATTGGGGTTTATTATCAAGTGCAATCAAATCTTCTTTTTGATTTTGTTATTGATTTTTACTTTGTTCAATTATCATTATCTCCATCCATTGGGTTTTTGTTTATATACGATGGAATAGACCTATTCTTAGTGGTGAAGTACTCGGTGATCGTTAGTACGTGTGAAAGTGGTGGGGGATTTTTTTTATTTCTTAGGATAAACAAGACCCAATCGGGTATTTCCCAAGTCAATTGAGGATATTTACTACAACACTCATGCACATGGACAAAGAGTAGACCAAACTTAGATCTTGGTAATTAATTCTCTCACCATCACCATTCTACCTAAGGAATGAGAGGAAACGATCATGGAATCTCACTTTAAACAGCATAACAGAATAGGTTAGAATAAAATAAAACAAGGATTACATTACAATTAGAAAACCAACCTCGACCTAATCACCCTTCTCATATCATAGTTTTCAATATTTTCTTCTGTTATTTTGTTTCATTCCATTTTTAATTAATTCATAGAAACCACCCATTTTTCTTTTAATTAAATGTGACAAACGTAATTGTTGTGCACTCTTCTCTGGAGACAATCTTGGATAACCACTTTACTATATTATAACATAGGGAATATTTTTTTTGTCACACCCCATGAAAGGAACGTGTCAAGACATGGTATTTTTGCTGGGGATATAGTGCGACAATCAAATTGTAAATATTTGACCTATTTCAAATTAAAAAAAACAAAGAAAATACTTCCTTGATGAATTCAAATTATTATTATTCTAAATTGACAGACAATTACTCACAGGTGCAAGAACACGAAATAGACTACCCCCGCAATGAAAGTTTAACCACATTGTGAAGGGGGGGGGTGATCTGGTGTAATCTCTCAATATATTCATCCTCAAAATGAACAACGAATTGCAAGATGGGAAGAAAAAAATGTGGTGGTTCATTTCCAAGAAGATCAACCCACCATCATATTGGGGTTAACCAACCAGAACTGCCCATCTGGAGGTATTCAAAACTCAGGGACCACTTGGGGGATTAAACCAAGATCTATCCTTATTTCATCCTATTTCTAGTTTATTTTATTTCAATAAATATCTTACGTTTTTTTCTTTTTTATGTAATTTTTCATAGTGCAACACTTTGGATATTAACTCAGTATTGCACTACCAATAAGTTAGTTTGTACCTCCCCTTTACAATTTCTATGTTATTTTGATTCATTTTAAGTTTTAACAACATGTTACATAAATTTGAATTCATTGAGAACACTTCATAAATTAAGTGTGGGGGGGACCTTTTGGGTTTAAGATTTTTATTCATTGTGTATTTTTTTAAAAAAAATTGCGTGTTTTCAAATTTTTGTGTTTTTTTTTTCAGTTTTTGATGTGTTTTGGAAATTTTGGAGAGGAAATGATTATCATTACAATTTTTGAAACCCATGTCATTGAGTGATCCAATTTATTCCATGAAACTGAGCATAAATGAATGTTGAAAATGATTTTTGTTTCAAGGTAAATTCTTTGGTAATTTCTTGAAAAGTACTCTGATTTTTGAATCTTATGCCCCATCCCACTGTCTATATATTTGAAATCACTTTACTCTAAGGATTATAAACCATTTTTTTTATATATTTTTTCATTTACTGAACTTCTTGAGAGAACCATTCCATGATTTCTTTAACTATAATTTGATTTATTCCTTTCAAAATATGTGGGTTTAAGGTACATGTGTTTTAAATGATTGAAGCATTTATTTGGTTTTAAGAACATTTTTCAAAATAATATTTTTTATTATGGCCTACCATGTAAATTTAATCTGTGTATCCCTTAGAAGAAATGAATAGCCTGTTAGTTTAGCCACATTATAGGCCAATCTTCCCTATCCAACCTCCATTTTATGTGAAATTCAATGATCATATTGAACTTATGTTTGGGAAAAGTTGCCTTGGGTTGTGCTACCTCATTTGGTGAATCTTTGGGTGGAAAATAAATTATTTCTGATATGTTTGTTCTTATGAAAAATTATTTTTTTTGAAATTTGTTCCTTTTCTAGGGATTTAATGAAAAATCATGATTGAGAAGATTGAAATTATTACTGCTGAAATGTTGAGATCATTGAACATTCTTATATTCTTCAGGATGATTGTGGCATCCCGCCTTTTTATTACATAACTATTCATAACATTTTACATAAAGAGGATCTATAATGTCTAGTGTCTTGGAAATCATGAACAACAAAACTTGAATACAACATAAAACATACATCTAAACCACTTGTTGGGCTTCATCATAGGTTCATCCTACGTAGAACTACATCATCTCATATCCTGGAGACATACATAAATGGAAAGGGTGAGAAGAAGGCCCAGTAAGGGTAAACATGGGAATCAATGTTCTTGTGATATAAATAAGAACTTGAATACAACATAAAGACATGAGTAATTGAAGTCTAGATATATCATAATGAAAAGAACTTGAATACAACATAAATACATGAGCAATGGAAGTATAGGAATACCATAATGATAAAAACCTGAAACATAACTTGAATATGTGGATACAACATTTCATTTAGACATTAATGAACACATCACCAAGGTCCATCCCCAAGGTGTCATAAACATTACCAAGGTTATTCACCAAGGTATCATGATACTTGTCATCTCTAGAGATTAAATCTTTACCCAATGCATTGAAG
Source organism: Viscum album (assembly GCA_963277665.1). Taxonomy (NCBI): domain Eukaryota; kingdom Viridiplantae; phylum Streptophyta; class Magnoliopsida; order Santalales; family Viscaceae; genus Viscum; species Viscum album. The sequence continues at coordinate 1,016,337,462 of OY728133.1, read as the reverse complement.
CGCTATCAGGGTACAACCTTAATATGTATTCAATTTCATGTGAGCCACATAGATTATAATCAAACATTTCATAAATAACCCATGGAGAATAAAAGAAAGGGGTTTCATTTCAAGATCATGATGTTTTAAAAGTTCTTAAAAAAATAAGGTCATTATGCCAATTATAACCCATGGAAAGGGTGTGAGGGTTATATGTATGTCAATTCGAGAATCAAGTACATCATCTTTATATATTTATGTACACCAAAAGAAACAAAATAGGTTTGGGTATTCACAGAAATAAAACTAGAGAATTTCTGGAGAGAAAGAGATAAAAATTTTGAGATGAAATTCCTGCAACATAACAACTATATAACATGCTTCTAGAAAACATTGAAAAGAGAGGAGAAAAGGGTCAAAAAATCATAAATAATTCATAATACATTATGTGTACTGAATAAGTCCATGTTATGGATATTTTAATGACATAACACATGAAACAGGATCATGAAAAAAATAGAAGATGTGATTTCTTTTACGAATAATTCGGCAGCCTAACAACGTCACTTAAAATTTAAGAAAACAAATTAATGAAACAAGAAAGGTTATCTATAAAATTATACCTGAAATGGATAGTAATGAAAAAATATAAGAACATACCCTCAACAAAAAGAGATGGAAACTAGAATACACAATATAAAGGAAGTAATGGCTTAAAAGAAGAGGGTGAAAGAATCCATTACCTTGAAGAGTAACTTCGAAATCTTCAAGGTCGGGACCTTGGGAGGCTTGAGGGAACCTTGGGAGGACTCCATGGGGAAAAGAGACCATATCTACGTTGGGGATGATTTGTAAATGAAATAAATGAGGGAAATGCTTGGTTTTTATAGGAGAAGTGAGGGGACAAAGCATTAATTGCCATGGGACACCTCATTGGTGGTATTGGAAAACCCATGGGCTTTCCCATCGTACATTCCCATGGTATTGGACACTTGGGACACCACATACCTTATCTTACTATTCATAGGTCAACCAGAATTATTGCATAATTATTACATCTTTAATGATGTCATTAAAAACCCGAAACTCAAAAACTGTATTTTCACTATTCACCAAAAATTCAACATTCTTAGAGAACTCCCACAATTTCACCTTCACCAAATATTGATGCTATGATTATAAAAATGAATTCTACATTATGAAAATAATTTTCAAAATAATTTTAATTTATTTTTTAATTAAAACACTATTCACTGAAAATTCAAATGTTTCATAAAAATCCCAAAAATTCACCTAAACCAAATATTGATGCTCTGATTTCAAAAAATGAACTCCATTTTATGAAAATAATTTTCTAAATATTTTTAATTTAATTTTTAAATAAAAAACACTATTCACCCAAAAAAAATAAATAATAACCAATAATTTCTGAAATAATTATTTACCTATATTATTGAATCGCATTACTTAATCATGGTGCCTAAATTATATTAATACTTTCTTAAGTGATGTTACTTAATCCATTTGGTCACATTACTAATCATAAGCATAAAATCACTATAAATAAGTTATTATTCACCAAAAATTATGTTGATCTTATTAGACTATAAATTGTTTACTGGACAGAAATGTAGAAGAACATTTTTTGAAAATCACTACACATTATTAATTAGTTAAGGTTTGCATAAATATTTTTAAAATAACTTTTTTCTAAAATTCATAAATAATATGCATAATATATTTATCCAGACATTTTAAATTCACAAACTTCACCATCTGAAGAAATATAATTTTTATTTAAATCAAAGGATTACAAAAGGCAGTTATTGTCTCGTTACATAGCCCCTTATTACACCAGCTTAGGACATAAGAGTAAGGTGTGTTAGGGTGATATAATCTTGGGGAAGATCGACCAACATTTCCCAAGTAGTGATTTTTATTATCTTGAACTTTTCGCGAAGGCGATTCTGTTCCCGCTTTACACGATAAAGTTCATCTTGGGTTTGGTCCAGAGTAAAGCCCAATGGTGATGCCTCTTTCCCAAGTTCCATCATATGGGCTTCGATCGACCCGAGACTGCTGGATGGGGCCATCAAATCTTATTTCTATATTAATTAATCAAGATCACTTGTATTTATAGACAATAATCGCAACATTTAGTTTCTTGCAGTCATATTGACTAACAGTCATATAATAGTCAAAACCCAATGGTCATATTTTAATTATACTCATTTTGTTAAATGAAATAGTTTTGTTGAGTATAAAATTAAATAACACACAAACCTAGGAATCATAATTTATTCAAAATTTCAGGTTTTTACAATCTTCCCCCCTTAAGAAATTGTGTCCTCACAATTTTAAAATTGGGCCTGGAAATTTTGTTGAAAGTCCCATATCGGAAAAAGAGTCATTAAAACTATTACCTTAAAAGAATGAAAGGGAAGTAAAAAATGCTACCCGAGTTAACCCATAATATGATTCGTGTAGGAAAACATGGATATGGAAGAGAAAACAAAGGGTCATATTCTGATAGAGAGTGATAGAAAACTTTTTTAGGAAAAATTTAACCACAAGAAGATCAAAATCTTAAGATGTGTTAAATGGTCTTTGATTACCCAATAGGAAATGTAAACCAATAACGTTTTTTTACATTCTTTTTCATAATTTTGAAGAATTCATTTACTACATAGAATAAAAACATAAGGAAATATAAATACCTTCAAGGAGAGTTTCATCCGTTAATAAGTTTCCACCAAGACTAGTCTTTTCTCCAAACAATGAGAATTCAAAAAGAATTGGTCTCATCAAGAGCACAAGGATCATCTTCTAGAGAATCACTTTATCCACAAAAGAATAACTATATTTTTCCCTTGTCTTTAGTCATCAAATAAAACTAAAATAGTTAGTATGAGATCATATAATCCCCAAAAAGGATAATACATTATAAAAAGAAATATGAATATTAATCTCCAAAATTCAACAAAAGTACCCAATGTTCTAGAAATACCATTCAATACACAACCATCCTTAAAACTCTTTAGAATAATCCAAACTAATATTGGAACCCAAAACTCAGAAGGATTTAATCCCATAGTCTTCCCTAATAAATATTAACATTAATCTCCAAATATCATCGACTATAATTAAAGTCTCATACTAAAGTGTAATTAACCTATTCACATATTCTCTATTCTAGGTTCATCATTTTATAGAAATAACCCAAATCACCATATGTCCGCAATAAATAAATAAATTCAACAATTTCCCCCCAATTTAAATCCTATTCTATTTTATTTCCCTTAGGCACATAGTACTCCATAATAGAAAACATCGTCCAAAATAACCTTTATAATTTAATCAACCAATAATTTTACTATACAAAGGATATCCATTTGATAAAACATAAGTTTCAAAAATAAATTTATTCTTGATCCATAAAAATAGAAGGTGCATTAGTCAGCCCGAAGGGAATAACAAAAAACTTATAATGCTCACATTTTGATTGGAAGGAAGTTTTTGGAATATCATCATTCTTTACCCTCTATTGATGATAACCAGAATGAAGATCAATCTTAAGAAAGAATTGAGCCCCATGAAGTTGGTCAAATAAGTCATCAATTCTTGGAAAGAAGGTATTTTTTCTTCACTGGGATCCCATTATGTTCTCTATAATCAATGTATAGCTTCATCGACCCATCCTTCTTCTCCACAAAGAGAATCGGTACTCCCCAAGGAGACACACTTGGTCGGATAAACCCATTCTCCAAAAAATCTCGGAGTTGTTTCTTTAATTCCTATAGCTCCACATTTTATATCCTATAAGGGGTATTTGACATCTAATGCGATCTAGGTATGAGTTAAATGGATAAATCTACCTCTCTTTCTAGAGGGAGGTCTAGGTAGCTCATCAGAAAATACATCATTGTATTCCTAGACGATGGGGACATTTTGGAAAATAATAAATCCCTCATGGGAAAATTATTTCATTTACGAATCTTTCAACTAAAAAGGATTTTATGTCTTAAAATTTATATCTTAGAAAAATAAATTTTTCTATAATTCCTTCATAATTATTCATAATAAGCTTGTGATTAACCAAACATATCCCCCAGGAGTGTCGTAACCAATAGTGTAGTATGGCCCATTGTGGTGTACCAGTTCTCGATCGAGTTTAGCTCAATGCGGTGTTTTTGGGTTTTACCCCTATGTACATATGCTCTAGAGACACCTCTGCCTGCTCGTATAAAGATAGGGTTTTATTTTCTTGATAAAAAACTTACTCAATACTCAGCAAAATACCAGGAATATTTCTTATATTTAAACTTTTCTATTGGGTTATTCTTAATTTTTTCATATCTTAATTTCCAAAAATAACTAAACTATCCTTTGATACCAACAGTGGCATCCCGCCTTTTTAGTATATAACTTTTCATTACATTTTACTTAAAGAATATCTTAAAAGTCTAGTGTCTTGGAAATCAGGAACAATAAAACTTGAATACAACATAAAACATTCTTCTAAACCACTTGTAGGGCTTCATTATAGGTTCATCCTACGTAAAACTACTACATCTCATATCCTGGAGACATACATCAAAGGAAAGAGTGAGAAGAAGGACCAGTAAGGGTAAACAAGGGAATCAATGTACTTGTGATATCAATAAGAACTTGAATACAACATAAAGACTTGAGCAATGGAAGTATATGCATATCATAATGAAAAGAACATGAATACAACATAAAGACATGAGCAATGGCAGTATAGGAATATCATAATGAAAATAACTAGAAAAATAACTTGAATATGTTGCTACAACATTTCATTTAGACATTCAGGAACATATCACCATGGTCTATCCCCACAGTGTCATAATAATTACCAATGTTATTCCCCAAGGTATCGTGAAACTTGTCATCTCTTGAGATTAAATCATTACCCAATGAATCAGAGTGCACTCAGGGCACACCCTTAATATGTATTTACTTTTATGTGATCAGCATATATCATAATCATTCATTTCATAAATAGCCTATGGAGAATAAAAGAAATGGCTTTCATTTCAAGATCAAGACGTTTTAAAAGTTCTTAAAAAAATAAGGTCATTATGCCAATTATAACCCATGGAAAGGGAGTGAGGGTTATATGTATGTCAATTCCAGAATCAAATAAATCATCTTCATATATTTATTAACACCTAAAAAAATGATATAGGTCTGGGAATTCACATAAATATAACAAGAGAATTTCTGAAGATAAAGAGATAGAAATTTTGAGGCGAACTTTCTGCTGCATAACGACAATATAACATGCTTTTAGAAAAAATTCAAAAGAGTGGGGACAAGGGTCACCCACTCATAAATAATTAATAATACAGTATGGGTACTGAATAAGATAATGGTATAGTTATTTTAATGACATACCACATGAAAAGGAATCATGAAAGAAAAGAGAAGATTTGATTTCTTTTAAGGGAAATTCAGCAGCCTAACGGCGTCGCATAAAATTTAAAAAAACAAATTGATGAGAGAAGAAATAGTCTCTCTACAATTAGACATGAAATGGAAAGTAAGGATAACATATAAGAACATACCTCCAACAAAAAGATATGGTAACTAGAAGACAGAATATAAAGGAAGTCATGTCTTAAAAGAAGAGGGTGAAAGAATTCCTTACCTTGAAGAGTAACTTCGAAAGCTTGATGGTCGGAACCTTGGGAGGATTGAGGGAACCTTGGGAGGACTCCTTGTGGTAAAGTGACCATAAATTCATTGGGGTGGATTGGTAAATGAAATGAATGAGGGAAAGGCTTGGTATTTATAGGAGAAGTGAGGGGACGAAGTATTAATTGCCAAGGGACACCTCATTGGTGGTATTGGAAAACCATGGGCTTGCCCATGGTATTTTCCAATGGTATTGGCCACAAGGGAAACTTAATATATTATCTTACTATTCATAAGTCGACCAGAATTATTTCTAATTATCACATCCTTAATGAAGTCATTAAACACCTGAAACTCAAAAACTGTATTTTCACTATTCACCGAAAATTCATCTTTCTCAGAAAAATCCCAAAATTTTACCTCAAACAAATATCGATGCTATGATTTCAAAAATGAATTCCATTTTATGAAAATGATTTTCTAAATATTTTTAATTTGATTTTTTAATAAAAACACTATTCACTGAAAATTCAACTCATTTCGAAAATCCCCAAAATTCACCTTAACCAAATATCGATGCTCTGATTTTCAAAGTAAAATCTATTTTATGAAAATATTTTTATAAATATTTTTAATTTAATTTTTAAATAAAAACACTATTCACCCGAAAAACTAATACTTAAACAATAATTTATGAAAGAGTTATTTACCTATTTTATTGAATCACGTTGCTTAATCAATGTGCCTAAATTATATTAATACTTTCTTAAGTGAATTTACTTAATCCATTTGGTCAAATTATTAATCATAAGCATCAAATTACTATTCATAATTTACTATTCACCAAAAATTAAGTTGATCTTATTAGACTCCAAATTTCTTACTAGACATAACTGTAGAGGACCATTTTTTGAAAATCATTACAAATTATTAATTATTTAAGGTTTATATAAATATTTTTTAAATATCCTTTTTCTAGAATTCATCAATAATATGAATACTATATTTATCCAGACATTTGAAAATTCACATACTTCACCATACGAAGAAATAAAATTTTTTATTTAAATCAAATGATTACACAAGGAAGATATAGTCTCATTACATATCCCCTTATAACACCAGCATAGGACCTAAGAGTAAGGTGTGCAAGGGTGATAGAATCTTGGGGAGGCTCGACCAACATTTCATGAGTAGTGATTTCTATCATCTTGAACTTCTCATAGAGTCGATTTTGTTCCGGCTTCACACGATAATGTTCGGCTTGGGTTTTTTCTAGAGCAAAGCCCAAAGGTGTTACCTACTTCCGAAGTTCCATCATATGTGCTTTGATCGGCCCGAGGCTACTGGATGGGGCCATCAAATCTTCTTTATATATTAATTAATCAAGATCACTTGTATTTATAGACAATAATGGCCAAATTTAGTTTCCAACGGTCATATTGAGCAATGGTCATATAACAATTGAAACCCAATGGACATTATTTATTTATAATCATTTTATTAAATAAAATATTTTTGTTGAGTATAAAATAAAATAACACACATTGTTAGGAAACAAAATTTAACCAAAATTTAGGGACTTTACAATGATGGTTCCAAATTTCTACTAAGGGGAGTGAATAGGATACCATAGTTGAGTGAAAATTAGAATTGTGCAATTTTGTTTCAAAAAGAGCCAAACCCTACTCATTCAGCCTCAAATTGTTTTTACAAAAAAATACCACCAACTTAAAGCCACAGAACAACTCTGGAAAGTCCACATGATAAAAACATGTCCTCGACTCACATAGGGTTTAGAATTAAGAATTTATCAATCCTATGGAGACCCCTGCATGGTTTGGGTGGTAAAAACCTTATTAAAAATTAACATTTTTGAGATGAGGGAAAATTAAGGTGAGGGAGGTGTCATGTGTGCATGATAGGAGAAATGAAGTGAAAATATAATAAATAATATAAATAGAGAACTTTAAATAGTTTTTTTATGAGGCATGATATCTTTTTGTTTCTTGGAATGGAATTGGTAGATCTCATTGGCATGTGTTTTGAATTTGATTTGATTTGATTCTGACGTTTTCTAGTCTGGGAGTCCAAGTGATAAGTGTGGGGGAATTAATAGCGTTAATATTTTGTACATTTATTATATGTGTTTCAAATATATAAACCCCCCAAATTCATCAATTTATGATTAATTACATCATTTTTGGATTTATGGTATGTTTTGTGTTAAAATTGTAAGGTTACCTAATTTTGGGAATTTAACATATTTTATATGTTTTGGTAATTCAACGATAACATTTATAATATAATCTCAATTTATGTGATTATTTTTTTAAGAAACCTGTAGTTTCAGGATACAACATTTCTCGTAGGATATGATATAATTCAGCGATCAAGTGACCCTAAAAATCCATTAAGGTGGAGAAAGATTTTGGATGACCATGTGGACCCCACATAAGTTAATCAATCATAAATCGGTCATAAAATCATTAATGAAGGTGATTCCAATTTTAATGGTCAGACAAGTACGATATTCATATCATTGTAGAGTATCATGGAGATTGAGATTCATTTAGTTAGGTATTGTATGTGAATTATTGAATGGTGATTTTTGAAATCTCGCTGAGAAAAGGTCATCCCCAATAAATATTACATCTCTTTCCCTATAACCGTCTAATTAATTTGAGATTTTGATGAACGAAAGGGAATTTTATTTTTATAATTATATAAGAAGGTACCTTTAGGTGATTCAATAAGGAGGGGTACCAAACAAGAGAAAACATATAGAGGACAGAATTTGCAAGACTGTTTTTCTTCTTTTCTTTTTTTCTTTTAAATAGTTTTATAATGACTTCTCCTTCCACATCAATATCAATTAACATTACAAAGGTGGTGTAAAAATTTTAGTGATTGGAAAAGGGCATGTTCTGTATTTTTTAATTCTTGAGTTCATGTACTTTAATGAGTAAAAATTCTATATCTTTTCTTTAATGTTGTTTTCAATTTCATATAGAGGGTTTTATTATCATGTGCGATCTTATTTGATTTTTGATTCTATTATTGATTTTTTCTTTCATCAATGATCATTATCTCCTTCCACTATGTTTTAGTTTATATACAATGGAATAGAACAATGCCTAGTGGTGAAGTACTCGGCGATCGACAGTACGTGTTAACATGGTGGTGAATGTTTTTGATTTCATGGGATAAACAAGACCTGATTGAGTATTGCCCAAGTAAATTGAGGATATTTACTACAACTCACATGCACATGTAATGAGAGTAGACCAAACTAATATTTGGTATGGAATTCTCCCCCCATCACCATTCGACCAAAGGAGTGATAGGAAACAATCGTGGAATCTCATTTTAAACAATATAGTAGAAGAGGTTAGAATAAAATAAAACAAGGATAGAATTACAATTTGAAAACCAACCCCGACCTAATCACCATTTCCATATCATAGTTTTCAATATTTTCATCTGTTAATTTATTTCATTCCATTTTTAATTATATCTTAAAAACCACCCATTTTTTCCTCTAATTAATAGTGACTGACATATTTGTTGTGCACTCCTCTATGGAGACAATATAGGTTAACCACTTTAATACATTTGAACTTAGGTAATACTTGTTTTTGTCACTCTCCATGACTGGAACATGTCTGATATGCAGGGGGTGAAAGGGGTCATGGGTGTGCATGGGGGGTGCAATGGGGGTGTGCAGTAGGGGTGGTGCAAAGGGGTCTAGTAGTGGAGGGGGTGTTAGGGGTGTGTAGTGGGGGAGTGTAGGACCGCAAGGGGTGCAAGGGGGTGTGTGCAAGGGGACCTAGGGGTGTAAGGGGGATGTGCAGGGTGCTGAAAGGGATGTGTAGCGGTGAAGGGGGTCTATGTATGGGGTGTTTGTCTAGGGGGTGGGGGCTGCTATCTCGGGGGTGTCTCTCCAGGGGAAGGGGGTCTATCCATGGGGGACTATGAGGGGGGTTGTCCAGGAGGGGGGTGTCTGTCGAGTGGGTGGGGGTGCTGTATAGGGGATGGGGGGTCTGTCCACGGGGTTTCCAGGAGAGGGTGTCCATGAGGGGGTGCAGTGGGGGTGTCGAGTATGAGTGGTGAAAGGGGTGTGCAGGTGTGCAAGGGGGTGTGTGCAAGGGGACATGGGGTGTTCAGGGGGGTGCAAGGGGTGGTGGGGGGTGCAAGGGGGGATGTGCATGGGTGCAAGGGGGAATGGGTGTGTAGGGGGTGTAAGGGTCTAGCACCGGATGAATGGTTCTTGTTTTTTATGAAATGTGCGATTCAAAATAGTGGTTATAGGTCTATATCTATGATTGGGAACCGTGGCTATAGATGATGAGTTATTTTAACCTATGCCATGATTTTCAAAGATTTGCTATAGGGGGTAGCCACAGATTGAACCATTTCTAAACCTATAGTCACAACAATATTAGCCATAATTTTTTTTCCAATAACCTTGGTTTAAAACCATGTCTATAAAATTATCATATAGTAGTGAATGGGAATGGAACTAGTTGTTCATGAGTACTTGTGAATTTTCATCTCCACGAACCTATCTAATTTTTTTTTTCATAACAGTATCTCATGAATGGTTGTAATAATTGAATTAAAATGAATATGTAATATTAATTACATATTAACAATTCCATGTTTAAAATATATCAATTATGTTCTTACATTACATGTTCATAAAAATGATAATGATGATGATGCATACGTGTGAACTAACATCTCCACGAAGTGACGTGTCTCATTTTTATTCATTATATCACTTTTTATGATATATATATATATATGTATATTTAAATGAGTAATACTATATTAATTATTTTTTTATCATTAAATAATGATAAAATAATACTTATCTTCTTTCCATAATGATGAATGAAAAATGGAAAATGTTACTCATGTGTACGTACGAGTTATCATCTCTATGATTATAACGTTGTTCATTTTTTATAACCGGACTCATGGTTTGATTTAATGGTACTATTTATGTATAAAATTTATAATAATGTGGTGAATATTATTTGGGAGATGAATTACTTATGAACACATGTAATAGTGACATCAAACCATGTTCATTTTCGACATAAGTATCAAATATTGAAAAATTTTCTAACATGAAATCATATAATTAACTAAATATTATAATATGGTAATTATTGATATAAAATGATTAATAAACATTAAAAGGGTCATATGAAAGTCAAAATTCACCCAATTTTATTATTTAGTAATAACAAAGAGCATACATGATGAATCAAACTGAAGGTAAGGGACTTCATCTCAATCTGTTTTCATTGAGGCATACTTCGATGTTATATAACACCTTATTTTATAAGGTCTATAATCAGCCCCTTTAATTTTTAATCAATTCCAATTTTTTCAAAAGGAATATTTTTATACAAAACATTTTAATTTCCTTACAAAATGATAAATGTATTATTTTTTATGTATGCGGTGATAATGGTTTCTCCACCCGCGTATCAGTTTTTTGAAATTTGGATTTCTCTATACGATTTACTATTTTTAATAGGAAATAAACCCCTTATTCCCTTTTTGTGTGTTTTGGTACTGAAATGGATTTGAAAGTAGATTGACTATTTAAATATCTTGAAATTATTTTATCTGATTGCAAAATTAAATTTTATGAGTCAATAGTTAATAATTTCAATCTTTTATGGGTTATGATTATGTAATGGTACTTGTATATTTGATGGGTGTTTATGTGATAAACCAATGACGGGTTGTTTTGTGATAAAACAAATATAGTTGGTTCCATGATAAACCAAGGATGGGTTGTTACATTATATATTGTAATGCATTGGGCATGGAAGTCATCTTCATGGGTATTTTATTTGTAAGATTGATATGTGTGGATATTAACCGCATGGTTAATCTATTTAAGTATGATTATATCTAAAGTTACTGTATATATGTTATATGTTTCATTATATGGGGTTTAAGGTAATATTATTATTAAAAACTGGTAGGCAATTAGAATATATTCGATGAATTGTATTTACTACTTCTTAATGGTGAAAAGTATTACATTATAATAAAGTATTCATGGTTTACATGTTTTCAAAAGATTAACAGTTTTCTTTATTTATTTATCCCTTACCAAGATTTTTATTCTCATCCTGATTTTTGAAATTTTTTTCATAGGATTTAAAGAATAATAGAGTCAAGAATGGAATCAAAGAGAAGTTGTGATGTTTTCAAAGGAAATGAAACAATATTTCTTAAAAAACATTATTTGTCTTATGAAAAAAGGAAAGTGAGTAGAAGTGTCTACTTTATAATATTTGATTTGTTATATATGAGTTATGGACTAATTCAATAATGATATAAAATTTAAAATATCCTTAATGTGAAATAAATTCAAATTATTAACATAACTAAATATTAAGTGGAGTTTTTTTGGGGCCTTACAATTTGTATTCGAGGAACATTGTAGATGACTTTAGGGATTTTGAGTTTTTGGTTAAACATATGGGAAGTTTCTATGCCTATTATTTTAGTTAAATACTTCTTCAAAAAAAATTTTAGATTGAGGATTGTCAGCATAAAATGGAAACATGTGGATCTCAAACAACAATACTCTCTTTTCATGATGACTTTCTTGGAATAATTAATAATAATTCTTGTTTGGATTATTCTGAAATATTATCCTAAACACAAATATCTTGCGTACAATTGTTTGAGATATCAAAAACCTCTTATATACCTCTAAACCACCATAGATCATGGGTTTTTTTTAATAAAATAATCTTTTTTCTAATATTCACATATTTTAAATAATTAAAAAATTTATCAATTAATTTTAGGATATTTCATTTTATCATTGGATTTTGATGAATATTTTGATTTTGAAAATTCTACAAAAGATAGAGACCCTTGTGTATCCAATTTATACTTTCTTTTAAAATATAGTCTTTTATCACAAACTTATGGTATTTTAAAAGGACCATTGATAGAATTTTTCAAGTAATAATTGGCCAAAATGGTTATAAAAATAACATTTTATCAGATGTATTGAAATTATATGTCATACATTATTATTTTCCAATCATTTTTTGGTGAACACCCATATGACCAAAGTTGTACAAGGTGTATTTGGTTGATTAAAGCAAGTTATTTTAAATAATATCTAAATCGTTGTTTCAATTCATGATGCTTCTATTAATGTGAACAAATTGACAATGAAATAAGGTAGACACCATGTTCAAGGTACGATGTTCTTTGTTTTGGGAATAGATATATTAAATCATATGGAGGTTAAATATAAAATTTCAACATATATTAGACTACATGTATTAAGATGATGTGGCCATTAAGAATTTGGATGAAAATGAGAGTTATAATACAACCTTTGAGGTTTAAACATGTCATGGTTATTTTTCGTTATATAAAAAGGGAAAACATGCAAGATGGCTGACAACCCGTCCTGTCTGGCATGACCGCATGAATCGCACCGACAACTAAATGGTGATAAGTGTAAATATCCAACCACTATCCTATATTAAGTCCCTATATTGTATGAAATTTTCCTATTTAGTTAAATGAGTATAGGGAATAACAATAATTTGATCTTGGGAACATATTTTTTGTCAAATGTATATCATTGGTACTAGAAATGATTTTGGGATTAAGTGATATATGTTATTTTGGAAGAAGTTTACTATTTTGGGAACCCTATATGACTAAAAAAAATAGAATAATATAGAATTTTTTTTGAGGTATAATGGATAATTTATATTTTTGAAGAATATAGGATTTTAATTGTGCACTAATGAGGAATTATGTTACTTATGGAAAGATTTACCTATCTTGGAGATTTTGTGATTTTGGTGTGAGACATTAAGAGTGATCGACGTTAATTGGAGATAAATGATAAAATTTATCTTAGAAGACTACGTAATAAAATTAAAATGAATTTTTTGTTTCAATATTATTTTGGATTATTTTAAAGAATTTTAAGGATAATTATTTATTAAGTGGTCTATGTTGATGTTTTGGTATTATAATTTAAATCTGGAGATTAAATGTAATTTTTTCATCATCCAATGGTTATTTATCATTATAGAATTATTTTATCTTATCCTAACCATATTATTTTTAGTTAATTATTCACTTTAGGATAAATAAATAGTCAATATTTTGTGGGTTTTGTGATTCAATATATGTTTATTCATCTTGACTACCCATCATTTGGAGAAAAAGATGAGTTTATAGTGGAAAATGATTAAGGGATGAAATTATAATTTCCAAGTAAGTATCTATCATTAATGTTATAGTCTTAGTAGAAAATGTATTCCATATTTCAATAAAAATGATCATAAAACAAATTTTTTTCCATTTTATTTTCCTACTATAATGTAAAATAACATTTAACCCATCACAAATTTGGGGTTTTGTGACTGTTAACTTTCTCCTAACCATTTTTTCTATCATTCTCCATCAAAACAAGATTGTTAGATATTCATTCATATACATGTTTTTCAACATGGAATCCTATTATGTGTATATTGAGTGACCTTTTTAATTCAATTCCATTTTTTAAATTGGATGTTTTATTGAAGCTTTTTTTATATTGGATTTCAATGAAGTAATTTTGATAATTAATGTCTTAGTTAGCAAGCATGAAATTCAATATTATGAAGATGAAATTTATAAAGGGGGGGGGGGTGGATGTAGCATCCTTATTCATTATAGAATATAAAATTTCCATATTTATTAATATTTATGAATTAGATAGTAATTTTACTTTAAAAAGAATGTTATTTCTGATTTCTTACCCAACACACAACAATGGGTTTCACTATAATCTCACGTCCCACACAAGACTGGGTCATACCAAAAAGTAATATATTCTTGACAATATTATTGCAAGTTTTCATTGTCCAATAGTTGTTATAATGGTGAGAATGAATGTTATTAACTAAATTAAAAAAATAATGTTTACAAATTTTTATATATTGATTCACTGGTTATAAAATTATTTAGAAATGAAAATAAAAACCAACTTTATATAAAAGAGGTGTTTTTATGAAAAACTATTTAAGTCTGAATAATTTTATTTATAAAATAATAAAGGCATCCTTTTAGTTTATATTAATGAAATATAAATTAAATATCTTGTTTATAATTCTTCTTATATGTTTTCTAGACAAAATAATCGAATGAATTTAATTTTATGAATAAGAGGAGTATTTTTCTAGAAAAGAATTTTTACCACCTTTTGATGGAAAATGATTTTCTAAATATATATTTCTCATTTTTATAAGTTATATTGGGAAAATAAATTTATTATTTATAATCAAGATATAAAAATTTAATTTTTTTTGGTATTTTTTTGGAAAAAATTCATATTTTAATGAGTAGTACAAAATAATGCATTTTAATTTAAATGTAACTTTTAATCTAAATTATTTATATTGAAGGAATTATTATATTAAGTGGTTTTAGGCGGTAATTGAATTATTTTCTTATTAGTTAATCCAATTTAGTTTATTGGATCATTTTTCTAATTAAAATTAAATACGAAATCTATGTAAAGTTTTGAATGTTTTACTTAGAAACTCTATTTTCTTGATCTGTTAACGACATTAGTGTTAAACCTAATTTAACATAATATGTGAACTGAATTTTCAAAAGAAAAAAACATGGTTTTACTTATATTGACAAATATATCCCAATATAGTCAAAATAAATTTTGGTGAATGCTTATATTAGTATCTTATTTACCACGGTTAATGATAAATAGGGTAATTAAAGGTAAAATTAATATTATAAAATTATAAAATTACCCTAACACATTTAATAATGCTATTATAAAATTTAATTGTAGGATCAAAATAACATTATAGATTATCAATATACAAGAGGGGGGGTGAATTGTATACTTCTAAAAATTTCATTAAACAAAGAAAGATCTATTTTTAACAAAATTAAACTAAGAAAATTCACAACACCTCTAACACCAATTAAACGATTGGGTCAAAGTATGAAGTTACTAACTTCTTGTTCTATACACTTTCTTAAATCTGGAAAGTGATTTTGAAAAATCAGTTCTGGAAATATGGATGCGGAAATTGAAACATAACCAAAGTTTACAATATGAGATTCTTCCTTAAAGCGTATAGAATCTAAATTAATCAGAGTACAAGTGTAAGGAAATATAAGAAGGTTATACTTTCCTTACAATACAAAATGCAGTGGAAAAACTTGTAACAAAAACAAGTAACAAGATATAAATATTTTAACTCGAAGAGATGGGTATCCAACAACCTTGGATAAAGGTCCCTTGATTTATACATTTAGGAAAGTATGTCTTACCCACACCCCGGTAAGCCCTCGATACGATGATCGGAGTCTCTGTCTTGATATCCCCGTAAGCCCTCATCCTCAAGGTAGTTGGAACCTCTACCTTCCCCAGCAAGGAAGCCCTCTAACTTCAAGGCAGTCGACACCTCTGTCTTCCTATCCCTGGATGCCCTCAAATGTAATCACCAACATTCAGAGTCGCAAGAAGCAATCTGAACGAGCTGTTCAGTATGCACAAGGCATAAAAATCTTTTCTCTCTAGAAATCACCTTAACTGCGTGTGGTCTCTAGATTGATCAACATGGTCAATATTGAGCTCTTTCAAATGAGCTCATATTTATGGGCTCGGTTGGAACGGTCAGCTTCTTCCCCCAACGGTCACATTTTCCTTAAATTTCGGACGGACCTTCACACATGTCACTCAACCAATGGTTAGTTAGAAACAGAATGGATGACATCATTTTATAACAAAACATGTGTAATTTAAGGCATGACAGCGTTTTATACTGAAACGATTGTATGCATTAGAACAACTATAGTTCGGAATGTATGAAAATAAAAGTTCAGAGTCTAACCAAATTAGAATTCGGAGACTATAATAAAAAGATATTCAGATTCTATTTTTTAGGAATTTGGAACATGAATTCTGTAGAAATCCAGAGTCTGGATTCATCAGAATTCAGAACCAGAACTTACAATGTTCGGAGTCAGAGTTCATGGGAATTCGGAGTCAGAACTCATAAGAGTTCGGATCCTGAATTCAGAGAACCTGGAGTCAGAACTTAGAAATGTTCGTAATTAGAATTCGTAGTCGAACTACATGAGAGTTCGTATCCATAATTTGGAATGGAACTTCATTAGAGTTCGTATCCAGAATTCGGCGTGGAACTTCATTACAGTTCAAATCCAGAATTTGGAGTGGCACTTTATTAAAGTTCATATCTAGAATCCAGAGTGGAACTTCATTACAGTTCATATCCAGAATTCGGAGTGGAACATCATTAAATTTCATATCCAGAATTCGGAGTGGAACTTCATTACAGTTCATAACCAGAATTTGGAGTGGAACGCCATTACAGTACATATACAGAAATTAGAGTGGAACTTAATTATAGTTCATATCCATAATTTGGATCCTAAAACAGAATGATTCATATCTATTTATTATATGATTTCTTGGTTTTTGATATGAATCCTATTTTTATACTTAAGAAAAATATCGATATGAACAATGAAAACATGGTAAGGGTAAATTACTTTGAAAAGGAAATTTTTGGTATATAATTAAAATGTAGATTTTCTTAAGTATAGGGTATTTGTGATTTTCAAAACAAGAAGGAATGGAAAAAGTCATAAAGAAAACCTTTTAACTTAACAATCTCCCCCTTTTTGGAAAGCACAAACAACCTTTTGAAAAAGAATATAAAAGTATTTGAAAAAATTTATTTAGACTTTGAAATTAAAACTTATCTCCCTTTGTTCATAGATGATAGTGAATACAACTAACTCCTTATTAGGCTTTGTAACTCTATGTATTTTATTCTGAATTTCCAGAATGGAATTTTCATTAGAATGAAGAAATCCTAATGAGAATTCCCCCTTACATATGGATAGTTCTTCTTAGTTTAGAAATTTTTCTTCTCCCCCTTAGGAGTATTTCTTTTTCCTTCTCCCCCTTTGTTATTTTCAAAAAGAATTTTGGGAATGGAAAAAATAAATTACCTGAAACATTAGTACAAAATAACACTAGATATAAACAACCAATGATTTCATTAGAGTTGAAATAATTTTTTTACAAGGAAAATCAAATGCAACAAAAGATAGGATTGAGTTCATCTGTCTTCCTTCTCCTTTGGAATTAACATTTTCAAAAGAGTTTTCAGTTTCTTCAAATATTTCTGATCCTCCGCACCTTGCTTATCCAAAGCTGCGATCCTTTCTGTTGAGCTTTCAGCACCTCTGCCTTAGCCTTCATGGCCTCTTCCTCCATCTTCACTAACTCCTCTTGCTTTAAGAGCTTTTCTTCGAGCTCAATCTGGAGATCTGTATCACTTTTAAATTTTTTAGCAAGAGTGTTAACCTTATCATTCAAGTCATTTACTTATTGATTCTGAGAATTTTGATCATGGATTAACATCTCCTGAATATTTTTTATCTTTTCATCCTCTGTATCAAAAGTATGTTTTACCTCATTCTGAAAATTATCAAACTCATCCAAGTCATCATCCACATTCTTTGTCGAAAGGGTGATTTTGCTACATGATTATCTATGAACATCATAATTGATGACAAGAATTTTATGGTCAACTTCAATTTTCACACACTTATCCATCAACATGGATAAGGATTCCGATTTTTGATTTAGACTATGTTGAATCATTTGGCACCTTGAGTCTATGGTTGGAAAAATTATAATGGCGTCCACCAATTTTTTTAGAGACTCAACAACAAAGTCATGAACCAAAGTTTATGACTCCGAATCTGATACCTTACTTGGTGAATGCTCTTCTTCAACCTCCAATATCATTCTTCTAGAAGAACCACCAACTTCTTTCTTCCGGATGATATCTTTTGTTTGTGTATCAATGAGCACTTGCTTACCTTTATCGGTTTTCAGAATGGATGGATCATTTGGATATTCATTCTCACTCTATGATAGTTGAACAATCTTTTCTTTATCTATTTTATCCTTTTTCTGATCCTTCGTCAATAAAATTCTTCTCATAGGTCACTTCTTCAGACAATTTATACTCCTTCCCTTCTTCTTCTTTATCATCATCTTTGTTATCTTTTTTCTCAACTCCCTTTCCTGGAGTGAAATGTTTTGAGGATTCAGTATTTTCATGATAATACTCAACTTGTTTAATTAGGTCATCTAGATCATAACTTCGTTCTTATACTTCTTCTTCTTCCTCTACTACTACTTCTTGTCTTCCAACAACTTCTTCTTCTACTCTCTCAACAACTTCTTCTTATGTTCTTTCAACAAATTCTTTCTCATTATGATTTTTCTGAGTGAAGTAGTTCTTCCCAGGGGTTTCTGGTAATGGTTCAGTAAGGAACATTTCCAGAACCGGAATCTATTAAGAAGCCATATTTGTTGCTTTCAAAAGCGATTGCACAATCTCTTCTTCTGAAATATTCTTTTTCAATTTCTTTTCTTTTTCTTGTCTTTTCAACTCATCATAAGCTTTTCTTTTTAAGGCCACAGCCTCAGCATGATCTAATACAAATTGATGGTCCCCTTGTTTTCTCTTCTCTTTATCTTCCCTCCACTTTGTAGACACTTTATCTGGGTAGGCTTTTTGTTTCATTCGATTGGGTGGTGTAGATTGAGATTCCTAATCTTTTTGAGTCTTATCTTCAGCCACCACTTCATTAAACTATCTTTTATTCCCTGCCTTTTTATATGGTTCTAGAGTTTCATGATCTTTCTGAGATGCCTCAGCATCTTCCTCTAGTAATGGGTAGAATTCCCCGGATTCAACAAAAAAACCTATCTTCATTCTCTTTAATGTATCATCACTAACCATCATTACCTTAAAATTTCATTTCTTGGAAGTGCAAGCAACTTAAACGAATCAAGATATTTGATAATAAGCTTAGAAAGCAAGGCTAGATACATTATGATTTGAGCTTTCTGATTCCCATCTTTATTATTCATAATAGTAATCAAAACATGCCTCATCAAATTCAACTTCTTTAGATTTACCAAATAATCTAAGATGTATATATCACTCTTCTTGAGATTATCCTTATCACCCCTTCTTGGTATGAAAAAGGCTTTTACCCACAGCTTTTGAATCTGATAATTTAAAGAAATATGAGCAATCTTAGCAGTCTTGGAATATTTATGTCCAAGGAATTTCAATGCCTTCACTTTGTTGAAACTTCTATGCCCATTCGGAATGTTGTGTGAACAAAAATCATATTCACCTTCAGAAGATAGACCCACCAAGCTTGCATCCATGGTGTAAGAAAGCATATAAGTCTTCCCATAATACTTGAATGAATACTTCTCTCTCCCATATCCCTTAAGGAAGGAAACATACTCGTAAAACTCAACAAGAAAATCTGTTTAAACTGGGTCCTAATTGTCTAGATTTGATATTAAAACATCCTCCCAGCCATTCAATCTTATGTTCTTAGATATAAGAGAATCATACTTTTAGAAACTCGGATGCACTATCCTCTCCATGTAAACTAACCATTTTGAGATTGTTTTCATAGTTTATATATCATGAGATGTATCTTCAGCAAACATTCAGAATGAAGAGCTCTGGAAGATTCAGAGCGGGCTTTAAGAAGGGAGGCATAACTTCAACACGCGAGAGCTTGAAGATCAATGTGGGACATCCATCGAGGGTCCCCTTTATATAAGCGATGGATGTCACCATTGAGCTTCCAAAAACCATCTAACATTTGAAAAACTCTCTGATCTGATCTGATGGTTGAAAACATACCTGCAAGGAAATCTTGAATCCAATCTTTTGTGGTTTTAAGAAAATCAATCGGATTTAAGAAAACTAGAATCTGAGAAATTTTAAAACTCATATGAAAATATCAGTAAGAAAAATATGACTATGAACACTTATGTAAGGAAATCATACCATTCAAATTACCCAGGAAGTTTATTCATAATAGGTGATATTCTTCTTGAAGATAAATTTGACTACGAAAAAATAACTTCGAAAAACATAAAGTTGAAAAGACATTTAGTACCAGAACTCCAATATGACAAGTATAAGTAAAAAAATCCCAGTACGAAATGTATGAGTACGAAAAAATTTCAGTACGAAAAGTATAAGTATAAAAAATTTTCATTGTGAAAATTCCGAGTACGAAAATTCTCATTACGAAAGATATAGTTCTGAAAATTTCTATTAAGAAAATTTCAGTTCTGAAAACATAATTACGAAAAATTTTAGTTTCAAAAGTTTGAAAAACTGACTGAAAATTTTGATTATAAAAGCATGAAAAAAAACTAAATACGAAATTTTTTTTTACAAAATCTTAAAAAAACCGACTACAAATATTTTGATTACAAAATCTTAAAAAAATTGACTACGAAAAATTTGATTACAAAAGCTTAAAAAAACATCAAAAGTTTTGATTACAAAATCATTAATAAAACTGACTACGAAAATTTTGTTTGGAAAAAAAAACTCTCTACAAAAATTTTGATTATGCTAACATGAAAATGTACCCCCCTATGAAAAGTAGTTTATTACTATAAGGAGAATTGTTCAACAAGAAGTTAATTAAGAAGGATTACCTCACGGTTATCATTCATAACTTCTGTTTAATGTATTCAAATCTATCAGAGGGTAAATATTTTGTGAAAATGTGAGCAAGTTGACCTTTCATTCTGATAAATTGAAGAATAATATCTACTTTTAGTGTGTGATCCCTGAGAAAGTGATACCTAATATCTATGTGTTTTTCACGAGAGTGATGTGTGGGATTTATACTAAGGGAAATGGAACTTGTGTTATCACACAAAATTTGAGTCTTAGTAGAAATCAAGCCATAGTCCGTGAGTGTGTGTTGCATCCACACCACTTGAGCAGGAAAAATTATAGCTGCTACATATTCTTCTTCAGTAGTAGAGAGTGATATAGAGTGTTGATTCTTGCATGACCAAGAAGCTAACAAATATCATAAGAAATTTCATGGTAAGTCTTGGATCCTTAGTTCTTCTAAGTTCAAATTGTAAACATTCTCTTGACTATGGAAGAGAGAATAAACTCTTCCTTGGAATTGTGTACTAAGAATTTATAATTCCTAAAATTCACAAGCTAACCTTATTCACATAATTGACTTTTGGAAATGAGGTTGTGCTTAAGACCCTTAACAAACAAAACTTTTGAAATCAAAGTTTTACCAAGAAGAACAATATTACCTATACCAACAATTTCTTCCTGAGCATTATCTCTAAAAGTCACTTTTCCTCCTTTCGTCTTGATAATCATTTCAAAATAGTTTATATTACCAGTCATACGACGGGAACATCCACTATCCAAGTACCATGAATTGTTGTTGGTACTTCCTTTATCATCATGAAAATAAGAAAAGAATTAGACTTTCAAAATCCACAATAGTTTGCATCCGAGATTTTTAGACAAAAAAATTTTGGGCACCCACATTTTCTTAGAAAAATAAGCCTTATGAAAACCTAAAGATTGGATTTTTTTAAAGAACAATTCTTTGCCCAGTGACCACAACATTGACACATGGTACAAAATGGGGCACTTTGAGGAACAAATTAATTGATACTAAAAGTTGGTTTTTCATGAGTATAACCAAATCCGGATTTGTTTCTTAAAGGTCGTATTTGTGAATACATCATATCAAAATTTTCGTTACTTAAGGTAATGTTCGACAAACACTTCTTCAAGAAAATTATTTCAGACTTGAGTTTTATAACCAAGTTTTTATCTTCAAAATTATTAGATATGGAACAAGATATAGGCTCAAAAACGCATTTCTTAGAAAATACTTATTCTAGATCTTTAGAAAGTTTATTCTTCTCAGAATTTACTTCCTCAATAATTTTTGAAATACATATAAAATCAGAATTTTTTTATCAAGATCTATATAAAGATCTGATATTTCTTTTGTAAGAATTGTATTCCTAGAATTTTCCTTATCATGTTTTTATTGAGTTTTAAATTCTCAATATCAAGAAGTTCAGCACACCTAGAAACTTCTTCATAGGTAGGTAAAGTATTATCTATATCAGAAGAGGATTATTAATCTGAAGAGTTATAATATTTACTATCATTAGAATTTAAAGAAACATTGGTCAATGATTCAGCATTATGTACCTTATCTATAAATCAATGATTGTTAATAGGTAATCTAGCTATAAGACCAATATTCTTCTGTCCTGAAGATTCATAATCAGAAGATTCATCTAAAGGCTCACCACCACTAGAAATCCAAGTGTCATTAGCATTCAGAACATTCTTAGCTTTGTATTTATAATACTTCTTCCTATTCATTTCATAATTCCTCTCTTTTTATTCATTCTTCATGATCAAATGACAATCTGGTCTTATGTGTCCATCTCTCTTGCATTCATAGCATGTGACTTATGAATCTTTCTTGTCTTTCATTTCCTTCTTCTTATACATGGATTAGAAATTTCATTGTCTAGCTATGTTGTTCATCCTTCGAGCAAGATTAGCTAACTCATTCTCTGAGCCTTCACTCTCACTAGATTCGGATTGGATAACTACCTTCTTATATTTGGATCTAGTAACTCTCTCAGGATTCTTATCTTTTATGTGATTTGATGTAGTAGTAAAAGTAATAGTACCATTACCATTCTTCTTTTTGACGTTGTCAGCATCTCTCTTCATCCTTGTTTCATGTGGTAGAAGAGTTCCAAACAGTTCATCTAAGAAAATTTGATTAACCTTCATGTTCTAATCAATAGCAGTTCCCTTTGATTCCCATTCATTGTGCATAATATCAATGATCTTGTCATCAAGAGCTTCATCATCCAGACCTTTCTCTCCCATAGATCGTAAGCTATTCACGATTGTCAATAATCTTTGTTGCACCTTACAAATGGGTTCTCCATAAGGAAAGTTAAAACCATGATACTCAGCTCTAAGCATGGCTCTTCTAGTCTCAATCACATTAGATGTTCCAAAATGAGTAACTTAAAGTTTCTTTCGTATACAGTTAGCTACTTCACAAAAAGAATTTTGTCTATATATGTTCCTAGTCATTGAACATAGTAAAGTATTTTTTACCTTATAGTTGAGTTGATAATCATGCTTCTCTTGTTTTGTGAATGTACTAACTTCCTTATCAAGAATTTGATAACCTCCAGTAAGCATAACTAAATTTTCTACTCTAGTATTGATAATGAATGTCTTCATTCGATCTCTACAATACTCATAATCATTACCATAAAAAATTGGTGGTCATGTTGGATTTAGGATGTTGATGGAACCAAAATTTATTTCTACCATCTTAAAAAAACATTCCACACAAAAACTTGTTAATAAAAAAATTTCGGATTCACGGAAGATATTCCTAAGCAAGGAAAATATAGAACAATGAAAAACTGAGCAAAAAAAACATATATGTGAATATAAGTATTTCAGTAACCTCCCTTGATACCAATTTTAAGATTAAAATAACGATGTAGATGCTCAATATACAAGGGGGGGGTGAATTGTATACTATTAAAAATTTCCTTAAACACGGAAAAAACTCAGTTTAACAAAATTAAACTACGAAAATTCACAACACCTCTAACACCAATTAAAATATTGGGTCAAATTATGAAGTAAAAAACTTATAGATCTATACACTTTCACAAATCTGGAAAGTGATTCCGAAAAATCAGTTCCGGAAATATGGATCGGGAAATTAAAACTTAACCAAAGTTTACAATATGATATTCTACCTTAAAGCATATAGAATCTATGTTATTCAGAGTACATGTGTAAGGAAATATAAGAAGGTTATACATTCCTTAAAATACAAAATGTAGCGGAAAAACTTGTAACCAAAACAAGTAACAAGATATAAATCTTTTAACCCAAAGCGAAGGTATCCAACAACCTTGGACAAAGGTCCCTTGATTTATAATTTCAAGAAAGTCTGTCTTACCCACACCCAGGTAAGCCCTCGATATGAAGATCGAAGTCTCTGTCTTGCTATCCCCACAAACCATCAACTTCAAGGAAGTTATAACCTATGTCTTCCTCCGCAAGGAAGCCCTCAATCTTCAAGGTACTTAGCACCTCTGTCTTCCTATCCCCGGAAGTCCTCAAATATAATCACCAACATTCGAATTCGCACAAAGAAATCTGAATGATCATTTTAGTACGCACAAGGCATAAAAAGATTCTATCTCTAGAAATCACCACAACATCGTATGGTCTCTAAAGTGATCAACTTGTTCAATATTGAGCTCTTTCAAATGAGCTCCTATTTATAGTCTCTGTTGGAACGGTCAGCTCCCTCCTCCAACGATCACATTTTCCTTAAATTTCAGAGGGACCTGCACATGTGTCACTCAACCAATGGTTACTTAGAAACAGAATGGACGATATCGTTTTACAACAAAACATGTGTAACTGAAGGCATGACATCGTTTTATAATGAAACGAGTGTAAGAATAAGAAAAATTGAATTTCGGAATGTTGGAAAATAAATGTTCGGAGTCTAACAAAAATGGAATTCGGAGTCTATAATAAAAAAATATTCATATTCTGTTTTGTAGGAATTTGGAACCTGAATTATATAGAAATCCAGAGTTTGGTTTCATCAGAATTCAGAACCAGAACTTAAAATGTTCGGAGTCAGAGTTCATAGAAATTCGGAGTCAGAACTCATAATAGTTTGGAGTCTGAATTAAGAGAACCTAGATTCGGAACTTAGATAAGTTCATAATCAGAATTCGGAGTCGAACTACATGAGAGTTCATATCCATAATTCGGAATGGAACTTCATTAGTGTTTGTATCCAGAATTCAGAGTTTAACATCATTACAGTTCAAATCTAGTATTTGGAGTGAAACTTCATTACAGTTCATATCCAGAATTCAGAGTAGAACTTCATTACAGTTCATATCTAGAATTCAGAGTGGAACTTCAATACAGTTCATATCCATAATTCGGAGTGGAACTTCATTACAGTTCATATCCATAATTCGGGGTGGAACTTCATTACAGTTCATATCCAGAATTCACATTGGAACTTCATTACAGTTCATATCCAGAATTCGGATCCCAAAACAGAATGCATCATATCTATGTATTATATGATTATGAGGTTTTTGATATGAATCCAATTTTTATACTTAAGAAAAATATTGATCTGAACAATGAAAACCTGGTTGGGGTAAATTCCTTTGAGAAACAAAATTTCCTTATATAAGTAAAATGTATATTTTCTTATGTATAAGGTGTTTGTGATTTTCAAAACAAGAAGGAATGGAAAAAGTCATAAGGAAAACCTTATTGAATAAACATTAATATCAACAACTGACCAGCCACAGTCTTAAATGGTGACCTTTGGAAGAGACTTGGGCGTGACTATGGAATTTATAATATTTAATTTAATGTAAAGGAAAATAAGCCATAAATATATATCTTCTTTCTAAAAAATGTTAATATATATTTATGTATGTTATATCTTCAAATTTGAATAGTAATTAGAAATATAAAAATATTACATACATAATGGTATTTTTTTGAAATAAATAATTAAATTTAATTATGACAGAAAATGATGTAGTAATAGTTTTATTAAAGAAAAAGTCAAATAAATGATATTAATAAAATTAAAATAAATATAAATTGAAATATTTGATGCCATAAAAGAATATTTCAGATGAATATGACATGTTTGGATTGTTTTAATGTTTCTTTTTCGAAGTAATATCGTCGTTATGATATTTTCAAAAAAATCATTTAATGAATAGTGACAAAATTGAAATAATTCTTATTTTAAAATTTGAAATATTTAATTAAATAATAAATTTTTTTAATAAAATATGATTTAGGAAAAATAAAAGTTGAGATATCACTAAAATTGACATCAATTACTCATTAATTGGATATTTTTTAGGACTTTGTAAATATTTTAACTCTCATATTGCAAATTACTTGATAAAACAGTAAGAGATAAAAAGGATAAAATAAATTGATAATGATTAAAAATTATACAAAACTAGTCTAATTTTTATTTAATGATTACCTTTAAACCCATTCACATCCTTTAATTTAAATCAATTATTTTTGACTCATTTCAAACCTAAATTTAATTTATATTAATATAATACTTTTTATAATTCCGAGGGTGGTCATCTCCTCTCCTATAAAATGGCATCGATTACTCTCTGTTTCTCACAACTGAGAAACATTTGGGATCATCCGTTTTCTATCCAAAAACAGTACTAAAACCCCTCCCCACATTCTTGAGGCCATTATTTAGGCATAAAAACCTCCTTATAGGGTTTAAGGTGTTCTTCAAATGTGATCAATGAAATAAGACTTATTGTTTTTTAAGTATTTATATTTTATTTATTCTTCCACTTACTTCAAATAAATTTCTTCCTAGATAAAATAATTAATCTACTATAAAAGTATACTATTATTTTACCATGATGATATCATCACCTAAAACCATATCCACTTCCATTAAAATAGGATTGGAATTAATCTTTCATGTGTGTGTCAGAACTACCACCTCCACAATCTAATCTAATTCATTTTTCATAATTATATCTCGTGACTAATTTTAATTATGGAATTAATGTTCATATATGATTTACATTACATATTAATAATTATAATATAATAATATATCAAATAAATTCATTCTTTTCATGTGCATAAAAATATAACACCATTCTTGCGTATGTGTGAACTATTGCCTCCATAAAGCGATGCGACTCATTTTTATTAATTATATAACTTGTATGATATTAGAGTATATTTAAATGATTAATATGATATTAATGAGGTTATTATAAATATATAAATATAAAATAATACTTATCTTTTCTCCATAACTATCAATGAAAAATGGAAAATGTTACTAATGTGTATGTACGACATGCCATCTCCATGATTATAACATTGTTATTTTTTTCAAAACTAGACTACATGGTTTGATTTAAAGGTATTATTTATGTATAAAAATTATAATAATGTCATTATTACTATTCTGGAGTAATGGAATTATTACCACATGGACTACTGACATCAAACCATGTTCATATTCAACTCAAGTATCGAATATTGACAAATTATCTAACATGAAATCAAATAATTAAATAATTATTATAACATGGTAATTAATGATATAAAAGGAATAATAAACATTAAATGGTTCTGAATAAAGTCAAAAATAATGCAATTTTATTATTCAGGATGAAAAGGGATCATACTTGACAAATTAAACTCAACTTAAGGGGCTTCATCTCAATCTATTTTCATTGAGCCGTATTTTAATTTTATACGACACCTTCTTTTATAAGGTATATAATCAAACCCTTTGAATTTTAATTCCTTTAAATTATTTCAATAGGATTATTTTCATACAAATTGATTTACATTTTAAAAAAATTGGAAAATGATTTTTTTACGTATATAGAGACAATGATTTCTCCAC
Organism: Viscum album; assembly: GCA_963277665.1. Classification (NCBI taxonomy): domain Eukaryota; kingdom Viridiplantae; phylum Streptophyta; class Magnoliopsida; order Santalales; family Viscaceae; genus Viscum; species Viscum album. The sequence continues at coordinate 1,016,309,334 of OY728133.1, read as the reverse complement.
TGTTGTAACCCTTATTTTATATTTGGAATCCTCTATATGCCATAATGCATTTTAATGGAAATAAATTATTTAGACCCCTTTTGCGTATTTTGGAATTGAAAGTGGATTTTAATGTTGGTTGACTATTTCAATATCATGAAATTATTTCATGTGATTACAAATTAAACATTATGAGTGCAATGTTGGTAACTGGAATCTTTTATGTGTTGATATTATATAATGGTACTTGGACATTTGACAAGTGGAAACGTGATAAAATGAGGACTAGTGGTTATATGATAAACCAAATTTGGGTGGTTCTATGATAAACCATGGATGAGTGCTTACTATATAACCTCCAACGCATTGGGTATAAAAGTTGGTTGTTGAATATTCCATTTGTAAGAGTGATCTGTGTAGAAGATGATTGTATAGTGAATCTATTTAAGTATGATTATGTTAGAAGTTACCTTTATATGGTATATGTTTCTTTCTATGGGGTTTAAGGTAATATTTTTATTCAAAAAGAGTAAGAAATGATTTTATATTCAGTGAGGTGTATTTACTACTTTTTAAAGGTTAAAAGTATTACATTATGATAAAGTATACATGGTTTACATGATTCCAAAATACTACAAGTTTTTCCTTTTTTTGTGTATCCCTTATTGAAATTTTTATTCTCATTCTATGTTTTAAATTTTTTTTCATGGGATTTAAAGAAGAATATATTAGTGGATGGGATTAAAGAAAATTTATGATGTTTTAACATGAAACAGAACCATCTTTGTTATTAAATGCATTAAAAAAGGATAGTGAGTAGAAGTGTCTACCCTGTAATATTTAAGTCGTTATGTATGAATTATGGCCAAATTCTCTAAAGTTGTAAACTTGAAAATATCCTCAATGTGAAATATTTTCAAATTATTGATTTAACTCAAGATTACGTAATGTTTATCGTTGGGGCCGTATAAAGACAGTGACCTAAACTAAAATGATTATTATTTTTATAAAGGAAAATTAGTCCCCACATGTTATCTGGACTTGATTTTAGGATTCCCCATATATAGTGGGGGATACATTAAATGTGTCATATAATAGAATGATGAATTTTATTGTATTTAATACATGTGTGTGTGTGTGAATATATATATATTCATTTCCTTATCATGAACTGATACCCACCCCTTGTAAACAGTTTTCATAACTAACGTGTCTAGTAATATCCCTTTTCTCCAGGAACACCGACACTCATATGTGACCACACACACACTCACACGCACACACATGCATGATACCCCCCACACATATATATGTATGTATATATCCATGTGTTTTCATTTACTATTTTTATGATTTATTCCAAATAACAAGAGATCGTCTTTTGGCCACACCATGGAAATATAATGAATGATTTATACAAAGTCAGTGTCCTTAGGACCGTTTCATTGACTATTATCAATATTATAGAAATTAAATTTAAATTTTGAATTAAATAATTAAATTTCTTCATTTATACCAATTTTTGGTGTTGAGTCTTCTCCAAATGTGTGGAAGTAGATAAATTTGAATTTCTTTACACCAGAGAGATAAAAATTATCAGATTAATCATAGAGAACCTAATTTCATTTTTGGGATCTCATATAATTAATATAATAATAAAATAATGAATCGAAATCATAACACATCAAATTCAATGGTTTCCATCCATTCTTCTCATTGTAAGTGAATGTTTATTGTAGGACCTATAGGGGGAACTCTCTAAATCATACACATGTTACTTTGTATCTAACATGTACATCAATACAAAAACATCAAGTTCTACCATAATGAATTGAATATAATTTTAATGTAAATGTAATCAATAGAACATCCATTACTATATCTAAGAAGAAGATCCTTGACCACGGTGCTCCAATCCCATGATTCCCACTTTATAAAAATAAGGGTATAAAAGAGAGGATCTTAGATTCATTGGTGAAATAGTGCCTGAGAATTTTGATTTTATTTTTCTTAAATAGATAGGTATGAAATTATTAAAATTTCAATTTATTACTTTAATAAGTTAAATATTATAATTAAACCATGTATTACTCTTATGAATGAGTAAATGAATCTTAACTCTTAAAAATATTTTTTTCACATACTTATAACATAATGATTATGATATATTATAACATTTTATTCATTAAGAAACTAATTCCTCTGAAAAAATTGATTATCTTACATCTAATAATGAATATTATTCATAAAATAAATTATTATATATTAATTTCATAAAATATACTACTAAAACAAATTGAATACTAATAAGTAAAAAGTATAATACTGTTGAATATTTTTTTTGTGATCATTATTACATTAACATCTCCCAATATTCTTCATGGGACAACAATTGTCAAAACACCAATTCATTATAGTCTTCTTAAATTTTTATTATATGTAGTGTGTGACCCTTATGCACTATATCTCAATAGTAGTGAGAGGTAATCATAAATTAAGATTAGTATCAGTAAATTTTCAATTCCACTAAAGAGGAGTATTTAGGTAAAAAAGCATTCCAATGAAAACAATATGTGTATTATATTATATCTTTAATGTGATAATCTCAAATAAGGATGTATATCTCATGTCTATATCCTTATATGATTTATTTATTCATTTTTTCACCATACCATAAATAAATTACTTATTCTTCCATATTCCGGGATTAAATAATGATACTACTATCCAAGTAATGTTGGATTTCAAAGTATTATTATAATTTAACCAATATTGTATAAATGGATTTAAATCCACTACCATGGTCAACCATGTGTAAATAATCGAAACCATGTTACATTATAATTGAAAAATAATTCTGTATACCATACACAACAGTGAGTCTACTTCAATCGCTAGTTTATATTTTTATTTCAAGATCACTACAGTGGAACACAAAATAAATCAATCATTCAATGTTTATCAATGGGTTAAATATGATTCACCTAAATATAGTATGGGATTACCCTCTTACACATGATATTCTCATATCTTAGGTGGAGAAGAGTTAATTAGTAAGATAATTGTGGGATCTATTCAGACATGAATGAGGCTTGGTAAATCATTTAAAAACGAATTGGTGATACTCAATCTAAAAAGGGATCTGACATGATCACAATCAAAAACATATATCTATATACCCATATCCACCAGAATCAACAAATTTAATCATTACTTCTCATATGTCTCCTTTATCAAACAAACTAAGTTCCAAGGGAAATATAGTATATAAATCTAATATATCCTAATAATACAATATCAATTCATCTAATATTAACCTACATGATCCTTGAATACACCACATGTCATTCATTTTTTTGAATAAGAATGTCGCATGCACAGTCACCCAAATAAATAAGTAAATCACATGTACTATCAAGGAATGCCTATACAATTCAAAAATATATCTAAATAGTGGGACCATATACCAAACTCATGAAACATGAGGAATAATCCCATATTGTTTGAGATATGGATGATGAAAAAAATCAACAACACACCTAGAAACCCCAGAATTAACTAATCCTCATGGATTGAATAATAAAGGATTCAAAGTATGAAGGTTCTATTGAATTTTTTATCGCTACCCTATGATGTTGGATATCCAAATAATTTATAGAGAACCACTAGCATATTATAGAAAATGTGTATGAAACTCAATGTGGTGAACAATTTTATTTATCAAATGAACAAAACCTGTAACAACCCAGGAAACGGTGTTTCGAGTAATGGAATGTTTATATTACAATGTCATCCATTAATTGAACAAACAATCATCTTATAAAAAAATATAATAATAATAACAATAAAATTGAGAAAACGCATCAAAATAAATGAAATTCTCTTTTATTAAAATGTGGAACACATTCGCAACTACAACTCACAGTGATCAAACAAAAAGCATAGATAACCAAAGATTCCAATTAAAACCCCGATTAAAATTACAGGAAGACTGCTTAAAACTACAAGAACCCCGAGAAGGTGATAGGGGACTTTGGCATCCATCAAAATGAACATAAAGATGGCCAAATCCACCGCAGCTGTACTGAGCACCAATGGAATAACTTCAACCATCTCCCCCTCTTTCTTCTTCAGTCTCCTTGAGTGTGGGATACCCTGAGACCAGGTTTTTTATAGAACACCCATCCCACCGTTAGACACTAAAGGCTATAAATATAGTCGTTGGATCCCCCATGATCCAATTATCCTCTAATGTTTTATTTTTTAATTGGACCATTGAGGGTAAGAGTTGAATACCCCCAAAAGGTTCAAAAAGATTAATTATGTTAATTGATTTAATGTTTTATTAAAAAACAACAACAATAATAATAATATAACTAATTCATTGTTTGTTTTCCCAAATTGTGAATCATATGGGAATAATATTTTATATATATATATATAATACCAAAAAATTGGAATTAATATTATTTTTTTCCACTAATTATTATACATGTTTTTTGAGCAAGTAAATATTTATTTTATTAATGATTATTCTGATTCTAATGGGGATTTATTTTTTTAGTCTATGAAAATATGTGTGCCAACTCTTGGGTTATATATATATATTTATGATATGACAAAAATCAAGTTAAATTTATTATTCTTACCCCTAAATTTAAAATAAGTAGTATAAATATTTAATATATTTATTTACCTTTTTATAATTAAAAGTTTTGAAATGATGTGAAATTATGATTTCATTTACGAAATTTGTTTCATAATGTTAATATTTACATCAATGAACTCTTAATTGTGAATTTGAAAATAATTATTAATGTTGTTATGTTAAATGTCTAATTGTATTAATAACATTAATATAAATCATTAACTAATATAATTAGTATATATAAGTCAAAAAAGGAAAATAAATATATGTTATAAATTGGGGTGAATTAATTAATGCACATATGTGTTAAATGACCACTGACTTTCCTTAAAATAATAAATCATTAATTGCATGTTAATAATTGAAAACGATTTTATAATAAATTAATAGAAAATAATAATAATAATAAGACTATTTTTTTATAAAACCGATGAGGCCCACATTTTTAACGCACTGTATCCCTCTCGGTTGTCCGATCCTTCTCCCCTCATTGCGACTGTCCAAATTTTTTTTACACCACAACTCTTCTGGGCCATCTGATCAATCTCGGTCGATCTGGGCCATCCGTTTGTTTACAGATCTACCTCCCACGTCCTGCTTCTTCTTCCATGTGTGCATTGAACAAGTAGGTTAGGATGCATTTTCTTCACTTAGACCGGCAAGTGGACCCCAATTCACCTCCATTACACAAGTTAGGCACTGACACGGCCTCAGTTACCCGATCAACCTCATCACGCAAGGAAGAACTCCCTATTATTAAGCCTTGGTTTTCAACGAAGAGAGGAATTTTTTCATCGAAGAAGGAGAGATTTTTTGCACCTTGTTTCCTTGGACCTTCGGCCACCTCATCGTCATGTCCTGCTTCTACCTCTCCTCCTCTCCAAGAGCAGGTAATGGGATGGGTCTTGCCTTGAGTTTTTTTAATGCTTCGGTATATATATATATATGTTTACCTATATGTATAAACATCTTTTGTATACACCTGCGTAAGGCCTTGAGAACCTATCTTAGCCGCTTCTTCTTGGAGAACCCAAATCGGGGTAAGGGAAAATCTGGGACTTTGCTATATTTCAGTTCGGGTGTTTACTTATACCTATATACACCTTCGGTATATATATTTATATACATATATATATTTAGGATGATATATACATCTTTATTTTATATGTGTAGGTTAGGTTTTATAAAACATCCAATCTTACCTTGTTTAATGTTTTCCAGGGGTTAGCCGATGTCTCTGTTGCGTAAAACCCTTAGACGGATGGATATTCAAATTGGTTTTTATTTGAACTCACAAATACATGTACGTGTATATGAATATATATATATATATATATAACAATTTTAATCCTAACCTGGGTATTGATTCTTGGAATTTTTATTAATGATGAGCTATTGTTATTAAATATACGATACTAGCAGCATTTTTATCAAATATGTTGTCATTATGAAATTTATATATATATGAATTCATGTATAAGTTTTCATATAATTTCCAAATCAAAACTGTTTTGAGTTTCATGAATTTGAGGTGAAAATTATTGGTGTCCACGATACACATACATGCATGAGGAGACCTTGTTTTGTGTTATGTTGAACCACATGTATATTTACAAAATCCAATCTACCACTTTTTTATTCTTCTTTGTGAAGAATATATGTTAATAAAATTAATGTATTTAAGAACATGTAAACCACGTAATGAGACAAATGGGTTTTAATTAATTGAACCACAAAAACATGTATACACATACACAGCTTCGTGTATATATATATTTATAATTGTGGAGTAATTGTAATTCAAAATAAGATAAAAAAAGTATTTTATCTAAACTATACGACAGTTATAAGGAAAATATTGATTTGGTGTTTATTTAAATTTTCATCCATTCCTAGAATTTTGATTAGTTACATGAAATTCATGTTGTTTTATTTAGTTTTTGTTTTTAATTACTAGCATGGTATGGTGGTAAAAGAAATATGTCATAAAGTCATCATTAAGGCAAGAAGTGTATCATAAATAGAAATGATGTAATTATACATGGAAATCCATTAGATTAAGTGTTCCAATTATTATTGCATGTGCAAGAGTACGTTGTTTCAATTCATATATATCATTGTTTAATCTGAATCCAAAAGTCTTGTTCTTTTTACTTTTTTGACATGATCCATTTCAAGTTATGAATGTGTATGAAAAAGGGGCTTTGATTAAGAATGTATTAATGAAACCCTATGAATCTAATAACACGTCAAATATGTGAGGGATGTATTGGACTTAAATGATTATGGACGGGTGCACCCAGAATTATACAGCACTCCAATGCATTGGGTAAAGGATGAGTCTCATGAGATGTTATATGTGATGGTCTTGGCAGTTAGCCTTGGCTTGTGCTACCTTGGAAACGGGATGGGAGGTTATCCTTGACCCATATTAATTATGTTTTATGGTCTTGATGCCAGGTCTTGAAAAATTATGGCATTATACATTCCTTCTGCATGTGATGATAAATGGTCAACCAGGGGTTAGTTCAACTAACCGAACATCCCCTAGTTGTAAACTTCCCTTGATTATGAGAATGAAATTATGAGATATGAACTGTAACACATTTGGTATGTTGTTATAAGAACTTTAAGTTCCAATGAATCATTATATGAATGTTATCCCTTCTTACACACAGTCTTTTAGAACTAAAGAAATCTTCTTGTAAATTATGCATCATCTATTCTTCCCATACTCGTTCTCTCTGATTTATGTCTTCTTTAATGTATATCTTTAAGTACGCACATCTTTTCTATGCAAGTGGTTTTCAAGAATGTAGGATTTATATGTTTTAAGAAATGATAATGCCTTGTTTTTAGTGATGTGTTTTATCATCTCCAAAATGACTGTTTTGAGAAAGAATTTTCATTACGCGTTTTAAAAACCCTTACTGGGCATAATTTTCTCACCCTGAGTTTTTGTTTTAAATTTTTTTCAGGCATGGATTTGTACTAATGAAGTTTTTCAGAAGCAGCTGGTTTCCTAGAATCATGAGTCTCGCGATCTTTTTTAGTAATGTGACATGATGTATTATTGTAACAATTTGTAATAAATTTTTAGTACATCAATACCCATGGGCACTCAGGAATCGGGGTCCTTACAGTTGGTATCAGAGGATGGGTTCAGTCAACTCTAGAAAACCAGGTAGTATGAATATACAACTATGTCTGACTAAATAATTCTGTGGTAACTTTCAGATGGCTGATGAAAATGTATCTACCAATCTACCGTCACTTCCCACTGAGGCCCTAGAGACATTTGTGTCTCTGGTTAGTTGGGAGAACTTTCTTAATTACGCCCATATTTTCATGTCATGAAAGAACCTGTATGATGTGTCAAAATCACCTAGGGTTCTTAGTCTACACCAGGGGTTGGGAATGGATTACATTCTAATGATGAAAACCCAATTCCCCTCTTATACAGGTTGGGGAAGGTACCATGAGAGACTCTTCTGAGTGTTCACAACTGGAGAAGAATTTGGCATGATGCTCGATAACTCCTTTCATGAAGCTTCTGCTGCCAGAGACCTCCGAGCGGTTTCCTGTGCTAGATTTTTTACTACAGCTTATGGGGCCAGTTAATGGACTTTGGGGTGTTCGAAGATGTGTCCACTTGATTGTCTCTTAGACAATAGGTGTATAGTGATGTTTCCCAACTCCATACCCCTTAAGCTAAACATAGAAGGTTTCATAGATGTTCCCATGAGTTTAGCCCCGTCTGTTCAGCCTGTGTGTGGTTTAAGGAGTTAGGGAGTTCTTCCTCTCTTTTTGGTGTTCACCTAGTAAATCACTACGGAAACTCAAACTCTTTTATGTAAACTTTTATGTAATTGAAAGTTTCATGTTTCCCTTCCTGTCTCTACCTTAACAGTGTTGTTAAGTGAACTCTCTTGAATGTTTTTTTTCAGATGGCAGGTCAAATCAACATTTCATCACTACCAGATGAGTTATTAGAGGTCATTTTGATCAAATCATTCACGATGGATTATCCATATTTTCTCCACCTGCGAGGGTCTCACCAACGTCTGCTTGATTTAGCGAACAGTCCTGAGATTCTTCGTTCATGTCGGGGGAATGACCGTGTTTTTTATCTCATCCCCACTCCCAAACTCCCCTTCTATATGTGAAGGGTAAGATACTACGAGGGTCTATTTCAGTGTTTTACTCTGGCACAAAAAATTTCTTCCAGATCATGCTTCCTTATAGGTGCCCTGGATGGCCACCTTTGTGCAGCCTTTTTGTTCCAGGTCTTAAATTTATGTCTCCTCAATAACATCATTCCCCTAGATTACCTCGATCATGATGTAGTCAAGAGAGTTATCAGTGGATTTGTCCACTTGTACGTTTCTGAGCTTTTCACCGCAAGATTCTCCCTTTGGAAGCATGTGTGCAGTACACATGAGCAGGAGTTCAAGACATACTACTCAAAGTGCATCTGGGCTTGGGAAACGGAAGAACTATGTACCAACTTGGGTATTCCGTTAACCGATCCGGATCTCCCGTTTCAGTAATGTTGTACTACTGGGGTTTCTGTTTTCTTTTTATGAATAGAATTGTGAGGACACAATTCCTTGAAGTGGTAAATAATGTAACGACCCATGAAACTGTGTTTCGAGTATTGGAATGTTTATATTACAATGTCATCCATTAATTGAACAAACAATAATCTTAAAAAATATAATAATAATAACAATAAAACAGATAAAACGAATCAAAATGGATGAAAGGCTTGTTTATTCAAATGTGGAATACTTTGGTAAGTACAAATCACAGTGATCAAACAAGAAGCTTAGCTAACCAATGATTCCAACTAAAAACCCGATTAAAATTATAGGAAGACCACTTAAAACTAAAAGAACCCCGAGAAGGCGATATGGATCTTTGGCACCCATCAAAACAAACATAAGGATTTCCAAATCCACCGCAACCGTACTGAGCACAAAATGAATAACTTGACCCATCTCTCCCTCTTTCTTCTTCAGTCTCCTTGAGTGTGGGATACCCCGGGACCATGTTTTATATAGAACACATATCTGACCGTTAGACACTAATGGCTATAAATATAGACATTGGATCCCCCATGATCCACTTATCCCCTAATGTTTTAATTTTTAATTGGGCCATTGAATCTAAGAGTTGAATACCCCTGAAAGGTTCAAAAAGATAAATTATGTTTTTTGATTTAATGTTTTATTAAACAACAACAATAATAATAATAATAATATAACTAATTCATTGTATGTTTTCCCAAAATGTGAATCATATGAGAATACTATTTTTTATATATATAATGAAAAACCGTGGTAATTAATATTATTATTTTCCACTAATTATTATACACGTTTTTTGAGCAAGTAAATATTTATTTTATGAATGATTATATTGAATCTGGTGGGGATTTATTTTTTTTAGTCTATGAAAATATGTGTGCAAACTGTTGAGTTATATATATATATTTATGCTACGACAAACTTCAAGTAAAATTTATTATACTTACCCCTATTTTTAAAATAAATAATAATAATAATGCAAATGTTTATTTGGCCTTTTTATAATTAACAGTTTTTAAATGATGTCAAATTATGATTTCATTTACGAAATTTGTTTCATAAGGTTAATATTTAAATCAATGCACTCTTAATTGTGAATTTGAAAATAATTATTAATGGTGTTATGTTAAATGTCTAATTGTATTAATAACGTTAATATAAATCATTAATTATGATAATTAGTATATATAAGTCATTAAAAGAAAAATAAAGATATGTTATAGATAAGGGTGAATTAATTAATGCACATGTGTATTAAATGACCATTGACATTCCTTAAAATAATAAATCAATAATTGCATGTTAATAATAAAAAAAGATATTATAATAAGTTAATAGAAAATAATAATAATTAAAAAACTTTGTTTTTTTATAAAACCAAAAAGGCTCGCGTTTTTAACGCATCGTATCCCTCTCGACCGTCTGATCCTTCTCCCATCATCGCGACCATCCACGTTTTTTTACACCACAACGTGTCTGGGCCATCTGATCAATATCGGTCGATCTAGGCCATCCGTTTGTTTATGGATCTACCTCCCGCGTCCAGCTTTGTCTTCCTCACATGCGAAAAACCAGTAGGTTAGGCTATATTTTCTTCGCTTAGGCCGGCGAGTGGACCCGGTTGCCCCTCCCTTCCACAAGTTAGGCACCGACACGACCTCGGTTACCCGATCAACCTCACCGGGCAAGGAAGAACTCCTTGTTCATAAGCCTTAGTTTGCACTGAAGAGAGGAATTTTTCCACTGAAGAAGGAGAGATTTTTTTCATCCTGTTTCCTTGGAAATTCGGCCACCTCGTCATCGTCTCCTGCTTCTACCTCTCCTCCTCTCCAAGCGCAGGTAAGGGGATGGGTGTTGCCTTGCGTTTTTTTAAATCTTCGGTATATATATATTTATGTTAACCTATATGTATATACATCTTGTGTATACACCTGCGTACAGACTAGAGAACCGCTCTTAGCCACTTCTACTAGGAGAACCCAAATCGGGGTAAGGAAAAATCTGGGACTTTCTTCTATTTCAGTTTGGGTGTTTACTTATACCTATATACACCTTGTGTATATATATTTATATACATATATATTTATGATGATAAATACAAATTTCTAATATATGTGTATGTTAGGTTTTATAAAACTTCCAATCTTAATATGTTTTTTGTTTTTCAGGGGTTAGCCGATGTCTCTATTGCGTAAAACCCATAGATGGATGGATATTAAAATTGGTTTTTATTTGAACACACATATACATCAATGTGTATATGAATATATATATATATACATATATATATTTATAACAATTTTAATTCTAACCTGAGTATGGTTTCTTGGATTTTGTATTAATGATGAGATATTGTTATGAAATATACGATAGTAGAAACATTTTTATCAACTATGTTGTGATTATGAAATTTTTATATATATGTATTCATGTATAAGTTTTCATATAATTTCCAATTCAAAACTGTTTTGAGTTTCATGAATTTGAGATGAAAATTATTGGTGTCCATGATACACATACAGGAGGACACCTTGTTTTGTGTTAAGTTGAATCCCATGTATATTTACAAATCCCAATCTGCCTCTTTTTTCTTCTTCTTTGTGATGAATATATGTTAAGAAAATTAATGTCTTTAAGAACATGTAAAACATGTAATGAGACAAATGGGTTTTATTTAATTGAACCACAAAAAAATATATACACATACACGACTTCGTGTGTATATATATAATTGTGGAGTAATTGTAATTCAAAATAAGATTTTTAAAAAAAATTATTTTATCTAAAGTCTACAAAAATTATAAGGATAACATCAATTTGGTGTTTATTTGAATTTTCATCCATTCCTAGAAATTCGATTAGTTACATGAAATGCCTCTTGTTTTATTTAGTTTTTGTTCTTAATTACTAGCATGGTATGGTTGTATAACAAAATATGTCTTAAAGTCAGCATTAAGACTAGAAGTGGCTCATAAATGTAAATGATGTACATCTACATGGCAATCCATTATATAAAGTGTTCCAATTATTATTTCATGTGCAAGAGTACATTGTTTGAATTCATATACATCACTGTTTAATCTGAAGCCAAACGTCTAGTTCTTTTTACTTTTATGACATGATTTGTTTCAAGTTATTAATATGTATGAAAAGGGGCTTTGATTAAGAATGTATGAATGAAACCCTATGAATGTAAGACCATGTCAAATATGTGAGGGATGTATTGGAGTTAAATGATTATGGACGGGTGTGCCCGGAATTATACAGTTCTCCAATGCATTGGGTAAAGGATGAGTCTCATGAGAAGTTATGTGTGACGGTCTTGGTGGTTAGCCTTGGCTTGTGCTACCATGGAAACGGGATGGGTGGTTAGCCTTGAACTATATTAAGTATGTTTTATGGTTTTGACGCAAGGTCTTGGCAAAGTCCGGCATTATACATTCCATCCGCATGTGATGATAAATGTTCAACTGGGGGATAGTTCAACTAACAAAACATACCCTAGTTGTAAACTTCCTGTGACTATGAGAATGAGATTATGAGATATGAACTTTAACACATGTGGTATGTTGTTATAAGAACATTAAATTCCAATGAATCGTGATATGAATGTTATCCCTTCTTACACATAGTCTTTTAAAACTAAAGAAATTTGGTTGTAAATTATGCATCATCCATTATTCCCATGCTTGCGCTCTCTGATTTATGGATTCTTTAATGTTTATCTTTAAGTAGTACTTATTTTTTGTGCAAGTGTTTTTCAGGAATGTTGGATTCACATGTTTTAAGAAATGATAATGCCTTGTTTTTAGTGAAGTGTTTTATCATCTCCAAAATGACTGTTTTGAGAATGAATTTTATTTAAATATTTTAAAACCCTTACTGGTCATAATTTTCTCAACTTGCGTTTTTGTTTTAAAATTCTTTCAAGCATGTAATTGTTCTAATGATGTTTTTCAGAAGCATCTAGTTTCAAAAAAATCCTAAACCTCATGATCTTCTGTAGTAATGGGACATGATGAATTATTGTAACTATTTGTAATAATTTTTTAGTACATCATGCACCATGGGAACTCGGGAATCGAGGTCCTTACAAAACCCCCTTTTCTACCTTCTTCTATAACTTTTATACTTCTAAAAGAATCACAGTCACACTAATCATATATATTTTTTTATAGCAATATTACCTAATGAAAAAAATATTTTAAGGGTAACATAAAGATATAAATTGATATATAAATTAGTAATTCACATCATGATATTTATCAAAATATATAAATATATGTAGTCAATATGAAGGAAAACAAAATTGGTTATTTATTTTTGTATAAAAGGATAAATTTTTATTCATAAACTTTTTTTAGAATAATTAATAAATCAATAAAGAAGTTCTTATATGATATATCATTTATAATACACTTTTAGATTTTCATTTGGGTTACTATGATTTTTAGGGGTTTTCTTTTACTCATTACTTATGTATATAATTCATATCACATCTCAATGTGATGATATGATAAAAAACACTCTAAAATCTATTGCGAGTGTCATCTGTAAAGTAATCTAGCTTGAACAAAGGGTATATTTATTAGTCTTATATATATTTTTCAAATTATTAAACATATTACTTCTTCATTACTCTACATGATTAAATTTCATATGGTTTTGAAAATTTGTTAGTTAGTTTTGACTCTTTACATGTACATATAGTTTATTGGATCCTTTTTAATTAGACTTTTTCCTCATAATATTTTCGTATCTAGTATATCTAATTATATTATATAGTTATTGACACATCCTAAACTCATTTAGAAAAATAAGTGATAGTAACATTGAATTTGGATTTGTATAATGCTTTATTTTTTTGCTTTAAATTTTTCTATTCTTTAGTAATTACCCCTATCCTGTTAGAAAATATATTATTTTCAAAATATCATGAAAAATAAGATAAAAAATTTTCCTTATGAAAAGAAACATATTAATTCTTTGTATGAATATTTGAGAAAAAAATATTTTATCACTATCATATGTGAAATTAGATTTATTTATGGAAGTTTTATTAAAATAATATTACACCTCAGTTCAAGATTCTCATAAGATTCAGGTTTGAGTTTTATAAAAACTTATACCTTTTCTTACCCAATAAGTAATTACATTAACAATTTCAATTTTCATTTCCATAAAAACGCTTATTTTGTTTGAACTATAGTTTAATATACTTATTATAATAATATTTTACATCTATAAATTGATTTTGGTGTTATGTTGGTTGATGATGATTTTATTTATCTGTAATATAAATTTTATGAAATGAGATTCATATTTTAGTAAAAAAAATATTTAATTTTTATTGTCATTTAAAAAAAATTTCCCCCACTGAAATGATTACCACATTTATATTTATCATATCTAATAAAATTCCATGATCCATATTTCAATTTTTATTGAGTTCAATTTTTAATTTCTCTCAAATTATGTTAGTTTTATTGAGTCATGTCACGACTCGTCCACGGGGCCTGTGTCGTGACTACCCCAAGCCCACCTTCCATAGGCTAAGGGCTGGTGACTAGAACCAAAGGCCTAAATCCCAATAACTGGAAAGGTATTGCCTTTATAAAAGTAAACAAAACACCACAGAGTACAAGCAGAAGTAAAACACTAAGTACAAATGAAAGTGCTGAAAAGTAAATGGGCCAGATTACAATCCCAACTGAAAGTACAACTACATCTGAATTAAAGTACAACAGAAAAAGACAAACAACTGGAAGAAAGGAAGCAGCTCCTGGGTCATCCTCCTCGGATCCTACCTTAAGGGTAGGTACAGATAGTCCAGCTCCTGGATCGTCCACCATGGATCCTACCTGAAGGGTTTGTATAGATAGCGCAACTCCTGGATAGTCCACCACAGATCCTACCTGAAGGGTAGGTACAGATAGCCTCTACAATGCTCTCGCCTGTCAACCTCCTCCGGGTGTCGTCTCGTCGTGAAGTCCACCTCCGGATACTAACTTGTCGTGTGGTCCACCTCCAGGTACCGTCCAGTCCTCGAACACTCGGCCTCTGTCAGCTTTTCCCATCGTCTACAACCAACACAATGAGGTGCGGGCATAGCTCGTGCAGGGGTGAGTATACGATAGTTAGTAGGGACTTCGAGACCCTTAAGGTCTCAATAAATCCATTAAGGATAACCACAGATAAGGATCTCAACAAATAACATTTACTTAGGATTAAGCTCATAATTATACCTATGTTATCACGTAACCCATCTCAATCATGAGGAAACACAAAGGTTATGAAATCAATGGATAACCACAACCCAGGTATATGCCCATACATATACCTAAGATATCAACTCACCCATATCAATCATGAGGTAAACACAAAGGTCAAAGTCTCAACTCAAACCAGGATTTTCATTATCGAAACCGTAACTGCTGAAGAGCCCCGTCACTGGAGTGTACAGTGGTCCTGTCACAAATCTGAGGTACTGCTCACTAACCTAATACTGCTGAGGTACTTCTCTTGTCGAGTACCGCGGGTCAGCCACCCAAACACAGTAGTGCTTCCCGCCGGGGTATTCCACCCAAACACAGTAGTGCACACCCCCTAATAGCCTGCAGAGATACTCTCCGGACAAGTACCGCGGGTCTGAACCCAAGCTTAGTAGTGCTCCTTCTGCCATGGGTCTACACCCAAACAAAGTAGTTCTATATCCACCGGGCTAGTAGACTCACTCCAAGTCGAGTCGGTCCAACAGTCGTCAGGTCTCACCCGGCTACACGGTCTCTGTACTATGCACGCTCGTCTCCGGGAGGGTCTACTCCACAAGCTACTGTTCGATACTCCAAGTATCACAATGTACCACAAATAAGTATCTCAATGGACTGCCTCGTCATAGGGGTCTCAGCGCAATAGACGACGCATCAATCGGACGCCCGGTTTGTGAGTTATTAGAATTTTCGTCCGAGGGGCCCGATTGGTTTCATGCGCGAACCAACCCAGCCATATCTCAAATGTACCCCATACTCTCATAGAGCATACTCATAAGAACCATTTCTCAATGTGATCACCAACGCCGATGACGGTTCGTCAAACGGACACTCGGTCTGAAAGATATCAGCTTTTCCGTTCCAGGGGCCCGATTGGATTTCGGGTACAATCCAACCCAGCCACTATCCAACTACATCCAAACCATGGGCGAAGTATGCCAATGTTCCGTCTCATCAAGAGGAATCCATCAAAGTTGACGGTACGTCAATCGGACGTCCGGAGTTTGAGATATAAGTGTTTCCGCTCTGAGGGCCCGGTTGGTTTCGTGATTGAAGAAACCCGGCCGTACCCAATGTTCACCAAAACCCGGAGTGTAATATACTGAAACTACCGTCTCGATCCAAGGATCTCTACGCAAATGACGGTGCGTCGATCGGGGGTCCGCAACCTATGTTATGGGAAAATGATTGAAAACAGTCCGAAAATAGGGGGTTCGGGCCCGATCTGACTCGGCACGAGACCCCCCTGGGTCGGGCCGAACCGGGTCGACCCGACCAGAGTCCGGTCCGGACCAACAGGGCACGACCCGGCCCAAAGGGCATGGCCCGGCCCAGCCTGGGTGTGGCCCTGCCCAGCACTGGCGCGGCGCGGCACCCGCAGACCAAGCGGCTCGGCCGAAACGACCGAGTGGAAGAAAACGCCCCCCCCCCCCACTGTTTGGAAACCGTGAACCCCACGTGGGGGGGCATTTCCTTCGGACAACGGACGCGGCCGTGGGAACACAGCTCAAGGCCCTCCTCATCATCGTCTGTCGATCCACACTTTGACAACAAACTATGGAGCTTTCGAATTGCCTACGCGGCCCCGACACCGGCGGCGGTTTCATTCGGCCTCAAAGGTGTGGCATGACGACGCGAGGCTCCTTCGTCACAATCCTTCTTGTTTCCATGTGGTGTCATTGCACCACGCCACCATTGTTCGAGTCGCAACGAACACACAACAAAGGGGTAGGAGGGTCGGCCGTGTTCATGCGGTCCGACCTCCTCCTGTTATTGCGATAACAGGCGGCCCAAAAAGACAATAAATCAGCAATTAAATTAAACAGGAACAAAAGAAATAATCTCCACAGTTTTTCCGCAATCAAAAGGAAAAAATTCCAAACCCGAAAACAATAACTTCTGTGGATCAACTTAATAATGAGTTGATCCGCATTCTTGTTTTAGAAGGAAAACAATCATGAGATTATTAATATTCTCAAATTAAACCCCTAACACAAGCATAGTCATCGAACAAGGTTTGTCGCGGAAAGGGACATCGCGGAAAGAGACAGATCATCGCGTCGTAGAGGAATGGTGTCTCCCTTCCTTTGACGTGGAAAGAAGGAATGAGGAGATGTGCGTCAGGTCATCGATCTCTGAGGAAGGCGTCTCTCACTGTCGTCCGTCGTTGGAGGTCGGCGTTCTTCGTCGACGGCGATGCGTTCTTCGACGAAGAACAAAGAACTTCAATACTCCCCTTTTTCTCCCAAAAAATCAACACAACAAGCCCAAAAATAATAAAATAAGACTTGTCTTATTTTATTGACACACAAGAAAACATTTTTGAAATTCAAAATTTAATAAACCAATTAATTGAATTTAATTGCAACGTTTAAACCGCCCAATTAATAGAGGCATTTAATATTTAAATAAACGCACGAGTTGACATTCCTATTAATGGGGGTGCGGGTGCGTTACCTTATTTAAGGAGAGGGTTTAGGATGAAAAGAAATAGTGGGGCTCATGTGGGTCCCACCTCACAATTATCCTACCCAGTGGATAAGTTAGGAAGTGGGTCTCACTCAACAACTTAGCTTAGGTTAACATTTTTTTAAACAAAATAAAATTGGTTGCACCACTTTTATTTTATTCCTTTACATAACCCAAAAATGTAATAACCACACCCGAGAAAACACAGCTCCTGAAAAGTTGTTTCTAAGCAATTACCGGCGCTGTGATTCCATCAGTGCCCTCATATTTCGATTCCAAGCACTGATTCAAAATTAAGGAAACCCACTCGTTAGATCACTGAATGTACCTGAGCCAAAATTTAGAAAATGATTTCGGGCACAGCAGGACTCGGAATCAAGCGCCGTCAGAAACTGCGTTCTTGTAAAATCGCAAAAAAAATTATGAAAAAAAAATTCCCTTGATTTTGACGGGTCTTTACATTACTCCCACCTCAGGGCTTTACGTCCTTGTAAAGCTTTAACATAAACTAGGGATAAAAAGTGGTACTGAGCATGCTTTTGAGCCTTCTGCTCCCATGTTCTCACCTAGAGGTTCCAGTCCTACCAATGGAAGCGTCCAAGAGGAAACGACCGTCCTCGTTGGACCCACTCCTGTCGATCCTCGATCCTCTCTGGAACCTCCGTGCATGTCACCCTGTCATCATCGTCCAACTCCCTGAGATCGATGATGTGCGAAGGTTCGTGCTCGTATCTCCTCAGTTGAGATACATGGAAGTCACCGTGAACCTGGTGCAACTAAGGTGGATGGGTCAAGTGGTAAACCACCTTGCCTACGCTACTGAGGACCTAGAAATGTCTGTTGAACCTCAGAGATAACTTGTCACCTCGGCCACATCTCTGTAAACCTCATCGAGGTGAGACCTGTATAAGGATGTGATCGTCATCCTCGAACTCTAGAGGTCTCCAATTCTTGTGTAGAACTGAATCTCAAAACTCCTGCTACCACGAGGGTAAGGTTGACCGACTCCAGAGTGATCAGACGCACCCTCTTATGCATGATTTTATCTTGTGCTGCCAAGGGATTCCTTTTCTCCGACCAAGGAAAACCCATCCCGACGTTTTAGTTAAACCAAAACCTTTTTGCCTAATACTGTCAATATGAGTATGAACACTGATTGCACATTCCATACTCAAACTAACGTCGTAAGGCCTCGACGCTGCCACGAAGAGATTCCAACTGAAACTCTCACCTCGTGGGTTAGACCACACTGTCGGCGTAAGTGTGATTATCAAGTCTCCTCCCAAGGTATCTTCAGACGTGAGGGTCAAGTCTACGGCTTACCGGAAACTCTAGGTCTGGGACATGATTCGTGGAAGGAAGGAATGATTCTAATTGATGCCTATGGCTATGACAGCTAGTAGAAGACAAATTCTGTGCTTCGAATCATCCTCAGAGCCCTTTTTGGTCGCACTCCACGATCGCATGCAGCTACTCTTTCCCCCCTCCCTCTAGCTCCCTAAGCCTGGATGGGACAACAAAGTTGGGTGGTTGTAACATGTTAAAAAAATGTACACCACCTCATGCTCCTCTCCTAGCTCTGCCTCCACGTCTGCTACATTGAAGACTCCTCTCTCCTTAAATCATCCTCTTCATGAAACATTTAACATGCCCGAGTCTCTATGATTGGTGCCAGTTTCCTGTTTCTTACTGTACTGTGCAGTCTTCATCCGCTCCTGGATGATATGCACCTTCCTTGCCTACGATCTGTAAGAGATTCTAAGATTTCTCCTTCACTGAAAAGATAAACTCGGTCTCATCCCCTGGATGAAACACTCCCTTTTCCTAATACAGTCAATTCTGACATGAATGATGTATTCATACCATGGATGATGTCATAAGGCCTCGAAGTTACTACCAAAAGATCCACATGTCACTCTCGCCTCCATGGGTCGAGTCACACTGTCGGCATCAGTGTGAGGTCACTGGGTCTCCTCCAGTAGAAATCTCGATATTGAGGGTCAAGTCAACAGTTTTTAACCCGGACCTCTCAGTATCAACTGAACAAAAGGACAGGAAAGAAAACACCACAAAGATAAGTGTCTTTTTATTATTACAGCTCATAGTAAAAAGACATGAATACAACAACAACATGGAACTAGAAGTACTAGGGACGTATCCACTAGTTCTGATCTTGTCCACCTACTCCTGGAGCCCTACTGCCTTTCCCACTGCTCGGCTGTTCCTCAAACACCCATCGTTGCTTCTCCCTAGGTGGCTCCTCTAAAGCCTGTGGATCAACTGTGTGGGGGGGTTGGACAGTCACGTGCCAGGTGACCCTTCCTGCCACATTCATAACACTGTTTTTCTCCTCGTATTGCTGGCTCTAGTCCTCTTGGACCTCTACATCATCTGTCTACTTCCCATAGATGACTTGGCTACTGATCGAAAATCCTACGGCAAAGGCAGCAGCTCCTGTACTCGCTCGGTGTGTAGAGCTACTGGCACAAACTCCACCCTGAAGAAGGTCTTGAATTCTTCCCATGTGATGGTCATCCCATCACAAAACTGGAACAAGTGGCTCCACCACCTGCATGCTGCTTCCTGAAGAAGGCTTGCAGAAAAGATCACCATGAAGTCTGATGGTGTACCCATTATCCTGAAAACTCCCACCACAGCCTCCATCCAATCCTCATCCGCATGCGGGTCCATCTCTCCACTGAACCTGGGTGGCCTCTGGCGCAGGAACTCATGTAGTGTGCTGAAGCGACATGCACTCTCTACTTCTGGGGTTGGTGGCATTAGTGGACCAATGGGTGGTAATACCGTGGGTGCCTCCACTGGTGCCTCAACTGTAAGAGGGACGTGTACCGATGCCTCATCGCTCGGCAGGCTATCAGTACATACATCTCTCGGGGCTCTAGCTGATCGTCCGTGGAGAGGCATCCTGAAAGAAACCTACGTGACACAGTGAAACGATTTATACCTAGTCAGATGACCTAGTTTGAGCTTACTTTTAAAAACTTCTAGAAACACACACTCAATCAGTGTTTTTGTGCACAATGTCGGAAATCAGGTGTCAGGGTCCTGGTGTATGGATACGTCGGTCGGCCACACAAACAGTGGACTCCCTGAACTGAAATACACACACGGTACCCTTAACATTATTCCTTCATAGAAAGAAAAAATATCAGAGTTATAAGTTCTGTGGTAGAACCGACTCCTCTGATACCAATTTGTCACGACCCGTCCTCGAGGCCCGTTTCGTGACTACCCCATGCCCGCCTTCCATAGGCCAGGGGCTGGAGACTAGCACCAAAGGCATAAATCCTGATAACCGGGAAGGCATTGCCTTTATAAAAGTAAACGAAACACCACAGAGTATAAGCGGAAGTAAAACACTAAGTACAAAAAAAGTGGTGAAAAGTAAATGGTCCAGAATACAAACCCAACTGAAAGTATAGCTACAACTGAATGAAAACACAACATAAAAAGACAAACAGCTGGAAGAAAGGAAGTAGCTCCTAGGTCATCCTCCTCGGATCCTACCTGAAGGGTAGGTACAGATAGCGCAACTCCTGGATTGTCCACCACGGATCCTACCTGAAGGGTAGGTACAGATAGCGCAGCTCCTGGATCGTCCACCAAGAATCCTACCTGAAGGGTAGGTATAGATAGCCTACACAAAGCTCTGGCCAGTCAACCTCCTCCGAGTTTCGTCTCGCCGTGAAGTCCACCTCCGAATACTGACTCGTCGTGTGGTCCACCTCCGGGTACCGTCCAGTCCTCAAACACTCGTCCTCTATCAGCGCTGCCCGTCGTCTGCATCCAACACGATGAGGTGAGGGCATAGCCTGTGCAGGGGTGAGTATACGATACTCAGTAGGGACCCCGAGACCCTTAAGGTCTCAATAAATACAACAAGGATAACCGTAAAGAAGGATCTCAACAGATAACCATTACTTAGGTATAAGCCCATACTTATACCTAATTTATCAAGTAACCCATCTCAATCATGAGGAAACACAATTA
Source organism: Viscum album (assembly GCA_963277665.1). Taxonomy (NCBI): domain Eukaryota; kingdom Viridiplantae; phylum Streptophyta; class Magnoliopsida; order Santalales; family Viscaceae; genus Viscum; species Viscum album. The sequence continues at coordinate 1,016,287,369 of OY728133.1, read as the reverse complement.
TTATGAAATCAACGGATAAACACTACCCAGGTACATTCCCATACATATACCTAAGATATCAAGTGACCCATCTCAATAATGAGGTAAACAAAAAGGTCAAAGTCTCAGCTCAAACCATGATTTTCATTATCGAAACCGTAACTGCTGAAGAGCCCCGTCGCTGGAGTGTACAGTGGTCCTGTCACGACTCTGAGGTACTTCTCACTAACCTAATACTACTGAGGTACTCCTCCTGTCGAGTACTATAGGTCAGCCACCCAAACATAGTTGTGCTTCCCGCCGGGGTATGCCTCCCAAACACAGTAGTGAACACCCCCTAATAGCCTGTAGAGGTACTATCCGGACGAGTACCGCGGGTCTGCACCCAAGCTCAGTAGTGCTCCGTCCTCCATGGGTCTGCACTAAAACAAAGTAGTGCTCCTTCAACAGGTCTAGTCGACTCACTCCAAGTCAAGTCGGTCAAACAGTCGTCAGGTCTCAGTGGGCGACACAGTCTCTGTACTTCGCACGCTCGTCTCCGAGAGGGTCCACTCTACGAGCTACTAGTAGATACTCCAAGTATCACAAATTCCCACAAAGATGTATCTTGAAGGACCGCCTCATCATAGGTGTCTCAATGCAACAGACGGTGCGTCAATCAGATGCCCGATCTGCGAGTTATTAGCATTTTCGTCCTAGGGGCCCGGTTGGTTTTGTGTGCGAACCAACCCGACCATATCTCAACTATACCCCAAACTCTCATAGGTTATACTCATAGAGACCATTTCTAAACGTGATCACCAACGCCGCAGATGGTTCTTCAAACGGACGTCCGGTCTGAAAGATATCAGCTTTTCTGTTCCAGGGGCCCAGTTGGATTTCGAGTACAATCCAACCCTATCACTATCCAACTGCGTCCAAAGCACATGCTATGTATTCCAAAAGTTTCGCCTCATCATGAGGAATCCAACAATGTCAACGGTACATAAATCGGACGTCCGGAGCTTGAGATATAAGCGTTTTCGCTCCGAGGGCCCGGTTGGTTTCATGATCGAACCAACCCGGCCGTACCCAATGTTCTCCGAAGACCTGGTTGTAATATATCGAAACAACTATCTCGATCCAAGGATCGCTACGCAACTGACGGTGGGTTGATCGGGGGTCCGCAGCCCATGTTATGGGAAAATGATTGAAAACAGTCCGAAAAGAGGGGGTTCGGGCCCGGTCCGACCCGGCCCGAGACCCCCCTTGGGTCGACCCGACCCGGGTCCGGTCCGGCCAAACAGGACGTGGCACGATGCCCGCGGTCCAAGCGGCTCGGCCCAAACGACCGAGAGGAAGAAATTCTGGGGCGCGCTGCCCCCCTGTTGGAAACCGCGACCCCCACATGGGGAGCCGTTTCCTTCTGCCAGCTGACGCGGCCAGGTGCCGCGTCCCTCTCTTTCATGCGCGGCCGCAGGACTGCTGCTCGCCGTCGTGGCTGAAGCCGCGTCGGACCTTCCCGGCGGCGCGCAGGGTGCCGCCGTCTCTGGGCGGCCGGCCGGTGCCAGCCGCAGTTCCAGCGCGGCGCGCCGACAGGCCCTTCCGCGGACCACTAGAGTTGCTCCGATGGTTTGTTTTCAATTCTTCCTACGCCGATGGTCCTCCCAAGAGCCAAAGATCACTGCGAAGAATTCAAAACGCCTTTGTGGCCTGCCTCATCATCTTCCGTCGATCCGCACTTCGACAACAAACTGCGGAGTTTTTGAATTTCCTCTGCGGCCCCGACTCTAGATGCGGTTTCATTCGGCCTCAACGGATCGGTGCGATGGTGCCGCGCTCCTTTGTTGCATTCCTTCTTATTTCCGCGTGGTGTCATTTCACCGCGCCTCCATTGTTCGAGTCACAACGAACACACATCAAAGGAGGAGGAGGGTCGGCTGTGTTTGTGCGGTCCGACCTCCTCCCGTTATTGCGATAACAGGTGGCCCAAAAAGATGATAAATCAGCGATGAAAGTAATCAGGAACAAAAGAAATAATCTCCACAGTTTTTCCGCAATCAAAAGGAAAAAATTCTAAACCCGCAAACAAAAAATTTTTCAGATCAACTTAATAATGAGTTGATCCGCATTCTTTTTTAGAAGGAAAACAATCATGAGATTATTAATATTTTCAAATTAAACCCCCTACCTCGAGCGTAGTCATCGAATGGGGTTTGTCGCAGAAAGGGGCGTTACAGAAATATAAGGATCGTCAGGTCGTGAAGGAACGGGTTCTCCCTTCCTTTGACGCAGAAAGATGGAACGAGGAGATGCGCATCGGGTCGTCGATCTCTGAGGAAGGTGTCTCTCACAGTCGTCCGTCATTGGAAGTCGGCGTTCTTCGTCAGCGGCGGTGTGTTCTTCGTGTTCTTCGACGAAGAATGAATAACTTCAAGACTCCCATTTTTCTCCCAAAAACTCAACACAACAAGCACAACAATAATAAAATAAGACTTGTCTTATTTTATTGACACACAAGCCAATGTTTGTGAAATTCAAAATTGAATCAACCAATTAATTGAATTTAATTGCAACGTTTAAACTGCCCAATTAATAAATGCGTTTAATATTTAAATAAACGCACAAGTTAACTTTCCAATTAATGGGAGTGCGAGTCTGTTACCTTATTTAAGGAGGGGGTTTCGGATGAAAAGAAACAGCGGGGCTCGTGTGGGTCCCACCTCACAATTATCCTACCTAGTGGATAAGTTAGGATGTGGGTCGCACTCCACCACTTAGCTTAGGTTAACACTTCTTTAAATAAAATAAAATTTGTTGCACCACTTTTATTTTATTCCTTTTCTTAACCCAAAAATTTAATAACCGCACCCGAGAAAACGAAAATCCAAAAAAGGTTTTTCTAAGCAATTACCAGCGCTCCAATTCCATCGGTGCCCACAGATTTCGATTCCGAGCACCGGTTCAAAAGTTAGGAAAACCCGCTCGTTCGTTCACTGAACGTACCCGAGCCAAACTTTGGAAAATGATTTCGGGCACACCGGGCCTCGGAAGCAGGCGCTATCAGAAACTGCGTTCTTGTAAAATCCCAATGAAAATTAATAAAAAAAAATTCCCTTGATTTTTATGGGTCTTTACATGTCGTCTTAATTATATATCTTTTCAAATTTAGATAGTTTGTGGATAATTATTTTACCAATCAACCATATATATAAATAAAACTCCATTATTCTATAAACACAATCCTTTTAGGTTCTACATAATATGTATAACCTAAATAAAATTTAATTAATCGTTAAAAAATATTTTTGTGGTCACCATTATTTTTTTACATCACAAAAGATAATCGTAGGGAACCAAAATATCGATTTTACGACATTGATGGATGATCCAACTCTTGAGAATTTCTATTTTTTGGGGGATTTAACCTATAAAATATTTAATGGTATTTTATGTCACCATATTATCTAATTTTATATCACATAAGTATTCTTTATTAGAGTGATTTAGAGTGGGATCTCGTTTCTTTTACCAAATTGGTATGCTTAAAACATATTGGTGTGCAACACTTTAAATAAATCATAAATTGTTTAACTATGATAAACCAAAAAAAATTATATTCTCATATATCCAAAATCATTATAACCACCCATATATTTTAGATGATATGTGTTTTTGGAAACAAATTGTTTTTATATTACATTATATATTACCAACAAAATATAATTTCATGAAGAAAAATCATTTCATGAGACAAAATCTAACCCAATGAAAAAGATAAAAATGACAATTGAAAAAATATATAAATTAATAAAGTATAATTTCAAAATATGGAATGCCATAATATTCTATTACAATATCCTCTATCACAACAAAATTTTTATTTTGGTTTATTTAACATTTTTAGTTTTTTTAAAATTTATCTGTTGTGTTCCCCATGATCTTTTGCTAAATATTATGATATTTGGGTTGATATTAGGTGGTACATGGTTGGCACACAGTTAGGGAAATGATGAACCTAACCCTAGAAAACAATGTGTCCAAATGTCATTTTGGATAGTGGTGAACTGAACGATTAGTGCACAATTAGTCAAACCGTGCAGGCTAACTAGGCAGCTTGTTCCTCTTAAGCAGAGAGGGGAACAATTTTTTCACATAGTTTGAAAAACTATGTTGGATAACCGTGATGTTTTTCAATTTAATTAAAGGGTTGTAAATTACTTTTAAACCCTCATATATTTTAACCCCAATTCACCCCCATTTCACCCCATTCTGTATTATCAGACTTGAAAACCACCTCTAAGCTTCTTTTGAACTATTGAGCATCATTAATTGGTTGGTTTTCATGTGTGAACATCAAGGAATCATCAATTACATCATTAGACTCTTGATTAATACCTCTTTCTAGGCTTGTTCTTACATATTTCTTGAGTTCCTTTTTTCTAGTGGGTTGTTTGACCAAAAGATGGTATACTTCTTTGTTTTTGAGAGATATCTTTATAATTATTATTCAATAAAGCCTCGTTAGGGTCTATTGGTGTCGAATTTGTGATTTAAAAAAAATTAAATATTTCTATTTAGGAGCTATGTACTTTCATTATTTTACCCTATTAGAGTAGTTTATCTTACTTTCTTGAATTGTTAAATGTGTTCTATGAATTTTTATTTGGTTTGAAATAATTTTTTGGAAGGGTTTGAGATTCATAAGTGATGTATGATTGTTTTTAAAAGAAAATTGGATATATTTATTGTGTTATTCATTGTGTTGTTTCATTAATATACTTTATTCCTTTTGTTTAAGGTGAAAAAATTTCCATTAACTGATTTAAAGGTGTAAACATGTTGAAAATGGGTTTTTTTTTGTTAAATAAATTTCATTTATTGATAGGTTATTTGTTGGCCACCATTTATGTTTCCTAAAATTTTGAATCAAGTTATGAATTTTTTTTGTCAATATGATTTTGAAAGGGGGTTCTCCTATGTAAAATGACTGGCTTGCACATGTTTTATTCTTGATATATTTCTAATGGTCTTTAATAAATAGTTTAAGTAGTCTGGATCATATAATCAGTTCTTTTTTTAGTTGAAATTTGTGATTTACTCCTTACCATATGTTGATTGAATTATAAATTTGACTGTTTTTCTTTATGTGGTATTTGGAATAAAACTTTAGAATAATGGGAAACCTATGTCTCTAGGTGAACTAACTATAATTTGTATTCTAGTCGATCCAGAAGTAGATAAGGCCCAAATTCATCTAGAATGAATGAATATCGCAACAAGAACTAAACATGTGATGTGGTTATAGACCACCAAAATATTAGATTGGACTATCTCTTGTGGTTTTTCCATGATAAAGTTGTTCGATAACTAGAACATCAGATGAGATCTTTTCTACTAGCTCAAGCATGAGAACATTGTTGATTATTAAATTTGAGGATATTGATCATCGAGGTACAGGGGTTATAGGGTCTCTCTAGAGATATTTAACTTTAGGTATTTACCCATGGAGATCTCTTATGACATGATGCTTATACTATATGGTGTTATCCATCATTATACGTTGGATATTGTGTATATTATTAATTCAAGAAATATTATTTACATAAAGGGTTTTCATTGAAATTCATTTCCTGAGAATGTAGCGTTTAAAATTTTTTCATCATAATTACTCAAATGTTATTTTAAAAGTTTTCATGTTAATTTTTAATATAATTTTATAATATAGAATATTTTATCTTGGGTGGAATCATACTAGGATTTTTGTCACACCCAAAATAAATCTTCTGGAGTTTCTATATTCTTTTATGTATGTCCTAATTAATGGAAAGATGTATCATGGTGATGGTGGATCAGGTTTCTAGAGTTCCACTCCTTTAAGGTGTTGGTGGTGATGAGTTGAAGACAATGCTACACTTGTGGTAATAATGTTTTGGGGATTAGTTTTTGTTCCCATTAGATTGGAGTGCCTTTTTATTTTGTCGACTATTGTAAAAATTTAATCTGAAATAATTGTGTACCTTCTTTGGGGATGCATATCATTTATTCTGATGTTTCTTTCGGTTGGTTATTTATTCCTATAGAAATATGTGAAATCATTCCCAATTCATATTTTTGATACCCACACACTAATTTAAAAACCGTGGGGTGTGTGAATTCCTTTTGGGATATTCCCTGAATTAGGATGAGTGTTGGGTTGGATGGAATCCTTATAAGGTTCATTGTAAAATGGTATTGTAAGAGGCCACACACTTTTTGTGTCATGTAATTTTGGATGATTATAGATAGTATAGAACTAATATTTTAGGGCCTTGACATTCTGGTTGTAATTAAGGTGTCATGTTAGTACACCTCTTGATAGGAATCGAGTCTCTTTATTATATTGGGATTGATTTTAGAAATCCTTTGGGTGAGGTATGTAGGTTTCCTACTATATATAGACACAAGGTTGAGGTGGAGTAGTTTTTTTTCATTTTTATTGTGATGGATTTGGTTATGATTTTATTTAAATAATTATTTTATATTTTTTGTTATTATTGTAAATTTTTAGAACATGTGTTGGTGGTTATCTCTTATTTTTTTTCCCTGTTGTAGTCAAATACCTCCTTGACGAGCTCCTGTGTAACCACATGAAGAGGTTAGAGAGTGTTTTCTCTCACCATTTGATCATAGGTTTGTGGAATCCATTATTAAAGATATATAATCTTTGGGTAAAGGAGAAGGCTCTAGCCCTTCCCATGATAGAGAAGCTAAACCAGGTTCTATTATAGATAATAGTCAATAGTTCCTCAAGAACAAGCCTCCATTCATCTAGACATCATGGAACGTTTGAAAGCAAAATACTGGTATAAGAGATATTAGAGGGTGTTTGAGTTTCATGATACTAGTGAGGCTTCCACGGAGAAATGTTCTTCATTAATTTTCTAAGGTCCCAGTTGAAAGTGGTGGGAATCAATGGTGACAGATTCAGAGCATGAGAAGGTGAGTAAGAAGAATTTAAAGGTTATCATAATTGAGCAATATTGTCATGATCTATTGGCCTTTTATAGATGCCGAGGGTTTATTGTTCTTTTCCAGGGATACTATTCAATAATGGAATTTGGAAATCACTTTGAGGAGTTATCCTGGTACATGTGTAAGTTCGTTTCTAATGAGAAGATTATGGATTTAAAGTTTGATATGGGGTCTATATTGGAAACAATCCCATGTTTTCTTGTTCATGATTATATATTATGACAAGGTGGTTGATCATGACATGATGGTAATAATTGATCATAGAAGCAAGACTGGTTTCTCTAGAGTAGTATCATAATTAAAAAGATGAAATTAATATGATAAGAAGAGAAATAATGATGAGTAGGTGAATAAGGGAGGTGGTAGTTCGAGAAATCCCTCCCAACTATCTACATTTATATCCTCTCTTGTTGGGTTAGTTTTTTTTCCAAAAAAGTGGAAATCCTGTGAGCACATGACCGGTGTGTTCTTATACACCCAAACCTTGACACCAATGTAATGTTATGGAGAACATTCAATGATTTTTCAGAATGGTTAACCCATATCAAAGTGGTGTAGGATTTGTGGCTTTCAAAAGTTGGAAAACTGATCAGAACCTTCATGGATAGCGGTTCCATAGTTTGGAGGTCATGGTGGTTATGCTAGATCTTCTTCTAGGGAGATTTAATTCAGGGTAGAACTATAAGTTATTGGTTGTCCTCTACCTCATTTTGGGATGATACTACTCCATGAGGTTCATGAAGAACCAATGGAATCATATGATAGGTATATGAATGTTTTAGGTACCATTATTATATCATCATCTTTAGATAATGTTTTTAATACCAGTCCATTAGTTTCTTTCTTTTCATCCAACATTTTTTGATGTGTTGAAGTTTACAACCAATCTTATTCCATATGCAGTGGTGTTGTTAGTGACATTTTTTATGAAGTAAGAGGAGGAATTTATGTGTTCTTCTTATACACTCACCCTATCAATGGTCGAGTTTGAATGGTATTTTTTATTTTTATAAATGGAACTCATTTATAGGATACATTTAATGGACTAGTTGGTGTTTTTTAGGCATACATCAATTTTTATAGGAAGCAATTGTGTTTTGTAGAACCTAATGGAAGTACCCATGATTTTCAAGGGGAATGAGATCCATGGTCGATTCTTATTGGACCTCTACTTTTGGAGGTAGGTATTTTTGTTTTTAAGATCTATTTGATCATATTGGAGGACTATGGTGGTGTTTCTGAGAGTGGTTACCTCCTTAGGTGGATGAGTTCACTGAGGTTTTTCTAGATTATTTCTTGGGTTTACCTCCAGAATGAGAAGTGGATTTCACCATCGATTTTGTGCTAGGATGCTAGTTGATATCCCATAACCCATACCATATAGTCCCCACCGAGTTGATGGAATTAAATGTACAAATAGAAAATTTATAATCCAAATGATTCATTCACTCGATTGTATCACCTTGGTCCACTGTAGTTTTATTTTAAAAAAATATGATGGATTTCATGGATTATGAATTTATTACAATATTAATAGTTAGGTAAAATTGGTAAACCAGTATCTTTTCCCCCATATTTATTACATTTTCGATCAAAATAAATGGGTGAGATGGTTCTTCGGTGTTGATTTATCTTCAGTGTATCTCAATGTTAGGGTTAGAGAGGCGAATGTTATAAAAACATCCATCCAAAACAAGTATAGTCAGTATGAGTACATGGTCATGCCTTTTGGGTTTTCTAATTTTCCAATGGTCTTAATGAAACTCATGAACAGGGTGTTCCATCATCATATTGTAAACTTTTATTAATGAAATTGGATAGGGCACAACAATACACATCAATCCTACCTACCAAGGATTGAAGAGCCTAGGGTGGCCTAAAATACTGATGACTAAGGGAATCCACTCTTACCAGATTGACCCCCTAGGATTCTAGATGACAATATTATGTAATAATATGTGGACTAGACTAGGGAAATCAAGAGAATAAATGTGGTTCGTGACTTGGTTACCCTCGCGCCATGTGTGACCCACACTGGTGTTGTTGTTATTCATGCCCCAACACTTTCTAATGATGTAATGAACCAACCAAGTAGTGGAACCAATTCAATGCAGAGAAATGTGATGAAAATTTGAGTTATTTTAAGCCTATGATATTTCAATCATCTTGTAGTGGTATAAGATAATACAATAGACAACGCCTTGGTTCTCTACCTTAAGGGAGGAACCATGACATAGGAAGGAAAAAAATCCATGATGATTGAGCTTGTGGAGTCGTAGATAACCCCTCTTCTGCGTAAGACCCCCATAACACAAGGCCCGTTATTATTGAGTTTGAGACCCATGGAAGTGGGTCCAGAAAACTGAATGGACTCTAGTGATGTTGCTTCTAGGTTGACAATCGTGAGTATTCACATGAAGACATTGTAGAGTGGTAGCCTCCCACAATTTGGATATGAGACCGACTATATCCAAGAGGTGGATCTTAGTTATGATAATGATAGAATTACCTAAGGCTGGTTCTCCTTCATGCATGGCCTTGCTTCTAGCCTTCCATAATCAATAGAAACGTTCATGAATAACCATGGTTAAGGACAAACTTTATGGACCCCTCTCTCCCGAACCATGGAACCACCTTTCCCAGAATGAATTATCATACATGTTATGGTCCTGAAGAGTAGTGAACACTATGAAGTAATCCAACACCACACTCTCCTAGTCACCTTCAATGAAAAGATGGCCGGTAGTCTCCCCCCCATAATTTTTTCAATAGGGACATCTTGAATCTATAAAATTGACTCAGGGTTTTATATTATCATATAGGGGACAACCTTGTTTATTATCCTCTATGTGAGAAAATTCAAATTCAAGGGGATGCCTTTGGACCAAAGGGCCTCAACCAAAATATCATCATGATCAGGCATCTCCACAGCGTGGTAGAGATCCTTTTTGGAGAAGGCCCCCGAGGAAGAGGGGGTGAATACACATCCATTAGGTTTAGAGGTAAGATCAATGAGGTTAAACGTTTCCTCTTTATCATCCACCTACACATCCTTGATGAAATAAAGGTGGGATGTGGCCTCCCTGAATGAGATAGATATGGAAGGGAACCCTGATAAGAAAAGGGCATTTCCATCCCAATTTTGATTCTAAAAGGGGATGTTAGCATTCTCAATAATCCATTGAGAGTGAGGTTCAAGAGCAGTAAAAATGCGAGAGAGACCACGAACCAAAGTGGGGAGGAATGACCCATAGTCGGGGCTATATTCCCAAAGTAAGAGTTTTGAAGGTTGATACCCTAAAGCATACACTATTCTCAGACATCCCATTCTAACTTTTCATATGTGAATATGAGGCTATCACCAAGACTGATTATGTTGATGAATCCTTCCCTTGAAGGCCTTTTCACCTCGCACCATGATTCGTAGTGAAATTTCTCTTATGATTGAGGGTCCCTAATGAAACTGTCTAATATCGTATCAATGTTTTTTATGATTTATTTCAGGATTTTAATGGAAAAAATTGCATGGACATGGGTAGCTAAAATGATGTTGTTAACTAGCACTATCTGGCCTCCGAATGATAAGTATTTATTCTTCCTGTTGAGAACCCAATATGTGATCTTGCTGATGATGAAATCAAAGTCACAATCATGAATACTACCTAAAGAGATGAGGGAACCTAGGTAATCCATAGGAAAGATCCCTATATTCATGTGGAGTCTTTGTGGGACCATAGATATCCAGCTGGATGAATATTTATTAGAGATGAAGAATTTGTTTTTGGCTTTGTTGATCACATGGCTGCTCTAGTGGCAGTACTGCTTCAGTGCCTTGTTAATGCCTCAAATAGATCTCTTATTTGAATTTGTGAAAATGAACATATATCCAATGAAGATCAAGTTGGAAATGTGGGGGGGGGGATCTAGTTGTTCTATGGTAGGGAATGATCTCTCCACTATTGAGGCTCATATGAATAAGATGTATATGGAAATCTCGATAGAGGATAAATAGGATCACAGAAATAGGTCTCATTCCATAGGTTGCTAGTGGCCTTGAAAAACCTATAAGTCTTCCCCATGAATTTAACCTCCAATCATAATGAGACGAAACACCTAAATATGAGATTAATATTCTAGTAGGAGAGGTTCGTACCTTCCAAAACCATGTTGATGAATCCCCACTCAATGAAGTCATAAGACATGGTCATGTCCAACATGATAGCCATGTTAGAATCCTGATTCTTAAAGTCAATGTATCTCATCATACCTTGTGCCAGTACAATGACAACATGCATTGAGAGGCCCTTCACTACCCCATGATACTCCATGGATATCCACTGGGGGAGATGGAAAGACACCATGAAGTTGATGATGCTAGACAAGATATTTTATTCAAAGTTACACATACTCATTAGTTTGTAGTTCAAGATAGAAGATGGATTCTTGGTTTTTGGAAGTATCATGATGGTAGTGGCACAATCAAATTATGGTAAGATACCCCAGAACAAGTCTTGGATAGTAGATATGATACCAACCATCACTGCATACCACGAGGACATGTAGAACGAGCCTGAGAACCCATCTGATCCTGGGTAACTTTTGGGGTTCAAGCTCAGTATATCCTCATAGATCTTTTTTTCATTTGGGATCGATCCTAGTCCGTCATTGTCTTGGGATGAGAGCTGGAAAGGGATCACATCAAAGAACTCCCCATTGCTCCTCAGATACTCATTAAGAATGTGAGGGTTGGGACTAGCAATGATATACTTAAAGAAGGAATGGACCAATCCACCCATAGTATCTATTTCATCTATATATGTAACATTATGCAGCAGTATATATGGTTTAAATAGTTGTTTCAACTCTTTGATATAGATATGAAATAATTTTATATTCCTATATCCCTCTCTGATCCATTTGATTCTTAATTTTTTTCTCAGTTTGATTTCTTGTCGCTGATTCATGTCTACCATGGAATCATTCTTACTGGAATGGTAATAAAAAATCTGGTCATCCAATACTTCTTTGAGACTATTCTGAAGGCATTAAACCGCTTATGTGGTTGTGTCAATGTCACTATTGATGAGAGGTATCTCTTTCACCCATTACAATTGTCCTGCTTTCAGCTATCTAAGTTTATTGGGAATGGAAACCCATATATTCCCCTGGGCAGGGACACTCCATAGGTCCATAACCAGTTCAAGGAACACCTATGATATAGAACATTGTTTATGGTAATAGAATCATTCATTTAGGTAAATCCTTAAAGAAAAGGAAACTAGTATAGGGGAGTGGTCAGATAAACCAAGAATAGTATGAAGTAACATCGAATTGGAGAAAATAGATATGTCTTGCCTATTGGCCAGACATCTGTCCAAGTAGCTCCACATGTGGTGGTTCCCTCTTTTTCTATTTCCCATGGTGAATCAATCACCTAAGAATGAATGATTACTTATCCATATCCCAACAATTAAATAATTAAAATCCATATAATCTTTCATATTTAACATACCCCTTCCTTTCATCTCCTCCATGTAAATGATGATAGTGAAGTCCCCTTGACAATCCATGGCAGGTTTCTAAGATCGATTTTATTATGGATTTTCCATATATATTCCATTTTATGGGAGTATAAACTCTCATAGATGAAGGATACAAATAGATAGGTTTCACCCTATGACACATTTATAGTGATATTTCGGGCGTTGAACCAAGAAAAACTAACAAAGTGGTTCTTGTGCTATAAGATCAAAATATTCTGGTTACTATGGTCCACATGCATAGATCCATGAAATTTGATTTTCCTAGAGAATTAACTAATTTTGGTGGGATTTTTCCTATGCTGAAGGATATAAATGACTGATGCCCTATGTTTCTTGGCATTAGTGGTGAGGAAGTCCTCCTTAACCTAAGCACTAAGTCCATAGGAATTATATATGATTATTGGAATCATTGATCAAATAGTGTTTTGGTTTTGGATCTATAACTCATAGACTTCTTGATGTGGGATTATGAGTGCTCTTTTAGGTTCATTGATCTTGATAGCATGAAAAATCATCAACTGATACATTACTGTGTCTCAATAGGGGATGTGGATCTTGGTGGATGAGAGGAATGTAGAATCTGAACCCTATATGCAGGATATAGAGACCCTTACTTGGTTTCTAGGACAAAGGATTGGGTAACCCTTCCTAGGTTGCATGGGGATCCTGAGGCTGAAGAAGCAGATGAACCTCTTGGGGGAGTATTCTGGGTTATGAAAAATGAGCCATCGATGGAAGGAACCTCTGGGGGATAGGCAAACCGATTTGTTGGAATAGGGGTAGGTATAGAAGAACAGAAAAATTGGGAATTCTTCATTTAAAACACTCCCCTAAGAAGAACCCCTAAGAAAATAGAGAGTTTAAGAGGGGCGGAAAAATGAAACCAACATGGTAGGAGGGTGAAAAATAGAAATGAAGGGAAACAGGTCTGGACCCAACAGTAATGTGCATGCATGCATGAAGATTATGGATAGAATGGTCTCTATGGGTGAGGGGGCTGTGGGAAGCTCTACTAGGGTGTCGTCGAAGCTCTGTACCACCACCATAGAAGCATTAGGAGGAATGATGGGTGTTATGGATGGCTACGTGAATCTGAGATTTGAACCCTTGGGGGAAGGATGACTATTTCTTTGATGAATTATTCTACATACCTATAAGTATTTCTCCTAAAAGAAACTATGAGGTCAATACCTTGAAAAGACTGGGTAGGAGATGTATTGGCTCCAGGAGAACGTATAATGCACCAAGAGCAAAATTCATTATAGAAAGTGGGGAAGAGATCCATCTACACACAGATACGAGCTGTTGACACATCTACATATCACATAGTCCTTTAATCTGAGTAGAGTAAACTTCCAAGGGAATCTTCAATTGATTTGAGGAAGTGTCTATTATGAAAGTGGAGAAAGAGAATGGGGATATCAATACAGACCATAGTAAGGGGACACTTCTTCCCTCTTTGGACATTTAGGGACCACCGAGACAGGATGAATCTCCAACGACCAAGGGAGTGGGGGCCTTTCACAATATATGAACGATGTCCTCTTCTGAGTTGAGGATGAGGAAGAAATAATTCCTATGCACTGGTGAGATCTGGGCCAGGCGTTGAAGAACCCAAGAGTTGATAAGGTGTTGGAAGATGGAGAGAAGATGTTTCACAGCCCCAAAGCAAGCTATAAGAGTCCACGTAAGGCATTCCTCCACTTCTTCAAAGGAAAGAAAAACACATGGAAATTCAGGGATAATAAGGTGTTGTCTCACGAAGACTTCGGTATCAAAAAGAAAACATCTAGGAAGCGCAGTTGTAAAAGAGCACCAAGGGAACCACATAGAGCATCTATTAAGGAGACCGACTCGCATGACATGAGGGAAGAGATGGTGGGAGCCAACTGGGCCATAGGGATTCTATGAATGGATGTTGGACCAAGGGATCAGGGTGTATCCTCTAAAGGTCAGGCACAAGGAGGCCTGGAAGAGGAGGTAGAAGGGAAATCCATGGCTGGGGGGGGAGGGAGGGTCTGAGGCAGCTCCTACATCAATGTTCTAAGGATCTGAAGAGGAGTATGAGGTATATTTATGGATTGGGTTGGGATCTCTTCAAGAACATTGTCTCTATTCCATGTATTCAATATGCACCTTCTAGATCAATTTTGTCATTTTTTGGGGCCACGTGATCTCACAACAAAGGGTTTTGGTAGACCCCAAAAATACTAGTGAAGTAATTTCAATGGAATAGATACAACATTTATCTCAAATTAGAATATTCTTTGGTATAGTATGGTATTATAGGTAGTTATTATGGGATTCAACTTGTCTTTAATCATCCATGAAGGTGCTCACCCGAAAGGGGGTAAAGATTGAATGGATCGCAGTGTTCCAGATGTCCTTTTAGGAGTTTAAGAGGTGGTTGAATACAACTCCTGTTTTGATTTTTCTGGAAACTATAAAGGGTGTTGTGGTTTATTTTCATTCTAATTTTATGGTTCTAGGGTGTGTACCAATGTAATATGACCATGTTGTAGCTTATGATTCTTTCTATATATTTACTAAGGTAATTAATTACCCAATCGATGAAATGTATGTAGTATAGGTGATGTATGCCTTAATGATGAGGAACCATAATAATTTTTCAAAAGATATTTTTAATTTATTTAGATGATAAGAGAACATCCAAAATATTTTCCCTAAACTATCTAAATATGTTGAATCGTCATTGGGTTTACTATCATCCTGGGTTCAACTTTGATGTAGTTTACACCCTATGTAAGGGTACTGTTGTGGAAGATTATATGTGTAGAAATCATCAAGTAAATCATTGAGAAAGAACAATTATGAGTGGGAATTGATGATTATTTTTACTCAGATGCACTTAGAGAGAAATAACCATAGTGGAGGTGCATTCTTGGACAGTGTTTAACTAACACATTCTCTTAAGGAGTTGATTAGAAAAGTGTAGATAACAGATGGGTTAGGATAGTAGTCAATGGAGTTTCTTTAATGTAGGGAGGTTCCTTGTGTTTGTTCATTGTCTTCTGAGGGAGATTTGTGCATCAAAGATCACTTCATGGTGTTGTTTCCATTAAAGAAGGATGTTATTAAGGAAAGCCTTCAGTGTTATTAGGTTGTTCATCCTAGTTATTCCAAGATGAATTATGATGAGTATTGGCAGTTCTAGTGTCCAAATATAAAGATAGATGTTGCTAATTTTGTATCACAATGTTATACATGTTAGTAGGTTAAAATAGAACACCAACGACCCTTTGGATTGTTTCAGAATATATCCATTCCTACTTGAAAGTCAGCCATTTTATCCAAGGATTTTTTTGGTTGATTTTCCCTTATACCCTAGAGAGGGAATTCTATCTTAGTAGTGATATATTAGTTTACTAAATCATCCCATTTCTTCCCAATCATATTTATAATTTTTTATGTCTATCCTTGTTCGTGATACATTGAAGAAAAATTTTGGTTGTTGAAGAATATCCATTTTTATTATTAGATCAATAATTTGGGTAACATTCTTAAGGAATAAACATTTCATGGTGGGGAGAATTGTCACATATGTGATTTTATTTTTTGGTATTTGTATTTTTGTTTTGTTATTACATATTTCTCATGGGTTACCAATGGATTGTTTTGTAATAAAATGGTGATTTTTAGCATGTTTGTCTTTTGAAAACCATTGGAACATGGTTAGGGAAAATCATGCACCAATCCCATAGTAAATCATGTGGCCAAATGAAATTTTGGATAGCATCGAACCACGAAGTTAGCTCACAGTTAGTAAATAATTGTGGGCTATCCAAGAATATCGATTCACCAAGGCCGATAAGGGAACATGGTTGCCGCACAATTTGGAAAACTTTGTTGTTTAATCATGTGACTTGTGCAGATCATAAAAAATTATGAAATTACTTTTCTAACCTCTTGGATCTTAACCCTAAATCACCCTCATTCCACCTCATTTGGGATTTTAATCCATGAGATCCTCCCCCAAGATTCCTGGTACCTCTTGAGCATCATTACATGGGTGTTTTTGGTGTGGTAACTTCAAGGAATCATCAATTAAGTAATTCTCACCTTGATTTATCCGTTTTTAGGGTTCTCACACCATATTTCTTAAGTTCCTATTTTCCACCAGTTTTTTTGACCAAATGTTGGTTTTATCAAGTGTTATTGACTGATATCTTGATTATTATTATTCAATATTTTCTTATTAGGGTCTTATGGTGGTGCGATTGGGGTTTCACACCAATTTCTGGAATATTCCATTAGAGGGTTTAGTGGATCCATTCTTTAACATTAATGGATGAGTCTTTCTGGATTTCCTGAATTGTTAAATGAGTTCTATGATTTTTTAAGTGGAGAAAAACATTTTTTAAAGGGTAGTTCAATAATATGTAATTTATGTTGGTATTTGGAATTAAATTGGTTATATTTATTATTTAATTCATTGTGGTGTTTTATAAAAATACTTCATTCCTTGTTTGGATGGTGTAAAATGTGAACTAAAAATATTTAATGGTTTAATCTTGTTGAAAATGGATTTTCCAAGTGAACTGGATTTTGTTAATTTTTTGATTGTTTTTTTGGGAACTATTAATGTTTTATGAAATTGGGAAGAATGATATAAAAATGGGTTTTATATGAATAAGGTTTTAAAAGGTGTTTCAGCTTGGAAAATGATTGGTGTGAAGATGTGTTCTTCATGTTGTGTTTCAAAATAGATTCATAAATTTTTATTATAGTGTGGAATGTATTTCCAAGTATTTTTTTAATTTAAGCATGTGATTATCTTGTGTGATAATGATGATTATAATGTATTTTGAAAGTTTTGGATTATGTGATATTTTTTATAGAACTTAAAAACAAAGGGAATTCTATGTCTATTGGTGGGAAAACTAGAACCAGTACAGTAGTAAATTTGGAAGTGGTTAAGGATTAGATTTATCAAGAAGGATTGAAGATTAAAACACTATCTAAACATGTTATATGATTTTATACCACTATAACATTATATTTGATCCTCTCTAGTGGGGAGTACATGAGAATCATTTTGGATCCCTAAAACATTGGATGAGATCCTCTCTAGTGGATTGTCTATGAGAACGTTGTTGATTGTTGAATTTTAGGATTTTGATCACCAATGTGTGAGGTTTATAGGCTCCCACTAGAAAAATATGTTTCATGAAACATACACAATGTCAATGTGGTATTTATAAAAATACAAGTTAGTTTCACATGAAAGGAATGGTTGATTTATTGTAATGAAATACATTAATGAAAAGTAATTTATTAAAAAGTATCACAAAAACATAGGTTGTAACATTCTACCCCAATTAAATTGAATTCCCCCTTCAAAATTCGTCATTCTGATACAAATAAATGAGGATACTTCTACCTCATCATATCCTCAGGATACAACGTAGCTTATTCTAACTAGTGATTTCTCAAAGAAACAATAACCAGGTGAGTTGTCTTGTTTCATTGAACTTTATCTACATGATCTAGAATTTCAATTGGTTGTTCTTCATAAGAGAGATCCTACTCAAATGGTATTATATCTATGTTCAGTACATGTGAAGGTTTAGATATATACTTTGTCAGGAGATATACATGGAACACATCGTAGACTTGGAAGACATCTATAGGATGTTCCAAGAGATAGGATATTATCCGGATATGATCAAGAATTTCAAATGGACTGATATATCTAGGGGTCAGATTCCCTTTCTTCTTAAATCTCATAACCTTATTCCGTGGAGAAATTTATAGAAAATTCATCTCGCCAATATAAAATTCAATATCACGCTATTAGTTATCATCATATCTTTTTTACTATCTTCTTTTTATATTGATATGATACTGAATGGATAAAAAATTCTCACCCACCTCTTCAATGATCTCAGGTCCCAATTGCATTTATTCTCAAACATTATCCCTTCATATTGAAGCTCTACATTTATTCCGCTAGAGTTATTTATAAGGTTCCATCATAATTATTGTGTAAAATCTATTGTTCTAAGAAAACTAAAATAGGGGTAGGTGTTTATCCCAAACACGATTCAAATATTGAGAGAAATATCTCAACATATCATCTGGGGTTTGAATTGTTCTTCTAGACTGATCATCCTTCTTAGGATTATAAGAAGTGTGGAAACATAACTCTCTATCAACTTCTTGCTGAATACTTCTCAAAAATTTTGAGTTAATCTTTAAGTATTGATCAAATATAATAGAATGTGGTACTCCATGAAACCTTGTCACTTACTTAATCTACATAATTTCTTGATGACGCAGATAAAATTATTATATACTATTAATGAATTATGATGACTTATAAATGAATTCAACTACCACCCATGTTGTATTAAACCCTTTAGATTTTATTGGTTAGTGCATTGACAAAATCCATGGAAATGTTCTCCCATATCCATTATGGTATGGGTAATGGATTCAAAAGACCACTTATTTTTTTCTTTTAGTCTAAATTTTTTGGCATACCAAGCACCAATATAAAAATTTGGTAATATATGTCTTCATGAAATCCCACTAGATGTATTGTTTCACATCTATATACATCATCATACTTCCAGGATGAATAGATAATGAAGATATTTGGAAATCATCTAATAGACCCCTATTCCAATATAGTATGGAAGGAATACATGCACGATTCCAGAACCTTATCATTCCATCGTGATGATGGTTAAACTCCGAAACAATTCCGACATTCCTTTTCGCTACAAATATTCTTTATGTGCCTCTTTAATCATCACACGAATTAAGGGTTGAACATTAAATTGATAAATATATGCAATTTCGTATTCCCTTATGATTTCGAGTATAATTCATTGAAACTCTATAAATATTGGATATTTTGTTATAATCAGTATGTAAAAGATATATAGATCCCTCAAACTTAAAGCATTATCCACCTTTTATTATTTCCCATAGTGGTAATGTATTGAGAAATCATAATCCATTATCCAATCTAACAATCTTCTTTGGATCATGTTCAATCCTTTATGTGTGAATAACCATTCCATAGATTTATTATCAGTATATAAATCACACTTTTACCCATGAAGATAATATATCCACATCTTTAATTATATGATTACCATAGATAACTCCAAATTAAGAGTTGGGTAATGTTTCAAATGAATATTCATATATCAAGATACATAAGAAATAATATTATTGTTCTACATGAGATCACATATTAAACCTTTCTTGGATGCATCACTATAGATTACAAACCCTTCTCCCTGATAGGGTAATGTAAGAACAAGTGTGTTGACTATACTTCCCTTCAATTCCATGATATTTTCCTCACATTCACCTTTTCGGAGGAACATATAACCCTTTCATGTTAAATTGTCTATAATATTAGATATTCTTGATAAATTCTCCATGAACCGTCAATAATATCCATCTAAACCATGATTTATGGATCTCAACAAACTTCTTTGATCTAGGATAGTTTTCAATATCCTTATTCATGGACGGATCTACATTTATAACTTATCTTGAGATAATATGACCAATAAGAAACATTGTGTTGCTTAAATTCACACTTTATGTTTTTTTTCAAATAGTTTATCCTTATTTTGGGTTGTTAGTACACTTATCAAGTTTTCTTCATATTCTTCCAGGACCTTTAAATATATAACAATATCATCTATAAATAGTAACACAAACTAATTGATTTAATAACTAAAAACGTTATTCAACAAATCCATGAAGAATTCATGAGAATTAGTAAGACCGAAAGGAATCCCAATATACTCATAGTGACATACCTTGTTTGGAATTACATTTTGGAAATATTTTCTTTCTTAAACATCAATTTCTAATATCTTTAATGAAGATAAATATTTAAAATGTATTAAACTCCACATAGTTTATCAAAAATTCATCAATATGTGGAATAAGATACTTGTTATTGACTGTGATCTTTTTAAAATCCAGACAATCAATTCAGAGTCTCATTCATCCATATTTATTATTAAAAAACAATTTGTGCACCCCAATGTAAAAAAACATGGATAAATGAAACCCTTATCATGGGTTTCATTGAGTTCCTTAATCAATTCCTATAACTCATTTGGGGACATTCTATATGGAGTATTGAAAATTAGTGTAGAACTAGGTATGAGATTTATAGAGAACTCCAATTAACATTTTGTTGGAATACTAGGAAAATATTTTGAATGAAATCCACAAATTCATAAATAATAGTCATATCTTTGATGTTGATTTTAACCCCAACCATTTGGGATAAACAACCCATATAAATGGGAATTAATATCCATACACTGTATGTAATATCCATATAAAGTTAATAAATATCATCACATTGATATAAAATCAAAGGTTGGATTGAAACATGAAATGTAACTTCCATGAATTGACAAATTATGTTATATTTATATAGATAATGGCAATCCTTTCCTAATATGACATAAAATTCAACCAGAACAAAAATTAAAAGATTCATCGGAAAAAATACCAACAAACTTCAACTACATAGGAATAAAATACATAAGATGAAACCATTATACCATTATGGCTTTGCACTTATAATTACATATCTAATAATTTGGGTGAAATCTAAACACCCTTATAAAATTATTTACATATGAATGAAAGGAACCATATAGAATCAAAAAAGACAATATCAGTTCTATAGTGGATAATATGTCTACCTTTTACCATGTCACTATTATATCCCTCATTATAAATATTGATTGTATGATATTTCACATTGTACATAAACATAAGATGTTTTTTACAATGATAATCATAACCAGCCCTTGGGTTTGGTAACTAGTTACTATAGTGCCCATTATTCTTAAATTTTTATCACTAAATAGTGGGAGGTGCATTCTAGGCCACTTTATCTCCATTCACACCATTATATATATTTTGTCCTTCAATTTGGAAATAAAAATCATAAGGTCTATCATTTATCCATTGAAAATATTTATTACACCCTTTAAGAGAATTTTCCCCTTGGTTCATCCCACATGTAGAGCATAATGGGAAGCTCATTTTTTCTTTACAAGGAATTCATATTTCACTTTAATCTTCATCTTCATCTTCTTGTCAAAACCATGAGATAGTTATGTGACTTTAGCTGCAATTTTATCCTTGAAGTAGAAACACATAATATCTTCATAAAGACTAAAGTCTATTATGTACTATGACATTATGAGACTTGGATTTGAACCACTAAAGAACCTATTGAATTAATTTTGGGTTGGATGAAATTTTTTAAACCAACCTCACAAATTTCATAAAATTATCCTCGTATGTACGGAAAAATTATTCAACCCTTTGCATGAACTCAAGGGAATATTTCTATATCTTTGTGTAAAGAATACAAGGAGTACATTTATTGAAAATTAAGTCCTTGAACACATAACAATCCATGGAATAATTTTCACCTTACTACCATGTAGTCATAATTAGAGTCTACAACTTGTCTGCTTTTTGTTTTAATCGATAAATAGTCAGAATATATTTCACATGCTCTGAACACTAGGTCATGAAGAATATCATTTTAGTTGTACTATTCCATTTTCCAGTGTCAAGTGGATTGAAAGACCCACTTAATGAAGGTTTTTGTAGCCTCATGAGAGACACTACAGAATGTTCTTCCCTCCATTTGAAATTTGGAATTCCATGTTGGATAAGATCTTGAGAAAGGTGTGTGTGTATATCAAAAAGATACTTTACTTTGTATCCTAGAGAATTTTTTTTATTTTGAGACAAATCGTAGCATTATTCTTCACAGTCACCAACAATGTCATTCCTTCGGGTTCCAATGATTTACTACATCCAAAAGTATTGAGTAATATACATTTACCAAAACGAGGAACCAAATAATAATGAAAACATGATTATAGGATGTATAAATTATAAAACATTTCTTAATATATGAAACCTTGAGATCAGCCTATTTAATTTATAGAAATCATAAATTTAAGTCTTTCATGATCTTTTTTAATTATTTTGTTAATTCAGAATATCCACAGGGAGTGTCAAGCAAGGTGTGAAACAAGATCCGTTGTCATGTACTAGGTAATTATTGAGTCAGGACCGACACACCATGTAAGTGTTGTTGCCCCTAGGTAAATCTATGCCTGATCCATATATCCAATTATATTATCCAGATACGTATGTATTTATAAGCACCCTCTCTATCCATCACAAAAAATCACAGATATTTTCTTATTCTTTTCCTTATCCTTATAATTATACTCATTCATTTTTGTAGGGTTATTAATAAGGTTTTCTCATACTAGTTTCCAAATGTTAAATAATATTTTTATATAATAGAAAATTAAATGAATCTCTATTTTCATGCATTAACATTACATTACTTTTGTTAAATACTTAATAAATTACCAAAAAGAAGCACCCAATTATCATATTACCATAGTTCCATTGGAAACACAATGACATAAACATGGGTACATAGGTGATCTAAAATATCATATAATAGTTTCATCTTGATTTGAACCAAATTAATACAATATTCATACCCCATGTGAATGGAATCATAAAAATGGTTGATCCTGGATTCTCATTAAGGGTAAAAAATGGAGATATATGAACATAACCATGATCAAAAGGATTTTATAATAGTGAAATGAAAATTATAACATCGTACCTTTTATATAAAAGATCATAAACATGTTCATGTAATAAATATTGGAAGTTAATAAGAAAATAATCATAAGTAAATAAAGAACATGATCCAAGGGAGTATAACATAGGAATATAACATGGAACTAGGGAAGACACATATGAATATAAATATTATTTCCATGGTAGTAAAGGAATCATTTATAAGGCCATAATGGTAGAATTGGATCACTTACCATACCATATTGATAGTCATGGTCACTCCCATAACCATCTTAGAATGCAATTCCCTTTATTTCTATATCATGAGATATAAATGTTTCCCAATTCATTGGTGGGAGATATAGGTCACAACCATCTCATAATGAAATCATACATACAAGCTCCCCAATATCATAAAAAATAATATCATTTCCCATGTAATATAATTGGTATAATAATCATGTAACCATATCATATCATGTGAAAAAGAGGCAGGTTTCATAATCATTTCATGATAGCATAACCTATGAAAAAAAGTTGGTTTCATAAGAATATAACCCATGAAAGAGAAAAATATTTCATAAAAATCATTAAATAAATCATCAACCATTCATATAATAAATATGAATGGATAATATGGACCCTTTTCTTATAAATTAATGAGTAACACCATTGGATTTCGTCATATATGGGAACTAATTTGGAATGATCTTTTAAAAAAGTCCTGAGGAATATATCTTTTCTTCTTTGAAAACATTTTTTTATAAAAAAACCAAAAAAATATTAAAATAATAAAATTTAAATAAAAATTAACATTCATGATTATAAGGGAAGACTCAAGGTATTATTATATCATGAAATTTGGAAAATGTTTTTATTCTATATAAAAAATACACATTTTCTCACACTTTTGCTGAAAAAATAAAAAATTACCTCATTAATAATAAAACAAAAAGATTCCTTCCAAACATGGGTAAAAATGTGTTTAAATAAATTTAGAAGAATGGTAAAAATATTATAAGAAACCATTTTAGGAAACATGTACATGAAGGTTATATATTTCTTGACATATACTTATGTATAAAAAAAGTAGAATTATAATAAGATTTATAAGTTTGTCGTTACCTTAGGTATGATTTCAATTGTATATATTTAAAACTCTTATATATGTGATTAAATAATGTTATTAACATATTCCAGAACCATATTCAAAGGATATAATATAAGATCATATTATCACCCATTAATAATATTTCATTATTATTCTTCTTTTGGGTGTTAACTGCTTCCAATTATTAGGCATGTTTTATCCTATGAGTTATATTTTACACAGATAAAATATAGTTATGTCATTTACAGAATAATATTAATGTAATATATATCATAATTGTGAATTATTTACATTTATATAATCATTCATTATTGGTAATCATGGATAATAAATCACATCGTGTCGTGGAGATGGTATGCCATACATTTTTAGAAGCAACGATATCATTCGGTAAATTGTGAAATTGTCTGCGATTAGATGATATATGTTTTGTTCCAAAGTCAATATAATTATATAATTATAATATATAATTATTTTTACCACAATTATACCGATCTAAATATTTTGGGGATGAAAAACATACACCACGACAAGGTGATGGTAGGTCGTATGTATGCATGTGTGGTCATTTCAATTTTCATAGGATGGATAAAATTTGGAATAAGGGTTTTCTATAGTAATATTATTATTTAAGAATATAGTTGATAATGGAGTGATAAATTTACAATGAAAAGAACACATGGAGAGGAATTATAATAAGATTTTTTTTTGAGATAGCCGGTAAAGGGGAATACATCTTTTTTCTATGGGCTCCCTCTCGATCTTCTCTTAGGGATACACGAGTTCAAATTTTGAGAATATCAGAACATCCAGAAACAAAATATGGATATTAGGAGGAGAAATGGGATGTTCTAGATAAATATATAATGATTATGTTGGTGTGAGTATGTGACAGAGGAGGACTTTTTTATAATAAAGGGGAGGGACACTCTTGGAAAATCTAAAAATATTAAATTAATATAAATTTATTTTTTAATAGAAGGAGTTAAAAATAGTGTTATTTAAAAGTTAATATAAGGGTGAGTCTAAATAATTTTTTTTAAAATTATACATGTTTAGTTCAAAATATTAACCTTATATTTGTCTATAACCCTTTGTTAAACCCTTTAACTTTTACCATGACAACATGGATTTTTGTACATTAGCGCTATTGTAGTTACTGTAAACTTCCCAAATAACCAAAAATGGATAATTGATTAAATTTTTAATGTTATTATAGTTATTTGACTGAATTCTCCATTTTTCATAATTTTCTATGAATTAAAAAATATTATTTATTTTAAAATATCATTTATGTCAATGTTGGAACTGTTCAATATTTGTGTTTTTAATAATATCCAATTTATATGATAACATCGATAAAATTATTATATTGTATAAATAACATAGCAATTTTTTCTATAAAATTTTTGGATGACTTTAATTATGCTAACATATATTAATTATAATATTTTTAATATAATTTACCAAATACTACAATTAATTAAACAGTTACTCTATCCTTAATATACAATATTTTAATTAAAATATATTTCTCAAAAAAAATTAAAATAAAAATTATCTTGATGAATATAAATTTATTACTTTTCAAATTAATATTTATAGTACAAATTATCTTCTATATATCCCTATTTTAAATTTTTTTTATTTATTAGAAATATGAGTATGGAATTTTTAACATAAGAATAAACTAAATATAATAATTGTCATATTATATCACACAAATGGCTTAAAAAGGTTATAATTTCAACATAAGGATTAAGTTTTTATATGAATAGACATCCAAATAAATTAAGAGAAGATTTAGGGTAATATTATAATATATTAATATTATTTTTACCTTTAATTACCCAATTTGTCCCTAATTGTGGTAAATAAAGATTTACTATAGTTTATATTCATAATATCAAAAAAATAACTTGATCTTATTAAAATATAAATATCATTATTATTGAAAAAAATTATGTCATTTTTTTGAATTTCAATCCACATAAGAAAAAAAAATAAGTATAATGGTAATCCCGCTGATGTGACAAGATAGAAGGTAAAAAGAATGTTCAAAATATAATTAGTTTTTATATCTAATTTCAAAATAAAAAAACTAAAATTTATGAAATTGGATTAATATATATAATGTATCTATTTTAACTTTTAAAAATAAATTTTGAAATATAATAATTATTTAAAAAAATGATGTTTTTAACTACAATGAAATATTTTTCATTATTCATAAAAAACAAAAAATCTCAGAAAAATACAACACATTTACCCTAAGCTAATTTTTAAATTTGGAATTAAATAATGTTCATTATTTTATGAAATTGAAATTATATAAGTGTCTAATATATATATTAATCTTGTTCATATAATTACATTAAAAGTAGTTCATTTGAGCCAACAATATTTTTAATCATAGAAATAATTTACCAAAAATATTATTACTTTCATTGGAAATATGTTTTATTTTATATAAAACCATTTCATGAAATATTCCAAACGTAGTTATTACATTTCATATTACAATGTTTAATGTCTAGGTCATAACCTTCTTATTTATATAATAAAAATAATGAAATGATTTTTCATAGAAACTTGATGTTGCGTGTAATGTATGAAAATTCGGTGTTGTATATAGCATATTTTATGTTAGTGTAGTGGGAATGAAATTTAGGTTTTACTGAAACGAAAGACATCAATGAAAATTAATTTATTCAAAACAAATTCACAAAAACATGGGGTGTTACAAAAAGACATTTTAGAAAATTGTAAATATAGATCCATGAGAAGAAGATAGATTAATAATTAATTTTGGAATGACCTGGTATTTATAGTAGGTAATATGACCATTATAATAGTAATGTGATCATTAAAATAGTAACCTGGCCATTGGGACTATTAACAAGACCATTGGGAATAGTAATCTGACCATTGAAATAGTAATTTGAAAGAAATAAAATAAAATCTAATATAAATGGTATTAATCATGGGTAATTTATATATATATATATATATTATAATGTCAAAAAATATCAAGATTAAAATATAATATTAAATATTAGCACATTTTTAATAAACATTATTTTAATGTATTTCATAAAAATCAATGTTTATATATTTAATATTAAAATATATTTTTTTGGAAAATTTCTTTGATAACACCATTTTCATTTTTTAAATATGCCGTTTGAAATTCTTTGGGGGGGGGGAATTATTCTTATTTTTCTAAAATAAAAAAATATGTGAATAGTAAAAATTGTAGTTTGTTTATAACAATTTTATTTTAAATAACATCATTCATGATTTTATAATTATATAATAATTTATAGGAAATTTTTATTCACAGAAACATTGTTAATGTGATAAAAGTGTTCTTAATATGAAATAATCATAATTTGTAATCCAAAAAATTAAATTCAAAATTCAAATGTCAAAGGTATTCTTTAAAAAAATATTTTTTTCATTTGTCATAATTTCTTTTCAGTATATTAGTGAATTAAGATTTTAAAGGGGTCTAAATTATTAATGTGATTATATTATATTTAGAGATTATTAATTATGTAAAAATTATAACTACTATAATTTTTACTCTGAATATAATATTTTATTAAATATTTTATTCTAAAAATAACCCTCCCCTGAAGAAAAAATACCCCCTCTCCATCCCATATAAAAACAAATACTCACACATAATAATCCAAATATCTACCCAGAAACATCTGTTAATACCCTTATTATCCAAATGGGGGTTTTGGTGTAATAGAAATCCAATATTTCAAGTGTTTAATGTCTATAGAAATTGAAAAATTTGAAAAAATATGCAATATCATTTAGTCCATTTGTTTCATTTTCCTATTGTAATTTCATACTCACATTCACTGTTATAATTAAAACCTACTTAATCAATTTATATCCTTTGATAGCATGATATTTATAAATTTAAGATTAGTTACATTTTCTATTTTAATATATAATCATATTTTATAAATCTTGTGACTCATATTCAGACATTTTCCAAAAAGGATAATTGAACCTAATAAAGAAATTTTAGATTTTTTCTATATCATAATACTTATAGATACTGAAATATAAATACTAATTTAAAAATATATTTTTTCTATAATGAAGTATTTAGTTATACTTATATAAAAATTTTCATTCAACAAATATGAAAAAAATGAAAAAAGGGACATTTTTATAGAAAAAATTATATCCAAACATGTTCCCTTTAACCAAGGGAATTATGAAATATAAGCCAATGAATATAATAGATAAATAGTAAAAAATGAAAAGACAAAAAAAATCAATGTGTTAGTTACCATAATATTATTATTTAGGAGGCATAAAAGTGACAAAATTACAAGGGAATTAAGGTATTTGGATTCTCAAAACCAAACTATTTGATTCGGGTTATCTCCTAATTCACATTTCATTCAGTATTAAAGGTCCTGTAATATAAACAAATTAATTTTAATATTATTTATATTTTATTTTGTGTATATTCAAGATTCTTCAATTCCAAAAATATTTCTAATTCATTTACAATAATTTTTAAAAAAATTCTTCAGTATCAAAAACATCTCTTGAATCAACTTAATTTGTTCCTCCTCTAAAATTATAAAATTATATTATGAGATAAATTATGATCTCCCATACTAATTTTTTAATCCTATTGTTCATTTCATGATTTATGGTACATGAAATATTTTATGAAATCTAATCAATTACATGGCTTATTACATAACTATGATTGTTTCCAATCCCTATGGAAGGATGGAATTTGAGATTTTTTTTGATGTGATGGGTGGGAAAAGATTATATATAACAAAAATTCACCAGTGACTCTGATATATTTAATTATATTATATTTATTGTCATTGAACATGATCCTATATTTTTTAAACATGATTATGCAATGATTTATGCACATATGTAATACATGGATCAGATGATATATTTTTTCAAAACAATTTATGGCATTTGACCACAATGTTATTATGTTTCATTAATAAACATATTCCACATTTCATGAACTTTGTAAATTTTTCCCTCTTGATTATAATGATGATTCTATTCTTATGATATAATAATGTTGATTACCCTCACCCATGTATAATTGATTTATGTATCTTATTATTACCCTTATTGGGATTTTATCTTATCCCATTCATTAATGTATATCCTTAGGTTACTAAATTTAATAACGAGATCATGAAAATTTTATATGGATGAAGAATAAGATGTTTACTAATAAATATGTCTCAGTATTTACACTTGATATATTGGCCTAATATTAAAAAAACAATCCTTTTAATTATATATTTTTACCACTATTTTTTTATCTTAAAAATAAGTTAATGTTTATTTATGAAAATATTGGATCCCAATATGAATCCCACAAATAAGGTCCATGAAAAAAATCATTTAAAGGATTAGTTATATATGATATAAATAGTCACCACAAGAGTAACTCGATATCCAAAAATAGCTAACCATCGTATTTTTTTAGAAGGGATAAGCCTCCATGCTAGTGAAAATTTTGACCCATATAGCCACATCAAATATTTATTTTAATAGATAGGAATTTCAATTCTACAATAAACCAAAAACATAATATGTATAAATCACAATTGACTAACTAATTCATGATAATAACTCTACATAAGCCAATGTCATAGAAAAATAATACTAAATCAATTATCATACCAAGAATATACTCCTTGAATATATATAAGATAGCAGAAAAGAAGTTTATCAAATTTAAAAAATAAACTCATTGATAAAATAAAAAATACATTTAATAATTATAGGCAATGTAATTTGCTTAATAAATGAAAAATTCATCTGTTTATTCATCAGATAAAAAATTATGAACAATTCATAAATAAAGTTCAAATAATGTTTATTACTTTTTATAAACATATGATCTTTATATAATTTTGAATATAAGAACATTATAATCATTTTTATTTTGAAAACATACATATTAATAAATATAAAATTTTCTATTTAAATAATTGATATTATATGAAATATAGAAATATTAAATTCTATTTTATATTATGTAATATATTTATGTAATCTAGATATAACATAGTTTATATTATTTAAACCTCTGAAGAAATCAATCATCAAATAAAATTTTTCAGTGATTAAATGTTTTCATAAACCAATACAGAAAATTTCATTTATTCAAATAAGTAATTTTTAACTTTTAATTATTAATAGTAATGTATTTTATATTTCTCCTTTATTTTTGAATTGTATATAAAATTTATTAATTACCCTTATAATATCAAATTAAACACTTTATTAAAAAATTATAATTCAGAACATATAATTAGAAAAATGTAATTTCAATATTATCATTTAATATTTATATATATTTATTCTATATGTGATTTATTTTCATTCATATAATTTATTTTAAATTCATTGTAATTATTATTTTTATAAACTCTTTTACATGTTAATACAAATCCCCAAATTCCATTTTTTATATTTTGTAATAAAAAATAGTAATTATTTAAACCAATTCATAATTGAAAGGATATAATGACATGTGTTCCCTTCATACAAAATTTTACATGATTTAAGAGGGATATAATTTAATACTCCCAATATGGTATTATGAATAGAAATGATATAGGAGTTTCTATAGATGATTAGATGACATTACATAAAATTAATCCATGTTCTGTGTGACATTCACAAGGAAACTACAAACATTAATATTATGTGATAAGAAATACCACTTAATATTAAATAGGAGTAATCTCACATATAATATCTATTTTTGGAGATAAGTAGTAAAAAATTACCATGTGTGATAATCACTAGTGTTAATCTCATATAGCATAGTAAATCACATCTTTTTATAAGGTAATTTATAAGACTAATATAAGAATTACATAATACTGGCTCATCTTCCATGCATGATTAATTATGCACAACACAGGAAAAGTTATTATTAACTCGCATGTGATTTACTATATGATATTTTCATAACACTGTGATATTATCTCATCATATAAACACATTCCTGAGATGAATATTGGAACCCATGTTAGAATAATATTTTATTGGATGATCCGATATAAGGTGTTAAAATTATGATAAATATCATGTATAATATTAAAACTAGCATGAAATAAGATTAATTAATGGAGTATTATTACTATGATCAGGTCATATTTAACCAAAAAAACTATACTATATCATCGTAATCATAATCTAATTATGATAATCCATTTTTTATCCTTGAATTATTCATTACCATTAGTATTTTGAGTTTCTATAAAAATGAAAAGGTTTTAATACCACTGATGGTGTTATATAGATGATTATAGTTTAATAAATATAGAATAAAATAATTAGTAACACAAATAAAGAGGTTAAAAGTGTTGATAATATCAATTCATATACTTAAAATTGAATAATTTATCATTAATTAATTAATCCCTTACCTATCATTAGTGATGAACCTAATCCAATCCACCTATCCATGAGCATAAATTATTATGGTTTTCATCATTCATCGGAAAATATTATTAATGATATAAATTAACAACTTTCAATAATTAGGAGACCTATACAAATGTTCAAAGATAAAATAACTAATGACACCCAAACCACAGCAGGTTCTTCTTGGAAGGTCATTCCTCATAATCTGTTATAATTTAGATTACAATGTAAAAACATTGTAGGATAAAATATCAATTCACATGATTCATAAACATATTCTAGTCTAACATCAAAATTTTTTATAACTAAACTATGTGACATATGACTAAGATCATTAACATTGTATCTACAAGTTCTCGTTATAATTTTAAATGATTATAAAAATTTGATACGAAATGTAATATCATAAAAATACTATATATATGTGTGTGCGATTAATATGTAATTTTATTATCATTATAAGTGAAATACAATATTATATTAATTTATATGCATGAAATTGTAATCAAAGTATATAATAAATTTGGGTATATGCTATAACTCACACTATAGACTAAAGAAAATGAAATTATATGACTAAGAAGGTGAAGACATAATCGAAGAATAAAGTGATGTATTACATTTATTTCCCACCATAAAAACCCATTGTTGGTTATTTATGGGATTAAATATTGAAATAAAAACATAATGGTTCCATTGAATATTTAATGGTCAGAATAGTGAAAAAATGGTCCACATTAATTCACAGTGTTAATAGGGTGACATGTTATTCCTTATAGTTAACATTATTATTGTCATAGGGTTATTATATCTATCTATATATACATATATCTTCCCTGAGTCAATTTTATATAATGATTTTTTGGACACATATAATTATGATTGTATAAGTAAAATTTGATATCCACCTTAGATGTATGGTGACTAAAAATATTAATATTATGGTGTGTAGATTAAGGAAACAATTTTATGGAATAAAAAAGCATCAAATCTCTTAGTTATGTGATTTGGTAACTTTTTTATGGAATTTAAACTATTTCCAATAATCTCATGTCACAACTTATTTAAAATAAATAATATTTCAAAGTTAATAAATATTATTTTTTAATGAAGAAATGTCACTAAAAGGAAATGTAATGGAATAAAATTTTTTTTATATAAGTGGAAGTATACATATGAATTATTTAACGTGGTTGGTATGTCATCCGATTAATACACCAAAAGTAACCAGATTAGAATCGTGTTCGAAATTAGATGAAGTATAATTTTTGAAAGACATGCATGAAATTCTTTTTGGGATAATAATTTATATATAATAAAAATGCCATGATATTTCATAAGAAATGTTTTATGTATGATTTATTTTTTATAATATAGGAGAAAACTATATAAAAATGTTTATGAATACTATAATATATTTTCTGTTAGATTTTTTTAAAGGGATAGTGTTCCCTATGATGGAGGATTATCATAATGAATGTGATTAAAGAATACATATTTTTAGGGAGAAATATATAATAAAATATCATATTCCATCATATTTATTTCTTTAATATGGATATATCACCACATGGAGAAGTATTTTTTAGGTTGTTTGTTATTGAAATATTGTATGTGGTAATTTTAGATGAATAAAAATTACACATTTAAACAATTTTAGATATATTTATATAAAGTATGTGCATTACCGCCGTAAGATTTTGATTTATAATTATTTATTATAAAAAATAATGTGATATTTTCCACATTCCTATCTAATATTTTGAAACAAAACATATTAATGTTTATCAATTTTTTACCAAATAAATGTTTGAAAACAAGAATATGGGGAAATAAATGATTAATATATAAAATCAGATTGCATATATTATTTCTTGGTTTGTCTCAAAATGAATATTTATTAAATGCCTTACAAATTTCAGCATGTAAAAAATTTAGGAAACAAAATTAGCAATTTATTAGTATTGATGTCTAATATAAAATAATAGATTATCAATAAATTAATGAAAATACATTAAATCTTTAAAATGGGACTCAATGCATTATGTATTTATAATATAATTCATTGATATTAACATGGTTTGTACAATAATATATAGTAATTTACATAATTTATTATATATTGGTGAATTATAGACATTAAATCTATCACAAACCATACTGAGTACCCTAGAAACCCAATAACTATGCCAACAATGACCTAGACCAAATGGCATTTCTGATCCCCATAGGTTGGATACTAGAACATGGCATTATACAAAATGAATGTGGGATGATTTTTTCACAAATATTTTGGGAGAAATATAAACAAGATAGTATACATACAAGATAAACTCTACATGGAGAAGTGTAACAGAATTCAAACAAGTATAAACAAACCAATGTACTATAAAAAAAGTACCAAAAATACATAAATTATGAACCATGTAACAATAGATGTAACTCACCAATTCCATGGACAAATAGCTAGATCCACCTCCAAGTGGTAGTTTATACCGTTCCAAACATGGAAGGAGTTAATCTAAAAACACTTTCAGGCATAGGGAGGGAGAGAGATAAAATCCAAGTAGCATCTCTCCATGGATTAAATATTATACTTCCAATATTTATTTAACCAAATAAAGAGAATTTAATTTAAAAAAAATTGGTTTGAAATTTTAAAAACATATTTAAAAAAATCATGATTTATATTTAAAATTATGCAAATAAAATTAAAACAAATTACATAAACAAATTTTTTATATAAAATAGTTTACATATGATCAAAAACCCTATGAAACTATTCCCACACATTGGGATAAATTTATATTTAATATACAAACAAGTGGGAAACATAGTCCTCTACGAATAGGTACGATAGATCTATGTTATGGGATCCTCACACACTTTTACAAAGATAATGGAAATGTGTACACACATCCCTTGACACTTGTCAAATAGGAATAATAAATACCCTACTAAGGAATAATGTGTTTCAAGCAGTTTATGATAGAGTTTTAAAGTATCAATGTGGTGCTAGGGAATTCACATCTAGTCATGTTTTCACTGTTAACATACTAACTACCATGTATTTTGTGTGCTCACATACAAATCAACTATGGTCAATATATTTTAGGTATTCATAATGAAACATTAAAACCAATTATCTAATTTCCAAAATTCTAATATTCACTTTGAAAACCAAAATGGGTTTTTAGTCAAAACATTCCATTTCCTAAGAGAAAATACAAAGGTTTGTACAAAATGATTTGAAGCCTTTTTTAAGATAATAGTTTTTAATAAATTTAAACCTAAATTTCTCAATTAAATTCAACTGTTTTACTAAACAATTTTCTATCAATTTCACAATTTAAATTCAATAATTTGAGACTCTAAAATTTTCAATCAATTTCATAACCACCCATGAATTCAATGGAATTAAGGGTTATTTAAAATCATGGAAAATTTCCATTCTCAAAAACCCCAAATCCGTAAAATTGGGTATTTAATCAATTAATTTCATTTGTAACTAAAATTTGATTCATATTAACAATTCAATTTAAATTATGAAATTTCGGCTTAAAAAACTGGGTACCATGATAGAACCACCTACATCATAATTTCTAGATCTCGAAACACCAAACCATAATCAGGGTTTTCAAACAGAGAGTGATATAAATGTAAACTAAAATCAATACATGGATTAACATATCAAAATTAAGGGTATGAATAGGAATAGTAATATAACTAGTAAATGATCTAATGTTATTCTCATAGCTTCGATCCTCTTCCAGGAGGGTTTTTTGGGGCAAAAAATGCTCATAGGGGCATTCAAGGATGGAAAAATCAGTTTGGGGTCGTATTGTTTTGTCAGTGTTCTAGAAATAGGGTTCCACGAAATTTTAAATTAAAATCCAAATTAAAAAACACATATATCAGGTTTTATGGGTTAAACCTCATGGTTAGTCCAAACCGTGTGCCATGGCCATGTGCTTATTTTAAACGGGCTTCATGGTTTCACCCAATTGGCCACACGAGTTGTCAAACAATGATCCAACCATAAAAAAACCCTTTGCATGTGTTCATGTATTTATCCTTCAACGGGTGCAAGGTTTGAGAAAACTCTGTTTCAACCATGAACTAGACAGGAAAATATTAAATATATTCATGTTTTGTCTGCTTCATCTATAAATGAAACCCAACCAAACCATGATAAAATATTGTTTTATGAACCCCTAATATTAGTAATAGGATTTTAAAAATTCATTTTTCATATTGACTTGTATTTATAATAATTTTTATTTATTTTATAAAATTATATGTATATGATATGTGTTATTTTACTATTTTAATGATTTTTATGAGAAATGAAGATGGTCTAAACATAACGAAATTTATTTATACATCATATTTTAAGTTTAAAAACCTATAATATAAAATTATAGTAATATATTTGGAGTAGTTAGTGGTTTATGTATGAATGTGGATTTGTTGTGTATATGTGAATGATGATATCTTATTTTAAATCATAAGATAATTGATGGAAAAATAATTTAAAACAAAATTCATATCACTTATAGTGAAAGATTTATATTCTTTACTACTATTTTATTATAATTAGAGATACATGGATACCACTATATACACATTTTTCTCTTTATAGTATATTTTTATAGTAATTTTCACCGTAGAAATGTAAAAGGAGGAATTAGATGTCCCCATATATATAATCAATATACTAATTAGGATTGAATGAATTATTATTATAGTATATCCATATAATTATCTTACAATAAAAATATATTTTAATGAGATAATTCTATGAAAGAACATTATATATAATCGTGTTTCATATGAAATGGAAATATCTATGATAGTCACTTGTTTTAGCAGGGTATTAGGGTTAATGAAATGATGTTATTAATATGACATGACATATTTATTGATGTATAATTAGAGATTATGAAATATATACTCTTTAAGAATCATTCTATAATTTTATATAAGGATTAAAAACAGTGATATAGTTGTTTATCATTTATGTTAACGAAACAAAATGTACAATGCATGGTTTCTAATAGAAAACCTACATAATCCACAAATTTATCTTTAAAATATAATGAGAATTAAATATTTCTTCCCAAGAATGTATACATTTATCAATTCGCTTCGATAACCTAGGGTGAAGGGCACTATTGGTTACATCTTAACAAAACCAATCTAGTAATTGTGGAGGAATTATGAGTAGATTTTATCACTATAAAATATAATAATTTTCTACATATATGTTTATTAAAACAAATATATCAGGATTAATCTTTTAAAAAACATTTTTTGTTCTTTATATATTGTTTAGACCACAGGTTTTTATCTATAAACCATTTTTGCTAGGAAAGATAAATCTATATTATTTGGTTTGGATTTTTAAATGTATGGCGGGGGGGGGGGGTCGAGAATGGAGTCTTCGGGATCCATGAGCTGTTTTATAGAAAACTGTGTTATTTCAAGAAGCTTTGATAGTCCTAATATATTTGTTTTTTTAATGAGTGTTGGTTGTAAATGTTATATGACAATGTTAGTATTTATGAAAAGGGTCATGAAAATAGTTTCATGAATATAGTGAATTAAAAATGATAAAATTATGGAAAATTATTACTATAACATATGTTGTTGGTATAAAAATTTAGTTTCTATTCATAAACAAGAACATTACTGAGAAAATTAATTTCATATGTTCAAAAATATGTCTCTAGTGATCATTAATAAAGGGATTCTACAATTGAAAAAACAAGGTTTCCCTTGTTTTGTATTTCTCAAATGAAAAAACAAAAAAAATTGTTCTATAAAAAATAGATTGTGTCATTTATAATTTATTTATATTTCTAATATTTCAAGAAAACATTATTTTAATTAAAAGGGGTTTTAATCCACACCAAATTTGTTTTTAGAATATATATAGGGGTAATGTTAATTTAAATGGATAATATATTTCTAAAATGAATATAATTATAAACTCATGAATTATATAATAGAGATTATACGAATTTATAAAAAAATGAATTTTAATAATATAAAGTGTTCATATAAAAATTCCTTATTTGGACATTTATATTCACAATACGAGAAGTTATTTTGTATGATTTCATCAAGTATTAAATGAAATGAAATATTGGATATTTATTTTTTTGTGAGTGCTTATATAAAAATGAAATGATTATATAAATTTGTTATTTTATATATAATATATTATATATATAGTAAATTTTACAACACATTCTATGTATATTTCTAATATGAATGTTTTCATATTGAAAAAAAATCAATATAAATTTTTATTTATTAATGAAATACCCATAAAGAATGATCAATTATAGTAGTTTATTAATTATTTTTAATGAAATAGTCATAAATCATTATCTCATATCAAAATATTTTAAATTTTTATTAATATATCTTATTCCTTTCTTTATTAAATGTATTGATACAAATTTTTTCTATTATGAACGAATGTAATTTTTTAAATGTGTTAAATTTCATGTTTTATATGTCATGCCTTGGATATGATGATTGTATATGATGGGTTAGTTATGAGGTTTAATAAAATTACTTCGTGGATATTTTTTTTTAAAATGTAATGAACATGATTGAAATTTATTTTTATGATTTACTCATATTATATTCTAGGATCATACAAATATATTGGTCTACCTTCCAGTATTGATCCATATTGATTGTTAGCTTGTGTCAAATGTATCACTATCCAAGGGGAAAAGTATCTATCTAGAAAATTGGGGTTTGAATACCTTTTTCTACTAGACCATTATATGGTCTAGATCTATTGGGTTTGAGTTATAAATAATTATCTAATTTATCTGTCACACATAACCAACAAAAATTGTAAATTTATTTTAATTAATTAGCCTAAAAAATATGATTAATGGATGATTTAAATTTTTATCCCATTTATTAATTGTGACAGTAAGTATAATTATGTTAACAAAATTTTTAATATTAATGTCATAGAATTGAATGATAAGATACATAAATGTATAGATTTATTAAATATCATAAAAAAATAGATTATCCAAGTTGGGTGATCCATGTACATGGTTATATATTAATCCTTAATACCATCCATATTAATGACCTGTATAAAAAATCTCCCAAATAAACAACCATGGAACACATCCGTTATATCCGGTTAGACTTATCATGTTTGGTGGGATTCATAAAACATGTACAGGTTTAGCTTAACCATGATTTCTTTTATAGGTATTGATTTTTTGATTATATTACTTTACATGAAAGGTTTTCATATTCTTTATAAATGACACGTGTTTAACTATTAATGCGTGTTATTACATATTATTTTTGTGTTAATTATGTACACCATGAATTCTATGATGTGTTATACATTAATAGGTTTGAAATATAATGACATGGATGAATTTATATAATAAAATTACTAAAATCACAAAATGTATGTATACATAAAGTGAATACATGATATGTGACGGTGGGATTTAAAGATCATTAAAATACTATGTGTTACATTACTATAAAAGTGAAATCATTTAGGATCTTGTCCATTCACTTGTTGATTTCCAAAAGACGCTATTATATAAGGAATTAAGGTTATTGGTGAAACTGATTGGAATAATAATCTTTATCAGGTGTAATATTTATTTTATTATTAGTTGGGAAACACTAAAAATTAATATACTAGATGAATTGACTTTTGATAATCCATATTATAAAATTTGGAAAGGTTTATTCTAATCAACATTTTGAAATATATATATATATATATATGATCTTTATGATGGTATTCCTAGACAACATTGTGTTGTAGTAAAAAAACTAATATCTAAATATTAATCAAATATGGACTATGTCCCGTTAATAGATCTAATGTACAGATAAAATATATCTTTATTTTAGTGGGATCACATTTAATCAAATTTTATGTTATATAATTAAAATATGTGAAATTATTCTAATTAAAAAGTATTGGAATATAATAATGAATAATTATATATAATATTAACATTGATTTCAAATATATAAAAAGATTTTCATAACAAAATCAACTTCTTATACATGTATAATATTTTTATAATTACTTGTAATAAAAAAAATTATATTTGTTTCACAAAACACTTTCTAATATATATATTTCTATTAAAGCTATATAAGAAGGGAGTGATACTTATGGTGAGAATATTAAAAATTCTCTTCATTTCTCTTCATTGATGAATATTTCTATGGATCCCAATTTATTTAAGAAATATGAAAATATTAATTCATTTTGGATAAAAGAAAATTGGAAATTAACAATTCATGAATAGAAAATAAATGAGTTATTTGAAGTTTAAAAATCATTATTTTGATGAAATATGGAGAGGGTACTTAATTCCCACCTCTTTGGCTTAATAAATGTTTTCACACAAACGAGTTGCAGATATTATGGTCAACTCTCAATCTTGATATTACCAAAAAATTATAGGATCACATGATTATATCTTCCTCCACAACCCTCAAATGATGATATTAATAATTTAGGAATGTATTTGAATAGTATATTTCTCAATGTAATTGATCAAACAAATCATTGATATGTGGAAAATGATAATTTTTCTTGTTATTGATCTTGTAAAGTTCCCCGTAATCAATGAAAAGATTAATTTATCAATCTTTCTTCTTAATAGAATGAATAGGTAAACCCCGCTGTGATTAAATATAGAATATGAATCTGTTATCCTGATTTTCCTTTATTTTATTAATTTCATGAAACTCTTTATTTAAGGATTCATTGAGCTATGTGTATCACAAAGTATGATTTCTATTGAAAACTCAACATCACGATTAAGAGGAAGACTTGTAAAATCATATGGATAGACATAAAAAACTCCCACAAGATAAAAATATAATCAATGTTTTTTCCCCTTACCATATGAGATAGATACCCTTTATGGATTTGAATTAAAACCCACAAGGTAGAATAAATTTACATTTAAAGTTTGTATTCAACCTCACATAGAAAAAGGATCATAGTTTTACTTGGAATATAAAATGTGACATCACCTTTTCATTAATTGGTATGATACCTAAAACTGAAGCTAACATAACCCTTTCGGTATTATCCTCTTCGTGATGGTGGTGGCCTTTGTGTTGGTCCCTCCCACACTCATTGGTGAGGGATCCTCACCCCCCCCAAATGGATTTCCCCTTCAGTCCCTTCTCAGATCCCGCTTTATTTCCCCCTTTACCTCATGTTTCACTCGGTCTGAAGGTTCTGAATTTTCTTGATGGTGCACTGATCTACTTCTATCGACTACAAATTTCTCAAAATCCTTGAATATACTGAATCATACAGTGATTTCCAAGTTAAAAAAGTGATGTCGCTTTATTGAATTGTTCGATAGGGACATATTCGGCACTAGGGAGTTGTAACATCGGGCGATAGTGGGTCTTATAGATAACATGAACATAAATGTTAATTTTTCTTTGGAGGCAGATCTCCTTAAGGCCTACTCACATGCTCCTCATAGCTTCAACAACTTTAGTTATTACCCATTCTACTGGTACTTTGATTTTTATATGAATGGTGATACTACAACAATGGTGACTTGGGTAAGCTTTCCCAATCTACCATAACATTCCAGAATCCTTCTATTATGTGTATGTAAGGGATTTTAATTGGAAGATATTTATGCTCGGATAGTCACATGGAGGCTCTCTGTATTCCGGTAAATCCATGTGTTTTAATGGAAATGGATGTGTCCAAAACTCCATTTGAGTTCCTGTGGATCACTGTGGGTGAGGAGTACCAAGGAAAACAATGGGTGGTTTATGAAAACAAGATAGATTTATATTCGAGATTCCATCACCTGGGAAACTCGATAGATGCCTATCATAGGGGGTCTCAGTTGTTTGCGTTGAGGAGGGGAAGTGGATGCAACATGGAATCTAAGGTGTTTTCTAAAGAGATGTTGGAGTAGTAGATGACTATTCTGGATGTTTTTGGAGGCATGGGTGTAGAAAGGATTCTCTCCACCAGTGATACGTGGATTTTCAATTCACCAACTGAGGTAGGGCTTGGCTTCACATCTCGACCTTTGAAGAAGGCTTTGGTGTATCAGATCAACCCATTGGTTTCTCAGATTTATAAAAGTTTGAGGTAGGACCTAGTCAGGATATCCTCCTACAATATGTTTATCCATAATGGTAGTGTGAGGGAGGACAAATTGGCTCAACATGATGTGACTAGAGTAGAAAATAAGCTGTATGTGGGTAAAGATGTGGGGGTGAATTTGGCTGATCACTTGATCTGATGACTTGGAGTGGCTATTTTGGGATCAATAGTACCGGTCAAATAGTGTCATCGAGGATCCCTTCTTATGATTACGTTTCTCAGGAAGGTAAGGGACTTAAGGCAGTGGAAAATTGGGGAACAACATCCACATACATGACAAACCAGCTGAATCAGGGAAGTGGGTGAAGGGTGGGGAAAGGAAAATCAGAGTTTGACCCCATCCATAATAAATATCAGTAATCGTTTTGATGTCCTGGGATCTGACACTCTTCATCCAGTGTCTACTGGGGATGAATGGCCCTCAGGGATAGAGTCTGGGGGTGGGGAGAGTGACGACCAACCCTTGTATGAAAGTTCACAAGAAGGATCCATGGGAGGGCTTAAAAACCAAAGGAAAAATATGGGACATAAAGAAAATTGTCACCCGAGTAGCTGCATTATGGGAAAGTGGAGAAAAACCAAATGCTGCTAGGACTACTCATAACTTCCAAGGCCTATGGAGACTAGATCTTCTAAAAAGTGATGGAACACGGTAATGGAGGGTGATGCATCTAAAAAATCACATAAGAAAGAGTTTGGATTGAACCTGGTGCACGGAACTAGAATGGCCAATGATCATAGGACTAACAAGCATGGTCTAGAGAATAAACATGATACAGATGAAGAACAGCCTCAAAACCAGGATGGATGGGTTGCTTCTTTGTCCCCTTTAAATGCGTCTCAGGGGCTACTGGGTATGTAATATAATGATGTTGAATCAGTGGTTATCACAGATGGCCCACTGTGGGATTTTGACTCAGATGCCATGGAGAAGCCATGTGACCTTCTTATGCACACTGAGGAATAGATTCTAGAGAAGGTCATATTCCATAATGTTTCTAATGAGGATGTAGAAATGTTGAATGGTGAACCAATTCAATTGGACACTAACAGGGAGTAGTAAGACATGATCATCAAGAAACATCTAATCATGACCATAGGTTTCAACTCCAAGAGGATAATTGTGTAACAGTTCGTGAAGACATTGGCCAAATTGGTATATCAACTTGAAGATAGAATTACAGATGATCCTGATAGAAATTTAACTGAACATTATTAGAAATTATAATAGGAGGATGCATCTAATATGTTAAATTTTGACTTTAAGGATTCAGTCATCTGCAATAGAATCTGATGCTCTTATTTTACTTGATTGTTTTACATTTTTTTGCACAAAATAGTAATTTTTAATAAAAATGTTAATTCGGAGGTTTGAGACCTATATAATGAATTAAAATCAATTCTTCATGTCACACTAAATTCAACTAAATAATGTATCACATGATTTTAGTATAGGAAGCACATTACCTAATCATTCAATCATAGAGGAACCATAGGGCTGAGATGCGACCATTATATCCTTAAAATTGTTTGATGATAACTCAAAATCTATTCATTTAGGTGGTAATTTGATAACCATTGAAAATTACTTAAAAAGAATGGATTTGGAAATTTTATAATAAAATATGATTATAATTGTTATAAGGTGGATTATAAGTGTAACTATTACGACTTATTTCCCAAAACGATCTGTGGAAGATATGATATCATGAGATTATCCTTTTTTGGTTG
This sequence comes from Viscum album, assembly GCA_963277665.1. NCBI lineage: Eukaryota > Viridiplantae > Streptophyta > Magnoliopsida > Santalales > Viscaceae > Viscum > Viscum album. Next base: position 1,016,243,739 of record OY728133.1, on the reverse strand, counting down.
TATTTAGTGGTTTTTGACATTGATCATCATCATAAACCTTGGGATCTATTCACTAGTTGGAAATATTCCCATACTCATTTTGACTAAATCATTGTACACTGGGTGGTGGGCTAATTAGAAGATTGTTTTTCCAATTTCATTTATAGGGCTATTTATTACCTTTCGATATTCATGGTATATATGAACTTTATTTAAACATTTATTTATTCTTCTATATCAATTAAAGACACTTCCTTGATCTTTCTTAACCCATTTTTTGGATGTTAATTTCTAGATTTTCATTCCACCATGTGATTTTTTCATGATTTTGTTTGACACGGACTTCTATTTCTTATAAAAACCATGGTAAATGAGGGTTTTTCTTTTTTAAATTTATACCTTGAGTTCAAATTGATGGATTTATATATATCTAATAAATTACCATATAGATAACATGTAAGGAACCGGCCTTATAACATTACATAATATTGAATTAAAGTAATAATTCACATTGAGGATCTTTTTAGGTTTATAGTTTTAGAGAATTAGGACAAAACTTTTACATCTCAAAAAATGAAGAAGTATACACTTCTACTAAGTTTCACTTTTTTCCCACAAAATATAAATTCCTTGAAAAAAAGAGTCATGTCTAGATCAATGTTTCAGAGAGTATGATTTTTCCATGATCCCATCCTTGAACCAATTCCACTTTATGTCTTGTAAAAAACATCATAAAAACATGGGATGAGCACAAAAATATCAGTAAGGGATACACAAAGAAGGAAACTGTTAGTTTTTCAAAATAAGTAGTAATCCATGAATACTTTTTCATAAGTAATACTTTTCTCCTTTATGAAGTTTTAAATACTCTTCAATGAATAAAAGATCATTTCTTACACTTTTGTAACCAAAAGATTACCATAAAACCAATATAAAGAACACATAACATTTAAAAGTAACATGGGACATAAACATAGTTATATGGAATAACCATACGGTCAACTTCCACACATATCACTAAATGGAATAGTCATACAGTTGACTTCCATACCCAATGCATCGAAGGTTATAACATAACCGCCCATCCTGGTTTATCAGAGAACCACCTGTCATTTGGTTTATCACATATCCACCCATTAAATAAAATAATTACACATAAAGTATTGAAAATACACACATTTCTGTAATAACATATCATTTGGAATCACAAGAAATCATTTCAAGTCATTGAAATAATCGATCCATTTCAAAAACCATTTTCAATACCAAAATATGTAAAATAGTATTTGGTATTTATTTACCTTTTAAAAACGTTACGGCTTGTTGAGGAATCGAAATATTAAATAATACTCGCGGCGACGGAAAGGTTATTGTCATCACGTACGTTAAAAAGAAATGTATTTTTTATCATTTAGTAAAATTCTTCGTAGAGAAAAGATTTCTTTTGAATAATGTTCAAAAGGATTTATACACCGGATAAAATAATGTTGTGTATAAATTAAATAAAGAATTAAATAATAAAGATAAGATCAACCTAAAGAATGAGAATTGGGTTAAGAAGTTCCCTTACCTTCTGTCTGACTTGACATGTTCCTTATTTAATTTCCTGAATAATACTAAAGTTAATTTATACACAACATTGATATTTTATGATTTTCCATAAATAAATATAGAATGAATATTTATAATAATATACAAATGATAAATGCAGCATTAGATTAATAAATGAAGTATAAAAGAGAGATCCATCAATGAAGTGATTATTCCAAATATGCTAGGTCAAGTTGTGTAATAAATTATCACTAATTCTAATACAAAAACAATAATATTTTAGTATAAAATGACTGATCTCGGTTAAATCCAAAATATTCATGTTCATTGAGGAAGAGCGAGATGGAGGCATTTGTTGCACTCGTGCCATTGAAGGAATCATCAATGAATATAGTGAAGTATATTTTAGAGGAATGGAAAAGGGGATATTCTACTATAGAATATGGAGTGGTCGATGTCTTACTCATATGTTCATGAAAGGATACATTCAGGTACTATATGTGGTAGTCAACACTAATGGGAGGATGTAAAAGATATGAGGAATGAAGATTATACAATGTGGTATAATAATTTCTAGTGAAATGATTGAATACATTACAGGACAACCTAAAACATGGTGTGATGTTGTGTTATGTGTTTGATGAACTACATGGTCCAAATAGATTCATTCGTATTATATCTAATTACAAATATAGTGAATGAATCATTGATTTGGGTGAATATTCAATAACAAAAAGGAGAAGGTTTTCCATGAAATAGTAATATATTGTAAAAATTAACACTTTCATGTACCGTATATTTTATCACTATTATGGCATGGCTGATAGATAGAAGATGTGAATTTTAAACATTAACAATTTTTTTAATTTTAGTAATGGGGATGTAAATTGAACAAAATAATTGACAACTGATTCACCCTTTACCACTATCAATAATCTAGAAGAACCTAGCAAAATTGATTTTATATCCTAAATGAGTTTCGGTTATAGTGGTAAAAAAATATTAATATAAAAATTTAAATCCAAAATTAAATACTAAAAGATATCACTTAAAATATTGAATTAAAAAGATTAGAAGATAATTATAATATGATTACAAAAATTATAAGTATTTAAATTAAATATTCCCTTAATACTGTATCATTGGATATTCTAATGTAAATAAAATTGAATATTATTTTGAAATATATTATCATTGGGATTATAAATCATATTATAACAATTATTCAAAACACATTGTTAAAATATGATACACATTAATGGTCTTTTGTGGGATGATTTATTATTTCCCTAAAATAAATTTTTGATGAATAAATTTTCATTCAATAATATTAAAAGTACCTTGAAAATTAAACAAACATGAGGCCTCTTTGAAATTCAATTATATGATATAAAATTAAATTGGTGGTTATTTATGGTTTTTGTCGAATTCCTAATGGTTCTGAAAATTTTCCAATTGAGTATGTTATAAAAAAATAAAATCTAAAATATTATATCATTCATATTTTAAGTATATTTTATATAAATTGATATGATAAATTACCATTTAATTTATTGATTTATGTTATCCTATACTGATGGTCATCTGGGAGTATTGTGGGATTTTATGATATGTAAATATTATAATGTTTTGTTTTTTTATAAAAAATGGAAATCACTCATGCAATACAAAAAATTATTATTGTGTTGGATGACGCACAACATATACCCTGGATGATTTATAGTCATTATCTTTTGAATAACAAGGTTGTATGTTTCATATTAAATAATATATTTTTATTATTCATTTAATTGATTTCATAATTTCTCTCTCCAATAATTTTTACTCAACAAAATCGCAGATATTACATTATAGACTATGAAAATATGAATCTAAAACAACAATATATATGGGATCATTTAAATCTACAGTATAAAATATTTCAATGGAATACACTCCCCACATCTCTTTCATATATATATTTATATAATAATAGTAGAACTGCTATTATTATTACCAATGGGAGTAGTGAAAAAAATAATTATCATTTTCTATTAGATGGTAACCAAATGTGAAGTTTTCGTTTCTATTTTTACCTATACAAGTAAAAATAAATTTCTATAATTGATTTAATATTAAAATAGATGGCGATTGGGAAGGAAGAAATTTTTATAAAACAACAAATATAAAATATTAATTAAATGGTTGAATTTTTTTCTATAGTCAATGAATTTATAAGGACAAGTCATGATCAAACAAAATATGAGGAGCTAGACCCTATGACCTTTTTTATAAATATAAATAGGATAAGCATGTTGAATAAAAAAATTTATTCACTATAAGTACCTTTATAGAGGATTTCCATAAAAAGAAATAAATTCTTGTTATGAAATAAATAGAATTTTATTTGACATTGGATAAATTTTTATTTTATTTTTATCAAATGGAATTTTCTTCCAAACTCCCCTAGTTTGAGAGTAAACATTTATATAATCTTTTAAGAATATTTTTCATTTTATGATGGTATTTCCCCACTGTATTTATTCAATATTGATGAAATATTCGATTTCCAACTACATAAATTCATTAAAATGGTTCCATAGATTCATTTCAATATGATACATATATTGACGTGGAAAACGTTAATGGATAATGTTATATATTTAATCAATATTATTTAAATTTATTTTGAATGGAATATTCATCTAATCTCATTGGTTTTAATATATAAATATTAGCATCAGAGATGACTTCCCTAGAGGAGATTGATTATGATAATGAATATATGGAGGAATTTTAATTGGTTATGGATGATAATTTTTATACTATCCAAAAAATGATCAAATTCATACAGAGAATGAAATTTTTTCATAAAAATATAAAAACAATCACAAATGTAATATAAGGTTCTGATATAGTCAATATAATATCAATGGATAGATCAATTCCTCAAGATTATGCCATATAGGAGGACCACTACCTGATTCTATTTATTAGGGATTAAATGCTCTTAAATGGATAAGTGAATAATAGAAAACCATATTTCAAATACATTTTATTTAATGATATTTAACATTAAAATCCATATAATAGTATCCCAATAAATTTAGAGCCCAAGTGTCATTATGTAATTAGATTCATAATCTATTAACTTAAATTAAAAGAAAAAAACATTATTTAAAACTCTATATTATTCCCATAGTATCCTTTTAAATCATAATAACGTAGGAGATAATATGGTGAAATACAAAGCGAATGGGTGATCTATAAATCTCAGTAAGGGAATATTCAAATTATAGCATGATGATAAATAATACATGTGAGTAAAGAGGCATATAATGATAAAATAATGACGTATTAATCATATTTACTTGCATGTATGAATGATAATATAAAATGATATCATAATATGATGGTATCATATGATTATAAATAATATAAAATATAAAATAAAATTCTTATGTATTTTCTCACACTAATGAAATCATAATATAGCATGATTATTCTAAACAACCAAGAACCATACATGGTATATAATACAATAAATAAATTACCAAATACACTGGGGTGATATTAGGGGGAGGAATTCAAATATCTAACATTACTTTTTCCACATCAATCAGTTAACATAATATCACATTTCATCTATTCATTCCCATGATTATGGGATATGGGTTTCATACCAGGATGTCACAAATATATGATGTCTAGTCATATTTAGGTGGATAAAATTTAGATAATAAAAGATCATTTTTTAGAAAACAATGTTATGTCGGGTAAAAAAAGGGTAAATTTAGTAGAATAACAACTGTATATAAATGTTAATTGTTGGAAAATTGATAGAAGAAAGTAGTCTCTCCTTGTTTGTGGGGAAATTTATAATGTATATAAACATTTATAAACACCATAAAACATAACAAAGTGAAAATTAAAATTCATATTTTATTGTATATTAATGAATGTAAAAAAAGATTTAAAGAAACACTTTATTTGAGAAGATTCTTATTAAGGTTATGGAGGAGCTCATTAGAACCTCAAAAACACTTTTGGAGGGTTCCAGATTGGAAAATTGTTCAGAACATTATTTTTTATTGCATTATATTGATTATTAATTGTAGAATTGGTCTATAATGTCTTAGAAGTTGCATGTAATTGTATAAAAAAATTATAGAGAATTATTTTGAGACTTCACGCTCTAACAACATAATATTCTGAGGCTCGGTGAACCCATAACGGAATTTTAAACATTTTTTAGGTATGTTCAGTAAATGTTTGAGTGGGATATTCTAACTTTTGAACTGATGCTCGGATTGAAAATCTCAGGACAATGTTGAACTGTAAATGATGTTATTTGCTTATAATGGAATTAAATTTTGCAAGAAAGGGACAAACGGAAAAGATAATTTTCAGAAATTTTGACAAAAAAAAAGAACATTAATTTTTTTTATTTCATTCCTCACCGATGAGTAGTAACACGGCAACGCTGTGGTGTAGTAATGAGGCAACGATGGGGTGCATTGATGGAGTGCATTTATGGCTCATTAATACGTAGCATAATGACACTTTAATTACCTATAATAGCAAAACTATTTCATAAATGAAATATCTTAACAATTTGAAGTCACAGCGTAATAGAAACACTATGATCCGTTTTTTTTAATAGTTCAACGCATTGGTGGAATGAGTATTTAACTGTGACAATTCTCTAATAAACCTCTGATCGATTTCATCTCCAACAAAGAACAAAAAATACTGGCGGGACTTCATCGACATAGATGTACCTTGAAGAATGACGAATGTCATCGACCTATTGGACCCTCAAGGATGAAGCTCTATAGCAATGAATGTCGAAAATGTAGGGGTTTTATTTTAAATTATCCTCCTTATTTTATTCCAACATGAAGAACGTGGATAAACCTACGAATAGGTTGATATATAGTTAAGATGTTATTGTGGGAAGGTATTGTTTTGGGGCTCAACATCGGGACTAAATTACCTTGGATTGAACATCTTCCCTGAACCACCTATCAGTTTTGAAACTTCTAATGTGGAGGGTGTGGGCCAAGAAGAACAAGGCATGTGACCCTCCGCATGTGTTCTCATTATGAACAGACATTCCAATATGGTGGAAAGGTGAATCTGAGACCATCTTGGGGACAGTGACACTCTACGAAGCATGTAGGCACATGCATATTGAGAAACTGAACACTTGGTCAACTATGGAGGCCCGCAGAAGGAACTATAGTCGTGCCGATAGCCGGTAGCGACCACGGGAAGAAGGAGGAGGCATGCCAATCAGTGCACTATTGCAGTAGGAGGCTGCATCTAGCTGTTCATGGATTCATGGAGGTGGCGGCCTGAGTCTGGGCCTCCCGGGAAATCTAGTGAGCCAGGGTCACTCAAAAAAAGGTGGAGGGGAGGCTGCAGCATGTCATATGCGGCAGGTGCTGGACATAGCGCCAGGCAAGCCCCACGTATGAGGATTGGCCCACACCTTGTGGGTCACATCTAGACAAAGGAGCTGAAATGAAGGTTGTTGCCGCATCCCAGGTGCACACCACCAGCTGCACGTGTGGTCAAGCTTCAGCTGGTGGTCTGCATCCTCAGCTAGCGGGCCAGACCCACGCCGGTGGGCAGGACCTGCGTCCCAGTAGTCCGAACATGTAGCCCAACGTGCCAACATCGCACTGGTCCAACGTCGGTGGGCTGGTCCCATGCCTAGCAGGCCGGACCCACACTCAACGGGCTGGACCTGCCCTTGTGGTCCAGATCCATGTCATTCAGGCTTGGTCGGATGAGTTTGTGTCACTGGGTGACCGAACTAGATGGACCCTCGTCTACACCGGGCCGAGTCCAGTGAGGCCCTTTGGGATGGACTCACCTACCAAGCTAAACGGGACAGACCCAGACCTGAACCGAGCCAATTCAAGTCTATTGAATTAAACATGGGTATGTGGGACCCCCATTTTGGGTTGGTCGGGTTGGTCCGGCGATGTCGGACCAGGCGAAGATACAATTGGCCGCTGATTACTAAAACGATAATAACATGCAAACTAGGCGTCTGATTGACGAGTTGTTTTTGGTATTGAGACCCTCTTGAAGAGGAAGTTATTTTGGTATGCTCAAAGTAGAGTTCCATGGATGTTTATTTTTCAACGTATGGCTTGGGGGAGTAGTTCTCCTAGGTTCAAGCACGAATAAGAGCATCAGTCGTGTGGACCTCTATGGCCTGGAAGATGAGTAATTATGTGGAACTCAATGGCCCAGAAAACAAGGAGCTGTGTGGATGTTAGTGACCTGGGAGAGCCATGTGGATGTCAGTGGCCCAAAAAACATGCAGCAGTCAGGTGGACCTCAGTGGCTTCGCATACTTCAGCGACTCATCCAGGATGAGTCCCTCAATAGTACAAAACGTTATTCACTATAACTGATAAACCATTTCTACTCTACAATATACCTAGTGTGAAATGTCTAGTGGTTCATGTTTGTGATTCATTCTAATGCATCATTTTTTACATTGAGTATTGCTTTGTGGTATTTTCATTGTGTTTCCGGGTCCCCTACTGTGTATTTTGTGACTCACCCCTACACGGGTTTCGCTCGAACATGTTGTGTCTGGTGCAGACAATCAACACTTCAATGGAGGACATGGTGTCCAAGGACCAAACAGGGCCTTGTAGGATCAAACAGACATGACATACTACTTTGGCTTCCAGTATCTACACTATTGTTACCATTAGGTGGATTTTTCATTGGATGGCCACCCAAGTCCATTTTTACTTTCCTATTTTACGTTCATTTGTTGGGTTTGTATTCTGGACCACAATTTTTCAGTTGTACTTGTATTGTTAACTTGTTTCAGTATACATGATTTCACCTTTCATTTTTTGGGATGTGTTTGGGCGTCTTTGTGCCTATAGGTACTCAGGAAAATGCCTCTCACTTGAAGGTTGATGCCTTCGATGATATTCACCAACCTCTAGACTTTGGGAGGCAGGCTTGGGGATGTCATGGCAGAAGCACTAAGGGACGTGTTGTGATATGTTCTGTATTAATGTCACAGGTGATGGGATTCATTATTAATTTCCAAACATAGGACATAAACACATAGATAAAAAATTAAAGTCAAAAACCAATTTCATTTTCATGTTTTCCCATTGTTTTTTCCATGGTGGGTTGGTTTTTATTATAGTATTATATTATATAATGAAATCATTAAAATAATTTCATTCATGATGTAGATGTGAGTCATGTTAATAAACTATTTATTAATATATTAATGTATAGTATAGGATTTTGAAAATTTTATATTGGAATATATTATTAATCATATTATTTAAAAAATAAATGAAAAAAATTATTAGGTGAAAATGAATCTAGAATATTTATTTCATCACTTTTTTGTATATTTTGAGTTCAAAATATATACAATATACTTGTTTAATATTTAATATTTACCTAGAAAATTCTAATTTATTAAAAATAATGAAATATTCACGATTGGCTAATATCCATGTGATGACATCAAAAAATGGAATTGTATTTATAATTTATTATATAAATATGATATTTTATCATTTAAAAAAGGTATCTCTATTGAAAAATACTAGTTTTTACATCATTAATATCTATCTAAAACATATAGAAATTACCGGGGAATTTATAAAATTTTATTTTCAATTATATGTAATTAAATAATTTTATATAAGACTATTTCATGAAAATAAATTTTATTTAATATTCATTAATTTATCACAAAAAATTGTATTATTTAGAATTATATATATTCTCCAAATATACCATTTAAGGTTTCTAATGAAAATATCATTTTTTATTATATTCACAATTTACACAAACTTATATTTAATAGTAATGAATAATTAAAAATGTAACAATTTTAATATTTCTGAAATAAAAAATACAATATATATAATACTCTGGAATAGATACGTAACATCTCTTTGATCAAGAATAATCTTAAAGGGTATGGTGTAAAATTTTAGTAATTTATTTTTGTGGTTATGTTATCCTAATTTTGTTGATGATCTCTATAAAATTAAACCATTATTGTAAGTGGTTTCAATGGGTTTTAGATATTAAATCACAAAATGTTCATAGACATGGGTGAATCTTAGTGATGTTGTATCCCTCGAGAGCTTTAATAAATGATACTCATAAGGTGTGGCCCTACTAGTTATTCCAGTCAATTATTCCATATGATAAAACTATATTTTTTATAACCATTATTGTATAAATATAATAATAGTAATTGTATAGTAGATATACTATCAAATGTAATTATTCCCAATGGACCCTATGTCCAATAGTCATATTATCGATATGTTTTTTTAACATATAATTTAATAATGAAACATAGTAAGTAATTTTTATATTACTACATTATTTAACCAAAGATTATATTCATTGAAGAGGAAATTTAATTTACTAAATTATGATTTATTACATTATTCCATCGCATTAAAAATTTCACTAATGAAATTTTTGCTTTAATATATTTAATAGATGATAGTAGTTTAGTTTCATCACTTCTTATGGTTCCCAAGATTCTTACTTGAACTTGTGGTTCTGGAACAATAATTCTACCGATTATTCCTATGTATGAATTTCATTTTTTTAAATTATTCTACATATTTTTTGATTTTAAAAATTAGGTGTTGAGTCTTTGAGGAATATAATGAATTTATTTAATGTAATTGGGGTTTTTGATTGATATATTCTCTATGAAAATTTTGATGGTTGTTATAGTGTTGTAATCTAAAATAAATTTGTAAACTATGATGAATAAATAATACATTTTTACATCATTTAACTATATGAGTAATTATGAATACGATGAAAATTATTATTTTCCAAGATGATTAGTTGATGATGAAATATTTTGGTGGCTATGAAATATTTTAATATTTCATGAATATTCTTATTGAATTCCATGAAAAATATATTTTATATGAGGTATTTGTGAATAAAAAAAGAAATTTTGAATATTATGGTTATTTTTTAGAATATTTTTTTATTGATGACATAAATAAAATTGATAATTAGATATTTAATTTTGATTTCCATTAAAATAATATTTATATTTTAAATTGATTAATTTTTAATGATATTGTACAGTGTATTAATATTCTATTATATAGTTGGATGTATTCAATTTACTTTATGTTGGCATTGTATAAAAAATATGTCCATCGCCAATATGGTTTATATGACAGCTCAACCACAAATTTGGGAGTGTAAATCACTAAGGAGTAGTGGAACTACTGTGAGGGGTGGAGTAGTTACAGAGGGTGCCATAATTATTCCATGACTAAGAGAAATGAGAACAAACTCTAGTACTCCCTTAAGGGTATTCTAGGGAATTTTTTTATTAAATAGAGGATATCATCTTAGTAGATGTTAGATATTTGATAGAATGTGAACTACACTATTCACCAAAATTGGAATCTTAGATATGTTACACTGGATTCCAAATAAAATTGATCACAGTCATTGGATAAATCACATGTATCATCACTTACCTTACGATGAGGGTTTTCAAGGCATGAGATCAAGGAAAATAATTTCAATCAATTAAAATTTTTCCATTGATCAACCATAGAGAATGAATTATTAATGATAATAATAAATAAATGCATATATGTGATCAAATAAAGATATAAAACAATAGAATATAGATAAATATTTAATTTAAAAATTCATGTCGATCCATTCGTATTGTTTTACATGTTCAAAAGTAATAATGTTGTAGAAATTGATGATAAATGAACATAAATTATTGTGTATTAAAGAATCTAAGTTGTTTATTCATGTAAAAAAACTCAGATGAAATGGTAGAAAATAACCATAACATGGAATAATTATCTCGTGTGTTGCATATAACTTTATAGTAGTTGATAATTGAGGGTAGTATAGAACATAACATGAAATACCTGATGATATATGTAAAAGATATATTTACTAATAAAAAAATATTATTCCATATGAAGACTATAAACACTAGTAATTAATGTATTATTAAATGATGATATATGATAGAAAAGTCTTAGGTCATTTAATATACCTTGTAAAGAATGATGAATTATAGAATAAACAAGGGTATTTTAAAATGATTGATTTATCAAAATTGATAGTAGGAGAAGAATAAAAATAGAATAAAACAACCCTTCCCATTTGATAATTAGAAATTAATGAAACATGATTATTTTATGTGTAATTAAATGGGTGTTTGGGTACATGAATATTTGTATAATAAAAAATGATTTAGTGAATAAAAACATTATTTTTTAATTTTTTTGGTCACAAAACATTTAAATTGAAAAGTATACCCGATACATATAGCTGTATTTAAAATGAGTAATCTACTCATTATTTAAATAGTGAATATAAATTTTTTAGTAATAACACAATTAAATAATATAATAAATGTGATGTTGTTTCACAAATTTATTTCTTGTGGATATGTGTGCAAAAGTATGTGATTTTAAATTTCAGGATAAAGTTTCGATAGATCTTTCAAATATTGTGTAAGTGTATTTTGAGAATCCCGATACATATATTTTATAGTTTAAACAATAGTCAAAATTGGTAAATTATTCTAGAAGGTGATCACTTTTTATCAAGTACTTTAAGATAATAATTTTGACTAACCAACATATTAAAGGAATTTTCATTATAATTAAAATATTCCAGAAATAATAATTCTTTTTTGAATTGTATGAATATAAATAGAATCCAAAATTCATTTTGTGGAATACCATATGAATAAAACTTGCTTATCATATTAGATAATCATTAAATAAATAAGCTTTTAGCTAGTGTGTACTATTAGTTCGTGGAGTCTTATGAATGGGGTGTCTAACTAATTACAAAATAAGTGAAATTATGTTGTCAACCCAATTCTTATGAGATTTTAAATGGGATATATTCCAAATATGTTGTCGTTTTTGTATAGTATATAATCAATTTTAGTGTGTATAACCAACATGAAAATTGGAAGTATATTATACAGAGCCTTGTCAGTATTGTGTATTGATTTCTATTTTACTATTGATGCACACAAGCTGATGTTGTTAGATAATACTGAGTTGATCAAGAACATCAACATGTTCAACATGATGGGATGAAATGTAATATCTCATAAAAATAAAAAAATCATTACTTCACCCCCTCACCATGTAAGTGATTCATCCATCCAAGGATCTATAATTTATATTAAAGGATAGGTTCCCAAAAAATATCCAAGGACAATTATAAGACCTCTATACACATAATTTAGTTTGCATTCATGTTGTTCCATGATTTGATGGGGATAATTATTATCGATTAAGTGAAAGGGTAGTATCATATCTCTTATCTCTTGTACTGTAAGTGATAGTTATAGAAATAGTGGGGTTTCCACAAATTTATAAATGAGATATATTGAATCAAGATGATAAGATATTTATGGATTTAGACTATGAGTCTCTAAATGATATCATAATGTATTTAACAAAAAATATGTACACCATCACCAAGGGTCCTCAAACTACATATGTAATTTAGGATAATTTTGAAGAAATTCTAAATATAATATCAATTTCAAAGAAGAAAATATATAAGTATGATGGATATTTTTTGAAAATATAATTATAGATGAGGATGAGAATATAGATGACTATATTACAAAGATAAGTATATATCATGAAATATAAACGGTTTTGGAGAGGAGAAAAACTATTCCTTCAATGATAAAATGATTTTGTAGAATCTTCCTAATCATTTTTATTCAACAGTCATATCCATAAAAAAATGAGATTATTTTTTTCCAGATGAATTACACAACCTATTCATAGGTTATGAGATAAGAAAAATTACATTTTTTATATGAAAGATTCATTTTGGATGGCCTTTGAAATAATATGGGAATGAAATCATACTGAAGGTAATTTTTTTAAATAATATATTTCTTTATTAAAAAGTTGTTGAAGATGATATCGATAATATATTTTTCCGAATTTTTAAAATTCTTGAAAATTGATATAATGGAATGAGAAGAGAAAAAAGTCACAGAATAATGAGAATTTTTCTCTATTTGAAATCATTTCATATGATTTTACAATGAAGTGGGTAGAAGAAGATGAATCTAATGAAGATGATGAGAGTCATTGGAAACCGAAATGGGGTATAAATAAGAGGGGACACATTTGTTGTAAGGTGAATAATTTAATGTTATATAAATATCAAGATTTATCGTCAAATAGTTATTTGTATGATGGAGATAGTCTCGTTGCTCATGTAATTAATGAATAAAATTCAAAAAAATTCGCGATTATCAAGAATAAATTATAGAGACTTAGTGGAAGGTAAATATAAAATTTGAATCTTAACTTTAATATATTTCACAACTATAGAAATAAAATATGGCATTTGTGATGTAGAAAAATAATTAGGCCACTTAGAAGGTAGAGTATATCAAAAAGGTCATGTCATGAATTGATGCAGTCAAGAATTACATGCTTAGATAGATCAAGAGTAAATTTAACATATCATAATTAAATTTATATTATTCTTAAAATGGATGTTTTGGAATCTAGTCATATTATTTTTGGAATAATATGTACCTTAAATGAATTTTGAAATTAACAAAGGGGGGTTTTGTGAGAAAATTAGATCAAAAACTTAATGGAATAATGGTGTCAAATATTCACTAAATCATTTCAGAAATAAAAATTATAAAAATTTAAAGATGTGTTTGTAATATGTCTCCTAACTTCTAATAATGAAGTGGTCTTCATTAATAAATTTTATATAATCGTATCTTATGATAATAATACAAATTGTTCTACTATAAGGCTTAATTTAAAACATGCGGAATTAGAAGATGAGATGAAAGTTGAAGGGAAGTTTTATATTATTAAAAACTTGATGAATATTGAATATAATGGTTTTTATGACATGGGAATAAGATAATTTCCATGGATAAGTGGAAACACTCACATTGAATGTTTCTTCTGAGAAAAATTTAGGTTCCCCCATATTCCCAATAAAATTATGTGTTTTTAGCTAACATATAGGGAATTGAATGAGTAGTTTGAGAATATAAATTCTAGGAATAGAATGAAAAATAATTTATCATGGAGTTAATAAACATCCATTAAGAGACATAAATGAGTAAAACCCTTTGGGTGGATGAAAATTTAGAATAGTGTATAATTTTTTTACCAATATAGAATTTTTTGGACCACATAGTAATAACATAGTTTGAGTCTAAAATTTATTTTCCATTTCATTTTTATATATGATTTTTTCAAACCCCTAAAATATGAATTGTTAATTTTTGAGAATTATTTTACATTCATGGTTGTTTATAGTCAAAATAGAAATCACTAATTATATCTCTCTCATATTCTATACTGTTTTCCCACAAAAAATATAGATGGTTAAATAAAGGATGTTTTATATGAGAATCATGGATATAATCCCTATCTCATATATATTATTGAAAAAAACATTTTCTAATATAAGGGAGCAGAACAGGTTTTTAGGAAATTGATATGATGATAATACCCATACTGATCTTTTTTATTTAATTTTCAATATTCGGGATAAATGATTTTAAAACATCATATGATCTCATGTAATGACACGAGGTATTGAGAAAACCATAACAGTGGATGACTATGGATTCTATATAATTATTTCATTTATTTTAAATAAGAAAATATATTTAGGTGATTTGAATTTAAGTAATGATTCCTAGATAATTTTTATAGATTCATTAAATTTCATTTGATGTAATGCTTGATAAAAAATAATTAAAAATAAATTTTTTTATTGAATAGGTCTTAATATAAATGAAATTTCCCAACAATATTAATGAACTAATACATTTTTCACAATATTAAATGATTTGATGAATTATTTATAAAATAAAAAAGTATTTTTCCATGATTATTGTTTTTTTGAAGAAATTTACTGGATGCCACATAATATATCATTATTGCATTATATTTTAATTTCCATGAAAACATATTTATTAGGAGGGTTTAAGGATGATTTGAGGAAATGATTAATATTTTTAAAATTTTGGTGAATAATATTTTATATAAGAGTTAATTGAAATTGAGAAATATAGATTTGATATTTATGTCTATGGAAATAATATTTATAATTTTTCATGAAGTATTTTGGAAGAAGATTTTTGGGAGTGTATTTTTCTTAAATTAAGTTAATTCAATTAATATATATATTTATTTATGTGAAATTGTGTAAAAAAATATATCCATTCCCATGATACTAATGAGGGAAAGTGTATCACACAAGAGGGAGAATGGATCAGCACATATAATCCAGAATTATTGAAAAACTAGATGTTTAAGGTGGTAGCATAGACAAAGTTACAATGTGGGAGGGACTAAGAATGACATGAGTAGTGGAACCATCATGTAGGGCGGCCCAGAAGTGGATAGTCATGACATAGATTAGTTCTAGTATAAATCGTTAGTGGGACCCTAGTACATAGATATGGAAAGACGAGGAAATGAGTTTTAAAATATAGAATACCCAAACTGGGTGTATGTTTGATGTTTGACAATAGTAATTACGCACTATTACCCAACATTTAAAACAAAAACATACAAAGTGGTTACCAAAGAAAATAAACTATGGCCACATAATCAATCACCCATTTAATCTCTAAACTCCCAAGGATGTTTTATGTCATGAATGATTAAGAAAACAAATATATATCATACCATTTTTTTCTAGTGAAAAAAAATGAGAAAATGTGTTATTCTCAATCATTCAAAACCCATGCATGATTTTATTTGAAGAATGATCTACTATTGCACCATTATAAATAAAATCTAAACATTGTTGAACTAAATTACCAATCAAACAAGTTTGAATTATTCTATTATAATAAAATGTCATAAATGGATGGGTAAGGATTGAAAATAGTTCTACATGAATGTAGATATGCTTTTCATGCATATAGATTGAATGAGATGAAGACGTACATAACATCAATGTAACACCCTGGCCCGGATTACACTAAACCGGTTCCCCAAAATGGTGTGACACATGGTCTCTATAACACCACCATTTATAATATAGTATACTGAATAGTAATGTCAGATTAATGTAGAACTATGAGGAAACTATACCCCCATAGAATATTGCCCATCAAGAAGTACATAAATAGACATCGTACAAATAAATGTTCATAGAATGAATAATTGAACTATGATAATCAAGAAATAATATAAAATGAAATAATTGAAGGACCAAATTGCCATTTCATATATTCCAAAAGGGTTATAAATAAGGAAAAACACATATATAAAATATGTGACAAAAATTAAATACACCAGGAGTCCTAACCTGGCCACAATGACTATTATAATCTAAGACATCATGCATGGTGATTACAGACTCAACAATTGAATCATCACAAATCTAATCCAATGATAAAAATATAAGTGATTTTTGTATACCAATGTGTATTGGAAACATAAGTTGGATCTGATAAAAAATCATTAATCCGCTACGAAAAGTGATTAATGAAAATACCAGTCAATTTAATATTGTATACCGATTTCATTAGATTAAAAAATTAAAAAATATTGTAAATTAAAAACGTTCCAGCATAAAAAATTTACCATTTTCCTCTTTATCATTATGTTAATATAAGTTCATACAATCAACCATTACTACTCTGACCATACCAAAAAACAAATCAATATACTATAGTGTTTTAAATAATAGAAAATAGGGGTTTATCATTTCTCAATTTCATTAATCTAGTGTACCCTAGAGCATTAGTCCAGGTACTACAAATGGGTATTTAGAACACCATCTATGACTATAACATTAATTAATATTACTAAGATTACCTAATTTGTGAATCTATGACCAATACCATAGATGAGACACACCATTTCCATCGTCATACCAACTGATATAGAACACTATCTCTAAACCCTTGGATTCAAGATATTTAGACCATCCTTTGAATACTATGGTGCATCTGATAACCTAAAGCATCAATATAGCCCATCCATACACATGGATTAGGAAGTCCATTTCCCACAATGTAGTCAATATATATCAATATTGGATCCCTGATCTTTATTCTAGAAACTATACTATGGATGATGAACTCCATGTCCAATATCCAAATCAATTAAAAAATATGTCATTTCCAATATTAAAGATTTAGTATGTTTATCAATTTTAACATATTTACATAAATGGTTCAAATCAATTCATTTGTCAAAATTCATTAATCATTGTTGTTTCATAACTAACAACGCACCAAAGGCTTTTATATCCCATAAATTATTCAATAGAGTTGAACCCCATTTCAGATTTCATAAAAATATCAGATCTAAACATCATTATTAAACACATTCAAAGCACCCTATAAAACATGGTCATTTAACTTTATTGAAAAAATATAAATTAAAAAAACTATATCCCCCTCCGTGAAATTTATATGAACCATTAACCTATATTATTCACAAAAACCCACTCCTGATTTCAATCAACATTTAAAATACCTTTAAAATAACTCTAAAGTGACAATGAGTTCATGACCTTATTTAAAAAGATATCCATTTTACAAAAAGATTTCAAACATTGCATAAAAAAATAACAAATATATATATTAATTAATTTTAATATTTTTTAAATAATTTTAACAAAACTAACCAACTAAAACAATCAATTTTTGCAATTACAGGCGCACCAAGTGGGTTGTCGTTGTTATAGTCCAAAAATACCATATATCTAATGTTGTCCATAAAATGGATAAGGTAACCGATGAATAAGAAAGTATATAATTTTAAAATAGTGTTTAAAAACCTCCACACAAGGGCTCTAGGGAAAATAATACACATGCATGAAAAAATATCACGATTTTTGTATAATTTCTTTGACTACCTTCCACATTAATGAATATTTCCATAATATTTACAATGTTTAGTGGCCATACTATGCCTCATCCAATTTTCTTCTAACATCTTCATAATCCAACCAAGCTAGCGCAACTATCAATGCCCAATCCTCGCACTAAGAAGCAACAATTAATTAATCCTAATAATTATCAAATAACTACTTTATCAAAACTCAACTAGACATATCAATGAAAAACTCACGGTTACTCATTACTTATTAAAACAATACACACTCCCATGGGTGGTCTATAATTAAATCAAGACACCATATCATAGAAAATATCTATGACCTTATGCTTTTTGAATAAATAATATATTTATTACATTATAAATAAGTGATGAAAATTCATTGTTAAAAAATAACTTAATAAAATGATATAAAAAACATGTAGAAAATATATTGGGATCTCCTCTACCCAACCAAATCAAAACCCACATAAAACATAGATAATTCCACCATGTACCTTTGGAATAAAGAAAATGTAACCAAAGAACACCAGTATTATATGGTGTAAGAAGAGTAATGATGTCAGTAAAGGTAAATTATTGCCTCAAAATCCTAAAAAACCACACTAAGAACGCTTCCTTGATAAGGAATGAAGAATGGAGGAAGGGAGGAGAAGTCATCCTCTTGTTTGTTTTCTTATATAGAAGATAAAGGGGAGGGGTATGTTAAAATACTAGATAAGTAAAATGATAAAATCATAATTTCAATGAGATTCTAGGTAGTTTGGCGATTTGGCTACATGGTTTTCCAAACCGTGCACCAATTTTTTCATTGGAATTGTATAAGAAAAACTAGCAACAATTTTTTGCCACACTATTTTCTAAATCATGCACTAACCATGCACAACATAGTGGATAGTTTTTATAAAACCTTGCTCTATCCATGCATCTAGTCATCTCCTATCCACTTCTATGCATTGTTTTACATTTAACCACACATTTATTTTCCTTAAAAATTATGTAACCATGAAAAAAACAATGGTCAGAAAATAATGAACTGAAAATATCTTGGGCATTAGGGTGTCACATATTTTCCCTTAAACTGTGCACACAAAACCATGAACCATTCCCCTAAATAAATATCATATTGGAAACATAATCTGAACCCGATGATACTCATTCACACACCTGATAAAACTCTTGACCCACATTCATTCATCTAAACAATACTTTAATTCATCACAAAAATTGTATTTCTATTCCAATTATTTATTCAAAGTTAGACCCAACTAGTAATAATAATTCAAATTCAATTGAAAATATTATCTCCCATAGAAAAGGGATCATAAAATCTATTTTTATGAGATTAATCCCATGCTTCAGAATCCATAGTCAAATATTTACTACTTGAGAAAAATATGGATTAATAAAATCTATAAAAGATGATATATGTAAAATATTTTTGTTATATTAAAATTTGAATATGCCACTTCGAGATTAGGGGTCATGAGTCATTCAGGTACCATAAAATGAATTTTTTGAATTTTTTGATACATTTTGAATTTTAAATACATCATAAATAATTAATAATTACCTAATAATTTATATTATTTCAAAATTAATAAATGATACATGTAAAATTATACTTCCACTAGTGTAAGAATAAAATGAATAATCTCAACAATGTGGAAAATTAAAAATAGAGGATTATTGATTATTTCAAGTGTATTTAAATGAGGATGAGGCTCCATGAAGATATAGATAACACCAAAATATTATCTTCTAATTAAAATAAATATTTTAACGTGGTTTCTCATACCACATTAAAATATAATTTTATACCCCGGGGGTGTGGGATTTTTTAAATTGCGTATTCAAATGCATATTTAAATAGAGTAAAACAAATATGTTATTTATTAAACATTTAAATGCTATAATAAATGATATATTATCAAAAGAATACAAATTTTTAGGCTATATATATGAATGTATTTGAATAAAAAATTTAGTAGAAAATTTTTAGTGATCTTGGATCCAATACGAGAGATAAATTTTGGACGCATGATACAAATTTTTATCAATGAATGATGGAGTAAATGTTGTGAAATTAGGAATAGAGATGAACATAAGTTTATAATTATTATATAGATGTAATGTTGACCCTTAAAGATACAAATTGTGTTGTCAGTCCAATTGCTGTTCAAAAAAACAATTCAAGACATTTTAGAATTGTATACAAGTAACAAAATTTTAACATTGTTTTGTTGGAAGATCGTCTAATAAAGATGATATTTTTATCTCTAGATAATCATTGTATGTGGACTAATAGTCATGCATTATAATATGATTTTAGAGGCTTATGGTTGGGGTGTGTAGATAAATAATTAATAGGAGTAGTTGGGGTGTCTTAAAAATCACTATTATATACTAATTGGGACATCTAACCAGTAATATTCAAAGAGAGGAATATGATAGAATCTATGTTTGGATGTCTATCTAATATTACATTGAATAGTCTTTTATTCCTAGAATTATAAAAAATGTGCACTAAATTCTACTTTAATAATACTATATTACATGGAGTGTTTTGGAGATAATTGTATGTGGGTTTATAAAATAACTAAGTTCAATAGGTTGCAATAAATGGGAATATCTATTAAAAATAAATAAAAATCATCGACTCACCCCTTCCCATCTCGGTGATTAATCCTACATTGTGTCTCCAATACTAGGGGTGTTGAATTTTTTAATATAACACTATATCTATAATCGATTAACATAAAAATATATCTATTAAAAAATATCAATCATTTATTTGTATCCTTTCATATATTTAATATATATAAGGGGTTTGATATTGACCTCCAATATAGGCAAACCTATAATTGGACATGTACTTTTGGTTGATTAGGTTGTTGTGATAATTGATAGGACACAAATCTAAAGGGATCATGAATCTTATGGGATCTGATGTATTAATGATTAAACATTCCATTTATCTCTAAAATCATAAATTATTTACGTAGAGATATTAGAAGGTACCCTATTTCTTCTACATCAAACTCTCAGTCATGAAAATGATTTTCCACATACGTTTTCATCCAGACTAAAAGGATTTCATTTGATATGGAATGATTTACTCATTTATGTCATATATAAGAAAATATTTTTCCTTATTAGATTCCTCTTTCCAACATCATCCCAATATATTATAGTCTAACACCTCATCCCATAAAGATCCTCATAAGGTAACATTTGGATATTATAATGAAAAATATTATTTCATGATAACACTTCCAAGGGATGGTGTTGATGCCAATATCCTCTAAAATCCATTAAGTTGGATATAACTATATCCTCTATAGTTTTAATGGTCATTTTAATATTATAATACATTAAGGGGTGATATATAGTGATGTATTTCATCTTTGTATCCAACACATACTAATGTATTCTCCAAAATCGTTATGTTTTGAAATCTTGATCATATAAAATAGAGATTGGAACTCTATACAGTCATACATATTCTATAATGTTTGTATTAGTGATTTTGTGAAGATATAAATCATCCCTAATATAAAATAAATGTGTTTAATTAGTGTGGAGATTTACTTTCATGAAAAGGATATTATATACTGTAGATGTTTGGGAGATTACCAAAAGAAAATATGTGGTTACTTTTTCTAAATTCCATAGCAGAATGGAAAATGGTTTCATCAAACCAATAATCTGTTTTTATTCATTCTTTAATTATTTTATAACATGAATAAAGATAAAAAAAGATAAAATCTATTTATTTATGTTGTCCATCCATATGTTTATCATTATAATTCTGTAAATCTTATTTATCCCTTGATTAATGCATAAGGATGATCTATGTGTATCATAAATTAGTTTGATCTTCACTATTAATTTTTTAGTACATGTATCCCTATTGAAAACCTTATAAATTGATTTTTGGAATGTTGAACTCTATTATATTTTATCGCATTATCTATATAATCATATCATCTATATGGTCCTCCTTATTCGTATAGAGAATTAATGGTTGAGATGTTATTTTCCCAAGGTTAGTTGTTCATCTAGTTATGAATCCAATATACATACTATTTATGTCCATGTTGATTATATCGTTATCAATCATCAAAAAGTACATGGTTTCCATATCCATTCTACTTAGAGTATTTAACACATTATTTGACATCCTATGTTTGTCCTAGATTGTTCATTTATAATTTTTGAACATCTTTAACACTTATTGTTGATTTATATGGAGCTTTTTTATGTGAATATTTTCTTAATACTATGTCACAATTCCCCCAGAAGAGATGATTCCACTAAATCACTAAATAAATATTTGTATAGAAATATTTAAATCAATCATTTGTTGGTTAGTCCCATGATCAATAATTGGATGGAGTAATAGTCTATCACATTATTATTTTTCATGAATACTCACCCCAAACTCATAGTTGATCAAAAATAATTCCCCACTTTTTGGGAATTGTGAGAAAAATTTATTAAATATCATATTCTATTAATGCACAAATAACTCATCACATTTAAAATTCCAAAAAAAATACTTCCTTTTGAGTTATCTTTTTTATTTGGTGTTACAAAAATGATATGATTATAAAGAACTATTGATAATACCTATCTAATCCATTTCAACTACGTATTTCCATTAAGGATGTGGGTATGGTCTATTCCACATGTGAATATGTATTTAAAGGATACACATATATCCATTTAACAGGTGGAAATTACCCTAGAATGTAATTTATCCATCTAAAACACACAGTTACTATAATTCACTTTTAACCCATAATTTTTCAAAGTATCATGCATAATATTCAAATTCTCTTAAAATTCCTCCATAATTTTATAGTATTTGTAAATATCATATATAAATGATACCCATTAATTCATCATATAAATATATGAATTATAAATTTATTAAATACTTATATATTATTGTATAATTATTTAGACTAAATAGAATAACAATACACTCAACTTTACTATATACTGTTTGTAATTAAGTCCTATGAATATTGCCCTTATTCACATATACATGATGTACCCCAACTAAAGATCAACCTTACTTAAGTATTTGAGTCCACTTAGCTGATTGAATAAGTCATCAATCCATAGTTTGTGATAAATATTATTTAATATTATTATGTATAGAACATGGATATCAATGTAGATATGTATTCAACAATAATTTTTCAGGAAAAACATTTCCATTGTGCAACATGGTGAAGCACATGGGAATGTAACCCCTTCCATCATTTTACATTTTTGCTCCATCTTTATCGACCATGTTTAATTGAGACCATTATATAATGATATTTTGAAATTGTTTTGGATTTTTTAATAAGTAATATTCAGAACCCATTATATTGATTAGGAAGAAGACTAAATAAATCACATGGGAACAAATCATCAATTTATATAACAATAATTTTTTTATCAAGGATAATTATTTCCCAGGTATCAAAATTTTGATATTGAAATTATTTCTCATATTTAAATAATATAAGTGATAATGATAGGTTATTCCAATGATACTCATCAACATATTTACAATTTTACTGGTTTAGAGGTCAATTTGGGATATGATAAGGTATTTCCTTCTTAGGGAAATTTTTATTGGATTTGTACAAGTAAAACCAATCAATTACAAATGTTTATTGAATATTTATAAATGTACTATAATATAGTTAATTTAGAAATATTTCCAATAAAAATTGATCAGGGAGTATATTCCATATATTTATTGGTTTGTGAATAATTAAACAAAACATAAAATAATGGATGAATTATAGAACCATAATTAAATAATATGTTTTTTATTATTGAATGAATAACTATCATTCCTTTCCACAAAACATTTATAGTATCCACCATAGATGTTGGGATAATATATCCTCATTATTTTACTCCATGAATTTTAGTTTTTTTTCATCAATTATCATTATCAGCCCCTAGAATAGGGAAAATATTTGGATATGATGTATATTTAATGTATTTGAATCATTAGGATATTAAAGGATAATTGATTACATAGTTATTTTCTTCCTTTAATTCAATGGGTTTCATTGTCTTTCTTTTTAATTCATTAGACTAATTCCCCTCTATTATATACCTGAAGTATTTCCACATCCCCTTTATGATATTTCTATGATTCTTATTCCCAAAATTTTAATGCATGGATAGTTAGATTTTCCTAACACCATGGGGTTAGATGAATTTTCCCTATAATTAGTCTCTATTATCCACATTATACATTTAGTAACATGAGAATCTTTAGATTAAGAAGTCACCATTTTGACATTGAGGGATCATCAAACTATTTCATTGTAGCTTTCAATATCGTTAATCATAAAATAATTTTGCAGACTAGGCATAAAAACAAAAACTATCCATAAAAATTACATTTTGGGTCAATGAAAAATATAAAGGTATATCATGAAACCCTTGTAATTTTTTCCACAAATGTCCAAAAATATTTGTACCACTTTTTTATCAGCCTATGAAATTCTATCTCTATTTTGAGATAGAGTGTGTGAGGTAAATAATTATTAAATAATATTTTTTTATTGCATCACAATCAATAGCTATAATATCATCCATGTGATCAATATTATAGATTAGGGTCCAACACGGATCAGCTTCTCCCTCTATGTGATTAACCTTAAGCATAACTATTTATTGATAAAAAATCATAGTTTATTTAAAAATTTATTTATGGATTTTATATATTGATACATGATTAAAGGTTCAAAATATCAATAAAAATTATATGGATATTTTTGCAGAAATGTGTTTAAAATTTCTTTATCATTAATAATAGGATGTGGAAATTCTAGATGATTCCGGTTATTTATAGAAAATCAAGTTAATAAAACAACCATAACCATAATTTTCTTGACTAGTGGTAAAATTATGTTAGGAATTTCATTTGGGAAATCATCACATTTCCCAAAACATTATTTTCTTACATGGATCATCCTATTTCCATCCACTAACTAAAATCAATGAAAATTATGGACGAAAATTTTCAAAATATATGGTATATGAAAATGAATTGATGAACACAATATGGATAAATCCTAAATTTTATATTTAAATTATCTTCTTAGTTTACATGATTTATTCTCTGTAATCCATGTTCTATATTCTATAATTATATTTGAAAATTATGTTCATTTTTTCCTTCATAATGGTTCATAAAAATAATATGATTGACCAAAGAATATCTCATCGCAGTTTCTATATGGTTTTATAGTGTTCAGACTCATTTACATGAAATATGTATTGCTCAAGTTAATACCCAACAATCTATTTCATGGTTACTACTTATAGGTATATATGTTAAATATTTGTTTCCAATTTATAACATCCAAAAAATGTAAAATCTTTCAAAACCCAACCCTATAAAATCCCAAAAAATATTTTTGATTCCTATATTCATGCATTCCACGAATGTCTCCAAAATCATCTTTCAGTAATAACCCCCCAAAATAACATTATCATGATCTGATATAAACTATAAGAACACATATTTATAATACAATTATTTAATTATATTTAACATAATGATATATAAAAAACAATCCTAAAAAATTGATAGGCCTTATGTCTTTAGAAAAATTGATATATAAACCATTAACATAAAATAAAATAGAACATCATCATTTAAAATTCCACAATGTTCTCCTAGGTTATATTAAACTCTTAATACTACACGAGATAAACCAGGTCCATAGAAATAAAAAAATAAGTTAAAATATAAATCCAATTAATTGAATAATATAAAAATGTTATGGTGATAAATAAGAAATTTGAGTAAACTGGATTTCCATGATAACATAAATTGTATGAAACATATAAATTCACATATGGTAATTTCATGAGGAAAAAACATTGTAAAATAACTTCACCATAGAAACATAAAGATCACATAGAATATGGAATCATACACATTTGATAATTAAATCCTCAAATAAATCACAACATATATTACATAGGATAGCAGACCATACAATAGATATATTATATCATGTGATGAAAATATTACCAAATGGATTATATTTCACTAAGGTTTCACACTTCATATCTCTAACTTTACACTTTCTGCATCAATCATATAATGTAAGAATGTAATTCATCGTTTAGATCCAATAATTAAGGAATATTGGTTATATATATATATTTCCCCAATAAATAATGTTTAGTATTATCATGATTAATACAATTGAATGAAAATTTGTTTATGTATTCATAACACAATTTTATATCCTGGAAAATCAATGGATAATTTCAATAGCAGGAAAAGTGTATAAAAAATATCACAGAAGGGAAACATGATATATGAAGTTAGTATCTAATTATATATGATAAATTTTGATTGTAGATGAATTTCTAATAAACAAAATCAAATATAATAAATTGAGAAACAATTTTATTATTAAAAAGGAAGTGCTTGAATGGGAAATAGAATATAGGGAATACCATTTGTGGAGCGGTTGATTTTTAATATTTTGGAGGATCTCTTTAAACATTATAAACTCCCTTGGAGGATCATACATAGGGAAAATGAGAGGAATTTTGTTTTTAAGGGATTTTGTGGGATGTTTAATTAGATAATGTTTTTGATATTATATAATAACATAATATTTTTTTTAAATTTTCATGCATAGGACAAGGAAACCATGTTTTTAAAAAATCATAATGAATATAATTACAATTGTTTCACACATGGTATTTCATAAGGAGTGGTGTTTGTTTATATTTTACTATTCTTGGAACTAAAACCATTAAACTGATATCATTCATGACATGTAATAGGTTAATTTCCACAATGATTTTAATTTTTATCATAAAATATATTCTGTATTCTATAATATTAATAAAATGGATTAAGAAAATAAAATTATTAATAAAAAACATAGTCTATTAATTGAAAACAACATGTTTAGTTAAAAATGTAACTATAGTAATTATTATAATACATTTTTGGACTACGACGATGTTAAAATACCCATTAATTATTTATGTTATATTTACATGTAACCCATATAATATACTATTGTAGAGAATTATAAAAAATACACCATTGAAAATTTCTAGTTTCTTGATTTCATTAATTATATTTATTTTTCAAAATATTTTCCAAAATTTTATAATTTAAACTTTCAAATAATATCTAATTTTTAACGAAAAATTTTATTTCATAATTCAATATTATTGATCTGAACATTATAAAATTTACATTGGACATCATTAAATTATATTATCTTTTATATTAAAATAAATTATGTTTTATAAGACTATATAAATAATTTATATTTTATATCAAAATCATGAATTTATTATAATAATAATATTATAAAATTTTTCATTATTTATCAAAAGGAAAATTTTGGAATCATTATATAAAAACATGTTTTTTATGAAATTCATTCTATAGTAAACTATATATAAAATAATAATGAAAAAAAATCAATATAGACATTTTATTGTTTACAAAAATATAATTTACATATTCATAATACTATGGTTTAGATACAAAATCCCCTTATTACACTAGAATACGCCCAAAGGGTAAGGTGTGCAATGGTTGTAATGACCCAATGTTTTATATGTGTAATTTCTTATTAAAATGAATAAATTTCCCATTGAGTAGTGATAATATATATTATAAATGCACTAAAATGGTTATTTTCACCCTAATAAGTAATATCAATTTGGATTTAAAATACCATATGAATTATAAATGTTTATAATATTGGAGTTATAAATTGAAAATGTGATTATTATATATTAATATTTATTATAAAATCCATATGTCATATTTGGAAGAAGTGGTGGCCTCAAAAGTGGAATCATACCATATGAATCTCATATATCAGTTCTTTTGAGGGAGACACATCACTATTATTTTCCCTAGACTATGACTATGTTGTAATTAAATAACTGATGAATTAATGATACTATTAATTGGAGAAGTTAATTATTATCTAGATCCTAACCAAATCCTTGTTTTTTAAACCACCCCATGAATGATCCACCATCACACACCTCACATATTGGACATACACTAATTTAATAATGGGCTATGTATCTAGATCATAAAAGTGTTATTTTTTATGTTTTTATAATAAAATTATAATTATAGTTAAACTTTTTCCTATTTACATTTAATATGTTTAAAAATGATTTTGATTAAAAATTATTTTTAAATGATGAATAAGAAATTGTTTTTGGTAAATCTATAGCTTAAATAAAAAATTCACAAGGATGAATAAATTTTTTTTATAGAATTTTTATTTTTATAAAATATTCATACTAAATAATATCTATATAAATATATGTTATATTATAATTTTATGATTTCAAAAGAAATATTAATAAGGGTTTAAAATTGATACTATTATAAAAACAGCATTTTTCAGTTAAATTTTTTATATAAATTTGTAATTTTTTTTAGAATTATTTTCATTTAATAAATATTATATTTTGACTCATATATTTAAAGTTAGGCAATTATGAATTTTTTAAAATTTTATATGTCAATCAAAATGTAGTGTTCAAATTAAATATAGTATAGATGTAAGGTTGTTATAATGAAAACATAAATGAAATAATGTGATGTAATAACTACCGAATAGACTATACATGTCCAAAATTATTTTTCTCCATTAAAACAATATAATTTTAACATTATTTTATATACCCTTAATGAATCATCCAAAACTAATAATATATTTTATTATTAAAAATAATTTTTTATGAATATGACTAAATTCTACACCACCATTGGTATTAATTGAAATATTTTTGTTTTAAGACTAACTAAATAATTAAAATCATTCTTCTTAGAAAAAAAATGTGAAAAACCCATGGGATATTTTATTATTGTGAAAATTTTATTATATAGATTGAAAACCTATAATTAGAAATTAATATTGAATTCCCCCATCGTTATCATTGAAACCCAACTAAATAAAATTCAAAATCCTTCAATACTGTTGGATTAATAATTCACTCATCTTTTACCTCACAATAGACCACCCAATGTTTCTATATTCTGTTAATAATCAGCTCTCATGCTTTGAGAAACACCATCTCCATGTATGTGATCACTCCTTCCACTTTTCCATTCTAAAACATTCAAGGATTTTAGCCTTCATAATATTAATTAATGATGGTATCTCTTATTTATGAAAATAAATCATCTCTAAAATTTATGTTCTATTATTGAGACATCATTTATCCCCACTCGTAAATACATTTACCTAATATGTTACTATGAAAAAGTATGGGATCCCCTCCTTCCTATATCTTTTCAAGAGCCATTTTTATATTATGCCTTCTAATGTCATGTTTATTAGGTTTAGATATGTTTTTTAAAATCTATATTACTAACATAATGATGTAAATGTTATTAGATACCCATTTTACACTCATTAAACCCTTTTATGAATCATTAAAAACCCCCGTTTTGCAAGAGAAATTATCCTGCAATTTCCCCTTCCAATATTCTTATAGTCAATATGAAGATTTATTTTCACTCAAGGGTAATAACCTTGTTGTAAATATCATTCAACGATTTGGTTTATATATTTATAACCCACACTCTACAATCTTGGATTAAAAATGATTAAATAAATCTTAATGTTGTATGATATATGTGACACACATACGCATGTACATGATTTCAATGTGATGGGTGATACTATAATTATATATCCCACCAATGAAATTTGTAGTGTCAATATCTCTTGATATACTATGTATGGTTTATAATAGGTTATCATAATATAAAAATTAATTTTTTCTATGTCGAAAGTGTTGACATATATTTATGATGTCATGTGTTATGTTATTTACACATTATAATGTCTCCATGATATAATAAATTTACATTATGATATGTTTTTCATAATTAAAATTTTCAACCCTTCAATTTATCCATTATAATACTATTGGATAACCTGAATTTATTTTATTATATTATTCTTTTTTTATTCAAATAATAGACTTCACATCTCACATTTGTTTTGTATGTTCCATGTTTATCGCATAATGTATTTGATGATCAATGGATTTTTATTTGTATGTTAACAAATTATAATGAATATTTTTGAATCGAAATTTAATTTTTATGTGATATATACCTGATTTTATAAAGGCAAAAAGCCTTGTGACATTGTAGGATTGTTTTATTGTGTCATTATTTACTAATTCTTAAAATAAACTGTATAAAGTATATGTGTTACCATAGTTTCTATCAGAGGATTTTTTTTCTATTTCTTATGAATTTGGATTAGAAAGACTTATTGAATTCATATATATAATAAGAAAAAAAATAAACCCTTAAATATGGAAACATACATATAATGTGGTTTTGATGAAATTAAATCATTGTCTGGATGCCATAAGTGGATATTTCATTGGAATTGTTATAAATTGGGATAATAACCTCAAAAATGGGGCATGAAATATGACATTATCGTCAATCAGTGCATGAAAAAGTTTAATTATTATAAATGTGGTTATAAACTCTTAGTATATACGATATAGTAAAATTAAAATATCATTATAAACTATCATCTAGAGGGAAAATTTCCTTTATGGTTTTATGATAGGAAATAACTTCTAAATAACATTGAACGAAACATAGAAATTAATAGGTTAATAATTGTATGATATTTATGTGTATTCCCATAAAATTTCAAAGTATCACATTTAATCGTTTAATGGTTATAACCATCTCATCCCTAAGTCTATTATGGGTGAAGTAAATGAGTATAATAAAAATAAAATAGTGATATTTCATTTTCCTTTTCCATTAAAGTACAACGAATTTCATATTGGACTATATTTAAATTCATTCATTCATATCACAAAAGTATAGAATAATTATTAAACCACTATCTCACAACATGGATATTGATATATCTCTTTTATAATGGAAAATATGACAACCCTTATCTTTCTTACACATTAAAAGATGATTTATTAAATATGATTACACTTAATACAACCTAAAAGATCAATAATTCAAGTGTATTGAGAAATTGGTACATATCATGACATGTTGAACATGGGATATAATAACATTATCTAATAAATCCATAACATTATTTTAAAATTCATTTACTTTTGAAATTTTTTGGGGAAACTAGTGGAAATACGTAAGATATATGTGTTCTATAAAGAACAGTAATAGAAGAATCATGGAATAAGGTAATAAAAGTAATGCAATAAGAATATCAATGTGGAATAAAAGGAACATGAATTATAAATAATGATATATAATGGTAATAATAACATGGAAAATGTGGTAACATATTAAAACACTCTCTCATAAACATAGGTCAAGTATAATAACAAAGAAATCAGGATGGAAAAATTCTCATCAATTAATTTGGTTCACTCTCTATACAAAAAAGACATATCAAGAGCCTAATTATCACCCAAAGTAATTGAGTGATATATAATTTTGGGTGCACCCATCATATTCAATTCATTGTTATGTTTAAGTGTGCAATATAGATCATAACACATAGATTCATTCGTCATCATATTATATTACGTGAACAAGGAGTATGAAAAACATTAATGTAAATCACATTTAAATAAATTATAATTGTATAATATTTAACAAAATTGATATGAAATGGGTATGGTATTCACTTCCCAATCATTTTGGCATAGAAGATCACAACAAAATTTTTGTAGAAAAATAACATCACATAAAAATTCATAACATGGGTTGATGAGAGATAAATGGTATCTCATAATTTTAAAATGAAATGTACAGTAATAAGTACACATAAAAAATATTTTAATAATATGAATATGTAATATAAGGCATAAAACACTATAAAAACGTGAATATAGAAGAGATGGTGATGATCTCTTTCCAAATTTCGTCAAGGTAATGGGTTTACATAATGGTTTTTGGGAGGGATTAATGAGAGTTAGATGGGACACTAATCATTTATACATTAAATTTGAAGTATGGGGGATATTTAAGAACATATCCCAACATGAAAAATTATAACAAAAAGGAATAAGATAAAATGGCATTGTTGAATGGAAATGAGAAGAGAGAAATCATATACTATGTTTCAGCATTGTAGGGGTGAACAAAATCGTTCATGAGAGGGATTAATGAGAGTTAAATGGGTCTATCATAATATAAATGTTAAATGTTAAATAATGGGGATATTGTAGAACATGTCTCAACATGAAAAAATGGAATTTAAGATGCATAACATAAAATTAGTGCTCAAATAAATAGATTGGTGTAAGACCTATTACCTTTAGTGTCTGATTTCAAATGATCGGGAAGAGCTTATGGAGAGATTTTGGGCACCTTTTGGGGACTCTAGAGAGGATATGGTAGAGTAAGGATGATTTGCAAGGTTTTTTGTGAAGTGGAATTGTGGTTCAAGTGTGCTTATATAGGAAATGTGTGGGGGAATCGTTAATATTCTTTGAAAATTATTTTTTGCACTCCATATAATAAAATACTAAAAATTAAAAACATCCAGTGAATTGGGCCAATGGTTTCTACCAAATGGGAGCAGTTCTCAATATTTTATTAGGATAAGGACCAAACAGATTATAATAATCCCCTTTCTGATGTGGAAGATACCCATACTCTTAAAGAAATTATTTCAAATCCTTAAAATATATTATGTGTTTGGAGGATCTATAATGGATTTATAAATGTAATGAAATAAAAATAAAATAAAATTATTTTAAATTTAAATAGTTATTTTTTCATGTATAACATTTATAGTATTTATTACATCTCTTATGGGTCATTATAATGTTATAATACACACTGTATATTTAAACAATATTTAATTTTTACCTAAAAATATGACTGTCACAAAAAATTATGAATCATTCACTATTGAATAATTTTGACATAAAGACTCAAAGTACGATATTTATTTTATCAAAATAAATTTCTAAATATTATTTTTTTCACTTTTAAAATATGAATATAAAATTATTTTTAAATGTCGTGTTTTTTTACAATAATAGTTTTCGAAATCTAAAACAAAATGACATTTGAATTCCTAGAAATTTTATGTCTATTTATATTTAATAAAAATTATTTAATAATTTTCAAAAAATTAATAAATATTTCTAAAATACAATAATTCCTCAAAATATATTATTTAATTGAATTTGAATATTACCACATCAGACAATTTTTTATTTTATTGGATCAAAATGTAATTTTAATCAAACTTATTACATAATAATATATAAATTTAAAAAAAATATTTAATAATTATATAAATAATATCAATGAAAATGAAAAATAAATATTTGAAATACCAAGGATACTATGTTTCAAGTATTAGATATGTTATTTTCTTCATTAATTAACCAAAATTCCTTTTAATGTGGTAATAAATATTTTCAATAATTATAATTCATATTTCTCAAAAAATAATTTAAAAATATTAACTTATATAAATTATGATTATTAAAAATATGAAATCAATTTTATAAACATGAATTCATATATTTTGAATAATTTAGTTTAGTATAAAACTCACCTTCATGATGGATAGCGGTTTTAATAAAAATACTTTTTTTAAGGACAATATGATTTTACTTTAACTCTATATCTAGTAATCATTATTCTATGAAATTATATTCAAAAATATAGACATAAAATTGGAAATTTTCATTAAAATTATTTATCCAAATGTGTTATATTATATAATTATAATGGATAAACATTATGCATGTTAAAACAGTATTCAGAAAAATGATTTTTTAATCCTTAAAATAAATGGGTATTAGAATCCTGCCTAGGGATTATTTAAAAATATTTAATTTAATTAAATATAAAAAAATATTATTTATATTAAATTTAAAAAATATTAATATAATAATTTTACTTTTATATTAATCAATTTATTAATAGAAATGACAATTTCACATAAAATGATATTTTCCTCTATTTAATGAAAAATATGTATTTTCCTAAAAATCCCAAATTTTCACCAAAAGTTAATTTTTATATGATAATATCAAAAATGGAGTTTATTATAGGAAATAGATTTTCTAAATATTCAATACATTAATTAAATAAAAAATAAAAATAGGGCATTTAATTAGTTAAAAAATTTAATAAATGAAATCCTCATAATTTAGAATTGAAATAGATGAGAAAATATTGGAAAACTATAAATATCTTTATTAGAAACCCCATATTAAGAGGGGTAAACAAAACATCTTCTTTAATAAAAAGAAAGTGAAGTATAGAGGTCATCACATAAATAGGTTTCCAAGAAGGCGGAAATTAGTGGAAAGTAAAAACATAATCTTGGGAGAGAAATATAACACAAAATAACTTATTTATGGTGATAGAGAATATGGTAAAAATAAATTCAATGACCAAAAAACTATAAATTTGTTATAGATAAAATGATCATTGATTCTTCATAAATGATCATAATATAAAAACATTTTTTATTCATGATTATTTCTCTAGAGTCAAGTTATTCATTTATCATCTATGATATGAACATAAGGAAACATACTATCACGAAATTTATAATCAAATTACACTATAATTTAATATTTTTCTCCAAATAATAATAATTAAAGATGATTTTTTTCTCATTCCTGAAGAACTAGAATAATCTTCTAACGTATTAAATAAAAGACCAAATAATAAAAATACATCATTCATGTATTTACAAAATCCAAAATTTGTTTTAAATAGTGGGATAATACCTTAACACATCAGTATATAAAAATCTACAAAACCCAAAGGTATTAAATAATTAATTCCTTAAATAAATACCCATATATAATATTAATAACCTCAAAACTAAATAATGTTTTAACATCAAAGGATGTGTCATACCATTATTCTTTCACCTCCAAAAAATTTAAGAGCATTTATATTATATAATCCTAACAGGAATATATTCTTCAACCCAAGTTATACATGTTTCAAAATATGGTTAAAACCATAATAAAATTTCATAAAATAATATATTCCTAATATATCATACTAAACTTCCATCATATCAATCATAAAAATTTTAATAAATACTTTTAAACATATTATTTTTTTTATACGTGTAATCCAAATAGTCATGAGGTATATACCAACATCAATCACCCAATATGGATTATAAATCCCTCAATCATGTATTTTTTAAAATTCCACTTTATCACTATGTCACATTTATAGTTTATTGTTACCATTCAATAAAAATTCAATTAATTAAAGAAATACTACTATGGAATCACCCTTAGATGTTTCAAGTTCCTATTTTCATAATGACATTGATATACCACTTTTACAACATAAATTTCAAATACCCATACATAGAAACATTGATATTCAAACATCAATGATTTACATATTGTATGTACTTCTGTATACCCAAACATTTAAAAATATTATAACTTATTATAGTGGAATAATATCCATACTATAGAATATTAACCCTCCTTCTTATAATTTACGATAATCAAAGGGTGATTCGTGATACAGATGGTGAATTCCTTCTCTAAAAAATATATATTGGCATTATCAAAGGAAAACCATTCCATAACTAGGATAACATCAAATTACACAAAGGGAATATTGATTATGTTTTCCAGAATAGCATTCCCACTAACATCAATATGCAAACATAGTCATAGATTATTTTTGTGATGAAGTCAAACCTTTCTAGTGTTGAATCTGTGTTCATAGAAAATATAATATATATAAAATAGTACATGAATTGAAACACAACATAACATGAACTACATTAGAAGAAATTTTACATAGCCTTCAATAATCATGATCTATATCATAATTATTATTTCCTTGTTTCCTTGTTCATGGGAATTATTGGTGCTCATCATGCTTCCCTACCTTTAGAATCAAAAATTATCATGGATGATACCCAAATTATCAACATTTATGGAATATAATTATAGAAGAAGCCTTATATTAAACATTGATTCCATCTATCACATTATCCTTTTTTTCATGACAAATGGATACATTATTCTCTATCTATACACACTAAAAACACATTGTTGTCCCTTTGGGAAATTTCTCTTGGTGCCTATTTCCGCATTTTTGAAATGTAAGAAATTGAATATTCATTCATTTATAACCATTATCATATGAACTTTCATGAGACATAGTACACCTATAATTTGATGTCTTTGGATTATAAATTATGTTTCATTTATTTATTTGGATTTTTTATTGATGGTTTTGTATAATCCAAAAATGTCATACATGATTTCCATTCATGTTACACATCTCATTTGGGTAGTCATCATATTGACCATTACATTGGTTGTGGACTGGGTTCTCCGTATTATCATTCATGGATTAGAATAAATGGAAACTTATGGGTGATTAATTTTAATTTATTAAAAAAAGTTATTATTCAATAACATTAATGGGATAAATTATAAATGAAATGTATTTCCATAAATTATGAATTTCTAGGACTAAATCTATGTTATCGATCACATATTAACTAAAAAGACACTTTTATGAATTTATATTCCTTTAATAATTGTTCATAATGAGATTATGAATTTACCAAAGCATATCCCTTGGGAGTGCCAAACCATGTGTGTAGTATGTCGTAATTTAATGTACCAAATTATATCGATTCACTCCAGATTCACCTTTTTAGATTTTTTTCACCTAGGTGCATTTGTTCCATAACCACATCCAAATGTAGTAACCGAACATTGATTTATTTTCTTTATAAACCATATAAATCAGTACTTACCCAAATTTAGGTTTTTTCTTATACATAGTTCTATCCCTAAGTCATTCACTATAGTTTTATTATCCTAATACTAAAAATAAATAATCATTTTATTTGATGCCAACTATGAACATTCATCTCTTTATTACACATTAAAGCATTCCATATTACATAAGATTATACTTAATTAAACCTATATGATTGAGTAGTATAATATCTCTTGGAATTGGGTACATAAAAATACACCTTGAACATGGGATACCACAACATTATTGAAAACATACCTATCATGCTTCTAAAAGTCAATGGTTTTTAAAACTACATGGGGAAACTGGGGAAATACAAAAGAAAATGGTGATATATAAATCATAGATAGTAAATAATAATGTTATAAGATAACACATGTTAGAATATCGGCATACCAATGGAGAATAAAAGGATCTTTACTAATAATAAATGATATATAATGATAATGATAACACGGTAAATGTGACAACATATTGATAAATTATATCAGAAACGTGGTTCAAGGATAACAACCAAAAAACCATGGTGTGAAAAGTCCCATAAAGGGGTCGAGTTCACTCCCATTCCAAACATGACAACTCATGAGACTAAACATTACCCAATGATTTGAAGTACTATATTATTACAGGCGCACCTCTCACATTCATTTCATTATAAGTATTAAGTGTTCCACATAGATTATGAAACATGGATTCATTCATAATCATATTTTATTACAAGAATAAGGGGTGTGTAATAAATACATGTAAGTAATAATTCCAATAATTATAAGTGTATAATGTTGAAAAATAATGATAAGAAATAGGGATGGTATTTAGTACACAATTGGTTTGGCATGGAAAATAACGATGAAATTTTGGAAGCATAACGACGTCATATAAAAATTCATAAAAATTGATGATTAGAGGGAAATGGGTCACTCATAATTTTAAAATAAATATTAAAGTAATATGGACATGTAATGAAATATTCCAATTTTTTTTGAAAAAGAATGCATTTGATAATAATGGCCCATCAATAAAAATAGAAGGTTGGGATCCATTACTGAATTTAGGCATGGTAATGGTTGTACATAATGTTTAATAGGAGGTATTAATGAGTGTGGAAGGGGCCAATAATTATTTATAATTAAAATTTAATTTAAGGTGAATATATAAGAATATATCCGAACATGAAAAATTATAATTAAAAAGGATTAACATAAATTATGTTTTTTGAATGCCAATATGAAGAGATAAATCCTTTACAAAATTGTGGCATTATAACGAGTTTACATAATAAGTCTTGGGAGGTAATAATGAGGGTGAAAGGGTTCACTCATAATATAAAAATAAAATGTATATTATGGGTGATATGGAAGAATAATTCCCTACATGATAAAATGGAAATTAACAAGAATAGCATAAAATATGTTCTTGAATAAAAAAGCGTGTGGAAGATCCCTTATCATGAAAGTGTGATTCACAAATCTTGGGAGGATATTATTGAGATATTTGGGAACTTTGGTAGAACTATTGAAATTTGGGGGAAGGGTAATTACATGTTATACTATATTTGTGTGAATATGAATGGCAGCTTCGGTGGGATTATATATGAAATGAGCAAGGGATTATTTATTGTTTCTCAAACATAAGTTTTTGGATCTACAAAATAAAATATCCAAAACCAGAAACCATACCATGGTTTTAGCCCATAGTTTCATCCAAAAGGGAGTGTAAATAACTATTATAATAGGTGACGGTTTGAAAATATTATAATAATACCCAAGAATTTCTAGAAGTGAGTCATACTCTCAATGAAACTATTATAAAACCTTAAAATATATTTTTTAGTTTGGAAGATTCATATCGGATTTATAAAAATAATAAAATAAAAATAAATCACATTATTATGAAGGTAAAAAATATATTTGGTCATGTATAACATTTATAGAATTTTTTTCATAAATTTTGGGTCATTATGATGTAATAATACACACCATATAATTATACAGTAATTAATTTTTTCCAAAAAATTAGATAGTCTCATAAAATAATGAATATTTTACCACTATATAATTTATACATTCTGATTCTAAATATAATATTCATTTTATCAAAATAATTTTTTAAATATGATTATTTTATACATTTAGAATAATAATATACTTTTATAGATAAATTATCAGATTTTTGACAATTAGAGTTTTCAAACAGCTATAAAAATTAATGTTGACATAATTAAACTTATATAATCATTTGTATTTAAGGAAAATTATTTAATAATACTTCATTAAATTGATATTTATTTTAAAAATACATTAATTAAATAATATAAAATCTATAATTGAATCTGAATATTACCTAAAATACAATTTATGTTCTATTGGATCAAAATATAATTTTTATCATACTAATTACATTATAAATAATAAATTAAAAACAATGAGGATAAAATGTAATTATAATTTAAATAAAAATTTAATATAAATATTTAAAAACTTTAGGGTTTCTTTGTTTATGTTTTTATTTATGTTATTTTTACCCTTCTTTATCCTATTTTCCTTTTATTATGGTAATAAATATTTTATACAGTTACAATTAATATTGATTAGAAATTTAGTTAAAAATATTACATAAATTCAATTTATATGATTTAAAAAATGAAATCAATTTTATAAAACTCAATTATAATATGTGGAATAATTTAATTTAATTTAAAACCCACAAGGATGTCGAATATATGTTTTCCAAAAAATACATTTTTAAGGAAAAGATGATTTTACAATAACTATATAAATAAATTTTTTATTTGATGAATTTAAATTCATAAATAAATATAAATAATCTAAAATAATAATTTAAATAATTTCTCTTTATATGTTATTTTAAATAATAATAATGGAGAAGTTTTATGTACTTTAAAACACTTCTCAGGAAAATACATTTTTTATCCTAAAAACAATCCTTTATAAAAATATTTCATGAAGAAGATTTTAAATTATTTAATTTAATTAAATATATCTGAATAATACCTCTATTATATTGAATTTAAATTAAAATAATATTTTTTTCTAGATTAAATCATTTATAAGTAGAAGTGAAAAGTTCAATAAATATTATTATAACTATTCACTGAAAAATATGTATTTTCCAAAAAAGCCCCAAAATTTTACCCATTGATTATTTTGATATGATTAAATCAAAAAAAGTTTATTTTATACATTAATGTTTCTAAATGTTCAAGAAAATAATTATATTAAATATAAAAAAATTAATACAATTTTTATAGAGAACATATTTTGAAGAATGATATTAAATAGCTTAATTTTATTATTTATATAATAATAATTTATCAATATATACATGATATATATATCATTATGTATTCAATACTACTCATAACATAAAATTTGACTGAATATGAAAAATAATCATATTTAAATAATCATCATGTGTTGTGTTCAATGTTGTGTATCACAAATGTTATGAAACAATGTTTTATCTTTTGAAAACTATAAATGGTATATAAATTGGGGAAGTTATTTCATCACAAATATATAACTTCTTCCACATCCATATTTTTATGATTAACATCCACATGATACTTTTGATATTCCCTTTTAGTGGAATTCTAAAATATTTTGTGTGTGGATTAGCTTTCTTTCCACGATGAAAAAATAAATTTCCAAGAGAATGAAATAACACTACATATCATGAATCTCTATATAATTATATACAAGCTTATTGTGGATGATGAATATTCATTAGTATCAACATCTTAATCATGGATATTATTTCATTATGGAAAAGTGTGTCTAGTTCAAATTACTGATAATAAGAAAAGACCATCTTTGATGAAATGTAAACTATATGGAAATATGATGATGTGTCTTATTATTAAATATTCATTCATGATTTTATATTAATCCAATCAAATAATTTTCACAAAAAAATATTAATTTCAAATCAATGTTCATGTTTTGATCATAAACACATCATAAGAGAAATGCTTGAGTTATTTAATAAAACTAAATTTTAATATTTTTATCATATAATGCTTTATTATAATCAAAATTATTTGGTTACTATTTTTAGTGTTCTTGAAGAAAATTTGAACATATAATTAGAAGGGATATTTGCCAAATTCTTCCTTTCAAGGGTCATATAGACCACCCAAGAATACTAAAAAATCTATTGAGAAAACCGTACCAGCAATGGTGATAGAATTTTTGGGCTTAATTTAAAAGTCCAAATTCATTTATTCTCCCAAAAAACTCATTGAAAAATTCAATTAATATGTGGAAAATTTTCAAGGCCAAACTCATCCAAAAAGGGGCCCAATTGTTGTTTTTAATTCAAACTCATCATTTTTTTCGGGAATTAAAATCGGTATAGAATCATTTCATTTTCTCCAAATATAGACATCCAATTGATTTGATATTTTGTATTATGAAATCCAAAATATAGAATGACTATTTTTTTTAATAAATGGTTTGTATTTTATGCCATATTTATATTCAAAAACCCATTCACATTGTAACCTTCAAAAAATTCTAGATTAAAATGGGTTGAAATTTTGATCATTGAAATATCCATAACATTGACTTAAAACTTCAAAAGGATTACAAACATTTACGTTCGACTTTAAACATCCATATAAACAATGATTAAGAAAAATATTTCTCCAGATTCTGCTGTCCGGATGAACAAATTGGTGTGATGTTTTAGTAATAAAATAACCCACTCCATTTGTCTATTAAGGGAAAATAATTATCACATTCAATGTATTTGTAATTTCACTAATTTAAGAGTATTTTTGGAATGACTATAGCCTTTCCAAGTGACCTGGAGGACATTACTTGATCTATTTTCAATAATATATACATATCCACCACTTCTTTTTCTTGTTTATTTTCGGTAGTTTTCAACAGTAATAGGGTATATTCGTTTTCATTTCAATTAAATATCCATGAATGGTTCTCCATATATAAATCTAATTGTTATCTAAATTATAGTATTAAATATTAATAGTCTTAAAATGGTTTAAATAATGTTAAGATGTCTTTAATATTTTACATTCTAATTCAATCAGAATTGTTTTTTTACCTATATTAACAATTCTTGTGTTTGTTTGGCGCACCTCCCTTTTATTATCCCATTCATTATTTATTATTTAAAAAAATCACCACAAAAATTCAAACCAGATTATAATCTAACCAAATGTTTGAGTAAATCTCTCATTAGGGTGTTTCATAATTTGGGGGTGACAAATTAAAGAGAACTTTTTCTAATTTTAAATTCTTTTAATGAATATTCTATTTTTGAAATAAAATATGTTATGGATTAATGTCATATTTGTAAAATATGGATTCCATGGATTATTGGATCCAAGAATACACATGTTTTAACAAAATATTTCATATTCAATCAATGTGATTTAATGACACTTAGAATTCTTGTTAATGTTTGGATTAAAGATAAAACATTGAATTCCAATCGAAATCATCTTGTGAAGTGGATATTAAATAACTGAAATGTTGTTTTAAGCTCGAGGATATCAAAATATTACATCCCCAATATCGAACACAGCAAAATATTTATTAAATTAATAAATAAATTTTTATCAAAAAACTAATTCATCTAATCTCTATAAAAAACACCTCATTAAATAGATATAAAAAAAGAACCATCTACTTAAAACTTTATACCATCCCTGAGGATTCGACACAAGTTCCACTAAACACATTTTCATAGCACTAAACTCTTGAAAATTTGATAGTCAATAATCAAATGTACATAAAATTGATCAATTATGATGGATGGTGAAACTTATATTCTGTCGTGTTTGGTTTTTATGAAATAAAAAAAATTTAAAAGAAACACAAAGAAAAACCCTCATTTTCATAAAAATAATATATAGAAAACTAAAACCACAAGGAAAACCCAACATTATACATCCCTTCCAAACATATTTAAATTCCCTATAGCCTCCAAAACCATTGATCAGATTTTGTTGACCTGGATATCAATTAAACCCTTATCTATATTAGGAGGACCATTATGGATAATCAAATCACACAAGAACCATTCATTTCATATCCATTTGAACTATTTAGGTTAATCCTAAGGAAAAACCTTAAAACTCACTACCCATGATATGAATTACCAACCCCTTGGTATAAAATATCCCATCATCGAAGATTATTTTGAACTCAAATCGGGTATGATTCAACATCTACCACATTTACACAGGCTAGCCAGTGAGGATCCTAATTTTCACCACAAAGAATTCCTAGTGTTGGGATCAACCATGAATACTTAAGGGTTTTCTAAAGAAAAAACATCAAACTTTGATCATTCCCTTTCTCACTCACTTGATATTCTATGCCATGGATCTACTACCCAGATCCTAGTTTTATTACTACATGGAATGACATGAAACAACTCTTATTTTATTAATTCTTTCATGCTTATATTAAAGCTTTTTTATGAAAGGAAATAAATTGTACCCATCAATTCCCCAATGAATAACTCCACGAGTACTGGGAGAGGATGAAAACTATTATAGAAAACTTCCCACACCATCATATCCTCAACCAAATCATTATGCCATACATGTATGAAGTGTTATTGTCTATAGAGTGAACAATCGTTGATTACTTAAGTAGAGGTGCTCTTGCGATAAAACTCACGAATCTAAATGATACCTCATAAGAAATATTACTGCAAGAACATAAAAATTGCATACATGATCATATTCTCATGTCAACAATGTCCATGGTATCTAATCCATAGATCCTAATAAGATAATCAAGTGAATGAGTGAACTTATAGGCCTTGTATATCAACTAGTTGTAGCCACAAAATCCCCAACATCATCTCCTCCACAATCAATGTTCCCTGGACCTCTAATGATTTTGGGAATATATAGCTCACCAGATCATAAAACACACACATTTACACATATTCACAATGAACCATGTGATCTTTCTAGTCCAATGGAGCTCAATGTAGAATAATATTAGTTGAACACCAACCCTACAAAATCTGGTTAATTCATTAGAAACATTACCGAACACCACTCTTAGACATTCTCTTATACTTTAAACTCAAGATCTAGGTATGGTAATACCATTTCACATCCACCTCAGTTCCCTCCTCAAAATCCAAAATGATTCCAATATGTTCATGGTGGTGTTAAAATCTAACAACATTATCCATTTGCTCATCATCCTCAAAGGATAAATCTTCCTCTTTCCCCTCCTAGATTCCACTATCCTAACGAGCCTTCCCAATTCCCAACCCAATATAATCGATTTCCCGTGAACCAAAATCAAGGCAATCCAAATTTAGAAAAAGTATATTCTACCATGAAACCATGGTAAAGCATTGTAGAAGATCTTAAATCTATCACCTTTTAAAGACATAAAAACATTGAATCCCAAAATTAGTCAACTTGCATCCCACATTATCTAAAAACAAAAAAACAAGTATTCAAAACTCTCAGATCAACCATTTACC
The DNA here is from genome assembly GCA_963277665.1 of Viscum album. Lineage (NCBI taxonomy): Eukaryota > Viridiplantae > Streptophyta > Magnoliopsida > Santalales > Viscaceae > Viscum > Viscum album. The sequence goes on along the minus strand of OY728133.1, from coordinate 1,016,199,009 downwards.
AACCCTAAGGGTAGTGTAATTTCATTTTCCTTATGATTGTGGGAAAAAAGTTCCATATCTCATGATGGATCCTCAAATTAACCTTTAAAGGATGATCTTGAAAATGAAATGAACAAAAAGGTATAAAAAAGAACTTGAACCAATTACTTCACCTACTTCCATCCCAGTATGGAACCAAATTCTGTTTCCACAAGCCCTCTTTAAGACAAGTAAATCCTTTGAAATTGATATTGAAATGCTAGATATGTTTACACGTGATGGAGACAAGATTTCCCACATCGATTCGATCAAAAAAATTGCTAAGAATGTCAGCTTTCTTATGGAATTATGTGCCCATAAGAGGCACCTTTGGATGATTAAAAATGTTTTGACCCAAAATTCCATTCATATGAAGTGAAAATATCTTTGGAAATTTATATTTCCATTCCAAATAGAGAGTTCCGACATTGATGATTCACCTATAGACATAGTAGTCTCGATAAATGTCATGACTAAATCCATCTTCTCCAACCTCTATCTTGGTACATATTACCCAAAGAGTGTTTTCATCCAATTAGGAAATCAAAGAACAACCAATCTTGATGGAATAATTGAGTATTTATTTTAAGAGTTAATGTTATTATCTTCACATCTTATTTCTCTATCCTTAAAGTTATAGGTGAGATGAACTGTTCTTAATCTCCCCTAATTATAGAAAGGCCATTATTCTTATAGTTGGAACTAATATTTATTTTCATGTTGGCATCCTATCCATAGAATTTGGTGGCCACTAGTCACATTGAACATTTTTCAATCCATGGGATACCGATATGAGGATCAGTCAGCATTCTCAATCTACGCTTCTAAGGATATTTCTAAGAGTGTATTCAACCACATTTTATCAGGTTAATCGTGTTCTAATGAGTGTGGAGCTTGTGAATTTTACACCATGATTAATCGACTCATTAATGGGGAATTTAATGATTTCCTACCATTCATAGACTCCATTAATCTAGAATATCTCAGAAACTCTCTTGAATCTAATCTCAACCATGATCTCTACTATTCCTCCTTAGATAGTATAAAGGATGGTTAATTAAAAACCAACTGAAGTCCCTTCCTCTATTCCTAAATTTTCTATCCCATAAATGAATGATGTCCTTGATCTAGAAATTCTTCCATATCACCTAGAATATTCCTTCTTATTCTATGATCAATCACATACTATCATGTTCTAACCCACACTTATGGAATCTGTGGAGTCCAAAAATTTCCAGGTGTTAGAGGAAAATAAAAAGGCCTTAGGTTGGAACCAAGATGACATAACAATAATCAATCCTTTACTTTCCTTTAATCAAATACATATGAAGGAATCATCCAAAAAAATAATACAACCACAAAGAAGACTCAACCCACTGATACTTGAGGTAGTTAGGGTATAGATCACAAAGGCAATTCAAGATTTTATTATCAAAACAATTTCTGATAGTGAATACAAAGGCTGCATTCACATCCCATTCTCACCATAGGACCATGAAAATAATACATTTACTTGCCACTATGGATCATATGTATATAGGTGAATTCTGTTTGGCCATTAAAATACTCCCACGAAATTCCCGAGGAATATGGTGAGTATCTTTTCTAAATTCATAATGCTATGCTTGGAGGTATTCATGGATGAATTTACCATTTATGGTGATTCATTTGAATACTTCTTTCCTTCAACCTCTCTAGTCCTTCAAAAAAATTCAAATGTTACCTTGTGGTGAATTTGGAAAAATTCAACTCCTATATTAATAATGGGGTTATTCTAGGGAAAATATTACATAAGAGGGTATTCAGGTAGGACTTTCCAAAAATGAGGTGATCTAATCATATCCTGAAACCATATCAATTCAACACAGTTTTTCATTCTTTAGTCATGTTGTTTTCTATCGTTGATTCATCCATAAATCCAGTATGATTTTCTTCCTACTCATTCAAAAACTTCAAAATGGTGTCATATTCCATTTTGATGAAGCTTGAAATATATCCTTTTTAAACTTAATTTTGTTCTTATATATTCTCAATTAATCCAACCCCGAGATTGGTCCTTACCCATTTAATTGATGTGGGATGCTTATGACAGGGCCATTGGGCCTGCTCTTGGTCAAATAGGAGAAACTATTACTCTTAACATATATTATGCCTCAAAAAAATTGGATGAAACCCAATGTCACTACACTTTCACTAGAAATGAACATTTAGAAGTGGTTTTTGCAATAGGTAAATATCATCCATATCTCTTAGGTTCCAAAATCATCATCTTCATAGACCATTCTATTATAATGTTATTACTTAGGAAAATTGATTACAAACAAATCTTATAAGATAGATCATAATGTTACATGAGTTTGAAATTGTGATTAATGAAATACATAGGAAATTAAAACCAATGGATGATCACCTATGTATTATTTCTAATTCTTCTCATTCAAAAATAATTTATCCACAATTCCCAATAGACTACCTACCATCTATCACTCCAAAGTTACCATGTTATTCCCAAATTATAAACTACATGGTTGTTTGTGTTTTTACAATGATTTTTATAATTAAAAAAGGTCAATATGAAATTTTATTCAAAATTCTATTTTTGGGATGATAATAAACATTAGAAAATGGGACCTGACATGGTAATTAAGAGATGTGTTGAGGAAGATGAACATTCCACCATCTTAGAATTTTGTGACTCAATGCCTAGTGATGGACACTTTTGACAACAAAGTACCTCGCAAAAATTCATTGACTCCAGCTTCTTCTATCCATTTCTCTTCATGTTCTCACATGAGTTCCTTAAATCATATCCAACATGCCAACATTTTGGAAGAAATTCTAAAAGAAATGAAATTCCAAAAAAACCTTGAACATTTTGTGAGATCTTTTCTGTTTGGGGTATCAACTTCAAGGGACCACTTACCCATTCCAATGGATTCACATAACTTATTCCTACGGACAGTTATTTCTCTAGGTGGGTAGAGGCCAAACCAATAAGAATATATTATTCACATAATGTTAGTGAGTTCCTATAAACCCACATCTTCCACCGGTTTGGAACAACACTAGCCATGATAAGTGACTTAGGAAATCATTTCTATAATTGGACCATGGAATATCTTCTGAAGTAGAATGATGTTGTACATAAAATATTAACTTCGTATCAATCCCAAACAATGGAATAGTTGAACTTTCTAATAGTGAAGTGAAGGGAGTGCCTGAGAGAATTGTAAAGCCCAATGAAAGAGACGAGCCTTAGAGACATAGTGAAGTGCATTGGGTTGTTGAGCTATATATAAAATCCCTAGTGGAATGTCTCCATTTTGGATTGTTTTCAGTAATGTATGTCATTTACAAGTTGAAATAACAAATAAGTCATTTTGTACTACCAAAACATGTACTTTGGATTGTAAGAAAATTGATGAAGGGAGACTGTTTTAGTTAAATGAACTACATTTTCTCTAACTACATTACTACGAGAATTTTAATATCTAAAAAAGGATAAGGAAATCCATGACAAACACATCATATGAAAGATATTTTATGGAGTTGTAATGGTAATTATATTCAAATAATATTTTTCATTCACCCATATAATCTTAATTATCAATGGGAAGGAACCTTTATTTTTACAAATTTTTGCCCATTTGGTTTAATGAAAGTCAAATACCCCACTTCCAAAATTAAATTCATGGTTAATGGACATCAGTTAAATCATCACAATGAAATAAAATACATATCTACATCCACATAAACATCTATTGAATTCCCAACCACTGTGGTAGACCCACCACTAGATGGCGATGGCGACCCACCGAATCCAAACATGGGGGAGCCTCTTTCCCATTAACTTTATCTCTCTCACTCCCTCTCTCTCCATATTCTTCTATCTTTCTTCATTATCATCTCTCGGTATAATTTTTTACGACATTCATTATCAATTTTTTTACATATATCTATTTTTTGTGGGTGTGTTTATAATTATTATCATAAAATATAATAACTAGTTTCGTTTAAAAATCCTCCCCAATCCCATGAATCTATATGATAGGTGTCACTTATCTGGTGCCTCACATTCATTTAGAAAATGCCTCAACTCCCTCATGTAAACATATATAAAATTAATATCTATATTATTAAGAATTGAAAACCCCAAAAAAAGATTCTGAATTAATCTATATTCAATATTGAAATTATTTCCAAGCTATTTGGTGGAGCCACTGACTTTTTTTCATCTCAAACATTTTTTATTTTCATCATAAATTTTGATAAAAAATTTAGTGTCAAGAATAATAACTTTTTAATGGTGGATTTTTTATTTGTAAAATTATTCTTCCCCAACCGTGAGGTACAACATTAACAATCATGCTAATTTCCCCTATGACCATATTTTCAAAATTTCTATTTTCACACATGATTACGAGCCTTGAGATTGTGGAAACTTGAGCTAAATTTCCAACATTAGTGTACATGAATATTATTGATTCATATTATGAATTGGTATTTTAGGGAGAATTTTTATGTATTATATATATTTTATATTTTCAAACCCTTATAATTTTTTTAAAATTATGTGTATTCCTTCACACATTCATGGCCTTGTAAATATGTGTGCCCATTTGATTCCATGATTCATTAAAAAATATGCATTTATTTTTAGGTGTTAGTTTTTTACACCTCTATTCCAATATTTTGAAAATTATATTACTTCCATCCAAGAGCCACTTAAAACCCCCTAAAAATACATCTTGGTTCATGAGAACTTCAGGATAGGTAATGAAAACATAGATCTATTTCAAAATATCACAATTTCACTTTTGGTTGGTGAATGAGTCAACTTAAAAAAATAAATTTTTATCATCCTGATATGAGTTTGTTATGAGTTTTTACATATTCCATTTCTAATTTCGAGCATGAAAATTGATTTTTTTTACATTATTTCTATAAAAAAAATTGTGGAAGTCTTTATGGATAAGTGACCTAGTCTCGATGCCCATAATTTTAGAAAACAAAATTTTTATATTTTTTGGTGAGTAAAAATGATTTAGTTTTGCTTTTATATTTGTTGTACATGATGAAATTCTCAAGGATATGTGTGGGGGAGTTGATATTACATATTAATTCATGATTTTACATTACTCCGAATATATAAGTTTCACTTAATGGGGATTAACATACAATCAATGTTAATTTTTTGATCATAATAAAATAACAAGAGCATTGTTTGAGTACATTTAATTAAATATTAGTCTAATTTTTTTATCATATCATGTATAATACTATACCAAAATATTTGATTTGTATTTTTTACTATTCCAAATGAAAATTATAACATATAATTGGAAGGTATCATTTCCCAATTTGGCCAATTGTAATGCCACATGGACCACACAATAAAGCCTAAAAAACAATTTAGAAAACTAGACCATCCATGATAAGTGAATTTTTGTGCACAATCCCAAAGACACAATTATTTTATTCTAAATAAATTTTTTTGGGACAACTAATTTCATCTTATAGTAACATTAAAGAAACAAATTCAACAATAAGGGGCCTAACAGATGTTTGGAAGTCCATCCCACCATTCTATATAGGAATTAAAATCAGCACACAATCCTTGATATTTATCTTTATATAAATATCCAATTTATTTGAAAATTTTTAGTGTGAAATCAAAGATATATATATCACACTTTTTAAAATAAATTGTTTATATTTGATGTCGTATTTCTATTCAAAAACCAATTCATATTATGGCCTTCAAAAAGTAATGATTAAAATGGACATCAGTAAATTGTTTATTAAAAGAGCTATAACATTGGATAGAAAATTCTAATGGCCTCAATACATTGAGGGTCAAACTTATACATCCATATCTACAACAATAGAGAATAATATTTCTCTATATTCTGCTGTCTAGATAAAAAAAATTGGAGAGACAAAATGATGGAGATTTTTGGAATGAAAATAGTAAACTCCATTTTGCTAGAAATAGGTACCCATACTCACATTAAAATGAGTTGGAATTTCAGAAAATAAAGAGTATATTTTCCTTGAATAAATCATTTATATGGGTGTGGAAGGGAATTCCATGTTTTTTATTAAGAGAGTCCTCTCTTCCACTTTCCTTTTCTTGTTTGTTTTTTCGGTTTTTACGATTTTAATCGCATAAGTTCATTTTTATTTTCCATTAAATATTAATTAATTTTTATTTTTATTCATCCCTAATTATTTTCCCTATTATTTTGTGAAATAATTAATGTTATTAAAATATCATAAATCAAGTTAATATATCAATTATCTTTTACTTTCTCATTTAATCAAAATTATTTTTTCACATCTCCTCACATTTTGTGTGTGTGTTCAGTGCACTACAATTTTCTTACCCTATTCTTTTTCTTATAATTTTAACTCATCCCCATAAAAATTACAAAAATATAATAAATCAACCAAATAGATGAGTAAATATCTCATTGTAGAGTTTCAATATTTTTGGAAGATAAGTTTTTGAGTGCTTTTTCTACTTTAATATTCATATAATTAATATTGTGTTTGTTAAATAAAATATGTTATGGACTAATTACATATTTTTGACATGTGGATTCCATGTATTACTGGAGCCACAAATACACATGGGTTAATGAAATATTGAACCATCCATCAATGTGATTTGATTACAATTAGAACTCTTGTTCAGGTGGGATTAAAGTTAAATCTTCGAATTATAATTGAAATTATCTTATGATGTTGATATTAATTAACTAAACATGTTTTACAAAGATTAAGGATATCGAAAGCATATGTCCCTAGTATTGATCTCATCCCAGTATTTATAAAATTAGTAAATCAAAATTCATCAATCAATCATTTCATCTATTCTATAAAAATAAACCCCCATTAAATAGGCATAAAAATAATAATAATCGACATTAAATATATACCATCACCAAGGATTCATCCCGAGTATCGATGTACACAGTAACAGATCACTAGACCTATGAATAGTTGATACGAAGAATTTGGTTGTGCATTATTTATCCTAATGAGTTGTAGGTCTTATTACATATTGTGAGGTACATTTCTTAATTGATCATACATCTAATAGATTTAGAAATAGTCCTAAAACTAAATATAAGGATAACTGATGAACTATAGTAAATAAAGAATAAACTAAATAAGATTGTAAAAAATGGACTAATATGAAAAATTTCATCACCATAGGGTGCACCAATCCACTTTTTTTTAAAAATGATGGGTAAATGAGACTCTATATTTATTATCATGAGATGAACAAAATCACTAAAAATATTATCTCATGCTACAAATTGATTGATTATTTGATCTTATATATGAAGCACACTACGTCTCAATAGTGTATTTATGAAAGGATATTATCATGTTTTTGTTGATGATGGGTGATATACCTATGTTTTTTTCATATATAGTTAATTTACTATGATTTCATATATATTCTATTTCGACTCAGTAATGCTCCATATATCTTCATATACATAATGAACAATGTCATTATAGATAAAATTATTAAAATTATGGATTTTATATTGAAAATATTATGATATTATCTAAATTAATGGAGGAATATTATTAGAAATAGAATGTTTTAATAATGAACTTGAAATTAGAAGAGATGTGTGTGAAGTATAGTAAATTTTTGTTCTAGATGGAAAATGTAACATTTATATTGAATGTTATCCATATAAAGGGTATATCAATGTATCATTCAATAGAATAAAAGATAAAATATTTCATAGAATAATATATATGATATAAATCAAAAGTTTCGTTAGATAATCTAGTTAATATCTTTTATTTGGTATAAATTTATCAAAATTTTCAATCCCATTAAAAATGATAACTCCGAAGTGAGTGCATTTTTTTGGATTGATGAATGGGAGGACATATTAATAGAGTTAATTTATAGTCCAATCATTGAACCTATAAATCATTACCCATAAATGGTGAATTATTTGTGGTCCAAAACAATAATTCCAAAAATATTTTGGTTTTTGTACTCACGTATGGTGAAAATGAAATAGCATGTTCCACCTTATAATAAATGATATATTAGAATAAAAACACAAAAAATTATTTGTAATGGGATATAATGATCTTAACATTAAATATTTAGAAATATTATCAAAATATAAAGAAATTATATATAAATATATGATTCATAATATCCTCACATTTAACTTCACAGAAAATGAGCACAGTATGTGCCAATGATGTTGGTTAAAAATGGTCCTATAATATGAATGTTCAATCCATTACAATTTTTGGAAGGGAATCAAGATGGTAAATTCTCTTAGTAGAATTTATAAAACAAACATATTCAGTATGAATATTTAAAGGGGTCCAATAATCTTATCATAAAAAGGGTGTATATAAAAATAATAAAGGTATGTTCATACAAATATATAAAAATAACTAATCATCAATCAATTATTGAGATGATCCTTGAGTCCTATAAAGATGTTGTGGATCTATATAAAATATTAAGAATATTCTAGAACATAACTTTTCTAAAAATGGAGTTATAATGTTTGGAACCTGAATAAGTGTCTCATCAGAACTAAAATTGATGAGTAAACTTTTTTGATGATGTTAATATATCATCCTTCTCTATCCCTATAGGAAACACTATAATTTATTGAAATATGAAGCATAACATCATTTGGGATTATTTGAAGAGGGAAAATTAGGAATATTTATCTAAATTATTGGTATTCCGTCAAGTCAAGGATGATCTCTTAAATTTTGAGGGTATGATGAAACAATTTCTATTACCAGTTTGGAAATGCGATTATATTATATTCGATTTCTAAATTAAAATCCTTAAGATAAATGATTTTAATAATTCTTCTTTGTTTGTTATTGATCACATTATAATGTAACAACATATAATTTATATCTGGGATGATATATCTCTGAATTGATATAACATGGTATAAATAACAAAAGTGTAAAATCAATATGGTGTTAAACTCTCCATTGAATCTAATTTATATATAATGTTTACCTTGTATTTCAAGAGAATCCTTTAGAATGTTTTAGATCCATAGTTTTGTTTCATTACTACTTATGATACTCATAATGATGGTTATTATAAGAGAACTATTTATACTCTAGAAGATATATTGAGATATTTTTAATGGATTTACTTGGATGTTGTGCTCAATACATTCCATTAGTGGAGTTCTCGTATAATAATACTTTCTATAATATAATTCAAATAGAACCTTCTGATCCCCATATAGTAAGTTGTGTTAGACTCAAACAAGATCTTATGAAGATGGATAGTATAAGACAATTAGAACTGATCTTGTATAATCAATTATAGAGTATTTTCCAACCGCTGAACATCATATGATGTCGAAACCAATTTGATAGTAAATATATGAAAACAATAATCGATGTGATCTAGAGTATGAATTCATATATATTGTGTCCTTTCATATATCACCATGGAAGAAAGACATATTATTTTGGAATAAGGGAATTATTAGTCCATGATATACCATCCCCTTTAATATATATAGTCCCATTGGATATTTGAATTGTTAAATTCTAATCTCACCCATCATATCTCAATTACATGATGTCTTCCATGTATCTTTTTTGAGGATGTAAATAATGAAACACATAAATATATTGCATCCATAACTAGTTCATTTGGACAATGTCCTTTTGTTTGAGGTTCAACCAGTTATGGTCTTTGAATGTTGAGACAATGTTAAAGGAAACAATATAACCCTTTCGGTAAATGTGTTGTGGTAGAACAACATGTTTGAGAAAGCAACAAAGGAATAATAAGATGTGATGGAAAATATGTAGCATCATCAATTTTAATATGTGAAATGAAATTTCAAGGTTGAAAATTTTGATGGGTGGAATAACTTAACAACCTAAAGTTTAGTAAATTAAATCTCTCTTTTAAATAGACAAATTCCTTATTATGTAATGATGTTATATAAATCATTTTCACTACATTCATTGTTTTGTATCTCATATCCTTTCATGTTTAAAATACCATTAATCATCAAAACTATTGATTATATAGCCATTGTATAGTAACCAATATGATTATTATATATTAAGGGTAATGATAAATCCATTTATTAAAGATGGGTGAAGTGAGGACCATGTCCAATTGGACCATACCCAATGACTCTCATAAATCAGAGCATCCAAGGGATATAGAATCACTTGACATTGAACGTTAAAATGACCATCCTAAAATTAGAAAACTAAAACATGCACAACACCTTTTATGGGATACATTTTTAATTTACCTGACCATTTCGCTGACCTTGTTCAATGAATCACTCATAGAAGGCCCCACTATCACACACCTTACCCTTAGTGCAATACTGGTGTAATAAGGGATTATGAATATAGACCTTAATAGTCTGAATTTTTATAATTTTATTTTAAATAATGTAATTAATGATATTATTTTTTTATAATTACATAATGAGGTTTCTAAAAATTAAATTTGTATATTTTTAAGAGAAAAATTGAATATTTGGAAAAAATATTGTTTCAATCAATACACTATTTTTGGTGAATTCAATAATATTTGAAAAAAAATATGTTTTTGAAATATTAATATTAAATAATATGTATGAAAATATAAATGATAATATAAATTTAAGAGGTTAAATGTTATTTTTATAATGGTAATAAAATATTATCATCATAAAAAAATTTAAATAAATTGAAAATTTTGATTTAAAACTATAAATTTTCATATTTAAACAATTAATTTGATAAAATAAACATTATTTTTGAAAATAAAAAATAAAAAATATCCAATGGTTTAATTTTTAGAATTTTCGATGATAATCAATTTTTTGGGTAATAATTAAATACTTTGTAAATATACTGTATATATAATTAAATAATAAAAAGTTAAATATTATGTAATAAAGACAATAAATTGTGTCCATATCAATACTAAGTTTTATCTTTTAAGATATATTTTTTTGATTTAATTTGATTAATTTTGTAAACCCCATATGAACCCTCAAAACAATATATTATATTTGATGAAATTAAAATGAATTGTTTGTGAACCTGAGTCACTACCAAATAAATGGAGGATTTAATTAAAGGATATTAGTTATTAAACTTATAAAATATTTAATTACCATGATATTTATTTTAATACATTAAGAAAAAACTATGGGATGGTTTTGGTTTTGACTATTTATTTATTTAGAGTCAATCACCAATGATTAGATATTATTTATGAATCCCCCTATCTTTTGCAATGAAAACCCACCAAAACTATCATTCCACAACACTCAAAAACCATGGATCCAAATTTTAATATCTATTTCTCTTATATATCCCTCCCATGGTTACCCATTCTCTTATGATGCTCTTCCAATTCAACAAGAAACCATGTCTCATGTTAAGGGATCTCTGTGTTTTCTTTTCCATTCAACCACCTTCTATATATTTATCATTTTTAATCTCAATCTATTAATTTATCAATTAAATATAAATTACTATTTACTATGAAATTTATTTTATAATAATTATAGATCACTTAACCCTATAATTATAAATGATACATATGTAGTAACTATGTTGGAGTAAGGGACCATCTCCTTTTCATTATTCAATCACCTTATTTATTTAATACCATTCAATTTAAAATTATTAATGTTTTTATATATGTTTTAGGACAACCAAATATCTATCCTTATGATTTCAAAGTGATGATGTATCTCATTCATTCTCATTATACTCTTTCATGAATTTCATAGACCCCTTCTAGGCTATTAAAATTTTATTTTGATTTTCTATGGAACATGTTTATGCCGTCAATACTAATCCATATCCCCACTCTAAGGGACTACATATTCATATCCCTAATTAATTGGATTATTTTATGATCATAACCAATGATATGTAATCATGGTATTAATAGTGATGAAATAAATCTGTATATTGTATGATCGATGTGGAAAATATATGCATGTACATGATAGGAATATGACTGGTGGACGCGAAATTATATATTCTCCTAATGCATTATGTAATGTTTGATCTCATGTGATTCAAAAAAAATTTAAAATGAATTTCTCATAAGAATAATATATTTTTTATTTATGATCGGTTTTCCTTTAATTATTTTTATGATTCCATGTTTTATATTGTTTCAACATTTCTATGTGGCCTCAAAGTTATCATTTTATAGTATGATTTGATGTTCATGTTTGTGATTATAGAAAATTTTATGTCATCGTTATATTCATCAAGAATAAAATTTATTAATTTCATCAAGTTATTTTATTATTATTCCCTTACTATGATTCATAGCTCACCCATTTCTTGTGTATATCCCAAGGTTATGTTGTGAAAATTTAGAAGATCAACTAATTTTTAAGGGAATATTATAATGTTTTACATAATAAATTTTTATCAATGTTTCATGTTATTATCCAATTAAAATAATTTCTTAAAGAATATAGACCTCATTATCTTATGGGTTGCATTGCATGTGACTTTTTGTAAAAAATTATGAAGTGACATTTAAACAAATATATGGGTTTTCATAATGATAGAACATTTTTAGGGTGGTTTAGGGAACTAGGTTTGTGTAGTGATCTATATAATGTTGATTTTATATCGTTAATGGTTCCAGTCATGTTTCAGTTATTTTATCCCACCATGGTTTTGTTCAATCGATAACCTCATTTGTTTCATATCCCTCGAAATATTTGATAAATGAGTCTTATAAGGTAAAATTATATTGGTTGAGTCAATCACTAATTAATTTTTAATAAATTATATTTTATTATAAATATTAACATGTAGAAATCATAAATGTTATATTAAAACAAATTTATTTACAAGGGTGAGTACCCTTAATGGTATTTATTCCCAACAATCATATTATGGATATATTTTTTAATCCACAAAAATCAGAACAAAATAATATGCCTGAGTTTTATATAACTACATTACATGACATGGAAAATGATTATTCAAATTGAAATTTAATTTATAAAATTATATATCATGATAATAAAAAACCAACTTCTATAAAAATTACATCCTCTAGTGTAATGTGTTTTGAATGTTTCATGGATCTATATTGTGTTGTAGTTCTTATTAATGAAACACAATCTCACATTTGATTTGTGATGAAAATTAAAACTAAATATCTATAAAATTGTAAATATTATACTTTATTGGAGGTATAACTAAATTTTATTTCACATTATCATTTATTTAAATGGAGTTTATAATAAATATTGGATAAAAATATTTTTTTTCTCTTCTTCATCATGTAGATAATCAAGAAAAATAATTTCCATATCAACCACAGAAGAATAACATGGATATTATTTATCATTCAAATTTTTATATATTCTTTTATAAATTATCTATAAAAAAAATTATTATCAATATGAAAATTTCATTGAAAACATATACCAACTAAGTATTTATATGTTTGGGGGAGTGGTTAATTTAAATGAAAATTTCTTTTTCTTTTATGTTTTATAAAATATTTAATGGACACATAAAATATTTAGATTCACTAAACACTCCTATATATTTAATTTATTATATAGATTTTGATATTAGTTATTGATTTGAAAAATATAATACTTAAATGGATGATTATAATTTTATTCATTCATTGTTTTAATATTTTAAACATTTTTGTTAATTCCATTGAATGTAAAATCACATTCCTTGACTACAATGTATTATTAATTTGATTGTCCTAAGTGGTTCTATAACATATCATGTATTCTGATAATTTTTTATTACCTATGACAACTATTTCATTCAATGGTTACCAAAACATAAAATTTCCCTATTTTAGTATCATTTAAGAATTAATACATGTGTCAAAATTAGCAGGTAATAAGTTTTTATTCCTTTATTTAACTCTCTTGAAACCACTATCAAATCTGATTAATTTTTATTTTAATATCCTAAATCCATGAACATACTTTTATGTATCCAAATAATAAGACTAATTCATTCACCACTAACACATATGAGTATTTTTCATATATATAATTAAAGACGCATGTGGTGGAGTTATTTTATATAAGTGTCATGGGAGGAAGTCAATATGCATGGAAAATTATGATATTTTATCATATATTTGGTAATGGAATTAAAAAATACATGTTTTGAAATACATTTTTTCTTTATTTTTAAATGATGTCAAAATGTATGACACAAATATTTATTAAAATAATTATAAAAAATCTATAAATTATAAACCAAATTTGGTGAAATGATAGAAATAATACATTGTTTTCAATAATATGTTAACATACATAAAAAATATGACAAATAAAATATTGGTGTTTTATACAAAAGTGGAATGAATGAAATATCATTTGTTGATTTAATTTTAATTCATGGAATTTAATATTAAGGAGACAATAATATTTATTTAAGACTAGGATTTTCACACTAACCAACAAATAATTTCCCACATAGAAACTATTCATTTTCCACAATATTTATAAATCATTTGGTATTATCAGTATAGAGTCTTTTTGAACAGAAATAATATAGTGAAAGATGACATATAGTGGGATGACAACAACTTTTGAAAATTCTTCATTTAGTGTAGAGAAAAGTGAATTCATAAAATAAGGTATAAGTGTGCATGGGTGTACATATAGTGTTGGAAAAAGATTTACTCAATGAAAAAAACTCAAATAATTTACATGATATAAGAACAATAAAATGTGGGCAGATTATTGGACATAAAATTTTCTATCATCATTACCGTTTGTAGTAAAAATCATATGGATAAATCATTCAAGTTTAAATACATAGAGTAATTTCCATGGAGTATAATAACTATTTTTATGTGGAATAATTAATTTCTATAAATCATTGTTATTTTCCATAAATTTTCACAATATATATGAATTTACATATTATTTGAATTTTTTTCAATTATTTACATAAATATATTATTGAATATTAATGATATTTTAATGGATTTTAAGTTATTATATATAATAGAATATATAGTTAAATAATAATTCTTTTTTTTGAATATACATTTTATTATAATATTTTAGGATAAAACTAAATAGATTTAATAATTTCAAATCTATTGAAGTAAAAATATAATTGTATTAATGAAAATAATATAACTTGAGTAGTGATTGGATCATGTAGTAATGAATTGGATCCAAATATGTGTGAACTATTTTATTGTATTGGGTTATTATAATATATCATAGTTAGTGATATAAAAAAGTGAAAAAGATAAATATGATACGTAATGGAAACCACATGTATCTACACTTGATTGAATATTTTTTATGATCGCAAGGCCACAAAATGAGATTATTGATGTTTCCCATTCTTTAATGTTTGTATTATAAGATGTTAATTGGAACAAACTAATGTAGAATTTACTATATTAATTTTGGAAATTAGATATCCTCAATCATTAAATGATCATCTATTATGACATTTCTATATTACCATCCCACCATAAAACACGATTTTGGTTTCATAGAAGAATAATTTCATTTAGCCTATTATTTCACACAATATATACATATTAGTTACATTGATTGGGATTATCTAGAGACTATATATTTTTTCACGGTTTCATTGATATAAAATTTCATCTATAGTGGATAGAATAAATAAATAATGACACTTCACTTTCAATGATGGGTTGATATCATCAATTTAATCAGTATAAAACAATATATAATTTTCTTTGGTTTCACTATATCATAGATGAAAATTAGATAATAAAACTAATGTTTAAAATTTTTCAAATATTATATATCCATATTATTAAATACTGGGAATCCATTATAAACATTTATTTACAATATTAGATTAATTATAAGTGTTATTAATTAATGAACATTCTAGGATGTGGGAGAAACCAAAACCATGTGAGTAAAAATCATATTGATTTCTAAGTAGAGTACTCAAATAATAAATACATGAGGTTATATGAAAATTATATTCAATATAAAAATGACCTAATAAAATATTTAATTGATATAATAATGAATCCATGGGAGATTGATTTTTGAGAGATAAATGAATGAAGATATTATGGACTGGGTATTGAATAAAATTATTCTTGAATATTAATGTTGATGAAAATAAAACTTTTAGAATTTCTCACCCATTCATAAGAATAATCCAGGAAAACTAATAATTCATAGAGGATTATTACGGAAAATGTGAAATAACAAAAACATTAAATGGAAGGTAAGACTCGTGGAATAAATATCATATGTCCACTGACCATAGATTAAATTAATTTGTTTTCATTGATATAATTTTTTTGTGTATTAAACATTATTATCCATTGATACTTTTATTATATAGATGAATAACAATAATTACTATTCCAATGATTAAATTATTGTTAGGTATTTCATAACTTTTTGTATGTTATTTTTATTATTGATTAATTTTTTATTCATTTACAATGTAAGGAGTGAGAAAGGAGTCATTGATTATTACTTTTTAATTCCTAATAAACAATTTTTTTTCATCCCATATTATTAACATAATTGACTATTTTTGTTACATAGAAAAAATATCGATCTAGTGGCTATTAAGTAGTGGTTTCATTATAGTTTTCCTTGTATAATATAATTCACTTCAATCATTCATTCTGGTGAGAGGGGGAGTTACGAATTCATCCACTAAATTGATAGATTCCATATACCACTAAAAATCATTATATTATGAATAGTTTACAAAAAATTATAACCAATTTGTTCATAATTGAAGAAAAATATATTTTAGTGACATATTGTAATTATACCAAGTTGGGCTAGTGAGTTTCAATTTACCATGAGTAAACTATTAGTGAAAAATGATTGAGAGAATCTATATATTCTTGTATGGATCATACTAACTTTATACTAAATTGTATTTAACATGAAATTTTGATTCTTTTTAGTTTCAAAACAAAACCCATCAAATTTATTTTCATAATATTAAAAAACACAAAAATATTAAATAAGTGATAAATTAATAATGAGTTTGTATAAGACTTTTATTAAGAGAATTGTATGTTCATCATCAATTGTATATTGATTGGGGATAATAAACTAATATTTTATTTCAATATCATTCAATGAATAAATTCTTTTTCACTCATTCACACTTTTTAGAAATTAATTAATGTGAATTAATTTTTGAATTAATAGGTTTGACAATAAAAATATTTAAATAATGGTAGGAATATTTTTCCTAACCAAATTATTGTGTATTATATATAAAAGAATATTAAGGATACATATATTGTCTTAAATGTCTTATGATATAATAAAATAAATGAAATACTTCTAGATGATTCATCTATTATGACATGAAATACAATACATGTTTTGAAAATATTTTAATTTTATTTTTTTATCATTTTTATTTTTTAATATCAAATTAAAAATATTCTAAAATGTCAAGATATCGTTAATATTGATAAATATGTACTGGATGACATCGTAATTCAATTTACTATTCATAGTCATAAAAAATTGTTCAATCGTTACATGCTTTAAAAAATATTATTATTACTCAAAAGTGATACTTTTTTTCAAATAGAATGGATCTTTTAATGACCCTTAGTAACCATCCTAGTTCGCGTTCAACTATAATAGAAACTTGGATCCTATATCTACTTATTTCTATGTATTTATTAATAAAATATTTGTAACTAATATTGATTTTTACATATCAAAATCGATTAATGACATCAAATATTTATGGGGGAACAAGGTTAATGTATTTGATGCATATAAAAATGAACATTTTCAATTTAAAACTATAATAATTTTCACTATAAAGGACTTATTTATATGAGTAAATTATTTAATATACAACATTTAGTGACATAAAACATTTCCTTATTGTGAATTAGAAATTATATATCACTAGGTAAAAAATTATTGAAAAAACAATTACATGAGTTGTTGTTGTTTTTTGTAAAATAATTAATTTTATCGAAAATTATTAAAAGTAATTTGATGACAATTTATAGTATTGTTTTGATGTAATTACTTTTACAACTAATGAATATTTTTGTTTGGTGTAAAACTATATGGTTATATTTTGGATGTCAATTATTAATATAAGGATAAAAATACATAGAAAAAATATCAAAATTAGTTTATAATCATTACTTTAGAATTTTAAAGAAATAACATAACATTCATGTGAAGAATGTTTAGAAAACAATATACCAAATTATGATTGGAATATTTTTTTATTAAAGGGATGATTTAGAATGGATTGAATAAATTATTGGTCATAGTATCCATTATATTTTCTATGAAGATTCCTCAGAGTCCAAATATGTTTTCAATTTGATGTAGAATATGTTTTCACAATGATTTATTATCTTAAGATTATTTTCAACAATGTTTTTTATATCATGGTACACATAATGAAAAATTTGGTAGGAAAATTAGGTTTATATGGATCTATTTATTTTCATTAGTTTTGTATTTTTGAATAAAGAATAAACATTAAGAAAGGATAATTTAGGAATAATAAGCAACCATAGGCCGTTACATTTTAAATTTATATCACTAATGAGATATATAAATTTTTTATAAATAATGTCTATCAAAAACCCCATCATAATGGTTTGGAAAAAATCAGAATAAATATTACTTTTTTCTATTGAGTGTTTGTGAATGGTAAAATTGATAATTTATACTTTCATAAGATATCATATATTTTTCATTAACACTTTTTGGGTCCCTAAAATTTGGTTTTTATGCATGGAATTGATTTTTGTGAAATTTTGAGATCTTTAAAAATTCATAAGACATTAAAATTTCAGTTATTTAAATGTTAAATACTCACATAGTTTCATTTAATGATATATTTCAAATGGATACTCTTTTTCATATTAATACTCTATTGTTTACTTCATAAATGGTGGTTTTTGATTGGTGAGACATAAAATCACATCTAGTGCTAGGGCCTGGCCCGAGCCCCATTTTCTATTATTTTCCTTTTAAATTTCTCTTTTCTCTTGAAACATTTTGGCTTCTCAAATTTGTCACTCCTCACATTTATAATATTTTACTGGGAGATAATGGGGTTATGGTGAGGGGGATGGTTTCATTGTGATTATGAATCAGACCTGGGGTGGGATGCTGCCACAATGTGTTGAGTTTTGGACCAAATCTGTTGTGTTGTTCAACCCAAGGTGGGCCCTATTTATTTATTTTGGAAACAATCTACATAAATTATTTTATATTATGTTTTAATTAGTTTTGGGATGTGGGGGACCCATTGAGGGTCAATATGATGTGTTATTAGATGAGTTGGGAGATTTTGTGTGGTTGTAATGATTTATTTTTCAGATATATCCGATCTAACTATGTTTAATTTATGAATAACTGATGCTTTTTAACTATTTGTGTGTGTTGGTATGAATATAAAGGCCACAAAATGTTTTTATTTATAAAATACGTATGTATTACTCAAGGTGTGAACGATGTAATTATCCATATATCATGTGTCTGGGAACATGATCTCATACTATATACAACCGGATCATAGGTGTATTACATGACTAGAGACTCTATGTAATATATGGTCAGCCACTGTGTGGGGTACAGAACATGTACCATCCATTCATATTTTAAATATTGTAATTCATAAAAAAAATTCTATGAAATATAAATGGAAAAGAAGGATTTATTGATTTACATGTTGTTTAATTCCAATATAGAGGTCTTTCTCTTGTTTCTCACCTTACAGGAAGAATGGGGCTTACATATAGTCCATTTCAGTGGTTCTCTATATAAAATGGTATTTTAGTGTCCATTAAACATGTATAGTTCATTGGTATGTTTTATTGGGTTATGAAATAAATACTAGGAGGTTCTCCTTGAGTTTTCAGTTTAAAATCCTCCAGATGGTTGGGATGTGGGAGGTGGGGCTTAAGTGAGGGTTAGGTGCATATATGTTTTCTTGGATTGAATACACCACAAGTATTTTTTAGGTTATTTTAGACATCTTTATTATGTTGTGAGCTAGTATTATAAATTATATATCATGGATTATATTGTAAGATTATCTCTAGGTTTTTTTAACAGTTGATCATGGGTTGAGTATTTGAGGTTTTAAATAACTCACTTGAGGTTTGGATCAATTGGAGTCTTTTGGCTGAGTTGACATCATGGGAAAACTATTATGACTAGGTGATGTTGATATTATAATAGAGAGGTTTTAGAGACCTATTCAAGACTCCCTTTGGATTATGGGGATTCTTTTGTATTCTTTTACTAGTGAAATATTTATTGATGATAATTGGTTGGATTTTTCCATGAACATAGAGATGCTTATTTAAAAGGATTGGACTATGGAGTTGAATGAAAGAGGATCCCATTCGAGGGTTTTTTTCTCTTTATTGAATGGGAAATAAACATGGTCTTTATTTAGATACATTCTTCCATTATTTGGATGATGTTATGAGGGTCTAAAATGTTTATGGACTATATGAATGAGTGTATCCTCTTTTTACTAGATATGGAGATTTTAATTTGGGTTTATATCCATGGTCATTGACTTTCCATATTGGATTA
The DNA here is from genome assembly GCA_963277665.1 of Viscum album. Taxonomy (NCBI): domain Eukaryota; kingdom Viridiplantae; phylum Streptophyta; class Magnoliopsida; order Santalales; family Viscaceae; genus Viscum; species Viscum album. The sequence continues at coordinate 1,016,178,385 of OY728133.1, read as the reverse complement.
TATGGATGTGGAATTCCTAGATCAATGTTTATGGCCCATGTACATTACATACCTATGTTAACGTATATTATCTTGAATTGTTCTGTAGAATTACCTAGTATTGAATGATTCTCTCGATAAGTTGACATAGAGGTTCTTATTTCATATATATATATAACTATGTTAGAGTTATAGATCCCAGTAAATGCAAAATGTGGTTTTATATTCCAACAATGAGATCCCAGGGTATGTAATTTTTTTCATATATTTGTATTAGAATTTGGATATTGTTTATGATTTGTACGAAACACATGATGTATTGAGGTAATGTGAACAACTTTCTACAAGTCCTTTTAATTAGTTCACATAGGTCAAGGTGTATTTTCCATGACTGTAAGAGTTCAACCAGATGTTCACTGATATTTTTTTGACCCTTTTTATATTTTTTTCATCAATATTTTTTTTTTCGTTTTATTCCATTTACCTATTAGTATTCAATTATAAAGGGAATATCAATCATTTCCTGAACATGTTATTGCAATAGTTTTTTTGTAAAATTATAGGGGGTTGCCTAATTAGATTTATTTAACAATCCCTAAACATTCACCTTGGTGTTCATGATATATCCCTCGATGTTGTAAATAATTCAAATGGTTTAATGAAATTTAAAAATTTATTAAAACCGTGATTTAATAAAACAACCAAATATGTGAATTTAGTATTGAAATTTTCTTTTTCAAACCCATAATGATGTATTAGAATACATTATGAAAATTGAGTGATTGTTCTTAAAAAATGATAAAAATTGTGAAATAAATTGATAATGATATACCATGATTTGTAATTTCTTATTCATATGTTAGTGTAATCATAATTATGTTTTATTGGTCATGTTGGTGTTGAAGTAATATAAAATTGAATCCTTGGTATTGACATTATCTCTAAATTCATAAAACCTTCTCATTCCCATGGTATCTTAAATAGGGTCATCCTTATATTTTGAGATTTATTATCTTATTTAATCATAGTTACTCTAAGAAAGACAATACACATACATAAATTTAAGTTATTAGATATCATTAAGGAACTACTTCAAAACACCAATAGAGACTATCACAGAAAAATATGAAAGATTGTGATAATTAAAATATTAGTGAAAAAACAAAAACATAAACTAGTTATATAAATAATTCAATGACACGATCTCTTGACATTACATCACATAGAATAATAGACAGTTACCCCCTAATATAGATATGATGGGATTATAATAATAACTAAAATACCTTATTAAAGAGGCCAATTAAGTGTGACTCTTGGGATTTAGAATACTAGTGAAGTTCTACTCTAAAATATTGATCGATCATCACAACACACATTCTTTATATATATATATATATATATATATGAAGTAGTGGTTTTGAAAATCCCAAAACTATCTTCTTCTGAGTTTCCCCATTAATCTTCCACTATCTCCATTATAAATATTAAATCCTCATTCAAATAGAGAATGAATTATTTCATGTGATGGTATTCTCCGGATTTATATCAAGTGTTCAAAATTACTAAAGGGATAAAATATTTTTATCTTTTCCATTATCACACCATATAAGAACCTCATTTGGTATTTCTTATACCATTTTATCATCTCATCTATGGAAACATCAACTGTCACTCTATATGCACTCATAATTCTTAGTCTAAAAGCCTTTTGATTTCGAAATATTCTTCTATAGCTCACTAAAAGCCACTAAATCACTAACAAATGGTATAAAATACCATATTTACCTCTTATTTTTTCTTTATCCTATATGATATTTATTCACAAAGTCAACACTATTCCAAAAAATAAGTAATTTTATGCTATTATTTTACATTTTTTACCAATCATTTTTGAATAAGACCTATTGGTATGTTTTTTCTTTTTCTAAACACCTACTTTGAGGTTAGTAACATGACCATGGTATGAAACACAAATATGATGGTGTTTAAGAGGGAATTTTGAGATCATCCTTATTATAATCACCAAAACATTCTTCTATGTTTAATAGAAGAAATTTCTAAGTCACTTCACTCTCCACATGACATGTATCATAGTTTTATAACGAATTTTAGATCATGTTTCATAGTCAATATATTACAGCATGACAGAGTCCTCCTCCCTATGGTGTATTAATGATGTTTTATCCTTCCTCATCATCGGGCATTCATAGTGTCCCTACAATGCTTAGATAAGGGATTTATCGTCATTATTCAATGCTTAGAAAGGCCTAACAAACCACTATTATAGATTCATTGTGGTTCAATTGTTTCACATTGGATTATTAGACTGAGCCTGATCTCCCCCAGTGGCTTCCATTGAATTTTATGAGTCATGTAGTAAAGGTCCTGTGAGCACAAAGATGGACGGTTGCAGTGGGATTTTCCATAGAGTGTACCATGTGTGTTGGTGAGAATATTTTTCCTATTTTTTAATTATATAGTTTCTTTTTTTTAATGTTCCATCCCACCTCAATTTCATGTGTGTGTGGGATGTGCTATATCAATGAGGATACCAAATCACCGGATCAGTAGCCTAATTTGAGGATGTTCTTCATGTTCACAACAGATAAATCATAGAATCGTGACAATTCTTACTAACCCAACATGCACTTTCCCACCCCAATCCATTCTCTGCATTGACTCTCTAATGCACCAACCCACACTTGTGTATACTCATGTGTTTTTAGTACAGTTAGTCTCTCTCTCCCTTGGTTTAGTAGAAAGTCCATTATTTCCTATATAATTCAAAATCACATATTTGTATTCTTAATAAATTAATAATTACTTTTTATTAAACAAAATTAATCTAATTTTTTTTCATTACTTTTCATAAAATTTATCTCAAATTTATAAATTTGAATAAATTTATTATTCAATTCACAACTTGGGTACAATAAATTTAATTATATTAAATTTATTAGTAATATTTTTAATTTTTAGGTTGTAAAATATATCTATCTAATACTCCAAAACATAATCCAATGCATATCCCCTTGATAATATCTCAATATAAATTAAAGTGGAACATCATTATTACAAATATATGAAAATTCAATGTTTAATGGTCCCTAAAAATTCTTAATAGGGAAGAAATAATTTTTTATTATCCCATATGAATCATACATCAAATACTCACAATAAAATAATGTGTTTGATCTTTACCAATGAAAAATTATTCAACTCATACATCCATCAATTTAAAAAAATCACTATTATTATAAAAACATTATTTGTATTTACCTCAATTTTTATTTCATTTCATCTCATCACTCAATGTGAAAATGTATTTGGATTGGGAACATAATATATTTACATGTATTATACATTTTAACCGGAATATATCCAAACATTTATATACTATAGAGGCAAATAGTACCCATAATTTTTTGGTCCTTGCAATTGGTATCAAATGATTTTATAGATCAAAGTAGATATGTTTTGTTATAAAAACATTTCAGCTCAAATCGAAGTTAACCCTCATGTGACTAAAAAGATAATTCTTCAATCATTGAATCCATATTCATATTATTAACTCAAGTCCTTCTATTATACCATTTTACTTATCTAATTCCATAAATATGAAAATTAAAACATAGAACCCAAGTATTCCTATAAAACTCATGGATTCTATATAAAAAATATAGTATATAAAATATGGGGTATAATAACACTCTCTTATATCGAGAAAAGAATATATAAATAGAGTATTATAATGGTACATAATGATACACCTTATCATGGGGATCTCAAAAAAAATTGTGAACCAAAGTAAAATGTATTAGTAGTGGGACACGGGTTTTTCTTTAAAGAAAACATTTCTTCAGGCGTGTTTCACTTTTTTGGGGGTAAAATTATTGAAAATATAAATTTAATTAAATTATATTGGTTTTAATGTAAATTTTAAATTTACTTTCATATTATTGTGTATCCTTTTACCTTCAATTATATATCATTATTTTAGTCATTACACTATAAATTTCCCTATATTTAAGATAATTCTCACTCAATTATTCTTTCCTAGTATGGTTAATTTAAATGGTGGTGGGAAATGATCACTATATAATATATTCTTCCCTAGAATAGTAATTAGATATCTATAATAACCCATATGTCAACCCAAAACTTATGATCATTAAAATGGGGAATACCTAACTAGAATCTAAGTGAAACCTAGGGATGAAGAAATAAAAATTTAAAATGAATGAAATATGAAATATAATATTACCAAGACATTTTAATAAAAACAAGATTTTAATAAAATATATTTAATGATTAAAATGTATCATATGTTATTATAGTTGTAAGAGTGATTCCTCTCAGATCATCTACTAAGTAGTAGTGCACCATCAGCAATTTAATTACAATTAGATTTGAGAAAAATAATAAAATACAACAATAATGAGTTATCATAATGACATCCTTCATTAATGAACAAAAGAAACCACTATACATAGTGAATGGTTCTTTATTTATAGAATAATTTTCATGAATCCTTGGTGTTATTTGAAATTATCCACATGATATGGAAATGTTTCATCAATTTCATTAGGAAGTTTCATAAATTTCATTGTAATTTGTTTAATTCTTCTTCATGGTTTGATTGACATGTTCCTAAAATTAGTGGTTTGGAAGATTCAATTAGCATGTCTTTGTGATGTCTCTTATATTGATAAATAATCCCTTCATGTGGAAATTATCTGGAATGATTTAGTGATTTTTGACTCCAATGTAAAATAATTTTCAATGTTGTGTGACTTTTGACTTATGAATGTGTGTACAACATGTTCAATGTTCCCTGTGGGCTTGGAAATATTTTAGCAAGCACCAAAACATGGTCTTATATACTACTGCAATTATTTGAAAACAAATTTTTGTACTATGCTTGGTGGAGATTGGAACATGTATATAAAAAAATGTTGATTCATAGAGATCTAAAATAATGTACTTTATTGATTCATATCCTATATAATACGATGTTCATCCTCTAATGAATTTGGAATATGGGAATTTGGGAATGTTCAGGTCTAACTCCAGTCATCGAGAATGGAGAGGGTAGATAATGTATAGGAATTTAATTGAAAAATTAAGAACTAGTGAACTCTAATTTGGATTTAATAGTGAATTATTGACTATATTTATTGATCATAATTGGTGGATAAAACTTTTCTCGACTATGGGAAGAAATTGAATAATTAGAAATTTTACCTATCAATTTCTCTACGGAAACATTAAATCTAGTGGCTGATAGTGTGAGGAGAAATAAGGTATCACCAAACAAAAAATCAAAATAGAATGCATAATAAATGTTTTTAGAAACAAAATATTAGGAAAATGTGGGGTTTTAATTAGATTAAAACTCTAGTTTATACATGAAACCTTTACATATAACACAAATATTTATTCACGTGTCGATCATGATTCGACCATGAATTGTATCATGCAGTTCATGGATTTTATTTTCTAAGTGGAAATAAGAGAGTCTGGGTTAATAATTTTTCTTTTTTAAATCACATGAATTCAATGAAATTATTATGTACAATTATTTTTTAGAGTGTTGAATATTCATTTCAGTTTGAATCTGGGAGTATTGTGTCTATTGAAACACAACTTTATCTTTCACTACATTCTTCAATTTCACATCATCAGTGCCAACAATAATTATTATTATTCTAATGGGTGGAGAATGTTTTTAATATTGAATATTATAATAGCCAAATATGATCTATTCATCATGAGTTCTGGAAGATTTTTAATTTTTTGAGATGAGACAACTCTACCTTTCTAAAATATTTGGAGAGAATCAGCCGTCGATTTTTGAAAGATTCAATCTTCAAAATGTTTTTTCAGGTTAAAACCAATGAGGTATTCTTTAATGGATTGTTTATTCTTCATTATACTATAGTTTAGTTTCATATTTTATCTATGATGGAATCATTACAAGAAATAATAGGTAGTCAGATCCATGGGTGCATCATCCAATTTTTTGTCACATCTATATATAGAAATTTAATCACATTATCATAAAATTGATTATGGCTATTTTCATACGAGGTTTAGTAGGATCTAGTGTGGATGCATGGTAGGTTGAATGTTCAGGTGGATAATAGTATATATATCCACTATGAGAAGGATATATTGTTTCTTACTGGAATTGAATATTAATAAGCTCATGGTAATTTTGTTTTATAAGTAGAACATGGTATCTGTAGTGAATAATTGGTTTGTTGAAATGCTCACATTTGGTCACTTAACTGACCATGATAATTAATGAATTATGATACGCTACATCATATTTTATTGTATGGTCACTTCTTACTATTACACATACGGTTAATTTGACCTTTAATAAAAAAAATTAGTGTGTGATCCGTTGGTGGGAATGAAAACATTAGATTCCCTGCATATTTCAGTTTAACTTTTTGTGTAAATTCACATGGTAATTTATTTTTGGTCACTTGACCACACTTGAGGTTAGTTTTCTCACTATGTGTACATACTATGGTTAGTTAGTTTCAATTCCTATGGTCACTCACGATAAATTTTTAAGATTTTATCATTTCTAGTCTTCATTCCATTATAATGATTTTTTGGTGATTTATTTACATGAATAAATATTGAAAATAATAATAATAATAAGAGAGATAATTTAATTACATTACATAATTTGTTAAAAATTAATTTCCAATCCCTATACTAGTTCAAAATATGTTTTTTTTAAAACATTATTCATTTTGGAAATCTTATTCATATTTATATTTCTCATAGAAAATAACTTTTCTAAGAAAAAATTAAATATAGGGTGTTCATTAAATAACATAAAAAAATTAAATAATTAAATCCACATTTAATAGTCATAATTGAATAAAAAAATCCAAAACAATTTCAAATGTCATCAAAATAAATGTGTGGATTTTAAATTTAATTATAAGGATGATAAAACATTAAATGTTATTAATTGATCCATTTAAAAATTATGTTAAAGATTAACGTAGATTACAAACATTACTATTATATCATGTAACTAGATTAAATTATGGGTTCTTTTTAGTGAATAATAGTCAAAACAATTTGGAAATTTGAGATCACATCACTCCCCCACACATGATCAAGTTCAATACCTAGAAATTTTATCATTGAATCCACAATAAGTTTGATTTTTAAGCCTAAAATTAAATACATATCATAAATTTAATTAAATAAAAAGAGCTTTCCACTAAATTTCCATTATTTCTATGTGATTTAGACAAACGATTTTACATTCATTCAGATTTAAATTCCAATTCCACGAGTGAATTTGATAGATTTAAGAAGGCTAAAATTTTAACAAGAACAAAAGCAATCATTACATTATTCATAATATTCATAAACCAAATTTCTTTTTCACACATAATTGATACTTTTTATATAAAAATATTATATGTCAATTTTCTCCATTTATAGGTTCAATATTGGACTCACCTAAATGAAATCTTTTTTGAATTATGACTACTTTTTTCAGTTATTTTTCATATATTTATGTTTTAATCACTATGAAAAACATATTATATAAATATTTATATAGTTATATTAAGACACCTAGTTTTGCAGTCTAAGATAATTAGTGTGGGATAAAAAAAATCCCTTTATTATGTTAGGATCAATGGACTTATGAGAATTTCTTTTAGGGAGGATACCTAATGAATTAATTAGTTATAAATGTTATGTCACTTAACCTAGAGTTAGAAATTATTGTGAATGCATATTATTATTTTAATGAAATAAATATTTTTTTTCACTCTATTTTCACAGTATTCAAAAAAAATACAAAAAAGAGGTTTTTTTCACGTAGAAATCATTCACATTCAATAATTTCAAAATAAAAAAATCTTTAGATCATTGAATGATATTTTAATTATATTTTAACGAAATTGATGTTATGATTCATATATGGTTTTTATTTATATATAATTCATATAATATGTTGCTTATAACCTTTATAAACAATGTACATGTTCTTAAAAAATAATTATGATTTTTTTTATTTTGTGGTATAATTTTTTTAATCATATGTTTAATTTTTTTAGTATAAAAAATCGTGTTTTTACATCATTAAACTACATTTCCCTGCTAAACCAAAATTATCTAGGATACAATTTTAATTTTTTGTTGATTTTTTTTATAATCATCATAATTGAAAAAACAATGCATATAGAAAATTATAGAGGAATAAGACAACACATATTCATTAATTTTATTGAAACAAAAAGAGTTTGGAATACTCTGTGGGTTTCTGAAATGGATCATCATAAAAATAATTTTTCTTTTATACCTTTACCTAGATGGGAACTAGAAAACAAAAAAAAATTACTCTATGGGTTTGTTAAATGTATTAAATGCCATTATAGTTTTACAGAACATGAGGACAACCATATGTGAAGTGTTATTGTGAAGAGAAAATAGAAAACACCCAATGTGGTATGGTTGGGGATGTCTCATGCACCTTTTCATAGATATATTACTCAAAAAATATGTTAGTTAATGAATTTAATAAAACAAATATGGAGGTATAACCATTCAATTCATGTAAAAAAGTTATGGTAGTTCTCATACAAAATTGATGATAATTATGGGGGTCCATTTGATGATCTCCCTAACTTAATTTGGGGATCTATTGATGTGTTCTCCTTAAAAAAATTTGGACAAAATATTTAGATCTATATCTGTAAATACATTGTATAAAAATTCATTGATAGGTTTCTCTAGACAATTTTTGTGCGGTTATGAGTTTTTTTTCTCTTGAATAACTCTTAATACTCATATGGGGTCTCTCAAAATTCTTATCTAATTTCATAAATATCCACCATCTACTAGAAATTACATTATGTAAGGAGGAAAATATATTGTAAAACACATCATTGTTCATCACATGTGATGATCTCCCCATGATGGATAATGTAGAGATGAGCCTTTATATATTATTCTTGAGTGATGGGAAATTCATTCCAGCTGATCCGAGCCATGTTCTCTCCTCTAGTTTTGAATACAATAAATATTTCTCCCACTTATTGAATAGGAATGTTGTGTTATTCTACTAAAATAAATTCAAAAATGGAGAGGCAACCTAGAATTCTATTTTTAAGCTCATAATCTGAATGATTATTAATTTTTAATTTTCATATGTTGTTATTACAATTATGTACATATTGTTCTAGTAATTGTAAATTAAATTGAGCATTTTTATCTTTCATATTATTATTTCTTAAATTCACTTTGGTGGAAACTGGAGAATTTTATGATAACTCATTTAATGAAATATTGAAAAACCCCTCTCCAATTCTTCCATGACTCTCAATGTAATAAATCTACATAAGAGAGTTCACTTAACAATAATATCAAAACTAATGTGGGTAGATGAATTTGATCTGGATTTTTTTATGTATTTTAAAAATAATACCACTGGAAAACCCATAAATGCTTCCACATTTTATAATCCACCTATTGTGGGGAACTCATTAAATAATTTTTTAAACCCATGTTAAATGTAGTTGTAATACGAATCATGTTTTTCATCAGATAGAATAAAGTTTAGGTGTGTTTTACATTCAATTTTTTTTCAATTATTATAAATATGAATGTAATGAAACTTAATTATTTTTATACTATAGTTAATATGTTCTGTTTGAGCCTTGTATCCCCCCATTAACTTCCCTATTAAATAATTATTCTAGTTTTTACACTAAAACATCCCTCTAATAAAAAGAAATATCAATTGTTTACTCTCTAAAAGAATTTTTATTTTTCTCCATAGGGATTAAATGATTCTTAAATCCACTAATTTCCCCTTTCCCAATAATCTACAATATCCCATTACCCTTATATCAACTAAATATTTACAATTGCATGAAATAGAGAAGACGTAAAAGGTATCTTTATGATATCATGTGAAATTGAAAATACTAATTCAAAATGAATGAAATAAGAAATATCATATTTCCTATACTGTTTGAAAATATATAGATATTAACAAAATATATTGAACTATTAATATAAATAATTCATTAAAATTAGGATGTGGGAATCTACACAACTTATCCACTAAGGGCTTAGTGTTCCGTCCATATATTTATTAAAATGTGAAATTTAGAAAATTAGAAAAAACAACATAAGGTATTGATTGTAAAAATATCCACCGAGAATTAGTTAATGATTTCTCTCCTTGCATTATAGTGTACATTATTTTTATATGAACTCTCAGACATCCTTATTATGATTTGATATTCTCGATGTGAGTTGGATAGATTCATTCAAAATCATAATGAATATTTCTCAATTTAAGTACATAAAAGTGAATTATTATTCACAATATGATAGAAACAGTTTTAGAAATGATTTCTTGGATTATTTAGAAATATTTTACATGTGATTTCTTCTATAATAGAAATTATTCCATTCTATAATAGTCACAATGGATGGTTTTGGTGCTTCATGGATCTCGTGTAAAATAGTACACTAATATATATTATTTTTGAGAGGATCATGTGTCTATTATATCTTCAGTGTTCTATATTGATTTGAGAATATTAATTCATGCACCATAATATGGGAATGGATGTTTCTCTATATCCTTGGAAAAACATTTCTTTACTCTTATGGGTAAAACATGGACTAGATAAAGGGTTTTAATGGTGAGGTGAGGAACTCTATCATATTTTAATTTATAGAATCGTGTCAAAATTCACATCATGTGTGGCCTCTAATGGATCTTAAACCTTCTTAAGGGGTTTTTAAAAGATCCACCGCTAATCTTTCAGACTACACTGTGGAAAAAATAACATGATAGTTATTAAGATATTAAACATTGGTGACCTTATCATTGTATTTAGAAAACCAAGAATGCCTTAGATTTTTGTTTTTATTTTTTGTCTAGAATGGTTTTTGGCCATGATGAGCTATAAATTACTTTGGAATTTGATCGATAAATTGGTTTGTGAAGAAATTTGATCTTGATTCTAGATCATTGGGGATAACTAAATTATCAACAAACCTACTAATAAAAATAGAAGGAATAGAAAATTCACAATTAAAAAATTAGGCCAACCTAATATCGTCATGGGTGAATATCACATGTTTCTTTGTGGATCAATTATACTAACATTCAACATTTTTTTAAACTGTTCTTAACCAAAGGTTCATGATCAAATATATATTTCTCTCTCAAATTTACTTTTTTCAAATTTCATAGTGGACTGAAGAGATTTTAGGTTCTTCTTAGTGCTACACTTTATTAGAGGATCATATCATCCTGACCATTTGAATTAGGGGGTGATATGACCATAGTGGTGAGACATCCTTGTTCAAAGTGAACATCAGTTGAAATTGAGCAATGTAGTGGTGTATTCTTCTTATTCTAATGATAGGAGGTCATTCATCTAATTTATGATCATCAAGGTGATGATTGATCACTTCATCCAACAATTGGTTATAATTTTGACTTTTAGAGGTGGGTGTACTCAACATATCCATTAAAAATGAGTAGAATATGCCTTTTATTAATCATATATGTAAAAATCAGAAGGTCGTTTGTAGGAATAAATAGTATTATGTAATGTTACCATATCAAAATTCTTAATTGACACCCACCAGATCCAGTTTGGGTTTTCTATCTAGTGGAATCTTCATCATCGAGCACTACTAGTCATCACTATATGTACATTGATTGGTATTTGGTTATTCCAGAGGGAATATAAATATTTTTTTATGGTATGTTAGAGTTTATGAGATTTCATATGAGGGTACAACATGTTCCAGTGTTATTGTATGGTAGGATGAAGATGAAGGTTTATCGTGGTTTCTATAATGATTGTGGAAAGGATATACATTAGCTTACAAGAAGTGACCATGAGAAGGCTCATACTAGGTTTTTTTAAGTATCATGATATCTATTATAAAGATTTTCTGTTTTGAAATTCCCAATGGAGTTCACTTAACAAATCATGGGATGATAAAAAAAATATGTGATTACATTAGTTTTTATGTGTAGTCACTTTCGAGTATTTCACATATGGTCACCATAAAGTTTCAATAATTATTTATGGAGAGAATCCATTTGGTGGACTTAGTATCTTAATTTTATTCGATTCTTCACCATAATTTTTTACAGAAGGTGACCTGATAATTTCATTGTAATAAATTTCAATCATTTTTCATTAGTATTCTAACCATGAGTATGTAATGTGGTAACTGGATTTCAATAGACACAGTCACCCAAATTCAATTTTTCGACCGACCACATTTTCAATATGAATTACACACATAAAATAATGAATCAATTTACCAAATTAATTTCAAAAATTATATAAAAATTAAGAATCAATATTTAATCCCTCCCCAATTTATTCCAAATTAATATCAAGATACTTAATTAAATCAAAATAATATTTTTAAAACTAAATATCTATAAATTTAAAAATAAAATTCATTTATAAAGATTAGTTACACAATTAAAATCATATTTTTAGGAATATTACATGTTTCTAATTTTGTATTTTATTTAATTAAAGTAATTGATAAAATAATTACAACCCAAAAAGCTACTAATTATTTAATTTTAAATTTAATATTCAAATTTTAAAATAAAAAAAATTAAATTAAAATTTTATTCCATATCAATGTTTGAATTATAAATTTAATTTCATTAATGAATAAATCATTAAAAATATTTCATTAATATATTTAATACATATGTTTTAAATTATAAAACTTCATTAAAAGTACTATTTTACCTAGGAATTAGATTAAATTAGTTCTATTTCCATTTAATAACATAATTTTTTTATAAATTGGGGTCACATATATTGTAGACATTAAATATTACTCTACTTTGAAAATATTATCTTCCATATCGAGACTCCTATATAATTTTTAATGTACTAATTTTTTAAATCAATATGTGAATGAAACCATGAAAGGGAAATCACATTCTAATGTATATTCAAAAAGAGATTAGGGTATTTGATCCTAATAATATACCTAAAAATAATTCATAAATTCATTAAATCCTAAATTCAATTAAATCATTAAAAATTCAGGTCACCTCCCAAATATACATTTTTTACGTCCATTATGTTCAATCATACAACTCTAACTCAAGTGAATTAATTTAAGAAGGAGGTCACCCAGTCTATATAGATGAATGGTCAAACCTGAGAATTCTCTACCTAAATGGTTTATCTATATTTATCAAAAAATAGCTTATCTACTCACGCTATTAAAAAACTATCAACACCAATTTTCCCAATACATCTATTTTTTGTTGTGGATGAGAATTTGAAAATTTAATTTATCAAAAACCCAAACCTATTACCCTTTCAATATCTATCCAGTGACAACAATCACTACACTCTCTTTTATCTTATCTCGGATGTATATCGTAGTTTTATCCTATATGTTAGATCATTTTTATTCCTAATCAGTATATTTTTATCTTCATTTTTCTATGACAACGTTATCCTCCATATCATGAAGGATTTATTCTCCAAAATCTTCATCCTTTTGTAAAATTATTTATTTCCCGGTGTATATTGAACTTTAACTCTTCCCCCCCCATATATATTGAATAGAGAACCACATTTAAAATCTATTAATTCTATTTTAATAGATAATAATTTACACTACAAGATTATAAGGGTCTTCTTCTCATCAATTTCCAAAATAAGAATACCCAAAAGAATATATAACTTATCAACTTAGAAAATTTAATCTTTGAGTAAACCATAGGGTCATATCATTGTTCTATCAACATGTTGAATCATTACATGAGAGGTCATTAATTCCAATAATCTTAGGTAATGTCTTGGGATTTCAGTGTATTTTTTTTAAATTATGTGGAATTATTTTTGCAACCAGTTGGTCTAAAGGCACCGGATTCTAAGGCCTGGTGCGCCCGGAGTAGAATTTTGAAATTTTTTTATGTTCATTTAATTAAACATGTGTGTGGGTTTTTTTAACTTGTGAACCATTTCTCAGATAAAAAATATGAGGGCACCATGGAACTCAGAACACCAAGATTCGCTAATAAAGGACCTAACTTTGGCTGGAATGGGTAAACTGGAAAAGATAGTTTTTAGAATTTTTAGGAAAAAATTAACTTATAATGTTGTTTTGTTTTGTTTTCGAAACTATTTAGTAGCAGATGATGGCGCTGTAGCGTGGCGATGAGGCTCATTAAATGAATCTTATTAATGGGTTGTTTTCGTGTTGTGTAAATATACATTAAATGAAGCGTAACGACGCGACGTCTCTGCATAACAAACACAATGTGACCTATGTACTTTTAATTGGTTAATACGTTGGAGAGTAAAGAATCAATGGGTGGAAATTTATCTATCAAACTGAAATTGAGAACACTATCAAACGATGAATAACAAACACTAGGGGATCACTAATGACTTCAACACATCTTGATGAACGGGACCTGTGAGTGGGGAATGCCTTAGACCTCTTGAATCTTCATGGGTGGACGACTTCAGCATATAACTGCTTTGAGGTAGGGATTTAATTGTTTTATGTTTTCCCCATTCTTATAATAAATCAATAAATGTTGATTAACACACGAACATGTTGATACTCAGATCATGTGTTCTTGTAAAGGGGTTTTTTTCTTTTTGTTTGTTTCACTAATATTGATGATTATCTGATTGAACTGTGATCCCATGCCTCCTTTGTTTTTAAACATCTAACACATAGTGCACTGGTTGACACAAACAACGCTTGAGCCCCACTACTTTGTTCATTATTCATGGTTGAGCATTCAGATTGGAAGCACATAAATTTTGAGCCCTTCACAGGGAAGGTGACACCCTCAAAGAGGCCATAGGCATAGGTGGTGCGAATAATGGACCACCTCTATGAACCCGGTGGTCTGTGAAAGTGCCTATAGGCATACCAGAACTAGTAGTGGAGGCCTGCGGCAGTGGCCATTGGCTGGAGGCAGCGCGCCATGAAGGCACGTCGGGAGGACTGTGGCGGCCGCCTCGGGCCACGATAGAGTGGCAGTATCCGGTGGCTCCATGTCAGTGGCTGGTAGTGGGTGGATGCGGCCCCCCTGCCATGTTGGTACACCACCGACATGGCATCGTGCCATGTCAGTACACCACGGACACAACACTGTGATGTGTCACACGTGGAAAAGTCGTGTACAATCGACCATGACTAAGGAGATGGCTCTACGGAAACTTGTGGGGTATGAGAGTTTCGGACACGGCTTCCAGCTGGGTCCCTGCTAGCTGAAGGCTGGTATGCCTATGGCAGAGTGGGCATGTCACATACTGGACAGGGCACTGACCAAGAAGGGCACCGACTGAGAATGGAATCGACCAGGCAGGTCGCGGGCCACCCCAATGGGCAAGACCTAAGGCCAATAGGATGCACCCAGGCAGAGCCAGACCAAGGCTTGGTAGACCCTAGTTAAGTCAGACCCAGGATGGGCGAGGTCTGAGTCATGTCGATGGACCTGGGTCAGACCGGACAGGAATCCAACCAGCCCATTTGTGGGAAAACACCAATATCATTCAATCCAGACGTCCGATTGATGAGCCATTTGTTGTGTGGGAACCCTTGTGACGAGGTGGATATTTTTTCAAATTCTTTGGAAGATTTAATTGATGTTTAAATTCTATGAATGTCTTGAGAAGTGGTTCAATCAGAATCAAACGCACTGCGCAGAAAAACCATGTGGTTTTTTGAGACCTAAAGACTACTGAAAAGTGACTGTATTTGGATTAGCTACTATATCCAAGTGGGAAGTGGCTCCTGTGTGACTCGGTAGGCCCACAGTGGGGAGAATCTCTTTGTGACTCGGTGGACCCATGGTACTCGATAAGAGAAGTACCTTACTATGGCCAAGGTGGGAAGTGGATTCTATGTAACCCGACATGCCCATGGTGGGGAGAAGCTTCTATGTGACCTAGAATACCCATGGTACTCATCAAAGATGAGTATTGTAGAAGTCCAAGGTTAGTGGAAAGAGGCTTCTATGTGACCCAATAGGTCCATTATACTCATCGAGTATGATTCCTCCAGTAGCCCAAGGTGTTCGATGATATGAGTGATGGTCTTGCTTTCCTACTCTAGATAATACATGGTGTGAGTTATCTTGTGTCATGATCATGATTCATGATCATGTATATTGGTTTTATTTATGAATTTATTTGTGGTCTTGCCTTTTTATATTGCGGTCCCTACTGAGAATATTATAACTCACCCATGAACAGGATATTCCTTCATGTGTTGTGTCTAGTGCTGACAACCCCCATCTTGACGTAGTACTTGGTGGCCTAGGACCCAGTGGTGCCAAGTGAGACCAAAAAGGTGGGGAATACTTCTATGGCCTCTATAAGCTACTCTACACTTACCCATTATGTGGGGTTTCTAACAGATGGATTTCAGAGCTTTTCATGTACTTTCTTATTTTCAGTTCATCTTTGGTTGGGTTCTTATTATGGCCCACTTGACCTAAAGCTTCTAATTTTACTCAATGGATTTTTAGTTGATTGAATGTTTACTATTCCATCTTTGGGATGTGGTTGTGTGTGCATACTTATAGGTACTCAAGATAATGTGTCCCACTTATAGGTTGACGCATTCAGCACTAGTCGCCAACCCCTTTCCTTTGTGAGTTGAGCTTGGGGGATGTCACGGCACGGGCCTTAGGGATAGGTTTTGACAAAGAGGTATCATTGGTGGTTGACTATACCTCAATGATTTGGAGCCTGTTGTTTTTTGGAGATAGTGTTAAATGTTTCAAGTTCGAATTTCAGATTTGGTGAGTCAAGTGTTGGTGTGGTGGCTGACGTATCTATACACTAGGACCTTGAATTATTATTTTTGACTCTATACATAAAAAACACAGGTTTCATGCATCATATATGAATTGGGTGTGTCATTGTGATCTTCTTTAATAAGATTTAACTCACCAGGTATAATCTATTAACAAGGGAAAATAATTATCTATATATGGATGCCTCCACATAGATGGCCAACTCATATTCTGATTTGTGATCGTGAGGACATCCTGCCTAGCGATGAGGCATTGGTTAAGGGACCATTTCTATAGATTTCCCCACTAGGTGGTGCACCAAGGATACCACCACCCGTTGATCGGAAGTTACGACCAGCATTACTGGTAGAGGAAGAACACAAGCTCAGCGCATTTCTTGAGTTTCAGAGAAAAAGACCTTCCATGTTCATAAGAAAGATAGATCGTCAAGCCGCTGAAGACTATCTGGAGGCGGTGACACGGGACTACTGCTTTGTGAGGACCCCACATGGCTAGATGAAAATCTTAGCTGTGAGCCTTCTTTAAGGATCAATAGGTAGATGGTGGAGCTTGATGATTCAGAATCATGATGAGGTGAACCTCTCTTGGGCTAACATTGAGTGGATTTTCAAGGAGGCGTTCTACCCTGCGGCCTTGCGCTCAATGTACATATAAGAGCTACATCACCTATAGTAGGATAACATGGAAGTGGTTGAGTACTCATCAAGGATTACAGAACTCCCTTGATACTCTACATATATGGTCAAGGACCCTTTCTTCAGGGCTTGGTCCTTTGATCATGCACTCAGACAGGAGATCATGGTGTCCATGGTGTCTCTCAACAACCCCACTCAGGATCCGGTGATGGAGAGATCCCTTCTTGTGGAGTGCTTCCTACTATAGAAAGTACTGATAGTCCGAGCCACTAGTATACATTAGGTGGATGATTCATTAGTAGTGAGAATCAGTTAGTAGGCTTGAGGACCCAATTCTGATAGATCTTTCAGGGGATGACCCCAGGACTCATAGGGAATCAGTAGGGAACCATGTTGTGCTTCACCTATGGTGGGTAGGGACACATGGCTCATGACTTCCCTACCTTCAACACAGACAATCAGTATATTGTTGAGAGACCTCCAAGGTAGTCACAGAGGTTCGATCAAGGAGGTCCATAGGGGACAGACATATATGATTGAGTCCAACTTCAGGCGATGGAGGCCAATGTCCATGGAAGTCTATAGATTATTAGATGTATGATATATGTCTTCTACACCATATCTATAGTTTTTTTAGACACAGGTTTTAGTGACTCATTCCTTGACATGGACCTCATTTGAGGCACAAAGATTCTGATGGAGATGTTGGCTTAATCCTTATGATTAGAGACTCCTATGAAATGGGATTCGATGATTACACAATGGTGTCAATTGTGTGATCTTAATCTTGGAGGTGATATCTTCGACTAGGATCTTCTATTAGCAGCGTCGAGGCCTTATTCCATCATATTGGGTATGAACTAGTAATCTATAGTCCATGATCAGCTCAACTGTATTAGGTGCAATGTGTGGTGTGTCCTCGTTGGTGGGACCCGATTATCCATCACTAGTGAGAAGGAAACTTTTGCATCACATGATGGAATTTATCAAATGAGGGTGTATTCAATCAATCACTAATTGGCTAGCTTAATCCTTGGTATAGTGGAAGAGAGGAGTCCAAGAATTCTTATAGTGGTGGACAAGTATGAGGATGTCCTTCCTGAGGATGTTCAAGGACTATATCCTTGTAGGGAGGTAGACTTCGGCATCATCCTATACCCCTGGACGACATTGATATCTACACCAGTGTATTGGATGGATCTTATAGAGATTCGTTAATTGAGGGTACAATTGGGGTACTTGTAGGATAATGGCTTTGTGAGGCCTTGTGTTTCACCATAGGTATCCCCGATGTTGTTTTCCAAGAAGTAATATGGGAGATTGAGGCTATCCATTGTCTTCCAGCTCATGATCTAAGGGACCATGAATAACAATTATCCACTACTGAGGGTTTGTGAACTCTTCATCCTGTTGAAGGTATTGAGGTGGTTCTCAAAGATTGACCTCAGATCATCCAATCATCTGCTTCGAGTACAGGATGAGGACATAATGAAGATAGCCTTTAGATGCTGATATGTCCACAATGTGATTTTGGTGATTCTTTTTGGCATGAATAATTCCCCAATAGTGTTCATGGGACTCGTGAATTGGACCTTTAAGCATTACCTTGATCATTTTGTGGTGGTCTTCACTGATGACATCTTGGTGAACTCGCCGTTGGAGGAGGAGAATGCTACAAACCTTCGGATAGTCCTAGATAAAATCAGAGCGAACCAAATTTATAGTAATCCCTTGAAGTTCTCATTCTGTATTCGGGATTTCCAAATTCTAGGATGCATTATCTCATAGACTAGAGTTGTCGTGCATCTTGAAAAGATAGAGTCTCTGCAAGCTTGGTAGACACACAGAAGTGTGAGTTAGGTGTGGTGTTTCTTGGGGTCACTTGTATACTACAAGAGGTTTGTGCCCAATGTTTCCTAAGTAAAATAACCTTTATCATCCTTAACACTTAAGGGATATCCCTTTAGGTTGATAGAGAAGTGCCATCAGAGATTCCAGGAGCTCAACTGGAGACTGATGAGTGCCCCCATTTTGAGTCTACTAGAAGAGTGTGTTGGGTATGTAGTCTTCGGTAACGCATCAGGGACTGGACATGGTTGTATCCTAATGATGGAGAGACTATTGATCACCTATGGATAACGAGAGTTGAGGCTACATGAGAAGAAAAATGTGACCCATGACCTGGATTTAGAAGCGGAGTTCTTTTCTTGAAGATGAGGCGAGACTACTTGATGGGTGAACAGTTTATCGTCTACTCCGACAACAAGAGTCTCAGGTATATCTTCTCATAGAATGACCTGAACTTGAAACAATAGCGATGGGTATAGTTCCTCTATTATAATTACTTTGAGTTAGTTTATACTCCTAGGAAGGGGAATGTGGTGGCAGATGCGTTCAATAGGAGGTCTGGTTTACAGCTACTGAATGAGGAAACGGATCAGCTAGCTGCGATGGAGATATATATCATGTATAGTGATAGAGTATCTTACCTTAGGTTAGTAATTATCATGCCACCAAATTTATAGTGAGTCAGGGAGGCACAAATTATGGATGTTGACTATGAGGCCAGATGTACTTAGTTATCATCAGGATAACAACCTAATGGATTTTCTATAGGTGGAGAGAATATCATTCTTTTCAACGGGAGCACTCTAGTACTAGTGATGTTGTGGAAGGAGTTGTTTTGGGAGTTATATAAATTCCTTTTGGAGGTACATCCTATTGTGTAGAATATGTACAAGGGCCTCCAAAGTTATTACTAGTGGACAGGGATGAAGAATGTAGTGGAAGAGTTCATTTCACGATGCCTCACTTGTTAGGAAGTGAAGGATGGGTATTAGGTTCTAGCAGGCTTGTCCCAGGCACTTGAGGTAACAGAGTATAAATGAGATGGTATCTCAATGTACATCGTGATGGGGTTACCACACATGTCCAGGGCCCATGATTCTATATGGGTGATCATTGACTGACTCACCAAGTCAGCTCACTTCCTACCCATCTGGAAGTATGTATCTGTAAAAGGGATTGGGATGCCTCTGCGTCTAAGGGATAGTGTGACTTCATGGGGTTCCTTTTATGGTCATATCAGATTGTGACGCATTCTTGTTGAAGGGAATAGATGAGGTGTTCTAGACTCAACTGCTCTTGAGCACCACCTTTCATCCTCAGACAGATGGTCAGACGAAGCAGACCATACAGACCTTAGAGGACATTCTTCGTGCTTGTGTCCTTGATTTTTTTCACAATTGTGAGGACCACCTACCACTGGTGTAGTTTTAATAAAATAATATCTATCACTCCACCATTTTCATGGCACCTTTTAAGGCCTTGTACGAGTGGCCATGGAGATCACCTCTATACTCGGAAGACCCAAGAGAGTCCGCACTCATGGGTTCAAAGTTGGTATTGGCTACCACTGAGATGTTGTAGATCATCCAGGAGTATATGAGGACTACACAAATTAGACAAAAATCATTTTATTATAAAATATAAATACCCTTTGATTTTTAGGATGGAGGTCGTGTGGTCATTCGAGTCTCACCCCGATGGGGTTTGAGAAGATTTGGCCGGTGTGGTAAGTTTTCTCTGAGGTTCATTAGACATTTATTGATTCATAGTAGAGTTGATGAGGTGGCATACAACCTAGCTCTTCCCCCATCGATTCAATGGTTACACAATGTTTTTCTTGTGTTCTAGATGAGGAGGTATGTGCATTATTCATCTCATGTCATCAACTAGGTAAATCTAGACATTGACGATGGGGTGATGTTTGCAGAGATTCCAGTGGAGATAAAGGATCGATAAGAGAAGGTCCTTTGTTGATGGTCAATTCATCTAGTGCACATTCAGTGGTAGAATAGGAATCTCCAAGAGAGAACACGGGATTGGGAGGCTCAGACCTCAGATCAAAACCCCCATTTGTTTGTTTAGCCTTGTTTTGGCTTACAAGGACTTGAATCCCAAAAACGGGGGACTAATGTAATGTCCCATAATTTCAGTGTATTTTTTTTTAATTATATGGAATTATTTGAAGACTATTTTCTCTAAGAACATAATATTTTGAGGCCCGATGAGCCTGAAATAGAATTTTGAACTTTTATTAAGATCTTTTAAGTAAAGGTGCTATTGGGTTTTTGTAAATTGTAAAACGGTGCTCATATCAAAAATATGAGGGTTGCATTGAACTCGGAACACTAGGATTCACCTAGAAAGGATCTAACATTTTTTAGTAATGGTCGACCCAGAAAGATAGTTTTCATAATTTTTGGAAAAAAAATAAAATAACTTATAAAGATATTTAGTCTTGTTTTTCAAAACCGTTGAGTAGTTGACCATGGTGATGTGGTGTAGAAATGAGGAACATTAAATGAATCTCATTAATGGATCAATTTTTTGCAACGTAGTGACACATTAAATAAATCCTAACAATATGAAATTGTAGAGTAATAGAAACATTGCGACATGATTTATTTTAATGGGTTAACATGTTGGAGAGTTGAGAATCATAGGGTGGAAATTTCTCTAATGAACTAACGGTGAGAACTATCTCCAATGTAGAATGTTGAACAATGGTGGATCGTTAGCGACTTTGATCCATCTCAAAGAACGGGACCAGTGAGTAAAGAATGTCTTTGACCTCATTAATCTTCATGGGTAGACCGCTTCAACGTTGATCTGGTTCAATGTAGGGGTTTTATGGTTTTATGTTTTCCATGTTTTTATTCTAAAAAAAACGCGGATCAAACCATGAACAAGTTGATCCATGGATCTGGGTTTCTTAGGTTAGGGTGTTTTTCTTGGGGTTTTTTCACCACGATTGATGATTATATAATAGAACTATGATCTCAAGCCACCCCTATTTATAAAAATCTAACAAGGAGGGTACGGTCCGACATGAACAAGGCCCGAGCCTATCTGATTTGTTCTTTTTTCGTTTTTGAGCATTTAATTTAGTATTAAGAAAAATCAGTTGCCTTTAATAAGGAATTTGACACCCCATGGAGGTTGGAGGTGTAGGCGGTGCAAGGAACGGACTACCGGTGTAGACACGATGGTCCGCGGTAGATCTCGTCGGTGTACTGGCGCCAGCGGCGGTGGCATCCATAGGCTGAAAGCGGCATGCCTAGAGGACCATCATAGCCACCTCGGGCCGCATTGGAGCAGTAGTATCCATAGAACTACGTTCCAGCAGTCGGTGGTGAGTGGGTGCGGCCATCTAGCCCCATCGGTGCATGTCGGACGCAACAAATCGCTGCGTCACACACGCAAAAGTCTTGGTCAATCAACCGTAATTGGGGAGTTGGCCCTACGGATGACCCGAGGGGTAGGGGGTGTGTAGGTGCAGCTTCTGGCCACATCCCAGCCAACGTATGGAAAACTGGTTAGGGAGTGGGCCTCCCCAACTGCCCATAGCCGCCCCAACAGGCTGAACCCGCTCCATCGATCCAGGACGAACCCACATCCAATGGGCCCGACCACGGTTGGGCCGGGTTTGGGTTGGGTCAGCGAACCTAGGTCAGATCGGGTCGGTCTGACCGGGTCCAACCAGACCCAAACCCAACATCCCCCTTTTTGGAAAAAACCCAATATCTTTTAAACCTGGTGTCTGATTGACGAGTCATTTGCATTATTGGAACCCTCTCGCTGAGGCAGATATTTTGGCATACTCTATAGAGGATTTCATAGATATTGAAATTTAATTAATGGATTGAGGATCATTTCTCTCGGAATCAAGTTCACTATGTGCGCAAACCCTTTCAATTGGATGAGACCTAAAGACTACTGACAAGCGAGCCTGTGTGGATTAGCAACTATGACCCAGTAGGAAGCAGCTTCTGTGTGACTCGGTAGGCCCACGGTGAGGTTTAGATCTGTGTGACCCAACAGACCCATGGTAATTGATAGGAGGAGTACTTTTATATATCCATGGTGGGAAGCAGCTTCTGTGTTACCTGGTATACCCACAGTGGGGAGAAACATGTATGTGACCCATCATACCCACTTTGATCATCAGGGATAAGTACCACAACAATCCAAGGTTAGTGGTAAGTGGCTTATGTGTGACTTGGAATATTCATTTTACTAATTGAGGAGGAGTTCTCTAGCATCCCATGGTGTTCTGTCATATGACTGATGGTCCTACTCTCATACTCTAGATTATACCTATTGTGAGATGTCTTCTGTCATGATCATGCTCTCTGAACATGTTTTTTTATTTTCTCTGTGGATTTATTTGTGGTCTTTCCATTGTGTTTTGGGGTCCCTATTGAGTATATTATTACTCAACCCTAAACAAGCTTCACCCACATGTATTTCATCTGGTGCAGATGACCGCTGCCTTGACGGAGGACTTGGTGGCCAAGGACCTGGTGGTGCGTAGTGAGACCAGGCTGGACGAGCATACTTCTATGGCATCCAACAGCTAATCTACACTTACCCATCAGGTGGGGTTTACAGCCGATGCCTTTAAGATATTATCTTGTAATTTATTGTTTTTATTTCATCTTTTGTTGGGTTTGTATTCTTTCCCATTTGACCTACAGTTTTTACTTTTACACAGTTGATGTTTAGTGGAATGAATGTTTAGTTTTCTAGCTTTGGGATGTGGTTTTGTGTGTGTGTGTGTGTTTTTATAGGTACTCATGCAAATGCGTCTCAATTACAGGTTGATGCCTTCATATATAGTTTCCATCCCCTTTCCTTTGAGAGGAGGGATTGGGGTATGTCATGGCATGGGCCCCGGGGTATGGGTCATGACATCCTATGTTATTTATTTATTTTTTTGTATTAAACTATATTTATTATTTCTCATAAATCCAAATAATATCTACCAGAATCATTTGACCCATTGTGAATATGAATTGAAAATCTATATAGTTCATGATTAATTATTGATAGATTATTTGACACCAGTGTTGAGAATTCCATGGAGAGTTTAATTATTCCCAATTTTTTAAAATTTTCCTTATTAGATACTTAAAACTGTATGATCAATGAATACATGGGAATGGTTTGTAAATATTCAATGAAGGGAATGATAATATAGAGTTTTGTAAATAGGTCTTGAAACATACCTTTTTATCAAATAATCTATAGATTAGTCCTTCCATGATGGGTAACAAAGATTGGTTGGGTGGAAGTGATTCTTCTTATACCTACATCCCTTTTCCTTTAGGATTACATTCCACCACTTTACAAAACTTCTCATATTCTTATATTATTTTTTTATCCTTTATATAGATCATTCATCCACTTTTAATCCACAATATATGTTTATGTACCTCAACACTCTAAATGAGTTATCCTATAGGGATCATGGAAGTGTCTTTCTTGTGTTACATTTTAGATTCTCAATGATTCGATAATCTTGGAATTCTAGATTCCTCATGGGTGATATTTATTCTTATTCATAATGTTTTATCAATTCATTTATGTTTCAATTTTTTCCAACTCTTAGATACCCTCTATTAATGTGTTAACCAAATTTAATAGTTTCACTTTCATTGAATGTAAATGACATGTGAGTGAGGGAACCTAGATTCATGATACCCATTTGGTTTTGGTTTAAATACATAGACTTTTGGTTTTTATCTTAATTTGATGATTTCATTTCATATATACCTATGAATAATTTAATATATTTTACTAAAAAAATTATACCCCAGATGGAATTATATTTAGTGTTAAGGAGATCCATAAATTTTTTCATCTATTTAGTATTTTCTTCTATATAGTCACATACACAACCTCAATATTCATGCAATTTAATTCCCAAAATTATTTTTCCACTAGTTTTACATTGAATCTATGATCTCGATATTTCATTCGATATATTGTATCATTCCTCTTGTGGCTTACTTATCATTGATCTTCCCATCAATTCATTGAAAATTAATTTATTTTATTAAGTGATTCCATTATAAGAATATTGGTTTTGTGACCTCATCATAATTCAAAAATTTAAAAACATTTGAGTTAAATAAATGTACATTCCCCAAGAACTGTATTATTATTCTTGATCAGTGTGATGAAAATTAAAAAACATGAAACATATATTCTATTATCTAGATAGGTAATGTAACAGGGTATAAAATTTCATCCAAACACATATCATATTGTTATGAAATCAAGGGGTATACAATAAATATGTTCTATAAAATTTTCACTTAAAATAGAAAACAAATAACCAAAAACATACCATGTTAGTGTGGGACATTCTCGTATTCAAATGTGATACAATGTTCAAGGAAACAACCAATATGTGAATATGAGTCCTCATGCAGTAGCATGGAAAATTGTAATGGATTTGATCTCAGTTGTAAAATTTATGGATTTATCTTGAAGATGTTCTCCATTACAATTTTTATAATGATACTCAGTTTTAGACCTAGTTTTTTTGGACTTTCATAGTACATTAAAGTTCATTTCTTTATATAACTTCCTTTGATCACATATGAATATCCTTATTGTTTTTCATCCATTGATAAATTGTTTTTTTTACATCATCTAAGTTGTTTCATGATTGAGATGAATGTCTATGACTTCCTTGTCCATTCCATGAGTTAGTGTATGAGTGCATTAATGTTGTTCATAGAATTAATGTATAACAATATTTTTTAAATGTGAAAAAAAAGAACATGAATAATTACAATATATCATGTTAATTAATAGATTTCATTCCCATGAATTATTTCAAATGTTTAAATCTATGGAGTCTGTTGTTAATTTATATGGGTCTATAAAATTGTTAAATTTATAAAAAAATCAGGTTCAAATAAAAAATTGACAATGTGAATTTAATATTTTGAATTTATGAGTATCTAAACAAGGATTTTTGAGAATATCTTTTGAAATTATGAAATTATTCAAAAAAGATAAGATAAATGTGTATAAGTAAATTGATGATGATGTGTAATGTTTATTACTATAATTTTCATGTCCTAGTGGAATTATAAGGAATACAGGTATGTCCTATCAGTGATATAGTTAAATCAAATATTATCGATAGAAATTTTATTCTCTTTATATTCTAAAAAAATCCTCATTCACATGGTCAACTACTCAGGGTGATCGTTATGTTTGGTTTTCTAATACATTATTTAATCATAATCAACCATACCCATAAAATCATCAAGTGTGGACTGATTCGACAAGGATTTCATTATAAATTAACTTCTGAAAATGAATTCCTTTGATCACACAATAATATTAAATGAGATGATTATTATAATTATAATTAAAATGAAAAACATAAACCAAAAATATAAAGCTTCCACTAAACAAATCCATTTACATTACATCATATGTAACACTGCAAAGTTATCACCTCATGATATCCATGAGGTAATGAAGAAGATTGAGAAATGAAATAGTGAATGAGTCCGGAAAAAAAAATATTATTTGGAGGAAACACTTCCATGAGAGTCCCCCAAAAAATTAATTAGTCTTCAATAAAACAATTACAATTGTTTATAGAAATTAATAAATTAGAAAACTGTAAAAAATATCACCTTTTGAGTTTCCTTAATCTTCTCCACTGATCCCTATTTTAAATATTATATCATTATTCATATTGAGACTAAATTTTCATATGTGATAATATTTCCCAAACTGATTTCAATGGATTGAAATAGCCAAAATAGGTCAAACTCGATGGGAATTTTGTAATTATATTTTCAAATTCAATTAGTGATTATATTGATTTTGGGTTAATCCATGAACACCCATACTATTTTAGATGCTAATTACTATATATAACACATTCATAGATCACTAAAATCCATGGGATTCACAACCATGGGTGTAGAAAACACTTTTTACCTTTAATTCAAAATTGATTATATATTCATGGCATAGACATTCTCATAAGCATGCCAAATCCCATAGACTTTCATGTTATTCTTATACCTATTTGAACTCTCATCAGAAACAATGGAATAATTGAATTCATTTCCTGGATTAAAACTCTTATATATATGTTATGACATCATACATGTGATGAAAAACAACTATCATGGAGTTTTAGTAGACATTTAGTGCATAACCAACACATTTTCTTCACATACTTTCTCTCTAAAGAGTAACATAAATCTTCAATCTATTTCATCCCCTCCATGGAATATAACAAGGGATATTAGGGAATATCATTTACATTTACATCATAAATCTCTTTACATACAT
Organism: Viscum album; assembly: GCA_963277665.1. Taxonomy (NCBI): domain Eukaryota; kingdom Viridiplantae; phylum Streptophyta; class Magnoliopsida; order Santalales; family Viscaceae; genus Viscum; species Viscum album. Next base: position 1,016,150,734 of record OY728133.1, on the reverse strand, counting down.
CATAATGTTCCAACATACAATATATCAGATATTATTTCATCAGTCCTCATTTTTTGAAATTCATAATTGATGGACTAAATTTAAAAAACAGTTTCATGATCATTATTTAAGTCATTTAGAGACATTACCATGCACCAGTATAGTTCCATGGTAGTTCCTGATCCCTTTAGTGGTTTTTTATGGATCATGTTCTTCCCATATGTCTTCTGTGTAATTTACAACATCAGGTAGTACTTCTCTAATGAGATCAAATGTGGAAAGTGGTGAGGGGATCTTTTTGAGTGAGGAATGTGAGTTCTAGAGAAAATCAATGTCATGTTTTTTTTGTTTAAAATTTCCATTTAATAATGAATCATTCCACATTAGTTGTGTGTACAGTGGTTATCATAATATCTATTATGATTTTTATTATACAATATAGAATCCTACTATGTGGATGGGTTTCCATTTCACTAAACATACATCATAGAATCATACCAACCGGCATGGGTTGAGGAGGCCATGGAATAAACCAAATCATGATCCATTCTAAATCTCCCATTAAATAACCCTTACCTTTGTAAAAATATTTTCTATAAGGTTCAATTTGGTTTCCACTCCCTTGACCAAGTAAATGTTACACTTTTTCAACATAATGTGACATCATATATAAAAAATCATAATAAAATAAGATTAAATTACCATGGTCAGAGTTCTTTTTAAAAACATATTTTATGTTATATAAATAAAAAATTTAGTATGAATGTATAAATATAGATAAATTAATAAATTAATTAATAAAATGATTATATTCAATAAAAATAATACTAAATAATTTACTAAAATTATGATTTTCCATATATTAAATAGATTTTTAAGCATGAATATATTATATCTTCATTAATGTTCATTAGAGTTAGTGTGCTGGATCTGGTGGAGTTACACTGTTACTTGATCAATATAAATCACTCATGTGGATTATGGGGATTGAGATAGAGCATTTTTACCTTCATGGAGACCAGGTTTGTGGTATTTTCAAGAGTTATCACTGAATCCATTAAGTTTTATTTCTTGTATATACTTCATTATGTATATGTGATCACCATAATGGGAGTTATATTTTTGTTTTTTTGAGATTCATTATGATTCATTCCATTTGATATAGCATGTTCATATTTAAGTTATATATTTATAGATACTATTATTTCTATAGGCGTGTATGCTTCCTGGATATTTCCATGTATTCATTATAATATATTATAGTGGATTCAACTCCCCCACTATAATGCACTAGGACCTTGCATGTAGTTGAAAACCAATAAGAAACAGACATGTATTCTTGTTGCCTTATTGTGAGATAAAATGGGTGATATGCTATGTTGGTTGGATCTAATTCATTTCTAGATAGTAGTTTAGCTAATATTGAATCAATCATACAGTTTTGGGTAGATGGTTGATATGAGGTCCATGAATCTGTTAGATTTTCAAATAGATATCAAACTAATAGTCATGAACACATTTTATAGTATTATGTCAAGGATACCAGGGATATGGTATTGTTTTTATTTACTTTAAATGATACAGTTTTTTGAATTCACCATGGGTGATTCAATTGTTTTTTTAAGATTAATTTATTTATAATTTTTTAGTGTTTGGACCTATTGATGTTGGCATGTGTCCAGTGATCATGAATCATTCTAGATATGTAGCGTTGACAATATATATTTCAATAATTTTCCTACTTTAATAAAAATAAAGGTTCATTTTTTTAGTTTTACCACCAAATTATATTTAATTATACAATATATATTATTATTTTTATTCTACTAAATTAAAATGAAGGTATTTTATAACAATTTCAATACATGTAGATCATTTAGAAAGGTGTAAAATGATGTTGGAAATGATGTACCTTTATCAAAGTACGCATGGAAACCCCTATGGGTTGATATGGTGTTTAGGTTCCTGGATTCTATTGGTGGATCTATGATGGTAATAATTTGTGAGATAATTTTGGACCTTGATCGTGATTCAATGAGATATAGGTTTCCCTAATTTTTTTCATTTTATGAGGGTAGTTTTTTAAAACCCTTTTGGATAGTGTCTCATTTAGAGAATGTGTTGACTTGATAGTAATGTATTGGTAGATTAACAACCTCCAATATTGTAAGATATTTGGTGGATATGGAAAATATTCCAATTGGTGTGGCCTGATAATGATTTCTATCACCAATCCATCTGAATGTTTGTCCACAATTCTGAGGACAAGGATATTGATTCCTTGATATTATTATTTGGATAACCAAGAGTTCTATTAGTTCATTGTTCATCACAAGATGGAATATTTTACAGGATTCCTAGCCTGTTTTTTTGTTGTTCATGGGATAGTGTAGTGGGAGAATGCGTAACTGACCAAGGTTTCAAAGTTACACTGAAGTGTAGGGTGTCCTTTTGGATAATCATCCCATGGCGTGGTTTCTTATATTTTAATACAAATTTCTAGGTTGATCCATATTGTTTTATTTAAAAATTTGATGATCATAGTATATTTTTTGGTCTGTTAGAATAGGAGTGATAGTTTATCAACCATGTCCACATAGAAACCTATGAGATGTTCATTTAGAGCCACTCTGCCTTGAGTATGTGAGTAGTGGTAGGAATATCTCTCTTATTATATTTTCCTATAATAAAACCATACTGGTGAAAATTTAGATGGATCCATTTTAGGCCATATATGGTAGGCCATTCCGTTTACCCCTGTACTGGCAAGAGGCATGTGAGGCATCCCTACTAGCTCCTCATCTTATTTCGGAAACATCATAATAGGTTCAAAGGATGATTATGCGTATGAATATTGCTCAGTATAATCAAATATATTATACTAATCACTGCTAATTACCTCTAGATTTTGAGGTTGGTCATCATGTTTTCCTTCAGGTATTTCCCATGCTTGGGCGTTGATAGTTTCAGAAACAATGGAAGTTATTGCCTCGTTATGTAGGGACTTTTGTAATTCTAGAGATAGTTGTGCTGGTAGACTATCAGTTAAAATTACGTTAGTGGTACCATGCCATGCATGAATTATTACACATATCACAACGTTTCTAGTATTGTGATAATCCATATAATATTTTTGACCTTGAAAAAGTTGAGTTTGATGTTGATTCTACCTTTTATCAGTATCCAGTACGCATTATTGACCTGAGCATGAAGGCTCTCTGAGGTCGGTCTATCCCTCTAGTATGGTTGTTATGTCAGCACAACCAAGTAAAGGTCACGTCTTGAGAGATAGAATCTGACATATGTGCTCAATGGCTAGAGGTGTTCTCATATAGTGTTTCTCCACTTTTGGAAGGTGAACTCGAGGATGAGTTGTTTTAAGGGGGGAACACTATAAGAACCCGGTTTCATAATTGGTTATGGATCCTTAAAATTTTGGTCTAAATCATTACTTTTGACATAATGTGGATGCCTAATGAGTGAGAAAATGTCTTAGGGGTGTCTGGAAAATTTTTGGAGCCCTAAACACATCTTTTGGGGAAAACAGGACATGCTTCAAGGTTATTGCATGGTTGGTTATCAGTTTGGATAACTGTGTGGATGGAAATTTTTAAGCATAACCTTATATCATGTTTTGCAAAATGTTTTGCAGCCTAATTGTGTATGTTCCCCTTCTACCAAAGAAAATTTCTGAACAAACCATGCACAAGAAATTTTTTTGGGAAAATTTTCTTTTTTTCACTTAATGATCTATTATGTCCCCTCCTTCTTCCTATTATGAGTTCCAATGGGACATACCTCATAGGATTTCATTTTAAAGCATTTTTAAGGCCATATCTTAGTATTAATGGATCTCCTTCATCTGGGATACAATCTATATTCCATTCATCATGATGGATACGAAATGGTAAGTACTCAAGTCTATTTAAACCTTTCTCATTCTCTCTTTCTCTTGACCTAGTTATTGAGGTGTGAGTGTTTTTTCACTTTTCTTATATCTACATCGATTTGAGCCAAATCAAGGGCCAATGTTATAGTAAGAGACTCATACTAACCTATTTTGGGAGGTCTATAACTCATCCCTCATGTTTTTTGATTTTGGAATTGTCGTTTGGGGCCCCTAGATTTCATCAGGTGCCGTTTATAGAAATTATGTGTCATATTAATAATCATTAGAACTATATGGATATGAAATTTTCATATATTTTAATAATTTTTTGTTGTTATGACCACAAATCCATCCTTCTCATGTAGGATGTTATTCCATAATTGTTTTTTAGTATTTGACATGTTTGATCAACTATTCAGAGCTGACATTGCTTGACACTTCAAAGGGTATGGTTTTATATATTAAATTGATTGATTTCTATTGTGAGTTGAATAATGGTAATTAGAATGTATTTTTTCCACTTTACGTGCATAAGGTAAGTGATTCAATTTATAATTAAATGTGAAATGGAAATTTTCAAGTATACTAAGTATAATAATTAACTGGGATAATTATTAATGATTAATTGGGTGCATGTTTGTAGCACCCCTTACCACATTAATGGAAAGTAGATGAATGAATATTAATTATTTAATATTCCTTAAATGGAATTAATAAAGGTTTCATGCTACTTGGCCTTGTCACACAAATAAAAGGAATGAATTGAATTAAAAGTACATATTGATTAATTATGAATTGATTTAAAATTTTCATGCTACTTGACCTTATCACACTAATGAGATAAAGGGATTTAAAAAATGAAATATTACAAGACTTCATAATAAAAAAATAATAGTCTGACTCAAGCATGGCTTGGATTCTAAGAAGGGAGTGCATTTCGATCATTGGATCCCCATTCTGATTCAAGTATATGACTTTCTTATGTTGATTCCCACCTAGATCTTGATCATTTTATATTACATGGATGCCTGGTATGACACTATAGGATCCTTTCAATTTAATTATAGGATGTCTTGGATACACTCATTGGATCTAGCATTGACAATTAGGTTTCATGGTTAAATACCATTGGTCCTAGTCATTGCATAGCCCCATTTTACCTTGGATGAACTCTTTGGAGTTGGTAGGCAATGAATTGTGGAATCCTTTGGACTATAATCATTGGATAACACTCTTACACTATGCCAGGATATAATTATTACTGAGTTGGTGACCCCTGATGTCTACACCACCTTGGTTATTAACTTGGTACATCACTATTAAATATCATTATTGGTTTCCTTGTTACAACTTGGATCCTTTGCAATTTTAAACATGGGACTTATTTATAAACTAGTAATAATCAAAAAATAAATTGTTTAGATGTTTAGACACCATATGATGGTAGAAGTAGGTAATTGGGTATTTAGTTACATTGTATGGATTTTCTTTATATATTCATTCTTGCACACTGTTATATTTCCATTACATGGGCCAGATGTTATAGGAACCATTGGTTGTGGCCCACTAAGATTTATCTCACACCCTCTCTGGGTGCCATTAAGTAGATGGATTATATTACATGGTTATAGGTGTTCACAAATGGAAGCATACAACTTCAAACACTCGAATGTTTGTTGTTTAGTATGGAGCTTGACAGCAGATGACCGAGTTATAGATCTGGATGCCTCGGATATTCTTTGATTTCCTTTATAATTATGTGGAATGTTTTATGACTTATATCTTATATCCATGTTTTACAATTTTCTATTTACATGGCATATAATCTATTGTTGATTGTAATTCCAGTTGTTCCAGTTGTTGTTACAGTTGACTCTATTTTTCACCGTGCCTTTTGTTACTTATATTTCATTAGCAATTTAGTCATATTTATAATCATTCATTGTGCTACACTTTGGTAATGAGGGAATAGCCGCCCCACTGACACACATTATGTCGTCACTGCTAGTCGGTGGCCTCTGGCATTCAGGAGGATACGCTTGAGATCATGTGGCCCACCGATCTCATGGAACCCATTATGTGGAATATAGGATCAGGATGTCACAGCGTGTTATCATAAAAGCTTCCTTTCTTTCTTTACTATTTGGAGAAAATATATTTGAGATTAGGAATTATTATGACATATTCATAAGCCATTCTTGTTCATCGCAAACCATTGTTCCTAGAAAAAACCTAATTGCCAAAATTATAAATATTGTTTTTATTTTTCCTATTATAGTTGATATTATTTCATCATTTGGTGACACACTTATTGTTTGGTGTTTTTGATTATTAATTTGATTTATTATTTTCTTTTATTCTTGAGTAGATGATATGAGGGCAGGGATCTTTATTACATGAACCATTATAGGAACCTAAAATTCACATTTCATACATATTTCAATGCCATATTGGTGAGATTAATTGTTTTTCATTACATTATATATTTTTTATTATTGAGTGATGTTGCGATAGTTAGATTTTGCGTGTATTAATCTTGGTTCTGATTGAGTGACTTCATGTCTCAATTCAGGAGGCGTATGGGCCCTCATGGTCTAGGATGATTAATATTTCAAGTCTTTCCATTATGTTATTGATTAATGGGTATCGTATCAAGTGATAAGGTGTATGGGTAATAATTCACTGGAAATGGATATCCATTATAATTAAATAAGGGATCTCATAAGGAGGTGTTGATGATTCTGTAATGGTAACATTATTGTACATTTCATGTATTCAGAGTTTCTTGTTGTGTAATCTTCCATACACACCATGTAATTCAGATTACATGCCATGTAGTTGTGTTCATTGCATCGAGAGTTATTTGGAAATTACTCAAGCTGTGAGTATTAATGACATGTGGTGTAGTTAATTATTATACCACATGTTGAGACAAATAGACTAGTGTGTGGTCAGCCATATTTCATGTTGTGTGGCCCACAGGACATGGCTTGTAGGCCCTTTAGGTCAAGGGCTAAATTGTGTGTCTCATTCATGGCTAAGCTAACTAGTAATCAAGTAACTTGGAGACAAAACGATGTGTATCCCACTATACATGTTGTGTACTATGAGATTTCCAATGTATGCCTCACACACTAAGTCCTAAGGCATGTACATCAGATAATACATTGAAGACAGAACACACAGGGTAGTCTGAACAACATGTCGTGTACTTTTCTAAATTACGAAGAATTAAAACATTAAAGTTTGAGAAATTTTTTGCATTACATATTATATAGATTCAAATGGGAATTCAATGTTTCACATACAATTATTTGGATGATAATCTCAAGGATATTCAGAAAAAGACTAAGGTAAAAGGACAAATTAGTTAAAGATGATAATTAATAAATTTGAGAATGGTTTATCTTTAAAAAATTATTATATAATTCAATTATTGTTTTATTAAATGTGTAATTAGTTGCATGTATGTTGATTATCATGATATAGACCTAACCGTTGTATGTGATTGGTTTCCTTTTAATTTATTTTAAATTAAATTATTGGCCATCATTCCATTAGTCCTCATTAATAAGTAAGGTCTGCGTTCCCATGGTTTCATTTATTTAAACCCCCTTTTACCCCTCACTTTCATGTGAGTTAGAATTCATATGTAATGTATGGTGCTCCCATGATTGTAAAGAAAGTCCAAGTTAGGTGCTAAGGTGAAACCAATTCAAAGAGATACAATGTTGGACTGGGGGAAAACATTAAACATGAACCATAAAAGGTTCAAATTGTTTCTCCTCTACGTTAGTGGTTATATTATCCATCGCTAGATTAACTATCCATTTGAAAAGATCATGATCATGCCCTCTTAATTATTTTATTTCTTTTAGTTACATGGTTTTTCATTATGGATGTATTTTCATGACTACATAATTAATGAATTAATAATCGTGAAAAATGCAACTAAAATAATCTTGGAATATGAATAAATATTATCTAAGACATGGTTCATCAACTAAGTTAAGTTCCAATTAATATTAAAAATAATGTGATAAAGATAATAATTCCATTTACGCATAAGTGATAAAAATTCCTCAATAAAATATTAAGCCATTCTAACCCATCCATTACATGATTATGGGAAAGGCTCAATAAAACTATGTGTTTCACCAACCCTTGTTGGGAAACTTAATTTTATATAGGAAGGTCATATGAATTTTTGGTTTGAATTAACCGTTTTACATCAAGAGGAGTACCCATTTATAGGCTTGGTGTAAATTTGTCGGCAAGTGTTGAGGAAATCCATGTTAGGATGTAATAATTGGGGAGTCCACTCAACAGATCAAGGAGATGCAATCCCGCATTTGGAAAATACGTACCTACCAAAATTCCTTCAAATATATTGACCAAACCTTATTGGGGTGGTGCAAAGGGTAATATGGATCCTTTCCTCTAGAATGACCTAGAAACTATACATTATGAGTTCAATGTTGAGGGAAACTGAGAATTGATATAATAGTGGGAGACTTAATGAACTAAATATATTATTTCTCATAAAATGTAATCATGAAAGTACTAATTATCTACTCATATAATTTTAGAATAAAAATTAAAATCTTTTAACCACACTATCCCTGCAATCAATACTAGATAAATACAACATCCTCACCAGTAGTAACTTCCAGGAATTATTTTGACGGCTTCAGTCCATTCTATGCCATGAACATAAATATTACATGTTGGATACCTCATTACCTGATTCTCCTACCCAATAGTTCAGTGATGACAATTTCATGGTCTATGAGAAACATGTGAATAATATGGTCTATGTTCAATGTTTGTTGTTATCATCAATGACAAGTGAACTCATGAATAATCACAAAAACATGGATTTCTATAGAATTATTTAGAACCACAATGTTATTTTCTTGGACAGATAAATATATGAATAGTTTGAGATCTCCAAGGCACTCTTTCAGAGTATGATTATAGAGGTTTCCCCACCTGGTCCTAACAGAGTCATGCTCATTGGATACATTTAACACATGGAGGTTATAAGGTTTAAACTCCCCAAATAATTGTGTGACTGTCTTATTCTCTTATCAGTCCCTCAGAACATCCTTGTTTTTGTTGTGGATTTTTATATGAACAAAACGGATATGTCTCGACCATATCTTCTAACCCTATTTCTCAAAGTGTACTAATACATAAAGAGTTAAAGGCCTTTTATCCTTATTGTAAATAATAAGAAATGGAATAAAAAGATATTTAAGCCCAAAGCTTATTCCCACCCATCTATGAAATGGAGGATCATGGGGGGGAAGGGGAATAAAAAGTTGTTTGTTTTTCATGTGGTAATAAGGGACACTTAATGAAAAACATCACTAGGCTATAGAATTAAGTGGAATCTTCAAATACATTTTTTATCAAGTTAAATTTATCTATTTATATACATTAGTTATTATATGAATCATGTGGTTCTCACATATGTATCCAAACATATGAACCAGGTAGATTAAAAATTTGATTGAGTGTAGGTAGATCTGCGAGCATCCAGCAGATCTAGACTTTTTGTTGTATCTGTTGGGGGCTACCACCTTACATTGATGACTAGGATGATTTTGAAATTAAAATGTTGTTCTTTTTTTCCTTCTATAACGAAATTTATTTTATATATCCAGACTAGATACAGATGCATTTATTTTAATGTTCGAAAATGAATGTTTCTTCTTTTATAAATATAGAATTTTTTTGGAAAGGAACATTTATATAATAGAATTTAAATTTTGGATTACACAAACCATTTAATGGTAGGTGATAACGAAGATACTTCACATGACTCATACCACACCCAACATTGGATACACTAGCTAGGCCATTTCAATGAGAAAAACATAAAAAGTTATATCATGATGGATATTTTGATTCATTCAATATAAACCCACTTAGTGTATTTCACACATGTTTACAAGGTAAAATGACCAAAACCCCATTAAGTGGTAAAGGTGAAATGGACAAAGGGCTTCTTGAACTGGTTCATATCGATGTGTGTAGACCATTTATATCTGAAGTAAGGTGTCGATACTCCTACTTCATAACTTTGACTGTTGATTTTATAAGATAAGGATATATCTACTTAATAAGGTATTAGTCGGATTTTGTTGGTAAGTTAAAGGAATACAATAATGAAGCTGAGAACCAACATGGTAAGATGATTAAAAAACTCTGATCAGACTGAGGTGGATAATATCTTAATAAATATTTCATTGATTATATACGTGAGTTTGAGATCCTATCCCAACTCAATCCTTCTTACACGCCCAGTGGAATACTGTAAGTGAATGGTGGAACCACACCTAGTTGGACATGGTGATATCAATGATGAGTCATTCATGTCTTCCATTATCCTTTTCGGGATATGAATTACAACTAGTGACACACAAACTAAACCAAGTACCAAATAAATTGATAAATTGTATTCCATACAATATTTGGAGTGAAATTAAACCAATGTTATTTAATTTACATTTATTGGGATGTGATGAATTTATTAAGGCCTCTTCTGGTAACAAACTTGCATCCCGAGTCACAAATTGTACCTTAATAGGATACCCCAAGAAAACAAGTGAATATTACCTATACAAACACATATACAAAAATTTTATAGTGTAAATACACACAATATTCATTGACATGGAGCACATCTCTGAAATTGATAGTGGCAGTGGGATATACTTCGATTAAGTCGAAGATCATGGTACACAAGAGTTGGTACATGAGAAGAATCCACAATGCCCGGTTGAAGAATGATGTGTTCTAGGGACACATGTACTGAGTAGGAGTACAAAATATGTTTGAGTAACCCAATGGTATGGTTTTCTAGTTATCGATGATGGCGACTCATTATTAGTGGAAAATAATTACCCTCAAACCTAGAAGGAAGCAGTAAGTGGAACAGACATTGAAAATATAACAACTCTACTTCTTATTACACACTTAAACATGATTTGTTACATAAATTTGTACTTAAGACAACTCCTAGGATTGATAGGTCTAGTGTCATTAGAAATTTGGAACATTACCTAACAACTTAAAACATAAAATACTACATCTCTATTGAAAACATTGTTTACATGACCAACTCATTACATAGCACTTAACAATTCATGGGATAACATGAGTACATACATAAGATAGGGGTGAGCTATAAAGACCAGTAAGGGAGTAATAAATTCATAACATGAAGAATACAATACATTTTAGGAAATAGGTATATCAATGGAGCTTAAGTGTAACATGAACCTAAAGTCATTACATAGCATGACTATCATAACATTGAAATGTGGCAACAACATACAACATGATATTATCATAAGACAAGGCTCATTACACATGGAGAAATTGTAAAACCTCATTGTACACGATTTACCATGAGTAAAATCTCATTTAACATGGTGTACCATGATATTAAACATTACCCAGTGCATTAGAGCTCTATCAGGGCACACCCTTCGTAAACATTTCATTCTCATTCTTAAGTGTGTCACATGGATCATATAACATGGATTCATTAAAAAATAATTGTTTATTAAATGAAAAAGAATGTGGAATAAATTAATGAAATTATGTAATCAATATGTATATTTTATTAAAGGTTAATAGACTTGATAGGTAAATGGACATGGTATTCACTACACGATGATTTTGGTATGGAAAATCATAATGCAATTTTGGCAGCCTAACAGTGTGGCAAAAAAATTCATAAAATGGTTGATGATAGATAAAGGGGTATCTAATAATTTATAACTGAAATATATAGTAATGGGATCATGGAACATAATATCCCAACATATGAAATGGAATTTATATGCATAATATGAGATAAATACATGAATGGAAATAAGAAGAGAGAAACCCCTTATGGACTTTTGGCATGGTAACGAGTGCACACAGAATGAATTAATGAGATAGAAAGTGGTATATCATCATTATAAAATACGTAAGGAAGTATGGGAGAGCTGAAAAATCAAACCCCAGTATTTTTAATTGAAAATAAAATGGTATGAGAACATGAAGAAACTTGGATAAAAAGGACAACAAGATGAAATCCCTTATGAAAATTCGGTATGGTAACAGGTGCAAATAAGGGTTCATAAGAGGAATAAATTAGAGTTAAAGGGGATATAAAAATTTATAAATCAAATAGGAAGTAATTATTATTTTTAATAACATATTAAAACATAGGAATAAAAGATATTAAAATAAATAACATGAAAATAATGCTTGATAAAAGAGGATGGTGGGAGATCCCTTACTTGAGTGTGTGACTTAAAAATCATGAAGTGGGGATTATTTAGAGCTTGGGGAACATTGGGAGGATTATATAGAAGGTAAATAAGACTAGGTACGTGGCCCATGGATTTTTGGTGAAGATAAGTGGGATCTTGGGTGAGTTTATATAGGAAACGATAGGGGAATTAATTAATATTTCACAAACATAGGTTATGGAATCTGTGTAATTAAATATTCAAAACCACAAACCTTAACATGTTGTTTGCCCCTAGTTTTTGCCAATGTGGAGTGGAAAAAATTATTTTATAAGACCAATGGCCTAAAATATTAAAATATTATCTGTTATTATGTGGAGGTGAGTCAAATTATTAAAGAAGTGAATTTAAAATCATAAAGTATATTATACATTTTGGAGGATTCACTAAAGCTTTATAAATAAGTAATAAAAATATAAAATTAAATTATTTTAATGTAAAAACATATATTGGGCCTAGAATACCCATTATAGTATTTATTAAATCATTTTGGGGTCATTATGATTTCATAAAACCTATATTAAATTTATACAGTATTTAAATATTACCCAAAAATCCGACTGTCTTAGAAAATTATGTAAAATTAACCATTGAATAATTTTGACATCATGATTTCAAAAATAATATTCATTTTGTCTAAATTATTTTCTAAACATGTGAATTTTCACATTTAAAATAAAAAACAACATTTTTAGAAAATCCATGGGTTTTGAGAAAAACATTTTTCAATCCTTGAAAAATAATAAAATTGGATTCATAAAAGATATATAGTCATTTATTATTCATAAAATTAATTTTATAATTATATTTTATTAAAATGTTAATTATTTCCAAAATTCATTAATTCCATAAAATAAATTCTTTAAAAATACACATCCTATTTTATCGTATAAAAAATGTAACTCTTATCCCACTAATTACCTTATCATTTACTGATAAAGAAGTGATATAATAATCATTTATAAGAATTATTTTTATAATATTATTTATAAAAACATTTTTTTAATATAATAATTTATATATTTCTCCAAAGTACCATTTTTACCTGAAAAATCATTTTTATCAAAATCATCATTTTTAAAAAAAGAATATTCATATAAATGAATTGATGTAATTATATCTTTATTTATAAAAAGGTATTAAACAATAAGTAACTAATAACGTGTTACATAACTCCTTATAACACCTGCATAAGACCTATGGGTAAGGTGTGTGATTGTGACACACTCTTGGGGTGGCTCAGATAACATCGCTCGGGTGGTAATCTCTATTAACATGAACTTGTCTTGTAGGTGATCCCATTCAAGGTTAACGTGTTGAAATTTGTATTGGGTTTAGTCAAGAGAGAATCCAAGTGAGGACACCTCCTTTCTGAGCTCCATCAAATGAGATTTGTACGACCAGAGTCTACTGGACGAGGCCATCCTCGACTTCATCTGTGATGAAAGGATTTTTTTTTCAAAAAACTTCTATTAAGATCAGTTATGTGATATCTATTAAACAACTATATTATCAATGTTAATGATACTTATCTGTCATTTAAAATAAATAAAAATATATTTCATGTGTTTATTATATCTATATATTATTAAAATAAAAGGAATTTTATTCATAAAATATTGGGTCGTTACAAAATTCCCCCCTTAAGAAATTTCAAACTTGAAATTTCCTTTTCCCACACTAAAACAAATAAGGGTTAAATTGCCTCATCACATCCCCTAGTTCCCACGTTGTGTCTTCAAACTTTTGGTTTCTCTACAACACTTTTATGAAGGAAATTGTCTTATTTCATAAATCATCTTCCATGTGATCTAAAATCTTCACCAAATTCTCTGCATAGGAAAGGTCTTTGATCAATGTTACCACATATGGATTCAGTAAATGCCATGAGTCTGGTATGAATTTCCTTAATAGTGATACATTGAATAAACAAGTACTTGAGACAAGCTTGGTGGGTGTGTTAGTCGATAGGTCACTTATCCCATGCGATCAATGATCTCAAAAGGGTTGATATACCTTGGACTAAGCTTTCCCTTCTTCCCAAATCTCATAAATCTCTTCCATGGTGATACATGAAGGAATACTATGTCTCCTACATCAAACTCTAGGTCTCATCAACGATTTTCAACATAGTCCTTTTTTCATCTTTGAGTAGCTTTAATGTAATCTTGGCTGGTCATAACCTTATCCACCGTTTCTTCGACCATTTATGGACCTAGAAATTTTAACTCCCCAACTTTATCCCAAAATATATGTGTTCCACACCTCTTCCCATAAAGGGCTTCATAAAGATCCAGTTGGATGCTTGAGTTGAAACTATTGTTGTAAGAGAACTCAACCAGAAGAATATGTTGATCCCACCCTCCTTTGATGTTCATTGAGCGTACTCTCAACATGTCCACATGTGTTTTGATAGTCTTCTCATATTGTCCATCAGTTTGAAGATGATAAAATGAACTTAAGTTCATCTTAGTATTCAGATCATGTTAGAGACTCTTCAATAAAATAGAGTTGAATATTTGATGTCGATCAGAAAAAATTGATAGTGGTACTCCATATAGCCTTAACACTTCTCCAATGTATATCTGTGCTAGTTGATCCAATGAAAAATCATCTTGAATCGCAATAAAGTGTGCATTATTTTTATGTTGGTCCACAAAAATCTAGATATAATTATTTCCTTTGGATTTATTTGGATGTCCGGTGAAAAATTCCATGGTGTTTTTTTCAAATTTCTTTGTTGGTATGGGTAATGGATGCATTATCAAATTAGATTTTTGCCTCTCATCCTTCACATGTGATCATACCATTCACTTTTATGTATAATCAGTGATATCCTTCTTCGTGTTATACCACCAATAATGATCTAATAGATCTCAATACATCTTTATGTTTCTTGGGTGAATGGATAAATTCAAACAATGTGCATCATCCAAAAGTTTTTTCTTTAACTCTGGATTTGAGAGAACACAATGTTTTGGCCCAAATCATACAATTCAATCTTCATTAACATTAAACTCTATGGATTTCCCTTTTCTGATAGTTTCCAATTTCGTTTAAATTCACACATCATCCTTTTTAACATCTTTTAACCTTTCCAAAAGATAAGGTTGAACAATCATTTGTGAAAGGATTGATGATTTTCCCAACATTATGATTCTCATGTTCATCTTCATCAAATCTAATAAGATTGAATCCTTTTCAATTATCATCAATGAAAGAGTTGTTGGATCATTTCTACATAGATCATCTATCACTTTGTTCACATTCCCCGGATAGTAGTGAATTGAGTCTTCATGGTATTTGATCATCTCTATCCATATTCATTGGTGCATATTTAACTATTTCTATATGAATATATACTTGAGGCTTTTGTGATCAGTATATATTTCACATTTTTTCCCAAATTGGTAATGTCTCTATTTTTTCAAAGAGAATATCACTGCAGCCACCACCAGATCATGAGTTGAATTGTTTTCTGCATGATATTCCAATTTCCTTAATGCATAGGAAATTACTTTTTCATTTTTCATCAAAACACATCCTAGTACCTTCTTCGAAGCATCACTAAATAGAAGGAAAATTTATCCACTTGGGGGTAGTTTGATCATGGTTGTAGTGATAAGCCTCCATTTAAACTCCTTGAATCTCTCCTCGCATTCATCATTCCTTGAAAACATGACTACCTTCCGAGTTATCTTGGTAATAAGGTTTGAAAATCATGAACAAATTCTCACTAATCAGCAATAATATCTAGATGACCCAGGTAATCTACATATATCCATCAAAGATGTTGGCCTCATCCATCCCTCAATTGAATTTTCCTTGGAGGGATCAACAAATATCCAATTTCTTGTGAATATATGACCAAAAAATGAGACTTACTTCAACCAGAACTCACACATGATGTACTTTTCATAAAGATTCTCTTTTCAAATGGTCTCTATTAATGTGCATATATTCTCATCATTCTCTTCCTTGGTTTTGGAGTATATTATAATATCATCTATAAAGACTACAAAAAAATCAAGGTAATATTTAAAGACTATATTCATCAATTCCATGAATATTGCTAGAGCATTTGCGGGTCCGAGAGGCATTAATATGAAGTCATAGATCTCATACATTATATAAAAACAGTCTTAGTAAATCCTCCTTCTTCACCCTTACTTGTTAATATTCCGACCATAGATCCACCATTGAGAATTATTTTACTCCACATAGCTGATCAAACAGGTTATCAATTCATGGAAGAGGATACTTGTCCTTTATCGTTATTTTGAAGAGCTAACACTAATCAATGGAAAGGCGCATTGAACCATACATATTCTTGATGAAGACAACTGGTGCACCCCATGGTGAAGCACTTGGGCATATAAACCCTTTATCCAGATTCATCTATAGTTTTTTCTTTAGCTACTAAAACTCCACAACAATCATCCTATATGGAGTATGATATATTATCAATGACCCAGGTATTAAATCAATCAATAATTCAACATCTCTTCTTGGAGGAAGTCCAGGAAATTCCTTGGGAAACACATTAGAGAATTCCCCCACAAAATGAATGTCTTCAAGTATGGTTCCTTCTACAGAGTCAATCATTTGAGTAAGATACGTTTTCTCCTAGGGAAGTAATATCTAATATTTAGATGATGGTGCTAAAGAAGAATCATCCTCCTTCTTGAACTTGTACATAATCATGGGTTGATTCTTCATAAGGAAAGTTATTTCCCACCCATGGAAATTTATATTGGATCTATATAGGTAAAGCCATTCCATTCCAAGAATTTCATAAAATTCCACCAGAGGGACTATGATGAGGTTTTCCAATACGTTTAGTCCACAAATTATGATAGAGGAGGAGTTATATTCATGGGATGAAATAATTTCCCCATTCTTCTTCCTCACTGAAATATCTATGTCCATGAGTTGTGGTGGTGTTTAAATTATTCTACTAAACAATTAGGATATAAAACAATGTGTAGAACCAATATCAAAAAGTATGTTTTTTATTCTGGAATGAATAACTAGCATACCTATCACCACTTAGTTGGTGGGATTCACATTTGTGATAGTGATTCAATAATATCACCTTTGATACCTTGGAGTTTGTTGGTTGGATCTAATAACCCTTTCCTTAGAGAAATGGTTTGCAAAGATCCATGGTTCGTTGTACTTGTAGCAATGAACAATGAATTGAGGGTCAAATAGAGAATTCCCCTCCTCTGTCACAACAACATGTTTTTCATACCGACAATTATTGGCCAGGTGCCCTTCATTTCCACACCTAAATTATTTCCTCGTCCCCTTTAGGAAATTTCTGGGGTGCTTCTTTCCACATTATTGTTGAGTGGGGTTCTAGAATTTCATAGCACCGTTGATTTAACCATAGAACCACTAGAATTAAATTCCACTTTCAGATTCTAATCCACATGATATCGTTGAGATTCTCCGGTCTCCATTTCAACATTGATGGCACATCATACAATTTCCTCATAGCTATCAATGTCATCAATTTCTAGGGCATTCTGTAGGCTAGGTTTTATCCCAACAAAGAAGCGGTCAACCTCACATTCAGAGGTAATGATAAATCCAGAGGCGTATCGTGAAATCCCTGTGATGTTTGTCTCGTACACTCTGATGGATTCATCATCGATTTTCTTGAGGGAAATCATGTCCCTTTCTATCTTAAGTCAGATGGTGCAGAGAATATATTTATTGAAAAACATTTTCTAAAAAACATTCAATTCAAACACCTCAATCTCATCCTCCAGATTCATATTTTTTTATCAATGTCCACCATTGATTAGCTTCACCCTTAATTTGAAAATTATCCAGAAAAAACATCTCTTGTTTGGAACATTTATGGATGGATAAGATATTCTCAATGGAGTTGATTCATTGTTCGGTGATTGAGGGTTCAGATAAAACATTGAAAGTAGATGGCCTTTGTCTCATGAAGCTATCGATTTCATATTATTCATTATTATAAGGGTTTGAAATTCCTCTTGACGAATTTTTCTAATCAAAACAAGAGTTAACTAAGAGAGTATCATAAAAAATCTTGTGATTCCCACTCCCATCATATTGGGAATCTCATTAGAATATTCATTACATTGATCATTGCATTGGTTTTTAGCCTGAGTCCTCTTATTTCCGTCCATTAGCCTGAATAAAATAAAAATTAGGGGTAAGTATTTTATACTACTAAACACAAAAGGGTAATCCAATGAAAAAAGTGATAAATTATAAATTACACTGATTTCCTTAACATATGAATTTATATGCTTCAATCTATGTTATCTCTGATCTGATTCCCAACATATATTCTTAGAGGAATTTTTTATTCCCTTAATAGTGGTTCATATTAAGCTTATGAATTTACCAATGCATAACCCATAAGAGTATCAAACAAAGAGTGCAGAAAGGCTTGTTGTTGTGCACCAGTTCATGTTCTAGTCTATCTCCATGTGGTGTTTTCTGGGTTTTACCCCAAGATAAATTTGTGAAAATCCACCTATACTTGTTCCTATTTAGACAGGGATTTATTTCCTTAATAAAACACTAACTCTATACTAAAAAAAATTTAGGGATTATTTTCTTATACTCAGTCTTATACCTAAGGGTTTCACTAGAGTTTTATAAACTTAATCTTAAAAATAACTAAACCTATACTCTAATATCAAATATAACAAACCTTCTAATTATTACACACCTAAACGTGATTTATTACATAAACATACACTTAAGACAACTTGAAGGATCAAGAGGTCAATTTCGTGGGAAATTAGGAAAATTTCATAATAACTTAAACATAAAATACTATATCTTTATTGAATACATCGTTTACATGACCAACTCATTCCATCGTACATAACACTTCATGGGATAACCTGAAGAAATACATAATAAAGAGGTGAGATATAAATCCTAGTAAGAGACTAAAAATGGAATAACATGAAGAATACAATACATGTTAGGATATATGCATATCAATGGAGGATAATAGAAACATGTACATAAAGGCATGATATAGCATGATTATCATAACATTGAAATGTCTCAACAATATACAACATCATATTAGCATGATCCAAGGCTTGTTGCACATGTATTAGTATTATTAAACACTCATTGCACATGATTTAGCATGATTAAACCCTCATTTCACATGGCATATCATGATACTTCACATTACCCAATGCATTAAAAAACTATCATGGCACACCCTTTATAAACATTTCAATCTCAGGCTTAAGTCTTCCCCATAGATCATATAACATGGATTCATTAAACATCACCATTTATTATGTGATAAAGGAATGTAAAATAAATGCATGAAATTATATAATCAATAATTATATGTGATTAAAGGTTATTACCATTTATATAGAAATGGGCATGGTATTCACTACATGATGATTTTTGTATGGAAAATCACGGTGCAATTTTGGCAGCCTAACATCATGAAATAAAAATTCATAAAAATGATTTATTAGATAGATAAATGGGTCTGTCATAATTTATACATGAAATAGAGAGTAAAGGGATCATGGAACATAATATCGCAACATATGAAATGGAATTTAGGTGCATAATGTGGGAGAAATACTTGAATGGAAATAAGAAGACAGCAATCCCTTACGGAATTTCGGCATGGTATCTAGTGTACACAAAAGGCATTAATGAGAGATAAATTGGTATATCATCATTCAAAAATGAGAAGGGTAGGGTGGGGGAGGTGATGAATCATACCCCGACCTTTTTTATTGATAATAAAAGGGTATAACAACATTAAGAAACATGGATAAAAATGAAAAAAAAGATTGAATACCTTACGAAAATTCAGCATTGTAATAGGTGCACATAAGGGTCCATAAGAGGAATAAATGAGAGTGAAAGGGGATCTCATAATTTTTTTAAAATGGGTTGTATGTAGGATATTTTATGACATATAAAATTTTTTTAATAAGATATATTAAAATATATGACAAGAAAAGAATGCTTGATAAAAGAGGAGGTTGGAAGATCCCTTTCTTGTTTTTGTGCCTTAAAAAGCATGAAGAGGGGTTTCATGAGAGATTTGGGTGCCTTGGGAGGAATCTATAGATGGTAGGGTAGTGTAGGGCTGTTATTAAATGATTTTGAGTGAAGATAAGTGGGATATTTGGTGGGTTTATATAGAAAATGAGAATGAAATTCATTAATATTTCACAAGCATAGGTTTTTGGAATCTATATAATTAAATATTAAAAACCACAAACCATCCCATGATTTTTGAACATGGTTTTTTTTTAAAAAGTGGAGTGGAATAAATTAATTTATAATACCAATGGATGAACATATTAAAATATTATCCTTTCTTATGTGGATATAATGAAATAAACTTTTATTAATTAAAATTCCTCTTGATCTAATTAAATATCTTATTATGTAAAATGGTTATACAACATATGAAATTCCTTGGTTTTATGGATTTAAAAATACCATTATGAATTTTTAGCATTGCTAATATAGTTGTTGATCAATGATCAATTTATTAGTATAAATATAGTGCTTTAATAAATCCAATTTACTCAGATAAAAGAAGCGATGGCCTAATCTAGTAGAAATGCTCCTTATGAAGACTATTTGTCAGAGCTTGGAAAGGATGTGGGGTCATTGGAATTCTCTCTTGACCAAGCCCAATCCAAGCTTCAACAAATTAATCTTGAACCAAACTTCCAACGTGAGAAGTGGAAGTTGATAGAGATTACCACCCGACCAAAGTTATCAGAGCCACCCCAAGAGTCTATCACCATCGTACACCTTACCCTTTGATATTATGTGGGTGTTATAAGGGGTTATGAAATAATACCATAACACTATTAATATGTTCATTATTTTTTTATATAATAAATAATATACATTCATTTTATTATTGTTACTTTTTAAATGGGTTTTAAATCACAAGTAGTGTATTTAGTTAATATTCAATAATGAAATCTATATTGATGAATTAATGGATTTTTGAATTAAATAATATTTTAATAAAATATTATTAATAAATTACTTTTTATTAAATATAAATGATAATATATTTTTTAGGAATACAGTTTTAATTTTTATTATGGTTTGAAAGCAGTTTTTGTCAAAACCCGGGTGTTTTTTATAAATGTCAGTTTTTATTTTAAAAGTAATAATTCACATTTTTTGAAAATTATTTATATAAAATGAATATTATTTTTTGAATCAAGATGTAAAAAATATCCAATTATAATTTTTTCATAATTTTCTCTGACTGTCAGTTTTATTTAGTAAAAACTAAATACTATTCAATTATATAATATGTCTTATGACATCATAAAGACCTAATAGTGATGTAATAAAATACTATAAATGGAATTTTCGGCTCATATATGTTTTAAAATTAAAATAATGGGATTTTAGATTTATTTTATTTATTTTACAGAGCCTTAGTATACCTTCCAAGACTTATATTACATTTTATCTTTTTATAATGATTTCCTTGAGAGTGTGACTCACCTCCACATAAGAAAGTCTACTATTTTAATAAGTTAGGTTGTCGTACTTATAATTTAATTCATTTAATTACCCTTTGGAAAAAACCATATTTAAAAAACATGGGATGGTTTGTGTTTTTCATTACTTTAATGTGAGCTGTCCAAAACATAAATAATATAGAATTCCCTTCCTTTTCCTATAGAACCCACCCAAGATCCCACATCCTCTTCACTCAAAGCCTTTGGAGATTGGCCAACCTTTGTGATCCTCTCTCTTGAATCCTCCCAAGGCACTCCAAGCTCCAAATAATCCTCTCTCAAGCCTCTCCCAAGCCTTTGGGATCACACTTCCAAGTAATAGATTCTTTCCTTTCTCATTTTATCCAATTTTCTTAATATTTTTATTCCCTTTTACATTTAAATATAAATGTTGAGGTATGATTTTGAAACTCACCTATATGTTCATAATTATTATTTAATGAGGATATACCCCTTTTTCTCTCATAGATTCCTTCTATGTATACCCTTTACCATGCCGAAATTCCGTAAGGGATTTCTTCCTTTCGCTTTTTTGTCCAAATTTCTTGGTGTTGTTATGCCCTTTAATATTCAATTAAAAATGTTGTGGAATGATTTATCACCTCCCCAATAATACCATACATATGTTTCAATGATGATATACCCATTTATCCCTTATTAATTCCTTCTAAGTACACACATTACCATTGTGAGATTCCATAAGGGATTTCTCTCTCCTCAATAACATCCATGAAATTGTTTTGTTTTATGAATATAAAATACATTACATAGGATGGGGAATATATACATATGGCCCCCTTAATTTCCATTTCATGTAAATATTATTAGACACCCTTTCCACTCTCATCAACCATTTTTACAAGTTCTTAAGTCATGTCGTTACGCTGCCGAAATTACACCGCGATTTTCCAAGAAAAAATCATTGTGTAGTGAATACCATGCCCATTTATTTATCAAAGTTATTAAAATTTATGCACATTTATTTATTGATTATATATTTTCGTGTATTAATTCTACATTCCTTTATCATGGAATAAATTATTATGTTTAATAAATACATGTTGTATGATCTATGTGGAAAAATTATGCATGAAATGAAATGATTAAAAAGGGTGCACCCTAATAGCTCTCCAATGCATTGGGTAAAGATTAGTATCAGGATACGTTAAGTTCAATGAGGGTTTACTCATTATAATTCGAGTTCCATGAGGGTTTAATCATGCTTCATGTTCAATGATCCTAGGTAAATGAAAATTTCATGTTAAATGATGTTTCCACATTTCCATGTTATGAAAATCATGCTATATCATGCCTTTATGTACATGTTTCTCTTAGGATCCATTGATATGCCTATTTTATTACATGTACTATATTCTTCATATTATTCCTTGTTACTCCCTTACTGGGATTTATATCTCACCCTTTTCTTATTAATGTCTTCAGTTTATCCCATTAAATGCTAAGTACGAAGGAATATTGTGGTCATGTAGAAGATGTTTTCAAAAAAGATGTTGGGTTTCATATTCTAAGTTGTAATTTAATGTTCCAAATTTCCCATAACACTAGAACTCTTGATCCTTAGAGTTTTATTAATGGGAACTTTATGTAATAAATCATGTTTAGGTGTATAATAAAGAGTAGGGTTGTTATAGTTGGTATTAGAGGATAACATTAGTTATTTTTGCGATTAGGATTAGAAAACCCTAGTGAAATCCTTAGGGATATGACTAAATATAATAAAAACATCCCTAAATTTTGGTTAGTATTGAGTAAGTGGTTTATAAATTAAATAATTCCCTATTTGGATAAGATCAAGTAGAGGCAGCTCTGGCACAGATGTATCCTAGGGGTAAAACTCAAAAAAAACTGCATTGAGCTAGACTCAAATGTGGACCGGTGCATGACAACGGGCCTTGCTGCACACTTGTTTATGACATGCTTAGGGGATCTGATTTTGAAAATTCATAAGATTAGTATGAACCATTTTCAAGGGAATAAAAAAAATTCCCCTGAGAATATATTTTGGGAAGTAGAACATGGATAACATATATCGAAGCCTATAAATTCATATGTTGAGGAAATAAAAGTAATTTATAAGTTATCTGTTTTTGTCGTTGGATTTCCCTTTATGTGTTTCCCCTAACTTTCCATTTATTCCACCCAATGGCCAACAATATAAGTACTCGGGCTAACAATCGATTAAAATATGAATGTGTTGAATATTATAATGATATGTACAATTGGATGGGAGTGAGAATCCCGATCTTTGTCATGATAATATCTCAGTTATCTCTTGTTTTGAATAGAAATGTGGGTCAAGAGGAACATTCAATCCCACCTAAGAAAGAACAAGTCGAAATACAGATATTCATTATAAAAATTCCTCCTACTTTTAATGGATCATATGATCCCTCAATCGCCAAAAAATAGATCAAATCCATTGAAACGATCTTCTCCATCCTTCAATTTTACAAACAATAGAAGGTTCATCAAGCTGATTATCATATAGAGGTTCAGGCTGATAAATGGAGGACATTGATCTATGATATAAAGCATGAGGAGGAGATCAAGGCTTTGGAATGGAAGTATTTCTAGAAAATGATTTTCAACAAATATTTTCCTCGCACACTCTAACTGAAGATGGAAAGAAACTTCCTTGCCCACAAAAAAATATAATTAATCTATCAGAGTGTATGAGGAAAACATTACAAGGCTTTCATGATATGCCTCTGGATTTGCCATTACCCTTGAATGGAAGGTTGACCATATTTTTGGTGGTCTAAAAACTAGTATACGGAAATATTTAGAGATATGTGGCTTCGAGATCTATGAGGAAATTGTATGTTATGCCCTCAAAGTCGAAATGGATATCAAAAAATCTCATGGGTATCATAGGGATAAGAAATTTAAGGTGTACATAAATTCTTCTGGGCCGATGGATAAATCCAATGGTTGTAAGAAAATATAGCACCACAGTTTCCAACAGCGCGAAAAGAAGCACCTCGTAAATTTTGTGAAGGGGAAGAGGAAATTTTATAGGTGTGGAAGAGAAGGGAACCGGGATATTAACTGCCAACAAGAGAAACCTGCAACTACAACAGAGGAGATGAATTCTCTGTTTGATCCTCAATACATTGTTCATTTCTTCAACTACAACAAACTAGGGTATTTTACACACCAGTGCCCTAATCCAAGGGTTTTCAGAGGCATCCAACAACTTCCAAGGTATCAAGGAAGATCTTTTTCCATCACTACTATAGTAGTGAACCCCAACAACGAGGTGGTGACCGGTACACTAGTTATTAATTCATGAATAGTAAATTTAATTTTTTATTCTAGTTCTACACATTGTTTTATATCAGAAATGTTTAGTAGAAGAATCCAAACACCACTACAAATCATGGAAGTAAAGATGTTGGTGAGTATGGAAAATGGGTAAATCATTGCATCCTTTGAATATAACTCATACCCTATCATAATTTTTTAATTTAACTTCCTGGAGAACCTCATTATACTCCTTGTAGTAGAATTTGATGCAATTCTTGGCATGGATTGGATTTCCCTATATAAAGACACCATAAATTTTTGTGAGAGTGTAATGACTCTCCATATGGAGAATTGACCTCTGATTTTATACAAGTAAAAGTAGGATGATTAATCTTATTTAGCACTATCATCTCAAGTGTGGATATTACTTCCCTATAAGTGCATGTATCTGGCTCAGATGATTGAGTCTAAGGAATCAACCATCCTTGAAGACATGCCTATTCTGAGGGAATTCACTGACGTGTTTCCCGGGGAATTTCTTGCTCTCCCTCCTGGAAGATATGTTTAATTCTCAATTTATCTTATAAATGGGGCATTTCCAATATCCAAGACTCCATATAGAATGTTTATTGTGGAGCTTCAGAAGTTGAAGAAATAACTATAGGGGAATCTGGATTAAAGGTTTATATGCCCAAGTGCTTCCCCATGGGAGTCCTCCTCATCAAGAAGAAGGATGGGGCAATTACCATTTTCATTGATTATCGTGAGCTCAACAAAATCACGATAAAGAAGAAGTACCCCTGCCATGAATTGATGACTTGTTCAGTCAGCTATGTTGAGCACAAAACTTCTCCAAGGTGGATATATGGTCGGGATATTACCAAGTAAGGGTGATGATGGAGGATATCCCCAAGAGAGTTTTTCGTACAAGATACATGCATTGTGAATTAATAGTAATGGATTTCGGACACACTAATGCTCAAGAAATAATTATGGTCTAGAAGAATAGAGTATTTATAGATTACCTCGACAAATTTGTGATAGTCTTTATAGATGATATTCTAATATACTCCAAAACCAAGGAGGATCACGAGGAGTATCTCCGAACTATACTGGAGACCTTAAGAAAGGATAATCTCTAAGAAAAGTATATTGAGTGTGAGTTCTGGTTGAAGTATGTCTAATTCTTAGGTCATATCATCACAATAAATGAGATATATGTGGATCCCTCAAATATAGCTACAATTGAGGGATGGTCGTGGCCAACATTGGTAACGAATACCCACAGGTTCTTGGGGTTATCTGGTTATTATTTCCAATTTGTGAGAAATTTCTCACAATTGTAAAACCATATTACCAATCTAACTCGAAAGGGAGTCATGTTTTCCTAGAGTGATGAATCTGAATACAGAGTTAAGGAGTTGGAAATAATGATTATCATTGTGCCCATGCTCACACTACCCACAAGTGGAGAACTTTTTTTGTATTTAGTGATGATTTAAAGAAGGGTCTAGGATGTGTATTGATGAAAAATGAAAAATTAATTGCCTATGCTTCAAGGTAATTGAATGTTCAGGAGCAGAACAACCCAACATATGATCTGGAGTTTCCTACGGTGATCTCTGCTTTAAAATTTTACCGACATTACCTGTTTGGGGAGAATTGTGAAATATACAAGGATCACAAAATCCTCAATTATATATTCATACTGAAAGAGTTGAATATGTTCCATTGAAGATGGTTAGAGCTAATTAATTACTATGACTACTCAATCCATTACCACTCTGGGAAAGCGAACAAGGTGGCGGATTCTCTATGTAGAAAGGACCCAATGTTTCTGTCATTGATGATAATTGAAAAGGATACAAAATTCATAGATTTGATTAAGATAGACATGGGTATAATAAATAAGTGAACATCATCAATCCTTTCACAAATTATTTCTCAACCATCTCTTTTGGAATGGTTAAAGGATGCTCAAAGGATAATGTGGGAATTCAGAAGAAAGTGGAAACTATCAAAAAAGGGAAATCCTTGGAGTTCAATATTAATAAAGAAGGATTTGGGAGATTTGTGTCAAGATTATGTGTTCCATAATATCCATAGTTAAAGAAAAAACTATTGGGCGATAAAGATAGTTCGAATTTATCTATTAACTCAATAAACACAACGATGTATCGAGATCTCTGATACCATTATTGGTGGAATAACGTGAAGAAGGATATCGCTGAGTATACATCAAAGTTCTTGGTATGTTAGAAAGTGAATTCTGAAAGACAAATATCTAATGGGATGATGCAACCATTACCCATACCAGTATGGAAATGGGAAAACATCAACATTGACTTTGTCACTAGACTTTTGAAGACATGCAAAGGGAATAATTCTACTTGGGTTGTTGTGAATCATCTTACAAATACATCACACTTCATTGAAATGAGAGAAGATTTTTAATTGGATCAACTAGCATGGAAATATATCAGAGAAGTGGTAAGGATGCATGGATTACTACTATCTATTTTACCTGATCAAGATCCAAGATTCATCTCTATGTTCTAAAAGTGTCTTCAACATGCTCTGAATACTAAAATGAACATCAGTACATCTTATCATCCTCAAATTTATGGCCAATATGGGCAGACTATCCAAACAATTGAGTACATGTTGAGAGAATTATCGAATGACTTCAAAGAAGGATGGGAGAAACACATTCCTCTAGTTGAGTTCTCTTACAATAACAGTTTCTACTCAAACATAAAAAATTGTTCCTTATTAATCCCTTTATGATAAGGGGTGCAGGACATCAACATGTTGGGATGATATTGGGGAGTGAGAATTACTATGTTTAGAAATGGTTGACGAAATGGTGGAGAAAGTTTAGATCATCCAGCCGCACATTAAATCTACTCAGTTTCGACAAAATTTCTATGTTGATAATAGTCAACGAGACATAGAGTTTGACGTCAAAGACATGGTATTATTTTTCATATCACCATCGAAGAGAGTTTAGAGATTTGGTAAGAAGGGAAAGCTTAGTCTAAGTTACATCAACCCTTTTGATATCCTTGATCGCATAAGAGAAGTGGCCTATCGAATAGCTCTCCCACCAAACCTATCTCAAGTACATGATGTATTCCATGTATCTCTATTGAGGAAGTACATACCTGACCCATTGCATGTACGCAATGTAGAGGTGGTACCATTGGAGAATGACCTCTCCTATGAAGAGAAGCCAGTGAAGATCGTAGATTGTAGGGAAAAGGTTCTAAAAAATAGGACAATTCCTCTCATCAAGGTGTTGTGGAGAAACTAAATGTTTGAAGAAGCAACATGGGAATCAGAGAAAGTGATAAAGCAGAGTTACCCTTATCTATTTTAGTGTGAAAAGAAAAATTTGAGGGCAGAATTTCTAAAGGGGGGTATATTGTAACGACCCAATATTTTATTAATGAAAATTCATCTTGATCTAATTAAATGATTTATTATGTAAAATTGTTATATAACATATGCACTTCCTTAGTTTTAGGGATTTAAAAATACCATTTGGAATTATTATTGTTTCTAATATAGTTTTTGATCAGTGATCAATTGATTAGTATAGATATAGGGCTTTGAAAATTCCAATTTACATAAGAAAAGTAAGTGATGGCCTCATCCAGTAAAATTTCTCCTTATGAAGCCCATTTGTAGGAGCTTGGAAAGATGGTGTCATCATTAGGATTCACTCTTGACAAATCCCATGTCGAGCTTCAACACTTTAGTCTCAAACAGAACTACCTACGTGAGAAGTGGAAGTTGATAGAGATTACAACATGAGAGATGTTATCTGAGCCACCCCAAGATTCAGTCACCATCACACACCTTACCCTTCAGTCTTTTGTGGGTCTTATACAATGTTGTGTAACAAGATCATAGGACTATTATTATGTAAAAAAAATTTATATAATTAAAATATACATTAATTTCATAATTGATACTTTATAAATGGTTTTTAAAGCACAAATAGTATTTTTATATAATATTAAATTATGAAATATATTTTGATGAATAAATGAAATTTTGAATTAAATAATATTCTAATAAAAAATTATTTATAAATTAATCTTTATTAAATATAAATTATCATATAATTTTTAGAAATAAAATTGTAATTTTTATTAAAGGTTGAAATCCGTTTTTGTCTAAACCCATGAATATCTGATAAATATCAGTTTTTATTTTAAAATTAAAAATTAACATATTTGAAAATTATTTATGAAAAATTAAAATTATTTTTGGAATCAGGACATACAAATTATCTAATGGATAAATTTTCATAATTTTCTTTGACAGTCAAATTTTTTGGTAAAAAATAAATACAGATTAATTATAAAATGTGTTTTATGACATCATAATGACCAAATAGTGAAGTAATAAAATAATATAAATGGGGTTTTCAGCCAATATATGTTTTAAAATTAATTTAATTTAATTTTAGGTCTATTTGATTTATTTTAAAAAGCCGTAGTGGACCCTCCAAGACTTATAACACATTTTATCTTTTTATAATGATTTTCTTGAGAATGTGACTCACCTCCACATAAGAAAGCATAATATTTTAAAACATTCTACCATTGTCTTTATAAAATAATATTTTCCACTTATATTTGGAATAACCCATGGGAAAACCCATGCGATGGTTTGTGGTTTTTATTAGTTTAATGTGCAATGTCCAAAACCTAAATAATAAATAATTCCCTCCCTTTTCTGATATAAATCCACCCAAGCACCCAGTTTTGCTTCACACAATGCCTTCAGAGCACGACCAAACTCTTCCCTCATCCCTCTAGAATCCTCCCAAGGCGACCCACACTCATATGAAGCATATCTCAATCCTCACCCAATCCTTTGGGATCACACTTCCAAGTAAGGGATTCTTTCCTTTCTCATTTTATCCATGTTTCTTAATATTGTTACACCCTTTTATTTTCAATTATAAATGTAGGGGTAAGATATAGAACCTCCCCAATAATTTCATATTTATTATTTAATGATGATATACCCATTTTATCTCATTTATACATTACATGTATACCTTTTACCATGCTGAAATTCTGTAGGGGGTTTCTTCCCTTATCTTATTTGTCCAAATGTCTTTGTGTTGTTACAGACTTTTATTTTCAATTAAATATGATGGGGTATGATTTTTTCACCTCCCCCATAATTCCATAATTATTTTTTATAAATGATATACCCCTTTATCTCTCATTAATTCTTTCCATGTAGACTTATTACAATGTTCAAATTCCATAAGGCATTTCTCTCTCCTCATTTACATCCAAGCAATTCTTTTGTTTTATGAATCTAAACTTCATTACATATGTTGGGACATGTATCCATATGACCCTATTACATTAAATTTAATTAAATATTATGATACAATTTTTCCACTCTCATCAACCATTTTTATGAATTCTTTTGTCACGCAGTTATGCGGCCGAAATTACACAGTAATTTTCCAAGCCAATGTCATTATATAGTGAATACCATGCCCATTTATTTCTCAAGGGTATTCAACTTTATGAACATTTACATATTTATTATAGATATTCATGTATTAATTACACATTACTTTATCATGGAATAAATAATTATGTTTAATGAATCCATGTTATATGATCCATGTGGAAAATTTTTGCATGAAATGATGTGATTAAAAAGGGTGTGCCCTAATAGAACTCTAATGCAATGGTTAAAGATTAGTATCATGATACCTATTGTTCAATGAGGGTTTAAACATTATAATTAAAGTTAAATTAGGGTTTACTCATTATCCATGTGAAATGAGCCTTGGATCATGCTAATGTCATGTTAAATGTTGTTGCCATAATTCCATGTTATGATAATCATGCTATATCATGCCTTTATTTTCATGTTTCTCTTATGCTCCATTGATATTCCTCTTCCCTTACATGTAAAATATTATTAATGTTATGTATTTTTTAATCCATTACTGGTATTTAGAGATCAGCCTTTTCTTATCCATTCCTCAGATTATCCCTTTTAATGCTAAGTATGAAGGAATGTTGTGGTCATGTAAAAGAACTTTTCAATAAAGATGTCTTGTTTCATGTTCAAAGTTGTAATTTAATGTTAATAATTTACCTATAAACTATAACTATTGATCATCAAAGTTGTCTTAAATGCAATTTTATGTAATTAATCTTTTTTTATGTGTGTAATAAAGAGAAGGGTAGTTATAGTGGAGGTGATTCACATTATTAGAGAAATTAATTTAAAATCATTAAGTATATTATACATTGTGGATGATTAACTAAGGATTTATAAAATAAGTAAAACAAATATAAAATCAAATTATTTTAAAGTGAAAACATATATTCTTCCAATAATACGCATTATTGTATTTATTACATAATTATGGGGTAATTATGATGTTAAAAAAATATTTCATTTATATGGTATTTAATTTTTACCCAATAATTCGACTATATCAGAAAATTAGAAAAAATTATCTATTGGATAATTTCAACATCCTGATTCCAAAAATAATATTCATCTTATCTAAATAATTTCATAAAAATTTGAATTTTAACTTTTAAAATGAAAACCAACAATTATTGGAAATTCAAAGGTTTTGAGAAAAATAGTTTACAAACCTAGATAAAAATTACATTTTACTTCATAAAAGTTATATAGTCATTTATTATTCATAAAAATAATCAGATAATAATATTTCATTAAAATATTAATTATTTCAAAAATTCATTAATTCCATAAAAAAAAATTCAAAAATAAACTGTATATTTTATCATATAAAAAATGTAACTCTTATCAAACTAATTAAAAAATCATTTACTGATAAAGACCTGATATAATCATCATTTATAATAATTATTTTTATAACATGATTAATAAAAACCCTATTTTAATATAATAATGTATTTATTTATCAAAATTTCTATTTTTAACCAAAAAATGAATTTATCAAATTCATCATTTTTTTTAAGAAATACTATTCTTAAAAAGGAATTGATGTAATAATATTTTTATTTATAAAAAGGGATTGCAAAATAATTAACTAATTATTTTTTACATAACCCCTTATAACACAAATATAAGACCTAAGGGTAATGTGTGTGATGGTGACAGACTCTTGGGACAGCTCAGATAACTTCGCTCTGGTGGTAATCTCTATTAACTTGAACTTCTACCATATGTGATTTTATTCAAGATTAACGTCTTGAATCTTGGATTGGAATTGTTCAAGAGAAATTCCTAGTGATGTTACCTCCTTTTTGAGCTCTGAAAAATGAGCGTCGTATGGACTGAGTCTAGTGGATGAGGCTATCCTCTCCTTTTTGTATTTCGAATTGATTTTTTTAAAAAATTATTTTTATATCAGTTCTATGATCACTATTCAAGAACTCTATTATCAACAGTAATGATACTGAATAGTCATTTAAACTCAAAAATAATAATAAAAAGAGTGAATGTGGTTTCTATATCTATATGTTATTAAAAGAAATGGGATTTTATTTATAATTGATCGGGTCATTACAGACAGGTGGGAAGGAGCCATGAATTTTGAAATGGACTTCATCTGCCAAAAATAAATTCTAGATTTTGGTAGATCCTCTTGTAGATGTAAAGCTTATAAGTTGAAAAATGGTATTTAAGAAGAAACTAGTGATGGAAGGACGAGTAAGTACATATAAGGCATGGTAGGTTGCAAAATAGTTTAAACAGTGTCAAGGCATTGACTTTGAAGAATCATTTTCACCAGTTTCAATGCTGAAATCCATCAGAATTCTATTGTCCATTTCTGCTTAACATGACTATGAGATTTGTAAAATGGGTGTCAAAACAACATTCTCTAATGGGAACCTTCATGAAGGTGTCAACATGACACAACCTGAATGTTTTGTGACTCCAATGGAGTCCAATAAGATAAGAAAGTTGATAAAAATACATTTATGAACTAAATAAAGCATCCATGTCTTGGAATATTCATTTTGATGAAGCCATAATGGAATTAAGTTTTATAAAGAATGAATGTGGGCCTTGGGTCCACAAAAGTTTTAATGGGATTTTAGTCATTTTCATAATAGTATATATTGGTGAAATATTATCTAATGGAAATGTAATAGCAGTCTTATAGTATTTTAACTCCATGTTGAATAAATGCTTATCCATGAAGGACATGGTCAAGGAAGCATATATTTTTAGGAACATGAACCATCGTGATAGATCAAAGAGATTTTTCGGCCTACGTAAAATTACATACATTGATAAGATACTGAAGAGATTCAGTATGGAACAATCTAAGATGGGGTTTTTTCCAGTCTCACATGGCTATCATATTTCCAAGAAAATGGGTCCTAAGACAAATGAGGAAAGAAATATAATGGAAAGGATTCCATACACATCGGTGATGGGGTCAGTCATGTATGTTATGTTATGTAATAGGTTAGATGTTGCCTATGCATTGAGTGTAGTAGGAAGATATCAAGCTGATCCAGGTGGCCACCATTGGATGGAACTAAAGACTATCCTTAAGATTTTGAGGCATTCTAAGGATATATTCCGGGTTTATAGATGTGATAAGGAACTAGTCATCATAGGATATATAGATGCTAGTTTCCAGTCTAATCAAGATGACATAAAGTCACAAATGGGATACATCTTCACATTGAATGGAGATATTGTGAGATAGAAGAGCTCAAAGCAAGGTATGGTCACATACTCTACAGTAGAGTCCTATTATTTTGATGATTTTAAGGCAGATAAAGAATCAGTTTTGACGTAGAGATTCATCCTAGAGTTGAATGTGGTTCCTAGTAGTAAATATCTAATCACACTCTATTGTGATAATACTACAGTGGTGGTCCTCACAAAAGAGTCACGGTCACATCAATGGATGAATAACACACTTCATATGTATCATCTCTTGATGGATTTTTCATAGAGAGGTGAAGTTGTAGTGAGTGGTATTTCCATGGATGTAAATGTGGTGGAATCCTTGACTAAATCCTTAACTAAGCAGAAACATGATCATCATGTTAGTTCTAGCAGACTAAAAGTTGTATGTAGTTGGATCTAGTACATGTGGGATTTTATTGGAGTTGGTGGCCTAGAACCAACTATTTGTATATGGATTATATAAATTTTTAATTTATATAAATAATAAACATATTATTACATATGATTCATTTTTCTAAATGACTAAAATGTAACAATGTCATTTTGTATTTGTCGCATTAATATGGTCATAGCAGTTCACCACTAAGATAAGAACCTTGATGTTCTATGATAACATTCTTAAATAGAGTTCTATATTTGAATGACATACTATGTTGGGAACCATAGTATATTTACCATCAGGAGTGAGTACTAATAAGTTGATGTGACTTCTTCTCATGATGTTTTCCCTTGGTAATTTTCAAGATGAGAGATTATGAGAGCACACCCACTAGTTGGAATTCCACATGTTTTGGTATCATCGTATATTCCTATTTCTGAGTGTGTGTAATGGTCCTTATACATTATGATTATCATTAATATGTATCCTGGAACACGCACATAGATTTATTGAGGAAAACCATAATGATATATGATGGTGGGAAGTAGGGTACATTGGACGCATAAAGAATGACATGTTGTTAATGGAAAAGTCAAGGAAGGATTTGTCACTTCCATTCATGGATGTTGATATCTTTTCCCATTGATTGAAATAGAACTATCACCCAAAATTCCATATCAATGTTGTATCAATGAGTTTCTTTCTGGTAGTAAAATAATGATGTATCAAGAATATAGGTTGATGAAACTATCAGGAAACTTACCTGATGAGTTATTGTAACAAAAGGATTATATTACATAGTGACCATTCACATATGTTGTTGTGACTGTAAGTTCATTATCTTGGGTTCCTTGACCCATTTCTAGGTAATAATCATGGGCTTTTGGAAAGCTGCCTAATGCTATTGAGAAATAATTCTAGAGGGTCACACACTAAATGTTTTTAGTGGTCTCGATTAAATTCTATTTTAATCTAATTAATGGAATAAATATAATTCTCAAGATCAATAAATAATTTTATTCATGTGAAAATTATATCATAAATTATATAAATATTTATTCACTATATTTTGAATAAAATATATTTTTTTATGTTATTGAACATTTAATAAATATTTATTTACTATTTTAAAAATAGAAAATGAAAATTTAAGAGAATAAAATATATTATTCGTGTGTTCAATAAATGGAAGGGGAGTTTGAACGGGCCAAGACCATGTTCATTAATAAATTAATTATTTACATGTTAGTAAATAATGTTTATCCAGTTGGCACAATAAATAATAGTAATACTGTTATCAATATGTGTCAAGATATTTCATTTATGGCCTTGTTTTTTTACTGGTTGGTGGATGAAAAATAATGGTTGTATAATTTTTATTATGTTTTATGGGTTTTCTCTAATAGTTATAATACCATTTAATTGTTGTTTCACAATTAAATATTATAACTAAAACCTCATGTCGAGTAATAGGTAGGTACATCTATTGTGAAATACCCCCCATTGAATTTAGAATTATTGAGAATAAAATTTTCTCTATCAACTCCTCTCATCTCTCCATCTTAAGAAAGTGAGAATTTATGAAAGACTGGATAATGAGCGATCAATAATTATCAATGAAAGACATTCATTTTTTCATTCTCTCACCCAAAGAATGAGTGGAATTGTTTAAAACCATTAGAGAATATATGGATCACAATTTTAGGTATTCTTATTTGGATCCTCATGAGTGAAATGATGAAAATATGTGAGGGTAATTCTGGAAGATCAACAATCATCAAAGAAGATTGTACCAAAGTACCAAGTATTTAGTTTCATCAAAAATTAAAAAATTAATTGTAAACATGATTTGAATGATCCACTTTCTTGGATCCATAATTTTTCATCTATTTTTCTGAATCGTTTATTGCAATCCTTGGAAATTGTCGTTCATCATTGTATTGATCCCAGATTGGTCATCGATTACGTCAAAAGAAAAGATGGGTCCTCAAAACATCCATACTTCCAATAAGTACAAATCCTTTAGTTCTGTGGTGTGTTCTTATTACTAGTAGACCAATGTAACCACGACACCCTTGTTTCATATTCCTGGAAGGTGGAGATGACCACACATCAGATGTGGTTGAACTTGAGCCACCACTCTTGCCTCCATGAGTTCCCCATGAGGCGCCTCCTGTTTTATATATGTATCAATCATGGAATGTATCGGGTTGTTGATACCAAAATATTACGGTGTAATGAACCAAGATATTCCATTAGGGGTACTTACCAAGGGAATATGCCAGGGTAGGGACTTCCTCCTTGAGGTAGGCAGTTACCCTTTCTTAAGGATCCTCTTTTTCTTGAGATGATGGGATTTGATGTCCTTCTCATGATGGATTAGTTGGTTTAGTATCATGATTTTGTAGACTGATATCACCATACAGTACCTTTTACATCACAAGAGGGTAGATTTTATCTACATAAGGGTGAGTGGCATGTCCAAGCTGGTAGAGCGAGACCAGAGCATCATGGGCTAGGTGGAGTGACCACCCAGATTTTAAATCTCTTCATCGAGGATCATGGTTTATGAAAATCCAATTTTCCTATAGTAGTGGATCATTTCAGGGATGTCTATTCCAATGATTCTTATGGCATACCTTTTGACATAGAGATAGAGTTTTCAATTGAGATTGTTCCAAGAGTAGCTCCAGTGTCCATTCCTCCCAATAGGATGGAACCAATAGAGATTCAAGAACATAAGTGGTGGTTAGAGGATTTAAAGGCCAATAGTTCTGTGTGTCCTAGTACATCATCTTAGGGTTCTCCTAGGATTTTTTTCAAGAAGGCATCTTGAAATTTATATCCTTGTTTGGATTATAGACAGTTGAACCAGCTTATGATCATGAACCGTTACCCCCTTCCTCAAATCAATAACATATTCGACCATCTCCGTGGAGTAAAGGTATTATCCACGATTGACCAGAGATCGGGTTATCATCAGGTATGTGTTAGGCCATTATAAATTCGTTTTATATCTTTCTGTAGTCAGTATGGTCTGTATGATTACCTTTTTATTCTTTTTTGACTTATTAATTCACCTAACATATTCATGGATATGATGAATATGGTTTTCCACCCCCATTTGGACACTTTTTTAATAGTCACTGTCGATGAAAAATTTGGGTATTCTTGCACTCACAGAGACCATGAAAACCATCTTGAGATCATTCTATGTGCACTAAAAGAGCATCATATTTATTCCATGATTTCTAATTAGCATTTATTGATTGAAAAATTTCAGTTTTTAGGTCATATAATATCAAAATCATTAGTATCTATTGGCCCAGATAAGTTTAATGTTATAGTTACCTGGGAGTATCCCAAGAATGTGTTTGATATCATGAGATCTAAGGGATTGGTGGATATTATAGGTATTTTATACATGGATATTCTTGACTTCATTCACCTCTCACTATTATTATAAATAAGGGTGTCAATTATCTATGGTCAAAAGCATGTGAGAAACCATTTCAAGAGTTGTAAGGGAGGCTTGAATCGTTACCTATTCTGACTCTTCAAGAGCCAAGTATAGGTTATACCATCTTCTATGATTCATTTGTAATCGACCTAAGAGTTTTGATAACGTAGGATGAAAAATTTGTTCCATGCTGATATCATCATTTGAGGTCTCATGAGTGAAATTACCCAACACACAACCTTGAGCTAACAGTAGTTGTCCAAGACTTATGTTTCTAGAGACATTATCTTTTGGGTGAGCATGTTTTGGTGTACAAAGACCACAAGAGCATAAT
Organism: Viscum album; assembly: GCA_963277665.1. Classification (NCBI taxonomy): domain Eukaryota; kingdom Viridiplantae; phylum Streptophyta; class Magnoliopsida; order Santalales; family Viscaceae; genus Viscum; species Viscum album. Next base: position 1,016,112,866 of record OY728133.1, on the reverse strand, counting down.
ATATATCTTTTAATAGCAATAATTGAACCTTATATAGTGAATATGTGTCAATTATCTATAATCTATTGATTGATTATTCATATACTCCTGGTAATGGTAATGTAGTTACAGATGCACTGGGTCGGAAGACTCAAACACATGCTATACAGGAATCCAGTGATGAATGGAAGTTAATGGACTTTTTTTCTAATATGAATATGGTGTTTCATGACATTCATGAGTAGTCTTACCTCTTATCCTTGATATTTACCTCATACCTCCTTGAGAAGGTGAATAATAGACAATTTTTAGATCTGAAAGGCTTGGATCTCCATGAGAGTATATCCAGATATAATTTCCATCTTGATTGGTTTTTGGATAAAGAAGACATCGTAAATCTGTGTGGACATATTGGTGTTACTACAGATATGAGAGAGGATTTGATGAGAATGTATGATGCTTCTCCATGGGTATTTTATCCATGAATCTCCACAATGTATCGACATATGAGATGCTAGTATTGGTGGACAAGGATGAAACTCCAGATAGAAGGCTTTATCACAAGGTGTTCCACTTTTTAGTAGGTGAAGGTGGAGCACCAGATACCTTCAAGCTTACTACAACTTCTTCCAATCCAAAATGGAAATGGGAAGATATTACTATGAATATTGTAATCATCTTCCCTATAATACCAAGGGATAGAGATTCTATATGGGTAGTCATTGAACAACAAATATAATCATCCCATTTCATTCATAAGAGGGATATATTCTCGGTTGATGATATGGGAAGACTGTATATCCATGATATCATATGACTACACATGGTTCCTTATACTATCATTTCAAATTGGGATTCTCATTTCACTTCAGGGATATATAAGGGTTTTCTAATGGATATGGGAACACTGGTGCTTCTAATCATATCTTTTCACCTTCATACTGATTGACAATGAGAATAGACAATAAATTTTCTATGGGATAAGCTCTGAGAATGTGTCCCTGATTTTGGGGATTCTTGGAAAATCATATCCATCTCGGTGATTTCACATATAATAACATCTTCCAGGAGATAATTTAGATTCCTCTATTTGAGTCCTTATATGGTAGGACATGACATTCACCCATGTTCTTGCTAGAGATAGGTGAGGTAGACCTTCTAGGTCATCGTCTCATTAATGATACTTCAGAGCATGTTTATTTGTTCAGAAAGTGTATGAATATTTATCAATATAGAAAAAAACCTTATGTTGATCTCCAATTATGAACTCTATATTTCTCAGTCAACGATCATGTTTTCCTACCGGTATCACCCATGCTTGGTAAAAAATAGTTTAAAAACAAGGTATGTTATAGACTAATTGTATAGGGCCTTTTGTGATTCTAGAGAGAGTTAAGCTGGTATCCTATCAGTCGCTATTACCTCATAGGCACCATGACATGCACAATGTCATCCACATCTCACAGCTTCACTAGTATCATGAAGATCCATCTAATTTTTTGATCTCGATGATGTTGAGTTAGATGTTGATTATACCTTTGAGGAGTATCTTGTATGCATCATTGATTGGGGCACAAAGGCTCTATGGGGCCAGTATGTCCCTCTAGTATGAGTGTTATGTCATCATGGCTGGAAACAGGATGAGACTTGGGAGTAGGAATCCAGCATAGATGCTCAGTGGATAGACTTGTTCTCAAACATTGTTTCTCTTCCCTTGGAAGGTGAACTCGGTGACAAGTTCTTTTCATGGGGAAGACTGTAAGAACCTAGTTTTTTCAATCAGGTATAGATCCTTTAAATTTCATTCTAAATCATTACTTTTGACCTAATGTGGCTTCCTAATGAGTTAGAAAAGGTATCAGGGGTGCCTGGGGAAAGTTTAAAGCCAAAAACACAACTTCTGATGAAAAAATGGACACGTCACATGGTTAGTGCATGATTGGCATACAGTTTGGCTAACCATACATAGAGAGATTTTCAGACGTAACCATATAGCATGTTTTCTGAACAACCATTCAGACTAACCATGAAAATTCCCCTTTCTCCTAGGTTTACATGCATGGTTTTCACATGGTTTGTCAAACCATACTAACAAACCATGAACATGCTATTTTTCTGGGTAAATTTCTTTTTCCCTTAATGAGCTATTAAGTCCCCTACTTCTTACTATTATGAGTTCCAATTGGATTTACCTCCATGGATCATTGTTTTGATATTTTTGGAGGCCATGTCTTGGGATTGAAGGATCTCCTTCATCCAGGATCTGATCAAGCATTCATTCATCATGTTGGATGTACAATAGTAAGTAATCGAGTTCATTTAAACCTTTATCTCTCTCTCTTGATCCCTACCATGTAATCAAAGTGTGAGAATTTTTCCTATTTATTTATATATACACATATCTAAGAAAAATTGAGGGATTATAAAAGAGGAGATTTGTACAATCCTATGGTGGGTGGTCTATAACTCATCCCTCGGGTTTTTTGATTTTGGAATTGTTGTGTGGGGCCTAACGATATCATCAGGTGTCTTTTTTATAATTTATATTCCATACATATAATCAATATAACAATATGGATATTCTATTTCCATATATGTGGTTAATTTTTTCTGGTTACGATAGAAAATCCATCCATCCCATATAGGTTGTCATTCCATAATTGGGGTTTTTTAATATTTTACATGTTTTAGCCATTATTAGGGCAGGACAATGCTTGGACCTAAAAATGTAACCTTTTAAATATTAAATGGATTGAAAAATATTGTGAATTTTATAATGGGAAGTACCAGGCATTCTCACCACTTGACTCACCTATGGCATGTTATTCAGTTGATAATTAAATGTGAAATGGAAATTGTAAAGTATACTAAGTATATGACTTGGCGAGATTAATTGTGAATGATTAATAGGTTGCATGTCCATAGAACCTCCTATTACATTAAGGTATGGTAGCATAATTAACCTTCATTATTCAATTTTTATTAAAGGAATTAATTAAGGTTACATGCAACATAGATTTTTCACACTAATGAAAGGAAAGGCTTGTGCCAAAAGGGTTTATTGATTAATTATAACCTGATTAAAAGATTTCTTGCTACATGACCATATCATACTAATTAAAGGAAAGAAATGAAAAAAATGAAATATTACATTACTTCATAATTAAGTAGGAATGGACTGAATCAATGTCGCTTAGGATTCCAATCATGGAATTCCTTGAGCACTCAGTAACCCCATTCTGATTCAAGGATACTACTTGATTTGGTTGAGACCCACCTAGATCTTGATCCTTGTCTATTATTTGGATGCTCAGTATGACATTGTAGGACCCCTTTAATATCATTAAAAAATTATTTTATTACACTCCTAGGATCTAGGATTGATATTTAGGTTTTAGGTTTAAATCCCATTGGGCCTAGTCATTGCTTTTCCACAATTTACCTTGGATGAAAACCATGGAATCGGTAGGTGTATCATTATAAAATTAATTGGACTATTATCCTTGGATTACACTCTAACCCTATGCTAGGGTATAGTTATTACTGTGTTGTAACCCCTTGAGGTCAAGGTCACCTTGGTTATTACCTTGAGAGTTCACTATTAAATATCATTACCGGTTCCTTTGTTACAACTTGGAACCATTTCAATTGAAAACATGTGACTTATTTAAAAACAAGGGATAATCAAGTAAAGAATTATTTACATGTTAAAACTACATTCGAGGGCTAAAGAAGGTGTGTGGGTAATTATTTACATTATACTTCATTCCCATATATATATATGAATGCCTACACACTATGACATTTCCATTACATTGGATGGTTATAATATACACCATTGGTGGTGGCCCACTGATATTTATCACACACCCTATTCGGGTGTCGTTTTCTACTCGGAGTAGATTACAAGGGTGTAAGTGTTGACAAAGGGAAGAATATGGTGTCAAACACTTGATTGATTTCTGTTTAGTATAAAACCTGGTAGGAGATGACCGAGTCAAATCTCATGATTCTTGGGATAGTCTCTGATTTCTTTTATACTTATGTAGAAAATTTTCTTCCTACTATATGGTATCCATGTTTTCTAGTTTTCTAGTGATAGGAAATGTCATCAATTGTTTAATTAAATTACATTTGTTTCAGTTATTTTCATTTTTGTCTCTATTTTTTTTATTTTCCTTCCGTCACTTATATTGCTTCAACTATTTACCCCTATTTATAACCATCCACTATAGTAAACATTGGTAATATGCTAATAGTCTCCCCATTAACAAACCCTATTGTCGCACAGGTAGTCAGAAGCCTCTAGCCTTTGGGTAGATGCACTTGAGGCCATGCGGCCCACCGGGTTTGGGGAACCCATTAAATAGAATCTGGGTATGAGACACCCCAAACACCATATTAAATTTTAGGTAATTACCAACATTTTATATTTCTTGTTGATAATGGGGTTTTCGTTATTATTGATACATGAAATAGAAAGGGTTGGTATATTTTTCTAAAACAGAGGTATGAGAGATTCAACATTATCTACTCTTCACATTTAGTGGTGTATAGAGTGGGATATTTTTAAATCTATGTTTGTTTCATAGGGAAATGATAAAGATACCCCAATGTTGTGTAGAATCCTATTGGTCATAGATGAGTGGATCAAATGTTGGAATTATTATGGGAATAGTGAACCTATTTTGTAGATGGTGGTAGTAGAATTGGAGGTCCTCATGTGGATGGAATAAATAATGTCTTTTGGTTAACCCACATTTATTTTCATGGATGAATAATGTCATTGTTGGTAGTGTCCCACACCACATCATGTTGGTTTGGAAAAAATATATGATATATTTTTATTCTTTCTCTCTGGTGGATTTTATAGGAAGAAATTGTAATTTATCTTATCCTAAGATCATGGATAATATTTTAAACCACATTGTTCCTCTAAAAATTGAATTTTCTCTAGAAAATGATATTTTTGGAATATTGAGTTATTAAAATTTTTATTGAATATTTAAAATTTAATTAAAAAATATTTAGTATTTATGGAAATTCTTTCAGAATTAACTATTAAACTAAGCCTTATAATGAAATTTTATATGATAGGTTGAATCTATAATATTTGATTTTGAATGGGTGAGACATAGACTCATATTGGTCATAAATCCCATAACAATACAGGTTTTTATTTTCATTTCAATCTCATTTTTCCTTTATTTTCATTTTTCTTTTTCATTGAACTTATCCAATTGGTTTCTCATGTATGAGGATCAAACAATATTCGGTCCCACATGAAATAGATATAAGATAGATCATGAGAGGGGCGTTTATCACACGTGAGTATGATGATATTTAGTGTAGGCTGTGGCTTCTATATGTGGTGGATATGGAAAATTTCCTCAACATTATCAACAATCAAGTAGTCACTATTATTTATTAAATCTATAAATAACATTGGGGTATTTATAAATAATTTTAAATCATATTGGGGTAATAGCAGACACATTCAAGATTGATATTTTATATTTTTAGGTGATTCATTGGTTTCAGGGAGATCATAAGGGTATTTTGTATGGGAAACATTATCACATAGTGTGTACATCAAGAACACATGCCCGTTACTTATATTTTTTGGAGTTTAGTTGAAGATGTAGACTAAACAACATGTGTGTTTTCAAAACAACATGTTGGAGTGACTTGAAATATGGAAGATTTAATTAGAAAGATTACCTTTGTAGAGTAATATTTCCATGTGTGGTACAGTTCCAGAGCCTAAGTGTTTTACATGACCAGATATAGTATGGATTATACGGCCAGACCCCATATGGTGTTCATGAAAATTTTCATGGATGGTAACCCCATTTGGGGTATACATGTTTTACCAATAAGTCATGATTATTGAATTGTAAATAGCACACCATAAATGACTATGTTATATATAGAAACCAATGATTTTACTATTTAAATATTACAATATTTTAGATGATATTCCATTAAAAAAATTGATCAGTTCTAGTATCATAATGTTTTAGTGTTTTTGGAGACTAGATACATAAATATCTTCTTTCTGTATGTTCTTTATCGTCTCTCATAATTTATTTATCAAATAGTATCCTTCATGAAAAATCCTACATAAAACCATTATTCATAAATTGGAAATGGTAACCTAAGACTATGTGTTCTCATAATCTCACTAAGGGTAAACATTGGAGATATAATTTGATGATCATATAAAATAATGAGATAACAATAAGTAGCTCAAATCAAGATAATATAAAACATACCTAGTATGAAAATGATGATAAACATGCGTCATGAAATAAATTTCATCTTTCATCAATACATGAATTATAAGAATGAAGAATAATTATAAATTAATAATGGTCCAGAAGTTCATACTATAAGAATGAAAACATTTTATAAGAGTGTGGAAGCAACATTAGTATAGAAACCATTTCATATGTCATTATTTTCTACTGAGACCATAATATCATAGTGGATATATAATAAATAGAAGTTTCCCAAAACATAACATTTCAAGAATCAATAAAGGTTTCCCACACTGTATCAATAATATATTCTTACTTCCCACTATGGCTCAAGGACATCAACCCGCATCCCCTAATAATATCATGAGATATTAAGCGTTACCCAATTCAATGGAGGGATATATAATTCCAAGACCATCCATTATATAAGAAAACCATAAATATGTGTAAAAAAAGATCATAAAACATTAATCATATAATCAAAATATAATCCATGTAAAGCATATGGGTTTTATTTGACATTTTATAATTTCATAAAAACAGAACCTATGGAAAATAAATGGGTTTCATAAAATATTCATCATTTCATCATTTCATAAACACCTCATCCTGATAATCATAAAGAATACATATATATAATTAGAATGGTATAAATGGACCATATCCATAGTAAATTATAATTATCATCAAAATATTATTTCACTGATAGAAATACCTTTAAAATATTATTAGAATATTAAATGAGGAAAATTTACTATTCATTTTTGAATAAAAATTTTTATGTTTTAAAAGTCCTAAAATATTAATTAAAAAATTATCAATGGAAAAAACCATGGAAATATGTAATAAATGATTCAAATAAATGAATGGACATGACATATGGATATTTGTTTATATCCATGTATATTTAAAAAAATACCCCTTCACGTTTTGGATAAAAATTCAATATTACATCATTCATAGAAGAACAAGAAAAATCATTTGAAAAATATTTATTGAAATTAAAAAATTGGTAAATATTTATTTTCATAATATCTGCATTATAATAAAAATAATTCTTCAATAAATTCTTATGAATCAAATTACAACGAAGAAATAGATTCTCAGTAGAATAGTAGAACATAGTTGGATTTACAAGAAATAAATATTTTTGTCATATGAGTAAAAAAATGAGATGAAAAAGGGAAGCATGAAGTATATATAAAAAACAAATGTATAGGAACAATTAAATGTGTTTATCAGATACGATCATACAAATTCCTTAGTGTAAATTCATGCATTAACAATAAAGATTACAATAAGACTGAAACATAAATACATATCCTTGCATATTTTATTTCCTCATACAAAGCTTAAAATCCTATACAATAAATAATAATGTATTAAAAATGTATTAAATAAAATTAATCATTTATAACATACCACATGTACATTAATTATAACATCTTATCACTATTTTTGGTGACAATTGTTTATTAAAATCATTATTACAAGTGACAACCGTTTTGTCTCTCATTCTTACTTTGGTTATAATTTTCATGTTCTAGAATGTTGATCATGGTTCCATCATATTTAAAGTGTTAATAGTAACATAAGTATAATATATTTTAGTTAGAAATTTTAATTTTAATCAAAAAAAGACATTTATATAAAAATAAATTACACTGTTTTTAGAGAGGGTAGGCTTTACATAGGCATGAATAATGTTTTACTTTATGGGTAAATGGAATGAAAGATTGGTAAATATTAATTTAATTAACATATTTATTATTATTTAATATATAACATATATATTAATTATATATTTCTTTATTACCATCCATGCATAGAGGAAACACAAAATAAAGTATGTCTATTCACAGAGATGGTAGTCCACATGTATGCACGAGTGACGTTATCATTTTATAATAGATGGGATAGTAGTAAGATATATATGATATCATAATTATAGAAATATAATTATGTAATAACTGTCCTACATAACCATTTAACCCATCATAATAAACATTCAATAAATATACTTAAGGATGATGAATTGTAATAAAATTATTAGGATTTAGTCCACAGTTATGCATGAGCACTATTTTGACATCCATCATGATTGAGTATAGTGTATATCTTGGTGGAAACATAATCATAATAAAATTTAATTATATTTACTTTATTGAATAAATTATTTAATAAATATTACCACATATTGATTGGAGGTAGATAAAGAAATTATTTTAATGTGTTTGGGTAAGACCATTAAATCTTCTTTAGTAATCCATCATTATAACCTATCATAAGGACCCATGGAATATATTTTAAATAATATATAACCAACAAATTCATCGAGAAATTTGTGTAGAAGATAATTTAGAAGTGTTTGGTTCATATACATGGCTTAATATTGTGTAAAAAAATAGAGAAGAGGTGCCCTTTTATTATGGTGGGAACATAGACGCTGGGAATTAACAAATTAGATTAAAGAAATAATTATATCATTGTCAAGAAAAATTCTACCAAAAGGCCAAAAATTTGAAGAAAATTTTGATATGGTCCAAATATCATCATTCAATGAAATATATACATGATTTTATTTCATTTTAAATATTTCCATTTTGTTTAAACCCTTGTGAATAAAATTTAATAATAAATTTGGGAATGAGATTTTAATATTAATGGGTCATAATTTTTAACTATAAGGTTTCAATTAGATCGTAAATGAAAACATGTAAGAAATTTCACACCCATTTTCAATCAAATTTTCCTTGTGAATGTTTTTTATTATTTTTAAACAGTTTATTTAATTCTTATTATCATAAAATTAAATTGATGCCATTTGAAGAACTATTCAAACAATTTGAAATTGAACACAACATAAAAGAAACAGAATTTTAATATAATCCTTTAACATATATATCACAATATATATTTAACTATAATTTTTTAAAATAAAATAATTAAAAAAATTGTTATTATTTTTATATTTTTATATTTATTTTTTTATTTTTCAAATAATTGTATAAATACTCTCTCGACATTACTTTTAAAATTGATGTAATAATTATAAAACTAATCATTATAAATAATATACCATGTTAAAAAATTAATTATTATTTGAAATAATATTTTTTTAAATAATATAGCCTCTTTTTTATTATATAATTTTGGGGATATTATATTCAAAATAGGTAAATTTTGAATTTATTATATTATTTAATTAATATAAATGTTATAATGAAATAAATATAGCACTAGGTGGCCTTATATTCAAGAAATGGATGAAAATTAATGAAATTGACAAATAAAATATGATAAAGGAAACTGTTTGAATCAATTTCAATACTCATAACATTTTTTTTAGTCCTTATTAATCCATTTTAGCTTTACCATGGTAACAAATATTTAATATTGTTACTCTTTGTATGGAGAAAAATAAAAGGTGAATATTTATCAAATTTTCACCTCATGATTAAAAGTATTGAATATTTTTTAGATTTAATAAATTAATTTTGAGGAATTTAATTTAAAATTAAACCCCCAAAATTAAATGAAAGTAAGTTTTCAAGAGAGTCATGGTTTCTAAAATATAAATGTTTTCTTACAAAAATAAAACATCACATAAATAAAAATGACCTCGATAATATTATTCATAGTATAAATTAACTAATTAAAACTTTATAATTTTTTTTGATTAATATGAAAATGTTAAATTTTTTATGTGCGTAGTCTGATTTCAATAAAAATATTTATTTTTCACTAACTTAAAAATAATAGTTATTTTAATAAAATTCTAAAAAATACACTATATGATACCTTGTAAAATCTTTATTCAAAAATGAATTTCATTTTTTCAAATAAAGTTTATAAATATTTCATAAATTAGTTATATTATTTTCGAATTGGAATAAATTATGAAATAAATTATTTAAAATTTAATTTTAATTAATATAAGGGTTTTACTAAAATATATTTTATTCCTGTAAAACCATTATACATATTTTTATTTTCAAAACATATGTTTTCCTATTCATTCGACTAATTTAACTTCACGGTTATAAAATTATGTTTTATTTCATTTCATATAAACATGGGGTTATAGTATGTCATGTTATTAAATAAATAAACTTTATTAAAATATCTTTAATTATCATGGTGTTACATTATACCGCCCTTATAATTAATTTTCCATTTATATTTTATCAATTCGATACAAATAACTAAGGATAATTATTCCCCATTAAATTCAAATTTTCTCATGCTAGTTCCTCAAATTTATGGCTTGTTAAGAAATCATTGAATATATTAGTGGTCTTATATCACAGAACGTTCTTTGTATGATATAATATAATCCAATTGTTATTTCTAATAAGAGTTATATTTATCCCATATAATGACCTCTAAGATTTGTACATGTGAATGATAAGGAATTTTCATCTTCATGAGAGATTTGACGAACACATCATGAAATTTATAGTGATTCAGTTTACATACAAAATAATAATATATCATCCCAGTATTATAAATAATTTAAATGGTAACGATATATCGTTGTATGAACTACTCATTCATTCCAAATATCATTACATTATTATAAGGAATTATTTATAGTATTATATTTTATTCTTCCATGAACTTTATATCCTACAGATTATAGTCAGCATAACTTTTCTATCAACTCTAATTTTCCATTATATAGTTCTGAATAGAAAAATATGTTTCTATTATATCACCATTTAGCTCATGTCGCAATATATTCAATCCTCCAACATCATCCCAACACATTGTAGTTATGCACTTCTTACCATATTGTTCTTCTTATAGATCCATCTGAATTTCCAAGTGAAATATCTTGTTATATGAAAAATATAATTGATTAATCTATTGATCCCAAAAATATTTTAGATCTTGAGAATAGGTCTTCAATATATCATCCATGGTTTGAAAAATTATTTCAAATATACCATCTATATGATGATGAAAATAAATTATGAGACACAACTATGAATTAAGATCATATTAAATACATCCACAAAAATGACTCAGTAAACCTCATCTCCCTATCAGAAATAATATAATTTGGTAGTTCATGAAATCATACAACATCCTTAATGTATAAACTGAAAAACTAATCAAGAAATTAATATTATCTGATGGAAATTAAGTGTACTAAATTTATAAAGTGATTAGATATAACCCAAATAGAATTGTTCCATTTTTAATTTTATGGTCATTCAACTTTGAAAACCGTGGTAATATTTTCCCATTTAATTTTGGTGTATGTATTTGTTATAAAACCCCCTTGTACGTCTATATCTTGGCCTTAACATGTTGACATAACCAACATCATGCTTTATAATCTAAAAAATCATTATCATGTTTTTCCACTATAAATACTCATTCAGATCATTATAAATATCCATACATCAATAATGAATTGAAAATAATGTTCTATGAGCTTCATATAATAGTTCCATATTCTATTATTGTATTGATGGGACACTAAATATGTTCATGAACTATACCATTCCTTACTAATCATGATTTAATTTAGGAAATTTTTTATCCTTCTTTTATAGTTCCACATCATTATTAAACATCTCTTTAATCCCCACATGGATAGGTTGTTGGAACTTTTCTAAGAAATAAATTATATATAATCATTCATCAATATTTTATTTTCCATATTCTATAAATCAATATGTATTGGATTCCCTTTCAACCCACGTCACAAATAAACTATTATGGACCTTCTAACTCAAACAATCTTCTAATTTATTATCCATCCTAGTGTGGTAATTTATTTATCTGTCATTATATGTAATCACATTCAACCATCTCCCTTAGTGAATATTCTACTCATTTGGTGGGAATATACACTTAAAATATTTATGATCCATATATATGTCACAACTTTCTCCATAAAGATAATTCCACAGAATATTCAATGAAAAAATTAATACTTTCATCTAAAAATAATTAGTTGGGTAATTTTTTCTTGGATTATAATTTGGAGGGAGGAATATGAAATCCTCATATCATTCAAGCTAGTGAAGTATATAATCCACTTATTTGAAGCATCTCTATATATAAAAAACACTTCTACACTATAGGAAAGTTTGGGCATATGTTAACACACAAAAATCACAATAGTTTCATAAATTTATCAACTCATTAGTTTATCAATAATAACAATACACTCTTCAGGATCCACTCAGAAATTTGTATAGATAGTTATAATAAATATTTAAAAACAAGTTTCTAGTATCCAAATAGCCCTTGAAAAATATGGATTTTAGTTACTATGGTTACCCTATGATATTTATTAATACCTTATGTATTTGAAGGATCTACTAATATTCCCTAAAATGAAGTTATATGAGCATGCAAGAATCATTATTAATCCCATATTTTTACTTTTTAAATATTCAATATAAATTTTTCTTCTTCTGGTCATCATCACAATTCTAAAATGATAATCATTCTATTCCCTACACATTCAATATACATGAGTTTAATACATAGATATTGCCGAATGTAGATACAGTTAACTAATAATGATTCTATTCATTAAAACTATGATGATAGTGGTATTAGTAGTATGACCATTTGGAATCACAATGAATAAATTGTATCTATACATTATATAAAATCTTATCATGGGTATATCCTACTTCTCGACCCTCGATTAAATGTATTTAAAATATGTATTAATCCTGAAAATGTATTCCCCTAAATGTAGTTGATCAAATATGTCATTAATATAGGGCAGATGACACTTGACCATAATGGTGATAGTGATGAGTTCATGATAAATAATTTAAACAAAAAAATTCCATATTTATTCTTAATGAAAAGAATATGTGAACCTCGTGATGATGAGAGTAGAAAAATTAATACCATATAAAGATTCTCAAGGTTTCTTATTTAGTTCATGCACCTATATAGGATCAATTCTATAAGGAGTAATTGAAATAGGTGTATCTCCATCTATGATTCTTATTTCAAAATAAAGTTCACATTTTAGAAGACAATTAGAAAATTTATTTATAAAACCAATTATAAAATCCATTATAATAAATTCATACTCAATGATTATTTTCTCTCAAACCATCTTTGATAAATACCCTTTGTGGATAGGAAATATTACTAACAAGACATATATAGTTTCTATTTAATGTTTATATTTATCATTAGACTGATAAACTATTATTGGTTTATTTTTAATATGAAATTTTGATTCCCTTATTTTGTAATTGTTATATGGTTTATAAAAATATATCTACTCCATGCATAAAATAACATCAATTTTTTCTAATGATGTAATAATAATATTTTCATGAATCACTTTTTCATAAACATCAATTGGAGAGGAACTATAGACATGAGATACGACCATCACACCAATATGAGTTATTAATTCTTACCCAATATCTAATCATTGAAGTAGTAATTTGATACCCATTGAAATTTAATTTTATATAAATGAGTGGGATGATCTATAGTAAAATAATAAATTGTTTATTCTATAGTGTATGTTATGATTTCCATTGACCATATAATTCTTGTATCCACTTTCTCAGTTGTGATCAAATGATATTTACCATTTTCATTAGGTTTACATGTTTTTTCGATGTTGATCATAAAAATAATATAAAAATTTATCTTTCATATTCATAATTCCCATATTCATTTAATATAAAGAAATGGATCATCGTTGGTGCATTAGTTGGAATCTTTATTTCTATCACTTTATCAACTATTATCTTTATCTCTATTTGATATTCATAGTCACGATGGACATAATTTTCCCATATATTAAACGACGTAGTTCCATTTATGTAATTATATAGATATTTCATTACATATTATTGTCATGAAGATGGATGATTTTTCTTTCCCAAAAATTATTTATTTTTGTTTTCATGATACACAATATTTTTATTTTATCTGAACCATGAAAATTGTGTGAATCTCCATTTTTCATTTCAAAATTGAGCTCACGTTGAATTTTTTCATTATAGAAACTAAAGTAACATATTATATATTTTCTTAAATCTGGTTTCAAAAAAACTAGTAATCAATATATTTTTCATTAATTACTAATTATTATACTAAATTCATAACATAAAAGTCTTGTAAAATTTACATAGTATGTATCAATGTATTCATCTTCCATCCGATAGAGATCACAAAATTCCTTCCCCATTTTAATACATAAAATAAAAGGGAATTAGATTCTAAAATATATCCTCTTAAACTCCCCCATGGTATGGAATAAATATTTTCGATTACCTCATATATTAAATTACATTAAAAAATTGCTCTATTTAACTTTCCAAGTGATAAACTTATTGGATAATTTTTTCATGTATTATGAACTAAAGAACAAAAAATAATTTTTTAATGGTACTAATCCATTTCATTTAAAACAGTGGATTAGATGATCCACTAATTTAATGTGGATTTATCCTCATGAATGACTCAATATTACATTGTTCCCTCCTTTTATTTTTAATAATATCATAATTATTCATCGTCTCAGAAAGTTACATGATCATAAAATCCTGATTCAATATTCAAGTTATGATAGAATTTGTTTTCTTTTATGGAAATTCATTTCATATCCAATAACATTTGTTGTTAGAGCATTGTCTTATATATATATATATATATATATATATTGAATAAAACAAAAAAAATGTGATATCATTAATATATAATAATCATATTGATCTATAATATAAGCATGAGATATACATCAAAGGAATTATAAATCAGGACACTTTTTTCTCTAGCTATAGAAACATTGGCTTAATCCTTATTATCCTATAATTATATTTGTCCCTAAGTTATCACAAAAATTCACTAACCTAATATCCAATTATTGAGAATATCACACTCTGATAGAAACTATAGTGACCCAATATTTTCATAGATAAATGTTACATAATTTTAGAAGAGTATTAAATACATAAAATGTTTTCCTACACCTGAACCATAAAGGTTTAGTTCCATTATGTTATAGATAAAAATATATTATTTAGGTATATTCTTCATAATCTCTCATAATATCCATACCACATTATACCCTTCTCAATATACACTTTTGAATGAAATTATTTATAAATCGGGAAATGAAAACATATGAATGTTTGATCTCATATTCCCTATAATGGTAAAAATGTGAGATATTAATCACTGTTAATAAAAAATCATAAAAAAAGAATATGAGGGTGATATTATGACCATAAATTATAAAGTTACTAAAAAATATTTCATATATTATAAACATGACTTCTGATATAATGAATTATCAGTTCAAAATAGATGAATCATAAAAGTGAGTAATCATCAAAAATCAATAATAGAACATAAGTTGAGACCATAATCATGAAAACAATTCATTAGTGTGTGAAAACACCATAGTTATTAAAACAATTTAATATGTCATGGTTGGATACTCAGAAAATCATGACATATTTCATTTTTAATTGAGATTATTTTCTTATATCACTATGGATCAAGCATCATCACTTACATCACATACTGGATCTATCATATCTAAATTCACCCCATAGTGGAACAATAACCTAAAAATTCATCCCTTAATTTTCTTAATAGATATAAAACATCTCCCATTAAATTTAAGGTATATAATTTTGGTCCCTTGTATCACAGAATAAAAAACATTCGCATGTGTGCCACAATGTTATAAATTATTCATCATAATATAACCAGTGGAAAGATGAATAATTCTATAGAAATTTCAATATTACATCACATTGTATCCCAGGGAAAATAAATATTTATCGTAAACATTTCATCACAACTTACAACACAAAAAATAAATGGGTTTGTAAAAATATCATCGGCCTAATAATAAACCATATAGATAATGAATAAAAATATTTTAACTGGATCATATCCCATGTATTCCATAATTAACATCAACATATGTTATCATTGGTGATTATTACATTAAAATTTTTATGAAATATTTTATATTTAAAATCCTATTTTCATTTTGAGATTACTTTTATAAAATATAAATTTTTTAACCTATATAATGAAATACACTTTCATTAAAAAAATAGATGATAAAATTTAATGGATGATTTATTTATTATACTGTTCATGAATGTAGGCAATTCAAATTATGTCATGTAAGATAAATCAATGTATCCATTCATATTTTTCATAATAATTCAAAATAAATTTTTTTCAAAAATAAAAATAATATTCCTATAAATCAAATTATATAGAAAGTCGTGAATGGGTTAAATGAATTTTAAAAATAATTTTACAATATTTAAAAACATTTTTTTATTTTTTTTCACTACCCATCCCACGGGACCCATGTCGTTACTACACCAAGTCCACCTCCCAAAGGCTAGTGGTATCCAACTAACACTGAAGGCATCAACCTGCATGTGAGAGGCATTTTCCAGAGTACATGTTTGCACACACATTCCCAACCAAGTCCCACACACTAAAAATGAAACAAGTATCACTAAAATATATTTGAGTACAAGTAAAACTTTTACAAGTGGTCTATAATACAAACCCAACAAAAGAATTTAAAATAGAAAAGTACAAAAAGGAAACACATATGGTCGTCCGCGGAAAACCCCACCTGATTGTGAGAGTAGTGTAGCTACTAGAAGTAGAAGAAGAATGTCTTATCCACATGATCCTACTAGTCCACACTTGGTCCTAGGCCACCAATTCCACCATTGTATTGTCCATATATCCCATCTCCCTGAGCACCTCTGGGTCCCTATCCACCAAAGTATCATTCAAAATGATGATCGCCTACATGGGACACGACACAAGTGGGTAGAGCCCGTGTAGGGGTGAGTAACGCGATTATGAGTAGGGACCCCAAAAAATGGAAATACCACACATAAATATTCAAAGTAAAGCATGAAGCACAAGACAGCTCACAACATATATACATTTAGGGTAGTTATAGTAGAATAACCCATCACATCATCAAACTCGTCAGTTGTTGGAGAAATCCTCCTCTATCGCATACGGTGGGCCGGTCGGGTCACACAAAAGTTTTTTCACACTAACCGCGGATAGTTCTGTTACTCATATCTAATTATTATCATGGGTATGTTGGTCCACATAGAGTCGATCACCACTGTGGGCTTTCCAGGTCACACCTAACCGCTTCCCACATTTTACATACTGAGATACTCCTCATGTTGAATATCATGGGTATTTCAGGTCACACAGAGTCACTCCCCACTATGGTACAACTACCTCACATGGATCTGCTTCCCACTGGGCCATTGTTGTGTAACAAAGAGTCGATAGTCATCAGTCTTCATGTCTCATCCAACAGTAGGGTTCCGTATGTAGCGCGCTTGGGAGAACTGCTCCTCAATCCATCTATTGCATTTCAATTTTGATGAATGAATCCATAGGGCATTCCAAAATATCTGCCTCATCAGGAGGGTACCAAGGCCACAAACGGCTCATCATTCAGACACACGATTATCAAGATAAAGGCATTTTAGTAAATATGGGTCTGTTGGGTCTGGGGCCAGTCCGACCTAGTCCGACCGATCACACCAACTCAGCATGGGGGTCCCAGATACCCTATATTAATTCAACAGACGCAACCTGACCAGGTTTGGGTCAAGTTCGGTCTAGTCTAGCATGGCCAGTGGGTCAGGCCCAATGGACCTTGATGGGCCCGAACCGATTTCGCCAAGGGTTCAACCCACTAGGTCGCTCAATGGCCCGGTCTAGTCCGACTCTGTTCGAATGGTGTGGGTATGGCATGTCGGTGTGGGTGTAGCCTGCTGGGTACAGGTCTGGACTCTCAGCATGAACCCAACCCACCTGTGCGGATCAGGCTCGCCGACGTGGGTCTAGCCCTCTGGCTTGAGGAGCAGTCCGCCAACCCGAAGCCCAGCCGCATGGGAGGCCATTAGTGCATCATCCAGCTGGGATGTAGTTTGCCACTATGTCTGACTTGAGCTACCTTACCGATGCACTGGGTCCCCTGCCGTGGTCGAGGGACCACGGCTAGCCAACCGGCCGGATTTCCCTAACAAGGGACATCCCTCCACGTAGTGCCAGGCGGGCTCCGCTTCTCTCTTTTGCTAATGAGGCCTCCTACCGCAGTGGACCACTATCCCTGCCACTAGATCCACCACTATGGAAGATTGTTTTGCGAACCACCGGGCATGCTCCAGTGGTCCGTTCTTCGCGCCTCCTATGCCTGCACTCTCCTGAGAACGTCCACTTCACCGAAAAAGTCCCATAATCATCTTTCTACCGCATTGAGGATGTGTCCACAAATAACTCACATAGTAGTGGTTCTCGGCCCTTGTTTCTACGAACCCACACCATCCATGTTAGAGGTTTAATGTAGGGAATGGTTTGGAGGGTTTTAGTTTAATCAAGACAAGTTATGTTTGAATCCTTGATTATGAAAATCCCAAAAAAATTACTCTCCCACATAAACACATGATTTTCAGATCAACTTGTTTGTGGTTTGATCTGCATTTATCATTTCTATAAAATAATGGGGAATAAAATTAAATAAAATAACCCCTACCTCTTTTACATTCGATGTCGCCACATTTCGTCCTCAAGGTTTTAAGACGTCAATGTCAATCATCAATTTCGGCTCTGTTCTTCGAGGTGCATCAAGGATGTTTGACATTCGTCGGAGTTTTTATATCACTGTTATAGAGGAATATTTTCATAGGTTTGTTAGAAAACACTCACAGTTTAACTCTTCGTTCCACCAACCCGACAGTCAAAATAAAAGGAAAACACGTTGCAGTGTTTCTATTATGTTCCAACATCGTGTCATTATGTTTTTCATTAATGAAAGAGTGTTACTATTATGCATCATTAAATCATTGTTACACTATGAGTTAATGAGCCATTAATGTGCCACATCAATTCACTTCTTTTTTTCCCCACAACGTCACCATCCTCCGCTCAACAGATAGGAAAAAATAACTTTTTAAAGTTATTTAATTATTTTTTGAAATGTCCAAAAATTATCGTTTCTGTTCATCCCTGGCCAACTATAGTGATGTATTTTCTAGGAAAGTCCCGACATTCTTAATTTAATAGTGCCCTTAGATTTTCAATTTGAGCATTGGTTCAAAAGTTATAAAAACCTGCTCGAACGTTTACTTAAGTAAACTAAAAAAAGTTTAAAATTCTATTTCGGGCTCATCGGG
This sequence comes from Viscum album, assembly GCA_963277665.1. NCBI lineage: Eukaryota > Viridiplantae > Streptophyta > Magnoliopsida > Santalales > Viscaceae > Viscum > Viscum album. The sequence goes on along the minus strand of OY728133.1, from coordinate 1,016,093,425 downwards.
CCTTAGAATCAAGTGCCTTCAAAGAATGTGGTCTCAGAATAATTATATATAATTAAAAAATTAAACCGGATATCCAAGGAATTACATTCTCTCCATAGTTGGTCTTTACATCCTCAAAATCCAAAAAAATAATCAAACAACTGTGGTTACTAAGCACAAATCTGAGCCTCTCACTCCCACGTGCTCTCCTAGAGATTCCCATACTAGCACCAATCTTTATCGAAAGAAACTGAATACCCACATAGGACCCACTCCTTTCAATCCTCTATCTCCACTAAAAACTATGAAAACATCACCCCATCAACAATTTCCAGCTCACCCCAGTCAATGATGTGCGAAGGATCATGCATGTACCTCCTCAGCTGCGACACATGGAAAACATGACACACCCCATGCATTTGTGGGGGAAGTGCTATGTGGTAATCCACCTCACCAACATTTCTCAGGATCTGAAAAGGTCTGATTAACCTCAGAGATAGCTTTCTACCCTGGAAAAATCTCCATAATCCTCATATGGGTGAATCCCGAACGAACACATAATCTCCCTCCTCAAAATTCTTGGGTGTCCGTCTCCAGTAGAAATTAGACTTCTTTCTGCTATGTGCAATCCTAATCTACTAATAGATCATATGAACCCTCTCGATGGTATCTTGTACCAACTACATACCCATGAGTGTCAACTACCTTGGATCTGCCCAGCATAGGGGTGATCTGTATGTCCACCCGTATGAGGCCTCAAACTGTGTCATTCCAATGGTGGAGTGATAGTTTTTGTTGTATGAAAACTCCACCAGTGGCAGGTGATCCTCCCAACTGCGAACAAAATCTAGGACACAAGCATGTAGCATGTCTTCTAAGGTCTATATGGTCTGTTCTGTCTGACCATCACTCTGGGATGAAAAGTTGTGCTCAGCTGCATCCCGGACGCCTCCAGTAATCCCCTAAACGGCTAGGACGTAAAATGTGTGTCACGATCTGAGATGATCGTAAAATGAACCCCATGAATCCGCACTATATTATGGACATAGATGCCTCACATGCCCTCTACCGGTCTCTACATTTAAATTGGGAGGAAGTAAGATGATATGGTGATTCTGTCAATGATCACCCAAATAGAGTCATAGCCCCTGGATGTACGTGGTAACCCGTCACAAAGTCCATCACGATACCATCCCATTTCCCCTCTGGTACCTCTAGTGTATGGGCCAAGCCTGCTAGAACCTAATTCTTACCATCACTTGCTAATAAGTGAGACATCATGAAACGAACTCGAAAACTGCTTTCTTCATCCCTAGTCACCAGTATTGATGTCGGAGGTCCTGGTTCATATTCATCACTCAAAGATATACCACCAAAGAGGATTTATTGAACTCCCTCAATACATCCTCTTGCAACATCACAGGCACTATAGTTCACCCTCTTAAAAGGATGATGTCTCCCCACCTATTGAAATTCCATCAGGAGATCATCCTTAGGATAACTGAGCACATCGGGCCTCACAATCAACATCCACTAGATGTGCCTCCCTGAACCGTTGTAAGAGTGGGGGAGTAAAAGACATCAACTTAAGGTATGTAACTCCACCATCATCCACCAAGGATATCTACAACATGGAAAACAGCTCAGTCGCCTCACTCTGCAGCTGCAAACAGGTCCTCTTGCTGAGTGTGTCTTCGACCACATTCCCCCTCCCTAAGTATAGACTATATCAAAGTAATAGTCCTAGAGGAACTTTATCCACCACCGTTATCTCATGTTCAGGTCCTTATGAGAGAAGATATACCTAAAACTCTTGTGGTAGGAGAAAACAATAAATTGGTCACCGATCGTGTAGTGCTGCCACATCTTCAAGGAAAAGACCACTGCTACTAACTCCCAGTCACGGGTTTCATAGTTCTGCTCATGTTGTCTCAACTATCATGAGTCGTAAGCAATCAATGATGGCTCTTAAATCAGGACACAACCCAGTATTTTCTCTGATGCTTCGTAGTAAACTACATACCCAACACCCTCCTCTGGTAGTCTCAAGATGGGAGCACTAGTCAGTATCCATCTCAGCTCTTGGAACCTATGCTGACATTTCTTTTTCCACATGAAGGGATTCCCCTTCTATTTCAATGCCGATAAGGGTGCTGCCACTCTGGAAAAGGTAGGAAAAAATCTCTGATTGTAACCAGCCATCCCCAAGAAGCTCTGCACCTCATTCACACTTCTGGGTGGCTCCCAAGAATGCATTGCATCTATCTTCACCGGATCTACTATAACTCCAACCTTTGAGATGATGTGTCCCATAAAGTGGACCTACCATATCCAAAACTGACACTTCGAGAGCTTACCAAAAAGATGGTTCTCTCATAGTGTATCCAAGAATATCCACTGGTATGTATCATACTCTTCCTCTAATTCCAAGTACACCAATATGTCATCAATGAAGACCACAACAAACCAGTCAATGTAAGTCTGGAAGATCCTATTCATGATTCCCATGAACACTTCTGGGGTGTTGGTCATGCCAAAATGAATGACCAAGAACTCATAGTAGATTATCGGCACCTATTGGCTGTCTTCAGTACATCCTCATCCCATACCTGAAGCTAGTGACAACCTAATATGAGGTTTACCTTCAAGAACCACCGTTCTCCATTCACTTGGTTGAAGAGGTCATTTATCCTTAGAAGTGGATACTTGTTCTTCATAGTCACCTGGTTCAGCCATCGTATGTCTATGCACAACCTAAATCTCTCATCAGCCTTCTCAGAAAAAAGCCATGGGGCTACCCATGGTGAAACGCTGGGCCTTACGAACCCCTTCTCATGCAATCCTCTAGTTGTACCCTCAGCTTGTAAAGCTCTGTGGGAGCCATTTGATATGTCAGTGTAGATATCAATTCCATCTCGTGTTAAAGATCGATGTAAATGTATACAACCATATGATGAGGTAGTCTTGGAACATCCTCTGGAAAAAAATGTCCTCAAACTCGTCCACCGCTACCAAAAAGCAAGGACTCCACTCATTAACTACATGGAGGGTGAGGCTATCCAACTAGTGAGTGATTGACCGCACCATCCTCAAAGAAAGTTAGACCTATACTTCAAGGGATTCCTTCTCGCCGGTGAAGTAAAACATGGTCTCATCTCTGTGGAAAAACCACACTGTATTCCTAAAATAGTCAATCCGGGAATGGACTGTGGATAACCAGTTCATACCCAAGATGATTTCCTAAGGTCTCGACACTACTACTATGAGATTCCAATTTAAGATATCACCTCCTAGAGTGAGATCACACTGACAACACTAATGTGTAATCATAAAACCCCATCCCATAAGAGTATTTATCCATAAGGATCGAGCTAATGGATCCAACAGACTCTCTCATCTCTGAACGAGATTCGTGTACAAGGAGTGACTAGCACCACTGTCTATAAGAACTAAAACAAGGGTGGAGAAGACATAGATTGTACCTCGGATCATCTCAATAGTGTCGTGGTCATAACCCTCCCTTTCGTAAAGTTATGCTTGCACCTTTTCTCCTGCTCTTTGATGTCGGGGTGGACAACCTGGGGGTGGTGGCGGTAACACCTCAAATCATCACCTGCTACCTGCTACTCAGCCTACTCCCATTCCACGTATTCCGCCTTATGGAACACCTCGCTCGAACCACTACCTCTTCCTCGGCATCCCCTTGACCATCTACAGGTTATCTTTATGGTGGATTAGACAGTCACGAGCCATGTGTCCATTCCCACTGCACGTGAAGCACTGCCTGTCTCCCTGCCAACTCTCTCCAGACTGGGATCCCAGCACTGTCGACCATAAGTCGTGGGGTGATATTATGAAAAACCTAGCCCACTTGGGCCCTTGTGTCTGTTACCTGTTGCCTGCTGAAGACTCCGCCACCTAGTTTGTATCGGTAGCTCTAATTGTGTGTGTCTGCTCCGCCACGAAGCTCTATACCATAAGGTCTTATTCCATCACCACATCATGAGTAAGAGTGCTAAGAGACAATACTGATGCCCTGAAATTCCACATGAGTCCTTGTTAAATGGCTTGATCCTTGAATAAAATGTCTCACAAAATAGTTTTTGAGTAATTATATAGCTCAGTGAACCACACTGATTAATCAACCACTATCATTATGCCTTACTGTAGGTGAAGCAGCTTCAGAATGCACATAGAAAACAAGGTCACAGGGAAAAACTCCTCTCGGAAAAGCCTCTTGAAGTCTACCTAGGTGAGGGTTGCATCATCGTGCATCTGGGTGGTCATGTTTTACCATCTCCTTATAGATCCCTATAGAAGGCACATTGCTACGATGGCCATATATTCAGGTGGTGTCATCACTAAATGGACGACCCGCGTCACTTCATATAGCCCGTCCTTAGTGACATGAGGATCTGTCTCTCCCCTAAACCTAGAATTTTAATGTTTATAAAACACATGCAAGGCACTGATTCTGCGCACATCCTCTACTGGAACAGCTGGAAATAAATGCTGAACATCGGGTGGTGGTATCACTGATGCACTACATAGTGGGGATATCTCTATAACAGGTCCCTAAACAGACTCCTTGTCTCTAGGGGGTGTCCTTATGACATCGTAACAGGATCCTGGCTAGTCATCCATGTGGAGGAAACATGAGGTAGATCAATATTTACCATAGTTAGAAGGTTATTCCTTATGAGATTAATTTTTTTCAAAATAACATATGGAGGCACTTTTGAAACCAGTGTTTTCATGTATAGAGACGAAAATCAGAATTTATGGTCTTGTTGTATGGATTCGTCGGCTACCACACCAACATTGGACTCCCCAATTCTGGAAGTCAGACTTGAAACACTTAACATTGTTTCCAAAAAAACAGAATCTTGGTATTTTTGGAAAGACCGACTAACCTCTGATATAAATGTTTCACAACCCATCCCCCTGGGGCTCGTGTTGTGACTACACCAATCCCACCTCCCGATGGCCAAGGGCTGGAATCGAGCGTCGAAGGCTTCAACCTGCAAGTGGGAGGCATTTTCATTAGTACATTTACACACACACGCACCCAAACAAGTCCCACACACTAGAAGGAAACTAGTATCACTAAAACAGAGCTAAGTACAAGTACAACTAATAAAATTTGATCAAAATAAAAACCCAGTAAAATAATTCAAAACATCAAATTACAAAAGCGAAACTCTAATGGTCATCCACAAAAAACCTCACCTGAACATTAGAGTAGTGTATCTATTGGAAGTCTAAGTAGAACTTCTTGTCCGCACAATCCTACATGGGTTTGCCTGGTCTTAGGCCACCATGTCCACCATCATAGCATTGGTTGTTCTTGTCTCCCGGATCACCTTTGGGTCATGTTCCACTAAAGTCTTTGTCGAAATTCTAATCACATACACGGAACACGACATGAATCGGTGGAGCGCATGTAGGGGTTAGTAACACAATACATAGTAGGGACCCAAAAAAATTAAAGGTCAGACAACAATATTCAAAGTAAATCATGAATCACAAGACAGCTCACATCAGGTATACATTAGGGTAGTCATAGAAGAATAACCAGTCACATCATCGAACTACTCGACTAATGGAGAACTTCTCCCCTATCAAGTATATTGGGAATGTTGGGTCATATAGAACTGCTTCTCACTATCCTTGGACTGTTGTGGTACTCATCCCTAATGAGTATCGTGTGTATGGTGGGTCACATAGAGACGCTCCCCATTGTGTGCCTATCGGGTCACACAGAGTGGCTTCCCACTATGTCCATACTAAGATTCTTTTCTAGACAAGTATCGTGGGTCTTTCGGTTCACATAGATCCACCCCCTACTATGGGCCTACCAGGTCATATAGAGCCACTTCCCATTGTTCCGTCATCAAGTCACAAAGAGTCGATAGTCAGCAGTCTTCACATCTCACCGAACCACAGGGATCCGTGCATAGAGTGTTTGGGAGAACCGATCCTCAAGCCATATGTCACGTATAAATTTCTTTGAAAGCCTCCTCAGGGAAAGAGAAAAGATCAGCCTCTTCAACAGGATCCCAAATCCATAAAAATCTAGACAATCAGACATGCATTTTTCAAGATATGGGTGTTTTAGTAAACAAGGGGCTGGTTACATTTGGGCTAAGTTTGACCCAATCAGACAAACCCGACCAACCTGGCTCGAAGGTCCCACATACCACAGTTGAATTTGACAAACTTGACCTGACCCAATTTGGATCTGGGTCAGTCTTTTCGGGTCGGGCTAGTGGGTCATGCCTAATGGGCTTTGCTGGACATGACCTGGTTTGGCAGAAGGCCCAGCCTGCCAGGTCGCCCGGTGACACGGTCTTGTCTGGCTTGGCCCGATGGGTGTGGGTCTGGCCTTCCATGTGCATTTAGCCCTCTTGGTGAGTGTTCGACCTACTGGCTGGTGGTGTGGCATTCCGGCTCGAAGCCTGACTGCTTGGGTGGCTGATGGTGCACCGTCTATCCGAGACATGGTTCACTGCCACGTCCAACCTCAACTCCTCCATAGACGCGCGAGGACCACCTGACACAGTTGAGGGACCACAACTCTCCAGCCACACGGACTTCCCAGACACCAGACGTACATAGAGGTGGCGCCATGCGGGCGCCGCATCTCCTCGATGCCACTGCGGCACACCGACGAGTGTGTCTCCACCTCTACTCGTGTCTTCCACTAATGTGCTGATAGATTGTTTGAAGGAATACCAGATGCACTTCGGTGGTCCGTTCTTCATGCCTGTTGTTCATGCGCTCCCCAGGGAAAGTCCTATTCACCACAATGTTTCTGGAATCATCTTGCCACTACTTTGTGGGTGTGACCACAAAGAACGCACATGGAAGAGGTTCTCGGGACATGTTGTGTCTGTCCACACCCTCCGCATTAGAGGTTTAATACATGGAAAGGTATGGGGGTTTTAGTTCAATCAAGACAACTGATTTTTGAATATTGGATAGAGAAAATCCCAAAATAATTACCCTCCTACATAAACACAAAATTTGCAGATCAACCTATTCGTGGATTGATCTACACTCATCATTTTTAGAAAAAGAAGAAAAAGAAGTTTAAATAAAATAAATTCTACCTCTTTGACATTATATTCCAAAGGGTTTCTCCCTAAGGTTTCAAAATGTTGATGTCTCCCATCGCTTCCGCCTCTGTTCTTCGAGATGTGTCGAAGATATTTGACGTTCATCAGCATTTTTGCATTATTTGTTAGAGAGTAGGTTCACTAAAGGTTCATCAGAGAATCATTGCATTTTAATTCCTCATTCCACCAACACATCAAAAAAAATAAATGGAAAACATGTTTCATCATTTCTAATACGCTGCAATGTTGCGTCGTTATGCTATTTCATTTAAGAAACAGTGTCATTGTTACGTGTCATTAAAGAATCATTATGTGGTGAGTTAATGATCCATTAATGAGCCTCGTCAATGTGCCTCATCATTGCGTTCTCCTCTCAATGTATGAGAAAATAAAATAATATAACATTTTAATGTAATTGTATTATTTTTCAAAAATTATGAAAATTAACTTTTCTGTTTGGCCCTTTCTGGATGATGTTTTGCTCCTTCTTGGAGAATCCCAGTGTTATGAATTCAATTATTCCCTCAAATTATTAATCCAAGCACTGACTAAATAGTTATAAAAACCCACTCACCCGTCTACTTAAGTGAACTACTAAAAGTTCAAAAAAATTCCATGATCACGGGGCCTCGAAATCAAGTTTCATCAAAGCGTGTGGTCTTAGAATAATTCCATATAATTAAAAAAATACACAAAATTTCTGATACATTACATTTTTTAAATAAAACATGGCAATGAATGATATATACCCTCAACATAATAGTAAAACCTTATTGGTTTTCCATTTAAATGTTTTTTCAGCCACCTGAGAACTTATTTTGAGGAAAATGAAATGAAAACATGTATTCTCTAGAAGAAACTAAATTGAATTTAAAATGAATATTTTTTTGTTAGATAAGGATCATATATTTTTCTCAAAAGAAATTAAACCATAAACAAGCCCAATTAAAATGGGATTCAAACATATATCCCATACCTCAAGTCACATATTTTATCATACACATTAATACCTATAGTATGACATATTTAGATATATTATACATGAATTAAAAATCCATAATAAAATATCAAACACCATTTAATATTTATTTATAATATTTTATCACTCGTTATTTAAGAATTTTAATTTAAAATCAATGATTCATATGATAACTATTTTGTTTCCCGTGTATATTTTAGTTATGTAGTATTGAGTCTTATACATTGATCATGGTTCAATAATATTATAAATTTTAATCATAAAATAAATAAAATATATTCATTATATATATATATATATATTCATCCATAAAATTTTTGGATATAAGAATGAATTACACCGATGAAGGAAATATGTTGTATGTATGCATGAACATTGTTTTCATTTTTCAACTGATAGTAAGAAATAATGTTAAATAATAATTCACAATTATGGATTCCTTAATATATATCATATATCATATATATTCATTAAATATATCCTCACTACCATCCATGTAAATCATAAAAAATTATCCACAACACTTCATGTCGGGGGTAGTCAACACATACGCACAAGAGACATTGTCATTTAAAAATGGATGGAAAGATAATAAGGTAGAAATGATATTATAATAAAATTAGAATAATTATATAAAAAATATCTTATAATAACTATAAACCAATAATAATAACCATTCATGAGTGATGTTGATGGAAAATGAAGTGTATCACTATGTGGAGCCAGTAGTCCACACGTATACGTGAACAATAATTATGTATCCATTTTATTGAATATATGGTGGATATTGCTTTCTCAATAATAATAATAAAATAATACTATATAAAGGATACTTAATATATTTTTTCATGAGTAATATCATAGATTTATAAAATGTATAATATGAAATAAATTTAATGTGGTCAATTAAGATGACTGAATCTTCTATGATACGCCTCCAAAAACCCCTTCTTAAGGATCCCTAAAATAATTTTTCTAGATGAAAAAATCATCTATTATACTAATAATAATTTTTATAATATTAGTGGTGATTTTTTTTTCAAGATAGATGTCACAATTTTGTGTTACGAAAAATTGATATCTTATATCTTTATAAGGGAGGGAATAGCCACACATGGAAATTTTAAAAGGAAAAAAATATAATGAATTCATTATAATGTTGAATACCTACAAATGGAATTATATTCATATAATATAGTATATCTCAAAATTTCATTATCGAAATGAAATTTATAGATATTTTTGTGTTATTTTACAACATAACATTTTGTTTAACCCCTCGGTAAACTAATTGTAATCTTTACTATAATAGTGTATTTTTAATATTTAATGGTAATTAATTTACATATAACATAACAATTAGCTTATAAATATGAATCAAGATTATAGTTTGACCCCTTATTATTATTTTGTTCACATGAATTATTTTTTATGATTTTAAATATTTTTTTAAAAATATTGTTTTTCATAAAAACCAATTAATATCATTTTAAGAAATAATAAGATAATATGACGTTGAAATCAACATGAATAAAATGTAATTTTTATATAAACCTTCAAAACACCCAATAAATTTTATATATATGTAGAAAATTCGATGAACACAACTATTTTCCATATTCTATTACATTATTAATTTTTAAAATCATTAATTTTAGGTTTCTATTAATTGAATAAATATAGTTTTGTTGTCTCATATTTTTATAGGGTAAATATTCAATAACCAAAAATATATGATGAAGAATTATTTATTTTTTCAAATGAAAATTTAAAAATGAACATATTATCTTATTATCCATTTTTAATAATACTTGTGATAATATATTCAAGATACTACCATTTTATATTATTAAAGTATTTAATTAATATTAATTTCATAATCAAATAATAATGGAACAAAGTGGCCATATATTCTATAAAAAGATTAAAATTGATGATGTATGACTATATAATATTATGAAAGAAATATTTTAAATGAATTTGAATCCATGCATCTTTAGTTTCAACCTTAATCAACCAATTATACCTGTACCGTGGTAATAATAAATTTAATTGGCTACCACTAATATTAAGGGAAAAAATAAAAGGGGTAAATTTAACATTTGTGTACCTTATGATTCCAAAAATAAAATCCATTTTGAATATTCAATACATAGAATCAGAGGAATTTAATTTAAAAAATAACATAAAAACATAATGAACAACAGTTTTAGAGAATTATTTTTTACCAAAATATATAATATTTCATACAAATATCTTATATAAAATTAAATATAATGAACATAATTACATTATAAATAATTTCAATGATGTAATTAAACTTTTAAAAACTTGTAAATACTGTTACATTGAAAATTCATGAAACTAATAGAAATGTTTTAATAAAAAAATTATGTTTTTACTATTCATCATAAAGGCATTATTTTCTAATGATTGTCAACAATTCACTCTAAGATAATTTTTACATGATTATTTTAAAAATTATTTTCCTTTTATGAACAAAATTTTCTAATAATTTAAGGAATTGATAATATTATTTTCTTACAAAATTATTAAAAATCATTTTTTCTGTAAAATTATTTTAAAGCATATAATATAATTAGTAAATTAAATTTTTCTTATATAAAACCATAATTATTTTTTTGAACCATATTGATATTTATAATCAATACGATATTTTAGCAATTATTCTATTTCACTATGTTATATTATGGTTCATTTATACTCTGAGATGCATGGATTCCATGCGATCATGTAAATCAAATTTTTTAATATATCATAAAATCATTAGTTTTTACAATAGGTGACCAGGGAGGATTGATTGAGTTACACACACTATACATGTGGTGTAAACCATATAATCTCACCATAGAGGTGTTTCTTTATTTTTCTCCAGGTAAATTCAATAGTTCTTATGAGAAGTCTATTTTATTTTTTTCCATGAAGATTATGATTGTGGAATTCTTTCAGTGTGGAGAGGATGTATGGTTAAGATGTAATGGGGAATTAATGGGTTGTGTATTTCATTTAGGTTTTAGTCTATAATAATCATTAGGTTTGGTTGTGATATTTTAAGACTACATATGATTTTTTATATTATTTTATTTCATGTATTTATGACACCAATAATGTAGTTCATGATTCATTCAGATGTTTCCTTGAAGGCTTTATTGAGTAGTATCTCTAAAGATAACATGTATGTGACTGTATAATGTTCGCTATGCTTCGTGACTAGATTTTCATAGAATTAAATGTTGAGGTTTTAAAATGACCGCTTTTGGTTTGGATTATTTAGAGCCTTTTGGTTGGGTTCACAACATAGGATAGATGATAAGATCAAGTTTAGTTGATTTGAATTTGGATAGGTCCATGGGACCTTTGAGGATTCCCATTCAGGATCAGTGATTCTTTTATATACCAATGAATATTTTTTTTGATCGAGGACCAATGGTTGGTGTTTGAATTCCTGTTGTAAGTGTTTCTATGAAGTGATTGGATATATGTGTCATTGGATAAAATATCCCCTTGTAAGGGGTCCTAATATTAGTGGACTAGGAATAAGAATTGAGTTTAATTTTCTTGCCTACACCTTTGGTTCTATATTGATAGGTAGTTCGTAGAAGCTAATGTATGAACCCTATTAGTAAAAACCATTTGATATGGAAATAAATATATTCTATAGTGTTAATATATGTGGTCATGGAATTCCAATATAGGGTTTTATAGGCATAACTTACCCAAATCCTTGTTTATGGACCATAGACTTGGTCCAATCTAGATAACCTATATTATCCCTCACAGTTCTATAGAACTTCTAATACATGACTGGTTCTGTATATTAATCAATATAAATGATCCCATCACAAGTCTGTATCATGATAATAGTGTCCTAGAGCCTCATAGACGTGTTTCTATATTTTAGATGGGTAAGGTGAGTCATCGAGTCTGAAATATGGCCTTGTGTTGGAAATTGGATCTACTTCTTCATATAGGTAACATGCCTGATATTATATAGAAGAGCTATCCACATAATTAAAATCATTTGGATTGCACTATAGTTAAGATATATTTACCTTGATTTTCAAATTATAGATGAAGGTTTTCTATTTTATTTTTATTCATCACTTTTTTTACTCACTACTAGTTTCTTATTCAATTTAATCAATATTATATTAGTAATTGACTAGGATGTGTATATCATGTGTTTCTATAATAAGTTATAAAAATAAATCATAGGAACACAATAGGGGGATTCCAACTAAGATTTAATTTTCACCTAATGTATGTGGACCTAGTTCTATTTATAGTCATTATTTCTTCATTCAAGATAACAATAGATAGAATGAGGGATCGGACAGAGGACCAATGTTTATTGACTGAGTTGGACAACCCCTTTGGTGTCTGGGTTTTGAGATGGATAAGTATGATAATCATGGATAAAATGTATTTATTTTTTATCAGAGTTATAAATTGAACCATTATATTTTATTTCATTTAATTATTTCATTGTTTATATTTGATCATCCCAAAGGGGTGATTTTTTTTGTATTCATGATGGTATATTTGAGTCTATATGCTGAATTCCATTTTATATAACTTTTCTCTATGTTGATTATTTATTTCCTCAACCCATGAGATTATTTATATGCCTTTTTCATAGATATTTATTGACTATTATAACCATCCTTATAGGTAGTAGAGTAAAATTACTCACATTGTTCATAGAGGTGATGAACCTAACAATATTTTAAACAAAAAATTTAGTTTTAGAATCTAAATAAGAGATATTATATGATGTATATTCCACCATAATAATATCATATCAGTATATTTAGGATAGTAATTTATTTATGTTTAGGTGTATAGATAAGATATAGAGGTCGTAAATGATGACTAATTTTAATATTGATTAATTAATTATCCTGCCTCTTCCCTTGGTTGTATCCTATTAGGATACCCTTAAATGCTCATTTAAATGGTATTCTCATGAGAAAAACCTACTAATATATTGGTGATGGTTTTGGGGAGATAATTAGGTAGAAATTTAGAATACTCAATGGCTTAAATTATGTGGGGAGAAGGGCCGATGTGGGTTGTTATTTATAAGTACAATTGATTATGTGTGTTTTTGAATAATATAATCATTATATTATTATTTTGGAACATGAATTTAATTTTTATTAATGATTGTGACTATATTTATTAAAAAGTACATTTAGTTTTCAAAAAATTTGTTCATAAATCATCCATGACATAAAAATTCATGTACTTGGATTGTAATGGTGAATAACATAATTTAAAGTATTTTATTATTCACTAAATTTTGAACTATTTTTTGAAAATATAAAGAATTCATCCTAAAAACTTTTATCATGAATTTTGGATAAATATTGTCTATTTTAAGAAAAAAAATTAAAATATGAGAAATTAAAATTTCAAATAAAATATTTATATGTTTGAAAAATAAAATATTTAAAAATAGTACCAATTTTATGATCATTTGAAAAATTACATGTGGTATCATAAACATTTTGTGGGTACCGAGCACATAGTATAATCCCCAAAATATTGGATTTTATAATTTTCCTTCGACGATGGACATGGTCCCATTCAAATTGGTGAATTGCTTCCTTATTTAAGCTAAGGGTCTCACATGATGAGTTTAAGCACAAAAATTAAAACAAAAAAATTACCAGGTTTTGTTCTAAAGTCAAGCTTGATGTTTTCTCATATTAGGATACCACTACTCAATAATTCAAAGGAAAATTCCTCCCAAACATCATCACATTATTTAAAAAAAAAACTGGGATCACCACTCATCAAAATATGGGTGCTATCATGGAGTTCCTATGATACCTTCGATGATACAATGATCATCGCATCTCCTTGAATTTGCTGCATGAGATGGATCTCAATCAGATCTTTTAGGATCTTGAGCCTCTCTCTCTATCTATGATGTGGGAGAGAAATAATAGGAAATGGAGATGTTGTAAATAGTATATGGAAAATCCCTTCCCTCCTCAATATATAGAGTGTTTGTGAATTACCAAAAATTGCCTCCAGACCTCAGAATAATTAACACACTATAAAAAATATATTATAACTACTATATTGAGTCATTAATATTATTATCAAATTCCTGTAATATAAGAATTATACTACCTCATAATAATTGACCTATTAACTCGAATCATTGTTCCTGAAAATTTTAAATGAACCATGAATATTTTATCTTCATATTCATTAAAATAATATATTTCCATGTATTTACAGAAATTATGTAAATACATTTAATAAATAAAATCAATACCCATCAATATAAACATAAATAATATGAATTTATTTATTAATTTGTTGATCAAATATGATTAGACAAAACTCAGACCCCGTCGGTGGGGCCCAACATGTCCAATATACCTATTCAACTAAATATGGAATATTATAGAATATGTTGTTGTGTCTGACCCACTAAGACCGTATCTTGATTGAAGTGAATAATATTCCCAAACAAATACCAGGATCCAACAACCCATCATAATCCCTCAAGTCATTATTATTTTCATAGTAGCAACATCCAACCTATAAACTTGATCGTTGTAATATAATCTCTTTGTATTTAATATCTCATGAAGCATGACGCACCCCCCGTGTCATCTCTATTTTCTTTCTTTATTATTTGTGGATCTAACTTGATTGATTTTCCATCAACTTCCATGGTAATGGTCCTATATAAAAGTTTTACTATCCTGATCAACATGGATCAAGATATATAGCTTCCTTAACCTGGAAGTGAAAAAATACATTCTTGACTATTCAACCAATTATATACCACCATTGTCACACCCGACACAAGCTACCTCACCGCTATTTAATTATCAAGGGTTTTTTCTAGAATCAATGTTTGATATCAAATGGAACACATTGGAAATAATCCCAATTCAGAATACCATTACACATGTTCTAATATAAGAACATTCAATAACTCCCAAAACATGTTGTTTTCCTACTAGAAGGCATTTACTTATATTCTTACTTCTCAGGATCACCAAATGTAGACATCGTGAAATGAAGTCTCGATGCTTATGATACCATAAAACCATATAGTCAGAAATATACCTTGTCTAGTTAGTAAGATGTGTCGATACCATATGACATATATATAATATTAATTTCATATTATTTCCAGGTTCTCATTATATATTGGGATCTATTATAAATGATTGATATGCCAATTAATCTATGGTCATTACCATTTAACAGTGGACACCGAAATTTCTACACTATAATTGTAAGTTATCATCATGTATATCTAACTGTACACAAGATATTGTAATAAAATGGTATGAATAGTTTGTTTGAGGGAACCCACTATTTCAACACTCTCTTTCACAATATCAAACATTCTAACCAACTTTTTTAGCTCTCACATGATCAAAAGTATTTTTCTGCTGATTCAAGTCTTTTGTTTCATGGACTTCCATGATTCTGCTACATGGAATGTCTACTATAGTTACCTCATCTCCTTGAGTAAAACCTCTCAAGAGACGGTATCCTCGAGTACATCCATTTGTACACTATCACGACATGACATCTTGGCTAGTAAGAATATCATAATTTACATTATGAAAATACATTACTTACTAGGTGTGATTACAAGAATTGGAAGAAATCATTGCATCTAACTACTTTTTAGTTACCCCATAAGTTGCAACGAACTTATATTTTGTAGTTACGACTACCACTGGATTAAATGATCCTGCCGCTATCATAAACATTTTTATAACTATTATATATAATCACATTGATCTAAGGAATACTAGTTTTTGTACCCAAAAAATAGTATCCTCTCTTCCCAACTAACCAGGTACATATCTCTTGTACCAGCCAACGTACAGTTAGTATGTTCTGACTAATTCCCTTGTAGTTCCCCTAGATATAACCGATATATGCCTGCTATAAAGAATATCATGTAAATATCAATTTTTTATATCATGGAATATGTGATCGATCCATTTTTTGAGAGTATGGATTTTAAACCACCACCATAATCTCCTCCCATGTCCCAGACATTTCAACATGGAGAGATTTATGATTTGTGAAATTGGTAATAATTCCTATTTTTAATTGTTACAACGTGTGTTTTTCAACACTATGTCACTATATGTACAATTTACTAGGTCCAAGTAACCACAAGATCTAACTGTGTAGATCATGTTCCCCATAAAAAAGGATTATAAATTAATTCAATCTATAAATCCTCATCCATAAACATTAAATAACATTGATTTAAGTCAAGAATTCACAATGAGGATCATTTCATGTTTAGTGTTTTAGATAATTCATCCATAACTATTACATAACAACTCAAATTTATATAAATAGGATACAAATAAAATAGTATCCATATCTTCCATGATATAAAACAACTAAAAGTAAATATTAATTCTTTTTTAATTGATAAAAATTTTCCTTAAATTCATCATGAATTAAAATGTTCTCTTATTCATCCAAAAACCCAATGGAAAATATTTAAAAAAACATGGGATGAGGAAAAAAATCTAAATGAGGGATATAAATAAGGAATGAAACCATTAGTCCATGAATATTTTAAACTGATGAGAACATTTTCACAGAATCATACTTTTCACCCATAAAACACAAGTTTTTTAACATACCTCATAAAATAATGACATTCCTTAATAAATTATTTGTAATCATAAATCATAGAGGTAACTTTTGGCATCCATATCATACTTACATTTTATCTTTGACAACTAAATAGGGAGTATCCTTTATGGTTACGTTTGGAATACCCATCATAATATAATCCCTAAACCTCTAACAAGAAACCTTATCATTTAACTTCGTCTCATTTACTAGTGCATTAGAGATATATCACGAGCTCAAATGCCCTCATTTTATCACAAAACCACACATATACATAAAAAATTTCCAATAACCATAACATTAACATAACATATAAAACAAGCTTAAAGGAAAAATAACATATCCATATTTGAAATCACATAATATCATTTCAATATTCTAATAAAATCAAACTATTTTGAGAACCATTTTAAATACCAAAATACATGACATAGAAAATGGTATTTATTTTTCTTTTAAAAACATTATTGCTTGTATATGAAGTAAAATAGAAAATAATGTTCACGGCGGTGGATCGGTCATTTTCGCCTCATATATTAAAAAAACAATACTTTATTCATTCAGTAAAACTCTTCTTATAAAAAAATTCCTTTTTATAACCCTTGAATGAAATTTAAAGTAAAATTTGATTATTATATACCGTATGAAGAAGGTGGTGTATATAAACAAAATATTCCTCAATGAAAGGAGATTGAGACGATGTCCCTTACCGTTAGCCGAAATCATCACATACAATATTTATATTCCTCAATAATAAATGTATGTAAATTTATACATTATTGAGAAATTATTTCAAAATTATTATTATTTTTTATAACTTATTACAATTTTATAAAAATTATATACTTATTTAACTTCATATCGGACATTTTGTCGATATTCAGTACCTGATTAAAAAATGAACATGGTTTGATGTCACTAGTCCATGTGGTCATAAGTCCGTCATCTCTAGAATAGTATTCATGAGATTATTATCATCATTATACAGAAATTATACCTTTAAATCATCCCATTAAGTGTGTTTATAAAAAATGTTTAATTTTATAATCATGGAGATGGTAAGCTGTACATACGCATGAGTAATATTTTCCATTTTTCATAGATTGTTATTGAAAGAATTGAAGTATTATTTTATCTTTACATAATGATTATATCATCCTTAATATCAAAATAATCATTTAAATAAACTTATATATATCATACATGTGATATACTAAATAAAAATGAGTCACATCCCTCTGTAGAGGGGATAGTTCACACGTACGCATGAACGACATTATTATTTTAATACGTGAGTTAATTAAGAATGTAATTGATATATTATTATCATATAATGGTTAATATTTCTTTAATATGATATATGAACATTAATTACATTATTATAACAATCCATGAGAGATGATTATGAAAAACAAATTAGATCGGTTCGTGGAAGTGACAATTCACTTGTACGCAAAAATAATTAATTACATTCCCATTTGATTGATGTGGAGAAGGATTTAAGATATGATATTAACATAATAACATCTATGTATATTGAGGATACTATAATTACTATACCATACTTTTTTGATGATACTTGAAGGAATTGGAAGAAGAAATAAAATAGAAATACTTAAAGAACATGATACCTCTTCTTCGGTTGATCACCATTGAAGAACTGTCTAACACCTCTAGAGAGGGTGTTCTTACCAAATTAAGGCCTAAATAACATGGGGATGGATTTTAGGATGGGATTTGTGAATATTTTTTTCGATTAAACTGGTTCTTGATGTGTATGGAATGGAGAGGAATTAGTTTCTTTTTAAAGGAGTTGGGAGGGCCACCTTTTGAATTATTAAAAATATTAAATTAAAATAAATTCGATTTCGGTTCCAAATGGATGAAAATTTATTTATTAAGAATATATTATGATCATGGGTCAAACTATAATCATCCAATGAAAATTAGACATGTTTGTGGTATTTTTAAATCCTTATATGTAGGTTTTAACCCCTTTTAACTCTTAACATTTTTTCAAGTAATTTATACTTTGGGAGTTAAAATAATTACCAAACCATGCCAAAAGACCCATGAATGAGTCATTAGTGACATTTTTTTAGTTGTATAAAATTTTTGTCCATGTCAATTATTTTTATAAATTTTATATCATTTAATTAAATATTTTAAATTTAAAAATATGAATTTTTACAATTTTGATACTATTCATTACATGGATTTTTTAAATATCATAAAAACTTGATTACATTAAAAAATACATTAAGTAAATCCTAAAATGTCTTATTAATACAATAAAATCATGCATGGAATCAGATATTTCAAATTATATTTATTTTAATATTATTTATATCATTTATTTGATTCTTTCTTTAACAAATCTATTATTGCATCATCTTTGAGTCCTAATTTAATTTGATTATGTGTTTCCAAAAAATAATAAATTAATTACCATGATAATGTTAATAATTGTATATTTCTAAATAATATTAATAGTCAAATAATTCACTTTCATAACCCCATATTAAAAGTATTTTAGTTAGAGGATTCATATTTTTGACATATTTACATTTACATTAAATTAAATGTTATAAATGTCATTATCAAACCTCAGTGGCTTCCAAGGTTGAAAATTATGATCAAGGATGTTCTTGTTCGATAATAACTCATCCATAATAATATTAAAAGTTTTAGGAATGATTTATATTATTATAATATTAATTTTCCTTTAACTATTCTATTTACATTTAAGTGTGGTAGATAAAATACTAAAGTTACTTTTTTCCAAAAATTATTTTGATCATATTGGACCGCATTTTTAATATTGATTACAACCATGGATATCTATTTTTGAATATTCAATTCACATAATTTCTTAAATTTTTTTTAACAGTAATCTGGTTCATGTATCGTGAAAATCTGTTTTTATGTAAAATATAGAAAATATCACATAGTTTTCTATTTAATTTTAATTTGAAGTTGAGTCTTATGAATTACATTAGACTAACTAATAAAAAAATAATATAATTATACCTTAAAACTATAAAAATTGATCATATAAAAATATAAATAAATTAGATGAAAATGAATTTATGAACTAAAATATAGTATTTTCACTATTCATTAAAATATGATTTTTTTCAAACAATTACCAAAAATTGAACCAAAAAAAATTATGTCCAAATTCTAAGGAAGAAGTTTATTTTTTCAAAAAGAAAAAAATAAATGTGACCAAACCTATGTTTAAAATGGTTCTCCATCAAAATTTGGTAACACTTCATTTTAAATATATTAAAATATTTTATTCTTAACATTGGATTTATTCACATTTTAAGCCTCTAAAATTTGTTAATATAAAGTAAAAAAAATTAATAAACTTGTCTAATAATAATGTATTTAGTTATATACATTCCATCCAACACAACGGTTCACTGATAAATGCCATTCAAAAAAATAATATTAATAATATATAATTTCTTAGTATATCTTTGTCTTGTGTGCAACATAAGATTTTGGAGAAACCTGTTATTGTGTTTCAGGTACACTGTCGGACATAGCATCCCATTTTCTAAAAAAATTACTATATAAATCATAAATATTAATTGATACAAAAATGTATTATTATATAATTATCTGGGATGTTACATCCTTCCCCCATTTTGGAAATTGCATCCTTGTGATTTTATTCACTTATCAAATAAGGGGTTGTATTTCTCCATCCAATAATTTTCATATTCCCATGTTTCCTGTTTAACCATATATTTTTTTCACAAAACCTTAAACTGATGAATCACCTTTTTCCTAAACACTTACTCTCTATGGTCAAAAATCTAGGCTAGTTGTTCCTTTTAAGAAAGATTCTCTTCCATATAAACATCTTTGGGAATCAAAACATGAGATGGATATAGCATATACTTTCTTAACATTTGAACATGAAAAACATGATGTACATGGGATTGAATTGGAGCCAAAGACACTTGGTAGGCAACTGGTCCAACTCTCTCCAAGATTTCATATGGTCTAATGAATAATAAACTATGTTTCCCTTTATAACCAAAACTCATCACACTTTTCCATGGTGAAACTATGAGAATGACATGATCACCTACCTCAAATAAAAGATCCTTCCTCTGGTTATCCACATAACTTTTCAACCTACTCTATGTTGTCCACATGTGGTTCTAAATCAACTGAACTTTTTCTTTCATCTCTTCTACAAATTGTAGTCACATCAACTTCCTTTCACCTACTTCATCCCAAAAATATAGAGTTCAATATTATTTTCCCAATAATGTCTATAATGGTTCCATTTATATAATGGAATGTAAACTGTTATTATTAGAAAAAAACCAAAAAAATATTATGATCCACACATCTATGGTAATCCATTGATCAAGAACGTAGCAAATCCTATAAGATCTAAATTTTTCATTCTTACTGCCTAACTGATTGAGGATGAAAGGATGAATTGAAATTTAATTCGGTTCCCAATTACTTTTAAAGGCCTTTACAAAAGATTGAAGGGGACTCAGGATCAATATAGAGACAATGTAAAGAGGATCTCCATATAACCTGATTTTCTCATACGATACAACTGAGAATGTTGATCTAGAGACAATGTATATAGAATATGGATAAAAAGAGAATATTTAGTCTACCGACCAATAATAACCCAAATATCATTGTTACCATGAGAAGTATTTGGTAATCCCACTACAAAATCCATGGATATAATTTTTTATTTAAACTCTGGCGTTAGAAGAGGTTGAAGCATAACCTTTGGTAAATTTCATTCTGATTAAATCAGTTATCATGTCAAACACTTCACAGTAAAGTCAACAATATCTCTGTTCATTCAATCCCACTAGTAATACTCTCAACAGTCTTTGTACAACATAGTATAACTAGGATGAACTGAAAATGGAGAACTATGAGCTCCACATAACAAATATTTCTTCAACTATGGATCACAAGGCACGCATAATCTCTTCCCATATCTAAAAACATTATCTTTATCAATGTTAAATTATGGAAACATACCCTTTAGAACCAATTCTAACTTTTTCGGCAATTCACTATCTTCCTTATATTAATGCTTAATTTTTTCAAATAGTGATGATTTCACTGAAACCTGAAACAAAACAGAGGAATTTCCTATAGAAATCACTCTTAAGACAATGTTTATAAAATCATTTATCAATGGTTCATTATCGAAATGTATCGTGGTTAATGCTTCATTGCTTTTCTAACTCAATCATCGACAACATTATTTTCTATTCTCGGATGGTAATGAATCATTCAATCATAGTCCTTGATTAATTCCATCCATCTCCTCTATATCATGTTCAATTAATTATTATTGAATTTATACTTCATAGTATTGTGATCAATATATATTTCAGTCCTTACACAATACAAATGACACCTATAAATTTTTTAAGAAAAAAAACTGTATCTAATTCCAAATCATGTGTAGGGTAATTTAAATCATGAGTTTTTAACTATCTTGAATCCTAAAAAATTACCTAATAACTCTACATTAGGACACAACCATGTCTTTTTAAAAAATCACCACTATAGAAGAAAATTCATCATTCTTAGAAGGTAGGGACAAAATTGGATCATTTTCTAAGCTTCTTTTCAGTTCCTACAAACAATCATCACATTCTATTGTCCAAATAATCATAACACCATTTTGAGTTAACACATTCAGTAGGGTAGATAACCTTTTGAAATTTTCATCACAACTCCATTAATAGCGAGCTAAACCAAGAAAATTATAAATCTTGGTTATATTTTTTGATTATTTCTATTCCTCAAATTCTTTTGGTTTACAAGGATCAATATTTATTCCATATTTAAAAAAAATGTTACCAAGTAATGTTATTTTTGTAACCAAAACTCACACTTACTAGATTTCCCAAATAATTACTTGTCTATTATGTTTTACTAGACAACCCTTAAATTAAATTCATGTGACACTTTACTTTTCGAATAAACCAAAATGTCATCGATGAACACAGTCACAAACTTATTCAAGAACTCATATAATATTCTATTCATAAGATCCAAGAATATAACAGGTGAATTAGTTAACCCAAATGGCGTAACTACAAATTCATAATGGTAATATCTTCTATAGAACACAGTCTTTAGAATGTCTGGTTCATTTAATTTCAATTGATGGTACCCCAACCTCATGTCAAAATTTGAAAAATATTGTGGTCCCTAGAGATGTTCAAAAAAATCATCGATATGAGGCAAGTGATACTTGTTCTTAATATTTATGTTATTTAAGGCTCTATAATCAATGAAAAGTCTCCTTAAAACAACTTTCATTTTAACAAAAAAGATAGAAGCACACCATGTTGATGTGCTAGGTTGAATGAAACATTTATATAATAACTCCAAAAATTTCTTCTTCTAATAAAAAATTTCAATTTCACCAATTCAATATAGGGGTTTTTAAATTTGATTTGGATCTAAAATTAAGTCAAAAATTCATTCAACTTCTCAATCAGGTATAATACTGGGATACTCATCTTAAAAAACACTATGTAACTCATTTACCACTGACAAATCATTAATCAGAAGAGTTGTATTGTTTTCATCAATAAGTTAAACGTAACATTCATTCTTATATTTTAATTGTTTCTCAGATTCACAATATGTTATCACTAGAAAGGGTGTGTTCTTGTACAAAATCTAAAACAATTCATAAAAAGCAACTTCTCTATATATACAATCAATCTTGACATGTTAAATAAAATTCTAATCCATACCTAGAATTATATCGAACTCTACTAGGGAAAAAACAATAATGTTTTTAGGTAGATTCTTTCCATAGATAAAAAAAGAAGATTATTATAATTTATTTTTTCCTAAATATTCCCCCCATGTGTTTTGACCATAAGTTCTAGATTCATTTATTAATTTGGAATTTATAATTTAATAGAAAATTTTTTAGAAATGAAAGAATGTGTAAACCCAAAATCTAGAAACACATTAGAATAATAAGAATAAACAAACAATGTACCTGATACCCCTTGATTTGATGGCTCAATGTCTGCTGAAGTAATTTCAAAGGATTTCACCGCACCTTTCTACTTATAGTTAGGATATTTCCCAACATATGAATTCTTCATCAGACACACTTTTTCATAATGACCCATCTCATTTCACTTAAACATTTTTATAGCTGTAAATAATATTTTTTTCATACAAGTACAATGATGTTTTTTAGTATAAATTTGAACCATATTTCCCATTTTACCACATCTTAAGTAATTACTAGAATTCAAATGGCATTATCCATTTTTCTTTTACCATTATTTTTAAATATTAGGTAATTTATTTTCTTACCATCATACTTTTTGAATAATTCATCCCTTTCCCTTCCCACCTTGACCTCTTATTCTTCTACTTTTCAAATAATAAATGACCTTCAACAAGCTCCACTTCCACATTATATGCACATTGAACTAGTTTTTCATGACATTCAAACTCACAAGAAGCAAATTCCATTTGATACTTTGTTTTTAATCCCATGTTAAAAAATTATTTTACTATCATGTTGTCGAATGAAATTTAGAGTATACCTTTCTAGTCAAGTATATTTCAATTCGTATGCATACCCTTAGTCCTCATCTATCCTTAATTCAAATAATTTGTTTTCCATCTTAATAAGAACCACATTAGGAAATATTTCTAAAGATACAAACCATTGAATTCATCGCAATCTAGAGAATCAATCTACTAACTATCCCGAATATTTATAAACATAGACCATCCCTGATCAAATTCACCTAAAAAATGGTAAACAGTAACACTATCCTTTTTATTTTTAGAACACCTCATAACATCTAAAATAATTTCTAGGCATTTAATCAACTCTTTAGCTAGCACAATGTTATATGAATCTTTCAATTATAGAGGATTTTTACTCATGAAATGCTCCACTACTGAGATGTTACTTTGTGGTTGATCTGGTAGATCTCACACATGGATACCACCACCATTTATAGCCAGAGTCAAATATTACATCACTGCAACAACTATTCAATTCTAATTCCAACTATCTCAGGTTGTTCATTTGGAAGGTTGTATTCCTCTGGTTGTCATCCCAGAATAGCTTCCTTGTTTTCTCTATAGAAAAACTTTCATAAAAAATACATATTATATAAAGAAACATTGTAATAATGAAATGATATATCATCTCAATTAGACCATATAGTAAAAAATTATTTAAGGATATTCTATTAACAATATATTAACCCTTAAAGATATCTAATCCGACCTCTGATACCAACTATATAGCCCTAGACATAAACACTACATAATCTTGATTTATGTCAAGAATTCACATTGGGAATCTTTTTAGGTTTAGAAGTTTAGAGAATTTGGCTATAAGTATTACATAACAACACAAATTTATATAATGTGTATAAAACTAAAATATTATCCATTTCTTCCACAATATAAGACATTTAAAAGTAAACATGACTTATTTCTTCATGATTAAAATATTTATAAAAAACATCTTGACATATTTTTTTCTTTTATCCATCCTTATACCTTGTGGAAAACATTTAAAAAATGTGTGACGAGGACAAAAATCTCAGTAAGGGATATAAATAAGTAATTATATTGTTAGTCTATGAATATTTCAAATTGATTGGAACATTTTCACAAAATCATATATTTCACCTGTAAAACAAATGCTCTTTAAAATACCTTATGAAATGATAAGAATCCTAAAAATATTCTTATAAATCATAAATCCAATGGTTACTTGTGATATCAATATCATACTTTCATTGTATCTTTCACAACTACATACGGAGTAAACTTCATGGTAATGTTAAGAATACCCATTGTAGTATATTCCCTAAATATCTTTGGAGAAACCTTATTAACTCTATATCATTACCCAATGCATTAGAGAGCTATCAAGGGTGCACTTTCCCTCAGTTTATCAAGAAACCACTCATATACAAAAACAATGTCTGAGAACCATAACATAATCATAACACATAAAACAATCTTAAAGGAAAAAAATAAAAATTCCACATTTGCAATCACAAGATATCATTTAAAGATATTGATAAAATATAACCATTATAAAAACCATTTTCAATACCAAAATACTTTAAAATGTTAAATGGTACTAATTTTTCTTTTAAAAACATTTTGGCATGTGGAGGAAACCAAATACCAAATAATGGTCATGATAGAGAAAATGAGGTTATTGTCGTATATTTTTCAAAAACACTAATTTTTTATTTAGTAAAATACATCATCTAAAAAATATTTCTTTTAAAACCATTTTAATGAAATTAAAATTCAATGGTATTTATTATACACCATATAAAAAAGTGTTGTATATAATAAAAACATACCTCCATGAAAAGAGATTGAGATGAAATCACTTACCGTGAGTCTGAATCATCACGTAAAATATTTATATTCCTAAATAATAAACCTAGTATAATTCATAATTTTTTGAGAACCATTTTCAAGTTTAATATTTCTTTTATATCACTTATTACAATGTTATAAATATTAAATAATTATTTAAGTTCATATCGGATGTTTTGTCGATATTCGGTACATTAGTTGAAAATGAACATGGTTTGATGTAACTGGTAAATGTGGTCATACGTCCATAATATACTAAACAATATTCATGAAATTATTATTATATTTATAGAAAAATTATACCTTTAAATTAAATGATGAATTATATTTATGATAAATGAACTACTTTATAATCATGGAGATGGTAAGTCGTACGTGCGCATGAAAAACATTTTCCATTTTTCATTGATCATTATGGAAAGAATTTAAGTATTATTTAATCTCTCCAGATTGATAATATCATCATTAATGTCATATTATTTATTAAAAAATACTTATATATAACTTAAAAGTGCTATAATGAATAAAACTGAGTGACATCACTTCGTGGAGTTGAAAGCTCGCTCATACAAACGAACGATGTTATCATTTTAATACGCATGGAATGTAATAATGTAATTGAAATATTATTATAATATAATTATTAATATTTAATTAATATAACATTTGAACATTTATAATATTATTATAACTAGTCATGAGAGACAGTTATGAAAAATGAATTAGATTGGTTCGTGGAGGTGATAAATCACACGTACTCACGAATGATTAATTCCATTACCATTTTATTGGGGTGGATATGGATTTAGGTGATGATATTACCATAATAATATATCATTATATTATGTATATTTGAGTTATTTTATTAATATGGTTGGAGGACACTTGAAGGAATTGGAAGAAGAAATAAAATACAAATACAAAAATAAAACGATACCTCTTATTTTGTTCATCACACTTTAAGAACACATAAACAACTCTAAGGAGGGTGTTCTTCCTAGAATAAGGCCTCAAGAACGTGGGGAGTGATTTTATCAAGTGTTTTGGCCTGATATTGGTAAACCAAATAGTTCTTGATGTGTAAGGAATCGAGAGGAATTGGTACCTTTTATAGGAGATGGGAGGGACACCATTGAAATAATGAGAAGTATTAAATTAATATAAATTCAATTTAGAATAAAAATTTGTCCAGACTCATTTATAATGAAGATAATATTATTGGTGGTAGAATTAGAATCATCCAATGAAAATTAGACATGTTTGGGATATTATTTAATCATTATCTTAATGTTTTAACCCTTTTTAACTCTAACCATTTTATTATGTAATTTATACTTCAAGAGTTAATATTATTACCAAATCATGGAAAAAGAACCAAGAATGAGCCATTAATGAAATTTTTAGAGTTATATAACATTTTTGTCATATTCATATATTTTTAAAATTATCAAATTGTCACAAACTGAATCTGCTCTCCGCCAAAACCGGCACCAAACCCAGCCCGTGACAAGGCCCAAAGGGCGTTCCCTAACCCCACGGGCTGGTACAAGTTCTCAGGTATCAATTATCTTGGTTTTGGAATTATTTACCCAAATATGTAAACAGAAAACACCAAAAATATTTGATAAAATGAATCAGAAAAATTCATACCAACAAGGTTTATACAAAAATCTAGAACAGAATACATAAGATCAAAATGCAATACAAATGGTCCAAATACACAATGAAACAGCAACAAAACAGCCCCATGGACTTCACCTGACAAGGGGTCATCACCCTCAAGCCGTCTCCACAACTCCTCCCCAAGGATGGGGACTAACACCCTAAACTACCATCACCCTCAGCCTTTCCATTACCTGAGTCAAACATAACCAAGTCTACTTACATCCAATGGGTGTAAGTAGGGTGTGAGACTAATCCCAATAGGATACCACCAAATTATTTTAAAGAGCATGCAATACAATTTGAAAAATCAAGCAGTTTTAATACGCAATGAAAACCAGGGATAATATCCACAAAATGAAACTTTGAATTAAAAACATTTTTAAACCTAAAGTTTTCAGAATGTTCACACATATATATAGAAATGATAGATAATTTAAATCACTACCTAAAACACCCCAATACATGAGAAAATACCACAAACACAATGATCAACAAAATCGGGAACTCTCCTAGGCACTAGATAGTCTTGGGCCCCATGTACCTCATACCACGGTGTAAAGCAACCATAGTAAAATATGTTCTCGTACACATGCCACTAGTATGGAACATAACCATAACCTAGTGGTCCCCAATCATCATCCACGTAGTTAAATTTGATTTTTATTTATCCAAATAATAGGTTAAATAGGGACAAAACCCGTCTGGTCCACTAACTGTACTAGTACGCATCCGCCCCACCTAGGTACTCAGGATTCCCCCTTTGTGCTCAAAAACGTTCAGAATGATACATATATATATTTTCATATAAAACACCACTACTTGTCACATACAATAATTATAGTAGCTACACACATTTTATACCATTTAAAACACAAAACAAAACACTTTGAGTTTCAATAAAAACAACTTCTTCAAATCTTTCTTTGTTTTGCACCCAAAACTCTTTGAAAACCCCACGTGAACACCATATTCATACTCATATTTATTAAAACAGAAACCAAAACACCCTGAACATTTCTCTAAACACGTTACATGATTTATAAAACAATCCCAATAAGCATCACATAGAATAACCATGTAAAATACCCAATTCAGCACAAAATTGGTACTCAAAACCCATTTTCTTAACAAACATCACCCAAAACCAAATTCACAGCAAAAAAAGAATAATAACATTTAAAAAATCATTCCAGCCCTAATAAAGTTCAATATGGTCTTCTAAATAATTAAATGGCATCCCTTAATCAACCAATAAAAGATTTATATTAAAAAACACAAATTTCACATGATATTGGCCCTTAAAATTCACTTGCATTACAAACACCACTAAATCCAATTTTTGCTGAACCAAATAAATGGGTTAAACATAAAAATATAATAAACACAGTATCTATGTCACAAGGATTTCACACAAAGTGGAATCACCTACCAATGTAATAAAAACCCTTGAATCAATGTGCAAAAATCAAGTCGCACCACCACCGCACCAAGAGGGACCTAGAACAAACCTAAAATCACAAAATTAGATAAAACCCCAATTTTAAACCCTAGGTTCAAAACCATACATCTTGGTCATTCAGTACTTCAAGGAAAATGTAACAAACCCCACAAAAATAGAATTAAACCCTATGTAATTCGAAAGATGAATGGAAGAGACTCACTTACATGAGGGATCATGAAAAATGACCCTTAATAAACCATTCGCTGAAATTTAAAATAGTATACACTTAAAGGGAGGTTCGAAGAAGGATGAGGAGGACCTTTAGGAACTGGAATAGAGGAAAACGAGTAAGAATATAGAGAGTTATGATGGAAAGAACTTACCTCCTCAAATCTGCGTAATTTTAGAAACCCTAAGAAGTTCATCCCTCCATCGCGATGAAGAAAAGCTCAAAAGAGGGGCGAGAGAGGTGGGGTGTGCAGCTGGGTTCAATGGACGTGTGTGAGTCTTGGAATTACCAACAAATCCATAAAATTTAATATGTTACTAATTAAACAAATGTTATTTTTAAAACTGGATTTGGGATTTCGGGCAGGCCCAATCCCTTAAATAAAAACACATATACAACTTGGTTATGGATTTCTAAAGCCTCCAAACTACAATGGTGGTGTTAATATGTCAGGGGAGACCATTTAGGAATTTTAATGGGTGAAAAATATTAAAAAATGAAAATTTTATCAAAGAAAAAAAAATTATTTTTAAATTTGGAATTAGGCTCACGGTTTGGCCCAATTCATGAAAACTCACGCATTCCACCATAAAAGCTTGAGAAACCCCAAAAAATCATAAATGGAAATTAAATGAAATTTAACTTTAAATTAAGTCATGTGTGTGAAAATTCTCCCCACCATGAAAACTTTCCGTCCCCAGAAATCGACAACAAGGCCAGATACCAAAACCAAAGCCAACCGATAAACTAAGATATACTTCTTTGTGATGCTTCGCCCCTAAGGGCCAAAACAAATCCAGTGGTAAATTAAGGAATGATTAAACTCACAACCCAAACATACACCACTTTACAGAAATGATCAATCACATTAATACTTTATCACAAAATGAAACTCCTCGAACGCTATCTTCACAAGACTCAAGAAATTCACCCAAACGAACAACAACTTCGAACAAGGTTACACTTACCTTAAATTAAATAAACCATTGGTAGCTCTCCAATCCCAATGTTTACTCAAGGAAAATGTTGGTATCTAGATAGTTCCGAATGAGACTACCTACCACCATGCCAAGACCATGGATAAATCTGAGCTATTGGTAAGGGGGGACACAAATAGGCAGCCCACCATAAGAGGCAAACATTATTATTTTCTGAGACAGAATCAAGACACTAATAGGGAGGCCTGAATGAACTCCCTAGTACAAAGGGTATAATTTCATTCACAGTTTACGAAGGAATGTACATTATAATCATAGTGGGTCTCTCCACCATATGAACAAACCATCTTGACCAACCAGCATGGGCCGACACAGAAAGACCCAATTTTTTTAAAGATTTGGAAAGGGGATAGGCTCAGTCTGTACGGTTTGAGAAATTTTTCACTAACTGTGGAGATCATTATTTTTTGCATGGCTTCATAGAACATGGTCACTACTAATCATACAAAAACTGTTTCCTCAGCACGTCTATCCAAATTTCCAACCATTATGTAATGACTCGATGGAAACCAAAGGGGGAGGGAATGACATTAGGCGATGACATGGGTTTAAGGACCTCAACCTATTTCCACTGAATGGGAACAACGGAAGAAAAATGATTAAATTAGAGCTTTAAACTCTTACTATCTTTCATACTAGGATAATACACTGTACATGGGTTTAAAAAACCCTGAGATTTTCCTTGACTGTGAGTCCGCTTCTCTATGAGACCTCTGGATGGAGCTCAAATGATTGAAGCATCTTCGACCTCATAGTTAGGCTTTAGAAGACCCCTAAATGAAAATTCTTTTTTCAGTGCCACCAATAGATATACTGAAATCCCCAATATGATTTCCAAGACATAACGAATTCCAAACTCACTTTACCCAAAATCGATATTTCACTGAAACAAGGGCTTAGAAAATGAACACACATCACACCTTGTTTCGTCGAGTAGGAAACTATACAAGTAAATAACACCTATAATCACCTTCATCTAAAATGGAATATTTTGAAGTTTTTTCAGGGGAGACATTCTCCTAACATAAAGAGACTCTCAATGGATTTCATGACTTTCACCTTTAAAGTCAATCAAGTGCATGAAATCACAAGGCTTCATCAAACATGACCATTGAGACTGATATAAACAATGCATGGAGTGGGACCTTATACAACATCCCCAAACAACACACAATTGTAGAATGTGGCCACTATATCCTCTATCACCAGATTTCCCACACTAGTAGTTTATTGTGAACTCCTTCTTTGAAGAGACTACAAAGGACCGAGGGGACCTCTTAGACACCATCTAGATACTCATCCATGCTATCAACCCCAGACCACTTCCGCTTTCAGCAAATCAAGAAACTTAAGAGGCCAATGACTCTTTCAACCTTCCATGATCACTCTACCACTACAATAGGATACAAAAAACCATGAAAGGAAGGGGTGTAAACTCAATCTAAAAATCTCAGGAAAAATTTCCTTATATTGATCAATTGGAGGGTCTTCAAATGGAGAAATAATCTTGGTTTCACTTCAGTTGTGCACTAACCCTTAGTGGGGCATACCTTATCCAATGATTAAACCTAAGGTCCCAACCCAGATGGTCCATTGGTCAAGATATACCACAAACCAGATCCAAACACATAAAATGAAACACCATACAATCATCCCAAAACATTTTTTAGAAGAGACCACTAACCGGCCCTTCAACACACCTTACTGACCAAACACAAACCCAAAACAAATTAAAACCAGAAGGGATTCTTGGACTCAAAACATCCCACAAACTGAACATTAAAAAAACATAATACATATCATCCCAAATGAGTAATAAATACAACAAGTTTCTCATTTAAAATCTTCTTTTTGAAAATAAATGATTCAATGGTTAGAGTATCCACCAATGGTACCCCATGGGCCTTACACAATCATGTTTCTTTGCCATTATGGGCACCCTCCTCATATCCATCCCATAACTCATCCAGCCATTCCATTAACCATCCATCATCCCAAATAACCCCATGCATGTGGTCACTCATGAAAATAAAAAAGGTTAAAATAAAAAAATTTATTTCCACTTTTCAAAACCAAAACAGTCAACCAATACCTCTTTTTTCTCAAAACCTCTAACCACGAAATCAAACCCAAATTACATCTTAACATGATTTTCAAAAAAAAACTATCATTTAAATTAAAACTCACTTTCAATTCATACACATTAATTTCAAAACATCTCATCCCATTAAAACACCTTTCAATAGTTTAGAAAACTCTATTAAAAACACTTTTTCCAAACCAACATTGACAAAGTTCATGCTTTCAAAATAGGTGCAAACACATTATTTTCAAATCCAATACAATTCTGAAAATTCAGTTCTCTATTTTAAAAAATCAAACCATTCCCTCTTTATTAGATAATCATTTCACAAAAACTTTATGCTTCTTAAAACCAAGTCACTTTGAAACCAAATATCCAAGATTTAAAAACAAAAGAATACAAGACAATTTGAGAGGAAACTAGTTTCAGTGGATGACTTAGCCATATGGTTGGAAGCCATATTCCAATCACATAACCATCATAGAGAGTGTTATAGGTAAATATCCCTGACTCCACATGGCTTGTCATACCCTGCGAGATCACCGAGACTAGTAACCCAACTATCCTTTCATTTCCCCTAAACATCGTCAATCCAAGAAATCCAAAGGACTCATATAAATCCCAAAATCCCCTCGTGACTTAAATCCCATCATGAGGTTTGGTAATCAGCCACATTACTCATAACTAGAATGCCAATTTCCAACAATCCTAACTCCAGTTTATCCTGACTGTTCCCCAAATAATGTGACCCAAAGAGAGTGAACCCGCTCTGATACCATTTTTTCACGAACCAAATCTCGTCGCTGTGAAAACTTCCACCAAACCTAGCATGTGACAAGGCCCGAAGGGCGTTCCCTAATCCAATGGGCTGGAACAAGTTCCCGGGTATCATTTATCTTGGTTTGTGAACAATTTACCCCAATAAGTATACATAAAACACCAAAAATATTTGATAAAATGAATCTGAAAAATTCATACCAACAAGGTTTATAAAAAATACAGAACTGAATACATAATTTCAAATGAAATAAAAATGGTCCAAAGACAAAATTTAATAGCAAAAAAACAGCCCAATGGACTCCACATGACAAGGGGTCATCACCCCCAAGCCTCTCCACAACTTCTCCCCATGGATGGGGACTAACACCCTGAACCGCTATCACCATTAGCCTTTCCATTACTTGAGTCAAACATAACCAATTCTACTTACACCCAAGGGGTGTAAGTAGGGTGTGAGACTATTCCCAATATGATAACACCTAATGATTCCAAATATCATGCAATATAATGTGAAAAAACAAGCAGTTTTAATATGCAAAGAAAAGCAGTGATAAAATCCAAGAAATGTAACATTTAATTGAAAACATTTTTCAAGCTAAAGATTTCAGAATGATCAGTAATTTAAATAGAAATGATAGATACTGTAAATTACTACCAAAAACAACCCAATACATGGTAAAATACCACAAAAACAATGATCAACAAAATCGGGAACACCCCTATGCACTAGATAGTCTTGGGCCCAATGTACCTCATACCTCGGTGTAAAGTAACCATAGTAAAATATGTTCTCGTGCACAAGACACTAGTAGGGAACATACCCATAACCTATTTGTCCCAAATAATCATTCAAATAGTTTATTTAGAGTTGTATTTATCCAAATTCTAGGTGAAATAGGGACAAAACGCATCTGGTCTACTAGCCATACTAGTACACATCCTCCCCACCTAAGTACCCGGGCTTCCCCCTTTGTGCTCAAAAAATTTCAGAATGATACATATACCCATTTTCATATAAAACACCACTAATTTTCAGATACAATCATTATCGTATCTAACACATTTTATACCATTTCAACCACACAACAAAACTCTTTGAGTTTCAATAAAACAACTTCTCCAAATATTTGTTTGTTTTGCACACAAATCTCTTTGTAAACCCCATTTTAACACCATATTCATACTCATATTTATAAAAATAGACACCAACACACCATAAAACATTCATTAAACTCATTACATTATTTATAAAACAATCCCAATATCACATAGAATACCCATATAAAACACCAAATTCAACACCAAATTGGTACTCAAAAACCATTTTCTTAACAAACGTCACCCAAAACCAATTTCACAGAAACAACCAAAAAATAATAAAATTTAAAACATAATTATCCGCCCTAATAAAGTTCAATAAGTTAAACTAAATAATTAAAAGTCATCCTTTAATCATCCAATAAAATATTTATATAAAAAAATCACAAATTGCACATGAAATTTTCCCTTAAAATTCAGTTGCATTAAAACACCACTAAAAAAATTAGAACCAAATCAATGGATTAAATGTTAAAATATAATAAACATAGTAACTATGTCATAAGTATTTCATATGAAGTGGAATCACCTACCATAGTAATGAAAACCCTTGATCAACATGCGAAAATCAAGTCGCACCACCACCACACCAAGACAGACTTAGAACAAACCTAAAACCAAAAAATTGGACCAAGAAAACCCAATGTTAAACCTCAGGTTTGAAAACCTACCTCCTTATCATTAATTAATTCAATGAAAAGGGAATAAACCCCAAAAAATAGAATGAAACCCTAAGTAATTGGAAAGAGGAATGGAAGAGACTCACTTACTTGAGGGGTCTTGACGAATCGCCCCTAAAACACCATTAGCTGAAATTTAAAACAATAAAAACTTCAAGGTAGGTTCTAAGAATCATGAGGAGGTAATTTAAGATCTATAATGGAGGAAAAATAGTAATAATTGAGAGAGTTATGATAGAATGAACTTACCTCCTCAAATCTGCCCGATTTCAGAAGCCCTAAGCAGTTCACCCCTCCATCGCGAAGAAGAAGAGCTCCAAAGAGGGGATAGAGAGGTTGGGCGTGCTGATGGGTTCAATGGTAATTTTTGAGGCTTATAATCACCAAAATATCCATATAATTGAATATGTTATTAAAAAATCAAATTTTATTTTCAAAACCGGAATTTGGCTTTTGGGTAGGCCCAATCCCTTAAATAAAAACACATATACACGTTGGTTGTTGATTTCTAAAGGCTCAAAACTACAATGGTGGTGTTACTATGTTAGGAGAGACCATTTAGAAATTGTAATGAGTGAGAAATATTAAAAAATTAAAATTTTATAAAAGAAAAAAATTTATTTTTAAATCTGGAATTGGGCTCACGGTTTGGCCCAATTCACAAAAACTCACCCATTCCACCATAAAAGCTTGAGAAACCCCAAAAAAATAATAAATATAAATTAAATGAAATTTATATTTAAAATAAGTCATGTATGTGACATAAATAATTTAATTAAATATTTGTAATTTTAAATTATGAATAATGTCAATTTTTACACTATTCATTACATGACTTTTTAAAATAGAATAACAACTTGA
This sequence comes from Viscum album, assembly GCA_963277665.1. Lineage (NCBI taxonomy): Eukaryota > Viridiplantae > Streptophyta > Magnoliopsida > Santalales > Viscaceae > Viscum > Viscum album. The sequence goes on along the minus strand of OY728133.1, from coordinate 1,016,057,433 downwards.
TTTCTTTGAAAAATACATTAACTCAATTATAACATGTCATAGTCATTGAAACAAATTCTTGGATGGAAACAAATATTTCAAATTATATTTATTTTAATATTATCAATATCATTTAAATGATTCTTTCTTTAATAAATCTATTTCTGCATCATCATTGTGTAATAATTAAATATAATAATTTATTTCCAAAAAAATATAAATAAATTTCCATGATGTAGGTAACATTTTTAGATTTATATGTGGTATTTATAGTAAATGATATCAATTATATAACCCCATTTTTAATATTTTTTAGTAGGAAGAGACATATTTAAAACAAACATCCATTTACATTAAATTAAATGTTATAAATGTCATCATCACTTCCAAGAGGATACCAAAGGACAAACTTTTGGACCGAGGATTTTATTAGACTAAAATAACTCATCCAATAATATAATGAAAAGTTTTAGGGTTCTTTTATATTATTATAACATTAATTTTTCCTTTATTTAAAATATTTACCTTTAACCGTGGTAAATAACATACTAAAGTTAATATTCAGGAAAACAAATATGTTGATCCTACTGGACAACATTTATCATACTGATTACAACCATGTATGTACCTTTTTTAAAATTTAATTGATAGAAAATGATAAATTAGGTTTAACACTAATCCAGTTGGCGGATCGAGAAAACATGTTTTTTAAGTAAAACATTCAAAAGTTCACATAGTTTTTCTATTTATTTTTAATTTTAAATTTCATCCAATGAACTACATTGTATGAACTAACAGAAATATCATCTAATTATACCATACAATAGTGTAAAATTAAAATCTAAAAAATATAAATAAATTAGACGAAAAGTAATTTATGAATTAAAATCCATTATTTTTTATTGTTCATTAAAATATGAATTTTATCTGAAAAATTCCAAATATTCAGAAAAAGTAAATTTTGATGTCCCACATCCAAATAAGAAGTTTATTTTGTCAAATATAATATATAAAAGTGATCAAAATTACATTTAAAAATGGTTCTCCATCAAAAGGAGATAAAACTACGTTTTAACAATATTAGGGTATGTTATACATAAAATTGGATTTATTCTAAATTTAAGCCTCTAAAATTTAATAGAAGAATGTAAAAACATTTAATAAACATGTGTAAACATAACATGGGTAGTTATGTTTATTCCCACCAATAAAACAGCTAAGCAATAACTACCATTTAAAATAATAATATTTACACTATATTATTTTTTGGTATATCTCAGTCTTGTGTGCAACATAAGATTTCGATGAAATCCATTGTTTCATGTCGGGTATGATATAAGACATATCATCCCATTTTATGTGAAATTACTATCTAATTCATAAATATTAATAATTATGAAAATGTATTATTATATAATTACCTAGGATGATACAAAATCACTAGATAATAGATTTTAAACTTGGTCTTAAAAATGTAATACAAATATATGTTTTCCATATGTTGAAAAACATATTTTAACATGTAAAAAATCGTGATACCACTAGGCTCTTTTAGAAACATGGAAAAAATCATTCCAAATGAATACTCTATGATCATATTGCTTATCTCAATCCTAAACTAGACTTCTCTAACTTCCATCCATTATTAGCATTCTATGTCATGACCATCCCATTTTGGTTGTGTCGTATAGATACCTTCTATGTTCGGTGGTCATGGAATATAGAGCTCAATATAATATGATCATAGAAAGTAATTATGATAAGTAATATTCTAATTGATTAAGGTATAATGACTTAGAGTACCAATCAAGCCTTATTGGTACTGCGCTTGTACCATCCATTTATCTTGTCACTTGAATACCCACTTAAGTATTCAAAATAATAAGCCACATTTTATTTTGATATATGGAATCCACTCTGGGATTTTAGGTGTTCATCCCAATCATAGTTAATTTCCATGAATTGATTACTTTTAATAATTATAATTCATAAAACATAATGTATCACAGACAATGGTGAATATTAAACCAACACTATGGTTTTAACCTTCCTATTTAGTATGTGTCTCTAGAACATTTCAGTTCCACATGCACTTGGGTAACTTGTTCCTATTCTAACTACATGCGCATCTCTGGAATTAACTAAACCAAATCCAATCCAGCTTCCACAACCTCAAAATATATGTTCACCCATTTATATAAATGTAGTATATCAATTGACTAATAAATTTATACCATATGGATTTATTTAATATCCAAAGGAACCATTAGGATAATTACATAGATTCACAATATATTTATTCTTCATGGAGGTCTGTTTATGTCCAAATATTCTCTTTACATTAAAACACATACTCTTATGAAATAATGGATTCCCATCATACTATGACTCATATGATATTCTTTTTTCATTATAGTTGACATATGGTTATAGGATATCACTATTATTTGTGCACGTCATGAGAAAAAATGAAATATTCTACAAATTGCAACATTGATACTACTTACATCATAACACTAATGTATAAAATATGAATTTCATAATTTCTCCATGATAAATTTGATGATCTATGTTTACATGTAAGAATATATCATGGATACTCCTCATTAATATAAATTATGTGATGAAGATAAGGCAATGTGAATTTTTGAATTACTCAACACTACAATATATTAATCGATGATTGCATGGTCAAGTTATTATTTGTCATGTCATTCTGAAGCATATGATATCTTCTAACCATGAATATACTTCACTTTACAATTCCTTAATTACTTAAAATAATATTATGAAGTATATATACATCTAGATTTCCCTTGGAATAGTTTACACTCTCAAGATGAACTAATTATGAAATATTTCTAGAATACCATTTATTTCTAATAGTGTCTTTGTACAAACTAAATCTGTTGATAATTCCAAAAAAAATTTGTCTTTAATAATAATAAATAAAAAACTAGGTATTTACTTGATTTCCACATTAGTTTTCCTTGAAAAATATTAATCGTAACACATCTGGGTAAATGATCCATACATTAATCATTAGATTTTCAATTTGAAGTCATGTACTTATCATCGCTGACATAGGAATCTCCCTTTCTCAGCCTCTTGGAGAATGTAACTTGCCTATTATAATGTTTCTATCATTTACATGGTAATTTTATTTTAATAAACACATTTGAAAAGAATATAGGGTATAATAATTGAGAAGTATGCCTGAAAATTTAATATTTTGTTGATTAATATACATGAAGAAGTGGTTAATTCCTTCTTTTATTCAGTTTATTACAATTAAACTTACATGGAATTTATTTCATGATATTCAATGATAATTACCCCATGTTAATACATCATTCATTGATGGATGTTTAAAATTTTATTTTAGAGTTATATTCCATTGTCCATTTTTAATTTCATTCAATTTGTTTTCCATAATAATTAATGATGAACCTTTCATTAATGTTATTATTTACTTGTAAAACCTTACCTAAATTTATAAGGAAGCGCTTATTCAATACTTTTCATTCTTTAAACTAAAATGATATTTGACTACGTGGTGAAAATTACATGAGAAATGGATCCATTGAAAGACAGTGATCCATCATTCAATTTACACATATTGATGTAATCAATACATTATTCATATCTTGCTTCAATTTTTCATCGCAGACTTCTCATAGGTGAGACTACATGTTATATCAACAATGTCCATTGTAGAGACCTCAAATAGTTTTGGAAATTGATGATTTCATAATTAATAACCATAATTTTTACTATACAGTAGTCTCTTATAACTAATTTTACACCCTCAAATCCTGAGGTATTTCAATAGGTATAGAGACAGTAGAACCATGAATTTCTATATCTCGGTATTGTGCACAAGATCCAGTACTAGACTTTGAAACTCATTCTACTGTGGACATTTACATTGTCCACTATTTATAGCCGTAATTACTTGTGGTATAAATTTTCATTTTTCGACAGAACTAATTTTTTTGTAGATTATTACTTTTTATCTAGATTACCAATTTAATCATTTAAAATAATTAGTTAAATCATTAAATTTATCCAACCATTTGATTGAATTCTAGGAACCCTCTATGCTGGAATAAAAATAATTTGTTGCTTGAGTATTCTAGTAGAAATTTTCCATGAACCTCTACTAATAGTCTACATGGTATGACAACTCCACTACTAAGAGGCTTCAAGGTATGTTTTCATTTGGTCAGTCACATTAACTCATGGTTCATCGATCTGTTGAGTGAAGTCCCAACTTTTGATATCGTAACATGATTTTCTCAATGTCTGCCTCTAAAATGATATAATTTCAGCTTTGGATAATCCTAACTACCACCGTAGTTATGTCAACCCATCAATCTCATAATAACTCCCTGTTAGTAAGAGTCCCCCACAACTATGGCATGACGAGCACCCCAGACACCTGGTTTTGTCCAATTTTGAATAATGGATGGCGGTAACGACTTATTATTTCATTGAGGGTTTTATTGTTTTAATATGATGAATGAAATAACTTTCTATCTTATTAAAATGATCTATTTTTTCGAACTCACAATTGACAATTCTATCAATAGAAAAAATTCATTATGTCATATGTTCATTTTATTTGTGCATTCTTGTTTATTATTCTATGTAGTCAAACCCAAACTAAAAATTCATAAAATAATAAACCATTGAAAAAGAAAATGATGTTTTGTTCATGAGTCAATTCTAATTGTTGATCCATTGAGTGATTAATGGATCAACCTTTACTCTATGGGATATACCTTGAGTTGTGTCACTTTCTACTCGAATGACTGCATCTGCCCATCCAATGCATCAAGCTCTTGTCTGGTGCGTCACCATAAGTTAGTGTAAAGTACATCACCAATCGTCTTTGGCATTATAAAACAATACCCACTCAAAGTCAAGGGGATTCGAAGAGTGTAAAATACAACTTTGAATTGGACACACGAGCCCTTATATATATAGTGACACTGAGATGACATGTAGATCATTATTTATTAATTTATTTATTACAAGCCATGAAACAATTAAATAAATAAATAAAAACACACCAAACTTGCATTGGTTGGTCCATGAATCATGAAAAGTCAAATACACTTTAACTCGTGTCTTTAAATTATATTAAACTTGCATTAAAAATGTGTTTTGAGGTAATTTTTATTGAATTAAAATTCACTAATATTTTCAATATTTTTCTTCATTTGGTAACATTAATTAATTTAATTTTTAAAACCAATATTTAAAATTATTAATTAATTTAATTTAATACCTAATTAAACTAAATTATGCTGTAACTAATAATAATAAATTTTAAACCAAAAAATAAAAAAAAACTTTATTTTAAAATGAATTTAAATTAATTAATTTTTGAATATTTTAAAATTAATTGGACCATAGAAAACTCTGGGAAATGATTATTTTGGTCCGACCAAACCCGTACAGGCCCATTCTGGGGTGTGAAGTCCGTGTTTTGGGTCATTATGGATTGGTCTAGTCCTCTCGGACACATTCCTCTTTGGGAATATCCACCCCGGCTTTTTGGGGTGGTGCTAATGGGTTTTCTATCTGCTAGGAGTACGAGGCAGTGGCTGGAGTGCATGAGATGGAATCCAATGGGGGTCTACTGGTCCTGCAGTAGCTCACAACTTGTGTCGACCGTGAGGATCACCAGAGTCATCTCTAGAAAGTGAGAGACACTGGTGGGGGATCGGGCTGCCAGATTAGGTGGTCTGGTGTGCTGTAGTCCAGAATGGTTGGGGTGGCTAGATGAGATGGATTCCATGACAGGCAAGGGTATGGCCCCTGCGGGTGTAAGGATATGGTGGCCCGTACTTAACCCCGTTACTTAATTCCGAGTTTTCAACAAATGTGTGGAAAATATGGTTCATCGGAAAATTATACTCAGGTCTCCAGACATCCCGTGTGCAGTGAATTTTCAGCCAGAAAGTTTTTTGGAATATTATGATGTGTAATAGTCTTGAAAATAACAAAATATAAATTAATATTTGTTCTTAGATTTATAACCTGAAAAAATTGATTTCAATCGGAGTTGAAAACTATGGATGGCTGCATACTTTCTTTCTATGGTCGGAATGAAAACCGATCTACGACATTAGGATCCAAACAACACCATGATCACAGTTTAATGAAAATTTAAATTTTGTTTTGATTTAAAATTATACACATGTTCCTCTAATACCAATTTTTAGTAGTGGGAGCACATAAAAAGACACGAAGGGTGATATTTTACAATTTTCCATCGACGATCGATATGAACTCATCAACATCGAATTATCATTTCCTAGTTTAAGATGAGGATCTCTCATGAAGAGTTTTAAGTACAAAATTAAAACAAGATAATAAAGGGTTTAGATTTAAAGCCATGTTCGATGTCTAATCATCGTTGGTGATTGATATATAAAGAATATGAAGCTAAATTCCTCTAGATCATTCCCACAAACATTTAAAAAACTGCAGGTGTGTCGATTGTCGAAATCCTAGGGCCCGCATTGTGTTCTGATGGTTCCCTTAATGATCAAACGATAATTGTGTTGCCTTTCTTATGATGCATGAGAGAGATCGATATGAGCCCCTTCGAACCAAAGCCTCCCTCTCTAGGATGCAGTTGAGAGAAAAGTGGATAGAGAGTGGTTGTGCATAATATAAGTAAAATCCATCTCCTCAATATATAGAGTGTTTCTGAATTACCCGGATTTTCCTCCCAACACCTGAATAATTACCACGGTATAAATAATATATTATGACTATTGTACTAAGCCATAAATATAGTCATCATTGACCTTTTATAAAGTAAATATTTTATTTCATAATAATTGATCCATTAATTTGACTCATCATTCCCCGCAAATAGAAAATGAACCTTGAATATTTCAATCTAATATTTGTACAAACAACATCTTTCCATTTATTTACATAAAACATTTAAATAATGTTAATAAATAAATTAAATTCCTATATTTCTTAGCTTGAACAGTACAGATTTATTTATTACTTTAGTGATAGTATATCCATAGACACAACCCAAAAACCAGTATTGGGGCCCACCATTCCAAAATACATATTCAAATGAATTGGGTAGATTCTTGAATACACTGTTTTATGTGACCCTCTATGCCCTTATCTCGATATAAGTGAATAATATTCACATAACAAGAGTGGGATCTAGAAACCCATCATGACCTTGAAAGAGATAGGGATTGTCACAACAACAACAACCAACTGATGAATACACGTTATGTAATATAATATCTTTGTCTTTAAAATACCACAAAAAAGAATGCACACCTATGTCATATCCCTTTTTCATTCTTATTTTTTAATGTAACTTGATGCATTTACCCTCCACTACAATGGCCATGGTCTTGTAAAGGATCTACCATCCTAATCAATGTTTCCAGAGATATATATCTTTCTTAACATGGAAGTGACAAATCCTTTCATTACCATTCAACTAATGATAAACCACAAATGACGCTTTAAACACAATATACCTCACCATGATTTCATTATCATGTTTTTTCCTTTGATCAAAGTACGTGATCAAATGGAACATATTGTTAATTATCACAAGATAGGATACCAATACCCATGTTCATATATAGGAACATCCAATAACACCCAAAACATGTAGTGTTCATTTTGGTGGGTCTATCCTCAAGATCTCACTTCTAAATATCACCAAGTACGAACATCATGAGATGATGTATCAATGCTTATGATCACCCGTCACTTTCTAGTCAAACATCTACTATGTCCATTCAGTAAGATGTATCTAGACCCTATGAAATATATTTATGGTTAACATCATAGTATCATGGAGTTCTCATTATAGCCTGGAATCTCATATATCCAATTTATACAACAATTAATATATGGAAATTTCCATTTAATAGTGGTTGAAGTAATGTATACACTATAATTTTAAGTTATCATCATGTATATCTAACTATACACATGATATGATAATCAAAATAACTAAATTGTTGGGTCTTGGGAACCAACTATTTCAAAAAAATTATGATAATTATAATACAATTTAATATAAATGTTACCAATACATTTTCTAAAAATAAACATTATGATTGTTATAAAAGTTGAAATAAAACATTTATGTATAAAAATATACATAAACTTAACTTATCAATTATAAAATAGTTATTTCCATTTACCATGAAATAAATATATAGTCTTTCATATCATGAAATACATTAATATTAAATTATAAATCCTTAGTTCATGATATTATATTAACAGTCACATTACTATTCATAACTATCAGATTTCTATTCAAAATACCCTGTTATTATTCAATGGTCCCATTGCTATTACAACAGTCTAGAATTAAAAAAAATTATGTGTTCCCCACTTTTTATAAATTCCTCATATTTCATTAATTCCCTAACTACTTCAATTTTCTCTCAATTTCATTTATATTTTCATTTTAAAAATTCATTGTTCATTACCAACATTCTTTTTAATTTATAGAGTGTTATATGTGAGAGAATTTATTCCGTGGGATTGAGAATATCTGAAATTTCGTATTTTAGTATTACTATTTTATATATTAATCCAATTTTAATGCTTTCAATTAAAATTTCCATATTTATTTTCTTAATGTAATGTTCAAATTATTATAACATGTTATTGGTTATACATGGTGGTTCTTAAACATAATATTATATTATATTACAAAATATAACATAATTATGTATTTAGAAAATAAATTCCACTGATGAAATTAAGGGTCATTATATTGTGGGTGGTCACTCCACCACCCATCACTTCACCAAGGAATATATATTGAAAATTGTTGACAAAAAATACAACCAATCAATTAATGAGAACATTAATCTCTTATATTGTACTTGTTCTTAATACTAACAGACTAATTCAATTATTGATGCATTATAATATTAATTCTCTCTATTTTTAAATTGAATACAATGGAAAAATATTTATTCTTTTACTTGAAAATATGACTGCAATGAATGGATCTCTCATATCTAATAAATTATTTTGAAATTATGAAACATATTCTCACATAATGGTCTTTACCATTCATACTAATTGATTAAATTATAATGATATCAATGATATCAAATGATTATTAGGAGTCAAATATCATCTAACTCAATGTTATTTTACAGGTAATTCCCTAGTGTTGAAAGAAAACTAATCTATTTTGAGCTCAACATTATCTGAATATAAACTGTACTTTGATAAAAACTCATGAAAAATTCTTTGGGGTTGACTCTACTGATTTTCAAGAAATTATTAATCTTATAATCACTCTAACAAATTCATCAATAGAATCCATGTAAATTGTATTTTTCTATTAGCCAATATTTATATATATTCAATCCCCCTTGATAAATGTTTTATTCTTATTTAAAAAAATTTATGGTGAACTTAAAGACATATATTAACCATCAATTTCATCAATTATGTTAATATTTAAATATTCCTTAAAATTTACTAATATCTAGTAGATATATATATATATCCCACAAATAGATAACATGAAAAAGAGATTCAATTTCATAAAATGAATTAAAAACCCATGGGATTATTTTTTCCCCTATATGTTATTCAGTTATATCTTCATGGGAGAAACCAATTTCGCAACCATTGTACTCCATTATATTATTTTATAAAATTTCTAGATCACATTATGAATTCTATAATCATGGTTATCCAATCCTTTTCATAACTGGGATGTTTGTTTGGAAACCTTTTTATCTATTCTTCATTTCAAGAATGAGATTCATCACATGAGATATTAGATAAAAAAAAATTCAACTTTCTCTAACATCATAATATTAACCAATATGTGTATCAAAATTATTAATTTATAATTTTGAACATTCACAACCATGATTTTCTCTATAGGCCTATATTCACATCACCATTAGTTGTACTTAGAGTTAATTGTTATTTTATTTTCATTCCATTTGAGTAGGAAAAATGATATACATTTGATATCCAAGTGTGCTACTAGTTTTCACTATCCACACACCTCTTGATCAACTTTTCAGTCACAATTCACGAGATACCATTCAGACTCATCGTTTGATATGCCAACAGTTGATCAATTAATGATATCTCATTCATTAATTAGATATTTTTTCTTCTAAATTTCTCCATTTATATTTTATATCAATGTAAATTTTGAAGTGGTCCATGATCTGCCTTATCATAACAAAAAATATTCGTTATATTCTTATAGGGATAACCATATCAACATCATTTTTCGTTGACTTTTTGGTAGTATATTTTAATGATATTTTTATATAAATCAATGATATAGAAAAATAACATTATTTACTTTGTTTCTTTTACTATTCAGGCCTTCATTTATCATCTGAATTTGAGTTTTATGGTGTCGGTATATAGTAGAACTCCTTATAACACTGGAAACCTATTTCACAGTAATTTTAGATGATATTATAACATTGAAATCAGGACATGCAAGATATATTTATCCCATTTGAATGATTTTTTTTTGAAAAAGGTGTTCAATAATATTCTATTGTTATACCCTTGATTTTAGGACTTCATTGAGAAAAACACACTTACATGTTATGTCATTTCACTATGGAATTATATTCAAACCTCTAACAAAACATATATTTGTACAAAAACCTATTTACTTTCATAGATATATTTTTATTTCTATATTTTATTAAATGCAAATTTTTGTAACAAAACCGCTACTTTTTAGGCTCTAATTGGGTGGGGGATTCTCTTCAAGAAAATGATACCATTAATCCTTGAAGATGTGTTTAGTTTTTGAGTATTTTTATACAACCTCTTATATCTTTTCATTTTCATCCTATATCACATTGATGTGGTAATATATATATATATATAACCAATTAATATGGAAATTATTTAAATTATCTAAAATATGAAGATGGATGTCTTAAAAAGATTCTTTGTTTTAATTATCAAGAATTGGGCTCAATTAATTTGATTAATCAAGAAAAATTTATTTATTGTGATTTTTAAAAATATAAAAACCTTAAACAAGTGGTGAATAATTTTTCTTATTTGACCAATTTATTTTATTCATTTCCACCTTTTTTCTTATTTTTTAAATCTGTGGATGAATTATCTAAATTATCACTAACATGGATATAAATAGATTCATCTATCATAGATAAGTCTAAAAACTTTTCATATATTATTTTCATGTAATCTAATAAATACACTTAAGTAAATCAACCATATATCAGATCGTAGGGAAGAAGTCTATAATACTACTTATAGAGCCATGTAGATCATCTGAGGACATTAAAGGGTTATGTGAATCAGTTTACCAAACATTTACCAATTATAAATTCTTTCTTAGTCATCTTCTCCAGGATCTTAGACTATAATATCAGTTTAGAAGCATAAATCTATGTATAATACCTTCATAGTTACCTACCAAGGAATTTTATAAAAAACATGATAAAAATCATGTATATGTAAAAAATTTGATTTAGATATTTTTTATATGTTTAACTAGAGATACAAGAAATGAATTTTTTTATAAATAATAAGTAAATATACACCTTATCCACCAAAAATAATAGGTAAAAATATTGAAAAATTAAATGATTTTATAAATTATAGTGGCTACCAATTGATGGATTAATTATACCATCTCCCAACAACTAAATATATACCCTAAAAATATTCTCCTTCAATATTAAATATAATTATTCATTATAAATTCACCCACTAGGGTGCAATGTGGTTATCCACACACCTATGAAGAGGTGAGATCCTCAATTTATTATTTGGCATAGAAGTGCGATATAATTATTATCCCTCATATCCACATATCCTAGTCCTCCAAATGATTTTGTACACTTATCACAAAATCTATTAATGATGTTACATATTACGTATTATGAATGGTTTCCTTAATTTTATATTATAATATTATTATACACTAAAATATGAGAATTTGACACATTCATCTTATTTTTCGACTCATAGAAGATCCATGATGACGTCATTTTATTCTTATTATATTTATTTTTTGAGAGAATATGTTCGGTTTTAACAAATGATCATATTTATCTATAACTTATCATGTTAAAATTCTCATCTCAAGAAGATATTTCTCTCTAATATCACTATATAGATGAGTTAAATATTTTCTAGTTTCATATTCATATCCTCATAAATCGAAGTGTTAAATAATTTAAATTGAGTCCAAAATTAAATGTACCCATTGCAAATCATGATCCTAAATATATATACGGAATAGTTTTTCTTAAATGGATGTCACATGGAATAATACAAAAATACCCATTCTTATAATTTATTCTCATTTTTATTTTTGTCATTTTATCAGTAATTCTTAGAGAAAATAAATAATCCAAGTAACATTATATCATCTTGGAGACTATTTATTTTTCATAAAAATCAAATAAAGTTCACAATAAATAAATCATCACGGATGTAAAATATCATAAAATAGAAAAAAATTGGTGTGTGGAGATGATCATTTATTAGGTCCACTAGTTTAGATACCCTGCGAGGGGGGTGAATTAGGGTATGACATATAAAAAAACTGACCCTATTGATCCTATTGCAGTGTTAAGAAAAACTATATTCTCTCCCTTTACTGTAGAAAAGTACAAAAAAAATTAAACCATGAACATGACACAAAATATTTTAATTGGTTCACCATCACTAGGATACATCCATGCAGCATACACTAACGATGTGCTAATGTAAAAAATCCAATAAAAGTGAATTGTTGTTTACAGTATTCGAAGCAGACTCACTGTCCCTCGTGGTTTACAACCACTCATAATATGAAAGCTCATTACTCTCTCAAATAAAGTGTGTTTACTTATTCTTCAGAAGATCCAGTCACAGTTTAAATACTTGTAGGTTCCTTCATTATCACAAGTGAATACATCTTCTTCTATGTATAGATTCTCTATTAAAGTTCCACATTATCAACTGATTTATACAACTTTACCATGGGTGTATTGGGATATCTTCAAAAATTCACGCAACCCTAGAATGACCAGTGCACTTCTCCAAGCCTATCTCATAGGTGTGACCAAACCACTCGTTTGACACTCCCTTTTCTAACTCATAACATGGGAGACTCACACTCTTTTACACCAATCCCAATATTGGCACACAATTATAAACTAACACGCTTCTATAAGGCCGACACACATGTGTCACCAAACTACTTGCATGAAACTACATAATCTAACTTAAAACATGGGTGACTCACACCCTTTTATGCCCAAACCTGTATTGGCATGCAACTATCAACCGACGCACAACTTCTGAATATCTTTAAACTTGGTCGACCAAACCACCTCTTGTGCGCCCAAACCATCTGCGTGACTAGAGATCCAATTGTATCTATGTGTTGAGATTTTCTAAAAATTAGGAGGGGTAACCCTCTATTTATAGGAATTTCGGGTACCCTGGGCACTAGTACGCAAGTCTTCTCCGGGCGCGCAAGTCCAGCAACCCTAGACTCTATCGCCCTAGTCACCTTGCACACCCAAACAAAAACTTGGGTTCCCCACATTCCATTGCCATATTTTGATATTATGATATTGAAAAACATATCATGCGCATGTTTACAAGACTCCAAGACACCGACACACAAGTCCCTTTTCCAAAAACACTTTTCTCCATTTTTCGATTTTGAGGCCCAAAAATTTGGCTAACACTCGAAAACAACGTCACCTTGTATCTTCTCTTTTTTTGTACTGACTCCAGATCGTTCATTCCTTTGTTGAAGTTATTCTTCTAGTAAATTTTTGTCAAAAAAATATCTTGAGCTTGATAAATAACCATAAAACCCCCTTTGGCAAAAAAAATTGAACATCATGGTCTGCTTTGTCAACAAACACAACATGGTGGCCCACTTTGTCAAAAACACAATCATCTCAAAAGTGCTTCAATGATACCTTGAGGGATGTTTTCATAAAATCATTTTTATATTGTGATACTTTAGGAAACTAGTATAGATTATATATTGGAAGTGCACACAATAACAAAAAATATAGTTATTACATCATCTTTTTCTTCACATTTTATATCACAAATAAATTTGTAATTTTTAAATAATTCAAGAATAAAATTTCATCAATACATGTTTTCCCTAATAATAAATAATTATCAAAACAATCGTTTTATAATTAAAAAGAACCTAAAACATTATATTGATTTTATATTATTATTCTCACTTTAATATCACCATCTCATAGATTTCATTATTAATTTACACACACTGTTAGTTTTTTTTATGTTTAGAACATTATAATATTGTTTTTTTCAATTATTAAAAATGATTTATTTTTATATAATTAATTCCATGAAATTGATTTTCTGTTTAAATAATTCTAAAAATTTCAATATGTAATGATCAATATATTGATTCTAGTTTATTTATTCTTTGAAAAAAAATCAAACATACATATATTAGGATTCATTCATATGATTTATGATGACAATTATAAAGTCAATTATCATTTACACATAGATTGATCATCCCGATGTTTAAAGAATTCATCTATATTGCAACTTAAATTATTTATTATATAGAGAAAAATGATTTTCATGCAACTTTGGATAATCCTTATGATGTCTACAATGATTATTACAAAGGTCATGGTATCATAACCACATTACAATAAATATATCAATATTTTTTTTTATTTTTTATAAATAATAAATACTTTAAAATTCAATGATTCATCAAAGGGATCTAAATCCACTTAACCCCAAATCATGCAACATCCAATATTCAAAAAATTTAATGTAAATTTTTTTCAACTAAATTTATAAACTAAAATGATAAATGTTCATTAGATGGTCATATAAAATGTAAGATATCATTCATTAACACTGTGAACCTGTTTCAATCAATCTAATTATATCATTACAAGATAGCTATAATTTAGATATTCCAACACCCAAACCACCAAATAAAATTACATAATTATATTATATTCATATTTTAAGGATCCCAATTGAAATGACCTCATTTTAAATATCCATAATTACAGTGTTGAAATAAACATTATTATACATACATACCAATTACCTATAATTTTTTTAGGTTTTGAGAAAAAAATAACTTATCTAAAAACACACATATATTTCACATGGAATGGTAGTTTTCCCATTTTACCAAGATTTTTATTATACATATAAAGAATTACATATTTCACAAAAAATTCCAAACAAACGATAACCTTATATACATATCTTACGTAATATCAGTCTTTATAACCATGGAAAATTGAAACATAATTAATGCCCTTCTCATATGGTCAACAATGGTATATATAGTGTATTTTAATCGATAAACATATCAAAGTATAATATAAGAATAATGATATGAGGGAATAATCAAATTACATGATCATCAATTATTATAATTATTCCCTTTAAAACTTATATCATAAGTCATTTTTATTTTAATAAATATTCTATATAAGACATGAATCATCTTAGCAAAATTTAATAAACCATGTTAAATAAATCCCGATCAAAAAAACCATTAAAACTCAAAGAAATAAATTTAAAACAATTTTAATGTATTATGAAATTATACATTCCTCATGGTTATACCTAAAAAGGATATTTTGAATATTTTAATAGAAGTAACATCCATCCAGTTAACTCACATGTATCTTCCAAGTTACTTATATTTAGTAAATTCCATCGACCCTTAGAGGAAACATGTTTTTAGTAATTTCCATAATATCCTTATAGTTATTTTTAATATTTATACTTCATTATATATTAAGAGTATCTTCCATCGAGGTAACTCAGTCATATTACCTAATCCATAGGATAAATATATTCGGCTTATCCATCATCATCAATATTTTCCAACAAACATAACATAGATATTGTACATAAATATGGTATTTTATATTAAAAATAACTGAAATGACTATCTTTTACTTTATAATTTGATTATAAAATGGAAATTAAACTACTTTCGTAATGATTTTCCGAATCATCAAGGTGATATTAATGATGATAATTTTGTTGTGTTTCTATCCTGAATCATCAAGAGGATGATGTTGGAAACTATGTACATGATATTATATTCCCATGGGTATTCTCATTGAATGATTCTGATTATAGATTTTATAACCATACAACATTTAACGGATATAATTGGGATCTATATTAGTGTAGTGGGTACCCTATAGTTCATGTTGAAAGATACCAAACACAAATTAGGTATATTGATATATATTCTTATAGTAGAAATTTTCTATTGCATTCCTAGAAGCTATATACTATACAAGGGTAGGATGTAATGAGTGTGTTTTTTATTCTCATAATGTTAAAATAATCAATTCACAATTTTTTGGGTGTATTTTAGTAATGCTTCTGATACAGATTAGTGGTAGGATGATTCTAGTGTGACGAGGTTATATAATTTGTTATGTATCATAAATAAATTTAGAATGTAATGAAATAATCTAGAGTACATGATATAAAGATAGAAATGATGATAAGATGAATATAAATTCACATTTATATAGGGATGCAATGTCAAAAGGAATGAAAATGGATGAAAAGTGTTTCACATTAGTTCCAAAGTAACAAATTTATGACCTATGAAGTGTTATTCCATGATCACCACCTCAATGATAACCATAATTAATTAAATTATCTATAGAAGCATAAATATTTCTAATTCATAAAATTTTATTACTTATTATTTTAATTGGGATAATTGATTCATTTATTAATATATTTTATTTTTTGATTTTTGATTTTTGTTCTTTTATGGTATTTTTTGAATAAGGGATGGTTGGATCCCCTAGAACCCATTCAACCTAGGTATTTTTCATTGATTTTATTTTTTTAATAATATTGGTCTCAAATACTAACCTGTTTAAACTAGTAAAACTTTTTTAACCCATGGAAAAGAAATGAATTTTAGATTATCACGAAAAAAACATCTATTTGTGGTATCCCGAGAATGAAAAAGGATGGTATCGTAAATGCTTATTCCCAGTGAAGAAAACCCAAAAGTACATTAAAATAGAAGAAAAATATCTTTAAAATAAATATCATTAATTTATATGAATAAATGAGAAACCCCATTCTCTTTTCATAACATTTCATAAAAAACCAGAATATTGTGAAAAATCTTTTAACAACCATGTTTTTATAATAATCCAAAACCTTTTTTTTATTTTAATTTACTTTTATTTTTCTATGGAAATACATTTTTTAGGAATCAAACATATTTGTTTGTAGTTGTATATAAAGGCATGAAATGATGTAAAATGGTTATGTAAGAGGGAATGGGTTTTTATGACTCTATGTAAGGGTATGGTATTTTTTCTTCCTGATACCTAAGTGTAGTAGGAGTTTTGATTAATAGTTAAGGGTAAATCCATTGATCCATGCACTATAAAAGGTTAGATATTATTTTCATAAAGGTATGTTATGTTTTCATATAACTATTTGAAGGTAAATAACGTTCCATATAAGAGTAATTATACTTTTTTATATTCTTTGTAATGTTATAAAACTATTTAAAAAGGGGTTGTATTGGTAATCATTGATGTTTTGAAAAGGTAAAAAATATTTTTAATGATTTTTATTGGTAAAACATCACTACATAAGATATTCCTTAAGTTATTAATGGTTTTGTAAGGGTATAGGGGGAGTTATATAAAGGAATGGAGAGATACATAAGGGTAATATTAAACTGTGTAAGAGTAACCTCTCTTTTTAAATGACTATATAATGGTATTAAAAGGTTACATAAGGGATAATCATACTTTATAAGGGTAGAATAAGGGTAACTAAACAACAATAAAAGACACAATGGATCTATGTAAGGTTAATGACATGTTACCCTTAAAAAGTTTATTTTTGTATAGTAATAAATAACAATGTATTTTTTTATTAATTCTTCTCTAGGAAGAACCTATAAAACGTTTTTTTTAAATGTAATGGTCTAAATAATTTGATAAATATTTGTAACACAAATGATGTTTGTAAGTCATATTTTAGAAATATTTCCACACATTAAAATAAATAGTAATTAAATTGGAATATTAAATGGTTTATTTAATTTTGGGTTTTTAATATTGGTAACAATAATTCTATGTGACATTGTTTAAAAATTACTCGAGTCATTCTACCCACAATTTTTAACAAGTTACATAGGGTATTTACGAGTATTTAACTAATGTTTAAGTGATTTTCTTATTTTCATGCCCTTCATCACATTATGATTAACTTAATGGTATCAAATAATGTTTATTCTAAATTTTGTGAATGGATTATCTTTTATTACAACATGATTTTCACTATTAATTGATGATGAGATCCATTAAAAAACAGTTTTTTTCTTGTGTGAAGACGATTTTAATCCACATTAGTTCGAACACATAAAATACTATATTTTCATAATATTTTATTTCAATTAGTTTATAAAAATAATTTTTTTGTTTAACTACATATTTAAAATCATGTTTTAAATGGGTTTTATATAAATCAATATTATTTATTTTTTATATTAATAAAATTAATCATTTATTTATTTCAATTTAAATTGTATTTTAAGAGCATAGGAGTTATGATTCTTTATATGTTAATATTATGTGGACAAATAATTTCATAATGTGGATTTTAAAATCATGGTAGTGCTCATTCTTCACTTATAAATGTTATGTTGATAAATTAATTTTATTTATAGTGGATTTAAATATCATGGGAGTGGTGATGCTTCAATTATAAAAATTCAGTTGAAATATTATATTTTTTAACATATTTTCAAATAATTAAAGTGTTGATACTTCACTTATGATAAGGTTTTTGAATTTTTTTTATTATTATTTATGTGTTTTTATGTGAAAACATGGAACATGGGACCATTTGAGAACCTTGGGTGTAGAAAAAAACAATAGTGTGTGTAACACCAAAATTGATTTTAAATTAGTTATCATGAGGCTGTGGTAGAAAATTAGGTAGCCCGATGTAGAAAATCCATTATAGGAATTGATTGAATAAGATTCACCTCATAGATTTGTGTTATTTATTGTACTTGTTATTTATTCCCATAAGATATTTCAAAAATGCATTTCACACATGATGGATCCATTTTTTAATATTGTTTTACATAATAAAATTATTATATTATGTGTTTACACTGATGGACAAGGAACTCCAAAGAAAACTATATTATCCTGGTTATTCATACTTTATATACTCACAATACCATTATTTGGGATATAGTTCCTATGTTTACTACACTCTATTTAATATTTTTATTTCTATTATTATTCATATGAAATTAAATATAGAATATTTTGAAATAAAATATTATAATTTTTTACAATATGGTTTCCAGTTTGAAATTTCATTATAAACTTTTTCTTAAGATTTAACTAACAGTATCATGATTTTATAAATTGTATATATTATTTATACTTATAAAAATTTGTATAGTTCTCACATTATATATTTTCCTTTGTAATTTTTCCATTAGTTCTATAGGTTATGTGGAAAGAGAATATAATCATGATGAAAAACATATCCTCTTTGTTATTATCACCTTTAGAGTTAATTGGAATGGTAGTGATATATTTTCACATGAAGAATTTCTCTTTCACTTGTTTAGTATTTATTTCTAGTTCCACCATTTTATACTTCTCCGTGTGTGTCTCGTGGTTGTATACAATACTTCTGAATTTTATGATGAATTTTTATCATATTGTTTCTATAAATGATACATGTTTTTATATCGTTATTTGTAAATATTTAAAATGGTATTATATATTTATACCCTAGTTTATTTCTCCATCCAATGTTGATTAGGGAGAATCTTATTTTATTTTTTCAAGACAGCTTGTTGGCATGTGGGGTTTACCCGGTTTGGTTAATTACAATACAATATCAGTGGAATACCCAAATTGAAGTGTTATTAATGATTATGGGATTATTTTATAGTCTATGGTATACTTTAACATGGGTGTTTTCAATTAAATTTTATTCATTATGAGTATATTCTAGATCAACACCATACAATATTCCGCCTGAGTTACCATAGGAAATCATGATTTTTTATCATCTTTTTTCAATGAGTATTGGTTTGGCGTGATTGCAAAACCAAAAGAATTTAAAAATAGATTTATTATAGAATGAAAGTATCACTAAGTCTCTACAAACACCAATTTGTTATAACGATCCAAGTAATCATAAGTTTGTCACTTATGTGATGTGAATTTTGAAAATATGACATACACAGTTGCGATGAGTATGTTATTTGGAGTCTGATAAGAAAAACATAAATTTATTGTGTATAGTAACCCACCCTTATGAATAGTAACATACCCTTATGAATTGTGATATACCCTAATGAATAGTAATCTTACCTATTATAGTATATAAATAATATTCAAGTTGGAGTACGATATAACTATGTTTTGGAATAAGTAAAATAAATGTTTTAAAACTGTTTTTTTAGAATAAATTATGATTTTAATTATAAATTAAATTTTTCATATATAGAAAATTATTTTTGAAAAATGGACTCAATTTTTATATTCTACACGTGGAAAAATGGTTGGGTTGAATTTTTGAGATTTTTTTAAAATACATGAATTTTTGATGAATAGTAAAATACCATAATTTACAAAATAAGCTAAATACACTAATTATTGCGTCATGTATGATGTTATACTGATTTAATCCCAATTGATTTTGATTCACAATATACAATTACTATTATTGGACAAATAATACTCACTATTACTTGTCTTGTGGATAAATAATAAATTAATGAATATAAAATTGAGAAATCTCCTCTACCCTCTACTATAAGTACCCCCCATCACTCCCTCTTCTCTTCACTCCTATCAAGCCTTGTTCCGTATCCAAATTTGGTCAAAATATCCTCCCAACCTCCTCCATCATGTTCAAAAAAAATTTGTCTCATAAAAAGTCCAAAACCTCTCCCATAAAGAGGCTCTCAAGGAAGTTTGGTTCAAGTTGTAAATTCCTATTTTCGATTCTTTGTCTTTCCATTCAAGTTTATTTGTTTTTTTATATTATTAACCCTCCTTATCAAAACATTGTGATTAATCCAGTAACTTACATGTACTGGAATTATGTCATGATAGTGGAATAAGTTATCATCATCTCTTCCTATTACCTTCTTTTCTACTAGTAGAAAGAACACCATCAGCGATGTGTCAATTTTCCACATTCAAGGACGATGGGATTTGGATTTCTATTATCATTCTCGATTATGGTCATGAAACCATTCTTGTTATGGTTGAACCAGATTATAATATATGTAATATACCCTATGTAAGGTTATGTAATCCCATTGTAAAAATGGTATTAAGTTATAATGAAGAATGAGTTCGTTGTAATCAAAACCCACAAATTATCTGAAACAATTATCATTAAAGTTCGATATAATAATTAATCCTCATTCCATGTAAACAATTTATATTTAAAAGGGTTCTCCATCAATAGGTGGTGACACTAAATTTTAAAAATATTATAGTATTTTATTCTTAACATTGGATTTATTCTCATTTTAAGCCTCAAAAATTTGTTAGTATAAAGTGAAAACCATTAATAAACATGTTTAATAAAAATATCATTACTTCTATCCATTCCATCTAACACAATAGTTAACTAATAAATACTATTTAAAATAATAATATTAATAATATATTATTTCTCAATATATCTTTGTCTTATGTGCAACATAAGATTTTGGAGAAACCCATTATTGTGTGTCGGGTACACTATCAGACATAACATCCCATTTTCTATAAAATTACTACATAGTTCATAAATATTAATTGATAAAAAAATGTATTATTCTATAATTACCTGGGATGTTACATCCTTCCCCCATTTTATAAATTACATCCTAGTAATTTTATTCACATATCAAATAAGGGGGTGTATTTCTCCATGATACCATTTTCATATTCCCATGTTGCCTCCTTAACCATATATTTTTTACAAAAAACAATAACATGATGAATTAATTTATCCTAAAACGCTTTCTCTCTATGGTCAATAATATAGGATTGTTGTTCCTCAAAAGAAAGATTATCTTCCAACTAAACTTATTTGGGACTCAAAACATGAGATAGATCTAGCATATACATTCTTAACATTGAATCATGAAAATCATGATGTACATGGGATATAATCAGAGGAAAATCACCTCAGTAAGCAATTGATCTAACATTCTCTAGGATTTCATATTGTCCAATGAACAATGGACTAAGCTTCCCTTTCTAACCAAAACACATCACACTTTTCCATGGTGAAACTATGATAATGACATGATCACCTACCTCGAAAAAAATCCTTCCTTTAGTTATTTACATAACTTTTCAACCTACTCTGTGTTGTCCATATTTGTTTCTGAATCAACTGAACTTTTTCTACCATCTCTTCTAACAATTGTAGTCACATAAACTTCTTTTAACCAACTTTATCCCAAAAATATATAGTTGAACATTTTTTCCCTATAATTCCTCTAATGGTCCCATCTATATAATGGAATGAAAACTGTTATTATAAGAAAAAAACCAAAGAAATATTTTGATCCCAACATCAATGGTGATCTATTAAATAAGAACGCATCATATCCTCCATGGTCTAAATTGTTCATTCTAACTACCCAGCTGATTAAGGATGAAAGTCTGAATGGAAATTTAATTTAGTTCCCAATGACATATAAAGGCCTTTATAAAAGATATAAGTGGACTCATAGTCACAATTAGATACAATGGAATGAGGATCACCATATAACCTGAATTTCTCATATTATACAACTGAGAAAGTTCATCAAGAGACAATGAATTTCGAATAGGGATAAAAAGATAATATTTATTTGATCAACCAATTATAACCCAAATAGCATAGTTATGTTGATAATTATTTGTTGATCCCACTACACAATCCATGGATATATTTAATTATTTAAACTTTGGAATTAAAAGAGGTTGAAGTATCCCCTTTGGTAAATTTTATTCTTCTTTAACCTGATATCTTGTCAAACACATCACAGTACAGTCATCAATATCTCTTTTCATTCCATCTCACCAGTAATAATCTCAACGGCCTTTGTATATATTTGTATGACTAGGATGAACTGAAAATAGAGAATTGCGAGCTCCACACAACAAATATTTTTTCAAATATGTATCACAAGGCACACATAATCTCTTCCCAAATCTAAAAACATTATCCTTATCAATGATAAATTCAGGAAACAAACCCTTTAGAACCAATTCTACCATTTTTTGTAATTAACTAACTTCCTTATCTTAATGCTTAATTTTGAATGATAGTGATGATTGCACTAAAACCAAAAACAAAACAATGTAATTTACTACATAAAAAACTTCCAAGACTAATTTTATAAAATCATTTATCAATGGTTCATTGTTGAAATGTAACATTGTTAATGTTTCATTGCTTTTATGACTCAATCATAAACCACTTTATTTTCTTTTCTCGGATGGTAATGAATCATAAATTCATAATCCTTGATTAATTCAATCCATATCCTCTATCTCGTGTTCAGATCATTATGATTGAATATATAATTCATACTTTTTTGATCAGTATATATTTTATAACTTACACTATACAAATGATGCCTATAAATTTTTAAATAAAAAACAACAGTATCTAATTCCAAATCATGTGTAGGGTAATTTAAATCATGAGTTTTTAACTATCGTCAAGAATAATAAATTACCTAATAACTATATATTAGGACACAATAAATTCCTTTGAATAAATCATCACAATAGATAAGAAATTCACCATTCATAGAAGGTAGGGCCAAAATTGGATCATTTACCAAGCTTATTTTCAGTTCCTAAAAACAATCATCTCATTATATTGTCCAAATGATCATAACACCATTTTGAGTTAACACATTTAGTGTGCTAGGTAACCATGAAACATTTTCATAAAAACTCCAGTAATAGCCAGATAAACCAAAAAAATTACAAATCTCGATTATATTTTTGGGTATGTCCATTCCTCAAATACTTTTTGGTTTAGAAGGATCAATATTTATTCCATATTTTCAAAAAATGTGACCAAGGAATGGTATTTTTGTAACCAGAACACACACTTACTAGATTTCCCAAAAAATCACTTGTCTATTATGATTTATATGACAACCCTTACATTACATTCATGTGCCACTTTACTTTTAGAATATACCAAAATGTCATCAATGAACACAGTCGCAAACTTATCCAAGAACTTATAAGAATATTCTATTCATAAGATCAATGAATATAGTAGGTGAATTAGTTAACCTAAATGAAATAACTGAAAATTCATAATGATAATATCTAGTACAGAACACAGTCTTCAAAATGTCTGGTTCTATTACTTTCAATTGATGGTACCCCAACCTCATGTCAAACTTTGAAAAATATTGTGGTCCCACGAGATGATCAAAAAAATCATCGATATGAGCCAAGAGATAATTATTCTTAATATTTATTTTATTCAAGTCTCAATAATCAATGAAAAGTCTCGTTGAAAAAACCTTCATTTAAACAAAAAATATAAGATCACCCCATGGTGACATGCTAGGTTGAATGAAACATTTATATAATAACTCCTAAAATTTCTTCATCAAATCTAAAATTTGAATTTCACCCATTCAATATGGGGGTTTTGAAATTAGATTTGCATCTGAACTAACTCAACAAAAAATTCAACATCTCAATCAGGTATAATACTCGAAAACTCATCAGGAAAAACATTGAGTAACTCATTTACCACTGACACATCATTAATAATAAGAGTTCTATTGTTTTCATCAATATGTGAAAGGTAACATTCATTATTATATTTTAATATTTTCTCAGATTCCGGATATGTTATCAATGGTAAGAGTTTGTTCTTATATAATAACTAAAACTATTCCTGAAATGAAACTTCTTTATATATACAGTCAATCTTGACATCTTAAATAGAAATCCAATCCATACCCAAAATAATATCAAACTCTATAAGAGGAAAAACAGTAAGGTTTATAGGTATATTATTTCCACATAAAAAGAAAATAAGATTATTATAAATTATTATAGCTTAATAGTTTCCCCATTTATTTTTACCATAAGTTCGAGATTCATTTCTTGAGGTTGAATTTATAATTTAATATAAAATTTATCAAAAATAAAAGCAAGTGTAATCCCCAAATAAAGAAACACATTGGAATAATCTGAATAAACAAAAAATGTACCTGATACCCCTTCATTTGATGGCTCAATTACTATTGAAGTAATTTCAAAGTATTTCACCACACATTTGTACTTATATTCAGTCTACTTCCCATCATTTGAATTCTTCCTCAGAAAGTCGTTTTCATAATGAACCATCTCATTTCACTTAAACATTTTTATAACTGTAAATAATATTTTTTCTTACAAATACATTGATGTTTTTAGTGTAGATATAACCCTTATGTCACATTTTACCACATCATAAGCAATTAAAAAAATTAAAAAATCATTCTCTATTGTTTTTTACCACTATTTTTACAAACTATGAAATTAATTTTCTTGCCATCATACTTTTTCAATAATTTGTCACATTCCATTTCCACCTTGACCTCTTATTATACAGTTTTTCAAATAATAAATGATCATCAAAAATATCCATTTTCACATTCTATGCACATCAATCTATATTTTCATAACATTAAAACTCACAAGTAGCCAATTCCCTTTGATACTTCAGCTTTAATCCTGAGTAAAAAAATTATTTTACTATCATGATGTCGAATGAAATTTGCAGTGTACCTTTCCAGTCAAGTAAATTTCACTTTTTATGAATACACTAAATCCTCATATATCCTCAATTCAATGAATTGGTTTTCCATATTAAGTAGAACCACTTTAAAATAATATTTCTCAAGAAACTAACCATTGAAATCATCCAAATCTGGGGAATCGATTGTATAAATATCCCAGATATTCATAAACATAGAAAACCATTGATCAAATTCACCTTCAAAATGGTAAATAGTAAGACTAAACTTTTTATTTTAAGAACAACCCATAACCTAAAAAAGATTTCTAGGGATTTAAGCTACTCTTCAGCTATCATAATGTTAGATAAAAGTCTGAATTATGGAGGATGTTTCCTAATGAAATGCTCTACTACTGAGAAGTTCTATTATGGTTGATCTAGAAGATCTCACACATGGATACCACTACCATTTATAGCCTGAGTCAACTATTCCATCACTGTAGAAAATTATTCACTTCTGATTCCAACCATCTCGGGTTATCAATTTGGAAGGTTGTATTCCTTTGGATGTCGTCCCATCATAGCAGCCTTGTTTCCTCTATAGAAAACCATTCTGAAAAAATATATCTTATATGAAGAAACATTGTAATATTTAAATGATATGTCAACTCAAATACACCATACAGTAAAAAATCATTTATGGATAAACTATTAATAATATCTTAACCCTTAAAGATATCTAATCTGACATCTAATACCAACAATATAGCCTGAAACTTAAACACTACATAATCTTGATTTACGTAAAGAATTTACATTGGGGATCTTTTCAGGTTTATAGGTTTGGAGAATAATTCTATAAGTATTACATAATAACTCAAATTTATATAAAATGGATGAAACTAATATATTATCCATTTCTTCCCCAATATAAAACATTTAAAAGTAAAAATGTCTTATTTTTTCCTGATAAAAATATTTATAACCATCATCTTGACTTCTTCTTTTCACGTATCCATCCTTATACCATGTGGAAAAAATTTAAAAAAATATGGGATGAGGAAAAAATCTCATTAAAGGATATAAATAAGTAATTAAATCATTAGTCTGTAAATATTTCAAACTGATGAGAAAATTTTCAGAAAATCTTATATTTCACCTGTAAATATAATCTATTTAACATACCTCATGAAATGATAAGAATATTGAAAATCCTCTTATAAATCATAAGTTAAAAAGGTTACTTGTGATATCCATATCATACTTTCATTGTATCTTTCACAACTACATAGAGAGTAAATATCATGGTTACGTTTAGAATACCCATTATAGTATATTCCCAAAATATTTTAAGAGAAACCTTATTTTTTAACTCTATATCAATACCCAATGCATTAGAGAGCTATCATGGGCTCACCTGCCATCAGTTTATGAAGAAACCACCCATATACAAAAACAATTCCCAAGAACCATAACAGAATCATAACACATAAAACAATATTAAATGAAAAAATAACATTTCCAATTTTGCAATCACAAGATATAATTTTAATATATTGATAAAATAAAACCATTATAAAAACCATTTTCAATACCAAATTACTTGAAATGGTAAAATGGTATTTATTTTTCTTTTAAAAAAATTTTGGCCTAGGGAGGAAGCCAAATACCATATAATGGAAACAATATAGAAAAGGTGATTATTAGCGTATATATTAAAAAACACTAATTTTGTCATTTAGTAAAATACTGATCTAAAAAATAAATCCTTTTATATCCTTTTAATGAAATTAAAATTAAAAGGTGTTTATTATACACCATATAACAAAAGTAGTGTTTAAAATAAAAATATTCCACCATGAAAGGAGATTGAGATTAAATCTCTTACCGTGTGTCTAAATTATCAAGTACAATATTTATATTCATAAATAATAAACATATTCTAATTTATAATTTTATGAGATCCATTTTCAAGTTTAATATTCCTTTTATATCACTTATTACCATGTTATAAAAATTAAATAATTATTTAAGTTCATATCGGATGTTTTGTCGATATTCGGTACTTTAGTCGAAAATGAACATGGGTTGATGTCACTAGTCAATGTGTTCATAGGTCCATAATCTCCTTAATAATATTCAAGAAATTATTATTATATTAATTGATAAATTATACCTTTAAATTTATCCATGAATTATTTTAATGAAAAAATGAACATCTTTATAATCATGGAGATGGTAAGCCGTACATGTGCATGAGAAACATTTTCCATTTTTCATTGATCATTATCTATATAATTTATATATTAATTATTTTTTACATAATTATAATATCATCATTAATATAATATTAATCATTTTAATATATTATATATAACATAAAAGTTATATAATGAATAAAAACATGTGACATCACATCGTGGAGTTGATAGCTCACTCATACGAACGAACGACATTATCATTTTTATGCGCATGGAAAGTAATAATGTAATTTAAATACTATTATAATATAATGATTAATATTTAATTAATATAAAATATGAACATTTATTATATTATTATATCTATTCATGAGAGATAATTATGAAAAATGAATGTGATTGGTTCGTGGAGGTGATAAATGACACGTACGCACGAATGATTAATTCATTTCCCATTTGATTGGGGTGGAGATGGATTTAGGTGACGATGTTAACATAAAGAAATCTAGTTATATTAATGATATTGGATTTATTTTATCAATATGGTTGGTGTAACACCCCAAGATTCTACGGTACGTTTCCCTTCGAATAATGCGATAGCGTGTGTTATACGCAACCTCGAGTTCTAACACACACCACAACTAATTAAACTAGCCGTTGTGAATAGTAATACCTACTTTTTGAAATCATATATATTCTATATTTCAAAATGGACTTCATTTTTGGATTAGGAATATCAAAATTAGCCTAGGGTGAAATTTTGGTACATTTCGGATAACTTTCATATTTTGATGAATAGTGAAAATTTCTAAATTTTAATTAAAAACAACTTTTTTAATCAAAATAATTAATAGTGATAAATTATGAATTTGAGTGGTTTTAAAGTATATTTAGAATATATTTTTACCATTCAATTTAATGTTTATCATTGGACATAATTTTACAATTAAACCGAACATAAACAAGTGTCAATCTTTTGATAGTTATTATCTCTTAAAAACACGCTTTTTGTTTTGACAGCGGGAATTAATTTTAAATTAATTTCTGCCACTTCTGTGTTTTGAATTTAGAAAAATGGATTCCATATTTGGAATCAGGATGTTCAAATTGTGTAAATAGGTAACTTTTATTTTTAGACATTTTGAATAATTACTGCGGTAAATATTTTATTTACCATGGTTAAAGGGTAAATCCGGTAAATAAGGGTTAAAACATAATATTATAATAATACAAAATTACCCTAAAACGTGTCCTAACCTTATTGTTGGACACATACCCGACCATGGGAATCCTTGGGTCAATTTGGGGACCCCTTGGAGCCACTTGTATGTGGTAGGGACACATTATATTAATAAAGTTAAAATAAAAATAAAAATGGCATAAGCTTACATCTTTTAGAAGAACAATTTTTACATAGGGTTATACATGTTGGATTTTCGATTATAAATATTAATTAGAAAGCTAAAAAGATTTCCTACATAATGATAGTTTATTTATAATTTTTAGACATTTAATAATTTATTTAATTTATGACACAATGATGATGCAGTAATTACTATAATAGTGAAAAATTAAAATAATTGATATTATAAATACCCAAATAAATATAATATGAAACTTTTAATGAATTAAACTAATTTTCTAGGATAATATGATATATTAGGATTGATTTAATTGACTTTGTTCGAAGTAATCAATCTGTTATGAGTTTCACAAAAATCAACTATTGAATAGTGTCAAAATTGACATAAAAGAGTTCTTAAAACAAATATTATATTATTAATTGATATTAAATTCCTAAAAATCTAAGGTTCGGCCAAGAGACTTATATTATGATATGTTAATTATTAATGAACCACTTGGTGGTCGCTTGGATGTATATAGTATGTTTATTAACCATATTATATAAAAATACAAAGAGACATTGTAAAAGTGAAACTAATTAACTTAGAGTTAATACTTAAAGATAAGGTTAATATAAGTACCCAAACCTGTCTAAATTCTATTGGATGAGTTGTTTTCGACCTATCCCCACCTCATCCTTTTAATAGTCAACTTTGGAGCCTTTGGAAACCGAATATGAATTTATTATAAATTAATATTTCTATCTTTTCCAAAAGTGCCCCTCACCCCTCTTATAAAAGGGAACTCCTCCTTCTCATTTCTTCACACCTCTCAAGCCACTTGGCTCGTCCAAACTCTGCCCAACTAAGCTCCCCACATACCTCTCCTCCTCCTTGAAGCTTCCCCTTAGGCAGAAAGCATTTCAACAAGTCCTTTGGTTCCAACCAAAGTGAGTTACCTAAATTAAAGGTAACGTTTTCTCTTAAATTATTTTCATTTATTTTCCTTCTCCAACCCCCAAACTCTATTTATTTCTTTTCTTTTGTAACAACACCAGTATCCTCAATATACTAGGATGTTGTTATAAGAATGATTCAAACTACACATACACACAACTCCATCTAATGGATGATGAACATAATGTTTCTGTGGATGGCAAACTAACGCCTCACGAATCGATGATTGTTCAAATACATCTTACCGCCTCTCATGGTGGCCATTATGATGGCACTGTAATTAAATATGATTTTAATGATATATATTTTATATATAAGCTTATGTAATTCCATTTTATTTCATACCATTATTCGTTTCATGTTGTATATACATACGATAATTTCATTTGAGGAAGTGCGGACTACCGCCCCCTTAAAATGATATGACTCGTTCATACCACACATGGAACGTATAAAGGATGGTGTTAATGAACTTAAGTAACATATATAAAATATTATATTATACTGGAATAGTAATATACCTATGTATCATTTGGATTCGATTCTTTTAAAATAAAAAATTAAATGGAAGTAGTGTTCGTGCGTACGTACGGACTACCGTCTCCACGAACGCGATGAGATTAATTCTCCATCGTATCCATTCAAGTATAATTATCATTTAATGATTTAAAAATGAATTTTAAGGACTTGATATCATTCTGGATATGAATAAGATACAACAAACATGACTTATGTAACAAAACATATAAAGAAAATGAGTAAGTTAACAACCGAAACGGCGATAATACTAAGATATTATTATCAAATCAATATTAAAAGATCATATATGATATCATATTAATGTATATGATTCTTGTATAATTTAGTAACAATTATTTCACTATTATACAGGAGGTTAACCTACCCCAACCAAGGAAAAGTTCAAGGTAAGGGTTATTTCACAATCTCTTCTTTATCCGAGGTTGTTTATACGTAATAATCTACTGGGATCTCGTTATCATCCACATCCATGTTTCTTCAAAATGTATTTCAAAACATTTTTACTATTTACAAGAATATGGGTTAAAGTCATTTATACCCTTGTTTGACTTTTTATAAGAGGTTTATAAAGGAATCTTTCCGTCGTTTTCAAAACAAGGTCCTTTTTAACCTTTTCGACAGAATTGAGGTAAGAATGTTTTTTTAACTTATACGGCGGGTGCGGTTATTTTACGCCGTTATAAAATCTTCAAAGCTTCCCTTACAAGCTTATAAGAATATTTTCAAAGAAAATGTTTTATTTTATATGGATCTTAAATGATTTCAAAATAAAAGGAGATATTTCTTTTAAAAGAATTTTGATTTCATCTATGTCAACATCCTTTGATGGATTTTAAGATTATTTGAAGTTGATTTATTATGATACAAAACTTCTATATTGTATTGAAGGTTTTGTGATATGTTTGACTGTGGATGTGCTATTTTTAAACCATTCATAGTTTATGGTGAAAGTATTGACATTTCGTATGCTAGTTTTAATACGAATGTTTATGTTATGTTTAAACCTTTTCATATGGGAATGCATTGGACTTAATAAGTGACGGGTGGAGCCCGCTATAGCTCCTCGATGCATCGGTAGGTCTCATGAGACAAACTAGTGTCTTGGCACAAGGCCTTGACAAAATCTTATTTGTAGTCTTGGCACGAGGCCTTGGCTATGTGGTTATGATAGTCTGGCATTATGCATTCCAACATTATGAAAGTGGTTATTGTTTTTTGCATGTGATTATTCATTTAGTAGAATATCCATGTGAATAAGTAAATGGCATTATTTCATTTATGCCATACCATGTTCAATGTTCGTATTTAAAAGGCTTTTGTTTTAGTTATACATTGCCTTAAATGTTTATTCTTATTTATGAAATTTTCCACTTTATTGTTATCCTTACTGGGCATTTGAGCTCACCCCTTTTTTTTTATGTTTTATTTTTCCCAGGATGTGAAGAAGTAAGTTATGAATGACCTGCAGGGATTTTATGAGGGGTTAATAGTGTGGATTGTGGAAACATTATGTTGTTGTATTAGTTTTTCATTTTATGATGTAATGTAAAACTTGTGAATATATCTAGTGTTTCCAAGGCTACTAAACCAATCGGTCTTTCGAGATTTGATCTTTCTTGTGATCATGCCAATGTTATGTAATTAATGCACCGACTCTGGGTAGCTGGGGTCGGGGCGTTACAGTTGGTATCAGAGGAAGTTTAGTACAAACCTTGGAAGCTAGATTTAGATAAACTCTGATTAGAGCACGTAGACCTAAGATGAACTTTGAGGATTAGTATAGAAGAGCTTCCTAGAATTTTGGTATTGTAGAGATTTTGTGAGTTTTCTGAGAAATTCATCCCTGTCTGGATACGAGCAGGTAGGGGCGGCTCTGGCACAGATGTACCTAGGGGTAAAACCCGAAAACACCGCTTTGAGCTAGACTCGAACGGGAACTGGTGCACGACAACGGGCCTTGCTGCACTCTTGGTTACGACACTCCCGGGGGATATGCTTAGGATAACTCTCATTATCTTTACAAATCATTATGAAGGGTTTATGAGTATATACTTCCTCAAAGAAAAACATTTTTATGATTATGGAGTTCAATTTATGTTAAGTGTTTTATAAGTATGGGATTAT
This sequence comes from Viscum album, assembly GCA_963277665.1. Taxonomy (NCBI): domain Eukaryota; kingdom Viridiplantae; phylum Streptophyta; class Magnoliopsida; order Santalales; family Viscaceae; genus Viscum; species Viscum album. The sequence goes on along the minus strand of OY728133.1, from coordinate 1,016,024,462 downwards.
GTATTTTGATTCATAAACGGATCTAGTTTATGCCATTGTTTATAAATGGCGCCTAGTGGAAGAAATGGAAACCATATCAATGCGCGCACTCCATGTAGGGATTGCCCTCCTGCTCAAGATAATTATAGTGGGGCTGGTGATGCAACTGGTGCCGATCAGCTAATCACCATACTGGGACAACTTACTCAGGTTATGAATAATAACCTTACCCATATGGAGCACCCTGATCCGCAGCGTGGAGGATCAATGTTAGATCGATTCATGAGGCAACAACCACCAACGTTCAATAGGAGTACAAATCCCTTAGTAGCTGAGCAATGGATAAATTCCCTAGAGAAAATATTTCAGGCTTTGGGGAGCAGTGAAAGGGAAAAAGTTATCATGGCAGTTTACCGCCTCACTGGAGATGCTGATCAATGGTGGTCATTGATTCAAAATACAAAGGAAAATGATGAAATATCAAATATGGAATGGAGGGAGTTCAAAGATCTGTTTTTAGAAAAATACTTTCCTCGCGACCATCGAGCAGATATGGAAAGGCAATTTCTGAGTCTGAGACAAAAGGAGGATGAGAATGTCACAAAGTATGAGGCTAACTTTACAAGGTTAGCGAGGTATGCTGGAGATTATATTCGCAACCCAAGAAGTAAGATTGATCGTTTCTTTGATGGGTTAAAACCATTTCTCCGTCGAGCATTAGTCTCACAATCCTTTTCGTCGTACGAAGACATTGTCTCATGTGCTATAAAGACCGAAAAAGAATTCTCTAAGTCTTATGACTTTAAAGCGAAGCAAGAGAAGAAGAGACCTGCTGATCAATCTGGGAATGGAAATAAGGGGAAGAAGGGAAAGGTTGAATATCCATCTTGTGGTAAATGCGGGAAGAAACATCCTGGTGCTTGCCTGAAGGGAATGGGAGTCTGTTACAAGTGTGGTGAAAAAGGCCACCAAGCTCATGATTGCAAGGGGAAGAAGGAAGCTACCAATGTTCAGTGCTACAATTGCAGGGAGATGGGGCATTATGCAAATGCATGTCCTAAGCGTCAGGAGAACTTACCTCAGAAAAGGCCAAGGGATCAAGGCCAGGCTTATGCTATCACTACTGCTGAGGTAGAAGCTCCGAAAGACGTGGTGGCGGGTAATTTAATGGTTTCCTCAAGTTTAGCAAATGCATTATTTGATTCTGGATCATCGCATTGTTTCATATCTTCCCAGTTTGCTAAGAAAATTAGATATTTCCAATTTGATTTAATAAGGGAGTTGTCAGTTAAAACTCCTAAGGGAAGTATCGTTGCAACAAAGTTTTGTGAATCAGTCCCCATTAGAGCACATAAATTTTCTTTATCTGCTGATCTCATCGTCATACCTATGATTGAGTTTGATATAATCCTCGGTATGGACTGGCTTTCGGACTATGATGCGAAGATTTATTGTAAGAAGAAAGAGGTTACGATTCTTGATGATAATGATAAGGAACACCTTATTTTTAGAGCAGAATCGTCACCACCTAATTCTTATTTAGATCCACCCCCAGTAGCTCAACTTAATTCAATTATTGGGGAGGAAGAGAATGAAATAACTGTCGGTGAGGAAAGGAATGTTCAAATAGAGGATGTACCTGTTGTGAAAGAGTTTGTAGATGTATTTCCGGAAGATTTACCTGGACATCCTCCAGAACGAGAAGTAGAGTTTTCCATTGATTTGATTCCTGGATCAAGGCCTATATCGAAGACCCCTTATAGAATGGCTACTGTAGAATTAGTCGAACTAAAGAAACAACTAGAGGAATTGAGTAATAAGGGATTTATTCGCCCTAGTGTTTCTCCATGGGGAGCCCCTGTTCTTTTTGTTAAAAAGAAAGATGGATCTATGAGGTTATGTATCGACTACAGGGAGATCAATGCTATAACGATAAAGAACAAGTATCCCCTACCTCGTATTGATGATTTATTTGACCAACTGCATGGAGCTCAATACTTTTCAAAGATTGACCTTCGATCTGGATACCATCAGTTGTGTGTGAAGAAGGAAGACATTCCGAAAACTGCATTTCGAACCAGGTACGGGCATTACGAGTTTACTGTAATGCCGTTTGGATTGACTAATGCACCCTCTGTATTCATGGATCTGATGAATAGAGTCTTCAAGGAGTATCTCGATGAATTTGTGGTGGTATTTATTGATGATATCTTGGTATACTCCAAAACCTACGAAGATCATGAAAATCACTTGCGCATTATCTTGAAGACTCTGAGGAGGCATGAATTATATGGGAAGTTTAGCAAGTGTGAATTCTGGCTTCAGGAGATTTCTTTTCTTGGCCATATTGTCTCTAAAGATGGAATCTCTATTGATCCTTCTAAGACCAAAGCAATCCAAGAATGGCCAGCACCTACGAGTATAATTGAGGTACGTAGTTTTATTGGTTTGGCAGGTTATTATCGACGTTTCGTCCAGAATTTTGCCCGATTGGCTAACCCATTAACGAAGCTCACACATAAAGGGGTTAAATTTGTTTGGACAAAAGAGTGTGAAGAATGTTTTGAAGAACTGAAGAGAAGATTAGTCAATGCTCCTATATTGACTCTACCATCGGGGAATGATGGGTTCGTTATTTATAGTGATGCATCGAAGAAAGGACTTGGCTGTGTCCTTATGCAGAATGATAGAGTTATTGCCTATGCATCACGACAGTTGAAAATTCATGAACAAAACTATCCTACTCATGATCTCGAGTTAGCAGCAGTGATCTTTGCTTTGAAGATATGGAGGCACTACCTCTGTGGTGAAAAATGTGAGATTTATACTGATCACAAGAGTTTGAAGTATATTTTCTCACAAAAAGAACTCAACATGAGGCAAAGGAGATGGCTTGAATTACTCAAGGATTATGATTGCACGATACACTACCACCCGGGGAAAGCAAACAAAGTAGAAGATGCTTTGAGCAGAAAAGACCATGGAGTTCTGAACATGATGAGAATTGAAAGGGACCCAATTTTCATGGATCTAGAGAAGATGGACATGGGAATAACCAGGGAAGGTGAAACATCAATGCTTTTTCAAATGGTTGCCAAACCATCTTTACTAGAAAGGATTAAGAGTTCTCATACCGATGATGAAGAATTCCAAAAGAAGATTAAAGCTGTGAATGATGGGAGATTGAGAGACTTTGTGTATGAAGATGGAATTTTGAAATTCGGGAAGAGACTTTGTGTTCCCGATTTACCTGATCTAAAAAGGGAATTGCTGGATGATGCTCATAGTTCCAATTTCTCTATACACCCTGGGAGCACCAAAATGTATAGAGACTTGAAGGAACATTTTTGGTGGGACAACATGAAGAGGGAGATTGCTGATTTTGTGTCAAGATGTATGGTTTGTCAACAAGTCAAAGCTGGAAGGCAACAGCCTGGAGGAGTCACGCAACCTCTTCCCATACCGGAGTGGAAATGGGAAAATATTACGATGGACTTTGTCATGGGGCTACCAAAGACTCCTAGAAGGAACGATGCAATATGGGTTATTGTTGATCGTCTTACCAAGTCAGCAAATTTTCTTGCTATAAGAGAAGATCTACCCCTGGAACGTCTAGCAAGACTATATATTAATGAAGTTGTGAGACTTCATCGAGTACCCCTATCGATTGTTTCTGATCGTGATCCCCGTTTTACTTCAAGATTCTGGAAAAGTCTTCAGAAATCCCTGGATACTGAACTTCATTTGAGCACTGCATACCACCCTCAGACAGATGGACAGTCAGAACGGACTATTCAAACCTTAGAAGATATGTTGAGATCTTGCTCACTTGACTTTCAGGGTATGTGGGATCAATATTTACCACTGGTAGAATTTTCCTATAACAATAGCTTCCATTCGAGTATTCATATGGCACCATATGAAGCGTTATACGGAAAGAGATGTCGTACACCAACCTGTTGGGATGACGTTGGTGAAAGAAAACTTGTAGGCCCAGAACTGGTGGAGGAAACGGTGGAAAAGGTGAAAGTAATCCAAAATCACATCAAAGCAGCTCAAAGTAGGCAGAAGAGCTATGCCGATAATCGAAGGAAGGATTTGGAATTTCAAGTCGGTGATCATGTTTTCCTGAAGGTATCTCCATGGAAGGGAGTCATACGTTTTGGTAAGAAAGGTAAATTGAGTCCCAGGTACATCGGACCTTTCGAAATTCTAGAACGAATTGGGGTTGTAGCTTACCGATTGGCAATGCCGCCAAGTCTCTCCAAAGTACACAATGTGTTCCACGTATCTCTATTGAGAAAATACATGCCTGACCCAACACATGTACTCACCTATGAGGAATTAGAACTGGAACCCGATCTGTCTTATTGTGAAGAGCCTGTCAGGATTCTTGATACAAGAGAACAAGTGCTGAGAAACCGGACGACGCGTCTGGTAAAAGTTTTGTGGAGAAATCATAAGATGGAAGAGGCAACGTGGGAACTCGAGGAACTTATGATGAAGAACCACCTGAGTCTTTTTATGCAGTAATACCCTAGAAATTGCAAGGACGCAATTATTTGAAGGAGGGGAGAATGTAACACCCCAAGATTCTACGGTACGTTTCCCTTCGAATAATGCGATAGCGTGTGTTGTACGCAACCTCGAGTTCTAACACACACCACAACTAATTAAACTAGCCGTTGTGAATAGTAATAACTACTTTTTGAAATCATATATATTCTATATTTCAAAATGGACTTCATTTTTGGATTCGGAATATCAAAATTAGCCTAGGGTGAAATTTTGGTACATTTCGGATAACTTTCATATTTTGATGAATAGTGAAAATTTCTAAATTTTAATTAAAAACAACTTTTTTAATCAAAAAAATTAATAGTGATAGATTATGAATTTGAGTGGTTTTAAAGTATATTTAGAATATATTTTTACCATTCAATTTAATGTTTATCATTGGACATAATTTTACAATTAAACCGAACATAAACAAGTGTCAATCTTTTGATAGTTATTATCTCTTAAAAACACGCTTTTTGTTTTGACAGCGGGAATTAATTTTAAATTAATTTCTGCCACTTCTGTGTTTTGAATTTAGAAAAATGGATTCCATATTTGGAATCAGGATGTTCAAATTGTGTAAATAGGTAACTTTTATTTTTAGACATTTTGAATAATTACTGCGGTAAATATTTTATTTACCATGGTTAAAGGGTAAATCCGGTAAATAAGGGTTAAAACATAATATTATAATAATACAAAATTACCCTAAAACGTGTCCTAACCTTATTGGTGGACCCATACCCGACCATGGGCATCCTTGGGTCAATTTGGGGACCCCTTGGAGCCACTTGTATGTGGTAGGGACACATTATATTAATAAAGTTAAAATAAAAATAAAAATGGCATAAGCTTACATCTTTTAGAAGAACAATTTTTACATAGGGTTATACATGTTTGATTTTCGATTATAAATATTCATTAGAAAGCTAAAAAGGTTTCCTACATAATGATATTTTATTTATAATTTTTAGACATTTAATAATTTATTTAATTTATGACACAATGATGATGCAGTAATTACTATAATAGTGAAAAATTAAAATAATTGATATTATAAATACCCAAATAAATATAATATGAAACTTTTAATGAATTAAACTAATTTTCTAGGATAATATGATATATTAGGATTTATTTAATTGACTTTGTTCGAAGTAATCAATCTGTTATAAGTTTCACAAAAATCAACTATTGAATAGTGTCAAAATTGACATAAAAGAGTTCTTAAAACAAATATTATATTATTAATTGATATTAAATTCCTAAAAATCTAAGGTTCGGCCAAGAGACTTATATTATGATATGTTAATTATTAATGAACCACTTTGGGGTCTCTTGTATGTATATAGTAAGTTTATTAACCATATTATATAAAAATACAAAGAGACATTGTAAAAGTGAAACTAATTAACTTAGAGTTAATACTTAAAGATAAGGTTAATATAAGTACCCAAACCTGTCTAAATTCTATTGGATGAGTTGTTTTCGACCTATCCCCACCTCATCCTTTGAATAGTCAACTTTGGAGCCTTTGGAAACCGAATATGAATTTATTATAAATTAATATTTCTAGCTTTTCCAAAAGTGCCCCTCACCCCTCTTATAAAAGGGAACTCCTCCTTCTCATTTCTTCACACCTCTCTAGCCACTTGGCTCGTCCAAACTCTGCCCAAATAAGCTCCCCACATCCCTCTCCTCCTCCTTGAAGCTTCCCCTTAGGCAGAAAGCATTTCAACAAGTCCTTTGGTTCCAACCAAAGTGAGTTACCTAAATTAAAGGTAACGTTTTCTCTTAAATTATTTTCATTTATTTTCCTTCTCCAACCCCCAAACTCTTTTTATTTCTTTTCTTTTGTAACAACACCAGTATCCTCAATATACTAGGATGTTGTTATAAGAATTATTCAAACTACACATACACACAACTCCATCTAATGGATGATGAACATAATGTTTCTGTGGATGGCTAACTAACGCCTCACGAAACGATGATTGTTCAAATACATCTTACCGCCTCTCATGGTGGCCATTATGATGGCACTGTAATTAAATATGATGTTAATGATATATATTTTATATATAAGCTTCTGTAATTCCATTTTATTTCATACCATTATTCGTTTCATGTTGTATATACATACGATAATTTCATTTGAGGAAGTGCGGACTACCGCCCCCTTAAAATGATATGACTCGTTCATACCACACATGGAACGTATAAAGGATGGTGTTAATGAACTTATGTAACATATATAAAATATTATATTATACTGGAATAGTAATATACCTATGTATCATTTGGATTCGATTCTTTTAAAATAAAAAATTAAATGGAAGTAGTGTTCGTGCGTACGTACGGACTACCATCTCCACGAATGCGATGAGATTCATTCTCCATCGTATCCATTCAAGTATAATTATCATTTAATGATTTAAAAATGATTTTTAAGGACTTGATATCATTCTGGATATGAATAAGATACAACAAACATGACTTATGTAACAAAACATATAAAGAAAATGAGTAAGTTAACACCCGAAACGGCGATAATACTAAGATATTATTATCAAATCAATATTAAAAGATCATATATGATATCATATTAATGTATATGATTCTTGTATAATTTAGTAACAATTATTTCACTATTATACAGGAGGTTAACCTACCCCAACCAAGGAAAAGTTCAAGGTAAGGGTTATTTCACAATCTCTTCTTTATCCGAGGTTGTTTATACGTAATAATCTACTGGGATCTCGTTATCATCCACATCCATGTTTCTTCAAAATGTATTTCAAAACATTTTTACTATTTACAAGAATATGGGTTAAAGTCATTTATACCCTTGTTTGACTTTTTATAAGAGGTTTATAAAGGAATCTTTCCGTCGTTTTCAAAACAAGGTCCTTTTTAACCTTTTCGACAGAATTGAGGTAAGAATGTTTTTTTTAACTTATACGGCGGGTGCGGTTATTTTACGCCGTTATAAAATCTTCAAAGCTTCCCTTACAAGCTTATAAGAATATTTTCAAAGAAAATGTTTTATTTTATATGGATCTTAAATGATTTCAAAATAAAAGGAGATATTTCTTTTAAAAGAATTTTGATTTCATCTATGTCAACATCCTTTGATGGATTTTAAGATTATTTGAAGTTGATTTATTATGATACAAAACTTCTATATTGTATTGAAGGTTTTGTGATATGTTTGACTATAAATGTGCTATTTTTATACCATTCATAGTTTATGGTGAAAGTATTGACATTTCGTATGCTAGTTTTAATACGAATGTTTATGTTATGTTTAAACCTTTTCATATGGGAATGCATTGGACTTAATAAGTGACGGGTGGAGCCCACTATAGCTCCTCGATGCATCGGTAGGTCTCATGAGACAAACTAGTTTCTTGGCACAAGGCCTTGACAAAATCTTATTTGTAGTCTTGGCACGAGGCCTTGGCTATGTGGTTATGATAGTCTGGCATTATGCATTCCAACATTATGAAAGTGGTTATTGTTTTTTGCATGTGATTATTCATTTAGTAGAATATCCATGTGAATAAGTAAATGGCATTATTTCATTTATGCCATACCATGTTGAAAGTTCGTATTTAAAAGGCTTTTGTTTTAGTTATACATTGCCTTAAATGTTTATTCTTATTTATGAAATTTTCCACTTTATTGTTATCCTTACTGGCCATTTGAGCTCACCCCTTTTTTTTTATGTTTTATTTTTCCCAGGATGTGAAGAAGTAAGTTATGAATGACCTGCAGGGATTTTATGAGGGGTTAATAGTGTGGATTGTGGAAACATTATGTTGTTGTATTAGTTTTTCATTTTATGATGTAATGTAAAACTTATGAATATATCTAGTGTTTCCAAGGCTACTAAACCAATCGGTCTTTCGAGATTTGATCTTTCTTGTGATCATGCCAATGTTATGTAATTAATGCACCGACTCTGGGTAGCTGGGGTCGGGGCGTTACAGTTGGAGGTTACTTGAAGTAATTGGAATAAGAAATAAAATAGAAATACAAAAAGAGAATGATACCTCATATTTTGTTCATCACCCCTGAAGAACACCTAAACACCTTTAAAAAGGTTGTTCTTCATAAAATAATGACTCAATAACGTGGGGAGTGATTTTATCAAGGGTTTTGATCAGATTTTGGTAAACCAAATGGTTCTTTATGTGTAAGGAATAAAGATGAATCGGTACCTTTTATAGGAGATGAGAGGGACAACATTGAAATTATAACAACTATTAAATTAATATGAATTAAATTTAGAATATAAATAGGTCCAAATTCATTTATAATGAATATAATATTATTATTGGTCGAATTAGAATAATCCAATTAAAATTATACATGTTTGGGATATTTTTGAATCATTATCTTAATGTTTTAACCCCTTTTAACTCTAACCATTTTATCATGTAATATTTACTTTGAGAGTTAAAATAATTAACAAATCATGGAAAAAGACCCAAGAATGAGTCATTAATGAAATTTTTAGAGTTATATAATATTTTTGTCAAATTCATACATTTTTATAAATTTCAAATCATTTAATTAAATATTTAGTATTTTAAATTATGAATAATGTCTATTTTGACACTATTCATTACATGCCTATTTAAAATAGAATAACAACTTGATTACTTTGAAAAATAAATTAAATCAATTCTATCATGTCATACTCATCGAAAAAATCATTTATGGAATCAAATATTTCAAATTATATTTATTTTAATATTATCAATATCATTTATATGATTATTTCTTTAATAAATCTATTATTACATCATCTTTGTGTCATAATTAAATTTAATAATTAATTTCCAACAAAATATAAATAATTTCCATGACATAGGTAATATTTTTAGCTTTATATTTACTATTTATAGTTAATTAAATCACTTATATAAACCCATTTTAAAAATTTATTAGTAAGAAGAGACATATTTTTAAAAAACTTCCATTTACTTTAAATTAAATGTTATAAATGTCATCATGACACGGAAGTAGCTTCCAAAGGACAACATTTTGGACCAAGGATTTTATTAGTCTAAAATAACTCATCGAATAAGATAATGAAAAGTTTTAGGGTTATTTTATTTTAGTAGAATATTAATTTTACCTCTAATTACAATATTTACCTTAAACTGTGGTAAATAAAATACTAAGGTTACTATTCAAAAAAATAATATTTTGATTATAATGGAAAATATTTTTCATACTGATTACAACCATGTGTTTACCTATTTGAAAATTCTATTTATATAAAAGGTTAAATTATTGGCGGATTGAGAAAACATGTTTTTTATGTAAAACAATCAAAAGATCGCATAGTTTTTCTGTTTAATTTTAATTTTAAATTGAATCCAATAAACTAAATTATATTAACTATTAAAAATATCATCTAATTATACCTTAAAACCATGTAAAATTAAAATATAAAAATATAAATAAATTAGAAGAAAATGAGTTTAGGAATTAGAATGTAGTATTTTTCACTGTTCATTAAAATATGAATTTTATTAGAAAATACCAAATATTCAGAAAAAAGTAAATTTTTTATGTCCCACTTCCAAATAAGATGTTTAATTTCACAAATATAGTATTTAAAATTGATCAAAATTATATTTAAAATGGTTTCTTCATCAAAAGGTTATAAAACTACCTTTTCAAATATTAGAGTATGTTATACTTAAAATTGGATTTATTCTCAATTTATGCCTCAAATATTTAATAGAAGAATATAAAAATATTAAATAAACATGTATAAACATAACATTGGTATTTATATTCATTCCCACAAATACAACGGCTAGAAAATAACTAGAATTTAAAATAATAATATTAACACTATATTATTTTTCGGTATATCTCTGTCTTGTGTGCAAGATAAGATTTCGGAGAAACCCATTGTTGCATGCCAGGTATGATATTAGACATATCATCCCATTTTAATTGAAATTACTATATAATTCATAAATCTTAATTGATTTGAAAATGTATTATTCTATAATTACCTAGGATGTTACATAATCACTGGATAATAGATTTTAATATTGGTCATAAAAAATGTAATAGAAATATATTTTTTCCATATGTTGGAAAACATATTTTAACATGGAAAACAAATATTATCCCACTAGGCTCTGGTAAAAACATATAAAAAATCATTCCAAAAGAATACTCTATGATCATGTTTCTTATCTCAATCCAAAACTAGACTCCTGTAACTTGCATCCATTATTTGCATTCTATGTCGTGACCATCCCATTTTGGTTGTTTCATATAGATACTTTCTGTGTTCGGTGGTCATGGAATGTAATGCTCATAATAATATGATCATAGAAATTAGTTATGATCAGTAAAATTCTAATTGATTAAGGCATAATGACTTGGTGTGTTATTCTGGCCTTAGTGGTAATACGCTTGTACCATCCATTTATCTTGTCACATGAATACCCACTACAGTATTCAAAATAATAATCCATGATTCATTTGAATATAGGGGATCCACTTTGGGATTTTAGGTGTTCATCCCAATCATAGCTAATTTCCTTGAATTTATTACTTGAAATAAATATTATTCATAAATAACAATGTATCACAGACATAGGTGAATATTTAACCAACACTATGGTTTTATCCTATATATGCAGTATGTGTATCTAAAACATTCCAGTTCCACATGCACTTGGGTAACTTGTTCCTATTCCAACAACATGTGCGTCTTTGGAATTGACTAAACCCTAGTCAATCTAACTCCCACAACCTCAAAAGATATGTGCGCCCTTTTAATGAAATGTAATATATCACTTGACTAATACATTTATATCATATTGATTTATTTAATATCCAAAGGAACCATTAGGATAATTACATAGATGCACAATATGTTTATTCTTGATGGTTGGTTGTTTATGCCCAGGCGTTCTCTTTACATTCAAACACATACCCTTATGAAATAATGTATTCCCATCATACTATGACTCATAAGATATCAATTCTTTGTTATAGTTGACACATGGTTGTGGGATTTCTCTATTATTTGTAAATCACTTCATGAGAAAAAATGAAAGATTCTACAAATAGCAACATTGATATTACTTACATTATAACACTATTGTATAAAATATGAATTTCGGAATTACTCCATGCTAAATTTTGTTGATCTATGTTTACATGTAATACATTATCATCGATACTCCTCATTAACATAAATTATGTGATGTAGATAAGGCAATGTGAATTTAGGAATTACTCAACACTTCATTATATTGATCAGTCAAGATATTCTTTGGCATATCGGCCTGAAGAATATGATATATTCTATCCATGAATATACGTCACTTTTCCATTCCTTAATTACTTAAAAGAATATTATGAAGTATATATACCTCTGGATTTCCCTTGGAATAGTTTACACTCTCATGATGAACTAATTATGAAATCTTTCTAGAATACCATTTATTTCTAAGATTTTATTTATACAAACTGAATTTGTTGATAATTCCAAATGTTTTTGTCTATAATAATACTATATAAAAAACTGGGTATTTACATGTTTTCCCCATTAGTTTTCCTTGAAAAATATTAATCTTAACACAAATGGGTAAATGAGTCTTACATTAATCATTAGATTTGCAAATAAGAGTCGTGTACTTATCACAATTGACATAGGAATCACCCTTTCTCAGCCTCTTGAAGAATGTAACTTGCTTATTGTTATGTTTCTATTAGTTACATGGTAATTTTATTTTAATAAATATATGTGAAAGAAATATAGTATCTAATACTAGAGAAGTTTACCTGAAAATTTACTATTTTATTGATTAATATACCTGAAGAAGTGGTTACTTCTTTCTTTTATTCAGTTTATTACAATTAATCCTACATGGAAATTATTTCATGATATTCAATGAAAATTACCCCATGTTAATACTTCATTCATCGAAGGATGTTTCAAATGTTCTTTTAGATTTATATTCCATTGTCCATTTTTATTGTCATTCAATTTGTTTTCTATAATAATTAATGATGTTTCTTTCTTTCATGTTCTTATTTACATGTAAAACCTTACCTAAATTTATAATGAAGTGCTTATTCAATACTAATCATTTTTTAACCTAAAACGATACTTGACTACATGGGTGAAATTTATATGAGAAATGGATCCATTGAAAGATAGTGATCCATCATTTAATTTACACATATCGATGTAATCATTACCTTATTCATATCTTTCTTCACTTTCTCCTCGCAGACTTCTCATAGGTGAGACTACTTGTTATATCAACGATGTCCAATGTAGAGACCTCAAATAGTATTGGAAATTGTTTATTTCATAATTAATATCCATCATATGAACTATACATTAGTCTATTGTAACTAATTTTACACCCTCATGTCCTGAGGTATTTTAATAGGTATAGGGACACTAGCACCTTGAATTTCTTTATCTCAGTATTGTGCACAAGCTCTAGTACTAGACTTGGAAACTCACTACACTGTGGAAATTTACATTTTCCTTTATTTATAATAGTTTTTCCTTGTGGTATAAATTTTCATTTTTCTACAAAACTAAATTTTTGTAGATTATTACTTTTTATCTAGATTACCAATTTAAACATTTAAATTAATTAGTTAAATCATTAAATTTCTCCAACCATTTGATTGAATTCTAGGAACTCTCTATGCTGGAATAAAAATACTCTATTGCTTGAGTATTCTAGTGGAAATTATCCATGAACCTTCACTCATAGTCTACATGCTATGACTACTCCACTACTATGAGGGTTCAAGGTAGGTTTTTGATTGGTCAACTGCATTAACTCACGATTCGTTGATCTGTTGAGTGAAGTCCCAACTTCAGATATCATAACATGATTTTCACAATGTATGCCTCTAAAATGATAGAGTGTTAGCATTGGATAATCCTTAGTACCACTTTAGTTATGTCAACCCATCAATCTCATAATAACTCCCTCTTTGTAAGATTCGTCCACAACTATGGCATGACGAGAACCCTAGACACCCAGTTTTGTCTAACGCTGAATAATGGATGGCGGCAACGAATTATTAGTTCCTTGAGGGTTTTATTATTTTAATGTGTTGAATGAAATAATTTCATATCTTATTCAAAATATCTGTGTTTTCACACTCACAACAGACAATGCTATAAATAGAAAAAATTCATCATGTCACATGTTCATTTAATCGGTGCATTCTTGTTTATTATTGTATGTGGTCAATCCCAAACTAAAAATTCACAAAATAATAAGGCACAAAAAAATTAAATGAGGACATATTCATGAGTCAATTCTAATTGTTGATTCTATTGAGTTAATAATGGATCAACCTATACTATAGGGGATAATCATTGAGTTGTGTCACATGTGACTTGAATGACTACACCTACACATCCAATTCATCATGATCTGGTCTGGTGCATCACCATAACTTGGTGTAAAGTACATCACCAATCATATTTTTCATTATAAAACAATACCCGCTCAAAGGCGAGGGGATTTGGGGAGTATAAAATGAAACTTTGAATTAGACACACAATCCCTAATACATATAGTGACAATAAGATGACATGTAGATCACTATTTATAAATTAATTTATTTCAAGCCATGAAGAAATTAAATAAATAAATAAATAAGCACCAAACATTCAATGGTCAGTCCATGAATCAGGAAAATTCTAATACACTTTAACTTGTGTCTTCAAATTAAATTCATAAATTATATTAAACTTTCATTAAAAATGTTTTTTTAGGTTATTTTTATTGAATTAAAATTCACTCTTATTTTCAATATAGTTCTTCATTCGGTCACATTAATTAATTTAATATTTAAAACCAATATTTAAAATTATTACTTAATTTAATTTAACACCTAATTAAATAATATTTTGTTGTAATTAATAATAATAAATTTATAACCAAAAAATAATATTAAATTAATTTAGTTTTCAATTGAATTGAAATTAATTAATTTTTGAATATTTTAAAAATAATTGGACAATAGAAAACACTGGGAAATGATTATTCTTGTCCGACCAAACCTGTGCAAGCCCATTCTAATGTTTGAAGTCCCCGTTTTGGGTCATTCTGGGTTAGGCTAGTCCTCATAAATGAATTCCTCGTGGGGCATATCCACCCCGGATTTTGGGGGTGGAGTTAACAGGTTTCCTATCATCTAGGAGTACCGGGCGGTGGCTGGAGTGCATGAGATGGAATCCAATTGCGGTCTACCGGTCTTGTAGTAGCTCACAACTTGTGTCGGTCGTGGGATCCATGAACTGTTACCCACCACTAGTTCAGAGTTGGTCTGAGAATGTTTAGGGGCTATTCGGACCATGCAGGTGAGTGGGAACTACATCTGTGGTGGGTTGGTCGTGAGGAGTACCAAAGTCGGATCTATCATGTGGGAGACCCTGGTGGGGCAGCAGGATGCCAGATTAGGTGGTCTTGTGTGCTGTAGTCCGGAATGGTGGAGGTAGCTAGATGAGCTGGATGACATTTTCGGTGAGGGTATGGCCCTCACGTGTGTGCAGATAGGGTGGCCCCAACTTAACCCCGCTACTTAATTCTGTGTTTTCCACAAATGTGTGGAAAACATGGTTTGTTGGAAAATTCTACATAATGAATATGAAAAAATTGATTTAAATCCGAATTGAAAACTATTGATGGTCGTATACTGTGTATCTCGGGTCGGAATGAAAAACCGTCTCCGACGTTAGAAACCAAACAACACCATCATCACAGTTTAATGACGATTTAAATTTTATTTTGATTTGAAATTATTCACATGTTCCTCTAATGCCAATTGATAGTATCGGGTGCATAAAAAAAGACATGAAGGACGAGATTTTACAATTTTCCACCAACGATCGATATAAACTCATCAACGAAGAATAATCATTTCCCAGTTTATGATGAGGATCTATCATGAAGTGTTTTGAGTAAAAAATCAAAACCATATAATAAAGGGTTTAGATTTGAAGCCATGCATGATGTCTGCTCATCATTGGTGATGTATACATAAATAATCTGAAGCTAACTTCCTCTAGATCATCCCCACAAACTTTGAAAAAATTGAGGGAGTGTCGGTTGTCGAAATCCTAGTGATAGCACATAGTTTTGATGGTAACTTTGATGCTCAAACGATCACTGTGTCACCTTGCTTACGATGCATGAGAGAGATTGATCTGATATCCTTGGAACCAAAGCCTCCCTCTTTGGGATGTTGTTGAGAGAAAAGTGGATAGAGAGAGGTTGTGTATAATATATGTAAAATCCATATCCTCCTCAATATATAGAGTGTTTCTGAATTACACATAATTTCCTCCCAACAACTATATAATTACCATGATATAGACGATTTATTATGACTATTGTAATGAGTCGTAAATATAGTCAACATTGTCCTTTAATAAAGGAAATGTTTTATGTGATAATAATTGATCCATTAATTTGACTCATCATTCCTAAAAATAAAAAAATTGACCCTGTATATTTCAATATAATATTTGTACAAACAACATCTTTCCATTTATTTACATAAAACTAGTAAATAATGTAAATAAATAAAATGAATTCCTATAATTATTAGCTTGAATGATATGCATTTATTTATTACTTTGGTGGTAGAAACTAAGTGGAAAAAACACATCCACTAGTGGTGTGTCCCACCATTCCAATATACCTATTCAACTGAATACGGTAGATTCTTTAATACATTATACTATGTGACCCTCTAAGCCCTTGTCTCGATATAAGTGAAAAATATTCACCTAACAAGAGTGAGATCTAGATACCCATCATGACCCCGAAATAGATAGGGATTGTCGCAACAACAATAACCAATAGACAAATACATGTTGTGTAATATAATCTCTTTGTCTTTAAATTATCATAAAGAAGAATGCACAACTAAGTCATATCCCTTTTTTTATTCTTATTTTTTGATGTAGCTGGATGCATTTATCCTCCACTACAATGGCCAAGGTCTTGAAAAGGATCTGCAATCCCGATCAATGTGACTTGAGATATAATACTTCCTTAACATGGAAGTGAAAAATACTTTCATGACCATTCAACTAATGATATACCAACAATGACGCAGTAAACCCAATCAACCTCACCAAGATTTCATTATCATGGTTTTTCCTTTGATCAAAGTACGTGATCAATTGGAACACATTGACAATTATCTCAAGATAGGACACTAATCCACATGTTCATATATAGGAACATCCAATAACACCCAAAACATGTAGTGTTCATTTTGGTGGGACTATCCTCAAGATATCACTACTTGATATCAACAAATACGAACATCATGAGAAGAAGTATCAATTCTTATGAGCCCCCATCACTTTCTAGTCAAACATCTACTATGTCTAGTCAGTAAGATGTATCTGGACCGTATGACATATATTTATGATTAACGTCATAGTATCTTTGAGTTCTCATTATTGCCTGGAATCTCATATAACCATTTTATACAATAGATAATATATGGAAATTTCCAATTAATAGTGGATGAAGAAATGTATACACTATAATATTATGTTATCATCATGTATATCTAACTATACACGTGATATGATAATCAAAATAACTAAATTGTTGGGTCTTGGGCATCCACTACTTCAACAATTTTATTATCATTATAATAAAATTTAATATAAATTTCCCAATACATTTTATGAAAATAAACATTATAATTGTTATAAAAGTTTAATTAAAACAATTATGTTTAAAAAAACATAAACATATTTTATCAATTTTAAAACATTTAATGTGATTTACCATGAAATGAATGCATAGTCTATCATTTCATGGAATACATTAATATTAAATTAAGAATCCTTAGTTCATGATATTATTTTAGCAGTAACGTTACAATTCATAATTGTCATGTTTCTATTCCAAATACCACGTTATTGTTCAATGGTTCCATTAATATTACAATAGTCTGAAATTAAAAATTTTATAATTTCCCCACATCCTATAAATTCCCCATATTTCATTAATTCCATAACTACTTCAATTTTCTCTCAATTTTATTTATATTTTCATTTTAAAAATACATTTTCAATTTCCAAAATTCTATTTAATTTCTAGAGTTTTATACATTAGAGTAGTTATTCTGGGGGATTGAGAAAATCTGAATTTTCATATTTCTGTATTACTATTTTATATGTTAATCCAATTTTAATTATTTCAATTAAAATATCCATATTTATTTTCGTAATGTAATGTTCAAATTATTATAACAGGTTATTGGTTATACATGGTGGTTCTTAAACATAATATTATATTATATTACTAAATATTACCTAATTATATATTTAGAAAGGAAATTCCATTGATGAAATTAAGGTTCATTATATTGTGGGTGGTCACTCCACCACTCATCACTTCTCCAAGGAATACATATTGAAAATCATTGACAACCAATACAACCAATCAATTAATGATAACATTAATCTCCAATCTTGTCCTTGTTCTTAATATTAATAAATTAACTCAATTATTGATGCATTATAATATGAATTCTCACTATTTTTTAATTGAATACAATGAGAAATTATTTATTCTTTTACATGAAAATATGGGTGCAATGAATGGATCACTCATAATTAATAAACTATCTCCAAATTATGAAACATATTGTCACGTAATGGTCTTTACTATTCATACTAATTGATTCATTTATAATGATATCAAATGATTATTGGTACTCAAATATCATCTAACTCAATCTTATTTTACATGTGAATCCCTAGTATAGAAATAAAATTGATCAATTTTAAGATCAATGTTATCTGAATATAAACTCAAATTTGATAATAACTCTTGAAAAATTCATTGTGTTTGATTCTACTGATTTTCAAGAAATTATTATTCTTATACCCACTCAAACAAATACACCAAAAGAATCCATGTGAAATGTATTTTTCTATAAGCCAATATTTTTATATAATCAATCCCTCTTGAAAATCATTATTTCCATTTGTAAAAAAAGTTATGGTGAAGTAAATGACATATATTAACCATCAATTTCATCAATTATGTTAATATTTAAATATTCCTAAAAAATTATTAATATCTAGTAGCTATATATTTATTTTCCCCTAAAAATAGCTAACATGAAAAAGTGATTCATTTCATAAAATGAATTAAAAACCCATGGGAATATTTTTTCCATAAAAGTTATTCAGTTATAGCTTCATGGGAGAAACCACTTTCACAACCATTGAACTCCATTCTCTTATTTTATAAAATTTCTTGATCTCGTAATGAATTCTATAATCATGGTTATGTAATTCTATTCTGTAACTACCCAAAGTTTTTCAATGGAAAATTCCCATCTCATATTTATGTCATAAAAACACAAAATAATGAACTACTAACTGATATGTAACCTTTAAACATAATTTTGTCGCCCTTATGGTTGAAATTTTAAATATCCGACATAAACAGTTGTGTTCAAGATGGTTTTTGGAGTCTAATGAAACAAAAATAATTTTTGGTGAATATTAACCTACCCCTATGAATAGTAACCTACCCTTATGAATAGTAATATGACTCTTATGAATAGTAAATAAGAGTAGCATTACCTATGAATAATAAAATAAAATTTAGACATCTTAGAAATTGACAATTTGACCTTAGTAAATGTTTTTCGTATTTTATAATTCATAAATAATTAATTATAATTAATTAATTAATTTAAAAGAATTTTTATTTCCCTGAAATGTATTCATAAATTATTTAATCAATTTCTAATAGTTTTTAGATAATTTTATAAGACCCTACGTAATTTTTGAAAGAACAATAAAATCAGTTTTAATCTCAAAAACTGTTTTTTTAAGTAAATTTTGATTTTATTTAAATATAAAATTAATAATATTTAGAAAATTATTTTTCAAAAATGGACATCATTTTTGGATTCTACATGTTGAAAAATGGTTGGGGTAAAATTTTGGGATTTTTATGATATACTTGAATCTTTGGTGAATAGTAGAATACATTAATTTACCATTTAAATACATTTTAATTAAAACCCACTATTCCTGACATCACAAGTGATGTAAGCACCCAAATCCCGAACTCACATGCCTTATTTACTATTCTTGGTCATCCAAGACTCACTATTCCTTGTCTTAGAAGAAATTAATAAACTAATCAATTTTATATTAAGGAAACCCCTCTCCCCTCCACTATAAAAGCCACCCATCACTCCCTCTTTTCCTCACACCTCTCAAGCTTCAAGCCTTATCTAAACTCTTCCCAAACACCTTCCCTAGACCCTTCCCCACATCTAAAATTTTATCGTCTTGTCAAAAGACCAAGCCTATCTTCCTTAAGGAAGATCTCAAGAGGAAGATTCTAGCGGTAATTTCTCTCCCTCTTCTCCTTTAATTTCATTTCAAGTTCAAGTTCCTTTCTTGATCTCTCCCCACCTATATTCATCCAAATTGTTTTTTAAATCCAGTATTATACATATACTTCAATTATGATGGTATATTATATCACCCCACACCCTTTCCCTCTTCCTTTTATTTTATTTCAGAGAACGTTGTTCATGACGTGTTAATTTATCACCTTCAAAAACGACATGCTCTCTTTTTCCATTTCTACCATCAGATCTAGTCATGAAACCATTTTTATGGTTGAACCAGAATGTTTTATATGTATTATGTTCCATTTTATGTTCTGGAAATAACCTATGTCCAAATTACTGAGTTAAAAGTTAAAACGAGTTTGTTGTGATCCAAAAACCGCTCAAATTAACCCAAATAATCTTCATTTAATTCTTATCTAATGATTCATCCAAATGGATCTAACATAACTCATTATAAAATCATTAAAGATTATGTAATATCATTAATAACAGGTAATATCAGTTTTTGATGTTTACCCATGATCTACCCAAACATCAATTTAGGAATACAAGTGGACCGCTCAAGAAAACCATGAAAATGAACATCCCCGATCAATGTTTTTAAACTCTATAAGTCATCTAAAGGAACATAATATGAAATAATGAAACAAGAATGAACCCTATTAATTTATAAAAGGTTCTTTAATTTGTAATTAATTAAAATAATTTCATTATACAGGACATTAAAGAGAAGGAGGCATTCAAGTACAAGGTAAGGGGAAATCTCGAACCCAATTTTTTCCTTTGGGTTCTCCCTCTTTCACTCCATTTTTGATATGGTTACTCCTCACAGATCATTTTTTCATCATTCACATTACCTATATGGGATATACATGTTTGTCACTGGTTTTTATGTCCATCAAAATATTTTCCAAAATAACTCTTCTTTCAAGATCTCACCTTTTACCTCTCATTCAAGGTTGATGGTTCTTGTATCAAGTATGTTGTTCCCTCTTTCTTTTGGGAAACCAAAGCTTATGAATGTGTTATTATGAGATGAACCCCATTCCTTTCCATGGGTTATTTATGTACATGTTTGATGTGTGTTCTATGTGGCAACCATGATAATGATAATGTTATGATGTGACGGGTGCACCCGGAATTATATAGCGCAATATGAATGTTTAAATGTGACGGGTGCGCCCGTAATTATATAGCGCTCCAATGAATTGGGTAAAGTGATGAATCTCATGATTAAATGTGAAATGATGTGTGAAAAAGATTCTAGCTTTTTTCACAAGTATGTGTGGTAGTTAACCACTAAGACATGATGTTTCATTTTAATGCATTGCCACATTTCAAGTTTATTATTTATGCTCCTCTCATGTTCATGATATTCTTCCTATGTCATGATTATGCTCACCCCATTCTAGATTGTTCTTATCTATCCTCTTACTGGGATTTTAGCTCACCCCTTTTTATGTATATCCTCAGGTGGCTATATGTACTAAGGGGAGTACAAGTGCCAATAAGAAGCTAGAGAAGATGAAATTAAATAAATGTTTATGGTTGATGTTGTATTTGTTATGTGTGGTCCTAGTTTTCCCAACACACTAAACCTATGGATCCTCCATGTGTAATACTATTATGTGGTTTATATTTGAAATTATGTAATAGTAATGTAAGAAATGGTTGGGTTGCTATAGTTGGTATCAGAGAAAAGGTTTAGTTAATTTGGGGATTATGATTAGTGAACCCTAGAGAAAAACTACAACATGAGACTAAGTACAAATATGCACACAAGGATATTTACCTAGGGATCCCATATGTTATTTTTTTGGTATAATTGTTTAAATGAATAAGTTATTCTTGAATTTTTTAATTATGTTTTGTTCTAACCTTTTATATTTTTGAAAATGGTGGGAACCAGGAGAAATCAGGCCAACAACTCTTGCGAGGGCCAATGCAACGATTGCCCGAACAACATCCCCAATGATTTGGGAGGTGGAGTTCAAAACATCATGGAGATGATTACCCAATTATCTCAGGTTATGAATAATAACCATAATAATGGGGACCATCCTCCTTCCCCAAAGAGGGATCAACTAGCTATCGAATGTTTTATGCGGCAACAACCGCTGACGTTTTGTGGATCTTCTGATCCACTAGTTGCGGAATAGTGGGTAAACTCCATGGAGAAGATATTTTTTGTTCTTCACTGTTCTGAGACGGAGAAGGTGAATCTATTCGTTTATCGTCTAGATGGAGAATCTGATCAATGTTGGGCTTTGATTAAGAACACCAAGCCAAGGGAGGAAATTGAAGAGATGGAATGGGAAGACTTTAAGATAATGTTTCTTAATAAGTACTTCCCAATAACTCTTCACACGAATATGAAGAGATAATTCATAGAGCTGAATAAAAAAAAGGATAATCTGTCACAACCTATGAAGCAAATTTCACAAGGATCGCAAGGTATGCTTCAGGTTTAGTTATCAACAATGATAGAAAAATTGATAGATTCTTTAGTGGATTAAAACCACATATTTGAAAGGCTCTTGAAATTAGAGACTTTGGGTGTTATGAAGAATTTGTTCGGTGTGCTCTCAAAGTGGATATGGAGTTTGGAGAATGGTCCCATGGCTATGGTGATAAGAAATGAAAGATGGAGTTTCAAGCTGGTGGATCTAGTGATAAAGATGGGAAGAAAACACAATGACCCACATGCCAAAAATGTGGGAAGTTTCACCATGGGAACTGCCTCAAAGGGACGGGGAAATGCTTCAAGTGTGGGAAAGAAGGACACCTTGTTCACAAGTGTCGAAAAGACATGAAAAGGATGGATAATGTTGCCGATGAAATAAGAGAACCACTCGTGGTTCAATGCTACAACTGTAGGGAGCTAGGGCACTATTCAAACCAGTGCACTAAACCTCGAACTCTCGAGGGTAATCAGCGCCAGCAACCACCAAAGCCAAAGGATCAAGGGAAGGCTTATGCCATCACTACTGCGGAGGTGGATCATGATAATGAAGTCGTACAAGGTACAATTCCTATTCACTCAAGAATGGAAAAAGTCTTATTTGATTCTGGTTCTACGCATTCCTTTATATCTTGCAAGTTTGATAGAACTATAGAATTGAAGCCCCGAAACCTTGAAGTAGAGATATCTGTAAAAACACCAAGTGGTGCAATCATTAAAACCCAAGTGTTTGATTCTTCTTCTGTGGATGTATGTGGGATGATTCTTCCGAAAAATCACGTAATACTTCCCTTGGTGGAATTCGACGCTATAATGGGAATGGATTGGCTCTCGTTATATAGAGCACATATCAACTGTCGGGAAAAGTAAATATATTTTCATATTCTGAACCATTCTAGGATCCTCTACAAATGCAAGGAAGATCATGAATATCCTTTGAAAAATCCTTCTATGGTTTGGGTGTTGATTCCCTATGAAGAAGCATACCTCGCTCAAATGGTTGAGTCGAAGAAAAGTTCCAACCTTGAGGAAATTCCCATTCTGAGGGAATACAGTGATGTATTTCCCGAAGAGTTACCCTGAATTCCCCCGGATCGGGAGGTAGAGTTCTCAATTGAACTCATACCTGGATCTACTTCTATCTCAAAGTGCCCCTATAGGATGGCTCCGATTGAACTGGAGGAGTTAAAGAAGCAGATGCAAGAGCATTTGGACAAGGGGTTCATACGCCCTAGTTCATCACCTTGGGGTGCACCAGTGCTCTTTGTTATGAAGAAGGATGGAACCATGCGGCTATGTATCGATTATCAAGAACTCAACAAGATCTCCATAAAAAACAAGTATCATCTCCCAAGGATTGATGACATGTTCGATCAGTTAAGAGGAGCTCAATACATCTCAAAGGTGGATCTTCGTTCTGGATATCATCAAGTAAAGGTGAAGAAGGAAGATATTCAAAAGACTGCCTTCCGTACAAGGTATGGGCACTATGAGTTTTTGGTGATGCCCTTAGGACTTACTATTTCCCATGCAATCTTCATGGATTTAATGGATAGAGTCTTTAGGAATTACCTCGACAAATTTATTGTAGTGTTTATTGATGATATTATTATCTACTCCAAGATCAAGGAGGAACATGAAGAACATCTAAGACTTGTGTTGGAAACATTGAGAAAGGAGAAGTTGTACGCCAAGTTCAGAAAGTGTGACTTTTGGATGAATCAAGTCACGTTCTTGGGACATGTGATCACAAGCGAGGCAATTTCTGTGGATCCTTCAAAGACAAAGGCGATTGAGGAATGGCCCAGGACCTCTAGTTTCACATAAATTTGTAGTTTTCTTGGATTAGCTGGGTACTATTGACGTTTTGTGAGAAACTTCTCATGATTTTCAAGCCCGCTAACTAAGTTAACAAGGAAAGGGATAAAGTATGTCTGGACGGATGAATGTGAGGGAAGCTTCAAGGAGCTAAAGAGAAGGCTGATCACTGCACCTGTACTCACACTACCGAAAAGTAGAGAATGTTTTGTTATATATAGTGATGCTTCAAAGAAAGGCTTGGGTTGTGTACTCATGCAAAATGATAATGTGATAGCCTACGACTCACGACAGTTGAATATTCATGAGCAGAACTACCCGACACATGATCTAGAGCTGGAAGCCGTGATTTTTGCCTTGAAAATCTGGCGGCACTACCTTTATAGCGAGAATTGTGACATATACACTGACCACAAGAGTCTAAAGTATATATTCACACAAAAGGAGCTCAACATGCGTCAAAGGAGATGGTTAGAGCTAACCAAGGATTATGATTTCTCTATTCACTATCATCCTGGAAAGGCGAACAAGGTAGCTGATGCTCTAAGCAGGAAAGAACCTGCTACTCTATCCATGTTGAGGATTGAGAAATACCCTATCTTCTTAGATATGTAAAGGATGGATTTGGTAATCGCAAGGGAAGAAGGTACATCCTACCTTGCCCAAATGATTGTGCAACCATCCATCCAAGAGAAGATTAAGGAAGCACAAAGGGATGATGTGGAGATACAAAAGAGGGTGAATGCAGTAAAGGAAGGGAAGCTGCAAGAGTTCCATATCGACGATGATGGTGTGATTCGGTTTGGAACGCGGATTTGTGTGCCTTCATCACCCGGGATAAAGAAGGAGCTATTGGATAATGCACATAGCTCAACTTTCTCTATCCATCCTGGGAGTACCAAGATGTACCGTGATCTCATAGAACACTTCTGGTGGGATAACATGAAGAAGGAGATTGTAGAATATATATCAAGGTGCTTGGTATGTCAGCAAGTAAAGTTGAGCGAAAAAAGTCCGAACGTATGATGCAACCATTGCCTATACACATGTGGAAATGGGAAAATGTTACTATGGACTTTGTCACGGGTCACCAGAAGACATCAAGAGGAAATAATGCGATATGGGTTGTGGTTGATCGACTCACCAAGACTGCCCATTTTATCACTATTCGGGAAGAACTCTCACTTGAATAACTTGAAAGGATATATGTGAAGGAAGTAGTGAGATTGCACGGCGTTCCACTCTCGATTGTCTCTGACCGTGATCCAAGGTTCACATCTATGTTCGGGAGGAGCCTCCAACATGCTTTGAGTACTGAATTAAATTTCAGCATGGCCTATCACCCCCGAACCGATGGCCAGTCTGAAAGGACTATTCGTATGCTCGAAGATATGCTAAGAGAATGCTCTCTAGAATTCAAAGGTGGATTGGATCAGCACGTCCCATTGGTTGAGTTATCATACAACAATAGCTTCCACTCGATTATTCAGATGGCTCCGTATGAAGCTCTTTATGGGAAGCAATGTAGAACTCCAACCTGTCGGGATGATGTTGGAGAAAGAAAGCTACATGGACCCGATCTTGTGCTGGAGATGACCGAGAAGGTTCAAGTCATCTAGAAACACATCAAAGCTGCTCAAAGTAGGCAAAAGAGCTATGCTGACAATCGTCGAAGGGACTTGGAGTTCGACGTTGGAGATAAATTCTTCCTTCAAATATCTCCATGGAAGAGAGTCGTGCGATTCGGGAAGAAAGGCAAGCTAAGCCCAAGGTACACTGGCCCCTTTGAGATCCTTGAACGCATAGGAGCTGTGGCCTATCATCTGGCACTTCCACTAAATATGGATCAATTTCATGATGTGTTTCATGTATCACTTCTGAGGAAGTACATACCAGACTCCTCACATGTACTAAACTCAGAGGTGTTGTAGCTGGAATATGATCTCTCCTATGAGGAGAAACCAGTAAAAATTTTGGACCGAAGTGATAAGGTTCTACGCAACAAGACAACCCGCCTTGTCAAAGTGTTGTGGAGGAACCATAAGTTTGAGGAAGAAACTTGGGAACCAGAAGAGGCAATGAAGGAGAAGTACCCTCACCTATTTGTGTAATGTGAAATTTTGGGGGCGAAATTTCTTAAGGGGGGAAGAATGTAACGACCCAAATTTTTTCGATGGAAAATTCCCTTCTTATATTTATGGCATAAAAACACAAAATAATTAACTAAGTGATATGTGACCTTTAAACATAATTTTGTCACCCCTATGGTTGGAATTTTAAAAATCTGACATACATGGTTGTGTTCAAGATGGTTTTTGGAGTCTAATGAAACAAAAAAAAAATTTGGTGAATAGTAACCTACCCTTATGAATAGTAACCTACCCTAATGAATAGTAATATGATTATTATGAATAGTAAATAAGATTAGCATTACCTATGAATAATAAAATTAAATTTAGACATGTTAGAATGTGACAATTTGACCTTAGTAAAATGTTTTGGTATTTTATAAGTCATTAATTAATAATTATAATTAATTAATTAATTTAAAAGAATATTTATTTCCCTGGAATGTATTCATAAATTATTTAATCAATGTTTAAATGTTTTTAGATAATTTTATAATACCCTGCGTAATTTTTGAAAGAACAATAAAATCAGTTTTAATCTCAAAAACAGTTTTTTTAAGTAAATTGTGATTTTATTTAAATATTAAATTATTAATATTTAGAAAATTATTTTTCTAAAATTTAATTCATTTTTGGATTCTACAGGTCGAAAAATGGTTGGGGTAAAATTTTGGGATTTTTCTGAGATACATAAATTTTTTGTGAATAGTAGAATACATTAATTTACCATATAAATACATTTTAATTAAACCACACTATTCCTGACATAAAAATTGATGTAAGCACCCAAATCCCGAAATCACATGCCTTATTTACTATTCTTGGTCATCCAAGACTCACTATTCCTTGTATTAGGTGAAATTAATAAACTAATCAATTTTATATTAAGGAAACCCCTCTCCCCTCCACTATAAAAGCCACCCTTCACTCCCTCTTTTCCTCACACCTCTCAAGCTCCAATACTTCTCTAAACTATGCCCAAAAACCTTCCCTATCCCCTCCCCCACGTCCAAAAGCTTCTGGTCTCATAAAAATCCCAAACCTATCTTCCTTAAGGAGGATCTCAAGAGGAAGATTCTAGAGGTAATTTCTCTCCCTCTTCTCCTTTAATTTCATTTCGAGTTCAATTTCCTTTCTTGATCTCTCCCCACCTATATTCATCCAAATTGTTTTGTAAATCCATTATTATACATATACTATAATTATGATGGTATATTATATCACCTCACACCCTTTCCCTCTTCCTTTTATTTTATTTAAGAGAACGTTTTTCATGAGGTGTTAATTTATCACCTTCAAAAACGACATGCTCTCTTTTTCCATTTCTACCATCAGATCTTGTCATGAAACCATTTTTTTGGTTGAACCAGAATATTTTATATGTATTATGTTCCATTTTAAGTTCTTTAAATATCCTATGTCCAAATTACTAATTTAAAAGTTCAAACGAGTTCGTTGGGATCCAAAAACCGCTCAAATTAACCCAAATAATCCTCATTTAATTCTTATTTAATGATTCGTCCACATGGATCTAACATAACTCATTATAAAATCATTCTAGCTTCTATAATATCATTAATAACATGTAATATAAGTTTTGGATGTTTACCCACGATCTACCCAATCATCAATTTAAGAATACAAGTGGACCGCTCAAGAAAACCATGAAAATGAACATCCCCGATCAATGTTTTTAAGCTCTATATGTCATACAAAGGAACATAATATGAAATAATGAAACCATAATGAAACCTATTAATGTATTCAAGGTTCTGGAATTTCTAATTAATGAATATAATGTCATTATACAGGACATTAAAGAGGAATTCGAGTACAAGGTAAGGGGAAATCTCGAACCCAATTTTCTTCCTTCGGGTTCTCCCTCTTTCACTCCATTTTTGATATGGTTACTCCTCACAGATCATTTGTTCATAATTCACTTTACTTTTATGGGATATACATGTTTGTCACTGGTTTTTATTTCCATAAAATGTTTTCCAAAAGAACTCTTCTTTCAAGATCTCACCTTTTACCTCTCATTCAGGGATGATGGTTCTTGTTTCAAGTATGATGTTCCCTCTTTCTTTTGGGAAACCAAATCATATGAATGTGTTATTATGAGATGAAACTCATTCCGTTACATGGGTTATTTATGTACATGTTTGATATGTGTTCTATGTGTCAAGCATGATAATGATAATGTTATGATGTGACGGGTGCACCCAGAATTATATAGCACAATATGAATGTTTAAATGTGATGGGTGCACCCAGAATTATATAGCGCTCTTATGCATTTGGTAAAGTGATGAATCTTATGAGTAAATGTGAAATAATGTGTTAACAAGAAGCTAGATTTTTTCACAAGTATGTGTGGTAGTTAACCAATAAGACATGATGTTTCATTTTTATGCATTGCCACATTTCAAGTTTATTATTTATGCTCCTCTCATGTTCATGATCTTCTTCCTATGTCATGATTATGCTCAACCCATGCTATATTGTTCTTATCTATCATCTTACTGGGCTTTTAGCTCACCCATTTTTATGTTTATCCTCAGGTGGCTACATTTACTAAGGATAGGACAAGTGCTAATAAGAAGCTAGAGAAGATGAAATTATTTAAATGTTTATGGTTGATGTTGTATTTGTTAGGTGTGGTCCTAGTTTGCCTAAGACACTAAACCTCTGGATCCTCCATGTCTAATAATGTTATGTTCTTTATCTTTGAAATGATGTAATAGTAATTTAAGAAATGGTCAGGTCACTATATATTCAACATTGGGATCTTTTTTTGACACCTTCTTATCTATTCTTTATTTCTAGAATAGGATTCATCACATGAGATATTAGATAAAATTTATTTTTTCTACTTTGTCTAACATCAAAGCATCAACCAGTATGTGTATCCAAATTATTAATTTATATTTTTGAACATTCACAACCATACATTTCTCTATATACCTATCTTCACATCACATATCCTTGTACTCGTAGTTAATTTTTTTAACATTTCATTCCATTTGAGTATGAAAAAATTGATATAAATTTGATATCCAAGTGTCCTACTAGTTTTCACTATCCACACACCTCTTTGTCAAATTTTCAGTTACAATTCACATGATACCTTTCAGACTCATCATTAGGTTTTCCAATAGTTGATCTAGTTATGATATCTCATTCATTAATTGGATATTTTTTGTATCCAACATTCTCAATTTATATTTTATATCAATATAAATTATGAAGCGGTCTATTATGTGTCTTATCATAAAAAAGGTTTATTATCTCTTTATAGTGATAACCATATCAACATAATTTTTCATTTAATTTTATGGAGTATCTTATTTGGATTTTTTATTTATATCAATGATATAGAAAATCACATTATTTATTTTGATTATTCTGCTATTGTGGCCTTCATTTAAAATCACATTTTGAGTTTTATGGTGTCAAAATATAGTAGAAATTCTCGTAATAGTGGAAACCTATTTCACAGTAATTTTAGATGATATTATAACATTCAAATCCGTACATGTAAGATATATTCATCACATTTGAATTATTTTTTTGAATAAATTATTCTATAATAATCTATCTTTATCCCCTTGATTTTAGGAATTCATTGAGAAGCACACACTTACATGTTATCCCATTTCACTATGGAATTGTTTTCAAACATCTAACAAAACACGTATTTGTACAAAATCCTATTTCGATTCATGGATATATTTTTCTTTCTAGATTTTATTAAATACAATTTTTTTGTGGAAAACCACAACTTTTTACAGTCTAATTGGGTGGGGGCTTCTCTTCAAGAAAATGATATCATCAATCCTTGAAGAAGTGTTTAGTTTCTTAGTATTTTAACACCACCTCATATATCTTTTCATTTTCATCTTATATCAAATTAATGTGGGAATATGTATATATATATATAACAAATTAATATGTAAATTATTTAAATTATCTAAAATATGAACATGGATGTCTTAAAAGTTTTTTTGTTTTTATTATCAAATATTGGACTCGATTCATTTGAGTAATAAAAAAAATTGTTTATTGTGATTTTTTAAAATATAAAAACCTTAAACAAGTGGCGACTGATTTTTCTTATTTAACCAATTTATTTTATTCATTTCCACATTTTTTATTAGTTTTTAAATTTATGGATGAAATATGTAAATTATCACTAACATGGATATAAATAGATTCATCCATATTAGATAAGTTAAAAAAACATATATTAAGTTCATGTAATATTGTAAATACACTTATCTAAATCAGCCATATATTATATCATTGGGAATAAGTCTATAATACTACTTATAGTTCCATGTGGATCATATAGGGGAACTAAAGCATTATGTGAAACATTTTACCAAACAATTAACAATTTTAAATTCTTTCTTAGTCATATTCTCCTTGATCTTAGACCATAATCTCGGTTTAGAATCATGGATCAATGTATTATACAATCATAGTTACCAACCAAGGAATTTTATAAAAAAAATGAAAAAAAATAATTTATATGTAAAAAAATGTATTTATATATTTTTTATAGGTTTAAGTAGAGTTAAAAGAATTAGATTTTTTTTATATAAAAAAATATGTAAATATACACTCTATCCCAGAAAAATCATAGGTAAAAATATAAAAAAACTAAATGTTTTTATAAATTACAGTGGCCACCAATCAATGGATTAATTATACAATCTCCCAACTACTAAAGATATTCCCTAAAAAGATCTTACTTCAATAGTAAATAAAATTATTCATTATAAACTCTCCCAATAGTGTGTAATGTGGTTATACACACACATATAAAGAGTTGATATCCTCAATTTATTTTTTGGAACAGACGTGTGATTGATTTATTGTCCCTCGTATCCACATATCCTTGTCCTCAAAAAGGATTTTGTACACTTTTCCAAAAATCTATTAATGATGTAACATCATACATAATATGAATAGTTTCCTTCATTTTACATTATCTTATTATTCTATACTAAAATATGAGAATTAGATATATTCTTCTTATTCATTGACTCATAGTAGATCCATGATGAATTCATATTATTCTATCGTTTAGATACCCTATTAGGGGGGGTGAATCAGGGTATGGCATATTAAAACAACTAACCATATTGATCATGTTGTAATGTTAAAAAAAATATTCTCTCCCTTTACATTAGAAAAGTATAAAAAAAATTAAATCATGAACAAGACACAAAAAATATTACATGGTTCACCCTCACTAGGATATGTCCAAGGAGTATACACTGGTGATTTGCCAATGTACCAAATCCACTAAAAGTGAACTGATTATTACAATGTTCAGAGCGGACTCACTATCCCTCCTGGTTTGCGACCACCCACAATATGAAATCTCACTACTCTCTCAGCTAATGTGTCCTCAATGCTTCTTCAGAATATACACTCACGGTTTAATGACTTTTAGGTCCTTTCATTATCACAAATGAATACGTCATCTTCTATGTGTAAATGCTCTGTTGAAGTTCCACTTTATTCACTGTTGAATAAAACATTACCACTGGTGTACCGGGATATCATTCAAATTTTATGCAACCCTAGAATGACCAGTGAACTTCTCCAAGATTGTCACACAAGTGTGACCAAACCACTTGTGTGACACTCCCTTTTGCATCTCAGAACTTGGGCGACCCACACACTTTTATGCCAAACCCAATATTGACACACAACTATAAACTGTCACGCTTCTATAATCCCGACACACAAGTGTCGCCAAACTACTTGTGCGAAACTCTGTTATCTAACATAAAACATGGATGAATCACACCCTTTTACGCCCAAACCAGTATTGGCGCACAACTATCAACCAGTGCACCACTTCTGACTAACATTATACTTGTGCGACCAAACCACTTCTTGTGCTCCCAAACCACCTATGCGATTGGAGATCTATTTTTTTATGTGTTTATATTTTCTAAAAATTAAGAGGGGTATCCCTCTATTTATAGGCATTTTGGGCACCCTGAGCACTGGCAATGAAGTCTTCTCCTGGCATGCAAGTCCAGCCGCCCTAGTCTTTGTTGCCCTAGTCACCTTGCACGCTAAAACCAAAACATGGGTTACCCTCTTTCCTTTTTCATATTTTGATATTATGATCTTGAAAAACATATCGTACGCACATTTAAAATCATCTAATATATTGGAAGACAACTTGTATATGCTCTTTTTCTATCAACTCCAGACCGTTTATTCAGTTTTTGAGGTTATTCTTCTAGTAAAGGTTTTTTCAAAAACATATCTTGAACATGATAAATCACCATGAAAACCCCCTATGTCAACAAATTTGAACATCATGGTCAGATTTTTCAACAAAAACAACATGGAGGCCCACTTTGTCAACAAAAACAATCACCTTAATAGTGCTTCAATGATACATTGATGGATTATTTCCTAAAATAATTTTTATATTGTGAACCTTTAGGAAACTAGAATAGATTCTATCTTGGAAGTGCACACAATAACAAAAAACATTGTTTTTACTTCTTCTTTTTCTTCCAATTTTATATCAAAAATAAATTTTTAATTTATAATTAATTCACGAATAATATTTCATCAATACATGTTTTCCCTCATAATAAATACTGATCAAAACTCTTTTATTATAATAAAAATTACCTAAAACATTATATTGATTTGATATTATTATTATGACCTTTAGATCAACTTCTCATATATTTCATTATTAAATTAGACACACTATTAAGTGTTTTTTATGTTAATAACTTTATAATATGGGTTTTTTAATTATTAAAAATAATTAATTTTTGGATAATTAATTCCATGTAATTCATTTTCTATTTAAATAATTCTCAAAATATCAATATGGAATGATCGATATATTTATTCTAGTATATTTATCCATTGAAAAAAATAAAACAAACATATATTAGGATTCATTCATATGTAGTTTAATGACTATTATAAAGTCCATTATCATTTACACATTGATTGACCATTCCTATGTTTAAGGAATTCCTCTATATTGCAACAAACAGTATTTATGATATAAAGGAAAATAATTTTAATGCATTTTTGGATTAACCTTATGATGTCGACAATGATTATTACATAGGTCATGGTATAATAACCACATTATAATAACAATATCCGTAATTATTTTATTTTTTAGAAATAAAAAATAGTTTAAAATTCAAGAAATCCTGAAAGGGATCTTAATCCACTTAACCCCAAATCATGCCACCTCCAATATTCGAAAAATTTAATGTAACTTTTTTTTCAACTAAATTTATAAACTAAATTGATAAATTTTCATTGGATGGTCATATAAAATGGAAGATATCATTCATTAATATTGTGAAAAAGTTTCAATCCATCTTATTATATCATCACAAGATATCTATAATTTAGATATTTCAACACCCAAACCACCAAATATAATTCCATAATTATATTATATTCAAATTTTAAGGATCCCAATTAAAAT
The DNA here is from genome assembly GCA_963277665.1 of Viscum album. Taxonomy (NCBI): domain Eukaryota; kingdom Viridiplantae; phylum Streptophyta; class Magnoliopsida; order Santalales; family Viscaceae; genus Viscum; species Viscum album. Next base: position 1,015,990,574 of record OY728133.1, on the reverse strand, counting down.
GAACTAATTTTAACTATCAATAATTACATTGTTGAACAAATAATTATGCCACATACATACCAATTACCTATTATGTTTATAGGATTTTGTAAACAAAAAACAATTTATCTAACAAAACCCATGTATTTTCCATGAAAGGATAATTTTCCCATATTACCAAAATTTTCATTCTCCATATAAAGATTTAAATATTTCGCAAGAAATTCATAACAAATGATAACCTTATATACATATCTTATATAATATCATTCTTTATAATCTTGGGAAATTCAAACATAATTAAGGGTCTTCTCATATGGTAATCAATGATATATATAGGGTATTTTAATCGATGAACATATCTATGTATAATATAAGAATAATTTTAAGAGCGAATAGTCATATTATATGATCATTAATTATTAGAATTTATTCCCTTTAAAACTTATATAATAAATCATTTTGATTGTAATAAATATTCTACATAAGACATGAATCATCTTAAAATTTTCAATAAACCATGTTTAATAAATCTTGATCAAAATAACCATTATAAATAAAAGAAATAAATTTAAAACTGTGTCAATGTATTATGAAATTTTACATTCCTCATACTTATACCTAAAAATGATAATTGGAATATTCTAATAGAAGTAACATCAATCCAATTAACTCACATGTATCTTCCAAGTTACTTATATTTAGTAAATTCCATCGACCCTTATGGGATACATATATTTAGTAATTTCTATAATATACTTATAGTTATTTTTATTATTTATACTACATTATATATTAAGAGTATCTTCTCTCGAGGTAACTCATTCATATTACCTAATATATAGGATAGATATACTAGGCTTACCCATCATCATCGACATTGTGCAACAAACATAACATGAATAATGGAAATAGATATGGTATTTTATATAAAAAATAATTGAAATAACTATGTTTTATTTTATAATTTGATTATCAAATAGAAAATAAACTAGTTTCGTAATGATTGTGTGAATCAACGAGGTGATATGAATGTTGGTAATTTTGTTTTGTTTCTAGCTATAATCATCAACAGGATGATGTTGGAAATTATATACATGATTTTATTGTCACATGGGTATTCTCATTGAATGATTCTGCTTATATATTTTAAAACCATACATCATTTAAGGTACATGATGGGTACATATATTAGTGTAGAGTGTACCCTATAGTTCATGTTAAAAGTTACCAAACACTAATTAGGTCTATTGAAATATATTCCAATAGTAAACATTTTATATTACATTCCTAGGACCTATATAATCTACAAGGGTAAGATGGAATGAGTGTGTTTTTAATTCTCATAATGATAAAATGATCAATTCACAATTTTTTGGGTGTATTTTAGTAATGTGTCTCATACATATTAGTGGTAGAATTAATCTAGTGTGAAAAATTTTTACGAGGTTATATACTTAGTTAAGTATCATAAATAAATTTACGATGTAATGAAATTCTCTAGAGTCCATGATATGTAGGGCGATATCATAGATAAAGATAAAAATGATGATAAGGTGAATATAAATTCACATTTATATAGGGATCCAATGTAAAAAAGGAATGAAGATGGATGAAAAGGGTTTCACATTAGTTCCAATGAAATGATGTTATGACCCATGAAGTGGTACTCCATGATCACAACCTCAATGATAACCATAATTAATTAGATTATCTATAGATATAGAAATATTTCTAATTCATTAAATTTTATTACATATTTTTTTATTGGGATAATGGTTTCATTTATTATAATCTATTACATTTTTATTTTTTCTTTTTGTTCATTTTATGGTATTTTTTTAATGAAGGATGGTTGGTTCATCTAGAACCCATTCACCCCTTGTAATTTTCATTGATATTATCTTTTTTTAATATTATTAGTCCCAAATACCAACCAATTTAAACTGGTAAAAAAAATTTAACCTATAGAAAATAAATTACGTTTAATGTATCACCAAAAAATAATCTATATATGGTATCCAGAGAATGAAAAAGGATGGTATCATAAATTCTTATTCTGATTGAAGAAAACCTAAAAGGAATTTGAAATAGAAAAAAATACCTTTAAAATAAATATCATTAATTTATATGAATAATTGAGCAAATTTCATTCTATTTTCATAACATTTCATAAAAAACAGAATATTTTTATAAATCATTAAACAGCCATGTTTTTATAATAATCCAAAACCTTTTTTGATTTTAATTTACTTTTTTTTTGGAAATAAATTTTTTAGCAATCAATTTGTTTTTCTAGTTGTCTATAAAGGTATGATATGATGTAAAATGGTTATGTAAGGGAAAATGGGTTTCTCTGGTTCTGTGTAAGGGTATGATAGTTTTTCAACATGATACATTAGTGTAATAGGAGTTTTGACTAATAATTAGGGGTAAATACATTGATCCATGCACTATATAAGGGTAGATATTATTTTCATAAAGGAATGTTTTGTTTTCATATAACTATTTAAAGGTAACTAATGTTCCATATAAATGGATGTGGACTTCTTTATATGCTTTGTAATGGTATGAAACTGTTTGAAAAGGGTTTGTAATGGTTATCATTGATGTTTTGAAAAGATAAAATATATTTTTAATTATTATTATTTGTAAAACCTCACTACATAAGAGAATACTTAAGTTTTTAAGGGTTTTGTAAGGGTATAGGGGAGGTACATAAAGGAGTGGAGTTATACATAAGGGTAATCTTGAGTTGTGTAAGAATATCCTCTTCATTTAAATAACTATGTAATGGTAATAAAGTGTTACATAAGGGATAATCATACTTTGTAAGGGTAAAATAAGGGTATCTAAACAACCATATAAGACAAAAGGGATCTATGTATGGTTAATGACATGTTACCCATAGAAAAATCTTTTTTTGTTTAGTAATAAATAAATAAAAATTCATCTATTATTATCTAGGAAGAACCTATAATTTTTTTTAAAAATGTAAAGGTCTAAATAATTTGATAAATATTTGTAACAAAGTTAATATTTGTAGGTCATATTTTAGAATGATTTTCACACGTTTCAATGAATATATATTAAAGTGGAATATTAAATGTTTATTTAATTTTGGGTTTTTAAAATTAGCAACAAGAATTCAATGTTACATTGTTTAAAAATTACTCGAGTCATTCTACCCACAATTTGTAATATATTACAGAGGGTATTTATGAGTGTTTAACTAATCTAGTGATTTTTTTTTATTTTCATGTCCTTATTCACATTTTGATTAACTAAATAGTATCAATAGTTGTTTATTCATAGATTTGGTGAGTGGATTATCATTTATTACACTATGATTTCCCCTATCAATGGATGGTGAAATCCATTAAAATACAGTTTTGATCTTGTGTGAATAAGATTCCAATCCACACAGGTTCTAATTCATAAAATACTATTTTCTCATAATATTTTATTTCTATTAGTTTATGAAAATAATTGTTTTATTTCACTGCTTTATGAAAATCATGTTTTAAAGCAGTTTTATATTAATAAATACTATTTATTTATTATATTAATAAAATTCCTCATTTAATTATTTTATTTTAATGTGGCTTTTAAAAGAATATGAGTTATTATTATTGACATGTGAATTTTATGTTGAAAAATAATTTCATAATGTGGATTTTAAAATCATGGTAGTGATAATTCTTCACTTATAAACGATATATTGATTAATTATATTTATTTACAGTGGATTTTAATATCATTGGAGTGGTGATGCTTCAATTATAAAAATGCAGTTGAAATATTATATTTTTTATCATATTTTCAAATAATTTAATTGTTGATACTTTACTTATGATAATGTTTTAGAATTTTTTAGTATTAATTTTGCGTTTTTATGTGAAAACATGGAACATAGGAACATTTAGGAACCATGAGTGTAGAAAAAAACAGTGTGTGTAACATCAAAAGGGATTTTAAATTAGTTATCATATGGCTATGGTAGAAAAGTAGGTAGCCTGATGTTGAAAATCCATTATAGGAATTGATTAAATAATATTCATCTGATGGATTAGTGTTGGTTATTGTACTTGTTTTGTATTACCATAAGATATTTCAAAAATACATTTCACACATGATGGCTTCAATTTTTTATAATTATTTAAATAATCAATTGAATATATTATGTATTTCCACTGATGGACATGGAACTCCCAAAAAAACAATTTTATGTTGGTTTTTCATACTTTATATACTCACTATACCATCATTTGGGATATAGTGCCTATTTTTACTACACTCTATTTAACATTTTTAATTATATTATTATTCATATGAAATTAAATATAGAATATTTTAAAATGAAATAGAATAATTTTTCACAACATGGTTTCCATTTTGAAATTTCATTATATACTTTTTTTAAGATTGAATTAATAGTATCATGATGTTATAAATTGTATATATTTTATATTCTTATCAAAATTTGTTTAGATCTCACATTCTATGTTTTCCTTTGTATTTTTTTTGTATTGGTTTTATAGGTTATGTGGGATGAGAATATAATCATGATGAAAAACATATCCTCTTTGTTTTTATCACCTTCAGAGTTATTTAGAATGGTGGTGATATATTTTCACATAAAGAATTTATCTTACACTTTTTTATTATTTATTGCTGGTTCCACCCTTTTAAATTTCTCCATGTGTGTCTCATGGATGTATACAATACTTCTGACTTTTATGATGATTTTTAATTTTAATTTAATTTTAAATGAGACATTTTGGTATATATTTATTAGTAATTTTTTTGAAATGGTTTTATATGTTTATACCCATGTTCATTACTCCATCCATTGTTGATTAGGAAGAAGCTTTGGGTATTTTATCAGGACATCTTGGGTGACATGTGGGGTTTACCTGGTTTGGTTTATTATAATACGATATCAGTGGAATTCCCAAAATGAAGTGTTATGAATGTTCATGGGATTATTTTATGTTCTATGGTATACTAGAGCATGGGTATTTTTATGTTCAATGTATTTATGATGACTATATTCTAGATCAACACTATAAAATATTCCACCAGAGTTACCACAGACAATCAGGATTTTTATCATCTTTTGTTTCAATGAGTATTGGTTTGGTGTGAATGTAACACCCCAAGAATTTACAAATAGATTTATTATAGAACTAATGTACCACTAAGTCTCAATAAAAACCACTTTATCGAAACCTAGCTATGTAAACATATGTTTGTCACTTCATTGATGTGAATTTCAAAAATCTCACATACACGGTTATGATGAGTAAGTTATTTTGATTCTGATAAGATAAACATAAATTTTTGTGTATAGTAACCTACCCTTATGAATAGTAAGATACCCGTTTGAATAGTGATATACCCTAATAAATAGCAACCTTACCTATGATAATAAATAAATAATATTCATGTTGGAGTATGATATACCTATGTTTTAGAATAAATAAATAAATGTTTTAAAACTATTTTTTAGAATAAATTATGATTGTAATTAAATATTAAATTAATCATATTTTGGAAATTATTTTTGATAAATGGACTCTATTTTTGGATTCTACACATCAAGAAATGGTTGGGGTTAATTTTAGGGTTTTTTTTTGAAATCCGTGAATTTTTTATGATTTGTAAAATACCATAATTTACAAAATAAGCTAAATACAATAATTATAGAGTCATGTATGTTGTTCTACTGACCTAATCCCAATTGATTTGGATTCACATGATAAAATTACAATTCTTGGTTAGAGAAGACTCACTATTCCTTGTCTTGTGGAGAAATAATAAATTAATGAATATAAAATTGTGAAATCCCCTCTACCCTCCACTAAAAAAACCTCATCACTCCCTCTTCTCTTCACTCCTCTCAACACTTGTACACACTCCAAATTCTGTTCAAATATACTCCAAACCTCCTCCCCTATTTCCAGAATTTCTTGGTCTTATAAAAATACAAAAACCTCTCCCTTTAAGAGGCTCTGAAGGAAGTTTGGTTCAAGAGGTAAATTCCTCTTTTCAATTCATTGTCTTTCTTTTCAAGTTCATTTGTTTCCTTTTTCTTTTATTAACTTTCCATATCCAAATGTTTTGATGAATCCAGTAACTTACATGTACTGGAATTATGTCATGATAGTGGAATAAGTTATTATCATCTCTTCCTTTTACATTCTTTTATACTAGTATCAAGAACACCATCCGAGATGTGTCAATTTTCCACATTCAAGGACGATGAGATTTTTATTTCTATTAGCATTCTTGATTTTGGTGATGAAACCATTCTTGTTATGGTTGAAACAGATTATTATATATGTAATATACTGTATTTAAGGTTCTGTAATCCCTTTTTACAAATGGTATTATGTTATAAAGAAAAATGAGTTCATTGTAATAAAAACCCACAAATTAACCGAAACAGTTATCATTAAAGTTCTATATAATAATTCACCCTCATTCCATGTAACCAAGCTATATAAATTATCATTAACACTTTTGTAAGTTCATAAATAATATTTAATTTTAATTATATATATTTACATTCATTCCACATGAACTCCATTACTAAAGATCAAGTGAACCGTTTAAAAAAATCAAGAAAAAAACACTCCAGAGCGACAGATTTTGATATTATAACTTATCAATAAGGACATAAATGAACTAAACATAATTATGATGAATAAATGTCCAATAGGTTTTTAATTAATTTATTAATGAGTATAATTTCATATTCCATGAACTTAATTTCTATAGGGGAACACGTTCTTATTTAAGGTAAGGGATATATTAACTCAATTTCCATTCACTGAGTTAAAATCAATGTCATTGGTTTTGTATTTTACGAGAATATGTGTTAATGACCTATGATTGTTTTATTCGGTATATTAAATATTATTGTTTGGGTTTATGTTTTTCACACATAATTATTTCATTGATTTTTCCTCAATATAATGATACGTTCTTGGTAAGGGGTTTCTTTATCTCACATCCATTTTTCTGAGGTTTCCCGTATTCACTAGTAATACTTGTGTATGGGGTATGTATAATTACCATTGATGTAACATATCATGAATATATTTATTTTCATATTATTCAATGTATCATTTTATTATTATTAATTTTGTGTCATGTGAATCTATTGATTACAAAGTGGTAAGCGTTTATCCTCCCGAACCTCCATTTTCATTCGGGTTACTTTTATTGTCTAATTACCTCAATTAAACTCTTGTGTATTATTATGTAATCCTCATAAATTCTATGTGAGTGTTATATATATGTTCACCAACCAGAATAATTTCTTATTTTATGTATAGTTACTTGTTTTAAAAGGAACATTCAAAATTGTTTCCGAAATAAATCACGATTCAAGGCATATTTTAAAATTCATACCGTTTTCAAGTGTACACAAAAATATGTTTTAATAAACCATTAGCTTTATAAAAACACTCATTTGTTCATGAAAAATGATCTTGGATCATTTCTTGATTTAAGAGAACAAATCATCCTTTCTACATTAAAATTATTTTTAATACTTTCCTTAAAATGGTCTAAAATGTTTTTTTATAATGAATCTTAAGAACTCTTTTTACAAGATTTAACTTCAGTGGGACATCACTTATTCCTAAAATATAATTTCAAGGACCTGGTATTTTATTTTATGGTATATTAATGATTAAAATATTATTTCATGGAATATATAAATGATTTATCTAAAGGAATCTTCTTTCAAAGGTAAAAAGGATATTTATGATCTCTCATTAACTTTTATGAGATATATGCCTCGTTCACCACTCATTTATTTCTTGTGGTGTATGTACTAACCTTTGTTATATCATATGAAGAGTGTCATTTTTATCATTATATTCTAAGGAATTATTATTTGAATGTTTCAATGTGGTATGAGACACTTTGGAATGTTTAAGGATTATTTCCTCAAGAAATTTTCAATGGTCTCATTTAAAAGTATCCATATTTATGTCAACATACTTTGATGAACTTTTATCCTCAAATATATATGGATATTTAGAAGTCATATTCTACTTGTGTTAAATCTATTTATAAATAATGTTTTGGAAAAGCAGCGGTGGGTTGGTCCTTATATAAACCCTCTATAAATCGACAGGTCTCATGAGACAAATCAGTTGGCAACAATCCCTTTGTGTTTGTTTCCAAAAATCATACTGGTTTATACCCACAGACATAAACCATTTTGACAGTATTGTGGTATCATGTTCCAGATGCATGACTTCCAATTAATAAGAATTCTCTATTTTCATTTTCAGTTATTACTTTCCATGATTTTTTTTATGAAAAAACGTATGGATGTAGTTTAATTATCAATTTATTAAAGGCATGTGTTCTACATTTATTCACCATGCCATATAAATATGCCTAATTGTTTATGATTTAGTTATTATTGATTCATGCTTCTGCTATTTTTAACCATTACTAAGCATTTGAGTTCACCCCTTTATTTGTTTACCTTCAACAGGTTATGATGAAGAGACCATTTATTGAGTTCTCATGGATTCATTATTTTTGTTTTTGTTATGTGTTGTTTTTTACCTTTCCTAATATAATATGAGTTACATTTATTTATCTTGTTTCTTCAAGACTACAAAACTACTCGGTCCTTCAGGATTTGATTCCCTGTAATCACAACAATGTAATTAGAAATGCACTGGCTTTGGTCTAGAGGGGTTAGGGAATTACAGTGATGCCATATGATCATCATTGTAATTTGTTGGTTAACACGGGAGTTATCCAATAATTATGTAAGAAACCAAAATAGGAGTCATGTTGAAAAAAATACAAGGACTTCATAACAAAAAATTCATCAACTAAACACATGGTTCTAAAATTATTTTAGGGTTTCCGAAATGCATAGAGCATGGTTTTCAACCATGTGGTTACGTCAACAATAACTATGCAACCCATTAATTGTTTTATATAGAGCCCATGATTCTTGGAATAATTTATTTTCTCTCATTGATAGGAAAATAATGATGGTGTTTCATGTGATATGTCGATATCATGAATTAGTTTGACTAAAAATTATAGAATACTTCTATTATAACGAAATGGTATAACTAGTATATTTTGTAAAATGTGTTTCATTTTTTTTTTGAAAAGTGAATCATTATTTCAAACCCATTACATGATTCATGGAATCTAACTCATGTTCATTGAAATGGTTGTTTACTCAATTTCTTAAAAAATCCTCGACCAAAAAGTCCCAATATGTTATTGATAGAAACATTTCAATATAATTTTTAAAATTATTAAATTTATTATAATAACTTTTGTAATGAGGAATCATATTATATGGATAGATTCAAACTAAGTGATATACACACCAAATAAATTTCTTTCATGATCATCTGAGGCCATGTTTTCCTCTCGAAAGACATGTGTGAAAATAATGTTTAGTATCATTTGAGTATTCATTCATTCCATCCATTGATCCATGAGTATCTAATAGATATGAAATGTACCATTCTAAGCATGTTAAATATTTTTCATGAAGGAATTTCACAACTTTAATTAACGTTTACAATAACAATTGTTTTTTTTTGAGTGAAATGAATTTTCAATATAATTTTATAAATGGAATGACTTTTATTTAATTAAAAACATAATAATTTGTTTAATTCAACTTGTAATATAGAAATTGAAATGTTTTTTGAAAAGTGGAATTATAAACTAAATGAACAATTTACATTTTAGGGGGAAAATCATCATAATTGAAATTGTGGTTCCTTTATAAGTTACATCAATCATGTATAATCATATTTTTGGATTACTCCAAAAGGGTTGTTTGATTAAATATTGTAAATGTGGAATTGTGAAATGTTTTTCTTTTTCAATGTATTAAGATAGGTTTACTTATGAAACCTGTTATTCGTAATAAACCGTTAAATATGATGTTTGGAGGTTTTAAAAATAAATAGCTTTTAGGAGGGATAAAAGATATATAATTTTGTATATTTAAGGAATAATTATAAAGTCATGAAAATAATACATAATCATTTAACCCTACTAAATATCTATCTTTGAGTGGTAGTGATGAAAAATATAATACAATGGTCATGGAGACAATAGTCCATACATACACATGATGTCATTTTCCTTTTTTCATTTGGGTGGATGAAAAATATATAATAATGATTCTGTTATTATAATTAAATATTATTAATATAATTTTATATATGTCACTATGTCAATATTGTTAATGGATATTTGGAGGAGGTTGAATATGAAATTATCATAAAAGGATTCAGTGAATATAACGAATTATTCATCGGGAAACCTTCATCGATTATATTCTTTTAAACCCCTAGGTTTTCCATTTATGTATATCGAATCCTCTAATACATGTATATGAGTGTTTTAGTTTATATGGGCCATGATTCGATGAGAGAAGTTGATAAAAATATAAGAATGATATTTGAGGTAGGTTACCATTTATAATATCGAGGACTTGTAATCATGTAAATATAATAAATATTAATTATTTCATATACCAAAAAATGTATAAATAAGTTCTGAGAAATACCATTAAATATCCATTAATAAAATTTCTTTTTAAATAGAATATGGTGTGTATGTTTATACATGTTATCTTATTAATTACTATGTATTGTTTAATCCCTGATTTTACAATAATAAGACCCATTCTAGATAAAATGTTTCATAAAACATACCATCATAACCATGCGATGTTTTTCATATAAGTATTCATAGATTTTCATCCTCTAATATGAGTTGATAGAATAATTTACCATTATGATAGATAATTAGACAATATATTGATACATGATTTAATTATATAACATTAATATGTTATTTCTTTTAGTTGTGTTTTAATTAGTTTTTCACCACCACCTAATTTCATATTCTAAATAATGAAAATTCATTCATGATTAATAAAATTAACATTAAATAATTCATCATATCCATAAAATGTTAAAAAATATATTTCTTGTATTTCCATAAATTGAAAATGGAATCAAAAAATAGTTATCATTACATTAGATAATATCCAATACAAATAAACATTTATAGAAATAAATGATAAATTAATTTACAAGGACAATAAATTAACATTAAATATTCAACTTCAGCATTTCTATAATTGACTAACTACAATTCTGTTAAAAATATTAATAATCAAATTGGAAATCCAAAAACAAAAATATGCCATTATTTATTTATTAATTATCAACATAAGATTTTTCTACAAATAAATAGAATCATTCATAAGGTGAAAAAATGTAATTTACCTAATAATAAAATCACTAAAATATTAAAATCTTTTCCTTAAATAACATTAATTACCATAAATCCTTAATAATATCACATGTCAACAAAAATATTTATTCAACCATTATACATTAAATAAATTACTATATATGATAATAATATTCCATTAAGAATAATCATGTATTTTTCACAAAATAGTTATCATCTCAAAAAATAACATTAATCACATTGTCATCAAATAATTTTATAAAACACTATATTCCCAAAATATGATAACACATTTATTCCATTTATCCACAATCAACTCATCATCAAATAATAAATCAACCTTAAATGTTATATGAATCTTGAAACTTTTCATCCCAATAACGCACTTCCTTAATAATATAACACTAAATAATATGTTTAAAAAAAGGGTTATAAATATATCAATTATCTATTATGAGATAATCAATTTTTCGAAAATATCATCTGAAAACTATAAAATCCAATAACATAAATCCTTTAAAGGGTACCTAGGAATATATAATATAACTCCTCATAACAACATAAACCTATTTAATAAAAATATGACATGTTATTATAACATTCAAATCAGTACTTGTAAGATATATTTATCCTTTTTATAAAAAGTTTTTAATAGTAGTTATTATTTAAAATTATGTTTTTATACCCATGATTTTAGGCCATATTTTTTCTACACACACTTACTTGTTATGTCATTTCTCTATGAAATTTATTTCCAAACTCTAAAAAATAGTTTACAAAAAATTTATTCCTTTCTTCGATAATTAAGTCTTTAAATATTTTGATATATAGTATTTTTTTAGGGAAACCCTAAATCTTTAGGCTTTAATTGGGGGTATTGCCTTCAAGGAAATAATACAATCCATCCTTGAAGATGTTTTGAGATTTTTGGCTTTTTAATCCCTCCACTTACATATTTTCATTTTATTCATATATCCCTTTGATGTGAGAATATATATATTTATATATAACAAAATTAATAAGGAAATTATTAAAATTATTAAAAATTTCAATATATATACCTAAAAAATATTTGTTTTATTAATTATCACAAATTGGACTCCAATAATTAGTGTATTGATAAGAAATTTATTTTATTTGATATTTAACTCTATTATTACCTTGAACTAGTAGTGATTCATATTTCTTATTTAACTATTTCATTTCTTTATTCAAACAATTTCAATATTTTGTAAATCTGTAGATGAAATATCTAAATTATCACTAAAAATGATATAATTATATTCATCCATCACAGAGAGGTCTAAAAACAATTCATATATTCATTTCATCTAATTTTTATATAAACGTGGTTAAATTAATAAAAAATGAGATTGTGGGAAATAAGTCTATGATACCACTACTAGAGACAAGTGGATCATCCAGGGAACCAAATGGGTTATGAGAATAATTTTACAAAACTATTTCCAATTATACATTATTTTATAGTCACCCACTATATGCTCTCAACCCACAATCTCTGTTAAAAATAATAGATCTATGTATAAAACCATAGTTGTTATCTCCCTATAAACTTCATAATAAAACATGATCAATAACACAAGTATTTGTAAAAAAAATTCCTTGAGAGGCTACTTATTTCCAGTTTTAGGTTGAGTTACACAAAATGGTTTCTATAATATAAAACATTCTATAAATTCACAATCTATCCATAAAAAAATATTAAAAATAAATACCCCAAAAGTCAATGTCCTTGTTGATTAGAGTAGCTTCCACATGATTGATTCCTTATACCATCTCCCAACTATTGAACTTATCTCTTGAAAATATTCTTCTCCAATAGTCACACAACTTTCATATCATACATTCACCTACTTGTGTGCATGTGGTTTTCCACACAATTATAAATAGGTGATATCCTCTCTTTATTATATGACATTGTAGTATGTTGGATTTTTTCTACTTCATATCAATGTATCCTAGTTTTCCAATGGATTTATAACTCTTCTCAAGGACATTCTTAATGATACAACATCATAAGTAATAGATTCGGTTCATTTAAGTTTACATTATCATCATTTCCTACACTAGAATGTGAGAATTAGATACCTTATTCTTCCTCATTGATGACTCATAGGTGATCCTTGATACCATCAAATTCTTATTCTTCTATTTTTTTTCAAAATATGAGCTTAACTTGAAAGAAATGATAATATTTATCAAAAAATTATCCTTTTTTATCTTCTAATATCAATTATTTTTCTCTATTTAATATTACTATATATATATATGGATTCACCTTTCCATGGTTTCATTTTCATATTCTTATTAATAAAATTTTTAGAAAATTAAAATTTAATAAAAAATAATACTTTTATATATCCACTAATGATTATCCATATCTCTATAATATTGTTTTTCTTAAATAAACATCTCATGGAATTATAGAAAATACCCATTCGTTTTTTATTATAATTATTTATTTTAGTCATTTTATCACTTTTATTCAACAAAATAAATCATATAATAAACTTATATCATCCTTGAAACTACTTATATACAAAATTATTCAACATAAATCCACAATACAATAAATCATCACAGATTTGGATGATCATAAAATTGAAATAACATTGTGGTGTGGGGGTTCTCATTTTTATCTTGAGAGATCTTAAGAAACTATTAAAGATTCCATCTTGGATATGTTAACAAAAATTAAAGACTCAATTCTTATTTATTCATCAAATTGTTATTTTAAATATAAAATATCTTTGTGATTTTTAATTTATTCTTGAACAAGAATTTCATCAAGAAATGTTTTTCATCATAATAAAAAATCATAGAAACAATTTTTTAGAAAAAATAATCACTAAAACATTATAGTGGTTTGAAATTACTATTCTGACATTATTATAACCTTAAAATATTTTTAGTTATTAGTTTTCAAATTATATTATGTTTTTTCATGTTTATACTATTATAATATGGTTTTATAATAATGAAAAAAATTTAGTTTTAAAAAACCTATTTCTAAAAATTGATTTTAATTCAAAATAATTATCAAATTTTCACTAATGAATTATCTATATACTGATTATAGATCATTTATACTATGAATAAAAATAAATAATAAATATATTAGTAATAATTATGATATATATTGATGATAATCATAAATTAAATTATCATTTACAAAATTATTGATCATCTCTATGTTGTAGGAATTCATCCTCATTGAGTATTACATTCATTATTAGATAGATGGAAATGATTTTAATTCAATATTGGTTAATCCATATGAATTGGAAATAATTTTTATATAGGTCATGGGATCATACGTACATTGTAAACATTACATACTTAAGGTTTTTTAATTTCTCAAAATAATCAATACATGTAAATTCTTGAGTTCATGAATGAAATTCTAATCCACTTAACTTGAAATTATGCCACCTCCAAATTTCTCAAAATTTCATGTACCTAATTTTTCACCTTATTTCATCGACATAAATGATAAATGTTATATGGATTGTGTTATCAAAACAATGATATCATTCAATAATATTATGAACTTTTTTAAATCCATTTAATTATATATTTACAAGATATATGGAATTTAGATAGTCTGACACCCAAACCATCAGATATGATTCTAAAAATATATTATATTCATATTCAAATGATAATAATTGAAATGAACAAAATTTTACCATCAATAATTATATTTTTTAATGAAAACATTAGGCAACATACATAACAATTAACTTTTCAGTTTATATTTTTAAATAATTTAGAGAAACTATTTATGTAAGAAAACACATGTATTTCTCATAAAATTGAACATTTCCCATTTTAAAAATATTTTTATTCTCCATATAAAAATATCAATATATCCCATACAATTTTCCACACATGGTACTCTTTAATAAAAAACTAACGTAGTATCAGTATTCATAGCCAATAGAAATTGAAACATATTTAAGGGTCATTTCATATGACCAGTAAGTGTAAATATAGGGTATATCAATCGAATACTATATCTATGTATTATATAACCATAGCAATATATGGGAATAATTATAATACTTTTGAAAAACATAATAAATTTCTTTTACATCAAAACATATATCCTAAGTCATGTTTCTTGTAATAAAGGGTTAACATAACACAAGAATCATGTGATCTGATTTCAATAAACCATGTTAAATCTTTTAGGTTCAAACCCACCATTATAACACATAATATAATGGAAAAAATATGCTTGTTTATTATGATATTGTTCATTCCTCATGGAATAACCTAAATAGTATATTTTTAATATTATCAAAGAAGTAACTTCCATCAAGTTAACACAACCATCTCATTAGAGTTACTTATATTTAGTAAAATATATCATCCGATAGAGTTGACTTATATATAGTAAACTCCATAATTTCTTAATAGTTACTTGTATTTTGTATATGTCATCATCTAAAAATAGTATCCTCCTTGGAGTTAACTTAGTAACATTACCCAATATATTATATAGATATGTTAGGTTCCCCATTATCATAATCATTTTCCAAAAAAATAACATGAATAATTTACATCGATATTGTATTTTATCATGAATCTCATTGAAATGACTATCATTTATATTATAACTTGATTAACTAATAGAAAGTAAATGGGTTTCATAATGATTGTGTGAATTATAGAGGTGATATTAATGATGGAATTTTTTTTTTCTAGGCAAGAATCAATAAGGGGATGATGTTGGAAATTATCTACATGGTTCTATAAGACAATGGGAATTCCCATTGAATGTGTGTTCTTATATATTTTATAACTATTCAACTTTTAATTGAAATTATGGTGATATAGATTAGTTTAGGTGGTAGCTAGAATTTCATGTTCAATCCTACTAAACATCAACTAGGTATATTGAAATATATTCCAATAGTTCTGATTTCTTTTTGTGGACCTAGGATATATACTCTCTACAAGGGTTGGAAGGCATATTGCAATTTTTGATTCTTAGTGAACATAAAATCAAAATTTCACATAATTTATGGCTGGATTAAAGTGATATTTATCATATGGATAACCAGTAGGTTCAATCTAGTGTTTACTTTTAGAATGAGGTTAAATATTTTGCTAACCATCATAAATAAATTAAGGATGAAATGTCATACTCTAGTGTAATGTCTTGACCTGGGTGCCACATTCCAATGCCTCAGGTCGGTCGGTCACATGACCACAAGCACATCTCCCCGTATACTAGAGGTTGTAGACTGTATGTGAAGACCTTATATCAGTCATGGGGCGTCCATACCCTATTTTTTTCTTTTAATAGTAAAACAATAGTAACAATAAATAACAATAAATAATTTAATAACCAAATACATAACATAGACAGAATAGTACAGAGATCATAATATAACAAAAATAGGAATTACAGAATAAAAAAATGAACAATAAATATATCATGTTAATACACATTCTAATTTTTAAATTCAAGATCATAAGTAAAGACATAAATAACTCCCAAGTGGGTCCCAAAGCATGTTATGTTCCCCTATAAATGCTCCATCCCTAATAAACTAACTAAAACATGGCTTTTTCCCTTGACCTGTCCATAAAACCCAATGTTTATTCGGGTACCGATATGGTATCCCAAATAGGGTGTGAGTAAAACTAAGTAGGCCACAACCATAGGTGTCTAAAACAATACCTATAGAGACAATAAGTTATGTAGTTGTATAGAGAAATAAGTATAATGAATAATTAAATAGTTATCACATTATCATATTATTTTTCATTTAGCCACATAAAAATCATGGATCCCAAGGTTACCCATATTTCAATACTAGCTTCGAATCATGCTAGATCCCAATGTTTTCCCCGTATAATATCATACCATAATACCTTCTTCAGATCATGTTAGAGCCTGATGTATTCAATGGTGATATCATATCTCAATACCCATTTCAAATCATGTTGGATATTGATGTATTCTAAAGTGAGGACATATCTCGATGTGCCTTTATTACCATTATTTAGTTCCTAAAGGATTTCACATGTTACCATTAATAAATCCATGATTGAATATCCATGTTAAAACTAAAACATTACACAATATAATGACTATACTCCCAAACATTTATTCACGATTATAATGAATATGTTACTATGTATACTTCTCAATTGAATGACCATGTTGCAATTCACTTACTCATGAGTATAATGAACATGTTATCATGTATAATTCTAAGTTAAATGACCATGTTCCAATTCATTTAATCAAAAGTGAATGACTATGTTTTTAATCAAACATGTCACATTAGAATAGCCAAGATTCCATTTTTTACCCAAAATTAATTCAGTAATTAATTATCAACATCAATTTCATTTCAAAATCAAAAATTATTTAATCACAACTATACCATTAGTAAACTCATCAATTAACTAATCATACCAATAATATTAATTATTTCTAAAATTAATTAATCATAACAATTACATTAGTTAATTCAAAAATTAACTAATCACATAAATTATATTAGTTAATTCAAATGTTAATTAATCACATTCCATAAATAATTCATGAATTAATTTTCAAAATTCACAACATTAATATCTCATAATTTATTAATTAATTAATTATTTCAAATCAAAAGACCCAATATCTTATTACTCATTTATCAATTAATTATCTCAAATCCACATTATTTATATATCACAATTAATTTTACCATATATCTCAAGCAATAATGTTTATATCATTTAATTAATTAAAAAATTAATTATCGAAAATAATAATATAAAAATTTAACCCATCAATTAATTCACCAATTAATTGTTCATGTTAATCCCTTTAATTAATTACACAATTAAGTAATCATATCCAACTCCATCAATTAATTTACAAATTAAATAATCCCATAAATCATATTTCTCATATCATAAAATAAATAATCACAATGATACTCATTAAAATAACTCATCAATTAATTAATCATTTTATTTAATTCCACTATTAAATAACCACATAACTAAAATTAATTAATTAATTAATTAATCACTTTATTTAATTCAATAATTCAATAATCACATATGTATCATTAATTAATTCATTAATTATGGATTTCCTATACTTAATTCATCAATTAAATAATCAACTTACTGTTATTACATAATTCATAAATTAATTAATCTAATTATTTTATTAAACAATTAAATAACAATATAACTCACATTGATTACTTTTTAATTAATTAATCTTTTTATTTAACTCAACAACTATATAATCACATAACTCCTATTAATTAAGTCGTCGATTAATTAATCCCATTATTTAAATACATGATTAAACAATCACGTAAATATAATTAAATAATTATTTAATTAATTAATACATTTATTTAAGTGACCAATTAAATAATCGCATAACTACCATTTATTAATTCAACAATTAATTAATCTGTTTATTAAATTTAATAATTAAATAACCTCAAAACTATCATTAATTAAGTAATCAATCAATTTTTCCATTTTTTTTCAAGAATCAAATAATAAAAATACTATTAATGTTTAATTCATCTATTAATTAATTTTTTTATTTAATTCAAAAATCAAATATTTAAAAAACACAAATTATTAAAAATTTTGATCAATTAATTTTTCCATTTAATTCAAAAATAAAATAATCAGATGACTCCCATAAATTAATTAATTATTTATTTAATCATGTTAATTATTTCAATGATTAAATAATCACATAACAATCATTAATGAATTTTTTAATTAATTCTTACCTTTATTTAATTATACAATCAAATAATCATATAACTCATATTAATTAATTCAACAATTAATTAATAACATTATTTAAATAAAAGATTAAATATTCACATACACAATTTCCATATCTCATAAATAATATACCATTAATTATCTCAATTCAATTCATCATCATCCCATAATTAATACTTCAATGAATTATCTCAAATAATAATTATAATGTTCCGTATTAATTCCACAGTTAATTATTCTATCTCATTGAATATAATAATCATTGCAATATCTAATAATTAACTCAGCGATTAATTATCCCAATCAACATCTCATGATCCCAACCATTCCATTTAATTAATTTTTCAACTAACTAATCACATATCTTCCCTCAATCAATTATATAATTAATTGACCGTTTCACAAACTCAATGTCTAATAGTTAAGTAACCAATCAATTACTCTCAATTTACAATTCAAAAAATTTATAATTAACTCAATATTTAAATATCCCCAATTTACGAATTCAATAATTTTTAATAAATTTTCTAATTAGTTATCCTTACTCTACAATTTCAATTATTCAATCAAATCTCCAATTCCTCAATTAATTAATTTTCCACATAAATTTAGTCAATTTGGAATTCCAATTGCTAAAAGAGCTCTTGAAATTCTATAATCAGACACATGAAATTGATAAAATAGTTCGTGGGAGTTGAATTTTAGAACACCTATCTAAATAATAGTGATTACGAACACTCTCGAATAGAAAAACCCCAATTTGAAGTGGATCAATGAATTATACAATTAAAAACATGATCTAGATCTGAAAACTAAATCTATTATTAACCAAAACAATGTCTCTTAATTATAAATCCTAATACAACAACACCAGAACTAGATCCCCCAAATATGGATATTTGTCATGACCACCACCCCACAATGTGTACCCCTCTTTGGATGAAATTATGAGAGGAGAGATATTAACCCATGACACTTGGTTCC
This sequence comes from Viscum album, assembly GCA_963277665.1. Lineage (NCBI taxonomy): Eukaryota > Viridiplantae > Streptophyta > Magnoliopsida > Santalales > Viscaceae > Viscum > Viscum album. The sequence goes on along the minus strand of OY728133.1, from coordinate 1,015,970,537 downwards.
AATAGACCTTGGATTGGTGACTAGCACTGAGGGTATAGTAAACACACAAATTAAAGGCATTACCCTTTAATAAAATACATGTAGAAGAGGGATATGAGAAATAAACCAACTAAATATGAGTCAGATAATAATATAAAAGAAATACAAAACACACATATGTAATTTCATGTAAATCTACTAAAACGAAAAGGAAAAACTATATGTACCAGAATAAAATAAAGTATCAATGACCATGAAGCCTAAATAGTTCCTACAAGCCCAAACTAGTAGTAACCAACCGGATATCCAACCTACTCTTAGTGACCTGAAATTTCTTTTATATAATGTAAGGTGAGTACAATAGTATACTCGGTAGGATCCTACCCAGAGCCTATTGTGAAAAAGTAAAAAAGGCATGTTAAAGCACAATGAACCACAATTGAAAGTAAATGATCACCTAAAAAGGCATAATAAGTTTCCATTCTCACCATGGATACACTCAATATGTACCACATACAATAGTATAAAATATAATAAATAATTTCAAGGTTACCCTACTACCACTTCCCTACTAGTTTCTCTCTTTTCCCCAACATCACACATCCTAATAATATTTCTCTTAAAAGGCTTTCCCGCAGACACTGGGGAGAGTCACCATAATATATACCCCATGAAACACAACCACCACGTAAACATAATCCAACTAACTAGGTAGTTTTAGGGAGCCACTATAGCTCGCATAACATTTATCATACATCAGGTTTTATACCTCAAGCCATTACATCCTATACACCGAGTAAAAATCCTTAATCCATCACAACCTATACAAGTTACACCTATAGTAGTCTATAGGAAACTATATCCATAATATATGTGTGTGAATAACCACAAGCCATTACATTTCTCTACACACATATATGTGGATAACTAACCGACATTCCTACTAGTAAAATTAACTACCATGAGAAAAGAGTGGGGCTAATGGGGGTAGTCAGCCATCCATCCAAACTTTAGGATGTTGGAGAAAACACACCTCTAGGCTCAGAATCCCCCAGGTGTCTATTTCCATAACTGACAGGGAAGAGTAGCATATAGAAACAGAAAAATTATAGAATATAATATAGCTAACAAGTACACTATGGTAATAACCTTGTCTTAGAATCAACTACAGATAACAGCTCTAGGACTCCTGACCGCCACATATAAGATTGTATATCCAATAAGCACACAACCATTTAAAGAGATATATTCAGTTACATTGTCCATTTTTATCAAATACACATCATGTTAATTAATTAATTAACCATTAATTAACCTTTAACATTTACCAAATTACATCCCATTACTATTTCAAAAAATCCATCCAGGCATAACCAAACCAAGTCCACGAATTATCAAAAATATTACCATGGAATTACATTCCGTCAAGCTCCAAACCAATGGGTTAACATCATTTATTCAATCATTCATTAATAGTATTGTAACTTTTCCATAATTTAATCTATATTAGAAAATAATTCTAATCTTCCAAACACAAGTGGCATAACATGGTGAGTAGATGAACTACCCATCGAGACTTTTCCACCTATAGCTAGATCGCATTCCCATACATCCTTAAGAAACTAAAACAAGAATGAACATGGAATACCCCGGGTGTCTTTGAAAATTTTAGAAGGATGGTAACTGAGACCATATACCATAGGAAGTGTGAACATCAATCTATATAAACAAACATCAGATTCACCAACAACCACTTTCATATAAATGGGTAAGCCTAGCTTCAACCTGTTCTATCATCCATGGTGTCCCACCCGACAACCACATGAATAGAATGATGCATCTCACCACTGTAGGAGTAAACTACTTCCACCACTACAAGTCCTACCTGCCTCCACAGACCACAACAAGCCTCTAGAATCATCCATCCTAGGCTCACACCACAACACAAAGCTATATGAAACAAACAACATAGTAACTGGGCTCCTGGACCCAAGAAGGAATTTAGTCTCCACACAAGATGAGCATTCACAAATCAATAGCATAAGTAACTTAGCACATAAAATAAAGAGGTTAACTCATTAAATTTCAAGGAATTATCTTTATAACACAACAAGTCCATTATTCTATATTGACTAGACTAATTCAGTTAAACTTTTATAAATGCATCATTTTGATTAACACCAAGGATAACAAAAAAATAGATTCATTAAACATGCATATTTTAATTTATCCAATTAATTTAAAATGAATCCCATATTTACGTTCATTACCAATTTCAATCCAGAACAACATTTTGAACAAGAAAAGTATATATATGAAACCATTTATAAAATCAATAAGCAATAACATCTCTACAAAATTGATACCAATTCATTAATCTAGTTCAAGTATTTATTATGTCAACTTCATTGGGATTGAGGGGATGAAACATTTAACTTTATGACGACACATAAAATAAAATAGAGGCCATGAATCCCCTACATTAAAAGGTTCTCGATGTAATTTTTATGAGAATGGGACAACACAACAGATCACGATCACTTATCCCATAATGAATGCATCTACCCGAGGATATCTCATCACAACCACATCAACTAAGAACCAAGAAAGGTCCATTAGAAACATAGAGATCACATGCCAAAATATGGAAATAAGAATGGGAAGAAAAATATTGTGTAACCCATAAGAATAGAGGTATAACATACCTTATATCAAAGATGGTCCGATACATCTTAGTTGCACCATGACTGGGGCTCCCCATGTCGTAGAAAAAACTCCAAGGGAAAATTATCCAAGGATAACACAAATAAAAAAAATCCACAAGAACAATGTTTTAGGGTGCGTCGCACTAAAAGAAAGGTGATTAAAGAACAAGGAAGAATGTATCTTTCCCATTTTGAAAATCTAAACGGACTAGCAGTTTTGATAAAGTTTGGATTTTCATTAAAGGAGGATCTAGTCAAGACTATGTGGGTTGACCGAGTAAAGGCACCTATACACTTAAGAATATTATGTTATGAGTTATGGGATTTTAATCGGCCATAAATACCTTAAAAAATTCTTTTAATTCATTTAATGTCAATAAAAAAAAGTGGTGAAACTGTAGGAAGATGGAAACACTATTCACCAATGTCTTACCGACGACACTTTTCATGAATATCTCACAGACAATACTGTTCCCAAATGTCTCACCGATGACACTATTTACAAATTTCTCAATGATAACACTGTTCAAAAATGTCTCACCGAAGATACTGTTTCCAAATGTCTCACTAATGATAGCTTTCACAAATGTCTCACCGATGACATTGTTTACAAATGCATCATTGAAGACACTATTCAAAAAGTTCTAATTGGCAACACTATTTGAACGTATCTCATCGATGATGCTTTTCAAGAATTTCTCACCAATGATAATCTTCACAAATTTCTCACTGATGAAATTTTTAACAAATGTATCACCTATGAAATTTTTCACAAATGTATCACTGATGACACTATTAAAAAATGTCTCACCGATGATAATATTCATAAATTCCTCATCGAGGATACTATTAAAAATTTCTCAATAATGATACCGGTAACAAATGTCTCACTAAAAAAAATATTCACCAATGTCTCATCGATGAAACTGTTCACAAATGTATCACTAATGAAACTATTCACAAATCTCTCACCAAGGACATTGATCACAAATTTCTTACAACAGAAGCTATTCACAAATTTCTCAATGATGACACTATTTACAGAATTGGAAACACTATTCAAAGAACTAGAAATTTGGTAAAGTGTTAGAAATAAGTCACCTTGACCTTACAAAACACCTCAAACACCAGAGTTTCAAAAAGTAATAGACTGGAGAGGTCTCTTCCAATATATAAAATACCACCCAAGACATTATAATCCTTGAGAATTCAAAACCAACCAATAGTGGAAATATAAAAAGGGGTCTAAACAACCACCCTTCAAGATACATTTTAATGATCTCGCCACCAAAGGAGCTTAACCACCTCATTAGAGGAACAAGCATAAAGCTACGCAACAACTGCAACCATCTCAAAAACACTCTTCTGGGGGAGATAACTCCAAAAATTGAGCAACCCATAATAGGTAACAAAATAAATAAATATCATAAATAGAAAAGGTCTATAACTAAAAAATGAACATCATTACTAAAAAAGAGCTAAATATTAAACAAATCAGTGTATTGATGTCATATATTAGACTCTCATTCCTAGGTACTCTCCTACACACCACCATTCTACCATAATACAAGAATTAAGGGGATAACATGCCCATGAAACACCTTATCCCTATATTCCTAGATCATTATAAGCTTCTCCTCAAATGTCTCATCATCACCAAAATCAATCTCTCCCTAATATATGATGTGAGAGTCATCATGAAGATAAATATGGAGATATGACAAGTAAAAAACATCATGTATCCTAATCATCTGCATCAGAAGTTCTACATGATATGCCACGGCTCCAACACGAGCCAACACCATGAAAGGCCCAATAAACTGAAGAGAAATATTACTCCCATGACCAAAACTTCTATTCCTATGATAGGGTGTCCCCTTCAAAAACACATGATCCCCAATGTCAAAGTAAAAATGTCTCCTACTATGATCAAAATAGGATTTTTGATGATCTTGCACTACATTCATCCACTCACAAATCACATAAACCACCTTTGTCGTATTCATTACTAGTTCTTGACTAAGAATTTGTCATACTATGACCGATGTCAAGGAAAATGAAGAATGGAAAGGTCGTCCATAAAAAACTTAAAATGGATCCATACCAATGGTGGAGGGGAAGATATTGCTGTAGGTGAAATCTGCCAAGGGTAACTATTTCATCCACGAACATCCAAAATACGGGACAGAATACCACAAAAATGTCTTCAAGATTATGGATGGTCTGTTCTATTTTATCATCCATTTTTGGATGAAATGTAATGTTTTTTCATAACTATGAACAAAAATCATGATGGAGACCTATCCACACCATGGAGGTAAAACAAGGTTCCTGATCAGAAATGATAATCTTATGGAACTCGTGGACTCACACCCCCTCCATTATATATTCCTCGACAAAACCACCACCGATCTCAACTCCCTGATTACTATGAATTTGGATGATTTATTCAAACAATCCACTATTACCCATATATCATCATAGCCTCCCTGATATCGAGGTAAACTAGGAACACATTCTATTAAGATTTCCTCCCACTTCCACTGAGAAATATCTAACTGCTGGAGAAATCCACTAGTAACACGGTTATCGGCCTTCACCTTCTGGAACACCAAAAATCAAGACACAAAATCTGCAACTACATTCTTTAACCAAGGACACCAAAACTGACTCCTCAATGCTCGATAAATCATTTTCATGCTAGGAAATACTACGATGGGAGAACTATGGAACTCTCTTGAAACAATCTCATGCATTACTAAAGGAATGAAGGTCTTCCCTGAAATAACACCAGGTGTTATTTTTCCTCAGACTAGCCATCAGGGGCCTCACTAAAAAAACTAAATATCTCCAAACATCTACATCAATATCCCCTCAACTAGGAATCATTCACCTAATACATCAAATATGAATGCACTATGATTTTAAAAATACAAACTATTCCCCCAACTTCTTATATATCCAGATGTAATGCGAAAATTTATTTCACTACTTTCCAAGAATCACCATATTTATGCACTACATCACTATGTGACTTCATGCTCAGATCATTGGCTATAACATTCCCCTTACCATGTTCATATGATAATTTGATGTTGTAATACTATAATAATTGCATCCGCTGATGATGTTGTATGTTCAAGTCATGCTGGGAGAAAACATACATCATGATTTTTATGATTGGTGAAGACCAAAAGGTGCTCTCTGATGAGGTAATGCCTCTACAACATCAGGGAAAACACCACTTCTACCAAATCATGATCATGGGTGGTATAGTTACATTTTTTGGGATGCAATTTCTGAGACCCATAAGAAGCATCCAATTTGTATTGCACTAGAACGCAACATATCCCCATATGAAATGTAACACCCCAAGATTTTACGTAAAATATTCTTTTTAATTTCATTAATGTCTTTTGTTGTACGCTACACCAAAAGGATCTTGCACAACAAGCATCCCAAAATTAGCTTGCAATTCATGGAAGTGCGACCTTCCACGATACTGTGTGTTGTACGCAATACCGAGATTCGCTAAACAACGATATGCAATTAAAATATTATTAAAACTAGCCGTTATGAATAGTTATACCCACTTTTTGAAATTTTATAAATTTTATTTTTGAATATCGACTTCATTTTTGGATTTGGAATATTGAAATTAGCCTAGGGTGAAATTTTGGTATTTTTCTGAAAACTTTCAATTTTTGATGAATAGTGAAAACACTGAGTAACTATTTAAAAACCGACTTTTTATTTAAATAATTATATATTTTATTTAAATTTATTTTAGGTCAAAATTGATACATAATAACTATATAAGTTCAATGTAATTCATTGGAGTCATTTTATAATAAATTTAGATATATAAAAATTTTATTGAACTTTTGACCGTCTTTTACCCACCTCCTAGGAAAATTTGCAAAATACATAAAACATAATTTTACCACTTTTGTGAAAGGGATTTCAAAAATCTGAGAGACACGGTTGATGTCAGTAAGTAAATTGTGGTTTAATGAGATGAAAATAATTTTTGATGAATAGTAACTTTTTTCTTTTATTTACCACGGTTAAAAGTAAATAGGGTAATTAAGGATAAAAATGATATTATTATTGCCCTAAAACATGTCCTAATTCTATTGAATAAGTTTAATTCGACCAAAAACAAACTTAGTAATAAATTATGACCATTTAGGCCCAATTGGATTAGATTAGGACATTAATTATTAATTTATTTAAAGAATGGCTAAAATAGTTAAAATCAATGTTTAATAAGTAAAGCATTATTAATATAGGGTTATACATAATATAAATTAGACAATAAATATTCATTAGAAAGCTAAAAATATTTCCTAAATAATTATATTTAATTTCTAATTTTTAGACTTTAAATATTTTAATTTATTTATGACACTATGATGATGCAGTAATTATCTTATTAATGAAATATTAACACAATTGATGTTATAAATACCCAAATAAATGTAATTTGAGACTTTTTATGAATTTCAATAATTTTAAATATTAATATGACATTTTAGTGTTGATTTAATTAACTTTTTTCGAACTAATCATTCTGTTATTATTTTTACACAAATCAATTACCAAATAGTGTCAAAATTGACCTAAAATAGTTTTTAAAACAAATATTATATTATTAATTGTTATTATATTCCTAAAAATATATGGTTCGGCCAAATGACTTAGATAAGGTTATATATATTAATAATAAACAACTTGGGGTTATTTTGGCTTGTTATAGTAAGTTTATTATCCTTATAGTGTAAGAACACAAAAAGACACAGTAAAAGTAAAATGATCTAACTTAAAGTTAAATCTAAATGATAAGGTCAAAATAGGAACCTAAACATGTCTAAATTCTATTGGATGAGAGGATTTAGACCCATCCCCACCATATCTTCGAAATAAATCAATTTGGAGCTATTTAAAACCGAAAATGACTTTGTAATAAAATAATATTTTTAGTTTTTTCAAAGGTTCCCCTCTCCACCCTTATAAATGGGGACCTCCTCCCTCTCTTCCTCACACCACTTTGAGCCTTAAATCTAGCAAAACCCTGAAAATTTCTCTTCTCAAATTCTCTAGAAACATCTTATTGGTTCTGGAATTCTTCAAAGACAAATTTTTGTCCCCTAAGTGAAGGATTCAAATAGGCGTGTCAAAGAAGAGGTAATATTTGTTACCAATTATTTCAATTTTCTTTCTTCTTAAAATTCTTCTTATTTATTTGTTTCATTATTAAGTAATAAAATCAGTAACCCTAATATACTGATATGTTATTATAAATATGAAACAACCCTATTTCACCTTCTATCCATCCTACGGAAAAAAAAACATCACGCATGCGTACGTACGGAATATCAGCTCCACGCCGTGGTGTAATCTGTTTTTCCTCCAACAACATACATGGATGGGTATAATGGTATAAAGAATAAATATATATGGTTATTATAACATCATACTGATTATTATATATTATACCATCCACTCCAATTCTATAATTATGGAAACGTTATCATCGCTCGTGCGTACGTACAGACTACCGTCTCCACGACGCGATGAGCTTCATTCTCCATGATTAACCATACATGAATGATCATAAAGATTATATAATGAATAATAATGAAATATATGAAATAATAATTCTACTGGATTTATGTATATATATGTATGTATGTCATCTATTTAGTTTCATTCAATAAGGAAACGAAAACAGTGTTCATGCGTACGTACGGCCTACCGTTTCCATGAACGGTGTATTTCATTCCTTTTATCGATCTATAATATATATGTATACGATGTATATATATTATATATAAATCATGTTTTACATTCTGGAATTATGTAAATCAGGATATAAGTAATAATATCAAGAAACGACAAGTCAAAACACATACGATAAATGAAATGATTTTACCCAAAATGCTACTTTAACATGGAATTTACAAAAGAACGGGTAATATAAAGTCATAAGTGAAACATATATGATATAATAACAATTAATATGATTATATATTAAGTCAATGACATTATTTAAATCATTATACAGGAGGTTCAGAACCATACAAAGCATATCGGACCTAAGGTAAGGGATGATTTTTCAAATCTCATTTTTATCCAAGATTGCTTATTCAAAAGTATTTTCTGGGGTTATTTCAATCATCCATGTCCATGTTTTATAAAAGTGTATTCATGTTTTTTAAATTTCCTTTTTACCCATTTTTACTTTTACCCCATGGTATGGAAGGAATATTAGTTTTATTTACCCTACAAGGTACTTTTTGACTTTTCCGACAAAAGTACGAGAAGAATGTTTTTTTAAACGTATACGACATGAAAGGATTTTTACGGTTTTATAAAGCCTTATTTTCATGAAGCTTCCTCCAAAATATGTCATTACTATTTTCAACAAAATAAATTTCTTTTAATATTTCATGACATTTTGTGAAAAGAGAATGATTTTGAAGAAGAATGGATTTTTTCCTCAAGAATTCATTTCAAGTGTTTTGTCAAAACTATTTTTCATCTAAGATGACATTATTTCATATGTGTATATTTCAATTATCATGTCTCTAAGATTTACATGGTTTAACTTTTCTTATTATGAGATGATATCCATTTATTTTATATGGATTATGTGATAATGGGATGATGTTTATGAAACCCTTTTTATTTATTGGGTTATTATGAATGATGTATGCTTATTTTATGGCACAAGTAAGAATGATTTCATTATGAGATGGGTGGGACCTATATCTCCCTCCAATGCATTGGGTAAGGATTTTATATCTCATGATATAGACATGGCTGGAACGGTAAGTTGATCTGGTTCAGTGTTACAGGACTAAAACAAGGAGTGAACTCGATTCAGAAAGGGACTTTGTCCACTAAGATGGTCTTGGCAGAAATGCCTTGGATACTATGGATATCATAACATGTGCTTAATGGTTCCCACAATTACATGTTTTATTCCCATTCTATTTTATCATTATTGATATTCCCTTATGATATATTCCTTACTTACTTCCAAGATTCATGTCTTTGCTCAAGATTTTGATGTTTAGATTTTAGGTTCATGTTTTTGCATTCAAATGTTTATGGATTGTTTTATGTTCTCTATGTTTACCCTTACTGGGAATTTGATCTCACCCCTTTTATGTTTTCTTTTCCCCAGGATATAAAGAAAGGTTTTAGGTAAGAAAAAAACGCGAGAAGATCTTTATGGGAGATGTTGATGATCTTTAACCACGATTAGAAGATTATATACCGAGTTTCCAAAGACACTAAACTATTATGGTCCTTGTGTGTCTGTTTTTTGTTATGTACTAAGTATTCCGCAAAATTAATGTAATTTCCATGTACGTCAAGCTTCGAGTATCTATAGTTGGTATCAGAGGAAAGGATTAGTCATCCTTTTGAAACTAGGATTCGAAAACGTTAGTGAGATCCCTGGAGATATTTCTAATGTATGTCTAGGGATGTCCCTAAGGATAAGTATACGTATAGGATATAGTCCTGGAACTATTGTAACAATATTATAATTTAACCTAAGATGTTAGATATTGATGGTACTCCCCCTTTATTATGTTGTTTTCCCTTGCATGATTTTTTCCTTTCACACTATTCTTTTTGGGTTTTAGACGATGGATGGAACCCGAATGAACCATGTTGATCAATGTAATGTACAATGCAATGATTTTCCTCCTGAACAAACCAATGTTATGGGATAAGGAGTGAAAAATATTATTTCTATACTTACACAATCTATGAATCATTCTGGACTTCCAAATGAGCAGAGAAGGGAACAATATTCTATTGATTCCTTCATGACGCAACGTCCACCTTCTTTCAGTGGGTCTTCTGATTCAATTGTTGCTGAACAATGGATCAGTACCACTGAAAAGATATTTTTAGTTCATCAATGTTATGAACATGATAAAGCCATCTTAGCAGTATATCGTTTGGAAGATGAAGCTGATCAATGTTGGAATCTTATCAAGAATACGAGACCAAGATATGAAATCGAGTCCATGGAATGGGACGAGTTCAAGATCTTATTTTTTAAAAAGTACTTCCCTTTTATTCTTCAAAAAAAGATGGAGAAAGAGTTTCTTGAACTAATGTAAAAGGATGATGAATTTTTTGGTATATACGAATCGAATTTTACAAGGCTTGCAAGGTATGAATCTGGCTTTATCATCCAACCTGAAAGTAAAGTTGATCGATTCTTCAGTGGATTAAAACGAAATCTTCGAAGGGAATTAGCTATAAGAGTCTTGAGTAGCTATGATGAAATTATGTGTTCTGTTATCAAGGTAGAACTGGAAGTTGGTGTAACATATCCATCTCGTGGTTTTGACAAGAAACGAAAGATGGAGTTCAAGGAGAAATCTCAGAACAATGGTGAAAAGAAGATGAATGTTTCTTTATGCTCAAAGTGTGGAAAGAAGAATGGTGGAGATTGCCTAAAAGGTACTAGAAAATGTTTTAAGTGTGGAAATGAAGGTCATCGAGCAGTTGATTGTCGAAGTAATGGAAAAAGGGTTTCTAATGATGTGAATAAAGAAAAGACTGCAGAGAATTCCCCACCAACACTTTAATGCTTCAAGTGCAAGGAAATGGGGCATTATGCTAATAAATTCCCTAATCAAAGGGTTAGTGATGATCGACATGAGCAACCACTTAATGAAAAGGACAAGGGGAAGTCACATGCGATCACCATTGGCGATGTTGAATATGACAACGATGTGGTGGAATGATTAAGTGTTTCTGTAATGGGATTCCAAAATAATTTTTTTTATAGTATCGTGGAATATTGGAATATTTATGTATTGGTCTATTGTGGTTTTCAATAATATTATGGTACTGGTAAACATAGAAAGTGATTGAGATATTTTTGGAAAAAAGATGATATGCGCATAATGAATGGATAAGGAGAAAATGAAATGTTTGACAGTATTCATAAGCTCATGACTGATATAAGGAAATAGTTATATCATGGTTTGAGGTTTTGGTATGTGAAAAGAGTTAACCTTTGACAACACTCATGTTTTCACTAAGATTCAATGGGTATTCATTTTTCAAGAGAATACTTTATTAAGGCCTTCCAATGTTTGGAATATGACCAACAAGACATATCTCATGATATATGGGGATCAACGATGGTATTAACATTCTTGTTATATGAACTATTTGGTAATCATTTTCACTATAATATGAGATTGGACAACAGTATTTTGGATAACCCTAAAGATTGGAAATGATTATGTTGGAGATAAGTTAGTATTGTTTAAGGATAGAACTTTTTTCGATATTATTGATGGGATGTTATAGTAATGTAGTTTTAGAAAACGGACAATCGGTAGGACGGGCGACAGCCCATCACATCGGACAAGGCTGTGGGAATCGAACCCACAACAGAAGTGCGACTGGCCTTTATCGCCTACCACTGGCCTACAGGAAGTCCCAGTTTAGTAGAAAATAGTTTTATTATATTAAGTAGTATGATATATGAAGTATAAGTCCATTTTAGGATCCATAGATCGACTTATGTATATTTAATAACTTTTTCTAACCTTTTGTTTGAGACAGATGGAATGACCCATCATTCTATCACATGATCTGCTAACACTTCACGAATAACAAATTCAACTTCATTTCTTTAAAGGGTGAAGTGGAAATTGTTCAAGGCACGAAAAATAGTGAGATTGTACCAAAATAAAGTAAGTATTTATTCTAATTCAAATTCATCAATTTTAGGGAAATGATCTTGAAAACCAAAAATGTTGTCCTAGTGCCCTTATATCCGATGAATCTGATGGTACCCTAGATCATCAAAAATCTATAGATTTGTGATTGTTGGATTTTTCATAGCCATGTTCTCTACCACTCTCCATCAGAACATGACGGTTAGATTTCTCTTCCATATCCATATTTTCACATATGTTCTCCTATGTGGAAACCCAGTGATTAGTTAATTTGGGTAACCGTTACGTTTCATTATTTAGTTTTTAAAGCCAAGTTTTGGTATTCCTTTTTACGATGTGGGTTTCTATTAATGTAACTTTCGAGTCGTAAAAATTTATAACCGCGATAAATTTCGAGGGCGAAATTCAATTTAAGGGGGGTAGAATGTAACACCCCAAGATTTTACGAAAAATATTTTTTAAAATTTAATTAATGTATTGTGTTGTATGCTACACCAAAAGGAGCTTGCACAACACGCATCCCTGATTTTTCTTGCAATACACGCAAGCGAGACCTTTCACAATAGCATGTGTTGTACGTAATACCGAGTTTCGCTAAACAACGATATTCTCTTAAAATATTATTAAAAATAGTTGTTATGAATAGTAATACCCACTTTTTGAAATATTATAAATTTTATTTTTGAAAATGGACTTCATTTTTGGATTCAGAATATCAAAATTAGCCTAGGGTGAAATTTTGGTATTTTTCGGAAAACATTCAATTTTTGATGAATAGTGAAAACACTGAGTTACTATTTAAAAATCGACTTTTTATTTAAATAATTATTTATTTTATTTCAATCTATTTTAGGTAAAAATTGATACATAATACCTTCATAAGTTCAATGTAATTCATTGGAGTCATTTTATAATAAATTTAGATATATAAAAAGTTTATTGAACTTTTGACCGTCTTTTACCCACCTCTTAGGAGAATTTGAAAATTTACATAAAACAAAATTTTACCACGTTTGTGAATGGAATTTAAAAAATTCGAGAGACATGGTTGGTTTCAGTAAGTAAAATGTGGTTCAATGAGATGAAAATAATTTTTGGTGAATAGTAACTTTTTAATTTTATTTACCACGGTTAAAAGTAAATAGGGTAATTAAGGGTAAAAATGATATTATTATTACCCTAAAACATGTCCTAGTTCTATTGGATAAGTTTAATTAGACCTAAAACAACCTTAGGAATAAAATATGACCATTTAGGCCTACTTGTATTAGATTAGGACACTTATTATTAATTTATTTAAAGAAGGGTTAAAATAGTTAAAATCAATGTTTAATAAGTAAATAATTTTTAATATAGGGATATACATAAGATAAATTCAACTATAAATATTAATTAGAAAGATAAAAATATTTCCTACATAATGATATTTTATTTGTAATTTTCAGACTTTAAATATTTTAATTTATATATGACACAATGATGATGTAGTAATTATCTTATTATTGAAATATTGACATAATTGATGTTATAAATACCCAAATAAATTTAATTTGAGACTTTTTATGAATTAAAATAATTTTATATGTTAATATGACATGTTAGTGTTGATTTAATTAACTTTTTACGAACTAATAATTCTGTTATGATTTTTACAAAAATCAATTACCAAATAGTGTCAAAATTTACATAAAATAGTTTTTTTTAAATATTATATTATTAATTGTTAATATGTTCCTAAAAAAATAAGGTTCTTACAAATGACTTATATAAGGTTATATATATTAATAATAAACAACTTGGGGTTCTTTTGGCTGGTTATAGTATGTTTATTATCCTTATAGTGTAAGAACACAAAAAGACACGGTAAAAGTAAAATTATCTAACTTAATGTTAAATCTAAATGACAAGGTTAAAATAGGAACATAAACTTCTCTAAATTCTATTGGATGCGAGTATTTCGACCCATCCCCACCTTAGCTTAGAAATAAATAAATTTGGAGCTATTTAAAACTGAATATGACTTTATAATAAAATAATATTTTTAGTTTTTCCAAAGGTGCCCCTCTCCTCCCTTATAAATGGGCACCTCCTCCCTCTCTTCCTCACACCACTTTGAGCCTTAAAGCTGAGCCAAACCCTGACAATTTCTCTTCTCAACTTCCTTATAAACATCCTAGAGGTCCTATAATTCTGCAAAGTCCAATTTTAGTACCCTAAGTGGAGGATTCAAAGAGGCGTGTCAAAGAAGAGGTATTATGTGTTACCGATTCTTTCAATTTTCTTTCTTCTTCAACTTCTTCTTAGTTAGTTGTTTCATTATGAAGTATTATCATCAGTATCCCTCATACAATGATATTTTATTATAAATATGAAACAACCCTATTTCACCTTCTATCCGTCCTACGGAAAACAAAATCACCGCACGTGCGTACGTACAGAATACCGTCTCCACACCGTGGTGTAATCTATTTTTACACCAACACCTTACATTGATGGGTATAATGGTGTAAAGAATAACAATATATGTTTATTATAACATCATACTGATTATTATATATTATACCATCCACTCCAATTCTATAATTATGGGAACGATATCATCGCTCGTGCATACGTACGGACTACCGTCTCTACGACACGATGAGATTCATTCTCCATGATTAACCATACATGAATGATCATAAAGTTTATATAATGAATAATAATGAAATATATGAAATAATAATGATACTAAATTTATGTATATTTATATGTATGTCATCTATTTAGTTTCATTCAATAAGGAAATGAAAACAGCGTTCAAGCGTACGTATGACCAACTGTCTCCATGAACGGTGTATTTCATTTCTTTTATCGATCTATAATATATATTTATATGATGAATATATATTATATATAAATCATGTTTTAAATTATGGAATTTTTTAAATCAGGATATAAGTAATAATATCATGAAACAACAAGTCGAAAGACATACGATAAATCAAATGATTTTACCCAAAACACTACTTTAACATGGAATTTACAAAAGAACGGGTAATATAAAGTCATAAGTGAAACATATATGATATAATAATAATGAATATGATTATTTAATAAGTCAATGACATTATTTAAATCATTATACAGGAGGTTCGGAACCATACGAAGCATATCGGACCTAAGGTAAGGGATAATTTTTCAAATCTCATTTTATCCGAGATTGCTTATTCATAAGTATTTACTGGGGTTATTGCTATCATCCATGTACATGTTTTATAAAAGTGTATTCCTGTATGTTTAAGGTCCTTTTTACCCATTTTGACTTTTACCCTATGCTATGGAAGGAATCTTTTTTTTATTTAACCTACAAGGTACTTTTTGACTTTTTCGACAAAAGTACGAGAAAAATGTTTTTTTTAACGTATATGGCATGAAAGGATTTTTACAGTTTTATAAAGCCTTATTTTAATGAAGATTCCTCCAAAAGATTTCATGACTATTTTCAGAAAAATACTTCTCTTTTAAAATTTCATGACATTTTGTGAAAAGAGATTGATTTTGAAGAAGAAAGGATATTTTCCTCAAGAATTCATTTCAAGTGTTTTATCAAAACTATTTTCCTCTAAGATGACATTATTTCATATGTGTATGTCTCACGTATCATGTCTATAAGATTTACATGGTTTCACTTTTCTTATAATTAAATTATATCCATTTCTTTTATATGGATTATGTGATAATGGGATCATGTTTATGAAACCATTTTTTATTGGGTTATTATGAATTATGTATGTTTATTTTGTGGCACAAGTAAGAATGGTTTCATTATGAGATGGGTGGGACCTATATCTACCTCCAATTAATTGGGTAAAGATTTTATATCTCATGATACAGACATGGCTGGAATGGTAAGTTAATCGGGTTCAGTGTTACAGGACTGAAACGAGGAGTGAACTCGATTGAGAAAGGGACTTTGTCCACTAAGATGGTCTTGGCAGAAATGCCTTGACTACTATGGAAATCATAACATGTGATTAATGTTTTCCACAATTACATGTTTTATTCCCATGCTATTTTATCATTATTTATGTTCCTTTATGATATATGCCTTACGTACTTCCAAGACTCATGTCTTTGCTCAAGATTTTGATGTTTAGATTTTTTGTTCAAGTTTTTGCATTAAAATTTTTATAGATTGTTTTATGTTCTCTATGTTAACCCTTACTAGGAATTTGAGCTCAACCCTTTTATGTTTTCTTTTCCCCAGGATATAAAGAAAGGTTTTAGGTAAGAAAAAAAAGGGGGAAGATCTTTATGGGAGATGTTGATGATCTTTCACCACGATTAGAAGATTATATTCCAAGTTTCCAAAGACACTAAACTATTACGGTCATTGTGTGTCTGTTTTTGTTATGTACTATGTATTCCGCAAAATTAATGTAATTTCCAGGTACGTCAAGCTTTGGGTATCTACAGTTGGTATCAGAGGAAAGGTTTCGTCAACCTTTGGAAACTAGGATTTGAAAACGTTAGTGACATCTCTAGATATATTTCTAAGGTATGTCTAGGGATGTCCCTAAGGATATGTATATGTATAGGAAATAGTCCTAGAACTATAGTAACAATCTTAGAATTTAACCTAAGATGTTAGATATTGATGGTACTCCCCCTTTCTTATGTTGTTTTCCCTATCATGATTTTTTCCTCTCATATTATTCTTTTTGGGTTTTTGACGATGGCTGGAACCCGAAGGAACCGTTTTGATCAATGTAATGGACAATGCAATGATTTTCCTCGTTAACAAACCAATTTTATGGGAGATGGAGTGAAAAATCTTATTTCTATACTTACACAAGCTATGAATCATTCTGGACTTCCAAATGAGCAGATAAGGGAACAATATTCTATTGAGCCCTTCATTAGGCAACGTCCACCTTCTTTTAGTGGGTCTTCTGATTCACTTGTTGCTGAACAACGAATTAGTACCACTGAAAAGATATTTTCAGTTCTTCAATGTTCTGAACATGATAAAGTCATCTTAGTAGTATATCGTTTGGAAGGTGAAGCTGATCAATGGTGGAATATTATCAAGAATATGAGGCCAAGAGATGAAATTGAGTCCATGGAATGGGACGAGTTCAAGAACTTATTTATCAATAAGTACTTCCCTCATATTCTTCGAAAAAATATAGAGAAGGAGTTTCTTGAACTAAAGAAAAAGGATGATGAATTTTTTGGTATATATGAAGCAAATTTTACAAGGCTTGAATGGTATGCATCTGGATTTATCATCCAACCTGAATGTAATGTTGATCGATTCTTCAGTGGCTTAAAACGAAATCTTCGAAGGGAATTAGCTATAAGAGTCCTCAGTAGATATGAATAAATTGTGCGTCGTGATATCAAGATAGAACTGTAATTTTGTGTAACATATCCATCTCAAGGTTTTGACAAGAAACGAATGATGGAGTTCAAGGAGAAATCTCAGAACAATGGTGAAAAGAAGATGAATGTTTCTGTATGATCAAAGTGTGGAAAGAAGCATGGTGTAGATTGCCTAAAAGGTACTACAAAATGTTTTAAGTGTTGGAATGAAGGTCATCGAGTAGTTGATTGTCGAAGTAATGGAAAAAGGGTTTCTAATGATGTGAATAAAGAAAATACTACAGAGAATGCACCACCAATACTTCAATGCTTCAAGTGCAAGGAAATGGGGCATTATGCTAATAAATTCCCTAATCCAAGGGTTAGTGATGATCGACATGAGAAACCACTTAAGGCAAAGGACAAAGGGAAGTCACATGTGATCACCATTGGCGATGTTGAATATAACAACGATGTGGTGGAATGATTAAGTGTTTATGTAATGGGATTCCAAAATAATGTTGTATATAGTATCGTGGAATATTGGAATATTTATGTATTGGTCTATTGTGGTTTTCCATAATATTATGGTACCAGTAAAAATGTAAATTGATTGAGATATTTTTGGAAAAAAAGATGATATGCGCATAATGACGGGATAAGGAGAAAATGAAATGTTTGAAAGTATTCATAAGCTCATGACTGATATAAGGAAATAGTTATATCATGGTTTGAGGTTTTGGAATGTGAAAAGAGTTAAATTTTGACAACACTCATGTTTTCACTAAGATTCAATGGGTATTCATTTTTCAAGAGAAAACATAATTAAAGCCTTCAAATGTTTGGAATGTGACCAAAAAGACATATCTCATGATATATGGGGATCAATGCTGGTATTAACATGCTTGTTATATGAACTCTTTGGTAATTGTTTTCACTATAATATGAGATTGGACTACAGTATTTTGAATAAGCCTAAAGATTGGAAAGGATTATGTCGGAGATAAGTTAGTATTGTCTATGGATAGAAATTTTTTCGATATTATTGATGAGATGTTATAGTAATGAAGTTTTAGAAAAAGGACAACCTGCAAGATGGGTGACAACCCATCGCGTCGGACAAGGTTGTGGGAATCGAACCCACAACCGAAGTGCGACTGACCTTTATCACCTACCACTAGCCCACAAGAACTCCATGTTTAGTAGAAACTAGTTTTATTCTATTATGTAGTATGATATATGAAGTATAAGTCCATTTTACGAACCATAGATCGACT
The DNA here is from genome assembly GCA_963277665.1 of Viscum album. NCBI lineage: Eukaryota > Viridiplantae > Streptophyta > Magnoliopsida > Santalales > Viscaceae > Viscum > Viscum album. The sequence goes on along the minus strand of OY728133.1, from coordinate 1,015,951,505 downwards.
TATGTATATTTAATAACTTTTTCTAACCTTTTGTTTGAGACAGATGGAATGACCCGTCATTCTATCACATGATCTACTAACACTTCATGAATAACAAATTCAACTTTATTTCTTTAAAATATGATGTGGAAATTGTTTAAGGAACAAAAAACAGTGAGATTATACCAAAACAAAGTAAGTATTTATTCTAAATCAAATTCTTCAACTTTAGGGAAATGATCTTGAAAACCAAAAATGTTGTCCTAGTGCCCTTATATCTAATGAATCAGATTGTACCATAGATCATCAAAAATATATGGCTTTGCGATTGTTGGATTTTTCATATCCATGTTCTCTACCACTCTCCATCAGAACATGACAGTTAGATTTCTCTTCCATATCCATATTTTCACCTATGTTCTCCTATGTGGAAACCTATTGATTAGTTAATTTGGGTAACTGTTACATTTCATACATTAGTTTTTAAATCCAAGTATTGGTATTCCTTTTTACGATGTGGGTTTCTATTAAAGAAACTTTCGATTAGTAAACAATTTATAACCCCGACGAATTTCGAGGGCGAAATTCATTTTAAGGGGGGTATAGTAACACCCCAACATTTTACGAAAAATATTCTTTTTAATTTCATTAATGTCTTGTGTTGTACGCTACACCAAAATGATCTTGCAAAACATGCATCCCTGGCTTGGCTTGCAATACACGCAAGCGCGACCTTCCACGATAGCATGTGTTGTACGCAATACCGAGTTTCGCTAAACAACGATATGCTATTAAAATATTATTAAAACTAGCCATTATGAATAGTAATACCCACTTTTTGAAATTTTATAAATTTTATTTTTGAAAATGGACATAATTTTTGGATTCGGAATATCGAAATTAGCCTAGGGTGAAATTTTGTTATTTTTCTGAAAACTTTCAATTTTTGATGAATAGTGAAAACACTAAGTTACTATTTAAAAACCGACTTTTTATTTAAATAATTGTTTATTTTATTTAAATTTATTTTAGGTAAAAATTGATACATAATTCCTATATAAGTACAATGTAATTCATTGGAGTCATTTTATAATAAATTTAGATATATAAAAATTTTATTGAACTTTTGACCGTCTTTTACCCACCTCCTAGGAGAATTTGAAAATTTACATAAAACTTAATTTTACCTCTTTTGTGAAAGGAATTTCAAAAATCCAAGAGACACGGTTGATGTCAGTAAGTAAAATGTGGTTTAATGAGATGAAAATATTTTTTGTTGAATAGTAACTGTTTACTTTTATTTACCACGGTTAATATTAAATAGGGTAATTAAGGGTAAAAATGATATTATTATTACCCTAACACATGTCCTAATTCTATTGGATAAGTGTAATTCGACAAAAAAACCTTAGAAATAAAATATGACCATTTAGGCCCACTTGTATTAGATTAGGACATTTATTATTAATTTATTTAAAGAAGGGTTAAAATAGTTAAAATCAATGTTTAATAAGTAAATAATTTTTAATATAGGGTTATACATAAGATAAATTCGACTATAAATATTCATTAGAAAGCTAAAAATATTTCCTACATAATGATATTTTATTTGTAATTTTTAGACTTTATATATTTTAATTTATATATGACACAATGATGATGCAGAAATTATCTTATTAATGAAATATTGACATAATTGATGTTATAAATACCCAAATAAATGTAATTTGAGACTTTTTATGAATTACAATAATTTTCTATGTTAATATGATATGTTATTGTTGATATAATTAACTTTTTGAGAACTAAGAATTCTGTTATGATTTTCACAAAAATCAATTACCAAATAGTGTCAAAATTGACATAAAATACTTTTTAAAACAAATATTATATTTTTAATTGTTATTATATTCTTTAAAATATATGGTTAGGCCAAATGACTTATATAAGGTTTTATATATTAATAATAAACAACTTGGGGTTCGTTTTTCTTGTTATAGTATGTTTATTATCCTTATAGTGTAAGAACACAAAAAGAAACGGTAAAAGTAAAATTATCTAAATTAAAGTTAAATCTAAATGATAAGGTTAAAATAGGAACCAAAACTTGTCTAAATTATATTTTATGAGAGTATTTAGACCCATCCCAACCTTATATTTTAAATAAATCAATTTGGAGTTATTTAAAACCGAATGTGACTTTGTAATAAAATAATATTGTTCGTTTTTCTAAAGGTGCCACTCTCCTCCCTTATAAATGGGAACCTCCTCCCTCTCTTCCTCACACTACTTTGAGCCTTAAATCTCGGCCAACACCTGCCAATTTCTCTTCTCAACTTCCCTAGAAACATCCTAGTGGTACTATAATTCTTCAAAGACCAATTTTAGTACCCTAAGTGGAGGATTCAAAGAGGCGTTTCAAAGAAGACGTATTATCTGTTACCGATTCTTTCAATTTTCTTTCTTCTTCAACTTCTTCTTAGTTAGTTGTTTCATTATGAAGTAATATCATCAGTATCCCTCATACAATGAAATGTTATTATAAATATGAAACAACCCTATTTCACCTTCTATCCGTCCTACGGAAAACAAAATCACCCCACGTGCGTACGTACGGAATACCGTCTCCACACCGTGGTGTAATCTATTTTTCCACCAACACCTTACATTGATGGGTATAATGGTGTAAAGAATAAGAATATATGTTTATTATAACATAATACTGATTATTATATATTATACCATCCACTCCAATTCTATAATTATGGGAACGATATCATCGCTCGTGCATACGTACGGACTACCGTCTCTACGACACGATGAGATTCATTCTCCATGATTAACCATACATGTATGATCATAAAGTTTATATAATGAATAATAATGAAATATATGAAATAATAATGATACTAGATTTATGTATATTTATATGTATGTCATCTATTTAGTTTCATTCAATAAGGAAATGAAAACAGCGTTCAAGCGTACGTACGACCAACTGTCTCCATGAACGGTGTATTTCATTTCTTTTATCGATCTATAATATATATTTATATGATGAATATATATTATATATAAATCATGTTTTACATTATGGAATATTGTAAATCAGGATATAAGTAATAATATCAAGAAACGACAAGTCGAAAGACATACGATAAATCAAATGATTTTACCCAAAACACTACTTTAACATGGAATTTACAAAAGAACAGGTAATATAAAGTCATAAGTGAAACATATATGATATAATAATAATTAATATGATTATTTAATAAGTCAATTACATTATTTAAATCATTATACAAGAGGTTCGGAACCATATGAAGCATATCGAACCTAAGGTAAGGGATAATTTTGAAAATCTCATTTTTATCCGAGATTCCTTATTCATAAGTATTTACTAGGGTTATTGCTATCATCCATGTCCATGTTTTATAAAATTGTATTCATATATTTTTAATGGCCTTTTTACCCATTTTTACTTTTACCCCATTGTATGGAAGGAATCTTTGTTTTTTTAACCTACAAGGTACTTTTTGACTTTTCTGACAAAAGTATGAGAAGAATGTTTTTTAAAGGTATATGACATGAAAGGATTTTTATGGTTTTATAAAGCCTTATTTTCATGAAGCGTACTCCAAAAGATTTCATAACTATTTTCAACAAAAATCTTTTCTTTTAAAATTTAATGACATTTTGTGAAAAGAGAATGATTTTGAAGAAGAAAGGATATTTTCCTCAATAATTCATTTCAAGTGTTTTATCAAAACAATTTTTCATCTAAGATGACATTATTTCATATGTGTATGTTTCAAGTATCATGTCTCTAAGATTTACATGGTTTTATTTTTCTGATTATGAAATGATATTCATTTCTTTTATAAGGATTATGTGATAATGGGATGAGGTTTATGAAACCCTTTTTATTTATTGGGTTATTATGAATGATGTATGTTTATTTTATGGCACAAGTAAGAATGATTTCATTATGATATGGGTGGGACCTATATCTCCCTCCAATGCATTGGGTAAAGATTTTAATTCTCGTGAGATAGACATGGCTGGAACAGTAAGTTAATCTGGTTCAGCGTTACAGGACTGAAACGAGGAGTGAACTCGATTCAGAAAGGGACTTTGTCCACTAAGATGGTCTTGGCAGCAATGCCTTGGCTACTATGGAAATCATAACATGTGCTTAATGGTTTCCACAATTACATGTTCCATTCCCATGATATTTTATCATTATTTATGTTCCCTTATGATATATGCCTTACGTACTTCCAAGATTCATGTCTTTGCTCAAGATTTTGATGTTTAGATTTTATGGTCATGTTTTTGCATTCAAATGTTTATGGATTGTTTTATGTTCCCTATGTTTACCCTTACTGGGCATTTGACCTCACCCCTTTTATGTTTTCTTTTCCCCAGGATATAAAGAAAGGTTTTAGGTAAGAAAATAAAGGGGGAAGATCATTATCGGAGATGTTGATCATATTTCACCACGATTAGAAGATTATATTCTTAGTTTCCAAAGACACTAAACTATTACGGTACTTGTGTGTCTGTTTTTTGTTATGTACTAAGTATTCCAGAAAATTAATGTAATTTCCATGTACGTCAAGATTCAGGTCACTACATGAAAAGCATAAAAAAAACATCAAACTGAACTCCTCCAGCTAGAATAAAATGTATTAGAGGACTGACCAATATCTTCTTTAGATACTGAAAATCCACCTAACACTGATTAGTGCACATGAATGCTTGATCCTTCCTCATCAACACCATTAGAGGAGTCACAAATCAAGAGTGATCCAGTATGAAACTACTGCAATAGCCCACGCGACCAAGGAAAATTAACACCTCTTCCACGATCTTGTGGGATACCCAAGACACAACTGATTCTACGATCGATGGATACACAACTACTCAATACTAGGAAACAACATTCCTCAAAAAGTAGACTTTTTGATCCCAAAACACACACTTCAACAACTTCCTAATCAACTGCTATCGATGAAGTACTCCCAAAATGGCATGTAGATACTATCTATACTCATCCTCAAGCACAAAGTACACAATTATGATGTTGATATATACGACCACATACTTATCCATAAACTCAAGGAGCAATGTTTTCATCAACCCGATGAACATAGCTAGATAATTCTTTACACTGAACAACATCACCAAGAACTATTAATGCCCCTGATGATAAAAAAAATCTTAAGGATATCTTCTTCATTAACATGGATATGGAGATATCCTAACTAAATTTCAGTCATCAAGAACCAACTTGAAACCATCAATTTATCAAATAAATCATCAATATATGGAAGAAGATATTGATTATTCATTTATAATTTGTTTAAGGGATGATAAACGATACAGAACTAGAAACTGTCATCATAATTCTTCACGAACAAAACTGATGCACCCCACGGTGACACACTAAGCTAAAAAACCACAATTTAATAGACCATCGAGTTGTATATACAGATCCAATAACTCATAATGCATCTTCCAATGTAGAGACCCGAATCTTATCGTACATGGACTTTACATTACTTTTTCGGAATACTTAGTACATAACAAAAATACACACACAAGGATCGTAATAGTTTAGTGTCTTTGGAAACTCGGATCGTAATCTTCTAAACGTGGTGAAAGATCTTCAAAATCTCCCACACAGATCTTCCCTTTTTTTTTACCTAAAACCTTTCTTTATATCCTGGGGAAAAGAAAACATAAAAGGGTGAGCTCAAATGCTCAGTAAGGGTAAACAAAAGAAATATCAATCACATAATTTTCATAAGAACATAACATTTTTGGAAATCTTAACCTGCAAAAGAGAGCATAATTTCATAACATGGGATAAATCATAGTAGTGAAAATGAAACCATAACTTAAAACATTACTCATTGTGGCATACACACATAATCATAGATAATCATTTCTTGTTAGTCAAGACTCATTGCCAAGACTATCTTAGTGGACAAAGTCCCTTTCTGAATCGAGTAATCCTCGTTTCAGTCCTGTTTCACTGAACCGGTATAACCTACCATTCCAGCCATGTCTATCTCATGAGATATGAAATCTTTACCCAATGCATTGGAGGGAGATATAGGTCCCACCCATCTCTTAATGAATCCTTTCTTATGTGTGCCACAAAATCATAAATCATAAATCATTGCATAACCCATGTAATAAAAATGGGATTCTTAAACAACATGACATCATAAAACCATTCATATAAGATAAAGGAATTCATAAACATAATTCCATCACAACATAGTCAAATCAATGTAATAATATGGATAGAAACAGAACCCTTTATTATTTTATATGGAAAATAATTTTGATAAAACACTTGAATTGAATTCTTGAGGAAAATATCCTTTCTTCTTCAAAATCAATTTCTTTTCACAAAACATCATGCAATTTTTAAAGAAAGAGATTTTATTGAAAATAGTCATGAAATCATTTAGAGGAAGCTTCATGAAAATAAGGCTTTATAAAACAGTATAAATCTGTTCGTGCCGTATAAGTTAAAAAAAACATTCTTCGTACTTTTGTCGGAAAAGTCAAAAAGTACCTCGTACGGAAAAACGACAAAAGATTCCTTTCATATTCTTTACTAAAAACTCACCTAAGGGAAAAATTGGATTAAATTATTGTAAGTGGTTGGAAACAATATTACATATTGAGGGAACATGGATGTGGATGATAAAATACACCCCAGTAAATACTTACGAATAAACAATCTCGGATAAAAATGAGATTGTGATATTTCCCTTACCTTAGGTCCGACTTGCTTTGTAAGTGTCCGAACCTCCTGTATAATGATTTAAATCATGTTATTGACTTATTACAGAATCATATTCATTGTTATGATATCATATATGGTTCACTTATGACATTATATTACCCGTTCTTTTGTAAATTCCATGTTAAAGAAGCGTTTTGGGTAAAATCGTTTCATTTATCGTAGGTGTTTTGACTTGTTGTTCTTGACATCATTATTACTTATATCATGATTTACTTACTTCCAGAATATAAAATATGATTTATATATCATATATATTCAGTATATATATATATATAATAGGTAGATAAATAAAATGAAAAACACCGTTCATGGAGACGGTAGTCCGTACGTACGCATGAACGCTGTTTTCCTTTCCTTATTGTCTTGAAATGGAAGTAAGTAGATGACATACATATGTATATATATACATAAATCCAGTAGCTTTATAATGTCATATATTTCATTATTATTTCTTATATATACAGTATAATCATTCTTAAATGGTTAACATGGAGAATGAATCTCATCGCGTCGTGGAGACGGTATTCCGTACGTACGCACGAGCGATGATATCATTTATATAAATATTGAATTGAATTGGAGTGTATTATACAATATATCAGAATCAATATGATGTTGTAATAACTATGTATAGTTATTCTTTACACCATTATACCCATCCATGTAAGGTGGTGGTGGAAAATAGATTACACCACGGCGTGGAGACGGTATTCCGTACGTACGCACGCGCGGTGATTTCTTTTTCCGTAGGATGGATAGATGGTGAAATAGGGTTGTTTCATACTTATAATAACATATCAGTATATGAGTGATACTGATGTTATTACTTCATAATGAAACAACCTAAGAAGAAGAAGTGGAAGAAGAAATAAAGATGAAAGAATTGGTAACGGTAATTACCTCTTCTTTGAAGTGCCTCTTTGAGACCTCCTCTTAGGGCACTAAAATTGGTCTTTGAGGAAGACCAGAACCTCTAGGATGTTTCTAGGGAAGTGGAGAGGATAAATTGGCAGGGGTTGGCCGAGCTTGAGTGCTCAAATTGGTGTGTGGAGGAGGGGGAGGAGGTGTCCTTTTATAGGGGAGGAGAGGGGCACCTTAGGAATATCTCAAAATATTATTTTATATTAAAGTCAAAATCGGTTTATAATGCTTCCAAAGGGTCTTATTTCGAAGATAAAGTGGGGATGGGTCGAAATACTATCAACCAATAGGATTTAGACAAGTTTAGGGTATTATTTTAACCTTATCAATTAGATTTAACTCTAAGTTAAATAATTTAACTTTTACCGTGTCTTTTTGTTTTCTTTCACTATATGGTTAATAAACTTACTATAACATGCCAAACGAACCCCAAATTGTATATTATTAATACATGTATCCTTATCTAAGTCATTTGGCCGAACCTTAGATTTTTAGGAATAAAATAACAATTAATAATATAATATTTGATTTAAAAACTATTTTGTGTCAATTTTGACACTATTTGATATATGATTTTTGTGAAAGTCATAACAGAATTATATGTTCGAACCAAGTTGATTAAATCAACACTAATATATCATAGTAACCTAGAAAATTATTGGAATTCATAAAAAGTCTTAAATTACATTTATTTTGGTATTTATATTATCAATTATGTCAATATTTCATTAATAAGATAATTACTGCATCATTTTTGTGTCATAAATAAATTATATTATTTGATGTCTAAAAATTACAAATAAACTACCATCATGTAGGAAATCTTTTTATCTTTCTAATGAATATTTATAGTCGAATTTATCTTATGTATAACCCCATATTAAAAATGATTTACTTATTAAACTTTGATTTTAACTATTTTAACCCTTCTTTAAATAAATTAATAATAAATGTCCTAATCTAATCCAAGTGGGCCTAAATGGTCATATTTTATTCCTAAGTTTGTTTTTGGTCGAATTACACTTGTCCAATAGAATTAGGACATGTGTTAGAGTAATATTAATATCATATTTACCCTTAGTTACCCTATTTACTATTAACCGCGGTAAAAAGTAAAAAGTTACTATTCACCAAAAAATTATTTTCATCTCATTGAACCACATTTTAGTCCTTGATATTAACCGTGTCTCTCGGATTTTCGAAATTCCATTCACAGAAGCGGCAAAATTAAGTTTTATGAAAAATTCAGTTTTTTTAACTACCACTTAGTAGTTTCACTATTCATCAAAAATTGATGTTTTTCAGAACAATGCCAAAATTTCATCCTAAGCTATATTTCATATTCCGAATTCAAAAATGAAATCTATTTTACCAAATTCATAACATAGAAGTTGCATTAATTAATTTTATAATTAAATCCCGCTGTTAAAATAAATAGCGTGTTTTTAGGAAACAATATATATCAAAAGATTGACACTTGATTATGTCTGGTTTAAATGTGAAATTACAACCAATGACCAACATTGTATTAAATTGTAAAAATATATTCTAAATATACTTTAAAACCACTCAAATTAATAATTTATCACTATTAATTATTTCGATTAAAAAAGTTGTTTTTAATTATAATTTAGTAATTTTCACTATTCATCAGAATATGAAAGTTATCCGAAAAGTACCAAAATTTCAACTTAGGCTAAATTCGATACTCCGAATCCAAGAATGAAGTTCATTTTGAAAAATAAGATTTACTGGATTTCAAAAAGTGGTTATTACTATTCATAACGGCTAGTTTTAATAATATTTTTATAGCATATCGTTGTTTAGTGAAACTCGGTATTGCGTACTACACACGCTATCGAGGAAGGTCGCGATTGCGTGTAATGCAAGTTAAGTCAAGGATGTGTGTTGTGCAAGCTCCTTTTGGTGTAGCGTACAACACAAGACATTAATAAAATTAAAAAGAATATTTTTTTATAAAATCTTGGGCTGTTACATTCTACCCCCCTTAAAATGAATTTCGCCCTCGAAATTCATCGGGGTTATAAATGGTTTACTATTTGAAAGTTTCTTTAATAGAAACCCACATCGTAAAAGGGAATACCAAAACATGGCTTTAAAAACTAAAGTATGAAATGTAACGATTACCCAAATAAACTAATCACTGGGTTTCCACATAGGTGAATATATGGATATGGAAGAGAAATCTAACCATCATGTTCTGATGGAGAGTGGTAGAGAACATGGCTATGGAAAATCCAGTAATCACAAATCCATAAATTTGTGACGATCTAAGGTACCATCTGATTCATCAGGTATAAGATCACTAGGACAACATTTTTGGTTTTCAAGATCATTTCCCTAAAGTTGAAAATTTGAATTAGAATAAATACTTACTTTATTTTGATACAATATCACTGTTGTTCGTGCCTTGAACAATTTCCACTTCATCTCTTAAATAAATGAAGTTGAATTTGTTATTCGTGAAGTGTTAGCAGATCATGTGATAGAATGACGGGTCATTCCATCTGTCTCAAACAAAAGGTAAGCAAAAGTTATTAAATATACATAAGTCATTCTATAGTGAGATTAATCATATATAGTTCCTAAAATGAACTTATACTTCATATATCATACTGCTTAATATAATAAAACTAGTTTCTACAAAACAGGGACTTCCTGTAGGCCAGTGGTAGGCGATAAAGGCCAGTCACACTTTGGTTGTGGGTTCGATTCCTACAGCCTTGTCCGAAGCGATGGGCTGTCGCCCGTCATGCAGGTTGTCCCTTTTTCTAAAACTACGTTACTATAACATCCCATCAATAATATCGAAAATCTTCTATCCTTAAACAATACTAACTTATGTCCAACATAATCCAATCTAATCTTTAGGCTTATAATACTGCAGTCCACTCTCATAATATAGTGACAACGATTTCCAGAGATTTAATACTGTCGTTGATCCCCAAATATCATAAGTTATGTCTTGTTGGTCACATTCCAAACATTCAAAGTCCTTAATCGTGTATTCTCTTGAATACCTTAGTGAAAACATGAGTGCAGTTAAAAGTTAACACTTTCCACATACCAAAATCCTCAAAATTCTATATACTCAAACCATGATATCACTTAGTCCTTATATCAATCATGAGCTCATGAATACTATCAAACATTTACTTTTCTCCTTATCCCTTCATTATGCGCATATCATCTACATTCCAAAATTATCTGGATAACCTTTCATGGATACTGGTAACATTAATCATACACTTTCAAAACACAAGGAAAGACAACAGTGTAACAATCCATAGATGTCTCTTTATTCCAAAATTACACATGATAAACATGTAATCATTCCACTACATTCTCAAACCATTGACCGAGCTTCAAAAATTCTTTCATCTCACATATCATTTGTAGTCTCTTCATCATCATCCACATAAATACTACCCATATGACCATACTGATTCTCTTCATGAGTCTTTCCCTTAGGGCATTTGTTTGCATAATTCCCATACATTCCACATTTAAAACACTTAACCATTTTTGATGTCGTAGCAATACCATTATCCTCATCCATGGTGTTAACTGACCCTTTTCCTTTGCACTTACTTGCTTTGTGTCCTTCTTTTCCACACCCAAATCATCTTCCAGTTCCCTTGAAACATTCTCCTTGATGCCTCTTCCCACATGATGTACATAGGGGAAATTGAACTTTCTTTCCTCTATGATCATCATGGAACTCCATCTTTCTCTTATTAGTCGAGTCAGGAAACATACCAAATTTTACTTTATTGATCATGTTGTGAGATTGCTGATTCGGCATAATAATGATGTTTGGACATCCAAATCCCATTTCATTTGGTTGCTCATGAAGAATATCATTCCATTGTCCATCATATCCTCCATTATTGTGAATCATCTTGTTTCCAGCCATTTTCTAAAACCCAAACAGAATAGTGTTAGATGAAAAAATCGTAATAAAGGGGGAGTAACTTAAATATATATCATCTTTGGTTTAATCTAATATCGTTACCATAGTTATAGAACTATATCCTATACGTATACTTATCCTTAGGGGAATCCCTAGACATACCTTAGAAATATCTCTAGGGATATCACTAACGTTTTCGCATCCTAGTTTCCAAAGGTTGACTAAACCTTTCCTCTGATACCAACTGTAGAGACCCGAATCTTATCGTACATGGACTTTACATTACTTTTGCGGAATACTTAGTACATAACAAAAATACACACACAAGGATCGTAATAGTTTAGTGTCTTTGGAAACTCGGATCGTAATCTTCTAAACGTGGTGAAAGATCTTCAAAATCTCCCACACAGATCTTCCCTTTTTTTTACCTAAAACCTTTCTTTATATCCTGGGGAAAAGAAAACATAAAAGGGTGAGCTCAAATGCTCAGTAAGGGTAAACAAAAGAAATATCAATCACATAATTTTCATAAGAACATAACATTTTTGGAAATCTTAACCTGCAAAAGAGAGCATAATTTCATAACATGGGATAAATCATAGTAGTGAAAATGAAACCATAACTTAAAACATTACTCATTGTGGCATACACACATAATCATAGAGAATCATTTCTTGTTAGTCAAGACTCATTGCCAAGACTATCTTAGTGGACAAAGTCCCTTTCTGAATCGAGTAATCCTCGTTTCAGTCCTGTTTCACTGAACCGGTATAACCTACCATTCCAGCCATGTCTATCTCATGAGATATGAAATCTTTACCCAATGCATTGGAGGGAGATATAGGTCCCACCCATCTCTTAATGAATCCTTTCTTATGTGTGCCACAAAATCATAAATCATAAATCATTGCATAACCCATGTAATAAAAATGGGATTCTTAAACAACATGACATCATAAAACCATTCATATAAGATAAAGGAATTCATAAACATAATTCCATCACAACATAGTCAAATCAATGTAATAATATGGATAGAAACAGAACCCTTTATTATTTTATATGGAAAATAATTTTGATAAAACACTTGAATTGAATTCTTGAGGAAAATATCCTTTCTTCTTCAAAATCAATTTCTTTTCACAAAACATCATGCAATTTTTAAAGAAAGAGATTTTATTGAAAATAGTCATGAAATCATTTAGAGGAAGCTTCATGAAAATAAGGCTTTATAAAACAGTATAAATCTGTTCGTGCCGTATAAGTTAAAAAAAACATTCTTCGTACTTTTGTCGGAAAAGTCAAAAAGTACCTCGTACGGAAAAACGACAAAAGATTCCTTTCATATTCTTTACTAAAAACTCACCTAAGGGAAAAATTGGATTTAAACTATTGTAAGTGGATGGAAACAATATTACATATTGAGGGAACATGGATGTGGATGATAAAATACACCCCAGTAAATACTTACGAATAAACAATCTCGGATAAAAATGAGATTGTGATATTTCCCTTACCTTAGGTCCGACTTGCTTTGTAAGTGTCCGAACCTCCTGTATAATGATTTAAATCATGTTATTGACTTATTACAGAATCATATTCATTGTTATGATATCATATATGGTTCACTTATGACATTATATTACCCGTTCTTTTGTAAATTCCATGTTAAAGAAGCGTTTTGGGTAAAATCGTTTCATTTATCGTATGTGTTTTGACTTGTTGTTCTTGACATCATTATTACTTATATCATGATTTACTTACTTCCAGAATATAAAATATGATTTATATATCATATATATTCAGTATATATATATATATAATAGGTAGATAAATAAAATGAAAAACACCGTTCATGGAGACGGTAGTCCGTACGTACGCATGAACGCTGTTTTCCTTTCCTTATTGTCTTGAAATGGAAGTAAGTAGATGACATACATATGTATATATATACATAAATCCAGTAGCTTTATAATGTCATATATTTCATTATTATTTCTTATATATACAGTATAATCATTCTTAAATGGTTAACATGGAGAATGAATCTCATCGCGTCGTGGAGACGGTATTCCGTACGTACGCACGAGCGATGATATCATTTATATAAATATTGAATTGAATTGGAGTGTATTATACAATATATCAGAATCAATATGATGTTGTAATAACTATGTATAGTTATTCTTTACACCATTATACCCATCCATGTAAGGTGGTGGTGGAAAATAGATTACACCACGGCGTGGAGACGGTATTCCGTACGTACGCACGCGCGGTGATTTCTTTTTCCGTAGGATGGATAGATGGTGAAATAGGGTTGTTTCATACTTGTAATAACATATCAGTATATGAGTGATACTGATGTTATTACTTCATAATGAAACAACCTAAGAAGAAGAAGTGGAAGAAGAAATAAAGATGAAAGAATTGGTAACGGTAATTACCTCTTCTTTGAAGTGCCTCTTTGAGACCTCCTCTTAGGGCACTAAAATTGGTCTTTGAGGAAGACCAGAACCTCTAGGATGTTTCTAGGGAAGTGGAGAGGATAAATTGGCAGGGGTTGGCCGAGCTTGAGTGCTCAAATTGGTGTGTGGAGGAGGGGGAGGAGGTGTCCTTTTATAGGGGAGGAGAGGGGCACCTTAGGAATATCTCAAAATATTATTTTATATTAAAGTCAAAATCGGTTTATAATGCTTCCAAAGGGTCTTATTTCGAAGATAAAGTGGGGATGGGTCGCAATACTATCAACCAATAGGATTTAGACAAGTTTAGGGTATTATTTTAACCTTATCAATTAGATTTAACTCTAAGTTAAATAATTTAACTTTTACCGTGTCTTTTTGTTTTCTTTCACTATATGGTTAATAAACTTACTATAACATGCCAAACGAACCCCAAATTGTATATTATTAATACATGTATCCTTATCTAAGTCATTTGGCCGAACCTTAGATTTTTAGGAATAAAATAACAATTAATAATATAATATTTGATTTAAAAACTATTTTGTGTCAATTTTGACACTATTTGATATATGATTTTTGTGAAAGTCATAACAGAATTATATGTTCGAACCAAGTTGATTAAATCAACACTAATATATCATAGTAACCTAGAAATTTAGTGGAATTCATAAAAAGTCTTAAATTACATTTATTTTGGTATTTATATTATCAATTATGTCAATATTTCATTAATAAGATAATTACTGCATCATTTTTGTGTCATAAATAAATTATATTATTTGATGTCTAAAAATTACAAATAAACTACCATCATGTAGGAAATCTTTTTATCTTTCTAATGAATATTTATAGTCGAATTTATCTTATGTATAACCCCATATTAAAAATGATTTACTTATTAAACTTTGATTTTAACTATTTTAACCCTTCTTTAAATAAATTAATAATAAATGTCCTAATCTAATCCAAGTGGGCCTAAATGGTCATATTTTATTCCTAAGTTTGTTTTTGGTCGAATTACACTTGTCCAATAGAATTAGGACATGTGTTAGGGTAATATTAATATCATATTTACCCTTAGTTACCCTATTTACTATTAACCGCGGTAAAAAGTAAAAAGTTACTATTCACCAAAAAATTATTTTCATCTCATTGAACCACATTTTAGTCCTTGATATTAACCGTGTCTCTCGGATTTTCGAAATTCCATTCACAGAAGCGTCAAAATTAAGTTTTATGAAAAATTCAGTTTTTTTAACTACCACTTAGTAGTTTCACTATTCATCAAAAATTGATGTTTTTCAGAACAATGCCAAAATTTCATCCTAAGCTATATTTCATATTCCGAATTCAAAAATGAAATCTATTTTACCAAATTCATAACATAGAAGTTGCATTAATTAATTTTATAATTAAATCCCGCTGTTAAAATAAATAGCGTGTTTTTAGGAAACAATATATATCAAAAGATTGACACTTGATTATGTCTGGTTTAAATGTGAAATTACAACCAATGACCAACATTGTATTAAATTGTAAAAATATATTCTAAATATACTTTAAAACCACTCAAATTAATAATTTATCACTATTAATTATTTCGATTAAAAAAGTTGTTTTTAATTATAATTTAGTAATTTTCACTATTCATCAGAATATGAAAGTTATCCGAAAAGTACCAAAATTTCAACTTAGGCTAAATTCGATACTCTGAATCCAAGAATGAAGTTCATTTTGAAAAATAAGATTTACTGGATTTCAAAAAGTGGTTATTACTATTCATAACGGCTAGTTTTAATAATATTTTTATAGCATATCGTTGTTTAGTGAAACTCGGTATTGCGTACTACACACGCTATCGAGGAAGGTCGCGATTGCGTGTAATGCAAGTTAAGTCAAGGATGTGTGTTGTGCAAGCTCCTTTTTGTGTAGCGTACAACACAAGACATTAATAAAATTAAAAAGAATATTTTTTTATAAAATCTTGGGCTGTTACATCCAATGTAGATACATTATGATAAGTGACACACCTTGCTATAACTCGATCCCAAACTCGATATCTCATTGAGGGGGTAACGCTACAACCTCTTATGTAAATACATAATGTTACTATTCTATGACCCAAGGAAACACAAACTACTAAACCATCAAAGAACACAACATAAGCATAGTCATCAAGGATGAAATTGAAAAAACACACATCTGACCCATCATAGGGTCTCACTCACCAACAAACACCATTGGATCTCCATCATAATTGATGAACACCATCTATCTCTTAATGAAATCCATGATAGACTGCACCAAATACAACCAATCCATGTTGATAATATGATCATATGGTTTTATCTGTAATTATATGAAATCTCCCCAAGAGAGGTATTTCCCCAACACTAGCTCACAGTATCTACATACTTCAAACAAGTCAGTTCGGCCTCCAACTGGCGTAGTCAATGACAAGGTAACTAGAAGCCTCACTATCTCATGTCTCAATGCATGAATAGGGGAATGTGATGTGAAAGAGTGTTTCATCTATGAATCAAACACGGCATAAACCCAAGTAGAAAAAATGGTTACCTTGATTTTTTTCTAGGTTGCCCAGCACAGGTAATGCTAAAGCATGAAGCAGACCACGACATGATACATGACATCTCTAATCATAATGATGACCACCACCATGGCCACATTCTACCCTAAAAGGACATGGATCATCCCGAGGTTGTCCTATGCTTACCCTATATGCTCATTACTAATCTAAATCTTATGAAACCCCCTTATACTACCTCAAATGAATCTTTATCAATAGAGGAACTTGAAGTCGAACACCTGGATCACACTAAATGCTCTGAAATTTCAGTCACTTTCACTACTTATGAACATGGTTTGTATAAGAAATAAAATTCATATTCCCTTTGCATTAGTCTGAGATCCGCTTCCCCCAGAGAAATAAGATACTAAGGGATAGGGCCTAGCCCTGGCCGAACAAAACTCTTCTTCCCTGATAATCAAGAACCCAAAACCACTGCTCTACTTCATGAAGAATCCAAATGACCCCCACATCAAGATGTTCCCGTTCCAGGTAACATCCACTCAATTACCTCTTCCCTTGACAACAACTCAAGATATTTATTCATCATAAACGAGGTGACCATGTGCTGGATCTCTGGATGTAATGACTCCTCAAAATGCCTCACTCGGGCCTCCTCATATAAAAATAGGTCTGAAGCGTATCACAAAAGGTTCATGAAATGGATTCCAAAATCCCGCGCACTGGATCTCCCCTATCGAAGGAAAATAATCTTCTGATGACTAGACACCATTATGGTCGAAGAAAGAAAATTAACTCTAAACTTGTCTCATAACTCCTCCCACAAGACTACCGAATCATCATTATCCCTGAGGAACAATAAACACCAATTCATTACTATCCCACACATCATCATCTCCAACAATGAAACCCAATGGTAGTTCTGAGCACGGTTTGAACTGAAAGCTATATCAACCTCCTCCAACCAGTCTTCCATGAATGCATATAAAAAAGATCCCTCAATCTTCTGTAGACTATGGCAATGATATTCTTGTAGTCTCCTCATCCAAGATTCATCATTGTAAACCTCTACTCTTTGGTAATCGGTTGGCACAACCTACCGAACAACTTTTGCACGAACCTGACAAGAATGTTGACCTTGAGACATACCTTTAAAAGGAAAAATTGTTAGATCCTAAAACTATAATGAAAAAGAAATAACATTAATTAATTATTTTCTTTTATTCATTTTAGTTTATCTTATCCCAAGGTCCACCCATTTAAACATAGGTACCAAGAAGAATGATGTATTATTATTTCCTAGGTCTATAACCTCAAACCAACATCATTTCATTTTATTGCCACTATAAACTTAATTATATATGCTTTATATTATAGGGTCACATAAATAACTAGGGTTAGAAGGTCTCCAATTTTTTCAAATCTTTGTAACATAACTGGCAATATTTTTCTACCATCCCATGTAACCTCTAATGTTCCTAACTCCAAACTCCATCCTATCCCTCAATCAGATCTATGATACCACTCTGTTATGACCCCTCCACTCAATGTATACCCCTATTAGGCTGAAAATATGGGAAGATATATATTGATCCACTGAGTCCCACCTCTAGTAATCCCTGGGTTGGTGACTTGCACTGAGGGTATAGAAAACACACAAATGTGAGGAATTACACTCTAAGAAAACACATGTGAAAGAGAAAGATAATAAAGACACCTACCAAATATTTCTCTGACTGAAATATAAATTAAATCCAAAGTAAACATATGTAATTTCATGAAAAAATACTACAACTAAATTGAAAAGACTACATGCATCAAAAGAAAATAAAACAGCAGAAACCACAAAGACCAAACAACTCCTGCCACCCCAAGCTATTAGTAACCATCCTGATCTCCAACCAGCACCAAGAGACCTGAAAAATGGTTTATATAACATAGGGTGAGTATAACATTATACATAATAATATCATACTCTCAGTGTCTTGTGAAAAAGTAATGAAGGCATGCTAAAGCAGAGTGAAAAACAAGTGAAACTAACTCTCCACCTAAATAGGCATATTAAGTTCATATCTTCACCATAGATACTCTCACCATGTATCACATAAAAGAGTCTATAATATAACAAATAATTTAAAGGGTTCCTTTCTACCACTTTCCTTCTAGTTTTTTTTCCACAATGTCACAAGTCCTAAGAATCTCTCTCCAAAAAGGATTTCCCACAGACACATAGGTGAAGCACCACAACATGCAACTCAGGCATCACAACCACCACATCCATGTAACCAAATTGACTGTGTAGTTTCTGGGAGCCACCCAGGCTCCCATAATGTGTATCATACGTCAAGGATTATACCTCATGTCGTTACATCATATACATCGAGTAAGGATCCCCAATACATCACATCATATACACGTAACATCAATAGTAGTCCATATGAAACTATATTCATAATATATGTTTCTAAATAACCATAAGACATTACATCCCTATACACACATATATGGAGAAAACTAACCATCATTTATACCATCACATGTAACTACCAATAGAGGAGAGCAGTGCCAAAGGGGGTAGTCCGCCACCCATCCTCCCATCAAGATATTGGGGAAAACACCCCTCATGGGATCAAAATCATTGTTGTGTTAGTTTCCATAACCGACAGGGTTGAGTAGAATATAAAAAAATGAGTATTGAATATAATATAGTTTACAACCACACTATGGGAATAATATATCCTTAGACTCAACTACTAAAAAATTCTCTCAGACTATAGGCTATCAACTCTAAGAAAAAATATCCTATAAGAACCAAACCATTTAAAGAAAAGAATTAGGTTACTTTATCCATTTTTATTAGTTCAAATTTATGTTAGTTAATTCTTTAACCATTTATTAAACATTAAAATTTACCATATTACAACCGATTACCATTCCAATGAAGATTAATTCCTTATAGGCATAACCAAACCGAATCCACAACTTCTCAGAAATATTACCTTAGTATGGAATTCCACCAAGCTCCAACCCCATGGGATAACCTCATTTATAAAATAATTAACTAATAACATTATCAATTTTCAACAATTCATATTATTCAATAAAATCATTATTGGCTGCTTGATCATTTCTTGTTTCTTTGTGCTGATGAATACCTAGGTTTGGCATCATTTTTTCCTACATTAATTGTTATTGAAAAAATTATCGATCTAGAATTGTGGATATCCCAAACAAAGGAATCTACTTTTTTAAGTATTTGTCAATGCTTGTTTTCTATGTGTCTGATATCATTTTTTGTCCTAAGTTTCAACCTTTGATAGAATAGTTGATTCATTTTCTTCCTAGGAACCAGAAAATTATAATGGTTTTAGATACATTTCCTACTAATGTGAAATATTTAATGGAAATATTTTTGTACAAACCATATATATATATCCTTATGGATGATCTTACCCTAAAGGGTATTTATATTCCTGGGTGTCATGTATTGGGTATCTCTTTCACTGGACTTCATGAATGAAATTTTTGACTCGTCGATGATAGTTTATTTTAAACATGTCTAATGCAATCCAATATTTTTTTTGTTTTTCATTGAAATATCATATTGTATTCACCTAAAACCCCTATTGGTTTAAGATATTTACTCATCATGGTTTTATTTTAATACTTTATTTGAATAAATTCTTTTGGGGCATGAATTGTGTGAGAAATTCAAGTCACCACTTTTATAAAAAAAAATGCAACGAGTATTCCTAGATTCAACCTGTTCTATCATTACCAGTGTCTTCAACGACACCCACATCCATAGATCAATGAATCCCACCAATCTAGGCATCAAATTAAACCACCACTAATGGTCCTCCTAACACCCACATACCAAAACATCCCTCCAGGTTTAGACATTCCATTTCACACCACTACACAACTAGTTAGAAACAAACATAGAAACTGGGATCATTTCCCTAAACAAGGCATTCAACCATCACACACAATGAGCACTCATAGTTCCAATGCATAAATAACTTGGTCTTTAAGATAACTATGTTTACTCATAACCCTTCAAGGCATTATCTTAATCGCACAACTAGTCATAAATTTCATATTCAATTAACCGATTCAATTAATCATGCATAACCGCATCTATTTGATTATCACAAAGAATAAAAACAACAACAAGATTCATTAAACATGCAACTTTATATTTAGTCAATTACTTTATAATTAATCGTTGATTTAAATTCTTTAAATATTTCCAACATGAACGGAATTCTAAACAACAAAATCATAGATATCACATGATCTAGAAAATCGAGAGGCAATAACATCTCTAAGAAATGATGCCATCTATTTAATCCAATTCAAGTATTTATTATGTCAATTTCGTTGTGAACTAGTTGCTAAAACATGATAAATATATGACTGTACATAAAAGAAAATATTATATCCATGAATCCCCTACCTCAAAAGGTTTTTAAATTTCCTTACATGAGAATGGGCCAACACATCTAATCGTAGTCATTTCTCCCACAATGATTGCATCAATCTGAGGATGATGTGGCACAACTGCATCAAACCATACCCATGAATGAACTATTAGATTCATGGAGATCACATAGAATAACATGTCATGGAGAATGAGAGGAATAGATTGAAGAACCCGCACTAACCGAGGTATAACATACCATATATCGATGACGGGTTGACACTTCCAAGTTGCACCAAGATAGGGGTGCACATTCACCATGAAAAACTCCAAGGGGAAAAGTTATAAGGATATAAAAAACACACAAAGCCTAAGGAAAAAAGGATTAGGGATCCTCAAACTAGGATAAAGGAGAAGAAAGAATACGGTAGAGTGTATGTTGGCCCTTTTAAAAATCTAAACGGAGCAGCAATTTATATACAATTTAGATTTTCCATTAATGGAAGGACTAATCAAGATTGACTAGCTTGATCATGTAATGAAACACATACACTTAGGAATATTAATATAGGAGATTTTTGCTGTGAATCATCCTTAAATCCCTTTAAACAAGGCTTTGAGTGCATTTAAGATCAAGGAAAATGTCAATGGTGTGAAATTGTAGGTAACTAGAAACATTGTTCACAAATGTCTCACCGAAGTCACTGTTCACAAATGTCTCACAAATGTCTCACAAATGACAGTATTAAAAAATTCCACACCGATGAAAGTACTCATAAATATCTCACAAAAAACATAGTTCAAAAATGTATCACTAAAGACACTATTCACAAATGTTTCACCAATGCCACTATTCACCAGTGTGTCACAAATGACACTGTTCACAAATGTCTCACTGAGTACACTGTTCAAAAATTTCTCACCTATGACACTATTCACAAATATCTCACCTATTAAACAATTTAAAAATGTCTCATCAAGGACATAGTTCACAAATATCTCACTGACAAAATTGTTCACAAATGTCTCACTAATGACATTGTTCACAAATGTGTCACCGAAGACAGTGTTCAAAAATGTCTCACTGATGATATAGTTCACAAATATATCATTGATGACACTATTCACAAATGTCTCACTGAAGCAACTATTCAAAAATGTCTCATTGAGGACATTGTTCACAAATGTCTCACCGATGATGTTGTTCAAAAATGTCTCATTGAGTACACTATTCACAAATATCTCACAAATGAAACTATTCATAAATGTCTAACATATTATATTGTCCACAAATGTCTCAACAATTATAGTATTCAAAAAATTATCACCAAATAAACTGTTCAAAAAAGGTCTCATCCACAACACTGTTCACAAATGTCTCTACGATGACACGATTCACAAATGTATCACTGAAGAAACTATTCACATAACTGGAAATACTATTCACAGAACTGGAGATTGGGAAAAGTGTTATAAATGAGTCACCTTGTCCTCACAGAACACCTCAAACTCCATATTTCCACAATGGAATAGACTATAGAGGTCTGACCCATAACCATATTAATCTAATAAAACATAGGATAACTTCCCTATTCTATATAGGAATTGGAGCATAAGAGAGTGACAGATCTGACCATTAAGAGCACACATACCCCAGAGGTACAGATCTTCAATATTCCAATTCATTATCCAATAATATAGGTTGAGAGACACAATAGCTCATAAAGGGGCTTCCAAATTTTTGAAATAATGAATAGGGTCTAAATGGGTGTGTTATGGGGGTTTGGGTAGAATTAAAACAAGTTTTCATCGCATTAAAAATATCGTGCGTAGTTTTTTGTGATGTGGTGCATGGTTTTCTATAACCATGCACCAACCATGCACCTATAATTTAATGAGTGTATGATTACTCATTTTAGTTTGAATGGTTTGAATAACCATGCAAAGTCTATGTGAACCCCTATTATCTAGGGTCGCATAGTTTCCTTAGATGGGGTACATGGTTTTCTTTTACATTGTGCCAACCATGAAAATCCAATCTCCTTCAACATTTCTCATAATTCTCATAAACACACACCAAGGTAAATCAAAATTAAAAATTACTCATTACAAAGTGAAATAATACCTACCAACATGCCTGAGAAAAATCTATAAAAAGTCAAGATCTTAATAGAGACCCACTTTATAACAGCTCATCCTCGTACTGCACTCCAAATCTTCTCTATGATTTTGAGTCAAAGTGATTGGGACACTAATTCCCCACATCTTTTTCTCTCTCCTATTTTTCATTATATTTACATCTATGTTGCCACAATACATGACCTATCAACACTATCGTTCCCTACAACACCTACTCATTATGATCCAATACCCATATCATATGGTCCTCAAAGGACACATCGATCGTATGTTCAACTTTCACAACATACTCAACGTGATTCTTAAAAATATAGGCCAATCAAACATGAGAGCACAATCCAATATTGGCACTATGTCTTCCCAAAAAAACAGCTAGAAAAAGACTTAAATCCACCACCACCATGGCCCACCTAGAATTTCTCAAAAGAAATTAAACATCATCCTTAGAGGTTACTCACTTATAAACTATCAATGTAATACCTCTCACTATCCTACTCCACATATATCGTTTTATATTTACAACCTTTGAGGGTCCCCATATCTAATAAACACATTCATGTGGCTAGGCCTATCGCTATAGAATTATCTGTGTACCATGGATGATGTCAAGGTAGGATTTATGATTTTCACTAATTAAAATTAGGTTAAGAAGTCATTAGTTTACACAACCAAAATTCCCCCATAACTGATATACCTCCAAATATGGAAATGCATTATTCTATAAAGATTCGGATGATTCCCAGTATGCGAACACCTGACCACACTGATCCAAAATTGATGATCCCTAGTACCACTAACAACTGAGTTATCAAACTTGGGAATTATAACTACCCAAACAAACCATATAAATTTCCAAATAAAAATTATTATTAATTCATAACAATAATAACAATTAAAAATGTGGATTTATAAAACCATAACAAGTATTCCTCCTTTTCCACTATATGGTCAATACCGAGGCACTATCACTACCCTTAACCATCCTACACCAATGTTTTGGTAAAAAATGGTACAAATATTACCATTACTCGTGTTTCTAATTTACAAACTCATTTATTATCATATTAAATAAGTTTAAAATCCTTCTCAATTTCATTTTGGGGAATATTTTAATTTGAATTTCAAAAGAAATGAAAACAATCCATGTTTAACAACTTACCCATAACCCATTTTCCCCTGCATGCCTTAAATGATGCATGTCTCAATAAACCTCAGTGATAATAAAAATGCATGAATAGTCAAATATATTTCCTTTCAAGGATATGTGTCAAGTCATAGAAAATTATGAGAAAAAATAATCAGTCACACAATAACTTCATCACCCAAGGTGAAATAATATTCAACAGTTACAACAAACAACAATAACAACAATCCCACCAGGGGAACTTGGGGTTTTCCCCATACATGGGTTAAATACTCCCATGCACGTTCTCATAAATAGGGCCCAACTCTTCCTAGGATATTTTTTACATTTCATAAAACCATTAGACAAAATAAAAAAGAAAATAAAACTCATTTGATACAAAATTGTATTTTTCTTGTTCAGGTTTCATATACTGATGCCTTGATACTTTCGATCACATGACCTTAAGCATGCCTTTCCATGCTCCAGAGTGTTATGACTAGTAGTGAGGGTAAAATGTCAGTCATGGGGCGTCGATAACTTTTTTTCTCTTTAGAGTGGCACACTAGAGGAAATAAATAACAACAAACAACATAATAAACAAAAGACAAGACATAGCAAGAATAATACTAAGATAACAGGATAAACAAAACTAGAAATACAAAATCAAAATTGAGTAACAAATATTTCATTATAATTTATATTTCATGTGTTAAATGTAATCTCAATAGTAATGACCATAAAAATTCATAAACTGGTCGCAAACCACAATGAGTTCCCTCATCAATGGTCCCCACCAAATCATTTATATAACACATGAATGTTTCCCTTATCTTGTCCAGAAAACATAATTTCTATTTATGTATTGATCAGGAAGCTTGACTAGGGTGTGAGTACAACTCAGTAAGCCACCACTAATGGTGTTTAAAATAATATCAAGTCATACAATAGTGTATTTAGTTATACAAATAAATAATTACAACTGATATAGAAATAGTTATCACATTATACAATTATTATTTATTTAACCACATAAACATTTTTGATTCTGAGGATACTCATACCACAATACTAGATTTGGCTCATGCTAGAGCCTGATGTGTTCCCCGGGTAATAACTTATATTAATACCTATGTAGACTTGTAATAGAGCCTAAAGTATTCAATAGTGATATCATAACTCTATACATATTTTGACTAATGTCGGAGATTAATGTATTCTCATGTGAGGTCATATATGACCGTTACATTTTTTCATTATTTAGTTTATACTTGATTTCACATGTTAAATTTATTAAATTCATTCTTGAATGTCCATGTGACCACTCAAAAACAACCACATTATCATTCATTTATTCACAAGTATAATGTCCATGCTACCATGTATACTTCTCAATTGAATGACCAATTTATCATTCCTTTAATCATAAGTATAGTTATTGTGCTACCATGTATAAATTCAAATTGAATGAACACATTCCCATTCATTTACTCACAATTGAATCACCATGTTTCCATTCATTCTTATCACTTTAGAATTATCATGTTAACATTATTTTAAATAAAATTAATTCAACAATTAATTATCAACATAAATTCCATTACAAATTCAACAATTATTTAGACACATCCATTGAATTAGTTAACTGTACAATTAACTAATTGTACAAATAAAACAAATAATTTTACAATTAATTATTCATAACAATTCATATAGTTAATTCATAAATTAAAAAATCACATTAATAACCTTAATTAATTCAACAATCAATTAATCACATCCCATAATTAATTCAACAATTAATTTCTCAATTCAAAATCTCACTATGTGATAATTAATTGATAAATTAATTATCACAATTTAGCAGACCCAACATCTCATAATTAATGCATCAATTAATTGTCTCAAATACGCATAATTAATATGTCATAATTAAATCTAAAATTTATCTAAACCAATGATTCTTATATCTCATAATTAATTCAATAATTAATTATCCAGATTAATAATCTAATTATTACATCCATAAATTAATTCACTAATTTATTATCCATGTCAATCCCATTAATTATTTCCATAATTAATTAATCATATCCAAGTACTTAAATTATTTCACCAATAAATTAATTTCATCAATCTTATTATTTAATTCATAAATTAAAAACCCATATTTCTACTCATTAAATTAATTCATCGACCAATGAATCCCTCTATATAATTAAACAATAAAATAATCACATAACAACCAATAATTAATTTGTTAATTAATTAATCTATTAATTTAATTTGACAATTAAATAATCAAATAACTCCAATTAATTAATTCATCAATTTCTCAATCTGTTTATTTAATTCAATAGTTAAATAATTAAATTAATGATAGTAAAATAATTCTTCAATTAATTAATCCATTTATTCAATTCCACAATTAAATAATCACAGAACTCACGTTAATTTATTTTTCAATAAATTAATCCATTAATTTAATTCATTAATAAAATAATCTCATAACTCCAGTTAATCAATTCATTCATTAATTAATCTCTCCATTTAATTCCACTATTAAATAAGTTCATAACACCCATTAATTAATTCATTAATTAATTAATCCATTTACTTAATTCAATAATTATATAATCACATAACTACCATTAGTTAATTATTCAATTAGTTAGACCCTTTATTTAATTAAATAATTAAATAGTCACACAACTCTCATTAACTAAATCATCAATTAATTAATCTTTTTAGTTAATTAAAAATTTAAATAATCACATTACACTTATTAATTAATTCATGAATTAATAAATCTGTTTATTTAATTCAACAATTGAACAATCATAAAAATCTAATTAATTAATATTTAAATTAACTAATTATTTTATTTAATTCAATAATTAAATAATCACATAAATCTGATTAATTAATTCATCCATTGATTAATCCCGATATATAATTCCATGATTAAATAAACACATAAAACATAATAAATAATTAATTAATTAATAAATCAATTTATTTAATTCAAAAATTTAATAATCATATTACACATGTTAATTAATTATTCAATAAATTAATCAATTTATTTAATTCAACAGTTAAATAATAATTCCATCAATTTCCATATCTCATAATTAATCTTCTATAAATTATCCCAATCTAAGAAAATAATTATCCCATAATTAATTTTATAATTATTTATGTCAAATAGTTATAATAATGTCCCATAATTAATTCCACAATTAACTACTAAATCTAATTCAATTCAATAATCATAACAATCTTCAATAATTAATCTTATAATTAATTATCCCGATCACAATTTCATGAGCTGAAACATTCCTATTAAATAATTTACAAATTAATTAATCACGTCTGTTATGTTAATAAATTCACTAATTAATTAACCGTTTAAAACACTCAATATAAAATAATTAACTCACTAATTAATTGTTATTTATTTATAATTCAAAAACATGATAGTTTACTCAACAATTAATTATCTACAATTTCCCAAATCAACAATTTGATAATTATTTAGCTAATTAATTATACCTACTCTACAACTTCAATTATTCAATCGAATCCCCAATTCCTTAATTAATTAAGTGACCACATTAATTAATTCAATTTGGAATTCCAATCGAAAATTGAACTCTAGAAATTCTACTCTCACACACATATAATTACTAATAAGGACTCCATGATTTGTGTTTTAGAACACTTACATCAAGAATGGTGATGAAGAATGCTTTCCAATGGAAAAAAACCTAATTTAAAGCAGATCAATCCAGAACATTGTGAAGAACACAGACTAGATTAGAACCATAAATCCTTGATTAAATGAAACAAGATATATTAGCTCTAGATATAGATCCAACATGCCTATATTTAGATCTTCAAAATATATATCTAGATATAATAAAACAAAGGATCACTTTTAACATCTATATAGGAAGAAGAGTAGAAGAGAGAGAATATATATATATATATATATATATCTGACCATGACGTGTACACATACCTTGGTGGTGCATATCATCATTCTTCCCCTTGATTAGCTAATAAAGAAATTTTTGGACCCTAGGAATTATTCTAGGAGCCTTAAAAATCATGAAATAACTATTTAGCTCTAATAGGGGTTGAAAAGGTTTAGTTATAGGGGTCTAATTAGATTAAAAAATCATTTCATTAAAAATATATTGCATGGTTTTCTGGGCATGGGTGCATGATTTTCTCTAACTGTGTGTTAATCGTGCACGTAATATTTTAGGGGTGTACAATTTTTCTTTTTAGGGAACACGGTTTGGAAAATCGTATACCATCCATGAGAACCACCACTTTCTATGGTTATTTTGTTTATTTTCCTTGGGTACATAGTTTTTTCTTATTGTACCCTAACCATGCACAATCCTATGTCCTTTATTTTTTCATAAAATTCACCCAAACACAACCGATGGTCAATCCCAATCAAAAAGACCTCAATACTAGATGAAATAATATCTAAAGACAGAATCATTATAACTCTAGAATAATTTGGGATCATACATATACATTCCCAAATATGTGGATTAAAATATCAAATGAATATAAAAATGTTAATAATATCCATAGAAATTTATCAACACTTATGGACGCAGTTTCTAAAGGTACAAATATAGATGAATATGGTTTAACATTAGTTAGAAAAAAATAATTTAAGGATTAGGAAGTGTTACACTATGATCTGGACCACAATGAAAATCATAGTTAAAAAATTATCTATAGAGTCATCGAAAATGATAATTCAATCAATTTTATGACTCATTACTCTGATTGGGATAATGATATCATTTATTAAAAGCACTTTGATTTCGATTTTTTATTTTTGTTCCTGTTATGGTATTCTATTAAATGAGGGATGGTTGGATCTTCCGCAACCCACTCTCCCATAGTGTTTTTCATTGATCTTATATTATTTTAATAATATGGTTATCAAATAACAACATATTTAAACCATTATAAAACTATTGATACATGAAAAAGAAAATAAATTTATAATATCACTAAAAAATTACATCATTATCTGCTATATAAAGAATTAAAAATGATGGTATCATAAATTCTCATATCTAGTGAAGCAAAACTCAAATGATTTTTTCATAGATGAAAATACCTTTAAAATAAAAATAAAAAAATCTTTAAAATAATGAGAAGATTTAATATTCTTTTGAAAACATTTCAAATAAAAACTCAAGAATATTTAGAAAAATATTATAAAACACACAATTTTATATAATCAAGAAATGCTAATGATTTTTAATTTATTTAATTTTTTATGTGGAAATAAATTTTTCTAAAAAATAACATTTGTTTTTGTTTATTTGTTTATTAATAAAGGTATTAAATGATTTAAAATGGTTATGCAAGGGGAAAATGGGTTTCCAATAATCTGTGTATGGGTATGGTGGTTTCTCCACATGATATGTATGTATAAGAGGGGTTTTCGATGCATGGTGTAAGGGTAAAGCCCTTATTGCATGTGATATATATGGGAAGATATTATTTTTATAAATATATGATATATGTTACCTTAACCATGTAAAGGTAACTAATATTCGATATATGGTGAAGGTGGACTTCATATATGATTTGTAAGGGGGTAAACATGTTTCTAAAGGGTTTGTAATGGTAATCCTTGACTCTATGAGAAGGTAAACAAAATTTAATTTTTTTCTACGGGAATGACCTCTCCACTTAAGGATAGGTTTGAGTTTTAAATGGTTGTGTATGGGTTATAGGGGAGCTACATAAAGTTAATGAGAGCTATAGTGGGTAATCTTGAGCTATGTAAGGATGAATTTTCCATTTTAATGGTTTTGTAAAGATAATCAACGGTAACATAAGGGAAACTCATACATTAAAAGGGTAAAATAATGGTAATTTATCTCCCATACATGGTTCATGATATATTTTATAGGGTATTTCCATGACACCCTTACAGAAATCTTATTTTTGGAGAAAAATAAATTAAAATGTGTGTTTTCAATTTTTTTCTACTTCTACAAGACGACTCTATAACGATGTTTATTAATTTTAAAGGTATAAATAATTTAATAAATATTTTTAAAATATTTTATGTTTGTGACTCATATTTTAGAAATATTTTCACATTTCTAAAAAAATTATATTAATATAGAATATATATTATTGTATTCAACTTTGGTAATTTAATATTATGATCATGAATTATTATTTTTTCATTAATAATTACTCATGCCTTTATACCCAAAATTTTTATTATTTTATTGAGGGTATTTATCGATGTATAAATGATGTTTAATATATTTTCATGTTTTCATGAGGTTCCTCACTACGAGAATAATAAAAATATATAAAATGTTGTTAATTCTTAGAAATTATGTGTTGATCATCTTTTATTACTATAGGATTCTCTCCATCAATGGATGGTGGGTTCCATTAAAATACATTGTTGATATTGTGTGAGTTTGATATTAATTTACAATATTTCTAATCCATGAAATACCTTTTTCTATACATATTTATTTATTTCTATATAGATTTTTTTTGATATCAGCACTTCTTGAAGAATAGATTGTAAAGGGGTTTTATATAAAATAAAAATATTTATTTATTATATTAATTAAATTCTTCAATTATAGATTTTATTTTTAAGTTAATCTTCATACCATGGGATTATTTATTCTTTTCATGTGAATATTATGTCGAGAAATTATATTTTTAATGAGGAATTCAAAATCCTTAGAGTGATTATTTATCGCATCTATATATTAGTTAGATAAATTATTTTTATTTAAATTAGATATTAAAACCATGGGAGTGGTGATTCATTAATTATAAAAATTATGTTGATAAATAATATTTATTTTAAATAATCTTCAATGAATTAAATATTTGATACTTCACTTTTGACAATGTTTTATAATTTCTAAGTATAATTTATATTTTTTTTATGAATAAATGGTAGATTGTGACATTTTAGAGTCATGGGTCTGGACATAATCAAAACATAGTGTGTGTAGCACCCCTAGGAATTTTAAATAGGTTCTCATGAGGTGAAGGCCGAAAATTAGGTATCCTAATATCAAAAAACTATTTTAGGAATTCATATCAAATGTTTTACTTCCTGTATTTCCATTCCTTATTATACTAGTTATTTATTCCAAAAATATATAGGCCCAACCTATTTCACACATGATAGTTTCACTTGTGTATAATATTTTATATACTAAAATAAACATATTATGTATTTTAGCCCATGGACATGGCACTCCCTGAATGAATTATATTATCCTAGTTTATCATTCATTATATACTCACTATATAATCTTTTAGGATTTGGTTGTTATGATTAATTCACTGTATTCATTTTTATTATTTACATTCATATTCATATGTAATTTAATATGTAAAATTTTTAAAATAATTTTAGAATATATTAAAATATGGGTTCTATTCTAAAATTTCATTAGAATATTTTTCTTTCATGATATAATGGTTTCATGATGTTATGAATTATATAGGTTATCTATTGGTGTCCAATTGAATTTATTCCTCAAACTCTACATTTTCTTTAGAATTTTGTGCCCCTAGTTTTATAGGTTATTGAGATATATAATTAAATCACGTAAAAAAATGACCCTATTTGTATAAATAACATTCAGAGTTATTTGGGATGGTGTTTGTAGATCGTCACATGGAGACTTTCTCTGAAACATGTTTAGGGTTTCTTGATGGTTCATCCTTCTTGGACTTATCCTTAATTGTCTAATGGATGTATACAATATTTCTAAATTTTTTTGACTATTTTGTTACATTAATTACGATATACATGAGTCAGATTTTTTTTATTTCAATGTAAAATTGTTCCAATGGTTTTTTATGTTTATACCTAGGCTCTTTTTTCTATCACATATTGATTGTATAGGGGGTTTGGGTATTTTGTCGAGTCATCTTGGGTGACATGTCATATTTACCTGGGTTGGTTCATTACAAAATGGTATTAGTGGAATTCCTAACCAGACATTTTTTGAATGTTCATCAGATTATTTTACAGTAATAAATAGACTTCAGATATGTATTTTTAGAGTTGATTTTATTTATGGAGATTAGATTCAAGATCTACACCATACATGATTAAACTTGAGTTATCAATTGGGATTGGGATTCTATTTTTTTCTCAATGAGTAATGGTTTGGGGTGATGAATTATGATCATAATTGGCATGTGGTGCTTACCTTGGGGTTTATCCTATAATTAGAATTGAAACCAAAAGAGAAGTAATGTTTCAAAGATGAAATGGATGTACTGAAAAACAAATCATTGACCGGAAAATTGGTTCTAAAATTATTTGAGGGGTTGTGGAATACATAGCACATTGTGTTCAAACACAAGGTTATGTCAAGAATGACTATGTAACACATTTATATATTTTTATATAATACAAGATTCATGGATACTTCGAGTGACTATCATTTGTAGGAAAATAATAATTATGTTTCCTGGGATATGATTATATCATGATATAGTTTGTGTAATGGTTCTGATATTCCATTCTTATAAAGGGATGGTATAACTAGTATATTGGGAAAATTGATTTCGTAAAAATTATTTTTGTTTGAAAAGTGAATCATTATTTCATACCCTTGTCATGATTCATGGTTTTTAGCACATAGTCCTAGAAATGGTTGTGTATTAATATTTTAAAAAAGTCCATCAACCAAGAAGACCAGTTATCTCATTGATAAAAACAAATTCTATTAAAATTTTAAAATATGGAATTTATTATAATTTCATTAATAAAGAAGAATCGATTCATCTATAAGATATTCAAACCATTTGATATCCACACCAATCCTTTGTTTTCAATCCTAGATGCTATTATGTTTTCCTCCCCAATGATACGTGTGAAAATATTTTTGTGTGAAATTAGAGTATATATATATTCCTTCCATTGATCCATGAGTCTCCATGGGAGATGAAATGTAACATTTCAAATAGGTTAAATAATTTTCATGAAGGAATTTGACACCCTTAATGAATGTTTATAATAATATTTTATTTTTTTATAGTGAAAATGTTGACCTATAGTTACAAAAGGAATTATTTTGATTTTAGGTATGAAATAGTCATTGATTGTTTTCATATTGTAATCATGAATAATAAATGTTATTTAAAGAGGAATTCTGAATTAAGTTAACATTCATGATTTTATGAAAACCCCAAATTTTAATAATTTTAATGGTGATTCCTTAATAAGTTACATAAATCATTTATAATCTTATCTATAGATTTTTCTTTAATGGGTTTTATTTTTTCTTCTTGTAAATATGGAATTGTAAAATGTTATGCTTTTTGAATGTAATGATATATGTTTACGAACGGAACTAATTATTTGTAAAATATATTTAAATGTGATTTTTTTAGGTTTTCAAAATAAATAGTTTTTGTGAGGGATTAAAGATAAATAATATTTTATATTTAAGGAAAAATGATAATTTCATGAAAATAAAATATAATCATTGAATCAGTCTAAAAAACTATTTATGGGAAATAGTGATATAAAAATACCATTCATGGATATAATGATATACAAATAATGATAATTCTATTATAATAATGATATTTTATATTATATTATAGATTTCACTATGTCAATATGGGTAATGAATATTGGGGGGGGGGGTAAATATGAAATTATAATCAAAGGACTTAGTGAATGTGATTAATTATTCTTGGGGAAAACTTCATTGGATATGTTCTTATAAACCCTTGGGTTATTATTTTAAGTATATTATAACAACTAACATAAGCCTATGAATGTTTTGTTTATATATGGGTCATGATTCGTTGAAAAATGTTGTCCAAGAATGCGGGAATGATATTTGTGAGGAGTTGATCAAGTATATGTTTGAGGAGTGGTAATTTTGTAAATATAAAAATAATTAGTATTTCCAAAACCATAAATTTACACATAAGTGTCCAAAAATACCTTCTAAACCCCATTTATAAAATATCCTTTTAAATGGAATTTAATATGTAGTTTTTTACATGTGAAATTATTATTCACTATGTATTTCAAAAAATAATAAATTTACAATAATCAAACTCATTCTAGATAAATTGATTCATAAAATGTACTATCAAAAGAACGTGATAGTTTCCATATACGTATTGATAGATTTTATATCCTTTTATATGAGTTGAGGAATTATTTTCTCATCAAGATAGAGAATAATATAAAATATAGTTAAATAATTTAATATTATACAAAAAATATATTATTTTATTTCATTGTGTTTCAATATGTTTTTCCCCCACCTCATTTCATAATGTAAATGATGACACTTCATTCAGAATCACTAAAATTAACATTCAATTATTCATAATATCCAGAAAACAATAACAAAATATTTCCTCTATTTCTATACATTGAAAATAGATACAAAAAATAGTTATCATTAGATTAGATAATATCCAATATAAATAAACTCTCATATATAGAAATTAAAAATTAATCTATAAGGCCTTAAAATTAATACACAACATTCAACATCAATGTTTCCATATTTAACGAACTATAGTTCTCTTAAATATTTTAAAAAAAATTTAAAACCCAAAAATAATAAATATTTAATCATTTAGTCTTTAATGATCAATATAACATTTATCTAGTATTAAATTAAATCACTCTTAATGTGACATAAAAAAAATCATATTACATTTTCATAAAATCTACAAAATATTCCAATTTATTCGATAAATAATCTGAATTACCATAAAGATTTTATAAAATAATATTCCACCAAAATATTTAATCAACAATTATATATCAAATAAAATACCATCTGGGATAATAATATTCCACTAAACATAATCATATATTTTTTTTAAACAATTAACTTTTCAAAAATAACATAAATAAAAAATGTAACTATATTAAATTATAAAATAATATATTTCAATAATATAATAACACCTTTATTCCATTTAACTATAATTTCATCAATATAAAAGGAAAAATAAACCTTATATGTTATATGATTCTTTGACCTTTTCCTCCCAATAACATTCTTCCTAAATAACATAGCACTAAATAACATGTAAAATGTAAGTGTTATAAATATCTCAATGATCTATTTGGATTGAAAAAATAATTCCCAAAATTTCATCAGTCACCATAAAATCAAAAAACATAAGTCCTTTAAAGAGTATCTATGCCTATAAACTTATAATCATCCATAAAATTATCTATTCATTTTAGTATCCTTAAAAGATAGATTTTCATCACTTGATAACTTCATCACTTATAATGTTATAGAAACAATTCTCTTGTACTAACTGTGATATAACGAGTCTCATACACTCAGATTTAGTGCAAAAAATGTAATCCATATATAATTTTTGATACCAACATAAATCTCCCAATATTAAGCATCCTTAATTAAAAAATCAAAGGGAAAAAATTTAGTCACTTATATACTCAAGACCTCTCTCAGTTATAGTATTAGTTAATTCAAAAAATCCATTCATTAAAAAAACCCATTTTATTCTCATCAAATGGGTATTTTTCCATTTATAACTTGATTTAATTATTATATATTATGAATTCAACATCACCTAAAAAATTTACATACATTATACTATTTATAATATATAATACATATATCATTCTTCATAACATTGGGAAATTGAAATATAAGAAAGAGAGAACAACATTTATCAGTGAGAGTCAACATACAATATATTCTTCAATAAAAATTTGAATGCAAAAGATAAAATGTAGGTAATGAGAGAAAAAAAATAAATGAGGATAACATATGAAAATTCTAACCCACTAAAACAAGGATCATACATCATGAGTGATAAAAAATATCGTTAATATAATTAATGATCCAAATGAGTCAATAAAATTAAATGATGTGAAATAACTATTATATTATATATCCATTTAAATGCATATCATTTTTATAGAAACAATGTTCATATCATTTTACATCATAGTATTATCATGAAATCACATAATAATGATAATTCCAACTATATCTATAAAGTAACATCTAGCATGTCAACTCTAGTGTCTCTTATTAGATACATATATTTAGTAAACAATGTCATATTTTATGTATCAAATATATTTTATATAGGTTTTCATCTCTTAGGAGTTACATATATTCAGTAAACTCCATTTTAAAATTGGATTAACTTCCATCCATTTAACTCTATCACACTAATGTATCCATTGATATTCTATATTGAGATCAACCATCAAAATGAGATATATCAGTCTCAACCATCATCATCAATGATTTCCATTAACCCTGACATGAATAATGAATATATTTAGTTAATTTTCTCACAAAACACATTAATATAACCATTATTCTATTTATAATTTGATTTTCCTGTGGAATTGAAATTTTATAGATAATGATTTCTCCATAAAATAATTAACCCATGGAAAATTAACTAGTTTCATAGGATAATCTATAAAACATCATCATCATAATAAATTCCAAAAACAATACAGATCATATTATAGATGAATTTATCTAGTGAAGAATAGTTCTAAGGATTTTAAAATTTATGAAAACATTCCATAAAATAAAAATCAACAAATTCTATGAAAACATGAAAAAAAAACAACCTTTTCATTGGACAACTATTTTTAAATTTATACGTTAATATTCAGGAAAATAATTTTTTATTACTACCATAAAGAATTTTAAATTATTATCCATGGAATGGTACAATTACTATGGATGGAAAATCCATTCATGATTTAAATGCAAAAACAATTATTCCTTTCATAATTTTTTAAGAAGTTATAAATAATATTTTTATTAAAAAAATTATAAATACATTTTTAATCCTTTTAAAACAATATAATATATGAGTTAAAATACCTATAAATAATTTTTCATCATAAAAAATAACATTTTATTATATATTTTAAAGAACATGTATGAGGAATAAATACCTCACTATCTTAGTATTAAATATTGTTGAATTTTTTTTAAAAACAATTCTTAATATTTTGTTGTATCGAAAGTGGTAGAAGTGGAAAGTATATGTAGAATACTAAAATATAATTTAAGGACAATTAAATATATTTATCTAAACAGATATGTTTCATATAATTCCCCCAATGGATATTTATGAAAACAAATCATGGTTGAGAATTAAAATTCAACATAAACCCTTACGAGTTTGTAAAATTTTAAAACATAAACCCCATAGAATAAATATAATGAAAACGCACATTAAATAACATGAATATAAAGAGACTAATTATATAAAATATCAAATTATTATTATATGATTTATATAAAAAAATAGTTCATTAACATCTGACATGTCTCAATAAAAAAATATTGAGATTAAAAACCCTTCTAGTATTGGTAATCACTGAAAAAAAATATAATAAAAGAGAGAAAAATATATGGATTATTAAATTTTAATAATTTTAATAGAAAATCATAAATTAAGCTAATGGGAAGTATATTGACCATAAAATTACACCATTTTTTAATATTGAAATGACTTACAAGAAAAAAAAAT
This sequence comes from Viscum album, assembly GCA_963277665.1. Lineage (NCBI taxonomy): Eukaryota > Viridiplantae > Streptophyta > Magnoliopsida > Santalales > Viscaceae > Viscum > Viscum album. The sequence continues at coordinate 1,015,913,560 of OY728133.1, read as the reverse complement.
ATAAGATGAAAAATGTGTACACAAAGTATTGATTTATTTGTTACATGATTTTAACCTCAAGTATAAGAAATTAATATTTATTATAAATACATAAAAGAATGATATTAAAACTTATCACATGATAAATGATTCACTTATATCATCTTTTCACCAGTTTATTAACAATTATTCATTAATATCATTGTCCCTAGTGTTAACTATTCTATTTTTTATACTTGTTTCATTATGGTGATTATGTACCATGAACCATTTTCAATGTTTAATAATATAATTAACATTATTAATTTAATATTTATAATATTAAATCATTACATTAACCTTTATAATTATTTAATAAAAATTATGAGAAATTATTTACATCACTTTATAAGTATGATAATCTGTACATATACATGACTGATGTTTTCATTATTTAATAGATGGAACGAATTAAGGGTAACTAAAATTTCATATTTAAAGAATCATAATTAAATAATATATATAATATATATTCAATAAATTATTCCCTATGACCATTAATATAATAATGAAATGAAAATTGACTCACATCTCCTCATGGAGGTGGTAGTACACACATACACATGAGCGATGTTATCATCTTCCAATGAATGAGAGGGTTATAAGGGAAGTAAATATTTTATCGTTAAATAATCATAATAATTTTAAGAAAACATATATAATGATTATGAAAATTTATATAAAATCCCATGAGCAGTAGTGATGAGTGTTTAAATATGTCAGTTGATGATTCGGTAGTTTTTATATACACATGTCAACATTTTCATTTTCCATTTAGATACCTGATTAATAGATAATGATTATTATATTAACCAAATAAAATTTATATATTATATTTTCACATATTATACAATGTTAATATAGTTAGATAGTAGTTTTTAGAGGTATAATATGTAATAAACATAAAATGACATGATGATTATTGTAAACTATTCTTTTAGAAACCTTATTTAGATATCTTTTTATGGACCCATGAATTTTTCTATTATGAAAAATGAACCTAGAAAAAGTGTATATATAAATTAATATGATATTTGGGATGGTTTTATTTAATATAAGTGTCTCTTTTATGTGTGATGAAAAGAGGACAAGAGGTTCCTTTTTATATGTTAGGGGAGTGGAAATCTTAAAAATACATATAATATTATTATATATTATGCATGTATCACAAGTTAAATTGAGTAAAAGTCCTTAATAATCAATAATAATGAGTATAAGGTCTATATAGATTCATAAAATAATATTTTGAACATATTTAATGGATTTTTTACCATTATAAATTAGTATAACACCCTTGTTAACCCTTGTCACCTAAATTGTGGTAAAAGGGATTAAATAAAAAATTTCAATGATAAAAAAATTAAAAAATAAAAGTTTAATATAAAATTAATATTAATTATATTATTTAAAACCTCTCATATACTTAAGACAATATAATATTTTTTTTAATGATTGAAAAAATATTTAAAAAAAAATTAATACTAATTAATGAAATATTCTCGAATCTTTAAAAAATTTGATATTAATGGAATCAATAATATAATTGAATTAAAATATAAACATTTCAACCATCTCTAAACCTATATAAGTATCCAATAAATACATGTAATTGTACAAATCATCTAAATCATATAACATATCAACCCGTAAAATATTTCATTTGATTTTTCTAATGATTTCATAGGCATTGAGTTTGCATTATTTAAATGTTATTCATAAGTATACAATTACTAAAAATTAAAAAAATAATTATCATTAATAATAATAATTATTCATCAAATTTAAACTCTATATTAAATCATTTTAATTTAATACATACATCCTTATAATAAAAATATTACAAGTAATAAATAGTGCAATTTTTTATATCATTTAATTAAAATAGTACATGGGTTATAATCAAAGTCATGTGGCACAAAAAACAATATTTTTGAAAATAAGATGATTATATTCAATAAATAAATATCCAATTAACACTACTATAAATCATAGTTATACTAACGCTATTTCCCAACAGTTTGTTTTAACCGTTGGGATAGTGTGTTTTTTCCAACGGTTTTTGAAAACCATTGTCATATATTGATTTAGTGTATTCTTTCCCAAGGGTTTGTAAAAACCGTTGGGTTATAAGGTTTTTTACCAATGGGTTATCTAAACCGTTGGAATATATATTTGTGTATAGTGATGTTTCCCAATGGTTTTTTAAAATCATTGAGAATGTTTCTCCCCAAATATGTTGAAGCCCCTGCTTCCCTTTCCAGATTCAATCGATTTAATTTTTCCATAATAGAGCGGTGCTCTCTTCCTAGACACCGACCCCTCCTCTTAAAAATATCCATCCTAGTTGTTTCATCTTCAAATTGGTGAGTTGGAGTTACATCTTATGCCTACATTCATTTTTGGATTTTTATAAACCAGGTTTAGTTTATATCCACATCTGATATCATCTCTCATCATTTAGGGTTATTGGTTGTTCCTAAATGTGAAATTATCATGTTCCAAGTACTTCATCCTACACATAAAATTAATTTCTCTTCTCTAAACACTACCATAACTAATTTATCTTGGAGTGTTACACAATATTATCATTTTATGGGTACTATATTTTCTCCATCGGTGGGGGTGTGTAGGTGGAGGTGAAGTGGGGGGGGGGGGGGGGGGGTTGTGCAGGTGGGGGCTGAGCTGTGCTGGTCGGGGGGGGGGGATGTACATGGGGGTCTTCTAGGGTGAGGTGGGGGGGCTATACAGGTGGGGGAGGGGGGCTATGCTGATGGGGGTGGGGGGGGGGGGGACTATGCATGTGGGCAGGGGGGTGCAGGTGATGGGGGTGGAGTGGGTGGGGGGGAGGGGGTGTGCAGGTGTAGGGGGGATGTGCAGTGACTAAATAGGGATGTGAAGGTGGGGGTTTGTAGTGGGGGGGAGTCTGTTGGGCATGAGGTGGGTGGGGGAGTGTGCATTTGGGGGGTGAGGGGGAGGGGTGTGGGTGTTCAAGTGGGTGGGTGGGAGTGGAGTGTCCAGGTTGGCAGGGTGTGTAGGTGGGTTTATGGGAAGGGGGGATATGCAAGTGTGGGTGGGGGGAGGGGGTGTGCAGATAGGGGGGTTGCATGGGGGTCTGCAGGGGGAGAGGTGGGGGTGGGGGGGTACAGGTGGAGGGTGGGGGTGTTCAGGTGGGGTGGTGGGGCTGTGTAAGTGGGGGGGTGCAGGTGGGGGTGAAGTGTGTGGGAGGGAGGTGGTGTGCAGGTGGGGGGATGTGAAGTGGGTGGAGGGAGGGGGTGCATTTGGGGGTGGGGGTGTACAGGTGGGCAGGGGGATTTGCAGTGTGTAGGTGGGGAGGATGGGTGTGCAGTGGGGGTGGGCTGTGTAGGTGGGGGTGTATAGGTCAGGGGGTGTATAGGTGGAGGGTGGGGGTGCACGAGGTGTTGGGGGAGGAGGGGGGGCTCATGTGGGTGGAGGGGGTTGTGCATGGGTGGGGGAGGTGGGTTGTGTATGGGTGGGGGGGTTGTGTATGGGTGGGGGGAGGGGTGTGAAATTTGGTGGAGGGGGGATGTGAAATATGTAGGTGGGGAGGTGGGGTGCAGTGGGGGTGGGGTGTGCAGGTGGGGATGTGTAGGATGGTTGGAAGGGGGCTGTGCAGGGGCAGTCTATTGGGGGTGAGGGGGGGAGTTGTGGACTGGTTTGATGGGAGGGGGTGTGGATATGGGGGGATGTGCAGTGTGTAGGTGGGGAGGAGGGTGTGCATGGGGGAGGGGCTGTGTAGGGAGAGTCTGTTGGGGGTGAGGTGGGGGGGGGGGGCTGTGGAGGTGGGAAGTCATCACTTCCATAGTTTGATAATAAGCACTGGGAAGTCATCAATTCTTGATATTTTTATTGGTCTAGGGCCTCTTTGGTTTTGGTTCTTATCTAGTCATCTTGACGAGTATGGCATCACATGATCTAAAAGTGACATCAACCATATAGGATGAATTCATTATCCCACAACACATTTTTCTACAAACAATATATCCTTGGAAGGTGGTGGGAGCCTTTTAGAATCCTTTCATACAGAGACCAAGGGGAAAATTCCCATATATATCCACCTAGACAAGGGACCTACTACCATATGCACGTCCCATATTCATAATCCTTCCTCTACATGTATTAAATGAATAGTGATTCTATATATAATTCACCTTCTAATGACATCGTAAATTTAATTCATGTTATGATGAAAAAAATATCCACGAATACATTCAAATTCATATGAGAAAACACTCTTAATAATCATGCCATGGTGATGAAAATACTTATAAACTCATTACCATACATCATGTCATTACTAATACCTAATTATATAAATTCACTAACCCATATTTTTTCCAATAGAATCCAATGTCCCAATACATTCCCAATTTCAAACTTGATACCATCACGTTATCAAGTCACCAATCCTACCAAATTGGATTTTCACTAAAGAATATTTCTATAACCTTTAACAGCAATTGTTTGATTTTCATAACATGAATTAAAGCCCAATTAAATCTCATAACGCCCATTCACACCCCTGTGGACAACCCT